>CM036559.1:15568580-18068580 GCA_020745775.1 Theristicus caerulescens
CTACGTGCAATATTGTACATCTGCTTAAAAAAATAAAAGTGTAAAGACCTTATTTCCATACATATTGTGAGATAAATAAAGGTTTGAATGTTTGTCCTTTTTATATCTCACTAGTTCAGTGGTTCTACTTCTGCAAGGTTTCCTCATTTTTAAATTATCTTTCCTGGTTTATTTGACTTGGTGATTTTTGCTTATGTGTTTTGTTTCCCCTTGTTCTTTGGGGGTTTCCTGTAATATAAAGAAGGTTATATAAAATATTCAATTAGCCTAAATATGTAACATCCTTAACAGTCCTGTAATATTTCCAAGAAAATGGTGCCAAGGGCACCAATGTGTGTTTGAGAGTAGAAAAGCAAAAACATTGGCTGTGGTCCACACCATATGTTACAAAATCTTTCTGGCCATGGCGTAAGCGTAGGTTACAGTATTCCAAAAACATTTGTAGCTGTTAGGTTGAATATTTGACTATTTGATTTGAATATATGTGGGCCAGTAGAGCAGAGGTTTGGAGCTAGGTGTGTATGTATGCATGTGGTTCCTCTCCAGTTTTTGATAAGTGTGTAGAATATGGACTTGTCCACAGGCAATAAATCTGTAAGTAATGTTTACTCAGCTTTTCAATACTGCCCAGGATATTTATTTCAAATTTAAGCCGAAAGTAATGATTTGGCGTAACCAGTAATTCTATCACAGTCCTCCTGCTTGTATTGCAGAATGGGAGGATGTACTGAGAAGAAATACCTTTTTTTTTCTTCTAAGTTTTAAAACTAATGTGAGTTGCGCTCGGTATATTTATCTGTGGCCTGTGAAGTGTTTCACCTCCATATAGGAGGTCAGAGATTCCCAAAGTAGCTGCTTAATGAATTTCACTTCCATATTGAGGATGTCTCCAGCACTCTGTCCTTATTTATTATTATTCAGTAGACTAATGATTTGAGGTGTCTGTCATTCACCTTTATATTTTAAATGTAATGATCAGGATATTAATAGAATCATAGGATGATTTTGATTGGAAGGGACCTTAAAGGTCATCTAGTTCCTTGTAAAGATCATCCAACCCTGTTGTAGAAGGCCACCAAATTTGTCAGGCACGATTTGCCCTTAGTGAAGCCACGTTGGCTGTCATCAATCACCTCCTTATTTTCCATGTGCCTTAGCATAGTTTCCAGGAGGATCTGCTCCATGATCTTGCCAGGCACTGAGGTGAGACTGACTGGCCTGCGGCTCCCTGGGTCTCCCTTTTTTCTCTTTTTAAAGAATGGGGGTTATGTTTCCACTTTTCCAGTCAGTGGAAATTTCACCAGACTGCCACGACTTCTCAAATATGATGGATAGTGGCTTAGCAACTTCATCCTCCAGTTCCCTCAGGACCTGCGGATGGATCTCATAAAGTCCCATGGGCTTGTGCACCTTCAGGTTCCTTAGATAGTCTCGAACGTGATCTTCTCCTACAGTGGGCGGTTCTTCATTCTCCCAGTTGCTGCCTTTGCCTTCTGTGACTTGGGCAGTGTGGCTTGAGCAGTTGCCGGTGAAGACTGAGGCAAAAAAGTTATTGAGTACCTCAGCCTTCTCCATGTCCCAGGTAACCAGGTCTCCCGTTTCCTGCCAGAGAGGGACCACATTTTCCCTAGTCTTCCTTTTATCACTGACGTATCTGTAGAAGCTTTTCTTGTTGCCCTTGACATCCCAGGCCAGATTGAATTCTGTCAGGGCTTTAGCTTTCCTAATCTGATCCCTGGCTGCTCGGACGATTTGTTTGTATTCCTCCCAGGCTGCCTGTCCTTGCTTCCACCCTGTGTAGGCTTCCTTCTTGTGTTTGAGTTTGTCCAGGAACTCCTTGTTCATCCATGCAGGCCTCCTGGTGCTTTTGCCTGACTTCCTCTTAGTTGGCATGCATCGCTCCTGAGCTTGGAGGAGGTGATCCTTGAATATTAACCAGCTTTCATGGGCCCCTCTTCCCTCCAGGGCTTTATCCCATGGTACTCCACCAAGCAGATCCCTGAAGAGGCCAAAGTCTGCTCTCCTGAAGTCCAGGGCAATGACTTTGCTGCGTGCCTTCCTCAGTGCCCTAAGGTTCTTGAGCTCCACCGTTTCATGGTCACTGCCCTTGAGCTTCACATTCCCCACCAGCCCCTCCTTGTTGGTGAGAACAAGGTCCAGCATGGCACCTGTCCTTATTGGCTCCTCTGTCACTTGGAGAAAGAAGTTATCATCAACACATTCCAGGAACCTCCCGGATTGCTTTATGCCCTGCTGTCTTGTCCCTCCAACAGATATTGGGATGGTTGAAGTCTCCCATCAGGACCAGGGCTTGTGAACATGAGGCTGCTCCTATCTGTCTGTAGAGGGCTTCGTCTGCATGGTCTTCATGGATGGGTGGCCTGTAGCAGACCCTCACTATAATGTCACCTGTCCCTGCCCTCCCGTTAGTCCTGACCCATAAGCTCTCAGCTCCTCTTCATCAGGATGTGATACCTATTCAGGTGAACTTAAGACTGTATTTCCACCACCAGAATACAGTACTGTTTGTAATTAATAATAATAATGGTTATGTTCTTGTGAATACACTGGTTTGGTCTGTGACGTGGTTGACTGGTTTTTATTACAGATTCTTATCATAGTAGCACACATCTGACTGATGTGTTTTCCAAACTGCATGTTGCAGTCCAGCACCACCACTTCATTGATCAATATAGAAGAAAATTTCCCCTCCCCTTAGTTGTTATCTGGAGTGGCCTAGGAGCATTATGTTATTCAGTCTAGTTCCTGAACAAACTGTGTATTTCTTAAAACCTGTTGGACAGGCTGGCTTGCTGCATCAGTCTCTTGCTGCTATTTGCTGTTTCGGTAGTATACTCTGGAAGCCAGCAGGTAAGTCGCATGCCATTGTGCCAGGGGCTATGCAGAGATGTAAGAAAAGTCACTCCTTGCCTCAAAGATAGTTTAGTCAAAAAAGACAGCAGTAGACATTAATAGATCTTTTTTACTTTTTACTTTGTTCCGTGTAGTTTCTTCCATATTGTATCTCAGCATACTTTCTGCTGTACTTTCTTCAATTTTTGCTCTTTCTCTCGCTCTCTCCACCCGCCGCTACTGATTGTATTATCCAGTTTGCAGTAGTAGTCTGTCCTCTATGCAGGTTTTTTTTTCTTACTCTCTTCCCCAACAAATTCAGTCCTCTTACATGCTGTACTCCTGTAACTTACCTTGAATCTCTCCTGTTTATTCAGACAAATATGAATCTTGGAGATTCAACTGAAGGCCCGATACGTGGTGAACTAAACATGGCAATCGGAGACTGCAATAAGTGGCTGAGAGGCAGCTATGGTCAACCCTTACAAAGTCAGTCTTTCTCTTTTTTTCTTCCTCCAGTCCCCTGGCTGATGCAGTAAGGTGCACATCTTTCCTTCCAGGTAGAAACCTCTGACTTTTGCTGGCTTTTCAAAGTGTACGCATGAGCTTTGTTTGACTTTCCCGTTTTATTGATGCCTACAGGCCTGTGAATAGGAGTGGTGGAACTGACAGAATGTCTTGGGATTTTTTTGCTGCTCTGCTCATTTTATACTGCTGCATTTGAGTAGATTTTGAGCAGTAAACTGATAAGGTGCTGGGCAGTCTGTATGCACAGTTCAGAGGGTCAGATGGTCTCAGTCTTCATTTGCTTCTTGTGAATTCTTCTTCAGAACAATGTGGATTAGTAAGTCTGGCATTAATAAAAGCTTACAGAATTCAGAAGGTGTGGGTATTAACTCACTGAAGTGGCCTCCTTGCTCTGTGCAAGTATTTCTGAGTTATTTTGGTTTTCTTGAAATCAAAGTTGCAGTTGGCATATTCAGTTGACGGTATTTTGACATTGTCCTATATTGTTAGATAACCTATGCAAATCAGCATAGATTTTTCTCAGTATAGTTTACCTGTCTCATGGTCAGTCAAGCATATAAAAATGCATGTTGCTAGTTTGGAGGTAGGGGTAAGCTGGTCTATATACAGAATAAAGTTTTTCTGTGGAAAATGACTTTTTTTAAAGGGAAGAAAATTTGTGGGGCTTTCGTTGTGGCTGTTGTAAAATTGGGCAAATGTGAAACCAGTCATTTTCCGTTTAAACTCATTCTCAAAAGTACAGTGTACATTCTGCCCTTTCTGGCTCAGGATACAAACAAGTTAGACAATCTCTGTGTAACTTTTGTGTATGTTTTTGTCTGCCTGACTACACAAGGCGAACTGTGTTTCTGAAGCAATTAGTGAAGAGAAATTGAAATGACAATGCAGAAGCAGAGGTTTGCAGTGTTTATCTTTTAAATAGAAGTTTGAATCAAGGATACCTCTTTTTTCAGTTATGGAAGTGATTATGCTGGGTTTGTTGTCTTTCCGTTTATAAAAGTTTAAAGGACATAAAGCAGTTCTTTTCTCTTCAGTACTAGCTTGCTTCTTTACTAAATATTAACTAACTGGTATTCATTTAGCATAGTTAAACTGTAGAAGTGCTCCTGATTGCTGACGATTGGCTAGATAGTTTTGTAGAAAGTACTAAGAAGTAGTTGGAAGTGGGTGCTAAAAGCACATGAATAATGATAGGGGGGAAAAAGATGTAGCACAAAGGAAGAGGAAGGTCCATGGATACCATGAAGGGATGGTGTGAACATGGTCTTTTGCTAATCTGTTGACGGTTGGGTCCCAAAAGACAGATCAGACATGCTAGTGATCCATATAAATTCAAAGGTACTATTGATTCCATTGGCTGTTACGTTAAACTGTAATTTTAGCATTTAATATAGAAGCAAATTGAAGCTGAGGGCTTTACAAATCCTTAACACCACTGCATTATTAATCTTACAACTGTTTCCTTTGTCATGCGGAACATATAAATGAATTTGTTAATTCTAAGCTACTGTTAAATATTAAATTAGAGGTTATCTGTGGTTAGGGAGGAGGTTGTAATGCTAAGTGAAAGAGGGGCAGTTGTTAGGTTGCATAATCCCCATTAGAGTTGTTTAAAAAAAAAAAACAAACAAAACAACCTTTCAGAACTAAAATACCTACCAAATGGTCTCAGATGCCTCTGCCCAGACAACTTCATTAACCCCATATCCTTAAAGCAATATTTTGCAAAATACAAGGAAATCAGACTGCTCTGACCTGTAGACTGAGGTTAGTTTTGCCCTCAGTGGGAGGCCTGGCACTTGGTAAAGACTCAAGTTTCCAGGCCTTGAGCCAAGGAAAGTGGAATTCATGAGCTCAGCCTGTGGAGTACATGTTTGTAAAGGACAAAACGTGTAGGTCATATTATTCCTCCATCACCCTGGCTGGTTGGCTCAGAGGTAATTGTATCTTAAGGACTTCTGCTCCTTTAATCCAGGCAGTGGCAAGTGGTAAAGGAGGAGCACAGAGGACAAAACCATGATAAATTTGACAAAATCTCTAGACAACAATTACTGTGGACAGTAACATAATAATTGCAGCACTGAAGATGGGTGAGGAGAGCTGTGTTGGCTAAGTCTCCAGTTACTGCATCCCTTACTCTTCCATTTGTCTGGGGTGGTTGAAGATTTCCTTGCTAGTGAGAAGTGAAGCAAGTAATTTGGCTTGTAGTGTTCTATAAAAGGTTAATGATGAAAGGGGTGAGGTCAGTAAAATACAAAATACAGTTTTAAAGTAATGCTTATTCAGCTATAAGTGGAAAAGAAAAATGCGAAGTAAGGTATTTGCTACTAAGTGTAGAAAAATCTGTTACTTAGGTAAGATGGCAACTTTTGTGTAGAATAGTCCCCAGTGGCAGAGGGGTAAGTATAAAAGTGAAAAGTTCATGTTTAGTTTTAGCCTTTGTGCTCCTTCTTAGTGATGTTAAAAGCCAACCTTTAACTGATGAAATAAGCCCTAAAAATAAAACCATGAAACAGCAGGGATGCACTTCACTTAATTTCTCACTGCTGAAAGTCTACATGAGAGAGATCAAGGTTTCATAAAGTAGGTGACAAATATAAAATGTGGCCTTGCCCCCATTATCTTTCTTTCCTATAACGTAAAATTCTTTCACTTACATATATATTGCCTTTCACTAACAAGCAACAGTTTGGCTTCAAAATAGAGGCTGTTTCTGTAAGACTCCTGAGAATGGGCTTCCTGCAGTACATAACCTGCCGTCTTCTCAAGAGTACCAGGCATGGTAATAGGCAGTACTCTCTACAGGTGACTGAGAACAAAACTCTGACAATTTATTTCCCCCGCCCTTTTTTTCCCCCAGGAAAAAAGAAGAAATGACCCAAATCTGTTCTGTTGACTGCTTGCCATTTGCCTATCTTCTAGTAGATTTTTTTTATTTTTGTAACATTCAGTAACAATAAGTGGATGTTGTGTATAGTGATGTGCAAAACAATAGTACTTGTGAAACTGCACGGCTTGTTCTGGAGTTCAGCAAGAAACCTTATTGCATTGCTGAACATGGTTGATGAGATGAAAATCAAAGTTGTACCCACACTAAATGTTTTGATTATAAAATCCTGACCACTGGTTAAGATGCTAATAGCCCAGTTTGACAAAATATTTAAGATCCTGACTTCTCCCTTCTGTTATGAACCTTGTGGACTTGGAAGCGAGAAAGAATTCCCAACCCCACAACTGCAAGGATTTTCTAACCATAGGTAGAGAGGAGAGGGGCTGATTTCAAAAGCAAATGCTCAAAACAGTATGCTTTTACACTTCACACCCTACCAGGAGCCAAGTCCTCATAATAGTTTAGTGAGAGCATTGCAAGCTATTTCATTCAGAAAGGGAGGTGGCCTTGAGGAGAGACAAATTTCAGACCGTTTACAGTTTTACTATGTTATACATTGTTGGATTTTGTGAGGGGTTGTTTTTTTTTTTAAAGTCTAGTAAACCTGTTGTTATGCATCTAATTGCATAGTATTTCCCATCTTCATAGTGTCAAAAATCCTGTCCTTTTATTTTGCTCCGTTAGAAATACATCTGATAAAATCCTTCAGGTCTACATAATTCTGGTTAGCATGTCTGTTTCAGAGCTTGTCGTTCACCTTTGTATTACTGGTCAGATGCAGGCTTGTGGCGATACAGAAACATAGCCCTTAATTTGTCTGATGGATTGTGTATTGTGGTTTTGATTCAATCAGTAGCAGCAGCATTCATCTTTCCCTATAGATGCCTTTGGCAGACAATCAAGAGTAAATGAACAGAAATTAAATCACTTAATTCCAGGCGATGGTCTTGCCAGGTGATTCCTGAGGAATAATGTAGAAGAGTGGGGAAGCTCCTGCTGCTGCATTTGTTGAAATCAAATCTGTCATATGGTCAGAGCCATGTCCTTCTCTGTAATTGCCTACCCAGGACCTATTTTACATACAAGACCTGAACATTTAAAACTATAAGTGTACATACAGCATGGCAGTGTTTATCCATCTTTGAAATCACCTGTTGGTGATGACAGTAAGAGGAAAACAAGAGCACTGTGTTGATTACTTCTATTATAATAATACTGGCATAAAGATTCTCATTGTGCAGACAAATACATATTGTTATGTAGTTATATACAGCCTGTCAGGGAGGGGAGAGACAGCTGCTTCCCTTTGTAGTAAGGAGTTGCCTTGGTGGTGGCTCTGGGGAACACCAGGACAGCTGTGGACCCCGGGTGGTCCTGCCAGCATGTGCCCTGCATGCCTGCAAGGACTGCTGTTTGGACCTAGATCGGTTGCTTTTGGTCTTAATTCCCTAATGCAATTTGCTACACAGACACTTGAAGCAGCACAAGGAGGAGCCAGGGGCAGAGGTATGCATCTTGGGGTGGGGAAATGGAGAGGGAGGAGGGGGACGTAGTAATTAGTCTTCCGATGGCTTTCTGGCTTCTGCCTTCAGAAACTGACGGTGGAAGTGCAGTGTGTTCAGTTGCTGGTGCTCAGATGGATGGGGAGTCATTGCTGAGAGTGACCTGCTACTGCTTGAGAGGGGTATAAACTATGTGGGTAGCTCTAGCCTTCTAGGACAGCCAAATACGGCCCAAAATTGATTTACAAGGCTGTCCTGGGAAGGATCAGAGTTATTCTGCCACTAATTCTCTTGGTGAACTGTGGAGGGAGGCCTGTGGATTGCAGGGGTATACCCAAACTCCCATGGAAGGATTTAGTGTTAGGTCACTAAAGAAGAGGGCTTCATTATTCTTAAATCTTTTCTTCCAGGCACATCTCTATGCATACCTTGATTTGAACAAACGACCCTTTAACACTGCTCACAGACTTTCAAGTTTTGACGAGAGCCCAAGCCTATGTGGGTCAACTGAGACCTTGTCAAGATAGGTGGTGTGCTGAGATTTAGCAACCCGTTCCAACAGTGGGGTGGGTGAATTTCAGGGCTCTGCTGTAGCAGAAATGCAGACCCAGGCCTGCCCGCCAGAGAAGGGTACCTTCCCAGAGCTGGGATGTAAGCCAAAGGAAAGGTTCCTGTTGGCACCAAAGCAAAGATTTCTGTGTTTCTGAAGGATGAAAGGTTCTTAGTTTAAGAGTAATTCATAAGAGATGCATGATGCAAAACTGAGCTAAATTAATTAAGCTGAATATTAATTCACTGGGTTGTTTTTTCCACTGAACTTTTTTTAATAGAGTTGTTCAGCTGTGCAATGTATTTGATTAATAGAGACTGTTTCTTAGAAACAGCATTTTACAGTGTGATTCTGAAGTTAAGGAGCTACCTGCAATGCAATTGTTCAGGCCTCCTAGGCCTTTACTTGTCAATAAGGGCTTAATCCTCACACCTCCATCTTTACTGTTGTTGGGGCAGCAAGTAGTGTCAGAGAGAGGGTATGACTGGGTTCCTGCTGTAAGTAGGCAGGTGGGCTGCTAGAACACATGGTGACCTTTGGTTGCCTCTTCAGAGCACATGCAGCACCTGTGTAATGCTCATAGGCAGGTCCCAGTGTCATCTCCTGCTGATACATCTGCCTGACTCCTCCTGGCATCGGTGTACCTGGAAGGGAAGAATAATCTCTTTGTTTCTGGCATCCCAAAGTTAAACCCTTTGGTTTCCTTAACGCATCTGAAGCTACACTCTTGCTTGAGAGTATAGGGATGTCCTAGCTTTAATTCTTCATTACGTGTGAGGAGAGGCCAAGAGGAGTGGCTTTCTTGAGCCTTAAGAAGAGAAGGCTAAGGTGAGACCTTACTGCTGTCCTCAGCTCTCTCATGGAGGCCTTAGAGGAGATGGAGGCAGACTCCTCTCAGAGACATGCACGGTTGGGATGAGAGGGAACAGGAACATGGGATATTGGGAAACGTGTTTTCACCATGAGGGTGGTCAAACCCTGGGGCATGTGTATAGGGCTCCTGTCTCGAAGGCCCATCCTCAGAGGTGCTCAGAAGACACAGGACGAGGCCCAGAGCACCCTGATTTAGTTGGCCCAGCTTGGAGCAGGGGTTGAATTGGATGATCTCCCATGGTCCTTTCCAGCCTATATTACAGCTCTGTGCCCAAAGGTGAGGCTGTCTCTCACATGATAACTTTGTGCCATCCAGCTTGTGAATGCAATTTGCTTTTCATTGGGATTTGCAGCATCTTATAACCCCTCCTTGCACATCAGTGTGAGGCAGCACGTGGCAAACTGCTGCAGAGGCAGCTCAGGCCATGCTTGTCCCTGCTCCCTGGAAGAGGCAGGGCAAAGGCATTTGAGCACCTGAATATCCGAGTGTGACATAGAGGAAGGCAGGGGCAGCTGGCTGAGCTGCGTGGGGTGCGTGGGGGCGAGGGTGGCAGGTAGGTGCGCGTGGGTACTTCCCAGAGGTGTGGGGCAGAAAGGTTGTCTGCTGCCAGGTACTGGGGAAAGATGGCAGCGAAGCGCCGGGAGTGATCCCAGGCCCTTCGTGCTGGTCTTGGTCTTGCAGCTGCCGGTGTTTTGGGTCAGCCTCAATCTGTGCTTTCTTCCTTCACACTCAGAGTAGGGTTGCTTTCCCAGATGTGGAGGATAATCAAGAAGTAGTACCGTGAAGGGTAAGGGGAAGGAAAAGCATTCCTTCCAAGGTCACAGAGACGACATTTGGTTTTATTAAAATTGTCATTGACTCTTAATTGTCCTTGTGGAACATTAGCTTTGAAATTTCCTGCAGAATCAACTGTGTGCAAATCACTGTTCAACCAAACTTCTGACCTTTTGAAATATACATTGTGAAGTCCCAGGACACTAGGTATTTCAAACTTCAGATTTAAATCATGAAGCTATCCCCTCTGGCTAAAAAATCATTTTCTTTCATCTAAGTTGTATATGGCAACTTTTCAGTTAGCCCACAGTGTCTTTTTTTCAATAAGGCTTTTATTTTTTCCATTTATGAAGATCTGACATGAGTGTAGAAACCAGCTGGCCGAGTAAGTTGGGTTCCAGCAGAAGGTTTTTCAAAGTGCCTTTAAGATGGTTGTTCCCAGACAAAGGACATTAACATAATTTTTAAAAAGTTGTCAGTTAAGTATGCAGTAGGAAAAAAGCTAAGTGGAAAAAATTAAAATAAACAATAACATAATTTTAAAATAGTCAGGGAGGGGTAGGCAGGAACTGTAAGAGACATGCTGATTTAGATCAGTGGTTTTCAGCCTGTAGCCTGCAGGTCTCTGCTCTGGGAGCTACTTCTGAGGGGTCTGTGAGAGGAGATTAGGGGAAACGTGCAGATATGCTTGAAAAAGCAGGAGACTGCTGGACTGGGGAGAAAATATCTGGAAGAGTGAGGTATGACGGGGGGGAAAAAAAAAAGGCCATTGCGTGTCTTGGGAGAGCCAAGTGTTGCGTGCTGCAGAAACAGGCCAGCCAGCAGCATGCTTACGCTTCGGCACTGCTGAGCCTGAGCTAGTAAGCAAATGAAACTGTTCTGCCTGAGGATCTGAGATGCTGTACCCATGTAGGGCTGTATCATGCTGTATGATCTTCCTCCATCTTTTTGAAAATAGTCTAGGGTTGTCTGCTTTCTGCATTATTGTATGGTACAAATATGAAGATTGGAGGAGTCACCATCTTGATGACATACACTTCAAAAAGATGCAAGCAATGTAGTCCTTATGGATGCACTGAGATGAGGCGTTCCTCCTGCTTCAGAGCTTCAAAACCAACAAGATTGTTTTATAACTAATGCCACTTTTTGGGCAAGTTGCACAAGAAGTCTGTCATATGAGATGTCAGAAGATGTTCCCCTCTTCTCCTTGAGTTAGCCCCCCTCGAACTTTTATTTCTCTGTCAGAATAGAAGAAATCTCTACAAGCACCTACTTTTGACAAATTTAACGTAACTCATGTTGACATCCTCTCTTGTTGCTGTCAGATAGTCTTTTGTGAAACTGAATTAAGGCTTTATAGGGAATTGAATAGCTTCCTGTGAAGAAGGGAAAGAAGGCATCTCCCAGTGCCTTCTGCCTGAAATATGTGACAGAATACACACTGGGTTCTGTGTATAATCAGGCTTTCATCTGTATCCTCATATGAGTTGAAAAAAAAAATTGCAAAGAGTTTCTAAGGTAAGTTCTGAACTGACATTCTTTTGGTGATCAGAAATGAATTGTTAATTTAAATGTCTATGAAACAAGTCTCTAGTGACACTTTCAAAAGATTTTCTGTGACACAACCTGCTTCTAAATGTGTTTCATAAGACTTACAGCTGAATTGCTGCTGCCACATAGGAACACGGGTTTTCATTTTTTAAATGTCTTGTCCTTGCATGTGAGCATTCATATTAAACACTCTTCTGTGTGCTCTAAAAATAAATGCATTAGGACTAAAAGGTCTGTTGGCAAAATTTTTATAATATGCTGAGCAGCAAATTCTTTATCAAAGGTCAGAGATCCTGAAGTTGCCATGTCTGTGGAGGAGAGGTTGGTTCCCTCTTAAATGAGCATCCACTGCAGAAACTCTTGGTAGAGGCAAGTCTGCAGGAAAGCAGAGCTGTGTTAGGAGACACTGGCAGAAGCGAACTGCAGGATGAGGCTCTGCAGCTGAAGTGGTGCTGGTAGCCAGTGCTAGTCAGGATTGGGTCTGTGCACAGAGCTCCATAGGGCAGATTGCTCTGAGTCTTGCTCAGACTTCAAATCCATCAATCAGAGCATAAAATTCACTCAGAAGACAAATGGAGGGCAAAAAGAATTGGGGGAAAATGGTAAAAGGCATGACAGAGGGGAAGAGAAATTTCTGAGTGTGTTTGTTTTGCCTAACCATGTCTTATAAATGGTATAACTTTTTGTTGGGATCTGTGGCTCAAATCAATGTGAATATAGGACCCCATCACTCTGGGTTTTCCTTGTCATCTCTGTGTAGGCAACATTCTGTAAAATTAACTTATTCATCTAGTTTCCGGATGCTTTGGGTTTAAGAATTGCTGAGTTCATGGGAGAAATTTGAAGGCAAAGTTGGGTGTGGGAGACAAACAGAATGACATTTTCTAGGTTTGTGTCAGAGCGCTAGTTCTCGCCACATGTTTATAGATAAATTCTGAATTCTTCCCACTGCATATTAGACAAAATATCAACAGCAGAATGAAAGATGCTCAGTAAAAGTTAATTGTCATCAAGCCGTTTATTCAAAATAATGCCTTGATTGTGGTGGAAATGAGTGTTTGGTACCTTGCAATACCATTACTGTGCTCACTTTAAACACATATCATTACAGTTTTCATTTTCAAGAATCCATAAAACTTGTTTGGAGGATTGGTGCCAACCTGTGTTCTGTTTGTTTTCTTGAAACAAATTTTCTCTGGATTCAGGACGGTTGTAGACCGACTTTTACTTTTGAGGTGGCCAAAGTATGGGAGAGCTGATGGATTTTGTAAAAGCTTAATAGTGATTATTTAAAACATTTTGATCCCATTCTGACTTAACTCAAATAGGAGACGTTACTCAGTAAGGTTACATTCTTAAGACTTTATTTTTATTATGGCTGTGACTGATGATGAGTGAATATAGTATACTACAGAACTCAACAAATCCTTCTCCTAAGATTTTTAGGATCTCTGGAGGAAAATATTTTCTAATGTAGAAGAGAGTTTTCTGTGAGGAAGTGGAAAATAATGTTGTTACTTTTTGTTGTTTGGGTTTTTTTTTAAAGAAAAACAAAAAAAGTATAATTTATTTTTTCTCCATTATGCTCTCTCCAGCTGTGTTTTGTTTTCTTCCACTCGGAAATGCGTATGTTTCTTTAAAGGAGATGTGAATGCTGAAGACAGCAACTTAAACAAATGGGGTGTGTGTTTAGCAGCTACCACTGTTGGTGTCTCTGGAAACCAAAGTAGTATTATAGAAGACTAAATGTAGGCATCTAACTTTGCAAATGCTTGGGAGACATGGTGTTTATACATGACTTTCCTGTTTCCTCTGTAACTTAATATACCTATCTAATAAAACCTACATCGTGATTCTGCTGTAGCCTTCATCAGGGATTACAATTAATTTAATCCCAATATAAATTTTATTTTCAAGTTCTCACAATGTCTAAGTTCCCATATTCAAATATTTTGGCATTAGCCTAAATATACCTGGCAATGTAAGACAAGCATATAAATGAGTGTTTATATCTCTGTTTTAATGTTTATAGATAGGAATAATTTCACTTTTAGTTCACTTTTACTCTTTGCATGTCCAAACACTGCACAAGGAGGGAGTTTACTTGTGATTTTAAATAGTATTAAGTTCCCTCTTCAAAATAAAATTAATATCGAAGTAAGAATCTGGGCCTCTAAAACCTTGACAGAAAATAGATTCTATTTTAGATTGGTAAATCCATTCCATTTTTATATTCTTCTGTACCTATTGAGAGAATACATACTCAAAATCCATACAGACAATATTTGAAGTTATAGTTACTGAATGATACTCAAATAAACCAAATTATTTATTTTGCTATTCAGCTTTCCTTTGTAAATTTATGTTCTATTTCTCACTTAAATTATTTGTCCTCAACTCTAGAGTTGTAATAACTTCTCAATAAATGTGATCTAATGGTAAGCTGCAGAGCTTTTTAAAATGCTTTTAAGATCTTTTTAACCTTTTGCAATGCTTTTATATTAGAAATCAAAATCTTGGCTAACTCTTTTTTTCAAGAGACTCTTCTGAAGGGAGTATGACAATTTCCCAGACAGGTGAATGGCCGCTTCCAGCCACCAGGTTAGCAGACATAGGGTCACACTGGATAAGGGTTTGAAAGGGTTTGTTCTTAGTTTAGGTGGGGGCTGAGGCAGAATGGAGCTTAAGCACAGTCTGAGCATCTGTTTTGTCCTAAGGTGAAGAATGCAAAAGCTGATGGTCACGTTCGTATTGTCACTGCTTGATTTTTGTGAGAATTCTTTAACCAACAAAAAAAAGGGAGGGAAAGGACAGAAGCATTAGAAGGAAAGGTGTGTGTTTGTGATGTCTGTTAGTTTTAAGAAAGAAGAAAAAGTGCCTTTTCAGAAAATTGAAAGTGACAGGCTCTGAATTAGTATATCAGAAAGAGCAGTGAAGGATCGGGATCATAGTTTTTCCATGGCAATTCTTTTGTTTGTTAGGTTTTGCATTCACTTTTTTTGCTACTAAATTTAAGACTGATAAATGGCTAGATTTACCAAGTCCTTGTCACATTTCTAGGCTTCTCATTTGGGTATTTCTTCCAGCAAGAAGCAGTCTTCATTCTTACCTGATCTCCATTCACTCTCTGTCCTTACCTACCCTGTGGTTCAGAAAGCATTCCCTGTTGTATACTTTTTCTCCATGTTTTGCTTCTCCTAGTCCTGTTCCTTAATAATGGCTTGAGAGCTTGGGTAAAAATTTAAATTTCAATTCAAGGTTTTAATGAACATTAGTACAGTAATTATTTTCAGTTTTAAAGTATAGGCCTGCTTTAGTAGGGTATAACATCTTCACAAAAGTATGCTTATTTCTGTCACTGCAAGTGTTGACTTGCAGTGGCATTTGTAAATAGTAATTCCATTGTCTAGTAGAAAGCAAATGATGGAAGCTGGTTATAGCAACATCTACTTTTTGCTTATAGTTTAAGTTGGCTTTTTCAGTAAAAGGTAGTGTGTGTATCGTTTTTGCACAAACCCATATTTACGAAGGGCAGAAAAAGGAGGAAAATAGTGTTGCGTGCAATCTACAGTTTGTGCTAACCTGTGGAGGAAAACAGTATTGTACATCATCTGCAGTTTGTGTTAACCTGTATTATCACACTAGCTATTTAGATAGTCTTTTTTGTGCTGATAATGGTGATCATTGTTACAGGCAGATGCAACAGAAGCCAGAAGCACCTGCAGTCACTTATGCAACGTATCGAGGTTCTGCAAGGATTAGGCAGCTACTGAAGAATCAATCGGAAATGGCTGGAAAAGGAGAAGAAAGTACTGAGAACAGAAATGGTTCAATGGTCAAAGAAAGCGGAGAAATCCAAACAACTGTCTTTCCGAAATCAGGACACTTAATAAAAGAAAATGGTGAAGATGAGGGTAAAGAATACGAAGATGATGTCATAGTAAATTCTTATGCAGTTAAAATGGGAACAAAAAAGTCTGGTAAAGCTCAGCATTGCTTGGGTAGCAGTAAACATGAAATAACTGCAAAGACCACTACTTCATCTACTGAATCATCTCATGAGATAGACTTAAAATATACACCTGCTTTAGCTGCAACAAAAGTTAAAAGGATGTATTCACTAGATTCATTACTATCATCTAGTAGTAGAAACAATGAGATCCTAACCAGTTCCACTTCCCAGATTACCCATTCCCTTAACATGAGTTCTGCAAGCGATTTGGTTGGAAAAGAAGTTGAACTGCTGCGAGAAGCAGAAGCTCAGTTTCAGGCAGAGAAAAATGCCACTTCTAACTTTAATAAAGAAAATCATTGTAGTAAAGCAGCTAATAAGGAGTCCACAAAAGAAATGCAGGATCATTGGTTATGTTCACTCAAATCAGAAAATAAGACAGTTAATGAAGAACTACAGGTGAGTAAGGGAGAACATTGCTGTAATCATCAAATGAATAGTCACTCGGAGCTAATGTTGGATGTCCAGATGCTTCATTCCTGTACCACTACATTTCAGCAGCAAGCAGATCAGCATACAGATAGTGCAAATAAAGATAGTGATCCAAGCAAATGTGACACACAGAAAATTGTGGCAACTGTAGAAAAAGAGCAAAGTCCACAGCACTTTCTTGCTACTGCTCTTTTACCTTTTAATGAACAAATACCCACTTCGCTGAGCGTGGAGTCCAGAGGAGAAAAATGCATAGCCGTGGATAATTTAACTGCTTCAGTGGCATCTATTAAAAATTATGAAGATACAGTCATGGGCAGAGGGACTTGTAATGAAGAACTGAGTGAGTTAGGGAAACCAATGCACATACAAAATGACCACCAGTTAGTCCTTGTGGAGAATTCTAAGGATACTGCCACATCGCAGACTGGTTTACCTTGTCTAGAAACCGAGGGTGTGGAAACAATGAAGGTTTTATCTGAAGTTGCAGTGGAAAACCTTGTCAATGTATCGTCTTGCATCCATGGGTGTGTGTGTGTGAAATCTAATTTCCATGAGCTGACAGCACCTCTCTCTGTTACTTATGAGTCGTCTTTTGAAACTGGAGGCTGTTGCTCAGCTTCTCTTCATCCTAGCTGCAAGACCGAAAATAAAACTTCTCTTTTCCCTATAGTCAGTTTAAAAGATGTGAGAGAGACTGTTTCTCATCCTGACCTTGAATGTGAGATGAGCCTCTCGGAAAGCTCAGTTCCTGTCCACAACTGTTGTCCTGTTTCCCTTGAAACTGTTCAAGATGTTCTTGGCAAGGCATTAATTACACTCACAGAAGATAACACAGCAAAGCCTGCACCTTGCCCTTTAATCAGCATTGGCAGGACAGATGATCATATTCCTGCTGCTTCCAAAGTTGACACGACTGGTATGACTGAAGTTGCTCTTGTTCCTTCTGAGTGTAAGGATTGCGTCTCTGAACTTTCCTCTCATATTTCTAAGTCACAAGAAAACATTCTGGAGGTTTCTCATTCTGCCTTGAGATATGGAGAAAGGCCTTTGACCAACAATTCTGCTTTCATGTGTGAAAAAGACGATGTAGATATCCTTTCTGAATCTCCACCTGTTTTTGAAGATGGGCATATTAATTTTTCTTCCAAGAAGGAAAACAGTAATAAGCCTAGGATATCACCCACAGTACTTGATTCTTCGTCTGACAACCAAGGAAAAATCCCTTCTCCTGCCACTAGCTCTGAAAATGGCCAGATTGCTACATGGCCTACTTCTTCTGAACAGGACAGCTTTATTTTTCCAGCTGCTGACTTGAGGAGCGTGATCCCTGAGGATAGAATGACTGAGGTGCCACTTGGCTCAGGAGACCCGAGAGCTTCATGCCCGGCTGGTTCTCTGGAACCTGAGCTTACTCCAGCTATGCTTGATCGCTCTGCTGCTGGAGTAGATGTGGGGGGTGTTTGCATCCCCAGGCCCTCTTTGCCTATGCTGGGATCCAGAGAAGCCTCCAACCTTACCGTTTCTGCCTTGGAAGCATTGGGCGTTGCTCAGGGGAACAGTTATTCCTCCAGCCACAGAGCTGGTGATGGGGCAGAGGAGGCCTCCTCTGTACAACAGGCTGACGGTGGTGTCTTGGCAGAGGCAATGCCATCACCCATCTGTCCTTTGAAATCTTTGGAAGCGGCACCCAAGTCAGCCTGTACTGAGAGTGTGGGCAGAAATGCTGTGGGACAGGTGAATCTTGGTAACTGTGCTTCTGCTATCTCAGAAGCCCCCTCTGTGACAGATGATCAAACATCTGCTGCACCTGCAGAGTCAAGTGAGCTCTGTTCTGAGGAAGTACGGGAAGATACCAATATGAAGGGACAAGAACGTGCTAAATTCCAAGATGCTGCTGTTTTGCTTAAAAAAGCTGAGGAAATAGTGGACTCAGTTTTACACTTGGCTATAGAAGAAATAATAGCAAAACAAGCCATTGGTGTCTGCCAGCTTTGTGGGAGCAAGGATGGTTTAATAAATATGGATATTCTAAATGATCAGAAAGCTGGAACTGTACAGCTGGAAGCAGAAGAAATCCAGTCAGCTGTGCAGTCATTAAAACATTTTAATGAGAGCAGTGGAGGAGGCTCATCTTCATTTACAGGAAATGAAACAGTGGATACAAATAATCAAGATGAAAAGATACTACCTTACATCCCTGATAAAATTGACCTACATAGTGCACTAGCACTAAAAGCAAAAGAAATAATTGATGAAGTCATTAACTCAGCCAAACAAAAACTGGCATCCAATCAGTGGCAAGGCAGTGAGAGTAAAAGGCCTTCTGAAAGGGTTGATCCTAAACCTAAGGCTGAAACCCCCAAGATTTTAAACCTGGATATGAAGTTACCTGCCAAAACACAGGAGCCAACAGAGAAGGTGGAAACTCGGAGCATAGCTGTAAACTGTGAAAACACAGATTGCTCAGGTCTTCCTTTACTTCCAAATAGTAAGGAAAATGGCATAGATTGGCCCCAAAGAGGTGAAAAGATACCAAATAATGCATTTACATGTCAAACAAATGGATTTCTACCCACTGGTAGTTCAGCAAGGTCAGAATCAGATCTTATGACACCAGCCGAAGAGAGTCACGATAGAAAGGTGCGTGAAAATCCAGCTGCAGCAGAGTTGTGTGGCAAAGCTGGAGTATCAGCAACTAGTAGAAAATCTGATGGATCTTTACATTTAGTACATAGAGATTGTACTGTGACTGAAGAGATGCTTCTGTCATTGCAGTTAAAAGGTTTGTGCAATAATACAAATATGCCAGAGTTCACATTGCTGCCAACTGTAAATGTTAATTTGCCATCTTTTATGCCTGGTGAAGAATGTATCAGCATGCAGAGTGAATCCAAAGACAAAAGCAGTCCTTGGGATTCTCTGGAAAGCAGTGCAGAGGACAGTCCATATGAACGCTGCGGAAGAGAGGCTGCAGAAGTACCTGCACAAGTAACAGCAACCTTAGAAGATTCAAAGGCAGTGGAGAGTGAAGAGGAACTAGCAGAAGGGGCAAGTGAGATAGCAGAGGTTAATGCTGGATTAAATACACAGTTCGCTGTACCTGAATTGTCTGTTATTGGAGAGGACAGCAAGGGGAAAAACTGCTTCAATGTAGTTTTGGCCCAAAATAATGAGAATCTGAAGCAGCTACAAATGAAGGATCAAGACATGAAGAGAAATTATCAACTTGAAGAAAATGGTCTGGACTGTAGCGATGACATGAAGGAATCGACGGATCTTCTGGCTTTTTCTCCACTAATTGAACAGTGGGAAAGCAGTTCTTTCACTGTCATTTATGAAGGTGCCCTTCAAACTGAGAACAAATCTGTCTCAACTGATGATATGCAAACTGGTTTGCTTTCTTCTTCTGTCCTGCCTTTGGATAATATAGATCATCTAATGTGTGAAAGAGCAAAGAATAAACATCAGCCAGCCTGTCTTTATGGGAAGGATAACAAGTTGAATGAAGCAACAGATGGCTGTAGCTCAGAGTCGTTTCTGAGCGTGGAGGCCAAGCGCTGTAGAGTATATCCTTTCTCTTTGTCTCCAATATACGAAGATGACAGCTCCCAAGAAGACTTACTTTCCACAGACGTGTCGCCAGAAGGCCATCCTAGTGGAATATCTAAAGATAATGTTGACCACGCTTCTGTGCTGTCCCTTCTCCAGTCAGTTTCTGAGCGCTTACAGTTTACTACTCAGTTCAGTAAAGAGGACGAGGAGGAGGGAGTGGAGGACGAGGAGGAGGAAGAATCATCATATGAAGAAAACATGCTTGATGGTGAGAGAGAAGAAGAATGTCTTCCCAGTCAGTGGAGAGGGAATTTAAAAACCACCCTTCAATCAAACGACCAGACTAGATCTTTTTTTCCTGAACAATCACTTCTTCTTTCAAAAGAACAAATTGACTCTAAGGAGCAACCAGAACGGTTTCCAGATGTGGCTTCTCCCAGTCAAACACCCTGTAAGCCAGTTTCACAGAAAGCTGGTGCTGCTCTAAAGCATCCTTCTACAAGTGTATACTACCAGTATTTGAAATCTGCCAGCAGTTGCTCCTCTGAGAAGGTGACCAGGTTTGGAAGCATTCTCCAGGATATGTTGCAGCCAAAGATTCATTGGTCTCAAGACAACACCATGCCAAAACTGGGAGAATTGTCAGCGGTAAGATGTCATGTCACATAATATTAATAATCACAGTGATTAGCTCAGATTCAAAATTGCTGTCTCCCTATTCTCTTTTCTCCCTTATTAATTGTTTTATCATAAGTGAAAATAATTAGGCTAAGATCATAGTTTAAAAAAAAAAAGTCTGCTGATAAAATAATTCTAAAAACATAGTATTCTTGGTTCAGCACACAGATGAAAGTGACTTAATTGTAAAACAGAAGATGTGAAAAGAAAATATAATAGGAAAATATGCATAATAGCAAGTCTGTATAATAGCAAAACACAGGCTTGTCCATGCTAAGGACATTTCAACCTGAAGATGATGGAATTGCCTTTTGTACGAAAAATTTTTCTTTCATTTCTTCCACTTCTGAGATTAGTAGAGCTGTGTTGTCCAAAATAATATAAATATCTGCTTACTGGGCTATTTGATTGTTTCATCACAGAGTCTTCTACAAATTGTAGCTCAGTTAGCAAGTAACAAAGATAGCTGCTTCCATAAGTGAGCATTTCTTTTTTTAGTTTATTTAAAGCAATGGCAGATGAGGGTATGGAAACAGTTCTTCCAATATTTAGAAACTGAAAAGGCCACATAGACCAAATGTATAACTGAAGAATAAAGTCTTTCCATGATGTTGGGAATATTTCAGTCTATGTTAGAGGTCTGTTTTGGTTTTGCCACTGTTAAGACATGCAGTTTATTGTTTGCTGGGAAAGGGTAATACATTTTCATAAGTTATAACTTCCATAATAGTTCTTCCTTTCTAGCACTTGCTGCTTTCTGCTGATTGTTAGATTCTGTTAATCTATTTACACCAACTCTGAACCACAGTAAAACAAATCTTGGTTGTTTCTGCTAGTGACAGTTGCATAAATTTATAGGAATAGTGGACCCAGAATAATCTGTCTATGCTTTGTGCTACTGTTGTAGATGTTAATAGTTGTCTTCCATGTCCTTTTAATTTCAGAATCTCATTGACAGGGCAAGTCTCAAATGCAATCCAAGACCAGGAAAGGTAAGCAGAATTTGTGTCGCATAGATCAATATGATAGATGGAATAATTTGTTATACCAAAATTTTTTAATGGAAAGCCTCTGAAGTTATTAATCTAGTTTTCTGTATTTTAATGGTGCATATGCTTGCACGTGCTAGTAATGAGATTATATTATTAAAAATCCTGCCACTAGTAACTTTACTGTACTTCTGTCAGCAACTGCTGTTTCAGTTCAGTAGTTTCATATAAGAAGAAAATGCATAGCAGGTCAGTTGAGTGAGCACAAAGCGAAATAGGTTTTATTCCAAGCAAAAAATAACTGTCTGCACTGTATGTTGAAATGGGCCCTCATTCGTATGCATTGTATGTTGTTTCAGATTATTATTTATGATATTTATGGTGACAAAAGTAAACAAGAAGTTCATTCTGATGTGTTAGATACCACGTCTTGGATCTTTCCCATTGGAGCATCACTTAGGATAATTAGAGGATGGTAAGAAATCAAGGTCATATTTAAATAGTCTTTCCAAAATACTCTTGTATTTTCATTTCTTTTATTTGACACACGTCTGATCTGCAGGAGTGTTTTTTTCTTTCTTTATAATTAGACTGATACAATGAAAAAAGCATGAAACAAGGCTTCAAATGCTGCAGTACAAAAAAATATATTGTTTCTCCTGGGAACTAGCTTCAAACAGAAAGTTACTAATAGAACCACAAGTAAGTTTAGACTTCTTGCCTGAAGTGCTGAGGCAGTGCAGCCATAATCGTCACTGGAAGCATGTGTGTGCCAAAGAAAATGTTTTTTTGGGTTTTTTTTGTTTTTTTGACAGTTCAGTTTCATTATACAGTAACTATTGCAAAAGGACCATAAAATGAACAATCTCAGCTGCTGTTTGTAATGTAGTGTTTAGAGGAGTGTGGATGCAGAAGGATATACAAGTACCTTTAAGGCAGATTTTGCAAGTGTTTCTCGTTTTGCTTTGGGAAGCTGGGGCTGGGACCAGGTCAGTTGTTGCACTGGAATTTTATTGGTGGCACTTACTGTGAATGTTGCCAACTGTCAGCCATAGTAACAATGCATGTCACATTTATGCAGTTTTGAGGCAGCCTTGTTTGGTTTTGCATACATTTCTTTCATGTCCTAAGAAATATGGAATGCCGTTATTAGTATGTTTTATGCCTTGCATAGTATCTGCCTGAACAGAACGTGTCAATTAATATATTTGTTCTGGTAAAATAAGCTTTTTATTTACATTGTGGTTTAGCTGTATTTTTATACAGTTAATATTTTAAGTTATGTTAGGCTATGTCCTGCAGGAGAACTGTGTATTTTACTTCGAAAGCACAGAAGTACAAGCCCCATGTTTATCTAAAGTGAATGTGACTACTGAGGGACAGCATAAGAAAAGTCTGATAGTTGGCTTGTTAAGAAGAGCTCATTACTGAGCTTTCCAGCAGATGTACTGTATAAGGACAGTCTTGCCTAACAGCAACAACTCAGTTCATATCATCATTATTACAGTTGGATTTTTTATGAGAAACCAAAGTTCCAGGGTCGGAAATATGTACTAGAAGAAGGAGAGACTGTGCTGGATCACCTTTGGGATCTTCCGGGCATGAAACGTCATCGAAGAAACCTCACAGTTGGTTCAATCAAACATGTAACAAAGGTATAGACTTTGCTAATAATGTACTCACATAAATAATGAATTTCTGTTGGCAATAGTGTTGTATTACTAGCAATGGACAATGTGTGTATGCTGTGTTTCTGATTTTATTCAAATTTGCTATGAATCACATTTTTCACCTTCAAGATAAATTCCAGGGCTTTTGCTGAGCTAAATTTCTCTTTCTTCCTGAAGGTAATGAGCAGATGGATTATCTTTCTTTGCCACCACCTTTATCTGACACAGTGACTCCTTTCCTTTTAGATGTTTGCCTGTCCAGTTAATTGAAATTAAATGGAATCAATTCATATTTTTCAAAGAGGTGTATATCTTAAGCTTAAACTACCTACTGTGTCTGTGTGGCTTCTTTTTCAGAAGTTAGTAGTTGGGTTTCCAGTCGCATTTGTACAGAATAGCCTCCAAAAATCATTGTCACTCCCTCTACAGCTTTGTGCTGTCTGTAGGGGTTCCACGTGGACAAGTGGTTTAAAGCCAGAAGTTTAAAAGGCGTTTTGTTGAAAAGATAGGAATCAAATGCCTAAAACTAAATATAATGCATCCATTGTTATTCAGTGAATGAGGAATATATTTACCAGATCTTGTGATTTAAGAAGACTTAGTGCCCTTGTTGTTTAGCATAACATTCCAGTTATTCACAGGGCAATGGCCCTTTACTGCAAGTGAATTATCATTTGTATCACAATGTGAAAGTGTTTCGGAAAAAGTGGTGATTCTCTGTTCTCTGCTGGTATAAAGGTAATTTTAAAATTGATAACCTTTTTGTCATCAGGACAAGGGCATAATGTCATAACAATTAGAAATACTTTTTCATTCTCTTAAAGATTTAACAATAAATTCAAAAGAGACTGGCTGAGGGCATGAATAATGAAGTTAAATTTATTTGAGCTAAACAAATTAAAAGCATTTGACCAATATGGAATATGAATATTGATCAATAATGTGGAAGGCAGCTAAATAATTAAAGAAATACCACAATAACATGTGGAACTATGTGGCCTGAAGCTGGGGGAAGCTGGGTGTGCCTTGGGTATCAAAGAAAAGCCTTGGATAGGAATGACACTGTGGTTAGCTTCATCGTGCTTGATAAAAATCTTTGTAATACAGCTAAGTAGGTTTGAGTGTTGTTCTTCTTCCAATATGTGGTTCATTTGTATGGAACACAGATGGAAAGCTTTGTTGCAGTACACTAGTTCAGTAATCAACACTGTTTCTCATGTAACTTAGACCACTAGCAGGTCTGGTTGGTTGCGAGGACTTTTGCTGTTAGTCCATAGGGCTGTATGGAGCTAGTGTGGGTGTGGAACTCACTAAGCTGAGGTTTGTCCTCTAAACCTTGATTCATGAAAGCATCCCTCTGTGTTAGGTCACACTTCAGCTGCTGTGGAACTTCCACATTGTGGAACTACTTTTAGAAGGTAGTTTGCCAAAGTGCTACCTTGTTTATTTTTCGTGAAAATATAGGCATTATTTTTAATGGACAAACAGCTGTTTCTTTTTCAGGCAGATTGTGTGTGTGTGATCTGCAGGATCACATGTTTTACTGTCATTCTCTTCTTCATAGGCTGGGTAGCTCAGTGGCTTTTCTCCTGCCTAGTTTGGTCATACTGGCTGTGTGTTTCAGGCTGTCTGGCTTGTCTTCTAATTCTTCAAGTGGCTTTTTATGGTGCTTGTTTAATGGCTGCTCAAATGCCTTCAGTTAGATTTGAAAATTGGCTACATATTTGAGAAGAACATGTCTTGCCAAGAAGAGAAAAACAGATGTTTACTAAAGAAACTGTAGGAGGTACATTTAACGTTATTTTTATTTCTTACTGGCAGATGTTAGTTTGCTGAGAAACAGTCTGCCAGTAGCTTTGTGCTCTGATTTGCCTTCAAGCATCCACAAAAAGCAGAGGTTGTGTTAGTGTTGCGGTTAGCTTGTGGCTTGACTTACTGTAGATATGCATTATATGTATGCATGTGTGTTTAATTTGAAGGAATTTTGGAGGGGGGGGAAAAAAGATCCCAAAGGAACAGATCATGCAACTAGTAAAATGAAGACCTATTTGAAGTAATGAGGAGTCTGAATTCTACTAAGGCAAGTCAACATGAGCCTAAGCTAGCAAAATCTGCTTGCATATGTGGGTTCAATGCAGGTCCTGCAGCACAATCTGTTTAGCCAAGTCAGTTCTCTGGTCTACTGTAAATGCATATATTGATCTTAAGGAATTGGAGGACTTTTTCTATCTGTTTCTGGAAGCCCAAAGAGACTGCTAAATGTTACTTTCTCAAAAAACAAGAGCTGAGAAGAGTTGCTGATGTTTCCATTCTGGTGTAATCTTGTAAACCACTATTTTGCGAGGTGACAGGAGATCTGAAACAGCATTTTATAATCTCTGTCTGCAAGATGATTAGACAGGGAATACCTAGATTCCTTGTGGACTCTCCTTAATCAAAGCTCTTTGTAATGGGAACGTTCACAGTATTACATGAAGGGTGTGTTTCTTTTGTTTGTGTGGTTTGCTAGGTAAAAGGAAGTTACTAATTCAAGCAGGGACTACTTTGTCAGATGCCATAGGAAGACACCCAGCAGCTTCAGATTGTCTCATGTGCTAGTTGGTATTTACAGGAGAGTAATCATTAATTTCTTTGCTATTATTTTATTTTACTACCAGCCCTGTTGAGTTCTGTAGTTTGGTTTGGTGGTGATGGGTGGTAGCAAGAGTGGTACAGAGCAGGAAAACTGGGAGAAAGAATTATGAATGGGTAAAAAAGGCTGGCGGACCAACAGAGAGTAAGATTTAAAATAAAAAAATGCTGCAGAAACCGACGTCCTAAGGAAAAACTGTATATCAAAAGTTAAGATGCGTGTCTAGACTGTATTAAAAAGCAATCATGTGAATACCAGAACTAATTAGGCCTGATTTTCAGTAGACTCTTCTCTCATCATTGTTTTGGTATTTAGTTTAAGAAGCCAGACTTTAGTCATTCTTTGTCCTGTTGTTGACATAAAAGGCTACCTCATTTAAATAGGCTATTTCGACCGCTTCAGTCACCACGGCTTACAGCTCCAAGGAGAAGACCTAACAGTGCTGAAATTGTCTACCCCTGCTGGTGCTGATAGGGCTGTAACCCTGGATCCGGAAGAAGGGTAAACAGCCAAGACCACCTTGAGGGTGTTGAAAGCTCTGGGTCTCTCACTTATGGTGGAGCTCTTGGTCGGACTAGAAAAATGTCAGAGATGCCACCGAAGAGTAATGTTTAATGCTAAGGTCTTGAGGGTCGTCTTAACCCTCTTCAGAAGAAGCCTTAACCTTTCTGCTGCGGGGTGTGTTGCTGTTTTGGAAGTGTCTGTTCTCTGCGAGCTAGTGCAAGTGTTCCCTGTGCTTTTGTAAACATCTCTGCTCCCAAAAGACCATGAGGGAAGCACAAGCACTCCAGGATGACTGTGTAGAGGTAGGAGGAGAGTGCCGCAGAGTAAAGGAAGACAGAGTGGGGTGCCTGGAGGCTGTGACCTACCTAAGCATTTGCTGGTTGTGTATTATCATTGGAAATGAACACAACTACCTAATCTGTTTGCTGTGCTTTTTATTCTGTTTTTGCCTGACGTGTCAGTAGGATAATGAATATGGCATGAGTTTTGGCTGCTTGTGATGGGAGTGGCAGGGTCAGGGGTGTATAGGGAGGAGACTTTCCAGTTTGGGATCTGGCCTGAAACACTGTGGTAGTAGTTTTGCATGTGGGTATCTTATTTGAAAATCTTGACGCCTTGTAAATGAAAGGGCTTTGGACTGAAGGATCTAGTTCTCAACCTGAATGCTATCGTATTTGTGTGGTTTTCATTTTGTTTCTAAAGATGGTGGCTTTATTAGGAGTATTTAAGAAGCCTCTGAAAGTAATGATGCCTATTAAATATGCTCAGGCAAATATGAACATGCTAGGGCAAATATTGACCAAGCTAAAGTTTACATGCTTAAATTATATAAATTAATGGCATAGTACTTGAGTGTACATTTGTGAATCCATAGTGTTCATCTCATACAGCAATACTAAATTTTACCATTTTCTGCAGTCCATAAATTAATATATGTAAATTGAACTCAATATTTAAGTCAAAATGTATATTTGGGATTTTAAAAAAATGTGCTTAGATAATATAATGTACTTCTTGCTCGAACATGTTATTACCTTTAAAAGTAGATAGTTGAATTGCTTTTGATGAAGACCTCTGTTTACTATGTGACACTTTACAGAAGGATTTTGTGGACTTAATCTAGTACACACAAAAATGCCATCACAATGAGTAGAGGTTTTTTTTTGACTGCCAAAATCTGGCTGGAGAGAGATGGTGATAAATAGGAGAGATTTTATTATGAGTGCTTGTGCTTTACCTACCCTTTGGAGAACTGCTACATTCTTCATCTCTTGAGGTGGAGCCTGCCTCGTGAGCTTCAGAGTCAGGAAAGCAAACTTGAAAAGAGAATACAGACTGGCTTTTTCCAATCTTCAAATTAAAAAAAAAAAAAAAAAAACAAAACCCTCCTACTGAATTAAAATTAAACATACTCTGTCTCATATTCTGTCTGAGCCCGCAGGCAAAGATACTTTATTTTGCCACTTGTCTAGTCTTGTAGGTACTTTGCTTCAGAATTTATCTGAAACCATTAAGAGTCTAGCATCATTATTTGTGGAATTCTTATAAGTGCAACTTCTGATTTTTCATATCAAGCGTTATTGTTGGATTCACAGATTTCAGCCATATCATGTATCAAGTATTATTAGGGAAAAAAAACCAAACTTCAAATATTTCTTAACTGTGATTTAATAAGATTCATATACATATGAAAACTAGGAGGAGGCCTTTTTTAAACTTGTCTAGCAATACACTTAGAATTGAGGAATGGTGTTCCTTAGCATTTTGCCATAAAGTGGCATTGTACTAGAAAATCTTTTTTCCTAGTCTTTCTGGTTTTGCTTACCTGAAAATAAAAATTCTGGCATTGCAATTTTTGTTTTGAAAACAAATAGCATGCATTGTTTGCAAGGTACAATGCAGAAGGAACATGATTGCGCATGAGGGAGAGTTACCAAAACAGTATACTGTGTTACTTCAGGTCTCAAAGGAAAGTGAAATAATATCCTGGAGTCCAGCTATTATAATTGCCACATTTATTGCTGACAGTTAAATAACTATGAAAGAACTTTGCTAACCAAGAAAAGGTGTGTTTCTAGGTGGGATGTTACTCCATCGTTTGAAAGCTCCACTCAAAACCTGTGTGAAAAAGGAGAGCATGCAGGTGTTGTCATGAGATGAGGTGTTGTAACTTTAAGAGCTTTTGTGCCCTGTTGCTGGCTTTCTCTGCTAGGTCTTGTGTTTTGCCTTTCAAGTTTGGCAGAAGCCACAGGCAGTGCGGGATCTCTGTCATGATGTGACCCTGCCTGGGTCCTCAACAAATGTAGTAACCAGGTGCTTCTCTGAGGGCACACTCAGGGACAGCTTCTCATCCCTCTTCTCCAGTGCGCACGCAAGGGGCATCTTCCTCCAGCCACCTTTAGGACTTTTGGGGTCTCTTTATGCTGTCCAAGCCCTTTGGCCCAATGCAAATGGGCCCGTGGGTCAGGAGGGTAAGGGGAAGGGTGCTGTGAAGTTATCACTGAGAACTGAAGGTTTCCAGCTACAGCTGAGCAAACTCTGTAAGCACGTGAGCCGCGTTTCACTGTAATGGGAAGACTGTTCTGTAACGCACTGCTGACGCAGGGCCTTATAGAAGATCCTCATTGATTCGTGATGTGTTTGAATGCTGGGAAAGAAAGTATTGGCAATGCATTCTATATAACTATTATGAAATGAGTGTGGTTCAATAAAATGCCTGCAAATTCTAGAGAAGATCATGTGTTCAGTAAGTTGTTCTCCAGCATGGTATCTATCAGTAGAAAACCTTCAGCAAGGTAACAGAGGTTGTTGCTCTGTAGTAACAGGAATATTGCTACAGTGTCTACTTAACAAAACAAATATTTTCTAGTACTGTTCTTTTTTTTGGTCTAAAATGCTGTAGATTTATTTAGCATGACAGAAAATTGAACTCATACGGCTTGAAACCATAGTCGGATACATTACAGTACCTAATTATCACTGAGGGAGGGAAGCAGGAATGTACATTTCTAGAAAGTTTTAGTTACGCTTGCATCATATGTATCTGTGTGTGTGTTATGGAAGCACTGTCATTAAAAAAAAAAAGTCAGCATGGTTGTCTATCAGTAAATACTGTCAGATCTTTTACTTGGAGAGTATTTAAACTGAGCTTTTTGAAAGTAGCCCAACAGGCATAAATGCATAGTTTGTCTTTGAAAGTTAGCAGGAGCTGGAAATTTACTTCCCTTAGCTTTTCTAAAAATTCCAGTCTTCATTTAAAAAAAGCTAAAACCCTTCTATCATAGGAAGCCTGGAGTTAGGTTAGAAAGGTGAGAAGTCAGGGGAAAAAAGAAGGAAGCGTTACCGGTCCTTCCCCCGCTGCGATGGGGCAGACTCTGGAAGCGTGGATAAGCCTCACCCTTTGATTTGTTTCCTCAGGACTGTGGTGTTCCAGAGGTAGAGTTCTGCCTGGCAGCTGGTGGTACAGAGGGACTTCCTATCTGCGTGCAGAGTGCAGTTGCCAATTTAGAAGAACTGGATGTTGAGAAAAACCCTTATATAAGAGTCAAATCAGGAGTGTGAGTACTGAACCTTTTTAATAGCATTTTGCCAGCAGGTAGAGGGGTAACATCATGGGATGAAAGTCCATCAGCGATAGGACCAATATTTGGGGGGTTTTACTACAAATCAGTTAACATACACTAGATATTCCCAGCTCTACACTTCAGCATTGTGCTATGTGGGCTCCTAGTAGTGAAATCAAGTTTTTGAAGGCATTTTTCCTCTAGTTGCTGGCAGAAGTCTTCTATAATTCCATCTTTGAGTAGCTTTATAAATAGAAGAAGCAGCTCAGCTATAATTAGCTTTTAGTTCATTGGAGAATAGATACTGTCTCCCTAATCTCCCACCCTGTTATAACTATAACACTATGGCTGAATACCAGAAAATGAATATTACATCATCCAAACATTTCTCAAGCTACAGCCGTATCCTGACTTTCTGGAGAGGTGATGCAATATGATACGGGCCCCTTGGTAGCCCAGCATTCCCTGTATTGAGCAGAATAACCTGTTTCCTGGGTAAATGGCTAACACTTCACAGTTCCTGAAGTTTGGGAGTTCTGTGCCTCTTCTCATAAATTGTTGCAGAATGACGTTAGCTATTCTGTTACAAGAGTCTTGAGTTTGCCTTTCCACGTGAGCCAAGCCTGCCTTCCCACAATCTCACAATATGGCTGTGAAGCTTGAGGTGGTGAAGGAATTAAAAACAGAGTCTTGTCTTAGCTTTGCTAGAACTTAGTATAACTGCTTATGGTCTGTGTGTGTACTTTTAAGAAAATCATCTTCCATGTGGCCCAATGCCGCTTCCTCCATTCCTTGCTTGGTCTACTAACCCTGTGTCCAACTTCTACATTCAGCTTTCTTTTTGATTTAAAAGTCTGAAGGAGTCTCAGTATTTTTAATCTTCATGTCAAAATTACGGTAGCCTGCTTTCCAAAGGAGTGTTGTAAATCATTGCATTTTAATAACTTCCACTGAAAAAATGAAGTGGGATTGATGTTAGAAGCCTTTTAATTCCTAAGGTGACAATCCTAGGGAAAATCTGATGCAATTTGAAGTGTCTCATCCTCGGTACTGACACTGGTTTTGTATACTCATAGTGTACAAACTGGCTTCTTAAAGTAAGTGAACAAATTGGTAATTTTCTTCTTTCATTTATGTTTAGCTTGGACTGAGGAAAAGTATCTGAGATCTTCTTAGCATTGATGTTGCCAGTGTATTTAAATATAGCTTTGTTTTGATGTGATGACAGTATTTAAAACAAGTTATTTAGCTCTTGCGAGTACAAAAAGGAAAACAATGTTAATAAGATCTTTGTATTTGTAATCTATCTAATGAGATTAATAAGTCCTTTATCCTTATTGTTATAGATGGCTTGCTTATTCAGACTTTAATTACAAGGGAGAGATGAAGGTTTTGGAAGAATGTGATTTATCATCTGAAATTCCTTCAGCAGATGTAAAATCTCTGCGTCCCTTAAAAATGGTGAGGACTTCACAATCCCCTAATAAGTTGTGTGCCTTCCTTTTCCTATTGTTGCTCCCCCGAAGGTTTTGATCTAAATATAACTTAGGTTCTAACATCCTTTCAGGGTTAATCCCTGTACATGTAACACTCATCTCACGCCACAGTGCATTTGTAGTGTTGTAATGGCACAGCAGTCACCGTGGCTTGCTGGGCTTCTGCGTCTGCCCAAGTAAGACCACGTAGTCAGCGGGAGCGTCTGATTCACTAGGACATCTTCCTGAGAAACTGCTGTTGTTGAGTGGAGATCAAATAAGACAGAACTGAAAGGCTCTTAATTGTATTGCAGCCAACACCAATTCATTAACTAAAAAAGCTCTTCAGAAGTTGTTTATTTTCTATTCTTAATGGTACAGCTAGAGCCTACGGGGGGTGGGGGGGGTGGTGGAAGACCAGGTGAGGAGTTTATTACCCAGTAGTATTCCTGTGACCACACATTGCACAAAAATCTTGGGAGGTGCAGCTAATTTTTGTTTTGATAGACAGCGTGTAGATCTAAATATGAAAGAGATGTGGAAGGGTGTAACACATAATTCTACTGTACACATAACAAGCCTGCAGAAAGAGAGTTTAAAAGCCACAAAGGAATAAGACCTGACTGCTGTCTTTTTAGTCACTCATGGGAGGCAGGTGTCTTATTCCCTCACAGAACATCATTCACTAACATTTCCAGCGAAAATGCATTTGTGTTATTTGTTCTTTGACGATAGACATGAATACATCAGCCTATATTTTCCCTCTCTTCTGGTGTTTATAGTTTCTTAGTCTTTCACCATTTGTGTTTAAGAAACTTGAAATATATACAACAAAGCTTTAAAAGTTAATTTTAAAAATTGGTCAATATAAATCAGTTTAAAAACACATAGTAAATATTTGCTTTAGATTGCTAATAGACAATGAAGGAATATTTTTAAATTGCTTGCACCCCTACAGGCTTGTCAACACACTGATTTGTTTGTGGGTCAGATTTATAGTGTCCCTGGCCTTTATAAATTATCAGACTATTTAAACTAGTGTTTGATTTGGCCAACACTGAAAATGGTGAATACAATTACAAAGATTTCATGCTCTGATGGTACTATAAAATATGTGTCAAAGCATAACTTTAATTTTTATATAAATAACTTCCCCCCCATCTTTTTTTTTAGGGTGGACTGAAGGTACAAATGCCAATGAATGTCAAGGTAAGCACTGAGGACATTGAGAATAAAATATGACACACTGGACATATAAAACCTTTATTTAAGCAGTTTTCTTTTTGTTGGGTATGGGATGTTTGATTAAGTATTCAGTGTTTGCCGCTGGAGAAAAATTCACTAATGCTGTCAAGACCACTTTCTTACTACTTTTACATCTCATGGAACACTAGTAGTAGTTTGGTTTTTACATATTAGGAGAATGTGAATTGGCTATAGAAGAATTGTAAAGCTTTTACAAAGTAAAATGAGCTTTCCTGACTGACACTATCAGTCAATGTAATGGAAAGGGATCAGGAGAGATTTTCCCATTTACCGTACCAAGTTTAAAAAAAAGGAGGGGGAAGGAGAGGAAGAGGGCAGGAATAGGACCCTTCCTTCCTATACCTGATCCCAATACAAGAGTCATGATGGAGACCATGACCCTTCTGTGATTTGAGAAGCAGAAAGTTAATCCAGAGTTATTGCTCCTTTTCCATCCTTTTTCTAGTTCTCCACAAAAAATGATAATGCTTTAGGTAACTTTTAATTATACAAATTGAAAATGAAAGACTCAGGCATTTTTCTAATAAGTATTGCAATAAATATTAATACTACTAATAGCTGATCTGTGTGATTAGGCAGATGAGGAACCTCAAGGGGGTGTTAGCTGCAGTCACTGAAATAACTTCAGCAAAGTACAAAGACAGACCTCTTGTCTGCTTTTGAAGGATTAAGCTCAGTGTGTCTAGCTGTGACCAGGCAGGATTCAGTGCAGGCTAATATACACTGCCCAGGCACAGGATTACAGGATAAATCACAGTCATACAGCTGCAGAGTACATTTGTGTATATAGAATTGTGTGGATAAGTATCCTTCTGTGGAAATGTCTGCAAACAGCCTGACAAGCCTATCTAAATCCAAATAGGGTCTCTTCAGCTTCTAGGGCATTCAACAGTCAGAAGGGCTGAAGAATGCAACCCTGAATTTTCTTCATAGTGATGGCTTGTTGGAAGGGGAAAAAAGGTGTCTTCCACATCCTGTAGCGGTACACACACCCAAACTTCAAATTACTATTCAGGGCATACTCAAGGCATTGTTCAACATCGTGTTTTCTAGATAATAATATATGAGAAAACCCACTTTGGAGGATGGTCCAAAGAGTTTTCAGAAAACGTCAGTTCTGTCCCAGCTCTGTTTGGTTGTGAAGAGGAGTTTCAGGAAATTGGATCAATACGTGTAATTGGTGGAATGTAAGTATATTTCACTTTTATATTTATTTACTTTAAAATAGGAAATCATAACTAAATGCTAAGAAGTGCTAGCTAAGGGGTAATTAGAATCTCTCACTGGTAAAATATTTTGAAAAGAAAGGAATATATATTTCTTATGTCAATTATCAGCCTTTGATAAAACAACCTCTCCATATGGCTTATCTATCTAGGGGAATATAGGAAGATGAAAGTAAGTGTGTGAGAGGTGTGAAGTCAGTGTTTACCATCTGAATGCCAATAAACTAGGGCACTTTGTTCCTTAATGACAGCATTCAGACAGAGCTTTAACTTATATTGCTTTATACTTCTGATAGTCTCTACTTAATTTACTGAAATGACCTTGAGTAGGTGTGGTCAGTCTTCAGTTTGACATTTTAATGCCTCTGAAATCGCTAAACTGTTTATTGTCTTAATGGGTTTCCTTTGCCACCTCTTGCATGTTGTCTGGAGTTAAGAATCTACCCTTATTTTCCTTCATTGAGGCCTCAGGTTGATTCTGTGTTGCCCTGCCCCCCTCTCTCATACATACACACACACAAAAAGGGCTGTGTAACACAGTCCTTTGGTGACTGCTCATGAGGTAGGCTCAGCTGTTCTAGAGAGCTACCAACCCCATGCATTGTTGTTTCAGCCTCTCCCAAGACCCAACAGGATAGGACTGTTTGAAAGCATGCAGGATGGTTGCTTCTGCCAAAGAGCTTAGTGATAAAATAGTTTTCAGAAACTTTTTTTTTCTTAAGGGATTTCAATGCTAATACTTCAGTATAAAGATTCAATAACATAGATCCTTTCAGGCCATTGCCAGAATCTTACAAACATTAAATTCAAAATAAACTTAATTATGAATACTCAAATAATCTATTCATAAATAGGTTATGTATTTGCTATCTGGGAAGCCTCAAATTATTAAAAATCATCCTTCTGTCTGTTGTGGCGGCTTTTATTTTAAATACTGCGGTAACTTAAACAGCTGAATTAATGTAAACCAAATGGTATTAAAAGTAAAGCTATCCCTGCCTGCCAAATTTCAATGCTGACAGAATTTGTACAGCAGTTCTGATACTTACAAGGGAGCTTTAATGAAAGAAATGCTTACAAGAAAGAAGGAGGGGGAAGCACTTTTTCAAATTTAGATCCGTTGTCGATGTGGAAATGCCGCCTTTTAATCAAGCCTTATCTATTTGTTCAAAATACTTCAAAAAGTTTTATTCCCTTAGTGCTAAAACATATTCTATATGCAATATATTGTATATATTCAATTCACTTGTCTATCCATATATATATATGGTTTTAGATTAGAACAGGAAACAAAATAAGTGGGTTAAGCGGGTGAAATTTTGTTCTGCTGAAATCCATTAATTTTATCCCAGCTCCAGCAAGGGTAGAATCTTATTGTTTATTAATACACTGAAGAGATCTGCTTGTCTTTTATCATTGACAATTGGTGGCTTACAGTGTTTTGGCCGCTACATGCGTACTCGCTTCTGTGGTACCGAATATTGGTATTGGGAATGTGGCTGACTGAGAGGAGGTACGTGGAGAAGCGTCACACAAATAAACTGTTGTTGGAGGAAGATTCACATGATGGGATTTTGATCCACAAAGAACACTTCATGGGTGCCTGTTGTGATTTCAAACAAGCATTGCTTTGTTTGTTAGCTGAGTCTGTGATACTCGTTTTAGTGTTCTTAGGATGTTCTCTTCCCCTTTTATTTGTTATGGAAAATCATGTGTGCAGTTGTTTTGCTCTTAGTTATTTCTTTCTCTTTTGTTGTGTGGTTGCTGTAGATGGGTTGCCTATGATAAGGAGCGCTACAAAGGCCGTCAGTACTTGCTGGAGGAGGGAGATTATGAAGACAGACACTCATGGGGGGGAACTGACAGTCTCCTGTCTTTCCGGTTCCTTCAGGCTGTAAGTACTTTCATGAATTTCACACAAATTATGCACAGTTCTATACATAAAGAGGAAGGTTATTCTTGTATATGGTACAGCTGTCTTGGGTTTAGTCATCTTTTACCCAAGTTCACTCACATTCTTTTCTTACTTGCTGAAATTTAGACTGCACTGTATACATTGTAAAGTGGAAGCAGGTTCTAAATAGCCTTTGTAAAGTTCATACAAAGAATGTATCAGGCAGAATTTCTTGTCTACCTGCCAGATTTTCCAAGTATCTCACTTCTGCATTTCAAGCTATTTGAATCTCTGGAACAGAATTTTCTTAAAAGTTTAACATGCGTAAGTGTACAATGTAGTTCTTTATTAAAATAAAAATAGCTTTTCAACACAGCAGCTGTTGCAAGCCTTAAAACAGTATTACCCTCTGTCTCTGTGATTTTTGTGCCAGTAAATTTTGGCAGCAAAAATAATCATGGTGAAAAAATCCCTGCTACTAAAATGCTACTAAATGTGTTTAGTGGGGGCAAAGATTGAAATAGTAATAAAAACTATATCAGAGTCCAGTATTGGAAGCAAAGTTAGACTTTTCAGTGATGGGGAAACATGGCATTAGAACTTCTTTATCATTTCATTTGGTTTGGTTTGGTTTTTTGGGTTTGGGTTTTTTTGTCTCTTTGGAGGTTTGAGGATTTTTTATTACAATATGAACTCTGTGAGCTTTAAATACAGCTGCAAAGAGTGGCTCCTTTTGAGAAGTAGATTGTTCACTCTGAGATTTCTCAGTCTTGTATACTCAGATTATTCATCTCATCTGAGGAGATGTGATATTCCCGAGCCAGGAATTTTGTGAAGTTTGAAGATAGGCATTTAGAGCAAACTCAACAGTCTCAACAGTCATTGGTTTTTGTTTTCTTGTTTGTTTGTTTGGTTGGTTTTTTTAAAAAGTTAATGTGAACCCAAAAAGACCATGCTTAAATTCACAATTTGCAGTTTTGATTTTTATGAAAGACACCTAGGAAAAGCTATATTTATAAGCAGAATCTATCACATACCTTAAAATAAAGATAGGAGAATAAACTGAATTGAAGAAAAATGTCCTCCTCTAAATAATTTATTTTCGGATTTCTGAGAAAAACAGGCAGGAATTTTCTTCGAACTCCTCATTTTGAATGTGCCGAATCCTATTCAATTACTGACTAATCTTAGTTTTTCTTTTCAAGCTATACATAGGATACTTGAATAACTTAAATTGATCTTTTTAAATCTTCCTCTTGGCAAAGGACATAATTACAAGCTTAAAATTGTGCACATGACTAGCAGGGATGACCTTCCACATATATGCATGTATTTAATTTGACTCACGCCTAGAACAGTCAGGGTGCTCAAATCATTAACATTCATATATCAACATATATTGTTCAAACTGGCATATAAATATATATCAATATGTATCTATTGATAATAAAAGTAAGTAATACTTTTCCTCAAATTGTAGCATAACTAAAGGCAATGAGCTAGCTGCCAATAAAGTGACTAATGGCACTGGCATTCTGTTGTTCAGCTTGACCAACAGATTGACTGCCTCTCTCTGATGTTCAATACATAAGTCAGCGTTCAGGCTTGCCATATGCTCCCTCTGTGACTTTGTATACGATACTTAAGGTCAGGATTTTAAAAACATTTTAGTACCAAACCCTTGTTTTCGAGGGGACCTGGGCAAAAATCCATTGCTGCACAGCGAACGTACTAGCTCTTTTCCATAATCTCAGAAATTCTGTCAGGATAAGTGCAGTAAAGGCTGCGATGGTCTCAGACTCTGCGGGGGTGTCCCTGGATATCAGATCTTTATTGCTCTTCCCTAGAAATTCTGGTGTAGTCAGATAAATTCAAGAGTCTCTGTAGAAGATTAAGGATTTTGTGAAATGTAGCTGAGCTGCATTATTCACAGTCAGCTTAGGTAGGGAGTGGGGCTGGGCATTGGCCCTGCTCTTTATACGTACTCACTGGTGTGGTCTCATGTCAGGGCCAATCCAGCTAGACTTTTTTTTTTGCTCAGGTGTGACACCAGGTGACCTTGACTGTGTTGTCTCTAAGGCCAGCCCAGACCTGGAAACAGTTTGGCCTGGCTCACATGGCATGAAGCTGAAGCTAATGATCCCTGTGTACCTGAGTCAGCTCCAGGCAGAGTCAGATCAAATGTCTTTGTGTCGTGCTCCCAAAGCAGGGAGCGTGATACAGAAGCACGTAAATGGCTCTGCAGAGAGCCAGGCTGGGTACAGCGTGCCTCATTAGCCTGCGTCAGTCCCGGCTCTGTCAATGTGGCTTAGTACTATGCAAAGCTATTCAGATGTTCCTGTGCCACGATGCTCAACATGACAGGTTCTACCAGAGCTCATTAGCGCTAGGAAGATCCAGTCCATGTTTCTGTACACATACCAGTGACTGCAGTTGAGCTGAGACATGAATTTAATTTCCTGACAAATAAGAAAGGTTAGACATCACACGCAAAAGAGGGATTGGTGCAAGTCACCCCTCCCCACCCACTGGTGAAGATGTACACGGATGTAGGCATACTGCAAGAGCTTTCAGTTTTTGTCCATCTTAAATATTTCTGCTGTGAACAGTCGCAAGCTCTAATGTGGGGATTTGGGGAGTGTTTTGAAAGCAGAGACAGAAAGGACTTGTAGAATTGTTTTTTCCAGCGTACTGCCGGCTCTGTTATCAGCATCTATATTGGACACACTGGAGTCAAATCCAGGGCTTGTTCCTGAGGGCAGACAGCAGTTTGTACTGGGTGCTGGTTTGGGGGACAGCTGCATTTGCTTCTATTCTGCAGCATCAAATGAGAGAATCTGTGAAGCTGGAGGTTTGTCCATGGCTGTTGTGATCAGGGAAAGAGAGAAGTTTCTGAGTCTCTTTCAGTGGAGCAGAGTATGTTGCCTTTGGAGCTCTCCCACTAATGTTTTCAAGTCTAAAATGATTTGCCTTAATCTGAAAGTCCGTTTTCAAGTATTTCTCCTATTGCTTATTGTGAGAGAAGCTGTAGTGAAAATGTAGGGAGGAAAAAATGATGGCTGAATTTGAAACATGTTTTAAATGTAATTACAGTTATGGATATATTTCAGTATTTTAAATTTAGTCAAAGAAATTATGTGCAGATTTGATCTAAATGGCTTTTCAGGAACTCTTGCAAAGTCCTTGCTTTAGGACTGTTAAGAGTAGCTGTTTTTCATTTGCACTAAAACTGCACTAGGTTTTTTGGCTTGTTTTTTTTTTGTTTTTTTCCTAAAAAGTAGTCTGAAGCTGCAGTTGTTCATGCTGATTTTGCCAGACCTCGCACTTTAATTTCTAGTGTATACCTGAAGTAGTTGCAACTTCTTAAAAAACGAAAGAAGGAAATGGTCAACACAGTAGGAAAACCGGTTTTACTACAGAATTTGTTCTGTCACTTTTCACTGTCCTGTAAACAATGCAGGGAGGTTGAGCCACATCAAGTGTTCATTCTAAACTTGGTTTTCATTATTCATTGTTGATTGAATCCTGTACAAAGGCAGGGTGTCCTCTAAAGAACCTGTTTGATCGGGTTCACCTGACCAAATGAATCTGGCTGCATGCTTGGCCTGCCCTTAATTTCTAAGTGGTTTTTGATTGTTGTAAGTCTTTGTTTTCTCAGTGTAGCCTTCAGCTCTGGTTGGTAGCTTGTAAGTGCTACAGCAGCAAGTATTTAGTGTAATAATTCCTGTGATGGTGTCCTCATGTGTTCGTGAATCTGTGTCGGCTCCTGTATTTGCTTGATAGTCTTTTCTCTTGTTTGCAAGACTTACTTATTTTCAACTTACTATAACATTGCTGAATGTTTCAGAAACACTGAAATTGAATTGCGTTCATGCTTTTTGTTAAAAGTTAAAGGAATAAAGTGAATGGATTCTTGTTTTCCATTTTCCCAAGCAGTGACTGAACAGTGTGCTTAAAATTGCTAAGTGGTTAAAAAGTTGGAGATTTGAAATGCAAATTCAAATAATCTGAAGCTGTGCAAGTAATCTGGTTAAGCAACTATGCTAGCTGAAAGCATAAAGCAATGTCACACGGCTGTATAAGAGAGAACATGACAGTGTTATGTGGGATTTATTTTATAGCTATAATGGTTAGTCATGCAATGGATATATCCAAAAACTACAAATCCCTTGTGCTGGAAGGGATCTTGCCCAGTCTTTTCCTCTCCATGATTATTGCCTTGTCGCTGGGAAGGCATAAGGCAGACGAACTTGAAGTAAAAGACTATAGTCATGGTAATGCTTAGAGTAATGATTTGTGAAGCTGTTGGAAGGTAAGTGCTAAATCCCCAACCCTTCTTTTTCCCACACAGGCATCTTTGCACTCTCAGTCATCCTCATAGACGAAAGGATGGTGCTCAGGGGCAGCAGGTTCTTCCTCTCTTCAGTGGAAACCACTGAAGGCCATATCAGATTGCCAGGCTTCCAGCTAGGCACTTCAATGCCAAAATATCCCCTAAAGATCCACACAAAGGACCTAAGTCCCTTTACTGCTTTATAAAACGCTGTCTTTCAGGCTACAACTCTTTTCCAAAATGTGTTATGTTGTGAAGTGTCACTGAGCTGTGACAGCCCGTCTTCTAACTCCTGTGGTGCTTTTTAGGATTTCATAGAGTCATCAGTGGCACTTTTTCAGTCTGATGATGAAGATGGGAAAGCATTAGACATCATCAATGAAGAAATCCCTGATTTGGAGCAGGCTGGATTTGGCCCAGAAACAAAGTCAATTCTTGTGAGAAGTGGAGTGTAAGTTTACTGAAATATATGGATGGAAGTATTAAGTATTTTTGTGCACAGCTGGGTTTGGATACATCTTTTGACAGAATATATTTCACGTGGTGCAGGTGGTAAACATTTAAGGGAGAACAATGTTTCTTTCAGTTTCCTTGGTAAATGGAAGAAAAAAAAATCTTCGTTTTCTCTAAATATCAAGCCTACACCTTGATTTGGATCTGGGCATTCTTGTTACTAGAGAAAGCTTGTGATGTCCCTCCAGAGGTCACACAGACTGTAGTTTCATGATAAAAGGAGCTTTGGCAGTAATACAGAAGAGGGTTTTTAGGTATGTTGAGAACCAGGATACCTTTTGGGACAGGTGGAGCCTGTACAGAAAGGATGAGCTCGGTCTCATGTAGTTGGGGGTTTCTTTCTTCTTAGATCACAGCAGGGAAAGCAGGGTGGGAGAAGCTTGAACTGCCAATCACTGCAAGCTTTTGCTTTATCTCATCTTATCAAGGCTTCCTCATTTACTTCTCTTTCTTCTTGCATCATTTTTCTTAAATCCAACTAGAAAAGTTGGAAGAAAGCCCTCGCTGTGGGGATGCTGAACAAGTAAAGATTCAGCCGAGAGAGATTCAAAAACTTGTCAGTTAAGTGTCTTTCCTCTGGGCTTCTAAGCACGGCATTGTCTCATGCTGAATGTATATTTGATAGAAAGGCAGAGACCCAAAGTTGTATGTTTGTCAAAGCAGTGTTTGCAAAGTAAAAGCAGAAAATCAAAGTGTGTGACAATTATGCGCCTCTTATTGGGTTTAATGTTATGCTGTCTGTCAGATAGACTTATCAAGAAAACTCCAAAGAAAATTGTTCTATTTAACTCGTTAGTATTTTCCTCAAACTACGCAGGAAAATGTGATGTTTTCAGTTTAATTTTTGTATCATTCTCCAGGTGGGTCGCATATCAGCAGAAATATTTCTGTGGAGAGCAATATGTATTGGAGAAAGGAAAATATAAATGTTTCTTTGACTGGGGAGGATCTAGTAAAGTCATCATGTCAATTCGACCTGTTAAGCTGGTGAGTTACCAGAACTTGTTAAGGAGAAAACTTAAAAGAAACGAGACCTTTGGAGTTCAGACCATACAATAATGTAATAGTGTGGGCTGTGCAGTTTAATCAATTTGTCTGTCTGTTTGGAAACAATTTAAAGATGCTTGTGAATGACATAATGAGGCTGTTCAGGATGGGGACTGAAATGGATGCTCTGGATCTTTCTATCTGTTGAGAAAATTGTCAGGGAAACTTCATAAAAAGAACTTCCCTTTGGCACACTGCATTCATGGAAAGAATAACCTGGCCTGGAAAGATTAATTTGCCTTAAAGCATAGTAATTTATCATGCCTAATTGATAACGGATATAAAAATACTTGAGAATTTATCTGGCCCATATTATTGTTGTATAATAGAGGTCTGATTATTTTTTTCTTATTTTTATGCTAAAATATTTGTAATACATATAGTGAATAAAGACAGGAAGCATTTTCAATCCATTATTAAATCCAAGGTAGTGCAACTTGCCTAAATGATTAGTGCCAGAACTGTCAAAACCCTAATGCAAAACAAAGACAATCCTCAGTAATAAGTAAATAATAAATGATACTACTGCACTGAAAATAGGAAAGGAACATTTAACCTTATTTTGAAGAGCACATGTTGAAAGAGGTGTCACAGTCTTCTGTTGTTTTTACTTCTGCCTTTTTTTCAAGACTCAAAAATAAATGCAGAGACATTTACATGGCCTCTAATCCACATTATGTGAACTAATGAATGCTGATGCAAGTTCTCTGTGTGAAAGGCACTAAACAGTCAGGCAGGTAGTCATGAGCTTACAGGCAGCTGATGGCAGAGGCTGGGGAAGAGAATTGTGCCCAGAGCCTGGGAAGTGTTTTTTTTCTGCTCTTGAGTTCATAACTAACAAATTTCAGGAACTTGACGTGTCTTCTAAGAAATTATTTGTAATTAATTTTATTTATTTATATGCATGTATATGTTTATTATTGCAGGAACCGCTTGGAACAAATGAGCCTCCACATTTGGTATGTTGACGTTATGTAACAGTCGCTAGTACTAAACTACATTTAATAATTAAATACAGGTAATCTTGAATGTCTTGCTTTGTAACTTCAGATGATATCTCAGTATTATCATCTCCGTACAGCAGACCATTGGTGGAGGATACTGGTAGATATATAAAGGTTAAGTTTGCTAATGTTCTGCTCTTTGCTTTATTCCAGATCGTACCCTTTAGTATTCTGTCCTCAAAAATGCCAGCAGTTCAGTAGGTTTTGAGTGACTTTGGGTCTCTATAGCTATTTATTTTCCTCTTCTTTGCTTCCTGTTTCTGGAAACTTGCTATCACATGCATTCATCCTTCTCTTTGTGGCATATTTTCTTTCCATTATTTTGCATTGTTTCCGGTTTGTCACTATCTTGTTCACATATGAGGTGAAGAAGAAAGTATAAACTGCAGAAAATTGAACTGCACCCTTCAAACCTGCAGATGCATCAACAGGGGAAGTTGAGTTTTTTAGTCTTGTATGCTGGTAGCTCTGCTTTTCGTAGTCTCCCAAGTATGTATAGCTGCTCCTTAAGGAGCAGGCACCACTTGCTCCATGCTTCCCTTTTCCTCACAGTAACATATGACCTTAACTGAACACATCCTGATTATAATAAATCTATGATAAATCTCTTCTACGATACATTCTGACAATTTCCCTGAAAGTTGTGTCTAACTTGGTGACAACTTATAAAGAGAAAGCAGTCCCTGTAATTCACTTTTAATCTCAAGAACGAGTTAGTTTAGGGTTTTACATTTTTGGTGCTTGTCTTACAAGGTTATGTTCCATTAATGTACCTTTGTGATATGTTTCTAAAACAAAAACCTGCTATAAGTGTTTGTGCTCATCACCAAGCATGGTCTGTGTTTCCTGCAATGTACTGTCCCAACAGGGCTCTCCTCCCTTCCTGCATTAGTTGTTTGATTTCTCTTTTTCTGTCCTGGAGTGTGCTGCTGGCATGGGTGATGATCTAAGTGGTTATATTGTGCTATGATATGCTTTTAATTAAGCAAATTCGGAAGGCTTTATTTCAAGAAACATGACATTTTTTTCAGACAAGAGAGACTTTAGAGCTCAATGGTTCTGTTTTAGAAAATTTAAGTTTGTCATCTGGACACAATTTTACTCTTTCTTGCTTGGATGGGTATAATAGCCATAAGCGCGTGGGAAATACATGTATTGTGTTACTTAGCAGGTTGACCACACCCTTCTTTTTCTCCAAGTATTCTAGTTCTACAATTTTATGATTAACCCAGCACTACAGGAAATGTTTCCTGTCTGAAGACATAATTGGTGTATTATTTTAGTCTTAAACACTGATTTCCTGCCAGACCTATTCATATGGCAGTTTGCGGCCAAATCCAAAGACTTGCAAGTACGTTCACAGTAAGGCCTTGGTAAGTTATATCAGATAAAATAACCGACTCGGAGGAAACCGGTGGGATCCAAACAGTTGAAGAACATTTTCTCTCCATCTTCAACTCTTCTATTTTTTTCAGGATCTCCCAAAAACTATTCTTTGAGTGCTTTAATCCAGTTTTGCAGACCTTTAAAATCAATTCAAACCTTTGAAGTTTCAATAAATTGTGCTTTACAGTCTTTTTATTTCCAGTAATATGTGAAAAAACTCTGTGTGTGTGTGTATGCACAGTCACCTTTAAATACTGACATGTACTAGATTGTGTTTTGCCTTTTGTGTTCTCTAATAGCAGTCTTAACACCGTTTGTAAAAAATACTATACTGATTTATCACAATCCCGGTTTTCATAGGATTCTGCCCTAAAGCTAGGGAAAGAAGATCATCATTCATATTCCTACAGTTCTTTCAGGAGGGAAAATATTTTGACTAAGTTTTTATGGGAAAACATACAATCATTTGGGATAAGTAAAGGGCAGTCTTTTGGATAAATATGAAGAATTTCCCATTCAGAGTAAAATAAAAGTTTCTATGTATGCAACAGTGTCTTAGTTTGGAACTTCAAAGCATGGTGCATACGAGCTGGCAAATCCTTAAGCATCCTAATGTTTGACCCTTGTATAAGCCTTATACTGTTTATTTTGAATGATTATATGTTCTCCCACCTTTAATAAACATATGCCGGAGCTAAGGGACCTGTTTTCACTGTCTACAGGAGTGTGTCTTTTTTCACTTCTGTTTTTAGTTGCTCGTCAGAAATTGAAAAGCAACTAAATTTTCTTAAATCTCTCAGTAACTCCCCTGACCTTTTCATCCTGCCAGGCTCCCTAATAAACCAAGTACATATAATGTAAGAATGCTTGAAATCACCACCTCTAAAAAGCCATTCATTTTATTTATTAAAAATAAAACTTGGTTTTGCCCAGCAAGAACAAAGCCTCTTTCAATAGCAGCTGACTTGTACAGATGATTTAGGAAGCAGAGATAATTGCTGTGATAACTTGTATTTGTATTTTAACATGCTGTCCATTGACTTTTTAGGAAGCGAAACCTCATATAGTAATGTCAAACCCTGACGAAGTAGAGATAGCTGCAGTTTGAGACTAATTGCAGATATGCAGTGTTTTCACTGAGGAATCAGTACTTCACCCCAGCTTTTGTCAAATTAAGACCATCATTCATTATTAGATATATTCTGTATAAAAATGAGTTATAGATCTTTTTTAAAAGCCTTGCGTAGCATCTGGCCTATGAAAGAAAGTGTGTGTATATATATTCCTTTATAAAGAGCTTTGAGATAAGTGGGTAGAAAATACTATGTAATTACAGCTTAAATAGATGTTTTGTGACATAGCAGTGCAATTACATTTACAGAAAAATCAGTTACGCTTTATTCATTATATTGTAGCTGATTTGTGTTCTCCAGGTTGCAGTTACAGCATGCCAGGCCAGGTTAAGCCTTTCTTGTTCTTTCTAACAGGAAATGTATTCATTTCTTTTAAAAACATAGACTGAGCTTTTCCATAAAATCATTTGCTGATACTTGCATTTGGCCTTCTTGCTCTGTACTGGCAAAAGCATTTGATTTCTTTTCTTTGGCAGGAAGCTAGGCCAATTTGGGGCATGAAGGGGGAAGTAGCTCTCGCTGCAGCAGCCATCGTGTTTTTCTTCCATTACAGAAGATGAGCTGTTCTCTTGATACAGTTAAATTTTTCATTCTTTTCCAGCATCTCTTTCAAGCTTTAAAGGGAAATTCACCTCAGTTACACAGTGGCAGCCCAAGGGTACAGAATTCTAGGCGACTTTGCTGTAGATCATAGGCTATATCATACTACTTTTTTCCTTTTTTTCTTTTTTTCTTTTACTGCAACGTTTCAGCCTTATTGCTTTTTCAGGGTGGATTGATCACACCTTATTGGTGGGGTATGGTTCAATGTGGCTTGAAGTTCTTCACCACGACGTGTAAAAACAGCTGAACTTCCGAAGTTCGTGGTGCATCTACCAGGCTGTACTCTGTTCCCCCAGAAATTCTCCTGCTAGTTCTTAAGTGAGAAACTACCTGCCATCACTGTGGTCGCAGAAGATTTCAAGGCACTTTGTCAACAGTAACCCTGTGTCTTTTGACCAGCGTTTCCCCATCCTGTTTTGCACACTGGATTGCTGAGTTGTAGCAAGAGTTAGCTGTGGTTCAGGGATACTTTGGATGGAAGATAACATCCTTCAGTCCTAGCCTTCTCTTTTTCTCTGGGCCCTCTCCTGCTACAGTTGAACTTACGCTTCATACCGCTGCCTTAGCATCACTGGGAAGCATCCTGTACCAGGGCCAGAGATGATGAAACACTTGATCTTTCTAAAAATAAAGCAGCTGTGGAAATGTAAGAGATTCCTTAAATGAGAATTCATTCTATTTATTGTGTCTTTGTGAATTGAATGGATGCTTCTCTAAGAGCATAGCTATCTCTGTTTACATTAATGATAATGCGTTCGTTTTCCTTCTAGTCATTGGTTTTGTTTTGTTTTGTTCTTGTAGCTCAAAGCTTTCAGTAATACACATTTCCAAGGAGCATGTATAGATTTCACAGCAGAAGTTTCTGATTTTACATCATTCATACCATGTTCTTTTAAGGTTCTTCGGGGATGGTAAGTCTGTTGTTTTACATGCCACCATTTTAAGTAATACGGAAATTTTTTTAACCGCTACTAAATTTCAGACAGCTGAAAGTGCATAACACATGCCCATCGTATTCCATCATGTCTTAGCCCCTTTGTCTTGCAATACGTCTCAGTGACTGTTGTCCTGTCATTGGTTTGGGTAGTGTGCATTTGCTTTCCCTGTGGGAAGTTTGCACAGTTACTGTGATTCTTTTTTTAACTTCAGTTAGAATTTATTCCAGATTTTGAGAACTTGGTACAGTAGAAGTGTCTGCATTCCACTCACGTCGTTTGACTCCGGAACTGAGATTTCTGTACCACATGATTTCATTTTGCTGACTTGGTTGCTTTGTCACGTAGCCTTTCAGGTCACCTTACTTTTAAGCTTAAGAAGAACAAACAAATTTTTTATTCCTTATTTCCTTAGCAAATATAAAATCTTGAAAAAAAAACTTACTGTTAATAAGCAGCTAGAGCAGCTAATCTTTTTTGTTACATTATTATTGCAGTTGGCTCCTGTATTACCAAGGGGAAATCACTGGCAATCACTGTGTGCTGGAAGAAGGCCTCTACGTTGACCTCAGTTCCTGTGGCTGCCCGACTGCTACAATCAAATCCCTCAAGCCTATTCAATATGTAAGGACTTTATTGAAAAAAAAAAAAAAAATGTTTTGGAACTCTTTTCCTAGTCAGATGTCTGAAGCAAGTGCTTGCGCTAAACAAACTCCCACTCAGGCAAAAGAGTGAAGTTTGTTTTCTTGGCTTATGGGATTTTTTGGGTTAGGAATAAGCCAGGCTGCGTGCATGCACACATGTGGTCACTTGTAGGCATATGCTCTTGGGTGTTCTGGGCTCAAAGTTTCTCTCTTTTGTACGAGTTGCACTGGTTGGCATTTTCCTGACTGGTCTTTGTAATACAGCTCAGCAGGCTTAGTACACAGTGAGACATTTTGTCATGCCGTCTAAGCATATGGGGCTTCTTTTATTAGGCCTACAGCCAAGGTTCAGTCTTAAAGCAAAGTACTCACACACTGAAATTGAAATTACAAGGTAGCAATACTTGCCATAATGCTGTTTCATTTACTAACTATTTTACAGAAATATAAAAAAGGTTTTCACTTCCTAATGGCATCTCAAATCATGGCTCAATAAAGTGGTATAATACACCACACGTGTGAGCTGTGTATGACGCATCAGATAGTCCAGTCCAGAGCTCATGTGGCCATCCTCTCTCTCTTGGTGACTTCTGAGATATAGGACAAGTACTTATTACACATGCATATAGTCTTCTGTGACTTTCAGGTCACGTTGCTTGTATTACCCAAGCACACAACTTGCAGTCAAGTGACCTATTGTAGCAGTAATGTGAGATATGAGGTCCTCTATGGCCAGGAGGTTGGAGAGGAATGCATTGTACTATCCAGTACAAGATAGATACAACCTTTTGTACATCCTATTGTAATCCTGCACACAGGACATATGCCTCTGGAGTCTTGCTGTCATGTCTGTGCCTTTGTCCCATATCTTGGTATGCTCCTATGCAAAAGCATCAAAGATAAGCTGGCCATAATGCCCTTGGTAAAAGAGAAGCAACTGACTGCTCTGCCCACTCCCCTCTAGCACTGACCAACTTCCCCAAAACTCTTCCTCCTTCCCTGATCACAGAACACAAACTCAGTCTATGTGACGCATGCCCTTCAATGTAACTCTTACAAAGCTAGACTTTAAAGATTACTCAATTCAGTTTTCTTCAAGTATTAGGTCCTTTTTTCCACTTGTTAACAGATTTAAAAAAAAAAAAACAACAAAAACAAACAAAAAACCCCAACCTTCCAAAAAAACCCACCAAACACCAAAAGTCATGGGCATGGTAGGAAGGATGTATAACTTGAGTTTGAGAGCTGGTCTTTTCACCAGATTACATAGATACAGTGACTTAAATGGAGCTATAGCTTCCCACCTGCTGAGAGCCTGGTTTTCAGATTAAAGATCTCCTTTTTACATTAGGCTTTTGGACTCTGCTATGCTAAATCAGAGTGAAGTTTTGACATGAAATGGTAGGTCTTATCCAAATCTCCCCAGCCTGTAATCTCATAGGGAAGTAACTATGCAGTTTGGCATAGTAGAAGCTACTGGCAGCCCTTGATTACCGAGGGCCAAGCCCCGGGAGAAGCGTGTTTGGCAGGCTGCATGTGGGAAGCTTACACATGTCTTCCTGTACTTTGTAACTGGCTTGCACCTCTTAGTTCAGTTCCTCTCTTGCAAATAGGAGCCCTTGTATTTCACAAAATCGAGGCACTAAACAGCATAAAATGCTATTGAACCACACCTGTTTTACAAATAGAAATGCCCTCATCAGCCCCCAACACATTGTGTATGCTAATCGCACAGGATAGTGCTCAGAGGCATTGTGTAGTACAGACGTGATGTTAAGCATGCAGCAGTGAGTTTGGTCAGTGGTCAGAAACAGCCGCAGTTAATTCTGTGCATTGTCCGCAATGCACTGTTCTTGGAACAGAGCCCTTTTTATTACAAGATATTTCTGTTAGCTCATTCAAGAGAGCAGCAAGCGTATTCCCAAGTGGAATTGTTGTATAGCTTTATTGAATTCAGTTGTGACGTTGGGAACCCCTTCCATTATTCAGCTTTAAATACCAGCCCGATTTCAGACCTAAGGTGTGTATCTCGATAGCTCATGTGTAAGCGGGAGAACATTTAACCCTGACACCGAGCCCTGAATGTGCATTGTCTGCTGCTCTCCTTTAAGTGAGATGTATCTGCTGCAAGTGTAACTGTTGGAAGACTCACACCGGGGGGAGCCGTGTGTTGCTTCAGTGTGTGAGGTTTCTGCGTCCCAGATGTTGACTAGAAGTAGAGGCCCATGTGTGGCACTGGTAGAGGGGAAAAAAAATATGTTTTTAGCAGTACAAAGGACTCAAAGCTAGCTCGTTACCAGCCTTTGAAAACAATCCAAGTCTGTTGACTGGTGTAGGTGTGGTCCAGCTATATATTTTAGAAGTAGCTTGTTTCAGCCCGTCCTTTGGGATAGGAGAACAAATCTGCTGGAGGAAGTGGGGACACGGGATCTGGGTATTCCCTTTCTAATTTGCAAGATTGTAATGATAATTAACTATATGCTGCCTTGATATTGTACCACTGAGTGAAGTCCCAACTCTGGGCCTTTATCTGCAGGGTTTATATAAGAATATAGATTCTTTGTGTAGGGCTAACTCCAAAGTAGCTGTGAAACGTAGAGGTTAGCACAGGCCACTGACACCTGTGGGGTGTGCAGCCCAGCTTGGCTGGGCATCCACACTGATTTCTGCATCTGACCCTCAATCAAGATGCCCTTTCTGTTCCTATCTGTTCTAGTAACTCAAAGGAACATCTAGCAACGTTTTTGCCCTCAGTGTAACTTTTTGAGGTTTTCACTTAAAATCTGTAGCAGTTTTGAGGGGCTTTTTGGATGTTGTCAGCTGCCACAAGATTTCTGGGCTGTCCGTTTTGGAAGAATAATTTGAGGATTAAAGTTCTGTATTTGTAGTACTCCTTCATGGCATGGGTGTGCTTTTGTGATCTGACGGAACAACACTGTAAGGTGGCAGTGGGATTTTTGTGACTGAGTGAGGTAACAGTAACGCCTTAATCCATATGAAACAGCTAAGAACTTCTGCAAAGCCTTGACTGATTTTTCTGAAAATAGATCAACCAATTGAAGATAAGGAAATGATTCGAGGTAATAGTTTGCTCTCTGGAAAATGCAGCTTTGATGCAAACAAAATATTTGCAAACGTTCTAAAAGAAACAAATGAAGACTTTTTTTAGGAAAGTAAACTTCTGAGTTTTTAGTTTGAAAATTGCCAGAAATATAATTTGCTTGTAACAGAGCTTAATTACGTAACAAAATGAAAAATCTCTTTCTAAACCACTGAGTTGGCCCAATTAAAATAGAAAAACCCCAAAACTTTCAGAGCAACGCAAAATTAATTTGGATAAGAAAACAGGCTCAGACTAGCGATGGTCTGGTTTCTTCACTGCGATGACAGTATTTTAGGTTGGCTAGCCTTGTTCTAACCTTTAACTCTTGGAGGGATGTTTTATGGGTTCTTTGCAGAAAAGTGAAGTTGTCATCATTTAAGTATGGCATGCTACCCCCAGCCACTCCACACACACACACTCCCCCATTTCTCAAGAAATTCAGATTAACATGGTTCCACTTTGGTTATTTCCCCATTTATTATGCACAGGCGTCATAGAGGAGTTAAGTACATCTTTGTAACCAGTTTCCTCTGCTGTTCGTTCAGGGAGTAGCAAAGCAAAAGTTAGGCAGGTTCGTAAGGAGAGTGGGAAAGGTGTTCCTTTATTCCCAAGAACCTCTTTTCCATCTTGACTTATTCTCCGAGGTGTATACTACTTGAACTAAATCTTTAGGAGGCCCTACCTGTATTTTTTTCCCTGCTGTTCCATTTCGCTCAAATTCAGACTGGATTGTTTTGTCCTTCCGGGAGCGGTTAGGAAAAGCTATAGGTTAGTGAGAGGCTACAAAGAAGGAACAAAGCCTATCTGTACCTTGATAATGAGAAAATAATGTCCTTTGGTTTTAGTATTCTGGGAAGAAAAATAGTGTTGCAATACCCATGTATTAATCTAGATTGCATATTGAATGGCGATGTGTTACATGGCCTCTTCCCTTCTGCAAAGGGGAATGCTTCTGAAAGACCAATGTACTATTTTATAAGTGGGGAAAATACGCTAAAAAGTGTATCTCACAGGAACGTATATCTCACAGGAACGTATTTCTCTAAGTGAACAGGCAGTTACACACTTCGGAAGCCCACTTAACGTTAGAAAGGTACACATCTATTTAGTAGTGGTAGGAACACTGGAACTAATGTAACTTGCCTCTCATTGTCTCCTTTCATCTAAAAATCCCAAAGCATTCTTTAAGAAAAGCTTGTTGATGAAATTTGCTGGTATTGTTAATAGCCATTCTGCAGGCAGGTAAAAGCATAGCACAGATTAAGGGTTGCTGCAGAGGTGCAGGTTTCCATGCCTGCATCAGCAAGGACTTGCTTTTGCATCGCCATGAATTCATGAAAAGGAAAGCGTGGGCTGCTCGCCTGGCAGCAAGAGAGCGGGTGAAGTCAGCTGGGTCATTTATAGGGCCATGGTTGCTTACTGGGGCATTTGTCCAGTGTTTGTTGCTTGAAGAAGTTAATCTTTTGGGATAGAGCCCCTTACGAGATGTTCTTACAAAGGGGAGTTCAGCTCTAATGCTGCCATTTCTCAGGCATGTTGTTTTGTCAAACTCCCTGTAATATTTGGTGTGACTTACATGGACAAGAGTATCCCGGATCGTTGCAGTGAGCGATTAGTTTTCCTTCCAAAATGGTAACTTCATCCCTAAAGTTAAACCAGTCTCATAGTTTCTAAACACAAAAATGAGATCTGGGTTGTAGGTTGTGCAACGCTTTGCTTTTATTTTTTTTTTTCTCTCTTTTGAGGCATTCGTTACTCTTGCTCCGATCAATCGTGATAGTTACTGTATTTCTATGTTGATTGTCTTTCCTAAGTTAAATACAGGTATTAACTAGTCTCCCCAGGATTTCTGTGAGGCAAATAATGAAATCAGATACAAAAATTAATCAGTGTTTCCCAGGGCCAGGCAATGAGTCATTTTGTGTAGCTGGGACTGGACCGTGGGCGTTACTGTCGTCCAGCACCGTGTTCCTCTCCCTCAGCCAGGCATCCTTCCCACGCTGAAGGGAGTAGCCAGGCAAGTGCGGCTTCAGTACAGACAATTGTAAATGGTGAGTTAGCCAAGACTGAAGAGTAAAGATTTTTCCAAGGATGATGTAATACAGCTGTGGAGTCTCCTCTGGTTAAGGCTCTGGCGAATGCTGTTTGCAACAGGTCAGCAGGGATGCAAAGTGGGGAAAGGTACCAACCCTTGCCGTGACTGGGTTACAGTCATGCTTTAGTCTGGCCCTGTGGATTTCTTTCTTTGGCTTTATTAGGCTTTCCCATCAAAGTCTGCAAAAAAAGGTGCAAGGAAAAATATGTTTTGGGGTGAGCCCTTCTCAAAAGGGCTTTATTAGTAATAATTTTCACAAAATTCATAATGAAAAATCATCTGTATGTTATAGCTAAAACCGTACATGTTTTTATTATAAGCATGTGTGTAAATTCACTTGTGCACTTGGGTTTCAGTTGTAGCACCTTTTGGTTAGCTCCTTGGTGTCTGTACACTATTGCTTTTCAGTGGGTGAAGCACCTAAGCCTTGCACTGCAAACAAAAGGCGTTTGAAAGGAAGCTCATCTTGCACTGATCTTTCGTTTAATATCAACACTTCAGGCTTATATTGCGTTTCTTTCTGAACTGGGAAAGTATAAAATTCTGAATTGTGAAAAATTTGTAGTTCGCAGCTTCTCTCTGTTAAAAATAGGTGGAAGTCATTGAGTGGAAAGTCTGAGCAGAGTTGAACTGTGCAAGGGAATTTTAGTGTGTTGATTTCCATGGCTTACCTTTTGGCCTCTGAAATCACACCATGGGGAGGAAAAAAAGCTGTGTCATTTTCATGGCATCACGTGCTGTATTAGCCATAGACTACCACACCTGTTAAGTAAAGAATATCACTGTATTTAACAGTTCGCAAGGCTGCTTATATCTTGAAATGCTATGTAAATATAGCCTTCCTTAATCACCGGCCTCTTGAATATATTAAATCTCTTCAAGTGTCTGCCTGGACACTGGCACTAAAAAACAGGGCAAACAAAACCTCTTGAAACTTTATTGGTGCTGGTTTAAGCAAGGCAATTAGTTCCTTAATGCACAAAGATCAGGTTAAGTAATTCCTTATATATAGTGCTTTGTCATTCTTGCAATTGGCAAGCTTTCCTCAAAGGATGGCATTTCAGGTATTTTACTTGAAATAACTATGAAGGGAAGCTAAGGTAATCCTGACCTAGGCATGGCAATGACTTGCCAGTGGCGGGTAAATGTAGATGTCTTTAGCTCACCTTTCAAAATCAGGGACTGGGATCCACCTACAGCAATGCCACAATCTGAGGTTGTCCTCTCTTGTATTCTCTGACCGATTGCCCTTCCTCTGGCTTTCGGGGAGCCCCGATCCTCCCTGGGCTGTCAGGATTGGGCCTTGGTGAAGAAAGCTGATCTGGTCAGTCTCAAGCTTATCTATTGGTGAAGACTTTCCAGCCTGAAAATGGGTGAAAGTGCATCTCAGCATTCTGCAAGGAAGGGTGGGAGCAAGATGCCTCTAGTAAATGTAACAGCATAGCCTCAAAACCTTGTTCTTTACTGTTGGTAGTTTCCATGGAGCTATGAAAACAAAATCAGAGAAAAAAGCCAGGCCAAGTCACTGCTGCCAGCTGTTGGTGTAAAACAGTATATATAAAGTGAGTAATCAGCTCATTGCTCTATATATGGTTATGGAAATATGAGAGCTTCAGTGCTTGAGACAGCAGCATGTTTTCTTTTTCTGTGCTTCACGTCTGTGCCAAGGTCAGTGGAGTCCTTCTGAGGTCTCACTGGAAAGGTGGATTCAGTCCTTTGTGTGCGTGTGTCATAGATGCAATGTCTGCCACATACCGACAGGCTGGGACTCTGAGCAACCGGACAGTGCTTTCTCAGGCCCATTGAGTTCAAACAGTCTCAACCACATAAGAGCTAGAGTAATTTTAATTCACCAGTTTGCTATTCTGATTCCTGGTGTGTAAATGAATATGCTGGATCAGATGACTTGTCCATCTAGTACAGCATCCCTGTCTCTTAACATATGGAATGTTGCAACAGCAGGATAAATTTTAGGCTTTGGTAATAATGTCTAACAACAAGGATGCCAAGTGGTGTTCCCGTGCTTACTAATGTACTTGTGAAAATTTTCCCTGTTGGACCTGTTCTGGACATGGCTTTTGGTCTCCGCTCAGGTGAAAGCCAGTGCCAAGGGAGTAGGCTCTGGCAGACTGGAGTGTGATGATACTGCCTGGCTGAGCAAAGCAACCTGAAAAGTAGCTGCCTGCACTAGGTCTGCTGGTTTAGATTTCAAAGTAAGCCTTTAGACACACACTGTAAATTTGAACCCCCTCATCCGGCAGAAGGCAGGTGGGAAGAACTGACGTTCCAAAATAAAAACATTACGGGTTTTAATCTCTTTCTGGTTTGTAACATGAGTTTTTTAGGAGTGCCATGGGCTTTAAAAATCTCTCCAGGTGGATGATCCCAGGGTCCTCTTTAAAACGTCTCAGCAAACTCCCTGTCCATGCATGCAGTGTTGCATGACTTATATTGTCCCTGCACTGGTTGGCAGAGGAAAGTGATCTTTCTGAGGCGGGGTTTGAACAACCGGCTACATACCAAGTGCACTGAGTCAGTGCCAGTAAATTCATAGGTCCTGAATCACCACTGAGCTCTTTAGAGAGACTTCACTACAATACGCGTGCCTCTTCAAACATGGAAGTTAAAGTTCTCTTAATTACTCAGTGCCTGTGTCAACATAATTCAAGATTTTGTTTCATTCATTCCACCTGAGGCCATATCTTTGCTGCAAAAGAAATCCTACTTTTTGCCTGGGCCGGCTATCTCAGTGTAACATCTCCTAAGAACAAGACTACTTCCCTGGAGAGGCTGCTAATTGAAGCAGTTATTCAGACCTATATTCCCTCTTCCTTTACCAGCTGCATCAAGATATAAATTACAAGTGCTTCTGATTTTGGTTATGATACTTCCCTTATGGTTTTAGGTTAAAAATGCTGAAAAATTGTACAAGTGTTCCTTGTACTAAGGCACAGACTTTGTGTATTTAAATCTGTTCCCTCTGTGCTCTTCTGCTGATCTTACAGCTGTACCACATTTTCGTGCAAACTGATCTTTTATTTGCTTTCATAGGCAATCTCTCAACTGTAGAAAAGGACATTAAGTGAAAAATGTTTCTATTCTACATGAGATTGAAGGGGTTACTAATTACGCTATTTCTTCAAGATTGCCAGAAGAAAAATAGGAATGTCTGTTAAAAACACTGAGAACTTCTGACATTTTTAACCTTTTCCAATTTGTAGATCCCTAAGATTTTTTCCAGTGAACCATTGCTAATTGAAGTCTATGGACAATGGACTTGTGATTTGCCTCACTACTTTAGATGCAATCTGCAGATCACCCTGAAAACTACTGCTGCAACCCGTTCCATCAATAAATAAATAAACTGGATTTATGAAAAGGAATCAAAGCCCTGATGATACAAATCAGATCAAAGAGATTTTTAAAATGCAGACAGAGGCTCCTCTGCATCTCGAAGCGACTCACTATGTCTGGCCTGTGTCAGCGGGGCACTGTGCTCTGATGACAAAGCCACTGATAAATCCAGTATGTTTCAGCTCTGTGTGCTTTGTTGGTGGATGTACATTTTTTTTTCTTGCTGTTATATTTGCTGAGGGAGCATGATCTAACCCAAAAGCATGTGGAAATTAAGCTGAAGTGGGCAAATGTGTGCATCATGCCTAAGAACTGAAGTTAGACTATTCCTAGTAAAACTTTGCTTTTTTTTTTTTCTCTCTTCCCCCTCCTTCCCTGCCCAGGTTTTTGCAGAGCCCTCCATCAGTCTGTTTGCTCTGGAATGCTGCAAGGGCAGAGAGCTGCACTTCAGTGAACCCATCAATTCTGTTTTGAATGAGGACCTTCATTTTTACACTCAGTCTGTATGGGTGAGAAGTGGATTGTAAGTATGGAAGAAATATTCTTGTCAGTTTTGCATTATAGGAGCTAATACTGAGCATGCATTTTCTCCTGATTACTGCCTTTTTTCATAGGATGTGTTTTACATTCCAACTTTTATTCTGAGACAATATAAAATCCTAGAATGCAGTTGAATGCTAGACCCACTTCTTGTATTAGGACCCAGAATGAACAAGAACTCTGGGCAGAGGGTGTATTTCCCCATGTAAGAATCGTCCTTTTATCCCTATACAGTAACGAACAATAGAGCCTATTGTTCAAACCAGGAACCAAAAGTAAGTTAGTTTTGATTGCTGACTTGGAAAGACAGGTAGAGTAAACTTGGACTGCCTTTATTAACTGGCTGTAAAATACCAGCTATAAACTGCAGTGATTTAACTTAAACCTCTGGCAGCTGATCAGCACATCAAGCTTCACTGAACCACCGCGAAGGGGCAGCAACTTCTGAGAGAAGCTCGGGGTGGATCGGACAGCTGGAACAGTAATTTGCTTCTGTTATTAGTTTAACCCCCCTCCATGAGTGTGAATACACACCCAGGGTCTTCTGTGAAAACCATTTTACATTGCAGAAGTGACCTTCTAACCTGTTCCGCATCTTCCCCTTTCACCTTTTGGAGAAACTCCCAAGTATTCTGTCTTGGCTAGGTTTTCAGCCTCCACATCCACAGCAACAACAAATAACTTGCAGACTCTCATCCTGCAACTGAGACTGACTGGAAGCTGCTGTTCTTCTAACATGACACACATTTCCTGTGTTTAGTTTTAACCTTTTCCCCACCTTTTTCACAAAAACAAGGCTGTCATTTTCTTGAGAGATCTTATGGGATGACACAAAACGACACAAAATTGGAACTAATTTGGCAAGGAATTAGTGTAGACTGTTCACGGCTTAGGTATATCTCTGTTGTGATTCTTAGGTTGAATTTTTCAAACATGTCTAGTCTGTTACCACCTAGAAGTCAAAACCCTTCTACAAGTATCTGTGATAACATTGCTGAGCGCTCCTCTGATTCTTTGAGGTTGGTACAAAGGCTAAGCCTAACCTAGTAATGCTCCAGAGCACCGTGGACTGTTTTCTTTCAGGAATTTCACACAGGCATTTTCTTGAAAGGTCGGTTAAGGATTGAACCTCCTTTTCTTTAAGAGCAGTCAGTGGCGATTGACTTTAGCTGTGGGCCCATAGTGAATATAAGCTTCCTCACAGAGTTTTGCCAGTTCTCTATAAATTCTAGTCCCTAACATCTGTGCCACTTCCATCCTGAGCCCTTGCTGAAAACACACACAGAGAGCGCTGTTGTTGTCTTGAGGTGCCCCAGGTGAGAGTGGCAAGCAGCTGCTGTTTGAGGCTCACAACAGCATACGCACGTTCCCCGTGATCTGTGTTAGTTTGGAAGAAGAAAGGCTGCCTTTGGGAGGAACCCCTGACATATTTCTGGTGGGAGTGTATAAATCGTCATACCTCTGTGGAGGTGTTACAGTCTGAAGTGTGTCCTGTTGGGGAACGTCTCTATGAGCTTTCTCTGCGCTCTCATCGTGGCTGTGGAACTGGAAATTAAATCACTTTGCCCACGCAGTTGGCTATAAAGGAAGGGTGATGGCTTTGGGACCACGTAGTAGAAAAGCACGGGAGAGAGAGTGCAACAGTCCAGCCCCTTCTCCATCTTCCTGTTCGTTTCCGAGTATCCAAGCCAGGTTAGCTGTTTCCCTGTCTCTGGGACGGGTCAGGGCAGAATGGCTGGGCTTTCTCTGAGCTCCTTGTGGTGCTCCCTAGGAAACAGGCTTCCACAGCCTGTCCCCATCCCGCACTGCAGATAGGTAGCCTTTAGGCTGAGGGTGGCAGGTGATCGTGGCAGGTCTGTGGGATGTCCTAGAGGGTTTGTTTGCCTAATCTGTGATCAAGAGTTCAGGAAGGTGGATTTAGGGGTTTTCTGGCTCCTTGCCCTGAAGCCTACTGTCAGCTTTAGACAAATGACAAAGATTTATGTAAATATACCGATGGCATCGTGGTGCCAGTCCTAGCTACAAGGATCCTTCCTGAGCCAACTGACCACCTCGGTCAGAAATGGCATGAGCCTGGACTGTGGCTTGGCACAGGGGGCTGGGGTACTCCAAGGTGCGGGAAGGATGGCGCAGCGGAGGCTGCTGGTCTGCATGAGAGCCAAGGTGAGTTTTGTCTGTGTCGCTGAATGCCAGAAGCCCAGCCTGGCTTTGGATGGTTATTACTGTAACAGGTCTTCCCCTCTGTTTCCTATAAATGTCTGCTTTGGCAACAGAAACTGCATTTCCAATGAGACTGATGCTCCGAGAACAACGTTAACAGTGAATTCTCAGTGATTTCACAGAAAGCATCGCAAGAAAAAAGTCAAGAGTGTGTTAGAAATATAAGGAACACACAGTGGTGGTCAGGCTGCTCTGAATACCTGTCAGTCAGGAGGCATGGGACTTCATTTGAAGAAACAGTGATAGAGCCTCATTGCCAGCTGTGAACTGCCTTGGACGTTTTAGCCTCCATGGAGTCCTGAGCAAGGCTGGCTGTCGGTTTCTCCAAATTATGCGCAATGGGGAAAAGGAATTACAGGTGCTGTGAGCACTGTTTGTGCATGTTTTCTCACTGACTTAGAGTGCAGCCGTTCCTCATGTTCTTGGTAGCTGTCCTGTAAAACAGGTAACATGGGGAAACCAGTATTTGCTTTGTGTTCACATGAGTTAATGAGTCAAGCGTTTAGGATTTGCTGTCTGCACAACAATGTCCTATTGTTATGAACAAAACTGATCTGTGATCCTGAGGCTGCCTTTGTAAGCAGCAAGACATTATCTACTGAGCAAATGTCTAGATAACAAGGGACCTGTATGTGCCGATGCTTTAACTCTGTGTTAACAAAGTATTCAGCCATGTCCATGGCTCAGATATGTTCACTACAGGAAGGTCTGTTACAGCAACGTATAGGTTTTGGAGTAAATATTTTGTATGTGTTTTCAGACAAGTGGAATAGCTACAGAAAGCTTTAACTGTAGCAAAAGAAAACATTGGACAAGATCCTCTCATCATGAATATGTACAAGCAGGCAGAGCTGCAAGTACTACTGTCTGGTGTGTGGCTTCCTAGGTTCCTAATGCATGCCCACTGAAACCTGCATTATTCCCATCCGGGTTCATGCAGGAGTTCTCATTTGTGGGAAAAATTTGGGCGGGGTGGAGGGTGGAGTTTACAAGTTTCATTCAAACAAACAGAAAACAGGTCTTAATTTAGGCAGAAAACAGTTAAACCACTGAAATGGGTGGCATTTTGTGGCACGGTAATACAGGTTTGATATTAGCGCTACTGTGGAGAGGTTTGGGGGCTTTGAGAGCACAGTCCTGAACACAAGCCTGTAGTTCAGTTTTGCTGTGGCTAATGTGTAGTCTTTCATGTTCTGTTTTCTGTATCCAGGTGGATTGCGTACGAAGGATGTAATTTTTTAGGAAAGCAGATTCTGCTGGAGCCCAGTGAGATTTCAAACTGGAATGAACACAGTGGCTGGAAAGTAATTGGCTCCCTTCGTCCTATGAAGCAGGTACTGTAACAGTGTATGAGAAAAATATATATTTTTTTTTTTTTTTTTAGACAGGGATTAGTGCATGAGTATCAGCTCTAGCACTAAGTATAATGGTGTGCATTGTACTCCTTAAATCAGGCCAAATGATGACAGCCAGAAGGACCTACTGGAAGATTACTGAAGCAGAAAATTCCTGCAGTGGCAGTTATTGGGATCTATATTAGGCTTCTGAAGGGAAGTAATTCCTAGTTTCTTGGAGCCAAGTTTGGTTTTTCTGAATGGCTCATTAGCATGTTCTGCAGATGCCCTATTTTTAAATGTTTGCCATATAACCATGATGATGAGAAAAGCAATTCTACATTGGCTTGTTTCATAATTAACATAAATGGAAGCAAGAACAAATTTTATTGTGCTATGGCCTGGATTTCCAAAAGAAGCAAAGTTTATGCAGTCCTACCAGGTTTTCCCTCTCTGTGTCACCCTGAGGAATGCCAGTTTCAGTCATCTCATTCAAAGATGCAGGTCTCAAAACCACTAAGTACTTAGGAGCTTTGTGAAAGGTAGTTAGAGAAGCACAACTGAGATAAATGCCCCTCATTCAAGGAAAAGCAGGTGCAATTCTGCTTCTCTGCCTTTCCAAGAGGCAGCAGGTAATCAGTGACACACATAAGCTCCAAACCAGTCGAAGCACATGTTGCTGTATGCCCAGCCACGCTGCTGTGGGAGGGCAGCGTCCGGGAGAGGGGAAAAGGATGGGGGAGAGTGGCAGGGAATGTGAGCAGTAACTCCCCTGGAACAGAGTTTTCATTAGCTCTGCTTCTCGCAGAAGAACTTGTTTCCGCTTAGTGACAAATGCTGCTTTATTTTTAAACACTAGATTCAACTGGGGAATGGGGGAAATGTTGCAGTGAACAAAAATAATCATCTTTACCATTAGTTATGCATTGTCTACACACCACACACCCCTGCAAAGTAAAGGATTCCCCCCACCCCCCAAAAAAAAACGGTCAGTCTAAGAAGTTGACAGCTCCCTGGAATTCTTTGGAAGTGGTAACCACCAAAGGATCCCATTTTGGCTCTGTTTTTGCAAATAAGAATGAAAATAATTTGTGCTGATCTTAAAAACTGAGTTCTCTCTTCAGCCAGCAATCTGAAGAGCTTTTGTGTTTGGTGGTATCCTTTTTTACACTGCAACAGTGAGCAGTGTTATAAGGCCTACTTCAGCTACTTTGCTGGGACTTTTGGCATTTGGGGTTTGTGTGATTGTTTTGTTTTGTTTCGTTTTAAATCCTGCAAACTGAGGGCTTCCTTGAGTTTGTGCAGTCAGCTCCCTGTGCTTGACACTTCTGTGGGCATGGTCATATTTTTTGAGACTGGAGTAATAATTCAAACCTGCATCGCCTTGTATTTTTTCCTTCTGGCCCCGTTACAAATTATAAAAACAGTCAAGTCTGCCAGTGTGAGAGGTAGTGTAAGAAAAAGCAAAACATTTGAAACTCATGCAAAATGAGACACAAAAATTTTCCTTAGTGACTTCATAATACAATCCCTTCTTTGTAAAGAATAATATACGCTATACTAATACACATTAGTTTATGGATGCTTGGTGGGAGAGAGGCTTTATTGCCTGTACCTTAGGGTTTGTTTTAATATGAAAAAAGGAGATTCAAAGCTCCCAGAAGAAAAACTATCCTTGAGTTGGTGTTCCAGCAGAGCTGCCGTTTATAGTTCACTGCTCTTTATTTGCACCAAAATCAGTGAAAGACAGAGAAAAAGCTTGAACGCTGTAGTAGCCCTACAAAATCTCCTTATTTTTTGAGTAAACTGAGTAAACAGGGATGCCAAGCCAGTAGTACCCTGTTTTCCGTGTATGTTCGAAAGCAATGCTGTAACTTCTCTGCCATGTATTCCGGTTAATGGGGGTTGAAGTTGCTGGATACGTGACTTGGTAAGTTTTGTGTCCCGAGAGTAAACAGCTTGTGGAGTACAGCCTGTTTAATGGCCTTGGAATTAGTGAAATGTGCTGAACAAGAGATGTTTGCATATCACAGGAATTAGTTCTATAGACATAAATACTTTTTAAAAAAAAACCTATCTGCCACTGCTGCTTACCGCTGTCTATCTGCATGTGAAAAACACTTACTGCTGCTTTACACGCACATTTGTTTCCAACAAAAAATAATGGAACATCCTCATCTGAAACCGGAACGTATACTTTAGAAAACTGATAAAAGATGGAGGGGAGGCATTCTCACATCGCCTTTCTTAATCTCTGTGTTATAACTATCTTCCTTCACACTATTTCAGCCAGCAGTGTACCTCAGAGTGAAGAACCGAGCCCACGGTAAATATCTGACAGTTGCTGGAAGCCTAGCAGATATAAGAGCAACATCAGTGTGCGTGTCCCCGTACAATGGCAAGAATACCCAGATCTGGCACTACTGTCGTGGGCTCTTCAAATCCAAGGTGAGTTTCCAGGTGCTGGAAGTGGGTGGGCTGTGTCACCTGCTGTCCTTGCACCTTCACTTCTTGCTTTTACTGGCAGCTAGCATTAATACTAGGATAGCTTTTGGCCTCTCCCACGCGCCTTAAACCAACACGCTTATAACCTACATCCTCTTCCTATGTATAGACAGATTTGATCTGCCTGCTTTGGCACGTTGGACTACTTGTCACATGTGTCTAGTGGGACTGACGTTCCTGGAAGTAGAAACCTGGTTTTGTCTGAAGTCGCAAGTTTAAGTTTATTACCTCTTTAGAGTTAAGAATTTCTCTGAAAAGTAATATGCAAAGAAAGTAAGGGATTTTGTATTAGTACTGCCCTTGATAGTCTGTTATGAATATAAAAAGCTGATGATTTAACATAAGAAACACCTGAAATAACAAAGACCACCACCTCTGATCAAGCAACTGGTCAACTGCTGAATAATCGGTTCCTAGCTTGCTTGCCAGGCTTGTTACCAGCTATAGCATGATCATGGCAATATGCTCAGTGCCTGAAACAGAAACGAGTCAGACACAAAACTGAGGCTTTGTGGCCTGGATCTCACTTCTCTTCTTGTTCCTTAGGCTAACAACGCCTGCCTGGATGTCATCGGTGGCAGAGACGTGCCTGGGGCCAAAGTCGCGCTCTGGGCAGAACATGGAAAGGACAGGCAAAAGTGGAGACTCAATGAGGATGGAACCATCAGTTCATACCTCAGCGATCAACTGGTGCTTGATATTAAAGGTATTTTTAAAAAAAAAAAAAAAAAAAACAAAAAACTAAACCCCACATGTTCTAAGTGCATTTTCTGATTGAGGTTAACTGCCGTATTCCAGCTCTTTTTGTGCTTAAGGTTAAATACTGAATCTTATCTTTCCTGTTAGGTTTATGTCCGGTTGCTTGACAGTGGGACAAGAAACAACGGGGCAGGGGGGAACCTTACTCATTTGATCCCAGAGGTGTATTTTGATCAGATCAACTGTTCTACTTGAGGGAGTTCAGTAGTGCTGATGGCAAGAAATGCAAGCTACATAAGACAAAATGGTGAAGGAAAAGCAACCACAGAACAGGTGTGGCTCAAAAAGGGAAAAGCGTTTTCAGGCTGGTTAAAATTGTCATTGCTCAAGTCCTGGTCCTTCTAATCATCCATCATGGTAGAACTACCTCACTGGAGAACGGCTGTTCCTCACACACAATTTGTTCAGGCCTTGCTGCTGGTGCTAGGGTTTTATCCCTACGGAAAGGCCGTGGGGCAGTGACTGGTTACGAGGGTGGGGGTTCTGTGATGCTGTCTCCTCAGATGACAGGTCGAAGTAAATTAATTGGTAGCCCAACAACCCCGCAGGGCTCACAGGCCAGGGTAATGGCACAGGTGACAGTCATCAGCGTTTTCAGTGAATGTCCTACTGGCTGTTACGCATCTGACCTCTGCAGCTCAAACTTACTGATAAGGAATTCTCAGCCCCTGATGCTGAACTACTAGAGCATTCCTGGCTTCCGGAACTGAGGAGTTTAACCACCATTACTAATTCATAAATAGTTACTACAAAGCCGTTAAATGCAACTGGTCATACTGATGGCAACTCTTAGAGTACCCGAAAGCTGTGCTGCCTAGCTTACTGCAAAAGATAATGTTGAAGGCTGGGGTGGCGAGATACCACTTGACAGCTCTTCAGAACATTTATTTCTTTTAGTGGATTTTTATTTATGGTCTAATGATAGAAAATGCACTGTCATTTCTATGCTACATGTACTCAAAAGGAGAGAAATTCTGTTTGAAGGACTTCCTAAGTTTGTTGTTGAAATGGCTATGCTACACCAAATAATCTGACACGCATCTGTGAATCTGTGCATTTCTACTATAGCGCTATGCGCCTTAAAAATGCAGACACATAGCAGGAGCTCAGGTTCTGCCAAAAGCAGGATCCCTTTAGAGGTGCCGTTTCTGCGCACAAAGGTGCATCTGTGGACTCCCATTTGCGGTGTATTCTGCTTCCTAACTAACAGAGCTCTGCAGGGCCTAAGCTGGCCAGTGACTGTTTGGAGGAGACAGACATACAGAGGTGGAGGGGCAGACATGGAATCCTTGTGGAATTTCTGCTTTTCAGCTCATTTTCCTACTTGGTCACACTTTTTAAAGCTTATGCATAGACTTTTCTGAGCATTTCTTTTTAAAATTTTTCTTTCATGACTTTGTTTTGTTTTTAAGGAGGAAATTATTATGACAAGAATCACATCATTATGAATCAGCCGATAGAGGACAAACACTCACAAAAATGGGATATTGAAATATTGTGAGTAAAACCCACCGCACAGATGGACCTCGTGTGGGTTATTAACACCTAGAGGGGGGAAAAAAAAACACTACTGAAGTCACACACCACTGGAACCTTGAGCAGCAGCTCTTCTCTATGTTCCTTCATACCAAGCACCAATTCCTAAACAATGGAATTTTGCACAAATCGGGAAGATGGGAGGTTGATCTAATGTCTTTCTGCAGGGAAGCTGATTCTTTAGAGGCCACTCCTGTGAAAGTCACTATTAGTCTTCAGCTGAAGTACTGAAAGTAAATGCAAAAGACTAGACCTAAGTTTTGCAGGATATGAACTGCAAGAGATCATCTGGGAAAGGCTCTTCAGAAATGTTGTCTTTACCTTCTTCTCACAAACTGATGGAAGCTCACTGAAGAGTGAATGCACTAATGAGCTTGAAAGAGGTTGAGTTGGACTTCTGTGTCCCGAGCGAGGCTGTGTAGGCTCCAAGCAATCCTGAAGCTCAAATCATAGATCTTGCTCAAATGCAATGTATTTTGTTCATAAAGACAACTTCGAAGTGGAATTACCAGCTCAGCATGTGAAATGGGGCAGTAGAGAAAGCCTGACTTTCACCCCCCAATGTTACTGGTAGGCCTTTCTCCTCATTTTTTTAACAATACCAAGCTTCCAGATTGAGGAACTGGTTTTGCTGACCCACGGCCTGTTTCCAACCCGTGAAATGGTGAGTTATCACTGAAGGTCACCTTTAACACGGAGCCGTATGTGCAGGTATCAAAAAAGAATACATGGTCCTGGGTCAGGCTAGACTTCTGCAAGGGCTAGCTGCATTTAGAGCAGCAATGATTTTAACTCTAGCTGTATTTTGTTTTGATGTATATAGATTAATTTAATACAATGTAATTTAGTCTTGAAACCCTGTCTTCTGTCAGAAAATAATTCACCCTAGTATGCATTTTCAAAGGTGCGAGCAGCCTGCATTTCAACGCTTGCTTAATGTTAACAGAACAGCATTAACTGCATGTTAATGTTACTGTGGCTCGTCAACAGCACGTACATCTTATCCCAAAGGACGAGGACTTAGACGAACGGTCCAGACCTTGGCATGCCGGTGCTTTCCTCAATTTCAGCACTATGCAACCAGCCCACTAGCGATCCCTTGAGACAGACGGAGCCCAATACCTTACGAGACTGCAGTTGTTCCAGGCTTGGAAAGCACGTTCCTCACTCAGCACTGACCGATACAGAAGGAACTACAGACATTTGTAGGGCTGTGAACACCCGACGTGGAAGAGAAGTCCCTTAGATCACTGGTAACTTCATTTGATTTCAGCGTCACTAAATTCATCTACTTCACTGAAAATGTAAGATTTTTTTCCCCTTATTTGTATATTCAGGGTATGTATTTCTATAACTATTTAAAGAGTTCAGGTTAGCTAAAGACAGATATTTTAGTTTACAAAAGCTGTAACTATTCTGGTTGTGCATTCAAACAGGATTCATCCCCAAACAAATAAAAACACATAACCCCTAAGTTTGCCACAGAAATAAAATATATGGATGTCTATTTTTATATGAAATGGAGTTCTGTATAGTACTATTTAAAAAAAAACTGTCTACTTGCACTTACTATTTTACATTCTAAAATTACCAGAAATCTGCTGTTTAAGTAACAGATCTTCAAATGTAGGTATATATTTTTCCAACTAAAGCACTTGTTTAGCTTTTTTATGTACATCAGTATATCAAGTGTTCTATGTGTGACTTGCTTTCCATATGAAATTTTAAAAGCCTGTGTAAAAAGTTCTAGTCTTTTAAACCAAGAATGACTAAATCATATTTGGTGTTTCATAACGAAGTAAAGCAGGCTTTTGTACTTAAGAGGTCTTGAATGTAAAATGCCAAGCATGTATATTTTAATTGTATCAAACTTTTTTTAGGAGAAAAGTTTTAGTTTCTTTTTAAACAAACTAAATACAACAGTTTTTAACAGATATCAAGCACATTCTTGTAAAATATTTCCTTTCAAATGGACAAAAAAGGGATAAGTATATTGAATGTGTGACTGTGCTGTTACGTTAGTTTGCATATTAAACATCGATGTTCAAGTATTAAAATAACTGCGCTATGCCCATCAAAACCCACTCAAGTGAGCGCTGAAGATCCAGACTCCAGTTACAGGTCTGGGTTACTTTCACACTAAAATTGGTGCAGGAGGAGGTCGAGGTTAAAGACTACTGTTGGTTTATTCCAGAGGTGGCAGTACCTGAGAGGAAAAGGGTTTTCTTGGGCAAAGTCTTACCCCTTTGGGAAACAACACGCACAGCTTTTACTGAGAAGATTTTGTTCTCTTGGGGACAAACAAAGAGAACAACTGGGGTTTCTTGCTGGTGAACCTTACAAATGAAAAAACAAGTTAACTGTTTTTTGCCCAAGGTCCTGGAGTCTGCTCCATGTATACCTTTAGGTGTCCTCCACAGCGAGGCATATATCCAGAGGAAAGGGGATACCACAGCACCGGTGTTACTACGAGTGACTTCATCCATCCACAGCCATGGCGCTGTGGCTCACTGCACAATGAGCAGCTTACCTGGTTTTCCCAGTGCCCGTTATCCCAAAGCTAAGGGAAGAAAAGTAACATTTGGCACCAGAAAGTAGCAAAGTATGTATAATTCAATGCTTTGTTTGACAGCAATACAAACCAAAGGCTGGATGGATAAAAAAGTAATTTAATAAGCCTTTCGCTCAAGAGATTCTTCATAGCCAAGAAATACTACTGACAGGAGCTCCTTCACAAAAGCATCAAATAACTTCAATGAGACATTCAGTCCATAGCGACAGGGCAAGGTTTTCTTTCTCTTCATCTGAGATAAGGTTAAGCTCTTTAACATAAACAGTGTTGCTACTCCAAATCTGCTTCAGTGCATCCAAGTATGACAAAGGAAACCGCAGTCCGTGAGTCTGCCAGGGGAGAAAAATGAAAACAAACCAAACCTTCAGCTAAAGTAAAAGTGCAGTGTCCCTTGTAACACAACAGTATGTTAAGCTATAGGTACTCGGCAGCAGGTATGTGCTCCTGTCTCACATCACGCTGGCGTTCCTGAGAGCAGCCTCCAAAAGATGCAGTGTTACCCTGCCACCTTTCTTAGTAGACAAATAGCTGAAATCTCTTACATGTTCTAGCACGCCTTATGAGGTAGGGAGGCTTCAGGAGCATGGCTTCCTCGTGTGGTTTCCACACTGAAGAATGAAATAAATAACTTTAAATTTACACTCTTGCCTAACCCTAGACTGCACATGCAGTCTTTGGACGTAGTTTGACAGAACCACAGAGGACGTCCTTTACCATGGCTGGAGTCCTGAGGGGCAGGAAGGTCTATTCTGGGATTTGCACATACTGGACAGGCGCCAGCGTACAGCCTCAGCTACCCCTGTTCTCTACTCCAGAGGACCAATGAGATTTACCTTAAAAGGTAAGTAACTGCCAGGCAGGAAGGCTTGCTGTACGTACTGAGACAAGAACAGGCTATGTTCTGCTTTGCCTCTACACTGTATTTGTGCAGACCTGTATTCAAGTGTTTCAGGTCACAGACCTAAGCTAGAGCATCTTACTATCATAAGAAGTGGAACAAAAAGCTCCAAAACTCACAGCCATGCTTCAGGAGTATTTATGATTTGAGTAAAAGCACATTGCACGTGCTGAGTAAGAACAGGAGACAAACCGTCTGCAGCCTTATTAACAATACAAGTTCCCTCCTTACATTTCAGTAAAAGTGTTAACTCTTCACTCCCAATGCTGACCCACCCCACCCTAACATAAACACTCTTCTCTTGCGGGATGTTCCAGTGGATACGGAACCTAACATGGGTTCAGCGTGGCATAAACATTGCGCATGAGGCGCAGTGATGCCTGCTGGACTCGCTCAACATGTGCTACCATATCCAGTAGCCTTAATAAAGGATGTGCTAAAGGACACAGAAGTCGGAGACACTTCTAGCTGCTCCAGTAGCTTTGCTAGCTGGGACGTGAGGCATGCGCAAGAAATCCTGTTAAAATCTCAGCCATTTAATTAAGTATGAGATTACATTACTTAGTGCTACTATTAACTGCCTCTGTGTTGCAGCCTCCACTCATCCAGGTACTTGGAGGAGGGACAGAAATGCTCTGGGTGCTGACGAATACAGCAAAACCCAGGCCCCTGCTGCCATCCCAGTCCAGCTCTTATAACGCGGCAAAACCCAATGTGGCAATGGAGCTTCTCTTGTGCGTTTGTGGGACCAAACCTGTGACGTGCCATCCTCACTAGCAGCAGCATCCTCTGTCCCCATCATGTGAGTTTCTCTCCTGTTCTTTAAAGAATGATACACGTAAACCATCTCTCTGCGAATTTCATCCTAGAAGACAGCAGGAAGAAAACGGTTACATACCATCCACACCCTCAAATTCCTCTCATTCAAGTGACAATGTTGGCTCCTTAATTCTGGAGTCCACTGTTACAGCAGTGAAAGCAGTTCACCTTCCTAGCTGAATGATCCAGCAGCCATCTACTACAGCAATAAGGGAGTCTCCAAAACATCTTTGAAAACTTATTTACAAGCTATAATCTGCCTTGATGCTGCCTCTACTAGGCTCACAGGACTGATGCTGTACAGAAAACATGCCGGTTAAGGTGCACCTCCTAGAAGGCCTTAATGAAGGAGTGTGCATCAATAAATTTCCATTCTGATACGGCTGTGTGTCTCAAAAAAATCGCATGCCTCTTGTTAGCATTCCTTGGTCAAAGCTGTGCAAACCAATTCAGAGCTCTGTGGGCAGGGCTCACAATTTGTGGCTACAAGTCTTGCATGTGTGTTGTCATTCAGGGTTTATCTGTATGACATCAGAAGGCAAGGCGGCAAAAAAAAGTTTCCAAAGCCTACACAGTCTCACAGCAATATGGACACAAACAAAATGGAGGAGAAAAATCAGAAAGTTATGGTATGTTTTTCTTGGAGGGAAACATTTTATGTGTGCAAAAAACAGTGTACAAGATAGTCCGCCCCCCACCCCCCCCCTTTTTCAATTAAGACAACAAAAAGCACTCCTACAATTTCATACTGATAAACCTTCATGGCTAAGAAGTAGTCTGAACACCACATAATCCAAGATGCCAGCATCTATTTTGTGGAACAACGCAGTAGTGCCACTGGCACCCGCCTAGGTACAAAGATAACTTGGAAGTGAAGACTACATGCAGCCACAGTCAGCAGCAGCTGCAACCAAGAGAATTCCCTCTCTTGAGGGAACCTATTTTTATAACTTATTCATGCTCTTAAATACAAAGAATGGGGAAAAAAAAAAAAAATCCATTCTCAAGAGCTATAGAGGCCATTTAGCAGCTGTAATGATCTCTCCCATCTAACCTCAGATAAAAGCCACGCACCTACCCTGCAGAAGCACAGACTAAATTTAGTTCTGTAGCTCTCCTCCAGAAGACAAGAGCGTGCCGTGTTACTGCTCGACAACAACCCCATGATCTCCTAACAAACCCTAATGGGATGCAGGCTCCAACTCGGTGTAACTGCATGACCCTTTTAGACCGCTACAACAGAGCAACGACGCGTACCTCGCGCTCCCCGCTCCGCACTCCCACCCCAAGCATACGAGGGTGGCTTCATTGTACTTACAGAATTCTCTTGGTCTGGTTCCACTGTAACGATAGCGTGATCTCTAAACTGCAGTCTGATTTTGCTATCTATTTTTGGCAGTTTCCCACCTAAGAAAAAATAAATTCTCCATTAGAAAGGAAGGAAACCAGACAAACAGTGCAAATCGAGCCCTCTGTGCACTACCCGCTCTTGTGGCTAGATTTTTTTGTTAACCTATGTTTCAACAGCCACACATTCTCAAACGTGAGGGCAGGAGGAGAGATTTTTTTTTTTTTAATTCTCTCACCTTTACAGTCTACAAATAGCTGTAATAATAGCAAGCTAAAGCATAAGGACAAATTCTACCAGTTAAACATTCTCAGTACAGAGTAGTTTATTAAAGCTGCCAATTTCAGTCGAGGATAACCTTTATTTCACTGTAAGAGAGACGTCATCTCTTCCGCTAGACACAGGGAATTAACCAACTGAGGTGTGCAAATGCTCACACAGAGCCTAACACAACATGAAGCTGATGCTAGACTGTAATTGCCTACCATAAAATACCAAAGTCGTAAGAGGCAGAGTTAGCAACAGCTCCACCACCACCACATCAGCCAGTTTTGGTAACTTCAAAAATCTACCTGGAGTCAAAGGATCAGAGTCACATCCCAAGCAAGGTGGCAACCGGTTCATAATGAAATCCTTCTTCATGTCAGATGATCTCAGTTCTCTGGTGTTCTCCAGACGGTCTGCAAGCCTTCTCAAAAGGCTACTCAATTTTTTTGTCGAGTCAGCTATATCCACCTGCTAAATATTCACACAGAGTTGCTCTCACATGAAGTCAAGCTGAAAAGACTAGCCTCAAGAGGTGCAGTAATGCAGTGAAAATCTGGATGCTCCTCTTTTATCTTTGCAAAGGGTAACGTTTACTCCCGAAACAACAAACTTTTTGTTTCTTTTACATTCTTTTACATTCCCCACACACCAAACCTGATGCTCACTTTCCCTCCTTCTGGGGCTACCTGCAATGCTAAAGGACTTGCAAGCGTAGCTGAAAGACAGACTTGTTCCTTCTGCATGCCGATGAGCTGATCAGCAGCACAGCTGGACTGCCATAAAGAGGCCACAGAACAATTTACAGCTTTGCTAACTTTTAAAGATTCAAAAGCTTGGCCTGACAGGAACTATTCCTGCCTGACAGCTCCAAAGCAAATACCATTACTTTTAGAAGGAAACAAGCCATACAAGGATGCTGTGATACGAAAGAAAGGCAGTGCAATGAACTAGGCAGTGCTTCAGATGGAGCAAGCCTAAGAAGAGTCATGCTGAAGTCTTCAAAAGAAGTGGTTGTGCTGCTAGACAAGATAGATAGTGCCATTGCATTGCGCTGTCAGAGCAGATCAACACGATATGTGCTTGCCTCAGTGCTGAAGCTTCAGCTGGATGCACAATTATTCCCTTAGTCCCACCTGCTTACCATAAGCAGTTGCCTCGGTATGCTTGTCCGCAGCGCCACATCTTCTTTTGCTGTATCAAACACAAGGCCAGGAATTGCATCCAGTAAGAAATCTCCCCAAGAGCTGAAGGACAGGAAGAAAAAAGATTACTAAAATAGTTGCACTGAAATAAAACAGACAACTGATGTCAAGGGCTGGAAACATAGTGCTCCAATTTCAAATCTGCTTTGTGCCCTTGGCCCTTCCACCACCACTCTATTCTCATGCAATAGCTCACTCTCGTCTCAACTGTATGTGTGTCCTCACCAGCTTCGGGTCAGTGGCACTCCTATGGAGGGAAGGAGCTGCCCTCAGAAGGGTCCAGTTTCAGGTGCTTGCCATTTACCAGTGGATTCAGCTTAAACATGACCTCAAGTGAATGAAGAAATTCCTACCGGGGAAAGGAGGAGGAGCAGGACATCTCTTTGGAGGCCACTCACTGCTGATCACCCTGAATGTGCCATCAAACTTGCCAAAGCGGCTCAGCACTAATATTGCCTCCTGCATAACAAATGAAGTCAAACACTCTTTGAACAGCAGTCAATGCTTACAGAAAATAATTTTTTGCCTTCTGAATAAAAGAATAGAACATGAGTACGCATTAAAATCAGCTGAACCCAATTTTTATGAAGACTCACACCTTTGAGCGGCTTCATCTTAACCCTCTCTCCAACTTGGAGGACGGGCCACATTAAGAGTTACCTACCAGCAGTACTGACATCCTGGGCTTCCAGAATGGTATAGCTGGTGGTTAGAGATTCATCTTACAATCATCTAGCATATGCCCAAACTTGTTCTGCCCTGTTTTGTGGCTGACAGAAATCCTTCCCAATTCCTAACTCAGGCCAATGACTCCAAACTCAGCATCTGAGAGGCTGATTAGGTGGCAGCAGCATTTCCCTGTCCGATGACAATATTTCAGTGAGCACAGGGATCAGATGTGCGTCAAAGGAAATCTGACTTGCATGCACAGGGTAGGAGATGAAAAACACAGATAAGCAGCAAATATTTGCGAAGGAAGAATTTGCAGCGAGTCTGTCAGAGCAGGTGTGGGTGACTATCAAATGCAGGAGAAAACATGATGAAAAGAGTAACTCCTCACTCTTTAGCTGGGTTATGAAATGAACAGTAACTTCAGCCACTGGTGAGAGATTTTTTTTTAAACACAACAATGAGTTTGCAGTTGTAACATTATCTTCCACATTAAAGTCTACAGCTGGTAGATAATAAAATAACCAGTTAAAAAGCAATCAAGCTTGCTGCATGAAAACCTGGTAAGCAGGCTGCTTCAAACAACAAGGGTCTCGCTCCCCTCCTTCCTCCAAACCCCAAAACTTCAATTACTGCTACCTGAACACTAACTTAGATTCTGTTACTAACAGCAAGGCACATATATAATAGTGGGGTACCTACATATACTCCATCTCACCACATCTCTGGGGGGAAGGTGACATGCCCTATCCCTGTATTACTCACAGAAAAACAAACCACACAAGGGCTAAATAGAACAAACACAGAAAAAAGCCAAGCAGAGCTCATCACAAGGTGGTTATTTTTTTTAAGAAACGGGACATCATTTCTTTGAAACATCAGTTTCAGGTCTGTACTATTCACCCACATCATCTGGCAGAGGAAAGCCATTTTCTGAAAAGCCATACAACAAAAAAAAAACCCTGTAAAGAATAATTACTTGTTTTGGTAGGTACTGATGGTCACGTGTGTGGAATAGGAGGTGCCAAGAGGAGTGTCAGCTTGGTGAATAGTCCCTCTTGGGAAGTACAGTAAGTCACCTGGCTGCAAGAAAATGAAAGAGAATTGGTATATTTAGGGCACCTGGTCAAACCTTACTGTAGTCAAAATAGAGAAAATACTCTCTGAGCAGACAGACTGACAACATATATTTTTTAAAATCACAAAATAGAGAGAACCTCCATTATCCACTTTAATAACATAAAACAAAGCACTCTAAGCCAGAAGTGTGATACCCTAAACTTTCCACCTTACTGTCAATATTTACTATACACCTGTCTGAGAACAGGAAGCAACCTTTTAACATTATAGAACAAGCGCACTCCAACTCAGCTGCATAAAGGGGACAAAGAAGCAGCTGAGAGAAACCTGCTGACAATACAGCGGGCTAGCAGAGGAGGAGTGCGATATAAGTTTGGTCAGATCACGTCAAAAGAAAAGGCCAATATTCCACAAGAAAAGCCAAATATTCCATAAAGATGCTAATCTGTTACAATACTGTTGTCTGAAATTTTCAGTTAAAACACTTAAAAAACAAGTACAACCTTCCTCCTCCCTATCTTTCGTCTCACCTATCTAAATTAAATCTCCACACTGATAAAAATTTAGATTAGGAAAGTGAAGATAAGAGAGAAGTGCAAAGCACACAAAATTGCTTCCAAGAAGGAAAAACCAGTTTACTTATGGCTTCTCCTAGAAACATCTACATAGTTGGATAGCACAGTCAAAGAGAAATTTCATAAAGAAACAATGATGAAATTTGATTCCGTTTCAATTTTACCATTCCTTAAATTCGGTCACGTCACCTACTTCTAAGAGCCTACCGAGCTAACACAGATGAAATATATTTCAAGTGAATACTACTTGATTTTTCACTGAATTGAAAGGTCTCTTTAGATTATGAGGCTTCACGGGACTTGGCAAGATCAAGTCTCTTAATCTATTTACAACAAGCTGTAAAGCATCATAGATCAGCTACGTACAATTTACTTGTTCTGAAGCAAGCCTCTCTCTGCCATTTATAAACTGCCTTCCTTAGCAGCATCGGGACTACACTAACCAACTAGGAGTATTTTGAATTCTCTTCATTTAGCAAGAAAACAAACTGGAGGGAGAGTCGCACAGGGGAAGGGTAAGAGTGCTGAACACCTACCAGAGTGATGACAAACTAGTCTGCAAAAGAAATTATTTCATGCTGTAGCACCCTGTGCCTACCGCTAGGAAGTTGGGATCATGATTTTTCAAAGCAGTCTTCACTGCAAAGTCCAACTCTTATTCATCTTATCTGCTGGGTAGTCTCATCAACACCATTCACGTAAGCCAGCAAGCACAACACTCTGCCATTAAAATAATCAGAATCTTCACAGACTCCAGGTGGCAACACCCAGGCTGGGGCAGGACAGAGCACAGGACTGGAGACAACGCGGATCTGATCACTTTGCTGCTTTCTTACTTCTGAACTGGAGGAAGGAGGGGCAGAAAAGGGAGAAGTAGCAGCAAATTAAATGGAAAATCATACATGAAGAAGGCTAGATAGCCAGCTACCAAATAAGCTGTGCCTGGCATCGGTAACAAACCAGCCATGGCCACAGCCTGATGCAGCATCACCGAGACCCACTGCAGCTTGGGACCTTATACACAAAAGAGTGTGCCTTTGCTCCAGTTTTTGGTGGGAAGGGAGAACACCACCAGTATAGTCTCTAACTGGTCCATTTCTTCTAACTGCCCAAGGGTGGCAGACAGCAGACAGAAATGCAAAAGAGGAGAAAGGAAATATTCTAGAAAGGTGTTTAGGGAGGAAATAAGAGTCATCTGACAGCATCCCTGTCAGAGACAGCTCCAGACAGACAGTCAAAATCTGACAGCGGCCACCCGGAAGAAATGGGTCCCGGGCAGTGAAGAACATCAAACAGAAGAAAAATAAATTAAAAACTTAGATCATTTTTAAGCCCTTTTCAGAGGCCAATATTTTCACTCCACTAATGTCAGTAAAATGGCTTGTGGAATACATCATTATTCCATAAGAATCAAAGGCATTGAAGTCCAGCCCAAAACATTCCAGAAATTAAAAAGGGAACAGTAATTTACTAGACTTTTTGCATCACCCAATACATAATGACAACTGAATATTACCATCTGTCAAACTACACAGCTAGTGATGTCAGTATCATACCCAATGTATCATACTATTCCTAAACTGCCTACACCCAAAGGCAGGTCTGAACACCGGGAAGAGCAAAGACCTTGCAGAGAGAGGCCCTAAGACAGGACACAAGGCAGAGAAACTAATGAGGCTTCCGACACAGAGCAGCCCCGTCTGCTGGATAAATAACACGCTTCAAAAGCACAAGCATGTAAAAGAGAATGGGACAAGTACCAGATGCCCTGCTGTCAAAGGAGCTGCATTCATTAATCTTCATGAAATGCCTTTTTTATTCCAAATAACAAAAAAACAGCCAAACACTTGATTTTCAGGTTTGGAAAAAGAAAAAACAATTAATACAGCAAGTTAATATGGGGTTTAGTTCATGCTTTTGTTTATCAGCCCAGGATAAATATTTAATTCATCAGCACAGTGACAACCTTCGGTAAAGCAGTAAGTCTTAGTGCATAGAAGGATTAGCCTGATTGATTATAGACAGCATGTAAAAGTATAAAAATGTTTCATAACCATATATAAACCCAATGTTTTTTCTGCACACAACTCCACAAACATGATCCAGGAGTCAGGGTGCCCAACTTGGAGAATATTGGAGAATTTCCAGAAATAACTCATTTCTGGGTCCACTATTTAAATACTAAAGCAAAGGATACCTTTGAAAAAAGACAGGTTAGACACCTGTCAAATCACCCAAATTTCTCGTGCTCACAGTGTTTTGTGCGCCAACCCTCCCCTCAATTTCACAACAACGATCATTTAGAATACTGTCTTCAAGGAATGGAGCATTTTAACCATGAGTACTTTTCTGGCAACCATAGCCCAGACCAGGTAAAGCAATTCAATTGTAATACCTTTAATATGAATTCATGTGTGGGATTCCCAATCCTGTCTTCTGATTCAACATTATATTCCCGAGCTAAATGCACCGTTGGTTTATAGAGTCGCCAATGTTTCTCGCCCTCTAGCTGAAGGATAAATACCTGCAGAAGACCATAAATTCAAATGCATAAGAAAGCCTTGCTGCCCCTCACACATCCAACTGATCAGAAATTTTAAGTCGTCTTCTTACTTGGAAAAGTCTGTGGAACCATGCCAGAGACCAGGGATAGAAAGCAAACAGAAGTGACACAGGTTGCTTTTCTGAGAACAAGAAACAGGTTTCACCTCCCCTGCTCTCAGCTACTCCACAGCATGGCAAACAGGATTCCTCTCATTAATTTTCAGATGTCTCCAATGCAGAAATTTACATGTGAACTATTTCCTTAGGCTCTACTTAGAGATAACAGAGAGAAGAGTTGTGAAGTGTGATCTGTTTCATCCTAAGGCAGGCATTTGGAAATCCCTGTTTCTCTCCAGTCACTTAAACAGGTGCTAGACAACGAACTCGAAAGTAATGTCTGCCACATAGATATTCAAAATATCAGGTGAGAGAGGTCGTATCACCATTCACTGACAAAGAGAGCATCAGAAACATCGAGGGGATGCTGTGAGCTGGGACTTGATGACGTACGCCACAACATGCAAGTTACAGGGCTGCTGAACAACAAGCATAAGGAAAATGAAACTCCAGATGTATTTAATGGAAATGAAAAAAATAAAAAGCAAAAAATACATGTAAGGGGTTTTTTTGGTTTTGTTTACGTGGGATAGCCCAACTTTTTTTTAATGCAGTGTCTATCTGAATGTTTCTTTTAGAATGTAATTTAAAATGCATTTGGACCACATGACTTCATTATACCAGTAACTTCCTAAAAACAGTAGGATCAGCAAACGGGAACCAGCACAACCAGTCTGCTTCCACTGTCCAGTTGAAGAAAGAGCAAGTACTTAGTAAAGGAAAAAGGACTTCTAGATTCTTGGGGGGGGCTGAATGAAGTGAAAATGAACAGAAAGTGCTAGAAAGCTTCTGCGGCTGGGAAAACAAATTCTCTTTTCATCTCATGAAAATACCAGGTCTGGAAAGCACGGTTTATGTGATATTACCATTAGATATTACTATTAGTACCTTTTCAGTAAAATTATACAGGAAAAACAACTATAAAGAAACACTTGCAACCAATTACCATAAGTTTTCAGCGGAAAACACGTTTTTTTACACGAAGTTATTTTATGAGAGAAGGGGGGGGGGGGGGGGGGGGAAGCACACGTACAGATATCCACAGCCACCAGCAAAAGCCCATGCACAGTTTCACAGGCAAGGCTGTGCTGTCCTACCTCAACATCATCGTAGTGAGGGGGAAGGCCTTGCGACCCCTGGGGAGTAATGTAAACATTCGACCCAACCAGAGACCCAAAATAGCACTCCAGCTTCTCCTGAATCTTCCACAGCTCCTCCTTTAAAAAGAAATGATGCTGTTACTGCTGAAGAGCTCAGCCAAGCCAGGCTGCCACCCAGCCCACAGCCTCCCCATCGCTTGGGAGGTTTTTCTAGTGAATGATCACATCCCCACAGGGAGCCAGAGGCTGGGAAGGCAGATGCTCTGTATGAGTGTTCCTGCTGAAAGCAAGCACTGCAGACGCAAAGGAGATCTGCCGTGAAGGTAATTCAGTAAGCCAAGAAGTCTGGTGCCCCAACATAGCGCTGATGTTTGTTCTCTTCCCCGTGCCATTTTTAGGTTGCAAAAAAACAGACAAACAAGGCTAGACAGAGGAAAATAAACCACCCATCATCCCAGGAGCAGCAAAACATCTTAAGACAATAAACACATGCAGGACTTGCATTTTATAGGCTAGCATCCAAGAAAGCATACAAAGATTAGAGACCTTTTTCCAGTGACTCCAATTTTTTGGGCACATTTAAGAACAAACTTTATTCATCCACATCTAGCATGTGACAGACGATGCACCGAAGGGATGACTCTCGTATCAGAAGAGCTGCACAAGTGCAACTTCAACCAGAATTTATGTAGGTTCAGCACAAGCTCTAGATTTCAGCATAAGCCACACAACATTTCAACTTCACCTGCAGATGCCCCTGCCACTGGCCTTTACAGCTACACTCAAACTGAGATCAGCCAGCAACACTATACTTGGAACTCAGCTGTGTATTTGGGTCCTTATGGAGCACTTCACAATTGAATTGTGTTGACACCATGGAGCAAAAAAGGACTCCCTAAATCCAAGTACCTTTAAGCATCCGAGTCCTTTACACAACTGTGCAGACACCACTGCCTCATTCTCAATACATGACAATTGCAAAAGCATCAAAATGAACAAAAGAGGGAGGGCAGTCAGCTAAAATGTGGCGCACCACTTCTGTGGTGCAATTCAAAGCCAATCCATCGATAAGCATGGTGGAGTGTCCTGGAGATATTTTACATGGTTTCACACCTTGCCCTCCGTTAAAGGAAAGCGGTACAAAAGCCCCTATTTGCACAAAGAAACTGTGGGAGATCAGAAGGGATAATTTAAGCAGACACAGATGGATAATCATCAATTTTGTGCATTACTTTTTTCGAAACTCTTATGTGACAAAGCAAGTTTTTTAAAAAGAATGCTTAATATGATAGCATGAATCAGATTTCGTTCTTACTGCAGAGCACTGAAACATGATGGCCAGTGCAGAAATATAAACCATGTTTTAATTAATCCAGTTCATATATAGATTTCAGCAGGTCATTGATGTCAGCTACTTCCCCTGGATTTACTGGAGACAGAGATGAAGCTATGTCTAGTACGACTCAAGCAAAGTATATCACAATATAAAACATGCATTAATTATATTCAATGAAATGATCCAACCTTAAATCTCTGAGGCTGATGAAACTGTATTGTTGCCTTTTTCTGGTCAAAATCCTTCTTCAGTTGCATGTAATTCACTTTGCCTTCTTTATTCAAAACTTTCTTTTTTCCATTCACACATCTGCAGATATTTATATCTCGCCCATAGTATAGACCCTGGCTGCATAGTTCCTTCAAATCTGACAACTGGAACAGGGACTGGTAGTAAGCAGCCAACAGGGGATCATTCCTCTGAATGAGCAGTGGCTTTTGCTCCCAATACTCTCTGAAAAACATCTCTTGCTTGATGGGAGAGATCAAACTTCCAAAGAGGCTGTCTGGGCTCTCAAAACTCATGACCGACGGAGAACAAGCTGCTTCCACCTTTGCTCGTTTACATTGTGCCTGCATCTCTTTTCCCATTTCAGCATGCTTCCCTCCTTTCTTGGGCATGTTCCTGTTCAAGAGGAGAAAGAACCGAACCAGTCAACTAGTAACACAGTCTCAAAAGCTCATGGGCCCAGAGCAGCTCCACTTGCCTTCCCCAGTGGGATATGAGAGTACACTGGGAACAGCTCTGCTTCCAGATGCTCACTATTTGCTCCAAGCAGCAGAAAAAGGAAATCCCACAGCAGGCCTCTAACCCTCTCTCAAACCTCAGCAAACTCCAAAGGGCTCTACCGGGAGCCACTGCTCACAGAAGCTCAAATCCCACAGCTCAGTTTATACTAAAAAACACATGATGAACCCCAATGGGCACACAACAGGATCTTGACAAATGCAGGAATCCACCCACACAAAGAAGCTGTAGTAGACTGGCCTTCTGTAGCAGGACCTGCAAACTATTAAAAAATTAACTCAGCTTTAAGAGATTTAATGGCAACACGCAAAGGGGGTGGAGAGAGGGGACAGGATCAGAAACTATCAGACCCTATTATGTTTCCTTGAAATGCACTAACATTGGGGGAAAAAAGCACAATGAAGACTCCCCAGTGACTTTTCAGCCAGAGCATGCTAGAGGAGGATGTATGGCATTTCAAGTGCAGAATCCAAGCAGTTAAACGCAGGGGGTGGGGTGGGGTGTGTTAAGGAAGGCTTTCCTTTCAAGCTGGCTTACACATCATAAACCCAGTGTCTACGTAGCTGTAGAGTTACGAGACTAAAACTTTAGCAGGACCTACAGAGAAGGCAGCTACTGCAGTGAGGGGACACTGACGCCAGTCCAACACCACGCACTAAGGGCTACGCAAGAATGCAGTGAACAGAAAACACATGGAAATGGGGTACGGAAAGAGGGAGGCCAAGTGTAAGAGCAGATCGCTGTGAGGGAAGGAGTATGTAACCAGGTTCAGTGGGTGAGGATGATTCAATTGTGTCCTGGTTTCAGCTGGAACAGAGTTAATTTTCTTCCTAGTAGCTGGTACAGCGCTGCGGTTTGGATATAGTATGAAAATAATGTTGAGAACACACTGATGTTTCAGTTGTTGTTGAGCAGTGTTTACGCTAAGTCGAGGACTTTTCAGCTTCTCATGCTCTACTGGCTGAGAAGGCTGGGGATGCACAAGAAGCTGGGAGGGGGCACAGCCAGGACAGCTGCCCCAGGCTGGCCAGAGGGCTAGTCCATACCGTATGACGGCATGCCCAGTACAGAAATTGAGGGAAACGTGGCCAGGGGGCTGCTGCTCAGGGACTGGCTGGGCATCCGTTAGTGGGTGGTGAGCAATTGTATCATGCATCACTTGCTTTGTATATTCTGTTGCAATTATTATTATTACTATTTTATTTCAATTATAAACTCTTCTTATCTCAACCCAGGAGTTTTCTCACTTTTACTCTTCCAATTCTCTCCCCCACCCCACCAGGAGGGAGTGAGCACGCGGCTGCGTGATGCTCAGTTGCTGGCTGGGGTTAAACCACAACAAATTGGCAGGAGGGTTACAGCAGCTTCCAAAGAAACAGAAAAATGCAGAGCAGACTTCCCTGTAGGCAGAGCAGGCTTTAGGAACATGAAGTGAGGGCACCTGCTTGAGGTCTCAGGCCCTGGGAACAATTTTATGCTAAATTTTGTGGCAGTGCCAGGCATCTAGTGATGCTCATCACACAGTGACAGTGGCCCACATCTCAGCCTCTGTCAGGGTCTCCATACTGTATCTTGAATGGCCAGGTTTAGCAAAACTAAGTTTACAGAAGAGAGGAAACATTGTTAGGCCTTTCTGTTGATGCTGTGCAATTACACCAAAACCTACAATTATTAGGTTCTGCTTCCATCTCTACAGAGCTCTCAAACTTTGTGGTTCATGTAGAATAAAAAGAATTCTTTCAAAGTACCGACATTTAATTTTAAAGTTGGAAGTCATTTGCTTTGTTTTTCTGGGTAGATAATATGTTTGTGAATTAACGTTTTTATGTTTACATAGTGATACACGAAGGGTTTATCTGCCAAGTTCTCAGGAAAGTTAAGGCAAAAATCAAGTAACGGTAGGTGTAACACCACAGTATGTGCAGACATACTTGCATTAACTTTAAGGCTGCACCAGGACATCATCCCGCAGAGTAGCCCAGCGCACCAGGCAGCGGTAAAAGCCTGCCTGAGAAGCTGAGTTAAGTATCCCGACAATGAGCTAGCACCAAGCCCTGTAGCACCGCGGCTTGCCTGCTAGGTCTGCGCTGGCCAACCCAAACTCACTCTGGGCATGTCTGAGCAAGTTTGCGAAGCCAATGTGCGAGGAGTTAGAGCATGCTGATGCTTCCATTTGTAAGTACAAATGGAAGCATCACTCCCAAAAGTAAATGCTCTCATTTATTAAGATGCTTTTACTTACACAGATCCCTTACCATGAAACTTAAAGCTCCAGTTCTGGTATTTGCACGCAGTACTAAGTTCTCCTGTGCAGCAGTATGCACGACACCCTCGCTGCTCCACTAACTCCTGGGCAGAGTGTTTCATCAGCAGTTGCTGTAACAGCCTGTACCTCAACAGTAACCTACGGTCACCTTAGTCCTGCAGTAAGGAATCCATATCACCACCTTCCTGAGAGGAGGGACATTCCTGGCTGCAGCAAGCTACAGTTCTCTATGAGGCAAGGGAATGCTTAAAAAAAGACCAAAAATTAGTCCCCAGTTGCTATCAACATCTGAAGATGCTGCTGGCACCAAGATCTACAACTGACATCCCCAAATGCCAGCAACCAAGCCTGAATTGCCAGTTTTGAATCCCAGACCTACATCCATCATATCAACCTCTCAGCCCACTCACATTGTATTTAACAAAGTTAAATTCAGGTATGTACTGTTCACAGAACACGGCTTCATTTACAAAATGTGTTGTTCTGTAGTGTTTTGTTAGTTATTACAACTGTAGAACCACCTTTGGTTTGGGTTGGAAGGGACCTTTCAAGACCATCTAGTTCCAAGCCCCTGCCACGGGCAGGGACATCTTCCACTAGATCAGGTTGCTCATAGCCCCATCCAGCCTGGCCCTGAACACTTCCAATGATGGGATATCCATAACTTCTCAAGGCAGCCTGTTCTGGTGCCTCACCACCCTCATGAGAAAAAATTTCATCCTTGTATCTAATCTAAACCTCCCCTCTTTCAGTTTAAAACCGTTGCCCCTTGTCCTGTCACAACAGGCTCTGGTAAAAAGTCTCTCTCTGTCTTTCTTATAAGCTCCCTTTAAGTACTGTAAGGCCACAATAAGGTCGCCCCACAGCCTTCTCATCTCCAGGCTGAACAACCCCAACTCTCTCAGCCTTTCTTCACAGGAGAGGTGTTCCAGCCGTCTGATCATTTTTGTGGCCCTCCTCTGGACCCGCTCCAACAGGTCCATGTCCTTCCTGTGCTGGGGACCCCAGAGCTGGACGCAGCACTCCAGCTGGGGTCTCACCAGAGCGGAGTAGAGGGGCAGAATCACCTCCCTCAGCCTGCTGGCCACGCTGCTTCTGATGCACCCCAGGATACGGTTTGCTTTCTGGGCTACGAGCACATGTTGCTGGGTCATGTCCAGCTTTTCATCCACCAGTACCCCCACGTCCTTCTCCACAGGGCTAGAGAAAAAAACATGGCAAAGAACAGACCTGCTCCCGCTTCAGACAGAACAGTTATTTCACATCAGTGTTTTTCAGCTCATGCACCAGATCGACCTGTTTACAGGTTCAGGCCTCTAAGCCGGCCCAGGAGTTGAGTCCCCCTGCAGCAATGGGGAGGGAAGACGGCCACAGCGATTCCGAGGCCACACAGCCCCCACCGCCCCCCTCACCGGCCTACTATTAAACTTCTTCCAGCAGGGAAACCCGCAGAAAACAGCGCTCCCGTGCCCGCAGCAGGCAGCGGCCGCAGCTCCGTGCCCCCCGCCAGCCTCACAGCCGCGGCCGGGCCGCCAGGAGGGGCGCCCGGCCGCTGACGCCCGGCCACTGACGCCGGCCGCGCTCCGCGGCTGCCGCGGCCCCGATTTAAGGAGCCCCGGGGCAGCGGGACGGTGCCGAGGCCGCCCTAGCTCCTCCGGAGCCCGGGAGGGTGAGCCACGAGGCCGCCGAGCCCGGCGCTGCCACAACGCGCCCCGCACCCGGGGGCGCCTTGCCCCGCACCCCGGCGGGGCGGCGGTGGGCCCGCTCACTCCCGCCGCAGCCAGCCCCCTCGTCCCCCCCGCCAGCGGCTCCTCTTCCCCCACAGCCCCCGGAGCGCGGCTCCCCGCTCCCCAGCGCGCACTCACCCGGGCCGCAGCGGGCGGGGCGGGGCGGGGCGGGGCCGGGGGAGGCGCTGGGCGGCCGGGAGGAAATGGCGGCGGGGCCGGGGGCGGAGCGGCGCAGGCGCGCCCGAGGGGGCCGGGGCGGGCAGGCGGCCGCCCGGCTGCTGGAGGCCTGGGGTGGGCGGGGGAGGCGGCCGCTGGCGCGCTGGGTGCCACGGGAGGCGACGTTACCGGGGGCGGTAGGGGCCGCCCCGCTCACCTGGGCGCGTCGCGGGCGGCGGAGGGGCGGAGGCGGGAGCGAGGGTCCCCTCGGCCGGCGCGGGCCGGCGCCGCAGGGCGCCGGAGAGCGGGCACGAAGCAGCGAGGGCGGCAGAAGGAGCCCCCGGGCGAGGGGAGACGCGCGGTGCCCCGGGCCGGGCGCCCGGGCTCTCCCCCGCCTCCGCGCAGGCCCGGCGGCGGCGGCTGCTCCCAAACCAGGAGGGTTTAAAGCAACCGCCGCTTGGAAACATCACCCGTGCAGGAAAGGTCTCTTCTTCATCTACCCAAGTTATTTAGCGTGTATGTACGAAAAACACCCCTTTTTTGAAACCAGTAGGAAACGGGTTAAATTAGGAGATACAACATAAAACCTTGTGGTTATTTGTATAAAATTTCACTTCATACACACAAAAGTGCCTGGGCTTTATCAGCAATACTTTTTCCCAGACCATGATCTTGTTCCAGAGCCCCTCTGAAGCTCCCTTGAAGAAATCTTTAGAATCTTCCCCTCGCACATGAAAACTTGTAGGAGTATTTTCAGTTACCTTTATTAAAGATGCCTATTACTGGTGTAATTTACATTGGCTGAAAGACATCAGAAAAATCGTTCGGCAGGTTTTGCTAAAGTTTTGTTCTCGTGTACTGATAGCTTGAAGGACGCAGAGCAGAGCTGCCAGCAAAAGGTGACTTTTGGAAAGCTCAGCAGCCTCACGGTGCATGGCTAACCTAAGTAGGAGGTTACATTGGGCATAAGGGAGTTACTGGAAGGACCTTTCCGTGGCAGATAAGAGAGGGTGTTGTATCAACAAGTTGTGGAGGGAGATAATAGAGCCTCTCACATCTAAAATACCAGTTCAAATCCCTCCCTTTATAGAAAATGGGTTTGCAGTCCTGTTCCTCCCTGCGGTGTGGTTGCTGTTCACTCAGTAGTAACTCCTCCTTGCCTGGCACTAACTGGATCTTTTGGAACAAACGTTATGTGATTCCAGTGGGTTCTGCGCTCCTGAACGCTTCCAGCAAACACCTACGTGCTGCCAGAGAAACTGGCAAAATATAATACGCAGGAAAGGGGGATGGAGGAGAGGAGGCGGCAAATACGGCTCGTCCTGTTCAGTCCTTGTTCCTTTACCAGCTGGACCACCTTGGTCACCAGCTGACCAAGACGTTGTGGCCACTTGATCATGAAATACAGATTAATCAGCATGTGGATGGGTTACCAGGAGAGAGATTTGGCCAGGGGTGAACCTAAGGTTTTCCTAATTGTCCAAATGTGTACAAATTAGTAACTTTTAACTTTCTCTACAAAGCATTTTTCTTTCATTGGGCTGTGACTTTCAAAGAAAAAGAAGGCGTTCTCTGCTTTCTAATTCTGACTCAGTTCATCACGGTGTCGCTCAACATTCAGGACACTGCAAAATGTATAAAATTATGAATATTTTAGTGTAAACACTCACCAATAGTTAGGATATTCAAGGGCGTACATTTTTGTAGCTCTCTGAAAAACAGGTCACTGGCATGAAATTCTGCTTACTTCTTTCATGAGAATTAGAAAGCTTTGAAGAATGAACTGGTTCTCCAGACTTAAAAGTTTGCATCACATACATTAACACTTGCAGGATGTTTTCTTAATACAGACGGCTGTAGCAGCAGATGCTAAAAATAGGGAGGCCACATCCTGCACCTCAGCTGGTCACAGAAACCATTATAAGCTCTTATTTCTGTTCAAAAATCCACAAAGTACTCTCAGCATAACTACTTGGATACCACTAGGATGAATACTCAAACAAGTATGTATTTACATAATGGCTGTGGTGTTTTAACTTTTAGTAAATGCTTGGGACGTAAAACCCGTACGTTTGACTGGCTGCAAAAGCAGCCACAAATAACAGGAATGGGAAATACTTGTGAATACTTTTTTTAAAGACTTCCATGCTGGTCTGTTTAGACAAATTGACTAAAAGTATTTATTACCATCCCCTTCTGGAAGACAGCACAAGCTTCAGAAGAGGATCATGTGAGTTTTAGTCAGCCCTCTAACGTCCTCTGAACAAGAAATAATGTGTTTAAATACGGTTTGTTATTTTTTACTATTTATACAAGCAATAGATTTTTGAAGTATAATTGATCTTGATATCATCCCTGTCACTGCATTAAGAAGATAAAAATTATAAGCTTGGCTGTAAAAGTATGCAGTTAAGTTTCATCATCATAGCATGCGATCGTCTTCATTATCATAATAAAACTTGCTATGTAGTACTCTCTGTGGGGAGAACACTTTTCCAGCGCTTGCCTTCACAGTTCCAAAGTAACTAACAGTTTCCTCCATCAAAGCAAGCTGGGCAGCTTTCAGGCACGTGTATGGGATGTGCCTGGAAGGTAATGCAGGCAGGAATCTTTTCCTCCACACTTCCATGTGTGGGCCTGTTTGCTGGACAGCCTACACAGGGCTTGGGCATGCGGCGCTGCGGGGCTTTTGCTGCTGCAGACCCTGTAAGAAATTTAGAAGAGGGAACTGGTTTGGGTCAAGAAGCACATGGGTATTTTTTCTGTTGGAGGCTGAGGATTCATTGTTGGGTACAGGACAAACACCTCTAACGGTAAGGCAGATTAAAAAAAAATATGTGAAAACAATGGTGTTACGTTAGTTCAGGCAAAAAGTTTAGGACACAGACATCTGGAGCAATTAGATGGGATCTTCTCAGGCAATCTGGAACATCTGTGCAGGATGCCTCCATAATGGCAGTGCAGTAACGAGGATATCATGGTATTTTTTTTTATATATCTATATTACACATTTGCTCAGCTTGAGGTCTAGCGTGCTGTTGCCAAAGCCTGCGTGTCCTTTGGCTTTACGTTCCCAGCATTGTCATTCCTGGTACGGTTCTGCTTTCCATGACAGGATTTCCTGGAACAGTATCAAAGCCGTCTTAGCTCTGATCATTTGTTTGGCAGCGAACTGGCTGCCAAAGCACCCACTCACTCCATCAGATTTCAGTCACCTGGCATGCAGTGTGTCACCAGCTTCTCCCGCTCTGTAATTGGGAGCTTGACGAATGCAGCTTTTTGAAAGAGTAGAAGACATCACCATGCTATGAGCAAACAACATTGGAGCAGGAAAATCAAATAAACCAGAGAGTGGTTCCAGCTTCCAAATTTATTCCCGTTTCCTAGTCTTGACCAAGCAGTGACCAAGCATTTAGCTTGTGACATTTTTTGCCACCACAAATTATCATTTTGAACTGACTTTGTAAATATAAGCTCACTTTATTAAATGACAGACAAACCCAAGAAATTTAAGTGGAAAATGCTCCTTATTTGGGAAAGTCACAAAAATAATCTCGATTCTTTTCTGGAGCTATGAACACTTTGTGTGTGTGTCCCCGAGCATCCTTAATTCAACCTCCTTAGCCTGAACCTAAGGATATTTCCATGCAGGATTCATCTGGGACCATCAGGATTCCTGCATACAGCTCTCTTTTGGCACAGCTGCTTCCTTTTATTTCCTGCATGTCTCGGTGTGGTATCTTGAACTGTGCTGGGGATCAATGCTGCAAGCAGGCATATGTAGCTTCTCCTCACTGCAGCATTCAATCTCAAAAGCCAAAGGGAGAGGGCGGGGGGCAAAACCCCAAGCTCATGTATGCAACATAAAGCAGAAGAACCAGGTTCTGGTGAAGACATGGTTGGTTTGTTTTCTTGACACAGTTTTCTAAAATCTTCACCTCAAAGCCTATGTTTCTGAAATCAAGTTATGCAGAAAGCAGGTGATTCCAGCAGGTCTACACGAGGCACAGGTGTGTGGGTGTCGCATGAGGAGCATAGCTTGTGCAGGTGATGCAGGTTGTCCGCCTGGGAGGTGGCTGTAAGACACTTGAGTGCATCGGGTCTGGGACATCGTTCCTATGCTGCCTCAGGGACTAGTGCCCAAGATTTCTCAGAAAATAGAGGCCCTTCCCAGTGGTTCTGTGGGAAGTCAGGGACAGCTGACAGGGTGTGGGTTTTTCTTGAGGTGTTGATGATGCACACTGTACAAAGGCCCTTCAGCTTTGCTTCCTGCTCTCTGCTGGTCCCTACTCCACTGCTCAGCCATAATCACTTTCCCCCTAGTTACCATCCACGGGCAAAGGCTGCTGAGATGCATACAGGTTGCCTAGCAAAATCGAAATGCAGCAAGTGAAATAAGGACAGGAGCTATTTGAAGACGATTGGGGCTGATTGCCTACTAAAATGGGCCACAAGCCGAGAACAAACAGAAAGGCTGATTAAAAAGGAATGGTTAGAGTGTAGATAGAGACTGGATAATACTTCAGGTGGGAGCTGCTGCCTGTTTAGGAGTGTGACAAAGGGCTCCCTTAGTGAGCACGCTGCTTTTATGCTACTGCAGTAGTAGCGTGTGCATTAGATTGCCCCAGTGAAGCATTGCACAGTCCAATTGAAAAAGAAACCAGACTCATGAGAGTTTTTCATTAACAGTTTTGCTGCTAACCAAACCAGCCTTGGTACGACACAGAAGTCAGTTTTGGAAACTTTTAACCCCGTCCTCTATTGCTGTTGCATTATTTTTAAAGCGTGATGCTACCCTCATACACAAAATAATGTCTAGCTTATAATGATTTTTGTTCATATGTACAAACCCCAGTAAAAAAAGTTGAACACAATATACACACTGGGAAATACAATCCTGGAATATGTGTCAATAACATGATTGTTCTGTAAAATAATCCTGCCCACATTTCCCTTCAGAGATCTCTTCCTCTTCATGCGAGTTGTGTCCGCATTGGCAACGCTGGCTGCACGTGCCTGAGTCTCATTCTCTTCACAGCGGTCTGAGAAAGCAGTCAGGTCCATGTCCACATCCGTGTCGTGAAAGCAGCCGTCAAAAGCCATTGCTTGCACTGCATCGATACTATACATTCCTGAAGCCTGGCAACAAAGAACAGTTATTCTGCGTCTAGCAGGAGCCATTTTAGCAAATTATAAACAAATAAAACAGAAAATAAAGAAAACTTTCTCTTCAGTGTTGTTCCCTCTGTGGAGAGCATATGGAGAACAGGGCTACCTCACAGCATTGCTATCTGTGGGGCCTGCCCCCTTGGGCAGGACATGAGCGAGGAAGGGGATACATGCAATAAAACACACTTGTCTGACTGATTATTACCAGCTTCTGGCTGGCTATACCCCAGCTTCTGAAACAGAAAAATCAAACGCTGCCTCTCCTGTAGGTCTGCGTTGCTGGAGTTGTAGGAAATGACTTCAAACATTTCCATGGGTAGTTTTTTAATGGAATAATCAAATCACGTGAGCAACATATGCACTGGTTTTGGTTTTTTCCCCTTGTGATATTACGACAAATGAGTTTACATGGGGGGATATTCTTGAAGCACAGGTTTTAATTGAGTGCTTCATAGAAAGCAAATGTTTAACTTGTGAATGTTTCTGCTTCAGGCACACTTTTCTAAAAATGAGCTTGTTATTCATCTGGTCTTGGGACAAAAAGGCATTATTAAACTCATCTTCCTAATTGAAAAGGGCAAAGCAGGAGAAGGAGAAATAGACTCTGCTTCACAGGAGACATGAGGGAATGTTACATGAATGTATTCTGGGGTATATTTCAGAGAAAGGAAAAATACCTTGATCAATAGGTATTTGAGAACAGAATGAAGGTTACCTTCCTCTGGGAGGGGAAAAATCAGGAGATGTACTCCCTAACCTCTGCCACAAGAAAAGGAAAGGAGGGAAAGCACAGACCTTCTCAAGATCTCAGAGAGGATGATACATTTCCTCCCTTTAGCCACGTAAAGAAAAGTGAGATAGAGTGGAGTCACAGGGATGGTTACTGTACTGTTATCACAGTGGTGTATCAGGATTACTCTATGGCTTCTATGATGCTTCCTGAGGGCAACAAAACACAGAGAATTGTACCTTGCCCCTTTTTTTGAGTTGCTTTCTCTCTTCAATTGTGGTGAGATAGTTCACTGCTGCATATTCGATGACAGACAGGAAGACAAAAAGGAAGCTGATCCATAAATACACATCCACAGCCTTTATGTAAGACACTTGAGGCATTGAGGCACTTACTCCTGTCATGATGGTTGACATTGTCAGCACTGTAGTTATACCTGCCAAAGAAAAAGGGGAAGTTATAATACTGGCCAGCTGGTTCTGTTTAGCTCACCACTGTTGCTTGGACAGCACAGCTTTGTGAGGGCATATGATTGACACTGCCTTTAACTTCATTACACAGGCTCTGAAAAGTGGAGTGAACCATGAAGGACCTATCACATACAATACTGAAACCAGTAAATCATCTCTCTGCTCAGTGCGTGCAGTTAGAGCTGTGGCACATCAGGTTCGAACAGCAGGGACAGAACACTGGTGATTCAGCAGCATAAGCAACACATTTCTAGGACAGCTTTAGGCACTGCTATAGAGAAGTGAAAGCAGGTTTGTTACCTTCCCTCACTTGCCAGAGCCAGGGTCTCCACTACACACTTTCTTGTCCTAGAGAATCACTAAAGAATCACCAATTTCCCTCCCAACCCCTTCTCAAATTGTACTTCTTGAGAACGTGTATCAGCTTGTATGTCTCTGTCATAACTCCACAGCTCTCTAAAAAGTCTAGCATAAAAATGCTATATCCATTGAAACTAAGAAATACTTTTTGTTTACTTCAGTGTGTCCAGAATGTTACCCTCATCTTTTCAATCTCTCCTCTTATGTGCAGCTATTCATCTGATTTTGTTTTGCTCTATCTCAGAAAAAAAAAAAACAAACACCAACACCCAACCCAGGCCCTGCTTTTAAAGAGAAGAATGTAGCACTGGAAGTGAAGACATCTCAGTAACACCTGGGAGATAGCACTGGCTGATAGTGTGGCCTTTCAGCTGGGTCTCAGTATAGCCTGTCTCCAGTTATATGCTAGTTCACTAAAGACCACTGGAACATACAAGAGTTTTCCCTCTCCTCTTCAAGTTCCTTAGGTTGAAGAATGGAGTTTGAAATATACCATGTAAGAGGAAATCAATTTATTTAAAATACGTATACTCTAGGCTAGGGAGCTAAGCTTTTTAAACTTTGTTGTTAACATTGCCTGTAAATTATGTATGCTTATGCTAATGAAATGTGCATTATTCATAGAACTCCTGATGCATAACCTTCTGCAGAAATCCTATATAAATTAAAGAACATGATCAGCAAAACCATCTTGACAACATTACAAATGACCTACTGAGAATTAAAACTTTATTTTTAAAGATGAAATTAAATTTCTTATAAATCTATTTGTTAGTCTAAAAACAAATTATTGTACCTCCTACCTACTTTTATTAATGAATCTACCAATTCCTTTTATTTATATCTCATGTATTAATAGCTTTAGACTGTGCCAATAGAAAGGGATCTGAGGTAGCGACAGTCCTATTTTTTCTAGGTTGATATAGCTGTACATAAAAATTGAGGGCTCCCTCCGTACATGCAAGTTTGTTTCTTAAACAACGATCCTCAAATTTTCACTTGTCTAAGAAACATGGCAACATACAGTTGGCTTCTGGGACTAACATCAGTGAGAAGAAAGAACAGGAGCTTCTTTACTAATTTTTAAACCGACAGTTGCAGGACTCAGATGCATTATGGTTACATTATATATCTTAACAAATTTCCATCAGATCTTCACAGAAATGCTAATCTTTGAAAAAAAATATACTCATTCCAAGGCCATTAGCATTAAATTCCCAACAAAGGCAGTCTTGAAGTGGTATCAACTGATTCATCACTGAGAAAAACAATAATGTTATAAAAAAATGACTGTAATTAGTATTTTTGTCCTGCGCTGTGGTGTTCAGAACTAAAACTGTGAGAGCAAAAAGATGCCCAGCTTACTCTTTGGCTTCCACAGAAGCCTGTGTGCCTTGCACAGTTACGGCACCAAAGCAAACCTTTTCAAGGTGCCTAACAAAGAAAGGCTTTGCTACATAGGACAAGTCAGGAAACTGGTTCCAAGTTGGTAGGAAGATATCAAATGTTTCTAGAGAGAAAGTAGATCTGCAAAGCTTTTAAATAGATTGTTCTATGCCTATTAAGTATCTCTCATGAACCATGGATTTGGGGAGGGATCTGACTACCTGTTAATACCTGTTACTTTGCTGGGAAGAGAGGAGGAAAAAACCAACCCAGTCTTTGGAAAAAAAAAAAAAGGAATGAAGTAAAATTCTACATAGGGAAATCTGCAGAATCATCCCTTTTTCCTTCTGTGGTGTGTGAGCTGTTTTCTAATATAGCAAAGCCAGTCTGAACAAACATCTCATTTCCAAATGTAGACATTGACTAAAGGAATTTGTGGTAGTGACGACAGTGGCAATAATAGTGTTTTTCAGGCAATTACCTGATATACTTTCTCATGTCCTGTGTAAATAGGGAGCTAAGGTAACTTCAAAACCTCTCCCCTATCCATTCTATACTTCCCAAAAGAATATACATTAAAGGTTTACCTAGTGATACCCTGGCAGGAACAGCTCTTCTGTCAATCCAAAATGAAACCCAAGACAGCATCACCATCAGCATGGCTGGGAAATAGGATTGTAGCACGAAAAAGAAAATATGTCTCCGGAGTGCAAAGTTTATAAAAAGTCGATTGTACCAACCTATTGAAAAAAGAGAGAGGAACAGGTTGGGGGAGAAGAGAGCTGTGTTATTTGTGAGTTCTGTTCACTGGCCCCCTCCTTCCAGTAGGAATGCTGTATCCACATCAGTAATAGTAAATGCCTAAGAAATATTGCCCCCACCTTGGTTTTATATAGTGCTTTACAAACTGTCCATCATACCTCATTAAAATACTGCTACCTTGGGAGTGAAGCATCACGAGTGCATAAATAAAATACTATATTATAATTGAGGTTGGGAAATTGCAAAAAAAGTAAAAAGACTTCAAATGAAACTGCCGGGAGAATACAGACAGAATATAATTGTCCAGTCCAGCTAGGACAGTGAAGCCAACACCCTGCCTCCCCGAAAAAGTAACCTGCCTTCTCTCACGCTACAAACCCTCAGCAACAAGCAGCACTTCTTTCCCTGAGGTCAGGCCGATTTGCCTGCCCAGCGCTGACTTTAGAGGAAAGGCTGCCATCTAGTGAATTTGGGGGCATACGCTGTCTGTGCAGAGAAGCATGTGTCCCTCCTGCGATGGGAGGGAAATCAGTTTATAGTGAGGTGAAAAGACAAAAGTGGCTGGCTGCGCAGCATCTGCCTGTCCTGTACAAATACAGACATCAATGAGCCTGTGTTGGAGCAGCCATGCCATCACAAAGAGTGAGTTTATAAAAAAGTATATCTCAACAATAACCCCATCTAATATTAAACACGCTCTATGTGTTTTCAGTTGTGGAGGTTTTTGGTTTTAAAAATGATCGTCTCAAAAATGGATTGAAATTGTTGCTCCTTTGGAGGCCAGGGAACTCCAAAAGCCTAAATGCTATGCATGTGTAGTTCACTGAGATTCACAGGAAAGGATATGCAGAACCTAAAATGCATAAGGCTGCTTTGTGAGCAGCATTTTTGATCTTTTTTTTTTGCCCGAGACTCCTCAGGGGGAGATGGCTCCCGTTAGAGTTGTGCTGATTGTTCCCCACTATTACTCACTACGGGGGACAGTGTCTGAGTGTAAACATTTTCTTCCAACAAGAAGCAAAATAAAAGAACAAGAGAAAGTGGAACCTCCTGACTGCAATAAAACCTCAAAGCCAAAGGAAAGTGTATGTCTACAAAGGGAAGTGTTCTAATTAACAGATATGGTACGTGCATTATTCAGGTACTTCCCAGTGGTCCCTGCGACTTAAAAAAATACCCTGCTGTATAAGCTCATCATCAAAACATCTGCAATGTCAGTGTTAAGCAGTTACACTTTGCAAAGTCAAAGGTGCTGTGAAGGTGCTGCAAAGGCCTGGGTACAGGGGTGGTATGAGGTTGCACTGCTGTGCACAAGGCCGTATTTTCTTGCATAAGTGTTTTTTGATGAGAATAGCAAGGCAGAAAGAAGCCAGCTGAGTTCCTGGAACCCAGTTTCAACACACATTGATAGCAGTTTGGTGGAAAACATGCCAGTCTCTTTGCAACAGGGACAAATTTGACGTAGCTCTCAGCAAGGCACGGTTATCATAGTGAGGTATCACTCGCTCTCTTCTCACGTGACAGTGGCTCTTGAAAGCTGGAGCTCTGTTCTTAGCTCATACACAAGCAAGAGATAAGGATGAAGAACCTGATCAAGCTGTGAATTCCTCACTGCTTAGGCTGCATCATAATTTAAACTGGAATTTCTGCACTGAATCTCAGCCACTGCAAACTTGAATGGCTCTTTTTTAAATGCAAAAAGAACTTATCCTGTAAATAAATGTATTTGCAGCTTTCCTGTATGTCTTAAAGGCTTTTTTCCAAAGTGTTATGCATTTCATCATATTATATGGAATAATTTCTATTTTATTAATCTGCCTTGATATAAAGGGCAATATCCACACTGAAATGAATTGACTCAGACTGGAAAGTACAGTAGCAAGCATGCTGTTTTATCTGGTTAAAAATGTATGGTTAGACTACTCACATAGAGAAGTAATTCAAAATTTATAATTGCATGTACAAATAAAGAAAATAAGAAAATAAAATCCACCTTGCATGAAATCAAGACTGTAACAATCTCCTAAAGCCTTGTTCAGTTTGCCAGAGAGTATAGTTCAAGATCTATAGGGAGAAATAAAAACCTGTCTGGGGAAGATATCTGTATTTAAACAATGTAGCACTGACATAAAGGGATTTTTTTCTGCAACTTTATGTATAAACATGGAACATTAAGCAAACCATGAATTAGACCTCAATAGGTTATAAATGCTGTCATGTGGAAGTCTTATAGTTAGTAGACTTTTAGTGACATTTCACAGCTCCAAAAATGAGGAGATTTTAAGCAATAAAACACACTGGGGTTCCTCTTGTTTGCTTTCTAGTACTTGACCCTTTAGGGTTTGCATTTTTAAGCTTTTCTATATAACCAGGACCCAAAGATTCCTGTAAACCCAATATTCCAGTGGCTTTCAGAGAAGCACCATGACTTTACAAGAGTTCACAACAGCATATATTCGGTTGTTGTGCATTTTTTCAGGTTCTTTTTGTCAGATGTTAAGTTACAAGTATTATTATGGCCTCTTCTTCTAATATCAAGAAAGTATTACATTGGTAATGCAAAGAGAACTGAGGACCTAGGCCAACAGATCAGTGTGATTGACAGACCTCATTTTAACTGAGATCTCTCAGCAGTAACAGTCATTTATTAGCAACAAATTTAAATGTGAAAGACATTCTGCATGATTGAGTCCCGTGCTTCTCTTTTTTAATGACAGGGGCTTACTGTACCAGTACTGCTGTAAAAAGCAAGTCCACTGGAAGCACTGAATTCTTCGATGAAAAACTGGGAGAGGGAGATGTGCTCATCTGTGCTCAGGGACTTGTTTCCATGTTTCCAGTATAACATCAGATCATCTTCATTGTATGCATCTATGAGAAAGTAAAAACTAAATCACCTCTTCTGCTGGAATAATGCTTGTTTTCTTTTCTTAGGGATAGGAGACCACTCAAACATTTGGGAAAACCCCAAAGAAACATTTTTTTCACATCGATTTGCCAGTTAGACAACATGGAAAAATTTGTAAAGACTGTATTCCATCGTGTTCCAAGTGGAGCCCAGCCCTGTGCCCTGCCAGCAGCTTACCTGACAGATGGGGGACATGGGCATGCTCAGGGTCACAAGGCACATGGGATCGGAGCTCTGGAGCTGCCACACTGAGCAGGCTGCCTGAACACTGGGGATCTGTTCTCTTTTCCAAGACTAAACAACAAACCAGCATCCCAGTTTTACTCATAATCCAAATAAGAATAAATTTTGAGATACCAAAAGGCTCTGCAAAACAGAATTACCTTTTGTTTCCAGCTCTACAGCTTACTACAGACAACTGAGTCAGGGGTGAGAAAGCAGACATTTCACAGTAACACAAGCACTCATTTTCATTTTCCCATGAGGTCAAATATTGACATCTTATTTTACTTTTAACTTGCACTTTTTTTCTCAGAAAAAAACATTATTTTTGACAGAGGAAACATTTTTAGATGTAGGCCTTGGAATATCAACCCAGTCGAAACAAAGCAGGGTGCATAATGGTTTTTCTGTCTTCCCAAAGCTCACTGAGTTCTGGAAAGATCCCAAACTGGCCATGGTTTAATATCTACAGATTGAAGGGTTCAGGTCACACATCAAAATAAGTGAAAAACCTGTTAGGAACAAGATGGAGTCCTGGTAAGAATTCACATATGAAGAACAGGTATGAATTAAAACTTACAGCTTTCCAGTTCTAAAGAACAATTCTGAGTGTCCAGAGGAAACCTACTGAAATCCATGAAACACATAGCAGAAACTGTTATTCTGCAGAAAGGAACAGAAAAACAGAAATTAAATGAAAAATTTCATACTTTCTTAGGGTTGTGCAGATATCTTCGTGAGATCCCCACTCAATTGACTGTTTAGAATCCTAATGATTGAGTCTTTCTACTTTTTTTAGATGCTTCCAAAATTGCTTCAAGATAGGGAGATAAAACTAAATCAGTGAGAGAACTGGTTTTTTTAAACATAAATAGTCTTTTTTATTAAGTACATTACCTTCAATTTTTAAACCCTTTACTGGCCTGATCCTTCATTAGCCTTTCACACCTTTGGCTTTGAAGGGTTACACTTATGAAGATTAACAAGGAGAGTTCACATTTCTCGACTGGATTTCTCATAGGCTGAAGTAGATAATATTACAGATTAGAGCAAATGTTATTCCAACTGCTATTTTCCCAGCTAGAATGGCTATAATATTTAATTGCATAAAAAAATAAGCTGCAATTTCTGGAAGCCTACTCTCCTCTTCAACACCATGGAAATGCCTTATACTCTAAAAAGCTTAAGGAAATCTAGGCAAAGACATTATTTTGCATTCCACCTGCTTTTTCACATATGTTTAGAAGGTAAATGTGCCTTGACATTTTAACCAATAAACAAAAAAAAGGCCAGAGGCAGCAATTTAAATATGGTAAATATTGCCAAATTTCCCTTTCTTGTCACAGCTCGTATGTCGTTTGATGTTTTAGTTTGATTTTACAGTTTTCCCCAAACTGAGTCCTACAGGGATTTAAGTGATAAGGGATATACTGGCTATATAAGTGAGCTTTGAAAACTTGTGATTGGTAATCACACTGTAGCTGAATTTTTACAAATGTGAGATTTTACTGGCTTGAAATGAGATTGTAAGAGTGGTACATCTTTAAAATCATGCATAAGACTTGCAACTATGGATGTTGTTTCCGCTTTTAGCTATTGACTAAAGGATCAGGGGAACAACAAGAAAATGTTGATTGAAGAAAAAAAAGACAGACTATTTTAGCAACAAATCTGGATTTTTGTTCGGCTTTGCTTCAATAAAATCCTGGATACTAGGCACTGAAGAAAAACTGTGGAATATGCAGATTTCTTGCACATAAGTATTTGGAATATAATCTACCCACCGCAAGTAAAACTGGCAATACAAAAAGGGTGTTTTAATGAACATCTGATTCTTTAGGAACATACACATTAACACCACTCAGGCTAGAAACACATTGTTTCGCCTTAATCATTTTAAAACCTTGGTTCACCAGCCTTTAGGTCACCCCTTTCCCTGCCTCTCAGTTTGATAGGAACTGATAGAGAAGGAAAGGAAGAGGACAGGGCACCTGTCCTTCCTGCTTATGTCCAGGAAGCAATCCACAGGTTTGGCAGGAACTTTGGGGCTTTGCTATTCACTGGCATAGGAAGGTGAGGCTGGCTGCACGCTCACCTGTCAGAGCAAGGAGGAATCACCCAGTACCCATCACCTGGTAATGCAGGGTTAGGGAAAGATAACTGTGGGAGCAGGGAGGATGAGAGCAAGGAAGAAAAGTAGAGCACCAACTTGCAAATGTGATGCAGGACACAGGGCAAGGGTTCCCATCACAGAGGGGATTCCGAGCAATGAGCAAACGTAGCAAACGGATTCATACTGTGTCTGTCCCTCAGCTCTACTTCCTCCTTTTCCTTCCCTCCCATCTCACTTTTTCCCTTCTCTCCATTTCTGTGCTTCCCTTCACATACTCCTTTTGGTCTGTAACTATTTGTGCGTGATTTCTTGCTGTTAATCTTGGTGACACTTTACCTCTCCAGCAAGCTGACAGGACATGCTTGCCTGTCTTATGTCTCTTCGCCACTCTTCCTTCCCCCAGCTGAATGTGTCATACCCCTCACAAGGAGAGCCACTGCTGTAAGCCTTAGTGTAGCAGTGTAGTTCCTCTGATCCCTCTCTCTCTCATGAAGCATGGAAATGAATATAGCAATAAAATGCATACTTCACCTCATTGTTTCTTACTGGTCAGTGTGACTCTTGAATATAGGCTATTTTAAAGTAGTGTACAGCTGTTGTTGTGAGGGTTTCTGCATGTCTACATGAGAAGGTAGATAAATTCATTACTTGTTGAAACAATTATTACATAGCCAAAATCTCAAGTGCTTGCATAAATCTTCAAACCATCCAGATTAGATGAAATATCACTCTGCACAGGCCTAATTAGTAACAAACTGGAGGACTGTGATTTCTGCAATGCACAGACCTCAGGGCCTTTACCCTGGGGGGGAAATTCCTCCACTAAATCTATTTCTGCCACATCATCCAAATCTGCTTCATAAAGAAAAGCAATAATACGTAGATAGAAGGGAGACACACTTAATGACCTTGCTGTTCCAGTCCTGGAATTGCTGTTTCACTTTCCAGTTCCTTGTAGTCACACAACACGCCTGTCTAACACTGCTGGTATCGGCACCAGTAATCTGCTCTCCGTGCCTGTCTGGAGCCCCAGTTAATATCAGTGGCATGTTTACAGGTATCGCAGGGTGAAAATAGCTGAGACAGACAGTTTTAAAAGACTCAGGGGCAAAAATCCACATTTGTTCTTTGCTAATAATTTTGGGCTTTACTGTACTCAGCAGTAAAACTACTGCAATATTGCTAAAACCACTGGCAATGAATTAACACTTGATAAACTTCAGCGTTATTTACAACAGATGAAAAAACTGCCATTATCCTGTGGCAGGAAACAATATGTGAATGACAGAAAAATATGTTATCTATATGTTATCAATCCTAAATTTATTTTCACATTGGTACACTGGTCACCAGTTCCCATTATCTGATGCCAGGGGATTAATGCTAGTCCAGTATCCGAATCTTAACTGCAAGTATTTCCAGTAATTTCTCACTGTACAGACTATTGGTCCACAATTGCAGTCATTTATTTTCTTATAAAAGGGTATCGTTCTTACCGTAGACTGAAGAGTACATTGCCATCAGGGTACACTCGGAGCATGACGTTTTCCACAGTTGTATCATGGATGAAAGATCTTTTGGAGTGTACAAAAAATACATCAGGTACCCAGATCTTTTTTATCAGTCTTCCATCAAAAGTCATACTTTTGTTTTTGTTACTACGAAATGAAAGTCTCTCATCCTTCCAGTAATGTCTGAGATATAAAGTCATTGTGAAGTCCTTTGTTTAATTAAAAATAAAAGAAGACAATGCTTGTTTTATTCACATACAATAGAAAACAGTACAAAGTAATCAACTCATGCAAAGAATCAGTTTCTTCTCTGGACATCATCTGGAGGATCCTCAATGAGAGGAATCAAATGCCACTCAATGAGTTTAAGTGTAGATTAGAACTACCTCTGAGACATTGTCTGTTTGCCTTGTCACTGGTGTCTGAGTCTGAGGTTCATACTTCATTTATACTTCAATAAAACTTCTAGAGATTTCAGTGGTCTGCTGGATTGGGCCATCAGTGAAGTGACAAAGAAACTTTAAAACCAAGCAAAGGCAAATGGAAAGGCGTTTACTTTGGAAATCTTCACAAGTTTTTCCCATAATGGACTATGGTTCCTTTAAAAAGGGATTAATTTGAATTCTTCATGAGCATTAGGTCAATTTGTAAAATCCATTAATCTGTACATTTTGTACAAATATTGCCTAGGGGTTTTAGATTAGTACGTTCATGAATGAAATGCATCATAAAGAAACAATACAATGAATTTCATAAGAGTAAACAATTAAATTTTACAATAATTACAGTTTTTTTAAAATATGAAAGATTGTTACAAATATTTTATCATCCTATCTAGAGAAATAACATGAATGCAAATATACGTGTGGAAATAGATGGAGAGGATGCTGCAAATGCAGTCTGAGCTTCTGCACAGCCTGACTGCTCATAACTTTTGCATTATTAGGCAGACATCACTTCTCTCAGTACAACAATTACCTCTGATAAGAATACTGGGAAGATACTTAGGTGATTTTATGCCCCTGTAATATGATTTTATGATTGGGGTAGGTTTGCAAAGGAATGCAAGGGTTCATACTGACAGATCCCATTGCAAATTCAACACCTACAGCAAGAGCTACACTCACTGTGAAAATATATTGTAAATGAGATCTCTTTGCAAAGTTAACGTGCCCTGCTATTCTAGGACAGAGCAAGTTGACACTAATGTCTGGATGGCATTATTAGTGATAATTTCGGCTAAGGAATGAACAGCCTGCATTCCAGTGCTACAGGTCCTTGATTGCAGTGAGGGTGTCTCTTTCCTAGGACTATTCCCGGAACTGATTTTTCTATTTCCATTTGTTATGGCCACAGCTCCAACCATGCCAGAAATGATGGGAATATTCAGATCTGCACAAGCAGAGGAAGCAAAGCACATGAAGCCTCATCATCTAATGTGCAGAGCACTAAGAGCTCATGTGGAAGCCTGTGGGGCTTGCTGAATGGTTGGCATGTTCAAATCAGAGCACTATCCAGTCTGATCTGTTCCTCTTGCCCAGGGAGAAATTCAACATGTGCTCTTATATAACACTTACTAGTTTAAATGAGAATGACTTGCATGCTTCAAGGCAAGGTTGTGCTCTTTAAGGGTTTGCTTTCTTTAACTGTATTATTCTATATCATCCAGCTGGATGTTTCTGAGACCCTGAATTTTGGCTGAAATTCTTTATTCCAGTGCTACTAACCAACTTACCATGTCCACTTCAGATATGCTGTCAATGCTTTCTACCTGCACATCAATGCCCACAGGTATTGGCGACCCTTCAATGTAACAGAATGAAAGAGTGATGAGGAGCGTAAATCCATGTTTTTAAAGGAAACATTGTGTATTAGCAACATACAGAGAGTACCCCATCCCAGCAGTTACTACAGTCTGTCCACCTTAGTACACTGAATAAGAAAGTCCATGGCAACAAAGTAAAACCCAATGCTAAACTGTTGTAAAAATAAGTACAAAATCTTCAGTGATCTTTTTGCAGCCAGACTAGTTGTTATTGGTGTTACAGTTTGAACAGCAGTGACAGCTTCCTTGTGGTGCCAAAGCTAATGCACTGCTTGGAGTGCTACTTAGAACTGTCATAGGGAAAAGCTGAGTAAATATATCAAATACATCAAAGATTGCAAAGCTTACTTACCAGTTCCAATGCTTATTCCCACACTTATAAACAAAATATCTATTACACCTCCTAATTACCTTTAGTTACTTAACTATTTAAAGTTTGGCATAGATATTTGTGAAAAAAGATTGCTTGCTCACTACCTCATATGGGAAAAGCTGTACATGTACTAAGCATGTTCTGTGATGGAGTGTTGTGTATTACTGAGTACATAGTTTATTATCAAGTACAATACATACCAGACTACACTAGGTGGCTTTATTTTATATACTACCCCACTATTTCCTGCCACTGAAAAAGGATGCGAGTTTATAACACAATGGGATCTGAATGAACAAATTATAAAACCATATTTGCATTTTTACAATAAAGTGACTAAAAATCAATTAAAATTTACAACAAAATATAACATTATTCCCAGTCTCGTCAGTGTACAATATCTAGAATGAAGGATGTAGTTCTATACGGGTTACGTACCTGTGTAATTTTCAGCGAGCAAGGCATTCCACTAAAGCAATTGACTAATCACTTCCTTACAGAGTAGGGAGAGGAGAGAGATGTGTGCATACATGTGCATACACACACACCCCCCCCCGAAGAATATTCTGCATTTGGTATGAAATCGATAGTAATTCTCATACATGGGATTCCAAACGCATTTGTTAAAAAAAGCCCGTTAAAATATTTTTAAAGTACTCATTTAAAATAACCTAGTACAAAACATGAGTACAAGGAAGTCTGAACAGCAGGAGATAGCAACAGCTTTTTTAATTTGTCTTTCTCTTTTTCTTGTCTTTTCCTTTTATCAGTGTCAAACCACAATAGTCCAGAAATATCACTCTCCTGATAACCAGCCACAATACTGTGTCTCTTTTTGGAATTATCCTTAAAATAGCAGCCCTCGAGGATTACACAGCTGCCTCCAGTTCTTACCAGTAGAGATCTTGAACTATTTTTAAGGTATTTTAAAATCTGGCTCTGTAATCTCTTGATTTGACTTGTATTTTTTAATGGAGGGTTTGACCCTGCACAGAACAGATGAAGATGCATTGTGCATGGGAAAGCAAGGTCAAATGTGTTCAGAGTTAGCAGGGCACACAGGAGCATGTTTCAGCACTGACAAGAGCTGTGCTGTCTCGCTTGGAAATCACGTCTCCCTGTGAGAGGAATGCATTGCTCAGTCTGTTGGCCAAAGCTCAAAACAAAATTCAGAACTCCAGACAGCAAAGTTCAGTCAATTAATTTATTAGTAAAACACTAGACAGCACTTGGGAAAATGCTGCTTCTTTTGGAGAATAGAGACAGCAGGAGACACCTGCCCTAGAGGGTGACGCACAAGAGTATTGAGGTATATATCCAGCCAGGCTTCTTCACACAAACCAATAAAAATTTTTGCACCTCTCCTAAACCAGTTTTGACCACTTCTTGTCTTTGTTTTGACCACATCACAGGAATAGTTTACTTATGCTAAATACCAACTTGTACCAAGTACTGGTACAAAAATGCCTGGTTGTAATCAGAGCGGAGTCATCTTCTCAGTATTCCACTGAAATGTAAACTATCTTGTAAACTAAAGACAGGTTTAGCCTAAGCAGAAGTCATTGTGGGATTTATACATGATGTGAACATCGTTCACAAATGGCATTCACATATCATTTAAATGCAAACACGACAGAAAGATGAGGTGTTGTCTATCAAGCTCCTCATTTGCATGATGAAACAGGCCAAGCCTACATTGCAGAGCTGACACCGGAGCTAGCTGCACACAAGGCAGGGTGGCTCAGGGAGCAGGCTAGCTGCAGAAGCACAGCGCTGCAGGCTAGGAGCATGATCAGTACGAAAGCTGACTAATATGCAAACAGCATTGAAGATAGAAATCTGGCCTCAGCCTTGGCTCCCTTTAAAGTCCACACAGTACAACAGGCACATTCTAGATTGGGGTGAGGTGGCTTGTGACTTAGAATTGCCTGTTGGTTACCAGGGTTGCTTAGGGTGACTGCAAATAGGCGGATGAACTGTGTATTATCTAACCTCACGCACCACGAAGCTTCAACTTCTTGATACTGTAGGTGTGTCCAAACTCTTACCCTGGGACTATAGCAGAGGAGCATTGTAGGATAGACTGGAAGTGCCCATATCAGGGTCTACATTTGATCTTAACTGCTATTACTAGAACTTTGGGGGATGATTTGCTTGACTAGCATGTTAAAAACAGCAGGTTTAGTCCTATTTATGTAGAATTATGTGGGTGGAAGGGGAAGAGAGGGGAGCAGCTCTCTACATAAAACAACAGCTTTACCAGTTTCTGAGTCAAGGACAAATCTAAAGCAAATAAAGTTAAATGTCTTCCATCAACATTCTTCAAACAGGCATGGAGCTACCCACAAATCATATCAGAGAACAGGATGACTGGCTTTCTAAGCCATATATCATGTGTAGTGAGGAAAAGGTTTTTCTTAGTGATAGCTGCTCTAAGTGCCATGATGGCAGTCCTAATACTTTCTTGGGATTTGCAAAAATTACAATTTCCTACCCCCAACAAGCGCTATTCCAGTGTGAGCACAATTTCATTCAATAATTCACCTCATCTGGGCAGATATAAAGGAACTGATCACACAACTAGAAATTAGTGGCAGCTTATGATTACATTTGTTACATGCATACAAACTGAAGTGCCGGTTATACACAAATACACACAGAGGGACTTGATTCTTTGAAAGCACAGCTTGCACTACGTTGGGAACTGTTATAAAACCAAGTCAGTGGGGACACTGAATAACATAACAGAGATCAGAAGCTATGACCAGGAGAAATACAGTGGATGGCTCTAAAGTGAATTAAATAAAAAGGGAACTGTTACAATGAAATTTGTTCCTGATTAGGTAGAAATGCTAGAACTGTGAAACAGACTCCCTAAAAAGAGATTCCTGTTCTCTATGCGGTGAAAGGCCAAAGACCATACTTATGCTGCTTAATGAGAAAATACTGTTCAGTCTAGCATCCACCACAGGCAATTATTAAACTACATCCCCTGACCCCAGCCCTGACCTGTTATTGACATATCATAGCAGCTGCAAATATTTTCTTCCTATTCTGACACTACTTTGGCAACAAATGTAAGTAGATGATAAAGACACTAAACACTGCACATATATGCAACCCCAGTCACTTTAGTGTGCTGTTCACTTTTCTAATCTGAAGCATTTTTATATTTTTGTCACTAACACCACTACCCCCATAAGATCAATATTGGCCTTACTCTGGTGTAGGCCTTCTGAGCTTTGTAGTTTTCTGGGAACATTTCTTTCTGTGTTTAAAAACCAACTTCACTAGAAACAGTAATAATTAACTATTGGCAACAGGTTGCTGAGAACTGTAATTTCTTCATCACTTGGATTTGTTTTACCACAATTGGATGTTTTTAAAAAATAGCACTTCGATAAGCATTGGAAAGGATTCTAAACCAGCCAGCATAGTGAAGTGATTTGTCTAGCCCTATGTCTGCACCACAGCTTTCTCCCTAGCATATTGAGAATTTCAATCTCTGGCTGACCATCAGGCAACAACATCAAATTCACTTGGGAAAAAAGTAACCATAGCAAAGCTGTGGTTTTTTTATTTCGCAGTATGACAAAACTGGGGATGGCAGAGAGGATTTTGTTATTAAATTGAGCAGCTTCAGTTGCTTCTGGAGCATTGCTACAAATCATTATTTTAGAGGGATTAGTGATTTTCACAATGGAGCGTCCACAGATTTTCAAGACAATTACTCCTCAGCAGAAAAAACAGAATTGTTTTCAGATGGGTTTATCTTCACACAAGCCATTTCCAGTCTTTTATTTTAAAGGTTTAAACATAGCAAAAGAATTCGTTGATGAGCATGGAATTTTTTTAATAGATAGTAAGGCAGGCAAATTCTATAATACCCTTTTTAGAAGGGCTATTACATAAAAAAGGATATCCTTTTAGATTTTAGAATCAATTTGTACAGTAATAATGACTGGTTTAGTGAATTCCATAGTGTTTTCTTAAGAGTCAGACATTTGAACACACAGTGGATTGCACTTGAAATTCCATAAGATAAATGTTGAATTTAGAAAAACCAGCCAGTGTATCCCAGTTGGCTTTGTAACGGTGTATGCTGGAAAAAAGCTAGGTGTACAGAAAGCTCCCAGTAGGAGACAGAGACCAGGGAAGGATTAAGGTCTGTAGGAGTACTTCCTTCTATGAAAGGCTTGTGAGACTGTAGAGGAAGAAAACCAGATAGAAAGGTAAACAAGCCCCAGGGAAGTGAAGCTATGGGATATATTTACTTTCCTCTGGCAATGAGAGAAACAGGAGAATTACTGGCAATGGTGCTTTCTTCTTGTTACCGTTTTGTTTCTTTCTTATTTATGTGAGAAATGAAGGTGAGCTGGTATTAGCAGTAGCCAGCTCTTGGAATGGAAGAATTAGCAATGTAAGAGAAAAAAAATCCACAAGAAGGAGCCTATTAGAGGTCTTGCAAATTACCAAAATATTTCCCTCCTGTTCTGGACCCCAGCTGTTCCTTCCAGTAACACATGAGAAAGGCCATTCCACTTGCATCAGAGTGAGCCTTCTCCACCACAGTGAGAAGAAGATATTTCTGACCTTTCAGGGAGGGCTGTGGTGCAGAAAAGAAAACAACTTGGTGGCAAAGAGCTATTAGAATTGCAGAATATTTTGAACATTCATTGGGCCCTATTTTCTTTCCTTCCCCCCCCCTTTTACCTTCAGATGAATTTAAATGTTACTAATTTAGCTTGAGGAGGGAGGAAGCATAAGGGTGAGTGTGCGAATGGGATCTCTGATCCTCTGAAAATTTGGAATTAAGATGATTGCAGATTGGGATGCAAACTGTCTAGAAAGACTGTTACATCTTGACCAGCTAAATGCTACTAAATTCTTTTCCATCATTTCTAGTACTTGCTAATGTTATTATCCTCTATATTGGTTGACAAAGCAGAGATAACCAATTTTAAAATGTCATTAACAGATTGTTAGCATAGGAAATGACAGGTCCTTAAGACGCAACATAAAAGAAAAATAAAGTTCTCATACTTCAATATATATATACACAGTGAGAATGTGCATGTACACAGTGACAATGATCATGTGGTTGCATAATCTTTAGACTGCAAAATAGTTCAGAGAGTGCGTGGAAGGGTTTTACTGTCAGGAAAACCAAGGCACAGAGGAATAAAATGACCTCCTCTATATGCTAGTCTAAGATATTTTTTAATGGCAATGCTAAATTTTAGTAAGTGGAGACAGAACTCAGGAAACCAAGAGCTCACATCAATGACTTCTGCCAGTATTTTGAAATAAGATAGTTCAGAAAATAATAGAGTATAGATAAATAGATGTATAGTAGAAAAGAAAGTAACTTTAAAGGATTTCTAAGGATTCACTCTAACATCTCTCTCAGAGTACACAGCTTTGGCTGCTAAGGCAGCCTGCATTGTGGCCCTCAGATCTGAGCTGCTAGAAGTCTCTGTTCATTGTCTGATATTGGCCTGTGGCCCTTTCTCACTGAGTTTAAAACATGGGGATGACCATTCCAAGAAGTGCTGGCAACAGAATTTAATTTCTTACTTTTTCTTCAGTCCAAACTTAAGCTATCTTCTCACAGATTATCAGTTTAGTGGGCTACTGAAAAATCAGTTGAAGTACTTCAGGCCATAGTAGTACAAAGAGAAATAACTCATTAAAAGATCTGACTCTGAGTCTACTGGCAGTCTTTTGTTTCCTATGGTAGGACATATGCAGACAGACAGCCTTACCAGAACTAGCAAGCATTATTATACCATTGCAGGACCTCTAACATACCCATCTGCTGGCCTTTATCAGTGCTTCTGGAAGCAGCAAGGACTAAACATAATTCCTACAAAGTTCACTGATGCAGCTGGTAAAGGTGTTTGAGCAAAGGAAACATCCATTCTCCTAGTCCAACGTCTAGTGGAATTATTCAAATCACTATGCTGGTCTACGTCTGTTTGCATCAGCAGGGGTCCATCTATTGGAGACTTCCAAACAAAAGAGGACCATCACATCACATAGAAGGCAACAAAAAAACCCAAAACCAAAAACAAAAACCAAAAAAATTCCAGGAAAGGGAAAAAAACCCAGCCCCCTGTACCCCCAAAACAACAACCCAAGAGCTTGGCTTAGGGAATAAGTGCAATGTAACAATGTAGGTTTAGTTTTTTAAAGAATGTTTGGGTGTATTGAATTATTGGTTTGCTTCACTCAGCCTCACTGTATAATGAACTGCAGACAAAGTAGCATTTCTATAGCAAAAATATAGAAATAGCTTGCTAGCAGCTTGCTGGTTTTGCTTCATCTTGACAGAGTATGCTTCTCAGACTTTGATCTCTAATATGTTAATAAATGGACAATATCAGGACTAAATGTTAAAATCAACAGTCAGAGAGTCAAATTCTGATTGTGCAGCTGGAATGGCATTGCAATCAAGAGAAGAATGCCAAAATACACTCGCATAAATGACAGCAGAGTTGTGTCCCTTTGGTCAAAAAAAGGATCTCTTACCTCCACAGAGCAATGGTATACTTTCATGAGAAAGCAACCAGTCATGTGAGCAAAGTCACAATTATTTCCAGTAACACTGCAGCTGGTAGCATTAGTATCCAACAGTTTTACATTCGTTTCCTCCAGTTTTTTTCCTGTGCATGTTTGCTCAGTTTACAAATCAAATTCAGCATGTGCTGTCTCTGTTTTTCCTTTGTTACTTTATTATAAATACTAAAAACTCTCAATCCTGTAGTCTGCCTCATTTACTTTGCATGTGTGGGGCTAAATGAAATCAAACAAGCCAGATTTAGATTTAAGAGTTCCCTGAACTGAGGGATCTCCAGCAGGTTCAAAACAGCATGAATTTTCCAGCTGCTTTTTCTCCCAAACTGGTGCAAAGGATGATTTACCTTCTCAGGGAAAGGGGCACAGTGGAGATAGATTAACAAAATCTGTCATTCCAACTCTCTTACATACCCAGAAAATTACAATGGGGTATAGGAGAGGGTAAAAAATTGTCCCTCTTCTGAAGGTAAAGAATAATTTTAAAATACTTGATTTTCACCTGATTTGACCTGGTTCTTTTTTCTCCCATCAGTATTGTGAATTGAGGCATTGTGCTGTGCTGAATAAATCATGCACTGTGGCATGTGACAGATACCAGCCCTTCATGAATCACAGTACTGAAATGCTTCATTAGATTTGATAAAAACAAACCCAAAATTTCACCTGCTTTAAATACATAAAGCCACAGTGTTGTGAGTCTTTATGCAGTTCAGGGCTATGTTATGACTGCCATGGCAATGACTGTAGCAATGGTATCTCTAATTTCATCTTCTCCTCCAGTTAAGTTCGCTTCTGCTGTACACTTATCCATCAGTGTTCTTTAGAGAAACCCATACTCTGTGTCTGCCCTCATACAATAATTCTGGGTATATGTTATTCAGATTCCTGTTTCAGTTGGTGAGTTTTGTCCTCTGATGAGGTCACACTTGTGTACTAACTCTCTGCTACTGCCTTATTAACCTGCTTCTTGTGAAAAACGAACCATTCTTCATTACTGTAACGTCACTGAAATCAATGGTAATATAGGAATAATGGAGTATAAATTTAGGATTGACATTCATTTTGCTGAGACTTTTTTTACTGTGGGCTGTAAAAATGTTAATGGATCTCTGTTTTAGTCTTAGAGAGATTCACACATAAGTATTTCACATATTAAGAGAGTTCTGAAAATTTGGAAGTGTATAAACTATTGGATGTGACTGAAGAAAGTGCCTCCCATGTCACTATGGCATGTGGATGACAGAAGAGAAGCAAAGCTGATGCACTCTTCTGCTGAAAGCTATTTCTGAAAGACAGGAGTACAGCTGAAATCACACCCATGGCAATGTGATTATTGAGAGGCCTGCGCAATGAAGTCAGTGGAAAAACTACAGCTGGCTTCAATAGGAATTGAATGGGCTCTATGACTAGTCATCTGAAAATAAAAGGACAAGGGGAAAAAGCCTGGTACAGATTTGCTGGGTGTAAAAAAATCCTCACTGCCTGTGGAAAATCACAACTGCCAGATCACAGGGTATATTCTGAAAGCTGCTTTTATGTACATTGTAAGTATTGCTTTCTGGGATGAGCCAGTGATAAAGTACATCCCAGACTGTTGTTTGCTTTCATGGAAATGCTACTTCCTTTCTGAGATGACACTCTCAAAAATTTAAATTCCTTCTGTGGCAAAGCAGGTGGTAACAAGATGTCCGGACTAACAGATATTAGACTAGACAGGTATTAGGCAAGAGGTATCCTAACTTTTGTTGTCAAGAAACAGACAGATCTCAACTCTTGTTCAAAATCAGGCAAGATTTTTGCTTTCTGACAAGACAGAATTTCTAGGGTAACAAGAAACCCTTTCACATTCTCCCAGTGCATCCAGAGAGGCTTGTCTTACCCCAGGTCTCCCTCCTGGCATGCTTGCCAGGGCCCAGATCCCAGCAGCTCGTGTCAACAAGAATAGCTCCACAGACTTCAGCTAGCCTTTGAGATTTACGTTTGTTCACACAGCTGATTATTGGTCCTCATATATTTTATTTTGGCTTCCTAATCCAGAGCAGTTCAATCTATTTTCATGAATCGTGAACACGGAACTGGTGACGCAAAGGCTCAGACACAGCTTATTAGTGGGGCAGCTTTCTCATTTTACCTTTCATAAAAGAGAGTCAAAATTGGATCCAAACTGTGAACATCTCATTGAATACTCCCTTTATCCACATGCAATTTAGTTAAATGAAGAAATAATCATCATAGTGCCCAACAACACAGAAATGACATGGTAATAAACTGAAGGCCTGTGGGTAGTTTTTTAATTTTGTACAGATTTAGGAATTGATGGTTCATTTCAATCTCTCAAAACAAATTTGATGACTAAGTAATTTGTTAATTGCTACTAGACTATGCAGTTTACAGGGATACCTTAATCACTGTTCTCAAAGAATCCTAATAATATTTTTTAAAATTAGTTCTGAAAAGGAGACAATTCGAACAGTTTCTCCTGTTGATATGCTAAACACGAAAAAGTTCTCTGCCTTCAAGTATTTCTGGATTTCTTCTGTCTTTATTTCCCAGAGCACAACGAAAGAGGTGAGCCGCGATTAAGTCTGTCGTTCCATTTTAAGTGACACTGCTGGACAGAGTTTAAGTAAACTTCCAGAGAGAGGATAAACTATTAACCAGCACAGTGCAGGCACATGCTGCTTACCTCCAAATCCAGGTCTCAGTGCAAAGTCATGGTCCTCTATGCGAAGAAGCTGCTCAGATTTAAGTGGCCGTACTTTGGTGCTGTCAAGTTTCCTCATTTTAATTTCTCGTTTGCTATGTTTAAAAAAAAATATGTAAGAAATTTCTTTTTTTTTTTTCTGCCTGACATTCAGAGTGCTAGTTAAATGAAGCAGGGACCCAAGAATCCTGGACAGTTGAATCTGGTATGATAAGGGAAACAACTGTGCTAATAAAGTTGGAGAAAGATACATTGGAAAAGGTAGGGAAATGAGGTATGAGGGTGCCCAGGTCCATGAGGAACACCAATTATATATAAAAAGTCCCAGGAAGAACATCTAGCTCTTCTTCTGTTCCCCACTGAGATTGTATCTATCATTATATAAGCCATTATAGCTGTTTGAAAAAATGTTATTATTCACATAACCACTTTCAACTCAGACTTGGAAATAACACCATGTATCCATGGTTTTAAACCACTTCATACATTATCCGTATTTCAGAGACAATTATACTTGTTATTATAAATCTTTTTTTTCCCCTAGGAGCTCAAATGAGTCCATAATTTTTCAGAAGGACTGAGAAATTGATGGCCCTGGATCCGCGGACTTGTTTTTGAGATCCTCTTAAACATCATTCAGATTTGGCCAAGTTACTCGTTAGCTCATGCCCTTATTTACTGCTCAGACATGCAGCATTTCTTTGCATCAAGAGCCCCGTCTCTGCATTTCTCCCCATGCCACACATACCTGAGCCTCTGCCTAGCACCAAGGCAACAGAGATGAACCTGTGCTCTAAGCAGGATGCCATGAATTCTGTACTTCTTTCTGGTGACTGCTGCTAACTTTCTTCCCTTCACAGGATGTACTGCACAACATCCCAAACTCCACTGGGAAATTCACATGCCTAAGAATGGGCTTGAGCTCTCCAGATGGAAATCTCACGTGCTGGGCCTGCATTTAAAATGAACAGCAGATGCCCATCACAATGCAGATTTTTCCTGTAAACAGAAACCACGGCACAGGCAGCAGAGGGATCTGGTACATACCCATATCACAAAGGTATTGGGTTCAAGCACAGACAAGATCCACAGCCAGATCTGGCAGCTGGGGAGCAGAGCTTTTAGCAAGAATCCGTTGCATTATTTGGTTCTGCTACAAGGAAAATGCCATGATGCCTCCTCCAGTTTGCACTCCTTGTTGCATGTCCTGCTTCAAGTGGCTGGCCCCAAGTAATAACAGAACTAGCCATAGCTTAGCTGGAGAATTGTGCCTAGCTTTGGGCCCCCATTTCAGGAAAGGCATGGGAAGATTTTAAGAACCTGTGTAATTTAGTTTAGTGGAAGAAGACTGAGGGAACACATCACAGTCTTCAGAACACAATGAGCTTCTACAGGGCCCTTTGCTTGATGTCCACTCCCCAGCAGGATAAGCAGTGGCAACAAGGGAGATCTGTGGTACACATTAGGAAAACCTTTCTCCTGGTGAGAATAGTGAAACATGGGAACATATTGCCTGGACAAGTTTTGAGACTCCTTTCACTCGGGCTATTTAAGAATAGGTTAGACATATATTTGTAGGAATGACTTAAATGCAGCTGCTTTGCCACAGGCAAGGGACTCTCCCTAGACATAATTTCTTTCATGCCTTCTGTGATTCCCTGGGACTTTGCTGCCAGCAACTCTAATTATTACTTTAGACTGAATGATAGAAATCTGTTCTGAAGATTTCCCCTGTAGTCAAACACTGCTTAAGACAAGGTATGGAATACTTAGGATACGGTATGCGCCTGTATTTACTTTTTTTTTTCCCTCCTTTCCCCACTTCTTCGTTAATAATAAAGCCCAAGAAATTACTTTAAAAATGCTATGTTCCAGGAAAGCTGAGGTGGCTCCTGGGCTATTCAGAACCGTTGGGCTTGAACAAATTAATTTACCTGAGTATTCTTGAATGTCTCTGGCAGTGTTGTCTGAATCAAATTATCAGGGCAATCAGAACGCCCACCAGGCATTACAAATACAGACTTTAGTTTTCTATGTATGACAATTATGTGGATGCTAAAATGAAACCCCATGCTTCAGAGAATTAAAATCACCACAGAGCAAGCCTGCATCAGAGTAGAATGGGCAGTAGAACTGAACACCTGCAATGCTCTGCAATAGGTATACAAGGAAATTCTGCTGCTTGGGAACGAGTATAAGCGAAAATGATGAATTATGTTCAGAATGCCATGGCACAGCTAATACAGTTTGGAAGCATTAGGTTATTTGTCATCAGAATTGCCAAGGAAAATACCTGTTTGATGCTCTGATGATTTCACTGGAAGAAGCAGGCTAAAAATATGATACATCTATTACAACTTCTTACTAGAAGCAAGTATGTGACTGAGGAAGACTTTCCCTAGTCACGAGAGGCAAAACATAAGCTACCAGGGCAGGAATTTTTTTCTTAACGAGCCACTGAGAAGAGATGTTATGGGATTTTCATATTCCTTCTGTTTTCCTGGATGAGGACAAAGTTAACAGAAATGCTGCCTATATGAAAAGCATCTTTTGTGCCCACTTACTTGAACAGCCTCTTCAAGCTGATGTCCTATATACAAATGGTGGAGTAACTATCATTATTTCTAGCTGCTATTAAAAGTGGTTGTTCAAGGTAGGCAACATTTTGCAGGGGTCAAAATAGCACTTCTGTTACAAACACGCCGCATCTTTTCTTCAATACCTTCCTTTGACAGAATATATTATTTATTGTAAAGGAAAATAAGCTTACATGCAGAGATATATACTCATGGATCTTGGAATTAATTTCATGGACACTGGTAACATTGCATGTGTAAAGGTACCAAAACTTAGAAAAATTCCATAATATTTTCTAAAATAATTAAAAAATAATACACTTCTGCTTCACATTTTTTCTCTTCCTTGACTGCTTCACCCACCCAAGGCTAAGAAGTGTTCTCCAGCAGATATTCCTTTAACATCGGCATCTGGACTCCAGATGTTACTCCTTGGCTGAGAGTTACAGTATTAAATTGTCCTCACTGCAGCATTAAAGTTATTTAACTGGTGACTCAAAGGGAATCGTATCTCTGTATTTGTTTACTCCCAAGAAATCCTAGACCCATATCTAACTATTGATCAGCACCACAGCATTGTGAAATCATCAGCAGATGTTTTCTTGAGTGCTCCTTCCCATGGCGCCAATTCCATTAAAAAGCAGAAGAGACAGATCTAACTAACCTAGGTCTCAGAAAAGCTTCCCAAGGTCAGTCAAGATATGCTTTTCATTCTCACAGAAGCACAGCAAAGACACAAATTATATTTCAGTGGCCTGGCACCCTGGTCTCTTTATCACGCAGCTTTGGCCAGCGTACCATAATCTAGGAGTCTAAATGCAGTCACTGATTCCGCACATGCATTGTATGGCATATGTCAGGCTGTGGTGTTTGAGAGGAAAAGCCCACATGCACCTAAGGAAAAGAAATCTCTCTTTACCTACCTGGGGTAGTAGTAATAAAGGGAACTGTGACAGATGGCTTGGTATTGCCATAGATCTGGGCAATGATAAATACGAGTTTGTCAGTCTCAGTGAAGCACATGCTCAAGAAACTACTACTTCCAGTTATAATAGCTCTGCTTTACACAGCTGTATTCCAGGCAACATTTTACATTATGCAAATGAAATGGTAATCTATAATTAAATTCCAACAGCAGTCATAAAAAGCACTTGAAGTGTTTCAGATCACATAGGGAAGACACCCCTGCTGGTACTTACATAGGACGTTAACAGAAGCACTAGCTCTTTGGATTAAAAAAGTGAGATATACTCTCTGGACACTTCACTACCCAATACTGTTATATGGACTCATGGCTTGATGCCTTGGTATCTGACAGAGCTCTCAAAGAGCAGTTAGTCACTGCCTACAAAACCAAAGCAACTAATTCAGAATTCTTTAACAATGGACAAATATGTGGCAGGCTTTAAAAGACAAATTTAGTTGCTCCTACCTAACCTTGAATACCTAATATTGAGAGAAAGATCAAAGGGCTGCTCAAGGGTAGTTGGATCATTTTTTGTTAAAGCATTTAACCACGTAATGCCATCAGTGTAGTTCCACAACCAGTAGCATTCACGGGAGTGATGTGGTTAGTATCCCATCTGGTTGTCTTTAACTTACCAGGTTATCAAAAGTTTACACTGGTTCAAGGAGAAATCAGACAAGTTCATGGAAAAAAAACCCCTAGTGAAGATCACTAAATCTGTATAAATTACATCCAACACAGGAAGTCTCTGAGGGAAATCTGGTGACTGGATAGGGCGAGGAGTATTAGGGGGAAATATCTTATAAGCTTACTCGGTCCTTATTGTTCCAAACTTGTGCTTACAGCCTTTGTTTGAAACAGGTCACTATAGTACATGGACCTTTGGTAAGACGATCCTCCGTGGCTGTTTTTTCTGTTTTAATGCCCTGTGTAACTAATGATAAGGGGAGTCCTTGGTAGAAGACTGGAGGAAGGCTGGAGCACCTCTGAGTATTCAGGAAGATATAAACACATTTCCAGCACCATCCTCATCACAATAGATTTTGAAAAATCTGAAACTCATGTCTCAGGGAGGATAGTTATGAGAGGTTTTGTTTTCAGTTACACTAGTTTAGTATCCAAGATACTACAATTCCTTTATTGCTGCAGTATGGGGGTAGTGGGGAAAAAATTCTCATCACATTTAAAATGAAACTAGGTAAGTTTATGAAAAGAGTACTATGAAGGACTGTTTTATGAAAAGAATACCATGAAGGACCCTAGATTTAATGGCCATAAACTTCTTTCCAGTGCTATGTCCCTGAGATACTCTAGCTACTACCAAATGAAAGGTACCCAAAAAGTAGAAGTTACAGAAATCTTATTCCCAGGAGAGTCTGTGGAGTTATACAGCGGTGTAATGTCTGAAACTTTTAACATATTTATCAAATTTTGAAACCCAGATAAATGTAAGCATTAAAATTGCAGTTCTCTCATAAAAATACGTTTCTAAGTGTTCAGTAACGTCAGCAACATATACTGTCAAAAAGCCTAATATTTTGACAGTCAAGTGTTTTGGTTTTTGCTGTAGGAAATGGACCATGCGAATAATCTCTTTCTCATGTACTTTTGGTTAATGCTTTAAAATCTTCTTTACAAGAGAATGCAGACAAATAGCTTTGGAGGGAGAATTGGGTTACTCTATTAAAACAGTGGAACTTGTAGGTTAAGTAACATTTTCACATGGGATTCTTTTTAAAAGGCCACCCATTTAACCAAGGCCATCTGTCAGCTGTGTCCCTAATAACCCTAGTGCTGGCTGAAAGGTTTTTCCCCAGAAAGAAAAAGAGGCTAGTGGAAAGTCAGACCCTGTTGCAGTGTACTGGAGGATAATGCTGCCTTTAGAAACAAAACAGGAGAATCAAACAAAGAGAAATTAAATGTATTTGGATCCTTTCCACAGAAAAGCTGATTTACATCTGTTAAGCTTTGGGATCTTCTGTGGCTCAGATTCTGCGGTCTTCTTCCCAGTTCCAAATCACTAGGGCCTGGGAAAACATGGAAGGCCAAAGCATTGCGTTGTGTAAAGAAAACTGCTACACCAGTCAGCATCAGCTGAGAATATGGGCCTGCCTGTCTCACAGGACTGTCATATGGATCCACTTGTAGGTATTAGTAAAGATCTGTGAAGGTGGAGAGGACACTGTGCTAGTATTATTGCTGCTGTCCTGTGGCAAGAGGTCAGCAAAGGATGTCCAGCAGGATGCCACAAAATATGTTCTCGCCTACCACCAGGCTTTTCTCCTGCTTTGTGAATTTTTAATCATAGAATCATAGAATGGTTTGGGTTGGAAGGGACTTAAAGATCATCTAGTTCCAACCCCATTGCCATGGGCAGAGACACCATCCACTAGACCAGGTTGCTCAAAGCCCCATGCAAATTGGCCTTGAACGCTTTCAGGGATGGGGCATCCACAGCTTCCCCGGGCAACCTGTTCCAGTGCCTCACCACCCTCATAATGAAGAATTTCTTCCTTATAGCTAATCTAAATCTACCCTCTTACAGTTTAAAGCCATTACCCCTTGTCCTATCACTACATGCCCTTGTAAAAAGTCCCGCTCCAGCTTTCTCACAGGCCTCCTTCAGGTGCTGGAAGGCTGCTATAAGGTGTCCCCGGAGCCTTTTCTTCTCCAGGTTGAACAACCCCAACTCTCTCAGCTTTTCTTCACAGGAGAGGTGCTCCAGCCCACTGATCATCTTCGTGGCCCTCCTCCGGACTTGCTCCAACAGGTCCATGTCCTTCTTATATTGGGGGCCCCAGAGCTGGACGCAGCACTCCAGCTGAGGTCTCACCAGGGCAGAGTAGAGGGGCAGAATCACCTCCCTCAGCCTGCTGGCCACGCTTCTTCTGATGCAGCCCAGGATACAATTGGCTTTCTGGGCTGCAAGCACATGTTGCCAGGTCAGGTTGAGCTTCTCATCAACCAACACCCCCAAGTCCTTCTCCTCAGGGCTGCTATCAATCCATTCTCCGCCCAGCCTGTATTTGTGCTTGGGATTGCCCTGACCCACGTGCAGGACCTTGCACTTGGCCTTGTTGAACTTCATGAGGTTTGCACGGGCCCACCTCTCAAGCCTGTCAAGGTCCCTCTGGATGGCATCTCTTCCCTCCAGCATGTCAACCACACCACACAGCTTGGTGTCATCGGCAAACTTGCTGAGGGTGCACTCAATCCCACTGTCCGTGTCACAGACAAAGATGTTAAACAACACCAGTCCCAATACCGACCCCTGAGGAACGCCACTCATCACTGGTCTCCACTTGGACATCGAGCCGTTGACCGCAACTCTTTGAGTGTGACAATCCAGCCAAGTCCTTATCCACCAAGTGGTCCATCCATCAAATCCATGTCTCTCCAATTTAGAGACAAGGATGTCATGTGGGACAGTGTCAAATGCTTTGCACAAGTCCAGGTAGATGGAGCAGTGATGGAGCAACTCCTCTCAGCTACTGCAGAACAGGATAAATGCAAACAACAGTAGCATACGTTCTCCTTTTACCTCTGACAGAAGTGTATCAGCTGAGCTTAAAATAGACCTTCCTTACCACTACAGCAATAAGAAGATATTTTATTCTGTTTCCATTTGAGTCTTAACTGCCTCCTGAGACTAGCAAAGCACAGGATTAGACCTTATTTTGATATTAGGGCTAGTTCTATTTATTTTATTATTACAAATAATTGTGCACTAGCACTCACTCCAAAACTGTCAGCGAGTTTGAAACAGTCTGCTGAATAGCCATTCTTTTCATGAGCTTTTGGCTTAGACCAAACTTAAACCTATGACCTTGAGGTGAAATCCAGAAGCACTGAGTAATATAGCATCTCCAGGCACCTCCATTGTGACACTGGGATATGTTCTGTTGCCTTGCATTGCTTAAACATGATTGTATTCAAGACATGTAGTGATTCAGAGATATGTCACTGCTGGATTATCACATAAGAAGTGATACAGAAGATAAACAGCTGTATACCTGCTACAAACCACGTAACTTTAAAAACAGCTTAAACACATCAGAGGAGCCTAATTATGTTACTTTTCCTCAATATATGATATCATATGAGCTCCCCTGCCCATTTTAATAGGGGGTCAAGTACAGAGAAAAATGTAACAGTTTTATCCCTTCTCCTTCCTTAAATAGAGCTACTTATTACAATTTCTTCTACCTCCCAACAAGGAGAGATTTTGCTTGGATTAGCGCTGGCAGTCATTGGTCTGTTTACACACTATTAGATTAATCTGGAAACACATTCAGAGGCCTCATGTGGCAGATGTGAAGTTGCATTTGTGGGAAAAAGCACTAACACTTTTCAGGAAACTTACATGTAAAAAGCTTTGTATCATTATTCATTTTAAACCAGCTACTTGATTGGAAAAACTAGGGATGGATGCAGTCTTCAGTGTCTAAAAGCATAAGTATAGTCCAGAAAGGGAACACACTGTGTCATCACTACAAATAAGGTACAATTCACCCCATTTAGTGCCATAAAAATGTCTGCTGTATCTTGATAGTGTAGCTACTCTGCTGTTTAGGTAATGGAAGTAACTTTATAACATTGGCATAGAACTTTGGAAGGCATTTTGGCTTCTTGTAATGGGAGTGAGAGGGCAAGAATACTTGCTACATCTCAATAGTGTCTGGTATCACAATAGTTAGTCTGGTATCACACAAGTTACAAGAGGTGTGTGTGGGTGGGAGTGTGTACATACCTGCATATATATGAAGCATTCATGAAATCACAATATCAAATGTCTGGTTATGAAAAAATAATTAACAGTTCGTGATTTCTGTCTGGGGAATATCCTATCAATACTATGCATACTATAAATTCAGAAACTGGCAAAACAGGACAGTGAACAGAAAGAGTGCATTGAAAGGTTGCTGACAGCATAAAGTTTATCAGATGAACACAGACAGAGAGTATATTGCTTACCTGTTATGCTTTCTCAAGAATGAGAATTGTTGCCGATGGTGAAGATGGTGGTGCTGACTTTGAGAACTGTGTAGCACTGCTGTCGGCCACAGGCAGGTGAGGAACAGAAGTTTCAGGACCAGGACCATCTCTTCCAAAAGAGAAATGCACCTGATCAGCCAATCCACCTTGCTGACTTCTTATTTTTAGTGTTTAGAAACAGCATAGCATACAAAAGATGCATGTGAAGCAAGGCATCACTGAAGACAGAAGACAGGGGCATCCCAGTTCTGATGTCCTTGCCGAGTTCCGTTCGTATTTTGGCAAATCATAACAATTCCTTCAGCTCTACATCCCTGCAGCATCTGCTGTCAAACCAGAAGCACCTTGCTTTTAGAAATGTAGTAGATACAGCAATTTGTTTGGCCAGGCTGCAGTCTGATCCATTGCTTCCACTCTTTCAGCATAGGCGCATATTTGAATTCTCCATCACCCGCTCAGTAACCTCTTCAACATAGCCTGTTCAGGCAAAGTGATGTCAAACATTTAATCCCCCTTAAATCCCACACAAAACCGTACAAAAATCTGCTTTAATGACAAAGGTCTCTAAATTAATCTTGCTTTCTATATATGTGTGTATCTGCTCAAAATAATTTCCTGTACAGATCAAGCTCTTTCATTAACTGACTACATTGTATTGTCTTCCCAGCCATTAACAGCATTTCTGTTTCTGTGATCTGCAGTAGCAAGCATTTTGTCTGTAGATACAGAACTACTTTTGGACAGCACAGTATCAGGGAACAAGTCCAAACTAAAAATGAAGTCTTGTTTCAATATTCCCCAATAACATTTGGAAATACCAACAATCTTTTTTTTCTTTCTTTTTTTTTTTTTTCTTTTTCTAAGCTCTGCAGCTATCTGTTTAATTTACCCTAAATTTACAAGGTATGTGCGTGTTAAAGATCCAGTATTCTTCCACCACCCCTAATTTTATCTTCATTTCATTTAGCCTGCACTGCCTGTTCAATAGCAGAATGAATTGCAAAATATTTTTTTAACGAAATGTTGCTTAAGCAATAATTTGAGCATGCCTGCTTCTCCTATGAAAGGTGATAAAATTTCTTGTGGGCTTAAAACTGGGAAATACTGGACAGACTTCTTAGCTGACACAGTCAAATTTATCCTCTTCAAGCCATCAGCAAGTTCAGTAATTACCAAAATAAACAGCACATGTTTATTTTTCCTTATCTAGAAAATTAGAGATATGAGATTGAAAGTTAGGGAAATGGAAATACCCAACTCCTATCTAACAGATGTAGAAGTAATTCAGGTCTCCCAGCAGTAGGCTTCTTCCTAAGACAAACAGAGGAATGAAAGCAAACCCAACACTGTGTCTGCTGAGACTCTTAACACCCACGCATATTGGGATAATAATTCTGTGATGTGGACATCTGCCTCCTCAGAAGCTCCCTGAGATGCCCAACTAACTTCATTTGGGCTAAGAAATAATTCTTAGATGGAAATAATTTCCAGGAGGAGGTTACCAAAGGGCAGCTAATTCCCACTGGTTTTTTTTCGATTTGGAGTTGAACAGCTATCTGCCTGTGACTTAAAATAAAATAAAATAAAAAAATCCCTTCCCAACCATGTATAAAACTTTAACAGTGTTAGATTCAATGTAGTGGCCCAGATCCAAGGCTTTCAACCTTATTACCCATCTCATTCTACATTGTCCATAGTTTAATCCTTTCCTGTTCAGCAAACTTATGGAAGATCGTTTGTAGCCTGGCCCAGGGATAGTCACAGTGCTGCCAGCAGGTCTGGTGGATTCCCAGGGAGGAGTTTCTGGAGAAGGAAAACACAAGCTGTAGTTAATAAGACCTTTAACAACTTCCATCAATTTACACTATCATTTGGGTGGAAATGGGAAAATAAATAATAACTCCATTGAGAATTTATTCCAGGTAGAGATAATACTTGTTCCTGAGCCAGTCTGGTTAAGCTGTCTAGTCTCATCCAGCCTACATATATCAAAGTATTAGCACACCTGATTAAATTACATATAAGAAAAGATACAAGAGCCTTTGGAACCTCCTCTTTCCCCTCCCAAGCACAGGCCCAACTGTAGCAGCAACAGTAGCAAATCAGATAAAAAGCTAACTTCACTGCAGGCTGTGTGGTAAATGTGTTACCACATTGCTGCATGTTCAGCTATCTGCACATTCATCAGTGTTAACTCATTTCCAACCATTTCCCTCAGCCACAAAGGAATAACAAATGTATATACTGTCCTCTCTGCTAATATTACTCATCCACGTGGTTTCCAGAGGCTTTTGGGAAAGCCATATTGTAGACACTAATATCATCCGTAGCTGAAACTGCTAGCTGTTATCCTCATTAAGCAGGAGACGCAAATGGGGAAGGAGAGGATGTTCCAGGTGCTGAGGTTATCCACCGAGAGCTCTGAAGGGGACCTGAGGTTAGATCATGTCATGCTAATGCATAAATGTGTTGACTTTGTGTGCTGACCTCAAGGAAGTCAAAAGAGTCCATTAAAAATAAATCAGTAAAAATTGCTTTGTGTATTTGTTTCCTAGCTGGAAAAGGGAGCGCTTAGAACCACTGCTCCAGGGATGTGGCAAGGACAAACAAGTTGGCTTTGCAGAATGACTGGCGTGCCCCTGGCCAGCTGCATATGGATGTCCCTCCCTCCAGAAGGCACATCAGCCAGGAGGGGAGTCCTTAACAGAGAAAGAGGCAATTACATGTTGTTTTCATTCAGCTACCAGCACCCCGCTGTTTTATTATTCCTGGCTGTAGCAAGAACTTTACCGCTAAGCTGTGGTGCTGAAAAGACTGCTCCATGGAGGATTTCCAAAGCATGCTCAATGTTCCTTTGACTGTCCCCACTAAAATCAGCTTTAGTCAAAAATAAGGGCTGGATGCACTGACGTATTCCACCACCTTCACACCATTGATGTCATAACACTAAATATTACCTTGTGGGGCCTTGCCTAAGCACACTGAAAATCTAAGCACTACCTCTCTGTTCTTGGCTATGGCATATTTCCAGAAATTAATTGTCTAGCCCACACACGCAAAGTCTTCAGGAGGGACTCCTGCGGAGAGAAATGCTGAGTACTTCCAGTAACGGGAGTGTAATATCAGTGAGAGCAACTAGATGTCACCCACAGCAACAGGGTTTCTTCATACTAGAGTTGTTTTCATTTCCTCTGGGTAAGAGAGCATTACACAGAGCACATTATAATATCATTATAAATTACCATTAAGAAAACAGGTTAATCTCCTATGCATTTGTCAGTAATAAATTCTGAAAGGATCCATCTTTGCAGAAGAATAAAGACAAGGTTACACACTTCGCTTATATTGGGCAAGTTGTTGATAGGTCCTTGTATTTAAACACAGTTAGAACATTGTCTCTTTGCTATCATTAAAATATTTCTTTAAAACTATCCCTTCTCTGTAGCCCATGAAATGTTTGTAATGCTTATCTTTCAAGGACAAAACCCAGTGCACAGTAACAGTGCATAAGCTCATTGGAACAGTTTACAAACAACGAAGCAAGCAAAAGAAACAAAGACAAATACACCATCTAGTATCAAAAAACGAGATGCCTTCTTTTAGTGAGCAAAATAAAACATAGTTTCAGGGAATTACAGTCTGGAACTACAGACCCCTCTCCACCACAGATCTCAAAGCAAAGCAAATTGACAACAGCTATTATAAAAACAAGAACAGAAAAATGCCAGGGATGAAGAGATGTTTCAAGAGGCTGGAATTTTGCAGAAAATCTGAGCACATCTAAAGGGCCATTTTAAACATATGGAGCTGAAACACCACAGCACGCTAGCACTTAACAACCTGTAAATTAGCTGCAGTGAGAAGAGATGCAATGTGGAACGGGAAGCGTAGGTTTACCTGGCATGTATTTTTATTCTCCTAATCAGAGAATGAACCACAAGGAAAAAAAACATTCCTAAGAGTCTCCCAAGAGGCACTCATTTCTGATAAACAACCAGCAAATGATAGAAAGCAGATTAACCAGAGCAGTGACTGTGAGAGTGTAAATGCAACACTGCAGCACAAGAATAGGCAGCATTTTGCTTTTCTATGGTAACAGACCCAGTGCATAACACTTACCATTTATATCGTGGTGACTTGCAAACGTACTAGTGAGAATTAAGGATACTTTGTCCTGCTTATATTGACAAAAATGACAAACCAAGTTTACAAAATAAGGTATCCATTCACATTTCCTAACAAGATGAAGTGAGAGGAAAGCAGAGACTGAGCATTATGATTCCAGTTTGCAGATCTCAGAACCGATGACGTGCTTTACTTAACACTTGCAGTGGGACCCAGCTCTTATGGTCTTGCCCTTTATCAACTCTCTTAGTAGGGGTGGCAAGTGAACATTCATCACTGCCCCAAATAGTCTGAGGTAACAAACTGGGCACGTTAGGACTACAAAGTACTAAAAAGAAAAGAATTCAAAAGCCAGTAAAAACCACAGCTCAGCTCAAAATCTGTGCAAGGTTTTTGCATGGTGCCTACTGAGAGGGACTCTCACCCTGGGATTTTACAACCAGCTTAAACAGTATGATGGGGCTACTGCTGAAACACTATCCTCCTCTTCATCCCTGCAGTGCACTACTACTTGCTACCCTTGCTCCACCATCAGCAACTGTTCAACCAGTTGTTAAAGGAATGGGCAGCAGTGTGGGAGGGAGGGCTTGCCCCCTCTCTGTGGTGACACATGGCTAGACTGGCTTAAGCCAACCTTGAAACTGTACCTGTAATTTGTACTAGGCAATAGGAAAAATAGCAATAATATTGAAGTAAGCACATAATATTTTCCAATAGGTGTTTAATTTTAGTGTAAAAACAAAATCCTGATTATTTTCCTTTTCCCTTTTGCAGGATGTAAAATTTTTGCAGCCTGAGTACAAATTTCCTGTGAAATTATGGTTCTGGACTTAACTGTTTCTTATGTTTTCTTAACATCTTGCTGTCTGTGGAATTCTCATATCATCAAAGAGAGTATTTCTGACACTAGACAAAGCCTACCGAGAAGGAAAAGAAACTATAGATGCACAGAGTCACCAGGTACAGTCTGCACATATGTATCACCTGGATCCAGACTGGGTGGCTTTAGCATGTGGAACACACAGTCCTGAGCACATTTTCCTAAGAACTTCCCTGTTCTGACAAGCTCCTCCACCCACAGATCCGAAGTTATTCCACTATTCCAACCCCTCAAACATTCTCATTAGTAGTAAAGCTAAAGCTCAAATTTGTAATGTAAACTCTAAAGCACAACTGGGAAATAACGTGAACTCAGAAGCCACTAGGAGACATACAAAATATTTGACTTTCAGATGGCTTCATTGGCAACTGAGTAGTCAACGCACCTTAAAAGCAGTACTCTGAAAACTGTACACAGCCAAGTCAGCAAGACATGCTGATGAGAGATCAAAATCCTGGAAATCAACTGTAACTTCAGTAGTCTGCCCTTTCTTCTCATTAGAGAACATTCATTTGTTATGTCTCATTAAGACAAAGCATAGTTCATTAAAAAGTAAAGGGCAGCTAAACCATTGGCTGAATATAGCTGTCATGCTACATGGGGTCTCCTCAGGTGTCTGAGACATCCATTCACAAACAGGGCATGGGACCTGTAGAAGGTTTACAGCTTTCAGGAGCAGCAGCTGGTGGCCTGGCACGAAAATGGCTTAAGACTGGAGACTGAATCCCACTCCTGAAGCTTGTCCGGTTTCTTACGGTCTTCACCCATTGCCTATTCATCCAAACAAATATTTTAAAACTGTAGTGGGGGACCCTGACATGACCATAATCCACCTAAGGAAGGCATATTTTCCCATATAAAACAGCCTCTTAATATCAGACTTGAACAGACAACCCTGTTTGGCACAGGGGTCGTTTCTGCTTTTCCTTCAGTTTACAAAACTCAGGCTTCTGTTTGTTCTAGAACTGTGATGGCTGCATGCTTTTGTACAATCAGATATTTGGTTTGAAAAAATGACATGAACAACAAAGAAAAAATGCACACTTCTCTGATTCCTTGCATTCCCTATTTCCAGAGCCTCTAAATCGGGGATTCTTTCCCTTTCATCATTCTGCCCCGGACAGAACAATCACTGAATTAATTTCATCCCTAAATCCCTTTACTTAGCCCCTACACCAGCAATTCTGAAAGTAAAATAATCAGTGTTACTGCCTCTAGTTAAGGAACAATCTGTGTCTTGAGAGTGATCTCTGGAAAAACAAGCAGCCACATTTTTCTTAGATTTACAGTTCTCATAAACTCAGTGGCAGAAAACTCTGCCTTTCAACCACCTGATGTTGATCACAGGCACGGGATACAGCTACCCTACTCCTGCATTTATGTCCCTCTCCTCCCAGGAGGGGTTTATAGAGTTTGCTTCTTTATGCCTGTAGGATGTATTTCTTTAAAAATCTTTTAGCATTTTTCACGTGAGGGAAGATCAAGGGGATGACCCATAAGCCTGAGCAATTCACAGAAAAGGGGGGTTTGCAACAGCATGGTGTATCCCCAAGAAGTAAACTAGTTTGCCATCTGTATGGCCTGAACACTCTGCTTCAATTCGAAAAGCAATATACGCTGCATCAGGTTTTTTTTTTTCTGTCTTTCTTGGCAATCTGGCAAATACCTCTGTCTCTCAGCAGCGCTTACCAGTTAGAACCTAACCGCTGTCTGAAGTTCTTTTGGCTCATTTCCCTCCACAGACTGAAACAAAACCATTCAGCAACTGTTCACTCTTTTCTTACTGCCACGCTGATGTTTATTAAGCATTTTCTACAAAGGGGGTATCAGAACATGCCCCGTGTGTTATCCAGAAGACAACAATATCTCCAGTGGGAACTAATTTATGAAATGTATTGCATCTCTACAAAACTTCTTTTCTTTCACCAATGAACATAAGGAGAAACAAATTGTTGAACAGTGGAAAAAATGTGCCTTTCAGCTTTGGCACTGCAAACTTTTTTTCATTTTACAGTCAAAACAGAGACAGATTTATTGATTAAAGTCTGATCTCTATTGGTCATAAGACAGCTTCAGAAGCCATCAGGCACAATTCAGCATGGCTGTTTTCCAGGCTTTTCTTTCCCATTGATAACTTCCAGAGAAACATATGTTAACATCACAGAACAGGTGCTCATTTCAAACTGGGAAGCCAATTTTAACTACCCAAATTATATTCTTAAGTAAATATATATTTAAGTTTTATATGCTTAAGACTTAGTAGGGGGTACCCATATTTGGGTCTTCTAAGGGTTTACAGCCTCTGTTTTCCTAGTGGCTGTCAAAAGAATGTATTTCTAAATCAATAAAAATCTGAGCAATTCATGTTTCCTGTCAATGAATGAAAAATTGCTATTTTTTTCTACATATTTGGATACCTTGCAGGGTAGAATGGGCAACTGGGACAGACACATAGAGAAATAGAGGGAATAAGCAATATTTGAAATGAAGCAACTGTTAAAAATAAATAAATTCCTCTTGGTGTGTTGCAAAAACAATAATTCCAAGAGGAAGCATCTAAGTGTACAACAAGAATATTTCCCTAGAGAATTTACAGGTAATGCTGCTATTGAGTTTCTTCAATTTCTCTTTCCACACTCTTTTGACACTTGGGTATTAACAAAATCTTGAAGGAGAGAGAAGCTAAGTGATGGACAGCAGCAGTGAAGGTTGGTTTGAAATTTGCTTGATGTCTGAAAATGTCTGGTCTCAGTAAGAACTGTTCCTTCTCATAATTTCAATTAAAAAATCTTAAATCAGGGCAGAAATAATCAGGGTGGAAGTGGGAGGAGAAAAAGGGTTATTCTGCCTGCTGAAAACTTCCATGTGCTGGCAAGTCACCCCCCTGGTCACCAGACCCTCAAGCCAGGCTGTCCCACAAGATGACAAGAATGGTGATACTACTGACTGCACTCTTCAGTGGGCAAGAGTCCACCCTGCCTGTCCAAGTGTCTCACAGTGTATATTGAGAGACAGGGCAATGCAGGCATTCAGCAGTCCCTTACCTTTCTGTGACTGACAGGTGAAGCCAATAGGAATGTGCATAAAATCAAATCAGCTTTCTGAGGCCTTGCCCGAGCTCTAGTTCTCCTGTTCATCATTTCACTGTTAACATAAAGACAATTGCATGCAAATGTTTGGACTGTGAGCTACAGTACAGGTATCCTGGCTATGCCATGTTCTATCTGTAAAAGATACCTCACGTATAGCTGAGATCGCAAACAAAATAGAGCACCTTCAGTGCAAGATCGGCCCTGCTGCGATGCCTTCAATGCAGAAATGTTAACCCGGTAATCGCCTTTAAGTGCAGGAAGAGCTATGGGGGATACCGGAACGTGTGCACGTGGTTTCCCTAAGAGCATCGGGTGTCTGCCTTGTCACAAAAGGACAGACAGACAGATGTCCCCAAACAGAAAGAGCGGGGCGTTGGCTTTTCAAAGCCAGGACAGACACAAAGATGTATCACTTCATAGCTGTAGAAGGATGTCCCAAGATCAGTGGAAGATTCTACAGGCTAGCAGCACACACAGGATTTTTTGCACGTAATATTATGACAGATACACACAATGATGAACATCAGGATAAACAGTAGTACAGTCACTCACAAATGTCTACGTATAAAATGTGGAAAAGGTATCAAGATAGGCGCAAACAGAGCCAGAGGAGATGACAGAGAGAGGCAGACAAAAGAGCCTGCAGAGAGATCTGCAGCGACAGGTAGTTCCCTCTTCCAGCTCTGCCCCTCACGCAGCCCGGTCTGACCGCTGGATGCTCATGTGGGACCCAAGATAGATGAACTCTCCCTTTCTCCCCCCCCCCCTTTATTTTTTTTGAGAGGAAAAAAAAAGGGGGGTTGTTCACTATTTCTCAAATATTTTTCCTCATTCTGGAAACACCTTGGCAAAAGCCCGGGTATCTCCCCCCCTCGACGTGTCCTCAGGCAGTGCTTTCTCTTTCGAGGCCACAAGGTAAACAGCGGGGAAACACCGCGTCCCGCCATGGCCGTGACAGGAGGGGAGCGTTTTTGAGGAGAGCTGGTTAACGCCGGGACAGCGATGGCGGTCGCAAAGCAACGGTCGCTCCCGGCGATCGGCCGCAAGATGGCAGCGCCAGCCGCGCCCAGCGGCCGCCGCGGCCCCCACGCACAGGTGCGGGTCTCCGGCGGCCCGGGAGGCCCCCAGCCCCGCCGGCACCGGCAGCGGGCGGCCCAGTGGCTCCGGCGTCGCGGGAGGGGGGCCACGGCCCGGCGGCTGCGCAGCCTCCCGTCCCCTCCCGCGGCTCCGGTGGGGAAGGTTGTGGGGAGCGAGAAGGGCTGGGGAGGGGGGGCAGGAGAGAAAATGGCCTCCGCTGGTGGCGGGCGGAGCGGAGGGAGAGCGGGCTCTTCAGCGGACCCCAGGGAGAGGGTCCTCATCCAGAGGACGGTGTGAGACAAAAGCCTTATCAACACCAGCAGGCGGTCTGAGCTGGGAATTTTCGGAAGGTATAAGCTGACAAAAAGAGAAGGGGACAGCAACAGGGGGAAAAAAAAGCAGTCGTGAGGCTAGTCAGGTGTCCTCGCTTGGCCAGGAGGAGCCCCGTTTGCAAGCCCACGTTCTGGCAGCTTTTCTTCAGCGGACTCTTTTGCCACAGGTTGTCCAGAGCAACTTCCCTGGCATTTCTTACGGAGACTGATTTCCAGCCTCTTAGCACAAGAATAAGATAGGCTCTAGTGGCTATAATTTAATCTTAATTCCTTTAGTAGTCTTTGGTATATTATATGGTTGGTACAAGAGAACATTAGAATTAATTTAAATTTGAAATAAAGGTAGCAGCTTCATAAAGCATGACAAAAAGTTGTAGGTGAACAGATGGGCTTTAGTCAGACTGATCGGAAATAAGTACAGTAGAAAAAGGTGAAGATGTTCATTAGTAAGAAATGCGCACACCACTCCACAAATAATATAGTATTGGTAATAGCCTAATTATCTTATGTAGGTTAAGAATATTTTAGTGATGGTACACAGGAGGAGTCTGCTCCGACATGGCGTTCGTGGCTACAGAGACCCAGTCTAAAGCACCAGCACCCGTAACAGCCTGCAGCAGGGAGCTCCACAGCCTCATTACCCAGCCCGGGGATAAATACCTCCTTGTGCTTGTCTTGAACCTGCCACTGCCACCACCTTTTACTGGCATTCTTTGTGAGTTGTTTTGTTCTTTTATTTACTTTTATGTGATTACCTGTGTTGGAGATCTTAAGTAAAATATTAATCTATTAACTGCAAGAGGTCCCAATTTCTCTGAATCCTCGTAATGTACATTGCGTGTATGGGGACACAGGCCTCGTCCAGATGCTGGTTCGTGCCATTAGACTCAAACGCATCCTCAGTTGTATAACCTGACCCAGACAGAGTGTCCTACTATCGCATGGCCCCTGCCAGATTACATAAGGTGACACGCCATCTGCACTGACATCTGTGACCTGATGCAGGTGGCATCACTCTGTAGTACATATTAAGAAGTAGAAGAGGCTCCTTACAGCCCACATCCTTTTTTCACATTTAATCTGACCGCCTTAGCACAAGGCATTCCTAGATACTCAGCAATAGCCTTCATCTGTCACCAGTATTAGCGGGAGTGTCAAAAAATATGTGGTGGAAATAAACACCACAGATTTGCTCATGTGGAAATATTTTGGGGGCCAATGTAGTAAGCATATTGCCCCAAACTTCAAAAGTTTTCAAGTGCAAAAATTCAGGATGACTTGAAGACTTGAAGATAAGTGATTTTAAATAGCAGATATGAGATGCTGTTTTGCTTGCCTTATACTTTGTTAGTCTTGAGTGGTCACATTTAAAAGCTTTTCCAATAACAAGACTAAACAAAGTTTCAGTTTACAGGGAGTGTGGGTCTGCCAAGTATTACATTACAGCCTGTTCTAGATCTGCAGTGTTCAGGAAAACGCCATAGAAAGGAAGGTGATAAACTTACTAGGTACAACTGTGGGGGTAAGTCCATAGTGTGTGGACTTGGAGAATATGAAAAGAAAGGAAAAAAATTTATGCAGAGATACTTCAGCACCCTGAGATGGCAGGAGCATGATTAATACTGTGTGGACAGGGGAATGTACGTGCAAACTCTGGCTGAGACATTTCCAGAAGTATGAGCTAACTCAGACTTGACCTTGAGTCTGAGTAAAAAGTTAGTTTGATTTTTAGGGGCACTGGATTTATGCCTCTTTCTGAATAAACACTGTGTTGATTAAAACCTGTAACAAAATCATTGGGTTTCACAGGCTCAGGGACTTGGCATTTAAGACTTGCTACTGAATCCTCTCCAATATTTCTGAAGTGGATTTTTTTCTTTCTGTAACAGAGGATCTTTGCTCAGCACACGGAGGGCAACGTGCAGCTGTTATCAATGCACACCATTGTGTAACTCCCTTGGGCTTGATCACTCCCAAAGACTGGAAGACTCTGACCCTCCTGCAGCAGGAGGTATTGCTCAGTCCCAGCGCAGACAGGCTCTCAAACACGCCCAGGCTTCCAGAGTTACAGTTGGCAGCCTCAGTCAACACCCCACAACTCCCAGCCCCATCAGCTTCTCGCAAACACACCACATCTACGTTCACTGATGGATTATTTGTACGTGGGTGCCTCCCACCAATGGCGATAGTGAGGGATTTTATTTGTAACTGTCTTTAAAAAAACACACTGAAAATACGTGTGATAGCATCCCTGTTTGCATCATGTGAGTCTCATCCCACTGCATCAAGAGAGAACTGAACAAGAGGCAAGAAACTCAGGGCCCTAAATTTACAATTTGTGAAATGTCAGGGAAAAATAAACTGATTCTGATTGTTTCACTGAAAAACTATTTCTGTCTTTTCTGCTTTTTACAAGGCTTCTTTTACCTCTTTGCTTTTCAGGCTGCAGATCAAGGTGTTCAGCAACAGAGAAAAGGATGGTGTGAAGGATAGAGTCCAGCATATCACGATTCAATGCAACAGAGAGACAAGGTCAATTATTAAACCATCTGCTTTCTGCAGACTGCAGGATTTTCAGCATTTTGTAAGGAAAGCTGTTTGAAAAGGTACTTTCTGTCCTGCAGCATTACATGAGCATACCTACCTTTGTATTTTTTATCGTATTTGTAGTTGAAAGCATTGGGCAATCATCCACTGCTTGGTGTCCGTAGAGTTTCTACCCCTTTGTGTCAATTCCCTGATCCTGTAGGATCTGAATTCCAACCTGTATAAAACTGGTACAAAGGTATATATTAATACAAATATTACTGCTACAGCAAGAGTGAGGTAGGCAGCTATATCACTACTGCTAAATATTTTTCCTTGTTAAACACTAGATCAGCAATGCTCTGATATGAAGCTTTATCTACAGGAGGAAAATGTAGGATTTAGAAAGATTGTACCTAGTCACCTAGAGTCAGCCTGAATGTGCAGCTACGCAAATTGAAGTAAAAAGCAGTCATGAAGCTTAACACCCATTGGCAATGATTCACGCCTTTGTTTGCACTTTAAAAATCCTCTTTGCCTTAAATTTTCTCTTGGGGACATGTGTTTCCATACATTTTTACAAGACAATTTCTCACTTTCATCTTCTCCTGCCCAGAACACAGCTAGTGAAATAAAGGCTGTAACTCTCAGCAAACCCTCCCAAGTATAAGGAGTGTTATTATTGGCTTTGTCATAACTGAAAATAGTGCATTTTCATTACACTGGAATATCCTTCTTTTTCTAAGATCTTACACAAGACAAAGGAATGATTTCTACCATAATGCAGCTAGGAGAATTCAAATTCAAAATGGAAGTATAGGTCAGGATGCAACAATAGTCATACTGAAGTAAAAGCTCATGAATCATCTCCAGTGTGGCTTACTCAGTGTCAAAACATCTTTTTTTTTTTTTTGATGTGAAGACAGAGTAGTTGTTATTTGTGTAAAAATTCCAGAGAAAAACAAGGGATCATCAAAAATCCATTTTACCCTTTCTGGTGGTGGGGGAGACTTTAAAGTGCTCTAAAAGGGCCATGCAGTGTTTTGGTCACTGGCTTTCATTTCACAACAGATGTAAAATCCCACTTTCTCCATTTTACATAACCCAATGGATTGATTAGCAGACAGTAAGGAGAAAGAGAACAACTGCAAACACACCTCATCTAAATAGCTACATGCATATGCCCAGTACAATCAAATATGACAGGCCCAACCCAATTCCTATTTCTTTTCTTTAGTAGTGAGTTTTAGAGATAAAACACAATGGCTCCCAACATTTATTGGATTAGAAAGTGGCAAGTGATTTTCTTCAGGTCCTCAAAGCCCCTTGAGTATATACTAAAAAAATCTTAATAAAAGTTAGTATTTTAATCTAGGAAAATTTCTAAAGACTTTCATCAAGGAGCAGCAGCAGATCAAGATCCTAAGGATGGATATAAAAAAATCACAATCTCTGTTCCAAAAAACCACATAGTATAAGGTAGAGTCTTTAAATGATAGCACAGCCCTTCACCATCATTTGCAGCCACAGGAAATTAAAGAGCCAAAACGGAAGCTGACAGGCAGAGCTAAGCATAGTGCTGCCTGCAGCATGTTATTTCCTCAGTGTCATTGCCTACGGACCCATGAAGCCAGTGGTCCGTTCATCTGTAGATCTGCTGCCAGCTTACAGACTGACAACCTAAAGCTACTTTGGTGCTGCAGACCCCAAAACGCAGAGATTCACAAGCAGACTGTCAGCAAGGCTGGTTACCAGGAGCAGCCTGGCAGCTCGGGCAGAGCTCAGCACAGGCGGAGCAATGGAAGTTAGCTGCCATTGAGCTCCTTGCCGCTGCAGCTGGGCTGTCACTGCGTCCTTGCTGCTGCGGCTTCTGGGCCAGCTTTAGCATCTTATAGAAGTGAGACCGTGCAGAAATTGTTGGCCATTCATTAATAATCTGAAACCGATTTCCCTCTTCCTGTGACATCCCCTCTCTGTCATTGTCAAAGAAAATACTTTGTCGGAGCCCGACTCATGCAGTTGCTTCCTAATCCACATCCAAGAGCAGCCTGGCTGCGGGAAATGGGCAGGGAGGGGATCACAGCTATCTTGCCTGAACACCCGGTGTGGAGGTAAGCCACGCTGCTGTCACTGCTGGGCAGGGCTCACATGCATCTCCCCAGCATAGAGATAGTGGTGAACCCAACAGCAGTGAGGGGAACGGGAAAGAGGAAGCCATCATCAGACACGCTTCATGTGTTAAACTTAGCTGATAGCTGAAGTCAACACACTCACAACATGACTGCTTAAATCTACCATCTAGAGTAAAATTAATTAAATCTCTGCTTATAACTCATTTTATACCTCCAGTAAGATTAAAAAGAGTTACAGAAAGACACTTTTCCATTTATTCAAAAATAGAAAATACATTTTTCATCAAAAAGGAGAAGCCTTTTCTGGAGACTGATCTGGGCTGATGGAAGAGACTATTCTCAGAAGTATCTGCTATGAAGGGATTTCCACCATGAAATGAGTTGTTAAATAAATACCCATCAAAATAACAACAATTTTTCTTAAGTTATTTAGCACTAGGGTTTAAAAAAAAAAAAAAAAAGAAGAAGATAAAGTGGTGGTGTTCTACCAGGGATATCTGTTTAGCTGTGAAGGGTGATCAGGAACAATGTCTTCCAAAAAGTAAACTTCTCCTGATGGTTATCCTGAAAAATGGAGGAGTGTGTTTCATTCAGAATTTTTCCTAAATTTAATCTGAAACCAAGACACAATTTCTCCACCAACTCCATGAGATTTCCTGCCAGTTAATAGCACAGCATACCTAGTGGACATTGAGAAGTCTGGGACACAGTTCTCTGGAATTCTTCAGACCCCACGGTCATGCAAACACCCCAAAACAGCCCTTAAACTTCCACTGCAAGTTGTCGGATCCAGTGGATTTTAAGCAGATGGAAGTGTGGGTGAAAACTTAGGGATGTTTATACCTTCTCTGTGGGAACTGCACTGATTACAAGTTAGTTAAAAGACACATTCTATTTTTTAATTTGATGCCATAATTATTTATGTTTGGTTAAATGGAAACTTTGTGTTATTATAGCTTTTAATTAGTCATACAGATGCATGTTACATTTCTTTGTAAGCCTAGCCCATCTTACCTGATCTTGCAGGTAGGAGTTCCTCTTCTTTTGTCAATGTTGACACTTACTACTTCACACACTATTTGGAACTAAGAAAGTACAGTTTTTCTCTGTTGCCAGGGAGGACCACTGCATAGTACAGGAGCTCCACCCTTCTGTGCTCACTTTCCAGAAATCAAAATGAAGCAGTTGCATTATGCAACTGTTGTGAAATAAGAAAGGCATCAAAAACCTGTATTTGGGAGGAAGAATTGTTGTTCTCTCAGCAGATTAAAGGTACAGAGAGTGTGGTCTTGGCTTCCACTGGGGAACCAGAAAGAAATTTGTCATCCTAAGGTTGAAAACATGCGGTGCAATTGGCAGGCAGATATCTTCCTTATGAAGAGTCAATACAGACCACACACCAAGAGTAGGCTATAGAAAACAGATACAGAACATTGACCTGGAGTTTGAAATCTTCAATAAGTGCACCCAGGAATTCAAGGTCTGAATCAGGAAGATTAAATAGAACAGCCTAAAAAGCCACACTATGCTCTTGCCTTATTTTTGACTACATTATTGTTTATTTATTGTTTTCTTTTTCTGTGTTGATGTGGTGGTTGCTCAGATCTCAAGTTGATACCAGTTATGCACAGTGCTGGACAACTGGCAGACCCAACTGGGCAGTGAAAGAGAGTCTTCCGAAGGCAATCACTTCAGGCACGGTTGACTCGGGAGTTGGGGTTGTGCAAAACCCCTGAAATACTGGATTATTTTAAAAACAACAACTTTGCGTAACTCTCTGATCAACATCACTCACAGCAGGAGGGAGAAGATGCTACATGCTGAATAACCAGTTGTAAAGAGGTTATGTGATTCTCCCCTGATACCCTCACATTTCACATGCCTGTAGTGTCAGATCTTAATTTACCATCAACACTGTACAGACAGGGCATTGGCAGAGAAGAACAGGTTGGAACACCTAGTTTCAGAGCCTCCCTCCCTCCACCAGTTTGTAAATAGAGATTTCAAAAGGCAATGGTGTAAACAGGTATTCCTGCCACTGCTCCGAAGGACCACTTAGAGTCACTGCCACACATGATGCTCCTTCTAGCCTCCAGCTCCAGGACTTTTCCCATGATGCCCAGCTAACATTTTCTCCTTGTCCTGTAGATCTCAGTTTAGATAGCCCTGAACATTTTCTGCATTTTTAGGAAAACTAGCCTAAAAATAAACTAGCCTGTTAGCACCTGAGATAAAACAGGGGGAAGGAGAGGAGCTACGTGGAGTGGAATTTTGGTGCTGGATATTGCCTGGATCCTCATGTCTTTCCCCATGGGCTGGGTCTGCCCAAAGTCACTTGATCCAGCAGCATCATCTCCTCCTCAAACCTTGGAGGAGTCTCTGGGACAATGCTGTGATACGACTTGCCGAGGTAAAGGTACCATTCACCTCTTGCTTGAATCTCAGCAGTTCTTCCTCCTAGTCCCACTGAAGACCATTACTATTTAAACAAAAAAAAAAAGACCATAATGGATGCAGCAAGGCTCAGAAAATTTTGGATGTTTGGGCAAAACTCACAGGAGGAGGATGACAGACATACTCTGCATCTGGACAGCAGGCAGGCAGGAGTGACGAGCCAACACAACAGAATGGTGGGGCAAGGATCACCAGCTCAAATGCAAGGTACAACATGATGGAGAAATTGAGTACATGACTGCTTGGTTCCTGCAATAGTTAGACTGTAGGGGGCTAGGAGAGACAGAATCTGAGAGAGAGAGAAACACCGTATGCAAACAGTTGGAACTGGCAGCTATTTTGCACAGATCACTTTTAAGAACATTTTAATTCCCTGGTTTTTAAGAAATGTATTTCCCCTTCCTTCTTTCTTCCGTACATTACATCAAGCAGCCCTGCCAGCTCCCACGTAAGCGAGCGTAGGGGGCTATTGCTCATTCCTAGCCATATGTTTCTGTCAGATGTTTATTTGCACGAGTGACAAATCATTCTGAGCTTTTGAAAAGCTACAGGAAGCATTGCCGTTCTCCACTCCTACCTCATTTCTGCAGTCACAGCCTGTGCTGCAGTCAAGGCAGCTCCCAGGCAGGCAGGGAGAAGGAACAAGACCCACAGGCCAGGCAGATGTGGGCTGTGGAGCAGCACCCTTACTCTGCAAAGGGAAATACTCTGGAAGTAAAGCGACCCCTCAGTAGTTACAGGAGCACCAGTAGTCACTCTAGAGAGAAAGATGTTCTGTTCTGGGAAGGAAAAGCTAGGGAGGAAAAGGAGAATGGTGAAACAAAGTCTGGCATCTCTGCTACTGCCACCTTCTTTTGGACTATCAAAGGATTTTTAAACCTCTGCAATTAAGACCTTGTATCCTCTTAGTACCATTATCCTTAGCCACAGTGAGGCAAATGAAGCTTAAAGGTAATGCTTCAGTTTTCTCCATGCCTTTCTTTTTTCTTTTTCAAAGAGTAAAGGCCCTATATAAATGTGCTTTTAATGTCCATATTACTTACTGGCAAGTTTGGATGCCCACAAGACCTTAAAACAAAGAAATCCCCTGCCACAAGCAGAAGAAGAAAAGAAGCACTCCTCAGAGAGAAGCCAGATGAAAGGGAGAGCTGTAACAAAGATTTGGAGGATATCACTGAATGAGATGTTCCCTTCGGGGCATACCTTGGTACCAGCTCTGATGGTGATAGGGGTTTCTCTGGGCAGGCATGCTTAACTTCTAATCATCAGAGGCTGGTCTGACTCACCACCATCACCGTGAAAAGGAGGCAGAGAAAATTTGCTTTTCAGTGCAGAATTTCTATTCCTCCCAAGGAAAATCACAGGATTCTGCTTTTCTTTGTTGTGAAGAGCAGATGGAGGCTCCAGTATCTTAAGGGAGTTGGGGGGTGGGTGGGAAGTGGAATAGATCCCTCTGACAGTCTGGCCATCCTGGCGTCCATACGTTGGAGTATTGCTAGTTATTCTTGAAACCCAGTAAAGTAGTTATTTTCTAGCAATTTGTGATTTGCTAGATGTTACTCCCAGGTTTCAGGAGATTCAAGCTTGTACAAAGATGTCAGTTATGCTAAGAGCTTGGTCTTTGCAAAACCTCAGGGGAAGGTAATCCATTTTGCACTCTTCTTAAACTGTCCCTTCATTTCCTTTGCTTTTCATGTCCTGGTGTTCTCTCCAGTATTTTCAACTGCTTTATCTTCTTTGCTTACAAGCACTGTACTTCTCTAATCTTGGAAAAATCGCCCTTCCTCCCACTCTACCTTTCTGACTTTCAGTAAAGTAGCTGGTGCCTCCATGACAACAAAATTGATCATATCTCCTCAAGCGGTCTCCATAGGTCTGAGGCAAGCTGGCTGTTCATGGGGCCTTGTCTTCGCTGACAGCTCGCTTTCTGGTTTTGCTCCAGTGCATTTCAACAGTGACTGCTAAGTTACAGGAGACATTTCTGGTGCTGTTGTACCCGATTGTTCTGCCACTTCCATGAACGTTGCCTTCCCTGGCTGTCAGTGATTGCTCTCTTTTTATCCTGTCTGCTTCGCAGACTGCTCTGACTTGAGGGATCTCAAGTTTTGCAACTTTCTGTTTGTTTTTCCAGCCTTGTTACATGTTACATTGTTACTTGTTACAGTTATGTGTTACATTGTTACTTGTTACAGTTACATGTTACATTGTTACTTCTTGCATTTTCTCACTGGAACCCTCTCACTCTCTTAACTTCACCTAGCAGCTCTGTGCTGCTGACTGCCAAATTCATCTCTCTTTAGCCATCTCCACAGCCCTGGATAGCTTTGTACCTCCAGCCATTTGCTTAACATCTTCTCATCTGTTTCTCCCACAAAACTGGGTTAAAAGATCCTTATTTTTACATTCAGGTGTGATAAGTAAAATGCAAGTGGTAATTCAGCTTTTACACTCCTTCCCCTCAGTTTAAGCAGCTCAGCTGAGTCCAGCAACAGATTTCATAACCAAATGCTGTATTCTTACTGCTTATTTTTCTAATTAAGACAGTTGAGAAAGATTGCTTCTTATATTTTCCAACATCATTTAAAGCCATTAAATGTTCCACAAAGGAGGTGGGTGTCTGGCTGCAAACCTGTGGTAAGGGTAGAAGAGCAGCCATTCCTAACATTCAGCTCTTGAGCCAAACCAGCACTTTAAGAAGGCTTTAAAAAGTATTATTATTATTATTAATTATTATTATTATTATTAATTATCCTCATATGGATACTCTTACCTGGTAGGATGTAGAAAAAAATGAAGGTGAGCAGACTACCAAAATAATTAGCCTTAGCTTCCTCCAGCATCAAACTATGAGTGGAATATAGTCTGAAACTGTTTGGCTTGGGAGGCCTGTAAAACATCATTAACTGTTTCATTAACTGCCTTGCCCTCGCAGAGCACTTTTTGAACCATAGGGGTATGCTTGTTCTTTCAGAAAGAGGTGCTCTGTAGCTGCATTTCTGCAGACAGCAGGAATCCAATACTCATGTCAAGTCAGTAGCTCGGACTAAAATGACAGACACTTGGGTGGAGCACAAGGAGAACAAAGTCTGCACTGTTCAAATGTAGACCAGAGATCAATCAGATTTTCTCGGCCCAGAGGAAGTAGGCTTATATCCTGCAAGCGAAGGCTGAAAAAGTCTTTTGATTTAAAGTTAGAAAAGCAGCCATGGCCAGCCAGGCTCTGTCTCCCCACCCCTATGGAGCAATACAGCTTCTAACCCCACAGAAGTGAAAAAAACCACAACAAAACAAAACAAAACCAAACAAAAACCACAAACAAAAAACCCCAAACAAACCCAAACAAAACAAACAAGCAAAACCCAAAACTCATCAACAAAAACAAACCCCCCTTTACTCGTCATTTTTAGAGACAGCAGGCTGGGCTTTTATCTTGGCTGGGGGAACTCTCTGGTTCACAACAGCTGCACTAAGACTATACAGCTGTCAATCCCCTTTCCAGAGGGAGAGCTGTAATCTCATTTATGCTCAACTTCTGGAGGGCATAGTTCTGTTCTAAACATCTTTTGATAACACTGAGAAGCGCCTGTTGAGTAAGAGGAAAAAAACCTGTGCAGACAGGCCAACTCAAGGAAACCAGAGACACCCTCGCCGAGCAGAGAGGCACCATTAGCAGGTCCATGCTGATGCCCTAGCCTGGCTCAGTACCTCTTGCCCCAGGCACCAGTGTGTCCTTTCTTCTGAACGGATTGCAACTCACTCAAAATTTCTGTTTGTAATCAGCTTAGCAATACTCTGCCTGCTCCGCACACACGGTAATTTTCATCCACAGCCACACCACAAATTCCTTGCCACTAGCTGTGCAGCTATCAGCTTCTTAGTGCCCTAAATAGCTCCCGTGCGTCACATCTGAGCAGCTCCCCTGCTCCCAGCTGACATTCCCAGCCCACAGAAATCTGAATATTCCTGCACAGCTCCTCAGTTTGGGAAATCTAGAAATGACATGCTGGTTTACTATTTATTTCTCTGCAACTTTTGGCTTGTGAATCTTCTGGAGATAGTAAAAACAGATGAAAACCCCTGCATATTCAATGCTCGAATTCAACAATACATGACTGTGCTTTTTAACTGGTTCATGGGCGCATTTGTCACCACGAGGCTAAGTCCCCAGGATAGCTGTTGCCTTGCGTAAGAGGAGCCTAGATAATATGGCTGTAGACTTAGAAAGGTGGCTCTAATTTCAACTAAAAATACATTTGCATTCCTTCTGCCTTATTCTTAACCACACAGCTTCTGTCTCACAGAGGCACAATCCTTGTGCACTCCTTTCCCCCTTGTCCAGACTTTCTTTACTCACCACTTCTGCTAAACAGGACACAACCCTGTGTGCCTCTTTCCCAGCTCCCACTTTCAAGCCCCATCTTTCTCCCAGGTGAAAGTGATACAGGTTTAACCCCCAAAAAACCCTCCAAAACTTTCTTGATTTCTCTTTGCTTAGGCAAAGACAGGAAAGATTTCTGAACTTGAAGGCTGCATTACATAAAGTTCATCAGTAGGTAAGATGTTATATTAAAATAGGGTCACAGAAAGACAGTTTTATTCCATTTGCACTAAAGCTGACTATTGTTTTGCAATTCTTTTTTAACTAAGACAAGTTCCAGATTCTTTCTCAACAATATTTAATTACAGTAAATACTGAAGTACATTATATTGAATCACATTAAATACAATGAAGTAAACCTTGTTTATTCCCAAGTTAATCACAAAGTATTACTTTTACCCAAATTTAATCTGGACAGAATATTTTCAGTTTCACTGTCTTAAAACCTCAGTATTACACAGAATTTGCTAAGGTGTTATAGCTGAAGGCCAGATTTTTCTCTAGTCATTACACTTTCTCTAGAATGTATTGAGGCTCAAGACTGCAGCAGTCAATGCCAGGGACCGCTTTGGTAAGGTACAGTCCCACTAGGAAGGAGAGAAGGGGCTGAAGTAGCTGGGTAGGTTTGGAGCCGCTGGGTCGCTTTGAAAAACCCACCACACATTCGCTTCCAGCAGCCCTCACATTGCATTGTACGGACAACCTCATCACTGCCCTGCATGCTGCACCCAGTAGTCCCCTACAAAAGTGTCCAGTTTTCATCAAATCACATGTAACGAGGGTTTTTCTGTCCGTACTGCACCTCAGAGCTAAGCCATCACAACATAAACAACTTCTATAAAAATACTCCACGGTCAACAAATGTCAACATGAAAACGCCTTATCCTGGAGTATCCACTTGCCTACAAACAAAAGACCTACTATCCCCGCAACAGCCGAAACACTCCAATGGTTGGTGCAAAGTTAAAAATCAAATGTGCGGTGCAATTCTGTTCATGTGAGTTAAAACAGAATTGGGTTTGAAAGTTGCTAATGTTTTATTGAGTAATCGCCGTTCTCACAGGGAAAAGATTAGATGCCAAAGCTGAGTACTGGTACTGCTCGTTTCACTTGCTTCCTTACCCATTTGGATGCTGAAAGAGACACGGATTTAGGACTGGGTTTGCCACTCTAAAATCCCACGCCCTGGGCATGGCTACCTGAAGCCTGCAGACAACCTGGAAGCATAGTTCAGATGTATGCTAAGCTCTCCCCCGTATGGATGTCCCATCCTCCTAAGGCTGTGCAGCAACAGAACTGCACACTAAGTGCTTTGTAGGGGAACTTGAGAAGTATTGTCTTCTCCAATTACTGCACACTGCAAATGAGAATGTAAACTGATTATCTGGCAATTAACAGCAGAGTGAAAGTTAACATCAATCCATGTTTTCCCAGCCTAACGTAATCTCACATCTTTTTCAACATGTCCCAGAAACCATCAAAGTGAGAGTTCTGTGAACTGTCATTGCTGTTAAACAAAACAAAACAACAAAAAAAAAGGGCTAAAAGGCAAGATAGTCATGATCTTGAAATTTCTTCGTGTTTCACATCTCCTAGACAGAGATGCTGGGGACCTATTCTTTCCTTTAAATTAAAAAACAAACCAAACAAACCAATGACCTCACTTTTCCCAGTGTTTGGTTTGGAAGAACTGACATCATTTGGAAAAGCTGGCTTCATACATTTGTTAAAAAAAAAAAAAAAGAAAAAAAGAAACGAAACTTTCTTACAGTGCTTTTGCCCTCTCAGTAATTAAAAGATCCAAGTAATTTTAACTGGATATGTTTTCTTTGTCCTGGGTTGATTTTCTTCTATTGCACAGCCAACTCATAGTTGATTCATTCAACACCCTTCAGTATCTTTGCAAGCTTCTAACAAGAAAATGTGTTTTCTCTACTAATAATTCTTGAAGATGGTAATTTGGATTATTAAATGTTCTCCAAGCCTACTTTAATATCATTTATGAGCTCTTGCTAGCTTCAGTCATCTGGAGAAAAATAACTGAGGCACATAAGACTCCAGTAAACAGTACTTACTAGTAGCTACAACAAGCCACACAAGTGAGATCATTGACTCTTCAGTATTTTGAGACCAGCAATTATACACATTTTATGCTAAAACGTTTCTGTAAATTATAAATAAAGTCCATTGGGATTTTTTAAGAATGAGAGTGTTTTTCCTGGAGAAAACATTAGTGGCACCGAAAGAGCTGTGTGTTGACTGCAGGGACCCATTTTGCTGAAAGCTAAGCTGGGGAGGTGACCAGCTGGCTCAGACATTGAAAGGGCTTAGAAAATCTTATTCTTATATTGCTGATTTTGGCATTACCTTGCTGGCTTGAAAAGCCATGGCATGATATGGAACCTTTTCTCACTGGCCAGCCGTGACCGCAGGCGGTTTCCATTTTGCAACTTTTTTGGCAGCGTTTGTAAAACTGTTGATGTCTGAGACTACAGTTGCTGATACCCTGAGTCAAGTGCTGCAGACACTGAAGAGTCTCATGAGAGCATCATGTATAATATGCAAAGACATTATGTATACGTATCTATAAACCCAACATGTGTACTTCATCTTGCTTTTCTTCTGCTGTAAAGTTGGTGTTCACCTGCATCATTCAATACATAATTATTATTTTTAATGTGTGCATTTCTTTAGCTATCATTGTGTACCAGCTTTTTGCTTGCACATTACATTTTATATTAGTTGTCCTCTGTGTTTGATACATCATTTTAGGAATACAATTATTTTCTGCTAGCATCTCCACCACTTTGAGTCATATAATGAAATTTAGCCTTAAAACCATTACAACAGGAGATAATTTATGAAACACTAAACAAAAAGCCCTCCCTCCTCCCAAAAATTGACTAAGACAAGAACAAAAGGAGTAATCATGGGTGATAATTACATTGTCTCATTCCATTTTCTTCCGAAATCTTATTACAGCTGTCCCAAGAAAACATGCATTACACAATCCAAGTAATGAAAGAGTAATTCTAAAAGCTAATTGTCTATAAAAATCCAGAGTTGATCCTTTACTCCTTGGAAATAGGGAGGTAATTGCATTGGTATGCCAATTCATGGAGAGCACCACTGGAATATTAAATCCAGGTTCAGAGTACCAACTTCTCTATCTCATAAGGTGCTGGAAAAATAAAAACACATTAAAATATTGCATCAAGAGCATTCCATCACAGAGATGGCTTCTCATTCTTTATGGGTCTATATTAGAGAAAAATGCATGCAGGATCCAATAGCTAAAAACGGATGGAAAATTTGGTGGTGTGGGGCAGGAGGATCAGACAGGCCGATCATCCCAGCACCTGCAAGCCTTAAAATCTATTAAACTGATACACCAGTTAGGAAAACAATAAGATATCTTCAAGAACTCCTTCCAAGACACAGGAAACTAGAATGAGAAAAGGAAATGTATCAGAAGTGGTTATGTACAGGTAATTTTTTGTTGCTCCATTGATCATCTTTCATGCTACAGTAGTTACCTCAAATTGCAGCAGTGAGGTTGTTCCAGAGGGTCTGATCGAAGACCAGACCTGGAAATAGGCTCTTCACCCAGCGAGCCTTGTCTTCCAGTTACTGCAAAAACAGCAAAAGAAAGTGAGAAGAAACATTGCTGTTCACCAAGGGAAATGAGGATACTGAAGATATGGTCTGAAACGCGCTCTGACTGAAATTTAACCCTGTGAAAGAAAATGCATCAACTCTGCTTGGGAGTGGCTGAAGAAAGCGTTAAGAAAGGAACATGAAACAATATCTTAAATTTTCCATCGTTTTTTCCACAGCTTTTTTTGCAGGACGAAATCATTAGGAGACTAAATTTGGACTACAGCACGCCACTTATCACTGCCTCTGTTACCCTCGTGGCCCCAAGTTGATGGTAGAGCAGAAAGTCTGACAGCCAAAATGCATTGGGAATTCAGCTGACATCAACATATCTCTACTGAGAGGTATCACATGAATGTCTTAAATGTCTATACTGCTGATCTGCATCAGCAGTGACATTTCTATGTAGACAATGTTTAATAGACCAGAAAAAATACACAGGCGTGAAGTACCATACACATGCATTTTATAGCGAAAGAACCAACCATGCTCATCTCATGAAAAAGAGAAAAAACAACCCTGAATTCAGTTATTACATACATCCTAGCAGACAAGTGCCATAATTATTCATCTTTAGAAATAAAACTATGGACTGAGAATTATAATCCCTTTAGACTAAAATTCAACTCTGCTTGGTGCTAGGGTAGAAGAAGAGGTTCCATAAGCGTAGGTGTATGTGAGAAAATGGTATCTAGGAATTTATCTTACTTGAAGATAGAACACTATGTATATGCAAATCATTGTATATAAAATAGGAGTTACCCAGGGAAAAATATTTAGAAAACAGATGCAGGAATTAATTTCTCAGTGATTTAGTGAAATGCTACTGCCCAGGTCAGATCACACAACCATAATGGTCTCTCAAGTGCAGTCACGGTGTTAACAGGACAAAAGTTAGAGAGATAACTGAAGATAACTGAAGGGTTGTTGAACTGATAAAGTGTTATGTATGGGTTAAAAAAACCCCAACCAACCAACCAACCAACCAACAAAACACCTGATTGTCTTTTACTTTCACTGGAGTACCCTGAGGATAAGGGCAAGTGGTCCTTTTATGCAAGCATGTCTCCTAGTAGCCTGAAGAGTTGAACAACAGTCTTACAAAAATAACAAAAAAAGGTGATCCCAGGTTTTGATCCAAATTTGCTTTGAGTAGGCGTAGGATTTTGATTCTGTGCCTTTAAAAACTGGCAGTTTAGCAAAAATGTCAAGCTGCATAATTTCCCACTGGCTAGAAAAATACTGCTGATGATCTCTCAAGTGAAACTGAGCAAAAATCCTTATCTCACGCAAACAGTAAGTATTTTTTTTCCTCTGTGTTATATAATAAGAAATCAGGTGCATTCTTTGCTTTTCATTGTATGCCAAACTGCAATATGACATTGGGAAATACTGATCACTTATTTTGACTGCTGATTTTTAAGAGCTCCCCCCAATATATATCTTGGTTATAGGACTGAACATTAATCTATAAAAAAGGTCTAGAATTCAATTACTACATGCTCAATACAGACTAATTAATCTGCAGATTCAGCTACACAAAATCCCTGAACTCATCCTTCAAGCAAGGCTGTTGATAAATGAATAAAACTGGCACATTCATCCTGGACTTTTCAGGTTGTACCACACAAACAGATGAAACAGAGCCCAGAACGAATGGACATGTCCTATAACCACCATCCCTTACAGCTCAAAGCCACGGTCTTTAAAAGCAGTGCATCCACCAGCTGGTAACTGCTTCAAAAGCAGTGCATCCACCAGCTGGTAACTGCTTCAGACAAGAAGCAGAGAGGGAGATGCATCAGATTTGAATGGTACAGGGTTTCTAATTCGAGATGTTTATAGTGGGGTCTTTAGAGAGTATTTACAAAAATCACCTTTTTGTATCACCCCTCTCCTGCCCCCCAGGAGTAAAAATTAAGGAAATAGGAAACCATACTCAGCCTTACATGGTTTAAAGCGTGGACTTCTGAAGTGATTCTGCATCGAGGACCTTCAAGCAAAACGATACTGAAATTGTAAATGGACGACATTGAGAATAGAGGCAGCAGAAATAAATGGGTGGCCAAAAATAGCTCAAAATGGGCCTCATCAGAGACCATGGACTTGATTTCCATAAGCACACTCTGATCTTTTGGCAGCTGGCACCCACAGCAAGCACTATCTTGCTGCCTAAATCACAGCCCTCCCGGCAGCTGCCCATGCCCTCCAGCCCCACTCCCCCCTAGCCCAGGCAAAGCTTCAGCCAGGGCTGGTGAGGGAGCCGGGGTGAGGGTCTCTCCCAGGTAGCTAGGGCTCCGTTTGCACAGTATTTGAAGGTCGAAGCTTTACTATGTCATCATGAGAGCCGAGATGTCAGAGCTGAAGTTCTTCCTCCCATCAGAAACTGGGAAAGAGAGACTACACTCCCCTCTCCCAACACCCCCACTACCCCCTTAAAAAAAACCCTGCAATTTTTTTGCCGTAACAAGACCACATGTTGTTCGTGACAACAGACCACAGTCATGCATGCTGAATTATGCAGAGAATGGAGGAAGCCTCTCTACGCTGCTGCTGCTATTATGGTGTCATTTTTATTCACTCACTTGGAGGAAGGGCTGGCTTTAACTCTTCCCTTTCCTGCCCTCTCCTGTGCTGGTCCTGCTTTGGCAATTAGCAAAGGGACCTTGCTGGTTCTGCCATTTTGGGGCTGTCTTTCTCACAAACGCAATTCACAGATGAGAAATTTCAGGCACAACTTGGCAAATCCAGAGGATGCTGGTGGAAGCTGCTGATAGGATTCAAATGTTCATTCATTTACTTCATATGGAATATAAAGAAGAGGAGTCAACTGAAAGGTGGTTTCTAAAGGGCATACCAAAAATCCCATCCTATCCTTGTCTCCAGTTGGGGAGTTAAGGCTTGCTTTTTCCACCTGAAAAACTCAACTAGATCCTCCAGTTGATGTTTAATGATGACAATGACAAATTATTACATAAAATAAGCTTGGGATCTCTGCAGCATCCACCACAATTGTAACATCCAATGTATCATTTTTGTATGGCCTATCTAATGATACTGATTTTGATGCATTATCCTGATGTTTGTAGTCCTAGTGATACCTTGGTCTAGTTTCTTGAGCTACACTTATATTTACTAGATCCAGGAGATCTAGCTCACCTGAAATCAGGAAGGGAAAAAAACAACACAGATTTTATTGGTACAGTCTGTCTCTGGGAAACCATTAAGATCATTAGACAAGAAATGTATTTTCAGTTGCCTCAGGGCTTGTGTTGGACCCCAGAGCCTAGGATGACTCTTACGATTAGGACTAAAAGTCAAGAAATGCAGTGGGTACAAGTGAATTCAACCAAAAGGATGAAATGTGTGCAGAGTTTCAGGTGGGTTCACTGAGCTCTAAGTACAAGTAGAAAATTGGGAAAGAGAAGTTCACTATGCTGTTTTTCTGAGTAAACAAAAAAAGATACTTTGTTTTTCCTGGAGCCAATTCACTTCTTCATAGTCTGAATTTTTCAGCAAGTGAGGCTGATTTTTTTTTAAAAATGTTCTTGTAAAGCCAGGCAAGTGCATTAGAAATTGCTAACATTTATCATGTTCCTTGGCAGAATAGTTAGATACTTTGGTTAAAAAAAAAATTCACACTGATAGTCTCTCGTAAATAAGTACTTTTAAATAAATAACTGGGGCTGTTGAACAAATGAAAAATGAAAACAGAACAAAAGATAAACCAAATATTATTAGTTCTGCAAGAAAATGGTGTACAAATTTAGCCTGTGCAATTTTTGTTGGAAGAGAGAGGCTAAAATTATCTCCAGCTAAACCAAAGCTCCCATGTCCTTGTCATTTAGGAAGTCTTTCAGTGACATGCAGGCAAAGACTAGATCTGACAATTATTTACAACAGGAAAAAAGAACAACAAAACAGAGGTTATAGGACGAGTTATTTATCATGCTCATCTGACAGCCCAAATGCAATGAGAGGAGGCAGAAGTGCCCAGGCACTATTTACAGGAAGAGTCATCTCTCAAGACAGACTTTCATTTCCCTTTGCTCTGCCATAATTAGCAATGTCAAATTTCTTTGACAAAACGAAGGCATGGGAGAACGTTTCACTTCCTCTTCTTCCTCAGAAAATGAAAATATGAGTAAGAATTGAAACACCTGTCTGCAGTAAATATTTGCTTGCTCAACTTAAAATTTATTTACATTTTTAAAAGCGTAGAATGCATTGTTCATAATCTAGTTGTTTATAGGAAGTATATTTGGGTCTGTTAAATAAATATGAATTCTTTACCTTTGAATAATGATAAATCTGCTATCAGAAGTGGTGCTCTGATGCACCCCAAAGAACCTAACCTGAGATACTAATAAAACAGGAAAAGTTTAAGAAATGCTGCAAGTGGAAAGCACCAGTAGAGCTGAGCAGCACCGGGAAAAGCTGGCACACAGAAATTGTCTGTAGATTGTGAATACTGAGGCATATCGTGTTTCTGAAAACAATCTTGGAAAATGAATTTAATATAACACCACGATTGTTATAATGGACTTAACACTGCACACAGTATAAAGGAACCACAATAAATGTGGTTCACAAAAAAAAAAAAAAACAAAAACAAAAAAAAACAACAAAAAACCCACCCAAAGCAGTAATTGTCTAAAACTAAGTTGCCTTTTTATACACCTATGGTGCTGGGTATCTTTTTGTTTGTTTGGTTGGTTGGTTGGTTTGGTTTTGTTTTTCATTTTTCTTTTTTTTTTCCTTCCCTGATTTCTGCCCTTTGATATGGGAGCTTCCTACGTGCTCAGGTTTTGTGTACTCCATACAGCTGGCTGACAAAGCACACACTCTCCCTTGATGCGAAATGTTCTTGTTAAAACATGGTCTTGGGCCATGCTGGAACACGATGTTTCTTCTTTCCTTTTACCTTTTCAAATTATTTTGCGAACAGAAAATTCTAAGGACATTTCATTTTGGAAACGTTTCTGTAACGAAATACATTGCCTGTGCTCTGAGAGGGGTTTGGTGACTCCAACAACATTGATTCCAGCTCGCAGCTGCCTGGAATCCCAAGTCCTTGGCTCTGGGTGTATGTAAGGCTGCCAAAGAGTTTAACTTCCCAGCGAAATGGGAAGCCCTCTCCGTCTCAGCTGGCTGCTCCTGAGAAAGGGCTGTGAGAGCACCGAGTCCTGGGCTTGGGGCAATCCACGAGGCTTTCGGGCAGGCTTGGATTACATGGGAGCGCATCGAAACCTCTGTGTTTCAGATGAAACGTACCAGGTTCAGTGAGCAAATCTGGGAACAAATTAATGCTTTAAATTAAATTTTGCTTCTGACTGGATCTTTTCCCTGCTTCCCTGGTGCAGAACCTCCCACGTGCCAACTCGGCCACCCAGGGAGATTTCTGAATCTGCTGTCTGGCTGTGGGGTCCCACCCCCTGAGGCAGCTGAATCCCATCCATCTGCCGCCCTCCAGCCCAGAATTTAGTCCAGAAGTTGCATTTTTCTTAAGCGCCCCCCAATCCTAGACAGTTACCATGGCAACCTAGGGACCGACTGTCAGATGCCGATCCTGCTACAGCTCCACTTCTGTCAGGATGCAGCTAAATCACTACAGGGCTAATTAGTATAACTAGGAGGTATATTTTATGGTCTTCATTTTAAGATCTAAGGTAAGGAAAGAGCTCAAGTCGTACCTGCACAAACCAACCACATTCAGAGCTGTTATTCCTGTGTCAAGCACAAGTAATGACATTTTTGTACCAACCTTTTTACATTTACTGTATCGAGATAGAGCCCTAGGAGCACTCAGTTTTGTTATCACACAGCTCACCAAGCAGCATATCTGTGCAGCAGCAATGCCACTGATGCTTTACCAAGAAATACACTCACTCTCTTGCCGCAAGAGAGAATTTGAAGTCGCCAGGATGGACGAGCGTTGTTAAAGATTTTAAGTCACCTCCTATTTTTAAATGGCATAATGTGGCCCGGTGGAAGGGGACTCACCTCAGAAGTCTTAAAGGGTCTGAATCCTGGTTTTATTACTAGACTGTTAGAGGATGGTAGGCGATTTGTTTCCTTCTTCATGCCTCATTTCTCCATCTGTTAAAGGGGAATTCTGATGTTGGTGTCTCTCTTTGTAAACTAGATTTAACAGCATTTTAAAGGAAAGTTGTATACAAGCTAAATATTTAAGATTATCACCACTTACATCATCACTTCAGGTGATCCCGGAGCCCCATCAGAAGATGGCAATGTTCGACTCAGCGCCACGTCTTGCCTGAACATCCTGTTTGCGCTCTGGCTGGCAGCAAACTTGGCAACACACTTCAAAACCCTGATGGGCACAAATTTGGGGCTCCAGTGCCAGACAGAAGAGATTCCCAGCCTCACTCTCCCAGCTACTCTTTCTCCAGTAATATATCCTAGTGGATGTCCCAAGTTTTTCAACCTGCAGTTTCACTGAGATGCCAGTTACCTTCCCATGGAAAGGAGAAAAGCCTTTTTCTCTTCTACATATGTAGAACAGTACAATTTATTTTCCTGCATAGCTCTGCAGCTTGCAAATACTTTCTTATAGCAGTGTCATATAGCCATTACACAGCAACACAGGAGGCTGTATTAATCTGACAATCAGCTTTTTAAAGCGGGCTACCCCCTGCCATACTGTATGCAGGTGCCATTGGAGTGTTTTCCTGCAGCTCAGCTACGCTTAACAGTCTTCTATAGCATCCCTCTGGTTTTAGACTATCTTTCAGTGAACCAAAAATCACTGCTGTATTGAATATTTTCTCCTTCCTTCGGTCTAATTCAGCTTTTCATTTATCCTCCACCTTGCCCTCTTTCGCCAGCTCTCTGTCTGCTTTCTAGGGAATGAGCGTGCAGAGGGTTAGTGGAGACCTTTCTTCTCCTGCACCTCGCGCCTGCTCTCTGCTTGCCCACTGACAGTCCAAAGGGCCGGGGTCCAGCTACCCCCTGTACCTTGGGCTCACTCTCTTGCACTTTCTTAGTCCCTACACTGAACTGCCTGATAGATAGCCAGTGAACCAAGGAGAAAGAGATTGTGAGAAGAGGGAAGAGAGAAATAATTTCTCTAAATAATGAAGCTCATTCAGTTTCTCATTTCTGTATCTCTTGCCCAGCTCTCCTCTCCAAGAGCATGTAACAAACCAAATTTAGAGCCTCCAGACTGCAATCAAATCCATTCACTGCAGTGATGTGAAATTCATGAGACATGAATGAAGTTGAATTTCTGAGCAATTGCATGGATTTTCATCGTGGTGGGGGAAGGCGTGCAAATGCCACCATCGGTGACAGCCACATACCCAGCGAGGTGCCCGAGCGGGCACATGCGGTGTGGTTGTAAAGGGGTGAGAGGCTGGGATTTGCTTCTGCCACGGTGAGGGGGTGATGATGGAGGCGACGACTGTAGCTCCGGTTGTGCTTGAAAGTCTCCTTGCACTGGGACTGAGCAATAGCTCCTGCTCTGGGGAGGGCTGCACTCTTCAATGCACTCATTGCACGACTCCTACAAGCAATGATAGCAGGTGCACAATATAATTTAATCTTTAAAGAAAAAAAAACTCACTTGAGAAAAATTGGAGAGAATGTTGAAATGAGTCTTCTATTTTCCATTCTTGAGCCTGTGAAGCTTCTGTAGTACAACCAATGTCCAAGCCAAATGGTTTTGTCACAGCGCCTAACTTTATTTTAAGAGCTATATTGACTTAAAGATTTACAGAAACCTTCCTTGCTCTTTATAATCCTGGGTAAAAGAAGCACAAATTATTTTAGAGCACAGTATATTCTCATTGAAATGCTCATGAAATGAGACAGATAGCAGTCCCAAACACATTTTTTCATGGACAAAAGTGCTGAATCAGCATCCCGTGCCCTCAGAGCTAGCTACTGACAGCCGTGACAGCATGAAGTTAGCAAGAATTGAAGTCAGAGCACCAACTCAGCTTGCACCTGCTACCGAATGGTCATCACGCCCTGGTGAATAGAATCCCAGTCTAGCACCTTGGAAGGTGCGACGCTCAACTCACCATAACAAGTACCTTGCATTAACTGTTATTCCTTTAGATAACTTAACAATTACAGGTTCATTTTTCATGTATGTTGTTTCTAATCAAATTTCTTTCAGTATGCATGGGGATCGAATACAAGAGTAGAGAAGCAAGAAGTGTTATATATGAGAGAGATAAGGAACATCGGAGTCTCAGCACTGGTGAATCTTGCTTAGTGATGTATCTATCCCAGGAAAGAAATGAGAAGTGGAGAACAAAAAGACCAATTAACAGTTAATATACTAATTATAGAACATGAAGCAGCTGTATTCAGTTAGAAACAAATAGCCAAGTAATTACTAGAAGACTTGGGTCTATAATAGCTGGTTTCAAAGGTGCAGAGTGGGGCCAGAACTCTTTGTCATGGGGCCGTGGCATCGCCATAGCTGCATGAGATCAGTCAAGTGAGATGGTCAATACACACCGAGGTAAAGGTGCATTTACGCCAGGCTCCGAGGGGACATCAGGGTATCACATGAGAGAGGAAAACAGTAGAGCATGGAGATGAGCGCACCTGAGGTGTACACGTGAATTCCCCCAACAGTTACAGAACTGGAGGTTCGCTTGTATTTGTTGTCAGAGCAGCAGGGTCCTGGGAAGGGCTGGGGCGCAGCACTGTCCACTGCGGTTAAAAATTCACAACGGCAACTCTTAATCTTTTCGGCACAAGCTTCACCGCCCATGTTTGAGAAGTTGCTAAGGTAGGGGAAGAGTCCTCGGGTTTGCTAGGAGACAGGGATTAGGGAACTGAGGTGAGGGCTCTGAGGCCACTGGGGATAAAGGAGCTAGAAAGATTTTGGGGACTTGCCTTTGGCTTGCCTCACTGGCTGGGCAAAGGCAGTGCCCAGCTAACGAAAAGAGCCTTGCTCCTCATCCCCACAACCCTGTCTTCCTCCCTCCCGGCTCTCCTTCTTTCACTGCTCACCAGGACTTAAAATAGCAGCCATGGGCGACCAGATCACATGGGGCCAAGGGCAGGTCAGGAAGGAGAAAATATTGGGAAGGGGGTCTGAGCATTGAGTCCTCCCACAGAGGGGGAGGAGAGGATCTGCAGTGCTGTTTGAGGGCAGCTGCAGATCCCCTGGGATTTGTTTTCCAATTAGTAACAAGTCCATTACCAAACTCTATTTAGAGGGTTTTTCACTTAAGTAGCCAGCAGTTCTGTCTTGGATAGTGAATCTGTCAAATTCCATGGATTATATAGCGTAAATTCCATGGATTATACAGCGTACAGCCCTCCTTCTGCAAAAAAAAGGGAAGCAGGACAATACAGTGAGTCACGATCAGAAAAAAGGAGCTTGCTTTAAGAGCAGCATATGCCTGTTTTTCCAATCAAAGCACCTTGTTGTGTTTTTTAGTAGTTTTAGTAGTAGTAGTTTTTTGGACTTCAGTTTTTGCCTTACCAGCAAAGGGAAATGAATGAAAAGGGGAGCATTGATGATTCTTAAAAGGCACTGAGAAGGTAGATGGAGCCTTTTCACCAAAAGAACAAAGCAATTACAAATAATAAAATAAAAGGAACTTTTAAAACTAAGGAAAATAAATCTCTATTACCCTCGAAAAATAACTCAGACTCAACAGGAAAGTCACGGAGAAGACAAACTGGGTGCTTACACAGATAAAGGCATTTGGGCACGTCATAATTCATTAAAATAGCTTAAAATTGATTTAACCCCACGTTTCAAAGACTAAATCAATCTCTACTTAGGCAGGGCAGATGACCTCACGCCTACCTTCTATGTCATTTTCTGTGCTTCAGCCGAGGCTTTTAGAGTTGGCCTCTGGTAGGGGCGTGACTGTGGGCCAGGAGGAACATGGGCTTTGACCCAAGTGGTGCTAACTGGCATCTCATTTTTCAACAGTGCTGTCAGGTCTGGCCCATGAAACAGTGCAGGAGGGAGGACTCCCAGGGGTTGTTAATGCATGGCCCTTGCAATAGGCCTGAGCCTCAGAGTGAACCTGGCTCAGTGGTATCTTTCCATACAAAAATGACTTTGCAGCCATGACCACTCAGCTTTCCAAGGCAGCGTCTCTGAGCACATTTTCCCATCCCTTACACACAAGTGCACGCACACTTCAGAGATAGCTATTGTTCTTGTGCAAGGACAGTGAAACATGTATTAAACATTTACTTCTGCAATTTCTTCCTCAAAATCTTCTTCTGGGATGTTCTGAAAGAGCTTGGGACATACACAATAGCCTACTGTAACATTTTATTCGAGCTACGTTTATCTACTGCTTAGGTACGAAAATGTCACAATAAAGGTGCTGCAGGCTGGCGTTAATGAACCTTGTCCTGCCTCCAGCAGGGGAAGGCACGAAGAACTAGAACTTAGGCAGACAGCAGTTTGAACAGGCTCCGCATCTTTGACATTTAAACAAGAGATTGCTTCCTACAGCGACCATCTGCCCAAGCTTTGAGACACCAAATTATTTACCAGGAATCGTAGCAACACATCAAAGAAGTTGCTTTTGATCTTTGCAATGGTCTTAAGAAATATCCTGCGTAGACATGAGTTCGGTGACATCTGAACCCTTACTTTGGAGAAGTGCTCTTCCTAGGATGTAAACACTGACAGCAAGCTGTTGCAGGACAGAAGGACCAGCTTGAGCAGATGGACGATCTTTAGTCCGCAAAGCAGGAAAATAAGGTGCTCCCCATATTCTCACTCACCATCCTCTCTGTCAAATTTGGGCTGTTATTATTGTAATTAGAAACTAAACATTTTGGATGTCTTTTAGTGGCCAGCTAAATCAACCCATCAGCTGATGCTTAACAGGGGTATTATGGTCTGTTGCTTGTTGGCCTTTTCCTCTCACTGGCTTACTGGAAAGGAAGAATGACGGTCTCAAGTATTGTATCACTATGGCAGTAACCAAATCAGCGTGAAGCATGCATCCCCCGATTGCTGTTTCTGCACGCAGGCCGCACGCTTCGACAAATGCAGGATGAGGGATGCCACTACAGGGAGTGCCTGCAGCATCACCCACCTCAAAGCCCCCATTCTGAAATCAGACCCAGATCCTAAGATTCGCTTCTAAAATTGTGAGCTTTTGGATTGTGGATTGGTTTATTACTTAACTTCTGTGTACATTTGAATAACATTTTCAAATTTTCTTTTGCTGCTACAACCTCTAGAAATTCACCAGCACCCCTCCTGCTCCTGCCAACAGCTCCTATTACTGCATGGTTCTAGGAATCGAGACTGAGCCCATTACCTAAATGCTTATGAAAAAGAAAAAAACCAAACCCAAACACTATGGATATCTTAGTTTTACAAAAAGCTTGAAAGCTTCACTGAAGTTTGAAAAATCTTCCAAATATTAAACTTTTGCCCTTATTGAGATTCAACCCTCCTTTTAATCAGTAAACCCACAGCTAAACATCTGGAATTAAAGTTAATATTTAGCCTTTGAATAAATAAGAGACCTTTTGGGAATAATGTGCTTATTGGGGAACTCTGAAAAAAAGACATTTACAAGAGTGTTGCTTTTGTTTTATATTGTATGGGCTTTGCTGGCAATTGGTACGACTAAAGCAAAAGCGGCAGAGGCAGCTTTTTTTATTTTTAGAAACACAGACATCCACAGTGATGATTTATAAAACCTCTCTAGTGAAGACAAAGGGTATCCTCTCCATATACTTACCTGAGAAAAGAATTTGTTTTCAAAAGGCAAAAGTTAATAATTTCTAAATAGAAAGAGTCAGGCTTCTCTAGAAACACCATGGTCATTCTTTTTGGAAGCAAAAACATCTCAAGTATCATCTGCAGAGGACCTAACAACTAACTCAAACATTGTGGTGGTGTATTTCATTCACAGAGCTGCTCAGGACCTCTAGCTGTGGAAGAGGGCCACCGTTGCAACAGGTGCCACACAGAACAGAAACACGGCTTTATTCCTCTTACTGCTAACAGCTAACGTAGAGCAGACAACCCTACTTATATATACACTAAGTACACTATATATATTTACCACATAGTTCTTTAAAATCTAATGAGAGGAGTACTCTGTTCTGTTACAAAAATTCAAGGCTAATTTACATGTGATAGTGAAAATATCGCTCAGTGCAGCGCTACGGGCAGCAAGGTTTGAATAGTTCTAGACCACCGTGTTTCCCCCCCTCCCCAAATAGGTGTACCACAAAATCATAAAATATTCTTTCATTTCTTGCTGGTCTACAAATGCTTGCCCAAAATGTTACGTCGTAAGGAAAAACTAACGTTTTGCTCCCTTCTCCAACAAAAAGGCCGGTTAGTCCTTCTCCTTGTGTCACCAGAAAAGACAAATATCCGTATCAGCCATTACTTTCACTCCATACGTTAAAAATCAACCAACGAACTTACCTTGACTTCTTTCACTCTCATTTGTTCACAGCAGATAGGTTCTCAAACGCTTCCCAGATTCCCATCCTCTGCTGCACTGGCCTCCTCTGAGTGTGAAGTTTCCCATCTTCCACAACGCTCCAGTGTTCCGAGACCTCCATTTTTCTCAGCACCCTCTGCCTCCAAAACTTTTTCTCCCCCCCCCCCCCCCCCCCCCCCCCCCGTTACGTTCTCCTTTCCTAAATTCACTTCACTGGATCACTTTCAAAGCTTCTATACTTTGCTCTTCCTCAGTAATTTCCTATCCTCTCCTTTAAAAAAAAAAAAAACCAAAATCACAAAACACCCACCCACCCTATCCATCTCCTCACACTTTCCCTCTCCCCTCACGTTATTCTGCCCAACTATCCTCACTGTTACTGCCAGCTGAGTTGTATGTAATTCCCATTTGTCTTCCCTCACAAATCTCTCATCTCCTCAAATAGTTTTAGTTTTCCCATCTCTCTCTGTTTCTGTGATTTATATCCCTTCCCCAAGTCCTTTCGGCCTGCCTGCATTGTGAATCAGAACATCAAAACGTTGTGATAATGTTATTTTTCATTTGCTGTGGGGAATTCTTTTTGTTGATGTAAGCCAAGTTTGTGAAGACTGTGTGATGAATGTATATTTTAATGATAACAGGGTAATGAGGTTTCCAGTACCCTCATCCACCTGGTTTAGAATTCTTGCCGGCATTCTGTAATTCCCGGTGGAGCCTCTCAGCGGCTGCCATCCTTGGCAAGAACAGCAGTTGAGCAAAGCCTCTCTCTTCCCGGCTCCGCTTTCCCTCCTTCACTTCCTCTTCCCCACTGCCATCCAAAAACGTGTGGAGAACGGGTAGAGCCTGTTACACAGACTGAACCGCCCTCCTTCCCAAATAATTACTCCTAGGAAGTAACGCACAGGAATGTTCAAATTCATGGTCCTTTGCACTACATTTTCTCTTTTCTAAATCCACTGGAAATTAAGATATATCTGCTGCTGCTGCAAAGAACACATACCCATGGATCTATTAGTGAAACACCTATTTCACCAGCACTAGAGATTCAAGCACGGAGAATGCGAAGTGGCACTGTAGTAAGACTGATGGGGAGACAATGTGGGGGGTGGGGAGGAGGGTGGGTATGCCTGTGGAAATGCAAGAACCGAGAGGCATGGGGTCTCAAAGTCACAGAGAATCCCGGTGCTGACCGTAAGAAATAATTGTATTTGTCACTTCACAAACATTGTAAGAAAGAATACAAATGAAGGCAGTAATAGGGTTATAGTTACAAGGTGAAAAAAACAATGGTCGCACAAAGAAAAAACACGAAACTACTTAAAACAACCAAATCTTTTAATTAGAAAGCAACAAACATGCAAACAGCAGGTATAGAAATTTATCTGAACCAACGTTTTTACTATAATGAAAGTTACTTTAAAACATTGATCCAAGCTCCCACATTTGCAGGTTAAGGAAAATATTGCACTTTGCATCTTCTAGCACCCCTCATACATGGCAAAACATTTTAAAAACATTTTTGCTTATTTTACTTGCACACTCTCCCAAAGTCATGCACACAGTCATTCAAAAACAAAAGGTTAGGTTATCCAAAAGCAATACCTTAGAATTGCACTAAAGCTCTGTAAGGAAAAATATAATTAATGTCTTATACAAATTCCATTAACGTCTAGGTGCTTGCACACAACTGCCGGTTACTCTTCATCTTCGTTTTCATTTTCCTGACCAGATCCTTCTGATCTGTCACCTTCCAATCGATCTGTAAGACACAGAGATTTCGTAAAGAGAACGTCTGAAGTTTTCAGGTTTTGGTAAATATTTATAGTGTGCTGTCTCCCTGGGCTATTACACAACAGTGGCCGCGGGTTATAGAGTAGCAGAAAGTCCGTATGGACTGACAGCAGAGATTGGGTAGAAATGTTACCACAAGAAAGGAGAAGAGGAGAAAAAGCCCTAAAGGATTGCCAGGCATAAAAGCGAAATTTGTGTCCAAAAGGAGAAACCTTGTAGCTGCTGATTGGCTGTCAGCACAGGGAAGATGAATGCAAGCATAATATTAAAAAGAGATGGTGAATACAAGGGATTGAAACACTGTTCTGGGGAGCTAAAACTAGAATGGCTGCAGTTAGAAATTCGTATACTCCAGAAAACTGGGGAATGACTATCTGTCACTGTGTACATCAGAAAAAGTACCTTCTGACGCAAATGTTTAGAGAAAGGCAAATACAGAAATGTGTGAGGGAACATGACTGGCTCAAGACATATCACTCAAACAGCATGCACTGTCAGGTTAAGAAACACTCCGCCCAGCCTAACACAGATTTTTGCTGAAACCGTTGTAACTCAAATGTTGGGCAGTTCTTTGAGTATTTTACTCCAAAGAAATCAAAACAATGAAGAAAAAACCAAACTAATATATTCATTTACAGCAGTGGTGAGGCACACCACTGGGCTGGATACAGTGGCATCCTCCTGGCTCTCCAGTTCTCACAGATCAGCAAAAGGTGAAAGAGGAGCAGCAGCTGCTGCCAGGCAGAGCTTCCCTCCTTCCTCATCACTATAGGCCCACTGCTCTTCCCAGCCGGTGCTGGAGTCCCCATATTCAATATCTACAGTCACTTTCACCCTCATCTACAGTTCTGTTAGGTTTCCGCCTCATATGCCACAGAGCCTCCCAAAACTTTGTCTCCTTGCTTCCCACCCAGTGTGATGTCTCTCCATTGTCCTGCATCTTCAGTATCAACCCACTGCAGTCAGCCTCTTCAGCGCTAACACCCAGGAACGCCAGTTCCCAACAACAAGTCCCCATGTAACCCCTCTTATCACCAGTTTCAGTCCCTAGGGAACTGCTCCTTCACTGAAGGGACATGCTAGTACCTGCTGCCCCAGGAACAGCTGCCAGCGGCCTCACTGATATCTCCCACAGTCCTGTATCTTCACACCCTCCTCTGTCCCCAGACAATTCCAAGCCCGCAATGATAGTTTATCTTATGACTCATTCCAGACATCCCCAATAGTTTTCCCACCACACAGCACTCACCTTAAAGATCATTCCTTAGAAAAGAGAGTATTTTTCAACATCTAATTAGTACTACATTATGAATAAACCATTTCGGGATGGACAGTATGGTAACATCTAAAAATATATTTTGCTCTTTTCTTGCTCTTTGTTTTGAGGTAAAAAAATAACAGCTGCAAAAATGTTGCAAGTCTCACACTAAAGAAGCAATTCCTAAGTACTTCTATTAAAAGACCCTTAAACGACCCTTGAATCTTCTCACCAACCCCAAGCGTAGCCACAGACAGCTGAAGATCTTGATGGTTCCCCAATCCATCTGCTATTTCATAGACCAATGTGGTGGACAAGCTCTTCAGAAGTCTCTCACCTGCTCTTATATGATTCAACGAAGCCAACATTCGTAACATAAAAGAAGCTGGAACAGTAATAGTGTTTCTGGTCTCTTCCAGCATTAATTCATTACGTGTTATAACCTGGAGGCAGGAAAGGGGGGAAAAAGCATCAAAAATAAACACAAAGTTGTATTGCATCAATATTGGTTTGTAGATACAAAGTTTCTATGCAAAAGGCATCTAGAGTGTCCAAAATTACAATAAGGGAACAATAGTTTAATAATTACCATCGAATACAGTTATACCAGTTGCATGCGGTAAGAGAAGTCAGACAGTGGACTCTGCCTACAGATATATAGTTGTCTATCTAAACAACATTCTAGTAAGATCATCATTCTGTTGTCCACATACATGGTAGATATTAAGATGAGCAACTGAGAAAAACTCCTGGAAATGAGATCTTGCACAAAGTAAGGAGGAATGATGACAGAAAGTGCTGTTTCAGATGGCAACTGTTGTAGAGAACAAAGTGCTACCACCAGGGCTGGCCAAGAATGTGGGAAGGAAAAGCGATGAGGTTACCCTAAACTCCTACCTTCATGCTGCTTGAAACTTCTGGAGAAAATCCAAGGAACACAAGCAATTACTCTATCCCAGTTCAGGAACATTCTTCAGCTCCATAATTCTTTCTAAACAGATCTATAGCTTGACTCTAAATGACTTGAAAGAGCCAGCTCCTACTGTCTTAGATTCAAGGGGAAAAAAAATCACTAATGAATACTTCTAGCTCTTTTGCCTCCTTCCTTGTGGTAGTTCCTTGCCATCCTTCTTGCTTTGCCGTTAAGTTCCAATTCCACACCTTAGCTTGTCTCTCAGCTTTCAGACTACGTTCTCTCATTATCACTAAGCATAAAAAATTTCTTTAGGTGGAGGCAAGTTCTGACTATTATTCAGTCCTTCCTCCCAGATCAGCTGCTGTAAGGCAGGAAAATAACACACTTCTCTTTCTCCCTGAGACTCCTTCTCAAGCCTGTCCCTCTTGTGAGGAACATGTTCTTGCAAATGTCCGCAGTGGCCTTCTCCTAGCCAAATCAAAGCACCTCTCTTCTGTCATTCTCATCTGTTTACCGGGAACTTTGCGCAGCTGATCGCTCCCTAAACGAAGCAAACTGAGAAGACAGCAGGCTGCCACTTTTTTCCTCTTTCACCTCCTATTTCTCTAGTGCATCACCAGTAACACCCTTTTGACAGCTTGCCTCTGATGCTTTTTCTCTATTCAGAGATTTGTTCCCATCCCCGCTGTCTTCTCCTGTTCACAAAGGTCATGGCCTCTCTTGATTGTAAATACAGCTGTATATCTATACTGAACTTTCCCCAAACACAGTGCTTCCTCCCTAGACCTTCCCTTCTATGGAAAATTCAGTTCAGGTCTCTTGGACACTTACTCTAGCCAAACTTAATACGGTGAAAACTGTTTTATTGCTATAAACCTGTCCTGTCCTCTACATAGGTATTTCAATATGAGGATTAAATTAAAAAACAAACCCAAGAGAACATGTGAAATTACAAATCATACTGTGGTCAAGTTTTCTGTAAGTTCTACATTTTTTTATTAAAGAAAAATAATAGAGTCTCTAAATAATTTGCTATTATTTAAAATTAAGTGACAAAAGTATCAGCACAATAATTACTTTTAACACACATTTATATTTAGACTCATTTTAAACCCTGAAGGCTTCAAAACACATCATAGATTAAAACTATCATACAATATACACAGAAGTGTCACTTCACCCAGGGCTACTTCTGCTAAAGCAATGGGAAAGGTTCAAAAATCACAAGTGGATAGTATGGGGGTTTTTAGGGGAATGGGGAGGAGGGTGGCTAAGGGTTGTGGGTTTCTGTTTGTTTTAAATATATGTAGCACTAATTTGAGAAATAATAATTTTAAAAAAAAACAAAACAAAAAATGTACCAGGCTACTATATCCTGCTGTCCAAGAGTTTGCACAAAAAAAAGCCAAACCACCCCACAGCCAAATTTGCCCTAATATAGTACTTACAGAAAAACATCCAACATTTTAATACATTTTAATGTAAATCACTAAAATATGATTATTCAGCAGTCAACTATGAAAACAACATGTTACAGAACTCTACATGCAGACTTTTATAACTGATTGGCCTGCAATCTTTGCTTTATTCCATGAAGTTCACAATTTGCAATCTTAACCTTAACTCCCTTTTATGCCACAGAATATTTAATAGTATTGATTTTTGCACTCCCTGTTCTTCTGTATATCGTTGTATTTCCTTCAGTTAATTTATTTGTGTAAGGACAACCACTACCTTCATTTCTAATTCCTGTCAGTTTTCCTTTTATATCTGACTGTTCCTACTTTTTCCAACTTTTTTCATGTACATAATACCATATCATATAATTTCTAGGAGAGTTAATAAACTACAAAGTGGCTCTGTGTGCTGCCAATGATATGAAAGTTAGCTATTATAAAGGGCAGCTTTTTAGTTGTAGCTCATTAGCTGAGCATTAAATAACTCTGTTAATTCAATATCAGTAATTTGCACCAAAGGCTTTTACAGAATCAGAAGATGCAACATTACCATGAAAAAGGAGGAAAGGTTCTTACCTCATCTGCAAGTTTTCTGTTAAAAATCTTCGATTCTTCCAATGGTGACCAAATTTTTATATCATAATCAATACCCGAAGAGGCCAGAACTAGAAGTAATAGTAATTCTAAATTAAATATGTTATGTCTTTACCAGTATTTTCTGCACTTCAACTGGAGTTGAAGAAAAATACTTCACTTATAGCATTTATTTGCAAATGTCAGTTCCCATGCTGAACATACAGCTATGTAATTACTAAGTCTCCATACAAGATCTGAGCTACATATTGTACATTTTTGAATATACACATATATATAAAGAAAACACAAGCAAACTTCAAGAGCCTACTTTTTTAAATTAAAAAAAGCACTGTGATATACATAAGATAGGAGCAGAAAGTAAGAACAAACCCAGCGACTACTAATATATTTCTGCTGACACCCTGATAAGTGTATGCATTAATAGCAAAGCCTTAGTATTTGTAGACCCAGATACAAAGACAGAGTAAGATAATTTCAAACGTATTTTGACATTTGATAATTTCAGTGTATTTCATGTAAATTTATTTGATATTCAAATATAAAGAAGCAATGGATGTTCTTATAAACACTTGTTAAAACATGGAAAATGAAGTTGCAGAACATTCTCTACAACACTGCACAAAACCACTACGGGAACAAAAAGTCCATAGAAAGATCTGTACAAGATTAACTGCCCTACAAGGAGGATGACCTCATTGTTACATTTTCAGTGCGTGACAGGGAGACAGTCGCACTCCATCAAGAAATCGGTAAAGCTACAGGGCATTTTTGAGAGGTGCTTCCAAAGGCAGTGTCCAACCTAGCCACACACTCCAAACATGTACAGGAGCGCAATTCCAATTAAGCATTGTAAAGTTCAAGGCTGATCCAATGCAGGGCAGTATTCCATGTTTCCACAAACTGTCTGAAAAAAACCCAGCCTCTTCTGGTATTATTATAACTTTATTTGCTTATTTATTTACAGCTGACTGTTACTCTGCAGCCATATAAGCTATGAAAAAAGAAATAACGTGAATGCTTTCTTTGACTGTGTCAGAAGCTGCAGAATGGTTCAGATTTTCCATCTACATGTCAGATGACATATGATTCCTTCTACTACTTTGGTCCATCTTTTCTATAAATATTTTCCCCTAAATACAAATTAATAGAATTTCTATGAATTTTATTCATTCTTCTGATCTCACAGAGCCAGTGAGACTCGGACACCCACTTCACTCAATTTTTTGAACAGAGCCAAGTAGAGACCAGATTCCAATATCAATTCCCAAAGTGTTGCTGGCATTTCAGTGACCCCGTATTTCCCTCATTAGTGTCATGGAAAACATTTAATGTATTGAGGGGAGCAAGAAACGGAGATTCTTCTTACTACATCTTAACTTTCTATAAATACTATGTCAGTAACGTTTTCATTCCAAGATGTTACTGACTAAAGAGGGTTTTAAGAGCCTAAGGTCATTAGTAAAAGACAAAATTAAAAGTAGTATTATCTAATTTGCATGGGAAAAAAAATGAACAATAGTTCATTCATCATTACAATGATCTATTAAGGAAAGAATTTAAGACTGAGCCTTAAAATGCTTTACTACAGATAACCTGAACATGCAGACTGTGAAAAACGATCATCTTACTTGGGTCAAATGGATGAGGCTGAAGACAGTTCACCACATGATTATCAGCTTCCAGCAGCATGAGATGTTCAGCAGTATGTCGATCCCATATAAAAATATGGCCACAGTCTGAACCACTCATGACAAAGTTAGATCCCCAAAAATTGGCTTCCTTTATCTGCAGTAAAAACAAAAATAACAATTACTTCATAAGACTAGCTTGGAAAGCACATCAAAGAGTATACTCCCATTTCTGCAATAACATTGCCTCTGAAGTAAGAGCTCTGCAAATGCAGAAACAACATTTCAGGAAATCTAAAGGAAACATTTAAAGAAAAATTGTCAAAAAAAGAAAATTCAGAAGGTTAAAGATCTCCAGAGCAAAGTGGCTGCTAACAGAAAAAAGGAGAGGAGTTGGTGCAGACCGAGCAGTTTGGAAATAAGATGACAGCAGATTTGCCACTTTCCAAAGGGACTGAAGGGTATTGCGGAAAGATCCAAGATCCTTGAGAAGGCGCCCAGAAAACCAGCCACCAGCATAGGTTGTTGCAGTGCCTCACAGTCCGTGAAGTGATGCAGGCAGCATGCACCTGGGCCGCTCCCTTCTGGCAGCTTCTCCTGGAAGCTCTGCTGGTGCTAAGAGAGGCTGCCGGAAGGCTGCCTCTGGAGCAGGGGGACGGTCTCAGCAGAGACGGCAAAGGCTTCCTGTCGCGTTCTGCCTTTCCTCCCCTGCCATCAACGCACAGCCTCTGCTCCTGCTCTCCATGCGATGAAGAGAGGAACAACGTCCTCTGGGTAAAAGGAAAAGGGATGTTGAGGGAACAGGATGCTCATGCTTTAGGCTAATATACTATATAATGGTTTATTACATCATCTATTTCCCTTTCCTTGTGTGAAGTGCTATAATTCAGTAGGCGTTTAAATGCCTTAAGCTCCATAAGTATTCATGGCTCGTCAGCATCATTGGTCTGGATACACATTTGCTAACAATGCTAAGAACACTTTTCTAATGAAGTGACCATCTCTCCCCTCTAAACGACTAGACTGTCTCGTCCCTGATTCTGAGAATTAAAGAAAATAACAGATACGGTCAATGACGAGATAGCTAGCTTGACCTGTACTTGACTTGAAAGAGCCTTTGGGAGAGAAGCGAGTAGATAAATCTGGACTTTTTTCTCCTCTTTGTTCCCATCCCTCTCTCCGAAACATGGTAGTGTCATAGGATTATAAGAGTAATATATTATCTGATAATAATTTATATATACTAGTTATATTTTTGTATGGATTCATGTATTTATTATTTATATTAGACTATAATATTTTAATTTCTTAAACATGATTTATTTATAAATAGTTACTTGTGTAGTAAATACTGTATTATTTATTAATTGGGTATTTACTAATTCAGTGGGGAAACCCAGGCTCCTTGAGTGTTTCACAGATCTGCAATCTCATGAGTTTTGGAACTGAAGGCAGCTGAAGCAGTCTGTCCTAGCAAACAGAGTAGCATTAAAATGAAAATGATCATGTAAATGACAGAGAAATTGCAGGCCAGGAAAAAGTGGCAGTAGTATCAGATATCAATTTCCTTGAAATATAATGTTGACATTCCTCTACACCTGTCACATTCAAGATTCCCTTATGATTACAGCCTGAAAGAATGCGGCTTATTCAATTTCTGAGCCAAAAAAGCCACTCTAGAATATTTTTTTCAAGAAGCAACTATTAGGTTTGTTAGATGTAGAATAATCTTTCCATGCCAAGGCCTCTCTTGCCCTCCCTTCCTAAAAAGATGTTACCCAAATGAAGCCAATTAGCCTGAGCAAACAAGAATGGATCACTTCCTTCACTAATGATTAGAATCTTCTTCAGAAATCACTTCTGATTTTACTCAGAGTAGGACATCAACATAACCATTGTTAAACTTTTAAAAACAGGAACAGGCTAGGCAGCAGTACCTTTCTCCATTGCTGTCCTACATCATCTATAGGGTGAGAGGTTAGATGGGGTGGCAGAGGGAGGAGACATTGCTTCAAGAACAGTCACAACTCAGTCACAAGATGTGAGCTGAAAGCTCCACAACAGTTCGATGTCTGTGCTGGAGAAGAGAGTCTGGAAGTTAAAAACGTAATCCTACACACAAGATTACGCTTTAAACAGTTACCAGTACCTCTTACAAACTCTAAATTGACATACACTGGGCAAGAGAGAGCCCTATGTAAGCAGAAGTTTCCTACACAGCAGCTTTCAGAGTTCACACAGATGACGGCCAATGTTTGAAGTTTAGCATAAAATAATTTCGTAATTTTTGCTATTTAAGAATATCTCCAGCATAAGGGACAGAACTTTGAGTTTGAGACCATTTACGCAGAATCCTACTATGGAATTATTTTCCAAGTAGCACATTGTAATAAAGCTCTAAAGAGGACAGTGCCTGCATCCTTATCTTTCTTTTTGCATAGTTTCCTCAGAAAACGCATTGGAGAAAAGGGCAGAGACATTGTCTTGCTCTGTGCTTTGCCCTAGCTATCTTGATTTAAAAATCACCGTGATAAAGAACCATATTAGTAAGCTGAACCCTTACCACTGTTAAAAACAGGTACTTTATTTCCAGCATGAGTACGTCCAGTTTTAAATTTAAGGCTTGCTAGATCTTTGTCTGTAGAATATGTACCAAGGATTGCAGTCAGTGCAATAGTCATCCTGATGTCTAAAAATAAGCCAGAGAAACTGCATTCCTGGATTCTGTAGTGAAAGACGTGTTTCCAATATATTCATCTTTTGGCAGCTTTTGTCTTATAGCTCCTCTTAATATATATTTTTCATTATCATGTTAGAAGCACATCTAAATTATCTCCAATAATAAATAACTTTATATTTTGATTCTCAATTATGACTTCTTCCTGCTTTCTTTGTATTCTCTTAGGTAACTGCCGATTTCTAATATTCATAAAACCTAATTTTAGTACCACATAAATTAACAGAATTGAAATTCACATTTAAAAATTTTGTTTTCAAAGTCATATACACACTCAATTCTACTGTATGCATACACAACTTATCCCATTTATTAGGTACACACAGATGCTCTAGTGAAGAAAAGTTTCTTTAAAGTCAATATTTTAAAAGGGGGACTCGAGACTTGGGGTGAGTGGAATAGAGGAAGAATGGCATATATATATGAAAGGAGATAAGACTAGGACTGGAGGGAAAAATAGTGAGGAAGAGACAGGAGAGAGACAGAACTGAAGGCACACAGCAAAAGACAAATTTTGAAGAAAAAGAAAGGGATTTGGGGCTCACAAGAGCATTTTTTCCTCCAAGAGCTAGAGAAACAAGAAATTCCGCCCTCCCCCCCCCCGCCATTCCACTACCATCTCACCCCCGCTGACATACTTTCAGGTCTGTTTCATTAAAAAAAAAAAAAAAAAAAAAAAAAAAAAAAAGAGTAACACCCAGTACTCTAATGACATCATTCGAGTGGTTACATGGCAAGGATCCTTGCGCTGGACCTAAAAATGTTCTAACCCTGCCAATGGTGCAAGCAAACATCAATATCATGCTACTTATCTTTTGCTTTCTGACAATATGAGAATCACACTTAAAATATGCTTATTAAAAAAATTGTAAGATTGCCAAACTAAGTTCTCAAAAGTAAGGAAGTACCAGAATTATTCAATTTGCCTGCATAACCTTAATTCACTCTCCTTATATCTATCTATATGTATTAAAATATTTCATGTTCATGTAATTGACAAGACAACTTTATCCCTGGGCTGCTCAGGTGTGTAGGAGACAAGATCTCTCTAAGCTGTCTCCTTTGCAAATTTAAAAGGGAAATACCATCAGACCTCGCCTTGCAGGAAAGAGGGTACCAATCAAAAAAATAATTAAAACGAAGTTTGCCACCATGGAAGCCAGCAGGGAAAATTACATCATCTTCCATTGCGTGCATTTCTCGTCATAGGTGCTTATGTAAAACAAAAGCAAAAACATCAACTCACATCCCAAAGAAGCCAAACCACAAAATCTGTGAAATAATCTGTATAATAAGACATACGCAGATGGAGACTGAATTAAGACCACTTAGGCAAGTTTAGTTTTAATATTGCCTAACTACAAAGTGCTGGATGCTACGACTTTTAAACTAATGGGGTTTTGAGCAATTAAAATGAATTTCTGAAATGCAGTGCAAAACTCCTTGTCATTAATCAGTTTATTCTAAGCCTTGTTGCTTATGTAGACTGAAATGTGCATTTACTGAAGCATTTTCCTCCAGTGTAATCAAAGCCAATCACACAAACTCTAGTAAATTGCTTTTGGAGGTAGAGGGACTACTCTTCAGATCATCTGCAAAATAATACACCTGCTACTCCTACAAAATACCACCTAGTACTTAGAACTTCACATCTTCAAAATACTGTAAAAAGCAAAAAAAGAAATAGCAAGGCAAATAGCATTTGTTTCTCGTGCACCACTGCTTTACAAACACAGTAACTGCATTTTTCGCAAAATACAATATTTTGTATGAAAAAGACAGAGTATCTAGTAGTTAGATTACGATTCAATAACTAGCATTATTTCCTTTTTTTAATTCAGAGATGTCAAAGCTCTTCAAAATAATGATTTAATCCTCGCTTTCCCTTCCAAGCTGTTCAAAATTATTTTTTAATCTTTACCTTTAAAGAGCTTGGAAGGGAAAGCGAGGACTAAATCGTAATTTTGAAGGTAGGCACACTTTATACCACTTAAGCTGACAGACAAAATGAAAAAGAAGTTAAGAAAAATACCCAAGATTTCAAAGGAAGTTAAGAGGAGAGAGTCTTAAAACTCAAGAAAACTTAAATGCCTAACATGGTGACACATGAGTCACACTAATTTTAATTTTCATGTAGAGCAAATTATACGGCTTCCAACTGAATATACAAGAAAAAGTGCTTACAATACATTACAATATCCTTTTTGGCAAGCATATCAATGTGGCAGCTACATTGATTCAGTCCTTAAAATCTCTACAGTTCCCAAAACAGACAAAGACTTTGTACCATTGTTCGGGAGTTCCGATGACCTTTATAAACCATCTTTATTAAAGGACGTCTAATGTTCAGCGTTTCCAGTTCTTCCATTTCTTTTCTTTCTTTCCTCCTTCTGAAGAGCTCCTGAATGCGGGCAACAGCAGAGCGTCTATAAATTGCAGACAAAGAGAACACTACTGAAAGTCCATCTCTAAATACTGAAATGGGCTATCAAAAAGGACTATAAAATAATAATTAGGCACTCAAACACACTCTCTATAGTTTGGAACAGACATCAACATTATCCCAAATGTAAAATTACAGACTTTAATTTTTTCCATCCTGGCTTAGAACAAGAATAGCATGCAAGACGGTGGAATGTCAAGTGATGCAACATTTTATTCCCTCTCTGAAGAACAAACTTCAGCTGTTGGCAAAATTCACATGCTATTTTATTCTTCAGTGCTACAGATACCCTCCACCCACAATGAGTAAAAATTCTGAAGTGAAAAATCTATACCGAAACAGAAGTTTCTAAAATGTAAAAAGTTATTAAGGTTCTAGTGCGCCTTCCAGTATGATTTGTTTTTTTCCCCAAAATTTTGTTAAATGTATTTTTCTTCACTACTTCTGTATGACAAGACTCAAGATTTAGACAGCTTTTAAAAAGTTCCTACTGAGGCAAGAGATGATTTGAGATCAACTATTTAGCAACTATCCCATACGTTAGCAGTGAGGGCTACAGCTGAAGATTTCCTAGAATAACAGAGAAAAAATAGCTAAATCATGTATTTTGGCTTGTGAATATTTAATTCCAGGAATCTACTTTTTGATTAATCTGTGAAAAGACCCTGGTGCCAAATTTTTCCTGTTTAGCTCTTAAGTTTGCAGATCGCCATAATTCCAGCTATAACCAAACTGTCACATCCCAGCACCTACATCTAATTCTTTTTCTTCTTTTATGCCATGTCAGGGTTGCTATTAGCTTCGAGGTCCTGAACACGGTCCAAGGGGAATGTCACTCTCCAGAAGGAGCAGGTACAGATTTTAGCAGGATGCAAGGAGTCGAAGAATTAGAGGAATTTATATGATCCTGAAAAGTAAACTGAGCCAGAACTGAATATATTTGCAACATCCGTACACTGCTACCAGAAAGCCAGCAACTTGAATTTGTCCACAAGTAATGTGGTATGGTGTCTTAGTCACCGATCCTGGAGACTCTTGCAGCAAGTCCTCTTTTCCAGAAACCCCCCCACCAGATCTATCTCATAACTAATTCTCTTGGCCAGTGGTCTGCTTAGATTTTTGTTTCATTTTTGTCATAGGAGAAAGTTGGACCAAAAAAATTATGGTAAAGTAAGTGTTATCCTACACCTAGGCAAAGAAGGAAAACGAATGCAAGTAAGGAGTCATTAATATAGATTTAAAAAAAAAAAAAAAACCCAACAAAAAACAAACCAAGAAACCACAAACTGTCATACTGAGACAGATCATCTAATACAGCTAAGCTTTTAAAAGATATTTTAATACTTATTTTTATAGCAACTAGAAGAGATTTGTAAGCACTAGCCAATAGATCCACTTAACAGTGGACTATTTATTATAATACGTTTCTTAGACGTTTGTCTAGCAAACAATCCCAGAAAAAATAGACTACTACTACTTCCTTTGTGAGAGTTTTCTATCCCCTCAAAATCTCTTATCTGGGCAATTTTCTATTTCCTCCTTCTTATACTACACTAAATAAATATACCATATTTGTTAGTTAGTCCTTACAACATATGGAGCCTCAACTTTAATTTTCAACAGATTTAAGAAGAGGGTTCTTCAAGAAGTCTTCATACAATGGAGGGAAAAAAAGAAGCCCGTGTTCTTTATCTACTGTGCTTTAAAGATTATGGAATTATTCTCCTCACCAGCTTACTGCTATGTGAAGGAAAAAGAAGGGTGGCTTGTATGTGACAGGCTACATAAAACACTTACTGAAACTTTAAACAATTATTTGTACATTTTTGGTTCTGTACTCGTTTTTTAAAAAACATGGGTTTTACGTGAGAAAGTAAAAGCAAGAATCCTGTAATAACAACTACTCTGCTACCAACCCCATCAGGGATCACACAGCTTTGGAAACAGCACACACAGCTCTTCAGCACCCTAAGACCCTTTTGGTTTCAGAAGCATGCCTGCTAGCCTTACACCTATCACTTACTATGATTGCTATTTGTATTTTCGGTGTATTTATCCACATTAAATTAATTAATAAAAGATGCGCAGGGAAAAAGCTGAGAACATCATTAGGATTGACAAAGCAGTAGACTTGTCTAGCTCTTTCAGAAGGGTTACTTGCTAGATAGCAGTAACAAGTCTTGGGATTAGAAGATGGTATTAAACTAACTAACTGGTAACCCAAAGTAGTTTCTTGCATAATTTTTCATCTTAGCATCTCTAGAAAAATTAATTCCTCCTCTAAATTCCCCTAGGCTTGAATGCAGACATTACAAAAAAATCTCAAGACTATTCAGTAGTCAGAATCATGCATTTTTAAATAAAAGCAGAAGCACAAAAGCAACTTTTAGTAAAAACTGTCTTTCAACTAAATTCAGCTCTGCAGTTAAAATCCTGATTTTGGGTCTTACTTTAAAAGACATGAATGGATTGATATTTTGTTATCTTGTGAAGTCGACAATTACCTTCAACAGGGAGAACGCAGCCAAGCACCCATGGTTATAATGGTGATACTGTTATCGGGCACTCTAGTAACATACTGCTAAAAGCAGGAACCTGGCAGAGGCAAGTCTTCTCCAGGAAAGATAACTATGAGCCCCATCGAATGACATTGCAGAACAAAGAACATCACGGGAAAAAGAATTCTCTCTGAGAGGTATTCCTTTTCCATAACTACAGATTTTCTACACGTTTTTTAAGTCACACAAAAAAAAACAATTAAAAAATCCAAAATATTTTGTTTTGTGGCTGTTTAATTTTCATTTGTATTTGTGATAAGCCATTTCTGTCTGTGCCAACATAAACTTAGTAGCCCAATCACTTGGAGCATCAGCAGATAAAGCAGTGCGCTGTGCAATTCACACTGTTCTGAAGTTCAGCCTAAGCTAAGCCTGACTGTGAGCTGCTGCTTCCCTTCCAAACTGTGTACTCTGCCAAGCACAAAACCTCAGATAATGAAATTTATGCACATTGTGTCGGCACTCCTCAGGCAGCTCCATCAATTAATACAGTTGTATTATGTATTCACATTCAGGCATCAAATAATGAAGATGCCTGAGAAATGTTGCGTATAGATTAATGTTATTAATTTTACAGTACAGAAAACGTTAGGTCTTGTAAAGCCAATGAAACTGAACTTTGTTTTAGTTATGCCCTTATACTGTAGGTAGTGCTCTGACTTCAGAATGATTCAGTACTACTGTCTGGTCTGCAGGTGTAAAGCCTTTTTAAGTGTGCTTTGCCAAATGTTGTGGTACCTTAGTGCAATATCTTAGGATAAAGTTGGTGTGTGTAGTCTTAGTAAGATTGAGGCCAAGATGATGTATGGTGCTTTCATTACTTCAGTGGAGTGTGCCTTGTGGAAAGGTGATTTTTAAGTATTATTTCCAAAAGTAAGAACATAGACATGAACCAGAGCACAACTTTTCCCCTTATGATCAGCCAGGTTTGAAGTCTTCAAAGTCGATTGTTGTAAACATTAATTATCAAAAGCCTGTTTAAATTAAGCCCTAGATGAGTGGAATAGGGCTTTAGAAGTGAAGCCATTATTAAACATAGGTTCAAAAGAATAAAAACCAAAATGTAAACCCACAAAAACCCTGTGATGCAGGCTGATGCACAGCTATGTATTCTGCATAGAGAGAAATGGAAAAAATGTAAACTAGCAAGTTAAGCCTTAAAAAAAAAAGTCATATAGGCATTTTCTGTATGTTTAGAAATTCTGAAGCGTAGTAAGGCATTTTTAAAAATGAAAATCTATGCAATTTGCACAATTAAATAACTAGTTTGTTTCTTAAAGCACAATTTGTCACATATTGCTCTTTAAAAAAAAATATTTTTTTCTGAGAGCTGTAGACTTCAGTTTCCAATCTATGTTACTCAACAATTTCTGGGTAACTAGCCCTGCATGTTTTAAAACAACTATGCTCATCTACTAGTTCTAAGAGAGAGAGTCAAAATTAATGAGATGTTTTTCGAAAGAGGGAAAGCTAAACAATTATCCATCAACTGAATCTGTAAACAATCTACAGGAATTCTGCTCCAAACTTTGTTCCACTAGAGGTCCAGATGTAGTGGCTGCCACAAAATTAATCTGGTACCCTAGATAACCCTGCTTCTTCCAAACACCATTATGGCAGACTGATCATCTCCTGAGCTAGGCTGCAGCAGCTGGTTGTAAAGCTCACGTGTACTTGCTTCCTTTTTCCATCCCGCTTGTCTCAGCTCTGTATTGAGTACTGAGCTCAGTATTGATTTCTCCAGTATTAAGGATTTTTGTCACTTCTTAAGTTTCCAAATTTACTTACACACAGACAATCACTGTCTCTTTTGCTAAGTACCAGAAACCCTGGTTCCTTCTCTTCTGCTCTTTCAAGTTATTATTACCCCCCGCCCCTCTTGTTGCCATCTTCTCATTTGAACTATTTTCCCTATCCAAAACAACTGCAGGGAACCTAAGGCTTATAACCATTAATTTAGAACCTATTTCTCTGATGCCTTATTGTCATTTCTTCATTTACCGTGTAGAGGAATCCACCTGCCAGCTACCATGCTCCTGCCCAAGAATTCCAACGGCGTCTCTTAACAAGCTGGCTATCATCACCAAAGTCAAATCCAGCTCAGGAAGGTGACTAATTAATAAGCCATTGAACTGGTCTTTACCTCAACCCATGACTTCTCACTGTTTTACCCTTCTGATTTTCTCCCCCATCGACTGGGGGAGAGTGAGCGAGCAGCTGCATGGGCTGAGCTGCCTGCCAGGGTTAACCCACCACCACCATAATAAAATAGATCCCTTTTCTAAATATCAAGATTTGATTATATTTCTGATTTTAATTACCAAATAACCATGTTCCTTTAGAAGTCTCTGAACCTATGGAAGAGATTTACTACTGCTGTCAAATTCCAAGCATTAAGATAGTTCAAAAACAAGGGCAAAACCATCATGTTAACAGCACACTGACTCTGCTCTAAAGCCCAAGTTATTTCACTGCTGATCATATAAAAAGAAATGTTTACCGTAATGCACTCCTAATTCATTTCCCAGCCTTCCAACACAATCAATGTTTCAACTATTCTCAGCTACAAAACATTTTTAAATTTTCACCTGATATGCTGCAGAATGACAATGAAAATCAGAGAAAAATAGACTGATAAAAAATTCTACGCTGAATGCATCATTCATTTTTATATTAAATTTATAGCAATATGAAACAAATATTCCCATGGGCTGTGCTGAAGAGCTAAAGAACTCCATGGTAAGCATGTTTAATATAGAAAGGATGCCTCTTGTGAAATTTGAAGTACAAAAAGTACACAGATTCCTGAACCAGTAAGAAAGTTGCCCAGTTAAATCCATGTATTCCAATTGCAGCTAAGATTGGAATATGAGACAAAGAAATACATGTCTGCGTTATTTTCCTGTAGGCATTTAAAAAAATAGGACTCAGGCTAAGTCTTTTATGAAACCACATCCTGAGTCTTTTCCTTTCGAGCCACACAAAGCCAAGATGTTAATTTTCATCATTAGAATTATTTTGTGCCATTTCCCCTATATATAGCCTTTGGCATTAAATCACAGGAGAGAGTTTCGCCCTCTTATGGCATATGGCCAAACACAATTGCCCAAATTGCTTTATATGTTCTTACAATTAATTCACTCAAGTATTTCAATGAGGAATATGAGATCACGTGATTTTTTTCATTTAACTACATTAAAAGAAATACTGTATAAGATTTAGCATGTATCTTGCTAAATATGTATTCTCAAATATAGCTTTAATAATTATGCTCAGTTCCATAACCTTGTTCAGGCAAAAAATATAAACGGTCTTTGATGCATGTATTCTTATGTTTTTGTCCAGAACTGGGTGTTCTCTACTACCAGACAAAGCAAGTCAGCAGTGGCACATGCAAATATAACACGTTCCTCAGCAGCTGAATAAAAAAAGGTATTTGCTTTTCACAAACTACACATTTTTCAAATTCCATTAATTTCTATGGCACACAATAAAAAGGTTAATAGCTTGTTAAATGTATACACTGCCATTTCTTTTCAATTTCCATGCAATACATGCAGCTAAATATAACTCAAGCAATATGCTCTGTAATTCATAGCATTTAAAGTATAGCAATTCTTAAAATGCCAGTTAGATATGAAAAACAAGAACCTGATAAATCCATTATACGGCAATAAAAAGGAGGAGGGGAGGAAGAAAATAATTAATTACCTCATTATTCTATCACCTATGGCTGTTCCTCTGATATTATATCTAGTAAAGGGAACAACAACTGAAGTCATTCAAAAATGCTGGGTATCATGTTTTTAAAAGGTTAGCATCTATTACAAAATGTGCTCTATGTATTCCAACTGAGAAGGCTCCTTCTCCTCAATGTGTTAGTATAGGAGGCTACTTTGATTTCAGCAAAAATAGTATTCAGATTACATAACAATACACAAAGTTGATCTTATAAAATGCAGTAAGTCTTCATAGATCATAGCGGAAGTGGAAGCAGCTGCATAATCATTTCCATTTTACATTCGTATTTGTTTGAAATTTTAACCTACTAGTTTAACATCTTCCAGGCTTAGCCTCTGCTCATAGATCAGCTTCTGTCAAAGTCCAAACAAAATTAATTCAGTCATTTAAGTAGGAAAGCAGCCCTCAGAGATGTTTTAACTCATTTGTGAAAATTAAGATCAGTCCATTAAAAACTGCACTCTGTGCATGAAGAACATAGATTTTGCACAGATTTTTTTCCCCCCACAGATTACAAAGTACGGTGCTAAGGCAAGCCATATTATCTATCTCTGTTCCAACTACATTTGCTGGACTTAGTAAGTTTTAAAGAAGGTATGCTATATGCATACTTTGAGACTTAAAAACCTGCATATCTCCTCATATTTGTAAGAGAAGGGATCTTTTCCTGTGGACTCCCTAAAATGCCCAGAAGGTTATTTTCTATGTTGAGTATCTAGCTAAACTGCTTTGCCGTACAAAGCAGGTTTCATTATTTTAAATTTATTAATATTCTGTGCAGTTCCTTATACATTTTGCTAAAAAGAGCATGTACTGACTAGCCCAATGACAATTAAAAAAATTAAATAACTATTTAGCTTCTTTTAGTCACTGATCTTCACCATTCCTATACTGATGCTCAGTGGCTACAGAAATGCTACAGAAGAAAGTCAGATGTCACATTCTCAATTATTTCTTTCAAGGAAATGTCCTTCTGTGTCAAAACTATTCCTAGATGATTCCTAGTCAACATTCAGCTGACTTAGCCACTTTATCAACCAAAGCATCATGGTATTTCTACATATTTTGCTGCTACTATTCTAAGTCCTTTTCAAAATATTAAAGCAGGTGCAAACTTTGTGTTTCCAGATCTGTTGCATAGTCTTTCCTGACAGTTCAATTTCAGGTTAGTTGGTGAGAAACTATCTATGCTCATTGTGATTTGGGATTTATAAGCATCCACAAAAAGAGATTATGTCCCTTGTACCTATTCTTAGATTATGTAAAACAGAGAAAAAGACCCAATCCTCGGTTTGAAAACATTAAAGTTGGATTTGTACCCAAACAAAATTCAAATAATGGAAGCTCTGTAAACATCAGATTTGCAAAATGGACAACATTCTATTCATAAATCTGAAATCTACATCCATCTTACTAAAACTAAACTGAGAGCAGCGGAGTTGATGCAGCAGGGATTTCTCCATTTATTCAACTGCAGGTACTGTCAACAGAGCTATCAAAAGGGTATTTCTGTCACTTCTTTTCCTTAGGAGGAAGTTTAAGATCATGATTTCAGAGTACAGAATCAGATATCTACCCTTCCTTTCTCAGTGGAGAAAGTTGTACTTTACAGTGGGAAAATGACTCTGAGACAGTTTCCTTTATCTTCATTTCCCCAACTGCAGAGTTTCTCCTCAATATAAACAATAGCTAGTTATTAGGTATAGATTGTGTTTTTTATAAAGAAACCTAAAATTTGTTGTAGATAAAACTAGTAATGCTATATACTGGAAAAGGCTTATTAGTCAAACAGCTTTTAGCATTCTGTTTCAGAAGGCTACAGCATCTTTTTTATTTTTTGTCCTAGAGAAAAATTAGAATTAAACATTTTTTTTGCCACTGCGTAAAATACGTTCACAAAAGGTAGATTATTTCAGGCTAGCCTTATAACCTTCTCCAGAAAGGAAAAAACCAAACAAAAAAGCCCCAAAGCAACTCCCCCCTAGATATTCTAGAGAGATAAAAATCTACTTTATTACTTCTATATTAATGCCATTAATTATCTTATAGGATGACACATTGGAAACTAAATTATTAGATAAACTTCAGAAAATGGGATTTAGTAAGGGAATTGTTAGGTAACACAATTATACTAAGTGAGAAAATAGAAAACGTAAGCCTATAGGAAGCATACTGGTGGAGACAAGCACCAGTCTTGCAGGCAATTCTGTTTAATATATTGCTAATAGTCTTTCAGCAAAATGTCGGAATGTACTCATGCAGTGCATTGAGAACATGAGGTTGGGTAACTTTATGAATATAGAGGGGACTGTAGGACCTTGAGAAAAAGAGGTAGGTAGAAATTCAGTAGTATAAAACTGACAGTCATACACTTCTGAGCTTCCTTCTGGTGAAAGATAAAAACACATTAATTAGAAATGACAAAGTAGGAAAAACTTCAGTATACTAACTGATCTTGTGTCTGACCACAAGCCACCACTATGAGACAGCCATAAGCAAGAGAGAAGGATATAACTACAGCTCACTTGTGTCTCAGAGAATCTTCTCCAGACCAAGAGTAATACTCATACCGTTAATCCTAGCAAACTCCAAACAGTGCGGTGTGCGTAATTCTGGTCTACCATATTCAGGAAAGAAGGGGAACATGGAGGAGCACAGACAGGAACCAGCATGATGGCAGGAAAACCACAAATTTTTACTGCTAAGAGTGAGAAAAACTTGGCACACTCAGTCTAGTGAGACAAAAGCTGAAAATGGACAGGATGAACATCATTCAAATGATAAGCACTGGGCATGAAAAAGTTATTTCAATCAAAACAGTATGTTAGCACAAAACAAAATGACTGATTTTAGTCAATTTATACCCATTATAGGAGCAATGTTTTGAGGTAGCTTCCCACTAGTTAAGGGGCCAGGGGGATTTTATATAAATTTGATCAGTTTATGAAAGGAAGTATATGCTATAACAACTGTCGTAGCAGCAGTAGTAGTAGAGAGGACTTCCAGTTCCTTTCACTCTATTTCATAGGAGATATAAATACCAAGAGGGCTTATAGCTAGCCTTTAAGACCACCAGTGCCTGCTTTCTCTCTGGAAATCCAAATTCCTTTGAGCACACATAGGATGTCTTACTTTTCTACAGTATCTCAGAGGGCATTTAGAAACTCCTGAAACCAGAAGAATAGGAGGGAACGTAACGTAAACTTGTATCTGAGTGCTCAGAAGTTAAACTAGAAAACTTCACTGCTTGCACACACACAAAAGCAGAACAAAATGAATTAGTCAGGCATTAAACCTGAGTAATGAAAGCCTGGAGGCAATCTTAAACCAGTATTGACTACACAGCAACTTTTGCCAGATTTTATTTGGAGGAAGAATAAGGGAGCAGGGGGCTGCGTAAAGAGTTTTAATTACATCATTAATTTAGTTGAATGATCTTTCCTATATGATAAACTTAAAAACTGCTACAGGAAGAAATCTCGCTGCAGACAAAGGAAAAAAAGCATGTCAGAAGATGTGTGACTTCATTTAAGATGTCCCCACTAGTGGGAAATTTTAACAGCTGTATGATACCTGGAAATGTCATTCTTACTACATTACTACAAAGACTATTACATTGTAGAGACAACATAAGGTGCATTAGGAGAAGGTAAGAATCCTGCTCGAAAACAGAAATGGGATTAAAATTGCAGGGCTTTTCACAGCTTGCTCTTCAATCACTAGATCGTAATGAACATTGGCTTTGCAGCGGAAACTATTTCTGCCATTAGATATTTATCTACAATTACTTAGTATTGCATGGAAAGTTAATGGATTAAGACGGAATCTGTATATATTGGCTTTTTCATAAAAACTGTCGTTTAGTGAGCAGAATTACTCGTGCTATGTAATAAGCAACCACTGACTGTTCTTTTTGCCACTATTGACAGTGTGGTGATTTATGGCTTTTTTTAACTGCAAATTGTTCAAAACCTTTTCTATACACAACTATTAAATTCTTTCTGATTTCCTAATGAATACATATTGTAATGCTCCTGTAAAGAATTTGCATTACTAGCACAAGAAATTAATAGCAAGATAATGCTGCCTTTGAACAGGATAGGAGTAAAGCTAAGGCGTCTGACACTAGGTTACATAACATCTAAAACAAGTAAAAAAGGTATTTTCTTAAGTCTAACAATAGAGATGTTGCTTAAATAATTATTACAGCTTTTAAAAAGTCCAAGAATTGAAATTAGCGAACAAAGGTATTAAACCAGCAATACCAAACTGGGGGACTAAGTTTACTGAATGATCAAACAAGTATGTACAGCTGTTTACATTTTAAAAGGAAAAAAAATACACAAAGCTTACTAAGGAAAAACTTCTTCACTGAAAGGGCAGTCAGGCACTGGCACAGGCTGCCCAGGAAGTGGTTGAGTCCCCATCCCTGGGGGTATTTAAAAGATGGGTAGATGTGGTGCTCAGGGACATGGTTTAGCGGTGGACTTGGCAGTGCCAGGTTAACGGTTGGACTTGATGATCTTAAAGGTCTTTTCCAACCTAAACGATTCTATGATTCTATGTGCGTCTTTTATTAATGACAACAGTAATCTACCTTTTTTTTTTACTGCCGTACATACTGATATTCAATAATCAACAAAAGGAAAAGGATTACAGAGTTTCTCCTTCAAAGAAAAAGTAAGAATGAAAAATTGAACACATCAGTCTCAATGGATATACTACAGACAAACACAGCATTGCTGAACAACAGTTAAAAGCTCTTGCTTTGCCCAAGTAAGAACACCTAAAGTACAGTTGAAATAAAATGTAGGTCCCTGTACCCTGTACACAAATGTATGAACTTTCTGTACTTATGACTACAGGGAGAATAATAAAAAATGAACTGCAAATATTTAGCACCAGGGTATTCAGCAGGCAAGAAAAAAAGCACAAGCAGGTATTAGATCTGTAGGAGCTTGGCTGGCTAGGAGGGAGAATATAGCTATACATATCTTACATATAGGCAAATTAGACTCAGCCATCAAGCTCTTGGCTAGCTGTCAAAGAACAACTTATTTTCATTAAGAATATGAGGCATGGGTTTCTAGATCTTCCATTAAAAAAATGCATTTTGCCAAGCAATAGCAGAGATAAGTATTCCCCTAACCTGTGTCCTGGTCCTCCTCGATACCTTGCCCCTGGGATCAGAACAGGATCATCATCACTATCATCAGTTTCTTGGAGAGCTGAGGTCCTGGTAGAGGACTCATCCGGAGTTGCAAGCCCTGAGGATTCTGGGTGTGGCTGAGGTTCATCGTTTGCAGCAAGCGAGTTGGCAGTGGATTCAGTACTTTGACCTGAAATTTCTTGATTCGTACTTTTTTCACAGGAGGCTTCTTCCTCTACATTTCCAGAGACAGCATCAACACCAGGGCCATTTTCTTCTGGTTGGATTCCAGAATGCTCAGGACCAGGTTTATCTGATACAGCTAACAGAAAATATTGGGGAAAATAAGTCACAGCATTAATGATTATAGCCTGTTTTAGAAGACACTATAAATGGTCACAGAAGTTACGTTATTCATACTGAGTTTGTATTGGAAATTTAATTTTTTATTCTCTACTTCTTCATATAACTATATTTGAAAGAGTACATATACCTACTTGCTTCTGTCATCTCTACAGTTTCATCTGTAGTTTTCAGTTCTTCAGCACTTGCATCTTCCTTGTGAGATTCATCAGGAACTCCTGAATTAAATGACTTAATATTAAATCACACGATTTCATTCAGATGCACATCTATACTGTAAGCAAATCTAAATGATACTAGCACTGCTAGATCAAACCAATCAAAGCAATCCCCTCCAAAGTCCACATATCACTGTACTGAAATCTCAGACACTAATCACAGAAAAGTCACTATATATAAACCTATCTAGCTGCCCAGGTCAATACGTTAACAAAGAAAAAAGTATTTCTTAATATCCTACGCTGTCAGATCTTTAGCTGCAAAAATAGCATTAATACTCTTGAAACAGACGATCACTTACTGAAAGCTATTATTTCTGAAGACAGAAATTAAGTTATCCCTCTATTAAAAGGGATTTTTTTTTTTTTAAGCATTTCTCTGGAGCCAGTCATTTGACTTGACTGCCCTTTTGGCAATGAATTGAGCAAGACAACCACATGTAACAAAATACAGTGAAAGTTTCAAAGAAATGTAACAAAATACCTAGCACTCATTTGTGACTGCAAAGTGCAGTTGTTCTATTTTTCGATACAAATTGGGGCAGAATATGGCCTTAAGAAAAAACAATAAAGGTTTTTGAACTAAAGACAGGGTAAGTTAATTTTGTTTATATTTATTTGCAACTATCTCAGGTTGGTATCTTTTTCTTTCCTAAAAAAAAATCATGTTCTGTTATGGCTGTATTCTGCCTTCATATGCATGTGTATGAGACTCCCATTGTGTTCACTGGTAGTCATGAACATACAAGAGCAGAATTTTTACCTTAACATTACAGAAATAATGCTCTATCTTACTTGTTTCTTCATCTTTAGGCCCTGACTCCTCTGAGGCTTTTGTTTGTACAGAGTCTTCTTGGCCTTCAGTTTTGCAATGACTTCCACTCCCTCTAGAGCTTGAATTTGTGCTGCTCCTGGCAACATAACATGGAAAAAAAAAAATTTAGAAATAACGTAAATAGATAAGATCATTGCAATAGCACAGCCTGACCATCATCATCTTTCTCACTGCAATCCCACAATTCAATACCTCCTGGTAGCAGCCACAACTAACCACCTTCACAGCTCTTTCAAAATTCTCTTGTATTATGTCCATCGCCACTCATCCCACACTATTCCTCTGCATCACAGAACCCCGTTCTCTCCTTCCTACCATTTTTTTTGGAACCTTTATAGGATTTCTTCATTGCTTTTCAAAATATTGTGAGAACTCAAAAGGATTTGCTCTCTTCCACTATTTACACATTTTTTTACATGTATAAATGGTCAGAGATCTTATTAAGGGTATGACAAGCTGTCAGCTGAGCACTAATACATAATCTTATCCCATCCAATTAAAAAAATTATTCGGATAAAATTCTCCAGGTTCTTCACCATTAACTATCATTCCTGTACCTTTTGAGGCATGGACTTCTGATGTCAGCTTTCAGTCCTCAAAGTTTTGTTATTTCTCAAGATTTACTATAAGCTGATACTTGAAATTTACTCCCCCTTCATATTTAGATAATTACTGTGGAACATCAATTTCTGTTTACAATAAGGAAAATTATTCCTCAGGAAAAATGTAACACTGCTGTCCTGAATGTCATCAAAACTAATGGTTTTAGACTCTCTAGAAAAGGCCTTATTTTAGGAAATGCAAAGCCTTGTTCCTGAGCTCTCCCATTCTCTCCTGTCCCACATCTATGTTGTGGCCTCAGACTTAGGCAAATTGCTGGACAAAAGCACTATTCTCAAAAATTTAGACTCTATTGTTACAAATACCTTCTTACCTGTGTATGTTATTACTAAGCTATTTTACATGCTACATTGCTAGATGCAGCACACATCATGCTTAGTTTAGATTCTTGAGAATCTAGTCTAGACTTCAGTACTTTTATTTTTTTACAGCAAATGAGAGAGCTTTTACTCGTCTTGATGAGCAACAGCCTGTTTCATTGCTGTACTGGATTTGGAGTATGTAGAAAAGTTTTGTTAGCCGTTACAGTATTTCTTCTAAACCAAGAATTTTCAGCATTGTTTCTGAATGGACAGAGAAGGGTACTGCTAGACACCAAGTCAAGGATTTTTGCTATTTCATGCCTCATATGATATAATCACTTTTATGAACTTAATCACAGTCTAACCACTATGATTTTTTTTGACTCTTAGGAATCTACTTTCTAGCTCAACGCTCAATGCTAATTTACATTCATGTATTACTCTGCTTTAATTTTTACTTCAATGTTGTTTTTCACACCAGCAGCTACATGAAAAGGATGTTTTTGAGAGCAAAATAACACCTGTGCTTTCATTACATTAAGTCCCACTATCTGCTTCCATAGCGGGTTTTCTCTTTCCCCAGTTGTCCACATAACCCTTCTTTGAATCTCTGCCAATTTGCATCGGTTTTCTCGAAAGCATGATGAGGATTGCACAGAGCACTCTAAGTCACAAAGCAAAGCGGAGCTGAGCAGCAGCAGCACTAATTCTCATCCTTGGCTGAAGTCTCCCAAGTGGTGGCATCTAGGATCATACTTGCCTTTCTGGTAGCTGCATTATATTGAGAATGAAGTGGCTGGTAGGTCCATGTTTTCCTCTATTTCATTTTCACAACACTTCCAACTTTCAGATTAGGTTTTTGTTATTTGTCCTCAACTGCATCATTTTGTTATACGGAATTGCAGCCTACTTCTATTATTCCATTCTTTGGCACAATGTTTTTAGTTAGCCTCTGAACTGACAATGCTTTGCAACTCTGCCCCGCTAGGCAATGCTTCTTCCTCTCACTACCCACACTACACTACCCAGTACAAAAGCTCCATTAAGTTAGCTTACTACCATGTTCAGTTTCTTTATTGATCTATCTGTCCCACCTTGAACAGAAGTTCAACATGCGGCAAAGTATCAAATACTTTCTGGAAATCCAGATAGTTTCTCTATTACACCATGTCTGTTTCTAGAACCCGTTATTCTGTCAAATAAAAGGCGCTGAATCATGCACAGTCTAGTTCCCATAATTTTGGTTTATTTCCCATGTACTGCTTGTTTTAATATGCCTTTCTATCAGAACTGTCCTAAAGCCTTGAATATTGCTACCATTAGTCTTAAAAGTTCATGATGTTTAGTCCTTCATTCTCCTTTGGTATTATATTTGATGTTTGTCATTCACATGGTGCTAACACTTGGCCCAAAAGATTTGTTAAAATACTTGCGAGTAGACAGAATATATATGTGAAATTAAGTTTTTGTAGTTTTCACTTAGTCTTTACTTCCCTAATTACAGATTTTTGTAACGAGTAATTTTCCTGTCCCTCATCTCCATTCCCTGTACACTCTACTTTTTCTTAACATTGTTTTTGAGATAGTTGTTCATTCAAATTTTTCATCTTCAGAATCTTTTATATCATTAACTGTTTGAAGTGTAAAATGCATTTTTCAAATTTTGTTTTAAAATAAACACAGAAACAAAGTGTTAATGTTGTTTAATAAAATTTGTTTTCTGTGATACAGTGGTAGTAATATTTTATTATTACATTAAAAAACCCACTAGAATAAATGGACAGAACATTTGCTAATGCTCTGTTCCTCCTCTGTGAGATTTGCCTATCCTAAAACATTAAACAAAGATGACTACAAAACTAAATACAGTATTAGTTAAAAGTATTACAGAAAAACTAATTCTTTCAAAGCTTGCTGGATTTGGACTCTAAATAGAAAGAGAGTCTGATAGATTGGTTGAACATAACTATCACAGTATTTCAGATTCACATGGGCAAAGTCTTCATTCTTGTGAAGACACACAGATCGCTGTTTAAAGTTTCCAAACTGCTATGGGCAAGGCATATGTTTTACGTCTAAAGCCACAGCACTTAAGAGTAGCTAAATGTGGTGGGTTGGTTTCTTTTTTCCCCCAGTAACAAATGCCAGCAAGCATTTCTACTTACTGTCTTCTACAATAATTTTGAAAACACAAGCAAAGGAATAGAAGTAAGAGGAGATAAGATAAGGATCGTGGTTGTTTTGGGAGATCCTCAGATGCTCTAGTGATAGACTTTGATACAAAACCAAGTAATTCAGGCCAGTTAGACAGTATGCATTTATTATCTGAAAAGGATGCAATCACTGTAATATCTAAGCAGTCCACAAAGTTGGTATCTTAACCATATGCATTCATCAACACGCCTCAGACACAGAAATACTAAATTTCACTGTTTTACAACTTGGGAACTGTGCCACAGAAAGACTAATTTGCAGAATACCATATGAAAAGTCTGGTAGAGCAGAGAATTAAAACTTAAGCGCTAGCCCCTGGACCTCCTTTCCATCACTGTACTACCCTGCTTTAATAAGACAGTGAACACTAATATTATTCTAGGGTTTGATGAAGATAGCAAATTATGTTTCAAATTATGTTAGCAATAAAAAGATTCACAGTAAATATCACAAAAACCCCTCTTGCATAAATTTCATGTTAAAGTAAAGTTCTGAATGCGTTAAGGACTACAGCCATTTCAAATTGTCTATACACACCTAAAAATATACATATACCATACAGAAAAATAATTTATCTGTATGCTAGACGAGTGTTACTGATATGTGCTGATCAATAACCAGTCAAAACCAAAATTAACTTCTTACCACTCATCAGTGAAGTCCAGTTTTATCGTGCTTGTAGTCGTTCCTTCTGTACTGTAGTGCAAACTTAAAACTGGTTCACCTGTTCCTGTTCGTGGCTTATCATTCTCTGTAAATATGGGGTTGATAAAGTTTGGATGGGCATCAGTAATATACATAAAGCTGTTATAATTCTGAAGATTAATTTAATTATCCTAACAAAGGCCAAATGCGGTAGTAACATGTACAATGTCTATTTAAGATCTCCTACAGCCCAAGCAAAAAGTTAAAAAGTTTCAGAGTAAACACAACAAATTTGCAATGCTTTAAAAATGGCCTAAAATTATATGTATTTATAAGAGCAAACAAAGAAGATGCTGTCCTTCAACATGCAGGTAAATAAAATTGCAGATAGGTATGTGTACACACAATATTATCCTTTATAAGCAGATCCCTTTTCTATCAGTATATTAATAGTAAGAATATAAAATGGTTTTGGAAGTGGTGTTCAGTCTTTTTTGCCTCAGTAAATACACATTAAAAAAGATGATGAGATCTAGACACAATCAGTTGTCTAGAAAAATCACCATCCCCTTTACTTTTTTTCCTACTTAGAACCCAGTCAACTACCAATATCCTTAGACCTGCTGTGAATTGTCAGCTAGTTGTCATAAAAACACTGTAAATTCATGTTCTGAGCGCTTCGGGTTTAAAAAACCTTTCATATTATAATTACTGTAAGCAGAAGGGGAGTACTTGCAAAACGAACTATTCACGATGTCCAAAAGCAACAGAAGTGAATCAAATTGAAAACCACTGCAAGTCTGCCAAGCATCTGCTGCATATGTAGTTTTAAGGATGTTCAGTGGGCTCCTTCAAAACAGAACTGCTCAATGACATCCATCCACCCACCACCCTTGCGTAAAATTCATGGTCACAATCTGTCTATAGGCACAGCACAATTGCCATTAATACTGAAGCTGGCCTTGGGCAATACCAACAAGTTAATGGAAAGTACCATCAGATTAAGCCTCACTACAGAGGTGCCATTCTCTCAGAACTCAGACGGGCTTTACTTAGTAATAGGCACCACTGAAATGACCGCTAAGTCGCCTGTGTACTCCTGCTTTTCATGAATGCTGAGCTTTTTATCTCAGGATTGTTCGGACAAAACCACGCCATATTTTCTTTGGTTTATAGAGTACAGAAATTTCACTATAAGTATACGTGCAGTATTGGCAGCAGACTGACACATAATAAAGTAAAAGCTTCTGATCATCTTTGGGTAAACATCAGTTAAAATCTAGCGTTCGATTCAAGCACAAACCTACAAATTCCTCCACTGAAAAGGCTATTATTAAAACAGTAATGGCTACAATACTGCCACAAGATATTTACTTTAAAAAATACAATTAAGTTATGGGAACTATCAAATAGCACATAAGAATTTAACCTAATGATCAATGCTCATGTTTTTAAACTGCTGCCAGGCAGAAGCCCACTCACAGGATCAGAGCAGTGATCAGCTGCTCCAAAGAACTTCAAATATGTATTTCTACATGTTCTGAAAAGAAATTAAAAAAACAAAACCACAAAAACCCTGTAAGAAAAATTAAAATTTTTTATGTGAAAGAGAATTAACCAATTACAACCATGATCCTAATCATACATAAGGCATGGGCCTCATTCTATACAAAGAAAAGCTCATAGCCTCTCTCAAATAAAGGTTCCAGTTACACTCTTGTTAGAGTGGAGCAAGGATAAAACTAATGAAAAGCAAGGTTTCCAGTTCCTGAAATAAACTGAGTAAGAAAAGAAACAAGTGTAAGAAAATATTTTATAGTGGCGTATATAGATATTTTGAAGAAAGTGACATGTTCTTTCTTAACTAAACAGGTGCTTTCTCTATTTTTTGGCAACATATCTGCAAGAGTCTCTTTGTATAAGAGTCTGGTCAAACTTTGAGCATCCCTTCCTAAGCAAGTACCAATATTGATTGTTCCAACATATTGCAAAAGCCATCAGGAGCCGGACACTGAAAGAGTAAAAAATGACATAGTTGGAGAATTTTCACCTTCCTTGTAACAGGTACAGACAAGACATATCTTTGAATCGGGAACCAACATAGATGAAGAAAGACAGCTTACTGCCTTGAGTAGTCCAAGACCGCCACCAAACAATGACTATACTGTAACTTGATACTGCTATGCAACATTTGCTTCAGCACAAAACTAGTTACTGTTACTGACCAAAGTAACCAAATATCGCTATCCTATAATGAACCTAATTGAATATTAGGCTTGTGATATAAAGCTCCGATCATATTATCAAAACACTGTTCTCCTGTCTTAAAATCTCAACATCAAAAAATTTAACCAAGATGCATAAAGACTGCCCTCCGACTACGCTTACTGTGGAAGCAATGCTCATATTTATTCACACTCAAAAAACCGGAAGAATTGCTGTAGACTTACCCAAAGAGGGCACTGACTGAGAAATTATTTTTACAAATTTCTGCAGATAGATAGCTGTTAAACCATCGTGCGTAACAGCTTTTTCTTAAATCTACAATAACATGAGCTACTATTTGGATTGGGTCAGTTTCTTCTTTAAACTAGCTTTAAGGCAAGAAATTGACACTAATAGGAACAAGAAACTTTTAAAAAGACAGATGAGACAAGAATCTGATAATCTGTACAGAATTAGTTGTGTAGTTCACTATTTTACGTTAAACTTACACTGCTAATGAAAGCTGAATGGGAGCCTCTGTGAAGAAAGCTAATAAGCTTTGCCTAGTACATAATTAACGTTCTTTTAGAGACACCACATAAAATCCAGAAGTCGTGAACTCTTTGTTTTCAAGAACAATGTGATTGCCAAAGACTGACTAGATCAGAAAGAAGCGCTGTTCTCTTTCACTGCTAGGTTCATCCCATCAGGCCAGATCTACTTCACATTGATATAAAATGAAGAGAAGAAGAGGCAAAGTTGTACAGCTTCCGGGACTTAGGGGAGAGCTATTGCCGAAATTAATAATCCGATTGCAAGTTCTAGTAGGGTAATAATTGCTCCAAGAGAAAGTTGTAGCTTGTCAACACCTTACTAAACTGTATTCCAAACTCCTCAAAAATATCTTGAAACATTACTTAGATTTTACAGTCTAACACATTATACTTTAAAGATACTATCAACAACTTATAGTCTTATTTCATAAGCAACCCTGTCCTAGAACAGACACTCTCATGAAATGGTCCATTCTCCAGGTGCCTATAGGAGGAAGGTACTTTTAAACTACCACCCTTAAAACTGAAGGCAAAATTTCATTCATAACCTTATTTTTAAAAAAACCCAACCCCACAACTGAAAGCAATACCCCTCATACACACTTTTTCCTTTAGAAAATGAATCCGTGGAAGTGTAACTTCACAAAGATTGGGGCTCTTAACTATGAAGTGGTAAGCGCATAAAGACAGGTTTGCAGATTACATTACCTTGTTAACCTACCATTGTAAGGAACTTCAAGCTTCTCAAATGCTGCCCTATTCACTAGTCTATTGGCAACCCCACGAGAAGAGGATAGATGACTTTTCATGAAAAACTTCCAAAATAATTCCTATCCAGCACTAATCATGATCTCCTCATAAGAAAATCAGCTTTGTACATTCTGAAGACAGGGTTATATTCTGGGCGAAAACCAAAGAGAGTTACTTCTGAAGGGAGAAAAATTGATCCAAAGAGGAGAAAATAAGTGGTGTATTTGAGAAAATAGGAATTCCATGGGAAGGCTTAACACATGGAAGTTCATCAGAAGCAGCTGAACTCAGAGGGAAGGGTGGAGACTCCTTTATCTCATGAGGAATACTGACTGAACAATGTTACACTGACACCAGTCACTATAAGGCACAATGACATCTAAGGGAAGACTGAAAATCAAATAATTCTTTGGACCAGCCTCATCTATAGCCCAAGGCACACAATTTCGTTGTCTAGATGATTCCTATACTAATTAAATGTAGTACAGCACTTTACCGGAGGAGGCAGTACAGACCACGCTGTGCCTTACAACCAAGCACAGGTCTGACATTCTTGAGCTTGTACCTGCAGAGCTCACTACAGATCTGGAAAGCTCTATATGCATACCAACGCTCAACCAGTTCGTCTGACTGGGAGGCAAAGCTAATCAGCTGAGACACAACACATGCCAATACAGTTTCAAGGACTTACAGTACTGTTTATGAGGAACTAACTCTGCCATAGCTGACATACCAACTTCTTCTGAGCCAGCTCAAGTATCTATAATGTGGCATTGAACAATCTGGTATGGACATCTCCATAAGGGATTACTAAACCCTCACACTAACCTGCAAAGATCTAGAAATATCAGTAATAAGTTTGGCTTCTGTGTATGTTGGAAGCAGCATCAAGATGGTATGGGATGCATATGCACATTTACACTTCAAAGTTACTGAGCTAGTTCTCTGGCTTCAGGTTCCCTCTTTAATCATACCAATTCAGGCAGTACCTTACAGTCATAACACTGCCTTTACACTGCAACAAATCCAACAGCCACCCTCCATTATTACAAACACAGTAAAAAAAAAAAAGGAAAAAAAAAATCCACTGTAGATCACCATAATCCATGTGAAACCATTTTGTACAGATGGGAATGACTTACAGCTTCTGCTGGACTGTCAAAATAACAGCATTATAAATTTGTATGTTTGTAATAACTATCAGAAGATCTTTAAACCCAGAAACCATCTTAAAACATAAATGCCAATGGAAGAGATTGATCCAACAGAAGACAACTGATTCAGTATCAAATTAAGATAAGAATAAGAAAGAAAAAGCATTTCTATATAAAAAGAACTGATATGACTTCCTTCATTAGCTACTTACACTTTTTCGAGATTTCTGTTCAAATGTGAAATGAAACTAATGCAGTTTAACTTCAAAAAATCCAACTTGTTCTCAGCAAATTATTCTTTCTGGTTATCATTTGGACAACAGATTTCCTAATAAATTACCTCCTTTTCCAAGTTCCTACTTTTCCAAACTAGAAGTAACATTCTGTGTCTCTTCAGGTGATCCTTACCATCTCAACAAAAAAACATTGCCTTAAAAAAATCAAAGACCTGGTCTACCAATAAAGTCCTGATAAACAAATGTATTTTTGTGGGTTTTGCATATTAAAAAAAAAAACAACTGAAGTGCTTTTATGAGAGGTAACATTGTCACATTAGTTCAAGCAATTTCTTAACGCAGGAAAAAATTATTAGAAAAAACTCCCAAGAGTCTATTACAATTATGCAATTAACAATAGTAATACACAAACTAGTTTTTAAGGCAACTGATCCTGCTTCAAGAGGAATCTGATGTAGATTTGGGAACTGATTTCTGGGACCAAAACTGCTGGTTTTATCTTTGTTGTCAGATGGGCTTAATTCACAACTTCATGGAATAATGTATCAGTTTTCCAAGATTTTTGCAGTTGTAAAAACTTCAGTAAACATATAGACTTTCTATGTTAATTCTAGTTTATTCTACTCTTATCAAATAATGCTTTATTCTGAGTTCATAACAGAGAGCATAACTTGGCCACAAATTATAAGCACGTTTTTCAGCTAAACCTGACTATTGGAGTGATATAGACTACTGAATCATGAATAATTAGCAAATTTACACATTGAGGTTTAAGGCTATTTCATCATAAAATGTAATTTCACAAAAGGAATTTATTTTGTCAATGTAAAACACAGCTTGAATTTTTTTCCAATGTTCTGGCATCCTAAAATAAACCATAATCTCAACAGTTGCCAAACAGACTATTTTTCAGAAATGGGATTTCAGAACGGCATTCTAGTTTAGAACGTGAAACAAGATGAAGCAGCCAGCTCTTTTGTGGGATTTGAGCTATTAAATCTCTACAGAGGCTTTGATATGGAAGTAAGCATAATGCAGAGTGTATGGAAATCTATTTTTAAATTACCATCTATTACTCATTAATTATTCAGGCATAAATATTCACTACAGATGACATTGGTTCAGCTGGAATAGAGACACCTATGGCCCACTTCACTGCTCACCATTTGAAGACTGATGAATAATGGGCACAGAGAAAGCTCACAAGCGTTCTTTCTACCACCAGCCTATATGACATCTATGGAGAAACACCAGTACTTGTTTAGCAGAAGGGGTGTAGGACAAGGGGTTACAGAGGTAAGATGCACCTAAGTGCAATAGGGGCTCTTGAGTTCCTCAAACTGTGCAAGTATAACAAAGCTGCACATCTCTCTTGCATAAGATAAATTAATTTGGCATTATATGATTAAAAGTTACTTCAATCTGGATATTTGCACTTTGATCCAAGAAGAACATTCAGAAAAAGACTGTTTAAAGAATTAATTTTACTTCGCATTTAAAAAAATATTCTAAATGTCTGTAGAGTACCTAAGACATTTACTGTACCTAAATTGAACGCATTAAGAATTGAGCATAGGATGGCTTTTGAAAACAATTAACCTTACTCCGTTACTCATATTGAGAATTAAATAATTAATGAGTTTCCAGCAGATCTGCTTACAGAATTCTACTTTATGTAGATGAACAGCATTTTTAGACTGTTTATCATCATGAAAGGCAATTTTAAAAGGAAGCATTGCAATCAACTATGGCTGGGTATAGCGCATTTCCTGTCACACGCACCCTGTTGCTCATCAAGTGACATGGATCCAAGCTGTTTGTTAACCACAGAAGAAGGAGAATCTGAAACAAAAACGAGATTTCAACTTAAAACATAAGCAGCAGAGAACTGCACAGCAATGTCACGATCATATGTTAGTTTAAAATAAAAAATAAAAAGCAGCAACATAAGGAAGCTTTGGGTTTGTTTTATGAGCAGCCAGCCATATTGCGTTTTCTAGGCATGACAGAAGCAAAGCCGCTTGTTTCAAATCATTATGTATTTCTTTAGGTAGTCATTGAACAGCCTGAAGCTTGCTGGCATGTCGATATTAAAAATGCTTGTCCATTACCAAAGATTTTACTATGTTCTTCAAATTTCCAACGTGTCAGGAAAAACACTGAAGAGTCATGACTCCTAAAGCCTTTGCTCCTACTACCAAATGACACTAGTATTTCAAACCATCTGCTAAATGTAAATTTCAGAATATTTATACTTCAACATAAAATACTCGATGGCATACCAGTATCTTCAACATTTATACCTATGAGCATAAAATGTAAAAGATGAGACTGTTTGCAGATATAACAGCATATAGACTGTTTTTAAAACATTAAAGCACCAAAATATCATCCCATTCATATGACAGTTTGATAGTTTTGCATTCCTAGATGCTATACCTCTGTGGCATCTGATGATTAAGAACATGTCTTCATGAGTTTACCACAGTACCACACCAGTCAGTCTTATAAAAAACCTCATCTACTTATAGAAAAAGAAAAAATCAAAATCCCCGGCAGTTAAGTGCATTTTTTTCCACTGGACACTACCAGTTAGTAACTATCACCAGCACTGCATTCATTGTGCAGACAAATGACAGATGCAATATTCAGTATCTTCTGTGAGTCTGTTTTCCTTGTCACCTCTGAAGACCAGATCTTACTTCTGTATTATCTTAAGATGAGCTGATTTACGTAAATTAATGCAGTATTTCAAAGACATTGGCTAGGCTACCATATCTTGGTTCCATTTGTTAATCTTCTGTTATAAACAAATTCATGCTAAGCTAAAAGGATTTAATATCCTGTATTATAAACTGAGTCACAGTCTGCCAACACCACAGCACGCTAAAGGAATTTTAACATAAATTTAAATCCTATACAAGGAAAGCAATGAAATAATATACTCTCTCCTACAGGAAGCTCACTTCCAGGTTTAGGCCAGAATCACCAGCGTGACCTATTCTGTAGTACAGCCATAAAACCTGCTTAATTGACAAAGCTGATTTAAATATATATCCTCAAATGATACTTCATTCCTAGCTGTGGGTGCAAGAATCACAGTCTGTTCCTTCGTTACACTGATACCTAGTGTAGGGGAGGAGGAGTGAAGAACAGAGACCAGGAGAGTCTGAGGCAAGCTCAGTGTGTTTTGGAGGCTGGCTTGTTTTGGTAACCGGGCTGATACATTTTATTTCCATAACTGGGGAACATAAAATTGGTCCTGTTTTGTCTTCACCATGCCTTGCACCAAACACACCTAAGCCAGACCGCAGAATTCGTCATCTAGATTTAGATAGGACGTAGCTATTAAATATGAGACTTGTAACATTAACATATTTCACTTTCCAAAACTGAAGTGTGCTTTACATATAATTTCTAATTTAAAAGAGAAGTATTTACAGTGGAGTTTTTTCAATGGAGTAGTAATCCACTTTTTAGAATGTAAATCAGAGCAAAAAGCTGGTGCAAAGATGCACCATGTCATAAGATGATCTACTTGTATTCTAGCTGACTCAGCACAGGAACCGGTACGCCTCTCTCAAGGGCAGGCTGGCTTTGATCACTGATTCACAGTTATGAAGCCCATGACTGGGATTAACTTGTACCAAAAGTGCTGAAGGGAGGGGAGGTCTTGGACAGCAAGCTGAGAAGCTTAATAACAGAGGACAGTGATTCTCAGTCGCACTCTGTTCTTGCACTCCAATTCATTCTATAAGCTTATATGTCCTTTTTCAAAAGGCGTATCATGCCTTATCGTTTAACTTGGCTGGAAAAGCTCATCTCATCAGCTCTTTAATTCAGACCAAGAGGAACAGAAGAAATATGACTGAACTACCATTTTAATTATGAACATAAGAAATTACATTTACTACCTTTATCAGCATTTCTAAATTTTATTAAGACCTCACGTTATACAACACTAAGTAAAAAGTAGGTATGTTTTACTATGTGCATCATTCCATCACAGTAAGCGAAAATGAAAAATTTCCTAGGTAGCAGTCCATGCCAATGTAGGCTTAAACCTCCCACATTTCACTATTATTTTGATATCTTACAACTTTGTGAATGCGTTTCACTCGTAATATGAGAATTTTTAAACAACATATAGGAAACATCCTAAATATTCCAATTAACATGGTTAAGAAAAGAGCTCAGTTTGTAACAATTTTAAACTCACTTTTTTTTCCTTTTTCAAGTCCCCTGAAGCCACAGATCACCAGCACCCCTTGAAGTGGCACTGCAGTCTGGAACCCCACACCTCAGGCAGGGAAATAAACATGACCATGAAACCAGCCTAGAGAAGTTCAGGTAAATGCCTCTTTTTTTAATATATGGCTTTGTTTTGTAAAAATTCTGAAAAAGTACTTTCATCATTTCTGATAAAGCTTTTGAAAAAAGTATTACCAAAACTGTGCCATATAGTTAAAAAAACAAACAAAAATCCAAACTCTTACCTGAGCCTTCACAGGCTGGGTCTACATCCCAATGCAGTTCACCACTGGTTGTAATGTCACCAGTACATTCTAAACTGGAACACCACTTAAAGAGGGAACTGGAGATTCATAAATTTGGGGAACCTCAAACAGAAAATAAAAGATAATTTTAAAGTCAGTTATATGCTGAAGGATCTTCCTATAGTTTGGGCAATCAGCACCTGACTTCATCAAAATAGCATGCCACCTCTATTGTTTTGGTTAAAAAAAAATTCCCTCCTTATATCACTATAACACCAGCTCCAGTGCGAGAGTCAGGCCTGAAGCAGCGAGAGCTGTTTTTAAAGTCTGAAGCATGGCACATATAGTGGACCTTAATCTAAGAAATGAAATACTTGTTTTAATAACTAGGAATAATTGCTTTGCACAGTGAATAAGCTCTCAGCTACGTATTTTGGACTTCAGATGGACACATTTCTACATCTGGGTGTTAACAAAGAATGCAAAGAATCTAGTAATAAAAACTGCAGTCATCCCCTTGTTCTTCGCAGAACGCTTTAACACAGAAATGAAGGTCCAATTGTTCCACTTTAAAGACACTGACTGTATAGACTTTTGAAACAACCAAAGTTTAGAAAAAACAAGTCAACGTGCATCACAGGTTCTGCAATATGTCAGCATGAACATGTACAGAACTTTATTCCACAATAAATGCAGTCTAAATTAAATTAATTTTTCCTCAGAAAAGAAAGGTTCACATTACTTCATATTTTTGTGGGTAAGATTATGCACACTGACTGCTACAGGAACCCCTGATGCACACTGATCTATAACACTGATTTATTTTTTTTTCTTTTTCACTTCAAGATCAGCTGGTTCACGTTTCTGTAACTTCTCAAATTGCATTTGATTCACTTAAAGTTCTCAAAGAGGAGTGACATAAGTAATGGCAATGCATACATGGCATATCTGCACTGGGCAGAGCAGCAATGACTACAGGTTAAAAAGGTTTACTTTCTTTGTAGTTTGCATATAGCACGTATATGCTGTTGTTTAAATACTGCACATGATCTAAATGTTATGAAATGCCACAAAAATGTAAGTCAAAACTAGGCTTTGTTGGAGAAAGTATATAATAAAAAAAAAAACCAACAACTTACCATAGTTCCATAATTAAATAAAGCAGCTATATATAAAAAAAAAAAAACTGTATCTGTTCAATGCCTAAGCAAAGGCTTGAAGACAAAACAGACCTGATACATGCAGCATATACTGCTTCTAAAACTCTGCCAAATTTACACAACACTTATGAAAGATATCCTAAACCAAGCCTCTCTGCCATCTGAGGATGAAGTATCTTTTTGCTCAATGTCAGAGCAGCCCACTGTGAACCATTACTCAATTCACTCACTTTCACATTCAACAACAACAGAAACTTTTGACCATATTTTTCTAAATAGTGAAGGTTAACTATTACAGATACAGCTCACAAATCCTCATGTAACTGTTATAAGTCCTTAGACTAGGAGACAGAATAACTCCCATACAGTCTAATTTTCTATTAAACCTGTAAAAGTTTTCAATTCTTGATATTTTCTAGTGGTAATTTCTTACGTGGCTGAAGTATTGTTTCTCCAGCCTGTGTCTACAGCTATAATTGAGCTTCTGTGATGGCAAAGATAATGAAATACAGGCCAGAAGAAATGGCCTTAGTCTCACACTGAATTGCCCCCAAAATTGCAAGTGTAAATTATACAAGTTTTGCCAGAGTAGGGACTGAGAACTTGCAGCCCTGGGCCAGAGGTTATGATGCTATTTCACACAGTGGCAGACACATTTTGGAGTGTAATTTTTTGTTTGAAAATTTACAACTAGTATGTGCCTGAAAACTGAACATCTGCCTCAAGACAGAGCATCAAAGACAACCTTGCAGAAAAAAAGAGAGATTGTCTCTCTATGGGAACTTATTATTAAAAAAAAAACCAAACCTAAACCTAAGAACTTCCTTTCCTCCTACCACATTTCTGAAATGTCAACTTACCACAGGGTTGGAAAACAATTGTCTCTATGGAGAAGCAAGAGACCAAAAATCTGCAGCTCTGGTTTTCCAAAGGAATAGATTGCGGATTCACATCTTCCAAAAATAAGTCTTGGGAGGTCAGAAAAAGGGAATAAAACAAAGTAACTTGCATAAAAAGAAATGAGCAAATACAGAGAATATGTCCATGTCCAGAGTGCAGAAATCTTAAAAAGTAAATAGAAAATGCAAAGGCAATCTGAATTCCCCAATCAAAAGAAATGAGTTTCATTTGTTCCTTCCCATAATAGGGGAAGGAGGAATACACCGAAAGAAGCTAATGAAGCACAACAGGAATTTCTTGTATTTACACACACAAGTAGAAAGGAAAAGGTAATGTAATCTTTTATCAAATTTCTTGAGGAATAATTGACGGAACACATTGAATATTTAAATTTGAATTCCTCATTTTAAATCTTCCACTGTCTATAATGCTGAAGGTAACAAATTCCGCCAATCAGACCAAACAGCAAAAAGACACACATCCTAATGAGTTGGAGGTCAGGTAGAAAACTGTTCCCCCTTTCTCTCCCCAAAAATAAATGCCTCCATAGTGCTAAGTGAATCTATGTTTCAAAGCAATTACTTAATAAGTAAAATGGTTAAATTTGCAAATTGATTGCTATCACATGAAGAATGAGGTAAATATTTGAATACTAGTTTCCTCCAAGGCTATATATGTGTTCTGTGGTTCCCTGGTGATCCCAAACAAAACAATCGGACCTTCCCATTAGTTCCCTTAAAATTCAAAGCACGTGGGAACTCAAAATTCCGCAAGGCAGTGATGGGGGATCCAAACTAACTACAATACATATCTGACTCCCAGTCAAAGCAATTACTCAGCTTAAAACTTCAAATTTGTGTCAGCATGGATCCTACAGTATGTTGACCCACAAGCAACTGGGAGTGAAGAATTACACTGCATCCTTGAAGAAGCACTAAGAAAGAGATGGGTGAGACCGTATCAAGTGAAACCCAGACGAACACATACTTCAGAGGTAGTACAATACCCACAGATACACCTCCAGGTGAAAATTCTGCAGATACAGTTGTAACCAAACTTTTTTCCCAACTTCAATTCAATGGGAAATAATTTAGTAAAAAAAAAAAATTTTTTTAAGTCATTCCAAAAAGAAAATGCAACATCAAGATCTATTGACTGTAAGTGTTAGCTATGGTTTTGCCTCTATCAATACATATCTTTGAGTTAATAAATTCTGATGTTCAGTTTGCTGAAAAAAAAAAAAATTGGTAGCTTTTTGGTAGTTGTTTTTTTTTTTCCCTGGCAGGAAACTGCAGCCACCTACAAGAACACTGCTACCATTGTTTTTCTTCTCCTCCTCCTATAGGTAACAGGCACCTATGGCCGCCATCCCTAGGATAAGCACACAGCCCTCCAGGATTTACTGGTTTCCAAACATTCTGAAAAATCACTGTAGAATTTTCTAGTGTAGGAAGTTATTCAAAATTCAATAACTACATATTGTAACTAGAGCACTAGCCACTGTTATACCAAATTGTTCTGTAAGGCTCCAGATAAACGAATAGATTGAACCATAGCAAGTCAAGCTGTCAATGTATGACATAATCCTTATGAATAATTTAGCCACACCTCAACTGTTACAGAATTTATCCATAGAAGAAACATTGCTAGACATTACTTCTCAATACAAAATATGCTGATTTTTCACACAGCATGCAGCTCACTCATTTTTACATGGTGCCACTGACAAAGTTTGCTTCAAGTTTGTGCTTTAGGATTTACCTCTTTATTCATACGCATGCTTCTACTCTAGCTTTCTCAAATATGTCTCTCTTTAATATAAATATCTCCAAGGCTTTCTTGTAATAATTTTTAATCTCAATAAGACAAGAGAAAGAGGATGGCGAAATGAAAAGTCACTCTGTTCAAAGAAGGAGAGCGTACCTGGAGACTTTGGCTTGTTACAAGTATTTTCACTATACTTACTGTAAAACTATAGCATTTAAGAGAGCCAAAATTCTGTTTTACTGAATGGCTACCCTGATTTAGAACATATGCTAAACTAAAGCCAAGTCTTAAATGTTACTATCAGATACAATTAACACCAAAATACAATTTCAAGTGTGTTAAGTACCTTACTCTATTCAGGACACATCAATTTCTTGCTCAACTGCTCTAACAAACATTGCATGTACCTGATACCATGCACCTAGGAAACTTTCTCCATATAGTATCGTTTAGCTATATAATCCAAACACGTTAGACAAATGAAAACTGTCAATATTACTCTGTCCCTAACCATGTGATGATAAACACCACCACGTGCAAGGTAAGACAAGCAGCAAATGCATTAACTGTCTTGTTCTGGAAGAGAAGCATCTCAGCAAACAACAGCAGCACAAACTATAACTACGTTAGCTGCTTAAGAAACCTTGACAAATGACAACCTGATGTCTGAGGGTCCTGTGAGGAGCCCTTAGAGGAGGACTGATCAGAGGAGGATGACTGTGCCGCTGAACCCTCAGCTAGCTCTCGCTGTCTCTGTTGTTCTGCCTTCTTAAGCCTCAGTCGCTGTAGACCCCTACGGATTATAGCTAACTCAGGTCCCATTAACTCTGACAAACAGGGAGGGGGGGAAAAAAAAAAAAAAAAAAGAAGTATGTAAAAGAAAGAAGCATTGAACATACAATATACAGAACAGGGAGTAAGGGTCAGGGGACTGACCAAAGAGAGAAGAAACAGATACTAAGTGTAATTACAGTGAAAAAAATTATGCACATAATTTACTAACATCCGGAAATTATATTTTATAATATTGACATTGTTTTTCTCTTCCTAAGTGCATGAATCACAGGACTCAAAAGTTTAGGATTCATGTCATACAATACACTCCCCTCCACATCTCCAACGCTTAAACCATATAACAAAGAATTATTTAACAAAAATAGATAGATCCTGACTGATTCAAAACAAAGCAAACAACAGAAGTATTCATTTTCATGTTCCTAACACACATAACAAATAAGAATATTCATGGTGTAAAATTATGCAACTGTGGTTTCATAATGGTAAGTTTTCAAAATGAATATGATAGCTTCCTGATGTGGGAAAAAAAAAAATTAGTAGAATTTTGATCAAAACAAACCTGTGGAAAAAAGTAAACTGGGACTATGGAAACAGGTGGCAGAGCAGCATCTAACCAAAAAAATACACTTTACTATGAACTAATTTTTTAAACTCAGATATTCCCAGTGGGTGAGGATTCAAAGTCTGAAAACACTGTTAAGTGGTCCTACAGAGAAAGTTATTTATTGGACCATAAACAATTCTTAGTATCATTCTCTTAACAGACTATTCTTTCAGTTCCATCTTTAGAGAATTCACTGTTTTCATCATTTGATCTTTGTCAGTTATACTGTTTTGACATGTACCACTCTACTGTCTGATTAACAGTATTTTTTGCAAACTGCTATAAAACTAGGTGTCCAAGTAATTTTTTATTCTTTCCATGCTCTTTGAATATTTCCTCCACTTACACAAGTGCTGTATAGCAAGTGCTTCTCTTTATACAACACAGATTGTGTCTTTATTAGCAATAGCTGAAGCACAACATTGACCTGAACCACTGCTGAACTACTCTCAGCTATAATATAGTAGGGTAGAGAAGCTAATTCAGACTCAAATATTCACTTCAACTGCTCTAGCTAGTTCTGCTATAAACTGCTAGCCTAGACCTATCCCGAAAGTATTTATATCACGGGCACTCTGGAGTGTTTTGCAGATATGAGGAAATCTGCAAAGAAAAAACAAATCAGTACAATGAAATGTTAAAATACTAGAGAGCATTACATTGGCATACAACCTTTCATCCAAGCAAAAGCTTTACAAATATTCTGTAACCCTTACTCACTCAGTGAAGCAAGCAATTTTTAATTTTTTTTTCATAAAAAGAAACAAACCCAAAGACAGAATCCAATCATTCAAAAATTAGTGGCAGGCACTAGTTAATATTGAATAGTCATGAGCTCTAATATCCTCAGTCTAATACCATTTCTGGGAAATACATCCTGCCAGTTTATGGCTGATGAGATATAACAAGAAGGAAAACGACATACTTCCTAAAAGGAATATGGCATCAAAGAGATTTGCTATGAATACTTTTCCTGTGCCATGAACATTTATGGAAATTAGAACTCCAAACAGTCTAGAAACGGCTTTTAACGAAATTTCAATGATGTCTAAAATTGCAGTTTTCAGTAGTTGCTGCTGATTCAGTTCCACTCAGTTCAGAGACAGTTACAATTTAAGATGTAACAAGAACTACAATTCAAAATATAAAGAGATAACCACTATCCTGAATATGTTCAATGACAACACCTTTTAACACATTTCAGAATCTCTAAGCAAATGTTTATTTTGCCAGCAAATGGAGTGAGGAAATAGAAAGGAAAAAAAACAAACAGCTATTGCCACTTTCCCATTCAAAATTTAAAAGCAAAAGGTACCTTATATCAGAACACATATTAAGATCAAGCTTTGTCCTAATTAATAAATTGCCCCCCTACCCCTCCTCCCAATGGTACCAATGTGTATCTGGTATATTATTTATGGGGGAAAATAGCATTATTATATTTTACGGTTTGTTGTATTTGATGTTTATTTATGGTTTAAAACTACAGCATCTTAAAATTAATGTAAAAAATGAATTAATGGTTTCTACTGAATGAGCCAAGCAGGGCAAGAAAATAAATGTTATTTTTTTCCTAAGTGACAAACATTAAAATCTCCAGCAATTGTTCTGTCTCATTATAAAAAAAAAAAAAAAATATTCAAAGTACTGCCAAGAACAGGCTACTGAGATTTCGCACTGATCTTGTTGATTATTTGCAACTTACTCAAATGTTCCAACTGTATTCTTCTAGAATATACATTCTGACAAAGAGACGTCCCAACAAGCTCCAGCACTGAACCATTTTTGAACTGACTCTATTTTGAACATGTACTTTTTTAAAACATTAAGAGATGAAGTAAGTAATTCAGATGTAGAAGCTCAAATGCGCACCACATGGCATACTTTCTAGAACATAATACCAACAATATATTTGAATTATAATACATATGCAAAGGTATTGCTATTTCAAAGACAGGATTACCACCAGTGCCTGTGTTCAGTACAGAAATCTGTAGAAATGATTTATGGAAAGCTGTCTATAAGCCTGTTCCATTCTGTAGTATGAATTCATGCTCCAATTCTAAATAAGTCATTACCCGAAAACATATTTTTCATCTGCTAACTCTTTGCTACAATATTCAAACTTTATGCAAAATGATGGTTGAAAGCTTCTCGCTTTCCTTCTTCCGTTTTCCAAAATGCTTCCCCAGTCATCCATCAAAAGATGACGCACCGCTATCTGGTCTTCCAACTCAACCCCACTGTATTTAAACTACTATTCCTATTATCACTTTCCCTATCCTGTCACCCCAAAAGGCAGCAGGTTTTATTCACCTCTAAATGCAGCTAAACAAGCTCAGGGAATCCTGTTCTTGATGCAGAGTGCAGCGTTTTCACATTTATAGACTAGAGACTGTGAGTAAATTACATCTCAGAACTCAGCACCATCATGGGTTACAAAAGTATACAAACATTGCAAAATGGAAATTCACATTCAAGCCTGCCCATTCATAAACCCACTGCTAGGCTCTGCCATGACCTGCTCCCTCTGCCCAGGAGCTTCCTCTCTTCCTGAACTTGCCTGTGTTACCCAAAGACTTGTTTTACAGTAACTTAAGTGTTTTAAAAGCAGTGCAAACTAGACAAGATGCTTACTAGGTGTGCAAATGTATAGTACTATTAAGTTTACTTCTGCAGGAGTCCTGTAGACAATTTAAAGATGACACCTGGTCCTAATACTAAAATCTGCATACAGCAATAAAGAACACCAGATAAAGTTTTGTTTGTTTGTTGCTGTGGGTTTGGAGTCGGGGGAGGTGGGGGGGGTGATGGTGACTTTTTTTTTTTTTTTTTAAAGAATCAGCAGCAAATCTAACACCCTGTTTAGGTGTAGTCAAAGAACCTATCAAACATTATATAGTAAACTAGAATAAACTAGAAAGTATCCACTGTCTGTCAACAAAACAACCACCACTAGCCCTTTCTAAACTGAATATATGGAGAGTCTTAAGTCTGAAGTAACACTGGGAAAGAGGAAATGCTCTCAGAGAAGAGCTGGAGTAAGAAATAACAACTTCAGCTTCATGCTAGCAGAATAAACTTTTACTTAGAAATTCAGACAGATTCAGAGAAAAAGAGGAAAACAACTTTTTTCTAGTCAGCATGCATTCTTTAAAATGCAGGACAGAAAATGCATCATAATTCCAGAAATGCTCTCTAGTGCATTATCATCATGTAACCCACAAAGGTTCAATGACATAGCTTGAAGCAATTATTTTTAATATGGGACATCCTCTCCTGGCCAGTGTAAGCTCCAGAATATACCATATACTTTAAAATAATCAAAGTGAACCCTTGGTAATGGTATGTGTGTTCTTTGGTGGCTGTCCCTCTGTATCAAAGGTAGCGGCAGCTAAATTGGGTTAGGAATTAGAGTAGACCTTTCAATTTTTTGTGTGTGTATTGTGAAAAACTTGAGATTGCAGCAAGCTGACACCAATACTAATAAAAAACACAGGTGACTAAAAGCCTCTGCTACTAAACAAATTTTCTAGCATTCACTTATTCTAGAAATAGTATCTGGACTGTCTGTATTGTCATGCTTCTGCTCACTGTTTATTGTTTCTAAATAAGTATCAGACCAGTTGCAAGCTTTGAAAGGGTGAGAATGATACATTTAATGAATTTCAACTTATGTCTTTAGTTTCCCTGTCTTTCAGGTACCTAATCATTTCTCACCTGTCCCAAAGATTTTGGCTGCAGCAGCCACAGTACACTGAATGGCACGCTTTTCCTTGGGAAATCCCCATCTCTCCTTTACTCCAGAACTGAAGATGTTATCAGTTATCTTTTCCAATGACAAAGACCTTGATTTTTTACAACAGAATTGGTACAAGACAAAAGATGAATTTATACAAAAACACGGGATTTTAAAATAATCAAGTCTGAAACTGTAGGTCTTTCAGATCACGTTGGCCTTTCCACCACAATTGTTAGGCCTAGAAACTCACTTTTAAAAAGTCAAAATAAACTCTTGTGCAAATATTTAACTCTAAAGGCTGTGGCATCTTCTCCTGCACAGAGATGGAAAAGGGCAAGTCAAAGCATAAGGTGCTCTTTTACTACCCAAATAAGTTTCTGACATTGACAGTGGAATATACTTCCTTCTTTTTCCCACAATAAGAATATCAGTCTGTATTAAATACAGATGAGTTTCTTCAAGATATACAAACTTAAAAATGAATATGTAGTATAATTCATTAACCAATAATTGAATATCATGCAAGGTGAGCCCTGTCTATCCAGATACTTTCGAGAGGCAAAAAAAAATAACATTGCTGACTCTGAAATGTAGGGGATGTAGATTTCTACTGAAGGAGGCATTCTCTACTTCCTCTGATTATAACAGGCATAGGTTCTGCTATTCATTGCACTGACGTTGCTGCAGCCAAACCACAGGTTAAGAAGGCATGATGTTACTTATACTCCATGAAGAGAACAATAAGTTTAGAAAAAACAAACAATAATTTTTTATTACTGCTTCAAAAGACAATACTGGTTATCCCCTTTGAGATTTCTTCTTCTCACAAATGTATACAGTTGATGGTTTTACTCTTTAAACCACAGCTGCAGTCACTTGGTAACTATAAAATACCTGGACTCATTAAGGATGTGCAAGAAAGAAAACAGACTGAGATCAATTACCCAAAATATCCTAAAATAAAATTGTTTCTTATTGAAAGCATTTTTCATAAACAATGACAAGATGGATTTCTTCTCACCAGACGGATGGAGCACAGGTTGAGCTGAGGCCCCTAAAGAAGGCCTTTGTTCATTATCAGGAGAGGACAATAATGAAGTTGAAGGGGGACTTTCTGTTGAAGATGATGTTGAAGGAGCTTGGGCTGACATTGTAGAAGAGGAAGATGATGGAAGTTGTTCAGAACCATCTACTTCCATTGCAGTTTCTGGTTCTGTACTAGGTGGCACGTTATTAGTAGCAGGAGCATCTGTGCGATTAGTCCCACCTTTGATTAAAAAAAAAAAAAAAAGGCAAGAAAAACAAGAGCCCAAAGATAAACTTACTCTCTCTCTAAAGATCCCTTTGCATTACCATTCACATGGCAAACAAATGTGCTTAGTTCTTCAAAGTGCATTAAAAATTTTTTAGTTTACACCTCAGATAGGCTGATATTCAAGGCCTGTACGTCCATTATAAACATATTTTCTGTTGTAATTATTATTCTTGAAAAGAAGGAAATCACCTCTGGACCGTGATCTTCCTCGTCCTCGATTGCTTTGTGCAACTTCACTAGCTTCTTCAAACCATCTTGACAGCATGTCTGACATCCTCTGCATTAGAGAGACATTAGGACTTTGCTCCCCTGTAAAACAAGTAATGCTAAAGTTTTATCTACAAGTTTACAAAAGCGTTCATTCCCCCCCCCCCATTTCTTCTTCCATAAAAGAATGCCTGCACTGTAAGCTACGTACGAACCACCTTCTTTTTTCAGCGCAACAGTCCAGCAAGAATTGCCAGCTGAACATGGCACCACATAAAAACCAACAGTCCTTCCTCCTTTTCTGTTTTACTATTACCTGGAGGTTTTGTACACATGACATTGTGAAATTTATGTCATTCGGTTTTAAATGCTGGTTAAATAAGTTAAGAAAGCCTAGATTTTTATGTTTTTCCAGCTAATTATAAAATAACCAATTTTATCATTAAACAATGAAAGAGCAAAAAGACTAGCATAAAATTAGTACATGATGTTTTTAACATTTCCGAAAGGCTTCTTCGTGACTTAGATTTTCCTCGTAAGCACAATTTAATACAACAGCAGAGTTCTTTTAGGGTTTTTCATTTTCACATTTTGATCAAGTGTCAGGATTGCAAAGACTCTCAAGCAGCAAAACCTTCAACATACTTTCTTTCAACATAACTCAAAACATTTTCTTCTCATTTTATTTCTGGTTTTATTACATATGAAACAAAGTTTGTTTCAAGAGAGAAGATAGGAAAAATTCCATTTGCAAAGGGCTGAAATAGAATATTTGAATCTTTAAGTGTTTTTTGTATTCTGTGAAATGGGGGGGGTGGGTGCGGGTGTGTTTGTTTTTTGATGGTTTTTGGGTGGGTTTTTTTGTGGTTTTTTTTTTAAACACATTGGCATCTTCCAATGGAAGACCATTCTACTGAACTGGACCATTCCACTCATACTGAAGTAAGAGCTTCCACTGGCCCCTTCGCCACTTTGGAAGTATGCAGTGTTTAAACAACATTTGGAAAAGTTTTCTAACTGAAGACCTTAAGAAATAAAATCCCTGTGAAGTAGAATTACTTATCAAAATACATACAGGAAAAATATTTTAATACCCTGCACACAAAAGATAACACTGAAAGATTCTGGAGCATACTTGGGAAGAACATACACAGTGAGAATATGCCTCTCAAAGACCAGTGCTGCTGCCCACACAGATGTTATAAAAGCTGAAAGACTAATCAAATATCTGGAGCAACTGATTATCTTTCAGGACTGCATATAATCTTCACTGCTAGGATATAGCTTGAATATATCATCACTAGATCTTGCTTTTAGATTATCTGCTTGCGTTTAGAAGACATTGTTGGGAATGAAGAAGGGAAGGGAACACACCAGCCCGCCCTCTGCCAAAAACAATGCCCCTCAATCTGACCCCAATGCCCTTGTCTATCCTCATTTCCACACTGCAGGTCTTGGACCCTCTCCTGGGATCCATCATTCCCTTCCTGTACCCCAGGCAGAGGAGCTCTGACCTCAGAAGCTTAAAACACAAAAAATGGAAGGCAACAGCTGAAGAAAACAGACAAAAGGTGGTTAATGATGGGAAGAGAGGACAATGAACAGTTAACAGAAAAACAAGTCACAGGTCACCACGTGCCTAACTAATGCAATACAGCTATTCTCTCTCAGTCGCTATACAGTTGTATCAAATAATGAACAGTAAACATACTGAAGCTTTGTTTCGAGAAAATAAATAAAAATCTAGCCAATGTCTATACTGGAGGAATCTACTGGAAGAGTCCTTTTCTCAGGCTTTATTTTCTCCCCAGCAGATTTACTTGGCATTATGGGTAAATGAAAGCTAGAAGGATACTGAAGATATTTAACTGAAAAAGAATTTAGATAAAATGTAACTTTGTGCAAAGGCAAAGCCACAACTAATTTTGATGGGAAAACCCTGCAACGAAAATTATAGCAAAAGTGTCCCTAAAATGAGGAGGTATACAAATAAGGTCTGTGGAATGAAAGCACCGAGTAAGCAGAGTTTAAAACTGTAAATAATCAAATCCTGTGATATTAGAATAAGAAGGCACATGATGAAACTAAGAGAGCAGTTTAAAAGAAAGGAAAGAAGTATTCCTTTACCCAGGACACTGAACTTCTGGAATTTTTTGCCATAGGAAATATTATCAACAGGTTCAAAAAAAGGATTACAGAAATTCACAGGCAATAGAACCATAGGCAGATTCTTAAGGAACAGATGGGAACATAACCTCTGATGTTTCTAATCCAGTAATTCTGAATACTGGGGGAGCAACAAAGACAACAGACTAAGGTAAGAGGACAGCCTCATGTTCTCTCCCTAAACAGCATCTCCTATTGCTCGTGTGGGATACAGAATCCTACTCTACACGGACCATTAAGTCTGATACAGCTAGACACTTCTATTCTAGTTTGGGGAATCAGGAAGATGAGAAAAACAACACAGAAAACCTGGAAAGGGAAATGGTAGGCAGAAAAGAAAGGAAGTAGAATTTAAGGGAACTAGAACAAATACTTGTACCCCTACAACCTGTCAGATTTAAACAGAAACACATCATTAGATGAAGAGTACAACAAGTGACAAAGCATCCTGTGCTCTGCTTTGGTATCCCATTTTCTGACACTAAAGCACAGCTTTGGAAACGCTCTATCTACTGAAACTTCAAGTAGTTGAGTAATATATTACAAACATGAAAGTATAAGCATAAAAATTCAGTCACTACATGTGTTTTATTAAAAAAGTGAAAGATACAATATTAGAATCCTATTGCTTTGAATTCCAGTCCCCTAACGTAACCATTACAGAGCATTTAATTTGTAACTCTGATTGCATATGAGGCTTGACTACAAAAAGGGAAAAACATATTTGTGTTACTACCTGACCAATGACAATGAAGTAAGCTCCCCTTGATTTACATCAGCCTAACTGAAGCAACATAATTTTTCTGGTAAGAATATTTTCAATTTAGACATTTTTAAAAATCACTGTAGAATAGCAGTTCTGTGTTAAATTCTAAGAAAAACATCTTAAGACCTGGCTGATGGACATGGACAATTTAATCTGAAGCACTTACATATTTCAGGAATACTTAAGAAAAATTGGAAAATAAAACCCAAACCAAACCAACCAACCAACCAAAAAACCCAAAAACCAAACCAAAATAAAACACACAAAGACAACAACCCACTCCAACTGCAAACACTTTACCATCTCTTTCTCGTTCACTCTCAGGCCTTGCTCTTGGTCCAGTATCTGACCAATCCCCTCTTAGCCGCAAACGTTTAACAGGAGGTTGCCGTAACTGGGGGGCGAGGAGAGAAAGGCATTACCAAGCTATTTATGTTAGACAGTACAGAATTCTAAGTCTAAATATAAATGCAACATCTCTATTTTCTTAAGGTACATAAATTTGTATCTGTCACAAAAACCCAGAATGTCAGCCATATGTTCAGATCAACTATGAACAAGCACAACACTGCATCAATAGAATGCAAGAGTTTTAGCTACACAGAAGTTCCACAGTCTAAATCAATGACTCTTGGAACTAATGCAGCTTTTATCTTATGCAATACTAACTTTACTATGTTAATTGATGCTTTCCATACTGAACAATAATATTTTTTTCCAGAATTCAGCCTGAATTTTGCAAAAATATTCACCTCTTCATGTTAAAAAACTATATGGCAGCTTCAGTTTAATGAAATGTGGATTTGCAATTAAGCAAAAGGAAAAAAAAAAATCAGACATTAACAAAACAAAGAAATTTTATGAAAATACACTTTATTTTTTAACTTGTGTCTTTTTTAAAAAAAATTTAAACAGGTTTTTTTTTGCAGCAGGAAGTATAAAACAAGTACTATATAGGTAGTGTTACTTTCAGCAACTTGAAGAGAAACAGCTAGTGCTTTGAACATCCCGAAAGGCAGTTCAGAGTTTGAAATTAAGTGTATTGGCTGGATATTTCTGGCTTAAAAAAAAAAGGTGAATAGTTGTGCTGACAATTTTAAATTAAATGCAAAACCCCTGTGGTGAAAGCATATTAAAGTGTTAACTTTCAGGAGCCAGCAGATGCAGGAAGAAAGCTTTACATTCCTTCTACGCTATAAAACTTAAAGCCAGGCTGAAATAAAAATAGCATTTAAAGAAAATCATCCAGCAAGAGGAGATTACAGGACATATTCTGTGCCTACAAAAGAAAGGAATACATAGGATCTGTTATTAACGGGTGGTCACAATCTTCTCTCTCTATAGTAACTGGGCAGTTAATTCTCCACCAAATTACTTCACATCAGATTAACATTACAGAGAAGAAAGGGAGAAGTGCAGAACCATTTGTGCATCACATAATGTTTCTGGGTCCCTCTTTGCTTTCTCCTGCCTCAGCGAGGTAACAGTGTAACTCAGCTGGACATTCTTCCTCAGTCCTACCAATCTACACCCCCTTCTTCTCAACAGTAGTTGTACTAGTGATAGCAGCCTGCGGCCCAGTAAATACAGCATGGCCATTGCTAGTAACAGGCCACAAGCTTAATATGAAGCTAATGACACAAGCCTCACACTTGTCAGGCTTTGTCTGGACTTCATTTGCTTACAGCATTCTTTTAGTTTATTTAGCTGCAACAGCAATTGATTATCACCTACTTTGCTTTAGTTGTGCTTAGATTTGCATGGATGTGTGGTGTACAAGCTCTTGGTAACAGTTTTGATATATACAGGAACGCCAGCTAGCTAAACTGTGCAAGAAGGAACTACCTATGACCACAAGATACTGATGCAGCATAAAGTAGTACAGGCATGGGCTGACAGCAGATATCCTGCAGGTGTGGACACAGGAGGATACCAGGGACACTTTCTCAGCAGCTCACCCGTGGCTGGTAACTGTGCTGTAAAGGCTGGACCCAAGCAACAACTGTTTTAGGGATAACAACAAGGACAAAGAACAAGCATTTAAAAGCAAAAACATGCCATATTGGCCAACTAATAAAGAAAATGCATCGTGTAAAACGTGTTGAAAAACATATAAAAATGGCCTCCCAGCAGATTCTAAGAAAAAGAAGGAAGAAAATATCAACATCATGCTTCTCCCAGCAAAGAGGAGGAAGAAATCACCATCACTATCATCACCCTCATCCTCCAGGTGAAGACAGCAGGATGCCGACAACTCATTGTAAACTCCCTTGAGACCCCTGTCTCAGACTAAAGGTAATGAACTCAGGATACAGAGGAGCTTGTGAAAGGGTGAGCATAATGCCAGAAAAAAAAAAAAAAAAGTGGTTTATGGCTGGGGGAGTGCAGGGGGAGGGGGAGAGACATTTATAATTTCACTGTAATTAAAGAGATTTGATTTATACTGATCAGAAAATTTAGACTGGAAGGGTCAGCATCACTGTAGCTGAGCTGATAATAAACAACTGCTTGTGTTTTGGTTACACTGCTGAAACTTTTAGTACTGCTCAGTAGCCGTGGCTCACCTCCTCGATCTAAACATTTTGTACCCCCTCATGTCTGTCATTAAATAATAACTTTTAACAAAGAGTATTTATACTTGATTTCAAGGAATATGCTTTTGGTGGCATGGAAAATAACAGAGAATACACCTCAATTACAAGAGTGACCTGCCACCCTTGCTGGGCTTATAAACTGAGGTTCACGTAGATGCCTTCTCATCTTTAGGAGAGGGAAACCAGACAAGAAAGAAAACCAGAGTGACAAAATATTGTAAATATATACATAAATAAATATATTGTAAGTATGCAAATTTTTAACACAATCTACTTGTCACATCTCGATCTGTGAACAGCAACATTAATTTAAGATTAATTTAAAGGGAAATACAACTGTTATAAGTGTGCCACAAGAAAGAAAAACATAAAACATGAAAACAGGTCATCTTAATCACTTGCCTCTTCTCGTCTCTCCTCAGCAGAAGGAACTTTAAGTTCTCGTGCTGTGTCATCCTTAGGATCAAACAAGTATATGTAATCTGAAGAGTAGCTAACGAGGATCTCTTGACCATCTTCACTATAACATAGAGATGTTACTCTGCAGGATTTGTTATTCAGATGAGGAGGAACAAAACGTGCCACCATTCCAACAGTGCCCCTACCAGCATAATTCCCTACATTAAAAAAATAGGGGGGGGGGGGCATGGGGGAAGAAAGAAATGACACATTTACTATTGCAAATTTTCAACAGCTTCAATATACTGCTTATCTAACATCCACCAAAAGATGATCAAAGCTAAGCATCCTGTAGCTTCTGCATTACATTGGATCTGAGTAGTGACATATCAGATCTTACTAGTACTTTATATTTTTGTTTACAAACACTATGTACATTATTAAAAAAAAGATGAAAACACACCCACACAAATATATTCATATATCGCATACCCATCACATGATGGTGTGTGGATGCTGTCAAATGTAGTACAAATGGAAATTTTGGAACCTAAGAACATTTACACAATAATAATGAAGATCTGTACCTACACATAAATTAGAAAGGAATTAATTATATGAAAGTTTGAAAGTTTAGGACATACATTTCTTTTCTCCCCAAAATGTTTTAAAAAAAATACTAGTTTTTCTTTGAGACATAAGAATACTGTCAATCTGAAACTGCAGAACTATATAATACATTGGACGTATGCTTTCCTGACAACTCACCTCCATTCCACACACTAAAACAATCTTAAATTCTAGAATTACATGTTTGTGAGCAGATAAAAGTTACCTATAAGAAGATCTAACACTGAGAAAACCAGACTGTTCCAAAACCTCATTATTAGCCATTTAACTGTTTCCCGCATGGCCTCAGTTGTGCCTTAGTATGTGCAACAGTCTGTCCTTGACCACAGACAAGTTCAGAGTTTATCATCTCACACTACATAAGGACTGAAACAAAAGTTCTAAATGAAAATCAATAGTTTAATCACTAGTCATAGAATACTTCACCTCTTAAAAAAAAAACAAAAAACAAAAGCAAAATAAACAACAAAACCAAATACAGAACCCCACCCCAAAACAAACAGAACACTATACCAATATATCCAGAAAAATTACAATCTTCAAAATTTTGTCTTTTCTCTCCTTTACTCTATAGGCCGGCATACCTGAATTAATCTTATTCCTGAATTGTTACAAGAGCAGGTACATAGTACCTTTTAATCACACACCCCCCACCCCCCCACCCCCCCCCAAAATCTGGTCCTCAGGCAGTTCTCACAGAAGTTTGCTGACTACTGCGATGGAAAGGAGAGATCTTATAAGAACGTTAGCCTGATGAGAGGGGTATTTTTATGTTTATTGAGTGATCTTTACTGTTTCCTTTCTCCTCCATCACAATCATCAACAGGAAAATGCTGCAAGAAATGACAGATTTTGTGACACTAATTACTTCCATGAACATGTATGCACAGCTATGTATATTAATTCATATGTGTCCAAACAAACACTGATCACACATTATAAGAAAGAGGTCTGTAAGAACCACATAATGCACTTTTGCTGAAATTTTTTTATAAAATCCTTAGGTAAGCATCGGAAGCATGCTAGCTTTCACCTGACGAATTTGTAGCTTTTCAGTGAAATTATGTTAGATATAGCAACAACTACAGCAAGGGCATATTGCATGATATTACAGAGTTCATAAGATCCCTTACCATAAGAAGCAACACATGCCAGCATGGCAGAGTACAAGAAGGTAAAGAACTTAATTAAAATTCAGGTAGATCACTGCAGGCTGCAATCACTACCTTTTTGGAATCTCGGAATCACATGTTTCAAGACAAAAGAAGAGACATTACAAAATGTCTTTTTCTGCATTCAGTATACAATGTATTCTAAGATGGATGAAGAGATTAACTTTACTTACTTGAAGATTTCTGTATTACCAAATATTAGAGTGAAATCGCTCTACTATTACAAAGCATAGTTCTCAGAGAAGAAAGCTACACTTCATTCAGTATTACACTTCAGTCATTCACCACCTATTTTGAAAAAAAGAACCTGAAATTGGAACTGCAAATGGTTAGAAAAGCTTACTGTAAGGTATGGTTCCTACCTGTTGCTCTTGTACCAAGCATTCGACGATCATATATTCTTACTGAGCTATCAGAACAACCCACAGCAAGATAGTATGGGATTGGTGGACAGATAGCAACAGAAGTGGCAGCACGCCGACAGTTTATTAAAATATCCTGGAACAAACAAAAATACAGCATTTAAAGAATAGCTCTGAACTTCTGAAGTATAATTCTATTTTTTACTTCAGGACACAGGCCCATTAGTCAAGGAGGTTTTGAGAAAACTAGATCTGGCCCTGTGAAGATAGATTGTAAATATGTCAAACAGAAAAGCCACTGCAGAGAAGGAAAACTATCAGAGAAAGAAATATAACAGGAGATCAACTAAAAAGAAAACAAACAAAACAAAACAAACCACAGGAACAAACATTTAAGAACAGATCAGCATAACAACTACAGATTTATAAACTAGCTTGCACCTTAGATTTTCCTATGGAAACATAGATAACTGTTGAGTCAGAAGAGTACCAAATAGGCAGAAACAGTCTAAATTAATTTAAAGGATCAGAATAGATTTCATCTGCAGGCAAATAATTGGATAGAGGAAAAGAAAGAAAGAAACCCCTAGAACTGGTAAAAATGCACAAAGCAGAATAAAATTAATCGAGAGCAGTAATACATACTTTGGTGTCAGTTTTTCTCCAATTCAATATTAAAACTGTTTCTGAAATCCAAACACAGTGGACACCACCAATACCTTACCTTCTAGGAAGTAATTCCAGTGACTAATCTGATCTAGTATAATTCATTACCAAATCTTTTCTCACAGAGAGACAAAGGATGCTTAAGAACACAAGGCTGCAGACAATTTTCAAGGCTCTTTTTTGTCTCCAACTCTGCACTCTACAGTAACTAATGTAAACCAGACCAAGAGATTCAGTTTCAACATAGAATCTTTCCTACCATATCTGAAGCCTCACACCAAAGTTCATAAACTAAAAAAGGCCAAAGGAGATATTAAAATAAATTTAAAAAAAAAAAAAAAGGAAAGAAAAAAGGCTCCCCAAACTTTTTTTGTTTCTTGGGAAACATGTTGTCATCTCCACCAACGACCCTGAAATCTATTATTTCTAAAAGCCTTACCAGAATTCATATCCTATGTTTGTATGATGTACAGCTCTACATTTAGGTCATCTTTATTAAAAGATTTCACTCTTACATCTTTACAATCTTCCTTTGTGCAACTTGTTTTGATTCGAGTATCAAACCATCTTACAGTGCCATCTTCACCACAAGAGAGGAAAGTATAGGGATCATTTGGTACTGTCATAACCTGCTCAAAAAAAAAAAAAAAAGTATTAATACTTCCAGAAATACCATTAATTTGAAAATAAAAGCTTCAACATTTTGAGCGGCAGTAAAGACTGAAGCAATTATGACTCAAGTCAAGCTTTCTATTGAAATAAAGAGGAAAACTGAAAAACTGCTGATGTTTCTTCATTTTCAAGAAAAGGCTTGAACTATTGAAGTTAAAACAAACTGTGGAATGTCACATAAGATTAAATATTTATAGGTCAAAGCTTACAGTTATTTCTATTATCTTTTAATAAGCAACATACATTTACTGCAACAAGTTTTCAGATAAGTAATCAATTTCCTGCAGTAATTCAACAGAAGCTCAGTTTATCTGCTATCAGGTAACAGAAGACAATAACAAACAAAACCCTCAGAAGTCTGAATGACAGGAAAATACCAGATGGCTTTTATTCCCATTGGGCCATTCCTTTACAATCAAAGTAGTCCCCTGAAGCAACTATGCATTAAAGGCTGTTACTAACCTACCCCCTCACTGCATTTTTTTTTTCCACTTTTTAAGAGACCATTGTATTGCTCCATTTTCCTGACCTCAGCCCTACTCAAACTAGGGAAGACTCAGATGGAGTCTCACATGTATGGCTTCACTCAAGAAGGTCTCCTTAAGACAAAATAAAAAGGCAAGCAACGATAACGTTAAGGCTGAATTCCACAGGTCAATGAATGCACATGAAACATCATGTTTTGACACGCAATCCCTTAAATACAAACCAGAGAATGTTGTAGAAACTAACAGTATTTTTCTTTTCCTACATTACCACTACTATCAGTAACTTCATAGAAATTTATAAAGCTACAAAAATCAATAATAGTGTAATACACTAATTCAACCCTGAGCAAATGAGTGATTCTTTAACACTTTTTATGTGATGATTTATTCTCCCCCCGCCCCAACTCTTAATAAAAGTAAACTATGGATATTTGTAAATCTCTCTACCTAAAGGGGGATTACAAAGGTAATCTCTGCAGGATTCAGCATTTCTTCTTGTAATGCTCAGTACATTAACTGAGACAATGCGTGCTGTGCCAAATCTTACTGTTGACAAACAAGAAGTTTATCAGACAGAACACAGACAAAGTTTTAATAACAATGGAGCAATAAACTTCTGAGCTATGACCATTATTCCTCATTATGTTAGTGTAACATATTGAAAAGAGTGTTTTTCACTACACATTCACTCAAATTAATTTTATTAGCGTAGTTATAAAAGCCAGCAATTGTTCTTCAATCCACTAAATCCTTCCAGCATTTCTGCTGTATTTCAACGTGGAGCTTTCATTGAAAACATTTACTTTGTTCCAAGAATGTTGCTGAATATGGTATAACACAGAAAGTTCTTATTTCTAGTAGCTGTATTTTATTTTTGTTCACACTGATACTATTTCACAATATACATGTAATAGTGCAGGACATATCTCCACTTGCACATGCCAATTTTATACATGGTATTTAAAAACATACTAAGTACTTTATAAGCACTGAAATAGAGAAATTGGGAAGTGCAGACTCCAATAACTGAGTCACTGTTACTATATTTAAGTTCAACAAGTACGTATTATATATATAAAATCCTTTTTTACTAACTAAAAAATCATTTTCTATTTAACTTTAAAAATATACAGCTATGTGATCGTCTTACTGCATTGAAAATACAAAGGTAAGAGTTGTCCATAAAAGTACATTCTCTTTCTGAAAAGCAATTAACATGAAGGGCAAAAAGCATTTGTCTGAGTAAAAATAAACTTGTAAAGGCCTTGTATAAACAACAAATTCTCCAGAAACATGTTTCAAGAACTTCTCTCTCCCTCTCTACTTATTCTATTCTCCCCCAGAATTATGAACAATTGTCCAATTATCTCACAGTTCATAACAATCTACACAAATTTCCACATTCCTCTGTTTCAATGGGTGTTTTTGTAACATCTTGAACTGTCACAAACTCCAAGCTTAAAGCGCAGTATAAATTCAAACCACATTCAAATTTAGAATTAGTACCTCAGGGGCAGATGATGTTAGCTTCTGTTATTTAGAGACTCCAATGATCAAAGTTCTATATTTAATACGATGATGTGGTTACATACAGCTGGGCAGTAACGTCACAATATTTTGAAATTGTTTTCCCACTCCAGAAACCTCTCAGTGACAAAGTTGCATTATGTCTGACGCTGAAGCTGTATCTCAGACATTTGCTTAAAAAAAACCTGCTATTTATTATACTTTCATATGCCAAGGCTCAAAAAAAGGTCTGCTATGCCACACAATAATACATGCATTTAATGTTCAAATATCAAGTTTAAGACACAGTAACAGAATTTATAGTCTTTACAAAAAGCACCTCCCAAAATGTTTTATAAACCTATCTTTTTGAAGACTTTTTGAAGAGAGCTCAGATTTAGTTATGTTAAACCCCAGTGCAAAACAGTCTAAGAAAAATAACTTGTGGTTAAAATAGTCAATAGTTAAAATAGTCAGTATAGGGGTCTTAAGATTCCTTCCATTAACTGTGTTTAAAAACAGTATAAACAACCAGAACAGTATCATACTACTGTCATTCAAAACAACAATAATGCCCTCCTGTGAACATTATTTGCCAAATAAAAATCATCCCCAATACCACCATTTTGACTGTGCAATATAGCAGTCAAATGTCCATACTTTCTTCAACCAAGGATTTTGAAGAAATTTACTGTATTCCATACAACTAGTTACTGTTCAGTTACAGTCATTCTATATGGACAACAATAAAACTTGCACCTTGATTTGTTAGACTGTTCGGCTCTCCGTATTTCTTCTAAAATATTTTTCAAACTCTTAAGGTCTGTTTTGACAAGTTTAATTTGTTATACTTATTAAATTTATATTTATCATCTGGTTTAGTAGCTTGCAATGTGCATACCATCATTATCGATGACAAACACTACCTTGCAAAGAGAGAACCGGCATCTCGCAGTACAGGTTAGAAGCGGTATGCTCTAGCCTCCGATACCACTCCTGACCCACAAGCACAACTGGCAACTGCTTTCATTGAACTTTCCCAGTTGGATCATTGGTTTGCAGCACCACCTGGCATCAGTCACTTCACGCCATCAACCAAACTGTTGGTCAACCCAAGCTCAGGCAGACCAAAACTTAAGACCACCACAGTGACTCCTCAGGATGACTTACGCTGTCACCAACTCTTTCATTTGCAGTACTCTGAGCGGCCTAGTCCACGACCCCAGACTTCACGCACCCAAGCCCACTGCTCTAATGATACTTCTACCACTACCTTCATGTCTCCTCAGCACAGTATCATAACTGTTCTCCTATTCTCAAGCTCAAAAATGTTTTATATAATACTGGCAGGTAGCTACCCAGGAAACAGAGGTACCAGTTGAGCCAGTAACGGGCTGCTCCCCAAGCCTGCAGCCAGCCAGCAAAGGGAGGCTCTCCTTTCCCCACGAAGTCATAGTGCAACGACCTGACAGGCCACCTCCTCAACAAGGACATTTCAGCCTTAAGAAGCAGCATCTCAGTCTCCAGACGTTCTTACGAAAAGGCAGGTTTTAGTTGAGATACAGAGACCATCCAAGCAGCTTGCAGAATCCACCAGCTAGCATACAGACTACTATATATAGTAAGCTTCAGTGAGAACTGAAGCAGTTTAAGCTTCTGATTGGGGGCCATAAGGACCGATGCTATTCAAAGGAAACAGTAGTTTCTCAATCAAAACAAACTTCAAAAATAAAAGCAGATGATGTGAGCCTGGGATCCGGAATCATGTTTTGCAAAACTGAAAGTTTAGTCTTGTACTAAACCCAGGCAAAACAAAACCAAAGCAAAAGCACAAATCCCAGAAACAGAGCAAATACCACAAGGTTCCCTCGACTGTCCTACAAAGTCACCCTGCAGCCAGGAAGTGTCTTTGACAAAACCTTGAATGGAACATGTGTAATTGCAACCATAACGATACTTTTACTACACGATCAGAAATTCATTCTGGCAGTACTTCAGCCATATTCTTTTCTCACACAACCTTTTCACCCCCTCCAATTTTTTTAACAGAGATTTTAAAATATTTTGTTCACTTAACATACAAAGAAAGAGATTTAAAAGCTTGCTATGAAATCTCAGCTAAATAGTTAAAAAAGCAATGGATTTGGGATTTTTTTCCCCTGTGTGTGTACTATGGTAGTGTTAAAAAAACAAACAAACAAACAAAGTCAAAAAACCTGGAACATTTATAACTGAAGAAGGAAATAGCAGTATTTTTTCTAATTTAACCACAGTAAGTTTTACAAGTAGCAGATTTTGCTGTCATTAAAATAAATAAAAAGATCAATAAATCTGATTATCTTCCTAACTTAAGTAACACTGCTTCTTCACTTGCCTATTTATATGAACAAAACTTCCAAGGGAGGATTGAAAACACTGGCTCTAAACTTACACGTAAAGAGTTAACTAGAATACAAAATAGAGAAATTACCTAAAACTGCAAACACATTTTTCAGATTAAGTTATCCACACATGCTAAAATAAGCATTTCTTACAGGGTTTTAAATTGTGAAAAAAGGCATTAAACTGTTAAAAAGGGGGGGGGAGGGCAGGCAGAGAATAAAAATAAAAATGCAAAACATAGCCCTGCCCCCAGCCCCCAACCTACTTCAGAAAGAAATTCACAGCACAATTTAAATCAGTTTTGCTCTGCAGAGGATTCTTTCAGTGAAGGTGTATTCAGCTATTATATTTGCAAAGAAAGTGGTCTTAATGACACTACCTTTTGGAAAGTTCTCCATTTATTTTAGACAAGATATTTGTCTTTTAAAGCCTACTCTAAGAAGAAAAAAAAACAAACTCAAAAAAGCTAGAAGGAAGGTTCTTTAATTCTCACTGAAATAAACTTTTCAGCACTCTGGTTAAAATCTTGGGCAACAATACAAGAAAACATGTATTCTACCTATCTTAAATTTATTATATACTTTTGTGAGGTACCTCATAGGTAGTTCCATAGTGGCACGTATACTGGCATTGTCTGTTGGTCTCCGCATCTTGTTCAACATTAGTGTAAAAAATGACTCCATCTCCGGAACAAGATACAATCTGTTTGTCATTGGTGCACGGTAAGAATTTTGCACTAAAAATATTGGCCCTGTGTCCTGAGCGAATGGTTGTTAAAACCTAAGGAAGAAAGAAAAAGAAAGGCTGTATCAGGCTAGTATTTTCAAAGTAAATAAAGAATAAGAAAATAACACAGATTCTGGTACTAGAAAACATCAGTTATGTACAGGCCAGCAACCTACAGGTTAATACAACAGAACAAAGAAGCTGTCTTTACACCAAATTTATTCTAACAACAAAGTGGTTCACAAGATACATTCGCTTATGCACTTGCACAAAGCAGTCTGCAAAATGAAAGGACTGGAATGCAACTGCCACCTTTTGTTTTTAAAATGCTAGTTACATATCACATCAGGTTTCTCAAAGTAAAACGTTAGTCCAGGGTGATAGTGCAGCCAGCCAGCAAGTCAGTGAGGAGAGATTTAGATGATCTGTAATATCGTGGGTCAAGAAGTATAAGGCATTGTAATCCAAGCCAACTTTATAAACTTTAAAAATTGATGCTGCTCTTAAAATAAACTCACTTTAAAAAGGAGAACTGAAGTTTATAAGAAAGCATGTTTTGAAACCAGTCAAAATAAATAAACATTTAAGACCATTATTACAGGGCAATAAACTAAGACTTGACTTAGTCTCAATGAATGTCATTCATCTACAGTACAGCAGAGAAGCATATAATTTACTTCACCATCACAGCTGGTTTTAAACACTTTGTGATGACTCTCTATCTTTCCTAACATACTTCTTATTAGTCTATCAAAACTGAAAAAACCCTCCATGTGCTTTCCTGTGCACTAGTGAGCATTCTATTCTTACTTTATGTCTCCCATCTGCAGCACTTAAACCAAACTACATTTTCACCACTACTAATAGGAAAAAGATACTTACCAAGTTGTTTACAGTATGAAAATTACTTCCAAATTTCCACTCAATTAACTTAATCAAAGAAAACATTATGCAAATGAAGTTGCTCTGTCAGTGATAGCTCATGCCTAATATTTCACAAGTGCTATTTCACACCCTTTAAACAATTCACACAAGAAAAGGTTAACAGTGTATCTGCATGTTCGAAAGATACACAAGGCTTAGTATTTAAAAAAAAAATTATCAAAATCAGGAGATATAATCCATTCATTTTATTTCAATAAATCTACCTCTTCATTTAGATTTGTTCACAGCTCTGCATTTTACTGAAAACATTCAAACCCCAGACACTCAAAAGAAATGAGGAACTCTGTATCAAAGGAGCAACTCAGAGCAAGAAGTCCATAAGGTACCCTAGTTCAGATAACAGTTCAAGATGGCATCTGTCAATCCCACCTCTGATTTTATGTTATTGCTACTGTGAAAGAAATATTTTTGTCCTGACAAGAAATCCTTGATCTCCCTAATAAAAAAATAACCAAAAAAATACATAAACAACTAGGGGCTTCTCTACCACCTTAGATTCCCTTTGCCAGTTCTCCACCACTTCCTCCCTATTACTGAATATAAGCAAGCAGACTTTTTTCTCTTTGCTCTGTTGTACAGGGTCCTTCTCTCACCAAATTACATGTGCTTCTTACTTTCCCCCCCTTTTCTCACAAACCTCAACCTAGTGGCCCTTGCTTTTCATGCAGTCAATAGCTAACTTATTCTAATGTTCTACTTCAGTTTTCCCCATCTACAGATCTCAGTTTAGACACGGAGATCTACATTTGATGATTGCCTTCAAACTTGGAAAAACTCACTTTCCCTCCCTTCTTCTCTCCTCCACTGTAAACTGAAACAGCATTCAGCAACATATACAGCTACACATTTTCAGTAACAGAAAAGAGTTTTCTCACAGGCAGACCTAAGCTTGTCTTGCCTGCCCCTCAATTTCCTGACTATGTTGCAGTGTTGCAATAAAAAGCATTAAAATATTACAGCATTTATTATATGCAGAAGATTTTCCATGCCCTTCTCGACTTGCACTGTATATCCTTTCCTACTCTGGTTGTTATACTGACTTAGAGAGAGGAGAAAGAGGCATAAAAAGTTGCTGGTGCAACTGACTAGCTGTAGTAATTCAGATACTCTCATAACTTTTGCAATTGCTTTAATTAACATGTTGCACAGACAATCAATTGAAGAGGCAATAAATTCAAGAATTCAAATTGCATCTTGTAAAAGCGCAGATTAAATCTTTGGTATGGGATTACTAATTCATGTAGCGATCCCAGAAGCTGGCATACAAGCTCCATCCCTTTGAAAACTGAGTGCTCAACCTGATGTAAATACATGAATTTCCATCTTTTTGTACCATACTTGTAGCGGGTAGAGATCTAGCTCCAGCCAAACTCTCCCCCCTCCCAGTCCCCAGTAACGTAATGCCTAAAACAAATAAAATGAGGAAGATCCACAATAAGAAGAATTCTCAGCCATCCTAAAGTTTAATAAAGCGCTCATCCTTTTGATTTAGACTTGCAATTACTATTAGAAATCACAGTAACACATTTCTCCTCAGATGCACAAACACTATAAACACATAACCTATTCAAACTTGAGAAACATATTTAGAAAAATTTCTCCTTCTGAGGCACATTACACAGCAACAATTAGCATTTGCATCTGGCCATACATAACACAAACTGGAGTGCCTTACATAAAACTCATGTAAATAAGAGTTAAACAAGATTAAATGCTTCCTTATTAAATTAGATATTTTACTAAGACGGAAGACTATATTGACAGCTGAAGTCTATTTTTGCTCATTTAGCTAGCTAGTAACAGAAAGTATGGTGATAAGGATATCTGCCAAGAAGACAGAATTACAGTAGAGTTCTGGTACCAATACCAATTTGCTCCCTCTTCCTGTATTGATTCTGTTACTCAAGCCAGAGAAAATAAGCTAACGCAATCCTAACAGTCATTAAAAATTGCATCTCTAGTACATTTCAGGAACAACACTGATTAAGTCTTCTTGCTAGTACCTGCTGTTTTATAATTGCATTTGCATATATTGGGGGGAAAAATAATAATAATAATTAAAAAAAAAATCTATCTGCTCTGCTGTTATGTAAAAAAATAACTCAGCTGACTGTTAAAAATAAGAAAACAAAACATCTATATTTCTCATTTGGCTTAAGCACAGCAGTAGTACACAACAGGGCAAAAAAACCCAAATCATCCCATGAAAGCATAAAGTTTACATTGCTGCATCTATTAATATATTACAATCTTTTATATGTTAATACCGTAATTATATATGATAATGAGATAGCAACTATCCCATAGTAATATAGTAAAATAAACTCTGCACAATAAATAATATTGAACACCCTTTACTTGCATGAAAAATTGTTACTTTGCAAGTCTCTCCAACAACACTCACTTTGGAATATATCCTTCATCCACTTCATAGCTGTCTTAGATACCTCCTCTTCTTCAGCTGAACTCCCAGTCCAAGAGAAACCCTGGTCTAACGACACTGATCTGAAGTTTGTCAGGCTGCCACCAATAGTTGAAAGGAAGAGATGAAGTTTGGAAGCTATGGCTCATTTGGGGAAGTGAGGAAAAGGCAACCTACAGGCACAGGCAACACTCCAGATAACTATTATTTTCCCACCACAGCTCTTCAGGAAGGCAAAGTATTGTCGCTTCCACAGCCTTCCATTCAAACTCTCTTCCACCACACCAACCACACATTTTGGTTCCCCCACCACATTTAATTTTTCAGCACCTCTTCAGGGTTTAGTTCTCAACCTCTGAGATAGCGTGAGAGAGAGGACTTCGCTTGAACATTGTTGCATAGGATCCCCAGCACTGAAGGACACAGTTCAGAGCACCTGTTCGAGCAAACTATCAGCAGCTCCTTAAAGAGCAAAGCGTGGAACACTGCTACTACGTGATGGATACTAGCTGATGTTACTGGAAGCCATTCAACTGCATCGTAACCCATGCGAGCGCAGAAGTGGAAAAGCAGAGACCTTTACAGCACTTTCCCCTGCACAAACCTGCTTCCCCTGTTTCAGTACAAATTCTTCTCTATTCACATACATGCACGCACAAGGCGATGTAATTTCAAATGGTAATAAAGTATTTTAATCAAGATTGACACTTCAACATTACACAGAAAGACAACTCAGTATATTACATACAGCTATAGCTAATACAATATTTTAATACTAAAATGAAACAGAAAACAATTTATCTGACTATAAGATTTCACAAGAATTACTGAATCCTATTGCTAATTCTGACACTAATCTGTTGTGAGACCATGTTCCTTTTGTGCCAGACCACCTACCGTAAAATGGGATAATACCTATGTCACAAAGGGATTAGAATACTAAGGTTTTAAAGCACTGTGAAGTTTTATTCCCATTTATAAACACTATAAAGTGCCTGATATTATCTTTGTCAGATAATAATTAATATCTAAAAAATAATATCTTGAAAAATATCTTAATATCTTGAAAAATAACAACTTAAATCTTATTTGAAAATTACTGAGTATCCAGAAACAAACCTACCTTTCTGCTGTAGGGATTACTAATTACCAGATTGGTGTCATCCGAACCAGATAAAATATATTCTCCTGTATCATTCCAGCAAATTGTATTCACCTGCATGAATTGACAAAAAAATAGTTTAGACTTACATTAATTCAATTTTCAGAATATTAAAACATCAATACTCATCCAACACTACAGAAATAGGAGTTAACAAATTCAATTGAAATGATGTAATTTCTAAGCAGCTAGCACAAAAAAAAAAATTGTGTTTTTAAAACAAATTGATAAGGGAATCACCTACTTCACCTACGGCATCTCAATTACTCCCTCTGCTCCTGAAGAGTCCATCAGGTAAATTAAGCCTTCCCACAAAGGCCTCAGTAGCCACAATTTTACACATTCAGGTGCTTTAATGTACCAAATCTACTCCACAGAGTTCTCCAAATTTGAACTGGAGGGCATCACAATGCTCTAGTTATTGTATCTTCACCATATCCAAATTCTGACCATCCATTGCTTTGTATACTTTTCAGTGACCACACCTTCTCAGGGATCATGTGAAAAGCACTGCAGAATCCATCCCAGATCCCTTTTGAGAAGTGCGAGTATGCTGGGAAAGAAGAATCCTACAGTGAGGTACAGAATCGTATCGGGAGAACTTTACAACTTATTTCCTTATCAATTCTCCTTTCACAAGACTGTGTTTAATAATGTGTTAATGAAATAAAGCTGTAAAAGCAGTCAAAATCCAGGAAGCTCAAAAAGTATCCTTGGAGTAACCTGTCTTCAAGCAGCAGCTCATGCACAAGCACCAAAGACTGCATGCATGACTTACTATTATTTCAAGTAGCCTCTAAAATAGCTTTAAGTGTCAAACTGCAGCCATCAACATCTTCTGTTGGCTATATTCTGTTGGCAGAATAACTGCCTTAGTGTGATGTATCAGAGTGGACTATAAAATTAGTAAAAAAACCACTTAGTTCTAAATCCTTTTCTTATGCCTTTTTTTTTATTCAAATGTCTCATTCTGAGCCAGAAAGACAAAAATCTTTTTGTTTAAAATAAATATACCCACTTTAATTACTATTTTAATCACAAGCTTAGTTGGGGTCCTTAATTAGGCAAAGTTGAAAAATCAGAATTAGCTGTTTCAGATGGATCACATGGGCAACAACCTGACATATTCATTGAGGAGCTTTAAAAGAACTTTTGCCACTCAAAAAAAAAAAAAAAATCTTTGTGTTACAACAGACATGTCTATGGCAGAGTTAGCTCAATGCTCAGCAGCAGTCAAATAATGTTAGGAATCATTAGGAAATGCACATAAAAGCAAACATCATTCTGTCAGTGTATACATCCATGCATGGCAAATCTGTGTCTTCCACACTATGCGGTTTTGGTTCATATCCCACTCCCATATTCTCCATTTCTATTACTGCCCATTTGAAAAGAGAAATTATGAAAAATAATTACTCGAGTGATCGCAGGTATCTAACACTTTTTATTGCAAGAAGCAATTAATTTAAACTACTCTAGGGAGGGGATATGACAGAAGCTTATGAAATCATGAATGACACAGAAAAAGAAAGAAATAATTTTCTGTAGATCTTTACAGCACAGGAAATTGAAGGCCTTCAATGAAACCATCACATGACACACATGGCACTGTATTAAAACTGGAATTCATTATCACGGAATGTCCTAAACACCAGAAGTGGAAGAATACACATATTCAAAGAAAAATGAAAAATTATCAGAAACAAAGATGCAACTTTCACCTCCATCTGTCCATTAAAACATGCTGTGTTTTCTAGAGTACCCTTGAACTACTGTCTGCTTGCCCTGTCTGAACTTTCCTCAAAAATCAGTACTGGCCACTCTCAGGGCCAAGTTATCAGGCTCGACTGAGCATTGGTATGACCTTGCACAGCTGTTCTTATGTTTTTATAACCCTGGCTGTCCATCACCAAGAACCATGCACTCAACTAGCCCCCAGATCCATCTATCATTGAAGTAACCTGTCCTGACAATGACTGTACTTTAAAAACGTTGTCAAACATATCACAGTACTACAGCTAGGGCAAACACAAAATCCAAGAATGTTCATTTTCATCTACATTTCCTTTCAGGCAGAAAAATACTATCACTGCCCTAAAGAAACCAAAATGCTAATACAAGGATACAAGAATAGAAACGAGAACAAAACACTGAAAAAACAAGGAAACTGCCAAAAAAATAAAAAACATGATGTGAGAAAGAAGAGCTAGCACAAAAATTAAACAAATTGAGGGGGGTGGAGGGGGTGTACATGTGTCCAAAAACAAAATCTGAAGGACAGTAAAGCAGAAAAAGCACCGAAGATGTAAAAGGGAGACATGATTATCTAAATTGCAGCGTCACAAGCCTACACAAGACATAAATCATTGTCCTTCTAAATTCCGATTTCATTGCGCTGATTGCCTCAGCGTTGAGCGATTTCAATACACCCTACCCAGGCCAAAGCTGGTTCAGAAGAAATCCTGAAGTGAGATGACATAACCAAATGTGTGCTAGAGGTCTATAACTAAACAGATCTTTTTATTCTGTACCAGATCACCTTCTCGACATTACTGTCAAAAAATAAGTCAAATAATAACAAAGTCTTTCAGCGAATAAGCTTGATTTTTTTTTTCCCCGGAGAACACTGACTTTCCAGTAAGCGATCAGTCAATACACTACATTCCTCAGTGTTCAGTACAACCTATTGACCAACAGTGAATAACCCCGATAAATATGCATATGGATCACTAAAAATAGATGCTCCATAAGAGCAGATTAAAAAAAGTTCTCATATCTCATTCCACAGTAGCAAACCCACTATTAAAATACACTGTAAAATCAGGACTAGCTAGAAAATTGGTTTGTATTTTGAAATCGTGTAGAAAAGCCACGTATCTACTACCTCCACAGACACTCAACACCCAACTACAGCATAATGTAACAGTTAGTACACTAAGGGTTTGAAATTCTTGGAAAGAGGTGTTAGAGCCAAAACAAGGGATATATCGAACACAAATGACAGACAATTACTAACATGATGACAGAAGTCAAAGGGTGTGCAATTAGCTTTTTTCTATTAAATATTCTATATTATCAACTGTATCTAATTTTATTTGCCACTCAACTAGCCTTGAAAGGAAGCAGCAGGCACTTTTGATTCATTAGTTAAATAGTCAAAAATAAATTTACTATCTCTGTGTTTTCCTCAAAGACAATGCAGGAGACGGTACAGCCAATCCTTAAAAAACTGAAAAAGCAAACTCCTCACTTCTATGCAATGTAAAAGTAGAATTAACTCTTTTGTGAACAGGATAGATTAACAGAATACAAAAAATAGAAGAAAGGAAATAAAGATGACTGTAGGTATCCAGAATATCAGAAAGATCTCCCAAGCTAGGAAGGGGGTGAAAAATGCAGTACTTTTCATCTATGGAGGAAAAGGTAAAAACTGCACGTTCTACCAATATGCAAACAAACTTCCTATACTAATTTAAGCATAGCTTTGAGGACTACATCTAAAAATTACTTGCTCACAGGTGCCATCCTGAAGGAGATGTATGCCACATAGGATGCTTGTTTGTTACTGAACTGAGTGTCTATACATAGAAATGAGAAATTATTTCTCCAGATAAACTTCTTTCCTTTATTTTAAAATGTAGTGTTTGCTCCATCTACCTATGCATTCTGCAGTTCTACCTTCCTCAGCTTTCATAGGACCAGAACTGGAAGAAAAGCAATATTTTTACTCCAATTCAATGTGGCTTAGAGTTCCTTTCTCCTCTACTTTCCTCACACTTCATCACTGCTGGTCCAAATTGATTTTCTTTCAACATTTCTCCTCTGGATTTAGCCACTACATACAGAAAGCATCTCCCCTAGTTCTATACATTTCCTCATCATCTTAAGCTCCCTTTAGAGTTAACACGGAAAATGGCAACTTCTGGCATACATAGGACCTCACTCTGAATTGGACAATGTGAATCTTGTTGAAAGAGGCAAATCATGTCCTGGAAGGATGATAAGGTTACAAGCAGACATCAGTGATTTGGTAGACTAATTCAATTACTTCACATACTACTGCTAGAATCTGCGTGTTCAAACAAAGTGGAAAATTGCACTATTTCAAAGACAGTGGTACCTAAACTCTGAGATGAAAATACTCACATCCCAAACAAAAAGGTGCTCTGGTAATATTACTGCTGCAAAAGCATGTATACTTGAAGTAATTCATAGAACTATTCCCTTCTTCAAAGATATTGTACCTGAGCATGGTTACACTTACAGTCGTATTTCCCACAAGATCTCTCTTTTGTGTAACATAGATCAAATGGTAGGTAGGAAGTTGGACTTTACTTTTAGCCTCAATTAGGAAAAAAAAAAAAATCTTGCCTTAAGTATGTTGTCCACCGTGTCCAATTACACAGCATGCTTTATATAGAAAATACAAGTCACAACTTATTCCACACAAGAATGCAGATGTTCTTAACAAAAAAACCAACCAAAACCTAAAAGCAACCCCCCGTCCAACCCTCCAAAAAAACCCCAACCACCCCAAAAAAAAAAAAAAAAAAAAACCAGAAACACTCTTAATAAGACAACTATGGCATTCATTCCTCACATTTGAAATGCATGCTGATTCAGCAATTGTGCATGTGTGTGTGTGTAAGACTAATATGATTGTTTACCATTGACTGTATAAACATTTTAATCAGTAAGGACATTGTAATTTCATTTACTTTCATTTCACAGAGTTTTTTAAAGCAAGGAGTAAGAAATTATACTGAATGGTTGTTTGCCATAAAAGATTATTCCCTGCAAAAAAACCCATACAGAAAATGAGGTAAGAACGCCTAATACCCCATTCTTTAAAGGTGGATAGTTCTGAGCACATTCAATTTCTAAAGACATTTTTCAAATTGTAGCAGTATTTTAAACACCTGCATATAATGCTGTAAGTTCAGAATTAAAACATTTTCCACCCAGTAAAACAATAAAATTAGGCCACATGTTAAAGCATACTTTAAAAGCTAACATAATCAATTCAAAATGAATTTTCAAACACACATCCACCAGGTAGATCCAAGCAACACCAAACAGCCAATACCAAATTTGCAATCTCTGTCACATGACACAGAGGTAGCTAACTAAAATAGACATCAGTCACTCCATTTTAACAAGTAGCGAAGAAATACTGTTTTCCTGTCCCCCTGTTTTATAGGCAAAAATGACTATTTTTACAAGGAAACAATGAAAAAAAAATTAAAAAGCTCCAACCAACTTCAGGAAAAGAAACTTGAAAAATTTCATCTTAATTACAGTTGAGGAGATGAAAAACTACTAGAAAAGAAATTCCAAAGTAAAAATCACTGTTACAATCTTAAATACAAACCTGACACATTACACATAGAATCATAGGATGGTTTGGTTTGGAAGAGACCTTACATTGTCATTCTTATAACATTTATTGAAGAAAACTGGGAAATCAATGCGTTTGGTTTTTTTTTAAGTCAACACCATCTGTACCAGAACATTAAACTTACAATGGTAGTCAGTACAGCAAAAGTCGCCAACTTTTTATATGCAGCAATTCTAATCCCTGCCTTTCCTAGCCTTTCTAGTCTCTCAAAAATATATGCAAGTCAAAAATCATGCTTCTGACCTCAAGCCAAAGGGCTAGATTTTATTAACACTCTTTCTTTAAAACCACTACTGTATTAGTTAACAATTATAACACTCCTTAATTGCAAGCTACAAGTGTAAGCAACTCTAGATAAAAAAAATCTTTACATTTGAACAGCTTTTGATATAAGCATGTTAAAGTTTAAAATTTACACTTACATTTTCACTTTTTATAGCACATCTCGTATCCCTTCACTTTTCAGGTATCTTGACCAACAAAGACAATGCTTTTACAATCATGAATTTCTGCTCTGTTCATAAAAAGTAATATGGCAATCTCTTCGCCCTCTACCTAGTTTAAGTAAAATCTTTTTATTTAAAAGAATATGACTTACAATATTTGGACCACTTTCAAAAATTAAGTATTCAAATAAGCAATATTTCAAGTTATGTTATTGCCTTTCAGGGGAGGCTTATTTTTGTTTTTATTGTCTCTAAATAAGCATGTAGCACTTGTTCATTTGCTTTTTAGACTTGGAGAATAAATCACTCAAAGCACTAATACAGCTTTAAGTCGACAAGGCATATCAACATAGCACAAAACTACTAAAGATTCCATTTAAAGGTTTAAGCTGAGTTCTAACTGAAAAGATAAGCATGTGTTTTCCTGGCATAGGAGATTAATTCATTCAGCAGTGGGATGCAGTATTAAGGCATAGGAATGGGATTTTGTTTTGCTTCAAAGGTAAAGTGTCAGGTATTTAAGCAGAAACAAATACCTAGAGAATTCAGGTGTAGATCTTAACATGTGGAGGTTTCCAGCTCAGTTTTAATACATGGTATTTGCATTTTTAAGTTACGGAACTATTACCGTGGCAACAAAATCACAATTTAACATCTTTTAACAAACAAGAAAGCAACAAGTGACTTACACATCCATCATGCACATTCAAGGTTGCTTCAAGTTTTAATCTTTGGATAAATTCTCTTCTCCCTGTGAAGAAAAATACTAATTACATACTCTTTTAAAACAATAACACTGAAAAAGTAATTAAGACCCTGTCAATGGGCATTAACAGGTAAAAACCTAAACAATGGAAGAACCAGAATATAAATGTAAGTCTTGAAACAATTCATATGGTTCTCATTCTACAAATGCTAAGACAAGCACCACATTTGCTAGCTCTTCCACCACCTTTAATAAGAGTGCAGAAATGGCAAAATGAACGTTTCACAGGTTCACAGGCTGATGCTTCCTCTAAAACTTATAGCTATAAAGTAATCAAATAACCACAGGGTTATTTTCTAATTTAGCTGAAAGACAGCATACTTGCTAACATAGTTCAAGAAGTATGACCTTTTGTACAGGAATATAAAGGAGAATGTGTTCAGGTCTCAAGCAGAAAGTAAAACAAAGAACTGGAAGTTGATCTTCCAAGCATTATCTACAACTCTACATCCCCTCTTAAACTAGAGAAAATTCAACTTCGATTTCATTATTAATGTTGCATTTTGAAAAGTAACATTGAAGTCCAGTACCATTCCATTTGAGATATACTTAAGGGATAAAACACAAAGGAAACTTTTGGAAAGGTAATGTGAAAGGAAGAGATGATGGAGAAAGAAGAAATCTATAAATGTATATTGAGTAAGGCAAGGTACCAGGAACTTTTTGTCCTTATTCCCTGTATACAAGCTGACTCACCACTTAAAACCACTACTGTACTATATACATGAAGAGGGAAAAATACAGTGTATTGAAAACAATGTGGTCTCTTCCTGAACTAATGTTTAAACAAATAGCTCCAACTTTCATTTAATTTAGAGTGCCCCTGTTTTATGAAAACAGGTTATAATGAACCTAATAATCCCCAGAAAGCACTTTCAGAAACAACAAATACTGATAAACCTAATCTTTTTACTTAAATCCTAAAAGCACAAACTCAAAGACCATTATCTTTTTTGTCCTGTATTTGTACAACTCTTGGAACAAAACTGCGGGTAAGAGCGTTAGACGGTAGGCCTATGTTAAGCTACACTGTTTTCAAATACAAAACCTATCGAATTCACTCAAAATTAACCTTCCTGCCTTCCTTCAAGGAAGCTACAGAGCCAGGGAAAGAACTGCAACAGAACCCTCTTCACACCTGAAAACCCTACATTTCTGACCTTGTTTTGGTTCAGGTTAAGGCAGAACCATTTCAGAGCCCAGTGCTGCCTCTGGCACTGTAGCACAAATTTGGAAAAATCATTTCTCCTCTCTCCACTTGTTTCCTCTTAATGCCTTTTATTTGTCCCATATACTCTCCAGCCCTGAAAAAGAACAGCTGATATCCATACCTGGTCCCTCACAGCCACAGACTGCCACAGCACAACCATCTGACTGCGAAGCAGGCACTGAACAGCCCTGCCACGCTCCCTCGAAGACCAGGAAACCCTTCAAGCAGTACCAACTCCCGCAGGTACACCTGCGCCTCATTCGATGTTCATACCCCTTTCCCTCCATGAAAAGGTATGGTTTGGTACCCAGTTTTTGCTGGAACTAGAAGTCACCTCCAAAATTCAAAATCACTCATAACACAGCTCAACTACCACATTAGATGAAGATCATACTTTGGCAAAATACTTATTCTTTAAGAGGAGGTACTGACTGGGTGAAATGGTTATAAACAGCTTGCTTTTAAAGCACACCTAAACTAGCTTTAAATAGATAAACCATACTCTCTTATGCCCCATTTTAGAGGCACTGAAATTGTGACATCTCAGAAGTGCTGCCATTTCCATTCATCAGGAATAGCCATCATTAGAGAGAGATTGAAATAACAACCTTATGCACCATGTACTACTAGCAAGAATGTAGGTATTCTTAAATTGGGAATACATCTACCTAGTTCACTATTCTTTCTTTACCACTGTTCCTTATCCATTTTTCTCCCCTAGAGGAACAGACTTTGAACTTAGGTCCTTAATGGTTGGTTTATTGTACTTTTCAGTTAAATCCTATTATTTTTTCAAATCACTGAACAATACACGTATTTTCAGTGAAGATTCCTATTTTAAGGTTAATTTGATTTCTACAATGCTTGCTTGTAAGTAAATGTGAATACTGAGGTGGGAAATGTCACTTGCTGTGTGCTTATATATCACTTTGCATAATAGAAACCCAACAATTTGCTTCTAGGGTGCTATTGTAATGCCACATGCAGCACAATAACACGTGAGCCCCAAAAGGATAACTTCACTAAGAAAGGTATACTCCGCAGGCCAACACAAAAATCCAGCGTTTGTCAGTCCCATCACATTTTCACTTGCAGAACAGAGAAGTCTGATAGCAGCGGATGATTCCTGGGCATTGCACTATATGCACGTAACACATCTGGAAGGGAGGTGATGTCTGCAGACCAACACACAGGCACTTGCTGAGAATCCTCTGTACAGAAACACTAAAGGAGATTACTTTAACTCATTTTTAAAAACAAGCAGAGCAACAGATTTTCCTCTTTCCCGTATGGTCTGGTTTTAATCCAAATCACTTAAATCAGCAAGCAAGAAACAGTAAACGTGTTCTAATCACATCTTCAATTGCAATTTTGATTTCCTCAAAGAAGTCTGTTGACAAAATTAGATATGAACTGACTTGTTGTTGTTAGATTAGGATTTTTTGGTCTTAATAAGAACACAGTAGCTACACAAGTTTCAGTAAATGTTTAACAATACACAGACATATGGTGTCTCATATACTTATACTCCCCATTTAAAACATGAAAAAAAACCTGTTAGGCTTGCACATGCTAGCATATGCGATTTGTTATACATGTGATTAGTTATTTATCATGTGACCGCTACTTATCTAAATATTGATTTCAGGGAGGAATTAAATACAACCAAAACTACAATGCTTAAACAGTTTCCTTATTCCCTAAAGTAAAAAGGGGGCAAGGGAGAAAACAGTTAAAACATTTTGCATCCAAAAACCTTCCTCTTTGATAGAGTACTAAACACAATAAGACAACGGAATGGATTTTTTCCTAGTTTATCTTATCATTCAAAACTAGAACCACCAGATCCTGAATGTTTTTTTTTCCTAAAATAAAAAACAGAACTACTTGAATAAACTGATCTGAAGAAGATACTGTCTCTGCATTTACTGTTGTTAAAAGATGAGTTAAGTCAGTGGATCTGTTTTCCTTGTACTTCAGCAATGACTTCCACAAGTTCATTTGTTTGATAAAAAAGCTCAGCAGTAAGTAAGTACTAGAGTTTTCCGATATTTAAGTCACTTGAATATTTTTGTCATTTTCCCATTTTTATCAATTAAAAAAATAAAAAAAAATACTGTTTGTCTTGTTTATTAGTAGGCTACATTCCTTTTTTTACTCTTCAGGTGCATCACAACTCTTATTGATAGACTTCCTAACAGTCAAATTCTCCGCATCAAGGACCCTGCTCTCCCAGGTGACAAGAATCTTCACAATTCTTAATTCTCATTCATCTAATCCAATGGCCACCTATTCCCTCCACCTTCCAATGACGGTGGCCCTCCTGGCTCTCCCTTCAGCTAAGATGATGGAGGAGTCTCAGGCTCCCATAGAGTACTTTTTTCTTATAAAATCAGCATCAAGACCTCTGTCAAGTTTTAGGTTATACCCCCCCCTAATACTGTGTACAGGCTCTGTAAGACCCAGAAACTGTTTCTTTTTCCCCTTAACTATGTGCCACCAGAAATGGAATAATTTAGTTCTGTGAGGATGCTTCAATATATCATTTGTTATATTCAAATAAGGCCTGTTTAAGACAGGGATCAAGTGATCAAGCTGTCATCACCAAGATCATCTCACTAGACAGTGGAATATACATGAGGTTTGCTTTGAAACCGCTAAGGTGAAACCATCAACAAGAATAAAATAAAACAAAACAAAAAAGGACTGTTACGTTTCAAACAGCAATGATGACCTCTCCATGAAGTGTTTACATAGCTGAAATTTGGAAAGCTATCAAGCTAATGCTCCACCCACCCACTTTCACTAAATGTTATGCACTCACTGAAGCCTGAAGGTACAGTGTCACTCACAGTACAATGATCAATAAGATCTTCAGTTTTTATCCATCCACCCATTTTCACCAAACATTATGCACTACCGAAGCCCCAAGGTACAGTGCCACCCTCATTACAGTGATCAATATTTTTTTTAGTTTATGTTAAGCTAGAGACTAGAGGACCATTTCCAAGGCCACATTCTATGCATGGAAGAAGCACCACTTTGAGTCATTCAGAATATGAATTTAAATATGGAAAAGCGGGCAAAAGAGAAACTGCAGCTGCTTCCTTGTAACTTATTTCCACAAAATGTTCCACTGTGCACGTCAAACCAAACGATGCCTTGCCCCTCCCCTCTGAAGAATTACTTAATTTTGGTGGTTGGGCATGTATACACAGCTTTAATCTCACTTCAGGGAGCAATACCAAAATACCACTGTGACCCTTGTATTCCCCACTCACAGCAGTTATGACACCATTTAGGTCACAATCCTCAGTTCAGGAATTGCTGGTGTGGTGCTTTCTACATGGCTATTCTGGCAGAGGTACACATACCTTTCTTTTGTAAGCAACTTAGCCAATGCTACTTCAGAACTGATGACAGCAGTGAAGTTTAATGCTTCAAGCATGTAAAACCTTCATATATTTAAACCTGTACTCCAGAATTTCCCATTGAAAAAGTACAGATCATTTCAAGATGAAGGTCTAGCTTTAAAGTACATTTGTACTCTACAGAAATATAACTAAACTTTGATCCAAAGTGGCACCACCATGGTATGAGACATTAAAAGACAACCCTTATTCAGAAAACCAGTAATAGATCCTGTTTGTCAAATGAACACTCATTTATGTCAAGCTGGCTCTTTCCAAGGCCAAGTCCCTTAGCGCTAGCTTGCTGTGACATTTGGAATGCCCTAGTTTAAAACTGAAATGAAGCCAGCATCTGTTCCCAATGCAGAGCACATGTTATCTTGCACTCTAAGCGCATTTAAAAACTACTCTTGATTTTCCAGGGTAGAGTTTACATATTTCTGAAGCCACTCCATGAAAAGATGGCAAGTCCAGTTCATTTGTATATAGGTTATTTTGCTGGATTGACTACGTCAAACTCTGCATAGTGATCCAGTATAACTTTTGATCCACGTCTCAACATGCTGTTTTTCCAGCAAACAGAATTCTTCATATACCACACAGGAAACAGGACTACACACAATACGCACCGAATTAACTTTCATCGAGGTATGTTAAAATTCTTGAAGATGAAATAAAATCTTGAAAAACATTTGTTAGCTACCTAGACTGACAGTGACCCCATTTTATAGACACTGAAACTGTGACACAGGAAACTGAAACAATTCATCAAAGGAGAAAGTAAATCAGCAGTGCTGCCAGAAAACAAATCCATCGGTGTGACCTCCACTCCTTTGATGAAGGCCCTGCATTATACTTCCTTATTGTGTTGTGCTACTGTATAAATGCTAAAAAAATGGTAAGTCTTGGTTCTGTCAACATTTAAAAGATTACCTTTCAAGTTACTATGAACAAATACTTCATTATGGTTTAAGTTCAAAACAGATAACGCAAATTCTTCTCTGCTCTTAATGATACATCATCAAGCCTGAAGGTCTGAACACTATACAGAAGATACAAAATATTTTAACTTCCATGAAGAGACTTACTTGCCATTTTAATACGCAAGAGCTTTGCTACTAAACACCCAGCATCAAACAACTTGGTGTTAATCAAGCTTGCACTCAAATCCTAAGACACACTTCAGAATAAGCTTCATGTATTAAGAATACACAACTTTCACATATTAACGCTAAGATAGAAACTACAAAAGATAGGACACTATGCCCTGAATTACAATCCAGCAAGCCTACAATATCCCCTGGTGAGTATATTGATACAAAACTTGATCTCAAAGGAAACACAAAAAGAGATCTGCTGAAGTAAAAAAAAAAAAAAAAAAAAAAAAAAAGTAGTTCAGTGATGTTATATATTTTAGGGTAATTAATACGCATTTTGGAAAAGACTTCTGTTTAGGTTTGCTTCTACCGAATCTGCAAGATTAAGTTATTATAGGTAACAGCACAGATAAGATTTGCTTACATTAGTAGCAATGTCTGTAATTAACTTTCAAACATATTTCAGATTCTAAAAGTATCCACTCCCAAATATAAGCTTCCACTGCGCTCCATCACTGGTAAGGCTACAAGCACTTGAGCTTTAAACCAATGTGTTTAATTTATGTTTGATATTTACCATGTTTCATGCTTGAAAGATGCGTAATACATAAAATTCAGTTGTATTAGTATCAATTTTTAAGGTGTTCTCAGCGGCAAAACTGTGGCATAAAGTACAGCTACCTGTCTTAGAGAAGGCATTTTATCTGTGTATTCTAAGTACTAGCATTTGAGTGAGTGAGTGACCTTATACTGACTAGTACCAAGTGGATTTCATTCACAAGTACACCATATTCTGACAGCTGTCCTGTCCCCACTTACGCTGTCCATAGTAAAATCTTCCATGTTGCTCTTGCCACAGATTGCAGCTTAGCAGAAGACAAAACGAGCATGTTTCTGTGACAGGAGAAAAAAATCTAGTTTTCAGTAATTTTGATAGTCATTCAATCCTTTAAAGTAGTCCAGTGATTGTCTGCTAACTACTCACTGAGATAAAAGGCACTTGAAATTTTTATATTATGTCACAAGTATTTCTGATTTCTACAGAGCAGAGGACAAAAATTCATGCGATGAAACAAAGAGAAGCTGTATCTATGTAAAAGACAGCCAAAGGCAAAAAGATAACATGTACCACTTTACTCTTCTCAACACAAAACTATCTGAAATAGCTTGTGTAACTGACTGATGTATGATTAACCAATGCAAAAGCATTTTGTTTTCTACACCAGCACTAAAATACGTCTCCCAAGTAAACAACTTGAAATTCTAAAACAGATACCAACACAAAACTGAATAGTCACCAGATCAAGAGATATACATCTGAGCCCTGTTTTCTTTTCATCAAAGGAATCAAATGAGGCTTCCATTCACTGGAGGCAAAAAGAAATATTATGCAGATTGTTGCAAGTTGGAGTAAACAGCATTTCTGTAGGTTTCAACATGTCTTTGGAAATGCTTTTCTCTGACTTTGAAAAGTCTTCATCTGAAATAGTGTGTGGAACAGTAATGTATGTTGAATATTTTCTTGCAAAAATGGTATTAACATAGTAACCCAGACAATCCTTACAACACTTTGGGAAAAACACATCACATCAGATACTCTATTTTCTCAAGCACTACTTATCTGCATAACACGCGAGGTTAATTAGGAGCTCTACTTTTCAGCAAGAACAGGCAATGTCTAAGAAGCTGCAACAGGGGTATGACTTTACCCCAGTGCAAAAGTTAAGACTGCTAGCAGCAGAACCATGATCTATTATCTCCAAGCACTCAGACAAAATGAATACTGGAGCATGGAAAATCATTAGCAGAAGGAAAGAAAAAGTTACTGGAATCTGCTCTTAAGGGAAGCTCATTCCTAGCAGGCATGTCCTCTTACAGCTGAAGATGCATGTGCCCAATACTGCTGCCAGTCCCTCCATTACCTTTAAGTGTCTGTCAGAGGCTACTGCTTCTTCAAATCAGCCAGCAGGACTGATCACATGAATACCCCCTAGCCCATTTCAGACAAAAGGTTCTGGAGTAAAGAAAAGCCTACTACTTAAAGTTGTTTAAGCTAACTCAATACACATTTTTAAAAAGATTAAGAAGTGATTATATAGAAGCTTATCAGTATATCTAAAGAGACATGTCTTCTAGCAAAAAAGCAGAGAGCCTGCCTTTCCCACAAGGATGTCTCAGTGAAACTGAGAATTTGGACAGGGTGGACCTGAATTAAAGCATTTACTATTCTGCACACCTACCTAATTAAACATACCATTTAATCCTGGGTAGTATAGGAATTATACACTGCCGGGTTTGGGGAAAGATGTGGAATAGATATATACACCATAACAGACATAGGTACATAACCCCGTGAAATTACAAGTGTAAACATTTGGAAATTTCCCAGGATCAGAGTTTAAAGACAGATGACGTCAAAAGTTGAGCTAAAGTAGAAATCTGAGTCTTGGTAGTAGATGACTATTAAGTAACACTGTGACATAAGTTGAATTATCATTGGGCATTTAAAAACAAATGAAAAAAAGCTTCCTTTTAAAAGTTACGTTGCTTGCTGCATTAAACTGTATGCATTCATCCTGGACGACCAAAAAACCCTGTTGTTTAACTCAGGAGACTCCTTTTCTACTGAAAAGAGTTTTCAGGACACAACAGTGTTTCTAAAATAAAAACAAATTAAAAAGGAACCACATTTTTCCTCATTTCCTAGGAAAGGTAAATAATGGGAACACACTACAATAATAATAACAACAAAGCCACGTAACCTAAATAAAGAGGTGGTTTTGGTTTTCTTTAATAGTATTCTATATTGGCGAAGTTTCAGTAGTTCAATAAAGGTTGAACAAACATCAGTAATAGTTCAGAACACATTCAGTTCACAGGGAAGGGAAGGATGGATCCTCATCTTCCTGATGATATCTGCTAAGTAGAGAGCAGCAGCATTAATGATGCATTCAGTTTTCCTGAGGAAAGCCTGCAAATTCTTGAAGAACAAAATGAGGAAAATACAGGGATATTAAAATTCCCTGATGTGACTCAGATTCCATCTCACAATATTCATCTTCAATATTCCATGATTCAACACATACTAAAGCATTTGGGACATATCTGAATCAGCAACTCACTAAGCCCCAAAGACAAGAAAATGCTGAGACTTGCACTTAATCAGTGAAAAATCCAGCTTTGTTCAAAGGCTGGCATACTTTATATCTGAACTGATCTTTTCCCTTACTGCTGGGACAGGACTAGTCTCAAGTGTCAACAAGTTCTTGATACATGATCAGTTATATCCCACTAGACTATTTCAGGGACATTCAAGGATAGAAGATCAGGAATCACACGCAAAGTCACAAGAACTCATAGTATTGCAGTGCAACAACTCAGAAGTGACTAAACACAGATATGCTTAATGGTCTACCCTAATGCAGTTAATGGAAGCCATCCAACTGGAAAAAGGCTACAGGAAAAAAAAAAAAAAAAAAAAGGAAAGAGAGATCTAAACTGATCTCCCACATCACTGCCTCATCCTGAAATACAAATCCAGTACATGCAGTACACGACTTGTTTTTGCAGCAAGAGACAGCTTTCATGTATCCAAAGCTCATTATTACAAGATCAAGGTGCAACTTGACTGTGAAGCTGTCTGAAACACTCAGCATCAAGACACAGGCAGTTATTTACAAAGCAAATACATCCTTTGTACAAAGATTGTCTTTAAAAGCATACAATGTAAATTCAATGAAATATTGCAATCAAAAATGAAAAGATATTTAGAGTGCACACAAATCTTTACAGTCTCCAGCTGTTTGCATGAGAAGACTGAGACTCCAAAGGCTATGAAGCAAATACATTTGCATCCTAAGACTGAGTAGAATTCAGATAATATAATTATACATGCAAAGCCTTGGGACTACAACACACTTACATACACTCATACTTCTTGGCAACCATTAACACACATGATTAATGTTCAGTGCATAGATGTTACACATAAGGTTAATCCCTGAAAAACAAAAAGTACAAGTATATCTGCATAATTCAGCCCACGTCAAGCAAAGCTGACAAAACTGCAGGCAACTTAAAAGGCCTCTTGAATTTCTGAAGGACAGAAAACCAACAATCTGAAACAGTTGTACCAATTTCTGATCATTTCCTACTAGCTCCACTTAGGCTGCATGTATTTGTATGCAATGCCAGAAATCCCCCTTCCATAAATGTTTTTATGCTGTATGTCAAGATACAACAGCAGCAAAAAAGTTGGTGATTTAGAAAATTAAAACATCAAAACTCAGTAAGTAGGTTCACTGATAACAACATCTGATCTAGACAGTACTATAAAAAAGAAAAAACAAAACCCAAAAAACAAGCGTCAGCAAAGTAGTCCCACCAAAGAACATAATAATGTGATCTATAAGGGTCTACAGTTTTTCTCAAGTTCATGTTAGTACATAAAAAAACCCCAGAAGTTGTACTCCTATCAATCCCCAACATACTAAAACTAACATTGGAAATTATTCTCTTATTTCAGGACAGAGTGACAGAAGGCACAGAGTAATCCCAGATCCTGCAGATCTTTTTTTTTTTTTTAAAAAGCAAATATACTAAAGTGATTGTCAACACTTTACCACTGAGTAGGAGCAAGGTGGAACAACACTGAGCAGACAGAAGCAGTAACACAAACCATAACAATTAAACCACAAAACACACAGGGAAGATGTAACTGAGAAAAGGTCAATGATATTGTTAACTACAAGCAAAGATTCCTGAGACAGTAGCAAAACAAGCTATCAAATTTACATAGCGTAGTGCTACATGGCTGTAACACTTGCAGGTCCAAGTGGCTCCTGCGCCTCCACTTCCACAGCTCAGGTAGTCTATGGGTGAAATAATCCCAAAGATAACAGAAGGCTGATTAGACTGAAATTAAAACTAAGTATTCAGCACTCAGACACCAGAAGTACTCATCCAACCTCAATCCTGCCTCCCAGCTCACATCTCTTTCTGGTTTTCTGGTATGTACCAAATTATCATCAGCCAGCTTTTCTTTATTTGTTGCCTTGTCCAGATGATTCCGCTATACTAATGTTTTTATACTAATTCTGCTATACTAATGTTTTTATTTTCCTTTACTGATAGTGTGATACTGTCTACATCTTATTCTATTAAAACATTTAAAATGGGTGTCTCTATTATCTCAGTTGATTTACTTGGAACTACAAAAAAAAAAATCATTAATCTTTATGTGCTAGGATCACCCCTAACATTTTTTCAAAAAGCTGTTTTATACATATGCATTGAGCCTTTCCATTCCTTGGTACCAATTTAAATGAGATGGTATCAGGGAATTCATTTTAGACATAGTCTCTTCATTAAACTCTTCCAAATTCAATTTGTTATCAACGGGTCTTGATGACACATTGCTTTTTCAATTGCCCATCTGTAATTTTTTTAAGGACTATAGTCGCTAAATCTTGCTTTTATTAACAGGGTAAAAACCCAACATATCCAGTTTAAGGCAATACTGGATCACTGTATTCTCTTGTGTTTTTTACAATTAAAAAGTAACATTCTTTTTCTCCAATACTCTTTTATGTCTTAAACTTCTCTATACAAGCACTGAAAATCCAATGACTATACCAAATTTCCTGCCTGGCATATATGAGATTGAGCACATTAAAGATGCTTGGGTTTGTTTCAAAGATGTATTTTCCTCTAATTCATTCATTACACTGTGAACTTCAATTCTGACTCTGCCTATTTCTATTATTCGGAAAACACCACTAATGAAAAAAATTTGGGGAGTTCAAGCGTATCTTTCTAAAATCTTCAGTTTGTCTAGTTTCACAAAGTATTTGGTGTGTGCCAGAATATATCACTACAGAACTGGTTTTCTGGGCGCACACCAAAGTGCAGTGGAAGATGCTGCACCATCAGGAAGCTACACTGTTTGCATTAAAACAGCAGTCAGTCATTTGTGTCCTCATGATCAGACAACCAGGTAAATTTATAACGGTCCTTTTTCAAGCAGCAGTTAATTTGCTAGACTTGTAGAAGGAAAAACAACATAAAACACCTCTACCAATTCTGAGTTTTAGCCGTGACAGGTGAGTGTATTTAATTCATGCTGGAAAAGAAAATTAATGCCAGAGGTTTAGGACATGAAATGTAACAGTGCACCTGAAAATAATTAAACATCAAAAGTATTATGCAAAGAGTTAAAGAAGAAAGGCTGATTAAACACTCTGTGACTATCTCCAAGTCTGCAAGAGCACCAACTACAAAGCTGATCATGTTAAAGCTGTCTTACCCTTCTTACTCTGCATTATTTCCAAAGACTAAGACACCACGTGTTAAAATATAGGCAGAGCAAAAATTGGGGAAAAATAACACATCTCTTTCTAGTTGTTCTCCCTAACATTCAAGTTTCCAACTCTGCTGGTTTTTGTTTGTTTGTTTGTCCAAGGAAGAGCAACAGAGGGAATGAAAGTTTTCAGTATTTTAAGGAATTAATTTCACTCTTACACCCTGGGCAACATATTTTAGGAAGAACCAAATGTTCAACAGCAATACCCAATTCTATCTACATTCAATGAGCCACTACCAGTTTTATAAACTAATAAGGTAATGAGTGTGGCACAGTCAATATCAAAACTGATTGGTTGTCCATACACGTAACAGCTATTCTTGCCTATCCTGTTTTTCAATCCTACCTATGAACAGGGCAGTTAACTTAATTCAAAACTGTAATTAGTTTTGGTCTTACTATGGTTCCTCTCAGTAAAGAGGGGGAGCTACTGACACCTGATTAGTTTAGTAACTTCTCCCTACCTACATAATAATATATTTAGAGTTCTCTTTTTAGCAACAGCTGTTGAAACTTTACAAAATTTAACCACAATGAACCTAACTACTGGTTTCCTTACAGTTAATTTATAGATTTCAAACCTTTCCCAAATCTTAAAAAAACTTAGTAAGATATGAAACAGCCTTTAAAGAGGGAGGAGCGGAGGCTCAGGAGACAGCATCACAACACTATCTCTAAGACATCTGGTGAGCTTAAAAATTTCATACCACAAGGAAAGAAGATGTTAGAAAATAGTATGTGAACAAGGATACCAGAGATTAGGGAGAACTGACTTATTTTGATACTTGCTTCCATTGTATCAAGCACCACAACTTCTGACAATCACTCTGAGCTAAAAAACGGAATCAGTTCCTCTCTGCAAACTATTTTAGGCTAAGAGATTTTCTCTGGATAACCTGCTAGGGCAGTTAACAAAAAAAAAAACCAAAACAAAACAAAAAAAGTTTTCAGTCTTCCTCCTGGCTAAACGGGGCCATCCTCAGCAGCATGACCCTTCGCAGAAAAGCAAATAAACCTGTCACATTAAATACTTCAGAGGAATTATGGACTCACTTCTTTCTTGCAAGAAACCCATGCTGCTATTTCTCTAGTCAAATTATTATATGCCATACTTCATCCACATAGAGGCCTTTATTGTGATGGCACCAAACACTTTACCTGCTATCAAAACTAGTATGTGCGTTAGTCACTGAACTATTGCCACAATGATACAAAATTGCAACAAACATTTGTGGATTCTTGGGAAAGTATCATGAATGAATAATTACATTTGCCAGTTTCACAGCAGAATTTATATTGGATACTACATTTTACTACTAATGTTTTTCCATGTAAAAGCACTGTGATGTTTTTAACAACTGGAAGTAGTCTGAAACTCGGTTTCCATCCGTGATCCAGCAGCAGGACTCCTCCCACTAGCACAAGGCTAAGACGATGCCCAAAATGAATCAAAGAAAAGAGCGGTACTGACAGCCTGCCCGAGGCTTGGCTTTCTCTGGAGACTTCAGATACAAGCACTGTCTGAAATTGAGACTAATTAGCCTACAAATGCTGAAGAAAATGTAGCTAACAGATACATTGATAAGACCCACATTTTCCCTCTATCATCACAGCAGGAATTCTTACCAAATGATAACATTTGAAGGACACGTCCCAGGTACCTATATATTGCCCCACCTCCACGAGACTTTCCTCTGGAACTCTGACCAGAACTGACTCGGTTTCAGAGCAATTTAGAGATCTTGCAAAATCAGACAGAGTTTTGCAAGGACATAAATTCCAGGAGTGAACTATCTGCATGGAAAGGTACAGTATGATGCACAGATCCTTCCTGGAGCAGCTGTTTTCGAAAGCTGAAAGAGGCTATAAATAGAGTGCCACTTGATTGCCAGTTCACATGAAACTAAAACACAGAGTAAATAGGAAACAGTAGTTAGTTCTCAGATGGCTTCCTTCAATACATAATTGCCTTCAATATTCCCCATATTTCACATTGTAGCATAACACCACCATCCAAACGAATGGTTCGCTATGCAAGTATCATTCCCACACACTCATCTTCCTTCCAACACATTGTGAACTGCAGTGTTAGTTATGGACTTGCTATGAGGGTTTTCCTTTGATTTGCTGGCTGGAAAAGAGCAGCAGATAACGAAGATACATATAATCCGCTTTATTTTGCACTGGTATCCATAACTGTTTTGACAAATTTACTAAAGAAAAAACCCACCCAAACAAAAACCGCAAACAAACAAACAAAAAGCAAAAAACGCACATGAACAATGCCTCGAGTCTCCCAATACTATTACTAAGTCAAAATGAAATGCTTGACTTGCATTTGTTCTGTCTGGCAGACTGTTGAAACAGTATAAAACCAGTATAAATAGGAAGAAACCTTACTTCCCATTCAGACTAGATCGGCAACGGCCAAAAATCAATGTTACCTATCTGACCACTGCGGTCTCAATCTGTGTCCAAAGAACAAAGCTCCTACATAGAACTGCTGACGTCTGAAAGAGAAAAGACCCTTATATACACTAAAATGCACATAAAAAGGCACCACAACGGGCCTGTCTTCTGGGAAATCTGCACACAAGCAATCACACCTGACTCGCAGCAAAATTAGTGGGCCTATTAAGGCCATAAATGCCATTTTGAATACAAGCGCGATGGCTCTACAAGACAAGCGCACCATGTGCTAACCCCTTTCATTAAAAGCAGAAGTAAGGACTGAGCAACTCTTACCACCACCAATGCAGATCTCAACGTCAATCCAGTGGGAAGCCTCTCCCAGGTCCTATTTTCTCAAGGCTATAAAGCTACCAGACATGTTTAGGTTAACTGCAAAACAGTAAATATGAGACCTTAACCTAGTCACCAGGGGGATTTTGTTTTTAACTAAAGTTATGCACATTTTATTGAAGTAGTGTCCAGAAAAGAGATCTTAAAATAAATCTGCGAGGATGATTTCTACTGACCAGATTTTAGTATTTCAACTGTCAGAGACACAATCATGTAAAAGAAAAAAAAAAAACAAACAAAAAAACAAACAAAAAACTCTTACGGTGCTTGTTCAAAATCTACACACTACAGTCCTAATTTTAACACTGAGCTTTTCTGCTCCAACTGAAGCAGGCAAAAAAAAAAAAAAAAAAAAAAGGAAATTTTTCCTGCAGTATCCAGTCAGGATATCTGTGTTTGATCACTAAAAGTTAGGACCATCCTCAGCTAAGACTTGGCCAAGCACAGCTGTCAAGACATAACAAAAGTCAAAAGCAGTTACACCATTCTTTTTAACCTTTCTAATTTTAGGACCTCAAAAATTTTTCCAAAGGACTTACGTGTACATAGGTGCTACACGCACATACACCCTCTCTATAATAGGTGGAAACCTCCCAGCAACGACCTTGCTTTTCTCAGTTACCTTTTGTGGCTTACCGGGTGCTCAGGCACCACAGACAGACAACTACTGAGTTAGACTCGGTAACGCGATATGCCACCTTAAATTCCCCCAGGAAACCAACTGAAAACCAATACCAACCACAGTCAGAAATGCCTAGGAGGGACAAAAAGATAGACTTTTTCCAACGCTGTAAATAAGTTCCATCTCGAGTACGCAGCGTTTCGGCTCAAAAGCAGGAACTATTTTGCCACAGGAGCACAAAAGAATGTGTTCGCGAGCCATAAGCCATCTTCCCTGGGGAGCCACCCCCCCCAAATCAAAGTGTCGTCATGATATATGCGATCCAAAAACACGTGAATAAATATTTTTTATATATATATCTTTGGGAAGGGTGGGATGCAGAAGGCATGCAACCTGCGCCATTACGAGGAATATCCATAGTTCTTTGACACTACAGAAACCTCCCCGAAGCCTCGCAAACTGAAACTAACGCTATTTTTAACTCGTGGCGCTTAGAAAGTGAAAGATAACCAGCTTGGCGTCTGAGGGAGAGGGCAGCGGGGAGCCGCCGGGGAAGCGGCTCGGGCGAAGCCCCCTCGGGCTGCCGAGCAGCGGCGAGCACAAAGCCCGGCGCCCGGCGCGCCGCGGGGGCCCTGCCCGCCCTCCGGCTGCCGAGCCCGGCCGACACCCGGAACGATCGCGCCACGATCCCGGCGTTGCCGCGGTTGGTTAGCGATCGTTAGCGGCTCAGGGCCGGTGAACCCGGAGCCCGTTCAGCCCGGGGCATAACCCGCGGCTCCCGGTCTATTTTGAGCCGCCGCGATCCGCCGCCGCCCAACTTCCCCGCCGGCTCTCCCTCACGCAACAGTTCCCTCGGGCGGGCAGAGGGCGGGCGGGGGCCGCCGGGCAGCGCCCGCGGGGAGTCGAGAGCCCCGCCGAGCCCCGGACCCGCCCCCCCCGCCCCGAGGGCGCAGGGGGCCGCCCCACGCCGGGCTCAGGAAACTTCGGAGCCGGCCGCTGCGGGACCGCCCGGCCGAGAGGGGGAAGCGGGGCGGGGCGGGGGAGCGGGCTCAGCACCCCCCCGCCACGCGTGGGCCCCCTGCCCACCGCGCCTCGGGGCGGGGGGGAACCCGCTGCCAGCCGCTCCCGCCCCACCGCGCCTCGGGAGAGGGGCCCGTAGCGGCCGAGCGGCCCCCGCGGCGGCGGCGCCCGCCCTTACCCAGGTAGTGCCTCCGCAGCAGGCCGGGCTCCTCCAGCCCCAGGCTCCGCTTCCGCACGTCCCACAGCAGGTGGGGGCCGTGCCCGCGGGACATGGCCCCGCGCGGGGGGGGGTCGGGCGCTCCGAGGGCACCGGCCGCCCCGCGCGATCACCATGGAAACCGGCCGGTCCGCGCGCCCGGCGCTCGCACGCCCGCCTCGCGCCGAGGCACCGCCGGGGAGCGAGCGGCGGCGGCTCCGCGCCCCGCCCCCAGGCATGGCGCCCCGCCCCCGCGGGGCCCGCCCCCCGCCGCCAGGGAGGGGGCGCGGCGCTCCGAGACCGCGGGCGTCTCGCGCGAGCCGGCAGCGCGGCCTCGGGGGGCCCCTCCCGGCACGGGGCGGGGCGGCGTGGAAACGACGGGTGACGGCAGCGCCTTCGGCTTCGCCGGCCAAACCCGCCCTGCAGCCGAGCGGTGAAGCCGCGAGGCGGCCATCTTGGGTCTGGGCGCGTAGTCGCGGCGCGGGGTTTCCCGCGCCGGCCATCTTGGATGGGAGGGCGAAGCCGTCCCGGCGGCCATCTCTGAGCCGGGCGCTCGTGCCCTTCCCGAAGACGCCCCCGAGACCTCCCGCGAGCGCGCTGGCGCCAGCTCGCCTCAGGAGGCGGGGGCAGGCCGCCCTAGCCAATGGCGCCGCGCCGTCCCCGCCGCCCCGCCCCGCCCGCGCCGAGGCCGCCAATCAGCGCGCAGGGAGCGGCGCTCCTCCCCCCGGCGCGGGGCTGACAGGTGGGCGGGGCGCGCAGGGAGCGGTGGAAGGACGGCGGGTCGCCGAGGGACGGAGCCGCCGCCATCCGTTCGCCCGCCGCCGCCCGGCCCCCGCGCCCCCCTCGCCGCCCCGAGATGGCGGCCGCCGTCGCGGGGCTCCGCGCCTCCTACCACCGCCTGCTCGACCGCATCGAGCTCAAGCTGCCGCCGCGGTTCCGGCCCTTTTACAACCACCCGGCAGGTAACGGGGCGTCCTCCGCCGGCGGCCCAGCGGCTGGGGCCGCCTTGGCCCCCGGTTCGGTCCGCCGAGGAGGAGGCGGGGTGCGGCGGGGGCTGCCGCGGCCCGCCTGCGGCGGGGGTGCCGGAGCGCTGGGCCGGGGCGGGGGGTGTCCTCCGCCGGCGGGGGAGGCGGGATCGGGGCCGCGGGGTCGCAGCTCTGTCCCTGTGATTCCCGCACCGGGAGGACTGCCGGAGAGCGGGCTCCTGCTCGTTAAGGAAAACTTCCTTTATCTGGAAAGAAAAAAAAAAGCCAGACACGATGCGAATTGTTAGCCCCCTCCCCCGCAACGCACGGGTGTGCTGGAGGGTCGCTGTCCCGTCACTCCCCGGTCTGAGTCCGGGGAACGGCCGGGCTGCCCGGTCCCACTCCGGGGGTGTGACAGTTTCCAAAGGGGCCTGGAGGCTCCAGCAGTCGCTTCTTCCAAGTGGATGCGCTGAAAAAATAAGAGGGGAGTGCTGCAAGGATTTCTGATCTTGAAGCGTGCCCTGGTTTAAGGCAAGCTGCTGTTTACTTATTTTCTTTCTGCCGAATCCGGCCCTCCGGCAGAGGACACCTCCTGCCCTTCATGAACCCACTCTGGTAGCTGAAGCGCTCCAGTGGGAGTGGAAGGGCTCGAGTTTCCCTGAAATGAGCTACCCTTACCTGACCTAAAGCTTACCTTTGCTTCAGCAAACATGGGGGGGGGGTTCGTGTTATTAGGGAGAAACCTCTTGTAAAATGATCTGCTTCAGTGCCACTTAGGTGATGTTTGTCATGCCAACAAACTGCATAGGGTAGTTAAAATCATAAAATTCCATAGGCTGCTGTTCCCACTGTTTTGTTTCAGTGTGATACGCATCCTTGACTCTTCACCTACCTGGAATATGCACTGTGAAAATGGACTTTAGTCAGTTGCTCCATCCTCCTGTAACGGTCCTTTCGTGAAATGAAAATTGTTGTTCTAAAGAAATCACAATTAAAGAGTGAAAACTGCAGTTATCAAAATGTCTGATTTGTACTGAATTCACTAGACCAATATATATATTTAACAATCATGTAATTTTTTTATATAAAGAGTCAGTGTGTCCAGCACTTCCACTGTAAAGGCACCAAGCCTCCGAGTGCCACATTCATCCTGTGTGAAATGTGGCAGCTTCCAATTGCTTTTATTGAATACAAGGCACGGCGAGCACTGGGAACATCTACGTTTGTTCTTCATCAGAACTGTAATACTAATTGAAAAAGGCTTTGGAGGTTCTCTTGCAGTGCTTTTCACTTCACGGAACTGCCTGTGGGCCGCTTTTGTTCACCACCATAATGTTGGAATTAATTTTTTAAAAAATCCAGTTTATAGGACTCTGTGTGCATCTGTATGTATATATACATATATATCTGCCATAATCCGTACTGATGGCATAAGTGAGAAAAGCCACAGAGCAAGCAGCTTTTGAAACTGAACCTCTGCCACTTCTGTTTCAGCCTTGCATGTCTTGAAGGTGGGTTTGTGAGAAAGTTATGCAATAGATGTCACTCTGACTGCAAAATAAGTAGGTTAAAAATGAAAGGCTCACATTTTATCTCTGGTGATATCTAAGTTTCTAGTCCAATTTCGGAATATAAGTGTCATTACCATGAAATTATAAATCACTTGTGAGAAATGAAGAACAATGCTTGCTTCTTTTCTGGCACAAAGAAAGCTTCCAGTAAAATAATTGATGCCTGGTCTGAAAAGCTGTTCCTTTGGTCTGAAAAGCTGTTTCTTTGGCTGGCGTGCATAGAGCAAGGCTGCTGGCGGACAGCGAAGGGCCTGGGGTGCAGCACACCAACTCCCCTGGCTGCCACGGAGCGGGGAATGTGGCTCTTGGCAGCCACGGGGAAGCGTGGGCTGAGCTTGTGCTCCCTCTCCTTTGGCCTCTGTGGTTCGCTTTGCCTGATTAAACTAAACTCTCTGGGACGAAGACTTCTTACATTTAATAGAAGTCATAAATTCTATAAACTGGACACATACACAGATATCCCAGTTAGCCTCTGGTGTGTCCCTGCTTTGCTGTGCTGCTCTCACATTCATCCTTGAAAAACTCTGGGTGTCAGGATCTGGGAAGAGCTCGCCCTGGCTGGGCGCTTACTGGCGTGCCTCCAGGAGAGGTGTTCCCCTTACGGAGTTTGAGTCTTCCCTTGGCTTGGTACCCTACTGGTCTTCAATTGTTTCCTATCAAGTCATCTATTATTGATAAAAATTAATGTCAGTCTTCTTGAAAACTTTACTCATTGTTTAGGGAATGTCGATTTAATAATTTATACTCACCCCACATTCTCCAGTACTCCAAATCTGAATTTGTGTTTTAGAAGAAAATAGATGATAGTAATTAAAGTTACTTCTGTGGGACCTCTGTAAGACTGACTTATAAAGAGCTATATTTGCAGCCTGATACTGACGTACTAAGCAGCTGCCTAAGAGAACAGCAGCTGAAGTTTATATCTTTAATGGATTAATATTGAGCTGTATTTATTCAACAATATTAGACAGTTTAGTGGCTGCCCAACCCCATGCATCCTAAAAAAAATCAAATCCTGCGTAGGTAGAAACATTCAGTTATCAAAGCGAAAAGTAATGTGCTAGTATTTATTAACCGCAGTTTGAAACCTGATCGCTGTCACATGCAGCATGGATCTAAGCGGGCTTTATGCAAAGCTGCCAAGCCAGTTCTTGTTGCATTCTGTGTTGCAGTTGCCCTGCCCTTTTCTAGGGCTTAGTTTGCTTTAACGTGATGGAGCAAATGATATTTGTAATAATTAGTCTTATCCCCCAAATTATGAGTTGCTTCAGGGGCACTTGCTGTAGAAACCTGACAGTTCATTTTTCCCAAGTCAGTTTCAAAGCTGAGGGTGCTTAGAACAGAGAGAGTAGTTACTGCAAGGCCTTTTCAAGGCTGAATTGTTAGTGAAAAATTAGCTCACGTAAAAAGCAAACAACCAAAGTCCTAGTGTTTATCATTGGTATTTAAAAACTTTACTCATAATATGTAACATATTACAGTGAAAACTTAGCTTCATCTTGCATGTTATCCGAATGCTGAGCAGTGGCTTAGCGAGACCTAAAACTTAGTGTGTTTTGATGAAATTGGAACCGGTGTCCTGACTGTCTCCTGGCGCGGTGGGTTGATACTTTGGATCATGGTCTCTCTTTTAAGCCTTCCAGCAGTAGTCCTAGATCAATGATGCCTGGCATGGTTGGCAGTGTGCACGTTGTAGGTGTGGCATCACAGTACTTTGTTTTAGCCAACCAGTTGCCATTTTCGCACCGCTGTAAGATACGTGTATTTGTAAGAGAGACAGTTTCCCCCCAGATCCCATTCCATTGACTTTTCTCCCTCCCTTCTGTAGATTTTCTCCTCTTCCCCCATAATCCGCCTTTGCCCGTTTGTAGCGTATTGGGGTGTGGGGTTGATTGGGTGGGAAGCATTGTTTCTGCTAGAAAGACACGGTGATTCAGAGGTGCAGATTAGAGGTGCGTGCAGACACTCTCCTTGTGACATTTACTGCTACTTAAGTTTGCGATTTCTGCTCTCACTTTAACCATCTAATGCTGCTGTGCAGCATGTCTTCTGTAGCATGAAGAGATGGGCTGTGATTTGGGAAGGAACTGACTTGTTACAGTAGCAGTAATAAAATATGTTGGGGTTTTAGTTTACAAGATTCAGTTCACAAAGATTTCAAGTACTGATTCTGCTAGTCCAGCTGTAGAGTAGCTTTTAATCATTATATAGAAACTGTCTTCACTATTCCTAGGCCTTATGCTAACTCTTTTCATTATAAATGCATTTTGCCTGTTCTAGCATCCTCGTTTGCTTAAGAATGGAAATACAGCATCCTACTCATCTGTTGCAGAAATGGGTGGACTGCTTACACAACTGAAGGTTAATGCACTGAGTTGATGAACTAGGAGTACTAAGTATTAAAGTTTGTACAGTGGTAGAAACTGTGCTAATATGCACAATGCATTATTTAAAAAAAACCAAAACAAAACTAAAACTTACTGTGGGTATTAAAGCAGCCACATCTCACTGAATAATTTAACTTCTTTTCTTTTCTCCCCCCTCAGGTCCCAAAACAGTGTTTTTCTGGGCACCTATTATGAAATGGGTAAGTATAAGATGCCAGCTGGTGTCTGGATGTCAGTCAGAGGGCAATCTGCAGCAACCCATTGAGCAAGCAATAGTTTCCCAGCAGATATCTGAGCCTACAGAAAGATTTAATACCGAGGCTCTAATTTTTAATATACGGGGAGGAACAAAATTAGCCTTAATAACATATAGCACAACATGCAGGGGATACAGCAGGAGAAAAATGCTTTGTGGAAAAACCGTACTCTTCGCTGGAACTTTCACAAAATCCTTCTCTTGTGAAACACTAACCGTTGCTCAAGGTAGGCATGAGCTAGCATACAATTCAAAACCCTTAAAGCATGGATTTCTTCCGAGATTGAGGAATTTGAGGAGTATCTTAAGCAAGCCAATTCCTAAGCCTCAAAGTTGGAAGGCAGGTTAAAGCATGTAGAGTGCAAGGTAATCTTGAGAAAACACGAGCAGCCACTGCCTGATTAAAAAAAAAAAAAAAGAAAGAAAAGAGGCAACTGCCATTTCAGCTATCAGTAGGTCTCTGCTTCCCACTTGGTTACAACCCTTGGCTACGTCTGTGCGCAGGTGCCTCCTCCTAGTTGTTGTATCAGTACAGATAAAATAAATGAGCTCTAAAATCATAAAGCTGTTTGATCTCCTTGTTTGATAACAAGCAAGGATATAACCTGCTCTTCCTATTTGCCAGCCGGTTCCTAAGTTTGCTGTTGTGAACCCCAGCTTTTTATGGGCCACAGGCAACACGTTACGCTCTAAGCTGTAGCTTGGTTTCTTTGTCAATCTAAACTGGAGCTGCAGTAACCATGGTTAACCGTCCAGAGGCTCTCCCAGGCAATGTGCCCCAGCCTGAGCATACAGGCAACTCTTCTAAGCAGGCTGGTGTCAACTGCTGCTGTATCAAAAGAGCTAATATACAGATGGTTTTTCTTTTGTGAACATGCAGCTCTAAGCTTACAGTGAAGTTCTTCACTGAGAAATTGAAATGACTTCTCCCCGACGTGGCAAAGGCACGTTTACTGCAGTTACTCAGGTGTGCTGAGAATCCGTACCTCTGTTGCACCACAGCAGCAACATCAATCCCATAAGTGAGGCAGCACGCGGAAGTCTCTGCCCTTGAAAACTGGTTTCTCGATTGGAGCCAAAGGAGTCCTTAGTGGCAGTCAGTGAATCAAAAGCATTAGGGCTCTCTTATTTGTGGCATTTTGGGTTTTGGGGGTGGTTTTTGTGAACTTCTGTAACGTGAACATGAAATTGTGTTTCCAGTAGAGGGCAATAACACAACAAAACAAATCATGTAGTATGTTTGCTAATAATGTTGTGAAGTAGATCAGCCAAGCTATTCCCCACTTCACTTGGAAGTTTTCTACTTTTACTGAAATTATATTAAAAAAAGAAGCACTTTTACCTCCTCAGAGGAAGTTGAGTGAAGACTATATGGTGTCACACCTACATCTTTACCAGCAGTATCTTAGCCTGAGCTTTAGGAAGAAGGGCCTTATTTTGATAAGCCTCCACTTGTTGCATGAAAATTGATTTTTTTTTCCAGCCGCTTTCTTAAGCAGCTGTGCTTAAATTAACCTACTTCTTAAATTAATACAAAATTGCCACTGCCTGGGATTTTATTGCAAGCCAGTTGCACCCCCCATAACTCTGTTCTTATTCCTACCACAAGGGACTAGAAGTGGATGGTGTCTCCGAGCGTCTAATGACTCTGCTCATATAATGCATCCCATCTCCTGCATAATGCATATAGAATAAGCACTGAGCTAAGAAGCAACTTCCCCTTGTAAAGCGTTTGATCTGTGACAGGAGGTCCTGGTACTGGACCGGTGCTCACTGAATTTCTCTTTACAGGGTTTGGTATGTGCTGGAATGGCTGACATGACCAGACCAGCAGAAAAGCTCAGCACGGCACAGTCTGCAGTACTAATGGCCACAGGTAAAGCCAAAGTTACTCCATGTTTTCACACAGCACCCTCTCTAAAACTGTATACACTTCTTTCCGAATCCTCTGTCAGTACTAGTCCACTTCTATAGAAAAGGCTTAACTATAATATGCTAGCTCTCACCACTGCTGCCAGATGATAATTCTAGGACAGACCTATACTTGTTATTAAATCTGTAAGAGTTCTGTGATTATATAACAGTTTTCCACATCTGTCTTAATTTGGAATTGTCCAGAGCAAGTTGTTATGAGTTAGGATATGGGTTTCATCCCTTAAGTCACAATGATACCACTCATTCCACCCAGTGACGTCTTTCGCTTCAGGTCAAGTAATTTTGAAATCAGTCCAGGATATAGCGACTTTTTTAGAACAGACTTTAAGGGATTATACAATGGTAGGGTAATTACACTAACGTAACTGGAAAGAATTTCCATGTGTTAAAAGAACTTGGAAGCAGTGGTACATGGACCGCTGCACTGCTGTGACTTTTCACACTGGCAGAAACAATATTCTGTATTCAGGGTGTTCCACCCGGTCTTGTCAGGGGCAGGACTTGCAGCAGCTAAAGCTGAAAATCAAAATTCCACCTGCCACCTTCTTCCTTCTCTGGACTTTATTGCGATATCTGACACAGTGCTGTGCATTTTGCATGATATGTAAACCTTTCTTAACGTGGATTCCGTAATCTCCAAGCTGGTGCAGCAAGCTGGAGATACTGCAGCAAAATGCCACTGGCCTGCAACTGTGCTGGCGAATTAAGGTCTAGGCTGCTGTAGAGTACAGAGGATCTTTGTTTGATATTAAGACTATAATTGACTTTATTGTCTAGTTATTTTGGGAAAATGCAATACATACCCATAGCTGTCCCACTGGTACTCGATGCACTGTCAACTGAGAAATGGCTAGTTATAAGAAAAGTAGTTGTCTAACATGAAGTTGTAAAACTTGTTTACTTAAACTGGCCCAGGATTCTGTCTCCAAACTTAGGGGAATGTCTGAATATTTCATTTTAAAGACATAACATCTTTAAATTTTTCCTTTCATTCATCAGGCCTTATTTGGTCAAGATACTCTCTAGTTATTATTCCTAAAAACTGGAGTCTGTTTGCTGTGAACTTCTTTGTCGGCTGTGCTGGTGGCTCTCAACTCTTCCGAATATGGAGGTATGTATTAAGAAGGGCTACTCTACATACTGTAACTAAGCATTCACACCACCTTGTCTTAACCAGGAATTTATAAATTCTACCAGCCTCAATGTCAGTGCAACAGGCAAGAGGAACTGAACAATTTAATTAAACATTGCAGAACTTTTTTGCTACATTGTTAGTTTTCCAGTTGAGTGGGAGTGAAGCTTTAAATATTTTCAGTATAGGTAGAGCACTTTTTGTGGAACGCTCTATGTTAGCTGTAATTTCCGTGTCTAAGGCATTCTTTAAAAGCTGTAGGTCTGCCTGACAAACAGCCCAGACTTTCTCCTCCTCATAAGCTTTGCACTTCTGTAAGCTTTCAGTGTTGAATAGTGTCAGTTCCGGCTGGATCAAAGAGTTCTTAAGCAGAGCAGCATTTTATTTTTAATTTTTTAAAATTATTTCCTGAGGGAAAATTTGGAGCTCTCTGGCTTCAGTACTAGCCAGGAATGAGGTAAACTTGACAACAATTTGGAACTTCTAACATGAACTAAACTATCCTATCCTGAGTTTCCACCCTCAAGTCCATTGTAATTTTAAACCTCCTTTGCCGAACAGATTGTTAGGAAGACACTGTTATTGTATCTGGTGTTCTATTCTTAGTCTGTGTGCCTTTTTTTTTTTTCCCTCCCTATAGGTATAAACAGGAGCTAAAAGCAAAACAACACGAGCAGCTGCAGCAAAGAGATGCTTAACACAACAGGTCAAATCCAACAACGCACAAACCCTTCCCCATGGGACCTAGCTTCACTAATTTTAACGTTTTTTCCTCTGAGAAATGAAAGAGGAAATCTAAATGTCTAGAGAGCAAGTGTTTTCTAAGTGCAAATAACAAAGTATCTCCATACATTTAAATAAAGTGCAACCTTTTAAATTGAAGTAAAATTGTATGTCTTACGTCATCTCTTTAAAAGAAACCGGTTGTGGATTGTGCCTAGAATGAGTTGCTGGGCCCCACCATATCTGACTCTAGTGAACAGTGCCGGGAGCGACGTGGTACCGGTGACAGCCAGAGCCTCAGACTGAAGTAATCTTTCATGTCACGGTCAGACCCGGGTGGGGTTTTACCATACAGTAACCAACAACAGTAGCATTTGCATTTCATTCCCTGATGCTCCTCCCTGGTAGCATAAGGATGTTCTTTTCAGGCTCAGCTATGTGTATCTTCATTTGTTTCCCAGCCACCACCGTCTTTAACAAGAGGAGGGCAAACTAGTGTGTGCCACTGATGTTTTAGCTTCTGTCATCCTTTACAACTGGAGGCAGAAGATGGGCGCATTTAAGTACCTGGTTCTTGGGAGTGTGAAAAATAAACAGCCAGAACTTCCATTGCTCGCTTTCCGCCCTCTCCTTAAGTACATACAGATTTCCGCCGAAGGTGTGCACGTGTCAGTTCTCCAAAGCTCTGGAGGCAGTGGTCTGCTCCCATCTGTGGTGTGTTTGTGAATAAACAGTGAAGCCTTCCCTGAAAGTCAACATCTCTCCCTACTTAACTCTCCTGTAAAGAGGAAAAACGTGCCACTGTGAAACAGCTTCCAAGCAAAGGCTTTACATGACACTGCAAAAGCTCATCTGTTACTGAGAAGTACAAGGCAACTGTGCTCAGAGCATGGCATCAACGAGCTTCCCTGGCAAGTTCTCGGAGACCTCTTCCACCGAAGCTAGGAGTCAGTACCAGAGCTCAGGAATTTATATCCAGGAGAAAAAGATAACTGTGAGACAGAGCAGCTTCTTCAGGATTCAGCTTTCAAGAAAATGGAGGCCTTGAAACACTGGAGTTTTGCAAAGTCCTGCTACGAAGTCTCTCTCCACCCTTACTTCCCCCCAGTCCCATTTGAGTTGTCACTCCAGCACGGCAAGGGTGGAGAGGAGAGGAAACCGTTCTATAGTTAGAAGAGCTACAGCACCTTGTTGTGGCACTGGTGTCCCCTCCTTTCGCACCCTATGTATGATGTTATGTTATCCTGTGCAAAGTATTTGCACAGGATACTTTAAGGAAAGCATTTTCCATTCTACAAGACAGGCACTTGACAGTCTGCCAGCTCCCCTTTTAAAGAGGCTGTCCTGCCATGAAGCTATTCCTCTCCTATGCATATTCTGCTACAGTTTCACTTGCATTTCTTAGTTCTCCTAGCTGAAGTGCTAATACAGGGCATCAATTCAAACAGTGAACTCTGCAGTCGTGGTGTTCACTGAGCTGACAGAGACTGCAGTGACTAAAGAATATTGCCAGAAAGAGAGGTGGTGCATTTCAGTCCCCCTCCCTTCCCAGTCCCTAACCAATAAGACTTGTCCAGCAAACCAGTAACAGGGAAAAAAAAAGTGTATTAAAATATTCACAAGATTACAATAGAAAACATGAAAGTCCATTCAAGAAAAAATATCCAAGATAACTGTTCCCAGATGAGTCTGTAAAAGCAAAAGCACTAACAGTTGGTACACTGGCTCTTCATGTAATCAGGCCATGCACTGCATATCTAGCTCCCTCACACAGATTATACACCTGTCTTACAGGTGTTTGTTCTCTTGCATACCTCCGAGACAGAGGTTTACAAAAGAGAAGTACCCAGTCTATGTTTCCAACTAAATTTACCACATAAAAACAGCTGGCATTGCAGGGAGACAGAAAAGATTGCACAGCACACTGATCTCCAAAGGCATTGAACTTCTATTCTAGAGTGCAAAAATACCTTTAAATGAAAGGGCTTATTAGCTTCAGGGCAGTGAAGAGAAGGGAAAGAGAAGCCTCAAGAAGGGTATAATTGCTGAGCACAGTTAATATGATTTTGTAGTCTCCCATATAAAAATGTTACCTAATACTAGCACCACAGGGGTGTGGCCACAGCCCAGAAGTCTTACCCATCTTCTCACCTTTGATGGTTTTAAAGAGAAGATATTTCCATCAGCTAGTATACAGTAAGAACATTTTGTATTTGAGATCCTAGGTAGATACATTAATAATGTAAAATTCCTAGACAAGATTTCAATACAGAGTGAAGGTGTTTTGTTTATAAATCAAACAGCCCACACTTGACCTCAATGAATCCACTCTAAGGCAATGCAATGTTGAAGCTGCATATACACACTTACTGCAGTTACAAGACAGATGAGTACCTAAACAGTTCTCACAGGTTTAAAAAAAAAAGTTAAAAAACTAATTCCAGCTCTTCTAGTCACAAATTGAAATATCACTAAAAGCTTTGAGAGAAAACAAAACCCTACGGGTCTCCAGTTATAAATGACACATCATTCAGTTAGTTACAGGGACATGTTTCCCACCCTGTAATGGCTCTTAATGCCATTTCATGAACATGCCAACCATCTCCCTCACAGAACAACTGCTGAAGTCAAAAGGGGCAATGGAGATTTGATGTACTGAGTACAGCTACCAACGTACTTAGATTGATACTTTATAATTATTTGTAATCCTCTTCTCAAAATTCATTTCTGGTAATCAAAAATAAGGAAGAATATATCCACTGTTAGTAAAAAAGCCAAAACTTTTCCACTTTGCAGTTCTGTTAGAAACAGGGAAGAAGAATGATGCCATTCATACCCCTGGCTCTAGGGGGTGCCAGCTGGCTTAGCTGCCAGAGCCCAGCCTGGCGATCCAAAACCGCACTCCTACAATGGGTAGTAGGTCAATTCTACCCATAAAAGACTTTTTTTCCACCCACCCAGCTGAGAAATGGATTTCAGATTGATCCCAGTTTTGTCTGCATGACGAATTTAAAAGAGAATTTATTGCAAGTCTTTTCCATCACGCAGACCTTCCCCAGCTCCACTATCCACGAGCAATGACCCACGTAACAGTTTTAGCCATTTGCTGCTGCCTCAAGAGAGGCTGCCTACCCCACAGCTGTGCTGCAGCGAGCCTGCCATGCAGCGCTTCTTTTTAAAATAGATGGTCCTAAAAAGAGCTAGCAGCAGTAATACAACAGGACAACACAGCTAGTGTTCCTCCAAGTCCAAGCCATACCTTTCCACCTGCAAAGAACAGCGTCAGAGAATGAAGAGAACAGCAGTAGAGCAAGCAGTTAAACTTCTGGTCACCATAACATCAGGATATGATGACCCTGTCTGACTTTAATCTCTGCTCGCTACCCATCAAGGAAGTAGAAGTCCCCTGTCTCCTGAGACTTTACTAACTAAGCCATCAGTCCCTCTCATCAGCACAAGTTATCATATGATTAAACAAGCTAAGATAACCTGAGGGACAGAAAGTTCACAAGTGTTGTCTCACATTGCCTCAAGTTCTTTTGACTTCAGCCTGAATAAGTTATTTAATAGCTACATTGTTCATGTTTCCATGACCCGCCCCCCCCCCCCCCAAAAGAAAGATAATTCAACAGCCTTCACACTGGAGAGGGATTGAGACTGATTTCTGCTATTCCCGGGGGAAGGGACTTTTGTTTCTTTCTAAAAAGACGTTCAGCATTTTTTAAAAATACTACCAAGTGCATTCCACATTCACAAAGAGGATCCAAGCAGCCTTGCAACGAGCCGCCTCAGTATAGGCGGTATGAACATACCTGTAGCTAAGCAAAAGCAATGGAAGGAGATGTTTCCTAAAGTTAGTTAGCACCAGCCAGATCAGCGTGTCTCCTAAAGTTAGCACCAGATCAGCGTGTTTATCCTAAAGTCAGCACCAACCAGATCATCGTGTTTCTTAAAGTTAGCACCAGATCAGGATTGTGCTCAGCAGGAAAAGAAACAAACATTAGTAGCAGATTTCAGAGCCAAGGAGAGACCTATCTTCTCATAGCAGCAAATTTTTGGTTGCTACATTCATCACATTTCTCCCTCTTACTCTAAAATGTCTGGGGAGAAAGACGGTGATGCACAGGGATGAACACAGGCAGATCAAAATAAAGTTTCTCCAACAACCATGTCAAAAGCATTCGTTTCTTACTAAGTGTAAAACAAATGTTGGGAAGTAACAGCCTGGTAGACAAGGAAAGTAGCAGCAGGAGGATTCACCCTGATCTTAATGAGGCTTCTAACAAAGGCAGGCGTCAGGAAACCAGTGAAGTCTGACCCTGATGAAAGAATATAGTGTTGGCATACTTTGTTGGGGAAAAAACACCCCACTGTACACAAAATAATTATTAAAGTTGCACTGTCATAATTAAAGGATTACCTAATGTGGTTCTGAAAGGGTCTGCCATGGGCCTAAAACTATTTTTCATTTACCTGATATTACAGTGGAATGTAGGCTTAAGTTTGCAAATATCAAGCTAAGAGGGTTGCAAGCTCACTGGAGGACAGGATGAGAATTCCAACCAAGTTTTCAACTGACAAATTGAAGATGAAGTCTGAAAAAGCCGTAACATAATTTCAGTAGAGACAAATTTGCACAAAATATAAAACCAGGAAGAGTTACTGGCACACCAGATGGTTGTGCTGCCATTCAGAGGGACCTGGACAGGCTGGAGAGTTGGGCTAAGAGGAATTTCATGAAGTTCAATGAGGAGAAGTGCAAAGTCCTGCACTGGGGGAGGAACAACCCCAGGCATCAGTACATGCTGGGGGCCGCCTGGCTGGAAAGCAGCATTGCAGAAAAGGCCCTGTGGGGGCCCTGGTGGACATCAGGTTGAACATGAGCCAGCAATGGGCCCCTGCTGCAAAGAAGGCAAATGGTATCCTGGGCTGCATTAGGCAAAGTATTGGCAGGAGGTCGAGGGAGGTGATCCTTCCCCTTTATTCGGCACTGGTGAGGCCACACCTGGAGTACTGTGTCCAGTTTTGGGCTCTCCAGTACAAGAGAGATATGGACTTACTGGAGCAAGTCCAGTGCAGGGCTACAAAGGTGATAAAGGAACCGGGGCATCTTTCATATGAAGAAAGGCTGAGAGAGCTGTGACTGTTCAGCCTGAAGAAGAGAAGGCCTGGGGGGGATCTTATCAATGTGTATAAATACTGGATGGGAGGGAATGAAGAGCACTACTCTTCTCAGTAGTGCTCACTGGCAGGACAAGAGGCAATGGACAGAAATTTAAAAAAAGGAAATTCCACCTGAACACAAGAAAGCACTTTTTTTACTGTTTGATCACTCTAAGGGAAGAGGTTGCCCAGAGATGTTGTAGAGTTTCCATCTGTGGAGATACTCAAAACCCAACTGGGCGCAGAGCTGGGCAACCTGTTCTAGCTGACCCTGCTTGTGGAGGGGGGATTTGGACTAGATGATCTCCAGAGGTCCCTTCCAACCTCAACCATTCTGTGACTGATTCTGTGAAACAGACTGAACTAGGAAACGGGCAAGAATCAGAGAGAAGGGGTTATGGTAGACCAAACTGAAAATTATTTGCTGCTACAAAAAAGCCAACACCACACTGAGATGTACAAAACAGAAATGATTCTACTATATGCTACTCTGAGAAGACCTCAGCTGGAATGCCACTTCTAGTTTTGAGCACCAGACTTCAGGATACAAATGGGTCAGCTAAAGAAAGATCCTCTTCGGCAGAAGAGAACGATCAGAGATCCTTAACAATCTATGAGGAGTTTAATCTAGAAACAAGAAGCTGAGAAATTATATTCAAGTAGTAGACTTGCAGAGAGGAAGGAAATAAACTGCCCTCCGCATCCTCTGTGCAAATATAGGTTACATAAAAAGAACACACATCAAAAAAACCAGAGTGAAGCCCTAGATTTCCTCCAGAGGTCATTCAGCCCCCAACACAGGCTTTCAAGAACAGATAAAGCATCTCTAAGCAAGTGACAGTGGTATAATAGAGCCATGGGAAAGAGGTGAGGGAGTACTACAGCTTCCAGGTCCCTTGGAGCCCTTTTTCATGCTTAAGTGAAATGACAGTGCTTCGAGGAAGAAACATTTCATTGAAAGGTTCAACAGAGTCTGAGGCGACCACCTACAGCTATAACTTCCTACCCCTTTAACTCACTAGCTCTTAAGTTTTCACCATTTCACAAAATTCATTAGATCAACACTACCCCTGTACCTTAAAGGACTAAGCTTGAAGAGATGGGCTCAATACAGAAGTAAACAGTTCTGTGACCTGTGTTACACAGGTCAGGTAGGCCTAAACATTTCCTTCACTTACACTGCTAAGACATACATTGCTGATAGCTAGGAGTCACAATTTGGCTTACAAGACCAAGTGAGAGTGTCTAGTTTATATGAGAAGGCAGCTTGTACTGAGAATTTGACCAAGGAAAGATGAATACCCTGTATACATAAAGAACTCTGTGAATATAAAGAAGATATCTTCTTTATTTTCACCTCAATAAAAGAAATTAGGCCCTATAAGCAAAAAAAGAATCTCCAGGTCAACCTAGAATTTTCAGGCATCTTCCAGTTTCTCCATTAATAATCAAGATAAAAATATTTTAAAAATTGTGATGCGAGTTTTCACTTTCTCTCTCGTCACACAAAATACAAAAAAGAATATTGGCAATTTATAAGCAAAATTCTTACCGCATTTCAACATGCAACATTGGTCTCACTTCTGTACGATTAAATAGACTATTTACACACAATACATATATATCTTTCCCTCTGTATGCACATGCATTGGTCCTAGCCTAGGCATCAAAGGCCACATGTGAGTTCTCTGGGTCAAATCTTGTTCAAGCAATTCCAGTCTGAAAGTGTGTTTTCCTTTGGATAGCTTAGGATCTCATCTCAGTTCTTCCGAATATCAGCATAGACCACAGACTCTGACTTGTTAATCTTGTCGCTGTGCTGTCCTCCGGAGTGATCTAACTGCGCGTAAATGACTGGGCCCTGGGAACAGAATAAAAAAGCACAATCAGTATTTTTCAGAATAGGCCATATTGCCCCTCGCTTCCGCAGGGGCTGCAGCAAGACCAAAGCTAATGCAAGACCACAGAGCTTTTATGACTGCTAATGGCACTTTGAAGTAGGTGGAATGAACCCTCACCTACAAATGAGCTCTAGTCTGCCACCTTTCTCCTGTCAGGAGCATGCCAAACAGCACCGTTTCCTCCCTTTAATACTGTTACAGCTGCTTGCTTCTTATAAAAATCAATATCTAGAATCCTTTGTTCTGAAAAGCAGCAGTTCTTACATGCTATGGCGTAAAGATACTTCTCTTAGTCAGATGCATGCCAGATTTAATATTTTTCAGGAGGAACTGTACTAAAGATTTACCAGTAGACAGCAGAGTATACTTCCCATGCTGCCACTCAAGTCCTGTAAATCCCAGCACAGCTGTACCACTTGGATAACGAGGGAGAGAACAAACCTGCAGCCACCTTATGACACCAGTCACTGCCCAGGCAAGTGATGGGATCAAGACTTACACAGCAGTGAGCCAGAAAATACTGAAACGGTGCAGTAACGCACAATTCTTACCTGACTTTTCAGCCAACCCAGGTAGTGAGCGCCTCCACAGACACACCAGGCAAGCATGACCACACACCTTCGTTATATTTGCTGGGGTGCAGTGGAGGACATTACAGCACCATCTTTCAGCAGAGCATGCAAACATGCCAGCGCCTTCCTAAAATACCATGTCCTCCAAAACACAGCCCAGAGGAAAGCAAACTGCAGCTATTCGAGATGGGCTGAGGGCAGGACTGCAGCCTATAAAGAGCAGGTACCCAACCAGACAGGTGGGACCTTTATGGCCTGCAGCTCCCACTCTGCATGCCCCAGTTGACACGAGCACAGAGCAGAAGGCTGCGACCACCTACCAGCTAACCTCAGCAGAGAGACCACACACCCGCGCCTGCCGTGCAGGACGGAAAGGGACTGTCCTATGGGGGGGGGGGGGGGGGGGGGGGGATTACAAGGAGATCTTTTAGTTTGGTCGCAGCTTCTTTAGCAGTTTTTGCTTCAAAACCATTTCATCCATTTAACTCTGTTTCTGTTTCCCTTCTGTCCCAGGAAGAAGTAGCCTTCACAGGCACTTCTCCCACCCCCTTCTCCCCAGTACTTTTGGTATCCTGCCAAATTAGAAAACATCTCTATGGAACTGACCCAGAAATCCTTTCATCTCTCTTCCAAAGCAATTAGGGGCCAGAGATGAAAAGAGACAGAAAATTAAGTCCTTGAAGGACCACAGGTACGCTTCTGCACAGCTGTTTTCCCCCCAACACAATGGCAAAGCAAGCATCTGATAAATACCTTGTTCTCATTCAGAAGTAGTTTAAATCCAAATTTTCTTCCTTCCAGGTAAAGTATTTCCCAAGTGACAAAGAGTAGAGGAAGGAGATGGACAGAAGGATGAAAACTTGCAGGCAGATATAAAATACTGACTATAAATAACAGACTGAGAAAATGCTCAAAAAAAAAAGACACTGATGTCTTAGAAAATTCTGGATTTCAAGTCTCATTAGAGCCACTTTTTTTTTTTCTTTTTCCGCTATTGGCTCTCATGTTGTTCTGGTCTCCAACATTGTATCAGGATTGCATTACTAATTCCAATTAGAGTGCAGTGTCTATAAGAACTTCAAGGCAAAGTGACCATAAGGTTTATTTGTAAGCAATTTTGGAATTCTCATCTGCCTGAGGCCATAGGTCAAGGGTATGATAAATTCAGCTTGAGAGCACTTCCTATCAGTTAAAAAAAAAAAAAAAAAAAAAAATCTACAACCTCATAAAGTACTCACTATGATATTTCAAGTTTTGTTCAAGTAATTCTGATGGGTCAATTTTCTACCACAGGAGTTCACTCAGGATCAGTTATCTTATCACTACTCTAATTTTATGCTAGGTTACACATAGTTATTCTGCTGCAATCAGAATGTTAGGTGGTGGTGGAGAGACTGATCCAAACCAAGCTATCATTGTCTCAATGTGTTCACTATCACCTAAAGAAGTGGTAGATCAGCTAACACAGAGAAAAGGAGGACCAAGGATTTATTATAATGCTCCATCGATTTGATTTGCTGCCAACTGATTTTTCTAGCTGATTATAATCAGCACCAGGGCCGTTTTTTTCCTGCATTTGATACCTCCAGTGATCTGAATCTTTGTAAAGACTCTTCTTCCACAAGTAAAAGCTTCAAAAAAGGCTAAACAATTCAGAACTTTCACCTAATCCCAAATAAGCTCATCCTGACTCTTCAGAACCAGAAGACGGACCAGCACTGCCATATAAAACCCAGCACCTCCCTAAGCCTTGTGATTTTTCCATTCAGAACTGAAGGGAAAAGAGTAGCAGGTGTACTGATACCTTGCTAAGGGTTTGTCAGCTGAGTCACGAACTGCAAGTTACAGCAAAGAAAAAGGAATTAAAAAGTTAGACCACGATAGTCTAACAGTGGTCAACAGTATTTTCAAATTTTTTAGAATCTGAAAGATGTTGCAACTACCACAGATTCCAGCTCCAGGAAATTTATCTGAAATTTAAATAAAGATTCCTGGCACCATGAACTGCTCCTTCCCAGGGTCCTGAGGTCCAGTTCAAAGCCTGGAGCAGAGCTTGAACATAGTCTGTTCAGGTATGTCTTAAACCGGGAAGAGCAAAGCCAGAGATCTGCACATAAGTTAATATAGCTTTAGTGCTCCCTGCTTCTACACGGACAGACCTACCTGCTTAGGATCCCTATACCATACTGCTCTGTACCTCAGAAATGCACTTCTATGGAAGTTACACTTTAAGATCAGTGGTCCTTCAGTCTGCCCCGAAATGAATACTCAGCTACTTGCAAAACACAAAGACAAATGACAGCCACCTTGGCGTTACCGTATCTTGGGTCAACATACATCTGCCTTCCAGTTTGCCTGCTGCAACCCAGATTACTAGCTAAACAAGGACATCCATGTGGGAAACACATATAGTTCTTGCCTTCACTGGAAATGCTTTTCTCACTCATCCAAGTAACAGTCCTGGTAGAGTACAAGTCACTACAGAATGATGGCATGGAGAAGAAACACTACATACAAATTTGACAGGACAGAACATACCTGCTGAGAAGGAAGACACAGTGAAAACAAGTGGAATTGAATCAACCAGCTGAACATTCACAGAATCAGATATGCATACTTTCAGCACTCTGGGGCACTCCAGAAAGCAAGGTCCACTCTTGATAAACTTGCACCCAAAACACAAAGGAAATGCAGGCGCAAGTGCACTTTCAGCTGAGAAGCGATGTGGACAAATACTTCATCACTGATGCTTAAACTGATACATAAATAACAAAATTCATAAACTTCATTTAAATGCCACTCTTTGAGAGTGAACACCTCTATTACTGTTTTTAATTTGCAGAGGCAGAGATTGTGCATTTGTATTCACGGTTCTTCTCCACCAGTGAAGCACGAAGCATTCAGTCAGTCCCTACCCATCCTACCCAGTAAAAGGCTACAAGTCCACAGGCCTTTACTGTTTGACCGCAGCACTGACCGTGTGAACCATGGGTCTAAAACTGCCAGGCAATCCAAGACACAAAAGTGTGCCTGAATCAGCAAGCAGCCTGCAGCAGCTTCTGGGAACTGCTAGGAATCTGAATATCAGCATTTCACCTCCACAACAGCTCAAAAGCTTGAATACTACAACTAATTTCTTGATTAGCAAGAAATATCAGGTTTTACTTATATGTGATGCTAGATTTCAAATATGTTAATTTGCATGTTGATATCACCCTTTTTTTTTTTAAAAGAAAAAGGCTAGAAGTTAAAAATGTAAGTGTAATCAATTGAAATTTAGTTTCCTCACTTATTTAAACCATCTGTTCAAAATCTGATCTACCCTGATTTTATTGTGGATCTTTTTAAAGAAAAGTAAATATGTTTACTTGCTGTTCTGTAAAGATGGGGCAAATGCTTAACAGAAGGCAGAGGAACCACTTGCTGCTACAACTGTTTGCCAAGAGAAGAAAATCCAGACAAAGAACTCTTTGCCTGACAAAAGAGATTTAGAAACTAAAAAACTAAACGAAAACTAAACAAAACTAAAGCTATTTGCCATATTTTTCCTTTGAGGTCAGCAGTCTTCAACACTTCAGGTTTTCCTTCAGGAACTTCCCTGCGGGAAGACCCTAGAGGACTCTGTCAAGGAATAAGCAGACTGCAGTGACTACACGAGGGCAAAAGCATGCTGATTCTGAGTTATCTTTACAAAGTTTAGATTTACTCTGACATGCTCCTTCCCATACATTGAGACCCAGAACACTGGGGACACGGAAGGGTGAGGACACCGCAAGTTTTCACACCAAAACGTTACAGGTAAGATAAAAGTATTTTTGCTTTCAAGATGTAAGTGCAGAACAGCAAAACTCCTCCTCTGTGTAGCTCTCAGGGCACTTGCATGTACTGCTTTGTACCATGACAGTAATTAGATAAAACATCTTTGTCTTTTGACCTAGGGAAGTTGACTCCAACAGCTACTGCAACATACATCCCATACATAAGCTTTTTTTTTTTTTTGGTGGGTGGGGGAGGCAGGAATGAGCTGCCTCATTCACCCATTCTAGAAGCCCCTCCCACAAACTAGAAAAGACGAGCTTTATCTAGGCCTTATAGGCAGCCTGCTGCCACTAGACCCACTCCAGTCAAAATCTGAACTATTTTTAAAATCGTATAACTTGAGCATATTGCCTTTATGTTCAGAGAATAGCTGTTCTCTGAAGTCAGTAGGTAGCTTTGTGGGCCTATGTGCTAGAACTGTGGAAATACTGCACCGGCCAAGAACAAGATGCATTTCAAAACCAGACTGGAAGCCCAACAGAGTAGGGACTTTGACTTTATCCAGCCTACTGTCAGCACTGTATTTTCTTCCTGTAGTGTTAACACTTTAACACATATCTCAATTATTTTGTCAGGAGAAATTAAGAAACCAGGTATTAACTCTGATTTAGAAACCCGTCAGTTCACACACTACTCTGCAGCCACTTGCTAAAAGGTAGCTAATTAAGAAAAAGTCCATTTCGGACTTAAACTCACTCATGATCCGTACCTCCACAGGAAAATTGCTGGGAATACACAAATAAAGAGGTAAGAAACAGCTTACAAATAAGGAAATCCTGTACACTGTTAACAGGTAATCATATATTGCGTAGAATCCCTATCTGACTCATGCTCTCTCCCCCCATCTAATTTCCCATGGGATGTTAAGTCTGGGTAAGAGCCACCTTTTTCCTTCAAAGTCAGAACAACTTTGCCAGCAGCAGCAAGCACAAGACAAAAGCATGGCAATTTCAAGCCCACAAAAGTTGGGTGGCTCAGCAGAGGAGAGCTCTCAGCAGCAAGATTCATCTTCAAACTGATCGTCACTGGTCAGCGTTTGCACTGCGCTGGCTCATTTCTTTGCGAAGGAAGTACGTGCCACAGAGCATGCACCTTCACAGTGAGGAGAGGGTAAGTAAAATTCCTCCCCATTACAATCCTATAACAGATTAGGCAGCTTTATGGGGTGATTACACATCTAGCAGACAATGTTGTCTCTACATTAAACAGCTACCCACTGCCCACTCCTCATCCTTGTACTTCGCTACCACTTGTGTATGTTAATGCACAAGATCGGAACCATCTTTTTTATATATTAGTATAAAAAGGGCATAAAACTCCATCTCAACTAATATAAAGATGCTATTCTTTCAATTGCACTAAACCTTCTACAAAAGAGTTCACCAGTCCCAGCTTACTGCCCATCCCTTGTTCAGAGCAGACACTTTTACCCCCCCAAGCCCTCATCACCTTAACAGACAGCACCTAATTCACGTGTCCCACCCTGCCTTTGTCTTTTCCATACCATCTCCCCCACACTCTGGGAGGATCCTGCTTCGGGAAGCAGCAGGACGCAGTTTACCTGGTGTGATCTGGCGGGCACGCTGTTTACCAGACCCTCTGTGTCGGAGGGCGACTTCTGCGGAGCCTGCTTAACCGGTGACATCAAGCTCTCAGATGTACTGCAGCTGACGAGGCGGCAGAGCAGAGTTTGCACGACAATGTTCAAGAGGCACACACAAAAAAAAAAAAGAACAAAAACAAAAAACGAGTGATGGCAAGATGAATGTGGCAGATTATGCCAAAGTAAAAATGAACACACTAAAAATGGATTCTGAAATAAACACACGTAATTCTCCATCTCTCCCCAGACATTTCTCTATCCTTCCCCCCACCGTCTCACTGGTAAGCAACATGAAGGAACAACTACTAACAACTATAGGACAGCAGCTCCTGCAAAACCCCTGTTCCCTAGATACTCCCATTCAACCCAACCTGTCTAAAACCATATGTGTTTTCTTCACTGAGGCTTCAGACTCAGGTAACAGTGGTAAACAGCAATTATCTTCTAACTATAAGCTAAATAGTCCCAGTCACTGAAGCAAGTGTTATACCAGTGCTACAGTTAGAGCAAACACTTGCAAGAGCCGCCAGCTCTCCATACCAGCAAGGCAGTTCCTACCAGACTTTGCATTAGTTCCCTTGCTTTTGGTTAGGCTACGATCCCAACATAATTCTGCCCACTCACAACAGACACTAGTCTCTGAAGCAGTTACTTTAAGAGTCACACGTGACCTGTAAGCTATGTGCCCTAATATAGCTACTTGAATATCTAATTGGGCAAATTGTGGTTTTCAAACAAGAAAATTGTCTTGTGGTGAGAACCAACACCCCTATAAGAAGGTTGCCAGTTTTCACTCTCTGTTTGCTTCTTTCCATCTGCTTAAAGCAGGACTTGGCTTTTCTTTCTAAAAAGAAAACAAGCCTGTGACAGAGAAGTGAATACCACAGAGCTAAGTAGATGAGCAGGTGCCCTTAAACTTAACGTTAGTAGCTTCTGGGCAATGCAGTAATGGGTCTCTAAATGCTAGGTCTACCTCCTCGTACCCAAGCACCTAGGAAAAAACTAGCCACCTCCTTGACAGCAGACACAGGAGCTCCCTTTGCTACCACAACCCTCTGACCACTGGGCATCCTTTTCCCCCAATCTTTGTAGACAGACAGTGTACAAAGCAAGTACAGAAACAAACAAATAAGGACAGTGACTTTAAGCAGACCACCTCCTCACAGGGCAATCATTTTGTCTCCTTTGCTAAGTCTAACCATAGAAGACTTCGCTCCTCATACATGCGCTGCCCCCAGCCATCATGGCAAGGGGCTTCTACTGTCTCAGAGGCAAAGCAGCCCTTCTGTTACCAAAATGATGTAATCATGAATTGTTTGCTTTATTCACAAAATTCCTCAGATCTACACTATCTAAAAGTCATAATTCAGGTTTAAGCAACTAATGCACTTAGATCACTGCAAGTTTTCAAACACCTGAGCTGTCTGAGCCAGGGGAACACTTACAGGGAATTTACTTTTATTTTGACACAGAAAAGGCTCTGAATTTCCTGTGCTTTAGTCAATGCACTGGCAAATTCACTGTTGGAAGAGATGGAGGGACACCATCTGGGATAAGCAGCAATCCCACCCCAGTTAGACATGAGACAATGAAACCCAAAGCACCCAGTAAAATGCATCATCCCTTTGCCAACAGATTCCAGCACAAATTACAGTGAAGTTATGTTAGTAGAGAGCTAGCTGGTTAATCAGCAAAGGAAGAAGAAATGTGTACACATACACACAGGTATTAACAGCAACCACCAACTTGATTAGTTACCATGGTGTCTAGTGGGACTGGAAGAGAAGACCCAGCCCTGCTACATTCCCAATCTGGCGTCTATATCAGGATCTGTGTAAGGAGAGGAAGGTAAGCAGGATCCGATCCCAGCACACCAAGGCAGAAAGAAAAAAAAAAAAAAAACAAAAACAAACCAAAACACACCAAAGTCAGAGCATGAACAGACACTGTGGCCATGCAGGGGTTCCAGATGCCGCGCAGTGCCCCAGCCCACCTCAGTTCAAGGCAGAATGGTTATCTAAGAGTAAGTGCATCTCACCACCACCACACACTGGGTTAGCATCATGTAGAATACAGTCCGTAAGTTTGGAGGGGGTCACAGCACACTTGGTTTCTCTTTGCACATCATGCAGAGCTAGCATGGTCAGTGAAAGCAGTATTTAAACTTCAGAGATTACTTTCCCAAGAGACTAATTAAATCTACTACAAGAAATTACAGTGCATAAACTACTGCTCCAGGCTCAGCACCAGCATGTGTCCTTCAGCAGGAAGACACTGGAGAGCAGGTCACTGGGACGCAAGGCAAGCAGACCACCTCACGCACACTGCTGGTGCGTGACACTGCAGGCTTCTTTTCAGTTCTTAGGGGAAGGACACATGCAGAAAGGGAAAACCAGGCTTTCCACACAATTTTGAGCACACACAGCTGCCTTTGCTATATTTAGCCTTACCACTGGGCAATAGCCAACTCACCTTCTCTAAGCTCTCCAACTGGGAAAAGGACAGGGCAAAGTTTAATTTAGAAATCCCCACAAGTTTGTTTTTGGAGTTATTTTCTTTTATCCCACAGGCAACCCAAAGAACTTGCAGGAGGCAGGAATATTTGTTGGGTAAAGAACAGAAGAAAATTATAAGTTTGGGGTTTGTTTCTAAGGCTACATACATAATTTTCATTCTTTCTTATAGAAGCAAATTACCAGCTAATTAGAGAGGAGAAAAAAGGAAGCACCTCCCCCACCAGCACCAAGCTCCATCACCACAGGACTCAAGCCTGCCTTTGTTAGTTCTTGTTGTTTTTTCGTATGCCCACCCAAAGATCTGTGCTTCACTTTGGAGTTATCCTCCTAACACCAAAAACCTTGCAGGGATGGTAACAGTTAACAAAAAACAGACAATGAATGAGAATGGATGCAGAGTGGCTACTTCTTCCTTACTTTGAAGCGTGGAGATGAATGGGGTTTTGGCAAGTATACTCCAGGCTCAGGAGCCAGACACCGGTAACTGAAAAATCCAGTCTTAATCTCAACACAGAGCAATTCCTTAAAAGTGCATGTGTGGCACTTTTTCTTTCAGGGTTGGGGGTGGTAGGGGGAAGCAGGGCTGGAGGGAAGAGAAGGGGAACAGACGAGAGCTAGGGTATCCTGGATTAAATGTTCTTAGGGCATATATGCTTGTGGCTGGGGATCAGCTCCAACATTTAGTGATTTTCAGGTGCAACTCATGGTCAGTAGGTCTTTTCAAGCACAGTACAAAGATAATCATTATAGGTAGATGACCAGTGTTCCACATGACCATACCCTATCTCTAGCCATGGTTGCCAAAACTTGGCTGAAACCACTCCTACCCCCCTCTAAGCCCTCCCTCTGATCCTGCTGCTGTTCCTCACATCATCCACAGGTGAGGAGGGAGATCTCTTACCCAGAGTATCGTTTTTTAGAGTTGTTCTTTCTGATGACAAGACACACGACAATAGAGATGAGCGGTGAGAGACCTGTAACCGTACCGATGACTATCCCTGCCACCATGGCAATGGGGAACGCAGGCAGGCTGTCTGGGGAGAGAAGGGAGAAAACATTCAACTCTTCTGCATTCCCTGATTAACAGAAGTGCAAACCACAAATGCTCTTGACCTTGGATTCGTTTAGAGCAGAAGGCACTAACGTAGTATCCAGGAATTATAACACGCAGCCTAAGTAGTAGCAATAGCAGGCAGCCAGTAGAATAACATATGAACACAGCACACACCAAGAGTGTTCTTGATTGCCACCATCCTTCAGAAGAGTTTATACCGAACCAAGAATTTTTACATGTCAGGGAACACAAGTGACAATGAGGACAAGCCTGTCTTATTTTGTATCTGAAGGGAAAAAAAAGTTACATTAATCTGGCAATTCTCAGCGAGGTCAGCAGGAAAAGGAAGGCACACTCAAAAGCAGATTTGAACGTAGCGCACTGCTAACCAACTAAGAGCACTGCAGGCTGGGTGTTCTCTGGGTAGCATGCAGCAGACAGCCTAGTTACTACCCATGGTCACTCTTAAGAGTGTTTATACACGATTCTGGTGTCTCAAAATACATCTGTACACATTTTTATAGAGTTGTTCTTTCCCTTCTTAAGTCAGGATCATTGTGCGATACTAGAAATACGCTTATCGGAACACAGTATTGCTTTACTCACGTTTTCCCCAATATAATTTGGGGGGAGGGTAGGCCAAGAAAGAGCAGCTAGAAATAAAAGCCAATCAGAGAATGAGTACAAAAGACTCACAAGATAAAGAATACACAGACTACCATAATAGCTTTTCCCAGTAAGAAATGAAGTCCCTCCCCTCGCCCCGCATCATGTTTAATGAAAAGGAACATCTTAGACCAGAGGGTTTCTTACAAGACTCCATGCTACACTAGCTACTTGCACCAAATACAAGTGAATCGGCATAAGATACAACAGGTAAAAGATCTTATATAGAAAAATCTTTCTCAGATACCTGCATCTGATCATCACAGAATCGTTGAGGTTCGAAGGGACGTCTTGAGATTGTCGAGTCCAACCCACCTGCTCAAGCAGGGTCAGCTAGCACAGTTTGCTCAATACTCTGTCCAGTTTGGTTTTGACCGTCTCCAAGGATGGGAGACTCCATAACCTCTTTGGGCAACCTATTCCAGTGTTCAACCACAGTAAAAATATGTCTTCTTATGTTCAGACAGAATTTACACCCATTGTCTCTTGTCCTGTCACTAGGCACCACTGAAGAGCCTGGCTCAGTCTTCTGTAGACCCTATCAATGTACATAAATACTTGGTGAGAGGATTCTCCTGAGTCTTTCTTCTCTTTTGCAGGCTAGACAACCCCAGCTCCCTCAGCTTCACCTCGTACGAAAGGTGGTCTAGTGCCTCAATCATCTTAGTCACCCTTTGCTGGACTCGCTCCAGCAAGGACCACAGGCCATGCTTATACAAAGCATTTCCAGCAAGTTTGCAGTCTGTAGACCAAGCTCATTTTGACATACTTATCTAGAAGGGAGCAGCACAACACAGTACCCTGAAGCAGGGGCAACATACTAAGAAAACAGGGCTTATATTTAGTACTGTTCATGTTGAGTTCAGTGACTTTCAGGAGGAGGGCTACCTGATCTCTAGCTGTTTCACTGATCACACCATCATTTGGCTGAATATCACATCAGCAGCTTTCCTAGCTCTCCAATGTTAGATGCCAATTCATAACAACACAGTAATTCAGAGTCTTAGTAAGAAATTAAAGATGAAGACATGAGTGCCACAATTTAGAGGAAGACATCCCTTCTTTCCAGAACCTTTCAGCAGCCCAGAGATCCATCTGCTAGTAAGGAAGAGAGTCCTACAAATGGTAATACTTTTCAGGTACATAAGACTGCATAGGGCTCAAACACAATCTCAAAGGTAAACAAATTTATTTTGAGGCATATAAGAAGTAGGAGTTCCCTAGTTTCTGTGCTTTTTCACCTTTCCAAGTGCAGGAATAACTGTCTACAAAAGCATCAAAACAGACATGCATTTCTGTTAGCAGACCACCTGTTGCCTTGTACACAAAGACAAGAAAGTAAGCAGCAATCTGAAACTATAGTGCAGTGTCTGCTGAAAGTGATATTAAAAATTTGATAGTTTTGTCATTTCTTTGACTCAGTTTTTTGGTTGGTTGAATTTGAGTAAAGGACAGCAGTTATATTCTGTTGACAGAGGTTTTTAAGACCGTATAAAAAAAAAATGCAACTGTTTGCACATGAAACTAGAGTCTGGCTTTATTGTCTCTCAGAACACTGTCCAACAGACTACAGAAAAGCTCATGCAATTTTATGACCACATAGTTCAGCCGAAGAATGTCTCCCCCACGTGTTTTTCTTATATTTTTCAGCATTCCACAGTTACATGAATTCCTCATAAGTACTTGCAGAGCAGCCAATGACTTCATTTTAACAGACAGTCCCAGCTACGTAACCAAACACCAGCTCTGAAACCTAACATTTAAGTTAATAGCTTAATACAAGCCAAAAATCCAGCCTTTCAAAGAACACTTTTCACTAAATATCACTGTAATTCAAAGCAACTCCCATTTTCGCTGAAAGTGTATTAGTATCAAGTTTATGAAATAGGCAGGAAACTGAAGTTTTCCACTGCTGCTACGTATGAAGATTTTCATATGACAATTCTAATTTTTTCCCCCATCAGAGTTCAGATCAAAGATGGACTACCTCCAGATAACACAAGCTGTCTTGAACACAGTGTTAAGTAGCTTCCTATTACAAGTAGGGGCAGCCTAGTGTAAGGACTTGAATTCCCTACAAATTTCTGTCATTTAGGCTTTGAACAGTAGTCCTTTCCAGATTCAGATGCACTAGTGAAAGAACTTCTCATCTCTGCCAGTAGGATTCTTCCAATGTAGTTGATGGAGCTGTTTGTGCAAACACTATTTAGATACTGCAGGGAAAATCAGCTGAGTTAGCTTGGCTTGGCAATTTTAAACAGTTAAGCTAACCCAGAACTTATTAAATGTTTAATCCAAAATCTAAGGCTAACCAAGCATCTATGAGATCATTTAAAGGTGTAAAGTATGTATGTGGCTTTGAACGGTTTACAACCCAGACATATGTTTCAGAACAATTAAATGTATACATAGTAAAAAAAAATATGCACAAGAGTCAACATGTACTTATTTCAACTGAAAAAATGTCTCCAGCTCAGTTCAGGATGAGTTACAACCTATTACAAGAGCAGTACTTTCAGGTAGTCAGAATGCAAGACAGCATTACAGCTATAGCTTGAAAACCTGTTTTCAAGGTCTTCCTAAGAATTTGAAGTCAATTGTTGCAGCATTTTTCTGATGACGAGAAGTATTGCCAAATACAGGGTTCCCTTCAGAAACAGTGAGATTCTCTTGTCCAGATGCTCCACCTATGGGGAAGCCGGCATGCAAGTCTGTTGAAAAATATCAGCTGAATTAGCGTACTGAAGTCAGTCTTCATTTGCTTAACCTGGGTTAAAATCTGAAGAAGCTTTGCCAAGACAGCCTGACTTTGCCAAACCAGCAGTTGCTTTACTGCTTCTTCATAGAGACTATCAGTACACTGTAAGAAAATAAACTGACCCTATTTTATATAGGCTTCAAACTTCCAAGAAACAGAAAATTCTAAGTGACAGCGGGATCTCTGGAGGTCCCATCCAACTCAAACTGCTCTGTGAAGAGAAGAGTTAGATACAGACCTTGCCTACATAAGTACATGGAATGACCTCATGAGCAGGGGTACACACCTGTTACAGCAGCAGTATCATTCTAATTAGAGCATACACATAGGTATCTTCCCTAACACATTCAAATCTAATGGAATAGCTGTATCAGCACTGCCATTTATGAATTCAACATTTCTTCTTGTCCTTATTAAATATAAATTTGGAAATCTGATCACTGTAAGAACCATTTCATTGTAGGAACAGTCACACTTTGGCTGACCTCCAGCTTAGCTAGAACAATCAAATGTTTTGGATGGCCAAGGGAAATAAAGAGCCAAATTGACATACAGAATATAAGTGCTCTTGAACTGTGATCACTGTTACCAAATGCTAAACAGAAGCCTTAAATGACTGCAAGTAGCCAGTCCTTGCAGTTTATGAGTCACTATGGATACTGTAAGAACATCCGAGTAAAAGAGACTGAATGCACATCCAACACAAACACCTTCACATGGAAGACAGTAGGATTTCACTGTCCGTCAGTACGTGCTCAGGACAGATTATCAGTTTTGTTTTCCAGTACATATACTGGATGAGTTCCAAAAAGAAGTCTGTCACTTTCGCTCCTTGCTCCCCAGATTTCAAAAGTCATCCTAATCCTTCATGTAGCATAATACAGAAAAAAAATTCATAGGACTTTGAAATGAGAAGATGGGTTTTCATCAAGGCTTCCACCAGCTTTTGCTAATACTTGTTAAAAGCATAGGAATTAGTGGGTACAGAGGAAAAGGGTATGACATTTAGTTTTCTAGACAGCTGACAGAACATCGGTTCGATTATTAGGACCTGGAAGAAGAGAATTAAAAAAATAGTTGTTCCCTCCAGGCTACTCCCCCACCCCCAAGAAAAGTGATATAGACACAGAAGGGGGCAGGCGGGAGGAAGGAAAAAAAAAAAATCATATAAGGTGAATACCTTTCTCCACAACTCTAACTCGTATTTCTCCTGGTTTGACAACAATGTCAGGTGGGTTCTTGACATCGCAAATGTAAGTGCCGTTGTCCCGGAACTGCATGTTTGATATACTGATAGAAGCATCTTTCTTGTTAAGATCTCCAGCCCAAGTGATCCTGTCTTTAAATGGTATGTCCTTTCCAGGGTATGGCTTTCCATTAAAGTAATAGAAAAACTGTAGTCAAGGAAGAGAGGATATAAGAACAATCCAGTTAGAGATTACAAAGCTACCATGCTTCTCTCACTATTACAGCATTCTCCCGCAATCCACTGTATTATACACAGCTAATATTTTAGATTTTTTTCTCTGGCCTCAGCACTTTAGTCTGGCTTGTTGCCTCTTGATCACATAACCATGCTATGGCTTATACCTCAATCATACTACCACAACAGACTGCAAGTTTTGGTTTTCTGTTGGTTTTGTTTTGTTTTGTGGTTGGATTGTTTGGGGTTTCTTTCCTGATTTTGGGGACATGGGGTTTTGCAAGCAAGGAGGTGGGGGAAAGAGAAAAAGGCCAGTAGCCTGGGAATAATTAAAGGATAGAAGAGTTCTGGATCACAGCCATCTGTCTTTCAGGCACAGGAAGCCTTCTGCATCCTAGTAGGAAAAGGATACCAAGTTTCTTATCTCGTGTTTTGCTGTGTGTTACTTGCAACTACAGCACAGCTAAATGCAATACCCTCCTTCCCTCCACCCCCCAAAAAATTCCATGAGTAATTTAGAGTGTACCTAGCTGTTTTCCAGAAATCTTCGCAGTGACTAAATGTAACTGTTTCCCAGTTTTTTTCCTTGAAGAATGAACCTGTTTAGTACAGTCTGAGGAGAAACTGCATATTTTCTTGCTATACCTGACCAAAATTGGAATTTACAGCAGTAGAAGTGCATAGACTTCTACAGGACAACGCTGCTTTCAAACATATGGGACATTTGAACATGGGCCATAAGCCTAAGAGAGGGATCAAGGCTGTATTGCAGGAGCACATTCATTCTTAGTTTCACATTCTGAAAGAGAGCAAGACAAACTTAACTCAAACAAGAATCAACCTGAACTCTCTTCAGTTCATGGTTAAAGAAATCTAAGACAATATTCCAGCTTCCTCTTCCTACAGCCTTCTTTGCAAAGCAGTCTCTCTGCCACAGAACAGCCTGGCTACAAGCCAGTCCTCTTTCCATTCAAGTCATCTCTCATTCAAGATCCTCTCTCTCAGACCCGCACTCTGAATATCAGGCCTGATCATTTGGCAGCACAAATCTTATCCAGATCAGGTATGCGCACATGACCATCTGTTGCACTGCAGTCAATCTGATGCTTATTTGTTGTCTACAGGCTAGCATAAATCCAACAAACTATCTCATCTGGTAGGAAGCCTGCTAGCACACAGTCATCTGTCAACATTTTGCAGGAAATTTGCATCAGTCTGCAGCATTTCCAGCTGGATTACAACCTTTAGCACAGAGGCACTGCATTACCACACCCCTGTGCACGCGGGGAGTCATCCAACTGGAAGTCTAGAAGGCAAAAGGCAGATTCCTCAGCTCTCTCTAGGTGGCCTCACCTAGGGGAGGAGAAATCGCAAAGTAAAATATGTCCTGAAACACAAGCTAAGTGACTCAAGGCACTCCATGCCTATGATGAAGTGATTTAACATGAGACTTCTTTTGAAACCTAGAGCTGATGGGTTTAGACTGGTTTAAGCCGATTGTGAAACTCTGCTGTCATCAGATGTTTTATTTACACAGAGATGTCTCTATAACTGGGCATGCGGAGTGGGAAGGGGACAAGCAGGGGAAGCTTTCAGTCAAGTCAGCCTCACCACAAGATTGCCAGTGCTGATTCTAAAGAGGCACAGGACCATCCTTTTCAGGAGGAGCATGGACTTAGACCATGATCATCAGATTGATCTTTCAAATTAATGCCCACCAAGCCATGTAATTGACATGACTTGGGTTCATTAAAAAAAAAAAAAAAAATATCTTCCCTCTATACCTCCCCCAGCCCCTCAAAGGGAACAGGAAATTAACATCAGATCATGCTGGGTCACTTCTGCTCAAAGATAATTTGCTTTTCTATCAGTTGCGCTGGTAACTACATCCAGGTAGAGTGTCTAAATTGACTTCACTTCCAAAAAAATGTTATGGCCTGAAGTCGTATTTCTACAATAAGGGGTTTGGACAGTGATGCAGAAAGGGAAGGGCAAAACAGGATATATGGTGGACATTTCCACGGGGAGCGGAAAAGATACAAACAGATGGCTTCTTTTCACCCATCCTGTTCAACATTGGCAGGAAATATGCCCTACTTCCTTAAGCTTTTGCCCAGCTACTGCTTTGGCTTCCCAAAGAGAAGAGTTCCCTTTTCAAAACTAAATATTTACTCACTGAGAGTTCAGAAGCTGATTCTTCAGAGCTCTATATATTGAGCAAGATGCTCACACACTGTTTTGGATTATCTCTGTTTTGAGCATTGAAGGGGTCCTAGAGTTTAAATGATCCCACGTCTGCAGCAGAGGGAAGAAGACAAACCCTAACAGGTTGAGCAACCTGCTGTCCCCACCTCTTCCCTGATGCCCCAGAGTCCCTTGTTCTGCTTCCTCTGAATTCTCACTCAGGGCAAGGAATAAGAGAGAAGCAGAAGTGTCAGAGAGCTCAGGCGCAGATGTGCACAGCTTACGCGACAGAGGAAGAAGCTAACAACCTACCAAAGCCGCTCCTTGAAGGTTTACACCCAAATGGTCTGAGCACACCTGGGCTCAACATACAGAAAATGCGTGATGGCAATTATTATTGGTCTAAGTTGCTTGCTAGTCTGATTTTTTTACTTGTCAAATAACTAAAATATGAGGATGTAACTGCCTACTGATTTGAGCAATTCAATTCTGTTCTGAAACCAGGAAGGCTGGTCTTATTTTAAACCCTTTCAAATAGAGGCTATATAGTACACAAGCAGAAAATAAGCAACATGCACAATACACAATGCAACACTGTCATAGTGGTAATTCAAATTCTGTGACCACTATCATTCAGTGCACAGCTCCACAGCTTACTTCAAGTGCAAGAGAATATAGAACTTAGGAGAAGATTCCTAGATGCTCATCTGCTTCATACATACTGCTACCACACCAACACCCCTCTCTGACTAACAAAGTACCAGTATATTTTACAGCTGCTGCACACTCCAGTCTTTGCAGAGATCTAGCATATGGCAATACTTTTAAACGACTCTAAAAAAGCCCCCCCTAAAATCACAGCAATGGAGACAAGACACATGGAAGGAGGTTCCAGTCCATATTTGCTTGCTCCTCAGAACCAGCTAGAAGACCTCTGCACACTTATCACAGCCTCCCCTCCCAGGTTTGTTCCCCTACAGCCATTCCTTACTGAGATACGAGTTGCGGCTCCCTCTGGTTGAAAACTCCAAGAAACAGATGCTGCGCTGCTGATCACTTCCACAGATGTAAACGTGCACGGAAGCTTTGCGTCTGTCCCATTCTCCACAAATATCTCCTCCGGTGTGTTGACCTCTACTGCTGATACTTTGACTGTATGGGAAAGGTAAAGAGAAGAAAGAAGGAGAACAAGCGGCATCAGTGCTGTTTTGAGAATCAGGAAATTGAAGTGATAACTGTTCATATCGCATCGCCTGTAAGGGAAAAAGAGAAGAGACATCAACAACAACTACACCAAGTGTGGGCACAGACATTGCATTATACCTGCAATACAAACAAGTATAGAGCAAGCCAGTTCACTTCTCTTTCCTTGCATTATCCGTTACAGGATGTTTTCCATCCACAGATGTTTCCTCTACAACAGTTTGTGGAAGTCAATTCTATGGTGCAAAGGATGAGTTTAAAACTCTTTCCTACTAGCTGCCAGCAGACATTGTAATAAATAAGCCCCATTGGAGGAACTAACATCTCGGACCCAGCAATTACTCAGTTTCCTCTCTGGCTCACATCTTGTTTCCCATCTCCAGTTTTTCTCAGCTGTAGGCAGAACAAAAGCTCACCTCCAGAAAGCTGAGGAGTAAACCTCTCTAGCTCCCAGCTACGCCATCTACTTCTGCTCTCTGGCGTGCTTCAAGGTTTTCATGTGCAAGACCTCATAAATAATCACTCAGCTATAGTTCAGAAGCGTGAGAGTAGTTTAATTTTTTTCTACCATAAGGCTTATGCATGGTCAAAACAGCAAACAGACCACAACCACCCCCCAGATTTAAAGTAATCAAGGTTAATACTGTGCTTGTACTGGTAGTTTTCCTACAGAGTAAGTGAAATTCAGCGTGATTCGGAAAACCTGTTGAACATATTCTTTATCTGGCACCTTTTAAACTGTAAAGACAATATTTCTATCCAGATTTAAGCAAAGATACATCTGTACATTCATTCAAGTTTATGTTAAGAAGCAAAGCACGGTCTTGTGACATCACAAAAGAATGTTTTTCAGCGTTTGTGTAACATCCATGTGAAAGCAAAAATCTTGTAAAATCACTGTGGGTGGGTGTGCATGTGACATATGCCCCTGGTAAGTCAAATGTAAGTTCCGAGTTTTGTTAAACCACGGTTTTCAGCATACAGATGGTACTAGTAATCTGCTTCTGATCATAGGATTCTATATTTCTGGGCTACAATATCTTAAATTCAGGGGTTTTCCTCCCCTATTAGAAGAGCAAAGCAAGCCTTCCTGCTTCTTGGACTTGGTTGGATGGTCGCATCCAGAGGGTAGTGGTCAACAGCTCAACATCCTGATGGACATCGGTGACAAGCGGTGTCCCTCAGGGGTCCGTATTGGGACCAGTACTGTTTAATATGTTCTTCAATGACATATACAGTGGGATCCAGTGCACCCTCAGCAAGTTTGCAGACTACACCAAGCTGAGTGGTATCGCTGACAGGCCTGAGGGCGGGATGCCATCCAGGGGGACCTGGACAAGCTCGAGAAGTGGGCCCGTGTGAACCTCATGAGCTTCAACAAGGCCAAGTGCAGGGTCCTGTACCTGGGTCAGGGCAACCTCTGGTATCAATACAGGCTGGGGGATGAAAGGATTGAAAGCAGCTCTGCAGAGAAGGACTTGGGGGTACTGGTGGATGAAAAGCTGGACAGGAGCCAGCAATGTGCGCTTGCTGCCCAGAAAGCCAGCTGTATCCTGGGCTGCATCAAAAGCAGTGAGGGAGGCGATTCTGCCCCTCTACTCCGCTCTGGTGAGACCCCACCTGGAGTACTGCATCCAGCTCTGCAGTCCCCAGCACAAGACAGACATGGACCTGTTGGGAAGGGGTTTATGCTTTTAGTCAGCGAGAGCTACCAGCTCAGCAGCCTTCAAAAGTTAGACAGCAAACTTCTTTCAAGTCATATGACCATCCTAAGGTGTAGATTTGCCATAAACCAGGTTATTTTATTGGAGTTAAAATTAAGCAAAGCCCATGCTCCATAGAGAATTTTAGAAACCATCTTTTACATATGCAACTTTAAGCCTCGTTCCCCAAGAAAACGAAGCTCACATGAGCTGTGCCACCTCACATCTTCCTCTCTCACCCCAAGACTACCGAGTCTATTGGGCAACTCCAGCTGACTGGCTACGGCCCAAGGCCACAAACACAGCAGGTAGCGGCAGCTGACCCTGCAATACAGACCGCCTGCAAGCTCTGGAAGCTGTAGTTCAGTCAATGAAACAGCCAAACAATGAAAGAGATGAAGACACCCTGGCCATCTGGGTACACCCAACAATCACTATGTGCATGGCTTTGTAGGAACCGCTGTCTCTCACCCAACCAGCAGGGCAAGCCAGGGGAAGGCAGAGCACATGCCCAGGGGACACAAAATGAGCATGCAAGCATTGCAGGGGTGGTAGAATTAAGCATACCGGTTTAATTACAATAACCAAAACCAGAAGAAACCACCATTCATTCACTTTGTCATTCAGAGTCCAAGCTGTTCACTTCTCAAACACCCTATCTCCTCAGTCCCGTCAGGTTATCCCTCATCCCTCAGACTTCCCTGTCATCTTTGCTCTCATTTCAAAGGAGTGAAAGAGAAACAGCACCCTAAGGGAGGGGGATTTTCATCAAGAGGTTGTATCAGAGCTTCCTTTCTCTTGTACGTACTCTGACTATGGGCCAAAAAATATTCTTTTGTAAAACAATTACCAAATATTTATTTGGAACATACAAAGGCTTCTAGCAGTTCAATGAAATGAACTCAGAGCTGCTGTGCTTTATGTATTTTTTCCAGCTAATGGAGTAGAAAAGAAAAAACTAAAATCCATTGTTTTGAGTCCAAGCCACAGAACAAGCCTCCCTTTCAAGCACAAAACAAGCAAGATGCCCTCAGCATTTGTGTAGGAGGAAAAGAGTCTGCACAGACATTGTCTGCTTGTACGTGGTACGGAGAACTCCTCGCCACACACAGGCAGTGGGTAGCACAGATCTGCTTAATCTAAAGAAGTCACTGTTCTAACTCACTAGCAACCCATGAGAGAACTGTAGTGAAGCAAAAGAAAAAGAAATTTGAATTCTCCCTACAGTCTGGGAAGGCAGGAACTATGTAATCTTGTACAGACATTTCCAACAAGTTTAGTTTTCATACGTCCTATTGTTGGCTCAACTTAATGTTTTTCTTTGCTCATTCTCTCCCCCCAGCCTAAAAAAAGTCCCTCACTTCATTTGCTCTTTCAGTGTGCATTGCTTCAAAAAAATTTTTCCTGCCTCTGTTGTCTTACAGCACGAGACATAAGCGCCTCAAATCTTAACATGATTGTTTGGAAGTGGTAGAGAGGCCATAACACTTGACATTTGTTCACCCTTAGCCCTCTACTCCCATACTTTCACTGATATGGTGGCAGTTCCTACTATCTTGAACTCTTTGGCCTCCTCTGCCATAATAAAATCCACATGGATCATCTCCAGCTCTAGCTCTTTTCCTTCTCTTTCCACATTTGCCAGGTTTACATCCTTCTTCCAGCTCCTCCATCTATTTAAACACTTCAGTTGGAGAAAGTTGAATTTTGAGTCATATTCCAGTCACACTTAACCACTGCTCCATTCCTCAAGCTTATTCAGCCTTAGTTCCTCTCAAGAGGAAAAAATTTATCACAGGAGACTGTCTGAGAGAGGAGAGCGCTTTAGGAAGGGAAGGTCTGCAAGGTACATAGGGCAAAGATAAACATTTGCTCTTCTCCCATAGATCCTCCTTGATCCCATCATCCTGTCCAACTGCCCATAGCCTGAATATTTCCCTCTGAATCTCTCTTCTAGCCTTCAATTGCTTTAATTCTTCTTTTCAGCAAAAAGATGCTTCTGTTTTTCTCACCTACCATCAAAATTGTTAGAAAAAAAAAATCTGTGCCTCTTCAACCATTTCTTTTTCATCTCTAGTGTTGTTGCAGCAGTTTTACTCCAATTACATCAACTCTCACCAGCTAAATTTTCAGCCCCCATGCTTCAATGAAAAGACTTTGTCCTCGTCTTCCTTCGCAGACAATCCTATTCTTGAAATAGGACACGACACTCGTACTCTTACTAACTTACTAATCTTACTCCTCTTACTTACTTACTAATCTTTTCTTATTGTTCCCATCATGGATTTTCATTCTTCATTAACGCTCTCTCTATTCTCAGGTTTTTCTTTCCTCGGTATCTTGTCTCAGAGATCTCATCTGCAAAACAAGTTCAGCTCCCATCACTGCACTGACTACCCAGATCTGTGTCTCTCCTCAGGATCTGTCTCCTTATGTTCAGAGAACAGTCTCAGTCTGACATCTTTGTCAATGCTAAGTTGTCAGCTCACACTAAATGGGACTGAAACAGAGCTCATGTACTCTTAATGTCTCCCTTGGAGCAGTTTGGTTACCAGGAACTGTGATACTTACTAGGCTGTTACTGACCATGAATTGACCATAGAAGATGTAGTACTCAATGTATGCATGCCCAGAGCAAGCATTATTCATTATACAGCATCACCACCTAATCAACGTTATTGATTTAATACCGTTTTAACTTACTTGCTGCGAATGAACAAGACCTTCCTAACTCTGAAGGTGCAGCTCTCCAGTAGCTTAAGCAGATCTGAAGATGCAGATCTTCTTGATTTCTTCCTAATAACACCAGCATGTCTGCCAGGTTACACAAAACTACTGAGCAAACTACATGTTTTCAGATAGTTCAGCCCTGGCCCAGCTCACAACCCCCCCAGGCACTGTGCCATCACTGATACTCTTAAGAGCGGCAACGATACACTGCTCTGAAAACACCTCTTTGGAAGAAGCCTTTACTGTTACCAAGCAGCAAAGTATAAGAAGATAAGGTCATTCGGAATTGATAGCAGACAAGCATTCATAACCATAAGAGTTTGCATCTAGTTAGTTAACCAAATTGTGGTTAATCATTTAGCTTTCAGTGAGATTAAGAGCAGTTAAGCTTATGGGTTTCACCAGAGTAACATGAAAGACTGCAGCACTGCACTGGTAAGTGAATTCAACTGGTATCTTTGAAATGGGGTGTACCTTGATGAAAAAACTCTTAGAGAACACAGCCAGTCGCTGTCTACAGCACACTGATGGGAGTTCTCCTCACAGGTGTCCTCTCTGGGACATCTTTGGCCAGGTCAGCTGAGACTCACCAAGTCACATGTGCTGGCAACTTAATCTGCACAGGAGACACAGCCTATGTGACTGGCTATCTTACGGGTCAAAGTCTGGATTCTGCTCCTTGTCCGCTACCACTAACTGCTTACACTCAAAGCTATACCCTCAATTAAATGCAATAATATACAAATTATGGTCCACTCCCCAGAAACGAGTTACAAGGTCATGAGTTGACATAACAAGGTTACACGAGGTTATAGAGATTCACCTATGCATGCCACAGGCATTTAAATGACATCAAGCATCCAAGCACTCATCCCTGTTTCAGTATTAAGAGACTCTTGCCCCCAATCATGTTACAGCATCAATCTCATCAGACTTTTCAAATCCACTTTGTAGTACCTTCACCTGAACGCTGTCCCTCACACTTGGGAGGATCTGCAGAAAAACTGCAAACTTATTTCACTTCCTTCAAGCTCTCTTAAGTGCCTCCAAAACATTTAGTAACAGCATCTGTACAAATCCAACAGTGCCTCGGCTGCCAGTGCTGGAAATCAATGCCTACTAAAGCTGAAGTGTTTTTTCCTACTTTTGCTTGTACCCCTCGGTTGCTTACACTTGTTTCATACTGGTTAAAAAAACAAAACAAAAAAACCAAACACTTTTGGGCAAGGTTTTTATTCTACATTTTTGTATACAGAAAATATATGCCCACTCTATTAGGCAAAGGTTGAAAACTTGGTTTGGTAGCACAAGGAAATCCCTCCTTGCACTGAAGGTTTGCACTAATTAACACACAGCTAATTAAAATTTATTTGTAGACCATAGTCTCTGCTGAGATCTTGGATCCAATGAAAAAGTTCTGTTAATTAAGGCTATGAAGACACCAAAATAAACTTGATTCCCCTGGATCCAACTCAGCTTGATCACTAGGAGTCGTAACAAACCAAGAACGCAAACAACTAACACTGTAATCACAGGCATCTTATTTCCACAAGTGCAAACACAGCCTAAACAGAAACTTTTATCAGATCACTAAATACTGGATGCTTACAGCTGCTACAGTTCCCATCCCACACTGGGAAAAGAGTTACACTCCCTTCCTCTTGAAATGGCTAGTCACCAGTTTATTAATACAAGCAACTTGCTTCATTTATCTTAAAGATGCCCGGTAATACAGTCATTTATATAATTTATAAATTCAGTCTCTTATGGATGAAAGATCAGGAAATAATCAAAAAGTCTGATGAAAGAAAGATGAAAAGATTCAGACAGGCTGTTACAAGTAACAAGTTGATGACAGAGTTGCAGATCAGGAAAATGGGAAGAAATGCATTAATACAGCAGAGTCTCAGCAGTTCACATTTAAAGGTCTCGATAAAACGACAGAAAAGGCAGTGTATCAATATGTTCACTACGGTTTCCCCAGCAGCCCAGAAGTTTCATCAGAAAGGAGGATGTGGGATTTTGTAATGACTAGGGGTCATAAGTCACAAAACCAATATACACTTGTGAAACAGTGCTTTCATTAAAAAATACTCCTAATGTCAAGCGTATTGTGAAACATCAAAGTCTATTGTTGATCACTCTCAAGTGCAGTTGCATGACATCTAGTTCCTTCTCCCACAAAGCAGTTTCCCTGTACAATCAGCATGAAACAACAGCAGCAACACCCCTACAAAACATTTCAGAAAACCAGCGCAAAGTTACAGTCCCCTACTGCAATTATAGGCACTTATGTCCCCATAGGCCGTCATTTCTTCATTGTAGATAAAACACCTGGTGGAGAAACCCTAGCTTTCACAGTCTTAATAGACAGGAGTAGACATGCCCAAACCATTCCTCAAACTCCACAAGACCTGTTAAAGCATCCAGACGCTGGATCGAATTTCCACACAAAGAATTCATTTACATCATTTAGCCTTAACATGGAAGTGAAATCCATGCCAGCCATTCTACCCAGAAGCAAACCATGCTGTACTTCATCAGGACAACACACAAGTATCAAGGAGTCACATACGTCAGTGTAACAAAAAATAGACTGTCTGACCATCTCCACACCAGAAATCCATCACGGTGTTACCTGGTCTGAAGTCTTATTAGGTGTACAGATATAAAAATGCATATATACATATGTATTTCTACATATATGTTCTTGCATGTCATTGTGGTGGGTTGACCTTGGCTGGCTGCCAAGCCCATCCAGCTGCTCTCTCACTATCCCTTCCCAAACAGGACAGGGGGAGAAAATAAGATGAAAATGCTCACGGATAGAGATAAGGACAGGGAGATCCACTTACCAATTACTGCCCTAGGCAAAACAGATTTGACTTGGGGAAAATTAATTTAATTTATTGCCAATTAAAATAGAGTTGGATGGTGCGAAACAAAGACAAAATCTAAAATACCTTTCCTCCACCCCTTTTGTCCACCCAGCTCAGCTTCATCCCTTCATTCCCAACTCCTCTACCTCCTCCCCACTCCCAGGCAGCTAGGAGGAGATGGAGGGTTGTGGTCAGTCCACAACAGCTCCTCACACCCTTCCCTGCTTCAGCTCGGGTTCTTCCCATGAGCTTGCACTCCTTCAGGAGAACCTACTCCAGCCTGGGGTCATCCATGGGCTGCAGTGTGGATATCTGCTCCAGGGTGGTCCTCCCCATGTGCTGCAGGGGAATACCTGCTTCACCGTGGTCTAACCCAAAACTTCCAGGGGTTGCAGGGGAATCTCTGCCCCAGAGCCTGGAGCACCTTCTCCCCTCCTCCTTCTCTCACCTTGGGGTTTGCAGTGTTGTTCCTCCCACTTTTTCACCCCTCACTTCTCACTGCCTGTGTGGTGCTTTGTGGTGCTTTGTCCTTTCTTAAACATTATCACAGAGGTGCCACCAGCTTGGCTGAGGGGCTCAGCCATGCCCTGCGGTGGGTGGAGCTGGCTGGAACTGGCTGTATCAGGCACGAGGCAGCCCCAGCCTCTCCTCACGGAGACTGTCCCTGCAGCTCACCACCACCAAAACCTTGACGTCTACACCCCATACATTCATATACGACACAAAGCAACATCAGTTACAGAAATTATGACTAGACGAAGTCATGCCAACCAATCTTGACATCTAAGTTTCAAGGCAACTAAAACTAAATTCTGCTGCCTCAAAGGAGGACAGAAGAGTTTAGTTTCAATCTCAAATGCCAATCACCAGAACAGCTTTTTGCTGCTGCTGCAACAGCTCCCCAGGTTGCCAATCTCATCAAGTAATTCAGGCTGCCGAAGGAAAGAGAGCTTCCTGTCTTCAGTAACACAGCTGGTCCTCAGCACCCTACCAGCTCTACGAAACAGAAAGAAAAGCTGCTGACTCCTAGCCCATGAACACCTACCACCTCCTGCTGCCTTGCTGCTGGGAACATTCATCCCCTGAGCAGAGACAAGCTCCGAAGAGCATCTGCTAACACAACATTCACTTTCTCTTGGCCTCTTTGCACATTCAGCTAAGCTCTGCCTGACTCAACAATGAGGGAAAAAAATAGCATCTGGTCACCCCAAGTGAAAGGAAAACAGTTTCACTGAGAAGCCTTAAGCAGGCTGTGGCAAAGCTGTCAAAGCAGTCAATAACATCCACGTACCTCAGCCCTGCGTACCTCCGTGCACCTACTTTGACAGAACTTAAAGACAAGTCTTCAGAGTCACTAAGCTTTGGTACCACCTTCTGCTTCCACACTATATAGTCAGTTTTTCAAGAGGTCTCCTCCACATGACGCAGAGCTTCCTACTGTTCTACCAAGGGGCAGCAGAAGAACCTATGCCAAGCTTTACTTCCAAAGCCCATGCTTTTAACCAGAAACGAAGAACAAGCATGAGAAACAGCAAAGAATATCTGAGCTCCCTTTCCAGCAGGCCACAGATTTCTTGTTTGATCCCGAGGAAATCATTTTACTGGTGTACCACCCTCTCAACGTGGAAAGCATAAAATTGAGATGCTTGTAAAGGTGCCAAGATCCATGTACAAGTAAGCATTATAGTTGCACCACTTCATGTGCATTGGCACATACATAGTCATATGACACAGAGTCAGTCGTACGTCAGGTTTGGGCAGATGCTTATTTAGTCTCAAGGCCAGTAACATCTAGCCCTGTTCCACTAACTTTTCCTTGGGGATCACAAAACAATACTTCCCTGCCTATGCTGGAGACTGGGACACCAATCAGCAGCTCAGGTACTTTCCAAAGCAGACATCATATTTTTCCATTCAACAGCCCTTAAGTGTTTTTCCTTCCATGACCAAGTAAGTTTACAAGTGTTCAAATTCAAGTAAGCAGTTCTTGTTGACAAAGTCAAACCAAAACAGTGAAAAACCCAAAGGGGCAAGTTAAGTAAACCCATTCAAAGTGCAAAGGGTAACTGGAACAGGATGGCAGCTGTTCTACCTCTAATCTTGCAATACTAACATAGTCACTAACAAACACAGCAGATTACTCCTTGGGTACAAGGAAAGATTCCAGAAAATGGGAATTAAGATTAAAAAAGGACTACACGGAACAAGAAGATAAAGAGTACTTCTTAGAAGAGTCTCCTTGAAACACACCAAGTTTTTCCCACAAAAAAAATGGATATCATTAAGCTTGCTTAACCAGAGAACTGAGAGAAGGTGGGTACACATGCTCAATACGTGGCAGAGAGCACGAAGAAAGCATCCCACCATCACAAACATTTCCTAGAATTACTACAGCAATCCACTAAAACTGTCACAATGTCTACTAAACAAATTAAAGCATTAAGCATCAGAAGTTGTAGCCAAAAAAAACCAACCAAATGACAACAAAAAAAACCCCCAAGGTGTGGACAGTAGCAACAGACAACATGTCACTGGCTGGAATAAAAGCTTCCCTCTAGGTCAGCACTGGCTATCAGTACTATTTCAAGTGAAACTATGTTAAAAATACCAGTCATGTTGCCAACTGCTGATGGTGTGCAGCATCTTTTTGACAAAATCTAGCATTAGCAGCGTGGAAACTACCAATTTCCAAAACAATCTAGGCAGTAGAATTTAGGATGTGGATACATGAATTTCACGAGGAGATACAGCGCAAAAAGCTACGTATCAAACAGACATAAGAAGCTGCCCTTTTTTTCCCTTTTTACAACAATCAGTCCACAAAGTTGCAACCAACTCGGTGACAACAAATCTATATACACCAAGAAACATTTGCAGAAGACGCACTTTGAACCACCCAAGGTATAAGTAGCATTTCAGTACCAGTCACTCCCACCTTTCATCATTCCTGACCCAGCATCATGTCCATCTCTTGCCAAGTATTGGTATTTCCACCAGCCTGAAAGGAGAACACAGGATTTTTTCCTGCAGACGGGGTGACCTGATTAAAACCTGTTAAATAAAATTCCATCACTTAACAGAGCAAGGAGACAGAGACAGCTGAAATGAAGTCACCCAAGTGATTACCCTCCTCAGCTAACAGGGTACTCAGTCTCCCGGCCAATCTGTTCTGGTGTGACTAGAGACTTACTATCAGCAGTTCAAGCAAATCCAAAGCTCTCTGAGAACCACATCCCTTACTGCTCCACCGATTGCTGAACGCCTGCAGCCAGCTCTGGCACCTCGCTCACAGCAATCTTACACTTACTTGCTAACCAAACTTGCTAACTTACTTGCTGAGCAAACTCATAACTAGCTATAACCTGCAGTAGCACAACCACAAAACCAAAAGAAAAAGCCCATGCTGCGTATTTCAAAGCATTGTTTCACAAGAATTTGTCAGTGGTGGTGCCAATTTAAATAGCTCCCATGCCCACTTATAACACAATGTGATGAATCTGACCAGGAACTAATCCATGTTCAAAACAACCCTTTTTCCGTTGTTTTCTTTTAAACCAGACCAACACCCTAACCCAGTTCACTGTACACCATATTTGTACAACAACAACTGAGGAGGGTTAGGAAGCACCAAGTAGGAGCTGCCTCAGCTAGCTCTTTCCAGGAACACTTCTCTTTTGCAAAGTGTTTATGGCCTCCCTTGTAGCATAGTCTGCATCATTTCCCCAGGTTACACATACGAGGTCATTTCTAGAGCCATCCCTTCGATTAGAGCAGCACCTTCGTCCACCCCTGTGCTGATTTTGCCAAGCAGCAGGGTATGCAGCATCTCCACGCAGCCATCATCTCAACACCTTCCATACAGAAAGAGTCAAGCAAACCTGCAAGAAAGCCCTCTATCAGAAAACTTCAAGACATAGTAACCAGTCAGATTTTAAAAATCCTGCCACACATATGGCTTTATAGAATTTAGTAGCAAGAGGGAGCCTCGTTCATCATCTTTCACTTGTACACATTACAAAAACAAGTTACTGAAAAGCGTAACAGATGGCTAGCAGCCAACTGAAGATAAACACCTCCGGCGCCGGCCATTTCACCTACCTGGACTTCACCTGTCCTGATTTACTTCTGCCTCGTGAAGTGAAAGTACTTAGGACTAAGTGCCACCAGCCATCACCCACACAACTGCTGCACTAACCCTCCCTGAAGGATCAGAACCTCAATCTGACTTTAAATACTGAAGGTGGGGTGTAACCAATGTTTCAGGGCAAGCTCCCTTAATGCCCCTTAACATCATGTGTGTAAAGCATCAGCAAACGTACTGCAAAGCATCTTTTTCTGCAGGGTTGGAGGTAAGAGAGATCATGAGAACAACTAGCCTTCCTGTTTTCCTTACGCACTTTAAGCCAAAACCTAGCAGCAGCACCAACTGGAAAGTGCCAACTCAACAGCTAAATAAAAATGCAGGAATTGAAAGGGACAGTAGCAAAAGGGAACAATATACAAGGGCTGTGGGCTAACGCCGGTGGGCAGCTCTGCTGCAACCCAGCCGCTCGCTCACTCCCCCCAGCAGGATGGGGGGAGAGAATGGGAAGGGTAAAAGTGAGAAAACTCATAGGTTGAGATAAAGACAGTTTAATAGGTAAAGCAAAACCTTTCATTCACTGCTTCCCATCGGCAGGCAGGTGTTCAGCCATCTCAGGAAAGCAGGGCTCCATCAGGTGCAACAGTGACTTGGGAAGACAAACGCCATCACTCCAAACATCCCCCCTTCAACCTTCTTGACATCCTATGGTCTGGGGTATCCCTCTGGCCAGTTGGGGTCAGCTGTCCTGGCTGTGTCCCCTCCCAGCCCCTTGTGCACCCCCAGCCTCCTTGCTGGCAGGGCAGGGTGAGAAGCAGAAAAGGCCTTGACTCTGTGTAAGCCAATGTAAAACAAGTAACCAATGTAAAACATTGGTGTGTTATCAAGGCTGTTTTCATCACAAATCCAAAACATAGCACCATAAAAGCTACTAAGAAGAAAATTAACTCTATCCCAGCCACAAAGAGTACCAACACAGTTACTTGATATAAACATCTTCAATTTTTAAAAAAATGGCTTATTCAAGACAAGTAACAGAATGATCCTGCCACTTTAAAGTTAAAAGAGGTGGGGGGGGGGGGGGGGAACACAATAATCAGTGGAACTAGGGGAAATCACCTGGCTGAAGGGTCATCTTTCAACCAGCTCAGACAGCAAACAATAGTGACGTTGCCCCTGCCTCAAGATGCATACCCACAGCATTTGCGCTATGGGTACAGCTCACTGCTAAACCCTAGTCTGAGTAAACACTTGCTCTTCTAAGTAACTGCTGTTCTGAGATAAGAGTAAATCACTGAAGTTAGAGTTCTCCAAGCCTCTTCGCCAGCAGCAAAGCCAGTTCAGAACTTCTTGTCTTCTCCCGCCACAGCTTCCTCTTACACAAGACGTTAGCATCCTCTCCATTGTGCTAATCACTACATGCGGGGTCACGCTAACCCAGATCAGCAAAGTAATGAAGATAAATAAACCACACACAAAAAAAGAAAGACACAAACCATAAGGATGTAAATGTTTTCATACCCAGAGCTTCCAGCTTTCTGATGTATTCCTCGGATATCCTGAGTTAGCATTCAATAGTTTAATTTTTTTTTTTTGCATAGACTGTTCTTTTTGCAAGACTGTTTACTTTGTTAATTTATCAGTTGACTACATGCAGGTAGTAGAAAGAGATGTGTATGCCATACATGATCAAACCACATCACATCATATCGCACTCAGAGAACTCCCACTGTGGGTGCTAATAATAAGCTTTAGATAGATGACTTCATGATGACCTATATATCACCTCTCTAGCAAAATAATAATTCTTTAGAAACTATTCAGATTAAAACCTTTCAAGTCAAACAGCACAAGACGTCTGCCTTGTAAAACTAGATTTCATTTCTTTGGTCTTCCATCTAGACTGAAGGTACCCTGTAGGGTACACAGGACATTCACCATATCCTATTATCAGTCAGGATAAGGTAAGTCCACAGACTGTCAGTGGAATTGCTCCTTAATGCAATTAATTGCAATTCAACAAGCAAAAGAGACACACACATCGTTATTTACATACAGGTAAAGGACTGTCGGGTGGCTGAGCTCATGAAGAACCTAGCCATTTTACAAGGTGGCACTAAAGCACATTTTACCACCAAAATGTTAAGCTACAGTCTTTTCAACATATTCAAGAGCTTCTTGCTGCTGCAAGCGAGGTAACCTGAGCGGCAGTCCCACCCTCAACTCAACCAGCAGAGAAAAGAGTTTGTCCACCTCATCACCTTTTCCCTTTGCAGAACCCACTTAGTGCTGCAGGCAAGGAAGTCTTCCTACCTGCAGCACCAGTGGGTGCAGCTTAAAAGAACTAACAGCTTCTAACAGGGTGAATATAGCAATTCTGACTACACCTGGCACAAACATGAAATGAGCATCGCAACCCTGACTTACACTGTTATTTTCATGAAACATTTCAAGCAGCAACCGAAATGTGCAGGTGAGCTCAAAGCAGTAACAGGCACTTGCGCTATTTAATATCCCAATACTCCTCTGCTTGTTACTGACTTGTGTGTATGTGCACGTATGCGCATGTACGGGAGTGTGTATAAAAGGGATAGTAGGAGAAGGGAAAAAAAAATAATCAGGCTTTGTTGGCATCAAAAAGAATAGTAGAAATATCAGTAATATTCTTTCCTGTAATGTCTAGACATTCTTTAAGACTTTCAGAAGCAATCAGGCACCCTCATGTTAAACACAGACACAATATCACTTTAAGTGATACTCGCATGGTTTACAAATTCAGGATTGCAAAATAATCCATTTTCTTGATACTCTTGACTAGTTGTTCAAGGCTCACCCACCCATACAAGAGATTATACCTAGATTAACTACTTCTGCCACAAATATCCACAGGATCACAAACAGTACATTTGACAATGATCCTTCATTCTTACAAGTTAATGAAGCAATTGGGTTTTCAGATGACTGAGCGTAAACAAGTAGAATGAACTTCAAATGCACGCATGCAGGTGCACACAAGAAAAGAAGCTTAAAACCCATTATCTGTACTAAGTTGTGAAGTAGCAGTTACCCGCTTGGCTTGGCAAAGCAGACTGTGATGTTAAACCAGGCCTGTACAACACAGCCCCCCAAGTGATATTTCTGTCTTGCTGCAGTTATTTGCCACCGGAAACAGGTCTGCCATCGAGCATATGAAGCGGCAGAAGAGGAGCCACACGCCACAGCAGCTAAGCTATGCAGCATGTTACCCTGCCACACATCACATCCGAGCAACTGAGGGGCAACAGCCCTCTGAAAATGCCACTTCTGCCCTTTTGCTTGGCAGGTTTTGATTTCTGAAACTCTCACTAGATGAAAATCCAGCGTGAGGAAAGGGGAACAGAAAGAGGGTCCTCGAAAAACAACAGGAACTGGAACAACACGTGCAAGCCAAAAGGCAGAGTATTTATTACAGGGGACTCCTTACAACCCCAAACTCTAGAGAAGGTAATCTTTTCCCTACTAATCACCAAGCCACTTTGCATATGCAAAAGAGGTGAAGAGCCTGCACTCTGGTCACTTATTCCCGTGCAAAGATGTAAACATTGTGCCAACTCCACACATGGACAAAAAAAATTAAAGTGCCTTTTCAAAGCAGACAGGAGGATTAAGGATGTGCAGTATAAGCACACAGAGAAGCAGCCAACATGGGAATAACTTCTGATTTGGAGTTAGAAAAAAATCAACAGTTGTAGGGATGGGAACAGAAACACAGTTCCACACAGATAAGATAACGATTTTAACACCCATTTATTCCTTTAAATTGCAATCTCACTTTTTAGATAGTCTCCACCCTAGGGAGGGTCTCTTCCAAAAGAGTATCTTGTAGCTTTGCTTGGTTTTAAGATACTATATTTGGTTATGTACCTCAGACTTTGTAGAATGATCTACTACTCCCAGCTACCCTTAGCATTACTGTAGTTGTACTTTTGTTGTGGTCAGGGAAATATGCTTCCTTCTTTTCTTGTCTCCACATTTATTTTCAAAGAACTTAGTTTTACTGTAAGCTACGTATATATCATATCTACCTACTTAATTCTAAATATTAAGGCTGTCTCTGAAGATATACAGCAAGCCTTAGCAATCTCTAGTTATGTTTATTGCAAAATACAGCAATCTTAAACAAATCCAAACAATGCTCTTTGGAAACAAGAAGTTTTAAGTTTCTTACCACTCGGCACAGTTCCTTATTAAACCTCTTTCCAGATGGACTTAGAGTTTTACACAGTTTTCCAGACATAGGAACTGAGGAGGCATCAGGCTTCTTCAATGATTCATATTGAAATACTTTGCAAAGTTTTACCCACTAAGCAAGTATTGCCAACCAAAAGCATCTTCGGGTGCCACACCATCATCACCCACGCCTAGTATCTACACACACTGAGCTACCTTGGGAAACTGTATGATCTTTTCATTTCAGAATGATATGTGAAATGTAGAACTCTCTGCCCTGTAAGAATATAAGCCACAGCGAAGTTAAGCATTACCCTTGCCGTTTCTACCACTCCATAGCCTTGCGCTTATTCTTCATCTATACGAGTCACAAGCATTTCATTTTGGCTGATGTAATTACTCCTCCACCCAAATACTTCACCACTGACCAAAACAAAGGTGTTTTCTATGCCGTTTACCCCAACTCCGGCGTCCCCGTTTGCCCGTCCCCTCCACGCCGTGCCTTTCCTCAACAAAGCCGACTCGCCTCCTCTGAATTAATGACCGACCAAGAACAAACGGGCAAGCGCGGCTGCGGGGCCGCCCCGCACCGCGCCGGCGGCACCCGCGGCAGCCCCGGGCAGGCCCCGCGGGGCAGGCCCCGCTCCCGCCCCGGGACAGGACGGGGCTCCCCGGGCCCGGGCAGGCCGGGCGTCCCGCGGGGGCCAGGCCACGCCGCCGGCGCTGCGGGAGGGAAGCGCGCAGGCTCCCACAGCCGCGCGGGAAGCGCACCCGCGGCGCCGGGCCGAGCCCCGCCAACCGAGGCGGAGCGGAGCGGCCCGGTTTTGAAGCGGGTGGGCAGGGGGCGGCACTGCCGTACCCCGCCCGCGAAATCGCCCTCCGCTCCGGTAGCCCGGCGAGGACGATGGGGAACGGCATTTAAAGGGAGGAACCGGCTGGAGCCAGGGCGCGGGCCGCCTCCCCGGGAGACCTCACCCCCCGAGCGGCACCCTCCGCCGGCCTCCCCCCCCGAGGGCCCGGCGGCGCCTCCACACGCCGGGCCGGCCCCTCTCTCCTCAGCGCAGATCGGCGCGGGCGGCCCCCGCCAGGCCGCCGAGCCCAGCCCGCCGCGCCTCGGGTCGGGTCGAGCAGCTGCCCCCCCGCCGCAGCCCTGCAGGGGGGGCAGGCAGCAGCAGCCGGCCCGCACTCACTCACCGGCGGTCAGTGCGGCGGCGGCGGCCAGCAGCCAGGCCGAGCAGGGGAGCCGCGCGGGAGCGGCGGCCACCGGGCGCCCCGCGGTGCCTCCGGCCGCTGCCATCTTCCTGCTGCCACCTCCCCGCGCCCCCATTGTCCGCCCCCGGCCGCGGGCGCGCCCCGCAGCCCCCTTCCCTCGCCGGGATAGGGCCTCGCCGCTGTCACTCGCACACACCTCTGCGTCCTCCGCGCCCCCGCCCCGGCACTGCCCCGCTCCTCCCCGAGGATTGGTCAGGGGAGCAATCCATCAAGCCCAGGCGTCCTATCCGGGCAGGGAACGCCCCCCGAGCCGGAACGTCACGAGCTTCCGCCCGGCGGGCGGCGCTGTGGGAGCCCCGTTGCGGGCGCGGTGTGCGGCGGGCCCGCCCCGCCGGAGCTGGCCCCGGCTCCATGCAGGCCGGGGGACCCGGGCACAGCAGCGCGGCGGCATCCATCCCCAGCCGTGCTGGCAGCGGGAGGCCTGGACACGCCGGGTCTCGCCGCTGACAAACGCTTCGGGCTCCGCAGGCGGCAGGCCGAGCCCGCAGCGCGGCCGCTGCCCGCGCCCCTGCTGCCCTGCCTCCCTAGGGCCGCGGCCAGGGAATGGCCTCGCCTCAGGCCCTGGTGCTGCCCGAGGGTTAACCACCTGCGTGGGAAGCGTCACCGAGTACCTCTGGAGGCACGCTAACGATCTTCCTGTTTTACATTAAAAAATACTTACAGTAACCGACGGTCACGCAGATGGAGTTGTGCGTTTGTTAGTTGGGATCGACACGAGCTGTGGGTCTGTTGCTGTCGCGACCTACGAGGATGACAGCAGAATCCCGATGCCAGCACAGTGCAGTGTCTCAGGCAGGCTCTGCGACATGAATCTCTGGCCCTGTGTTTACTAGGCCCAGTTACCCAAAGAGAAACAACAGGAGTAGGCTGCAGCGCTTACTTAGCGCCCCAGCTTCTGCACAGACGTGGGCAAGCCGGTTCCCCCAGCCGCACCTTACGGTCCCGGCTAACAAGTGTGCACCCCAAGCACTCGTCCCAGGCCACCGGGGCAGCAGGAGAGCACTGCTGCAGGCTGCGAGCGCTGGCGAGGGTGGGTTCCCCCACTGAGACCCTACTTGTTCTTGCCTGTCACCTCAGAGAGCCTGTTTTGGCATATGTTGCCTGTAAGCCCAGGCTCCTTCAGAAGCTCTCCTGCTACGCCGATCGTATAACCGCCTTTACCTTTCGCCTGAAAATACCTGCTTGGAATTCCCCCCCGGCTTACTGACTGGCCTCCCTGCTGTTACAGACCTCCTGAGACCATGCTTCCACCCTTCCTTCTTTATCTCCTTGCTTCACTCCCTCTCTTTTGGGAACCTCTTTGCATATGTTTCTTCTTTTGCTAAGCTATGTATTTTAAAGAAGCTGCACAAGCTTAGTCATATCACAAGGCTATTGCTCACTGCATCCATGAGACTTCAGAGGCCTGTAATGCACTCAGTTCGCTCTTGCCCGGTGCTCCACGGATGCTGGTCCTCTCCCAGAGGCATGTGCGACCACAGTTTCTCTGCCGCTCTCTGGCCACCTAATCACACCTGCAGATGAAAGAGGCCACAGGAAAGCCCCACTACTGTGTGCCACGTTGAGGAGGGTCATGACGAAGAAAGCTCCTGCAAAAACACAGGTAGATTTTTTTTTTCCAGCTGTGATGCAGGCACCAGGTTCACAGCTCTTGTGGGATTTAAAATGTAAGGGCGTATAAGTTCATTATTCACGCCCTAGGGTGAGGCTGTGGAGCATGTTCCTCAGCTAACTGTTGTACATGTTTTCTAGAAACCCAAGCGATCAGAAATCCAGGGCAGTAATTGGGAATAAAGATCAACACAGGCAACTCTGTATCACAGGGAATTATCACCTTGTTTAGTTGCCACCTCATTTCATCCCTCTGACTTCCCTTGCAGGTGAGTCTTCAGCCAACCGATCAAAATCTCCCCTTTCCAAATGGAGCAGAAACTGATACGCAGTGATGAGCCTTTCATCCCAAGCCCCTTTTCCTCAGCACTCCCTCGGAGCTCTTCCTTCCCATGGGAACTCCACCCGCCCTTACAGCTCTCCTCAGTGACTGGAAGTGCTCTACCAACATGGAAGCACCTCAATACCCAGAGTTCACTATTTACCTTCGGGTCCTTCAGTACTGCACAGTTTAATAATGTTCAATCCCCTGAACAGGCTAAGCTTTGTCTTTCTAGGCATTTTTTCAAGATAGCCAACCTAAAGTTTTTTTAAAAATAGATCCTTTTTCTTATTCTCAAATTTACTGTCCTTCACAGAGCTCAAGCGTTCTCTTTTTATGTACTAACAAGCCTGATTCAGCCACATGTGCCCCTTGCCAGAGGATTCCTACAATATCTCTCCTTCCTGACAGAGCTGAGATAACGTTGTCACAGGTACAGCCCCGCGAGTGTCCCGTTCGCTGTGTAGTAGCAGTACTGCTGTTCAATACAGAGAACAGCTGGGAGACTATCTGGTCTACTGAGTGTAGACCAGTTTTTCCCAGATAGTAATGACCAAATTATTGTCTTCTGCTATTTCCAAAAGAGGAAGCGAGGTGCTGGAGCAAACGTAATTTGTCCTGAGGAACATATATTGCATTTGTAGATTGTGACATGTTACTATTAAGGTTATGACAAAAAGAACTGGGAACACTTCTCAGAGTAAGCTGTTAAATGCAGAGCCTACAAGCTGTACTATGTAATTCCTTAACTCAGCACACAACTCCCTGATAAGCTAACCCAATTAAAGGTGTAGTTGTGCCATCCTTTTTCCCTCTAGCTATGCAACTCTACTCTCTGTCTACTGATAGTACTGGTATTTATCAAATTTCTTAGTAATTCAGCTCATTTAGCTGGCAACAAACTCATTTTTTCTGTCTGCGTATGGAGAGGTGGGGAGTTACTTTTCTTCACACTGAATCCATTCCTGGTAAGGTCAGACAAGCAGCAGTGACAGAGCAGGACTGCCCAGACAGTGGGGCAAGAGGGACCACAGCAGCTTCCTGGCAGGCTGCTGTCAAGTTGCCTAACTGGTTTCTGAGCTCTGAGCTTTCTCACACGCCACCGTAAAATCAGCATTCAGTCCCACAAGAGAAGGAAAAATGCTTTTCTGTCTTTTTTGTTTCCACTTATCACAAAAGGAAGATCTAAAAAAGTGTGTGTCACTGGGGAGGAGGTTAAATAAATTTTTTCATGGTCGCTGTTTATGTTAGAAACTCAGACCTTTGTTATCCTACTATTTTGGAGAGCTCTCTAGTAGCTTGCCAGAGAGAGCAAGCAGGATTATGATGTCAAACAAAATAAGGCTAACATCTTCTAGGAGGAGAAGCAAATGTATTCAGACTGATTTTACATTTTTAATGGTTTTGATTGTTTTCTATTTAGCCTGGATCATCTCTGTACCTCCTTGAGGAACTGTAAACACTGTTCAGTGTGCAGAGATGCATTCCTGCAAAAGATAACCCACCCAACACGCTCATTTTGAAACAGTAAGAGAAAAACATGAGAGGGAAAGAAAAAACAGGATCTATTTGTAAAAGAAAGTATTGGGTGTCTATTACAACATTACTTTTTCCTCTGCAAGTTGGGAGAAATTGTGACTGGCAGATACATTTCTGTTTACTCTGGTTAAATAGAAATGCAGTGGTTCTTTCAAAACTCAGAGCTGGTAGCAGCACAGTAATTGCATATGGTATTTGCAGAGTTTGATCATTATTTTTGCATAATTCAATTAAGAAGAATGTCTTGGATCACCCACTACGCAAGGATAAGTGTTCTGAGGAAACCTTACAATGGAAAAAGCTGGTAATGATGAGCTACTCCAGTGCTGAACCGATGCTAAGGAGCAGCTCGAGCCACACGTATTCTTGATACACTTGATATATAAAAAAGCCTATAAAATGAATTATTTTTCCTGTCTCTCCCTCCTACCTTCCCCCCAGTTTCTTGGAATATAGATAAAATTAGTTTAGCGACTATTACTGTACGGAGACAAGAGCCAAGGTGGCACGGACCTCTAGCCTGACCAGCATCAGTGTTTGTTGTAAGAAGGCTCTGGTATTTAAATGGGCGTGCATAAAACCATCACCCGTACAGCGGGAAGGTAACGCCACCACTGCTTGGCTGTAGTACAGCTTTAAATGATGGAAATGAACCATGAACTTCCCTTCTTTTGGTTGGGGTTTGTGGTTCGGCTGCTGCGGTTAATGGCTAGACATGTATTAAGCAGGTTTTGCACGCGAGGGTAGGTAAGGTTGCCACAGGGACTGGAAGAAACCCTGGAGAGCAGCAGCGTGCAGAGTAACAGTGGATGTGCCTCACCACTAACGCAGAAAAGCAGCGCAGGCTGCGCACCCGAGATGTGTTTGAGCCGTCCCAAGGAGGCCGCTGACCGAACAGCCCCCGTAAGCCCTGGCCACTGCTCGGCCTGCTGTGCTGGCCACAGCGGCCGGGCAGGCTGCGAGCGCGGGCCGCCTGCTGGCGCGGCCTGCAGCCCCGCGGCCGGCACGGAGCCCGCACCACCTCACGCTTGCGCAACGCCCGTTTCTGGGGGCTCCTCATCCGCCTCTGTTACCAGCCGCAGGCAGGGCTGCAGCAGAAGACAGCCATCAGGCCTGGCAAAAGCTCCCGTGCCTACCGGCTGCCTGCCTCCACCCCAGCCCGCAGGGCAGCCGCGGCCGAGGCGGCGGGGGGGCGGCTGCCGGGCAGGGGCAGGGCCGGGACCTTCCTCTGGAAGGGAGAAAAACTGCTTTTCGCGCCGGCTCGTTGGTCTAGGGGTATGATTCTCGCTTAGGGTGCGAGAGGTCCCGGGTTCAAATCCCGGACGAGCCCGCCTTTTCCCTTTTTTTTTCCCGCTCCCCAGGCAGCGCCGGCGAAGGGACCGGCCGCCCCCCGCCGCGCTCCTCGGGCAGGCAGCGGCGGCGGCTCCCCCGGGCGGGAAGGGCCGCGGGCAGGACCGTGACGGACGCGTCCCCTTTTAGTGCCAGGGTCACGGGTTTCTAACTCACCCTCGCGCCTGGCGCCCCCTCTGCGCCTCGCACCGGGCGCCGCCACCCCCGCCTAAGCCGCCTGCCTTACCCCCCACCCCGACGAGACGGGGCTGCGGGGCGGCTCCTGCCCCTGCCCGCGCTGCTGCCCCCGCGCCGAACGGACCCTCCCGCCGCGGGCGGCCCGGGCGCTGAGGCAACAAAAACGGCGGGGTGCACCGCGGCGGCAAAACGAGAAGGAGCTACCGCCCCCCCTCCCCAGCGGGCTCGTCCGGGATTTGAACCCGGGACCTCTCGCACCCGAAGCGAGAATCATACCCCTAGACCAACGAGCCGCTCTCTGCTTGGGTCTTCCCAGCTCAGCACTTCACTCACGTCCCGCCTCCGCCCGCCCGGCGCCACTTTCGCTCCCCCGCCCAGCGCCTTCGTGGGTCCGCCCTCCCCCCCCGCGCCAGACTCCCAATGGTTCTGCCCACCGCTCCGGAAGATACCTTTCCCCTCCCCAGCCGCGGAGGCCGCTGCGATTTCCCCGTGCCCCCCCCCCCGCCAGGGTAACCCGTGGTATCGCCCTTCCTCCGACCCTACAGCTCCGCTTGGTAGAGACCATTCCACGTCCCCGGGGAGGGGGGGGAGCAGCGGCCCGCGCGGCGCTCCCCTGCGCAGACACCGCTCCCGCGCTCTTCCCGGGGGGAGGAACGCCGCCAGGCGCGGCCAGCGGGGCTCGAAGCCGGGCGAGCTCATTCTCAGCGGAGGGGAAGGGAGGGGGAATGGGAAACGCCCCCCGAACGGCTTTGGTTTATCCCGGCCCGAGCCGTGCGGCGCGGCGCCCCCTGGAGGTGTGAGGGGCTGGGGGGGGTACACGCGTAGGCGCGTGTGCAAGTGCCCTCCGACTCCTCTCATGGCCGCCCCCCAGGTGGGTGAGCTGAGGGGCCCTGGGGCGGCCTGGCCCGTTCCGGGGCAGCTGGCGGGTCCTTTCCAGCAGGCGGCCCCAGGAGCGGCCGCTGGGGCCCGCCGGAGGCTGCGAGGGAAGCGGCCTAACAAAGGGCCTTGGGCTCCCGGGAGAAGGGCCCTCCTCAGCCGTGGGGGGGTACTGGGGTGTTGGGGCCCAGGGGCGCCAGCGGCCTTCCTGTGGTCCCTCAGCCCCTCCACCCTGCTTCTGTCACTCCCACTGCATCTCTGATGTGCTGTGTCCTGCTAATGCCTCCTGTCACGCTGCCGCTTCCTCCTCCCGTTCCCACACCTCTGTACCAGCCTCCCTTGCACCCCAGATCTTTCATAGAATCATAGAATCGTTAAGGTTGGAAAAGACCCTTAAGATCATTGAGTCCAACCATTCTTTCAAGAAACCCTGTTCCTCCCAGCAGTAATTGCTCTCCGTCCTTACCCATTCAACACTTTCTTGTGGCTCACACTACAGTTTAAACACAGTCCAATCAAAAAATAACCATAAAAACAACAAGATCCCAGCCAAACACAACTGCAACAGTCTCTTTGCTCTTGTGTTGCATTCCTTTCTCCACTTTACCTTTATTCTTGCGCTGTTTTCCATCCTTCCGCCCCTGCCCAGTTTAAAGGCCTTCTGGCCTGTAAGGTTTGTGCTTTTACTTTTTTTTAATCTTTCAGGCACCATCCACACCAGAGGAATTGAATAAATTATATCAGATTTTTCTTGCTGAGGGCATTTTCCTGTTTGACTGTCAGTGTCCCAACACCTGACATTATACGCTCCTGCCTCAGGAGTTTGACAGATACGTATGGGTCTGAATAAGCGCCCCCACCCTATGCACCAGGCCAAGCTGTGGTCTACAGTTCAGTCAAAACTTTTTGACCCTGTACACCTTGTGGATGCAAGACCACGCTGCCCAAGCCAACGCTTCCTGATAGTATGGATGGGGCAGGGATACAGGCCCATGTGCATCCTCTGTTTTTGCAGTGTCACGATGCTAATACTGGCCAAAGAGTTTTTTCTAAAATTGCTCGCACTTGGCCTGCATACGGGGCAAGGTTTGTGTGCCGCCTGAGCGAGCACCGCCCCGAGAAAGACGTATGGATGCCTTCAGCTGAGAAACAGGGGTTTTTTTTCCTGCAACTTGTAAAGCCATCGGGGACGAAGATGGTGATGCAGCTTCTGGCACAGAAAGTCTCTAAACTGTTGGTTGCCAGAAGCTGGGAAATCTCACAGGAAGGGTCGCTGTGTGTTGCCTTGTTTTTTGTCTGCTTCCCCTGAACAAGGTGGCTGTTGGAGAAATGGCACTAGGCTAGATGGCTTTGCTTGCTGCTCTTCCGAGATACCCGATACCTGCAGGGCTGGGGCAGGGAGCGTGGCAGTCTCCCGTGTCACTGCTTGCCCCAGAGAACACCTTCTTTTGTGGATTAAGCACATGGGTTATTGCTGTTTCCCAAAAGTAAAAAATACCATAAATTACATTAAAATTGAACATTAAACTGTTCCAGTGGCAGTGGAAATCCCACCCCTATTTTGCCTGCTGCTGCCAGCTCTCTCCATCCTTCTTCAGCCTCCTTCATCTCCCCAGGAGGAAACACATGGATTTTCATTTGGTTTGGTTTTATTCCACGATTTATTTCTTCTGTTTCTCCCTCGGATTTCCATTCCCTTGCTCGGGACACACATACTCATTCTCTAAACAGGCACACATATATCTACATATACAGTAAGGCACAATCATTCACATCCAGATGGGACACTGCTGAGAGAAGAAACAGGGTACAGCGAATGATTGCAGCCTGCCCTGGAATACAAGCCCTAACAAACAGATTAAAATGGATTCAAAGGCAACAATGCTCCACAACATGGCTCAAAAGGACGTGGGGGTCATGTTTGCCAACAAGCCCATGCTGCGCAGGAGGCTCAACGCCGCTGGCTCTCAGCAAATGGCACCTCAGTGCTCTCACCTGGGAAAAAGAAAGGCAGGGCACAGAGCTGCTTCTTTCCTCGCGATTTTAGAGCTGGTGAACAGAAAGAGGATATCCCTCAAAACCGCCGGGTTTGTAACGCTGCTGTGTTGCAGAGCCCACTCAAGGACGGATGTGGGCTATTGTGTCAAATGCTTGTGCCGGTCCAGAGAGACAGGGACAACCGAAGCCTCTGACTCCGCTCAGCTTGATGTTTGCTAGGAGGAGCTTTGTGATGGAGCCGGCTGGTTCTGCCCTTGGTCTCTGCAGCTGCGTCTGTGTTGCTGGATACTAGGTGGCTGGCGGCAGGGTCAAGCACTGGCCCTGACCGTTCACGCTGCCTAACAGCTAGCTGGCTCCTTGGCTCAGCTTTTGAGAAGTCTGGCTTGCTGTCTCCAGCCAGCCCAGACTTGTCCACAGTTCCACATCATGCTGTGGACCTGAGCCCCATGGCCTTGGGGCAGAGCAGCTTTTTATTCAGTATTGCAGATACAGCTTCAAGCACTACTGTCAGGAAACTGGTCAGGTGAGGGTCTGTTACCTGTCTTTCCCTGAATAACTTATTTCTTATGGGCAACAAATACTCTCCAGATGTAAAAGCTTTCTTTGGCTTAGCAACTGCTAGACCCACGACTTAACTAGTACCCCAAGAGTGAATGCAAATCTAGTATGATGCCTAAGTACTTAGGAGGGACTGGCTATCTGACCTTCACCAATTCATATTCAGTCAGGCCATACAACAGGAAACTCAGCCGTCTAAGACCTCTTCTTTGACCTACATAAAATTAATCAGCTGTTTCCAGTACGCTGGGATGCTTTCTATCATGAATGGCACTTCGTGGCCACACACTGGAAGTTTCAAAAGAGAACCAAAAGATTGGGCGAGGTCTGGAAGTGAGAAAGACTGACGGACAGGCGACCCTTCTAAATCTGGACTGGAGCCCAGAGCCAGATAAGAAAACTTGCCCTGTTGACCTACGCAGCGCGTCTTTTCTGTGCATCAGATCTGTTGGTTGTTACTTTCCACCAGCCCTAAAAACACCCCAAAGTTGAAGCACACAGAAACATTGCCTACCATGGCTGGCTGTTTCACAGAACAGCCAGCTCGACCCCCACTTGAACGGGATTTTATGCTTTATGAACAATGTCCTAAGAGTTTTCCCCGTGTTCAGGATTCACATTGTCTGCCATACAGCATATGTGGAGAAAACATACTTTTTCCTACTGTTAAAACATTATTACTGAAATTTGAAAACCCAAAATATTTCAAAAGAAGCTACCAAAAAGGCACCATACATGTATGTATGTAACTGATGAACTTCATCTAAGACCAATGCAGGGGAGAAGAAAAAGCCATTTTGGAGCAGGATGAAGGAGCAGAGGGACCAGGAGTAGTGGTGGCTGTCGGCTGCAGGACAGCACGTATCAGGTCTCTCAGTCCCCAAATATCACCGAGGAACGTCAGCCAACACCTCTGTTTTGAACTCCGAAGTGATTGCAAGCCAGTCTCTTGTTCTGACTGTCCCAAAATATGCTGGTGCAAAGCAGAGAGCCAGCAAGCAGCCATTCAGCTCCGGGACGAGTCTGGACCTCGAGGGACATCCATATTCTGCTCCTCTCCTGCCACTGAAGGTTTTCCAGTAGCTTCCACCTTGATTGGGTTAGATGGCTCCTATTCACATGTTAAGTCTCCTGTGCCCTGACTGGGTATGTCCTTTTGAGAGGGGAAAAGTAAGGAAATTATGAAAAATAATCATGGGTCTAATGAAATACAGTGCTGGGGAGGCTGTGCCCTGGGGGTACTTTGGTAGTTTCTGGGCTAGGAGGCAAAGGCGAGCTGCAGCCTGAGCACCACCCTGCTTCCTTCAGTTGCTCCTTGCCAAACCAAGGAGGCATTTGAAGAGGGGACAGGTGGTTGAGGTGGAATGAGATATTTCCTCAGGCATCTGTGGCTATGTTATCAGTGGTTAGAGAATACACAAGAAGCTACATGAAACAAGCCCCGCTTTAGCCAGTGGCAATCCTCTTTTATTTCAAGTGGCAGAGGCCTGTGTTTGCATGCTTCCAGGGCTGATCATGAAACTGGTATGTGTGCAAACACAATTTTTGCTGGCAGAGCTAACAAGCTAAACACATATATAGAGAAAGAGAATATATATGTATGCATGTATATATACATGTGCACACATATACATATAAATATGTATGTGTAAGGAGGCATACTGAGATAGTATATACATGGTTACTGCTGGGGAAAAGTGCTTTTTACTGTAAGTACTCTCAAATTGCTTTCCAAACAGCAGTTGAGCAGGGTGCCTGGGGAACAGAGCCTCTCCGTTTTACTGAATCCAGAATCAGCTTTGCTGCTTCTCCATCCTCTCTCTCTAAAACAACCAGCCCTCCTGGGTGGTGTTACAAATACGCTGCCTTGCAGCCTCTGCAGGCCTGAGATTTGGTACTTTTGAGGTGTGGGGAGCAGCAAAAATGTTGGTGTGTTCTGTCACAGTTGCCATTTTCCTTAATAAGCAAAAGCCTCCGGTATTTTGGGAGCCATCATCATGCTGACCCATCTTACCTGTGCGTCACGGTTACGCTGTGCCCTGGTCCGGCGTGGCTGGTGTTGAAGGCTCACTGGCAGTCCCTAAGCCCACCGTGTCCTGCAGCGGTTCAGCTGCCAGTGGTGTTTCTTCAGTGTCTGATGTTCTCTGTGTATCTGTGCTCTCACTGGTCTCCTTTGCTTCAGCTTCAGCTTTAGCTTCAGCTTCAGCTTCAGCTTCAGCTTTTTCCTTCTCCTTGTCCCCGTTTTCCTGTTCACAGGCACTGCCTTGCTGCTCTTCTCCCTGGGAACCCTGGCACACCTTCTCCTCCTTGTTTCCAGAGGGAGGCTGGGGAGCGTTCTCCTCCCCTGGAGTACCACAACACACTTCCCCCTCCTTTGTATCCCCTGCATCACTCCTGCAAGGAGTCATTTCCTCTGCCTGTTTTCCCCCTTTTTCTTCATCTTCTGATCTGCTGGATCCTCTCCTTGATGGGGGCTTCTCATCAGACCCTGTCTGTTTCTTTTGCTCTTTGCTCCCTGTTTCTGCCTCCTCTGTCTTGCCCTTGGGCCCAAACACCTCATCCCCATCTTCCTTGGCACCATTTTCTGGAGAGGAGATGTTGACCCCTAAATCTTCCCCATCTCCATAGTCGGACAGAGATCTTCGGAACTTCCTGGAGGGAGGCCTGCGCTTTATCGATCCTCGCGTCCGCACCTTGGAGGCAGGAAAAGCAGACATTGAAGCAGACAAAGAGAGCAGTACTGCAAAGCAGGAAAGCACAACAGAGGAAAATACCATGGGAAACTTGATTGCTATGCTGGTGGCCTCACTTTTCCTGCTCTGCTACTGAGAGGTAGGGAGATGAGGGCTCCCTACCCCTGAGAGACTACTTTTGAGGACAAGCAGCTCCCTAATATATGCCTCCTTTCCTTCTGTAAAGCTGGTGCTGGAGATCATTGTCCCAATTTAAACTGTGGCTTCTTGTCCAAGTTAGACTCTAAACCCAAGGACACTGCATTCGTTACGCAGGTGATGCTGACTTTGGATGTCTCAGCCTTTCCTACTCTGGGCAGTTTGGTGGTTGAGGAAGGAGTCTGCTCCAAAACTCTGGTTGATGATGGTGAATGCAGGTTACAGCTCCCCACTTAAGTGCTGTGCACTCTGTGGGACACCTGGCAAACCATCGTGCTCTACGTGGCTCCCTAAACTGCACCTCAGCCACCTTTGACATTTGCTGGCATGTGGCACCACCTCCTCGCAGTGCTCCCTGCCCAGGTACCAGCCACCCTGTTACTGCTGAGCTGGAGTGACTAAATCCTGCCACTTCACTCCTTCCCTTTACCCATTCCGCCAGGAAGGCTGCTGGAGCTGCTGGACCGTGAAGCTCCATGTGCAGGCGGGCAGAGAGGAGACTCCACAGAGCTATACTGAAAGGCTGTTTCGAACCTGGCACATAGGTCTCCTCCCTTGGCTACAAATGCACACTGTTATGGCAGGACTGAGAGCTACGGTCTCCTCTTCCTCTTCATCCCCAAGTGATAAGCAAGCCTTATCCTGCTGTGATGGAGAAATCCTAGTACATACCCTACCTTATTATAGAATTGCAGCTGAGTGCCTTCCGGGGGTTGATCAAAGCTGACCGGCGTCTCATTCGCTTCAGTGGGCTGGGACTGAGTCCCTGGGCTGCTGGGCGTTGAGGGAGGGGTGCTGAACGGAGAAACCAGGGCTTTCAGACCAGGGCTTTTGGGAGATGCTCCCGGCAGCAGAGCAGCTGGAGCAAAAGCCAGATTGGCCTGCAAAGAAAAATCCCCATCATAGGCATGCACGACACCGGCATGTACTGCATGCGGCAACCAGACGGAGGAACCCTCGCTCTTGCCATGGGAGCTGCCACATCTCAGCTGTCACAACCCACATACCTTCTGGTTATGGGTCTCTCCTGGTGACACTGTCAACAAACAAGTCCGGGCAGAGAAGTTATGACTGGACATTTGCCCTTCCCCAGCAGCTGGATCTCAGGACTTGTCCTTTTGTCATCCTGAGGCCTTTTGGGATTTTCCAGTGGCCCAGCCAAGCCAACACAGTCTACAGTGGCTGAGCCGGGAGAAAGTCTGAACAGGCAGCCAGCAATCACTTCGAGATTTAAACCATCCCTGTGTGTGCCCAAGCAGACCTCGCATTTTCAAGCCTGGTCTGCAGGTCTTCTGAATGATCTGTGCAGTCGTGAGGAGTGAGAAGACCATGGAAAGAAGCAAGCTTGTGATTAACTGTGGCAAAACACTTCCTGCTGGCCTGTCACTAGGAAGCTTTCGTAGGCAAATGTCCTTGGGTGCATGAAGAGGGACAGTGCTATGAATAGGCTTACGTTGTGGCAGGGCGGCCAGGAGGCATTGAGCTCTGGAGTTGCAGGCGCTGCCAGGAGAGGCGGCTGGCAGTGGCAGGGCACTACGTCTGTGGGCTATCGAGGGCTGAGCTGCCCTCAGCGGCATGAATCAGGCACTGCGGAGAGGTACAACAAGGGCAAGAAGCACTGTGTGTGTTTGTGCCTAACTGGGGGAATGGAGGCGAGGGAAGCGCAGAGGTTCTCGGCACGTGCAGGGGAGTGCCAGGGCCCGCAGCGCGCTCCCTGCTGCCAGGATTGCAGCTGCCTGCTCTCAAGGCCAGCTCCCCGATAGGGTGCAGGTGACTCAGTTTGATTTGGACTGCTGTGAAGAAAGAGCTGGAAGAAATCTCAGCCAGGGTTTCCCTCACTTTCTCTCACGAATTGCATTTAAACTGAGGCTCCTGCCCCTGCTCCCTACCCGAGCTGTGCTGCTGTCATGCCCATGCCCAGCCGTGTACCCCGCAGATCCAAAGGATCCTGACCCATGCACTGACCTGCCTGTGGACATGCCTGAGGTTGCTGGACTGTTTCTGATGCTGGTTACCATTACCAGACCTGCTCTGCCTTTCTTGTTGTGTTCTTATTGTGGGACTGGGCCCTTGTCGGTGAGGTGACTGCCCTGCTTACCTAGCTGTCACCCTTAGCTCCTGGATCCCTTTCCCCTGGGGCTGCTCCGCAAGGGAAGTAGCTATGACAAATGCCAATCAGTTTTAGTTTGCTGGGGCAGCCATGTGGGCTCTTCCAGGACCTACCTGCAGCTTTTCAATCATAGGGGAGCTTTTCACTTTGACCTTGGGAATGGGGCAAGCATTTGGAGACCGCTTCTGCAAAACAAAATGAAACATGAAAAAGTCACAGTAAAGTAGGTGAAAAAGATGAAATACAATGAAGGCAGAAAACTTAGAAGAGATAAGCAGAAAGTGCTAGCAGGGGAGCAAATGAAGCCTCATATAGCATCTTCACACAAAAGTTTGCTTTCTTCTTTCCTGACCCTGCTCCCCTTTTGTTATCTAGCCATCCTAGGGCTCTACATACATGTAGCCTTCCTCTGGGAGAAAAGGTGATTGTCTGCTTTCTGGCTGAAGTACCTGAGTTAGGTGATGTGTAATGGCTCTGATGCTGCTTGGCCTTCACTAAGGCATCTAACCTATGACTCAGTTTCCCCTGGTATTATTTCAGGACCAGACAGATTAAAATTCTACCTCTTAAAGGGTACAAGCCTTAATGTTGGTAAACATTGTGAACTTTTTGTGACGGGAAAGACTTTCTGCCACCATGTCACTAACAGAGTTAAAGGGTATCCAATTAGTATGGGCAGGAAAGGCTGGAAAGGTAGACCTATGAAAGGCTGAAAACAGTTTGTGAAAGGGAGAGCATTGCTTTGAGAAGGGGCATATTGCTTTTTTTCAGGTCCAAAGGAAAAGGGAGGAATCTAAGATTTTAAAGCTTGTGCTCCTGTGGCATGGAGGCAGCAAGAGCCTGTCGCTGTCAGAAAAGAAGGACAAAGAACCACCCCCCTGTTAAGAGCAGGTGACAATGTGAAATTTGGTGGGTAGACCTCAAACCCTGAAATACAGAATTGACTGGAAAGGGCCTGAGCATAAACTTTAGTGAGTAGCAGCCAGCTTACTGGGACCTGCTCATTCAAGGGTGCTGCATGGAGGACACCTCAAGACAATATTCTGTGGGTATTGCTGACAAAACCCCTCTTGACTCTAGGTTAATTATTCCCTTTTTCTGAAGAAGGAAAAATCTCAAGAGCGGAACTATTATGCCATTATACTCAAACCTCTAGAGTTCATCTGAAGGCAACAAACAGCATGGATGCTCCCTGTGCTAAGCACTGTTCAAATCTAATAAATGCCAGTGGTTCCTGCTTTAAAATGCTTGAAAAGTGGTAACTGGGTGGATCCGTCAGTGCTCTAAGGGTAAAACCAAAAGCAGTAGAAATGGGATGTGTATCTGTGCTACATGCAGGAAACAGCGTGGAGTTGACTCTGAGTCACTATGTGTGTGAGCAGGGGAAGGTGTGATGCTGCATGACTGATGTCTTTTGCTGCACAGCCTGACCTCTCTGCTACCTCCAAGCTCATGTCGCAGGAGAGAACAGGTTGCAGAGAGGAGAGACCTTGTCCCCCTATTAAATTGATACTCACTTGCTCACCATTGTCACTTGTCTCAGTTTTGTGGGAAAACAGTGGAAGGGAGCATGGTGGTTTCCTCCGAGTTGGCTTATGTGGTGGTACCTACAAGAAGAAAACAAGCAACTTAGCAGCAGGGAAATCAGTTTTTTTGAAAAAGGAAGTGAAACTCAAGCACCAAAGGGCATGCTCTCTAAGTGACCAGCTTGGATGGCAGGGCTCAGCTTGCCTAAAGGAGTCATCCAAAGGCAGCACAAGATATTAGCATATGGGCATGTGGCCAGCATGCTAGGTGTGCTTGCAGCATCTCGAGCCCAATCCTTGTGTTGGAAAAGTAGTCTGCATCTGTTTCCACAGCATGAACCACAACACTTCAGGCTTTGTGCAAAGGACGCTCTTCTAAGCTGTGAAGGGTGGAGAAGCCTTCCCAGAAGCTTCATCTTAGAATGACAGAATCATAGAATCATGGAATCGTTAAGGTTGGAAAGGACCTCTGAGATCATCGAGTCCAGGTGTTAACCCAACTGCCAGGTCCACCTCTAAACCATGTCCCTAAGCACCACATCCACACGTTTTTTGAACACTTCCAGGGACTGTGATGGCACCACTTCCCTGGGCAGTCTGTTCCAAAGCCTAACCACTCTCTTCATGAAGAAATTTTTCCTAATACCTAATCTAAATTTCCCCTGGCACAACTTGAGCCCATTTCTTCAAAGCATCATGCTGGAAAACCCCTCACACTGGAATAGCTTGTTATTGTTCTCTTTCCCATCTTATTACCAGGATTTCCTTTTAATGAGTCTCAGCTGCCTACCTGGTTCGTGATTTTCCTATTTTGCATCTGATATATTTTAGGTTCAAAAAGGGGAATTCTGACTTTTTCAACATGCCCTACAGCCCCATTCGTTTCTCTCTAATGAAGAAGAGCAGCTTGCAGAGACAAGTCTTCAGCTGTAACCTTTAATTTGCCTAAGAAACAGATTCTTCAGGGGAGAAGGAACAAGGCAACTTAACGGCAGGGACACCGGTTCCTTCTGAATGTCCTTGGGCTCTCAGAAGTATGAGAGTGCTCACTAGGAAGGAAGAGGCGCATAGCACAGCACCTATGGAGTTGCTCCTTCATAACTATTGCTCTGGTCTTGAAGCCAAGCTGTCTCTATTTTTATGCCAGGTGTGCAGCCTCCTGCCAAGCTGTTAACACACTTTTTATGTGTTAACAGACAAAATACTCGGATAATATTGTGGATCTTGGATAATACCCACATGGCAGGCATGAGATAAGTTGGATTATGGCGTCTTTGCCCTCTGTAGAGCTGGCTGTCTTGGAGGACCTGTAGACTTGATGTCACTTAACTCCTGGTGGTGCTGCACCCAGCCATGGTAATGCTGCGTCTCTAAGCAGCCATGGGCAGCCCTGCCCCTATCCTTATGGCATGCTAGGAAGCAATAATATCATGTCTTATTGAAACCCCACCATTTTGCAACCATGAAATGCTGTGCTGTGCCACAGTGAATGTATCAGAGGTTCACTGGTTGATAGGTTCCCCTTGCTGGCATGGGTCAAACAAGGGTTAAAGACCATCCACTCAGCCATTAATCTGAAGCCAGCTTGAGAAAGCCGGTGGGGAAGTGACAGATGGCTTGGAGAGAAAAGACAGGAAACTTTGTCCTCCTCTGTCTCTGGAGAAAATGAGTTTCCCTGCACTGTGAGGCCCCTCCACACTGCCTTGGCTTGGGAGCAGCAGAGGTCTGCAGATAACTCAAGAGAGGTCTGGGAACTTGCTGCCTTCTGAAGCGTGAGGGACTTAGTGCAATTAAATCCCATACCTTAAAAAGAGGAAATGACTGTAATGGGACGGATGGAGTGGTGCACTGGTGACTAGAGGAAAAAAAAAAGTGCTTGAGAAGAGATTGGCTATTCCCATCCTGGGGCCTGGCTATGGGAGTGCTAACCGCTGATAGATGGTGGCATGCCAGCCCTGCAGGACAGGGTCACCATTGCATCCAGCCAAAGGCAGGAGGGGTGACGGGGAGGATCCCCTTAGGCCCAGCCTGGGACATGCCGAAATCAGCTGAGCAGCAGAAGGAAGCAGTTCAGTTTTAAAGGAGCACCCACTGACTAACGAAGGCCACCGCTAAACATTTATGCTTCTAAAAAAGTGCGCAATGATACAGGGGGCTCTCCTAAAATGTCAACCTCCATCCATAAACACTCTGACTTTCCTTTCTTCCTAAGAGAGGTATTCTAGTGTTTTGCTTATCTGGTGAAAGACAGCTTGTGAGGTAATGCTTGGCATAGTGGGCTTTCAATAAAATAAAGTTTCAGCATGATAGAGACAGGCACAGAGTCTGAAATGTCATTGGGAAGAGGTAACGGGGGCAAGTAAAGAGACAGCTTTCTCTTTCAGACCCATACAGAAGGAATTACCTGGAGGAAACCTTTTCCTTTTGTGAACAAGGTGCTGATGACCTGCCATTGGCTTCTACACTGTGTAATCTGTTGTTTGCTTTCTTTTTCCATGGCTCAATATGAGCTATTTCATTATTTATTGCTGCCCTCTGCCCACAAAAGCCAGCCCAGACAGTACATGCATTGCTCTCTGCTACGGTTAGGTATATATGTGTACCCCGCCAAGCTTTACAGTGCCTCAGTTACAGCGTCTAGTTGTCCTGAAGTATGGCTCTACCAAAATACTCATCCACAAGTCAGCAATGCATGGAAGATACTGTCATTGCACTAGGAGACAAATCCTTTGCAAAGACTCAAAATCAAGGTGGATTCATGCTCAGATCTCTGATGCTATAACTTCTACAGGCAGAGGTGGGTGCCTCATTTCCCACTTGATTACCTGCTGGGGGCTGCAGAGCTCCTTACCTCTTTTCCAGTGATATTGGCTGCTTGCTCTTTGAATTTCCCTGCTAGCTGAGCCACTGAGGGAGATGCCGACTTGTCCACCTCTGAGTTGGTCTCTGCTGGCCTGTTCTGACAAATGGGGAACAACAAGCTATGAGCAAAGGCTGGGAAAAGCAAGCAGGCTAGAGAGAAGCTTGTGTATGTGTTATAAAGTTCAAGAGTAAGAAGGGACATAAAGCAGTTTCTCACATCTGGCATCAATCATCCAGTCTGAGGGCAAGAGGCTTGGGAAGACAGGACCTAGCAGCATTTTCGAATATCCCAGAAAACCAGTAATTCATGCAGAGCCTTTCAGCTCTAGCTGAAGAGCCTACACTTAGTATTTTTCACTGGAAGCAAACTAAGTATTTCAAGCCAAGCGTCTGTTCCCCATCTTTTCCTCGCAGTGAGCAGATGGAGCAGGGCAGTAAAGGACGTTCCCATACACCTTCTCAGCCCTCCCACCCCTTTTTTACTGCCCTGGTCACCGGCGCCCTTCCTTTTCCAGTGGTTCTGCTGTGAGAAGCCATTCCCTGTCCTCGCAGCAAGCCAGCATCTGCTTGGGGATGTCCCTGCGCCGTTCTGCTTTTTTGGCAGTGAAATGCTCAGGCGGGTGGCGGGGAGGAGGAAATACCAGGGCTGAGAGAAGCTTCCCCTCCCCTGGGTCCACAACAGGCTGAGAAGCGGGAGGCTTGTTGGAGACTGGATGGTGTGGCTCTTCCCACAGCCCACAGCCCTGCTGTCATCCCACGTTTACCTTGTTTGCTTTGCTATGTGTCTATCAAGCAATATGAGTGGAAAGCCCTGAAATCAAAGCTGATAAAAGGAAACCTTTATTCTTCATCTCTAGTATCCGATGCCAGGGAAAACCAAACCAGAGGAACTGAGAATAACTAACCAACAATCCTCGTTTTGTTAGAGGTGGAGACCTCAAACCAACAAACGAGGCTACGAACCATCAGCAAGGAACCTCATACCTCTGCTCCCTGTACCACCAGCATGAACGCATGGCCAGCACCACACTTCTCACCCCTCTGCCTTAATGCTCTTCTGCTTCTCAGCCAGAAAGTTTCCCCAAAAGCCGTTGCTGGAGGAATAAATTTCTCTTTCTCCAAAGGCTCCAGCAGAGCCCTTCCTTCTCCCTTTTGGCCGCTCTGCCTGGGAGGGACCTGCTGTCTCGTTAACACAACCACTCCTTCAGCATTGCTGGAGGTGAAAGGCCCTCGAAACACCAATCTGGCCCACGTATGGACCGTTTCCTTTAAGTCACAATGCTACAGGGGCTAGAGAAATAGCTTTGGAAACTTGAAATCATATTAAAGAAGGAATTTCTTTAGACCTCTAGTTTCTAGATTAAAAGCAAATCGAGGAGGTTACATTAAGGATCATCTCATCATCCGCAGCTTGGAGCTCTCTCTCATCTGAAATACCTGGTAGAGAGCAGCATGGCCAAGGTCCATTTGCATTGTGGAAAAGGGTCTTTCCCTTTCTCAGAGAGCTGTAAATAAATGCTGGCAATAGATGCTATCTTCATTCTTCCAGGCCCACAAGCCCCAGTAGATGTCTGCCATTCCCTGTTTTCAGGATCCTGACTACATCTCCCCTGTTAAACTTTCCATACACTTCAGACCAGCTTTCCTGCATCCAGCCACAAAAGCTGTATCAAGCTGTCTCCTCTCAGTGAACTTCTAGCACCTTCCCCTCATCTCTTCAGCCTTCATTAGAGTAATTACAGGCAGGGGAAGTGGCAGATAAGGGGAACGGAAGAAACAGTGAGGTAAGCAGATCAGCAGGGCAACCGGCTGCACGCAAAAAATGATGGCTGGGCTAAGTGGGGAGGGAGAGCGGTTCCCAGCTGCAGGCTGGCTCCCTGCCGTGAAGGGAGGGCAGGCTGGAAAGAGGAGGGAGCAAAGCATGAACCTGGGGAAGGCGGGATGGGCTCAGAGGCTTGGCTCAGCACACCAGCTTCCAGGATAACTGGGCAGGGCAGAACGGACACCTGAACTGAGGACTCGGTCGAGGCTGAGGAGCTGCAGGTGCTCAGTGTCTGTGGTGGAAGGGTTGCCCCCCTCACAGTCCCTTTTCCTCCAAGAGCTTCTTTCACCACCCTTTGCCTTTACCCAGAAAAGACACTGCACTTCCTCTTGGCTTCTTTGACCTCTTGTTTTGGGGTGGTTGTGTTTTTTCTTTCCTTTTTTTTTTTAAATTTTTGTTGAGTTACAGTCTGAAAACACAGCTCCCTTTCTTTGGATTTGATCAAAGCTGTGGGGCTGGAATGACTCCACGCGTTTCTTGTTTTGCTGGTAGCAGGCATTGATTGCAACGCGGCTCTCGCCGGCATGAAGCTCGCCGGCCAGGGCCCAGGAAGCAGTGAACATGCCATTCTAAGATTAGCACAAGTAGCCCACGGGCTGTGTCCTCCCGAAACTGCCAGCTGCAGACTCTCCGATTACACTACATGTTTTGCAACAGGAAAAGTCCTTTCTCAGATCCTTTCTGGCAATTACACTGCCACCCTGTATCCAGCTTTTTCCACAGCTTCTTTATTTTTTCCCAACCGGTGTGCCAGGCTCTATGTCTTCTGGTCAAGGCAAAGCACCGTACCGGAGCACTCGGATGCAAGAAGTTCCCTTCCTTGCACTGCAAGGAGAACACCGTCCCCCTGCTTTCCAGGGGCTGGACTGGCAGCCTCCCTCCCACTGGGAGGAAGGTGGGAAGCCTTACTTTCTCACTCTCACCCCAGAGCACGTACCAGCCCTCAGCCTCTGCCATGACTAAGACACACGTCTGTTCCTCTCACCCAAGAGCTCAGTGCTGGCTCTCTCCTGCCCCATGATATTAATGTAACCTCTCCCATTCCTGGTCATTTTTCCTGTCTCGGTGACATAGCCCACCACTTTTATGAATGATAAAGAGGAGCAGCTCTGCTCTTTTTTTGGCAAAAAAGTGAAATTACTCAGATGTTAATTTTGCGCTCTTTGCAGCCAACTGCTAATTCTTTTCCTTTTCAGAAGAGAAGCACAGTCAGCCTGCATGGACTAAACCCACAAGCTAAGGTAAAAGACTTACTCCATCAGTAGTTTGGTGACTGCTACTCTGAGGTCTTTTACTGTTCCATAAAAATAAGTGTCTAAGCATTGCATATTCTGAAAAATGTCAGACAGAGCAGCAAAACAGGAATTGAATTATACCATCAATGTAAGCATGGCACTGTCTGCAAAAGAGGAAGTGTAACTAGCAAGTTCTCTGTAAGGGGTTTCACTTTCCTCTTCCAAATAAACTTATAAAATTGAGTAAATTTGAAAATGGTTTTCAACCCCATCTTTCTTTATCGGTTTTTAAGACTGAACCTGGTCCCTTTGGCAGCACTGGAGAAGAACAATCCCATCTTCACTGGCGATTTAATGTGCCAGAAAATGCGAGAGCTAGTAAGGCTGCCTGATGTGGGAGTAATGATGTCTCACGGGGGGGGCCCCTCAGGACAGCAGTGTCGTTACCTGGCTCAATGACATTTGCCAATTCTCCTGCTAGAGCCCGTGGACCCACCGTGGGCACCAGGTGAGAGAAGGTGTGTATTAAAGGCCCACAGAAAAGAGGTAAAGAGATTGAAGAGTTTCTCTGTGCATCCCGTCTGGGTACTCACAAAGAGCTTTTCTTAAAGATCATGGATTTAAGCTACAGGTGGGGAGTGTCACTGCAGACAGCAAGTTTCTTATGAAATCAAAATTGCAAAGACTCCTGGGGAAAACTGGAAAGGCAGAGGTGGTTTTGGGGGTGAATTTGAATGTCCTGCTGGTACTGGTGCAAAACTGGCTCCAACAGCCCTCAGCTAGCAGTTTTGTTCATCACCCACCCCCTTGCAACTGAAATCTATCATGACTCCATCTCACAGGACTGGTATCCCACCAGTTTTGTCACTGTCCATAATATGTTACTGGAAATGCTAGTCTGAAAGGGTACCAGTGGGGGTCAGAAGCAGATACTGAAGGAGAAGTTCAGGCTTGGATTTGTGCACCTGGCTTGGCTGATGAAAAGAGCAAAGATCTATTAGCTGCCATACAGTGGAGTATTTTGGCTTAAGCAGCACTTAAATACCAGGTGAATAACAGCAGAGATTTGTACTGCCCTACTCTCCTTCCCTCACCTATGAATCCTCTGACTTGTCCGCTTTTGCAGGTAAGACATTTTGGCCAGACAGCACCTTTTATCTGAGATGTAAGCCCTCCACAGCACCTTGCAGGGCTGGAATATTCAGCCGCTATGAAATCAGTGACGGTTACACAATTTTTTGTACTGGTCCGGTGCACTTTCCACTCCCATCCTCATGTAGCTGCATCTAGACGTGGCTTCGAGGCCAGTCCCCAACCTCCACATCCCTCCCTTGCTTCTGAAGAGTTTTGCAGGAACAATTCCCTGCAGCCCGCTCTCACACCAGTCCATCGTGCCGGCTGCCTTCCCATACCTCGTGCTCGCACAAGCTCTGCAAATCTCCCGTGTGACTCTCATGGGTTTTTTGGTTGCTGCACGTACAATCTGCCTGAGCAAAAGCAAATATGGCAAAAATAATGACAAATATAGTGTGCCAGAGGCAGACACAATAAGGCATCCGAGGCTCAGGGCTAGTGTCTTGATGACACAAACAGGATCCAGAAATAGTGATCCTCAGCACCCAGCTCTCAACACCGCGTCACAAGGCGGCATTTGTCAGTATGCTAGATGAAAACAAGAGAGGGTCAGTGCTTTCGGGGTGCAGTTTCATAAGGTCCTGGTTTTGGCAGAAAGACAGCTTATGTTTCCAACTGCTCATTCTCCCTTGACCTTTCCTTCCTCCCTTCCCCCCTCCCTTGCACCAGTCTGAGTTTGCAGGGCTGTGCTGTAAACCAGATCACTGAAATGATCTGGGCTAAAAATACGCCCCTTAACTCTTTACAAGGTTATTTTTAACCCGGATCATTTCAGCAATCGAGTTCACAGCACAGCCCGGCAAGCGCTTGCACTGGCGTAGTGGGAGGGGATGGAGGGGGGCAGGAGCAGACTGCAGCACAGGGCTGAGGGCTTCCCTTTAACTGCTCCAGCCAGAGGCTGAGGAAATTGCATCCTTATGCATCCTCTTGTTCAGAGGGCTGATATGACAGTAAAATCATATTTTTGCATGCCTGCTGGTAAAGGCTGTTCTGGTCTGTGGCACTGGTATTTCACCTTGCAATCTGTCGCCTCCCACCTGAGACGCAGCTGAGTGCAGGCTGTGAACCCAGGGAGTGGCTGCGAGCCGTCACGGGGAGCACGTTACTGGCAGCCGAGTGATTCGGAAGAAGTTTACGTTAAGCACCCACAAAAGCCCCACAAATATTGTGTCAGAGATCTCCAGAAGCCCCACTTCAAACAGCCGCAGCCACACGCGTGGCTGGGGAGCGGGTTTTCCCCGCTGCACGGCAGAGACAAAGCTCTACACCTGTAGGACCTGCTCAGCTAAGGAAGGGATGGGGGACGCATCTGTGGGGAGGAAACTGCTGAAGTCAGAATAAACCATCATCACACTCTGCCTGGAGGCCAGCAATAAACTCTGGGAAGCAGTGCTGTGGTTTCCTTTGCAATTAAAGCGTCAGCCCTCAGCGAGGCACTGCATTTCAGGAGGGAACAGAGGCTCTTGCAGACCCCCTCTTCCCTGCCTGGCTCAGCCCTCCGAAGGCAAATGACGTGCTCCCCGTGCAAAGCCTTCCCAGCCGTGACACCTACCCTTCTTGTTTTTCGGTAAGGTAGCTGCAGGATTTGAGGAGCCAGCCGGTCGCAGGCCTTGTCTGCATGGGAAAGCTTATACCACATACAGTGGGGTAACTCTTTCAGCTTGCGCAGGGAGCAACACAGCCTTAAACTGATAGAGGTACCTGTTTTTCAGCGTAACTGAACTCATTCGCAATCAGCTTGGCTGAAAAGAGCCTTTCTCAAACTTCTCAAGTATCCATTTCTGACACAGAAAGCAGCATTTTGGGAATGACACGTTCAGCTGTAGCGGGGAACATGCCTCCTTGCAGGGCTCCCCGGGGGCTGGAGGGGTGTCAATGTCTCCTACCCCTGCGGTGAGCTGCTGTAGCCTCTCTCCTGAAAAGACTCCCCTGCAGAGACGGGGTTTGATGAACTGGAGGTGTCCTACTCGCTTGCAGATGAAGGAAGGGAGAAGTGATGACAGTAATAGGTCCTCCCATACTGCCCACCAATTTGGGGTGACCATTTCCCTAGGCAAGCGCTGATCCCTTCTCCTTGCCCCATCTTCTGTTCAACCACTGAGGCCAGCTGGAGGCAAAAGGCTGCTGCATATTCACACGGTACACCATCTAAGATACAGAGGACACGAATTTACACTCTGGAGAATGCATCCTGAATGCATCTCATTACCAGCCAAACACACCTGCATGTCAGACCAGTCCTACCTTTTTAAAGGCCACAATAATACTCAGTAACAATGCAAAACATAATAGTAATGTGTCTGCATGAATTGAAGTAATAAAATCTTTCGTTCAGTTAGGAGTACCTTTAATACCTGTACTAAAGGCAAGTGTCCAAAGAGGCCAATCCACCAAACTATCCTTTTCTACCCCTAGGTTCATTTATTGTTCAAGGAAGATAATCTAAAGAAACCTGGAATGGGTCCCTGGGTGTCAGTCTTAGCCTTAAAGCAGAGAATAGCACAGAAAGGACAAGTTTAGGTTCACCTGGGCAAATCTGCCACTCTTTTTGTCTTGTTCAATGGCAGGAAACAGGTAACTGAATTTTCATTTTCAACCTCTTCTTACAGGCACCAGTTGTTTTGGCTCTCACATTTTATAAGTGCGGATAAGATTAGATGGGCAGCTCATAAGGAACTTCTCTTTAAATGAACTAAAAAAAGCTCAAGAATAGTTTTTAATGAGGATTGGACCCAAGTTACTGATGGAAAAAATCTGTCTAATATGTAGTTTGTAGTTTCATTCAAAGCCACCTGTCTGCATCTGCCACTTAGATGAATACCCTTTTGCACCCTCCTGCCAACCTGAACCGACTCGTTTATCTGTGTCCATGTGAGTACATCAGTGGCATCAAGATCATATTGAAAAGGGAACGTTGTTCAGACTGGGAAGGGAGAGGTGAGTTAGCAGGGTAGGTTTAAAACACAAACTCCCCCAAAGGAGAAAACTGAAAGACAAGAGGGTGGGAAAATACGTGAATACCAGCAGGAGGAACTGGGCAGCAAAAATCAGGCAAGGCTGCTACCCACAGTCTGAGCCTGCTCATTCTCCTTGTGATCCATGAAAGCATCAGCGCAGGCTGAGCACAGATCGCCCAGGAAGTGGGTGGGCTCACACTTGCCTTGGCCCATTTTTTACATCCCTAGAAGGAAATCTCATGATGCTTGTTCCGACTGGAGCTCAGCAGCACGCTGGGCCCCTGGCTCAAGAAGCAACACATCCCAAGATCTAAGCCCTGAATAAACAAACCTCTTCTTGCTACACTGACCTCTCTCCGTCCCAGCAAAGCATCCTTCTTCCCATCTCTCTCTTTACCCTTCTTGACAAATCATTCTCACTGGAGACCTTCCAGCTCTCTGTTTCAGGAGGGATTTATGCGGTTTATTTATTCACTTGGTGTCTTATCTGGCAATGAAGCTGCTCCTTGTCTGGTTGTGGTAAATTTTAATTATTGGCAGAAGCCCCAGCTAGAAGTGGCTGCAGCTGTGGCTCTGTGATAGCTTATAGCCAGTCCTGTCCATCATTGTGTCAGCATAGCCCGTAGCACCCTGGGATGCAAGGCCAAGGCTCCTACCTGCATTTCCTGCCATTTGCTACGCAATGGGAGTGATAATTACTGTGCTGGGCTCCACCAGAGCAAAAGCTATCGTGTGAGCCACTTCTGCACCTTCCTCTGGTGGGGCTAGGCTAGCTCTGCAAACTGTGCATATCAGAGCTTTATCACAGTTACTTTCCAGGAGAGGACAAGGCCAGAATACCTTGCAGATCTTCTAGGTGTATCCTAAGTGCTAGAAAAGAATATTTTTCTACTTCTCTCTTTCTGTTGTGTTTTCTTTGATCAACCTTTACCAGAAGCTAAACACCTCCATTTCACATCCCAGATGAGAGTTTTGTGAGCTTTAAGAATGGCAGCGTGCAGAGAGTCCTCATCCTTTTCCTCTAAGCTGCCATCAGATGGCTGAGCAAAGAGGAATAACCAGCCTCAAACTGCCATGGGTCCCCCACTGCCAGGATGCAGGAGTGAAACACAACAGAAAGCTGAGCAAAGAAAGTAAGATTTCCATTTGAAAGATTCAAAGAGAATTCTGGGGCTGATATCAGGACATACCATCTGGCTGCGAAAGAGCATAAGGGCATGTTGAGGTGTATGATGATCCCAGCACGCTCTGCAAAATCCTTGGCATTTTAAAGGTCATGCAAACAGGTTTCTAGTTTGACTTGCAAGAAAAGGAATTAGTGGTAAGCCTCTGTCTGTCTCACATGAGATCGGGCACAACTGTGCAGAACCATTGCACTTCCAAGATAAAGCTTTTTCTACGTTAAGGTCAGGCCTCAGCCAGTGCAGAGTGGCCTCCACGTCTGGTTGATGTCACATGCAACAGATTCAATCTTCAATCTTTCAGCTCCAGGGAAAACAGTCTGCAGCCTGTGGGAATACATTGTGAATGCTGGAGTTTGGGCTCCGGATTTCTGAACACTCTGTGAAAACAATGGGACCTCAGATGAGGTTTGGGACCAGTCTGAGCTCCTGGGCCCCAAAGACGGGCTTAAGACTCCTCTGGCTCAGACATACTTCTCTTCTGTACATATCTCTACGTGGCTGTAGATTCTGGTTTCCTTCAGGCAAGGGAGTGCTCACTAATTGAGAAATGTCAAAAAAAAAAGTTGAAAAATACTAGCCACAGAAGTTTTGGAGACAGGCAGGAGGAGATAAGGACTCCTGTTTACATGTGCTACCTTCAAGGCAGTCAGTGTTGTCAGAGCCCAGTGACATCTTGCAGCTTTCTTCAGTTCTAGCCTTAATGAAAACAGGAGTTCTCACAGCAGCCCTAACAAAGATTTGACGAGAACTACTGAAATGCACATCGCAGGAACACAGATGTCAGGTCTCCTCTTAAAGTCTTCCTTTTTGTAACGTTTTCAGTGGAAAGCAAGCTTCTTGCCTGAGTGTAAATCACTGCTGGCCTGTCTCTTGAAGTCTGCGAATAAGTTAGGCACAAGAACAACTCTGAGAAGTACAACATCCCTCCTTAGAGTAGCACCCGGGTCAACACTTACCCCACCACAGATGAATGAACGCAGGATGAGTGTGTGTCTGAACTCAACTGCAAGGCTATGGCATAGCTATAACGAGGGTGATGAAGAGGAAGGAGCTCTGACTATAACACAGGGCAGAGTAGTATGAGGAATATGGACTTCAAAGGAGGGTTGCATACTTGTTTGTTTTTAGGAGAAAGGGCAAGAAAATCCTACTTTACATAAAATATGTAAAAATATGTAACATTTCCCTGTGTTTGGAAAGAGTTTGCTTTAGGGCAACATTTTTCTCAAGACTTGCAGCAGTCTGGTCTTGATTTTCTCCTTCTGAGAGTTCCTCCGTGAACTGCCGCCATCTTGGCACTCAGGGTCAAGCACTGCCCAAAGGGTAATGCGAGGATATTCCAGCTCGGCAACGATGAGCAGCTTTCATCCAGAAGACAGCAAGCAGCTCCCAAATACAGTGCAGTAATGTCAAAACTACAGAGACTCAGATCTGCCAAATTTAAAGGCTCACAAAAGCAAGATCCAGGAATTGGGGGGAGGTGGGAGATATCATGTACCCAGAAACTAGTAAAGGGACAAATGCTTTTCAAAGGAAGGGGCACTGTGTTGAACTTGTCCGCTATACTGTAAATAACTGGTTCATGTACTCCCCCCCTTGCCTGCTAAAAGTAGAGGGGAAACTCCTGCTGGTTTTCCTTCTTTCAGTGGTTCGAGCTACCCATGCCTACGTGTAAAAGGGCCTGGACAGTTAGCACAGTGGTTGGAGTGAGGCTTTTCTCAAGAAGGCGTTGCTGCCTGTTTGGATCAGAAGCTTGCTCAGGGTCCTTCTCCAGTACTTCCCTCCAAGTAACCTCGGGACTGCCTAGAGCTCCTGAGCATCAAGGAAAATGGTTATCATGAGTAAAAACCCACCCTAATGGTGCTGGGCAACAGGCACCACTGGGTGGTGGCTGGAGTTCGGCAGTGTGGTTCAAGAGCATTGCAAGTGCAGGTGCATCCCCAGTGTCCCCAGCGATGCCGCGGCTGCCTCTGTCAGCAGGGCCAGCCGGTGCCGGGTGGGAGAAGACCAGCAGCGGGGAGCAGGCAGTGCCAGGCAGGCAGGCAAGGAGCTGTGTCCTTCACAACAGAATTATAGGAAACATCTGTAGACATCAGGAAATTGGAAGTGGTGAATACGCTATCTACTTTCTGTTTCAAAGAGTGACTACAATGAAAATAAAATGAGAGAATCATTATTTTAACCTCCCCTCTGAGAAGTCCCTCCCTTTGCTGTTGATGCATTTCTGCTAGCAAAGTGGGTGCGATGCTAGTCTTACGTAGGATTGTTTTCCATGACGGATGGTCGGTACCGATGCCAGCTTTCTCCACATCTTCCAAAAGATCTCCTCTCAGCAGAGTAACCGCATGAAGTCCCAGTTTAACCTGGTGAGGTGGGACTGCTGCTGCTGCTGTCCTCACAGCCTCCTGGGCCCAAAGTGGAGAAAGCAGCCTCCTGTTTGCCTCCGTGGAGTTCATTACTAACATGTCCTAACATCAACAGTCCGGGCTGGAAAGGCCCTTATATAGGAAGGGTATGCCAGCCACCTCGCACTAGTCTTTGGCTGGTGTTGAAAATTTTTGAGGCTGGATTTATGGCAAGTTGTTCTTTTCTTCATGCCATGGTATGTAGCTCTCAGGAGTGCCTGGCCTGTGCTGGCTAAGCACTGTCTGGTGAGATTAGCAAAACCAGCAAATATCACTGTGAAAGGTACAAGTGAGATCTTGAGTCTCCCTTTTAGTAATGACAATATTTGGCAATTGCCTATTGCCTAGATGGTCCCAACACTGCACGGACTGATTCATTACAGCAGCATTCCCTCAAACCTTCACGGTTAGGAGCCTCTGCTGAGAGGGCAACGTATGGGCTTGTGCATATTAATGCCTAGGTAGCCACAGCTGCATGCCCCACAGAACTGGTCCCGAGGGAAGCCAGGGTTTTATCTGTCAGGAGAGCACTCAGATCAGCAGGCAAGTGCGTGAGCTCCCCTCTGCCCCAGGGAACCTGGAATTCTTTGCTATGTGTTGGCATGGCTTTAACAGGCAGGCTGGCAAGTGCCCGCCCTAGCCTTGCCCTAAGCACTGCATTAAAAATCATCTCTTGCTAGACAGACCAAAGAGTTTGAAGCCCACACCCCCCGAGAACAGAACGGAGCCCAGGCTGTTCGCTTCCTGAGCAAGTGTCTTATCGCGTCTGTCAGAGGCTGCCAAGAATGGTTTGACCAAGCGCCATCGTTACCAAAAGAGGCAGCGAACTGCAGCACCTGGTCTCTGCCGGGCAGCGTGCCTGTGCAGGGGCAGCACGTATGTAACCTCAGCCCGTCCCCGATGGAGACGCGAGCAGCTCTTGGCTCTGCTGTGCCCTGTGCAGGATAAGGCAGCTGGCTGTCAGCCACAGCTTGCTGCTCAGGGAAGGAGGTGGCAGACCATTTAAAATGTAAATCAATTATTTTGTGTGTATGTATAGTGTTTTGGGAGTGTTTTGACTGAGGTGATTGCAGAAACCTCCAGCAACACACGGGTGTCACAGTTTCCTTTCCTGTGAGAAGTGCTTTTTGTGAGATGCCTGATCCTGTTTGCTTGTGCTCACCATGCTCAGAGTATTCTCCCGGGGAGAGGAGTGGAGAGGACACATGAGGATGTGCGGCAGGGGAAATGTAACAGGGAAATGCCTCATTTCTAATGCCAGCTTGGTCTGGGCAGCAGACCACCCATGGCCAGGTCAGGCGCAGAAGCAGCATGCTGGGCACTGGTTGAAATTTAATGTTGAGTAGGCAGATGCCCAGACAAGCAAAGGAACCAGCAGAGTTAGGCAATGGTTGCAAGGGGGGTTTCCAGGCTGAAGATGTGAATTGCAGTGTTTCAGTTCTGCATTAGTTCTCTGGTTGATCTAGGAAACAATAACTTTCCCTCAGCTACCCAAAATCCAGGACAGAATTTTAGTCCGGAGCTTCACCTTGACACTTGGTCCTCCATGGCACGCTGGTTCTCCACAACACAGATGTCTGAGGACAGCTACACCGCAATGCAGAGCAGCCCAAGGAAACCTGTAGTAAGGGATCTGAGCCCCACAGTCACAGAGTGTTGCACTTCTTACGATGGCATCAAACTGGACGCATCCTTTTGGTGCTGTGCTTGCACCAAAGGGATCGTTAGCCCAGTCACAGCTCTGCACGAACACGCACCCAGCCCAGGTATCTGCATTTCACCTCTGTATCCGTGAGAAGTAGCCATCTGGATTTTGTGTGGTACAGGGTACTTTGGGCACATATTAACTGATACGACCTGTTGCCACAAAACTTTTCCTAAGCAAGTCCTAAGGAAGTCCAGCACCCATGAAGGACTGGTTCCCTCCCAGTGAACTATCTTTTTCATGGGATTTCAGTCTTGTTTCTAAAGATTTTGAAAAATTTGATAATATCCAGCGTGATTATAAGGGTGTCTTAAAGACGTTTTGCCGATGAGACAACAGATTTCACGTCTCAGTCACATGCATCCCCTGTTTGTTCAGCTTACCCTTCCTGCCTGCAGCTGCAGGGCCGTGCCCTGACAACGGTCTGCGCACAGCAACCTGTGTCGGCTCAGCAAGCCGAGTCAGATGATGGTTTCCCTAGACCACTAAGTCAACAATATAAGAGGAAGGAGAAGCTCAAAGATGTTCAAAGTAGCAACAACAGAACAAGTGAAATGAGATTTAGTGCCAGAAGACAGACTATTCAAAAGGAAAGATCCAAAAGATACCCAAAGGGCAAGATGACTCCTCTTGCAATGAGAAGACAGGAGGCTGGGATGAGAGGTAGGAAGGTGAAATAAAAGGCTGTTAAGTACCAGTGAGACCTCAGGCTACAGTGGGGGGGAAGAAGCTGTGCCACGTACAGTAAGCAGAGATCGTGATCATCAAGATCGCTAGGTTTTTAAGATAAATGGCAACATTTGCTTGCAGACAGTGAGGAGAAAAGGGTAGGAGGGCTAAGTGGAGAGGCAAAAATCTACATTGCCAACCAGGCCAGTTCCCCACAGACAGGGTGAATGGCCTAGCTGAGAGAGCAGGGAAAACAGATAAGCCTCATTAAAGAGTCCAATCAATTCAAGGAGAAACGGCCTCGGCCTTTCCTGTAAAGGAGCCATGCGTATGTAATTGCCTCATTACAAGCCCGACACAGCTGCTTGCAGGCAGGCCAAGCAGCCAACATGGAAATAATTTCAGGCAACAGGAAAAGGCTTGTGGATAAAGTTGATATCTGGCTGAATGCGGTCATACCCAGCCACACAAGTGGAAAAACAATGAAAGGCAGAGAGGCTGTGCCCACACAAGCAGCATGGCAGCCTTCCCCTGGAGCAGCTCCTTGCAAGAGGGGTTTGCCTGTCAGCTGAAACAGCACCAGCTTCAAAAACTCATCTGTGCTGGGTCTGCAGCCCAGACATACCACATGGGGTTCTCCCTTCTCAGTCTCTGAGGTGCACTAGTGTCTTCATTCAGGACTTTGCTGTGATGAGGGCGAGACATGCCTTTTTAAAGCAGGCTGAGATATTTAAGATGCTACAGCTTCAAGAAAAAAAAAGAAATACAGCGAGATTCAAAACCTGACAGTTTGCTGTGTGGCTATGGTAGGTGGTGATGTGTTTCAAACCATCTAACTGCTACCCAGCAGTACCCTGTACACTGCAAACTGGAGCTGAGCCATCAGTAACCTTAAGCACTGAGGTACAAAGACGCGACTAGTTTAACACAGATCTCTGCAACTGCTAAATTTGACTACACTAGAAGACTAGATTAATGTGTCCCCTCCCTTTATGAAGTCCTGGGAACTTAGTGTCCTGCTATTTCCTTTGAGTTAATATGTCTGTTTTAAAAATACTGGCTGTATTTATCTGGAACAAATAGTTTCAAGAAATTACTTTTCCTTTTTTTGCTCATTATAATGAGCATTTGGCCTTAAAAGAACAATGTTGATGTTGTAGAGCTCTTCCCTCGCTCCAGGTGAATGCCAGTGATACACCTGCAGTCTTTTCCCATCAAGTTTACAATAACTCTAAGTGTTTTGGGGGAAATACTTTGTGCCTTTAAAACACAAGTGCTGCCAGTGAGCCAGAATCCTGCAGTAGATACACTGAGCATTCCTATTACTCAAGATTATGAAAATTTGGATTGGGGTGCTGAAACAAGGTCCCTTACTCTGAAATGCCCCATCAACTACAGCCCTCAGCCCCTCTCTCAAAGAAGGGCACAATGAAGGAGGCCAGCGGGCACTGACTTGGCAGCAGGATTTCAGTGTCATCTGAGAGCCAATGCACCACTTTCCTAACGAACTGAAGATCCCCACTCTCTTTCAAGCAGCACCACCTTTCATTTCTCCAAATTGAAATTAGATGAACACCTACACAGCTTTCAACTTAGTTCAGGAACACCTCTGGCTTTTCTGGTGTGTCAGGCAGGATATATAGTCCTGTCATTAACTCCTTCTCTCCATCTGATGGGAGCCCTCTAGCAACAAATGTGGTCTGAAAACTTCGTTGATACAACCAGACATCAACTACTGCAGATATCTAAAATACAGATAATATAAGTGAAAGGTGCGTGCAGGAAAGAAAGGGGTTATTTCTCAGAAATTATCCATTGAATAGGTAAGTTGATGAGGTTGTGTTGTTTTAGGAATCCACAAACACTCCAGATGTGGAATAGCTCCTTCAGAGCCAAGGGCTGACCTCTGCCCCTGGTAGAGTGATGCTGATGTCTTAATCTACAGCTGACAGCAGCTGTTACCAAGAGGGCGGTCTGGCGGGACTGGAGCGTATTGCTTCCCATGTGCCTTTAGCAGCTTGTACAACCAGTATCTGGGATTTGTCCTTGAGATGCTCACACTACCAGCAAATGCTTCCACGGGTGGAGGAGTGAGGTGGTAGTTCTGAAGAAGAGCAGCGATGGCCACCGTAAGATGTAGCTGCTTTCCTAGTGCGCTGTTTGCAGCAGCTGCTTGTACAGAGCTCCGTTCCTGGCCAGGGTTTTCCCCAGGATCCTTCTCAGCTTCCCAATGTTTCCCTCTCAGATGTCTGTTTTTCTTAATGGTCTGGGAATTGTACACAGCCTGTCAACTTTCCCCAAATTAATTGGTGCCTCTCTCTGTGTCCTTACAGGCGTTGTTCTGGGGAGCTCTTGCTGCTCTAGAAGGATGAGGGGTGAGCTAACGGAGGAACAACCGGCAAAACCTCCCAGGCTGCCTGCAGGGAGAGGGGAAGTAATGCAGTTGGTAGGGCAAGTGCATCCCATCTCATGCAAGCCCAGTCTCCTCGACTAAGGCACAGGGGAGAGAGATGGCCAGGAAGGCTGGGCATGCGTGCATACTACTTGAGAGTGGGGAATAAAATGCCTGAACCGTGGTTATCTGAGATGAACAGCTTTCTACTGGTTAAAATGTGCCTTGCAGAAAATCATTATTTTAAACCACCCGAATCACAGTGTTGCTTTAAGCAACTTGCATAGCCTGTAGCTGTCTGTAGGCACGATGCGAGGCTGCACCCTGCTCTCACCCACAGACACGGAGACGCTTGGGCAGCTGCTCTGAAGGAAACAAGCTGAGGGAATGGAACAGCCCCTGGAGTAGGAAAGGTCTAAGCCTGATGAATCACCTTTCAACTGCTATTTCGTTTAGCTTTTCCCTTGCTTGCCTCACATGCAGTGAGGAAAAAAGCCCTGCTTTTAGCAGTGGTCTGAAATAAGATGTACTTCAACAGGAGGAGGCTCAGACGCAAGATGCTTCTGGTGGGACGAGGAAGGGACCGCTCTTGGACTGACAGAATGGTTGAAGAGGATGAACTTTAAGCAGGTGCATGTGTGGTCTGCATTCATGATCTAATCTGAAGCTATTCAGAAGGTCAAATTAGAAACTGAAGTCACTGAACTGTCAAAGAAGGGACACAGAGAATGTAAGATGCAGGGACAATTCAAACTACTTCAGTTAAATGCTTTAAGTAGACTGTGATACCTCCCCATTCACCCTCAACACTAGAGACAGTCTGGTTGTAACAGCACAGGGATTGAACTCCTCCTCATTTATCATGCTGGGAACAGAAGATCAGAAGGGTAAATGAGCCTACACAGAGCTCCCAACTGCTGCAGCTTCCAGGACTCATCAGTTAGGACTGTGCTATCTTTGTAACACATTGCTATTAAATTAGGTCTAAACTGGATACAGGCAGGTCAGAGAAGGAGGTTCATATTTATCTGAGCCAGGAATTTAGTCGAAAAAGATACGCAGATATGGAGCAGAGTAAAGTGATAGTAAGCATGCAGCTAGCAGCCAGCTTGAGGTGTGAATGCTCAGCTATATCCACAGAGATGTCTTTGTAGCTGGACCGTGGAGGGCTCAGCAGCCCCAGTGGCACGGAGGATCCAGGTCTGCAAGGCTGTTTTCTCAGCAGCTGCCCTCCCTTTGGCTCCATCCCAAGTCTCTAGTTTGCAAGACCCCTGAAAACCAGCCCCTACGCCGGTCAAACGAACCCAGGCAGCTGTAATTTGCAGTTATGTTTGAAAATGCCTGTCTGAATTTTCAGCCCAGTCTGGATCAGCTCTCATGATGCATTAGGAATGTAGTGATTTCCATAGGTAAATGACTCTACTATATACCCTAAGAAAAATGCACGAGTAACTCTTGAGCTGCAAGCTTAGCCTTTGACATGGATTTTTTCTGTGATCTGAGAAAGATAATTATCTCTGTTTCTGAGTTAACCTGCTTATAAAATTCTCCCAACAACTCTGTAAAGGAGAAACGCAGTGTTTGCAAGAGCTTTGAAGTACCCTACCTACTTCAGTGCTCTATTTCTTTTTCCTGACGGCTGACTGGAACTCTGACATGCTCTTTCTGTGGCAAGAAGGGGGGCTAAGTCCCTTCAGCCTCAGGCACAGTTTCTCCAGGTTAAAGCTGGGCTGCCGGAACCAGGTGCACGGGAAGCGTGGGCTCGCTGCCTGCACGCCACTTGCTCAGCGAGTAAATTGGCACTAGGAAGCTCTGGCCAGCGTGTCACTGAATTCATGGCCCTTAAAATGAAAGGTGTTGAGAAGAAAAATTATATTCCACTTACAAGAGAATGATCCAGCAATTTTTGAGTTGCAGAGCAGAGGCAGAAGAAATAAAGTATGACATTTTCATTACTTGATAGCTTTTCTTTCCCACGGGCTACAAAAAGAAAAGGCTTCCAGCTTTGGCCTTTGAGAATCTACAGACTAAACTGATGCCCACTACAGAGGCTCAAAGAGCTGCTATAGGTGATGCAGGCTTCAGTTTGCTGGGTCAGAGTGTGAAGCCACTGTGGGGGATGGGCCCTGTAAGGCTGGACCTTGAGCACCAACACTCCTGAGCAGAGCCCAGCGTGGCTGGTGGGTCACCCACATCAGGTGCCTGAGGTCAGAACTGGAGTAATGTGAGGTGCCAGGGCGAAGGACAGGGGACTGGGGTGGGAGGGCAGCGTCGAGGAAGGTGAGTCCCGTGCTCGGTGCATCCAAAGAGCAGGAAAAGGGCCGACAAGGAATTCCCTCGTGGCTGTGGGCAAAGGGTTCTTGAGCTGTAGAGAGCAGGACTTGATATTACATGAGATTAGAAGTCCTAGTGTGAGTGGAAAAGGCAGCTTTGCATTGAGCTGGGAGATGAAAGAGAAGGTGCTAAGACTGTTTCCTTTCTGTATGTGTGACTTGTCTGACTTGTTACCTTTATGTCTCCTGTCACCTCATGCTCCAGTGCATGCAGCAATCCATCCCTTTTCTTCCACTCTCTTCTCTCTACAGACACCTGCTGTCTAGAGGACCGGTGTGCATGCCTGTACTTGTTTGCATGGACAGCGCCTCTGCCTCTAACTGGGAATGAATACCTTGAAACTGGGAATGAAAACACTGGGCTTTCATAGAGGGACAGTGTTGACAACTCTGTGCACTTTCTAAAGACTAAGTAGGAAACCAAATTATACTGTGCTGGTTTTGGCTGGGATAGAGTTAATTTTCTTCATAGTATGGGGCTATGGTTTGGATTTGTGCTGAAAACAGTGTTGATAACACAGGGATGGTTTAGTTACTGCTGAGCAGGGCTTGCACAGAGCCAAGGCCTTTTCTGCTCCTCACCCCACCCCACCAGCGAGCAGGCTGGGGGCGCACAGGAAGCTGGGAGGGGACAGAGCTGGGACAGCTGACCCCAACTGACCCAAGGGATATCCCACACCATATGATGTCATGCTCAGTATATAAGCTGGGGGAAGAAGAAGGAAGGGGGGACATTCGGCATGATGGCGTTTGTCTTCCCAAGTCACCGTTACACGTGATGGAGCCCTGCTTTCCTGGGGATGGCTGAACACCTGCCTGCTGATGGGAAGTAGTGAAAGAATTCCTTGTTTTGCTTTGCTTGCATGTATGGCTTTTGCTTTACTTTTATTAAACTGTTCTTATCTCAACCCACGAGTTTTCTGACTTTTACCCTTCTGATTCTCTCCCCCATCCCACTGTGGGGGAGTGAGCGAGCGGCTGTGTGGTGCTTAGCTGGCGGCTGGGGTTAAACCACAACAACATTTCACAAGTTAAACACATGCTAGCTGCAGGGCCCAACGGGTGAAATTCCTAGGAAACCTGGCACACAAGCTCGTGTGTGTATATGAAAAGGGAGGAATAAAGTGGACCTGTTTCATCTGAACTTACATCAGGGGAACATGACATTCAGCAGAAAGGTATTTCAAGACGATTGACTCGAATAACCCATGACTGCTGTCACAGTACACAGTTTTAAAGGATAAAGAAATCCATTCTTAAAACAGGAAGAAAGAATACAAAGAAAATTGGTTTTGTGTTTTACATAGGCAATAAAAGAACAGTTCCCAGACTCTTGCAGATATGATGCCAGTTTATTTGGACTTAAGTTTCCCAGAGGCAGAAGTTTGCAGGGCTTGGACAATGTGGCGTAGCAGGAAGAAATCATAACTGCTTTTGGGGCCTGATGCTGAAGAGCCACTAGCTTCTGCTAGCAGCTCCACGTGTGGAAGGACTGCAGAAACAGTATGGTCCTGCCCCTCTGGTGGCCCCGTCAATACCGTTGCTTGAATGCAATAGAAGATCGCTCCTGCCATTATCTTTCTAATGCTCTGTCCAGTCTATTTTTGAATCTCTCACAGGAAAGTGGTTTCCACTACATTTGGTTTCCACGGCATTTGGTTTCCACTACGCTATTCCAAACCCTGCCAGACCTCACTTCTAGAAGTCTTTCCTGCTATTTGGTGAGATATGCATCTTCCCTTTAATTGGATCCAATTATTCCTAGGTGCACTGCTTTTACACTGCACTAATTCTGTTCCCTCTGTGTTAGAAGTTTTAGACTACTGTCCTCTGTCTCACTGCAAAGCCACAGTGACTTCTTTAACTCCCTCCTTCTGAGTCAGCTTTCCCTCGCCTTTGCATTTTTGCGTCTTTCTCTGAACAAGTCATTGGTCTGCATCCTTTAGATAGCAAGGCTTTCCAAACTGCACGTGCTAATTCTCCACGCTTGAAAAGCTGTGATCTGTGTGAGCAATACATTTCTTGCCTTAAGAAGCAGCATGTAGCTTGGTTCAGTGATAGAGCATGAGGGAAAGGTACTGTATTTTGTGAAGTACTCCAAGATGCTCAGAAAAGCACCACTGCATGCCATAGCTACCAACCTGTACAAAGGCACAATTTGAGCTGCGGTCCGATCATGCTGCGAGCATGCACTTGAGAAGCCTGAGATGAACAGTGGCTTTGTTGAAGCGGGCAGTGGTAAATCAATATCCTTTGCAGACTGGCCACTAGTCATCCACACTGATCAAAACACTGTGCGCATCTCGTTACAAAGGGCAACCGGGTTTATTTGCATAAGGACACTTGTATGCAAACACAAGCTTACCGCCTTGCTGCCTGTTGTGTGGGTTTTGAGCTCTTTTAAAATTTGATGCTGAAGAACAAAAGAAAAAGGGCATGCATCTATACCAGCTGCCAGTCTGGCAGGTGAGGTCTGGGTCTTTGTTTTTAGCAAGTGATGTGCTCATATCTGAGAAGAATTTGGTCTGATGTCTTTTTTTCTTTCTAACAGGTGACAACTTCATTTGGCACTAACAGGCCTCGTCCTTGCCAGTACATTACCGGGACCCATATACTGGTGATAAGGTATCATAAAGATATGCCTCAGAGTTGATGCTAATGTAAAAGCGTTTCTGGCATACAACTCATAGCTGGATATGCCGTGGCTTGGATGAAGTGAGACTTAAATCTGTGCTTATGCGAGGCTCCATAAGAATAAAGTGCCCTGTGCCTCTGACAATTAACTAGGCGTGAAGTAACTGTGCAGTGAGTCTGCAATAATAACTTCTCCTTACACAACAGATCGCCTCTCTCTAGACCAAATTCATCCTTATGCATGCCATGTTGCAAACTGCTAAAGGCATATAATTGTCTGTAAGTCACCAAGACAAGCTGTGTCTCTGCAGTATTACAGCACCTACAGGTAGCAAGAAGGCTTCACCAGTAAAACAGGCTTGGAGGACGAGTCCTCCAAACAGGGTCTCTTGCTGCTGGGTACAGCTGCCACTTCAGATCCCCAACTCAGGCTGTAGAGTTGGTGTTTCAGGAAAGGGAGCAGCCGCCTCTCTACAACTGTTAATCAACCACTTGGAAGCAGAGAGGAAAACCACCCCTAGTTTGTATGGGCTTGGTCATTTCCATGACGAAAACCGGCAGAATTTCCTAGCAGCACCTATTGATAAAGCAATGCTGATGTTTTCCCCTGTTCAGGTAAGCAGATCCTGGGGATGTATGAGAGAAGGTATGCATAATATGCTGCTCAACAGTAACACGTCCTGCCAATTAGACCGTGGAATATGGGAAAGAAAGCTTTTCCAAAACGTTCTCACCATGATCTGGGATACTCAGATGCCCAAAGGAGAAAATGGGGAGTGAGGGAGAGGAGGGGCTCAGAAGAATCATCCCTTCTCCAGTGACACAGGAGAAGGTTTAATTCTGCAAACCATTTACTCTGGGGTCTCCACTAGGTACAAGTGAGGGTCACAGCACAGCCCGTGGGGTTTGGGTTTGTTCCTTTATGTCCTTCAAGAGGGAGGCCTCATCCAGTCACTGGGATGTAGAAGTCTGGCAAAACTGATCCTTTCCAGGATCCTCTGCTGCAGACATGCTATTTACTGTCAGGCAGGTCCTAAATCTGCCCAGACCTGAGGAGTAAAATGGGGTCATTTGGTACCTCTCCTAGTGTATTTAAGTACTCTTCCCTTTATCTACACAGACACTCTGCGTGAATGTGTCGTTTTGATGAGTTTGGGAGGAAACATTGAAAACAAGTGTATTTGAGGTTAAAATGTTCTGTTAAGCAAAAAGAAAAAAGAAAAAAGAAGAGTGGAAAAGGAATGCTTTAACTTTTGGAATGAAAGCCAAGCAGCAGAGCTTCCTGAGAAAGGGAAATTGTTTCCTGGCAGAGCTAACCATGGCGTAATGCCTGTACTTACTCTTGGCTCCACAGCTGCAAGGGTGGGCAGAAACCTCGCTCAGCGTGGCTCACCTCTGTGTGGCTTACTGTCCTGCTGCTCTGAGGACCATAAAGGTTACCAATGTAACTGTACCAAGTACCCTTTCCTCCATCCCCTCCGCTTCAGTCCCCTTGGGTGACAGGTCACATACCCTCAGTGCAGTTTTCCTAGGGACAGGGTAAGTGCCTGTGCTGAAAGCAAGCTGCCTGTAGTTTGGGCAAGGGCATCATCCCCCATGGCTCTGGGAGGACTGCAGCAGCTGGGATACTAGACCTGAAAATGTGCTCAGTTGCGATGCCTGGCTGACCACAGCACGGAGGAAGCCATGGCTTCCGACCTTGTCTGTTGAGGAAGGGGACGTATTCGAGCCCCAGGAGGTTTCTACAGGCTCCCAGTGAGATGTGGAACAGAGAACTCAGAAGAATTTTCTCAATGCTGCTCTGCTGCTCGCTAGAGGAGTGGGGCAGGACCCAGGGCCTCTTTGTGGTATCCTCACCTGGCACAGGAGGGAGCTTCACTGAAAACAGCAGTGGCCCCATCACTCCCCAAATGTCCCACACGAGGACATTGTGGTGTAGGGACAGCACAGGGCCTGGGGCTGGAGCCGTGTCCAGTAGATTGCCCAGAGGGAAGTGGTGAAGTGAGCAGAGAACTGCTTTCAGTCCTGGAAAAGCTCTCCCTCTGCTGAGCCAGTGTAGCAACAGACAAAATGAAGATCTAGCAGGAGCTAGTTGCAGAAAAGACACATGGGAATGGAGAAGTCGCAGAAAGAAATGAAATCTGTTGGTAGACACAAAGAAGAGGGGAGCCTTCCCAAAATAAACCTAGTTGCTGCACCTTTGCAGCTTAGGGAACCCATCGCACCATAGGGAGCCACCAAAGTGAAACTCAGTCTTGGATTGCTTCCCCTTGCTGGGCGAGCAAAGTTCAAATGTCTCCATGCTCCCAAGCTCCTACAGAGAGGCTGGGATGAGGAATGCCGTGACTGCTGTTGAATATGGGCTGCAGAAAGCCACAAGCACTTTCAGCGGATGCCTTAACTCACAACATCTGCAGCAAGGTTTGGTGCAGCTGTGGGAATTAGACAGCTTGGACCAAATCTGAAGATGTAAACTGAGAAACCAACACAATAATTTCCAATCCTTTTTGTACTATGAGCGCAAAGAAGGTTTAGTGGCTGCTTTTTTACAAGTGGCTTAGCTTTCAGCAGTGACAGCTTTATACATTTTTAATATGAACTCCTCATGTTAACAGTCTGTGATATAAGCTTCATGATTTCAAGTTCTTTTCATCAGTCGTAACACTGGAAAGAAAACTGATTCTCAAATCTATCTTGTGTCAAGAAGCTGGGTCTTCACAAAAAAAACCCTGAAGATCAGCAGACTCACAAAATTACATGAACTGCAAGAATGGGGTTTTGCTGCCTTTTTCTCACTCTTCAGGATCTTAAATGGTTACAGTTACTGCTTTCAACATGGCACGTTCCTGACAGCAGAATGGCTAAGACTGTAGGTACTAGTTCCTAAGGAGCAGCAAAACCACACTAACCACTCTAAGAAAGCGATCCCAACTATCTTGCTTCTGTGGGTTTTTCAAAAATAGGGTCTTCCTGCCAGAGATGTGATGGAAATCAGCTGGCGAGGTCAGCCCTCCGCCCTTTTTTCCCTAATGCTGGTAATCCTCATGTGTCCCACTAGAGCAAAGAGCTTGCCAGTTGTGCCAGCAGGAAAGCACAGAGCAGCTCTGCCTGTCACTGATGAAGCAAATGGGGAAATGACAGAACTTCTTGTTCCTGTCGCACAGGACCATTAAATCTGTTTTTTAAAGCAAAAGAGTGTAGCGAGTCTCTGGGTCCTGCTCACGCTGCCTGTGGAAAGCTCTCAGGAAGAAACAGAGCAGAGAATTGGCAGGTGGGAACTCAAATCTTTGCTCTTGGCTGTGTTTTGGTCTAATATCTTCTTACCTTTGGGGCATTAACCACCTTTTTGGAGGGTTTGGGCAGGAAGGGAAGACCAAGTGTGCTACTTAAAAAATGTCTTGGGAGTTGAGATGTTTTAAAAATAAGAATAGACACAGCAAGCTACAGATGATCAGAAAACAAAGTAACATGGGGAAAGAGTGGGAAATAGAGATAAAGGAACAGAATCAAGAGCCAGAAAGTCTTAGGTTAAATACTTCAGAGAAGCTTCCTGACCATCAGACCTGTTGTATATGTCACACGTGTCTCCCAGAAGGAAATGGCAGGTCCGTCCCTTTCTACTCGGAAACACCGCTGCGGCAGACAACAGAAAATACTCGAGAGGTGCAGTCCTCTGTGTGTGGAGAGGAGAGGGGGTGGGGGAGAGTGTCCTCGACATGACAAAATACCTGCTTCAGCCCTCATTTAGTCTTTGCTCCATACGTGGCTTCCTGTGTGCAGCAGTTAAATTAAGAGCTCAACCCCCCTTCCCCTCTGAGACGCCACAAGGTACTATATAGCAAAAAAGAATAAAACAACCATTAACGGTTACTGATCCAGGCTCTCTCAAACCTAAAAACCTCCATAAAGCTATCTATTTGTCATGGCACATGTAGGCTCTGCTGAGTTGGTTTGATCACTGCTTGGTCCTTCTCCACACCAAAATCTGTTTAGATACATCTGTTGAGGACATTTCTTGTAATGAACATGCCTGAACTTTACCCTTGCCTGTAGGGCAGGCCGGCGCAGATAACAAGGACTGCGATGTTAGCACCTGGGTGTTATCAGAACTGCCCAGCTGAGCTATGCGCTGGAAATCTTCAAAGAAAAATTGTAGCGATGCCTCAAGCACGCTGTTCCCTGGCTTTGTTGCATGTCCCCTGCTGTTGGGGCTGCACCGACAGAGAAAAAACTTCTCTGGGAAGATAATATAAAGTGTTTAGTAAGATCTGTGTTTAGCTGAGAGAAATACCAAAGTCCTCTTTCGCCATTTGAGGTTTTGCCAATGTTGTAATCGCCTTTCTAGCTCCTCTGCCCCTCCTAAAAATAAATATTTTTTTTTTTCCTCTGCCACTTAAAAAACTGTTTGAAAAGCTGGTGAATCTGGTCTGACATGAGGGAAGCAAGCACCATCACTCCCATTTCATATGAATGGGAAAAGAAGCAAGGGGAGGTGAACTGCCTTGCCCAAGAGGGTGCCACACAGGAGAAGGCTTGGACTTAAACGCCAGGGAAGCCTGACTCCTGCTTCTACACCCCTGTCCACCAGCCACGTGCCCACCCAGAGACAAAAGCTGTGACTCTCCTGATGCACAGGACACACAGCATGGTGAAAGGCGCAGGAACCCTCTGGGGATGTGCTAGCCATTTACGTCGCTGAAGCGACAGGTCTCCGGTCCTCTTTCCTGAACCCAAACGCTCTCTCGGTAACGAAAGTGAGACCGCACGATCCACGTGGAATGGGGGGACACACCGCTTAGGGTCCAAATCACAGCCGCTGCTGCGTGGGTTGGGTAGGAATCAACCCCAAGGAGCGTGCTAATCCTGTACGGTTCGTTCACTTCTCCTTACGTCCCCATTGTTACTGAATTTTTAAAACCTCCTTTCAAAATGATGCCTTTTAAAATGTAACTATCCCACCTCAGAGACTAAAAAAGTAAATGGCAGTCCTTCCTCGTTCCCCTTTCACAGATGTAATTTCTCCCCATACTATCCCCCTACTTTCCAAACCTGGACTAAAACCCGCAAAATACTCTGAGGTGCATGGCAGAGGCTGCGGCGGGGGTAAAAAGACATTTATCTGAACCTCAGCGAAGAGATATTTTGAGCTGCCTTTAGTGAGAAATTGCTTTGCAAGGTGGAGCTAATGCGGATCGAGGAGCCAGTCACAAGCTAGTGGAAATAAAAGTTTTCTTTACCTCCATGTCCTGCAAGAGAGAGGTGTCCTCAGGGCACTCTTTCTTCCCCACCCCTTTCCCTCTTATCTGTGGGAAAACTTCAGCCGAGCCAGAGCAAAATCGCGCCGCCGTGGAGGGTATGTAATATCCCAGCTCCTGCTCAGCTTGAAAACTGACAGAGCCCAGCGAGTGGCCCTGCACTACGAACAAGGAAGAAGGGCGGGTGGGTGAGAGGAAGGGTGGGAGGAGAGAGGAGGGGGAGGCAAGGCAATCAGGGTTTAAATTTAGACACAAATCTAAAGAGATACTGTCCTTCCCGGAGTGCTGGGCTCATGAGACAACAAGCAGCAAACTCTGCTGCTGTGCCCAAACTTGGGGACACCATATGTGCATTTCGTCCCTTCCTTTCTTTCTCCCCTTTGTATTTTCTATCACCTTATCTTTATTTTTTCCCTCCCCTGCCCTGTTTTGCCTCTATTTCTCTCTGTTGCTTGCAGTTGCTCCCCCAGTGTCTCTGCCTGGATCTCTCCCCTGTCCACTCCTCCCTCTCCAAGTCTGCAGGGTCTCTTCCTTGCTGGTTATTTGTGAGGAGGATCTTTTTTCCTCTAACTGCAGCTCCCCTTCTCTTTTCCTTCACACTTCTATGTAATTTCACTCAGCAGTGGACTGTCTTTAGAGTGGTTGGAGGGGCAGAAGAGGAGCAGAGAGCAGGTGATTATTGTGTTTGAACAGAATTTAAGGCTTTGGTGTCCTGGTGTGCAGCTGGGACTCCCAGGGATGACAGTAACATCAGCAGCACTGCCCTGCTGCTGGGTGATTCCCCAACGAGAGATCAGGGCTCCGCTGCGACGGGCGCTGCACAAACATGGGCACAAGCAGAGGGACCCCATGCATGGTGTAAAGGCTAAGGCTAGCTGTAAAGCAGGACTAGCCCTTTCCGCCCTGAACCCATGTCTCACTCTACCAGGTCAGAAGGTGCAGGATGTTCTTCTCTCCCTTCACAGGGAAGGACAGACTTGTGCACTGGAAGGGAGAAGCTTCCGTGATGGTAGAAAAATTCAGATGGGAAAAAATAAGCCTCGGGAATGTTTTGCTATGGTTTCCCCTTCCATTCAGATCGCAGTGTTGTAAACTAGACATCTCGTTCCTGTTTTAGCAACTGTTTGCATATGCTCCTTCTCAAGAATTTCAGTCCCCACCTCTTGAGAGCAGGGCGGTGCAGAGGAATTTGGAAACACTCCCTTTGTCTTCTGCTGGCTCCCCTGACTTGCATGCAGCTGCAAAGTGACACGACGTCATGTCGTCATTTTGGGACGATACCTCGGGGGCAGAAGAGGGTTAAAGTATCTTTTCTGAAGGGGATGCATACTTTTCCTTCGAAGTGGTGTGTCGCAAGTCCTTGCTGGCTATGGAGGAAAATACTCCAGAAAGGATTTAAATGTGACCATCATGATATCCAGATTATTGTTACCAATAAATCGTCTCGACATAGTTGTTCTTACAGTATAGTTAACTGTTGCTGTACTGCATGCTGAAGGGCTCCTGTGGTTCTTTAGAAAGTATAAGAATTAATAGATTTAAATCATGATCTCATTATCTCCCGAGTTCAATATACAATGGCTACTCGGTCCTTAGCCAAAAGAACGATACGCTGAGTTGTTGCAATCTGGAGATTGGGCAAGAGGACTAATTCATCTTCTGTTGCTGAAACACTGGATTAGTTGAAACCCCTCTAGTGTAAGCAACCAGAAGGTGCTGCAACTATAAATATAAGAAAATAGATTAAGAATCTAAAAGAAATGCCTTCTTGATTGGAAATTGTATTAATTTCTTAAAGTCCTGACAACGGTACGTTGGGGGAGGGGATAGGAACTGAACTGATGAGAAGCAGGGTGAGGCGGGGAGGGCAGGACGCTTCGGCTGCCCATGCTTTGCCTGCTGCCGGGACAGAAGGAGGATTTCATGCTCGGGGATTTCACTGTGGGCATTGGCCACAAGTGTCGTTCTCAAGATGTCTGCCATGTAACAGACCATCAGAATCACATACCTCCAATGGTTGCTTCATGCCGCTCAGGGTCTATTTCAGTATTTTCTTTCTGCTTTCTGGGGTTGTACTCTGTGGAGGAAACTGTTTGCTTAGGTCTACAGAAAAGGAAACTGCTAGGCAGAGATAGTATCACTTTACCCATACTAATAAAGCAAAGGTAGTTGCAGCTGCCCCACCACAATTCTTCACTCTATTTATTTCTGCTCCCAAGTATCTTGCCACAAGGCAAATCTTTCCTGCCAGCAGGATTCCCAAATGCCATTGCTCTGAGCATGGTACACAGCACTCGGTTTATTAATGCTAAATCTTTCCCTGAAGGAGCACGGAGAGAACACACAGAAATATAGCGTATGTTTTTCTCCAGACAGGAAGACATGAGGTGTGGATTTGCTCTAGACTTTCTTGCTTCCGGGCTGAAAAACGCTAGAAAATCTGAAACAAACAACTCACACTCTTTAACTGCAAGGACCTTGTAACAAACATTATTAAGGGAGGTTATACTGAGGAACTGGGCGTTTTACATGATGTGTCTGTGCAAGTATGAATGTGAGATATTTTAGAGTATGACTCTGAGTCTCTGTGTGTATCTCTGTTTACAGACCTTCCGGGATATAGCAGTGTCTATGAGACCAACTCGTTCATATATGCAAAAAAAAAGTTTCTACATCTGTTCTGCCCAGGAGGAAAAAAATGCAGTCATCACAAGTGCCATTAAAACAGACTCTAGGGGGAAATATCATTTGAGTGAGAAAATGTTGCAATTGTGGACCCCAGCTGATTCTTTTCAAGACACCTGAGGCCAAAACAGCAAGTTCATTTCAGGCCAAATGACTGGTGCTCCTGCTATGGGCAGCATGTGAGGGAGAGGTGCAAGGAAATCCTTCATCCTGGCACATCTGTAAAAGAGGTAGCCTAACTAGTTCTGCCATGCTCAGAAACGCCGTGTGTAATATTTGCTGGCCTCTTGCATTGTGGCTATGAAGTATGGACAACGGGGCCTCTGTAGGGTGCTAGGTCAACAGAAAGGAGATGCGGGGCCATGGCAATTCTTTGTTCAGAGACCACTCAGGAAAGAAAGCTTTTGGGGGCATCTGAAACTTTGACTCAGGTATTTGTGTCCACAGTGCTATCTCATTTGGGTGTTTCTGTGTGGGTGCTGAATCTGGGAAGGTATATTTGTGGCTGAGTGGTGGATGAGCAAAGGGTGGAGGGAGCTGGGCGTTCCTGCAAGACATATTGAATCTCTCTACTTTGTTAAGGCATTTGTTGAGGGTTTAGTAGAGCTCGCCTGTCAGTGCCAGTATCTGAGATTGTCCTGTCCACCTATCTGTCTGGATTTGGCTACTGCTATCCACATGGTTTTCCAGAATTCATACTATTAACCAGCAGCTGTTACCACGTTGGGCTTTTGACCCCCTGAAAACGGGGTCTCAACCCTTCCTGTTCCCACTCAAGCAACTGAATTCTCAACTGAAAAAAGGGGGGATAAGGTAACCACAGAAAAAAAGCCCTTGCATTTCAAAGATCAATCAACTCAAAAAGCCAACATCCTGTTTTGGGCTGGGTTTACACAGCAGCTCCTCCGACAATGGCAAGCTGACAGGAAGCGAACGTGAACAGCGTTTTCTATGGGAAACTCGCTTTTTGAACCCACCGTTCTGCTAACCGTGTTCTGAAGTATCTGCTCCCACCGACCTTGCCCTCGCCCCTCAGCATTAAACTAACACTGCAGACGCTAAGCCTCACCCTCCTCTTCAGGGAGTTATCAGCAGGAAATGAAGTCAGCTGGAACGCTTTGTACCATCGACATTTTTTGCTCTAATTCTGCAGCTGCGGCGAAACACGTCTGAGTGCACACACACACACACACGTGCTCACATGCCAGCGCCCACGCGTACGCACGGACTGGCGTGCCAGGCACTGTGCACCCCTGGGAATTGATGTCAATGGGAAAGCCCCATCACCAAAGATGCTTGAATTAAATGAAAGGCCATGGTTATAAATGATTCTTGCTAAGCTGTATGGGACAGGGAGCATGAGACTTTGTATGTTGCGCAGTGGCCGCATAAAAAAGTAAGTGATAGAAAGTAACTGAAAGGCTGAATCATTTCACGTGTACCTGACTGTTAGCCTGAGCCTGAGTGCTAACGTCATGGTTCAGATTAATCAGGCTTCTTAATTTCCACGCTCTGGGCAAAAGCCTGTCCCTAAGCAGAGTAATGGTAGGAAAATGCTGCATGGTATAGGGACCATTTCACCTGCGCTGCTTTGCCTGAGTGGCTCTGCTCTTAGTAACAAGACCGCACTGAGGTAGACCACCCTCATTCATACCAGGCAACCTGGGGCTGCTGAGTGGTGTACAGGTAGCTCGGGTCGTCTCTTGCAGCACTTCAATGTCTTTGGGGAGCTCTGCTGGTCCTCCTGACTTCAGAGAACAAACTGAGCTGGGATACTAAGAGGCATGGCTGCATCCCATTATTTTAATACAATGATGGGACAAATATTATCAGCGTCAGCCATTGCCAGCCTATTTCTAGACTGAACAATTCCTCTACCAGTTACTAGTTTTAATACACCACAAGGCTTAATATAAACAAATAAAAAGTTGCAATCAGAACATGGTGCTGACCCAATCCCTGGTACGTGTGCTCGATGCAGCCATGGTTTTGATTACGTTGCTCTCAGGCCAGTCCTACCGCCCATCTCTCAACGTGCTAGAAAGCGGTGTCACAGCCAGCCCTTGCAACAGCTTCCTCTGCATGCAGCCTGAGCTCCACCTGAACAGCAAGGTCTTCTGACTGAAAACTGAACAACATTCCTGGTGCCTAACAGGTTTTGCACAGAGGAAGCTTGCGTTGCCACTGCCTGTGTGGTGGCTGTTGAAAAGGTAAAAGGACTTTTAGCTGAATGCCAGCCCGGCACTATATTCATTTTACCTATCTTTTAAAAAAAAAACACGGATGAAAGGGGCAGAAGCTCAATTCTCAAGCAAGTTAATTTGGGAACTCTGAGGACAAGAACAAATAAATGCATTATGCACAAGCACGCAACACCTTTTTGCGTTCAGCAGATGTGTGCCATTTCATAACAGTCGTAGCACTGCATTGTTCAGCAGGGCTGATACCTCCTCAGGAGGGTATCGAACAAACATTTTTAGAAACAATTTGCATGGTGGGTCTCATGTGGCACCCAGTGTTTGCACTTCAAAGCACTGAGTACTTCAGCTTTTGCCAGAGCTGACTCACAGGTCAGCTTCTGTCAAAAGCAGCGGCAAGTGACTTTAATCACTCTGGCACTCTGGCTGTCATTTGGATGCGGAGAGCTGGCCTGGCTCAGAAATCAAGCGCTGCACACAGTGAGACTGCACAGCCTGCAAGTGTTATCTGGACAAAGAAAGGTTTCTGTTCATGGACAGACGGCATGATCTAGACAGGAAGCCTGGCCCAGCGCGTAGCTAGACTGTGTGTCTGAAGAGAAACCTTGCCCAGCCTGTCCAACAGCCATGCTATCTAAAGAGAGAGCTGGCTCAGGGCAAAACCAGCTGTGAAGAGGGCAGACAGAACATGATGATACACTAGCCAGGATGGAGACTTTGCCCACTTTCTGGCTAAAATACACCTTCTCCGGAGACGCAGCCCCCAGATTCAGCCTGTGGCCCGTTGCATGTAAACCACACTGAAATTAAGATTGTTCCATGAACTGACCAGTCCCTGCAGGGAGTAAACAGGCTCAATCTATGGTGAGATATTACTGTCTGTTTACCATTTTTGTAATGTAAATAAGAGCATGAGTTGAAAAGGAGAACTAGTGGCTAGCAATACTTTCTTGACCTTGTTATGCAAGAATGCTGGGAGCCCCTCAACATATTGCACCACAACAGAGAGAATCCTTCTCCTTTCTCTGAGATCTAGCTGAGGAAGTGAGAGCCTGGAGATTTACTTCAGATAACACATCCTTTCGGGGCAAGCTGAAGGAGTTAAAGACCTTATCCCTCACCCTACAGCTTCACCCCACACTACCTATCCAAGAAAGAGGGGACCAAAACAAGTCCCCTTTGTTCAGTGCAATGTGCAAGACAGTCTATATGCCAGTGTGCACTGTCCGCTGCAGAGAGTACTCAGCCTACTAAATCCTGTTCTCCGTAGCAGAGCGCCAGTGCTATTTGCTTCCATAAATCCTGTTGAGCGCAGAATTCCCACCAGACTCATCAGCCCAAATCCTGCAGGCGGGATGGGGTTGGGCAGCAGCACCCCTTGGCGGCTGTGGACCGGGATGGCTGTGGACATGCCGCAAGGCTGGAGAGGCAGGGGAAGGCGAGGAAAACTTGGCAGACTTTGTTTGGATGGATTGTTTTCTCTTGGCCCCTGAGATCCCGCCGTATGGTCCCAGTGGTGGCAGGGGGAGTGCGGGATGATCTTCCGCACTCTCTACGAGGTCCACTTTGACTCTCCTGCCACAGCGGCTGTGCGGCTCCAGTAACGCGCACCCTTCCTGGCGAAGAAGGGATGGCCACATTCAGCAAAGACACACATCTAAACTCCAGAACATAAAAGCTTTCCCCCTTTCTGCATTTTCTTTTTCTGAAACAAAATAGAAGAAAAAAAGAATTGCCAGCTCTGCTTCCCACATCCCCATTATCTTCTTTCCTTTCTATCCTTTTTTTGTGCCCTGTGACACATGTTGTTACTTCCACATACCCGCCATGGCATCCCTTCTTTCCCTGCTGACCCACCAGCCACCTCCTGTCTGCTCCCTGTCACCCTCTCCTGCTCCCCAGTAAAATCATTCACACACTCACCCCCTCCCACCTCCCCCTACCACTCATCCCTTTGACTGCATCGAGCAAATACTGCCCCCCCCAGGCTCTCAGAGGGCAGGACTGCTTGAAAACAGAGAAACAAGCAGTTTCTGGGTACGCATGCACAAGTTGGTGGGGAGAGAAAAAGAGGAAGCTATAATGTCTGTCTGTTTTAGCTAGAAAAATCTCTAACAAAAAGAGTTTGTTGCAGTTTGTCTCCCTCATCCCCTTCTCTTTCCTAAGACATTTCCTCTACACCATTTTCAGCCCTTTCTTCCATACTCTTTTCACTCCTGCAGAACGGCTGCTCTCTTTTTCCCTTCAACACACTCCACTCCTGCCCCTCATCTCAATATATCCTATAATCCTACATACATAAAGACAACCTTTCAGGCAGTCTTTTCTCTCATGCCTCACTCCTTTTCTTGCCACTTTTCTCCTTAGCACTCTGCCCTGAAATATCACGTGTCCTGTCTGACAAACAAGGCTGCTTGTATTGCCTTAGTTGCTGAAGCACTCGCTACTCACAAGCTCAGCTACCTACCCGAGCTGAGTGGCTGGGTTCAGAGAAGCCTTTTTATTTTTTTGCTTTTTAGTTATATCAAACCACAGGTTTCTCCTGAGCATCGCCAGGAGAGGACAGCAGCAAAAGGCTCGGTCTGTTGGTGCCCCGGAGGGAAAGCCAGGCTCTCTGCAGGCAAGGGGAATACTGGAGGGAAAATTGTTTTGTTCTGCTTGTATACAACAGGACAGTACATAAATGGTAGGGAATGGGTGTGTGGTGTGTTTTCCCTCCTGAATTCAGCCCAACAAAATGATTCATCTGGCCTGCTACTAGCTATGGGTGCTATGGGGCACCTGGGCGCAGATGGTAGTCACGCAAGGTTAATTTGGGTTTCTCTGTGCTACGTTGCTGTATACATAGACACAGAATTATAGAATTGTTTAGGTTGGAAAAGACCTTTAAGATCATCAAGTCCAACTGTACCAACATACTTGGTAAGACTGAAGTGGAAACATGGAAATCTCCTGTCTTTTAGGAAAAGTTGAATCAAGTCTCAGTATGACCCCCGTTAAAAACGTTTCTTTATACAACTCTTTATAAGGTGACTGAGCACGAGGTGACGGATATAATGACGTGTACGTCAGTATTTATTTCTGTAAGTAATGCACCTAAGACCAGAGGTTGTTCAACTAGCAAAACCAAGTCTCTCAGAAGACGGGTTTGACACACGTCCTGCAGTTTGCAAGTGGTAAGACTTGAGCTATGCCTAGTGGCAAATGATCCAATGGGCTTTACAGTCCAAAGCAGTTTCAGATAGACCCTGCTTGTTGTAATTAGATGACAAGGTTTTCCTCAAGGAAGGTGGGACACACATACTCTTTGTGACACAGAACCAGCCTTTGAGATTGATTTAGCAGCAGCCAGGGATAGCAGGGCTGATCGTACCACAACCGGCTGGTGGATATGACTGACTTCCCTGGCCAGCCAAACCAGGGCCAGCGCCAGGGGACGGCTGCTGGGCACCGTGCTGACGCCATGACCCGTGCCGGGTCACCCGGACTTTGCAAAACAGACCGGCTCCAAGCCGGGTGCCAGGAGGCGGGCAGAGCCGTTCTGCGGGACTGGCTCTGCTTCAGCTGCCCGTGGGCCGCCTCGCACCACCCGCACATGCGGCGCCGGGAGCCGGAGCCGCAGCCGCCAGCGCCGGCCGCCTCCTGTCAGCGCCGCCCGCCGCCCAACGGCCTGCCCGGGGCACCTGCGCGCGAACACCCCGGTCGTGACTGGGCCTGCGCGCGCCTCTACCCCCTCACGTCACGGGCGGGGCCGCCCGCGGAACGTGATTGGCAGAGAGTTCTGAAGAGGCCTTTCACTGGCTGCTGGGCTAGCAGTGGCTCCGCCCCCATCCCTCCCTTCCCGACGGCGCGGCGGAGCCGTCAGAGTTGTTTACAGCCGCCGAAAGCTGTGGGGATTGTCCCCGCCTCCCTGCAGGCCTCATTGGCTGAAGAGAGCGAGCATCGCGAGCCCATTGGCTGACAGCGGACGGGCTACTTTCCCCCTCCCAAGGCTGTTCCCGGCGTGCCCTCATTGGTGAAAGCGGGCGGGCAGGGTTGCTCCGATTGGCGGAGAGCAGAGGGGGGCCCGCCCCTCCCCGCGCGGGGCAGGGGGCGTGGGGGACGGCGCTGGGGCGCGGGGCAGTTGGTGGTTGCCGGCGGCGGGTGCGGGATGGCGGCGGCGCTGCCCCTCTGCGCGGCGCTGCTGCTGCTGCTGGTGCAGGCGGCCGGCGGGGCCATCCCGCCGCCGGAGGAGGCGGCGCGCATGGCGCGCTTCGTGCTGCACAACTGCGACTGGGGGGCGCTGGCCACGCTCTCCGCGCAGGAGGGGCTGCGCGGCCACCCCTTCGCCAACATCTTCTCCCTCAGCGACGGGCCCCCCGGGCCCTTCAGCGGCAGCGGCGTCCCCTACCTTTACCTGACCGACATGGAGATCTCCGTGCAGGACCTGGAGGTGAGCGGCAGCAGCCGGGCCGCGGGCAGCGCCGTCTCGGGCAACGGCGAGGCCGGGTCTGGCCCCCTGAGCCGGCGGGCGGGGGAAGGGGGGGGGTCCCGCCAAACCAGCCCTGGCACTGGGGTGTGCCAACCGCAAACGTAAGTGGGGCCCCGATAAAGGAGGCTTAAAACTGAGAAGCATACAGGTTACTAAGGCAGCGTCGTATTTTTCTTGCTCGCCTATGCTTTTGCATCTCAGCAGCAAGCGGTGGTTGGGACTTCTTTTGTAGGAGTCAGGGTTTACAGCAGCATTTTCTGCAGGCAACGTGATGGTGCTGACTGCCGGTTCCATGGGTGTCTCCTCATTCGGGAGCCCTGGGGACAGTTATTAGCCCTTGACCACCAAGACGTAAAGCAGTACTGTCTGTGTTGACACGCAGTAGCAGTAGCCCTCCTAAGAAGTTCAGATCATGGCCTGAAAAATTGCGAAGCAGCACTCTGGTAGAGGAAGTGCCTGAAGCTTCCAGAAGCACTGGGCAGAGAACTGAGGGGCCACAGAATATTTACAGAGGGAGAACATCACAAAAAATATCAAAAGGACTGGAATTTGGTGGTGTGGGACTTGAGCAAAGAGGGCTCCTACACAGGCTACTGGAAGAATAGTAGTTAAATCTCTGGAGCTTACCATAAAGGCAAGTGCCCAAAAGAAGGCAGCAGACTGGCATGCTGGGGCTCTGAGTGTATGCAGTTGGCCTTGTCTCAGCTCTTTTGCTTGGCTGTGGTCAAGAGGGAGTTGGCCAAAAAGTTAGGGAATTAGTGATTGTATACATCATTTATTAAAGGGAACCTTTTTGTTCTAGTAACTAGTACAGTATTAGTAAAACAAATAAACACAAAGCAAATAATACGAATTTTTCAAACTTTGTTTTACTTTAAGCCTTTTTTTGTTTGTCCCCTGTCAGGTTTTAGTTTGTTACGTTAAAATAGCTTAATTATGTATCTAAGTGCTGCAGAAAACCTTATTAATCTTGTACAGTATCTCATTCTCCAACCCGCCTACGTCCTTTTGTTTTGAGAATAACATAAAAATCACGGTATGAACTGTTAATGAACATTTTCCTTCAGAAGGCTCCCCAACAGATCCTTATTCTGCTGTTACAGGGCAGAAACATTTGACTGTGAAAGTCATGTGTAAGGGAGAGGTCTGGCAGGAGATAGTGCTGAGTAACTATGCGTCAGCTGTTTTGTAGTTAAGCTACTTCCCACCAGTGCTGTGAGTCAAGTGGTGGCTCCTGTTTGATCAGTTCAGTGGTACCGCACTGCATACTGCTTAAGTGACTTTGGGGAGTTTCTTTTTGAGATGAGCTCTTTTAATGAAATTTCCCAAAGCACATAAACTTTCTTTGCTGGGAGAAAATGAACTTTAGCGTGTGCCATTCTGCAGTAGGCAATCTGTTTTGCACCAATACTTTTCAAGCTGTGTTCACCAAATTAATTTTAGAAAAACAATTGGGTACAGATTCTTTAATTCTTCAAGTTAGGCATCTTACTTAAACACTCAGGATTTTTTTATATCTAACTTTTAAAATTCACTTTAAACTTCAAAAGAGCTGACCAGTTTGGGGGCAGCTGGGAGGCTTGTTTTGATGGGGTGTGTGTGTGTTTGTGTTTTAACAAATTTCATCAACAGTTGTGAAACTCAGTTACCTTTCAGTAACCCTTTGTCCTTCCACCAGAATTAACTTAATGAAGTTCACTGTATGTCTTGTCTTCCATACTGTCCTGTATGTATGCAATTGAAATATATCATCATTTGAATGCGAAATAGGTAGACTGTATACTAAATTCAGAGTTTTAGGGAGTGCTGTTTTGTGAGGTTTACATTTTATGCTAAGAAACTTCAGCACACTTCTAAACTGGGCTTTCTTTCAGATTCAGAGCTCATTTAAGTAGGCTTTCAGATATAGTTAGCAAAAGATGATGACAGCTTTGGTTTTTTTACCAGGAATACTGAGCTGAATAAAGTACCAAAAGCTGAAAATATGGTGGGTATGACATTTTTCTCACAAAAGTATGTAAACTTCTTCTCTTACTGCTTGCCTTTCAGATCAATTCAAATGCCTCCTTAACTGTGTCTTTGGCAGAGACTCCTTACTGCAAGAAGCACAGATATGATCCCCAGAATCCCCTCTGTGCCCACATAATCTTCTGTGGGAGTATTGTAAAGGTAAGCCGCTGAAAGTTGACACTGGACAAGATTGCGTGCATCAAATAGTATTGTTTAGTGGATGGAGAAGAGAAAGGTTAGAATTTCTGTGCGAAGGTATATGAAGAGATATTATGTGCCATGATACCAGAAGGCTAGCTAATAGTTTGTGTGAGGAAAATGAAGTTACCGTTTGATATTTGCAGGAGCTGTGTTGGCGTGTCTTTAGCAAGGAACTTGGGAGGACAATATTGTAATGAAGGAAACATCCCTCATTACTCTAGACCTGTTTTGAAACTAAGAAGTCTAAGACAATTCTCTTGTGAATGAAGTGTGAAGGTTTTTCTATCTCTTTTGCTCAGTTAAATTCTTTGATTCATGCAGTGTGACATATGTGCTTCTGAAGCTTTAATGAAGTAAATATTAGCCTGAGCTGTAAAGTCCCAGGTACTAGAGACAGAAAAAGTGCATTGTATTATCTGGTGGCGTTACTGCCAGGGCAGTATTCGTTCATGCACCAGTACTTTGGTGTCCTGTAGAAGGAATTTAGAACTGCACGTGTTAATCATTGAAGATCTTAATCCTATTATTGAGGATAATGATTGAGGATGAGGACTAATCATCATTACTCTCTCTTACAGGATAGCCTAAATTCTTATTTGGTGTTTTCACACCTCAGATATTTGTACAGTACACTCCAGCAATTCTTTAATTGCTGTCATGGGTTTCTCATCAATAATGGAATTGTTTATTTTAATTAGTTCCTCTTGTACTATACCCAGAGCAATAACTTGTTGATTTAACCCTTTAAACATCTGCACATTGTGTATTAAGTGCTGTCACACATTTCAGCTTTCCTGCTCTTGTAGATTCTGTTGTGTCATCCTGTTTGCGTATGTGTATGTTTGCATGCATCTGAACACAGTCAGATCTGTTTGTGTTTGTGTGAGCAGGTGCAGAGGAGGTAAAATTACACCCAAAGCATTGCATTGTAATAATTCAGCAAGAATCCATACTTCTCTGTTTTGTGATTTGTTGAAAGATTTATTCTTATGTTGATGAAGTACTTTCTTGCTCATACTTACTTTAAAAGCATTCTTTTGATTAATACTAAAAGCACCTACCTTGGAGGTTTTGTCTGTCTCGTGTACAGTTGTACACCACAGTGAAGATGAGTGGACTCTGCCACAGTAATGAGTCCTTTGGGACAAGACATGGCTAAACCGAAAAGAGCATACTGCAGTCAGCAGTGGGTTTTTAGCTAAAATTTCTCTTCACATGACTGTATCTTACTGTAATATTTTGCTGGTTATTGTTTAGGTGAATGACTCGGAAGCGGGTGTAGCAAAAAAAGCGTTATTCAGTCGCCACCCTGAAATGGAAAGTTGGCCTAAGGATCATAATTGGTTCTTTGCCAAATTCAACATCACCAATATTTGGGTCCTGGACTACTTTGGTGGGTTGAAAATTGTGACACCAGAAGAATATTACAGTGTCAAGCCTTAGTAAGTACTTAAGTTTTGCATGCTTAACTCTCATTATATTTGGAACCTGTAAAACTTCTCCTTATTAGTAACAGTGTATATTAACTGTCTCTGTTTTTAATACACATTTATGTGTTTTTCCCTAAGTAGTCTACTGGACGCAGTGTCTGAAATCATGATATGTTCGAATAGGGGATCCACCTACTTAACAATATCGAGTATAGTTCTATAGATACTATCTGTGGTTAACTGCATTTGTACCTCAGCTTAAATACAGTTTCTTGGGAGGAAGGACTCATGGACTGGGCACAGTCACTGTCTGTGTGAATTAATTGCATGACAGATGATGTTTTGGTCTACTAGTTAAAAGTAGTGAGACTATTCAGCATTTATGAAGCTGAATTAATGGGATAGCAGCCATATTGCTTAACATTTTCAAAACAAAATTGCTTTTGAATCTGTCATTACGATATTGAAGTATAGAGAAATTGTGTTCTATTGTCTACATAAAACTAAGTCTTCAAAACTTTCAAATACATTTTAGCCCAGTCAACACTTATGCATTCAATTTCACTCTTATTCTTACTCCTTGTAGGTGGAAGAAGATCCTTGGTGATGCTGATATACAAATGAATTACTTTGGCTGTTTCATGAAAGATTTTTTTTTCCCTACGTATTGTAGAGATGAATTAATAATGCAAAAAATCAAACACCTTGCATTGTTAATGAGCTTGTATTAACCCTTCTGAAGCAAATGTAAATTCTCACTAACTAGCACAGCTTGAATCATGTCATACTCAAAAACCTTTGTGCATAAGCCATAATTAAATTTTATTCATTGGATGTGATTCTGGAAGGATGTCTGTCTGTTGACAGTCTGCATTCAGAAAGGCTGTGTTTACTGGAAACTAAAGGATTAGTCCAGTTCTAAACCTTTCAGTGCCTTAGTTAAATAATACCTGTTTGTGAGCACGCTCCAATTTTAATACCAGTTTAGTTTAGATCTTTATGGCAAAGTACTACAGGATGGCTCAGCTGACTGTGGAATGGAAAGCATTGCTTCTATTACAATGGCAAATGATATGCTGAGTTCCCAAATTCTGTTAAGAATTTTCTTTGCACGCTAATACACTGCCTCATTTGAGCCATTTTTCTATTTTGCTACCTATATTGAATGTGCTATAGAATACGATTGTGTTTATGCAAACTGGATGTATACATCATGGTAAGTGCTTGGTAACTCTTCAGCTGGAAGTGGTTAAATGCCCTGACTCTTTAAAAGAAGCAGGGTGGTAATACCTAAAGTATCTGACTTTAGTATAAGAAGAGTAGTGGCTTGTAAATTCAATGAGAATGTTGTAAAGGGTAAATGTTTTCTGATTAGGATTCTGAAATCTTCAGCCTGTTAGTCTGAGCAAATGGCAATGTATCAGCTTTTGTTACCCTCAACAGCAGAACTGAGCAGATTTTTGGTTTTGGAAGACTTACACAGCAATTTTGGGTTAGTAACCCAGAAGTGAGGAAAAAGCAATACAGTATGACACAGATGATTCATGACTTGTAGAGAATGAAAATTAATGAAAGGTGTGCATAATTAATTCTCTGTTAAAATAAGCCACACACAACCACAAAAAATAAATTAACACCTTTTTACATCCTCTCTCATCTCATATGTGCTAAGTTCACAAATATCCAAAAGGGATTATGAACAATTAAGTTGATTTTACAATGAGCAAATATTACTTACTTTACACAGTAAAGAATGTGAGAATTTAGACTCCTTAGAGGCAGATCCATGTATAGAACAGCGGAATTTGTCATATCAAATCATCTCTACATCTTAATGTTGTTGTCACATCACTACTTTTCTCAAATACTGGAATGATTTGTGAAAGTATTTTTGACTTAACTTATTAAGTTTTCCTTCTCTGCAAGGGGAAAAAAGGTACTTGTTACTGTATCAAACACATTCTGCTCTACTATTTGAAAATCAATTTAGGAACAAAAAGACTTAGAATATGGAAACAATTTATGTTCAGATAACACTGACATTAAATGTGAAATTGGAAAATATTTTTTATATAAGGTTAATAATCGTGGAAACTCAAACGATCCTCTGGTATGGACTTGACCCTTTCCATGGGGACAACTGAATTCATTATATGTCACTCTCTAACTTCTGATATGTGAGACTGATGATGCTGGGCCTTTGTTAAAATGAAAATATGTTTTGACAAGTGGTGTCGAGTGTTATTTATTTCACATTCAAGAATACTTCTCTCCCTCACATTCTCTTTCACACAAGCACCCTCTCTTCAGAGCTCTTGTTTTATTGTTGCTCTGGAGTCTTTTACGGTTGCTAGGATAAATGGTGCAATACCTCTATTACACCTGGCTTTCCCTCCTTGGATGAAATAAGCATCTTTGTGTTTCACTTTTTTTTCTGCATCTAATACTGTGAAACAGAACATAAAATAATAACAATGGAGTTTGTGAAAATAAATACAAGGAAGCCTTATTTGATTATTTCTTCCGGTTAGGGCTTCTGCGTACCTAAATGGCTGTATCATCGGCAGGCAGCTGTTCAGCCATCTCCAGGAAAGCAGGGCTCCATCATGCATTAACGGTTACTTAGGAAGACAAATGCCATCATTCTGAACATTCCCCCCCTTCCTTCTTCTTCCCCCAGCTTTATATAGTGAGAATGATGTCATGTGGTGTGGGATATCCCTTTGGTCAGTTGGGGTCAGCTGTCCCAGCTGTGCCCCCTCCCAACTTCTTGTGCGCCCCCAGCCTACTCGGTGGTGGGCTGGTGTGGGAAGCAGAAAAGGTCTTGACTCTGTGTAAACAATAACTAAAACATTGGCCTGTTATCAACGCTGTTTTCATCACAAATTCAAAACATAGCCCCAAACAAGCTAGTATGAAAAAAATTAACTTTATCCCAGCTAAAACCAGTATGCTACCTTTAAAAAAGTCACTTTCATTTGAGGGTGAATAATCCTGTTTTGTTTCTGGTTGTCTTGTTGGATTTGATGTTCCTATTTGTACCAGTTCCCAAGTATTTTCTGACTGGTAGAGGGAGGGGTTTTTTGGCAACAATTAATCTTAAACAGTTTTTTAATACTACTGGATTTTATTGGAGTAATTTTAGATCATCCAAATCTCTTTACGTTTGAAATTTGAGAGGACCTGAGCCAGATGTTTGTTTTGGAAAATGGTGAACAACAGAATGGTTAAGCTGTATGTACAGAGATGGATTTGAGGGTTAATCAGAGAAGGACTATCTGGAGTTGTTATATCTATGCATCTCATTAAACACTTGGATAAAGAGATTTTTGTATGTAGTAGTGGAATGTAAAGCAGACTAGGGTATCAATCACACTAAACATCTCTCTGTTTTTCTCCCTTAGTAATAGGTGTGTAAATGTTAATATCACTAGCTCAAGAAGGTCATCAGCTTTTGTCCTGTTTTTCCTCACCTTCTTTTCTTCTCCCTGTGCTTACCTTTGTTGTATTAGGCTCATTCAGGAATTCACTTGTGAGCGTGTTTCCTTTTTTCCTAATATCCAGAAGTAATATTGTGGCTTAGAGTAGAAGAGGCCAAGTATAAGAAATTAGTACAGCTGTAAACAATGAATCAGCATTTTGACTTCTGACTATGTGTATCCTCTACCATGGCATGCTTGACGTATCCGAGCGTATTCTAAATAGTAATGAAGTCACTCTCCACACCCCAGAAGGTAAGTGTCTCCATTCATAGCTAATAACCTTAGGCACCTCACCAAGTCACAGGATGTTTGTTAGCTGGGAATCGAATTAGGATCATCTCAGCCTGGCTCTCTGACGATATAGTCATGCTTTTCCTTTATCTTCTAATCTTGCTCATTGACATGTTTGTGTTTCTACTTCTTGATTTTCAATTTCTTTCTTGTGTTTTAATGTAAGGCTTATGTCCAATAGATTCTTGCGACATGCTACATCGCTACAGAATAGAGCTTATGTATATCAGGTATTAGTTTAATCCTTTATTCAGTTCTATCTGGAATTAATTTCTTAGCTATTTAGTGTTATATCTGTGATCTTCACAGTAAAATAGAGGTAGCTCAGAGTATTAGATTATACAAAAAGTATTCATCATAACTTAATGGATGAATTTGTCTTCAACAGGTTTTTCCTGAATAACACACTGAACCTAGAAAGATTCAAAATCAAATAAACTGCTATATTATTGTTGAACACAAGAGGGTGCCATAGACTTACATTCAGGTTGATTGTTAAATGTTTAATACTTAAAATTGGTTATTGAATTCATCATAACTCAAAGATGCTGGAAAAGCATACGACAGGGGGCATGATGCGAACAAATTCTTTTTCTACAGTGCTTTACATTATGAATGCTTTCCTCCATAAACACAGCAACCTGGTAGCTGCTAAAAAAGAAGCATTCATCATTTTTTTGTGTTTTGTAATCATTTTGTGCTGCAGAGTGCTCAGAAGTAATATCCATGAAAATGATTTAAAGGTTTTTAAATTAAGGAACTGTAGTAAAGGAAATGGAGACAGGTGTAGAACGCCTCGGAACATCAACTGGGAGCAGCCACCTCCAGACTCAATAGTGTGTACTTCTCTCAGTACTTACTAACTGTAAGAATCCAAAGCGAGGGTGTTCATCAGTGTGACGATGCTTTGGCTTAGGCTTATTGTTAGCTGAGCTAAACCACCTGATTCTGATTTGTAATTTCCAACAGCTAATTAATCTTGGTGGACTTAGATTGTTTGAGCCCTGCCCAGCCCTTCTCTAGTGGTTTGGGCTGCCCGTGTTGGAGGCCAGCCCTGACTACGTGCAGGTGTTTGGGTGGTGAGGCAGAGCTGGGAAAAGCCTGCTTTGAAGCTTTTCCTCTTTGCTGGGGGGCTGTGCTGGAGCTCAGGCCCTTGCTCATTGCCTAGTCCTACTGACTTCACCTCAAACCTGCCTCAACTCTGGTTGCTGTCACCCAACTGCTCTTCTTCTCCAGGTAATGTGGGACTGTGTGTCTTGGTGATGAGGTTGCTGCCCTGCCGACCCTGCCAGCCCCCCTGCTCTGGAGGTGCAGCTGGCCCTTGGTGCTTCCTGACAACTGTGTTTTCCCTGCTGGGAAGCTCAGTCCACGAGCTTCTTGTGCAAAACTCTTGGAGTTGCTCCCAGGGCTTTTTGACTTAAGAACTTTTGTGTCTAGTGGTTTTCTTGGAGTTTCTGTGTTGAATATTATAGTGTAATAAGATTAGCATGTAAAGGTCATTCATTCTGGCTGTAGTAGTTAATGTTCTTCATAGCCCATTTTTCTATGGAAACAAGAGGTGTGTAACCATGTTGTCTGGACACTTGCTTTTGTCAGACTTCTTTACTCAATTTGATTTAGATTTGAAACAGGTAGTGTGACCTTGAAGCCACAAAGCTTCTATATATGTCATGACAATTGGGAGCTCAAGGGAGAAAACAAAACCCAGTTCATGTACATTAAAGGTACAAAAGTCATGCTTTTTAAAAATTTGAGCTTTGTTAATTGTGCTGGTTGCAGAGCTGCCTGGAGTCTTCTGTTTGACTGAGACCAGGTGTGCAGTTAGTATCTGAAGGAGTGAAATTTTGTATTATTTAGTGGATGTTTTCTTTTTACTCAAAGAACCTGATAGCTGCAGTGATTGTTCTGAATTATTTTTTTCTCTAGCTCTTCATATCCTAGATAGAAAAGCCTTAACAAGTCCCCATTACGCTTTGCTTCTGATTCCTGCAGCTGTTAGGTTTGCTTTTGCATATGCTTTCTCCAGTTCAAACAAAAGAGATGGCACATTTATGGTGGCAGATCCAACAATTGTTGTGGGTCTTGTCGAGAGAGGGGAGTCTCTCCCTCAACCTCGATAACATTGTCAGTGTAGCCATACAGGTCTAGAACTACTTCACGTTATTTTTGCTACTGCCACTTACTCAGGTTGTAACCTTACTCGTTTTGCACCCTTACCCACCCCCCCCACCCCCCATCTATAAAAATGTAGATAGGTACCAGTTTGCAGGATTCATGTAAAATACTTGTAAATCATCTCAGTACCTTTAGATGAGAGGAATGTTTTTTTAAAAACAAGATGACTTTTGGTTGCTACAAACACAGAGTAACTTGACAAAGCCATGCAGAGGGTATGTGTGTGCAAACATGGAGAAAGACTTTCAAGAAATGCTAGGTAGCATGTATGTAATTGCATATTTAAGCATGTATATTTATGTGAAAAAATTGAAGATACTTTGTATTTCTATAGTGTTTTATACCAATGGACCCTATTAAACATCACCTGGTATTAAAAAGTAACTGTTTCTAGATTGAAATGAAGCAATTGTTTAGGGATAAGAAATAGAGAAATAATTGCATAAAACCTGCAGTATATTATTTTTATAAGAACCTCGCGTAGTTCTTTCCTGTTGTCGTTTAGCCAAAAACAATTGCCTAATCAAGCATGAATTGGATTTTTGATTTGTTTTAAATGCTTAAGTGAATTTCAGTTCATTTCATTAAGTTTTCCCCCAGATAAGCATTTGAAAAATGCAGAAGAGGTGAAGAGGGGACAAAAATAAAGGAAATGAAGATGCTTGTCGCAGGTCTTAAAATCTGGCTTCACAGTATTTTTATATTCATGAAAGACATAACCTTACTGATCAATTATAGTCTGTACAGCCATGTGAGAAAATACTGAAGGTGATCTATAATTAAAAATAGTATTTCCAGAATGTGTGTTTAGCGGTAAAGTCCCAGAATTTTTCTACATATGTTGTAATGTAATCAGGGAAATTCACCTGCAATTAACAGGTGAAAACATTAATGATGTGAGAGAGTAGCTTGGCTAGCCTAAAGGAAAAGAAGCATTGTGCTTCCTTCTTAAGACATGACGTAAGCAGTGGTCTCTCCAGTGCATTAAAAAAAAATCCAGCACAGATCATAAAGGCTTCACTGGGGAGGAAAGAATTGGACCATTACACATTCAGTATTCTCAAAACTGAGTATTCAGAGTGGGTGTGTTTTAAGTTTCTACTAACATCTCCTTTATAGGTTTTCAAAACTAATGTTACACTGAAAATTTCAAGACCATAGTGGGAACAGGGGACTGCTAGTCACAAAAAAAACCCAAGATAATGAATAGGAATTTGTTCTTACGCTGCATCAGGGCCTGTTTATCATCTCCCATAGGAAACATATACTCATGGCTGTGTTTGTCTTTATGGTACTGCACAGGTGTCTGTTTTCTCCCCCCCTTGGATGTGGCAGGGATTCTATTTGCACAATGCAGCTGCAAGAAGTACTGACAGTCAAGTGGTTTTTCCTTGGAAAAGCAGTATTTTCACACACAGAGGGGAGCAGTTGTAGCAAGACCAACTTCTCTTGTCTCCCTGTTGGGAGCTGCAAAGCAAGACCTGTAGTTAGACGCTGTCTTCTTTCCAGCTCTCTGTTTGCAATGCTGGCAAAAGTGCAGGGCAGGGACTAATCCTCTTGGAATGCAGCAATTATCACTAAATAAGTATTAATTGCTGCAGTCCAAGGGGATTAGCACAGTTGAACCCAATTACAGCAAAGCGAAGCTTCACTGTAAGGCACTACAGGGCATTGAAATGCAGTGAAGCAATGTAGGACTGTCAGTCCGCAACATTTTGTCAATAAAAGTTGTGGGCTTACACGCTGTAAACAACAGACTTTTTCTTTTCAGTGTATTAACTCTACTGTGTGAATGGCATCCCTTGCGGGGGGCTGCGGCTTGCTCGCCAGAGAAAATTGTTGCTTGTTTAACACCCATTATCTTTGTGTGAACATCCCCAAAAATTATTTCAATACTTCTTGAGTTAGTTCTGGCACTACAGCTGTCAATCCCTGCTGGATTGGGAGCAAGACTCTGCTGTCTGTCTGGATTCTCCTGTCTCTAAAGTTGGCCAGCTCCCAGCTCCTCCATCAGGTGATGTAGGTATTAATTTTGCCTGTAAGTACTAACTGTATAAAATAGGCTTAGGAGAACTTCTGATAGCTGACCTGTTTTCAGTCCCAGCGGTCTGCAGTGATGATTACAGGCAAGCTCTCTGTGGTAGCAATACATGAGCCAGAGGGCAGTGTGTAGTTATTTTTTTAATCCGCAGTTTGACTGGGGTGTGGGTTTGTTTTTTAGTTTTCATTTATTTCCTGTTAAAACTGCAAACCCTGCTGCTTTTTTTTAATAGTACAGTCAAAGCATAACCAGTAAGCATGAAAAGGGGATGTTTCAGGGAATGAATCAGCCCCTTGCATTAGAGCTGTTCCAGGATTTCTTGTGTCCAGAGAAAGAATGGCATATTGATGCACAGAACCAATTGAATGCATACCTTGTCTATTTTCTGAAAGATGTTATCCTTACAGATAATGAGCTGCACCTTAACCAGCATTAAACACAACTGAGTTGTACTTAGGGACCACTTCAATTCCCTGACCCATTCTGTTTCAGAAACCATAGATCAAATCTTGCAGTCTTCCCAGTGCAGGTAATTCTTGAAATGCACTTTCCTCCACCTGTGTGTTTAGATAGAGTCAAGTTTAGCTGAGAGCTTTTCTTAACCCAGCAGGGAGGGTTTTATGTCTCCGCTGTGGCCTTGTCTGTATTGAGAAAAATAGCTGCTGGTTCAGCTGAACTAGTGTTGGCATTCATTTCTAGTCCAGTGTTAAAGTTCTTACGGTCTAACTGAAGTGAGTAAACTAAAACATCAGTATAGTTTAAACTGTTGGTAAAAATGCATGTATGAGATTGCGTAATGCACAACGTGGGCAGAAGGTGCCAAAGTTTTTACTGTGCTATGTAGTTCCTAGAGATGCAAAGACCAAATAGGCTGAAAAGAAGGCGACACTCTAAGAACATCATTCCTCATCATGTAACTGCAAACTGTATGAACACAGAAAAGCTTTTTCCTAGAGAAGAGACCACTTCCCCTTTATCTTTTTCTGTACTCCCTGACTGCATGTGATTTGCATCTCCTATGCCGTGCTTGTGAGAATAACTCATAATACAAGCACGATTGCTCTTTTGTATACTTCCATTGTATTTAGATTATAATGATAAGCTTGCCTTATTTCAAAAGCTGAGGGATGGGGAGGAGAGAATTTCTAGGGGCACTGTCATGCAAAGCCTTTTTCTGACTCTACCACACTTCTAAATGAAGTCTATATACTCTATTTCTCTGACCTTTCCCTATCTAGACATCAAAACACACTGGCCCAACTGCTGTTCTCTCAGTGTGCCTACTGTTGCCATTAATCTCCCTTTCTTATACAGCTCTTCATTCCTTTTCCTTACCTTTGGCCTCAACACTTTATTCAAAGTGATAATTTGCTGGCTTTCTGCTGGAGGGGGAAGCTATGATCAATAACAGGAGGAGACAGGGGTCAGCAGAATAGTGATGAGCAGTGCCATTTGCTCCTCTGAAAATACTGTTACCCAAAAATATCAATAACTAATATGATATTATTTTACCTTTTTGATAAAGTGTCAGTTAGATTTAGGCAGCCTGCAGTGGGAACAGGGGTCTCTCTCCCTTCACTAATTCCTTATTTCAGCCAATCTTCTGTTACATGGGGAAGTGGACAGAAAGGGCTTTATCCAGCTCGTGTTGGAATAGAGACCGTGTACCTGAGCACAGCCATTTCTGGGACTAATGACACCTCTTTCAGCTTCAATGCATGGTGGCTCTCATGGGCAGTGCTTTGCCTTCTGCCTGGCAGTGAGTCAGAGCCCATCTCCAGCCTTCCCTTGCAGCTTTTGGGGTAGAAGAGCCACAAAGAAAACCCTCCCCAAGGCTGGGGAAGAGCAGAAGCTCAGCAGTGGAGTCTAGGTATCACAGAATGGCATGCAGCGCTAGGTTTTGGTACTAGTAATACTAATAATTTTGGTATTGGCTGATACAATATATAATAATTATTAAATAAAAGCATAATACTGTTTATCAGTGTATTAGCCTTCATTACTCCAGACAGCAAGGTGACAAATTTCTTTGTCTCCTTCTTCCAAGAACTTCAATTTACTTTGAATTCAAGAGACTATAAATCCTTATGTCTTATATGCACAATAACTCTCACCCTGCCAGTTGTCTTTATACTATTGGGAAATAGTTACCACCAGTCTTGTTCCTGTACCTGCTGGGGATGCACATTCCTCTTTCTTTTTCTTTTCTAAGAATTAGAAATGGAAAAAAAAGGTAATTATTCATTGAGATACTTGTGCTTCCTCCCACCCCTAAGCTCTGATCCTGAAATGTATTAGTAGTATTGCTGTTGTAAACACTCAGCTATCTTCTGTTGAGCCAGTTGTATTTTGATTGGGGGGGGGGGGGGGGGAAGGCTGAGTTTCAGGCTTTAAGGTGCATCTAAGTCATGTTTTCAAGCTTTTCTAATTCACAGTTGTTTAAAATGTACTTTTTCTTTCTGTTAATAAAAGTGAAAATTTTTATTTGTTCACATTTGAAAGGAGCACAATATTGTGAGATTCCTTACAAAATGAGAGTTGGCATCACTGTGTCAAGTGGTATGGATTTCATATAAACGCCCTAATGCTTTGCTGGAGAAATTACTTCTGTCTAATGTCTCCTTCACAGGAAGATTTTTCTGAAAATCCAGATTTCACCTTTCTTAATTTCATCTCATTATGCTGGGTTTCTTCTCCCCTCTATTGCCCTAAATGAATCCTTTTATTAGTGGCTGCTGCTTCTTAATAATAATAATAGTAATGCAATGAGAAATGTTGAGGAGGAAGTACCCCTAACCACACCTTGGCTCTCCCCTGGCTTTTTTCCTTATGCATTTGAAAATTCTGTGGTGGTTGGTTTGATTTTTTTTTTTTTTTTTGCTTGGCTTTTTTTTTGTTTTCTGTTATAAAGAAACCAACACCAAAAAAAAAACACCAAACAAAACAACTCCCAGGTGTCCTTGATTCTCTTTGAGTTCTAGTCCCTTGTTTCCCTTGTCTCCCTTAAGACTTAAGCTTTTACAGATAAAGAAATTAACTGCCCTGGCTTTAGTAAGGCTAATTTGAAAAGCATGGCAAGGTGCTCAGGTAAAAGCATAATGAAATTATTTAATATTGTTAACACAAATCAGTTTGTGTTCTTCTAGCTCATAGTGCGAAGTGTTCTCCAGAGTGACATTTGCTGGGTTACTGCTAAAGCGTGCTTATTCTGTTGCCTGTGTGGTTATCCACCGCTGCCTACAGAGTGCTGCTTTAATACCGCCTGATTTGATCGCTAGCTCGGCTTCGCAATGAAACAAGCGTTGTGATTCTCCTGGCTCAGCCTGCCGCTCACCACCACCCCAGCCACTTTTGACCTGGGGGGTCAACATCAATCCAGCTAAACAAAGGAGACTCCAACGCAGCCTCTTTTGCTCGTGGTTTTGTGTAGCTAGCTGCAGTGATCTTATTAGTCCCCTCAGAGCAGCAGAAAAACTAGGGCATTTTCGCTTTCACGCTGGGCTGCTGGGTTAGTCAGTCGCACGTACGTGTGCAAGCCGGGGCTGTGTGCCCAGCCGCCGGGCCCGGCAGAGGCAGGCACGGGAGAGCCCGGGGTGGCAGGGGCTTAGGGCAGCGTGGGCGGCACCGCAGTCGTCGTGCTGGGTGGAGAACGTGGCCCTGCGGGAAACCAGCCTTCGCCAGCATGGCTGCCAGGCAGACCTGCTCCGTTTTGTGTCGCTCCGAGGATGGTGTTAACGGACCAGCCCACGACATGGGGCTGGAAAGCCTTCTTAGCCCCCAGAACGCAGTCACCTTCAAACCACTCGTGCTGCTCCTGGGGTGCGCCGGTCTCCCTCGGGATCTGTCGCTAGAGGACAGCTTCAAGCAGCAAGAAGGTTGAATCTCGTGGCCCACTCAGTAGGTAGGAGTGGCATGTGTAGCTGGAGGCTGCCAAGCTTTTTGTTTCAAGCCAAGCGAGGGGGAGATGGACGCTGTGCTCTCCCACAGAGATGACACAGGCTCTCCTCCCTACGGGCTGCGGTGGCTTCAGAGGACAAAATGGCTCCAGAGCTCTGCACGCGCGGATGCTCATTCGAAACACAAAGATGCGATGTGTTCACATCAAAAGGAATCTCCATTTCATAGACGGGTACAACTGAAATGAGGCAGGCAGTACCCGTTGTGCTGGTATTTTATGTCCCGTGGCCGCCGTCTGCAAGGACAGACAGAGCCCAGCTCCCCCTGATGCCAGCCATCCCATAGCCCTGAGAGTGCAGCCACTCTCGGTTGCTCATGGTAAGGCCATATTTCAATTAGATTTAGAAAGGAACTTTACGTCTTTACCAGTTTAGCCAGCTACTTGTTCAAGAGTGACTATAACATACAATTTTAAACTTCTATTTGTGCCATACTGCACACTGGACATAGTTATATAGTATCCCTTTTGAAGTCAGGCTGAATTTGATACCACGTATCCTCTCTAGGCCCCTTAGAGATCAGGAGCTGCTGACTGGGATATCCTAGGAACTGTCAGACAAACTGGAAAAAAATCCCACCAAAAACCATCTTGCAAAGCGAGAAAGAAAGAAAAAAATGCAAAAGGAAACCCCAAACATCAATACCAAGAATGTAAACCCCAGACCTCAGAGGCTGCGAAGCAGAGGAAGGCGCGTGCTTCGGTGCCGCTGCCGGCAGGTGGACTCCGAAAGCCCTCATAGGAGGTGAGCTTCCTGCGGGGCCGGCAGACGAGCAAAGCCCGTGGAGGTGCCTCTTCTCCTCCTCCTCCTCCTCGCCCCGCACCTGCGGCCTCCCGCTCCCCAGCACCGCTCAGGGGAGCAAGATGAAGTGGAGGAGGATCGCGATCTTTGCCATCCTGCAGGCGCAGCTCCCCGTTACAGGTAAGGCAGGCTTTTATTTTACAAGGAGCTCTCTTAGAGCTCTTTTGAGGAAAGAGCGCTTTGTTTCTGTGGGGGATTCACCACCATTTTGGTAGCAGGAGGGTATTGCATGAGGACCTCAGCCATGTCTGTCCTCCTAATCATGGCTGGAATCATGGCTGCCTGTGAACGGGGCAGCAGGACTCGTCGTGTTGAACTGCCCTGCTATGAAGAGACCCTCCGGAGGGCTGGGAGGAGGAGGCAAGGACAGCCATTGCTGTTGGTATGGCCTCCTCTCCTGCCGGAGTGACTGCCACAGCTGAACAACAACTCGTAATTAAATAAGGCTCTCAGCCCTCACCTGCGCAGCTTTCCTTGTGATTTAAAAGGGGAAATTTGATACAATAATGAAAATTTAGTCACTTGCAGTAATCTGCACAAGAAAGGCTTTTAATTTAGTTAGGGAAAATTAGAGCCGCGTTGCTCGTAACGGCACGTTGGGCGGTTGGTTTGCAGTAAACTGCATACCAGGCGGGCTGGAAATAAGGAGGTGTAGGTGATGAGAAAAAAGACAGGGTCCTTCCTTTTGTGTCTCTGCCTTCATGCTTGTCTCTGCTAGACACACCATAAAATGAAGTCATTTTGACCTTTATATGTTTACTTGTGGTGGTGTATACACTGGCCCCACTTAGACAGAAAATGAAACGGCTTTGGCATGCACAAATGTTCAAAAGTCACATTAATTTTGGGAGAGAGGAATGTACTTAGTAGGTTTGTAGGTCAAAAGAGCAAGAAAATTGAATTTACATTGCGAGAAGGCCTCAGCCTGAGTTTGGAGAAGTCAGCCAATATTAGTAGGCCACATTTGAGCATGTATTAAAGCAAAATTCACTGGAAGAGTTTCCCCCACAACGTATGCCCTGAATGTACTTAACATACCACCCTTACTTACACTGAAGACCCTTGGTTACTGCCACAGACTTTTTATTTGAATGTTTTCTAGAGATTAGAGAAGGGTTTCACAGCCACTTGCGAACGCTGTGGGACTAGTTCTGGTAATTTGTGGAGGTTGTGTTTCAGGAGGGTTTTAAGCAGAGTCGTGTGCTCTGTGGTAGGCATGCCTTCTGTTCAGCCTCTGGGGCCTCTCTCCCTTTCTGATACTTAAGTATGATACTTCTGGTACTTACATTTTGTACATTGCTCTGCATCCATAGATGCGTATAAGGCTATAAAGGTAGGGAAATTACTTTAGGTCAAAATGTGTCTGCAAAAAATCTTTTTGCATTTTCTCCTTTTAATCTGTTACAAGATATCAGTAGTTCAGGCTCCTATTTGTACACTTTTAGCAGAGAACTTTTATTGAAAAATAAATATGTAATACAGTTTGCAGATGGGTAAAGATTTGTCGGGGTCTCTGGTGCAAAGCTCTTGGGGGTATTCACACTCACAAAGAATACATGGGATCAAATTTTGAACAGGCTACCATTGCCATTGATTTGGAGATGGTTGCCTGTGGATTTGAGGGGAAGTATTTTTTGATTGGATACCCGTAATAGTTCGAAGAATAGTAGTATTTAGCCTAAGAGAATAGGTAGAATAAAAGAAATGTAGCACAAAACTTGTGGAATTGTTGCTACATTATTGTTGCAAAATACACAGTAATAAAAATGTAAGATGAGCATGAATTTATTTCAAAGATGAGACCAAACAGATGGCTTTTTCAGCTCAGAGCTATGAACAGAAGCAAAGATCTGCTGCTGCCTGGAGTGTTTTCAAGCCTTCTTAGAGTGAAGTGAACTTTTATTTTTTCATAAAACAAGCTCGGAGTGGACAGAGATTCAGTAAGCTGCATACCACCTTACAGTGAGTTCGTTCCACGTCACTATACTACTTTTTGTGCTTGTTCTTCAAATGGTCAGTTCAAAGATGCTACCAAGGTTGGGACTAATGAACTTGCAAAGCCTTTCCTTTTGATCTTTTGAGTACTGAAGTAAATATGTCAGGTATGAGAAAAAATTCTTTTAAAATAAATAATTCTAAAGATGGGCCACAAATTCTGATGCAGATTTTGAACTGTTGACACCAGACCACAAATTTCGGAATGCTTAGACTTGGCCTCCAAGCTATTACAGAGGGAAGCCATATCATATACAATTTATTTTCCTGTGTTTCCCCCTTCTAAGGTACAAAATCGTACATCTGGAAGTTTAGCTGAGGTCCTTCTGTAACCCCTCTGTTAAAAAGTGCATAAAAATAAATAACTTTGAGCAGATGACTTGATTAATTATGTTGTTCATTGAGACATAAGAAGAATATTAAAAGACTTCTACCCAAATATCAAAATTTAAATGGCAAAAATCTTTGTACATTTTACAGAGATTTTAGTCTGAAGTATGACGGGCTTCAATGGTAATAAAACAGTACTGTGGGCAATATTGTAGAATTGCTCCCTTTTTTTTTTTTTAAAGCTGATGAGATGACACTTTGACTTGTACAAATACACAACGTGTGCATGTATATAAATATATGTGCAAGAGTTCTTCAAGGACATACCTTCCCTGTTTTTCACTTCTTTACAAAATTGCTTTTCTCAGAATTGTCTGCTAAACAGAATTGGACGGTGTCCTGTTTTTTGCTAACTCTGCGGAAACTAAAACATGTCAGCCTTTGGCAGATATTACTTGTACAGCTTATTTTCACAATGTTTTGCTGCTCTGCATGACTGTGTCTTCTGCCCATTGGGCGCCATGATGCCAGGAACCTTTTTTCAATCGGTTCATGGACAGGAAGATAAAATGGACAGGTAATGTGTCTTAGGGTTCATTTGTTCCTTCTTTTTCATCAGATGACCTAGCAGGTCTGGAAGCTACAAGATTTGTAAACTAAAAGTTGTTTACAAGTCTATCTGGGAAACACAAACAAGTAAATACAGACTATTTTGGCTACCATCCTCATATCCTTATGCACTGTCTTAAGTTCTCCTAGCTGAATTCTTGTTACACCTAGGGGAAAAAAAAAATCTAAAGGCTTAATTTTACATGTTTTATTTCCTTTTTCTCCTGCCTGTTCACAATGATTCATTAATAATTCATGGAAAAAAAGATGAACTGGCACATTAGCGAATGGAACAAAATGTAGGCAAATGTAGCCTTTCTTTGTAAAGGGATGTTTGTTGAGCTCTTGCAGTGCTATATTCAATTCTCTAATGCTTGTTATAGAGTAAGTGCTTTCTATCTGAATGCTTCCAAGCAAAATTCCTAATGAGTGAAGTAATAAGTTAATGATCGCGTTCCTTTTGGTTTTTCATGTACGCTAGATGGGAAGCATATACAAAATAGAGAAAGCTATCTGAAAATATATTTATATTTCTCCTGTGTAAGTGTGTTCTTAAGTAAGACTAGGTGGATAAAAAGCCAAAGTGGGGGGACAAATAGGAGGTTCACTAGCAGCTTAAAGGGGACAAGAACTTGATTTATGAATGAATGTTCATGTGAGGAATGCTTTTGACAGCCATTTTCTGTTATTCACACAAACTTGAATTGGGACTAGCACCATGAGTAAACCTATAAGCAAGGAAGAAAAGATACGTGTATATATATAGAGAGAGATATAATATGTATATATAAATTGTTTCCTAACTAGCTCCAAACTGTAACCAAACTCCCTTTAAAAAAGAAAGAAAAAAATACTTTCTTGCACAATTGCAGATAACCATCGAATCCCCCTTCCCTCCTCCAATTCATCATATATTTGAATGTCTATTTTATATGTAGAACTGTAAGATGCATCGGCTATTCTGGCAAGAAAATAGAGTACGTTTTTAGGGTGGCGTGAATGGAAGATACAACTTCTTAAAAATACTTAAAATATTTATCCTGTTAAAGGTATTTACTTTGTCCGTGTGCATGTGTACTTGTAGGTATATTGTTGATTTTCACTGTTCTACTGATATGACTTCGATCAACAGCTAAATTAAAGGTTCGCTGATGTTTCTTTTTAGCATTAAGAAAACCATTTATGCTATTACAGAGTCTTTGAGAAGCTGAAATTTTGCAGATTTTTCTGATTTGCACTGTTGTATAATGTAATATTTTGAGACTGGTTTTGCATATTGTTTTCTTAATTAAATTCAGTTCTGCAACTGTAAAAAATACTTAGTGTTTTTAGCTTTTAAAATACAACAGTGCAAATAATTTTTTTTTTTTCAGGAAAGCAATGAAGGCATTTAACTCCACTTTGTCCTATGCAACTGATTTATAACATCATATATAACAGATAAAATGTGCAGGCAAATTAAAAGCTTAGTCTGCAGTTCTTCAGTCTGCTCACTCAAATGCACAGATCTCGGGAAACAGTGGAAGTGCATGTATTTAGCTGCATACAATGGGTATATCCATCTTTGTGAAAGTTAGACTTACTGATGTGTAGTTCTGTCAATCCTTTGACAATTTAGCTATTAAAAATAGAAGTGAAAACATCTAGCTCCTAAGCCTCAGAGCTCACAAGCGCTGGTGTCTGTGCAAGTTCTATTTAAGGGATAGAAGCCATCTCAATTTTTGAACCATATAGTTTGAAATATTTGAATCCCTACAAGTTTCCTAGGAATAAACCATCAACCTTTGGAAGCCCTTTATGTATTTTGTTCTCAATACTTTGTTATATATCTGTCAAGTCTTACGAGAAGAAGAACAGCAAGTTTGGAGTTTTCCATCTTCACGTACTTTTGGTATGTGAGAGTATGTTAAACATCGTGCTTCTGGCAAGCAGGTTGCGAAGCCTGATGAAATACTATTTGGCCTATTTCCTTCATGGGATGTAATTGTACTGAAAACTTAATCTATATCCTGCCTTTTTCTGAGTAGCAGAACATTTTTTGAATTGGTTATATTTTTAAGTGAAGGAAAGACCATAATGATAACACGACTCTTTGAAAACTCGGATAACATGGAGGTGAAATATATACCAAATTAGAATTTGATGGAAGCTGACAAGGGAAAAAGGTTGGAAAATTTTCCACAAATGATAGCATAAACTGTAGTAGGATACACTTAATAAGTCTAGAGGGTGGCTAAGTTGTCAAGACTTTTGTTTTTTGGTTTGGTTGGTTTGGTTTTGGTTTTGTTTTGTTTTTAAGAAATCTCGCCATATATGATTTACTTAAAATTCAAGCTGTTGTCTTAGGTGAAAATCTTAACTTTCACCATGAATAAACTTTGTAAAGGAAACCTTGAAAATGCAAGCCTGCATAGCTCCAGAAACGGAAAAAGAGCAAACCAGCTATATAACCTGTCACTTATAATTTTTTTTTTTTTTTTCCAAGGCAATTGCTGTTTTGGGGGGTGATAGGCCAGCCTGCCACAGGATGCTGCAATGCTCATTGGCAAGCACTGAAAATAGTCTCCTGGTCAAAAAGAAAGCACATCAAACATTTAGAACCAGAGAACACTTAGAGAAGCTTTCCGAAGAGCCCCCAAATTTGAGTTGTAAAAACAAATTAACAAATTTTATTATTTTTAAAAAAAAGTCAGAGTAATGAACTGAAACACTTTTCTAATGCAATAAGATGGGATATCCAGGAAATTAATGAGGGAATACTAATTTGGGTGGTGTTTTATTTCAAGTAGGTGTACATTGGCCATTGAGTAAAGGAAAGAGCTGTGTGACTAAAAAACCTATTTTCTGGTTGTTCATCCAAATTTTATAATCCGTTTGTTCCATCCAGGATGTTTTGCATTCATTTCACTTAGAATGTTGCTGTCATCTGCATGACAGCCAAACCTGAAATAAACAGAGCCATATATTTATAAAAATGCTTCCCAAATATTTAATGCGTAAGTATGCATTGTAAATTCATTCCAATTTGCCATGGTGTATATCGCCTCACAAAGCAAACAGAGGCTCGGGAGGGGCAAAACAGAAAAATGTCTAGTTGGTAACTGTTAGATGCGTGAGAGCAAACCCTCATACTTGCACAGATCCTGGAAGTGGATTGAGGTTCTTTGCACAGGCATCTGTATATAGGAGCAGGGCCCAAACTAATTAAATACTTTGCAAAACGTTTATTTTTATTTTGAATTAGTTAATACAGAAGTTCAGCTCAAACTAAAAATTAACATACGATAATGTATTACTTATCAGATCAATTTGAAGCAAGAGTTTGGTATAGTGTGACAATGTCACATTCATAGTTATCAAATGTTTGTTTTGTCATTCAGAAATAGCTGAATGGTTTGAATGATGCCTTTTAAAATTATACACAAATTGCGTTCCTGGGCTGGGATCTTACAGCTCACAATTAGTACAGCAGAATTTTAAACCTTTGCAAAGAAAAATTTTTACTCTTATCATATGATACATTATGGCCATATAATGACTATAATATTAGATCATTTTTTTGGTCACGCATCAGCAAGCTTCAGTCAGAGAACCCAACATCAAATCTTTGGTAGGAGAAGTCGTTTCTGTGTCTATCCGCTATGTGTTGTTGCAATTTACGTTGTTTCCCGCCCAGCCATGTAAAATCAATTGCAAGAAAGAAGTCTTACCAGAATTATGTGGAGTCATCTCCCTCTCTTTCTCTCTCCATGACGTGAATTTGCACGGTATCATCACTTTGGGCTTTTATGTAAGTAAGGTAATTTCAGCAGCACTTTGTGCAAGCATGCAGGTGCATTTCTGAAGACTGAAAAGTAGAATAAAGTCTTGCAAGTTGTGCTAAGAACCATATTCTGAAGGAAGGAAGACAGGATACAGAGAGAGAGAAATAATATGTAATTGGTACCTTGTAAAAAAAGTCTACCTAAACTAAAGATACTTTCTAAGAAGCAAGCAAACAATTCTGTGAATTACTCCGAGTATAGTTGCTCTGTTCATAAAATGTCTTGTAGCAATTTAGTTTCTTTTGATAATTTTTGTAAAGAATGTTATTTCAATTCTACAGATTTCTTCCAAACAGCTTGCTGCTAATTTTCAGGATTCATTTGTTATTTTATGTTATTTTATGGTTTATTACCTAAAGGTATGATACCTGACTGAGTTACTGTGCTCAGGTGAGCTCATTCTTGAAGTCTCAGTCATTATGGACTAGAACCTGTTAAGGGAATTTGTAATAAAAGATTTTCAGGAGAGGTGTATGGGAGTGGTGCTGTATGAAGTAATACAAATATGCATTTTTCTATTTGAATTTTTATTATAACTTTTTATTTTCATATTTCTCAGGAAATGCAAAAATTCATGCTATTAATATTGGTTCAGCATGTAATAGCTTGTTGGAATTTGAAGAGTTACAAATGCAACACAACCAAAGTAATCCATGTGATAATTAACTGACTTTGGAGGCTTGTACTAGTGATAGATTTGAACTCGTGTTTATTTGTTACTTGCAATTTTTTCTCTTCATTTACCTGTAACATGCTCTTCATTAGTAATGGGCTTCTGGTTCTTTCAGTCTCTCTCTGGACATGTAAATTCTCTGCATAAGTTTTGCTGGGGGGGTTACTCTGATGAATGAAGTATAAGAATTAAATCTTTGCAGGTGGTAAGCTGAAAGAAATTTGGTGAAAGTAAATGAGAGAAACCCACCATTTTCAACAACCATCCTCAGATTTTCCTTTTCCTGAGAAGGAAAGGGAGTAATACCACATCATAAGTTGCCTCATTTTTAACTTCTTGAAACTATCGATCTTTTAAATGTAAAACTGAGCATTCGTGTATTATGAGCATGATTATACCCAGTGGACCAGAAGGTTATCCCATCTGGATTTCCAGCAGAAGGTCAAACACCATTCCAGTTACTTTAAAAAATGAGCATCTAATATATGCCATAAAGGCTTTCTAGAATTTCGCTTCTCGGAATAAGCATCTAAAATGGGGGGAAAAAAAATCTCTAAATCTCTTTCAGTAAAATTAGTTTTAATTCTGTTTTCAGTAGGACCCAGTCTCACTTCTATTTGAGTAGGGAGGTGATGGGAGCTTTGCCTACACACGCACACCACGCTGTATATGAGCAGAATTATGCAGTGGATGCTAGCACCCACAGCGCAGTGCCGTAACCGGGTCCGTGTGGGTCAAGGCACAGATGGGTGGCTGTGGACTGCCAGCGAGCCATAAAATACACTCACTTGAAAGCCCAAACTGCTGCATGGAGTGATTGCTTTTTTTCATCCCCATTTCTGGTAGATGGCCTCTACTTTCTGCATCAAGCTCAATATAGTTTTCTGAGAATATGGATTTCTTTTTCCCTTGCAAATTAGGAATAATTTTATTGAAAATAGCACAACATTGTCCATTTTCGTTATACAGAAAGTTTGCAAAAGAACTCGGAGTAATTTGTGTTAAGGCAACTGCCTCCCAGATGATTAGCAATACTGTCTTAGATGTGATGTAAAGTTCTGATGAAGACTGCTTGTAACTTCAAAATTATGGTCCATCTCCAAAAGTTTGAAAATAACTACACATCTTCAATAGTTTTGTTTTTTGCAAGAGCCTTGCCTAAAATATAGTGAAATGTGAAGAGTTACGCGTATTGTGTTTGTTACTTGACTTTTTTTTCTAAGGGTGCATTTTGATCACGTCTCCAAGTGTTTCTCCTTGACTCAAATGTTAAAAAAAAAAAAAAAAGATTCTCACAAAATTGCTTCTCTCTAGAAGAAGCAGCTTTAATTTACCTTCTTTTGAATTCTCTCTTAAATTTCAGGTGTCTCTAGTATTAAATTGAACTAGACATAACTGGAATTTGCCCTCTCCTGTCTATTCATACAGCTAAATTAATGTCTTTTCTTCTAATAACTCAGATGTTCTTTTACTACTTGCCTCAAAACCCAGCAGCACTATAATGCATTTGTTGCTGCTGTTAGCTGTGTCTCTTCTGACGGAAAAGCAGCAGCAGATTTTCAGGCTTGAGACAATTTTTTTCTTTTTTTTTTTTATATAACTCTCTTAAAGAACTTACAGATACGAACCTTCAGCCCTATCTTATTGTAACATCTTTTCCAAGTTGTTTTTATCTGATTTTATCTTTCTCAGCTGCAAAGTAGTAGCTAACAGGTTTGCCCCCTTTCTCTCTTGCTGCTCTTTTTACATCTTGGGCCAAATGTCTATTGGTTAGACATGATGGCTTTAGTAGAACGAATATCAGGTTTAAAATAGAACTTAAAGGGAAGCAACTTTCTTCAAAACTTTGCAAGATTTCCCCCCACCCCACCCCGCTTTTTTCCGCTGGGGTAAACCAAACCCTTCCAAAGTATTTTTGCGAGACACCAAACAAAGTCTGTGAGTAATTAGTGTTCTGCGTTTGGGAAGAGGGAAACCCAGATTCAAGTCGTTATTCTGTCTGACTCAGAGCAGGAGCTTGAATGGGACTCCCACATGCTAAGCCATTCAAGAGACGCTCGCTGGTTTTGTTGAGAAATTCTAATGGGAGCCTAGAAACATTCCCTAATTAATATGCCATCAGAATTTGTACTGGGAAGTGTTTCTGACGAAGAAGTGTTATCTCAATAAACCTATACAACAAAAAAGAAAATAAATCTCAACTTCAGTTGTAGTATTTTATAGAGTCAGTTTAATCCTTTGCAGCCAATTAATGGAGTACATGTATTTTTGTTCTGCAGAAGACTTAATGATGCTCTTGCCTTTTTTGCAGAGCCTTATAGTAAGGGTCAGCGCTACAGAGTGGAGTGTTTATCTAAGAGTTTCCCCATCCATCCTTGCAAAAATTGTTGTGCTCTCTTTAGTAGCAACTGTATTTCAGCATGACCAGAATCCCTAAGCAGGCTCCTGTGTGTGAGGCTGTCTGCAAAATGGGGCATGGAGGTGGTGCTGTTCTCTTATGCATGGGTATATAAGAATACTATCAATATGAGTACTGATATTATATGCTTATATATTGATGATTCTGCCACTTCTGAAACCACATTGTAATTATACAGGACTGAAAGATTTAGGAGAAGGTGCTAGGCTGCTAAATCTTAAGGGTATGCGGGGATCTGAGGAAGTCAGCAACATGAAATACAGTCAGAAGAGGCAATCTGAGAAATTCCAGCACGTGCGCTGATGTTTCTTGAAGAGATGGATCATCTGGAGCCAGAAAGGAGGGCTTCAGCTATTTAAAAAGATTTAGCAAGTATCTTCACCTCTAAATGTGCTGTCTATATGCTGTAACTGTAATGTGGGGATAGTATTTAGTTTCTGTCAAACTTTTCCCCATCTAATTAGGTCACGTCAGTGTTTTAGTAAATGCCACTTATTTAAACATACCTCAACTGGCTTTAAATTAGGTGTCTTGTTTAGGCAGCTCTCCAGTGGCATCAGCAGGAGTTTTACTTCAGGCAGACTGCTTGGGCATTTACCAAACTGTTCAGACAGATTTTTGCAGCTCACAAGATGACCTATGCTGAAGGAAATGCACTGTTATCAGCTAGCTGAAAAACAATTTAGTGACGTTTTTGTGAGCTGCTGCCACCGCCATAATGACTGCAGCGTATATGAACATTTTGGAATGGAGAAGGTTTCTCATTCTCTGCCTTTGGCTTCAGTGGGGTCTTCACCTCCTTTGAAGCTTCAGGATCATACTATAATAAAAGCATAGTAGTGTTCAGCTTCATGCATAGTTAGAAGATATCTTATACCCAAGGAACAGAGTGCCTCTAAATAGCTATACTGTCTAGCTTTTATTTGTCAATTTGTATGTATAAATGTTTTTACAAAGTGGTTTTATTGAAGTCTGCAGTTAAATAATGTTTAATTCCTAAAGCAATTTTGGTTTAAAGTTTTCATTTTCAGTGGTTTTCTGTTTAACTCCTCATTATCTTGTTTTGTTGTAGTTCTGAATATTTTAAAGTATCTTCTGGTGCTTTTTAATCTATCTGATTAGGAAGATTGCTATTACGATACTAAGAAAAATCAATATGAATGGAATGTAAACTTTTTGAATTGGGAAGTTTGAACTTTGGGATCTTGTCTGAAGGGTTTATAGATAATTCTGACAATTCCCATCATCCTCACAGCTCTACAAAGTCTTTCTCCCCTTAGTGAAACAGTGCTATTTCTTAGATAAAGCAAGAAAATGGAAAAATGGGGTTTCAGGTTTTGTACTTTTAATTGTGGCTGGTTTACTGTGTAACCTCTAGAAAGCCACTGGAATGTGTGTAGGCTTTCCAATAAACCCATGTCCAAGCTTAATCAAGATGGGCCACTCTGTTAGCTGGTTTTGTTAACTTTAAATTGCTTATCTGGTTGTTGATATATGAAGAACACTTAGAAAGCGTTAACACGTGGTCCTGAAGACTATATGCTATTTTAGTATTTGATTAATCAACAAAGAGGTTATTTGCCTATTTCATGATGGTGTTTTGAAAACTGACACCAATCAAGTATCCTTTAGATCCTCCAGTGTAATGTATTTTATATATAGGAAATTAAAATAGTGGCTGTGTCTAATTTGCTGCTACATTCATAGTGACCCTTATTGCTTACAGGACAGCCTTTGCTTGCATTGGGAAAATGACCAACCCTTTTCCTTCCCTCTCTTTAAAAAAACTTTATCATTCTAGATTCAATTGAACTGATGAGAGAAACAAAAAAGTAAGAGCTCCGTTATGGACACGCTGTTAGTCTTCCTGAAGTGGAGAGAGGGAGAAAAAAATAATGTCCTGTACAAACTGTGTGTTATTTCACACTTACAAAGCATCTTGAGCTCTTTAGAAAATGTGCTCTAGAGATGAAAAACATTGTGCTCCATGCAACACATGCATGCTGTCACTGTTCATGCCGGTACAGCTCTTAACGTGATGATATTTAAGCTGGTCGGTGTCTGAGTGTTATTGTTTAGAGTCTGAAGTACTGGGATTGCAAATATATTTGAACAATTATTCTAGCTACCTTTTACTCCCACACAATCACCTGTGCTAGGACCTGATGACTGCCGTGTCTAAATATCTCATTTAGACTAATTAAAACATACATTATTTTTAATGGAAATAATTCTTGCTATTTCAGTAGATGATGAAGTTCAGCTCTCAGCTGTCTGTCTTCCTATAACTGCATGCTGCTTTTCTCACAGGTAGCTCCTGGCTACCGAGGACTTGCCCTGTGCATTAACTATTAACCAGGCCTCAAGGCAAGGCCTTCCTTTGGGGGTTGAGGGCAGTTTATTTGCTCAGTGTACGTAGCCTCTTTTGCCTCAGGCACCGAATAGAGCACCTCAGTCTTGAACTCCCTGGTCTTTGGCTTCCGAGAAGCAAAATTGCCTAAGGGGAGCTATACTTCAGCAGAGCTTTTGTTCAGGGTGTTTTGGCTTATACAGGGCAATATCTGTAATGCGGCTTGGAAAATGCTTGGTGCGCATGGCACTTATCTATTATCTGTGTTGTATGTGAGAACCAGAGGGGTGTGAGCTTGCCTGAAAGCTACTTTGGATTTTTTTTCCAAAGCCTTTCAGTCTTGGGGTCTCAAACCGAGAAGGGACGGGGGAAAGTGTGAAATATTTGACAACAGAGCCCTAAAGGCAAGTGGCGCTTTGAACAGAGTTTATGTATAACTCATCAAAACATTGCCTCTCCAACATCTGTATGTAGCGTGTAAAAGAACACCCACTGGTGTACTTGTGCAGAGGATTTGAGACAGGTGATGGTTGCTGTCTAAAATACACTGGGAGGAGGGAGGATGAAATAAAAATAACAGTGCACATTAGAAAAAATAGCTCTAAACTGGTTGCTGAATTACTTTGGGGGATCAGAAGAAGCATTCACATTATCTAAATAGTTTTGGCATAGGTTATTCTTGGGGAAAAGGGGGTAGAAACTGAATTCTTACTTGGGAGCAGTTTGAGTTTATGGAATGGACTTTTACAGATAGGTGGCTGTAGGAGCAAAAGAGTTTGCCAAGGAGACCTTCCTCAGTCCTTTGTTCTTATTTACATATTTGAGAGGTACACAAGAATACCCAATGTTTAATCAAGCATATTACAGACATTTATGCTACATAAGTTAATGGCTGGATACAAACACAGATGCTATTGACATTGTACAAGTGTATGTGTAGAGAGCAGGACAAAAACATGTGGATGTGTTTGTAAGCATGAGTTACAAGCAGATCTGTGCAAACCCATTAAGTTCATATGTGCTATTTGGTATATTAGCATGAAAATGTGTTTCACTTCCATTATTGAAACCATTTTTAAGTGCAGGTTTAATAAGGATCAAAGATGATCTTTAGCAAGGGTTTGTTTACTGCTATATGCATACATACTAGAATTACAAAATCTACTGATAATCTTTCATCTTTTATCAGATAAAGAGCAATTTTCTGTGAGTAAGGGAAGTTGTGCTACTACATACGTGCAGCCCAAGGTGTGGGGAAGAATGTTTTCTCAGTCGGTGTCAGGAATAATGGAATATTTCTTTTTTCAGCTTGACGTTACTATTTCAAAGGCAGTGAGTGCTACTGCTGCTGGCACCATCTCTGTTTCCATCCTACTTCCTTTCCCTTGCTGAGTACTACCTGGATTTTCTTTTATAAGCAAGAGGTGTGGGTATATCTTTCTACTTACCTTCCCACCAGTGACACATCTCAGATTTGTTATCATTTCTGTAATAGTAAAGACTGCTATTAAATGGTTTGAAAATCCAAACAGAAATCAGGAAATCCAGAAATGTGCATTAATAAATAACTTTTAAAGTTTCATTATATTTGTCTTTCTCTGACCATACTATTTGTATATTCCCGGATGTTCTCCTACACACACATATGTAATGTCTTGCATGTGTCTGGTGCAAATCAGTCATTCTCAGGTATCCTTCCAACCTGACATGCTGAACTTATAACCTAGTCTCTACCTGAAGTCAGTTTTTGAATAAGCAACACAAACTTCTCTCCTTTGATGATCCATGTATGTATTAAAGATTCATCTGTCCTGATTCAACTTCCTAGTATGAAATTGCAATTTCATTATTCTGTCAGCTAGTTTACACGTGCGTTATTCACCCTTTCTTAGGAGGAAGTCTTGTAAACCCTATTTGTGTTCTTATTTTTTCACTCACCTTATTTATTCACTTGCTATTTTTTTTAATACAAATGTGAGATCACGGTAACTAATTACCTTATCGAATTCACACAAGAGGTATAGTCACAATAAGAGCTGGTATAACTAAACCAAATACTTTACAGTACACGTGTATTAGAATGATATACAGGTCTTTACTAAACCACAGAGTTTTTGCTTGGGTAACACAAATATTAATGAAATGTGAGATACTGTTTGAATACATCCAGTTTGCCCTGATCTGTGAAGCATAACATAATTGTTGAAAAATGTCAGATGCAGTACAATTTTCTAATATAAAAAAAGGCTTTGTGTGTTTGTGCCTGCCACCTTTTAGAATTATGTTACTGGAAGTTAAGGGCTAGCAAACTTCCTGGCTTTAAAATATTGAATTTGTTGAATAAAAAGAGCCTGCTAAGAGTAACACCTTTGAGATTATCTCAGAGAAATGTGTAATTTCCCTGCTGTAAGAAAGCTTTAGAGAGAACAAAATTTTTTCAGTCACTCTGTATGGTCAGATTTGCTTCATTATCCCTGAAGGACAGATTGGGAAATGAAAATACACAAAATCAAAACACCTTTCCTCAAACCTCATAGTGGAAGAATTTAGAATAGAAGAACAAAATGATTGTTACTGAGGATAAAATAATGATTTGACCTGCTCACTGGGTTTTCTGATTCAGATGATGTTCATATAATCTAGTGAGGTACATTCAATAAAGTGTATTTTAGATGAGAGGAATATGTGAAGTGGTTATGTAAGCAATTAATTTCTTCCTCTAAAGCTGCACCTATCCCTTCCTGGGATATTTCTGTCTCCGATTGTTCTTCTGTATGGTCTGGAAGTAGGTTTTTTTTTATTATTATGGTTGGTGTCATGTGTCCCACTCTCTAGAATCTAATGCCATATTTCAGTAGCAATTTATTTTTAGCTGTGAAAATAATAAAGGAAAAAACTGGTTAAAACTACTGCTGCTTCAGGAGAATTTAAAACAGAGTGGAAAAAGGAATAGTACAGATCTTTTTAATTGAATTGTGAGACAGAAGTATTTTTTTCCCTTTGTAGTCCTTTCATATACAGGCTCTGAACTGCCAGTGGTGTGGGAAGAGCAATGGTAGTTGCAAGTAAATTTAAAGAAAGGGCTTTTCAGCAGCCTTCTTGCTTGGATTCATCAAACAATAAAGACATGAATATGTTTAATTTCTGAATTTTTGTTGTTGACAACCTTTGTTAGCCAGCTTACAAGTATGAACATAATGCAACTCTGTGACGTGTAGGCTCTAAAATTTACATCAAAACCTGGTTTTCTGAATCATAACAAGTCTGAAGTCTCTAGCATAGCAATAACTGCCTCTGCAGTTACCATTAAATACAAACAACTTGTCTGTTGAATTCAAAATGAAAAAAAGAACATAATGTTTTTCCATACTTATTTTGATATTACTTCAATAAAATGTTCAATTTTATGACAGAAGATATCTAGGTGGTTGATCACAACCATGGCAATTCAGGTGTTGATGAGTTGCTTTCTTAGAGGTGAAAGAAGTCAAGACAGGAAACCATTAAACTTGGCTATATGTATAAGCCTCAGACATACTGGGCTACAAGGAGGGAGACAAGTCTAATTCATTGTGCCATCTGATAAGGGAAGAGTAGGGTGATGCTCTGCTCTAAGGAAATATACCTTTGATAAGTCTTTTTCGATCAGAGAGGCTTGTTCACATTGCTTACCCCAAGGTGTAGGTCATTGCCACAGTCACTTTCCTTCTCCTCCGAGGGACCACTACTGGGGTGGATTGTGTGGGGTCATGGAAGGACAGAGGCGTTGTTGTTCAATATGTGAGATGTTGCCTTCATACCCAGCATCATGTATCAGAAACTAACTGTGCGAGTGTTGCGCCCAGTGTATGAAATTAGTCTAGGTTGGCTACACCAGACTTTTGACCATTATTAGCACCTCAACAAATATCAGTGTTGGAATATGAATGGGAAGTCTCCTAAAAGCCTCACTGTAGATGGACTCCTTTGTGAAAGCAGACAGAAAGAAGCCACCGTGCAAAATCAGTCAGGCTATGCTGCAAAATCAGCTTTTTGATAGTTGTCATTACAGTGTGGCTAACACATTTTGGTCTTGCAGTGTGGACAGGACCGTGAATTGTGTCTTCACCTTGTCCCTGAATTATGTGATAGTCTTTGATTTTTTGTTGGGCTATAACATGATTTGGGAATGTGGCTTGACACCATCTACACTGCAGAATAAACTGTGTTCCTAGCAGGATTGAGCAATTACCATCTCATGAGTACCTTCTCCTCCCCCAGTGTAGACTTTTTTAATCTTTTAATGAATCAGCACTTACCACGAATTGCATTACTTTCATTAATCTAATGATTTCTTAGAAATTTGAAGTGCTTCATAAGCATTAACAGGTCCTCACACTACTCTTCTGAAGTAGTATGTTCCTGTAATTTCTAGTCTAATGGGGTAAATCAAGGCACAGAATGGTTAATTGCCTTTCAGAAAGTCTCTGCAAAGCCAGCAATAAAACTGACAATTGCTTTAGCCATTAGCTATAGTATGTTTCCATGTCTGAATTCATGATGGACTAATAGAATGGAACACCAGACTAGAGTGGGCAAGAAACTATTTATGCAAAAGTATATTTCAGGACCCTTGATTATAAGTTTTCAGCCAAAGCAAGGGGAAGTTGTTTCATGTTGCTATTTGTGAACGAAAACAGTGATATAAATAGAAACCCATGTTAAGATAAGACAAGTATTTCCACATAAGCTGTTGCAGCAAGAATGAAAAGGACTGGAAGATAAATGCAGTGATGAAGCATGTAGTAGATAAGTTGTAAGATACTCTACATATCTTTACAACCACCAAATTAAAAAAAAAAAAAAAATCATCAGCCAAAGCAAAATCTGATTGACAGAAAATAAGTGCCATGTCCAGCGTGCAAAGGCCCAGATATAGCAATATGACATAGAACATGGTTAACATACATTCAGTGCCTCATAGCAGGATGCTGGGGGTGCTGAAAGGTTACTACACAGAAGAGTCCAAAAGGACAAGTGTAAAGAAACATGGAGATAAGGAATGAATGAGATTCATCAGTTAGCATTTAGGTTAAGATAGAAAGGGCATTGGAAAAGGGAAGTCTTACCTGATGTCAGATACAAGATTTGAGACTGGTTGTTAAAAAGATCTTTCTGCGATACCACCCTTGTTACTGGGAATGCTAAAGATGTGCTGGAAACCACAAGAGTAAGGCAGCAGGATTTCTCCTAAACAACTTAGATGGAAATGGCAGAGCTGGCTTTTCCTTGAAAGAGGTGGACATCAACAGCTGACGTTAGAAGGGGGTCACGATGAAAATAACCACCAAAAAACCTGCTGTGAACGTGGTGTTCTGTAGCAAAATGACGGATTGTTGTGTTAGGGCCAGAAGGGAAATCTCTTTGCTTTGAGTCTGTTTTTTCTCGTGAAATGGCAATACTGCAACTGCTGTATTAAATTAAAGGGTTCAGTGGAAGGAAAGTGTATCAATCCACCTTTTTGATTTATTTCTTATTTCTGGCAACGTTTTAATAGAGAAGCGCATTTTCTTTTTGTTTCAAGCAAAATACATATGAAGAGCAGTAATAAGGTCTTGAGTTCCCAGGGGATTGCTATGAGACTGGATAGAGTGTCTGCGTCAACCCAGAAGTCCTAGGATTAGTGCTGGGTAGCAAACCCTCAGCAAGGCTGCTACTGGTCTTCGCAAAGCAGCAGGATGATGCACATTTGACTGTCTCAAAATGCTGGCATCTGTAACTGAAAAGGTCTGTAAATTTAAAACAGCAGGGGTTTTCCAAGGTGTTGAAAAGGAGTGGGGAGAGTGGGAGGCAGAGGAGCCACCATAAACTTTCTCCAGGCACAGAGGCTGAAAATGTTTTGAATGTCTTCCCCGGTAGACTTGCCAGGCTAAGCTAATGGCAAGAACCAGAGGGGCTTTCAGGAAGGCTCTGCGTGGGTGTAGAAAATGAAAACACAGTAAGGCCACAATCTTCAAATTCATACAACGAATAAGTTCAATAATGTAATGGGGTCTGAAGTTGTGATATTAATTCCCTCCTTATACAGGAAAACCGCAGTGCTTCTCACTGCTGAGTGTCATATGATGCTGTCACATACTTTTCCCATTTGTGGTGGTTTTGGATCCAGGACTGTCACTGATCTGCCACGTGAACTTCAAACAGCCACTGCCTCTTTCTGTGCCTGTGCCCCTTACCAGCCTTCGTCACTTGTTTATTTGGATTCTGATTGCGTGGCACCTCATACAGTCCAGAAATTAATGCACTAATTGAAGCTAAGACTAAACAGAAACACAAGTCTTTGCAGGATTGAGGTACGTGCAATCTTTTGGGGACAGTTGCTGTATTTAAGCGGGTACACCTGTAACACCACAAACAGTATCATCCAAAACTCCGACAATTGAGGGCTGGGACCCTCAAGACTATTTAATGGTTTATGATAGCAATCGAGTCTTGCTGTTATCATTTTACGGGCACTGAACACTCATCAATGAGCAAAACACAACCCCTATAGTAAAGCAGGTTGCTATTGAGAGTTTCATGTCAAGGTAAACTGAATAGCTGAGGACCTCTGTCAAAAGTCTCTAGGTAATTTAAAGCAAGACAGCTCAATATGTTTGTGGTTTTGTTTTGGTTTTTGTTTTAAATTTTCTGTCCGTCTCTAGAGACAGTGGTGTTTTCTTGCAAGAGCATCTTAGAAACTACATCTCTTCCACTCCTGACTTGTTTAGGGCCAGAGAGGCGTTTCAACACTGAGGCTGACCCCTTTTGTTTTCAATGTCTTTTGTGCACAGCCTCCGAAATGTGCAAGTTTCAGGCTGCTTTCCCCTCAACTCAGCAGAAAATGTTAGCACTGCTGATCTCTGTGACAGAGCAACGGGTGACAAACTGCCTTGTCATTTCAATCAAAGCCACCCACACTTGTCATTAGATTTATCCAGGGTTAAACCGTTCATTACGCACCAGCCTGGGCTGCCCGGGGTAGCTGTTTTTCTTAATCTCTTGTCGTAACTGTTGTAGGTTGGAGGCGGGAATGAAAGCACCTGCTGGCTGAAGTGACAGCTTTATTCTAGGAGCTGGGGACTCAGTTGAAAGAAAAAACAAATGGGGACATGAATTACTGGGTATGCAGTTCAGAAGGATAATGCGTTTTGTAGAATTAAGAGTTTGTTTAAAAGAAATTATATAGCAGTTCTCATCTCTTACTTCCTATGTAGCCTACTTTTTGCACTAGTTTTTCTATGTTCCTCTTGTTTCCTTCTCCCATGTGAAACTGCTTCTTAAGTGTTTTTTGCTAAGAGACTTTGCTATTTTAATTGGAATATATTCAACAAAACTCATTAGCCGATTCTTGTGCCAGTTTTTGTTTAAAAATGCAAATATATAAGAAAAGATGATGTAGACCCAGCTGGTATAATCCATTTCACATTGTAACAGCACAACTCCAAATGCATTTTATTTTTAATTTTGTCATGTTACGTCTCGGTGTGTTAACTGTCTCTGGGTTGTAAACTACTTCTTCTTCATCTTGTCTCTATAGTGTTAGGGTAATAGAGTTCAGTGCCTCACCTTTTGGAAGTGGGAATCTTGTTTTGAGTCTGATACTGACTTGCTTTGCCTCCCACTTACCCTACAGCTAAGTGGAAATAAAGATTTTTTTTTAAATTTATTTTTCATTAAGTACCATGCTATTTGTAGTAAAAAGCCCAGCTATACCCCTGGGAGACAGCTACGCCCTGAGTAGCTAACGGAGAAAAGAATAATGAGATTTCCTTCCCCCCCAGCCACTGGAAATAAAATGGATGTATTTGAGTTATTTGAGTTATTTTTAATAAAGACTCTATATTAGACTTTTTGATCTGATAAAATTTATAGCAGGTACATTAGACCTTTGATTGAATTTTCATAGTATGTTCAAGTGCTAGGTATAGTGCACAAGAATTTTTTTATAACTTAAACCACCTAAATTCTGGCAATATGGCCAGCTCTTTGTTGCTACTGGATAACTTCCGATGACTCATCCTAAGAAATTTCAGTGACCCAAGCTTTAAAACAATATAACCTATTACAGAGTGTTTTCTTATTTCCTCCTAGTTTGGCCAACCCTGTATAGATAAAAGAAGCATTTAAGGTAATAAATATATATAATTATATGTTATAGTATCTTTATATATTAAACATCTATTTTATATTATCTTTAATATATGTTATTGATATATCTAATATCTCAATATGCTGCATGCAAAAAATAAGTGTATTCTAATATTGTTGAAGCTTTCCACGAGCTTATAGCATGCATCTCGAAGTTGTGCTCTGGGGCAAGTCTTTATGATTATGGCCGTTAAAATAAGGGCTTCTTTTCATATGGAAAAGCAATATTAGACATCTGACATGCATCTTCCCATCGGCGCTCTGAATGACAGGACTTTTATCAGCAAAGTTTCTCTCTGCTTGTAGAAATACAGCAAGTAGACCGGAATAGTTTTTAGGCACTTTCTAAAATTTTTCTGTCAGGTACCTGGTTCATTACTAGGTTCAGTACTAGGTTCGGATCCTAGTATGGCATGGCAGACATAGGCAGAGAGGTTTTAGAGCTGTTTATTTCAGGTGAGCCATCAGGCACCCGTGCGTAACTCAGCACGGTTACATTTCCAGCACATCGGCCGTGCCTCCTCCCCATGCAGCATGCAAACGCTTTGGGGCCTCCAGGAGAAGGACAAACTGAGGCTGTGGAATACTGCTGCTGTGCAGGTGTCCTGCAAGAAAACGAATCCCGGGTACCTGCAGAGGGACTAAGGAAAGCTAAGCACTAAGAAAAATCATTACAACCCCTCTCTTTTACCAGGAGAGAGCTTGTAAGGACTGTTGGGGAAGAAGCTAAGGAGAACAGAGTAACTCCAAAGGATTTATGGTATGGTTGTCAAGAAAAGGGAATCAGAAGCCTCCCTGCGTGAGGGAAGGTGGGATAGTTCTGAGATACAATGGGTGTCATCAGACGCCCATTAAATTATTTATAAGGTAGTGGCAGGTCAATCTTTTGGCCTGATACTGTGAGGGGATTGGACCTAGACCTTCCATTGAGATGAATAAGAGCAGTGAGACCTCAATGGTTACTCAGAATCAGGCCTTCTGTGGCTACATGGGTTTATGTGGTTACTGATGCACCATTTTGAGTTTGATTGTAATTTATTATTGGATGATTTAAAATTTGAGAGCTTTTCTGTAAGATGTATGTGGAGGCGGGGGGAAGGGGAAGATGAAAAGAAGGGGAGGAGGGAATGAGGGAAATATTCTGTAAAAGGTTAAATTACTTGCAGAGACAGCCAAGGTGGGAACAAAAGGGAAAGCATCAGAGGATAAGCAGCAAAGCATAAGATTAAGGGGAGAATCGTAGATATGATGGCCCAGTAGCTTACCTTTGTATCATCCTCTTCATGTTAGAAATGATCCTGGGAAGCCAAGCTGTGGTTCAGAGACAAGATGCAATTCAAACACTGCTTTTGATTGTGACCTCTAAGGCAAAGGTAGAAATGACCTTCCTAAAGTTTTGCTTACATAGATGAGGATGAGCACAGAATCCCAGAGAGAACTCTGGAGTCATCTCATAAAGATTGTGGTGGTTGATTTTCCCACAGCATGAAGCTGTGATAGCAGTTCCTCCCTTGCAGGTAAGTATGTAGGAATAAACATCTATGTTGTCTGTCTGAACTGTCCACACCAGGGTTTGTTTTCTTCCCTTTTAACACTTTCTGTCTCATTAATGGTATCAAATATGAAACACTCAAGTATCATTAATACAACAATATTGGAGCCTGTTCCTTGAGTGTGCTGCTAAATTCAGAGGGAGTGGGACGAGAGCCTTAGTCAAAACCAGCATGTGTGATTTTTTTTTTTTTTTCTGTGTTTCTTTTCAGTGCTGAAGGCATAATAAGTTTGCAGGGAAATGTGGCTCTTGGAAGGAAGGTGATAGGTGAAAGATGGTAGCTTGGCTTTGTGTCAGAGTGCCTAAGATTGACATTAATCCCTGCCTCGCTATCTGCATAACTAAACTCAGTCCTGCAAAAAATATTTACCCAGTTCTGTTTGTTACAGAACTGTCAATATGTCATATTTTTGTCAAGCATCCTGTGCTTTTGTTTACTTCTGAATGCAATCTAATTATTTATATAATCCTGACCTTTTTTTAAAGCATGTAGGATTAGCAATTCAGCAGCTCCGCTGTTTCCACCACGTTCTGTTGAAATCGGCTTGTACCTTGTCAGTAGCTAATGCCTGCCTGCCTGCCTCTACAAATGTTTTCTGCCCTTCTGTAGCAGGTGCATGAGTCCTCACTGCGTACGTAGCTTTAGGAGTTGCTGAACGCTTATTCATGGTCACCTGCACCGTCTCTTCTTGACCTCATTGCATCCTCTGGTTTTTGATCTGAAACTTGCAGACATGCTGATGAGCTGGAAAGGTTTTCTGCAGTGGGAAGGGGTGTACTGGCAAACAGGTGGGCCATAAGTCTTAGGTGGAAGACAGTGTTGGTGATGAGCTGTTCTGTAAACACCTCCGAGTGTCACAGCATCACCAGGTTGTGACTCTGGGGCGCAGCTTGGGCAGCGGAACATATGTAGCTGCACTGCGGGGACTGAAAACAAGCAGAAGAAAAACCCACGTAGAGTCAGAAAGCTGATGACTTCTGTGAACTCGTGTGTTTCCGTGTGTGAGGCTGACTCCCGTGGGGTCCGCTGTTGCCTTTTATCGTAAACGGTAGCATGCAGCTGAGCTGGTGCTTGCCAGGCAGACCTAAGCCACAGAAAACTCAGTTTTGACTTTTTGGTGAACCAGTTGGGTCAAGTCTGCAGTCCGATACGCCTCTGTCACTCGTATTTTTGATTAAAGGCTAGTGTTGCAGTTCTGTGCAATAGAGATGAAGGTGGTATATATCCCAGAACAGATGCTTGTTGACTAAACCAGAGAAGTTTTTAAGTTAAAATTATTTCCTTGCCATTCAGTCATTGAATTTTCTTCATCTGAAACTGTGTAGACTAAATTTAAAATTCAGGCTGTTACAAAGTTTCATGTAGTGAATTAAATGGATCTATGTTGGTCTTTTAATACTAATATAGCAAAGAGATGTTACTGAATCATACCAGAACAAGAGATCGCAAAATAGTGAGACTTAAAACTTTTTTCTGGAGTTAACTGGAAATCTTTTATTGGTTTTGCTTTTTTTTTTTTCAAAACAGTTTCCTTATAGCAGCCAGAAGAGTCTTTGTTTTAGAAAAGACATATTGTTTGATACATAAAAAAAAAAGACTTCATGAGAATTAAAAATGAAATATTACATGAAAATGTACATGGTCTTCTTTCTACTTCTGATATGTCAGGAAATCATGCAAAAAATGGTAACAACAAAAGTATTTCAGTTTTAATTTTTCAGAAATAAAATGCTTGTAATTTATAATCTCCTCTGAACAGGTACTCTGAGCTGTTGTGCTTTATGAGCATTTAAGTAAAGACAGAGCCTTTTCTTTCTTTCCTTTTTTTTTTTTTTCTCCCTTTTTTTTTAATAACTCCATACATACAAGTTAGCAGCATGAAGTATTAAAACTGTATTTTTGCCCCTTTTTTTAGTGCAGTAAGATCTTGTTTCTTTAAAATAAAAACAACTGCAGTGTTAGCAATGAAAACATCATTTTTATTTATAGGACATTGATAAATGTAGCTGGAACTTTTTAGCATGCAAACTCAGCTAACAGGCTGGGGCACCAGAAGGTATGAATTTCCATCACTAGAGTGACTTAGAGCACCCATACCATTTTCTTCAAAGTGCACCAGGAGAAAATAATTCAGCTTTTCAGCTTTTTTGGGTGAGTTATTGGGTTCATCTCAAGGTTGAAAAGGTTGTTCAAGCAGGCAATTAACTTACAAGTTTAAGTTAGAGCTTCAGTTTGCTGCTTCGAGGAGGATGTAATCTGGGCCCGGGGCAGTTACTTCTCTTTTAGCATAAATGAACACGTCAAGTATGAAATTTAACACTTTCTTCTTTCTGCAAAGAAAAATTTTCTTGTGGTAACGTGGTATAAATACCAAGTGCAACATAATATGTGCTCACAATTGAAGACTTCAAGATGAAAAGAAAGGAGGAATAATGTGTAAATATTTTTTAAATAAAATTTATTATTTTAAAGTCCTTTTTGTCTACTCTCCCATTAACAAGTTAGTCCTTTTTATTACAAACGTTAACAGGCTGTACTCTATGTAGTTTATGCACTTTATCTTCTTGTTTTCTCGTGCCCTGTAACTAACTTTTGATGTCTGAGGCTCTGCTATCTGTCAAGGCAGTTTTAGGTTAGCATAGTGTTTTGAAGGAGAGACACAACATGCTGTCCCACAGAGGCTTTGGTTTCAGCTTATTGATTAACTTCTTAACTTCTGTGACTGTGCTGCCTGGGCTTTAACAAGTACCCAGAAGTTAGGAATAGTATAAATAAACTCTTAGAGAAGAAAGCAAACAGCTAATTCTATACCTCTTCTCTGTGTGCAGTTAAGATATTAAACACAGCTCTCTGTAAAGCACCACACAAACTCTCTAGTAGCTTGAGATACCATATGCTGAGTTCATTTATTAACCTGATTTTTTTTAGCCTCTGAAGAATACATTTCTGACCTGTCATTAATTTCTCACCTGTCTCAAAAAGGTGATATTTTTTCTTCAAACCTTGGCTGCTGGGGTTTATGTGATTGCCTGTATCTTTAGGTATTTTTCTTCAGAAAAATATATATACTCTTTTTTAACTTCACAATGACAAAAAAACTAGAAAGTGTGGACGGCAAAGATTCTGCTTAGAAAGAATACAGAGGATGCTGCTCTCTGTCATGATCTTGGGGTGGGAGGTATGAATGTAGTTTGCAGCATTTTTGATTGCCTTTGATAACACGTCCCAGATAATAGATTGTTGAAATACATAATAGCGGATTAGACAGGGCTAGCACACAGGTGGGAGTACTAACATGTGCATGTTGTTTTAAGCATTAACATTGTCCCTGACATGGTCTAGTTGGCACTCCAGGAGTGCCCTCAAAGCCTAGACTGTATGCAAGAAAACATCACACTCTCACCCAGAAATTGACAGATTTTGGTCAGGAGAACAGGGGGGTCCCTCTTGACGAGTGGTATCCTTACTGTGTGCCTTGGGCTTTAGCTGTGCCCTGGCTATACGGGCATGTTCAGGGATGCTTCCTGAGCTGGAGGCAGGGCTTGCCCACTGATAGGAGGGATTATCACTAGCAAAAACAGGACAGAAAATGCTGAATAGATGAAACAGTTTAATTTTCCACTGTTTTGTCAGTATTGCTTAGGTTTCTTCCTTTAAATACAGGAGGCAAATTATAAATGAATCTGCAGTACCCTCTCCACTCAAGCGGAAAATATGTTGTTATCTGTTTTTGTGAATCCATTTAACTGCTTACTCTTCTTTTCCATAGCTGCTTTCTGAGTCTTTCTCCTGCTGTTATCCAGCCTTTTATCACCCTTCCCCAAACTCCTTCCACTCCTCTCCTACCAGACACTGATGTGAAAGGAGGCAAAAGTGACACAGCAGTAAAGCCAGGCTGGGTGGATGCTGAAGGTGGTTTCACGCTAGTGACGGGCACGCTCTTTCAGCGCAGCCCAGAGGGAAGGGACCCTGCAGAAGGAAACCCCTGGGGAGGTGGGAGCCCTGTGCTGAGACCCCTTTCAAAGGTGGCGTGGCTTTCTCTGCGCTGCGGTCCCTGGCACCCTCCTGTTTGTGAGGGGGGAGGCAGGGAGGCTCTCCTGCAAGCAGGCAAAGCAGGGCAGGTGTCTCCATTACTGAACCTTTTCTTCCTTTCACACATGTGTCTGTGTGACTGAAGGGCACTGGTGTTACACGACTGATTTGTTTGGCTGAGCATCCTCCCTGCTCTGGTCTGTAACCCACCAAGGCAATGAGAAGAAATGGCTGGGGTGAGTGTATGTAGATATATTTATATATATGCACATACATGGATACACCACACCCCCCCATATACATACGTGTGTGTGTATATATATATGTGCACATACACCCTTGGTATATGGTATTGCATGTATGTTTATATGAAAGGGAAAGACAGCAAGCACATTTCTCCTAAGTGAAGAAAATGGCAATGGGTGAAGCAAAAAGTTTGAGGCACTCATTTAAACTGAAGAGCATCGCTGATTTAGCCAAGTCCTACAGCTCTGGAAGATGTCATCGGAGTAGAATTCTATTATATCTCTGTATTTCTTTCAGTATATCTGTCACTGGCTTATCAATAGTCACTTCAGGAGAAGAATGCTCTGAGGCAACATAAGTGCAAAATGGGAAAAGGCAAAACCAGTGTTATTGAATTGAAGATATTTATCAAAAGTTCAGTATAGATTTTTATTTTGATTATTCTAACTCCACCATGTGTTTGGAATGAAGTGGCTTAATCTTCTTGAATAAGCGGAAAACCTTCAAATACAAATATTTTGTGATGCCTTTGCATTTCTGATTGCAGCTAATATCAGAAGTTCTAAAATACCGCAGCTCTGCAAGCAGTGCTGTATTTTGTGGTTACTTAGAATTTGTATTTCTTATGAGAAAGATATAGCCTAACCTCATAAGACTTGAATTTAAACTTCTGGATGTTTATTCTGCCTTCTGAATGACAGTTTTGTTACTTGCTCATGGGAGCCAATACAGTATATTCCAGAGAGCACAAACAGGGCTTTTTTGCCCTTTGACATAGTAACTTGACTTATTTTTCCCTAAATCTATAAAGTCAATTATTCAGATTGAAACCTTCCAGTTGCTCATTATGAAGGAGTGGGAGTTGGCAGGAAATACAGAAAATTCATGCTGCTATTCTGGGTGCCTCTTATGAAAGAGAGGGAGAGAGAATTTGTGTATCGGTGGTTACTCTATATGGATGTGAATTTGTTTTTCCCTTTGGCAATTTCATTTTTCAATTCCAGAGTCAAAGCCACCTTCTGAAAAGAGATCTGTATTTTGCCTTTTATAAAAAAAGAAGGAAAAACAACCTTGTAGCCTTCCCTTTCTGTCTTAGCCTGTCAAGTAGCATTTGCACTCGTGCTGCCCTGTTGCACCCTGAGTCTGGCTGTGTAACACAAGATCATTTAGTGTGGTTTTCTTCTCCAAGCTCCCGGGATGTGCTGAGCGCCAAATTCTTCAGCTCAGGTGGCAGAGGTCCAGGAGGCTAGGTGTCGAGGCATCCGGTTCTCTCTGCTGAGCTCTCCAGGCATGTCCTGTTTCATGGATGAATGCAACAACTCCTGTGAAGACGGACACGTTTTGAAAACAAACAACCCCTTGCTACCACCATCTTGTTTAAAAAAAAAACCAAACAAAAAACACAAAACGCGTTGGTGTATAAGATTGCGTCATATATGTATTGCCTTCAGGGTGTCGAAAGGGCTTTCTTTAGAGCCAGATACTTGAAAGGAAAACCGGTCTCTGCGTATACTGTACCATGCTGCGTAGTGGGGTTGGCACTATGCCTATGTTTGGTTGAAAAGCAAAGGTAGGATGTTGATCCCAGACATTACTGCTGCTTCTTGTGTCAGTGAGGTCACCTATCTGATTGTTCACGGTGTTTCTCAAGAGGATCGCTTGCTTGCTCCAGTCTCCTTAAAGTCCCAAGTTTGGGAAAAGGATGCTTGTGACCCAGATTTAAGGAAAATACTGTGTTGCTGTTGCCCTGTTTTAGTCAAGCATTTTTTTTTTTTTTTTTTTTTTTTATTCCCTCCTGTAAAAAGAGAGGCTGAAGAGCCCTGAAATTTCAAAGCCCTCTCCCACACTTACTTTATTTTGAGGTAACAATTTCTAGCTCGGTTACAGCAGCTTTCAGCTACTTTGAGCAAGTGCTTTCTCTGACGCACCTGGTATTGCCTGTCTTTGCTAACAAGAGTCTCAGATGTGTGTTTGCTGGGGCGGGTGTGTAGGGGGGTAGATTTGTATCTGGCTAAGGGAAGCGTAATGTCTCGCTTTGAGGCTTCAAAGGGGCTGGGGTGTGCGTGAGTGAGGGACCATGAGCTCTGTTTCATTGCTGCAGCTTATAAGTGAAAGGGACTCTGTGGGTATGGATATTGCGGTTGCTGTCAGACAAGCAACCGTGGCCCCCCGTGATTCTCTCAGAGCATGGGAACAAATCTGTGTAAAAAGGATGCTCAAGCCATTTCATAATCAGCTTCATAGCCGGGTTTTGGAAATACTGTAAGGGCTGCCAGAAATCAGTTGTCTTGAACAAGGAAGAAAGGTTGAAGAAATGGAATAGAAAAAAATAAACTTGACCTTACCGATATTAACATGTCCCAAGAGACGAAGAAGATGGAGATTTCTAAAAGCAGCAGCCAGCCTGTGTTGTGGCAATGGAGCACAGTGCAGCGGGTTGTGCAGTGCTGGAGGGGAGCAGACTCCTGCCCGCGCTGACCTATTGGCAGGTGAAAGTAAACTGGAAAAATCACGGGCGATCTGCCGGGCAAACAGTTCCTGAGGAGTTCTGAAATGGCCTGGCTGGCCTGACACTGGTGTCGTGCAGCGTGCTAGGGAGAGCTGCTCTCTGTCGTAAATGATGGATGGGGGATTTTCTGACGCTGCACCAGGATGCAGCAGCAAGGTGCTGGAGCAAGAAAACACCTTTGGTTTTCTGAAAGTATGGCATCAAGCTCTGATTTGTATGGTCCACACTGAAACACAGACCTCATCCTTTCTGATCAAAGTACAGCATATCTAGAATATAAAAGAAGGGCAAAAAGAAGTCATGTAGTATCTCTAGTAGTGTACGGTATCTATGGAGAGAAGTGTGTCGTTGTTAACAAAAGCCGATAAAAGGACGATGAGTGGCCAGGATGGAAAGCTGTAACATAGAGGTGAGCAAGTCAGATAGGTGTAAGAAATGTGATTTATCTGTCTGCAAGGGATAATGAAGTAGTCATTCTCTACTTAACTATGGCTATAAAGCTATTATTAAAACCAGCCTGGAGAATGTCTAGTGTGCAATGCCCAGGGAGGCAGCAAGCATAAAAGGGTGCCCTTGGTTGCTGTCATGGCTCTGCGTTTTCTGTTCCTCTCTGAACTGCATTAGAATTAGAATTCTAATTGGAAGAATTATTTTAATAATTATTATAATTTTAATTATAATTATATATTATATAATATTATTATATATTATAATTATATATAATTATAATTATTATGATTTTAATAATTATTGTAATTCTAATTCTAATTAGAATTCTAATTCTAATCAGCACTGAGAATGTCATTAAACTGCAAGTACTTTTTCATGCTTAGAAGTCCTATTTTGTCTAACTTTTTACAGTACAGAGTAATTTTAAAGAATAAAAGAAACACTGAGCAGTCTGTAGGTAACTATAGAAAATAATTTAATGAAGTCGATTTAATGGTTTTCTGTCCTTTTCCACCGTTAAGATTGTCTGCATAAAATGCACTTTCTCAGCCTTTTGACGAGTACTCAGGAAGTTTGTGCATCAGTTGTTTGGATAGGATCATTCTGATTTCAACACATTATAATCACCTCAATGCTTATTCTATAGATTTCCATTCTTGTGTAACCTCATAAGGTTATAAAGTATATTTTTTAAATAAAGTCAGACATGATTTTGCTGAAATTGCTAGTGTTCTTCTCTTTTGACTTAGGGTGATGCATTTGTGATTTGAGGAACTTGGATACAAATGACTGGGAGAATAATGCCAAATCCTCTATAATATTGCAAGCAGCATGCGGAATCGACTTCTCTCACTTTTGCACTTCTGCTCAATAATAAAAATAAAATACAATTCCTGACTGAAAATAAGTATATTAATTTTGCTTCATTAGTTGCAAAATGAGTAATTATTGAACAAAATGGCTATACGTTTTTTCCATGAAAATGCTGGTGTCACCAACCACACTAGAGTAAGCGCAAAACATTTCTGTGGTAATTAGTAGAGTCGGTCAGGGTTTCTGGAAGTCAAAAGAGTTCACAAGTTGACCCACATGTGTTAATAACTTTGATTAGCACTTTTATTATCAATTTCAGCACTGATAGGTAACTGTGTGGATGATAAAATTTAAGCTGCTCTTATGCTAGTAGAACTTGATCGTTCATCTACCCTGAGTTTGCAGAAGAGGAATATGATCCCGATTAGAAGCAAGTCTGTATGTAGACAGACAAATGTAATCCCTTCACTAGAATTGCACTAATCTGCTAGGATAAATTCAAATAGAGTTTATTTTGTTTTTAAAATATAATTTACTGACACTTGATAAAAACCTGAAAGTACAGCTAACTTTGAAATATGATTTCTTTTTAATCTTAATTATTCAGTTATGCCTTGAATTACAAATTGGTTGTGCATGAATTCTAATTGTGCTTGATGTCTGCTATCGGGTTTTTCTGCAGATAGCATAACCAGCTGTAGAATTTAATGTAATCTCTTAGAAGCTGCAGAAATACGAATCTCTGAACAGCCTCTCTAGCGGGTATTTCTGTGCCATAGTCAGCTGAGAACTTTAAGTGAAGCAGGATATTCAGCGTGATGCTTTATTTAGCTTTGCCTAGGTTATAAATCTCACCATAAAACTGTCATTCATTTACTGCTCCTAAAGAGTACATAATAATTTTGCCTAGGATTTGTTAAGTATTTTTTTGCCTTATATGCTACCAATATAATAATAGTTAGTGCTAGAAATGCGATAGGGAAAAAAGAAGAAATATTGCTTCCAAGCTGGTAAACTGTGTCTTGGGTTTGGATCACTGTTTGTTAGCATAGTAATAAAATACCTGAATGGACACTTTCTCTGTCCCAGGTGGTCGGACTTTTTCTTTCTTAGGACTTTAACTATTCTGATTATAAACTCACGAGGCCGAGATACATAACGGTGGAGCACTGGAGGAGAATGAGGCTTGTAGCAGGGAAATTTGGCTTGAGGGGGCTTACGGCACTAGTTTGGTAAAATAAAATTATCTTAGGTCTATGCGGTTTTGCTTATTATTTCTCTGTTGAAATTTTCTTCAGTGTTTTCTCCAGCATATGAAATGTAATGCATTTGTTTAATTTCTTTGCTCTATAGCTATATCTAGATCTGTATGTATGTATTTAATTTAGATAAAAAACCACTGTGTGACAGTGGATGCCATCATATTCTAGAAATTTCAGGTAACTGCATGGAATCTGTTAAGTAATGACTTTTGTGTCATGTCCAAGCTGAGAATTGACCAACAGGACAAATACATAGTGAATTTTTCCCCATCGTTTTTTTTGTGAATCAGTTTTATATTCTAAACGTTATCAGGCAGAGCAGGTTACAAAGCCAGACTTCCTTTGTTTCATGAACATGGACTTTTCTCTTAGACCTTTGTATCTTGTGCACGTGCTGTGCTCTTCCTCAGGGAAATTGTTTGCAGAATTAGATACATATATTGGGTCCTGTGCAATGAGCTGAACCATCTGGTCCTTCTGCTTTTTTCTGCCTTGTAGTAAATCATTCTAATGTAGCTCTTGTAATGGACTTTGAGTAAACCATTGCTAATTTTTGTTAATAAAACAGAAATGCAACTTTGGGGTGTATTTCTATAAAAATAACACTGTTTAAAGTGAAGGGTTTAGAGGCAACTATTTTTTGCTGACTTCTGATGTGTAGACATGTGAAAATGAATTGCAGAAGAACAAATTGTAAAGTTACTCTGAAAACAGGGTAGAATACAGCAAATCTAAAGAAAAGACTAATGAAAAGTTTTATTTTCCAGGAAAAAAAAAATTATAGCATTACAGCTTTGTTACAGTAAGTAAAGATTTCTTGTATAATGAATATTGTGTTAGAAAAAATATTTGCATCTATCTTTTAATTATTGCTTATCACTACATGTTTCTTGTGTGTCCTTGAAGGTTGTGTGTCTGCTTTGGGACTAAACCTATTCTCATTGAATTAAATGGCCCGTGATAGCTTCTGTTGAAATCAATGGTGTGGAGAATGAATTCACCCCATTACAGAATCTGGTCTTTAGTGGGAAGAGAACTGGGCTATTTATTTATATTCATTTGTGTTTCTTCCTCCGTTTGGATGCGATAAACCTGAATATAATCCTCTTGAGTGCTATCGGTTTGAGCAGCTTTACTTTTTTTGTCTGTAAAAACAGGGTAACTTCTCCAAACAGTTTTCAAGGGATAGATGGAAATAATTAATGCACATCTAATGGATAATTTGGTGGGATAACACTTTGCTTAATGGGATTAATTCCATGCTTACATATACAATAAACTCCCGGAGGCACAATTGAGGCTACTGCAAAGCACCTCGAAGTAGTATTTGTCCCTAGTACCTTCCCTCTTCCCCTCTATCATATAAGGAATACACACTAAGTCCAGATGTGAATGAAGCTAATCTCAAAAAAGCATTTGTATTAAGGGGGAACAGTGTTTTGTTTTATACAAGCCTATGCATTATCTGGGCAGCCCAGCTTTGTGTTACATATTTTAAGTAGAACAATATACAATAAACAGTTCTGTGGGAAGGAGAAATCTTAATGGATAGAAGTAGAAGAAGGATTTTCCTAGAGTACTTAGCAAAAGTAAATGAAATGCTAAGGATCCTTTTCACGTTTAGGAGAAAATTTATTTCCTGTGGGCATTTGATCATTTGGCAATCTTTCACCCCATCCAACAGTTCTGTAACTGCACTTTCCAACATTGTGCTTCGAATAAAGCTTACCTAAGCTCCCAGTGTTATGAAAAATGGAGCTTGTATAAATTTCCTTTGCATTCTAACTCCATCGCAGCTGCACATAGAAAGTAAACAAATACAGTTTCCAGGCAGACTTTTTATCTGTTTGCACATCTCAGAGGCTTCCCAATATGGCTTTTTGTGGAGAAAGAGGGGGTGTTTAAAGTAAATATAATTAAAAAAATTTCATCCATTTTAGATGCAGCGTTAAAGACCACAAAAGAAACATGTTTTATGAGATTGACAAGCAATTAGATCTGTGCAGTGATAGTGCAATGGCCTAATTCTACGCTTACAAAATTAGTCGGGCTGAGAAAAATCAGAGAGAACATAATATACCATCTTAAGTGGCTGTTTCAGATATGTGCTTTAAAACTCGAAGATATGAACAGAATTGTTCTGTAAACTATATCCAGTAAGTGCCTGAGAGCTACTTGTCTGCATTAAGATGCAAGGAATAAATACAAGGAATCTAAATGCTCTAGAAATAGCTATGACATTCCTCCAGGAGAACAAAACAAAACAAAATCCAGTCATAAACAACAAGGTGGGATTTCTGTGTGCGGTGTTTCTGGAAAATCTTTTCATGAAAAATCCCAAAGAAAAACCAATAGGGTAAATTCAGTGCTGTAGATGAAATTAGTTTAAATCACTGATGACAGCTCACCTTTCAGGTTCCTTATACTGATTTACATGACCTAGACAGATCTTTTCTGAAAAGGGCCCCTCTGTTTTCTACATGCTTTACAAAGTGCGATGGATGCATACTAAACTTCACAAATAAGATCAGCATTGTAGCTTATAGCAATATGCGTGTTATCAGCCGTGTTTCCTAATGAGGTCAACCTTATGCAGTCACTGTCTTTATCAGTTGGCCCATTTACACCAAATTTAACAGAGGGGTTAAGGTTTCAATAGGCAACTAAATTTCACCAGGTTTCATGAGAACTGATGGGTGGATGGATGGAGGGAGAAACTCAAGGCAGTGCCTGTGTGGCAGCAGCACGAGCTCAGCAGGGACCTGTTTGGTTTAGGCTGCTGTTGGCCGGCTGATGGACATCCACAGCAAATACGACGGCTGGGCAAGGCTGGCGTTGTGTGACTTGCAGGGACACGAGGGTGGAAGAAGGTTTAAGGTGTGTTCAGAGACGCTGGAATTTTTTTTATAGTGCAGGAATAAATATGGTGGGAAGAGAAGCAGCAGAGAGTTGCATCTGGGGATATAAAACAGAGAATAAAAATTAGTATGATGAGGGATTTCAATAGCCTTCCCCTCCCCCCATTTGTGCTGACTTTATGTGTCTATAATTCAACTTGTTCTTGGTTTAATGCAAATACAGATCAACATCTGAAATCCCATCTCTATCATCATATGTGCTTGATGGTAAAAAAATAATAGATCCTGCAGTGCTCGTTTTGATGGACTCATGTCTAACTTTAGTACTCACTCTGGTGGATTGACTGTTACTGTAAAATATTGCCATTTTTTTCCTTTACAAAAAAGATCTGCAAAAATCCCCATGTGTTAATGTTCAAATACTTTCTTCTTCTGCCCCTCTGAAACCAGCATGTTCACAACCGATATGAAATCTCAGTGCCTTTAGTGCATTCCTGTTGTCATCCCATCCTTTTTTCAGCATGCAGAACATAAGCTGGTCACTTCGTTGTTAAATGCTTGCAGGAATCGATGGAGGTTTCCTGGGTAGGAGTGCAGAATTTGGCCTGTGCTTTCCAGACAAGCTGACCCAGAGCGTTGCTATGGGTCACTAAAGCTTTGTGCAACACTGTTGGTAATTATCGCTAGCAAATGAACTCTGAAGTTGAGCCTCTTTTGGAAAATGATTTTACGTTATTAATAGGTCTACGATATAAGCGTAAATATAGAGTGGTTACCTGGAGTGTCAACAACCTATAGAACACTGAGAAATTTAAAACTGCAAAAAATAAATGCTTTTTCGGAAAGCCTACAATGCTGAGGATCTCCTGCTTTACAAAAAATGTAATTTTAATACCCATATTATACATCAACAACAGAAATTGTGATTTTTTTTTTTCCCCCCCCTAACCCTGCAGCATTATATTCTTAAATTTGGTGTTCTTACTAATTTTAGATAGCTTTGCTTGGAAGCTTTCACATTCCCTTTGAGCACAGTAGTTATTACGACGAATGAAAAACTGGAAAAAATATTGTTAATACAATAGAAATTAACTACCAGAATAGATATCAGGCATGACTGGAAACTTTACTTAATATTTGCAAAAGTAGTTTGATGGCTAACAGATACCTCTGTTAACACTTCTCATTTGTTAGTAGTGATGTAGAGATATATTTTAATGTATACATTGAATACTGGAATTAACTTGATGAATTTTAATATTAGTTGCATGCACTGTAGATATGGGTAAAGCATACTTGTTTACTTTCATCTCAGTCGCAAACACTGACATAGGAAGGTTTGAACTCTTACTGTAAATATACAGGAAATTTTCTTTGCGATAAGAGCTTGGGGTCCTTTTTCTTTCCTTGTTTTGCTTTTTCCACAAGTCTGTCTCACCACAGAGAAGCCGTTAAGAAGGTACTAACTCCTAGCGTCTGAGATTTTGAGAGCACATCAGTATTTTTGACAGTTAAAATATTACTGTTGTTATTCCTATCTTGTGGGTGGCAAAATAAAAGCATTGCATAGTCATTAATGATAAGGAAATTTTTTCCTCCTATTTTGTCGTCCCCCGTCCCCCCCCGCCCCCCCGGAATGCATTGCTTTTTAACAGTCTTTAATTCAGTCAAAATCTATATATAGGCTATTATATTTGCCATTTCCTACCTATGTATGAGAAGGTATGTCTCAAGATACAGCCTCTTTTTTTTTTTCTTATCCTGTAATGCAATCTGAGATAAGGTTTTCTAAAACTGGGCGTAGTCCCTCAGGTGGCTTATACTAAAATGTAGTGATGGACGCGTAGGAGCCACAGTTATATCACTTGACAGAGGAACACAGGCCTCAGCAGTGAGGTGTTCATGGGGACATAAAGCCATGCCCCTGTGCCCCACTTGCAGATCCACAACTAATGCCCTTTCCCTTTAGCAGTGTTTTACTTTGCCATAAAATTTTAGCTGTATAGTTGCTACATGCTATGAAAATGTGAATGCTCCCAAGTTAGAGTAAGAACATTTCAGAGGTGGAAGAAGCAATTCCTTCTTTTCTCAAGGGGAATTCACGAGGGTCCGTGGAGTTAGGGTTTGTTCCGAGACCCTTTGCTAAAGGGCTCCGTTTAGGACCCAGGCAAGGTTTGTTATGATATTTCCATTTTGTGATAGCATGTCCATTGGCTCTCTTTTATGAGGCCTGTGAAATGCTTCATGTTCCGAGTGTTGTTTTCAGAGTGGAATATTCCCCAATGGTATTATTTTTATTGCCAAGCTTTGGTGAGCAACACTGCAAAAAGAATATGCAGGGAATTAATATTAAGCCAAATCCTTAATCAACCTTTCTCTTTCCTCGGTACATAACTGCTGTTGCGTGTATTTTTGTCTGTGCATCTCCTAGCAAAGGCAGGACATGACATGCATGGCTCTCCATTAAGTGGGTCAGTAGCAGGGGACTGAAGGCCTGCTCTGAAACCTCTCCCTCCCTGATGTGCATAGCTACTGCAACGTATGGAGCCTCGGCCGTTGGGGCTGGTATAACCTTCTTCCTGCCTGATAACCTGAGGCCGCCACTGCCTCTGTAAGATGATTTAACTGTTTCTCTGCTTGACACCAAGCTTCACTAGTAATTTCTTCACCCTCAGAAGCCTTCTTGCAAGTGGATGTCTATACAGGGACTGCAATGAAAATATCTAGAGACTTTGCAAGTCTTAAAACAGTCTGTTCCCAGTTGTCCTGCTGGATGAGCTAAAGTAAATCTTGCAACCTTTCTGTGGCTTTGCATATGTCTGCCTTCCTTATGATTCAGTCATGATATTTATCTGCTGAAAAACATTATATGAGGAATGTGTTGAAAGCCTTGGATGACAGCCACCTGGGTTTTGCAAAATTTGCTATAGGTTTAACCTAAAAAAGTGGATGGTTTTCATTATTGGGGGTTTGGTGCCCTCCCTAACATTGGCTCTTTTGGCACGGGTTAGGTCTGGTGCTGTCAGTGAGCTTAGGTGGAAGTTGATCCTGGAGAAAGGAAAGGAAAACTGGTTTCATCGATTAGCTGTGATGAGTACGGTCACGGCTTTGACTGTACATCAAGGACAGCTCCTGTAATTGTCGCGGCTTTGGTCCGTGTTGACTGCAATGCAAGGAATTGCTCATGGGCTGACTAATGTCTGTAAATAGCCTAGTAGCTGTAGTTCTCCCTCCAGCACCTTCACCCTTAGCTTGCATCATTGTGATGGAAAAGTTTCCTACTTTTCTTCTCTGCTTGCAGCTGATCAAGAGAGTTGCAACTGAGCTCAGTCTGAGACAAAACAGCCCTGTTAAGTCTCTTGTTGGGCTTGTGCATCTCTGCACTTAGTTTGACATGAGCTATCAAATCAGACTAGTCCTTCCCTGCGCTAATACTGAGACAAGAAGAAAACACACTGATAAGTCTGTGCTTGCTGACTGACTGAAGATTTTGTGCACAGGTATTTCTATTACTTTATTAGCCAGCTAGTCGAAAGCCATTTCCCGCCAACAGTGATAGCCAGCATAAGCTTAATGACTTTTGGAAGTCTGAAACTAGGATAAAAGGGAGTGGGGGTGTCTTATAAATCTCCCAGTTGGGAACCGTTCTTCATGTTATCAGTATATTTGATTACTGGAGCCATCGGCAGTGAGCTAGCTGCAAGCTGTTTAGCATAACCATACTTCCACTTCTTTTTGTAAAGTCTAACTTAAAAGTGATAATTTAAAGTGCTAGGGAAACGTCTGCCACGTCTGTGAGGTGCTCACTGAACAGAGAAACGCATCTGATTGCGATCAACAGCATCTTGTGTCTGACTTAGTGTCTCTTTCTTCAGCCTTGTGGCACGTAGTCTCTTTGGGATTCCTGGTGAGCCGAGTTGTGTAGACTGAATTCTTTTAAGTAATCCTCCATCATGTGCATTGGGTTGTAGAAGCTAAACATGAAAAGACCACCTAATAGTAAATCAGTCTGGCGTGAGTTACTGTTGTGGGATGCACAGACAGAATTGGTAGGGGAAGGGAAGATGTAAATGACCTAGAAACAAGCATTTGAACAGTAAGTCTTGCCTCTTGGGACACTTAACACCAGATTGGATTAGACAATAGAAAATTTACAGTGGGGAACATCTTTTGCATTAACTAGATTAAACTTCTGCTATCCCTGATGCAGATGGGTCTAGTAAAAGAACATGTTTCTAATGTAAAACCCCTACAAAATCTGAAAGAGCTGCACGGCTTGCATCTGTCACCTGTGCTTGTTGGATATCCAGGTTCTGCAATTGCCCTGCGCACAGTTTGCTGTCTCTAGGAGGCAACATCAGGTTTGCTTCAGGAAAGCCCTTTGCACCAAGTTCTTGCAAAACTGAAAAGTGAAAGCAGTTGCTTTTTCTGAGAATGACTGACTGTTTTGATGAAGCGAGGAGTCCCCTTCCAGAGATGAGCAAGGCACTCCTCTCCTTTCTGTTTCTGACGAGGCTCTGGAAAGATTTGGAGGGCAAAAGATTGCCTTATTTAATGATATGTTCAAAGTTAATCTTCACCTTCAGACTGGAAAGGTAGACCATTTATTGTTGTTTTCTGTGCACACTGGGTCCTCTTTCCACAAATCAGACAACTGTTGGAGATCTTCCTGCCTTGCTCCTGTTACAGTACCCCGGACTTCTTATTAGAGTCTTTATTCCATGATGTGCTAGAAAATGTTTGGCCCTTTGTGGCATTATAGTATTTTCCTTCTTTTGAATCTGTTTCTTCCCAAATAAATCAGCAGGACACTTGCATTATTTGAACTTTGTGATAGTGCCTCCCTGAAAGGGATCCTAGAAGGAGTATGAAGGGCTCACAAGGATCCTAAACCACCTTAACTTGACCTCATGTTTCCATAGTGATAACATAAAAAGTGGAAGTTAATGACCTGAAATACTTTCCTTTTTTAAATGTAATTATTCTGACTGCCTAACGTCTGGTATTGTAACCTGAACCCTGATCATATCAGCAGTTTGCTCCTTGGCTTTAAAGCTGAGGACAACAGCAAACCATAATGTTGAACTTCATGGGCATGAGATGTGCTTTTGGCCATGGTGTGTTTCATAAATACGTGGTGGTGTATTGATGACAAATACAAGAGTCTTCCTCAGCGCTAAAGGAACTGGTGGCGAGGAAAAAAAACCCCAATAATGTAACCAGCTTTTAACTTTTTTGCCAAGGCAAGTGGCAGGTATGAAAAGACAAAGCTGGTACATTTTTCAGGCAGCAAGCTCAATGGCATTTTGCTGTGGTGGGGTTATTGTATCTTCCTGTGTTAAGAGCCTGATGGCTTTCCTGGGGTGTCTTGGTTTTGCAGATATGGTAGTGGGGAAGTTTTATGTTGAAAGTGTTACTTGGCCCTGTAATCTTAATATAATTTAATGATCAACAGGACTATCTTTTGTCTCCACATAAAGGGAGAAGCCGCGTGACTTCACATACTTGGTTTGATGCAAGGGATGCCTTTTGCTTCACTCATTTCTGTTAACTGGCTCCTGTGCACATCAGACCTGTTAATACACCATGCCTAGTGTAATCCAGGCCTTTTCTTCCCTTAGTTGTTTTTGCTCAGATTTATCCATTCATGTGCCCAAACAATGGCATCGGAGAGCCTCTTCCTTCTGTGAGGGAAAGGTGATTTGGCCTCTGCTTCTTCAGTCTTGGAGTGTCCCAGGTTTGTTTATTATTTATATCTATGAGTAAAAACCATAGAAATATATAAATAAATAAAACCCAGGATAGATGTGTTCTTTATGAATGGGATTAACTTTCATAATTTTAGGTGGCTAACTTTAGGCATTTAGTCTGGGCAGTCTCTTCAGATGCAAGCCTGTATACTCTTGAAGTGAAGCACCGTGCGGGCTGCTCGTCTCTCTTCCCTTTCTGTCGCGAGTCCTGGCAGCTATCTTGGGTTCAGCATCTTGCTTTCAGACAGCGGCAGCGAGGCAAGAGCCATCACACCCAGCCTCTCCCTGCGTTCGACCTCCTTAGAGGAAATCTGGTGGGTGCCTGATGTGCGGCGTGGTGGCGGTGGCTCCCGGGGCAGGGTCTGGAAACAAACCTGCAGCAAGAGGTTTTTGGAAAATAAGGGGTAGAATTGAGGTGAATTGCATGCAGCAACCATGAGTCCCTCTGATGACTGCTGGTGGAGGACAGTGGCGTCTGAGAAATGCTGCCTGCTTCGCCCCGGCGTGTAGCTGTGGCAGCTCTCGGTTGTTGGGAGAAGGCAGTACAGTTTCTGCCTTTAAACACCTTCATATGTAACTGCAGTTGCATCAATAAATCTCTCATGCTGGGATTGGTTTTCATGGGCTTCACTGAGAAACTCAGTTTTAGGGAAGGTAAAACTCTTCATTTATAACTGTGTTACTGAATTTTGGTAACCCCTAAAAATAAAACTCTTAAATGAATCACTTAATGAGGGCCATGGGAGAGAGAAAACTTTATGGTGGACAGATTTGATCTGAATTTACAAGTAGTTCAGCTTTTACGGTCTGTATTTCTTAAACTATTACCAGGAATCATGGTCTAACTCAATCCAGATGCACAATAAAAATGTCGGAGGGGGAAAATCCTATTAAAAAAAAAATGCACCGTCATGTCTCAAGGGTCCAGGCCATGTTTCAGTGATTCACCTCAGCAGATCCCCATTGGGACTGGCTGCGTTGAGGCAGCAGTGGGGGCCAGCCCTCTGGACTGGGCCCTGGGCAGCCTCAGGGTGCAGCATCTGCCGATCGTGCCATGTTTTGGAGTGGGGTGATGTCTCTGGACATGAGTTTTGGACTCCCTGGCTGTCTCTAAGTCTGGAGCTGGGGAGCAGCCGGCGGTGCATGCAGGCAGCGAGTGGGCAGGTGGCTGGAGATAGTGTCACAGCCATGTGCAGGAAAGCTGGTGCTGGGCCTGAGCCAGGGGGTTGAAACTGCTCTCCGAAACCACACTGCGCCGGGCGGACTGCCGCACGGTGCTCTCAAGGCGGGTGCCTGCAGCATGGTCTCCCTCACCGGCCCCCGGGCTTCCTCTCCTTTGGCTACCGAGGTTGCTGTCAGTCTGTTGCTAGAGGGTTTTTTCTCACTCGCTTGTCACTAGCAGTTGGTGTGAATTGCCTTCCCCCCCCCCCCCCCCCTTTAAAAAGTAAAAGGCTGCAAGGGGTTGTTGTGGGGGCGCTGGCAGTGCTGCTTTGGGGGCATGAGTGTGTAGCAGGACGAAGGAGGTGTGTCAGCCCGGGTACGGGCGTGTGTGTGTGCACGGACCTGCAGCAGCATGCGAGAGTGCCCGGGCGTAGAGGGGGGCAAGGCTGCATCGCTGGGTGGGAGGAGAGAAGAGGGGAGCAGAAGTCCAGGCTCTGGAAGGAGAAGGCGTTGGGAAGAGACTTCTCAGTGGCAGAAGCCCAACTTGGGAAAGAGTCCCAAATGTGGTGGCAGGCACCTGGGGTTTGGGATTGAGAAGGGCTGGCAACCTTGTCACAAAATGCAGCAGCGCTCCCCTCGCTGACTCCTTTCCTGCCGCCTCATCTGCTGTGGCTCTGCCAGTCCTCAGTCAGCCTGTGTCAGCTCCTTGTGCAAAGCTTTCCATGGCTTCTCCTGTACAAACTCCTAAAAACAAAGTAATTACCTAATACTGTAAGTTGCATAGTTTTTTTTCTGTTTTTCCTTAACATCCCGGTGGTCTATGAGTATGTCACCCTCGCTGTGCGATGGGAGATCTAACTGTGCAGCTACTTGCACAGGAGCACGTGGTGAGCAAGAGTAAGTGCGAACTTTCTAATTGTTATTCCTTCAGAGCTTGCTTCCCTCCCGAGCAAGAGCACTGCTTTGACCTCATCCTTAAGCCCATGTGTATTTGTGTACCCAGATGTCAGCTTGAGACTCAACTCCCTTTTGATGCCTGGAGAGAGAGATACTGTTTGTCTGAGGCACATTTCAGCAGTAAGCTTGACATCATTTACAATGCAACGTAACTGTGTTCCCTGCTGGCCTGTGACTTGACATTAGCTGTGCCGCGTGCCTGTATTTAGACATCTTGCTTTAAAACCCTGCTCTATTTTACTGAAATTTGGACTGGTAAAACACTGGTACATGAATATTGAAAAGACACTGTGCAACTTACAGTAGGCACTGGGTAATCTGTAAGGTTAACAGAGTGGGAATTATCAGTGAAATGTTTATTATTTGTGCTTTGCTCTGCATGAGGCAGCCGAGTGTGACTGCTCCCTCAAGCCTGACAGCCTTGGCTCTGCCCAGCTCCCACCAGCAGCCCATCCACTGCAGCGGTGCGACCTTGGCCTCAGCCCCCAAACCACAGCTCAGGGCTGATGAGGGGCAGAGAGTACATTTTGGTGGTGCCTAAGGGGCTGGCCGCCTGTTTGTGCATGTTGGGCGGTTATCAAAGAGGCAGTAACCCCTCCTCTAGCAATTTAAAAACCTAAAGTGATCCTGTTCACATGAATGGACGTGAACTGTTTCAACTGCTACTTGTTCATTACACTTCCTATCTCTGTGACCTTTGTTTCAATAGGCTTTGTATCTTTTGTCTTTTTCTCTCTCGCTTTCTAATCTGGAAAGCTGTTGCAAAGGTTATTATTTAGAAAATGCTTTGTACCTTTTTTTTTTTTTTAAAGCATACAGAAAGCAAACATATTAAGGAAGGAAAAGACATAAACTAATTCATTTTCTTGGTTTGTTTCTAAATGTTGGACTTTATCATTGTCTCAATACATATTTTTCCAGGAACCATCACAGACAGACTATGTCTAGCAGGATTTCCCTCATTTAACAGCTTTAATCAATTACCTGGGGTGCTGGAGGCCAGGCTGCCCCAGATAAGCACCGCACAGGTGCTTGGGTGGCTCTCCACAGTCAGCCAAGGTTGACCGCGGCTGACACAGAGCTACAGCTAAGTCCCCTGCACCGTTGACTTCTCCATAGTCCTCTATGTCTCCTGCTCAAGCTCCTCCTGGTCTGGGGAGTTTATTAGTGCTGGAGAAATACTGGGCTTGAGATGACAGTGTGAATGTGCCCTGCTTTGGTGCAGGAACAGGGGAGTCAGGGCCAGGATCCCGAAAGCCTTCTTCAGCAGCATCTCAGATCCCCCCCAGGCTTCCTGGCTCTGGCTGTCTCTGTGCTGGGCTGCTCGCCTTCCTTACATTGTATTTCTGATCTGGACACAGCGCTGGAAAACCCTGAGCTGCTTCTGGACACATCCAGCTGGAGACAAGGGTACGTGGGGGCAGACTGCTGCACTGCGCAAAAGCAGCTGAAGCACTGCTAGAAACAAATTGCCTCTGGGTGCTGTACAGCTGTATTCCCCGATGCTGCATGTTAGCTACCAAGTCTAATGCAATTCAACCTGCTTTTGTGTTGAACCAACTCTGGCTTAAAATATTGTCCTGTGACTGTTTAGAAGAAAAACTCTAGGAAGCTGATCTCAGCTTGTTTGTTGGTTTAATATACAATGTCAGGCAAGTAACTTAATCTCTCTGTCTCCATTTACTCCATGTATATGAGGTTTTATGATCCTGAAAAAAATGTGATGAAGGTTATTGTTTATAAAGTGCTTTGAACCTTATTTTTAAAATAATAGAAATAAGAGGGGAGGAAGGAAAACCATCTAGGATCTTAATTTTAATTTATTTCCATGGATTTGTTTCTAAACACATGATTTTAAAAAAAAGAAATCCTAGTTCAGACAAGCAAACACATCTACTGTTTGGAAATTATTTTTTTTTTCTGGCTGTGTTAGCCTCTCAGTGGGAACAGTGACTGTATCATCATCTGCTTGAGAATTTACAGTTACATTACCAAGTATCCAGGCACGGCTTTTCAGTCATGCTTTATACAAATTGCACACTTGAGTAGTGCGACAGGCCATCATCATTAACTTTATTTCTGCGAAGGAGACTTCCTCGCGGTGGTGAGCGCCTACTGTCTAAATGTCATCTGCAAGTTTCTTCTAATGAAACTGTGAGCGTGGCCCAATGGGCCAGGGAGAAACCCCAGTGCGCAGAATGGTCCCGCTCCCAGCACTGGAGTAACTCGGCACCTTGAAGCGCTGCACTGAGTGCGTCAACTACCCTCCGTCACCTGTGGTTAATATGAATTGCCATACTCTCTTCACCTTAGGAAGTACATGAATCATACCAATTCTTTTCAATTTATCTTCATCGAAGGGCTTCACAGGCTCTGGATCATTCTTGTCTTTCTCTTTTGAACTCCGTCCAATTCTTTGTACAAAGCACATCTCAGATGCATTTTTAAGTGAATTTTTTTTTTTTTTTTTTTTAATAACTGTGCAATACAGCCTTTCCTTTGGGGATGGACCTGGAGCTGCGTGTTGGATCTATAGTTACTTAGGCTTCTTGACCTGAATCGCTTTGATTTTTTTTTAGCTACATTTGTGAACTTACTATATGTTTATGAAATGATACATGGGCAGTTTCATCAGTTTTAGCTGCTGAAAACCAACAATATTACTGTGTCCTGCCTGATGCAGTCAGGGTATAAACATATGCAACGTTGACTAGGAAATGAACATCAGCGTCTTCTGAGTAATAATTTTATTGAGCTCTCAATTAAGGGAGTAGTAGATTTTTCTCCCTCAGAAAAGTTTTAACACTTCTTTTAAAAAACAAATAAAAAATAAAAAACTTCTGGGGGCGATCCATCCAACAAGAGGCAGCTAGTTGAGGTTCCTGTGCAGGGAATTCAGGTTTAAAACCTTCTTCTCAAACCGAAAGCACATCAGGGTGTCTCGTGGGTATCTCGTGGATGTGTCCTGACATCTGAAGTTAAAAGTCTGTCTCTCCTGTCCATAGTTCCGTTCTCAGGATTAATGGTCTCCAACATCCCCAAACTGGGAGCCCAAGAGAACCCTCACAGAGCAGACACTGCAGCTTTACGGTTACAATATATAACCTCGGCTGTGGGAGATGCATCTTCAAATTCCTCTTCTGAAAAAAGTAGAGTAGCAATTTCAGCCTGGATATCCAGCTGACTATGGTGGTGTCAATCTTTCTTTACATTTAACACAAAATTTTGTCCTGAGAAGCCCTTCCCTAAAATTTTGCCTAAACGGACATGTGTTCTCACACACCCACAAGTTTTAGTTGATGAAGCAATCCCTAACCAGGCCCAGTAATGAATCCCTGCAGGAGATGCTGCTGGGTTTTCCCAGAAAACAAATGCTCTGTGTGAGGCTTTCTTGCAGTAACTGTGATGTTAGCGATCCTTGGTTATCTCCATGCAGATCCTGTGCTCGCTCCCTGACCCATGCCTGCGAGCTGCAGGGAGCAGAGCCCAGACTCCGTGGGTGGGAGGGAAATCCTGGATAAAATGTCCTGTATTGGTTGAGGGAGGTTGCAAACATTTCCGCCCTTGGAGATACTCTGACTCAGCTGGCTGAGGTCCTGGACACCCTGGTCTAACTGACCCTGTTTAGAGAGAGGGTTGGACCCGCAGTGGTCCCTTCTGACCTAGTTAATCCTATGATTCTTATTCATATTTCCATCTCCTTTGCAAATGGACAGATTTGCCCTTGTACCGGCTGTTTTTTCATGAAGCACCATGCAGCACTGCCACATTTATGCTGTCAAGCTCTCAGTGATACAAATGGCCTTGTTTGTTGGTGTATTTGTTGATGTATCTGATGTTTCTCTACAGATGCTGTACCAATTCTTGGACTGACAGACCCAAGACTCTGCTACTTACTGGATGGATTCCTCTTCATTTACGCAGTCGTCATGACAGCCCTTTTTGTGAAAGCGAAGGTCAGTCTATCCAAACACTGATGTATTTGCTTTGGTGGTGTAAACAAGTTGGGCTTAGCTGGGAAGCGGGGGTGGAGAGGAAGCATGTCTCTCAGAATAAGACCTTTTTATTTATTTATTTTCTCTTTTTTTACTTTCATTCTTTTCTGGTGCCAACCTGAGCGATCTGAGAGAGTTCTTTCTGAAGGCTTGTGAACGGAGGGGAAGAGAGTATATGAGAGTATTTTGATGCTACAGTTATGGATGTAGTCAGAGATTCTGGATATTGTAGCTGGGAAATGTTTGATCAACAGCAATGTGGTTTCTTCTGCTTCTTTGTCATTGGAAAGAGAGGAGGGATGTACAGAAAATTCAGTATAAATGCCAAGCTAGTGAGGGATGTATAAAAACGTCTCAAGAAGTCAGACGTCTTTGATAGTATGCGTGTGATGATGCAAATGATATAACTCCAACAACCACAGGAGAGGAGTCAGGGGGACGGGATGGACACAACTTGATGAGCTGTTGTTACCATCCAGCAGCTGTTCGGCACCTAGGGAGACACGTAGTGGCTTTAGTGCACTTCCATGGAAGAAGATAACGTAATGTGATGGAGGCACGCACATTTCCAGACATGTACATGCTCTGACAGCTCTGCTAACCATAGAAGCAGAGCTGTCCGCCTCTCACTGGGACAGGGCGCTGCAATGCAATGGTGCTTTCAGCCAGGTCTAAGCAGGCCAAAAGGTGTCTTGGCCGCTGTCTGCACATCTGGCTCCGAAGCAAAGGCTTGCTGTGCTTGTGATTTCGGCTTGCTTCTCGCTGAGGCTGTGGCTGAGATCACCAGCAGGAGCCCTAACAGGGTGGTGGTGTGCTGCTGCTGGTGCCCCACTGGATCTTCAGTGGGATCATTTCTCAGGACTGCAAAGCCAGTGAGGGATGTTTGGAGAAAATGAGCAGAACTCGGTAACAGTGAAGAAGAAACCTTTTTTGTTGCCAGTGTAAATCCTGACTGCAGATGACAGTGCTGCTCTGGGACTGGAAGTCTTTTTGAGGCTGCTAGAGGGACGAGCGTGCATTGTACCTCCTGGTAGGAGCTGTGCACCTCGCCTGGAGCGGGGCGAGAGCGCGATAGTTAAGGAGGGCACAGCAAAGCATCCAAGGAGGAGTGTGAACCTGGCGCAGGGAGCTGCCACAGCCACGGTGCACTCGCCAGCCACTCTTCCTCCCCCCGCCAGAGCGTGCCTTAAGCGTGCTGCTGCGGGGGCAGAGACTTGTGTGGTTTCTCCCGCTGGGGCTCCCTGCAGGGGCAGAGCTGAAGCTGGAGATGGCTCCTGGTTGGAGGCAGCGGCTCTCACCTTTAGGTCTGGGAGCTCTTGCTGTCCTCCTGGTGTGCCTAGCTGTTTGCTGGTAACTTGCATAGCGTTCAGCTGCAGCAAGTAAGCTGTTGCATGAGGGAAGGCAGGCAAAAGAAGGGGAAAGCTATGCCTGTGGTTACACTGGAGTCTCGCAGCCAAAAGCAGCAGAGGCGCTGCAGCTGAACTGCCACCATAAAGCACCAAGAAGCTGGGGGGGGCATTTTCCAAGGGGCCTCTGTCTTGTCCCAAACCTAGGACTTTTTAATAAATCTTCCAAGCTGTGTCCTATCTCTAACCTCACTCCCTGGCCAAAGGAATTATTTGTGGAGGCTTTTGCCAAGGGCACAGCCTTGTCTCTGTTGTGAGCTTTTTGTTTATGGACCACATGAACGATGCACGGGAACATTTAGACTCCATTGCAAGAAACCTGGGTTAGATGCTTGGTAAATTACTGGCCCCACCGAAGGTTCAGTGGTGATAATGGCACTTTCACAGGGAAAGTGTAGGGTACCTTGTAATCACCACAAATCGGATTTTGAAAAACAAAGTCAAGTTTATCCTATGCCTAAAACCAAACCCATCTAGAAAGTTGCTTTTAATAAAGATTTTAATGCATGATAATAACTCAAGAAGGTTAAAGCAGAATGTAGTTTGACACTGGTTTTTTGAAAGGACTGGAACACAAAGTAGCTACTCTCACTGGCCTAAAACTGCCCTTTTTTTCTGCAAGTTTGGCTCAGCAATTAACTGCTCATAAACATTGTGAGGAGAAGAGCCAAAGAGTAGCTACAGAAGGCAAATCCTTTACCTACTCGTTAGCTGCCACTCACGCCAACTTAGCATGGTGGCACCGCAGCCCCGCAAGCCAGGTGCCGCTCCCGAGGGGTGCGGGGATCCCCTGTGCCCTCTGAGGCTGAGGACACCCAGGAACTTTGCGGGCAGCACTTTTGCGGGAGGACTGGGGTCTCAGGGGGTGCTTTTGGTTGTTAGCAGCCCCAGATAGCCAGTTTTTCTTAACACAGTTGCAATTATGATTTTATAGCCTGATGGAGCTGCTTTCAATAGCATGGGATTCGGATGTGAACAGAATAGGAACACAAAAGCAGTGGGGGGAAAAAAAAACCCCACAGATGCTTTGTGTAGCAGTGAACTGGTGTTACGTGCAAGTAAAATGGCCTGGCTGCTGAGAGCAACCTGCCGTGCGGGTAAAAGTGCCAGCGCAGCAGTGGCTTGTATTGCCTGTAGCCCCAACGGTGCCACAGGTTGGCTGCTTATGGGTTGCCCTGTTTCTGATGAGAGTAACTTCTAGGAGAGAGGGAACGAAAGGACTGAACGGAGCCACTGTCTCTCTGCTCATGCTATGGTCTCTCTTCCAGCTTAGCCAGGCCTCTGAACCACGGCTGCAACCAGGCCAGGATGATGTGTATAATGTAAGTAACTACTAGTTTTTGTTTGTTGGTTTTCAAATCTGCTACCCAAAGACAGACCTTTTTGGGCACTTATAGATAGTGAATTGCCTGTGGATCAGAAAAACTTGATGACCCAGCTAATGAAAGCAACACACCCAAGTGTGCAGCACAGCAGCTGTAAGGAAGAAAAATAAAACCTGACAAGGGCAGCTTCTGTTGTCACTTGTCTGCTAGATAGATATATGGGCTGTAGGTTCCTGATTTGATCCACTGAGCCGAAGGTACAGCAGGAACCCAGACCGTTTCAGCGGCAGTGCTCGGTGTGCTGCACCACGTAACACGCCTGCCAGAGTTCTGTGTGCGTGCAGCCACCAGATGTTATATATGATGTGCGCACCCCAACTTGGCACTCAGCCCTCTGCAGTCGGCTTGCAGCTCTCGCGGATTGCCATTCCTTGGGCAACTCGCAGGCACGCTGCCACCCGTATTGCCGGTGTTGTTTGATGTGGGCCGGAGAAAGGGCAAATGCACAGGAATGCTGCATTGCTGACTTTGGGTGACTGTAGCTGTTGTATCATCGAGTGTGCGGAGCCCAGCTGCCTCTGTCCCCGCGCTTTCCTGTTGCCCCGCAGCATGAGACCTGTTGTACCAGATTGTACCAGAGGCGTACCTCATCTGCTGTGCCCTGATCGCAGCCAGCATCAGATGGCTTTTCAGGCAGTGAATGAGGACAGAGACAAGATCCTGTCTGTCCTTCCTAGCTAAATTGCTCACTCATGGCAGCATTAAACTCTAGCTATTTTTGCTATGTCTAGTTGTCTTTTGATTTTCATTATTTTTTCTCTCACGCTTTTGACCATAGCCACATCCTGTGATGAGTTCTACTGTTTAACTGTGTAATGTATGAACACTAACGCATTTTTTTCAGTTTAAGAAGTGTTGCCTGTCACCTTTTCAGTAGCACTCTGTCAGCTGTGTTATTCTGACCTGAGATCTCTGCTTTGCCCTCTTCCAAGGTAACCTTTCCTAGATAAGAAATGTGTTGCACATGAAATTTCTACAGCTGCTTGACGCAAATTTAGACGAGCAGTTCTGCAAGAAAAACCAAGCTCGTGGATCTTCGCCCACCAGTGGGAGAGAAAGCGTGAAAGTCAGAGTCCCTCCCCCTCGCACGCTCTCATTTTCAGCTCATTTCTACTTAAGAAAAGTTCTTGATGCAATGGCCTGCAGTTTTGTGCTGCACAAACCACTTGTTGTCGTTTCCATGGCTTAATCATAGAAATGTTTGTTGGCAGTTGCATTAAGGGGTAAAATAATTTCTGGTGCTGTTATAATATTCATGAAGTTGGACACTAAACTGGGTTCCCTTTCTTCTCCTGTGTTAAGTCAAGGTCTGTTTTCTCGTGATCATAATGTCCATCACTGCTTCTTGCTTTCTCGTTTCAGAAACTGTCTCGTGGACAGAGAGATGAATATGATGTTCTGGGGGCAAAGCGAGGTGCAGACCCTGAGCTGGGCGGGAGACACCAGGTAACTTCCTCCCACGCGCGCACCTTTTTTCTTTTAATCTGGTTCCTTCCTTCTCATGTCTAACCGCTGCTTAGACATGCAGGCAGTCATCACGTGTTTGCTAAGCACCAGTGCCTTCCTGGAGAGGGAACGGCAAAATCTGTGTAGTAGTAACCCAGGCGGCTGGCAGCCTGGCGGGGACGAGAGTAAACCTTCCCCCCTCCCCTTTGATCTTTGCCCCTCGCGCCCCCCGTCACTTTGCTGAGAGCTTGCAGCCACCCAGAATAGGAAGTGACACCCAGGCGTGGGGCGGATGTGGAGCAGGCGAGGCAGGAGTGGGTGTTTCACGAGAGCTAGTGAGCACGTGATGCCGCCAAACAAGTGCCAACAAAGTAAAGCAGCAGCCAGAACACCCGTTTCTGCTGCAGAGCCCAACAGTTTCAGAGGAAAAGGGAGGGGAAACCTTCTGCATCAGCATGTAGGGCTTGCCTGCAGGTGACAGCTGTAGGGAGGGACTGAGCAGAGAAGAGCTAAGTTTTATCAATTATTAAAATTAAATTAATTTTCCAGAAAACAAGTTGTCTTAAGAGCCTTATGGGGTGGAGGCAAGATGGGCAGTAACGGGTACAGCATGCCCATAGAGCTGTAGCTGTGCCTTAGAGCAGATGCACAGGCGCATACAAGGTGGTGGGGGATGCTGGTAGTGCAACATGTGGGCAACTTTCTTCTTTTGTTTTACAGCAGAGAAGGAGGAACCCTCAGGACACCGTCTACACTGTGAGTAGAGAGAGCTGGAGGGATGGCTGGAAATAGGAGTTTCTATTTCATAGGAGACTCCCCCCCCCCGCCCCCAGTTTCAGCTTTGGTTCAAACTTAACAGCTATTTGCAAAGACTTCCCTTCCCTTCTACCCCCACCTCTTTTGCTAGAAAATTTCTGCTCCCTTCTCCCTGATAGGACAAAAACATTGGCAGGTGGGGAAAAGGATTTGGGTCCAGATACCTGCTGATCCCTTTACGTTAGCCATTAGTGACTAACCAACTTTTGTCCCATGTGACTGCTGCTGCAGTGTTTTACGTGCTTGTTCTCCAGCCTGTCTGATGGCTCTCTGCCAAAGGCCAAAGCCAGGGCATCTAAGAGTGGCTGCTTAGGAGCCTCTCGCTTTAACTTGGCTAAATGTGGTGGTCTGTGCTCCAAAGGATAGACACGAGTGCTAAAGCTCATGTCTTAACTCGGGTCTTTCTGGGTGTTTGGTGCTTGCTGAGAAATGAGCTTGTTTCCAAGACTGGCTTTCATCGTTATTGAATCAGATCCTCTGATCACAGCTGCTCGTAAGCATTTGGGAACTGCTTCCCTGGATGGAGGAAGGAAGAGCTCCTCTTTCTTAACCTTCACCCTGCAGTGTCAGACTTCCCTTTTCTCTGGGCCTGAGCTGCATGTTCGGGTTTGTCTCCTGAACAAATGCTGCTTAAAGCTTTTCTTTGGAGAGCTTTTCTTGCAGTATCTGGCACCAGTGTAGATAAATGACTTGGTTGAGGGTAGAGTTATATTCATTTAAGCGTTTGGAGATGAGGTGGTATTGATACGCTAAGCAGATTTGATCATGTTATAGCATCTACCAAACTGCACATCGGTCAAGTCCCGCCACTGTCCCTTCTTCTCTGGAATATATTGAAGCTTTGAAGGCAAGGCAGCCCCAGAAGCACAGGCTTGGAGTGCCGTCACCCAGAGGTTGGCTTGGCTTTTCTAGTAACGCTCTCTTTCCCTCTCTCTGCTTGCAGTCACTGCAGAAGGACAAGATGGGCGAGGCATACAGTGAAATCGGAATGAAGGGAGAGGTGAGTCCTGCTGTCCTTCCTGGTGAAAGCCTGGGATGAAAAATTCTTCATTGCCGCTCCCTGACAGAGCAGCAGCCCCGGCTGCACGTAGCTGCCTTGCAGAAGGAAGTCCCCGTGTTGCACAGCACCTACAGGCACAGCTGAGAGCAGTTACCTATTTCCTGTAGTAACTGGTGTGTTTGGTGCAGCAGTAAGAGAGACACGTAGCTATAGCGTTACAGTAGCCATAAAACACGGTGGACCTCAGACAGTAAGCTTTGTCCCCTCGGTATTAGAAACACAGCCTGTACACCAGCAGTGTCCCTGGGCGGACTGAATAACATCACGGGGAAATATTTCAACTTTTGGACAGAAAAATTCTGACGGCTGCCCCAGTTGAGGAGGCAGAGGGTATGCGATGGGTGAGGAATAGCTGAAGGAAATGTCTAGTTTCAAACACTGCGACCTCTGTGGCCCAGGAACTCGCATTAGTTGAGCGTGTTCCCCCAGAGCAATTCAGAGCTGGAGGTTCACGGTTTCCCCTCTGTGGGCTGTCGAGGCTGGTCTGCTTTGTACCTACAAGTAAGCATTTGCAGGCTCCTCCTGGTGCCTGTCTTCAGACGAGTAATGGGGGAAACGTTCTCCTATCCCCCACCTCCACTCTCAAATTTTTAAGATGGAGCAGATCAGTTATGTCTAAAGCTAGCGCCAAACGGATAGTTTTAGTTCTGTGCACAAACTGCTGGGGGAGGGAAGCTTATGTTGAAAAAAAACCCATCTGGGGACACTGTTTATGGCAAAACAAAAAAATTGCTGTGACCTACATAGGTTCTATTTTATGTCAGTGTCTTAAATATAACCTCTCATTTCCCCCTGAAAAGTGAAAAAAAAGGCATTTCAAAACAAAGTTTAGTGCTGAGAAATGCTGAAGCAACACCGACATTTAATCCCCTACCCTTTTTTATTATTCTAATGCCCATCTGCCCCATTCAAGCTCAGTTTACGAGCTATGAGTATATGAAGTCTTGCCATGTTTTTATGACTGTTTCTATTACTGGGGACACACACACCCACCCCGCAAAAACCTTGCCTCATTCTAGATATATGATCATTTAACAGCCCGCTGCAATTTTAATTGTGGCAGGCACTGCTCTTTGCCACGCATTTGTGAAATGTTGGTGACATGGTCAGTGCTCTGCTGGCGCGGGGCAGTTATGGCCAGCGCGGGCTTGACGTGCCAGCCTCCATCCCGGCGGCTGTCAGCTCTGCTGCCCCTGGTTCTCACCTGGAAATCGCGCGCTTGGGCACGGCTTGGCTGCTTCATCTGGCGGCTCCCCGCACCCCTGGGAAGGCAGCAGCAAGCGGGTTCAAGCAGAAGGTTCTTTTCTTTGTACCTGGCTGGTCTGAGTGACCTCGTTTGTATGCTCTGCTTGCGCCACGACAGTCCCAGTACCTATTTTACTGAATCCTGAGTGACTTTGTCCTCAGGCAGCCTTATCTGCAGTTCCTTTGAACATCTAGACAGCTTACTGAACGTGTGCTGGAGCATTTACTTACTGCCGTCTGCCCAACAGAGGGCAGAGTCCCTCGGACACCAGCTGACATGCATCAACTTAAAAAATACAGCCCCATTTCTTCCAGGTGTGCCTTCAGCACATAAAACAATTGGTGTCTATAGGAACACTGCCAAATCTATATATATATACAGCAAATCAAAGAAATAGCAGCATTATAACAGTATGATGGGAAAATACGTCAGCAAACCAAAACAATTTCCATTTTATTTCCAATCCTCACTATTTTCTCCTTCTACAGCCCTTGCAGCGTGTCTGGGCTGGCCCAGACTTAGGAGGTGCTTTCCCTCCTACACAGAGGGTGTCTGGGCCAAGCGCAGCTGCTGACCCTCAGTACCGGATGGGGAAGTCAGGGGTTTCTGTCCTTTCGCATAATGGCAAAAGCACCCATTAATCTATGCGCCTTTTTCTTTCTCAAAGCAGCAGAGGCGGCGAGGCAAAGGGAACGAAGGTGTCTACCAGGTAGGCAACACATCCAGCACTTGCTCCCCTCATCTATCTTCATGGCTTAATTGTTGTCTCTAGTTACGTATCTCACCACACTGTTAGCGATGTGGGGTGAAGCAGAGCTTTCAACGCACCTTTCTGGGGATAGTTACCCAGATTCAGGGCAAGACCACACTGGTGGCGCTTTGATAAAGTGGTTCAGCCCATCTCACTGTGGCGTACAGACCACAAACTGGCCAGCGCCGCCAGTCCCTTGGTGCACTGGGGGGTTTCCGTCTTGCAAGGAGTCCATCAATAAGGCCTCATTTGGGCCGCCATGCATCATTGTTCCAAAATGCATTTTACTTTCTGTAGAAGCCCGTACATTGTCACTGATGTGCTAAAATGGCAAAAATAAAATACGTATTAAAAAGTTCTTCTGACGCAGCACGTGCCAGGGAGTTTTCCTATAAGGTGGCTTATTTGTAGCTAATGGTACCTTTCTTCAGAACCTGCTCTGCTGATAGTCACGCGTAGCTGATAAGAAGCACTGTCTTATCAGTGTACTCGGTATGCCGCTATATATTCATAGCAGCGGGAAGGGTGGCCAGAAGTTCCACAAGCAGGCACCATGTGTCTTCCTAAATCCTTACTCTTGGAAGCCCCAGTTACCTCTGGCTCTGGCAGCCCCCTGGGCTGACTGCGCCCCTGCCGCATCTTCTGCTGCCCCGCTGTTGGAGCGGTCGGTTCCACGGCTGCAGCTGGGATCTGTAACTCCCACGGGAGAGCTGACTCGCCCCCGCCAGAGCAGGCTGGCAGGAGGACTGCCATGTCGCAGGAAGGGGTGCGAGGGGACGCTTCCCGGGCTTCGCAGCCCTCTGAAGCCCCACTGCCAGCTTACCCGGAGTTGCATCTGCCTTCCCTTCCCAATTACAGAGGAGGAGTCCAAAGTTAATGATTTGATGTCTATTCATTTAGTTAGCAAAGTTCACTCTAGCATCCGTTAGCTCTTAATAGTCAATAATATGCAAATAAAATGTACTCTAACGATCTGCGTAACCAGTTAGGATGAGTTGCTGTAGTCATACATTCGTAACGGTTATTCAGGATGCATCTTGCCTTCAGGTAAGTGACAGCTATTGACACCATACAAAGACTAAGGAAACACTCATGAGTTAAAAGCTCTGTAGGAAAAAAAAAAACCATTAGAATTACGTTACTGAGCCCCTGCCATCCTGTTCCTGACCAGTCAGCTAGGGAGAACTCAGCACTCGTACTGGTACCTCACCTGTTTTTCTCTTTTTCAGGGACTCAGTGCAGCGACCAAGGACACTTACGATGCTCTCCAAATGCAGCCTTTGCCCCCCCCGCTAAGTGGGAGTCATGGAGGGGATGGGCAAGGGTGAGAGATGCCCACCTGCTTTCGGGAGGAGAGGAGGGAAAGCCTTTTTCATCCAAAACAAGCACTGGGTATTTTCTCAGTGCAACAGCCTACTTCGGTTGGTGCACAGAGGGAATATGTCTGGACTTGGTCAGTCCCTTCCCTCTTGAATCATGTAACTGCAAGCTTTAGCTATTAAATGTACATATCTGTAAAGTTGTTTCCAATAATAGCAGTTATTAGGCCAATTTTTGTAAGACGTGTTGTGGGACCAGACCACCCCTACTAACACGGCTGTTCCCGTAGCTCTTACTTGCCTTCCAGGGGTATCAGGCCATGTAATTATCGTTTCATTGCATTTCAAGAACTTGAAAAGATAGGGCTTTAGGTATCTCCTGTAGTATTTATCTTTAGACTATTTGACACAGGCCAGCTAAACTTTTTGCTTTAGATTTACCTTTTAGAAACTGCTTCAGTGGGGGATGACTTTTTTCTTTTGCAAGAAGTGATGTGTTGTTACTGTAGTGAAGGACAGAGGCTAAATGCCAGCTTTTCCGTACAAAGAAAACGAGCACTAAGCTCCAACAAAAGATCAAGCAATGGAATTGCCACTCATCCAGCACCTGGAGCTAAACAAGAGCCAGGCAGCCTGCCTAAGAGGCTTCTTTCTCAGAAGGGGGAGAGAGCCCTGTTACAACGAGAACAAGGAGACCGGACTCTGATAAAGAGAGTAATACTGGAAAAGCCAGGAAACCCCACCTGCGAGAATCCCGTTTGGCTGAAACTTCTGCCCCCTCACATCATTAGCAACATCTACAACTATCACTGCAGGACAGGCTCCCCTTGTAAGAGTTGGTGCGGTAATTCTAATGCCAGAAACAGACCAAAACTATCACTTCTGGGCAAGAGAAACTGGACAAAAGCCAATGTAAATGCAGTTTCCAAACCAGCCTATCATCAGGTTGCCTCTAAAAGATGATGCAGGTATCATTCCAAAGAGATGCTAATTCAGTAATGATGTAATGCATTTTTGATTAATTAATAAAGTTAGCGTCAAAGACCTGTGTGTGCGTGTGCACGGTGAACAGCTGTCGCAAATGGGTGAGTTAGAACTCAAGGGATCACCAACAAAGGTATTAGCAAAAGTGGTTTTAATATGATGTCATAAAAAAAGTGCAACTTAACAAAGTTTGATGACAAGGTTCACTCTACTAATTACTGCGTGGAAGAAACATAAAAAGGAAAATTGAGTTAGTTACACTTGAGTTAGACTGATGGGGGGGGATGCAAAAGGGTAAGGAGGCCCCTCCTGTTGAGTCACGAGGTTCAGACCCCCTTGCTTTTCTAAATGCCTGATGCAGCTTAGGTGCGGCTAGGTCTAATCTTAGTCTCAGACTTGGACAATGGTTTATGTCTAAGGGATTGTACATGCAAAGTTTATGTAATGTTTCACTAGCATCAGTTCAGCATGCCATCAAAGTTACTGACACAAAAATCAAAGCTACCATACTATGAGGTTATGCGCGATACCGATTGCTTACCAAAGATCCGTCTTCTGGTAAAAGGTGTCTCTGCCTCGAGGGGCAGCCTTGAGAGGGGCCCCAGCTCAAGGGGAGATCGCCCCGTGCAGCCACCCTGCCTAGCAGGGAGAGCCCCAGAGTGGCTCACTGAGGCTGTCGGATTTATAGGCTAAAGTGGTTGGCTCACAGTCAAATGAAATGCGATGGCAAAGGTAGGCGTGCGGCTCCCTGTACCCACACCTGACTTTGCGCCTTGATAAATGAGTCTTGGAAAAGCCAGCTGCTATTCATGTGTCAATCGCGTCATCAGTGTTCCAAGGTCATAGCGCCGATGCTCGCAGTGCCACTCTGCGCCTTCGTGGGTTTTTAGAGAACAGATTGAAACTAGAAGTGTTTATGGCCCGGCTACGGCTCAGGCCTTTACCTTGTCCGGAGCCTGCACCAAACCACCACCACTCCGGTCAAGGGGTTGAGCGCATCTGTCACAACAGCCGTGGGAAGGGTACAAGCGCATCGGCTGCCACAGTCAGGCCGGCTGGACCACGTTACACCCAGCAGCGTACTCTCCTAGGCACGCTGAGGAGGACGGTATTCCCACAGGAGCTTCTAAACACAGCCTGGGAGGCTGGGAAAATGCTGTAAGCCCAAGCATAAACAGGACACTCACCTCCTGCAGCCGCCTCAGTTTTGCCAGTGACTTCTTACAAGACTGCGCAATGAAGCCTGTGAGCAACTCAGCAAGGACAAAACCAGCCCAGTAAAATAAAGGGGAGCATAACTTGGGTCAGGAGCTGCCCAGTTCATTCCACCAGTCCCAACGGCGGGAGCAGAGGTAAAGCAAGGCTGGAGGAACAAGAGCTGCCTCTGTGGGCACTGCCCAGCTCAGGGTACGTGGTCATTTCTTAAGGCACTGGGTTAGCAGCAGCAAAACGTGCCAAAATTGCTGCTAGGTAAATTACAAGGCTGTGCCTAACTTCTTAAGCAGTACAACTGTACCTGCAGTAGGTGCTTGTAGCTTCTGAAGAATATTTCAAAGATACTAAATTAGTGGGGGGGGGGGGGGAAGTAAACCGAGACACCCCATGTATGGCAATGAATGTTTCTTGCAAAGAATTTCCTACATCCCTTACCGTTCTTCTGCAACGACAAGAAAAACCTGAGAGAACTGGGTGATACCTCAAACAGCTGAGCTGAAAACAACAGTAAAGGTGCTACTGCAAAGCACTCTTGTTCTTGGTGCAAGAACAAAGAGCACTGAAAATGTCTTTTTTAAAAAAAAAAATCACGATAACCATATTTGCAAGATGTAGAAGTCAACAGTTTCGGCAGTCATAAAATACCAACCACTAAACAACGGGGAAGAAATTCTTAGGAAAAAATATCACCTTTATGCTCCTCATATATAAATGGATCTTGATTTCAAAAAGCATCCAGCGCTCACTCTGGGGACACTCACCGCAGGTGTGAGCTGAGTCCTCTCTTTGCCTTCAGGAAGCAGCTGAAGCTGTTTTTTCTTTTAGGAGAGGAGCTGATAACGCAGGAGGAGCCCGAAAGCTTCAAGTGGAGTGCCAAACCCTGGGCTCGCCTCCGTGTTGACAAGGCAAAGAGCAGGAAGGGCCAAGCTCCTGGCCCCGTTTGATGCGCCGGGGGAAGGGGAATTAGCCTGCCCCTGACACGTTGGAAAAACTACAAACAAGTGCATACATGTTAAAACACTTGGAAAATGGTTTAATGATGTTTACAACAGAAATGAACTGTACAATTACAGTAAGTTTAATATATATAAAAAATTACAGCAGACAAATGCATCTACACAAAATCTACCTTTTCATTCTGATTTACTGTAATCTACACAATCTCTCAATGCCTACAGCTATCTGTAGGCAACCACTGGGAAAATAATAATAATAATAAAGGACATCTTTAAAGAGACAGCATTTCGCCTTCCTCCTCACCCCTAGTGTGATCAGCAAGGTTTTGAAATGTGTGGGACTCTCACATTTCAGTCTCAAGAAAAGCTTGGGTTGCGTTTGGGTACGGGTACTCCCACATGGCCCTCGATTTCAAGTGTTCTGCTGACCTGAAGCGTATAAATGCAGTATATGAGGAAGGGCAAGAGAAAAAAACCTCCCAGCCAGTGCACGCAGGCAGTTGCACAGAGCAGTGAAACCATTAAGACTGAAAATCTCTCTTCTTTAGAAACGAAGCAAAAAGGGACTGCCCAGGCGCTACAGACATTCACAAATCATCGTCTCTTTGAAAACTATTGCCGGATTTACAAGAAAAGGCTTGTTTTTCACCTCCTGATTCTTCGTACGCAGGGTTAGCTTTCAAACGAATGCATTAAATACTTTTTTAAAACAAAATTTAAGCTACTTCCTCTTTGGCCCACCCCTTAAAACAGTGAAAACCCCTCTACGCTGAGAAAGAACCTCAGGTCAATGGGGAAAAAAAAAGAACATGCTGTCTCTTTAAAAAGAAAGAAAGAATCCCAGTTGGGAGCGGCCGTCAGTGAAAATGCGATCCAAATTGGCGGTCTGGTGGAAATTCCTCATGGAATATTATGTACAGTTTAAAAACCCTTAGTTGTTTTTTTAATTTTATTTATGAACACCTAGGCAGTGAAAACTGTTATGTTAATACATACATAGACACACCCAAAACATACAAAAATACTATTATTTCAAACTACTAAGAATAGGACAAGTTCAGTTATCTCCATGCTATGACTTTAAGAGCATTACACTGAAACAAACAAGAATTTAAACGACAATTTTTTAATATCCCAGAAATATACCAAAATATACATCTAAGCTTTGGAATTACTGAGGTTAGACTAATGCAAGTGCTGGGTAATCGTACTTAATACACAAGTCTAAGGTTCTGCAGGAAAGAAATTATCTTTGGTATCTGCATCAGGCTAATAATATTAACATTTGGATTTTGCTTTGGGATAGAGCTTGTATGACCCTAGAACCAAACACCCCCCAATCAACTGAGATTAAAAAGATCCATGTAAAAAGTTCCTCCATTTGCAATCCCCCCCCCAAAAGTTAAAAAGTCACAGGCATCTACCTAGCATAAAAGGTTGAGAAATACAATGCATAGTTGCACAGTGGTGCTGCAAAAATAAAAGAAATCTAGAAAAAAGGAACTAGAGGAGAAATGAAAAGCTGCTTCTTCTTCTTTCAGGGATTTCTCACAACAGGACAGCCTCTTCCAAGCAGTGACGGGGGAGGGGGGAAGCTCAGAAGTGCACCTCAGCGTGTATTAATCAACATCACCCAGCCCCCAGAGGGTTAAAGCACCCAGCAGAGCAGCCAATCCTGCACCCAAGTCTTCAGCTCCTCAATCCACCTGCGAAGCCCCCGGCCGCCCCCTCCCAGCTCCCGCGCCCCGGATTTCGCCCCGGGGTGGTGAGTTTCTTCCCTTCCGGGGGCCCTTCGGAGGCCGGGCCTGGGGCATCGGCCCCTCGCCCGGGGCAGCCCCTGGGGCTGGGGCCCGGGCTGGCCCCCCGGGCCGGCAGCTGGCTGAGACCCTCGCCCCGGCCAGGGCCAGGCCGGCCTCACAGATGGGCTGGGTGCTGAAGACGCCCTTTGTCTTTGGTTTGTTTGTTTGTTTTGAGTTTATACAATCATTAGGAAATCTTTGGTTTTGGCTGGAAATTTTAAAAGAACAAAACAAAACAAAGAAACCGCCCCCTCCCGACGTATAGCAGCCACCGTGACCTGACAAAGCTTCTCTTTCCCATGGGGGTAGGGGAACTACATTCAAATAAAGATGGACCGGGTTAAGGATGCAGCTTCTGGCCAGGCTGGGGAGCGGGGAAGGGATACAGGATTGTCAAATAATAAAGAAGAAAATTAAATATTTGGAGATTTCTTTTTTTTTTTCTTTTTTTTTTTTTGGTCATGTTAAAAAGTGAGTAGCGTGTACGCAGCACTGGGCTGAGAGCGCCTCCGGGCCCTGGAGTTCAGCGCGGCCCCGGGGCAGCTGCCCGGGGTGGGGAAAGGCAGCGCGGGCGGCCCTTTTCCGCAGAGGGTGGAGGGGAGGGGGTGGATATTCACAGACTAATCAAGAGGACCCCTGGTAACCAAAGGAAATAAGATAAGATTGCAATTTGCCCTCACTTTGCAGTAGCTTTTAAGCAGCGACATTCAGAGGCGTTAGGGGGTCACTCCCCAGGTTGCAGGTCACGGGGCGCTATAGGCCAGAGTTCAGTGTTAATCGAAGGAGGGAGGGCAGGCTTGGCAACTCTGTAGGGTTTGGAGAAAGTTAAAGCAAGTTACTCGGTTACGAGTTAGAAATGAGGTATACGACAGCTCCTGTACCTGTGGCGGATAAACACCCCACACCTACTCACACCTAGCCTTAGATACTACCACAGAGGAAGGAAATGGAACAACGGCACTGGCGGGGACGAAGAAGCTGCTGCCCGGGTCCTTCCCGCAGGCTGCCGGCACGCGAGGCGCCCCGCGGGGACCAGCGCCGCTCCAGACCTCTTCCAACTACCCGCGGGCGGCTCCACAGCCATCCCTTCCCTTCTCCCCCGCCTCGCAGGGAGCCCAGTCCGGCTCCCCAGGAGCTCGCGGGGAGCAGCGCTGATCTCCGAGGCTTTCGCATTGCGTTTTCCCCTTGGACTCGCTCGGGTGCAGGAGCACCGGGCTCACGGAGGCCGACACACGGAGAGTGAACGGGGGAAGAACTAAAGGTTTTGTCTCAACTGCCTTGTTCTCAGGACACTGTCACGGGTGCTCTCGTTCCTAAATTGTTTCTCAAGGGGGTTGTGCGATCTCCACGATTTCCCCCTTGGCGTGCCATTTCCAACGTCTTAGGATTCCTTCTGCTTAATAATTTCAGACTTCTATAGCACCACAACATGCCAGCTTCGTCCGCACACAACGTTATCACATTCAGGGAATAGGGCTTAAGTAGCTGCTGCTACAAAATTCAGCAAAGGCAGTATGAATCCTGAAGTGGGGCCTACAACAGATAAGAGAATTTGGGGAGGAAAGGGGAAGCTAACTCGATAAATTAAGTATCTTACGGTTTTATGTAAAGCTCTGCCGGAGAACGTTCACCAGCAGACCGACACAGTTTTAAGACAGATCAGCATTTTGGTCTGAGCTACTTGACAATGTCCTGTTTGGTAGAGAGATGAAATAAGGCAGAGGGGGTATGTTCCAGTTCTGGGGCTGAGCCTCAGCAGCACTAAGGAACGCCAAAGGGTATCATCTTCCCTCGCCTCCCACAAGCTGTTTCATTTCCTTCCTCAGATTTGTTTTCCTTAAAGCACACCTTGTTTTCCACTTCTTTTGTTCCAAGTGCTCTTTTCTTTGAGAAGTCATTTCTTCAATATCCCTATTACCTATCTATAAATCTAACTAGCTCTTTGAAAAGTCACACAATATTAATACCACTTTTACATAATGTCAGAACAACAATTCTATTAGTAAAGCTTTCAGTGAAGTTCTGCAACCCGATTGGTGTCCGGAGGAAGAGCGGCTGGACAACCCACCTTCCTCCCTCCCTTTCTTCACAAGAGCTCACCAAGTTCACTGATAAAACAACTCAGCCCAATAGCACGATACATGAACATGTACAAGGCTACTTTGGGGAGCAAAGCAAGGAGTCTTCAAGGTCCCTCCCTTAAGAGAAAGACCACACGCAAAAGCTGTTGAACAGACTCTGACCTTGGACTACACTGCTTCCACATTCGAAGGAAAGAAACAGTTTTCCCTGACTGTATCCCAACATCAGCCTAAGACCTGCAGCACCGGGCAAGCCCCACGCACCGTTTGTCTCCACAGAGCCAAAGCAACTCTATGCAGAAAAGGTGGGAGTACCCACAAGAGATGAGGTCCTTACAGAAAGGGACACTGACCCAAAGCTCAAAAAAAACCCAGCCAGCTTCTCCTCTTACCCGCTCTGAGAACAGCAGAGCTGACAACTTATCAGTGCCTTTGGTTCCCTACGAGGCCACTGGGAATTCTCCCACCCCAGCGGAGTCGAGCTCCTTTAGAAACCCACCTCTCTTGACCGCCACGCGCAGCCAGGCGCACACGCTTGCGCACACACGCACTTGCACACACACCCACGCACACCCCTCCCCTCTTCCCCCACTCCACCGGCCCTGAAGGGAAACGAGAAGGGAGCCTCGGGCTCCAGACGGAGGGGGCTGCAATGCCCTCCCAAGGCAAGAACCACTCGCTCTTCTGCTACTCCCACCGCAACAGCAAGACATATGCCAGGAGAACGACCCACTCCCTCGCCAACAACCCCTCAAAGCTCCTCTCCCACGACCGTCTCACAGTATTTCAACCCTTTCAGGCATACCAGCCAGGTGTTAGGAGTAGGTTAGCTTTCGCTTCTCAGTTTGGTTTTTTCTTTCATAGTTTTTGGTCTAGACAGGATTAGCATTGCTATTAGAAAAGGAAGTGTTTAAAAAGTTTTCCACCTATTATCAAGCACTACAAGCCCTACATTCAGTAACAAGACACGGGGGATAAAAGGAACCTGTTTCACTTTTGCTCTCCCAGATAGATTAAGATGCGACAACCATTCTTCTCCCTCCCCGAAGTTAAACACAACGGACCCGGTTCAGCTCTGGAGCAGCCCAACTACCTAGAGCGGATTTACACCACCGAGGTTCATTCTAACCGAGTACAGCCATCTTCTTTCCTCCGAGCCTCCGGATACGCGTTGCCTCATCTTTAGATCCCAGTGAAGGGCAAGGAAAGGCCAAGAGGGAGGGGAGTGTGCGCACACTCGAAAGGACCCTGAACAGCAACCCAATCAGTAACCTGCATGCCACCACGTGCTGTGCTGCAGATTAGACCACAGATAAACCAACCAAACAACAATCCCAAACCCAGGAGCGACAAAATGTTTCCTTTGGCAAGACAGATACAAGGAAAAAAATTCATGAGCAAACATTTTCCTTCTAACACAGTCAACCCCCTTCTCTGCCCCCAACATCCACCCACCCCCACCCGACCCTATAAAGTTGTAACCTATAAACAGGATCTCAAATACATACAGCATAATCATGTTTATCAATCATAATAAACATCAGTTCAACTAAACTCTACAGCTAGAATTATCTCCACTATTTATAAAGTTTGCTTTTCTCTTCTGATTTTTTCAGTTTAAAACCAGTTCTGCGACAATGCTAAGCTATGCTGAGGTATTTTATGAAGGTGCCAGAAGCCAGCTGCTACCCACGAGTATTGTTCTCAGAGCTGTATGGTGCTACCTTTCGCTGAGGGAAGGACCGAGGAGGGAGAGGGGAGGAGGGAGGGAGGGGGCCCAGATTATTCCAGTTATGGACGGTTCTTAGCAGGGTTTCGCAGACGGAGCTAAAAGCAGCCCCAAGACAAAGCCCAGTAGTTGCTTTGGTTTCAGGAATTTGGTCAGAAAAGAAGTACCTGGTACGTTCTACAACCTGAACTTATTTGTCTACTCAACTAAAAGGTGTCTGTTCCCTTCTCCCATGGTTAAATTAGTTGTAGTTCTGGTGCAAGCTTCCTAACACCCTTCTAACAGCATCGGGGAGTAAACGCTCACAGCGTGTACCCACTAACAGTGTCCTGGGAGAAGCGGCAGACAGGTCCAATGAAGACAGAGAGGCCGAAAAAAGATCAAGTTCTTTTTCACACGTTACTGTGTGTGTTTGTCTGTGAAGATATGCAAGTACAGCAATTGCCTCTTTCCATCGTCCCAAAAGCACCAAAATGACTTGCGCTGCCATACAGGGAACCAGGTACCATTCAGATCACAGAGCAAAAGATATGAACATGTTAAGAAATTGCAAACCATGAGTCAGTAACTACGACAAAGCCTCCTCTGTCAAAAATCTTTGAAGTATTTTAGGGGTCTCCCCGCTGGAAAGAAGAAAAAGACTCACCGGCAGCAACAGGAGTGAGACTTAATGACGGGAAAAAGCAGAACCTCTGCAAGGTATGTATCTCGAATTCTGTATTGCTATAGTATTTTGGAAAGGGAGGGAGAAGTAAAAAGAGGTATTGGTTGCAAAAACATAAAGGAATTGGAGTTGGCCACGTGAGGACTGACAACCGTAAACCCAGTGGGGGCAGCGGGTCAGCTTACTCCTTTGGTAACGCTCCACCCTAGGCAACAGTCAGGTGTACATCCAGCAGGCAGACCCAGGCCCTGTGGATAAACATCATTTAACTGTTTCAGGCAGATCAGGGATAGTGACTCTTAATAAAGTTAACATGACAATAAATTGATCTACATTTTAAACTTCTGGTTAAAACCCAAGGATCAGTGAAAGTTTGGACCAGACGCACTATTTTGTCTGTCCCCAAACACTGTAATGACCAGGAGAAGCTACTTGTCTCTCTAAGATGATTTTGCAAAGTAAACTTTTATCTAAGAAAATATCAGTTGATATTTAAGGTAAATCAGATGTTGTTTCGGTTTAGTATCTGTGGTATGGTTCCTGCTGTAACAGGTGTAGTGCTCCATTTACAACAAAGAAAGAGGGAATTTCTGTTTTAAAGAATGTTGCTCTGCAGGAATGAGCACACAGCGAAGGAATTAACACTGCTGTCTCCTTCAGTAACTCAACTGCAGAAACATCTGATGAGCCAAAGCACACTGCAAGGCTTAGAGAGGTGACATTTAAACATTAGAATGAACCAAAACATTAGGCTATAGTTCCAAGAGAAGTAAAAAAAAAGATATTTTCTATTACTCACACAATCATTGGCATGGATGCACATGGAGAATTTTCTCTAACGTATTTTGGTAACAGCCATTCTCTTACTGCCCCCTGAGAAAAACTGGTTATTTCTATGCCTTTTTTTTTAAAAAAAGGAATTACTTATCCTAAAAGATTTTGGCAAGATACCAAAAGATCAGAAGTATAAAATTTTTGTCTACATTTAATGCTCGCTTTACAGTATGTAAAATTAAAATAAGAAAAGGGGTAAAAGTAGAGGCAGTGGATTGCTCTTGCTCAAATGAAAAGCTATCATACCATGAGAGAACATTTGTTCTCGTGTGTTAAGATCAGCAGATAGCTGCTTTGCTCAGTTTTGGCATCTCCCTGATTAACCTAAAAGGTGCAACAAATCACAAGCTGTAACTCCAAATACATCAGGAGCTATACTGTTTTCACTGAAAATCTCTTTGTCAGCCTGTTCATTTAAAGATAAAATTCAAACTTGAAGCTTTTGATGTCCTAAAAGGTCTATAATTCAAGCCATATATGTCAGAATATATGTCTTCCTCTTAATGTTCTGGCATTTTAGTTTTCTCTTACAAGATAACCTCACTAGCAACTCAAAATTACTGAGCGACAGCAGCAGCACATTCCTACATGAAGATCCAACTAACTGTCAAGTGTCTTCTCCTTGCTGGTTCAGCTGAGCACAGACTTCCCGTTCATGGTAAAGTGACCTGCATTTCAACAACTATTTATTGAAGCAGAGGATCTCAAGAAGTAGTGCAACAATGATGTTACCCGAAGAAAAACAAAAAACTGAAGTAACGCTACCTACGGGCTGCAAAAAAAATCTCTTAAAAATCAGGTACTTGTGCATGTAACAAGCATGGTATCTCCCCAGAAAAGTTTTGAGTGCATGCACATACACACCGTCTCAGAGCAACATGATAAAATGTACTTAGACTAACACATACTGCACACTAACTCAGACACAAAAGAAATCCTCTTAAGGCGATTTAAATAGACAGATGTGACTCTTGTAAGCAGCCATATCTGTGTGCAGTTTCTATGTGCTTTTCATGAATGATTCGACAATGACTACAGAGAGTGCGTTCTGAGGAGATCAAGTGTGCTAAAGCCAAACTGGAATACATTTTCCTAACATCAGAAAAAATTTCATCGTCAGCCTACATCACCTCATCCTGAAGCCATTTTCTAAATTGTTCTTCTAGACCTTCAGGGCATCTGCATTTTGTCTCTGTAAATCTCTTGCTTTTTGAGCTGACTGTCCTTGGCTATAATGAGAGTTTTTCACCTTCTCTTTTCCTGCATATGTCCTTTGGCATGCTTGCAACTATGAAAAGCAACCCACACATCTTTAAATACAGAGACACAGAGCTCTGAAAAAGAGATGCTATTCTCCTTTTCTAACAAGCTACGAAATTCCTTCTGGCCCTGGCTTACAAATCAATACAGGAGCAAATGTACCAGCACACAGCTAGAAGACTGTCTAGAAATGAACATCTGCACAGAAAATCTTCCCCTAAAAAGCATAGTAAGGATTTAAGACTGTGAGCGTAGAACAGAAAATCATCTCCGTTCAATATATGAACCCACTGTTACTGGAATCAGAGATGCAACTTTGTGTCATTGAAGGAAAAAATCAGGTTTGTCTGCTAAATAAACGTCCTGTGTCTGTCAGCAAGTGTGTGACAATGCATGTCCCAATGTCTACTGGGACAAAAATTCTCCATTGTCAACACTCATGAACTCAGACCACGATCATATTTACTAGGTCTGTATACAATTGTTATTGTCTCTTTTCAGATGCATCAATTTCTGCTGTCAGCATGATTCTGATTTAAAAAAGAAACTTCTGCTAAATTCTAGTACATGATCTCATGTTCCTTTCATGCTCTGAAGGAGCGTATGCACTCTAACTAGGCAGATGTACACCCACTGCCAAGCTGATTTCTGTCTTTCACCTAAACACCAGAGGTAGCCTGCATCCATGAGACAAAACGCTGCTAGGGATGAAAAGCAGGCTCCGGGAGCGACAGTCTGGCCTTGGGATGTTTCAGGACAATGAATCTGAGCACACTGGTGATAGATGCCATGGGATATGTGCTGCTTGGGTATTATGTCAGCTTCTGCAAGCAAAACCAAGCCCTTTCTGGATATGTGGCTACTCTGAGTTTCCAGTTTCTCTCAGAAAAAGACTTGCTAAGAAATTCCCTGGAATCTGGGCCCCAGAGAGGGTGATGGGGTAGAGAGGAGGAGGGTAAGGGGGTATAAGGTGCTCACACCAAAGCCATGTGACCAATGCAAAGGTAGTCAGGAAAAAAAGCAGATTTTTATAATAAATAAACCATCCAAGCTGCATTAGTGTTCCAGATATGTACTCAACAAGACCCTCTCCCAACCACAAACCAGCAAGAATGGGACATGAAAACTCATTCAGACAGCTAATGGCACAGTCTCTTTGAACTGTGGAGAGAGGATTTTACGCTGATTTAAGGCCCACCTTTCTTTGTGTTTCCTAGATATATGCAAGGACCGTGCCCCCCCACCCCACCACAAAACCCTTAGGGAGTAGAGGATACATCGGAGAAAAGACCGGTAGTACCCGCCTCCTTTAACAAAAAAAGTTTCCTGATAAATCGTATTTTTGCACAGGCGTGAAAGTAAGCAGGAACTTTCAGAGTCAGGAATGAACATTATAGCTGCAGTTTTCCCATCCTCTTACTTCACTGAACACAAGTCCCAGGGACTTGCATTCCTTTGGTAGAAACTGTAGTCTGTGCTAATGGCCTCCAGACCAACATAGTGGGTACCAGCATCTCCTCTACCACTTCTTCCCTACCTCCCTGAAGCTCACCCAGCTATACCTTCTGCTGCTCTGAAGCTATTACTGTGGGCCATTTCCATTTCTGCAGTATTATTCATAACCCTAAAAGTCTCCTGCGCAGCCTGAAGTCATAGAGATGCATCAAAAATACTTAGATTTATCCATACTGGTGGGATGAGTGTGGGACCTGTTGGATAACAATCCCCTGACATTGCCATTCTATTTACACATCAAACAAAAGAAAACAAATTAAAATCAAGTTAAGAGTCTGCCCCAAGGATAACACAAATTACCAACCAAAAAAAAAAAAAGATTAAAAACAAGCAGCAACTTTTATATAAAATTAATAAAAACAAAAGACAAATGAAAAAGAAATTGTCAGTAGCATCTATCGCCTCTCTGCATCTGAACTGCACTTATACAAACTAGTCCATTAGTACAGCAGCTTGCTAGAAATTGACTTTGGTTCAAGCTTAGTTTTAAAAAAATAAAACATAAAAAAATCAAAAACACATTAGAAACGGTGGACGGACATTTGTTAGTTTCCCTGCTTGCAGTTCACTAGTTTTGAAGTTTTAGGGATAATTGGTTTAAATATTCAGTAACACAGGAAGGTGGAGAGTTAGAGATGAACAGAGCAAAAACACGGCGGTGGGGGGAGAGATAAGGGGTTCTGCCACTTGAGTGCAAACACAAATCCCACATGCTCAGGTCACAAACCAAAGCATATGTAGAGTTTAAAGTTGCTGCCTTCTGGATCTTGGATGAGAAGCTCCAAGATCCCCCTGAATCATCAACAAAATGAACATAGCTGCATCAGCTCGTTATTTTAGGACACTCCGGTGACAAAAGAAAAGGGGGCGGGGGGGAAAGGGACTCTTCTAATACCCTCGCTAGCTAGAAGTAATTTAGTTTTATACACATGGCAGAAACCTTTAAATCCATCAGGAATGGAAAGTTCAAAGTGAACTGCATTGCAGTGATCCAGTCTTCTCTTTTTAAAAATCTCCTTTTTTTGGTTCAGATACTAGATTGTATATTTAAGAATATACAGATCTAACTTCTGTACAGTTCGTTACTCTTCCTCACCCACGTAAATATCCTTTGCTACATGGATCAGAATCAACCTTGAAAAGATCGTTACAGTGGCAGGCAAGCCCTGACGCTCTGGTTAGAGATGCTTATTGCTGTTTTCATGTAGCTAGCAGCATCACAGCTCAGAGACTATACGAGATCACCCAGGTATGTGCAAAGCCCCAGAGTCAGCTCTATTGTGCTGGCATAAATGATGGCAACTTCTGTTCTCATATTGTTGGCTTCTCTGTTTTGCAGTTGGAAGCACTTTTTTACTAGAAAGTTTTTCTAAATACAATGTTGGAAGCATCCGTATTAACAGAAAGGGAATATTGCTATGATTAGGGAGAATCTGACCTTTTGAAATCCTGTACCAATTCACCTGGCAGAAATCTAGGACTGTAAATGCTGCTTTACATACTGCCAATTAGCTTGGGTAACTTGCCATATTAAAAATATTTGTGTGTGCTCTTAAAAGCAAAATCAAATCAATAGAACAGAAGAGCCATTGGTATGTCACACAATCTAGACTTGGGAGGTCAAATCCCACTCTCTCAAGTAAAAAGGAACCACGCACACAAAGCTAAGAGCAGAATTTGGCCATTTTGTCTAAATAATTGAGAGAAGGAGAACTACAGTTCGGGACTAATTCCTACCCCTGCTTCAAAAGCATAGACCAGCCTGGAAGTTTGCACACAAGGATCTCTACTGCTACACCGAGCTTCCTGCGCAAATGATGAACATAAATTCTTCTGACCCCTCCGAGTAACCATCGGACAAATTCAAGGATGAGGAAACTGCTCAGAACGTTCCCAGAAGATTAGGACAGGAAGTCTATTTGTGCTCCATTCTTCCTCTCCACCCTCCCGCCCTCCCCCCGTGGTGTGGGAGCTCGCTGAAAATAATCCAGGAGCAAAAGACAAACGCGTCCAAACTATATATATAAAAATAATAATAATAATAATCATAATAATAATAATAGAGATACACCAGTAATACAGGCCTGCCTAAATTGTACCAGTTAAGAAAGGAACCCCCAACACGATTGATACGATTATAAACACCTTGTATGACATAATGGCCTGTACAACAGACCTATAAAATGATAATTAAAAAAGAAAGATATTTAGACCAAAAAGAAACAAGAAATCCCCTTCCTATGTTTGAACTGATAACCCACCTTAACTTGTCATTGTGACTGCTGGAAATGATAAGTAGTCCTTTCACTTTTTTTGTGGTTTTTTTTGTTTTTTTGTTTTTTGTTTTTTTTACATTTTTGGTTAGAAAGTTCTCCGATCCATGAAGCGATCCTGAAAAGACAGTGTTTATTATAAAATTAGGCAAATGTCTGTCCCAGCTTTAAATCCTTCCTGTTTTGCTTTTGTTTTTTATATTTTTCCTTCTCTCCCTTGTCCCCAGCAACACGGCGAGAGGATGCCCATCACATTTTCAGTTTATAAACCCCGCTGGCAGCCAATCCCACCGCACAGTGAAACAGGCTGCTGGCAGCACAGCTCAGCCCGGCTCACTGTGCCTTGGAGGCAGTAGTGGTGGTGGACGTGGCCCCGCTCGCAGAGGCCACCGTGAGGAGAGAGTTCTGGATGGACTCGGCTGAGGTGGAGGTGGCGTGAAGGCTGGCGACTGGTCCAGAGGCCCCTGCGGAGGCTGCAGCTGCAGAGACCAAGCTAACCGGGTTGCTGGTGAGCAGAGAAAGGTTCTGAGGGTTCAGGAACAGAGGGGCAGTTACGATGTTAGGAGTACCTCCAGCATTGGCAAACACCAAGTTTCCAGTTGCATCCAGTGATGTTATTGGAAGAGAGCCACCAGATGCAAGAGCTAAAAAAGGGAAAATTGAGCAGGGAGGAGATAACATTAGCAGTAAGCAAAAATGCAAAATGTGCCTAAAAGCAACTGGTCTCTGCATTTTCCTTTCTCTGATATGCGTGCTCTCTATACCAGTAATGACAGCCATCTCATCATAAGTTGTTTTTTAAAAAAACAGCTCTCTATGAGGAGTGGACAACACCTTGCAGGTACTAAAATGCCTCTGTCGTCTGCTCCTAAACTAATTCCATCATGCCTTTCTTCCGATCTTTACGCACAATCCTGGTCTATATGTTTCCTGCCACAGAAAACCTGTACATTCAGGCAACCTGTACTGGAAAGGGTTGAGATGAGTGTTCACGTGAAATGACAGCTATCACAAGATGAAGAAGGTCATGTAACCTTGAGCGTAACATTTTAAATGTTGACATACGACCACTGTTGCAACTTACTCTGACTGGTCTACAGGGTTCAGCCTGCCTTAGATTATGATCTCCTAAATTTAGCTGTGGCATTTTACAAAATGGTTTTCTTGTACCCTGGAAACAAGATTTGTTAAGCTAGTTTAGAGGATGTTTGAATACATAGGTTAGCTAGCTCTTTAGGCACTTGCATGATCTAGTTTTTACAGATGACACACTATGAACTGAGAGCAACTCTTGCTAAAGTCAGTAGAAACTTCTGGCTGCGTGGCACTTTCAAAATAAATCTTTACTCCTCTGAATAAGGATTTATGGATTTAAAGTTCTACATAAGGACTTTAGGAGGTAGATTGTTTGTTGTGGGTTCTTTTTAAATACATATGAGGACAAGAATTCAGGACCAAGTCTTGCTTGGAACTGCCCTCCTAACAGACCTCAAAACAGCGCAACTCTGCTCAAGCTTATGCTAGAAGAGCTATAAAAAGCAAATCTCTAACCTGCTGGAGATATCTGCCAATGGGTGGAGGATAACAAAATAAATTCCAGATCACATTCAATATCTTAAATGCCTCCTGTAAATCTCTACAAGGTCATACACAGCTCTAATCCCCTTTCTGAAGTTGTACCTGCTCTTATCTCTGTAATACATAAAATGTATTTGCGCATTTAAATTTTGTAAAACCTTTACTCCGATAACATTTATGTACAGTGCTGAGGAGTCAGTGTTCTTTTTCGACAGAGAAAAACAAAGCACGTAAACTCAAGTTGTACGACGGAGATGCATTAAAAAGAATACTACTGACCTTGAATAGTTGCCAGTGTACTGTTGCTCATCAAGGCCGGGCTGAGAGCACCACCTAATGTCCCTGGATTGAGACTGAGTAAGGCACCTCTGCAGGAAGCCAGATTGGGGAAGAAGAAACAAAGGGAAGGAGCGTTACTTTTAAGAAAAGGTTGTCACTGCTCAGAAGTACACCATCATATTAAAAGGCGGGGGGGAACGGGGGGGGACGGGGGATGACACGGGACGGGGGGGGACGACGGATGGACGGGGACGACGGACGGACCAGAGATTAAGGGCTAATTTTAGTTTATTTTAGTTTTTCCTTCACAATGCCTTGAGTAGACGTTGCCTATCAGCTCTGTGATTAGCGACATGCCTCAAGTACAGGCACTGTAAATAGATGACTTGTATTGATTGTTGCTGTAAAATATTCTTGTGAAGTATTTTGGGGAAACTGTCACTCATTACAGAGCTATCATCATCTCCCAAAATTCAGATAAGAAAGATGTAAATCACGAGGAATTGAAGAAATAGTCATCTCTCAGAGCAACATTTTTAAAACTAAAACTTCAACAATATATCATCATGCATCTTTTACAGCTTCTTGCTCATGATGGAGAAATGAATACAGAGGTGTGAAGCGGGTCTAGGCTAGCTCTCCATTTACAATTAGCAGAACAGATTCAGTGATTCACTGGTAAGTTGCAGCTCTTAAGCCAAGCCCTGCAGTGGGATGGATGACTTATCAAATCACAACATTGCTGCAACACAGCTTTTTCATCTGTAAAATGAAAACATCATTTGTGTACTTTGATGGGAATAGCCAATTACCATCTATAAGTAAACCTTCAGAATTTGAGATAAATGACACTAGAATCACAAAGTGAGCTACCAGAAAAAAGTGATACATAAAAGCCCATACAATTCATCCCAAGAATTCTCCTTCCCTCTTCTGTCACTTCACCTAAAAGGGTGTGAAAAATTCATGCTTACCCAGCTGCAAACTGCGAGGATGCCATCAAGCCTGGGTTTAGTCCTGCTGCAGCAGCCATGGCAGCAAGACTTGCATTTGCAGGCAACTGTCCTTGTAACGCGGCTGCTGCCGCTGTTTGCAACCCTGATGCCGTTACCATCACCTGGCTGGTCCCAAGAGGGGAGGACAAGGGAGTGGAGGTTGTCTGTGTTGTGCTGGTCTCACTGGCACTGGATGCCTCTGAAGTGGAGGCTGAGGCAGAAGGGGAAGGACTCAGGGAGGGTGATGTCACTGCTGAAGAAGCTGGAGGTGCTGTTGAAATCACTGTTGCTGTGTTGTTGGAGGTGGTTTCTGTTGTGCCTAGAAGATTGATTCTGGTTAGATCAGTACAAAACACAGATATGACTTAATAGAAACCACTACCCACCTGAACTAAACTGCACATCCAACTGAAAAGGAGACAAACACACATTTCTGTAGGACCAAGAAGCACCAAGAGTCTAAATGAGAAGCTCAAACTATAATGAAATGATACTTCCAAGAGGAGGCTGAGGTGCTCTAGAATCTAGAAGCTAGCAATGGAACATAGCATATTTCATTCCAGCACCACCTGTGACTTTATCCCCAGAAAAGTCAACTGAATGGTCACAAAGACTGAAGTTTCCTAGAGAAGTAACAAGGAACAATGACAAGACTGTCCTGGGATATCAGTGTGACCTTTCGAAAAGCTTAAAAAGGGAAAATGGTAGAGGTTAATGTGGGGGCAAGGGAAATCAGCCCTTACCTGTGACTGACAGACTAGTTACAGCAGGACTGGTCAGAGGGAGCACAGGATTGACAGTCAGGGTTGTAGCTGCACTGCTAGTCACAAGGCTTGGCGTGGTTGCCACCTGGAGGTCAAAAAAAGAATACAACTGCTCAACTGTTAAAAGACAAAGAGAGTTAGCTACTACACTTGGATTTCTTTCGTCCCATCCTCAGCTGAGGAAGTCATCAGAGAAAACACTGCATACAAACTAACTTTTTTGTAATTCCATTACTTTAGAATTCAGTGGACCAACCACAGTACCTTCTCTAATTACCAGCAATATCTTTGTTCTTAATCATTCAGTAATTGAAGGGAGATATATCCATTACAGCCATACTGTCTCAGGACTGCAAGTTAGCCCTCTCTCTCTGCCTCCCTCCAAAGACAGCACCATGTTTTAATAGAGTCACTCTTATAGAAAGAGTTACAAAATTTGTTATTTCTGCATGGATTTTTTTTCTTGTTTAAACATCTTTTCAGCTGCAAATCTCTTTCTCTGATGAAATTATTTAAATGCCCCAGCATTACCAAAGGTATTTAGGGTAATGTGTTTACATGGATAAACAGAATAACATTTAACTTTTACTCAACCAAACTATAAGCTCTACTTTGATAAGCTTCCTTGTGCCAGAGGAAGGATCTCTGAATTTTAAAACATTTAAATGGCATTAGCTAATTTTACTTGTGGACAGTTTATTACAAGAAAGCTACAATAAACTGAAGACATTACAGATAAAAACCACCAAAGATTTAAGGCTGGAGGAACTAGCTTATGAGGAAAAATGAAATACAAGAAGAGAAAGGACTTTTTATGGACAAGAAATGGTGTCCAACTGTAATATTTGAAGGCTGTTATACATCAATAAGAGAAATGAATCCTTTAGAATTGCCCAAGAGAACATAGCCAAGGATACAGGCTAAAACCTTCCTCCTTTACCCTCTCTTACCTTAAGTTTATTATCAGAGAAATCTCTCTCATGCTGCATATCCTCTTATAGGAAGTCAAATGCTTCATGCATTTTAAACAAGACTGGGGCAACTGGGACAGATCTGAAAGCTTTCTGCCCATCTCAAATAGTGTATGAAATAAAGAAGAGCTAGATACATAGTACACTTCCCACAAATGCAGCCCAGATGTCCTATCTGTCATCTGTCCACCGAACAGTTAAGGCCAAGGTCACAATCCATATTTCAGGGCAGTGAATGACCTAGAATTAATACAGCTAACCCCGTGGTTACAATGACTAACTTCAGCCAATGCAAAAGTAGGCTGCCATCAAAAGAAGCACTCCCTTCCAATCCTGCTTCAGAGCCCTAGCACTGGTGCAGCCAGGCTACAAGTCAGATGGGTTATCTAGCCCTACTGAAAATTCATCAGTGTTCTTCACATGGTTAATTTGCAGTCAAACCAGTTAACTAAGCCCAATCATCCTATGGACACATAATCTCCAGAGATGACACAAGGAACCACCAAAGCACACAGTCAGTGAAGGCTAGGGGCAACAGGGCTGGAACATCCATTTGAGTGGTAGCACAGTCTTAAGAGAAGCTTACAGTGAGTGAAAATGCTTAGCAAAACATCATTGAAAAAATGGAGACTCTGGTTAACACCACAATTTCTTACATACAATGGCAGTTTATCATAGAAGGGAAATTTATGTAGGAAAGCTTTCTTAAGTTGCAGTCTGAGTAAACTTGGATGTTTACTAAAACACACTATCACAAATCTCCCTATGTTCTGCTTTGGTAGCAAGGCATGCAACCTTGCTTTCCAATTGGGGAAAAAAAAAAAACACACCGAACAAAAAAACCCCAAACCAAAACAAAAAGACTTAGTACACTTAACACATCCCTTCCCCTGAAACAAAAGGTTGCATGCACACATCCTGAGACAAGGATGAGGGGAAAGAATGACATGTCGCCAAAATTAATGATTTAATGAAGTACTGGAAGATATTAGCTACTACAGTGAGAGGGTGGAATAAATACTACAAAAGGACAGCTACAGGCTATGTGAATTCCACCACATTCCTATTAGCATAGTTACTATGAAATCTAATAGCTACTGTTTCTATTTATGAAAACAGACCTCCATGGACATTGGTAGCAAAGGAGCTGAAGGAACCTTGATGCATGTGTTTTGTTACTCTTATTTTCATGAAGTTTGTGTCTACCTGAGGCAAATACAAGTGTGGGAAATTAATTACATGAGTATAGCTAAATTGTTCCTTTGTTCCACGTCTTTTTTTACATAAATCATTCCTGACTAAAAGTGACAACAGTATCATTGGACTTGTGTGACTTAAGTCTCCAGATGATACATTTTACTGCTTCTCATCTACTTATCAGAGCAGCCAAAATAAGGGGGAGCGGGATGTGTAGAGCTGTTAAGCATTTTTTTATTACTATTATTTTACAAAAGAAGTTTGGGCAAGAGAGAAAATCCAGATATAAACTGGAGTTACTATCTGGAATGTTTTCAAATCAATAACCCCAACTGCAAATTTGCTAGTCAGAATATTTACTCACAAGCTGACTAAATAAAACACCCAAACTGAAGGCCCAACTAATGCCTGATTTGTAAGCATTCTCTCTCTTATATAGTATGCAAGTAGGATATTTAAAATGCCAGTAAAATATAAATTTATGAGAACAAGTCTGTGTACAAAGAAGGTGTAGCATGTGCAAGTTCCACAGTGAGCACAGTAGAACTTCCAGTGATCTTTGTCAACACAGTTTCTTGATTCTTACCAGTGAGGTTGGGCAAGGGAAAATTGCTTTGATGGGTGAGCTGCTGGTTCCACCACTGCTGGGTGGGTTGATCCTTTTCTCCTTCTGGCGCCGGTTACAGAACCAAACGCGGATCACCTCCTTCTCCATGTTTAGCTGGTCAGCTATCATGGTGATCTCATCCGAGGTAGGCTTTTGGTTCTGAGAAAAGGAAATGGTACTTGAAAAGCTGTGAAATTACCTTCTGAAGTTTTACATTATAGCTTCTTCACTAGGCAGAAATCTGGATGCACCATTTATATCCAGCATCTGGTCAGTGGTACAGTAGAGATAGACCGTAATAGATACTTCTGCCCTCTGTTTTCCTAGTTACAGGAACATTTCTACCAATAGTAAGCTGTGTTCCTCAGAGACAGGTGATGAAGACTAAGCTCACATGCTTCTTTTTGAGAGAAGGGATCTGACTTGTGAGTTAATCCTTCAAGGAATTCTAGACCTTGATAAGGAAATCTTTCTTCCAGCATCTCTCGAAAAGGAACAGGAGATATTAACTATAGCAATAGCCAAATGAACCCTAAGTTGTCTAGACCTATAATGAAAGACAGGTAGATTGAACGGGCTACTTACAGAGGCTATCTGCCCATACAGCTGCACAAAGTGTCTAATGAGAGTAACATAAGGCCAGCTAAAAACCTCACATTGTGTATGTTCAGACTGTCTCCCCATTTATCCATCCTCAGAAAGGGTAATCTTTTTTTCTTCTTTTTGATGTGCAGAATATCAAGCTTAGATCTATGGCTCAGTATCTTGGAATGTGAAATCACAAAGTCAGCAAACTGCAAGAATCAATGAGGTTTTTTGAGGGGTTTTGTGTTCTTATGGTTTTTTTAAAGTGAAGTAGACATTGATGCGTGCTTCTTGGCACAGCCTTTGTATTCACCTTGTTTAGTACAAGCACGTTCCTAAATAGCACAGTAATGGGTTCACTCTAACAGATACGATTGTTAAGCAAAGTTTCTTCATTTCTTTACAGGCTGAGCAGAGCAGCAGGATTACTGACCTCCAGGAAACTCTTCTCTAAGGCCACACGTATGTTGGTCTCTATGCTGGTGCGTTTCTTCCTCCTACGGTTCAAGCCTTCGATCCCCAGCCCTGGAGAATTCAGGGCACTTGGGCTGGAGAGAGTTGAATCAGATGAGAGGTTTTCTGAAAAAAGAAAGTAACACAAATCAGATTTTATTTGAATGCAGTGCAGTCTAATGCAAGTGTTCTTCACCTGTGCAAGGTATGTTAAAACCCACTCTGTATCTATTCCAGATATATAGAGATTTCTGGAGATCATATGCATTAATCGCTGTACTTGCAAATTACAACATATACTTGAAACTTTAAAGCTACAAGTAAGCCCAGAGGGCACTCTCTGCTCCTGTATGCTACCACAGTATCCCTTTTCTAACACCTATACAAAGTTTCTTTCTCCCTTATCTCATTCCACCCCACACTCATTCACTGCAAGTCACCGCTTAAAGAAAAAAAAGGAGTAACTGATATCCATGAGCCACAGCTGTAAGTCACAGGCAATTATGAAAAAATCCGAGCAGCCTGAAATTTCTTTTACCCACTCTGCAATATAGGAGAGGAAGTTCATAGCCACCTTCACAGCGTTCAAACTCTCTCTGGAGATCTTAGCAGACACTCAGTGCTATGCAGTTCTACCGAACAGCCTACACAGCTAGCAGCTCTCCCTTCTTAGCTTCACTGGGTCTCTAGCTGTCAACCCCTAATCCTGTCTTTGGGTCCACAGCAGAGCAAAGAGAGAACACATTTGACCCCACTTTGTAGCAGAAAGTGCAAAATAACGAACAGGCAGATTCCAGCAGAGAATTTGAACAAAATGATTTATTATGGCTGGAGATCCTTCACTGCACTGGGGTTTGTGGGTGATAAGCAGGTGTCAAAGTTCACAATGCCTATTCTGGTAGGCTCAAATGGGCAAGTACATTCAGTTCATTATTTTCTAGAATTTTTTTTTCAGTAATGGCACCCATAAATGTGCTGAAAGCCCTCTCCATCTTGAAAACCCCACAGAACAAGCTCTGAGTTCTGTAACAATAAATTCTCCAACACTCCAATGTAATGTAATGGAAGAGATCATTGGTATGCTTCTCCTGCCTGCTTTTACCTAAAAGTAGCCTTTAAAGTCATCTGAATCTTTCTTCCAAAGATTTTCATGAAACTGAATCAGAGCCAAAGACAATGGTTCCCAACTTCCAGGCTGTGGAGGACCCGGACCCGGTTTGCAGTTCTTAACTTTACAGATCCAAATACTTCTTGAGGCTAGCAGGAAAAACAAACTATGACATTCCTTGTGGCACTGGACTCATCCAGTGTTGCTGGAAGGTTTGGGGACCACTGGCCTGTGGACTAGAGCACTCAGTGTGAAGATCTTTAAGTTTTTACAGATCTAAACTACCTAAAGATAACCCCTGTCAGCACAACAGAATGACACTTCCTTGTTTCAATGCAGGACAAATTTTCAACACTGCATCCAATTACTTTCAAAATTTCAGAGAATACTGTAGGCGTCAGCATAAAGCTCTCTTCATTTTGGTAAAAATAGGAAGGCACACACCGTCCCTGCCATCTGTTTAGCAGATCCATCAGTTTTATACTATGTACAGTTGTATACTTGGAAGAAAAAACTGGCTGACAGTACTATTGAACACTTTCTATCCTAACACCTAGCACCACCATCCAAGCCCCTTTTGCTGGTAGGGAAAAAAAAAAGAAAACAAAAAAGGAACACTACCAACATTGGCATCATGAATAATTTATCTCCCAGGAAAAAATAATTCTGAAAGGAAAAAGCTAAACCTAACCCACAAAAAACTCTTCCTATGGGGAGAAAGAGAGTGTTTATACGGACCCTTGGAGAGAGATGAAAAGAACGCACATAGGGGTGTGGGAGGAGATGAATGCAATAAGCTCTGCCTACTGAAACAACAAACCATGCAACCCTCTCTCTACTACACATCTGAAAAAGAAAGCTAGAAGAGTATTAGAAGTTATATGCATTAACATACATGAAGGAGGAAAACCATGACACACATTATACCTCACCCCATGCAATTATTCAGCTGGCTGCAGAACACAATTCTGAAAGTTCGTATTGGAACGATTTCGAATGCATATGGGCACATGAAAAGGGAAGTATGGACACTTATTCCTACACCCTTGTTTGTCCCATGGACAGTTAAAAAGATTGGTGGCTTCATAAAACCATAAGGGCACAAACGAAGCAGTTTTTCAGGGTTTTTCAGAATCCTACTGATTTTGGTAGGCTGGTGAAGAAATACACAGACTCATTCACCTGCATCATTGAGCCACTTTTCCAGAAGTGGCTTTAACTTGCACATGTTCTTAAAGCTGAGGTTCAAGGCTTCAAAGCGAGAGATGGTAGTTTGGCTGAAGTCATTTCCATAGAGTTTGCCCATAGCGAGCCCAACATCACCCTGGACAAAGAAAGAGAAAAAAGGGATTCACTAACATAGGCACTTCCAAAGCAAGGAATCCTGTCACATTCTTGTGTTCTCTTAGTGAGTCCACTGCTGCGTGGGATTTCAGTTTCACAGAAACTTGCTCAGCGCTACCAAGATTCATGCTAAAGCAAATAATCATAAAGAAATGTCAAACCTCAGTCAATTTAACCGTGTAACTCTTTCCACAAAATCGCTGATGCTTTGTCTTCTTTGCATTATCACTGAGCAGAACATTCCACTGAATATTAACTTGTAATTTTTTTCTTAGTTCTTTAAAATAAGTAAAGGCCAAGCTCTCTTTAAGAGCAGATTTAAATATCTGCATATTTCACACCAAAGAAGAAAAGTTCAAATAAGCAGAAATGCAGTGAATTCATGTTCTCAAATTAGTAGAAAAACACTCTTGAAAAGATGTCTACAAACATATATCACATTTAAATAGATGTAAAAATATTCTTATCTGAACTTTTAGTATCTTCTGAGGTTCAAACCAAACTTCTCCCCACAGATACACATTTCAAAGCGGACAAGAAGTTGAACCATTTCAAGTAATGATTAACTGGAGTCTTCACTACCATTACCCATCTGCCAAAAAGCTATCCAGAAGATTTACAGACAGATGATCACCTCTTTACATCTGTTACTGCTTTTCAAAACTCAGTTTTAGCTAGCTATCAGACATTCTGCTTATCCTAATATCTATAGGTATATACATCTCTATGTAGCTTACACTTGGAAAGTCTTGGTTTTTTTGTTTTTTTAAAAAAATCAATCCATTCTCAATTGTGGCCATTAAAAACACCATAATGTTTTCTTGTTTTGTTTTAAAGCTGGAAGGTCCTGCCCTTTGAAAAAATGTAATTATTTTTTAAGTATGCTATTTGGTCTAAAGTAGTTTAATTTAGATTTTTATTTTTTAACAAAAAAAAAAAGAATGAAAAGTCTAGAAGAAGGGACTGAAAAGCTTGAGCATAGTTAGTAGAGTTTAATTGCAAGTGGGTTAGTTGGATTGTGCGTAAAGCTTGCTTTCTTTCCTTTTAGGTCAGAGCCACAACCACAGCTTGACACAAGTATACTAATAGCATGCAGAGTGTCCACATCCAAGCAAGGAAGAAAACAACCTTTGGTAAGCTTAGTAAATTGTGCAGGTTGCATAAAGAAAACAATTTCCTTCCCAGAAGAGGACCAGAACAATTGGTTTGTACACCCTTCAATCAGAGGAAACATGCGGGAACTCACATTTATACCTCTACCCGTATGCCAGGATTCTGTGCATTTTAAAACTCATAAATCATTCCAAGAGAAGTAACATGGATGCTCTCGTGGGTTTATGAAGAAGAAAACCTGGCTATGTAAACCATTTTAGAGATAAGTTGATTTATGTCTTGGCAGGAAAGAGTTATGAAATTTGCTCCAGTCCCCCGACTAAATTTAATTCTGGTATTTATGTTGTTCTTACTAACATTTGCCATCTGATTTAAAATTAATAGTTAACCATTTCTTTGTCAAGAGTTTTCAATGCCAGAAGGTGGCAGCATTTCAGCTGCAGGCAAAGGAATTTACATATTGGGATGAGAATTTCATGTACTGGGATGGGCCACTGAAAGGATGGATGGAACAGACGATAAAGGTACTGTACACATCTGATCTACTTTGTTGTTGAATGAAGCTCCGGTACTGAACTGAAACTGATTATAAAGTACATCATTGTTGTGTGTACCAGACTGTTAAGAAGCTCAGACAGACTAGCAGAGGTAATACTTTTTACAGAATAAAAATAACATTGTCTAAAATGTTCACTCATATAGCTTGAATCTGTACCGACCAACTAGTCACATATCAATAATGCTAAGGTGCAGTATGCTTATTGTGTCTCTGTATGTCAAACATGGAGATATTTTAAAGGAAAACAATTAAACAAAAGGACTTAAGTCCATCACCCACTTTCGGGGTGGGAGAAGAGACAGAACTGCTGAAGTTCAAAAAACCTGTTATATTGCTCACAAGACAGAATGTAGTAAGTGATTAGTTTGCAATGCAAACTAAATCTTTCAATTATTTTTGAAAGGCAGGAGTGGCGTGAGTCTGAAAAAGCTTACAGTACCACTGGAAATAAATTTCTTTTATCCTCTGAAAGGCAGTCTATTTATCCAACTATAGGAGACCAAAGTAATAGGGGTCTCTAATTATCATCCAATTATGCAATTAGGTAGAAGTTATTAAAACTGCCTAATTATACGTATACAAACTCAGAGTAGGATAGGAATGATCAAATCCAAGGTTATCACTTTCTCAAGATTCCCCTTTTTTAAGCTGAAAAGCAAATACTGAAATGTAAGCCTGAGCAGTTGTGAATTTTCATGGTGAGGAAAAATGAACACAACAGGGTCAATACAGAAGGGTTAACCCATAACTTAAAAAGTCTAGTTGAGCCTTTATAATCATGTCACAGCAGGGCAGATTAAACATAATAACTAAAGATCTACATGAACCTCCTCAGTCAGGCTATAGGGAAGCTATTGTATTTTACTCTATTCTGTTCTGCTCTATTCTAGCTTTTGTGTGTGTCCATCACTTGTATTTCTGTGCCTCCCTCTAGTGGAAAGAAGGGAGGGAAGGAGGCACACATGCCAGCAAAATGCACTTCATTTTACTAAGAACATTCTGTTCTTGACTTATAATTAAGATGCTGCCAGGAACTTTCATTATGAACCCTGATTTTTCAAACATTTAGGACTTTGCCAGGAAAATAAATCTGACTTCAGCACATACTTTCAGCTAGAGTAGATTTACTTATTCCGAGGGGGGAACAAATCACATATGTTGGATTGACTGCTCTGAGCTCAGACTTTTAAATACCTGCTTTGATTTTTGCATGCTATTTCTTCTAGCAAAAACATGCCTATGCTTACCACAAACTCCTGCCAAAATTAATTGTTTACCTGGACAGATATTTTAATTTTGCAGGGAAAAAAATTCATTTTGATATTAATAAGAAAGGACTCTTGGATCCAAGCAGCATTTCCCTTCAACAGAATAAAGGAACATATAAGTGCACTTTGTACTTTAAATTGTACTCCTCATTCAACCATTTTCACTATGTTCAAGATTACTTTTCTTCTGCTCTATGGGTATTTCTGAGCTTTTAAGCAAACCAAAACAAACCACAACTCCAGTTCACCTCTGTAAGGAGAGAACTTCAAAGTGACAGTCCTTTCAGGTTTTGTTTAGGAACCTTAGCAAAAGCATTAAATACAGAAATCATTGATGTTTAATAGGAAAATACGCTTGAGAGATAAAAACCTTTTGACATCCAAAGCAACTTCACAGTTGTGACACACTTTTTAAACACACAGAGCAGTTAATTGTGCTGTATGATTTTTGGAACTTTGTACTTCTGAAGGCAGCTTTAAAGTGCTTTGTCCTATTCATTTTACATCCTATAGAATGAATAGAGCACATGCAATGACATCTGGAGCTGGTAAATGCACATACCTGCTGGGAAAATGGCTATGCTTTAAAACCAACAGGGAAGTAAGATGGATGTATGGCTTTTTCTGTTATTTCTTAGAAATCCCCTACATAAAGGCCAGAGCATAACCCTATTTAAGAAGGTTCTCCTAGGAAAAGGTGGAATTGTAGTCTCCCTCCAGACTTGAAAGATGAGACCTCAGATTCCATACTGGCAGGCACTAAGGTACGCAGTCTCACCTGAGTGAATCCAAGTTTGATCCGTCTTTGTTTGAAAGTCTTGGCAAACTGCTCAAGCTCCTCAAGGTCACTGGGCTCCTCCAAGCTGGGAGTGTCGATTCGCTTTGGTGTTGACTGGCTCTGTGGAAGTGGCTGAATGGGGGTCGCTGCTATTGTGCGTGTTGGGGTTGCTGGCTATTAAGATAGAGAGCAAAGAAAAGATGAAAATCAGACTTAAAAAGCAAAAATTAAATTCAGAAAAGGTATGCGAGGTTTCTGTGAGAAAGATCAATGAATTTGACATTTCCAGCAATCTGAAAGTTCCTCCAATTTATTTACATTCCTCTCAAGAATGAGCAATCACAATCCAGAAAACTCCATTAGTATGACAGCCTTTTAAAGGCTCTGTCAGAACCAATTAAAGAAGAGATGTTACACGCAACAGATAACCAACAACTTTCACTTGCTACAGAAGCTGCTCAAAGAAAGGCTGAACACTCTTATTTGATATAGTTCTATCATTTATAGACAGCTTGGCATTCATCCCCTTTTAATCATTTTAAAATTGAATTCACTGCTTGTGTGAGGTGGCAGATTGTCATCAGTCCAAAAGATTCAAGTCTCCTATTTAATCTTGGAAAAGTGAGCACATACAGGGGCAGAAAATGTGGCAAGTTTCCTCTAATGCCATCTCTTGTGACTGACTCAATTCTTCCCATAAGAAAAAAATAGATCCCCCTTTAACCCCTCTGTTGATACTTGCAACAGTAAGAATCTGTAAGAACATAAGAACGTAAGTAAGAACATACTGGTCATATGAGAAATTAAGCAAAGGCAATCTGCAGAAAATAATTCCTTTTAGGTCACACTTTTCTTCTATATAAAAGGCTAATTTTCCAGCAAGTCCACACAAGGTTCACTATTCCTGAACACTGGCATACTAGAGCATGAAGCATCTGAAAAAAACTGAGCATCATGGAAAATATTCCCAGGTGAACAAAATGTATTATGATCTGGTATTGCATAGTTCAGGCTTTATGTGCAACAGGAACATTGGAAACATGTTCTGAGTGCATAACTCTACCTTCTTACGTGCCATAGATGAACTGAGATGCAGAGACAAATCGTTTACTCTAGTTGAATTCTATTCAGTTCAGCTGAGGCTCTTAAGTAAAGGTGACTTCATGCTTTTATGTCCTATGCCCAGGTCTGAAACTACAGACTCCTTCAGGGCAAATAAGAACAGCCTCAAGTCTATTCAACACTACGCTACCATGCAAAGTCTATGCAAAGGTCCAGAAATGGCTGTTCTAAAAGAAATGGTCTACATATAGCTGAGTCTTTACATAGCTCCTTACGTTGTTTTTCTCCTGGGTTAGTGCAGTATTTTGCAGTATACAGCAGATGGTAGAGGTAGGTCAGGATCTATAATTCCATTACTTCAGAAATAATGTGATCATATATGATCTTTCTAGGATTGCAGATGTATGTGTCACACTATAAAGGTTTTTAATATTTTTTAATTTACATTTAACATAGTGGGTAATTACTGCAATATGTCTTTACTGACTTCACCCCCTTTATATAATTCATTTTCTCTTTGTAGTTTTGATACTTTTTTTTTAATCCAAGTATACTCTTTAGTAGGGAGTCATGCTGCTAACTGAGGTATGAACTACAGAGGTGAGACAAATTCCATTTTCCACATGGTGCATGAAAAATACTATAGGTGGTATAACAGAAAATGTAGTTTTCTAAGACTCTGATAGACTCAGGCGTCTTATTACAGACTAAAAAATTCTTATATGTAACCAAGTTGGTAGGAAGATAGTGTATGGTATTACATGGTATTTGAGAAACAGCATGCAGTCATGTAACTAAACTGCACAGTAAAACCCAGAGTGAAGCAAAATTAAATTTGCAGGCACGTGCAACCTTAAAATTGCTGTTCTTACAGTCTGAAAGCTTAATCACAGAGCTTTAATATTTTAACATATATCTAACAGAATATTTTAATGCATTTCTAACAATCTCTTCACTTTCACAGAAGTTAACTAATAAGACTGGCAATGACTTCACAATAATAGCAAAACAACTAGGCTACAATAAAGACAGATTACCACTGCAATCTTCAGAAAAAAAGATACTTGTCAGTAATCCTCTTTTTGATCTTTTTAGGCAGCCCACACCTTGCTCCTCTGAATTTCACAAATTTGTAGATTGTCCAAGAAAGCCTTACAAGAAATCAAATGATGCCCTAGTGCCATTAACTCAATATATCATGGAAATTTTCAGCTAAAAATAAAAATTTAGAACATTAAATGCACGAAAAGAGGCACATTAGGGTGGAAACTACAAAACTGAAGTTACTGATACTTCAGCTCTACACTGAATCTATCTAGAAAGACAAACTCACTATTATAGCTACAATATCTACTCCCGTAAGTAACACAAAGGGTCCATTCACTTGCAATAGTTTAAATCCCCTCAAAGCAACTCATGAACTGTAGAAATAAGCCTGACCTGCGAGGCAAGGGTGATGCTTGGCTGAGACTGCAGGAGGTTGGCTTGGCTTTGCTGAGGTAGTTGCGTTAAGAGATTCTGCGCTTGCAGGAGACCTGCAGAGAGAAAAGGGTAGGTTTGGCTTTTAAAAAGACTAAAACATGAAATGAGGTGAAACAAGGCTCTTGCCAAGTAATGAAAGTTACAAAAAATTTGAGACGCAAGCCTCCATTTCATCCCTGCATAGATATCTTCAGACTTTGGACTTTTCAGTCCACAATCCCCTTGGATTTTCCTGAAGTATATGTGGTGATAGAAGGGTAAAAGAGAGAAGTCTGTACTGGTCTCCTCTGCAGAAAGAGTTTGCAATGATCTATGTTATCCCAGTTCTGTGTGCAAGAATCATTTATTGCCCCTTTCAGCCTGCAGATTTTGGGTAAACCTCTTCCTGTAACCAAGAGCTGACCCAGAATTAGGGAGCCATACCAAAATCAACAACTGAATACTAATCAGATCAAATCCAACAACTGAATACTAATCAAAACCACAAATTTGGCTCCTTGATCACCCTTCTTCCTCTCTGTATCATGCCATGCCAGCTGCCTAACAAGAGGGCAACTTTCTCTGGCAAACTTAAGCAGACCACACCAGAAGACAAAACAAGACCAGATAACCTCTTCCTGGCTGAAATAAAGAAGGAATCTTTTGGAAAAGTAATCAGAACTTAAAGCTTAGGTAAGATACTGAACACGCTTAAATTGCACTAACAGAATAAACATTACGCTGAATATATGAAAACCTCTGCTATTATGAAAAGGTGACAACTTTAAAGAACACGGGACTGATGCAACCACTATACACAATATGCTGTAATTTTAAAAATAAATTCTCTTACAATCCATTATTTGTATGGTTTATTAAATCTCTCAGGAAATTGAGATATATGCTTGCATCTATATATTTTAACTAGAAGCTATCTGATTTTTTTTTGCATTTATAATACTAAAATTTATATATTTTTAAGGGGTAAGAATCTTCACAAAAGTATATCTATAGTTAGTCAACTCCTTCAATTTTACCGTGAAAAATATTACTGTTATTGTTTAGGTAACTCCTGGCTACAACTATCAATTTCACCTATAATAATTTAAGAACCTGACTAATTAAACCTACAGTTAATAGGCATCTTCAGCATACCAAGCTCCTAAAACCAGGGGGGAACGATGGCACGACAACAACAGATGGACACTGACCACTTGGAGGACAGAACACCAAGTAAGTACAACTTAAATTCTGTAATTTGAGTTTGACATGGTCTGTTCTGGCTCATCAGCTGGCCAATCAGTCAGAGCACACCACTCATAACCAGCTGCCTCTTAGCAGCGTACAGGTAGGGGACACAGGAATCTATGACTTGATAAATACTGAGTGAGAAACTGGATGTTCTATGTCAGGTTAAGGCTGTAGGAGACATGAAAAGAGGGACTACCGTGGGTAGGAAGGAGAAAACGTATCCTCAACGAGGGATACACAACTATGGAAGAATTGTCTTCTGACAGTGATATTACTGTTACTTTTTTTTTTTAACAAAGTGTTTAATATGTATTTTAAATAGACTGTGTTGCTATCAAAATGCTCAAGACCTACAGAATAAAGCCAGCTGCTTATGCAACATAATAGCACAGCATAGACAACTATGTAAATTTGCTTTGCACCACATAATCAACGTGTTCCAGCTGTGTTTTTGAAAAGCCACAGTGAGGGAACAGATCAGCTTAAGGAACTTCCAAGAGAGTTACCTACTACAGTTACACAGTGCTTTTTACAATGCAAGTATTTGTTCACTTGAAAGATTACTTCAGCTGCCCAAATCTAAATATTAATTAGTGAACAGTCACCTTTAAGTGAAGAGGTTTTGACCTTCATTTAATGACAGTGAGTTTTAGTTGACAACTTGAAATAGAAAGGGGCAAGCCATCACACCAACACTATAGAGCGGCTGGCCAACAATGAAACAAAAAATAGGCCGCTGACAGTGACCACATTTGACCTCTAGTCCACTGGTAACACCATTGATCACAAGTTACTGACTCATCTTATGACTGTAATCAGAGTAATTAGGGCTGTCCTTTTGTGATTTTTTGTCCTCAAAGAAATCCCAGAGGATGTTTTTCTGGCAATAACACTTTTGCTGAAGCGCACAAGATGACTACACTCTTCCTCATTTTATTCTCACTCTTATGTTCTGAAGTAATTATCACTGAAGGACAGTATAAAATATTCCAAACATGTTTAATCTACTCAGTTTTTACATCATTTTATCCTATTTAAGAAATACTGATACAAGGTGTCTCAGGCAGAAACTGGAGAAAGAACAAGTTAGTTCAACCTGAAGCTGACTGAAGTAACAATCAGGGGATGGGGAAAGCAGCTGAACTGTTTTGGCAAAGTCTGCATCTCTTCCACTGACTTACAGTCTTTTCAGAGAGTTGCCGTGCACACACTTTGGACTCTTGTTGGCTTCCGCGAATGGGCAGCTGCAGTTTTGCTCTTTCCAGACCTGACTTGTACTAGTCTAAGCTTCACCTTTGTTTTTTTCCCCCGAGAAGAAACTAGTGGTCCCCACTTCGGTCCAAGATAACTTCAGTGACTGAACTTATAGGGCACATAGCAGAGCCTTTTAAATGCAGTGTAAGTCCAAAACTGCATCTTTTAGGCAACTGCTAAGATATTGGTGTTTCAAACTTTGCTGTTTCCTTACGGACTCATACTGGCACCAATACTGTTTAACATCTGTATTACCAACAAGGCTGATGGGACAAAATATATTCTCAGCAAGTTTGTGGACAATACCAAATACGGGGAGAGTGGTCAATAGGCCAGAAGTCAGGGTCTAGACAGGCTGGACAAATGGAACCTCACCAAGATCAATGCAGGAAAATGCCAACATCCTGCATGGGGGCTGGAATAACCCTGTGCAGCAATACAGGGTGGGCACTGGCTAGCTAGAAAGCAGTTTTGCAGCAAAAAGACCTGGGGGTCTTGGAGGACAATAAGATGGACATGAGCCAGCAGTGTGCTCTTACAATAAAGACAGCCAACCACATCCTAAAAGACACAATGACATCCTGGATTTTGTATGTTCAAGGCCCACCAGGGTGGCTAACAGGCTGGAACACCCATATAAGGAATGGGTAAGTGAGCTGGTTTGTTCAGCCTTATGAGAAGACTAAGGTGAGATCCCATTGCTGTCTTCAAAGACAGAAATGGACTCTTCTTGAGGATGCACAGTAATGAGATGCAACAGATATAAGTTGGAACATGGAAAACTCCAGCTAGATATGAAGAAATTATTTATTTATTTATTTTTACCATGAGAGTGGTCAACTATTGGGGCAGGTACTTGAAGAGCTTGCAGAATCTTCACCCTTGGAGATGTTCAAACTCAACTGGCCGAGGCACTGAGCACTCTGCTGTAATTGGACCTGCTTTGAGCAATACTACATGACCTCTAGAGGTCCCTTCCAACCTACGTGATTTTTTGAATCTATAAAAACTAATATTGTACTTGTAAACTTAACTTTACAGAGGTAGTATTTCTAACCCTCTGCTTTGCGTTCTAAGAGCCCAGTGGTATTGCATTAAATATGGCATACAAATCACCTATATGACACTCCAAAAGAATGACTGCATGGAGGTAGATAAGGATTTATGCAAAAGTATGATGCTTTAGAGGTATTTAATTTCTTTTTAATAGCTAAAGTAAATGCATCTACCATAATCCAGGACTTTTCCTGTAATGTCTATGAGCAGCATGAATAATGGCCCAAGCCAAAAAACTCTTCCTGCCAGCCAATAGTCCCCAAGGACTGATCTGGGGTTCAGTTCTTACTGTCTAAAATTAAACAAAAGATAAAACAAACATTCAAGTGCAGATTTTTTCAGCATAATTTTTAAAAAGTTGGCCCAGAAGCATAATACATAATTCATCGCTAACTGATCTCCCAAAAGAGTGAATTTTTTCATCTAAGAAGAACTTGACCGCTTTTTCTCTGCCAAAGCTGTTCATCTTCTCACAGACATATCCTGGAAGTTAGCTTGCAAGACAAAGCCATTACAATGTCATTATTTGATTAACTGGAAACAACTGAAAGAGAAGAAGGAAGGGTGTCATACCACATATTACACACAGTGCCATTTGATCAACTTTGTTGATGGAAAGAAACTTCTGGGCACATTTTATCAAACCCAGATCTTCTAAAATGGAGACGCGTAGTTGGAATTATATTGGGATCCAACACAGGAGATAAAATACTAACCTATGCATTCCTACAAATCTGTTCCACTGAGATGTTAAGCTGCTGCATGCTGCTGCACCTTTTGCAGTATCCAGGTACCCTTTAAGATCAGTTCAAGAACATGAAGCAAATGGGCTGAAGTTGGTGAATTGCAGTTTTGAAGAGTACCAATTCAGTGATCCATGCAAAGGTGATGCCACACTACTTCAATGAAAGTCAACATTTTTACCCATTGATGCTGTTCAGATGGTTAGAAGCAAAGACTTGACTCCAATGAGGACAGTAAATATTAAGCATTTAATTCGTATCTTGGTAATGGGTATTTGCAGCACAAGGGAAAAAGGTACCATTTAAATCACTTCTTCCAAGTTCTTCCTCATTCCACTTCAAGCTGTCCCCTCTAATTTGGGGAATGAGTTTGAGTCAGCTACATTTTATTCAACTGCTGTGTCAGCAAATACCCTGTCATTAAGAGTCTCTTGGCAATGAAGAGCTGGGTCTCCTCATCTACATGTTGAGGGAACCAAAGCACTTTCACCTGGTTCACATAGCTTATTATTAACAAAATGAGGAGGAGTCCTGTAAGGGCAGTGCAGGTGCACAATCTCACATGAGATGAACACTTGTGCATTACAAATTTGATGCATCTGAGAAGAAACACAGGCAACTTCAGGCATCCTCCTCCATCCTCACACTGGGTGAGGGAGCTGCACTCTGATTTATGGTACCAGAGGCCAGCAGGGTAGGTACCAATGTTTAACATTCTTTATGCCATTTTAAAAATGTGGGGGGTTTTGGTTTTGTTTGGTTGTTTGTTTTTTTTTAATGATACAAGTGAAGTCTCAAAGTCTGTAGGATAAATATGCAAGAAGAGAACAGGACTGGATTTGGCCTGCTATCACCATCCCAGGTATTTTTACAATAAAAAAAAAGAAATCATAACCAAGGTCTGTAATAATAAACAGCAATAACTTGAGAATAGGTAGGCCCAGTTTCAATGTTTAAAGCTAATTAGCAGCTTGTCTTCCACATCTGCCTTTCTGGATACTTTCTTTACAAGTACCGTTTCTAAACTTCCTTGACAATGATGCAGTCTTTTCATCTTAACAACTTGTTTGCAAGATTAATTTAAATGAAATGCAGCACCACTTCCCCTCTGCATTCAGATTTTTACTGATACAATTTTTATTGGCCGTATCTTCTGAGTAGAAAGGCAAATGGTCATCTGAGGGTAATATTTTTAAGAAACAGCTATAATTGCAGTAAAGGATGTTGAACTGATTATCCTAGAGACAGATCTATTAGATACAAGACAGACACAAGAGGTATAAAGCCTGTACAAGGTGCTACATTCCTGCCTGTGACTTTAACAATAATATGGGGGCAATAATTGCTCTGAATAAGAAATTGTTCCAAATTTCTACTTCCATTCAATCTTCTGCATAGCTGCTGAGGCTTGAAACAATTCCTTCAGTTATGATGTTACCTATTACAAGCTGTGAAAAACAGGAACTTTACAATTTGTTTCATGTAAGCCACTGAATAACCAGAAATCATATGGAAAAGGAAGATGACTGTATTAGACATATGGTGGTGGATTTATGTGGAGAATTTCACACCTGCTGCTGTGATCTATAATGTGTGTTGAAGAAAGACAGCAGAATAACATCCTGATTGTTGATTAATATTTTAGGTATTGAATTTTCTAAAATTTTTCAGAAGATGGATCTAAGCCATGATGTTCAACTCCTTCCAAGAATCTAAATATGATTGCTGCTAATTGCATTACTCTGTACCCCATCACCTCTTCAAGTAAAAGAAGCTTTTCTCTACCAAATGTTTACGTCTTCTACAATCTTGCTTAGAGATACTATTCTTCATTTCCCTCAAAACCATTCTCTTGTATTAAAAACAATGTTTCTCATTCACATGACTACAACATGTACAAAATATGTAGTGTAGTCTGTAAAGCAATAGATTTCTTCCAGAATAGATAATCTATAAATTAATCTCAATTTTCATTTTAGTTATTAAATGCATGTGTATGTGTATATATATATATCTATCTATATATCTGCATGCAGTACCAATGAGGCATCCAAAAAAATCTGAATGCCGTTGGTTTTAAAGGAAGCTCTATGCTAGTTTCTTCAGAATATTTATTATTTTATGAAGTTGACTAATGGAGCAATAGGACAAGAACAACATGGAAAAGTCAGCTGCAACAGCAAATAACAAAATAAAGATACACACTTTCTCATAAATAATAACATACTGTTTGAGATCTTCTAACAATAACCATGAAATACTGCAAAAAGCCATACCAAAAAGTGAGATAAGGGGTATTATGACATACATGTTGCTTTATCATTGAGTGCTCATGAAGAAAATTAGATCCATTCAAGCATTTCAGTTTGGAAGGTTGTCACACACTAATGGCCTATGGTCAGAATACAGAATATAAATCTTCCTATATTTTTGAGCCATTCAGTTGTCCAGGCTGCACATTACCAGTAAAACATGGTGGTGTTTCTACACACACTGCATCACTGATGACAGCAATATGCAGGTCTTAAATTGCAGTGAAGAAATTATTTTCAGAGATGGCCCCTGGAAAAGGTACTATGAAAACCTCTTCTGGTAGTTATTCTACTTCAGAAGATTGTAAACGAACAAACAAAAAGCCTTCCTTCCTTTCTATAATGCAAACAATTCATTCTGAGAGAATAATATAATTTGCTTCTGTTGGTTTCCTTTTTTGTGAAGCATCTTCAGAGATATTTTAGAAAACCATTGGAAGTTAGCTGAAAAATGTAGGCAGACATTAATACCAGTGAGTTTTTCAAAACAATGCTTTTGTGCTTGCTGTTTCCTTAAAAGATTTAAAAAAACCAAAACAAAACAAACAAAAGCCTATTTATAAAGAATCCTTGAACTACATTTTGGTGAAGTTTGATTTCTTCCAGAAGATTATGTTAAGCTTATAAGTTCTGCTTCATTTTAAGAAACTAGTACATCACTAAATGCCTCCATGAATAGTCTTTTAGCCATTTTCTACCAGTGCTGGTATAAAAGCTCTCCTAAATCAAGTCCTATTAAAAGAAAGTTAATTTTGACTAACCCTTTATTCAAATATGAGAGCATTCAGACAGTGAAAGAGCTTTAGCATAATGGAAATCCAGTTCTATCCAAGTCATAGTTTATAAGAAGGAATGATGCATGAAAAAATTTGAAAGGAACAGAAGAAAATGAGGTGCAAAGAGCTGCTTTATAGTACAGCCAGCCTCTGGAGGACTCCTCAAGCATAACAGTATTTGCCTTCTGAGCAAGAATCTTTGGATTACCAGACCTGAACAACTGAGTAGAGTTCATGCAGAAGAGAAAGGGGGAAAAAAGATCATTGGAGTACATCAGCATAAGAGGCCATGACTAAATGCAGTTTTCTGTGGGCATCAACAAATGGGGTGCAATCAGTTCTATGATGTATTGCAACTTGAACACATTAGTTCTTAGAGCAAAGTTCCTGTGGAACACCTTAACTGGTCTGTACCACCTACCGCTGCCTTGGTTTGCCTTTAGCATGTAAGCCATACCCAGCGTATCACCAAAATATTATTTCCAAGAGTTGTTATACAAAATCAAGTGTTATAGCTCTTTTCCCAAGGTGTAATTATTATTTCAGTCTATGAGAAAATTCACTGTATCCTCTTTAGGCTTAAGGACTTTTCTAGCCTCCCACAGGACCTCTTGATTTTGTAATCTTTTTCCAGTCTTAGAATTTTGTAGCCTAAATTTAGCACTGACCTAATCCAGACAGCCCACACACCCTCCAGGCCTCCACCTCCTTCGATTCTGCCTTTGATTTCTGAAGAGTTGTCTTCTCCAAGTTCTCCTCCCAGTAGGCTTCCTTCTTGAGAGCCTGACCCAGAAATTCAGATGCTGAAGTATTTCCCAAGAGACCTTGTTGTTAACAAATGTTCCCATGATATGATCTCTGGCTTGATCCTCCTTGAGAATTGAGCTACACAAACTTTGACAAGGCTGAGGTCTAACACCCAGGAAGGGACAACCTGTTAGAGTCTCCTAATTGCAACACTGATATTTCTCCTAGGGAATATCAATAGTTACTGAAGGTGTATGAACCACCTCAGTTTCACCTTCTCCTCTAAAAAGCTATATATGATTTTTCTTTTCCGGCAAGGAGCACTTACCCTGCTGCCCCTGCGGTGTTTGTGAGATGATGAACTGTGCTGGCTGCAAGTTGGTTGTTGGATGCACCAACACAAACTGTTGCAGGTTGAGATTCTGCTGCTGAAGCTGCTGCAAGTGCTGCAAATCCTTAAGGAAACAGGGGAAGGGGGGGGAAAAAAAGGGGGGGGAAAAAAAGAAAAAAGAAAAAGAAAAAGGAAGAGAGCTGTGTGTTAGACATTTAAGTCAGCCATGACTCCCAATGTAACTAGATTTCCTATCAACCAGTTACATTCTAACATTTAGAGATAAAAGTGGATGTCAAACACAGCAATCCTGCTACCGACTATCCTTTAGTCTGGCAATTTGAATTTCATTGTCTTTCATAAAACCAAACAAAAATTGTTTACCAAATAACCCAGCAAAATATTTCCAGCACTGTTCTGTTTTTTTTTTTTTTAAAAAAATATTAATCTCCCTCCCCTCTGAATGCAGAAGTTTTCAAATACTTTAGACTTATCAGCACCCAAATTTCTCAGGCTTATTTTTTGAGGATGCAACTCTGCTACAAAATTCATTGTTGACAAATCAAGCATATTAGCTGGGAGCTATTTTTGTTTACAACAACAATCTGCAATTACCATTCTAATCAGCAACAGGAAAGCAAAAAATTACAGATTCCTAGTTTGCACTCTGGTTGCTCAGGTCGAATTTCAGTAAGTTGCTAACTCAAATAGTAAATAAATACATTTGATTAGTTCTGAAACAAATTACAATAAGCTTAATAGACATGGCTATAATTAAGGTTAAAAGGAATAACCCAAAACACTGCACTATTGTAGAACCATACTTTTATGTATTTAAAGTGTTCAGAACTATTAATTTTCTATAATTAAATGACTGGTCTCAACATAAATGCTAATCTCTGAGAAAGTGAATCATCAAGAAAAATGCTTCAACTTGCTGTTTAGCTGGAGAATGAAAACAGAGAACTGCTTAAAAATATTCCCCCCAAACTAGCCTTTTTCTTTTCATCTTCTCCAAACAGGACAATAACAAGAGTAACTGAAATTTGAAAATTGAAGCACAATGTGAAGTCAGCCAACATAGCAGAGGTAATCAATGAAAACTATCTATACACATGTGTAGAATCTTTCCATCTTTCTGAGAAGAAGCTGTTTCAAAATACCCGCCAAGCAGGTAGATAAAAGCCTGAAATATTTCCCACAATTAGAACCTCCCATTAAACAAACCAACCAAAAAAAAAACCCTTCCCAAAAACTCTATTTCAGATAAGTTACTCAGATAGCAGGGTACCTGTTTGCAGACAGATACCCTCTTCTGGGTCCAACTGTGTCAGAAGATGTTAACAAAGCCAGTTTGCTCCTAAACAGTGCTCAATCTGGCCGCTTGAACGGAGCTGCTCATTTTAACATACTCCCTAACTTGAGTTAAAGTGAGCCAGACTAACAAAGACCTGTTAAGGCCAGTAACGTAGCCCCCACGCATTTTGACTGATGCAGGTTACTCAGCACTCACACAAGCTGCTCAGCCAGCAGATGTGAAAGGCCATTCACTGCCAGCAATGGAGACGGTGATGGGAAGTCAAGACAGACTGACAAGGATAACTTTTTATTTATACAACACAACCATTTGCAGAATATAGTTATCTGTCTACAACCTTACATTATTTCAAAACTGTTAAATTAAGACTTAAAAGTTGCAACAATCTCCTTCTGGGGGAGAGGGGTGGGGAGTGTCAGTGGGTGGAAAGGAAGACTAGGGAGGAAAAAAAGGGGAGTCCATTGATTTATGAGACCATAGACATGTATCATAAGAAAACGACTACTTAACCTGCATTACAAAGACACTAGCCATCAATCACTTAGGCAACTTGGTCATATTAAGTCAAAAGCATGCAGTGTGATAATATGGTATAGACACACACCAGATGGATGGACCAAGCAATGTGCTTTAAGAAATTGTGCGGGTTTTGGCTGGGGTAGAGTTAATTTTCTTCATAGTAGCCAGTATGGGGCTATGGTTTGGATTTGTGCTGGAAACAGTGTTGATAACACAGGGATGGTTTAGTTACTGCTGAGCAGGGCTTGCACAGAGCCAAGGCCTTTTCTGCTCCTCACACCACCCCACCAGCGAGCAGGCTGGGGGTGCACAAGAAGCTGGGAGGGGACAGAGCTGGGACAGCTGACCCCAACTGACCCAAGGGATATCCCACACCATATGACATCATGCTCAGCATAGAAAACTGGGGGAAGAAGGGGGGGGGGGGGGGCGGGGGACGGGACGGACGGGACGGACACGTTCAGAGTGATGGTATTTGTCTTCCCAGGTAACCTTACGCATGATGGAGCCCTGCTTTCCAGGAGATGGCTGAACACCTCCCTGCCCATGGGAAGTAGTGAATGAATTCCTTGTTTTGCTTTGCTTGCATGCCCAGCTTTTGCTTTACTTATTAAACTGTCTTTATCTCAACCCATGAGTTTTCTCACTTTTACTCTTCCGATTCTCTCCCCCATCCCACCGGGGGAGAGTGAGCAAGAAGCTGGGTGGTGATTAGTTGCTGGCTGGGGTTAAACCACAACAGAAATGGAAACTTCCATTTTATAAAAGAATGGTAAAATTTTAAAAAGTGCCTCCTAGCACAGCAGAATGCTTTTAAAGTTGATAGTATTGTTTGCTTTCAGAAAATTTCAGAAGTACTGTAACCGTTCCTATGAAATCGAGGCCAAATTCCTTCCTAAAAAGAGAGATATAACTGCTCCAGTTTTTCACAGGAACTCCATGTTTCTTCTGACTTCATATCATTAAGTTACATTGGTCAGAACTGCTACTAAAAACTCTTACTTCTTGATCCCAATGTGACATGGATATCCACTCACTTATTAATTGATTTTCAATGCTCTACTGGTTACCTTTGCAGATTGAGCAGACCCTCCAGCACAGAGGGGGTCACACTGACTTGGATGCGAGGACTAGATGCAGAGGAAGAAACAGAAATAGAAAGAGTAGGGCAAGCTGACTAAGGCTGTGAATGCTGGGTGGAAGAAAAAGAAATGAAGAGAAGCTGAAGGATGAAAATAGAGGTGGATAAGAGAAAAAGTAGAAAAACAAAAGGAAGGGTTGGGAAGAAATTTTTGAAGGAAAAGGTATGGACAGAAAAACAGATAGGTTGAGGACCTCCCATACCAAAAGCAAATGAATGAACCCCCCAGATGACCAAGTAGATCTCAGATGATTTGAAGAAGCACCACAGGAGATGGAGTTACATACAAGAAAGAATACAAAGGAACAGTGGCAGTGTATTTCTAAGATCAAAGGAGGAGAGCTTTTTGTTTAAGACTATAGTATTCATAACACAGGGTACCCAGCTAAGACATGACAGCTCTTATCATCAGGCTCTTACACTTTAATATGAGAAAACTGTTTTTAAATTGAGGCCTCAGGGATAACTGGTATAAGCAATCTTATTCTGTGCATCTCCCTTGGTAAATGGTATCTTGGCTGAGTCTTGTTTAAATACAGAAATATAATTCTGTAACGCAGAATGGAAATGATACCTCCAAGGCTAATCACTCTTAAATAGCCCTACCAGCCCATCAAATTCATTTGAAATCCAACTTTATTTCTACCTTGGGAAAGTTTTATTATTTAGTTAATTGTAGCATTACAATAAATCTCCCAATAGGAACCATGCTAACAATCCCAACACTGCTCTCCTATACTGATCTTTTATTTCCTCAATGGTAAAATCTGTATACTAGCACAAGCACATAGAAAGAGATGGAAAGACTTTTGGGGAAACATGCATGTCTTCTGGTGCTTTCTAACAATTTAGAAAGATTAAAATAATCCAGCTGCTACCTCAGCAGAATAATCTGCCAAGTGCTACATCTTGACATTAGGAAGGTTTTTTTGTTTTGTTTTGGGTTTTTTTTTTTAAATCATCTAAAGTTCTAAATTCAATGCCATTATCTCTAGTTACAACTTCAGTACAAACTTAAGCATCTCTGTCATTTTGAGGTTTATGTCATAGAAACACTGATCATGGATCCTGAACCCAAGTGAAATTTACAAAGAACTCCAAAACTTGGTATAACTGTTTAGTGACAATTCAGCATCAGCCCAGCAGCAGCACTAACATCTTACCAGACTGCTGCAGCAGATACCTTACATTAACTGCAGCGCACATTAAAGAAGTCATGCTTGTGCAATTAGTTAATTAAAATAAATATGATAATCCCCCTGCTGCAGAGACCTGCCAGTTAATCAATTATTCAAAAATCATCAATTAAAACAAACATCCAGCTATTTGTGTAATCAGCTATATGTTTACAATAGCAATGCAAACAAAGCTGAGCACTGTTTATAAATCGTTGTCAAGATGGATCAAAAAGCATGGTGTTATCCACCTACAAAACTAGACAGAAGTTTTCCATAAAGTATCTCAAATTATATCCAACACCTGCACAAATTATGCCCTGCACTTTCATAATCATAAGAAGCTAACAAGATTCAACCAATGCCAGAAAACAAACGAAACTTTAATTTGTTCCCCTTGTGCTACAAATACACATTACATGGTGGCAACTACATGATCACATGTTATTTTCCATAGAGCCTTTAGCCCATTTGCGCGCACAAACCAGACAATGCTCACTTCAGAAGCTCCTATTTGACGGCACATGCCTGATCTTTTCAACTCTTCTCAAACACTTTGCTGAAGATTTTGTAAGTTCTGGAGAAAAACCCAGTACTAAATTAATAACTGTAAATGCTTCACACATTTTCATAGCTTCCCACTGAAGTGGAAGAGCGGGATTAGCAACATCTCACACAGGCACAACAATGTCTTCCAAAGTATCCACAATATGGTGGCATATTTGACAAATGTAAAGGCAGAAAGTTCAAGGTTCAAATTTTATTAATATGAAATTTTAATGCTCTGCACTTCAGCAAAGCAGACCTTGCTATCTTAAGATGCACACCTGGAAGACAAGAGGCACATACCTGTGGATCACTTACATTTAGGTTAAAAGACTCGCATAATATCAAATGAGAACTCTGTGACAGATGCATGGAGAGAGGGAGCTAACCATCAGCTTCCTTGACAAGGACATTTCCCATTCTCTTCTTGAAATCTGTCTGTATTATTGGCTACAGACAAAGGCTTAACATAATTAAGAGATGGTCTCGGGAGTTATGAGTTTCCTTGAATGGTACGTCCTTGAGTCATCTCCAGATCCTGAGAGTGAAGTGGGATCCTTTGCTAAAAGAAGTATTACTATCTGGTCACATGACTCGTCACAGTGCACCAAGAGGCTCAGTGTGAGGGGTTTGTAGGCAACATCAGTACTGGCCTTTTAAATGTGGGATGGCATCAGTCTGGCCTCTGTAAGGACAGCCAGAGAGGTCAGAACTTTTACACCAACACCACAGAAGTTTGCCACTTCAGCTAATAAAAAACTGATAGCACAACCAGGCTGTTATTCAGCTAGTGGACTAGCACATAAAGGAATAGCACATTTCTCCAATGGACTTCACCGAATATTGCGACACTTCCATTCTTTCACTCAATCAGCCCTCATGTTCGCTTGTTAGACACTTTATCCCAGTTAAATGCAAGTGAAAATAGTCTGAATAGAAAGCATCACACAGTTTTAAACAACCTGCTCACTGTAAGAAGTAACAACTTTGGAGATTACATACCCAACAAACTTTGCACAGCTAGACTAATCAAACTGAAATATTATATACTGAGAACCTTAATCTATGGAAAGATGGATCTCAGGATCAGCAACACAATCATCTACTAGTAGTACTCAAGGTGCCTATGCTGTACATTCGGTTACCCTTGTCCAGAAGTCTAAGGAGTTTCCACACTACATATCCTAAGTGTAGAGTCAGTGGCGCTGCATTCTCCACACTGAATTAAGCCAATCCTGGAAGACCCAGGAGGATCTTTGCTGCTCCTAGTAAGCAGAACTTGCTTGGCAAGCAGTTCTTCAGAATTAAGAATTAACAGGTCTTTAGCAGCAGACCATAAATCTGGACAGGTTCCAACACCAGACTCATTCTGGCAAGTTTTTCTCTAGACACACAAGAGTGCCCATTCTTTGTCACTAAACTCTGAGCATTAAGCACCAAGCCAAAATAGCACACAGATCTATCAAGTCAAACTGCCTTTCTTCAGCTCTACCATTTTGCTGTTTGGATCTAACAAGCATCTTTTGCGATACATAGGTACCCCTTCCCATCCATACAGGTCTTGACAAGTGTCATTTCTATGGGCATCTTTCTATACCCCTTTTTCTCCTTTCTCAAGCTAACCACAAGGAGGAAAATTCAGAAAACACAGCATCTGGTCAGATTCTGGAACAAACTCAAAAGCCCAGTGGAACTGATGAGCAGCTGGTATGCATTCTTTGCTAAAACTATCAACTTCAACCTCATCAGCTAAGGATGCATGAGGAAAGACTAACAGTACTCAAGGACTCTAAAAACTCACTGAATAAGGAATAAAAATATTATTTGAATGATGCAATTAGTGAAACCTCATTATTTTCCACCCTCTCAAGCCTCACCTGTGCAATCTGTATTGGCTGAGATAGAGGGATCTGCGTCATCGGCGTTGCAGCAGAGGCCGAGATGGTGGCACCAGCAGCGCTGTGCTGCTGACTGGCTGAATGCTGCACTGCAGCCGCCAGCAACTGTGCCTGCGCCTGTTGTAGCAATAACTGTTGCTGGGCTGGCGTCAACGTGAGCTATAAATAATTAGAAAACACAGCCATTAATAATGGAAAGAGCCACTTCAGCTACAAAGTCATTAGCTAGCTCATTACTAGTGATATTAACCAGACATTCCTAGAACTATTACTACAGTTCAGCCATTAACTAGTCAGAGACTCTGGCCTTAAGTAAGGACAGCTGGCTACTCAACACAGCGTAGGAACCAACCTACCACAGGCCTGACATAAACCAATCCGCACAAACGCCAACATTTGCACTTACTGGAACCTACATAAGCTAACTTTACTCCTAAGTTTTCTTCACAACTCTACCAGGAGGTTCAGGAAAAAGGTAATTAAGTAGCAAGCAAAAGAAAAGAATCAGTATTGCCAGGATTTGAAAGGAAATTTACACCCAGCAGAACAGCAAGTGATTAGTCAGATGAATGAGAAGCAGGAATGCTGGCTATGGCTACTGAACAAACTGATAACACCCCAGCTGCTTCACATTAGCATGAATCCCTGCCATATTCCATCATTTCCATTATGCCCTAAGATATAAGTAAAGAACATGAGCTCCATTTGTTTCTCTCCAAGTCTCCCCATCTGCTTTTTTTTTTTTAAATAGAATAGAGTTGGCAAGTTTACATCCCTTCCCTTTCCCAAACACGCATTATCTCTGTGAAACAGGTGGCAGCAGTCTCTCCTTTACATGTAAATGAATCTTGATGCCCATATTTACTACAATCCATATCTGCATAGGCCTGGAGTTTTGAATGTTTCACTACTGCAGACAATCATAAATTAAAACAAACCAATATTTTTTGAGAACGAGAAAAATAATAAAATTATTGGGTTTTAGTAACGTGTTAAAACACTCTCACTTCTAAAACTTTCAAATGTAATAAACCAAAAACTAAATAGGATGTTTATTTACACACTAGCATACAAGACGATTTAACAATTGAACATGAAATTAAGACATCGTTTCATTCAAGCGTAGAGATGATCTAACCTAATACTTCAAATCATAAATGCATTGTTGGAGCAACTGCCCTAAATTCCTTATTAACATGCAAACTCTTGAAACTGCAAAGCTGATTACGTGGAAGCAAACTCTTTAACCAAACCAGCCCATTCACAAAACTTGCTCTTTTTTTAAATGACTGAAAGCATTTACAACAATTCAGAAACACCAGTAATCCCAAAACAACAGTTATTCCATAATTACTCCCAAAGCCTTGCAATTAAAAAACTCAAAATTGGTAGGTTAAAACAGAAGGGTTGAATAGGCTTAAGGCAAGCACTGATATAGTTACTTAAAAAGAAATGTGTTTGAGAAGAATTAGTGTCAGCAGTTCCCATCATTTTTGTTCTTCACCCAGCTATCTGATAAGATTTAGTCTCATGCTCCCATGCCTTGTTTTAATCTTGCAAAAAAATAAAAATTCCTCTTTATGACATCAGTGACTTTCTTATTTGTACACACACCAGGTTTTCATTTCATTGCAGAGTCAAGACTGATACTGAGAACAGAGAGAATTTTTTTTTTTGGGGGGAAGCAAATACTTTGCAACAAAACCCAAAGATTAAAGTCTGCTTTTTTATAGGAAGGTATTCTCTGGCCCCTCTTTCACTCAAGTTTCTTCCTATGTTAAAGGAAAGGACAATAACCTTCACTGACAGTTCTACGGGGACTGCTGTAGATACTGCCATCATTTGCCGGACAGGAGGCTTACTGCAGTATACTTGGGTAAATCTTACCCCAGTGATCTGTCCTCCGGCCAGCATGAGCTGGGTCTGGGGTATGGCCGCCTGCACTGAAGGCTGCTGGGAAGGCTGGCTTGGCTGCTGAGAGTCCCCAGATTCTTCATTAGATTTAGACTAGTCAAAAAAAAAATACAACTCTTTATAGTGTAAAACAGATGTTAATGTATAACACTGCTATCTCAACACTGCACAATAAAAATCTTTCATCTGCATACAAAAAGCCCTTGGGTTTATTTTAAGAGTGTGTTTAAGCAATGGCTCTATGTGCCCACCATCTCAGCTACGATTGCTCAAACATATCTGTAGGTAATGCAGTTTAAACAAAAGACTCTCAGGTCTTTTGTAACTCTTTGAGATTATTTTCAAGTCTCATTTCATTTTACGCAATGCAACTGAAGCTGACACTACCTCTCACCATAAAGAAAAGGTTGTTAAAATTATTCATTGCCTAAAATCCTGAACAATGGAACAAGGGAAAGGAGATTGTGTTTCCATTTTCTCTATCTGCATCCTGCACCTCTAAGTCATCATACTGTTGGCTTATACAGAACTGGTCTGAGAAATCCTCACAGGTTTATCTACCTACAGCAAAATACATAATATATACAGTGCTTTTAAATAATCAAACTTTAGGATTTATTTAATTGAATGCTGCTTTATTTTAAAAGATTGGGGGTTTTCTGATTTTTCTTGGTGGTCTTGGTTTTGGGGTTTTTTTTAAACAGAAGAAATTGTGAAGACATGAGGGAGGAAATGCAAGTGCATGAAGAGGGGGAGAGAGTTTTATGATAATTAAAACTGGTTATGCAGAACATTAAAATTCTGCATAGATTTGCATATTTTCCACCACCTGTTTTGGGGACTGCAGAGCAGGCTAATTAACATAAAGGCTCTGATTAATTCTGCCAGTCATTGAGCGATAATTACAGCGCAGGACTGTAAACATTCTGCACTAGAGATACAGCCTGTTTGCCAACATCTCTCTCAGGGATGGAAGTTTACCATGGCAACCAAGGCAATTTTCTGCCTCCTTCCTCTTAGAAAGGAAGGTCACTATACCTCCTCTTCTTTCCAAATTGTTATTATGTATAAGTGGGTCCACATTCTATTGCATTTCATGTAATGCACTACCTACATTCTTTAATAACAAGTAATACTGAAACCAGTTTTCAATAAAACTGCATCCCTTTCCCCTTAATATAGTACTGAGAGGAACCGGCACGTTAACTGATACACTGAAGTGTTCAGCATCATAAAAAAGTTTGAAAGCTTTGTTGTCTCACGTACATTATTAAACAACAATTACTCTGACTTATTTTGAAATCACTATGTGTTATTTACACAAGCAATCTACACTAGCCACGTTACATAGTTAATTTTACATTATACTCCTATATTCAGCTACCAGAAGTAAGGAAAAATTGCATAGGAATACTTGCTATGTTTAAATAAGTGAATAAATGGAAGAACATTAAATATTCCTGGAGTTTTATAGTTTTCATGATACAACACCTGACTGAAATTCAGTATAAAATTACGATCGCTGCATGTTTTAAACAACTCTAGTTTCTGAATGTTTACAGTCCTGAACCTGATTTACAGTTGTAAAACTATTATTCCTTCATACCTATCACTTGCAAGACCAGTCAGAATGAAAAAACAGAGTAATATATCATAGGTTAAAAACTATCTCTAATGGGACCATAATGCTGTTTGGAATGAGAGAAGGATGAGCAGCAGAAGGAAACTGTCTTTACCTGTACATTTAAGGACTGAGCAGCAGCCTGTAAACTTGTTCCAGCGAGCTGGACCTACAATACAGTGCAAAAATGGAAATGAAGTAATGTAGAATCCACAGAAAACTTTAACAATGTAAAAAGAACAACCTCCCCACCTGCACCCCAACAAAAACTCCCCCAAGAACAATGCATGCCCCTCTAACACCTGAATCAGTGAAACAGGGGTTGTGCTCCAGGCTGAAAAAAAATCTGTAAGACTTTTTCCACAGTGTTATTTGTCTGCCTCTTGCTGAACATATTCCTGCCTAGGGATCTAGTTATTATCATGAAATTGAGTTGAAACAGAGCATTTTGGGGTGGACAGGCTAACTATTCCTATTCCTGTTAAAAAAAATCCAGGCTTCAGGGAAGGGCATTAAGCTCTACTCATCATCATCCTTCTAATATTTCAGAATGGGTCTTACCCCAAATATGTACACTGCATTCACCCGCTTCCTTATACGACAGAGGAGCAATCACCTGCATAGCACAAAACCCACAGCATAAACACTCTTTCTCAAATCAACCCATTCAAGTATTTGCAGTCCTCAGCCACTGAAAAGAAGATCTCAATACAGAGGACTGGAGACACTTTACAAAGGCTGTATTGATTCAGGTATACTCAAAACTTGAATTCAATGTTTGTGATTAACAGGTCCAAAGACGTTCTAGTGGGTTAGCAGTGAAGAAAAACTGATGCTTCAGAAAGTGAGATTTTTAAAGAGTGTTATTTTACCTCTAATAAGGATTTTCTCTGTACAACAAATGCTAAATTTTCATTTACTGAAGACCATTTTAATCAGTCTCGCCTTGTTTCCACCACCACTCCTACTAAAAGAAGGAATGCTATGTAATTAATTACCAACACTTTCAAAGGTCAGAGTTACAGCCTGTAGTGAGTTCCATCTCTGGCCATGTTTGAAAACCACTGCTCATTTGAAAACCAGGCAACACATAAGGATACAATAAAGCAAAGCAAAATGCAGCACTCTTGCCTCTATAAAAAGATGTCCCCACATAATATACATCACAAAAGAGAGTCCATATATCTGCAAGCACAGGAAGGAGAGTTTTAATTTAAATCGCACTACATTAAATTAATAACTGAATATTTGAACAGGCAACCCTTAAGAGTCACCTTGGAAATATTTCCTATGGCTCTAGATGAAGGTACTAGACTTACTAAGCATGTTCTACATCTAAGCAAATACTCCCAGAAAAGCTCCTCCTCATCACAAGCAAAATATAGTTTGACACAGTTGATGTAGTCTAAGCTTTTAACATGAATTAACACCAGAGAATAAACTAAACAATGACAGCCTGCCACCCAAAAAATATACTCAGAAATAATACTTTAAAAATTACATTTCAATTAAAAAAAAACACATAAAAGACTATAAATATATCTCACTCAGGTACAGCCAGCTTATTCCTGAAAATCTCTTTGAACGCAATTTGGACACCCCTTCTACCACACAACAAACATTTTCTAATTAGAAATTAAATTGTTCTTGAACGTTGCCTACAACCTAATATTTTGTATTAGTCTGGAGGAAAGCACTGTGTGGTGTGGCTGAGTAACACCCCACTAACAGCAGCCACACTAGAAGAGGACAGTTTCACAATAGATTCCCACACACCTGCAGGTGCATAAAAGAATAGCTGAGATTTTCCTTTGAACCAGAGTTCCAAGAAATGAATCACACTTTATCAAACATGAAGTTACAAAGATCCTGACAACTGTTTAAATAAATACATTTCCAAAGCAAGATAAAGCACTGTGCTAAATACAATTACTGTCCTGGATCAATCTATACAACAAAACAAAGACTAAACCAAACACACAAAATTCTGCAGAACAGCTGTATCTGTCTCCACGTTAAACACATACTGACAACCCATGAAAACTAGTCAGCTTCTCTCCACATAAAGGCAGCCTACAACAGCCTATTGGCTCAGCAAATTCAAACACTGGCACTCCCTAGGTCCTATATAACCCAATCTACTAGGAAAATTGTAATTATGTGACAAGATGTGTGGAATGCTCTATACAATAAAATGGCAGTTCAGAGCTTTAAAAGAGGGCATAAAAGCTTCAGTACGTCAATTATACCACAATAACTGTGCAACCTCAGACCTCAAACATTCAAGGTCAGCCAATTAGGTACAGTATTTTAAAGTTTAAACTTGGTGCTGAGGAAGGGAAAGAAATTAGGACATTTGTTTTCATACATCAAGTGTGAACAGATAAAAAACTACAGAAAAGTGCCCCTTATACTTCTCTTCACCTAGGGATGCCCCATTTTGCTTCAGCCTACATGTGATGTTCAGCTTTGATTCCCTAAACACAGCAGCAGCAGAACAGAGGGATGGTAGTAGAAGCCTGAATATCATCTGACAAACAAGTCCTTCAAATAACTTTCAAAAAAATTTAAAAAAACTCACAAACCATACATGCTTAGTAAGTACGATCACTTTATATTTCTAGTTAATGTATAAGAGCTTGAAAGATTGAAGCATAGTGCTGACTACAATTCAACACCAGTTCTGGTTTCTTAACTAGGTAGTGACAATTTCAGAACCTTGACAGCTGTTGGCCAATACAACCCTTTACCAAAAAGATTAAATTTTACCTTGCCTTTCAATTTGGTATCTCCATTAAGGTTTAAAAACAAACAAACAAAAAAACCCACAAAAAACCAAAACACCCAAAAACAAACAAACAAAAACTTTAGACATTCTGAAGTCCCCAAAAAGGGGCTTTCCAGTTCCCCCAAATAGGTCTCGCCCTATCTTGACGTATTCTACAGCCTAATGCAATGAAGCAAGTGCCACACTAAGAACTTTTTCCCATCCAAGCTATTTAAGCATGTGGTCTACCCATATGTTCGTTTACATGACCACCCATCATTCACAGAAAGAGAGAACACAGAACATACAAGAGCATACAAGAGCAGGTAGGCATTCATACCTGCCCAAGTCTCCCCTACTTTGAAATGGGTCTTCTCTTACCTGATGAAGGTGCCCAAGGAAGGCCTGGGCCTGGGCTGTAGAGATTGCTCCTCCGACAGGCACAGGCTGCTTTTGAAAGTCCAGGCCATTTGTTTGCGTGCCTGAAGAAAGAGATATATTAAGAACTATTAGTTATTACTTTTATGAAATGGAATAAGAATTAATATTCCTAAGCCTCCTGCTATTCTCTCAGTACTATGTGGTAGAAAAATACTCTGGGAGTAACAAGAATTGAAGTTTTTTATTGAAGGCAGGGGTGGGGAAGCAGTGTCACTTCCAGACTTCGGTAATATAGCATTTATCAGCTGAACAAAATCAACATCTTATTTTCTTTAGTTTCTATCATCTTACCTACTCTATGTACACTATTACTCCATCATTCTCTACCACGGTTTGAGAACCAAATGGGTGCATGCTGCTACAGTAAAACTGTGTTTCCATTCTCCATGCACTTTATCCAGCAGCTGAAGACTATCTTCAAGTTCAGAAAGTGGCAAGAACAAGGTTCGCATAACGTCACCTTTCATTAAAGACAGGTAAAATAATACTTGACGAAAACAGAAGTACTGTATATACATAGCAGTTATGGGCCACAGTTTTACTCTTTTGATAAAAGATACCTCTGCATTTCCTTGAATATTTGTGCAGAGCTCTCATTATGTAAGATAACTGCCTGGGCTTGCTTTTGCTCTCACCCACTTTCATATAACTAAAACCTTATTATTTTCCTATATTTTTGTTGTCTTCTTCCTGAACAGCTCAAAAGACATGAAAAGCCCCAAACTAACCCCAAATAATCTGGTTGTGAGAAGGGAAAAGGGGGGGGGGGGGAGAACATTTTTTCTACAAGAAACAACCACAGAATTCTCTTCTGCCAAGAGGAACTACAACTACAAAATTTTAAGAATCATTCTGTAGGGAGATGATAAAATCAACATTAGGGATTATCAATAACTGGTTTTGTACGTTGGGTATTACTACCTACACTGGCTAACAAGAAGGGAGACTGAGTCTATCAGGCTGCGTGGAATTTCTAGAACAGATGATGCAATCTTTAAAATTGCATGACTGAAATGAAGTAAAACCAGCTTTAGACTTGCATGTTTACTCTTTGTGACAATCAGATTTTGTTCAGTGCCTATGGACAGGTGTTCAACTAACTCCTACTTCAAAATTCCTTCCATCGTCTACATTTTTCACCATAAAAATCTAGGTTATCTACTAAGCAAAAGAGAGTCACAGTTGTTAAACAACAACAGGGGTTTGCTATTCCTTAGAAACATCTGCAAAAGCAAGCAAGCGTAAAATTTGATTAGTAAAATACACTATCCAATATTTTACATTGCTATTTTGACCTACAAACAGCTTACACAGATAAAATTTCCAAAGGTGGAGTCACTGTTCAATTAACTACAGATACTTTGTAGATAGCCAAGCTTTCTAGCACCCATGTAAGGTGTATCTAAAGTGGCCCTTTGATGTATCTTTCATGGAGGTGCTGTGGGGGAAGAGTTGGTCTACTCTCAAGTTTTTAACTCTATGCTTTGGGCCAGGGATTACAGACTTAAGAGACATATGTGCAGCCAAAGATCCAGAGACATGTTTAAAATATTCAAATTTTAAACTACGTAAAATTATTTTGCTTAATGAGTCTAAAATTCCAACCCAAAGTGAATGGAAGGACTTATCACTGGTCTGAGTTGATCTTGAATGAATGCAACTTGGTTGCATTTTCTCCAAAGAAAGGTAGATAAGAAGGTCTGCTGGAAAGAGCTAGAAGAATCTCATCTATTTTCATTCTTTCCAGTAAACTGCAGAATTCTCTCAATGCAGAAGGCCAAAGGGAGTGGGAAGATGATTGGGTAAACGTATAAAAATAATTCCTGACAAACAGGAATTCAAATGAAACAATCCACCACCTCCTCACTTAAGCAGATGCTTTGAATCAGTTTTCGACCTGTGGTCAGGGACCCCCAAGCAGGAAAAAAGTACAGATAAGAAAACCTACTGTAAGGCAGATATTCCTCATTCTAACTGGAAATTTGCAGGGGTCAAAAGAATTATCAGTTTCTGAGAGGACTAGCTGGAAGCCTCACTGTAAATAAACAGGTGAAGCTGTTCTTGCTAACTATCTTCCAAAAAGAGCCTCGAATCACAACACCATATTAAAAGAGCACTACTGTGCATGTGTGCAGAAGAAATGCTCCAGTTAGCACTTCTGCTGACTCTTAATATGGAAATTTGAAACCAGCCTCCTAGGCTTGACAGTTTTGAACAAAGCAAGTTCCAAGACTGAGCTTAAAATCTCCATAGGTCCCAAAAAACAGTTTAGACAGGTACTGAAAGAAAAATATTTTCTTTAAATTGAACCTCAAAGGACTCCAACTCCCTCTCCCCACGCCTCCCAAAACCAAACTCGGAGCAAAAAAACCCAAACCACACCTGTTCGCTCTCTGTTCTACTTGCATCTTAAGCTTTCTTTGGTATTTGGAAGTACAGTGTCCCTTCCCCTTCAGATGCAGCCTTAGTTTTGGAAGGAATGCTATCCAGGTTGCTTGCATTTATCACAGGATGCCTACATCTTTTGAAGAACAGCAGGGAAAATGAACTTTGAGTCCAGCATATGAGAGGCCTTGCTCTTAAGGTCCTCATAAGGATGTGACACCACTCCTGTGGAATCCAAGAAATCTGATAAGTAGACTGGAAAACGGAGCTATCAGAAGCAGAAGGTCAGCACATTCTAAGGACGTAAAGGACCAGAACACCACTTTTGCTCAAGATAAGAGTTAAATGCAAAAACCCATGGTGATTAATAGACACAGCAGATCCAATCACAAGTATTGTGATTTTAACAATCCCAAGTATTTGTGTCTTTTTCCATCTTCATCCCACCTCCCATAACTGCTAGCGGTGATCTAACAGCTCACCAGCACCAAAAAAACAGGAGTGGGAATTCTCCATCTCCTATCTCCCCTTTCTTCTTGGTTCCAACTACATTGTCCCTGTCCTTCCCCTTCTGGTAGTTCATGGACACAGCAGTAAGCCAATTCACCTTTCTAACTGAGTAGAAAACTATTCATGTGACTGTTCCCTTTTTCTTTTGGCTAAGTTAGTTTTCTGCCAGTTATGTGAGATGAATTAACTTACCTCAGGGCCCAGCAAGCAGCAGATAGTGCAAAGCAGGGGAGGTCAGAGATGTGGTAGCAGGGAAATGAGCATCCCTTGCCCCCAGCAAGTTGCTAAGACTGAATCAAGCTGTAGGATGAAATTTCACCCTTATAGCCCAAGTCCAATGCAACTTAAGCACGTTTAAATTCTGGCATAAATTCAGCCATGTGGTTAGCTACTTCATGGAGTTAGTTTGCATGAAGACTAATACTAAGTGCAATTAATTTTCAGGCAAATCAAATCTTTGAACCATCTCACTCAGTGCCACTCTGGGGAAAGTACCAGGACACCCTGAACGTGGATTAGTTTATGCTGTCTTGGAATTGTACCTGCAGAGGGCAAAGGCATGACAAAATGGAGCAGGTAAGGTAACATTGCACCTGCAGTCAGAAGAAGAACATATTCTCAAAATCCAAGATCATAATCATCAGGCTCTAGTCTGAGTTTACAAATTGCGTAAGAAAGGAAGAGGAGTGAGGAACTACAGGTCTGGGGACATGTGGAGTACGGTGCAAGAAAAGACTCAGGAAGGGAAGGAGAACAAGGAGAAGGAAGATTCCAAAACTAACTTGAGTGGGTATCTGCACTGTTGTCCTGGTTTCAACTGGGATAGAGTTAATTTTCTTCTTAGTAGCTAGTAGAGTGCTGTGTTTTGGATTTAGGATGAGAATAATGTTGATAACACAGTGATGTTTTGGTTCTTGCTGAATAGAGTTTACACTGGTCAAGGACTTTTCAGCTTCCCATGCTCTGCCAGGTGCATGAGAAGCTGGGAGGGGGCACAGCCAGGACAGCTGACACAGACCGGCCAAAGGGCTATTCCATACCATATGACATCATGCTCAGTATATAAAGTGGGGGAAGAAGATGGAAGGGGGGGACATTTGGCATGATGGCGTTTGGCTTCCCAAGTAACTGTTACGCGTGATGGAGCCCTGCTTTCCTGGACATGGCTGAACACCTGCCTGCCGATGGGAAGCAGTGAATGAATTCCTTGCTTTGCTTTGCTTGTGTGCGCGGCTTTTGCTTTCCCTATTAAACTGTCTTTATCTCAACCCATCAGTTTTCTCACTTTTACTCCTCCGATTCTCTCCCCCATCCCACCGGGGGGGAGTGAGCGAGCGGCTGCGTGGTGCTTAGTTGCCGACTGGGGTTAAACCACGACAGTCCCTTTTGGCGCCCAACGTGGGGCTCGAAGGGTTCGAGATAACGACAGATTTAATTGGAATATGCTAGATCGATTTTATAGCTGTTATTGCTATTTAGCTATTAATCGGCAGGCCTCTGTGCTTGCCATGGGGCTTGCTTGCCTTACTGTGTATTAGAGTTTAGTGCTCGTTAGTGGCTGCTTTTTGCTTTTGCTGCTCGCTGTACTGCTTATCATCTTACTCTGCTATTGCTGGGAACATTTTGCTAACAGCAATGGCCATGCGCCTGGGCTGGCAGATGGCCAGGGCATCGCTGCTGTTTCTGTACTGCTGTACTGGACAGGCTGGAACTCCAGTGTGAACTCAAGTCGAAGGGACTGTGACCTGTGGATGAGTCCATGCGGGAGTAGGACACCCCGAAGCATCTGTGGATGTGGATAAGCCCATGCCAGAGCAGGTATGTCTCGAAGCGTCTGTGGCCACGGTTATGTCTGCGCCGCAGCAGGTGTACCTCTTGAAGGCATTGTGGCCCAAGGATAAGTCCGCGCTGGGGAAGGAACACCTCGAAGCATCTGTGGCTGTGGATAAGTCCGTGCTGCAGCAGGGACACCTTGAAGCATCAGTGGCTGTGCATGAGGTCATGCTGGAGCACCTCAAAGCACGTGGCCATTGGTAAGGCCATGCTGGAGCAAGTTTACTTCTGAAGAGACTGTGGCTGTGGGCAAGGCCACGCTGGAGCAGGTATATCTCTGAAGGCATTGCGGCCCATGGAGAAGGCCATGCTGGAACAGGTGCACCTCTAAGTGACTGTGGCTGTGGATAAGTCTATGCCGCAGCAGGTATACCCCTGGAGAGACTGTGGCTCATAGATAAGGCTCCACTTGAAGCAGGTAAACCCCTAGGGGCCTGCAGTCTGTGGATAAGTCCAAGCCGGGGCAGGGGCAAGGGGAGGACTCCATTGCAGTGTTAAACCCAATGGTCTGGTTCAAAGGGGCCAGGGGTGGAGACTGTAATGGAAATACCTTTAAATTGTTGTAACCCAGGATTTGAGTTGCATGTTATGGGAATTACTATAGCAGGAACCCCTTGTTGCTAGCCAGGCTAGGAGCAAGGGGAGGAGTTCATTGCAATGTTAAACCCTATAACCTGGCCCAAAGGGGCCAGGGGTGGAGATTGTAATGGAAATACTTTTAAATTGTTGTAACCCATGATCTGAGTTGCATGTTATAGGAATTACCATAGCAGGAACCACCTGAACCGATGGAGGACAAGCCTTACAAGAAGCAGTGCAAGTGCAGCAGTGACCTGACCTAAGCTGGCTTGGTGTCCAATAACTCCACGCAACACACCACCTCTCCTGTCCTGAGTGACCACCATCACAGATGGAGCCCAAAGTCATGGACTAAATGAACTCAATGGACATTATGTGGACATTTGTGGATGCTTACGGACATTTTACAGACATTTCACAGGGGTGGTCCATAGACTAAGGGAATGATACCTGTGTATTGTATCAAAGGATGGGAAGGGGTGGGGGGGTGGTGGTTAATGAGGATGTATTAGATAATGTGGGACCTGAGCATGAAGTAAATGGTATGGAATAAGGGGTGGATACTGTCCTGGTTTCAGCTGGGATAGAGTTAATTTTCTTCTTAGTAGCTAGTAGAGTGCTGTGTTTTGGATTTAGGATGAGAATAATGTTGATAACACAGTGATGTTTTGGTTCTTGCTGAATAGAGTTTACACTGGTCAAGGACTTTTCAGCTTCCCATGCTCTGCCAGGTGCATGAGAAGCTGGGAGGGGGCACAGCCAGGACAGCTGACCCAGGCTGGCCAAAGGGCTATTCCATACCATATGACATCATGCTCAGTATATAAAGTGGGGGAAGAAGATGGAAGGGGGGGACATTCGGCATGATGGCGTTTGGCTTCCCAAGTAACTGTTACGCGTGATGGAGCCCTGCTTTCCTGGACATGGCTGAACACCTGCCTGCCGATGGGAAGCAGTGAATGAATTCCTTGCTTTGCTTTGCTTATGCACGCGGCTTTTGCTTTCCCTATTAAACTGTCTTTATCTCAACCCATCAGTTTTCTCACTTTTACTCCTCCGATTCTCTCCCCCATCCCACCAGGGGGGAGCGAGTGAGCGGCTGCGTGGTGCTTAGTTGCCGACTGGGGTTAAACCACGACAACTGTGCTCTGGGAGACATCTTCCAGCACCAGCAGTACATTTTCCCATCTCTCCCTCTCTCTCTCTCTGTGCATGCATTGAGAGAAGTATCTCCAATACCTGGAAGATGATGATTCCTTGTCCATATTACTAATAAGAAGTTTAGCACTGATATTTGCCTAGAATTGCAGTTAAAGAATATTTCATGGTTCCTCTCTCACTCTCCTATAGACTCTCTTCTTATGGAACCTGGAAAATCAATCTCTGGAAATGAAGCAATGCAAACAAGAAGCCTTAGAATCCTTCCAAATACTACACTTATAAAAATTATTATTTTGCTGCTATGTCAATGCATGTCATAATACTACAGTTTCCATAGATGTTATAACCTTGGCTTTCATAGTACTGCATTCACACAGCTTTTAAAAAAGAATATGCATTAAACAAACAAAAAAGGTTGTTTTGGAAAATTTTATGCTGCAACCTATAAAAAGGAAACCAAAAGGGCTGTTTACTGTAAGACACTCTTCTTACTTCTCTCTCTTTTTTCCAGTAGATACTAAGTAGACTATCCACCCACAACTGAAGGTTGGAAAAGATTTGTGTAATTCTGCAATACTGATGACCAGTTGATCAATTCATGTTCTTGTGAAAACAGCCATCCAACAACTCTTGTAAAGACTTTTTTTGTTGTCGTTTTTAATTTGTCTGAAATATGGGTCGCTTTTTCAGATGCTTAAAAGGGGAGTCCAGTTAGCACAAAAATTTTAAAAGTTAAAATCTGTTTCAGGCACTTTATTGTGACTGATGTATTCAGGGGACTTTACTATGTTCCCTAAATAGTCAGAGTTAGAAATACAAAACCCTAATTTGTTAACTTCCATGAAACTTAGCTGTTAGCTTAGAGAACTACTGATGTTAAGTCATCTTTACCAGTGGCAACTGTATTTTTTTTCCCCTGAGAACGCTAGCTCTGCCAAACGTAAATTCCATGCCCTACAGTAATTTCTCTTAAAATTTTCAAGTTGCATCAGCTTACTACTGTTTAAACCAGGAATGACCCAAACAAACATCCACTGAGGTTCAAAAGATAGACTAGTAGTGCTTACACAGCAGACTCAAGTGATTTACAAATGTCACTGGAAAATAGACAGTTACAGAAAGTTACAAAAATAAGAACTCTGAGTGTTCATAAAAATCATCTTCATGCATTTTACGTCAGAGCCTATGCTCCCCACACAATCAATGGCACTTCCAGTTCCTTAACATCCGAGCTGAAAGCTGACTTCTTTTCACTAAGTATGCACAGAGCCCAGAACCGTAATCTAAGTACCCTGATCAGAAGCCTAAAATTACAATCCGTGAGTATTCCTTTCAGGGTTTAACATCCGCCAGTTGACTAATGCAACTGATGCTTGAGCCTGCAAAGAACATCACAAATGCCATTAATCACTACCTCCAGTGGTTTACAAGCACTATATTTAAAAACAAACCAATGACTGCAAAACAACGGGTCCTCAAAAATTCTAGATTATTTTAGTTTGCATCATTTAAAAAGTCAGGAAACAAAACTGAAAGGAATGACTGGGAACATTCAAATTACAGAAGCAATGTTTGTAAAAGATCCAAACACCAATAAGAGTCAAACTTTTGTAATAACTAACCTTAGTACTGGAGTATAAAAAAAAATACAGATGTTGTATTAACTTTTGTGATGAAAGCACCTACATGCAGCTTTACGATCCATCAGTCTCTTTATACCATGACCACCACCTTCACATGGATGAAGTATTTGCCCAGGAGAGCAGAGCCAGGGTTCTGCTGAAGCAGATGCAATACTTCCATGACAATGGACTACCTTTGAATAAACCACATCCTCCTCTAATAGCTCAGTGTAGGTGAAACTGCCAGTTAAATAAAGCTGCACTTAAGGAAGCACATTGGGAATGCACTCCTTGGAGAAAGCATACAGAGTGAACTGTGGTCCTACAGAGCAAGAAGTCTGAATTTTCTCAGAAGTTTACACACACCCTCCAGCTACAAGGATTCTATAGGGATATTTAAAACCATTGTTCTCTTGGTGCTGTTTATGATTATGAAATATTTAGAGCCCATATGTTTTTTGAAATAATGTTTTATATCATCTTAAACCAGTATTAAATACATAATAAATCATTTTTGTAAATAAAAAGAATTGATACCTCTCCTATTACAAATACAACGGAAATTATAAAAACTGAGATGCCAGTAACAAAACACACATTAATAAGTGAGCAGAATTCCTTTTGACTGACCCCATGCATTGGCAGAAAACATCCAGCCTCTCAGATCAGTATCGGGAACATTCAGTCACTCTTAGCTGCATTAAAGCCTTCCACAAAGAATGAGGAGACAGCAGCATAAAATAAAGTTAATTTCATCACACCTCCAGAGTTTAAAATAAAACTCTTATTATTGAATCAAGAGGAGGAAAAATAATTTTCCTCATACGAGGTAACTAGACTTCTTTCAAAGCGACAAGAACAAGTTCCTTCTCATTAAAATTTTCTATTCCCAAATGCTATTCTGAGCTCAGAGAAGATTCTGAGTTAGGTTAAACTATTTACTTTCCATTCAGAACTGTCATTTCTCTTGCTTCCAAAATGAACATGAAATTACCTCCAGAAAGGAATTAAAGCATGAGATAGCATGACTGAGGTATAGTGCCTTAACAAGCTTCTTCAATGGCTTAGAACTTGGCCACATCTTAAGGATGCGCCAAAAGGCACATTGGCCCTGACACAAAGGCTGTTCTTCCCCAGCCAAATTTCAAGGTTCTGTTCTAACACATGAAGAAATTGCAGAAAAGCCAGCTAACATTTTTTTTTTTTTATGTTGAGAAATGATGCTTTCTCTCTTTGCCTTGTTCTTGAGAACTGTTCTGAGAGCTTGAATGAAATCTAAAATGGAAACAACATCAGGCAGTGGCCCACATCTGCCAGGGAAAATTTCAACCCAAAAATAAATGAAAGTCAGAGGTGCTGAAGGCATGTTCTGCCAGGAAAAATAAGACTACTTTGAAGAGCTAGTGCCACGAGACCTTCCGTAATATCAGAAACATTATGGATAGACGAAGTGGTGAAGGGGAATCTTATATACGAAGTGTGGGTAGTGCTCTGACACAGTAGGTGTGAATAATGCCCTGCATACAGTAGGGTTAATGACAAAAGTGTTCCCAAGTCTCTAAAAACTGTAGGGGTGTGTGTGTGGGGCGTTGTTTTGGTTTGTTTGTTTGTTTTAGTTTCTATAAACTGGTAAAGAAATTTTGCTTTTAATATCCATTCAATTCCACCAGAAAATATCTGTGTACCCATTCATCATTTCTTACCTGTGTTCCCATCCCCACTCTCCATTGATGGTTTACTGGTTTCTGACGGATTGTTCATTCTTGAGTCTGCATTAAAACAGAAATAAAGACAAACTAATACATCAAAAAAATCCCCAAATCTATTCATACCTTCTTGTCCAAGGGAAGTACAGAACATCAGGAATTTGATATGTATGTTACCCTAATTCAGATTATAACACAAAAAGAACGATCAGAAGCAGAACACAATTCTGAATGTTCCAGATAAATATTGTTTCAAAAATTTTTATGTCATTTTTCCCATACGAGAAAACATGGTGTTAAGAGAATAAAAGAATGCAGGAGGGCAAAGATAGGTAGGAACTTAATTTTCAGTACAATGAAAGTCATAGAAGCGGGGCGGGGGGGGAGGGGGAACAATGACTACATCAAGATTAGAAAGCATTAAAGTCTGACCACCATGGCCTACATTATTCTTGTGTTGGGGTTCCCCCCCATAAGAGAAAGGAAATTCAATCATTATAATTAAATAGATGCCATTTTTCTAATACTGCATTTTTATTTTATAGGGATGTCACCGATATTAAGTTATTTTCTATTTCCTATATATTAATGCAAAACCATACAAATATAAAATAATTCCTCTTCCTTCTACTTCTGGATGAATCTATTGAAAAGTCTGCTCTTGGTTTCAAAGCTTGTCAGCTGAATACAGTGCAAAGCAGAGGGCCTCTCCAGATGGCAGACAGAGAATATAGTTTCCTTATATAGGAATCTGTACAGATGTTCTGTGTACAGCATCAGTTCTCCAGCTTATTACCTCCTCACTCCTTGCTACCGACCTGAGTGTGGCACATTATCACAAACCAAAATTACAAAAAGAATCTCAAGACAGACCAGTTCATAAAATGAAGCGTAAGCAAATCCTTAAGCACATTCTTCTATTCCCATAACCAGTTAAATGCAAGTTCAATGTGCTCAAAATGAACCCTTTACTCCAGGATATTCTCTTGCTAGGTGCTTAAAAGGTTACCTCTGTCATGTACTTTCATCAAAGCAGTGATTTCCAAAATACCAATGGGCTGAAGAAGAATACAGTAACAGCACTAACTGCTGCATCTTTCCCCCAGCTATTTCCAAGAATGCCCAGACACTTCACTGCTTGGCAGTCTATGAGAAGCCGGATTATTGCCGTGTACTATCGCCTGCTATCACCCAGAGAGACCAGTGCCACCCTCAGGCTATAGGAACCAGGGGCGACAGCAGCAGGGGAACGCAAGCATAAGCCAGGACCAATGAAGCACGCGGACAGGGCCTGAATGAAAACTGGAGTCGTGATGAAGGCTGGATGGGAGTGCGGGCTGGGAAGGGGAGGGAACTAGTCAGAAACGCAGCATGTGTGAGAGAAAAGATAAGAGACATCAACCTTGGAAAAACTCCAATAAGCAGTTAGGAAACACAATTTAAGATGCGTCAATATTTTTAAAACAAATGTAATTTTCCACGTAAACAACTGCTTCAGTTGAACCCAGTAGGGCCTAGAAAACCCAGAGGACTGTAGCAAACAGGAGTCTTCCCCCGACAAGTTAACCTCTCCAGAGCCTCAGCTCTTCTCAGAAAGTTCCTATGCCTATGCTTAAATCTTTCAAATGTCAGCCACATGTAGAAGAGATCTGAACTATCAATGTTACTCTTAGTATAAAGGCAGACGTATGTTAAACTGCTTTTTGGAAGGGGGAGTGAGTGAGGTGAAACTTTCCAGCTGAGTGCTGCTGGCCCACACTTCAGCAAAAGGCTGCAAGTTTTGCCCCATTTTTCACAACCTCTGCTTCGCAGATTCAAGCTATGAGTTCATAGTCTTGAAAGACAGAACTCTGCTAAGGTTGCAGATGCAGAACCTATTGCTTCCCTGCTCCTTATTTTGTCTTCCACATTTGGGTAGTATGATCCACACTCTAGAAACGGAACATGGGTTCCATTGGCTGCACAGAAATGTTTGTTGTTGATGTGCCACTCCCTGCTGATAGATCTGTGTGTAAAATAAATAGAAGTATATTTCCATCTAGAAGTCACGTGTACCTTAAATTGAGTTTATTGATGTGGCAACAGCACATTTATTTAAAGTGATTATAGGCAATATTCATTTGATAAACAGCATTAGTTCGTTCCTGGACACACAGCTGGCTACTGAAATTGGTTTAGGTTCAGAGAACACTGAATGGGAGACTTCTCTTTGGACACAAACATGAAGAGTCCTCATCCAACAGGAAAAGGAGCAAAGAGGGCTTAGAAGTTCAAGACATTTGATTGTGGAAACTAGGCTAACTCATGTGGCTATTGGACATAGGATGTATTTTTTAAGCCCAGAGCACAAGGATAACCTGAGCTCATGATAGCACTGAACACGGAAGGGAAGAGCACAGGTTGAGAAGATAGTCTCTCAACAATATAGGATCCATTCACTGAAACCACTTCAGAAAGCTCTTGGAAGAAAAACAACCCAGGGCCTCCTGTGCTGGTTTGTTGTAGAAACTGAAGTATTAGAGCCACTGTGCAGGATACTAATGGTAGAACAAAAAGACTAAACCTGTAGAGGGGACACAACTGCCCTGTGGACAGAATTCCAAGCAACATAGTGACTGTTCCCTCTGTATGAGGAAGCTCATGTAACAAACTTTCCTGCATGACCAGCAAGTTTGCTCAGGACAAAGTTATAACTGTACAGACCTCTTTTCATAAAGCAACCAAGACATGTTTTTGTTTCAGGCTATGCTGCAAAATAAATCCTTTTAAAAAATGTTTTCAGTGTTTCCTAGTACTAGACATACAAATAAAGTTTACTCAACTGCCAAAACCACATCTAAATGAAGACTGTTTTATTGTAAAGATTCATCCCTAACAAAGACCTCAAACATTGCTATTGCAAAAAAGCAGAAAGTTGGATGAAGAAACATCTTTCTGGTACTGCTCAGGTTCAAACGAAGGATAGCATCCATTATTTCACCAGCTGACTATTTCTTGTTCAATCTGTGGGCCTTCTGCATGTAAAGCATCAAGAACAATGCCGCTATTTCCATTGCAAATGGTATGACATACATCTGAAGCACAAAACTGCTACCAGCAAAACAGACATATATCCGCAGGATACTAAACGTACGGATTCATTATACGTCAAATAAAAAGATTATTTGGCTTATACATGCTCATACGATTTCTGCTTTAAAGAATAAACAAATGAAGTGGGCTAAAAAACCCAAACCATAATGCCCTCACCTTTTCTTTTTTCCTTTAGATCTTACTTGGGTTTTAAATAAAGGCCCTGGGCTACAACTTCTGCCAACATTATCTAAAAACAAACTCCACAGAAGGAAGGATCGAAAGCAGCAGGTGCATGATTGAAATCAAGCTCTCAGGAGTGAATACATTCAGTATTGCTAGTCCGCTAGCAGGGCTGAGGGTGTCACAAGGCAGTGCTGTGCCAGCCTTTCACACACCCTCAGTAACGTTTCAAAAGGTATTCAGAAGAAAGAAGAAGCGGACACTGGACCAACCTGGAGTATTAGGGACTGTACGCAGCTAGTAAAATACAGAAAATCTTAACGTGGAATATATCATTAACTATTTCCTTTCACCCGTTAAAGTGAAACTGCCTAATACTCCATCAGCACCAGCAAAAATGATTCATTGATGTGTATGGAAAAAACAAAGTTCAATGTGAGTGAAACTATGCCAAGAATTCACTAGAAATTCATTTTCAAAAAAACACTTCATATTCAGAAACAAATATTCAGATGTCTGCTTTAAAATTTACCATCTAAAAATATATTCTCTTACTTTGACACATAAGTTCTTACATGAACTTATATAATGGAACCAAAAGAATAATAAGAAAAAAACCTATACATTGAGCTTTGGGGAAAGAGCCTTGAAAATAAATAAAACCTATAGTAAAATAGGGATGATCCGTTATTATAAATAACTTTAAGAGACATGAAGAAATTATGGCATGTCTGTTCTGTGGTCCTGATGGAATCTCAGCGCAGGAAACACGTTATCCCAGTAACCTTAGGCACAACTTGCAATGGTATCAATGGCAACCACTGTGGACTCCACCTTATTTTCTATTACACATGGAGAACCTTGCTATTACATTAAAAATACACAGACATAGTATACATTCTGTTGGGGAATGGCTCAATACAGCTACTAAATTCTTTGAGACTGGGACTCTCATTCATTTTAATGCTTTAAAATTCATAACACACGGATATGCAAGTCAAGTCCAGTGTTTGTTAGAAGCCAAATGCTTCTCAGATTGAAATCCTAAAAGCAAAAGGTCTGTATTAATATCATCCAAGCCTAGCAGCAAATCTCGCCAGTGCAGAGGAAACGAGTTCTCCTGAAGCGAGGGAAAGAAGAAGGAAAAAAAAAAAAAAAACAAACCATGTATTTCCCTGGTACAGATCTATCTATTTATCTACCAGGCAGCAACTTGCTGCCGATTCACTGGTGAGCTTCAGCCTTACAAATACCTTCTCTAGCCTCTGCATATGTGATTAAGCCTCTATGCATAGTCAACCTCACAGCCTCTATTTCCATATTAAACGCTTATAAGAAAGAGCTGAGCTGGTACCCACCTAGAACGTAGTCGCTGCAGTCCAGCATTGCTGTGGTATCCTCTACAGGTTCAGATAGTCCAAGGAAAGGGAGAATGGCAATTTCTATCAAATCTACACTACTGCTCTCGACCAAACAAGAAAGGGAGTGGGGAGGTGGGGGAAGAAATACAACTTCAGTTACACCATAGCAATCTTCAACTGAACAGGGAAACTTCAGTTGCTCTGTGGAGTTTTAGTCTCTCCTACTAGCTGTGTCTGACATTGTCAAGGCGACTGAAGCGTGAAAAGTTCCCCTTTTTGTAATAAAATAGAAACAAAGATTGCAGCTGGCAGTTTCCATAATGAAGCTTAATCAGTATGCGCCTGATTAGGGCCTTATGCAAATCTCCCCTCGTTAGCACAGCAGCCAGCACTTTGAAGTCCATGAACAATTCATTTGCAGAGTACACTGAAAGCGCTCCCTGCATAATTTAAATCACGGTATAAATATTTATCAGCTCATTTGCATATTAATTGGCAGTGCATGAAGGGAAAAATTATCTCCCGAGTGCCAGCATAATAATTAGGGAACAAAATGAATTTTCTTCCAATAGCTTGGCTTCTCAGCCCTAACTCAAGCACAGTACCACAGGGGAGCAGGGAGGGGAAGAGACAGAGTTCTGTTCAAATGCCACTGAAATGACACGTACAAATTAGAAACAACTCTACAGACTTAAGCACCTTTAATCTTATTCCTGCTGGCAACAATAACTTCAGTAATAAAGGGGATTTGGAAAAAGCTTTCTACACAATCCAAATAATCCCACGAAAACAATTAGCAAGGTAGAAGCTGAACACAAAGCTGTCAAACCGGTGCTTGCACATCTGCGTGGAGTTTTCCACATCTGAACGTGAGCTGTCACAAGAAGGTCCTGGGCAGGAAAGAGAGTACCACCAGGGCAAGGAAGCGGCACGATTCCCTTTAAATGGCTAAAGAGCTTGGTGATTCATTATCGGGTAATCCCGTTGCCACGGCCAACTTAACAGCAGTGGATATGTCAAGTATTGTGTAACATTTGACACCCACTAATCTGTCCCAAGTGAAATCAAAATAGATTTAGTCTTTGCTTTCCAATGACTTCCAAGAAAAAAAAAAAAATCTATTACTAATCCCTTCCACAAGCGTACACAATATAGCTAAACAAAGCTTATTGCAGAGCTACGGTTTTTGAAAGGGACACTTTACACCCGGGTTGCATCTTTGAACGGCTCTATGATAACCAGAACACACTTGCTGCTGTGACCACAAAGTGAGCTGAAGGACTGGAGAAGTGGGAAGAGGCTTTGGTCCGTGGAGGAATCAATCTTCTTTCTGAAAAGTGGTCCACAGAACTAAGTGTACTGATGAACTACGAGGCTAGATTAAACCACTTCAAATCGTTTGTTTACCACTCAAATACTAGTGTCCTAAACAGCAAGAACATTTATATAAAAATTCAAGTGTAATGTGGACATCACGGCATTTAATATTCCATATTCTGATCAAAGATAACATGATGATGCAGGTGACTACAGGGTTTAGCAACCCACTTCCAGGTGTTAACACGAATTTAGAGAGTAACTTGTTTTTTTCTTTCTTTTTTCTTTAAAAAAAGCTGGCTGTACTTTTCTTCTCCTCATTTCTGAAGTTAATTCAAGCACTGCCTCTCCAAACAAGAGGGAGCAAGAGAAAAGGGACTTCTCAATCATCCAGCACTGACTGGAATTTATTTCCACGCTTGACCTCTTCTTCTGTTCAGGTTCATATCTCTACTTAACACAAGATGTTCCCTGCTATATATTTAACATGAGTGATCTACACTTGAAAAAGATTGCAAGAAGGGAACGTGCTCCCATCTGCAGGGAAACAACTGTGTGTACTGAATAGGTTTTCCTAATACCTTGTTTCCAGCTTGGTTTTCTACTCATCCACGTGTCCCATTGAGACCTCTGAGGCACATCTCCATGGTTCGCAGACCTTCAGTAAACTTCACTCTTCCACATATGCTTTTGGAGTGCACTGGGAGATGATCCATTGGCTTCATCAGAAGAGTCCAGACACAAATGGTGTAACAAGCCAAGCACTTCACAAAGCAAGTGCCAGATTAAGTGGTGGCTAAGCTGAGGCAGCCAGTAACATAGCAAGAGGACAGCAGTGTTATCTTTAGGATCCTTCTCAAATGAGTCTGTGTTGAGCTGGTTGAACACAGGTGCAGCATCAAAAGCACACAACCACAGGAAGTGACCGTTAAAAGCAGGCACGTGTGTAGCGATGGATGACTTCTATCAAACAACAGAGCAGGCAAAGAACAAATAAAGGCCAGGGAAGTATGTACCTGAAGCTGTGTTAGCAAGTGTGCTGGTGGTACCACAGTGCTACTCATTGTCCATACTATCAACGTTGCATTGACAGCTAACAAGGACAAGGCAGAAGTTTTCTTCCCGTTCCTGACTGTGCCAACCCATCTGCCTTACAAACACCAACCCCCACACAACTGTTCATTTGAACTGTAACTTCCACTCACCTGCTAATTGAAATAAAACTTTATACATCAACTGTTCAAACGGGGCGGGGGGGGGGGCGGAGACGGATGACACACGGGGTGGGGGATGGGACGGGAACACGGGACACAACAGGGGGGACGGACACACAACACGGACACCATTCTTCCAGTGACCACGTCATTCTTTGACAATTTTATTATCTTCCCTTTTATGTAAGTCCTTAATTTTTGGCCAGAAAAACCCCTATTGTTTCATTTAGACCACACTACCGCAACTATTTATCTGGTAGGCTTCCAAAGAAGGCATGAAGGCACAAGTAGAAAAAGGTCTGAGGAACAGCATACCACCCTGCTTCAAAACCAATGGCAGAATACCCTAGTTTAACTTTCTGTTTAGGTTCTGCCTAATGTCATGGGCCATTCTTTTCTTTCTGGATTCTTACGTTAAAAGTTACTTAACACCCCAAACCAAAGTCATACTTCTGGTACTCACATTTAAGCAAAATAGCACTCTGGGCTTTGCACACAAGGTTTCATTTTTCCTCCAAAGGCACCTCTAACAATAGAAAGTGGTGCACCTTGTGCTCATCAGTGCAAAAAATTCTCCACATCCCATGCAACTACAGACATCTCAAAAATTGTTTCCTCTTCACCTAATTCTACAATTCTTACATTGATGTTTTTCCCCACATAATTCTATTCATGCTCTGCCTTAAAACCAAAGCAACTAAGCCACTAACATGGAGCCAGGTATGACAAAGGCAGATGCTCTTCAGACACAGAGTCTGCCGATAAGGCTTCAGGAGACTACTTCTACTCCATTCTCCTCTTCACTCTTTATGTATCTTCCATGTCTTCTCATTTCAAATGAATGCTTTTGTTTTGCTGGTTGTCCCACCAATATGTCACTTGATTTATTCAGTTCTAATGATTATACTTGATACTTTAATACCTTACTTTTTGGAAAGGGAACCTCATTTTCCCCTGCAGGTTATGCAACTCTTGGTTAGACCACCTTTTGCATCTTATTATGCCCAATTGACTGACTGCAAACTCCACAAAATTATTCCTCAATGTCATCTATGGTAAGTAAGTGTTATAGATAGTGAATGTTGTTAGAAACTAGAGGGAAAGAATGTTTAAACCCTTATCTTCAGATGGTTGGTCGGTCTCTCTTTTTTTTTTTTTTTAAAAAAAAAACACAATACAAATGAGGTAGAATTAGAGGGATAAAGGGCAAAGTTATCATCAACATTATTCTATTCAACACCTTTATAGGGGAAAAGAATCTTTATTTTTATATAGATATGTTTCCATATATTAGTAAAATGTCATTTACTACATGCCCTCAATGACAGCTAGGCAATTTCTGCCACTAACCAGCTCTGTGACAAGCATAACCTTTGTAAACTTTGCGGGCATGCTTTCTGATACAACATGGCAAGATTATCCAATAAGCCAAAATCTCATTATTTCCTTTCTGAATGGTGTACTTGGAATGATAGAAGGAAAGGAAATATGGTATTAATTGTAACATATTAGCATGTTGCCTTCATTAGTGTATCAGTGTCTAGTATATTTTACCTTGAAGAATCACTGAAGAAGACTGGTCACCAAAGCTTTGAAAATAGAGCACGACTAAGCACAACGTCAGTGAACACTGGCAATATTCAAGAGTAAGGCTGCTTTCTATATGCCACACCAGCCAAGACCATAGATACAGCTAGCCCTAAACTGACATTACAGAGCTACTACATTTTAACTGAAGACGTTTCCAAGTGTACATTCCACAAGCTAAATGAAATCTAATAAAAATTTCATCAAATAGAACTCCAACGTGCTATAAAAAAATTATAAAAATCATGTACTTCAACAAAATAAACTGTTATTAAAGTTGGCACAATCCTCTTAGAGTAATTACGACCAGACACACCTGTTCATAGTTAGGGCTGCAAACCAAGCTCTAATTTTAGCCATCACCTTTGACTTTGGCTAACAAAATTGATTTTAGCTGAAAATTGCTAAGTTTGCTCTGAAAGCCAAAGAGCAGTTGTCTGGAAAAGTCAAATAAAATTGGCCTTTTTTAGAATTACCGGTCATTACGCAATTGCTATGAATTGGAATTTTAGTCTACATCTAATTTTACTTCTCTCTCACAAACTCAAATCATAACTATCCTTTCAAACTTTCCACTGCACAAAATGTCTTTCAAAATTCTTTTGTGTACCTTTTTTGAAGAAAATTAAGTATGCAGACAGCTAAGCAGGAATGCGAATTCATCTTATCAGTGCAGGACAGCAGATACTCATAAGCACCTGACACATCAATATAAAGGGGTTTGTTTGTGGGTTTGTTTTTTTAAGTCTCACTTATTTTTGTCCACAGAGGTTAGTAACTATCATGGTTTAAGTAATTTTTTTATAGTAAGAAAACTGTGGTCATGACAAACTCACAGTACAGTACCACCATACGAGGAGGGGAATACAAAGAGTGGGAGTGGCAGGAGGCGGGGGAGGAAAGAAAAGAAAATAAATACCCTTATTCAAAAATTACAGCATTATTGCTTTCACAAGCAAACTGAGCCTTATTTGAAAATCATGGTTAATTCTATCATTCTGGTGCATCATCTGAATAGTTTTGCCCTCCCCTTACTGCCCACAAGCCATAGCACATAATAAAGGATCCATATTATATTTACATGAAAGTTTTTCTTTCATTCTGTTCAGTGTTTTCTTTTCAAAAGCAAAGGACAGAAATTCAGTGCAGTCAACCCTTGTTGTTCAAAATCACAACTTTGATCCATGAAACCCTCATAACATTTACTTAGAAACCATGGAATATTTTGAAGAGTAGCAAATGTTAGGTCTTTACATCTCCTGATATAAGCACTCATGTTTCACTCATATTATGTTTTCAAGGTTTTCATTACTACCTCATAATGGACTGAGACCTTTTTCTTTTTTTCTTTTTTTTTTTAATTTATTTACATGCACCAAACACTACATCATAAGCACTGACCCCAGGATCTTAATTCAAACAAACAACTCAAAGTGTCACACATTTGAGAGCAGATTTCTGTTATTTAGCTAGCATGTTGCACCTGCCATAGAGCTGTTGCACAGCAGCACCTTTCAGTATTTGCAGGAGGGCACTCACCTTCTTTCAATTTAACTAGAAGTTAGCATAGAAAATGAGCAAACCATGCTTTGATTCCACCACGCTTAACGTACGGTTCTATACCATTACAAATTCATTGCTCTAGTAAACTTGCATGTGGAAAGTAGTATCCAAAGTTAAGCAGGATTTTTTAAAAAACACACACAAAAAATTTTAAAAATGTAAATATTTTAAGGGAGACACCTGTTTGAGTTTTTATCCACATATATGTGGGTCCCATCTTCCTTTAAAATTACTGGTTTGTCAAATCTGAAATACTTCACACTGACAAGTATTGAACACCTGGAGCAGATGTATATTGGTTTATTAGTAAACACCTCTTATATTTTATTACTTTTACAAGATTTGCATGCCTCACATTGCTTTTTTTTTTTCCTTATTCTGATAAATTTTGAAGTTCTGCTGATCGTGCTTCTTCAGCCCTCCCTTGTGTTTTGTTCATGTAACTTCACATCAGTCTTCATTTCAGTCTTTGCTTTGTGTCCTGCAGTACTTTGTTGAAAAGCAATCTAAGGGCACAGGTCTATGTAACAGCAGTACTGAAACAAACAAACACCCAAAAAAACCCCCACCACCTTGAAAGCTTGCAAGCTTTTATGGGATGCTGCAGCTTGGGGCAGTTGGAGAACCTGGAACACCTCCAGGCACCAGCCACCCTGAGTGGGGTGACCCCAAACTTCCCCTGGCAGGGAACGCCAGCCCATGCTCATGTATCCCCTGGACCTAAGGGGGTCATCTCTTACTACTCGTGTGCTGGGATGACATTTATGGGAACATATATGTATATGTCTTCCACACATGCAGTGGCTACAGAAATTCTGCACACATTTGAATGGAAAACGTAAATGCAGTTCATACTACCAAAACCCCAAGCAATGAAGATGGCATAAATATTGCTAGTTTCAAATTGTTATTGCAATACACATTAAAAATACCAAGTATTTGAGTAAAAGAAATATTCTCTAATGTGTAAATCACAACACAATTGATCTGACAACATATGAAGGCTACTTATGCCAAGCTCAAATATTGAACAGCAGTATTTGTTTTAGCAGTTGTATGACCTATTACATTTTGGAAACATCACCATATGTGCATTCCAAAAGCATTAGATTTGCCTCCCCATGTCCACCTACATAACAGGGACAGGTCCTCAGAGCTTAAAAACATTATTTTTAAACTCACCTGTGAATCAAAACATAATGCCTTATGCAAACATGCTGTTTCTCTGTTCTCCACTTTGCCAAAGTAGTAATTACTAGTCTAGCCTGATGAATAGGGGTTCTACAAAGAATAGACTAATTCAGTATATGACTTAACCATACAGTTCAGTTCAATTCAAATCCCAGAGTCTCCACACCACTTGTCATTAAATATACTACAGGTCACTCTCAAAATAGATAAATCAAAGTCACAGGTTTAAGTTTATTATGATTTCTGCTGGAGCCAACTGGATACATCAAGATCAACAGCAGAGATAGTATTTAGCTGTAGTTAGCATTAGAGTGTTTGACAAATAAATTAACAGAAAAAAGCACATGCAAAACCTCTACAGTTCATGGCATGGATCAAAGTTGCACTGCTGTTATCACCATCCTTTGCAGAAACTGCTTTTGCTCTCTCTTCCTTAATAACTATCTCAAATCTGAAGGAGAATATTGCTTTAATGCCCTCAGCACACTGATCCAGACACTATTAACACCTGTAGGAACCACAAGACATGTCATGGGAACGCTTCTTTCTGAAGCTTAAATTATTTGATCTCAAAGAGGAAAAGGCCAAATTCCAGACAAGCTGCTCTGTATGTTACAAATTGAACACAAAATTGCCAGGTGCAAGATCTGAAGAAAGAAACAGAGTTATTCACACTGCAGACACTGATTCCATCCATCAGCACACCTATCCAAGAATCTATCATTTTGGATGGTCAGAGCTAACATAAGACTGCATTTGCTATCAGGCAGAAAAAAATAAAAATACAAATTTCCTGGGCACCTGGGTCTTTAATTTACAATAATTTAGGAACAGTAGAAAGTGAAAACCGCAGCGTAACTACACATATAAAGTATTACCTACATCAGCTCTTCCAGGAAATGTTCACAAGCACAGTTTTGCCCGTTTTAGCACCTATGCAGTGCTAAAGCAGAACAGGCATTGATTAGCTTTTCCAGGAAATAACCACAAGAACAGGTTTACTAGCAGCAATGCTGAAGTGCATGCAGCCCAACTACCACCTGTAGCTGTGTTTGCAGAGGATTTGCTGGGAAGACATGCACATTTTATTTGCAGGCCCATGGACACACATCACTGAAGATGGGAATATCGTGTTTATTTCTCTAACAAACTGGAGCAGAGATAAACTTTTCCACACTGCCCCACTTTCTGTAACTTATTTGGATTGGAAGTGTTAGGATAATAGACACAGAATCCTCTCAAAAGAAATTCATGATCTAGTCGCAAATTGCAGGGTAAAAGAAGTCAACTGAAAACATTAGGTCAAAAAGCCTAGCAAAAAAAAATTAAAAAGTAATACCCAGAATACTTTAGTTGTCAATTCCTCAAGTTTTATATATGCATATCTCACTATTTTCACAGAGAAACCAAAAATTAAAAATAGGATACTTAATTTAGGACCCTAAACAAATGCCTGTCAGTACTACGGCCATGGGCCATGAATGCTGAGTCAGCAAAAAGCCAGCAGGAGCACCTGTAGCTGCAGCCCTGCTCATCCCACAGCTGTACTGCCTCCTCTCTTGTGCTGCCACATACAGAATGACACAAGAGAACTGTTTTGTGTTAAAACTAGTCCAATCGCAAGGAGAATACTAACCCAAATCTGTTTCTTAATCCAAGGGGAGACATGTTTACCCTGTTGAAGCACAAAGGCAGCAAGGAGGCAGCAACAAACAACCGGGCAAGACTGTTTCAGCAGCAGTATTACCTTAAAACTTTTATTGTCTACAGCTTAAATCCACTTGTACGTTACATATTCATCTTATGAACTCTATCACACAACTTATGTGACAAATAGAAGAAATTAAAATCTCACAACAACTATTTCCTCTTTGGGACACTGACTCTCAGCCCTAATGTTGACAGCTTGTATCAGTTAGTATACTTACATCTGCACAGACGCTCCAATCCCACTCTTGAGAATACTCTCTTTGATTTCTGGTCTCCTCACACACACCATTTCCATGTTCAAAAATGGAAATGTGATTCCCACACTATAAGACTTAACTATATAATCACTTATTTCCATCAGATGTGTGGAAGAAGGCATTAGAACTACAAGGTTTTGAAAGTAAAGAAAATGGGGAGTGTTGATGAGAAACTAACATAAGCAATAGCAGAGTAACAGCTACAATTATACGAGTAAGTAGTTTAGCATAGACCAGGCTTAGAGTGCTAAACCCCAAATTCAAGGAATTGTTCACAGAAGAATTTAAAAATAACTACTAATAACCCTATAATATCATAGTAGACCAAACTATAGCAAATAAACAAAAAGTACCCCTTACAGATGTCTGTCGCATCTATATAAAAAGCCCGTATGTTGGTCTATAGCATCACGACAGGCTGAAAACTTGAATCTTCAAGGGAGACAAAGGCTCTGGTGACATTACAGTAGATCAGAACTGAAAATGTTTACAGGTAGACAACCACTCACTAACCCTCCGAATTATTTTTTATATATATATATATATATGAGAACTTTATATGTTTATATATAAAACATATATACTTTATATATATTTATACATACTTCATGTGTTTTATATAAAAACATATAAGTAGTATATATAGTATGTTTCTATATAGATAAAAAAAATTAAAAAAAAAAAAGTACTGAGGTGATGATCTCAGATTTCTCAAACGTTCTGAGCCTACTGTTCTGAAAACAGTTTACATGTTCCTGTAAGACATTCCTGCAGAAAGGTACCAAGGCAGTTCGTCAGCGCAGTGGAAGAAATAGCATAAAGAGCAAGTCAGCATACAGTGCTGTTTTAATCACTTTTGTCCAGTCTCAGTCAAAAGGCAAGTTGATGTAGTGAGAATGAACAAGCAAGAAAGAAGTAAAGCACTTAAGTACCAGGACACCATCATCCCCAAAAATCCAGCCACAAACAGCCTGAGAGCTGCCAGCTGACCACCGTTGCTGACTTGAATGAAAATTGTTCCACAGCTGCCTTAGAAGTCACGGTCACCACTGAAAAAAGAGCAATTGGGGGGGGGGGGGGGGGGGGGGGGGCGGGGGGCGGGAAATCAAGCTAAGCTCTCCAGCAACACTCAATATTGCACTGACATTTTAATATTGCACTGAGTAGAACTAACATGCCATTTTAAAAGAACGACCTGTATTCCGTACTTGCCTTCACAATCCCTCACCATCATAAAGAGATTACTCATTAAAAATGCAGAGAAAGTTAACAAATTCTCTGGGATTTAACTAAGTTAGAGGCAATAACACCAAAAAAATCCTCTGTGACATTTCATTTCCAACAAGCCTCACAACACTGGCAAAATGCATGAAAAAGGCTACAAACTGCATGAGTCTGCAAGAACCATGAATACGAGCAGCTTTTCCATCCAATGTGACAGTCTCAAAATGACAAGCCCTTTTTTGCCTGCCTACCAGCTAGTCTACACTCCTCTTTTCTTCTTTTGAATTTTCCCCAACTTAAATTGAATGCAAATAAGCCAGGTGTGGTCCCCAGAGCAGTAATCTGCAGATAGTCCCCACCGAGTTCCCATAGCAACTTGCACAGCTGGCCATAAGAAAGAGGTTGTATCTGCTTCATATTGGCGACAGAGTTTAAACACTCAGCAAGTGAAACACCAATTACAGCATCTTGTAAAGGAAACATCTACTAAAAAGCACATCCATTTTTCCTTGATTAATACAGGAAAATAAAACTCTGGATATGCTCCTAGTACAGCAACCGCTCAGCATGTAAAGTGAATATCTGTTATTTACAGGAGGTGATGCCTGCAAAGGAAATGGCTTCTCTCTTCTGCTGCAAGGTACTGAAGTTTAAGAAACACTACACCATTTAGAAAATGCCTGTCATTCTGTAAATTGCAATCAAGAATACACAGCTGAAAGAGAGAAGCCAGAAACCCAAATACAAATCCTTCTGGTCGAGTTATAAGACTCCCACAAGACAGTACCGGTCTGATAAGTGCTTTGTAATATTTCCAGTTTTAATTGTACTCTTTCTGTATCGGCTTTCTAAGTCTCATTCTAAAAATCTAAGTTACCCTGCGACTGACAAACAACTGTTCATCACGTACAAATCCTATCCTTTGTTGCTTACCTACAAACACGTATCCCACTTCTATTCATTCCACTCCTTTCTGCATCCTGCACACGTGGCTCACTGCTTTCAGCTATACCCAAGCCCGCAACTCTTCTCCTTTACACTTCACCCCAGCCTTCTCACTGTGTCCCCTTCCATGTCTGCTGGCTAAACAACAGGGAGAAGGTGCTGAGGCTAATTTGGAACTGCAGGTGCACTGACTGGCCATAGGTAGGAACTTGTTGGTCAACTGAGCAGATAAGCAATACAGGTAAGGACTATGCTTTCTCTGCTTTTCATTTAGCATGGCCACAAACAGGACATCTCCCCTCTACTCAGAGTGTGGTTTCAAGTACCAACAGCCCTACAGGCTTAGGGAAAAGGGTCCGTGGATCCCAGCCCATACCCTATGCCAGGAAGCAGGAACCAAAAGCTGATGCTTAGGCAAGAGTGCAGGAACACAGAAGGTACATAAGACACTGCCCCCCTAAATGACAACTCAAAGACTTTTTGGGGCAGAGGATGTTGATAAACACTAAGTAACCCTCAATGGATTTTTCTCTCTCATGAATCTGTGTCAGCATCCCATTGAACCCCTGTAATCTTTTAGGAGCCAGCCTGCAGCAAGGACTCCCACAGCTTAAGTATACATTGAAGAACATTCTTTTTTATTTTGCTTTGAATCTATCTTCTTCTGTAGCACTACTTCAATTTCTCCTACTTCTCGCACAAAAAGAGATCGTGAACTGTTAGTCTCCATTCACCCCTCCATGACACTTCACTGACTTCTGCCAGATCCCCCCTTAGCTCTATCTTTTCTAGGATGATAATCTCTAGCCTACACAATTGTTCATAAAAAGCATGAATGGTGTCTGTACAATGATCCCTAATGCTGCTTTTCTATATCTTTTTTGTGTAGGGGGAGAAGAGCTGCACAGTACAGTACCCAGGAAAATGAAGCTGCAATGGATTGTGGCACAATGCTATTTTTATTTATATTGCTTTGCACTCTCTTCCTGGTAAGTCCTAGCATTTGATTTGCTTTTTGACTACTTGTTGAGCATGAAAATACAGTAGATATTTCCATGAAAAATCATAACATGAGAGATATCATACCTGGAGTGTTAAGAGTGCCTATACTACTGGCACATAAAGTCAGGATCTTACCTCTAACTTATTCACCAGTTTCAGGAAAACTACAGGAGCTTATTATCGTTGAAATATCATAATTTGTTCAATTTGGTTAAAATTGGCCAACTGTTTATGAGGGAGAGCGGAAAAGTCAGATAGAAACGACACAAACCTCTCATTCGTTATGAAATCTGGCTAACATAAAAATAACAACATGATGCTTATCTGTTTCCAAAAGAGCAGGCGGTTGATCAGAAATAGACTCCGTACCAGTCAGTTCTGTTTGTGCTGACTTTACAAAATGCTTGTCCTTGTACCTGGCTTAACCATCTCTCTGCAAGCGATCCCTATTTTTCAAGGAGGGCAAGGCAAGCTTACACAAGAACATTCAGCTTCTAACTACAGAAGAGGCCACCATTATGCTGTCTCATATGAGACTACACATTTATGTATGAAAGGGGAAATATAAGCAAACAGGAGCAGTTTAATGTGCATACTGGAAGTTAGCTATAAATTTTATTCATCCATCAACATATATAAGACATTGTACACCTGTGAGCTTTATCCATTACCCCACCTGTGGGAACTAGCCTTAATCCATCACTAACCTGAAAGCTGCTCATTTGCTTAAGTAGTTTTAGTTTTCTTCTCTACCCTTTCTGCATTCCTTTCCAAATTTCTTTTCAGACTAATCAGCAGCACTTCAAAGAAACAGCTGAGCTGGTGGCATTAAAATGACCAGGGAAACACACAAAGCTTTAACAGGGTACAACCACTGAGCAAGTGAAACATGCCATTGAGCGTTAAAAATGATGACTGTAAGCCCACTCAATTGAAAAAAAAATTCACAGTTCATTAGAAGAAAAAAAAAAAAATTAGTATTCCCCTATAGGCCTGGCATAATTTGCACTTTAAGAACCACACCATATTAACAGTCCATCGTATGTTAATAAAAGCCAAATAATTAAAAACTGGAGGCTCTTAGAGGTCTGTATTGCAAGCAATAGATTTACAGAATTTACAGAAAGAAATGAAATGGACACACTCCAAGAGATGGAGCTGTACAGTTTTCTTAGCTTTAGCTGTTAACTTGAAGTCCCTTTTTTATAAGTATAAGGCATGCTTTAAGATGAAATCACCTGGGATCAGTTTCCAGCAACTGGATCTTGTTATGCACCTTCAGCTGGTTAAAGAGGCTTCCTTGAAGAGAAGCCCCCTTATGTGCTGTGAGCAAGTCACTGTTCACTCGATCCAACTTGGTTTAACCAAAGATTCTGAATTTTAAATTCGGTTTGACAGGCTTTTTACACTCTGAATCCATCATAACTCTTCTCAGAAACATCTTTGGCTTTGTCAGCAACTCTTCTGATGTTACAAATTTCCTAGCAGCACCATAAGGTTAGTCTCAACTGTATTTATAATTCAAATATTGTAATTGTTATCATAGGTACAGTCTCACTCCAAAACCCATTTCCAGATTGTAATTCATCACAATTCAATTCATTTTTAGAGTCCATGTGTTTCAGAGCACAGGCTCCTCTTCCAAAAGTGGAATCTACATCTCTTTTGCTAGATGTTTAGCAGACACTGTATTTGGCTAAATTAAAATACATGGTTCATTTCCCAGAAAAACTGGTGAATCTTAGATCCCTTTGCAGTAACTGATCTGATAGATGCAACTCCATCAATCTTTCCATCCTCCGAAAACTTCACCAACGAAGTTTCCGTATTTCTTCCCGATCACTGACAGATACAGAAGAGTACTTGCTGAAGACAGGGCTAGTAGATTTTGACTTTCCATTAACAACTATATTGAGGTTTTTCAGTTACCCTGTCCTTAATCCTTTTAGTATGTGTTACTATTGATTTTGTATCACTTTAATTTGGTAATCAATGAAGTAAGTCATTCTAAATCAGCTACTTATAAAAGAGTGCATTTTATCAATACAATTACAAAACAAAGCTTTAATCTTAACAAGAACTGAAAAAGCTTACAGCAAATTCATCTGAACAGACTTTCTCTCCTACCCCAGAAAATTGTATAAATTGACATTAGTTTATTTTTATTGACCAAAAATTGTCTATCAGCAAGTAAAATTATCTCGTCACTCAAGTAAGTGCAACTGGCCTCTAGCTTTTGAAATAAACCTGCCCCATTTTTTCATGTTATTGACTTGCTCATTTTTCCACCCCCTCTCCGCAGCTTCCTTGGCCACTTAAGATTTACTGACATCAACAAATTAAACAGATTCCTTTCCAGTCATTGCAAATTACTAAATGCAAGCTGTCTCATCCTGCAGATTTTAGAAATCCACCTCATATAATCTCAAGCATTCCTCTCCCTCTCCATTCCCATTTACTTTGAGAATGGCATTTTCTCTCTGTTTTTAGGAAACACTTAAGGCCACTCAAAAGCAGGTAAGTATCCAACCAAGTTCAAAGACTGCATTCTCACTTGTGACCCTGATGTTACAGAGTTAAGAACATGTATGACCCTTTCCTGATGAGCAAACAAGGTAGTTTTCAGTCATGCCAACTTAACTCAGTAAGGTTGGCAGGGGGATGGAGGATCCCTTCAAACAGGTTAAGAAGGGTGCAAACGTGCTAGTGATCCATGTCAGAACGTAGGCTCTCACCCTTGCATGTTTCAAAAAGTGCCTGTGGACTACAGCTCCATGGCCTGATCCATCAACCTAACAGCTGGCTCCCACCAAAGGGGCACGGGGGGAAATCTCACTGCTTCCTCTTTTTGGGGGGTTAGTATGGGGTTTTGGCACTGCTTTATCAGGCCACAGAGGTGTTTAACTAGCACAAGAAGTTGCTAAGAGAGAAGCAGGGGGTGGTTGGGGAACAGGGGGAGAGCTGCTACTTCTTTTGACAGCAAGCCACTATGGTGGTCCACTTTGCCTCATGAAATCCTATCTGCAGAAATATTCATCCTTCATCATAAAATCATAATCATGTAACAAGTGTTATATATTAATTTTGCAATGGAAGCATTGCTTGAGCTTTATCAGCTTGCTAAATACCATCAGGGAAAATAGATCAGGGTATTGTTCCACACAATTCTTTGCGTACTTGTACTCCGATAGCTTGAGAAAAGCAGATATTGTAATTCCACATGATTACATCAGACAATGCTCCCCAAACCATGCTACTGCCCGTCCTCCTTATTTGCTAACCAGGACATAACCATCTTGGAGAGAAAACAGACTGCTATTTCAGAAGGAGAATACAGTGAGCAAACTGATGAAGCTGTAGCTGGGACTCCTGGGCACCCAAGCCAGCAGAAAGATGCTGGAGACCAGACCCCCATTTGGACTCCTCTTTGCCTCATCAGGACGGGGGAAACCACGTAAAGTGTTTACATGTTTATTTTTCAATAAACTTCTTTTTTTAAAAATCTATAGCATCTTTTTAAATAGCAGAGTATGGGCAGTTACTTGTCTGTCAAGCAGCTTTTGTTGATGGAAAGTAGATACCAGGTAGCAGAGGTACAATTTAAATGAGTCATCATCACTGAGTTTATTCTTTGATTTCCCTCATTTTTATATTATTTTAAAAATATCAGCAATCAGTATTTGTGAATTTCACTGAGATCTGTTCTCTCAGAGATTATTTGGCTGCAATAGTCAACAGGTAGACTCCAAGATCTGGAAGCTCCTTCAAACAGTGTCCCTTGCAATTCCGTTTTCAAATTTTACTTCAATGTGCAAGTTGCGAATTTTACAGCCTTACTTCAGCTTACAGCTAATCTATCCTACCTGAGCAATGAATCATCTGTTTGACTATTAAATTAACAGTCAAATTAATAATTAATTTCTTAAGTTTTTGTCCTGCCTAATTACAGAAACATACGTATCATATTAAGGGCTCTTTTTATTGCTGTTGAGATTACCTTATTTGTTTTTAATACCAATTTTTACTAATAGATTTTTATTATATTATCACACTTGAAATCAGAGATATGTTCAGTTCTAAATCATGCACCCACTATTTTAGCTGTTAAAATTCTCTAATTGGTAATGTTAATACCACTGACCTCCCCAGCACAGATCGGATGTTCCAAACACTCCTCCTTACTTAAAATTTTCACCATACACCCCTACTGCAAATAATTGTCCTTGCTATTTCTTTGTCAGGTTTCTGGTTACACTTTGATGATAGTAGACCCTCTCCTTTCTCCAGAGGCTCTCTCTGCTGGAAGAGATCTCATGCATAACTAAATTTAAACTTTGCTTCCCTAAGCAGTCTTTCCAGCTACACATTTCTATTCAAATCAACAGATAGCATCTGTTCAAGTGGTCATAAGAATTGTCACGAAGAGATGAATCACCTAACCTAAAACTTGCCTGACTATGATTAATGCTAGGTACAAGAAACCTCACAGTGGACACCCATGGAATAGCCTGCTTACCAGACAAGTTTCTTCCTAATCCCCTTTGGTTAGCACTTTATTTGTTCCCTGTTGTATAATGGTTTTTCAATTCTTTACAAAGGCTTTTACAAAGCTTTCATTTAACCTAACATAATGTACTGTAAATGAATAATCCCTTTTCTTTCCTGATCCTGTTAATCTTTTGGCCTCAGTTACATCTCGCAGCAGTGAGATGCAAATGTTAATTATGCAAGAAGTATAAGATCTGTATTTTGATTTCCATCTGTCCAATACAAGTCCAGCACAAGAGGCAGATAACTGAGTGCTTTCCTATCACCATGGGAACATGATTGCCAGGAACATACCAAGAACAACATCTCATATTGACTCCCAGAAGCCCCAGTCAAGTACCTTCTACCCATTAGAGCCTCCTTTACGTCCTTTGTTGATTCACATTTTTCACAAACTCCTGAGTATTCTCACTGTAACTCAATCTTCCTCAGGACTGAAGAAACATTGTCTAACTCATGTAACATCTCCCCCTTGTTAGTATTATGTATGTCAATTATCTCATCTACATAATTTATATGGATGTAGAAGTAGTTGAAACATTTTATTAATGTGACAGCGAAAACAACCAAAGCTGACATAGTTGTAGGCCGACCCCCCTTTTCCCTGGCCATACCTCCCATGGGGTCATACCAGCACTCAACTGACCCCACAGTTGGTGAGATTAGCAAACTCAGAGAATTGGGCGGCAGAAAATAAACCCTTCTGAAAAACAATTTTGGCAGCTCAGCTCCCCAACCTGGATGACTACAGAGTCAGCCAAGCGCAATGGAGCAAATGCCACCAATGGTGAGACTGAACAGAATCAGTCTCTTCCCTCATACTGACCCTGGTGCTTGCCTAACCAGAGGAAGAGACAATTTGACTTGGCAATCCAGAAGAAAATTAACTTGATAAAAAGCTAACAGAAAATTATTTTTCTGTCAAGTTAAATCACCTATGTGTGGAAGTCAAAGACTGAAAACAGACGCAAGGACAGAGGCTGAATCATGAAGGAGTGGGAGAGAAAGGGGAAATGGTCTGTCCTTCCAGTGGCATGAAACTTAAAAAGGTTTGTGTTATAACTTCAGCATGAGGGTGAAGAAACGGGGTACAGCAATGTGATGGCTTACCACTGTTAAAAGGAGGCCACACTCCCCACTTGGATTTCCCACCGTTACTGGCTATGTTGTGCTGGCTTTGTCACTAGTGAGCCCCTTCCAGAAGGGTATATAACTTGCCAGAATGGGAGAAGACTTTCCAAGGGAAGAGGAATAAAGGCAAGATGATGAGGCTGAAGGTCAGGAGCAAGGGTAGTCCCATTTCAGCTTCAGAGAGCTGTTATGTCGGCTTAACTATGCTTGGAACCATAACTTAAGTATATACGCTTCTCTTTCAGAAAGAGCAGTGTATAGTTACACTGTTCAAGTGCCTAAAAAATAATGTTGTAATCAGATATACGTATGTAGGAGTCACTCAAGTCACCATCGCTGCTACTGGCAGGCAATTGCTACCTTCTCCACTACATTAGTGATTGTACACTATGACATTAGCTTTCCTCTTAAATAAAGTATTGGACTGTGACCACCCAAAAGTCTTACACTGTAAAACACACTTGTACCCTTAAGTTTTCAGCTTCCTTCAAATACAAGACAATGTGCAAAATCCAATGCATCAAACAACGTCAAGAGAAAGCCACAGCATCAAGACACGTTTTGTCAATACTGATTCAAGACAGCTGAAGCAATGCTCAGCTCTTAGAACTACTAGTTAGGTTTTATTGATCAACAGCTGATAGATAAGTGTGTTAAAAATTAGTTGATATGCTGCTCTGACTGCAAAATAACACAAGGCTGAGTTCTATCAACTGTCTTACCAGCAACGGAGAATGAAAAGAGATCCATCAACTTTTCATTTTTTCTAGGATGGTTCTACGACCTACCATAGTAGTGAAGAACAAGATAGAGCCCACCATATTATAAACACATCTATTTTGGGTTGAACTAGAATCTGCCATGTGTAATATTCTAATAGAGAGTGTTCACAGAAAAAAAGCTGGCACAGCACTGCTCAGCTTCACTTCTCCTTAAGCTCCCAATCTATTTACATACTACCTACTTTCTCAGAACAAAAGCTTCAAGAAAATATGTTGGGTAAATACTATTTTCACATTTTGGTAAAAAGTTGTCCAAAACATTTTCCCTTGAAACCACACAAAATAGAAATGTTATTAAAACACATACAGTGGCAACGTAATTCGATGGACAACAAAACTAGCAAAGGTTCTTTTCTGAAGTATTTGTTTCTTGCAGTTGTTGTATTTTGGGTTTTTTTTAACCGGATTATGATTAAAGCAAGAGTTTGTCCCTTTTGACATATCAGAGACTCCACCTACAAAAAAGCTGTTCTGTATGTCCCAATTTCCAGAAAAGCTTAAAATCTGCGTCACCTTAGGACAAGAATCCATGTGGCAGAGAAGCCATCTTTTTGGCAAGCATTTCTTTTGGGAACCATGTCTTCTGAATCAAATTCTATGCCCCTGTACTAGTTTCCACCCCTGCTCTACTCCCTCACTTCTACCAGTATGATCATTTGTACAGTCTCCCAGATACAAGATTAAAGAATTGATAGAGGTTAAAAGTAACTGTACAGTTCACCATACAAAAGACTTGTATACCTTAAGGGCATATTACATATACACATGATAGATTAAGGATGAGTTTCTCCGATTTATTGACCTTCTGCAATAAGCATGTTTATAAAGGTCTCTTCTCTGCCTTAATTTTCCAATAATTGATGAGTCTTATAATCTTACTGAATTCTTTCCTTTTATGAGAATGGTAGTAGAGTTTCTTCTACTTGACCATCTACTGGGGAATGTGTAAGAACCTAGTCTCCTTGAGACTTCCATGCCCCTGACAAATGTGACCAACTGGACAGCAGATGGGAAAAAGTTATAAGAAATGGGATTAACAGCATAATCAAATAAACTTGATGTTCTTTGGAAACCAGGTTCACACATCCCTCATCCCAAAAAATCCTGCCAGCCTATGAGGTTTAGTAAAGGTCATAGGCTTTTAGTATAAAATCTAAATTAGAGATTGTAAACAGGTTAACAAACAACAAAAATATATTCCCAAAGAAAGAAAATATGATCTTTTGTCAGTACATCATCTTTTCCCTGCCACCTAGAAACTATGCAAAGGCATATTTACCCTCCTCTTAAATATTTCTTTCTGTTTTCTCCCATTCTATAATATGCTGTGTGTTTATTTCATAGCCTCTCACCCTCAACTTGAGGGACAGGCCATTCTCTTAAATCTACCTTACTAGCTTCACAAATGCACGGTACACCAAGGTCAACCTATAAGGAAAAAATTCCTAGAGCTCAAAGCAGGTACAAAGAATGGAAATGCTTGAAATAAGGGCTGAAACAGTACATGCTCTAGGAGGGCATGCCTCAAAGAACTGGATTCACACAAAGGGGAAAAGAAAATGTTGTGCTCCAATTTAATCAAAATCCACTGGACACAACAGCTGACTCCGCAGCCCTGGTGACCTGAAGAGTAATTTTATTAGTTATACAGAAATATCCATTTTAAAGTTCCAACTTCCATTCCTCCCTACTTCCCCACCTTGCCCATGAAGAGGAGGAAATTTACACAAGCAGCATTTTTACAGGTTCCTCCTCAATAAATTCTCTCAAATGGAATAGGAGAGATCCCTTCCTTTATTTGAGGCAACACACCTTTTTAAATAGCACATGCTGAAATGCAAAAAAATTCATTTTAATTTTAAAGCAGCATTGGCACTTGGAACTTCTATGCACATCAGACAAGCTCAAAACACATCTGAAGAAACAATATTGGAAACTTCAGCACAAGTATTTCCACAAAATCTAGGTTTTGGTACAGTTTACATAAATTTAGCAGGAGTGGAGTAGGCAAAGCTGTCCCAGTAATGCTTTAAGTATCTGCTGCACAACAGTTCAGTTGTGTTCAATTTTCACGTGAAAAAATACAGTTGCTGTACATTACACTGTATATTTTACACACCGGTAAACGTTAAGAAATGTTTCTATTATTTTAATAGCATTTTTCCCGTTTGTATACAGCATACTTTTAACTTGTGTCTTTAGTCGTGGTTTCCCTATGAACAAAAAGAGAGCATAAAAGTGATGCTACTTTTTTGTTTAATACCTAAATAGGTTCTGACTACCTGCAAGTCCTATTAACTTTACTCTGCCACTGACTAGCAAAACTGTTGAGCAACAGAGGCATCTTAGTAGCCTACTGAAGGCAAAGCAATACAAACACTGCATAATACACATTTGTTTTGCATTTGGAAAATTGTTTGCCATTACATGAGTTGATTTTTATATTATGAAGAACGGCAGTTTTACAGGTATGAATGGCATAAATCACTATCCCAGCCCAGAAAACCTTAATTTCTTAAAAATGAAACAAAGAAAAAAGCTAACATTTAAAGCCCTCCCCTTATTAATATCAGAATATTTCAACAGAAAACAATAAGGTAACTCAGCTAGCACAGAATACAACCACATATGCACATTTTCTCCACGAAACACAAGATAACTGAGACCTGCAGTCTTCACTAGATTAATTATTTCTCTACACTTGCCCTGTGCAAACTCCAGCTCACTTTGAACGAAAGACCTTTATGGTTCAAGTCCCAGGAGATGCTGAGAAGGTGTTCTCAGTGGAGTAAACTTTTCCAGAGAAATCACATTCTGATTTGAGAGAATTCATTTCTTTTGGCCTTTGGGGGAACACTGCAAGTCCCATGTATTTGTTCAAGTCTTTACCTAGCAAGAGCAGAATCCCTTCTAGGCTCTGTGAGGTTCATGCTGATCTTGCAACATCTGGCTATGTACAGCCACATTGTTCACATCTATTTAATTTTGTACATCAAGTAATTTTAACCCAATCTTTTAAGGAACTCTGTTTTCCAGTCCTTTAAAACAAGAATTTAAGAGAAACCTTCAAGTAATACTGAGTCAATTATACAGAGTTAAAATGTAATATGTTGAACAACAAAGAAACAGTTGATTAGTAGTAAACAAGAATACACAACTAGTAAGTTACGGTGAGGTATAGCTTAAAAGACAGGAGTAAAATGCTGTGTAGGCATGTGAACCACTTCTAATATTGACAATAAAACCACAAAAGACATTAACAAATAGGAAAGGCATCCCAAGTGGCACAAAAACAATTTTTATACATGTGAAATATGAAATCTTATTACTCAGGAAAAAGTAAAAAAAGAGTAAAAACAAACAAAAAAAGGCTGCAGAGGAAGAGAAAGAAATTCATTTAAGAGCAACCCTTCCATTTTGAACAGCCACAAACATTTCAAGCACCTACATCGTAACTGCTCACATAATTAATTCAGCGTAGCAGTCAGAAACAGCAATACTGAGACAGCCACAGTTCAGCAGTCTACACTTTGCTGTAAGGAAATTTTTCCTGAAGACAGATGCCACCCGGAGGAACAAAACCAGAAAAACAATCGGCTGCCTGACCAGAGGCAAGGCAAGGCGAGATTAGAACCGCAAGCCTCCCTCTCCTCCCGAGACTCCCAGCCTGCGTTCGCAGAACAAACCCGCACAGCCAACAGCGGCAGCAATTTTCCGAAGGAAGACAAAGCGAGTGAGCCGCTCTCTGGCTACGAGACAAGCAAAAGAAAAAGCAGACTGGCCTCTCAGAAAGGGCTGCAAGAAGACAGCATACATGTTTCTCCTAACGGCAAGCACAACCGTGAACGCTACTTTTCAGTTGCCTAGGATCACGCCAGTGTTCAGTGTGTGCTGGTAAGCCAGAAGACAGGGATTTTTGCTCACTAACTGTAATTTTTTTAAGTGGATTGTCAGCAGTGATTCTCTGTTTAGGAAACCTGTGTTCTCTCAGCTGAGAAAATTATGCCTTCTGGGGAAAAGAACTGTTTGGGCCATGCCCATAACTCCCATGGAGAGCTGAGCACTTAACAGCTGATAAGCAGCCACAAACATGACAGCTTCATTTCCTTTCTACTTTCTTAAACCATGTGTTAATGCACATCAGGAAATGTCGATCTATCTGGGACGGTAATTAGTTCTGTTAATTAAGCTCTCCAAGTATGGACATGGAAGATATCCATGAGGCTTTAATATAAAATTGCATACTGCAGGACTACTGTCTTCCAATGTGGGTACTATGCCCAGAATCAGAATCCAGGGATCACAGCGCTTAATCCTAAGCAGTGAATTTCACGCAGCAGCTCCGAAGTGCAAAAGTCACCTATACAACTCTCTAGACCTCACCAAGAATACCAATAGTTACTTCAACACATTACAATATATGCTCATACAAATATGTAAGTAATTTAGAAAAAATCTGGGAGGGGAATGTTCCCTAAATGTAAACCACGGAGAACAGCTAAGTGTAGATACCTTACATCTCTCTAGGTAACATCTTAGGGCTACATTTTAAGAAATGCTCCACATCCAAAACCTTCTCCTGAGAACGGATCTTCATCAACTCTAACATTACACACACATCCAAAAATCAGCGCAATAGACTCCTGGTCCAAAAATGAAGCATAGGCAGGGAGATACATACAGAAGGAAGGATCCAACTTAAAGGAATTTAGAATATGGCAGTAGTCTCATCCTATCTGGAAAGACTATTGTGTCATGGTAAGCAGAAAAAGGAAGAGACCTAATCAGAATATAGGCTTCGTGGCTTTCTTTGCTACTACTGTTGCTTTTAGCAAGAAATTCTAATGGAAGGGTTAATATTCCGAGAAGATGAAAATCCTGATCTATCAAGAAAGAAGAAAAAAAAAAAAATCTATAATGCTCACTGTATTAACTTTGGGCAGAGGAGACTTGGTTTCAGACTTCCCCACTTCTAACATGGGCAAGTCATGAGAAAATCCACAAGAGATAATTAGGCACCAATTTGACCCTGATGGTACCTTTAACAAGGTAATTCCACAACAAGAGAGAAATACCATATCTAAATATCTTTATAGACTTGCCCTTAGTGCTTCAGTTTATTATCTGTAAAAATCCTTCCTGCCTCACAGGATATTGTGAGGAAAGATCATGAGGCTCTCGGATACTGCAGCTGCAGGGACAATGATCTAAACCAGAGACATGTGGCTTGATTCCCATCCCAGAACAGAGATCAGCTAGAAATAGTTCTGAATGCAAGATAAGCCTTTAAAAATCTCTACATTCAGATGCGCAGCACGAAAAAACTGGAAGGGTGGTGAAATCAAATAGGTTGTAATGAGTAAGAATAACCTAGACTGTGTCAGTGAGAATTGGTAAGGAAAATAAGTATCAAAAATGAAGAATTAGAGTTGGTGGAGTTTTTTGGTACAGCAAGGGGTTTTGTTTCACTTTTGGTTTGTGGGTTAGGTTGGGGTGGGTTTTTTTGGAAGAAACAACAACTATATGTTTCACTTTAAAACAAAGCATGCTATCTTCAGAATAGCTCCCTGGATTTGACACCAGTAAGGTGAATTGGGATGGCTGATTGTGCATTCCTGTAACTTTTAGAGACCACTCAGACCCGAAAACCATGGCCAAGTACTGTTGAGATCAGATAGTCAAGCGACTAGAGACAAAAGAACCCAAGCTGACAAGAATAAACCAAGACTGATTTTATCAATTATGTCCAAAAACTCCAGAACTGGTTGCCACTGTCTCTATCTCAAACAATAAAAAAAAAGGGGGGGGGGAATGAAAAAAAGAAGGAAGGGATGCTATAATGAAACAGCTTGACCAAAGTCACACAGGGAAAAACAAAAAACCCACAACAGAGCTGGGGGCAGAAGCCAACACTGCCATGCCCAGTCAAGGTGATGAACCTGTCTGCATATTCCTGATGACTCTAGAAACAGAAACACATGGAAAACAAAATTATTCTTTTGTTCTAGTCCAGGGGATGGTAGGCAAAAAAAAAAAAAAAAAGCTAAGTCTCCAGCACCACAACTTAGAGTGTGTCAATAACCTGTGCCAAATAGCTGTGTGCTTGCAGCTGTACAAAATAATTCAGATTAGCTTTGTCCTTAATAAAAGCAGATTACAGTCAAAAAGGTGTTGACCGTTCTTATACATGGACAGTTACTGTATACCCTTCAGAGTAAGTGGATACCATAAGGTAATTTGTTTGTAGGTGAAGTCCTGTCTTCTCTTTTCTAATGCCCAGTCAGGACAGACCATACTGGCATGGCAAAACAGACAGGTAGCCCTTTCCTAAACCACTATCGCCTGAAAAAATTCACCCACCAAAGAGGACTCTACTGAATGCGGTTGAACAGATTTTGCTACACCAATTTCTAATTGATTTAACATTTTGTTTTGCCCTTAGAAAGGAAAACATCAAGTGTCAGTACACAAAACCTCCTCTTCACAAGCTTGATAAGAGATTGATTTAACACACAGCAGAATGGTAATAAACTCTGAAAGTTTTACTTAGCGTTCAAAATCCAACATGCAGCACAATCTTTTTGCAAAAGTTTCTGGTTTATGCTGCTGCCTGAAAAAAATGCTACATACAAGAAACAAGGAAGTTAAACATAAGAATAATAATCTCCATATTATAACCTAAAGCAAGCTAGTGAAAAAGAGCTCATTCCAGTGGCAGAGAACTCCAAATGCTAGCTACAGTTCAAAATACATGGAGTCTTGCTTATTGTTGTCTGCAAACCAAAGAATAAAAAAGCAGAAAATTGTATTTGTTTTAACTCAATAAATTTTACATTTTGTGTGATGAGGATGAGTAGTTATACAGCTTGAAAGCTCTACTAGGAATCTAATAAGAAATATTAGCCCATTGGGAAGGAGCAGATGATGTAATGGGCCACTTATCCTGGACCGAGCCTGTGAGAATCTCAATGACTAGAATAACCAACCTAGCATTTCAGAGCTCTGATAAGCAAGCCTTTCCTGAATGACTAAGCGTTCAAAATGAAGACAAACTTGAGAAACTTCTGGCAGTGTCAGTATGAAAGAAATAAATTCCATTTTCACACTACAGGAGAAAGTTTTAGCTATAGAAAATCCTTTTAATCAAAGTAGCAGATATTCAATCTGCAGGGCTCAGTCGCGTATGGTGGCTTGGCACTCGTACTAAGGAGCATTCGGGATATCACAGACATACAAGAATGCTGAGATCTTGAAAACGTAGTGGCAAAGTGACAACCTTCACAAGAGCTGTGCTCAAATTAAAAAACTTGAAAACCAAAAACCTCTTTTAAAAGTTTCTTCCAGGGAGTCACAGGAGTTTAGGTCAAAAATCTGGCATGGAGGCTAGAGAGGCATTTGGTGACAGCCCAGCCACTTGCTGATGGCACCCTGTGGCCTCACCATTGGCTCAGGAATGGGAGCTGCCATTTCAACAGCTGACCCTTTCCCTCCTCTGTCTCTACATTTCTCAATCAACTTGAGGGAGTGTTGTCATGAGGAGGGCAAGATCATTGCTACTCTAACTGAATAGGATTTTTCTTTTCTTGTAGGATACATTTCAGCCATACCAGCTCACAGGCGAATGATAACAGAGCTGGCAGAAGAACACACCTGAAGGCAGGAAGAACAGGATCTCTCATGCACCACAGTCTTGGAGTGTAGTGTTAAGACTCATAAAGCCATCTAAATTTTTATCTGGAAACCCATGGTTCCACTAGTCCCATGCCCCACAACCTTTCACAAGAGCAGATCTAGGTGTATTTCAGCTGGTTTAAAGATTCATATCCCTGCATGTCACATTCAGTGCCTTTTGAAGCTATGGCATGGATCTCAACTGAAATCCATTTTTGCAAGTGCCAACATGGTGGTGCAAAATCATTCTGAAGAAATCACCACTTCTTAAAAATGTTCACCTTATTTCAAGAGTAGCAATATACGTGTTTTCCATTGTGGGGTACTGCCTCAAGCACTACATACTATTGTTGAAAATTTGCAGTTCCTATGTAAGTAAGGAACACAGTTTTGAGTAATTAAAACTAAGCCTCTTGCCAATACGTTCTTTCATTACTTATTTCAAGAAGTCTTCAACGGAAGCCATCAAGTCTTTACTTCTACTATGTCACTGGTCTTTATAGAGAAATTACCAAATAAAACTCAAAATTCAGGCCCTAAGTCTGTTTCGTGCAGACATACGATTGAAAATTCACAGTGGTCTCTTCTGGGTGTACATTACATGTTCTTAAAGAAAAAAAGATGAAGAAGAATATAATCTGATGGCATTTAAAAACTAAAGTTATCAACAAGATGTTCCTGGGAAAATCATTCTCCTATTAGTGTTGGAAGGAATACTCAGGAGCTGCCACTCACTGTTTACTGTGCTGGTAAAATGTATTTATATATAAGTTCCTTTTCATCTTTATAGAAATTCCAAGTAGTATTGAAATCATATTACTAAATTGCATGATACAGCCCCACCTACCTCAGAAACTCTTCCTCTTATTCTACTCAACATGGAGCCTTTTAGTCCAGTGGGTCACAGACTTGTCAGTGGTGGTATGTGCATTACACTCAGTATCCAGCACAATTCCGAACAAAAGCATCTCCATGCTAGCGATTGGTAATTAACACTAATCAACAGCTGCTGTAGCCAAACCATGGATGTGGCAGCTGCATCTCCTCACCCACTGTTCTACTTCCAGCAGCTGCTGCAACCATCCTGGCACAGTCAAGAGGTGCGTTTGCTGCTCAGGACCAGGGTGAAGATCTGCTCCCAGTGTCAGCTGAAGATCACTCTGATCAGTGAACAGAACATCCCCGCAGGCAGATGGGGAGGCAGGGTTTGGCTCAGATTTGTGAGGCTGGGGAAGATGACTACAGGTACAGCTCCATGATGGAGTAAGAGGACATAGGTTAAATGACAACAGGAGAGGCTACATGACAAATGGTGCATGGGAGGGGAAGGGGGAAGACAGAACAAAGGTTCATCTTCCATACTCAGGCAGCTGTAACCACTGCCATTAATCACAGCATCCACATCTACCACAAGTGGATGTACTACTGCTACCTACACAGTATTCTACCAGAACACCTGAAGTTACAGATTCCATTTTAGACAATCCATTCTTGCATAAAATATGGAACAAAATAAGCCAATTATATACTGAAAGTTCATTAAATGCCAGCATCACCTCAGGAAGCTAAGTAGGCCAACCACAAGTGGATGGAGAAGCAAGTTTAATTTCTTTGCAGGGAAGGGTGTGTGTAAAACCTTGCTCACATACAGAGTGAAGAAAAATTTGACTGATTATAATCAATAACATTTATTGCAAAATCTCCTATGCAACTTGATCGGGGGGGGGGGGGGGGGCGGGGGAGAGAAAAGGAAAAAAAAAAATCAAGCTCGCCATGAAAAGTCAGATTTCAAGGTGGATTTTCCTTGCCTCATAATCTACAAAATAGACTGATAAGAGTCATTGTTATTTCCTTAAGTAGCCTTGTTGACATTTTCTCTGGAATTACTATGTTCATAACAGTACATGCTCACAAAAGCATATATTCCAGGAGGTGAGGTGGTAGCATTAAGAAGCAGTGCCAAAAATAAAAATAGTGGGGCATTTTCTGTTAATTATTACATATTTAACTGTGTTACACAAGCTAATAAAAATACTTCATGTCAGTGAAAATGCAGAACTAGAAGATGAAAGCAAGCGCAAATACCAAACCAAACAGATATCCTTGAAAGTCATTTATTTGGAAAGAAGTAGAAGTTGGGAGAACATAAATTCCAAATTCCAAGAAATACTTGTATGCTTTGGAATTTCCAAACAACTTAGGCATGAATTATGCTATCCCACATCAATTATTTTCATCTTTCAAGACTCTGCCATAAAAATCAACTCCCCAAAAGATGCCTTTTAAACTATTAGCAAATTTTGTCATTTAAGTACTAAAAAGTTGAGTTGCCATTTTAGGTTTAAGGTAGTGTTTTACACTGGTTTAAGTTTTTGTATATGCATGCATACATTTCAGTGCTATTTTTAAACTTCTCTTCAGTAAGAAGGGCCTGACTGATTTCTTTTTAAAAGGTGCACACTACAAAGTTCACTTTTTAAACCTATCTAGGTCTGAACCTTAGCTAGTACTTTTCACCAGAACTCTGGAACAGATAGCTGTCCAAAACATAAAGAAAAATAAATAATCAAGATGACTTAAGAGAAGATTTCTATAGCTTTAAAGTCTTGTGGCATGCATTTCCTCATAACTCTGATTTAGCCCTATTTCCTTGTTTGTTTTTTAAACAAACAGGAAGAAATTATGAACTTCCCTGAGATACATAAGTGTAGCTAGGGCACAGAGGCAACATGTTGAGAAGAAAACATCTGTATTTCCTTCCCATTCTCTTCGACCTGAAATAAATTCTTTGGCTGCAGTTTGTCTTCTTTTCTGGAAGCATTTACACAGTATCTAATGCCATCCACCACCATGACTACCCCTGGGGCTTTTATGAGGGTGGGAACAATCAGTATAAGAATTACTAGGGACATCAAAGAGACAAAACATTTATTGAAGAGGGAAGAGGAAGAGAGAGTGTGAGGTAACGAGGGTCCTACTGTATTTACCTTATGTGCCAAGCATGTGGACAGCAATAAAAACCATGTAGGGAGCAATTTTGGTCAGAGAAAGAACACGGCAGCCTAATGGGAGGCCTTTGTTCTTCAAAAGGGTCTCCTTTTCCCCTTTTGTGCTTCACTTAATTCATGGCATCTGAGCTGCTCTTGAACTTGACAGACAGAGAGAAGGAGGGGGGAGAGATGGAGAAAGGGGGAGACAGAGACACAAAGAAAGAAAAAAGAAAAAAGGACTTCAAAGAGTTTTCCTTTGAAAATTCAGTTGTGCTGTATGCATTGCTGAAGGTTTTAGATTCAAAAAAAGGGCAGAAAACATTTCATATAATTTCATCATGGGGATAAATTGTCCAATGCTCTTATTAAGAAAGCCAGAAGAAAGGAACGGAACAAAAATTTAAAAAAAATAAATCTATCTGAGCTAAGGAATATAAATAAAATAGAATTACTCCCCTGGGTGCTTTTTATTTATTTTCATGTTAAATCTTATTCTCAATGGATCCCAACATATTTATCAAAATCTTATCAAAAACATCTGGTTTCCAGTAGTCACCTGAAAGGCATACATTTTCTATACAGCCCCATCAGGATTCCCAGCACAGCGATTCCTGCTCGGACAGCAGCACAGGAGCATCAGAACAGCCAGCGCCATCTGGGGGGCCAGCTCACAGATGAATACCGACCGCACCTCTACGCCAACTGTTCAAAAGTCACAAATTTCTGAAAAATTCTTTATCATTACTTACAATAAGAATCAACACATATTAATTCTTCAAAAGACAAAGTGGCTTGAACTTGGTTATCTAAAGAAAAAGCATTAAGGGTTATCTGAGACAGGCTTCCAAGTTCGGTCCCCTCCTCTTTAAATTGCCTGAGCATGCTCCGATAGCTCGCTAACGGCAGTTAATATTAGCTCTCATAATATATTCGGCTTTTCACCCTCTTGAAATATCCATGCCATAGGCAATATTTATATGAAATAATTCATAACTGCAGACTGCACTTTTCTCAAGCATCTTTTTTTGCCCGCTAGACCACCTCCTCCCCTCAATACTGTGCATCAACTACTTACACATAATTTATGTATTCCTTTGTGGATTTTTATCTATGATGTATATACTGAAAATGTTTGCCAATAGCATTTGTAATAAAACATGAGATTGCAAAATATAGAGAGATTTATGTGTCAATATCACAATAAATTATTAATAATTGTTTTAAGTTAATTGAATAAAAGATCTTTAATGCATAAGGATCTGAAGTTGTCCCTTATCAACAATTAACCCGTCTCCTTCCTGATTTACATCAACAAGCGTCTACCTATAGCACACTATTTCCAGAGTGCAGAAAGTGGCAGTAAATCCATAATGTAACTTTCCTACTTGATAATGCTCTTTTCATTACTTGACTATTCTAATTTGAGTACAGATCTTTTCTTCATCTGAACAAAAAAGGTTCCCCAAATCAAAATTTTTAAATTCATTCCATAACTTAAAACACTTTTCTTCCTTTTTCAAGTAGGACTATAAAGTACATCCATTTTTAAGGATATGTATTTTAATGAGCCTGCACAAGGTTAATTTTATTTGGAAGTCCAAAAGCACAATTAGACTACGCAAATTATACAAAAATGCATGCTTATGAACTGACAAGCAAATAAGTCTCCAGCAGATTGCCAGTGCAGCCATTGACATAGCAGAGTTCAGTTGTCATTGTGCATTATAGAGAGGTTTGTCTCACATTGGCAGCATATTTATAACTTATTATACTACATGTAAGGTAACCTGGGAAACACCATGAAATAAAATTGGTAGAAATGTTTCTTTATCACAAGCTTGTTTTCTATGACTGAGAACTGTGTTTTCTGAAGTAATTATGGTTTGGTTTTGTGTTTTGTTTTGGTGGGTTTTTTTGTTTGTTTTGGGTTTTTTTGGTGTTGTTTTTGTTTTTGTTTTTTTTTTTTTAAATGGGGGAATTCCACCGGAGAGAATTACAGAACCTGTACCTATTACATCAGCTTTACAAGCTAGACTGAATGTGTTTCAGATTATAGATAATGAGTAGAAGTAAAAAAAGATAGAAGTAAAGAGCTTACAGAGCAATTTAAATAATTGAAGATAAAAATTCAATCTGTTTTGTGCACCAGGAGTGTCTTTGAGTATTAGATTTATAAAACACTTTGAATACTGACAGCGTTACAGCCATATAAAGCCAACAGCACTGGAATACTTCTGATGTACTAATTATAGAAATGTAAAATATTTGAGACCATTACTAATGTAACTTTGGGTAAGAGTAGAAGAGTTGAATCCAAAGATTCTGCTGCCTTCTCCTGGAACTTGTTTGCCCCCACACTTGTTTGTTTGCAAGAGAAAGTTTACCTTTGCCACCCAAAAATCTCACACCTGAAGAGAACTGCAGTCAAAGTATCTGGTGATGCTGGACAGCATTTAAGCTCCTACAGCTGGCAAAGCAAATATATTAATGACTACAAAGACTTCTGGCTGTTTCTGAGAATTCTCATACATTTAAAAAAAAAGCCACAAACAAACATGTTAAAATTCCTTTTATTCTGCCAAACCCCAGAGTTCTGACCATCTTAAACATGCCATTCTGTGAACACTGGTTGTCTGCTAAGTTTTCATATATTATGTTTAACCAAAGCTTTTCTTATGTTTGGGACATTTTTGAGGATGGATTTATTTATGTTAACTCTTCCAACGCCTGTAACATGAGTCCATCTTACTGTCATCTTCTCAGAGCATTCCTAGGATCCCTCTCCTCCCCTGGCTCAGTTTCATGGAACTTGCAGAAAAATTTTTAAATACATCTGCCTTTCTGTCAAATCGGTCGAAATCAACCAAAAGATTAGAAACCTAATCAGGGAACTGGAAACAAAGATACACCACTACTTAAGAAATGAAGTTAAAAATTAATTCTTTCCTGCAATAAGAGAGTCAATTTGTATAAAACTTTTCTGCTAGCTTAAGCCTAATAGTTCCAACAACCAACTTCTGACAATTCTCAGCCTGAAGAAGGATGAAAAACTAGCTTTATGCAGCAGAACATTTCAAGTATATGGATAGAAAATACCAAACACTAGACAACCAATACCTATCATGGTGGTATTGCCTGACAAAAGAATCAAACCACTCCTTCAGTAGACTAGTCCTGAATCATTTTATCACGTGCACGCTGGAGAACAAGGTGTTAAGCACAGCTTCTGAAGAAGAGACACTTCTAGAGCGCAGCTATCACTTAATATTTGGGGCAACAAGCAGAGTATAGTTATATACCTCACTTGAACCAGTCATCGAGAAATACTTTGTAAAGCTACCCAAATAAAATATACTGCATTAATCCAGCATACAGATCACAAAAGAGAAGTCATTCATCATGACACTGACTGGAGGCAGCAGTTGTATTATTTTAAAGTTAAAAAGAAATCTCATCTGTTTATTTTGTTAGTGCAGCTTCCAGGCATATGCTCACTTAGCTTTCAGACAGGGAGTATGTACATTGTATAAATAGCACAGCAATCACCTGTCTACTTAGAGGCTTTCTATTCTAGAAGCCACTATGTAGATTACGTATTCTATCTTAAACTACTTACTTCCCTTAATTGTGCATGTCCACTGGGAATACTCTGGAGAATGTCTCCAGAAATGTTGCCATGCTACCAAACCAGGTAATTGCTCTGATTTTTTTATTTTACTTTAAGATTTCAGGGCTATACTAGACTCACAGTAAGAAGTAAAAAAACCTAATAATAATAATAATCATAATCCCTCCACATTCTCATCTTCTTTTTACTTTCCTGATATTCTTTCCTAATCAAACCACAGCCCCAAAAAGATGAACAAGTATGAACTCTAGACTTCCTACTGGTGCCTGTAGAAAAAGCAAAACTACAAAATCAAACCAGAACTGGAAGCAATCAGGCAACACATTTCTTCATTCCAAAGATACTTTACTAATATCAGATTGCTTCTTTAGAGAGAACCTCAAGCAGACCAGAAACAGCACCATTAAAGTGAAGTAAATACGGGTTATTATGCAAAGTTCTTAACTTTCCACCCTCTCCTGATGTCTGTACACTTGGCCTTACCACTGCACTTGCCTAGCAAGTGGCAGTAAGAATCAATCTAGCAGAAGCTTGGCGGTGGGCGGGTGGCAGCACAAATAAAAGGAATACTGGATGGGCATGGAAACATGAGATCCTCCCTGTTCAGCAGCAACACACGCTTGTGTCAGTTTAGGGGGAAAAAAAAAAAATCACCACAGAACCAAGGGCATCATACTGGTGCCACAGTTCCCCAAAATGGATAAACCAGGCTGCGAGTTAGCTGCACAAAGATGACGTGAAGGGACAAGATTTCCCCAAAGAGCAAATGCTCCCACTGCTTTCCTCTATCAGATAGTTACTATGTGGCATCAGGGGAATCAGTTCCCCTAGCTGATATGGAAGAAAAATCCACCCTGAAAAGAGGGAGAGATTTCCACTCAATCAGCAAATTAAACCAGCTATATTCTAACTTTTCAATGACAAAACAAAACACTTGGGGAAGAAAGGTATAAAAACTAACAGTCAAGGCAAGGGGATCCCCTTTAGCAGGGGCCAGATATCAGATAAACTGTACTAGAGGTAACATTTCTGCAGGATTTAAAAGCCAGTGTGCTTATAGGAGCCATAGTATAGATAAAACCCATCCTCAACAAAAGATCGTCAAGAGGGGAAAAAAAGAAGTGACATCGTCATCGAATTCCAAAATACAAACCCCTCAACTTGGTTGGTACAAGACCCTGTAACATGACAAATTCTATCACTGCTTACCTTTAGTACCCCTAGATATTGATATACATGCCTGTGCCAAACTGAGTTTACCTGATAGATAGCATATATGCATGTCTTCCACCCACTCTCACTATACTTTCACAAAACAGTATGTTCCATGGAGGTAGGTTTGGGGGATATAATCTGCCCTTTTTTGCAGTTGAACAGAAGCATACTTACACTTGCTCTACCTGTTTCCATTTTCTGGCACTTTGTTAACAATTAGCAAGTTCTGAATGATCATGAGATTCTGCAGCAATATTAAGCCACTTTAGTTATTTCTTCTTCCAAGACTTGTCAGTTCAAAAGTCAATATAAAAACAGTGTGGTCGAACAAGTGGTCAGTTCCACAAGTGGCTATTCCCATCTCTGCAACTTCTTCCATAAGGTAAGAATGTCTCAAAGAAGGAAATGCTGCCTAGGCAGCTCAGCTTTTCTTATATGCATATTCTTACCCAGAGACAGACTTGCAACTGACACTAAGGAAGCAGAAGTACACAGGGCAGTTGCTGTATCAGTTCTCCCTAAGCCAACAGTGCCACCCACCTCCAGCTTTGTGAGCTGTAAGCCCTCCTTTTTTTTTTTTTTTTGGCCTCCCCATCCTTCTCTCACAGCAGCTGCTGCTGTTGGAAAAAGAGAAGCTATTGTTTGAATGATAGATACACACTACCGCTTAGACAAACGTAGGATCAGACAGCACTTCTGTACCCCAAATAAGGTAAGGTTTGGTCCATATAGAGCACAAATTGTCAAGTAGTCTCAAATTCTGCTGAGGAGTTTACATAAGCTTCCCAAATCTGATAAGAAAGAAAAACAAGGAACCATGTCCTTATCCCAAACAGTCAGATGAAGCTTATGAAAACAGTAGCCTTGAGACCTATAGCTTCAGTTAAATGGTGCTACAAAAAATATATATTGTTTTACCACATCTTGATAACAACACATTCTATTTTTTGTACTGGAAGAACACTATCTCCCTGACACCTCCTTTAAAATTACTCTACCAGAAGAGTCTACCTCCTGTCTTGGCACGACACAACTTCCATGGCAACTAAAAACACCCTTCATGCTTATTTTAGAGAAGCTGGGAGACTCATAAAGGAAACTAGAGTAGAGGGAACAACTTCCCTCATGACAAGGCTTTGTGCACCGTGCATTAGTGGGTATTTAAACAAAGACTGACTCATTTCCTTTCAATTTATTCAATCTTATTTTACTATACCGAAATGGCAAAAGTGAACATTTGACATCACCTTCATTTTAACGGCAACTGATTAAGATATCACAGATAGATGATTATTGCTTCACAAAAGCAGCAGCTCATACCAGGCAGTTTACAAATGCCACCTAGCAAGAGCGTTCCTTAAGTCCTTCTGACAACTGCTTACCTTTTGCAATGCACTACTGGTGACTCCTCACTTAGCTGTCCCCATGTATTAGTAACTGCTTTGGGTTAATAATGAAGGATGCTTTTAAGAGCATTCACTATTAATTCAGTCAGAAAAGCATTCTGTTACAATAGCTTTTCTATCTGCATGGCATTTCTTTTTCAGGAAGCTGACATAACAGAGCCAAAAGTAGCCATATTTTTCTATTCTTACTAGTTCTTATTTTTTGAGAATTCAAAACAAAAAGATTCCTGTAATCAGTGCTGGATTACTACACCTGTGATCTTTAAGCATTAGTGAGCTCCAAAATATCCACGAGAACTATCCAAAGCTAACCAAATAGCACAATGCAGATATTTGACAGCAATCAGAAGACTGAAGCTGGAACAGACAGTGCAATAAAAGCCAATGACTGCAAAGGGTTATTGTAGCTTGAATAGCGCTGTGTGAAAACTACAAATTGAATATTGAATAATATAAAGCAGACTAGGGATTCAGGAAAAAAAAAATCCAAATCTAAAAATTAAATTCAAGACACTTGCTCTTTCTTGGGCAGGAAAAGTAAAGGAACATACCTTTGTGTATTGAGCCATACCTAAGCAATACTTAATTGAAATATTAGGGGAAGAAGGGAAAAATTAATTATCTGTTACTGTACATTTATTCAGTATATTTTATCTAACGATAACAAGATATATCCCAAACATTAAAACCTCAAGCACCCAACAAGGCAGGGAAGTTTCTGATTATTTGGGGTTTTGGGGTGTTTTGTTTGTTTGTTTGGGTTTTTTTACTGGAAAGAAGGGAAAGCAAATCAAAACCCTACAGCTTGAGAAACTGAGGAACATGTAAGCTAAGAAACTTGCTTAAAATACCATTTGGAGGCAGTATAAACCAGTAAAAATCTCTGAAGTCCTAACCTTTTAAATAAGGTTAAAGCAGCATACTAATGCTGCATTTAAAAGCATTAAAGCAGCATACTAATATTTTACTTGGCAATCAACCCTTATTTTAAGGATTTTATTTCATTTTATATTTTGCTTTGCTATGGCACCTAGTATCTCAAAGTTTCCCTTGCTCTGTCAACACACACATTTGTTGCCAAAACAATATTGCAAACCATTTCTTTTAATACATATTCTGCATCTTATTTCTGTTCTCCCCAGTTAACAGCGTGGTATTTATTCCATTGAACTGGCTTTCTTATTTCCTATCTCACTTACAATATTCAAAACCTTAAATTGTGAGTACGTTATATATATGAAATACCTTTAGCTGAATATGCGCAAAGTAAATGCATGCAACCTTAATGTACGAAAGAAATAGCAACACCTCAGGGCGGAATTTTGTTCAAGGGAAAATGGGAAAATCTGCTAATACTTATGAAACAAACCCCCTCAAGGTATTTCAGTTGAGACAAAAGAATCCCTACACAACAATTAAATTAAAATTTGGTGATGATGGCTAGACGCCAAGAGTTGCAATGTTCCTGCAATAGGCAGTGCCTCTCTGTTGCTGGCTCCAAGATCAAAGCTCAGAGACCTGAAGCCTCTGACTTGGAAAGCAGAAAGACAATGCCAAGACCATTGGTTTATTATGCCCCTTTGAAAGACTGAATTTTTCGGCTTTCAGCAAATTCCCACAAGCACACCAAACTTCTGATTTGGAAAAGCTAACATCCAGCCTCTTTTCATGGTTAGTACTGTTGCACAGTGCTACAAAGGAATCTTCAACTGTCCCTATTCATCCCCATACCAGCTTTCATTCTTGCATTCATATAGATCTTCAAGTTTAACCAGAATCCTGATGAACAGACACGCTGTTCCGCAAGACCTACATGCAAAAATAAGTTTTTAACTATGAATGAATTATAATAGCATTCCTAGACCCTCTGTTACTGTCACGACATCATTAAATTAATTTGAGATGACAGCTAAAAATACATTCTCCTTTCAGGTGAAGAGCAACTGTGTACTTAATATTGTTGCTGGATTAGACCTGTTCATTTCATAGTGCTGAAGGAAGCCAAAGCTGTCTAAGTTTTATAATGACAAGTTCCCCATTCTGAAATGAAACAAAGTAATTGGAACTATAGCTACTGCATAAAGGGACAATTCTTTACCTTGTGATATGATTTCCCCTCAGTTGCTATTAAACAGCACATTAAATATTTGTTGTATAAGGGCAAGCAGTCCTTCCACAGAACAGCTGACACTCCATCAAATGGAAGGAGAGTTCAGAACGAGTACTCATTTCTTCTCCTTTGCACATGAGGATTATTGATTATGGTAGCCTTGAGACAGAACAGCAAGCACCAAGAGCTGGGTTCTCAGGAAGAAAGTTAGGAAGTGCCACATCATTTCTCAATATTTGTCCATTCAGTTTTACCTTGAATTAAAGCATGTCATACTTATAAGACGCCTCTAACAAGCAGAGCGCATTCTTCTGGTGTTAGCTTCACATTCGAGACTTCAGGAAGGTAGAGAGTACCTTTGAATTGCTACTCAATTGAAAGGTGATCTATCTGCCATCATCTGAAAACCCAGGGAAGCGTGTTTCAAAATTACTGTTTTAAATATCAGAATGCCCCATTTTGCAGCAAAGGTGTATGAAAATGTGTTTCTACTACAAATGTAAGTTCTGGCACTCAGCTGCAGCTTTGCACTGTGCTGCCGGTTTACAGTCCCAACTGGTAATGCATTTACAGACTCTCTATTCCTACAGAGACTTTCCAAGGGCAAAAAAACTTCCTTGCTAGAACACTATAAATACAAAATAGGCTTTTACTACTGTAAACTTGGACTACCTTTTCAAGTCAAACAGTTGTAAGACTTTGTATGCCAAAAATTTGTTTCTGCTCACTGGAAGCATCAATGCTACAAGCAGTCTGGCTAGCCAGGTTTTTTTCCTGTGCTTGAGCCTCTGTAACAGTACCATCTATCCTTATCTGACCAACCTGTGTCTGAAGAACTTTTGTGTGTCTAGAAGTGACACCAGGTATTATGCAGCTTCCTGTCCCAATTCCCATTTCAAAACACTTTTTACAGTTGTAAGTAGAACACACATCAATGCTGCTGCTCAAAGTCATCAAAAATACCATTTTTAGTAAAAGAAACTATATACACGAAGGCCATCATCTGCCTTAACCACTCAATGACTCACCACGTAAAAACCAGAGTTGCCTAGCAGAAGCGCTATATCCCAATGTTCTCCAAGTGGACCCCATTAAAACCTACAAAGACAAGTCACTCTAAATGAGATACAAGTATCCTGTAGCTGGAAACAAGCTCTCCTGGTACTTTTTAGGGAAAACAATGTATTTCAAGCAAAGAATTTATCCAGGTATTCTGATCTAGCACTGTTTCACTCTCTCCAAGATTGTAGGTGAAAGAGTCAACGGCTCTTACAACCAATGAGAGGTCAGGGGCCAGCCACTTCAGATACAAAGTTTTTCATCTATGATCCCGCAAGCCTGGATGGTTAACGACTTTCTCATTTCTGCCTTGTGGGTTTGGCGAAGGAGAAAGAGGGAAAGAAAAAAAAAAATTACTGACACTCTTGGTAGAAACATTTGCACAGGAAAAAAAAGAAGCCCACACCAAAATATTCAAATTATTATTTAAATGTGATCAACCCTAACCCCCCAATTGCCAAAAGAAAACAATAATTGAAGCCTAGCAATACACATCTCACTTAAGCTTTTTATTCATGGGGTGGGCTGGAGTGCCCTTGTGCAGGCACTACTCTGTCCTAAGCACCCTGCAACCACTTGGCATGGCTTTATTTTTGCATTCAATTTACTTGGGCTTCAGAAGGGGAAGAAAGGGGGGGAAAAAAAAAAGAAAGAAAGAATCTCTCTAAAAAGATCATTACAATTAACCAAAAATAAGGTGAGACATGGGGGGTGGGTGGAGCGAAACTGTACAGAATCAGAGATTCTGTCAACCGAACTAAGTTTGCGTCACAGAAGACAAACCTCAGAGGAAAGTCATCAGAAGAGGAATTACATTTCCATGATAAAGATGAGCGGTGAACATGAGAGAAAAATGGGAGGAAAGCTGTGTAAGGTTTCACTCATACAAGCAAAAAAAAAAAAAAAAATCCATCTCTATTCTTTTCCTTCTGAAAGGCCATAAAGAATAAAATACTCCAGCTGTTAATTTTAACATGGCTTTGCTTTCTTTTTTCTTTTTGGAACTTGAAAAGTGATTTCAAACCAGTTCTTACCGTTTCCTCCCCTCATTAGAAAATTCTGATCACACAACTAAAAGCACTGACACCTGGATGAACTGAACTGCTTGCCAGTGTTACAGCAGGAAGAAAAGAGGAGGAGAATTCATCAATTGCACTAGTGAATATGAGTTCATTTATACAGAAAAAATGCACATCTTATTGAATGAAAGCAATATGAAAGGAAAACGCCTCTGCAGTGGCACATCATACTAGTATTTAAACAGTCAAGTGTTCAGGATATCTTTTTTAAATATAAAAACGAAGTAAATCCAATACGGCTTCTCAAGCAAAGGTTCTGGAACAGACAATATCAGACATCCATGTTCTTCCTACAAAGTCTGTACCTCTTCTCCCTGTTGTAGACACTGCACAAATTAAAATACAAACCCACCAACTGAGCTCAAGCAGTTGACTTGTATAGTCCCTAGATTTTAATTTCATTCTGGATCGAAGAACAAAACTATTATAACATATGTGCATTTAGTAAAACACGACGGTAAAGGGAATTCCTTTATCTTGAAAAAGATGTGTCACACGCACAATGCTCTACACGCTCTGAGAACTGAAATCATCCCTAGAAATCACACATGGAACCTTGTGATCCTCTCACAGGCCAATAAATGCTGTTTGTCTCTGCCATAAGGGCTGTGGACAACTGCTTTAAAAGAGAACATTTCAAGGATACCTTTCTCTAGTCTGACTAGATATTAACCTTCTATGTTTATTATCCCCACCCTACAACTAATTGTTGCTTTCTACATATGAAAGACAGTATTTATTGTAAACATCATTTTTTTCTACTCAATCAATGCTATCTGAGAAGCAGAAGTCAATGCAAACACCACAAATTTGCAGAGCCAGGTGAAATGCCAATCTCTGCCTAAAATCTTGAGGTTGCGTTACTTTAACACTGCACTTACTCCAACTGCTCTTTTTTAATTACATGCCTTAATAAATAACTGAATGACAAAAGAGTAAGTCCACTGATCCTAAGGTTTCCTCTTCACAGTTTGTGACTTTTCTCTCAGGAAGCGTTTACTCCAACAATACTTTGCAATCACAACCAGGCAAGTATCTCTCTGTATCTACTACGCCATAGACAGATGTGAAGTTCACCCACATGATGCACTATTTATAAAGGATATGCAGAGCATTCTTTTCCTACAGAGCTGTTCTTTTCCTGCTTTACCTTTCTCCAAACACTTTTTGTTGGCTTATTCCTCTGCCTTTGTGCTTCTTCTCCCTTTCCCCCAAATCTTTTCTCCACCATAGCACTGCAACAGAAGTACGCATGCGTGTGTTTGGTAAGCAAGGAGAGAATCTTAAGCAAGACATCAAAAAGAAAAGGGCGTAAAAATATCTCCTTTCCCAAGCCTCCAAAAACCAAAATTATCTAGAGAAAGCAAAACCAAACACCAACAAGTTTAATCATAAAACCTGTTGTTAGGTTACTGAAATTAACCTTTCCTTCTCTCCATTTACTGCAGAAGCAGCCCGCATTTTGCTGCAAATGCGGTGTTTTAAAAAATTGGATCATCTAACATCATTAAATGGGGCCATCTTATGCAACACTATCACCAGTGGTTTTCATTTACAATAATAAAGAATATAGACTAATCTTTGAAAATTCATTAAGATGGGCTTATGGTAATCGGGACACACAAGGAACACTGCTTCATGCCTGCTATTTGGAACGGAAGTCAAACTTGACCACCTGAGTCACCACCTACACTGACTGTAGAGGGAGCCTCAGTAGGTTCAAATTAGTTAGGGATATTTTCATAAAGCTCTTTGGAAAAGGAAAAAAAAAGGACAGTTAACCTGGTTTTATTTATTTTTTTATTTATACAAACAACTTTATCAAACTTTTTCTTGTGAACCATGTATATATTTTACTTTCAAAATATCATTCATGTGTGTAAATGGGAAAGTTATTTCCCAAAATTCACATTTGTTTTTAAAGAGAAATTTGGAACTCAGAAAGGTGTTTATCCTAACACCATTTACATAACGACCTTGAAAATTCCAAAAGGGCTATAGCAAACCTTCACCTTTTCTTTCTATTCAAGTGGAATATTAGCACGGTTTGTTTCTTCAAGTTTGTGCCTTAAGTACAGTACCTTCTACTGTGCTTTGGGACAAAATAATATGCATGGTAACACAGTACTTCAACCACTAATGGTATGTTTCTGTTTCAGTAAAATCACAACTTAGTGCCAAAAGAAGAACAGGGAAGTTCTTTATCAAGGAACTGCTGAAAAAGAAGCCCCATTTTTAAAATAAAATATACTGCATTTCTAGATTTCTGTGTGCACAGTAATGTTTCACTATTAAAGCAGGCACAGTAATTTCCCAAACTGATGATTCAATGTCTGTAATTTAATGATTACTGTTGAAACATGGTTCATTTTATTATTGATTCATTTTATTATCAATTCATTTAACGCCAATATAGCAAGCAAGAAGAAACAATAGCAGAGGTCACCATGAAAAAACCTTCATCTAGCATGGATGCTGGCAGTTAATAGTGAGTTGAAAAGTTATGCGCTTAAGTACAACCAGGGTATTGCATCCGATGATTCAACTCTAAGAATGTCAGAGAATGATCTGGCAGTAATACATGAAACGAGGAAGTGTTGATTTTTTTTGCTTTCCCAATAAGAGGGGAAAAAAAAAGGCATTTTTATTGTCATAGTACTTCCAGCAAGTTGATATTAAAAAGGAGATTTCATGCCAAAGTAGGCTGTTTAATCAGATAAAGAAGGCTTTCCTATTTCCCATTGTATAGATCAAGTTGGCTACAGGAGCCACACGGAGCTTTGAGTAGCACATTTTTCCGTGAGGGCTGTATCGTTTGATCACAGCAAAGCACAAGGACTGCTGGGTAATCTGAATCAGAGCTGCAGAAAAAGGGAGCTGGCAGCCTGCTGAGGCCAAGATAACCATGTCACCCCGGCACCCCACAGCACTCCCAACCACGGACCTAGGTGTGGGGGAATCACCCATCTCCATTTACAACTTCTTCATGGAGGTCTTCACGTGGCTCCTAATTAATGCAGTATGTCTTCTCCAAACAAACCTATAATAATTTTAATATATGCTTGTTAAGGCCAGCCCCCCTGTACTGACAAAGATTCTCCTGATTGCTTTCAAAACATTAAATTTCAAACCCTTACTGCTATTGAAAGGTGATATATAGAATTTTCTGTATAGGTCTTTGCAAGAGACGTAGCAATTTATGAAGCTAATAAAACCCTGTCCTCTAAAGACGGAGGTTTTATTAGAGGATAGGACACATCTAAGAGGCGTCTCTACCTGTGATGCTGTTCGTAGCCTTCCCCAGCAGACTGGAAGCAGCAAAGGACTGGTAGGTTAGGTCACCTGATATTCAGAATGATGACAGATGAACCCGTTGATAGGTTAACAGGTCAGAAGGGATCCCTGAGCAGGACCGAGTTTAGAAGCTCAGCTTTTCACCAGGTACTCTCCCTGAAACACCGCCTTGGCATTTCCAGCCTCCTAACCTTTCTACAGTAGCAAGCAGCCCTTCAAGCCTCCCCTTTCTTCTAACTCCTCTTTCACATGCTCCAATTCTGAACCAAATTTGGTTCTGGGCTGTGAAGTAGGCACTGCAAAGTGACCCAGACAAGCATTTTAACTCTTTTCACTGAAATCCTGTTGAGGCTGCTGACCTGGAGACAAAGTCTTCAAAGCTGCAGCCAAAAACTGTACCAAAACACCGCCATTAGTCCTAGCCCCTGAACAAACACAAACTCAAGCCACTATCTGCCACCATATCCTGAAATGCAAGCTAATTACTTCACCATACTTCCACCAATATTGCCATTCTTTCATGCACCACCAGTATTGGTAATAACTTACAAGACAGGTCCTAGTCTCTGTATAAACAAAGCATGTAGAAGCCTGTAATGTGAACTAGGCACTAATGTACTACCTTGGTTTTATGCTGTATTTTTAAGTAGAAGCAACAGCACTGAGACAATTCCAATTAGCTTATTTATCTTCTGAGTCCCAGTGGGCAAGAACTTAACTGGTTCTCACAGAAGAATTTGGAGTGGAATAAAAGAGAGCACTAAAATTTTAGGGTGTTTCATTTAATAATTCTAAAAGAAAACAGTTGTGGGCAGTAGTGGTTTTTTGTTGCTGCTTCCTCCCCACCCCGCACCACCATCCCATTCTCTTAGATGTTAAGTTTGAAGAAAGTGCAGCAGGTTCCTTTCTGATCTATATTCTGCAGATAGGCCATATGCCCATCCATTCATAAAAGAGACTAAGGGACTCACACTGTAAAACTTATTTTTGCTTTTTCTATTCCAAGTTTCCTTTCTTTTTCACACACTGAAGTTTTGTAGAGGTGATCACTTTTCCTAAGCGTTTCAAAAAACTTCTACGCTCCCGTTTCACTTCTTCAGAAGAATTTGCATTGCCAAGACACCTGCAGTCCAGAGCTTTCAATTCCACATATATTCAGTCTGGTATTAACTGCCGTAATACTATTTCTAAATGCAATACTCATTCATACAAACACTGCTGGGAACTGAATGATCTAATCTCCATGTGACTAAAAAGTTGGAGTTTTGAGTTAGCAATTTTTCATGCACAGTTATGTCAGTTTGCCATTAAGAAAGCTGCTATTCCTTCCAACAGCTTAATCTCAGAATCCTGGACTAGCCCAGGCTGCAAGAGACCCAAAAGATGACCCAGTCCAACCTTTTGCAGGAAAGGGAGCCTAGATGAGATTCTCTAGCACCCTGTCCAACCGCATCTTGAAAACCTACAAGTTTAGAAAAATCTTAATGTTTACAAATGAAGAGAAACAAAAAAAAACCTCATAAATTACAAAAGACTACGCTGAGGCTCACATAAACCTAGTCAAAAGACCAAAAGTTTTAGCAATCAAATCATACCAGTACTCTAAATTAATAAAACCCTCCATGTTTACAGGCATTATAGCAAGATAAAAGTGTTTACAGTTTTGAAAAAGCATTTGCAGAATTTAACACAAGCTAGCTATAAATATCTGCTATCAATGGCACATTTATGCTGATTAAAGAAAAAAGCTACTAATTCTAAGCACAGATGTTGCCAACATAAACCAGCAAATCTTCAAGCACAGGACCTCTGCACTTAGGTAATGGGAACAGTACCTGCAACAGTATTTTGCAGTTTGCTCCCTCTTAGTAGCTCATTAACAAAAACATGTATCAAATATTCCTAACTCCAGTAACAGCATGCCAGAATTCAACTTCTGTGATATGCTCATCATAAATGACAGGCTACACAGGAGATTTTTTTTCTTTTCTGCAGAAAGACAACTGCAACTTTGATTTTCCTGTTATGTTTTTCATCTTCCTTACACACTGTCCATGACATCCTCCCACTCGCTAGTGGGTGCTTTTCAAGTCTCCATCTTTCTTCAGAGGAAGAAAAATGTGAAGAAGTCATTTAATTCTAACCTCACCTAAATGGATATATGGTCAATACAATTTAATGCAAATGATCACTGCAGCAGTAAGCCACAGGAAGAAATCAGCACATCCTACATTTTCTCCTGTTATTAGAAAGGCTTTCAGCACACTTGCAACAACATACTTAGGCCCTACCTACACATAGAAACTACCTTTGTCAAACTAAGCCAAAGGTGAAGAACCTTTTACTTGCCAAGGCCAAGAAAAGCCTTACAAAAAAATACCTGGCATACCACTTCAACACACTTTGTGCTATTCACTGATAATGTAAAGTTAGATGGCCCAGAAGTCTCAGGCAACCTTTGAGTTAAGCCAATAAGCCAGCTCTAAACACACACACAGTTATGTCAACAAAAGAAATGCAGGCTAGTTAAACTCAATGTTTTTACTGGCATTTTTACTGGGGCTAAATCTGGAAGTCATATCACTTTAAAAATATAGGAAAAATGCTAAATACTTCTCTTTGGTTATCAGAAGGCAATGGAGGACAGGGTAAGAGTATGCACTGAACAGTCAGCTCTGCTACCTGTGAAATGGAGGTGCACAACCTGGTGATAAATGGAAGCGCTCAGAGAGCAGAAAACAGCTGACCATTTCCAAAGGCTGATGGCAGGAAGTTTCCTGGTACAATTTGCGGGTCAACAAACCCTTGAAAAGAGAAAACATTTCACCTGCTTCAGAAAAGAACAGGACTAAGTAAGGCAAGCCAGAATTGAACAAATTGTTCTGGGAGAAGAGACGTAACAGGATGCAGCCACTCTCACATTTTCAGTCTTAAAAGTACATACATTTCTCTCAGCTGAAAAGAATCACATCTGAGTGATGGGGAAAAAAAAAAATATTTTCCTCTACATTCCTATCAGCAAACTTTTTCAGCTAGTATAGCTGAAACAGGTCCAGATAAATAAAAATACAAGGTCTCAGTTTTCCAGACTCTGGGGGTGAATTTAAAGGTAAGCAGCAATTAGGTTTACTTTGAGAGAGAGAGATCTGGATCATATTAGTCATCGTTATCACATAATAAACAAGTCACGGTATCACGCATAGATGCTTTTTGGTTTGCTAGCAAGATCTGAAGAAAACTGAGAATAAAGATAAAATACACTGCAGTGAAGTCACTGTACTGAATTCATGACATCATAATTGTTGCCATGGCAACTAGCTAGTATCAAGCACAGAATACTGCCTTCACTGCAGAATCAAGGAGCACCTGTGCTGCCACAAAAGAAATGTTCTTATTCAAACACAAATCTAGTCAACAACACAGGAAATAAAATATTACTCAAAGTAAATTGCCTTTTCAATACCTCTTATTTTGTTCACCTGGTGTGAGACTTTTTAAACACTTGGACACACATAAAGAGGTCTGATAAAGTATACACGTGATAAAAAGAGTCTAATTGAAAAAATGTTTTTCTTCCAGTGTTCCTCAATTTTTCCAGTACAGAGTAATTCTTCTCCTTGTGCTTTCCTCTCCTATGCATATGACTGCAGTCATATACAACAAACCTCTGTTCAGACATGAAATAGAGGGCAAAAACTCCAAAGACAGAAAATATTTTCGAGTTCTTATTTCAACAAGCCAGACAGAAAGTCAAATTGGAACTGTCACACAGCAGCAGAACTAATTGATAAAGAACATATTCCACATTTAGAGCCCACAACTCCTTTTGTTTAAGGACTGCCCTAGCAGGGCCTTCAAACACCAGTTGTGTGTTTTTCATGCACTCACTAAATGCAATGCTTCAAATTTGCAGGGCTCTAAGAACAGCCCGAGAGTAGCTTTGTTGTAAATAAAAATGTCATCCCTTTTCCTCTAAACAGTCCTCTTTTACTGAGGAATATCTGCTATTCCCAGCTCCTCACCATTCACAAATAGAAAAGCTTCAGAAATTAAATCTTTTCAAAAAAAAAAAAGCTAAGCAGTTGATAATTTATCGGGTCACAATTAGGTTTGTGACTAAGGGTTAAGTATTAAATGCACAAATGCCACATTCGATGTTGCAATCTCAAATATTTGTTGAAATAAATCACTCAGTATTACAAAGGCACATGAAGGAAAACACACCTGAAAATTAACTTCTTCATATTAACTTGCTGAATAAAAAAGTCAGAGCTGTAGGTCAGTAATACCAGATAGTGTTTCACAATTCAACCTTAGAGTTGATTAGCACCAAAGAAATTGTTTCAAAACAGATTTTAACAAACAGACCACACTATATAGTAAAGTATAAAGTATACTTATTTGCTACCTCAATGGTTCTTAAACAGCAATCCATAAATTATTGCTGGACCAGAGAACAATTCCACACAACCATATGTAATTAGTCAATGTGTCTAAACAGTTTCAGGATGCATTGATGGGTTTTTTCAGCTTCTAAGAAAACAAAACTGTCCTAGTTACCAATCGAACAGCACCACCACATTTCTGTATTGGCTTCGTGCCTTTGTTGGACGCTTTCTCTACTGCTATCAAGTACACAGATTACACCAAAACCAAAGGACAGAAGTGCTGAAGTAACCTGCCTCTCCAGTCCCCGCTCTCTTTATAAAGACTGTCTCAACAAATGAGTATTAGAAAAAAGCAGAGAATACAAACAAACAATAAAATGAGGAGTTTCAGATACAGATTAGTAGACTGCTATATCCCATATGTTTCTGTCTTCTAATATTTCTGTTCTCCTAATATTATTTCACACAACCAAGAACGATGATTACTACTTGAATGATGACACCATGAAAATCCCCAGTTTAACTAACCTTCCGCAATATGAAGTGTAGTCGGGAAACGACTACGGTTGACAACACATTCTAAGGAAATTGTTGAGTGTGTCAATCTACTCCCTGCCACTGAAGAGTAAAGAAATGAACAATCTTCCACATGTTTTTAAAAACCTTTGGAACAGATGCTGCCTTTAGTGATAACAACTTGTGTATACAAGCATATACCCTAATACACCAAATACAGTTAATACAACTGCCACAAACTCAGCAAACTGAAAGAAGCAAGTTGATAAAACCTCAAGCAAGTTACATCAGAAATGCAGAGTTCTCAACTTCTCTGCAATTCTGAGTATAAATTTCTTGAAGTGTCTGTATTATACAATTCACAGACCTATTTGTGCTGTAAATACAGGACAAATGGTAATGGGAGGCAGTCCTGAAGGGCAAGGGAGTCCAGGAAGGCTGGATGTTATTCAAGAGGGAAGTCTTAAAGACACAGGAGCAGGCTGTCCCCATGTGCCGTAAGTCGAGCAGGTCAGGGAGAAGACCGGCCTGGCTGAACAGAGAGCTCTGTCTGGAACTCAGGAAGAAAAGGAGAACCTACCACCTTTGGAAGAAGGGGCAGGTGACTCAGGGGGACTACAAGGATGTGGTGAGGATATGCAGTGAAAAGGTTAGAAAGGCGAAGGCCCAGCTAGAACTTAAACTGGCCACTGCTGTCAAGGACAACAAAAAATGTTTCTACAAGTATATCAGCGACAAAAGGAGGGCTAAGGAGAATCTCCCTCCTTTGTTGGATGCAGAGGGAAACTTGGCCATGAAGGATGAGGAGAAGGCTGAGGTACTTAATGCCTTCTTTGCCTCAGTCTTTAATAGTCGGGCTGATCATCCTCAAGGTTTTCATGCCCCTGAGCTGGGAGATGGAGATAGGACACAGAATGTAGTCCCAGCTGTCGAAGAGGTGGCAGTCGCCAACCTGCTCCTCCACCTGGATGCCCACAAGTCTATGGGGCCAGACAGGATCCACCCGAGGATACTGAGGGAGCTGGCGGAGGAGCTTGCCAAGCCACTCTCCATCATTTATCAGCAGTCCTGGTCAACCGGGGAGGTCCCAGATGACTGGAAGCTAGCAAATGTGACACCCATCTACAAGAAGGATCGGAAGGAGGATCCGGGGAACTACAGGCCTGTCAGCCTGACCTCGGTGCCGGGGAAGGTCATGGAGCAGATCATCCTGAGTGCCATTATGCGGCATGTGCAGGACAACCGGGGGATCAGGCTCAGCCAGCATGGGTTTATGAAAGGCAGGTCCTGCTTCACTAACCTGGTCTCCTTCTATGACAAGGTGACCCGCTTAGTGGATGAGGGGAAGGCTGTGGATGTTGTCTACTTGGACTTCAGTAAGGCCTTTGACACCGTCTCCCACAGCATTCTCCTGCAGAAGCTGGCTGCTCACGGCTTGGACAAGTGCACTCTGCGCTGGGTTAAAAACTGGCTGGATGGCCGAGCCCAGAGAGTGGTGGTGAATGGAGCCAAGTCCAGTTGGCGACCGGTCACGAGTGGGGTTCCCCAAGGCTCAGTGTTGGGGCTGGTCCTGTTTAATATCTTTTATCGACAATCTGGATGAGTCGGGGATTGAGTGCACCCTCAGTAAGTTTGCAGATGACACCAAGTTGGGCAGGAGTGTCGATCTGCTGGAGGGTAGGAAGGCCCTGCAGAGGGACCTGGACAGGCTAGATTGTTGGGCTGGGGCCAACTGTATGAGGTTCAACAAGGACAAGTGCCGGGTCCTGCACTTCGGTCATAACAACCCCAGGCAACGCTACCGGCTTGGGGAGGAGTGGCTGGAAAGCAGCCTGGCTGAAAAGGACCTGGGGGTGTTGGTTGACAGCCACCTAAACATGAGCCAGCAGTGTGCCCAGGTGGCCAAGAGGGCCAATGGCATCCTGGCTTGTATCAGGAATAGTGTGGCCAGCAGGACCAGGGAGGTGATAGTGCCCCTGTATTCGGTACTGGTGAGGCCGCACCTCGAATACTGTGTCCAGTTTTGGGCCCCTCACTTCAAGAAGGACATAGAGGTGCTGGAGCGTGTCCAGAGAAGGGCAACGAGGTTGGTGAAGGGTCTAGAGAACAAGTCTTATGAGGAGCGGCTGAGGGAGCTGGGGTTGTTTAGTTTGGAGAAGAGGAGGCTGAGGGGAGACCTTATTGCTCTCTACAACTACCTGAAAGGAGGTTGTAGCGAGGTGGGGGTTGGTCTCTTCACCCCAGTAACAAGTGATAGAACGAGAGGAAATGGCCTCAAGCTGCGCCACGGAAAGTTTAGGTTGGATATTAGGAAAAACTTCTTCACTGAAAGAGTAGTCAGGCACTGGAACAGGCTGCCCAGGGAAGTGGTTGAGTCTCCATCCCTGGAAGTATTTAAAAGACGGGTAGATGCGGTGCTTGAGGACATGGTTTAGTGGCGGACCTGGCGGTGGTAGGTTAACGGTTGGACCTGATGATCCTAAGGGTCTTTTCCAACCTTAACAATTCTATGATTCTATGACATTCCCTTCCTCATTAGTAAACACAGCATTTCTAGCTCTAACCCACACAATACAAAATCACTACTTAATAAGTAATGAAAAGTAATGAAAAAAATACTTCACTTTTTGAAAGATTGACAGATTAACGGATCCATTAAACAACTAATGTGTTTTCTCCGAGTACACACAGAAAACTATGGACTGTCTCAAAACTTCAGAGAGCTTTTTATATAACTTTAAAATGAACTTGTTGAATCAGGTTTTCCTCAACAGTCCTTCTGTGAAGTCTAACTTTTGCTTATGTTAACCTAGATAGGGGAATGAGAAGACGTAAGTGCTGGCCCACCTTTGTCCATGGTATTTTTTCTTGTATTATTCATTTATCAACATTATAACAGAAGCAACAACTGAAAATTTTCTGGTAGAATCTTTAGAGGTGCCCACAACACTTGCAAACCTGACTAGAGACACGACAACACAAAGAAACACTACCTGTCCCTCCCCTCTCCCCCCAGAAACCATGCTGAGAAAGGCTAAGGGATTTAAGATGCCAAACAACTACTCTAACTCTTTGTGCCTTTATTCAAACTTCCATATGGCAAATCCTTTCCAGAGTTGCAGAGTTCATCCTCCACAATTACAGAAAACGTAAGCATATAAGCACCTAAATACAATGCTATATCCTTTAAATTTAGCTGTTAGTTTATAAATAGTTATGTTTACTATAGATATTCTTAAAATGTGTTACAAGACATGCCTGGATCCATTTTCAGTTTTAACTATGTTGAGAATGATATTACTGAAGTAGTTTTTCCCAACACAGGCATGGCTGAAGCACGTTCTCAGGAAGTTTTAGGGCACTGGGCTCTAGTCAGGCCTTAGTATATTTGGAACAAGTCCCGTCTGTGCTACTGAACTGAACCATATAGGGTGCAACCATGTTGCAACTAGGTTCCAAACCAAATTAAATCACGCCAAGATAAAACACAGCATTTGTACCTCCCAGAACTGAGAGGAGATATTCTTTACAATGCCATTGTCTCCCACTGTAATGAGAAAAGGAATAGTCTTGAAATAAAATAAGCTCAAAAGTTATACAGATTTCTGCAGTTCCTGTCTGTAGGATAATTCTCAAACACGCTCAAGACCCTCAGTGGGTCTCAAGGAGTTGAGAATCCACTCAGTTGTGGATCATTTCCATGAAGTAGTACAAGACACTGAATTTGTAACACCCACCCTCTTATCTTCCTCTTATCTTCACGAAGTAAGAGAGCAAAAGGAGCTTCCAGTTCTCTAGTTCCCTAGTAGGAAACTAGAAACTAGTTGCCTTTGGAGCAACCCCTCGGTTGTTTTCCAGAGATAGAAATGTGCAGAGCAGACAAGGAACATCATCTTTCCTGAACTCTTTTACAGCTCCTGAGCACTGGAGAATAGGAAAAGAACCACATACAAAACTTAAGATGGACTGAGAAATAAGTGGGAAGGTGTTTTTCTTCTTGTTCGAAAGAAAATACTAAAATCACCATACTGACTCAGACCAAGGATCTACCTGACCCTTCTCCTACAGCAGTCACCTAGGAATGAGTGTACAAACAGGGCAAGCAGAGGGACAGTTCCTTTGATTACGTTCCCAAGTGCCAAGAATTTGCAGCTCAGCAGCCAGAGGTGAAGAACAACATGCAACAGACTGCTTAGCCCTTCTTTGTACAACCTTGCAGACACTGAAAAAGGGTAAGCAGCAAAGGTCAGTTTAAAACCAGATACATGAAAAATTTCTGCAACTTTAGAAGATCCGTTTTTTTGCAGAACTGAGTAAAATCAACTTTGGAAAATGATCAAGTTTCTAGTTTACACTTTTCCCCCGATGTGTCATCATTTGAGAGCTTTTGACTAAAAGTCTGCCCTACAACTGCTGCTACTTCAACACATTTTTCTAGGGCAGTGGTTGGCAAAATTTGATAGGCAGCAGTGCAGCCTGGTAGCTGATGGCTTCTTCCTTACTTTGGTACACCCATGCTAACCAAAGAGAAGCTATGCTGGCACTAAAATAATAGTTGGATAAAGGTTAGCAATGATGCAATTCAAACAACTTGCCATGTGAGACGGTGTGACTGATTTGAAGTCAGAAGCTACTAGACCTCAGACTAAATATATAGAAGTGTAAGTTCTCAACTGTTCTGAAAGATACTCCTAAGTTCCCAGGTTCAGCTAGCTTTGTTGCCATAAGCTGTCTAAAGTAACTATATTCTGACTGAAATGGAACAGCAAGTAAAGATAACTTCATGATTAAGTCAGTTTAAGGGAAATGACTCGTAAATCGCATGCTTCACTTGAGATACTGGAAATACTCATAACAATTTACATTGCATAGCTCAGATCAACACAAATTCAATAAAAACAGAAAAATACCACTGGAAAGTTCAATAAAGCCTGAAAAGTACTGTGTCTTTCTAACACTGAGAACAGACACCCTCATTCTGAAAAAAATGTTACAAGTGGTAAGTTACTGTTCCCTTTGCCCTCCTACCTCCAGTTTCTCCACACAATCCCAACCCATTTCTGCCAGAAGCTAGGACACAGTTTTACACAGGCTTTGTCAAAACAGACAATGGTCCAGAAAGTGACAGCCCAAGACTCTTCCTGCTTACGTTCCCACTTCTTTTTGGCAGCAGCCCACCCTTAAATTGGATTAAGTGTAACATGAACTGTCCCCTCAGGTATGATGACAAAGCAACTCAGAGGATCCCTCACTCATAGACTTTAATCAGAATTATCTGGGCTACTTCAGGCAGTGTAGATCACAGTCTTTACTAACCCAGCTAATTTTAACTGAAATGGCTTAGTACCCAAACAGGCAGACCCACCAATAGACACAGGGGAACAGGAAACTCCCAACAGTCAGAAGCAGTAATGTCCTCTACTACCACAATCAGAGCTAGAAGAAACTGTCCCCAGCCCAAGCTTTCTGGTACTTTTTCCAAAGCATGTGGGCACGCAGGTGTGTGCACATGCATTGGAGGATGGGGTGCGAAACACTCCTGGAGGAGCTGGTAGGAAGGGGAGGTAGCATTTCCTGGCACGTCCATACACCTGCAGCCTTAGAAATAAGCAAATTCAAATGTCTATTTAAACCTACATTTGAAAATTCAAATAAAAGTGATAACCTACTAAAGATCAGCAGGTAAGAAACAAAATTATGAATAATTAGAAAGGCATCTTTGCAACAAGATTCCTTGAAAAAACTCGAATCTCATTTCTCATTCAGTAGACTGTATTAACTAATAATGTAGAAATGAGTGATTCATCAAACATCTGAGTCATTTCTACCTGTATTCACTGTATATTCCTCCCCCTCAGCTATATCCAAGTAGTATAAAGCTACAACTTCACACTGGTATGGTCAGGCACAAATTACTAAGTCACATGGTATTTTTCAAATAAAACTGAATCATCGAAAGGACAAAGAGAACAAACAGCGAAGGAGCTCACTGCAAAAAGGATGGTGGCTTCCTAAGAGCTCTTAAAGAAAAGGAGGGGAAAAAAGAAGCAAGCTACATCTCCAGCTTGATTCAACAGGTTTTTCTACATTTATTTTTAAGCCTTCAACTGTATTTACTATTTTAGTAACTTAGCTGTTCATATCTTCCTTTTCCAAAACTTCATGCCCTATCATACAGTGTCAAACATGCTATATGTGCTACTTCATTTCTATACAGCCAAATCTGATTTCTGGGAACAAAAAAATAAAAGGAATCATGAGCAAAAGGTTCCTTGTCACAATATCATGATTTATAGAAAAGATAAATCTGTCTCAGAGTGATCGTGTTAAATGGCTGAAGCAGTTACGCTTGGGGTTTTTTTGTGGGTTTTTTTTTTTGGGGGGGGGTGTTAAAGGTTACCTCACAGGGATATCAGTCCAAAATTTAGCAGAAGTAATAGTGTCTGTAATTTCCCAAGTACTTTTGCCAATATGTTCTTTTAAGCCACAGTCCTTTTTAGAGAGGTGTCTCACTGTAAGCAGCACTAAAATAATGGGAGCCACTTAAAGATCTCATCCACAGTTTTTATTTAAGGGTTTCTGCCGTGGCTACCATTAATGCAATCATACCTATGACAGCATAAACCATGCCAAATTTTCAGCATCTATTGGTTTCTAAGCTACTCTTTTACTTAGGTGCAGTTTCATCGCTGGCTTCAGTGATCTATGTACAGCCTGCTGCTAGAATAGGAGGTCCAGCCTAGTGCCCATGGCTATCTATTCCCATCACTTCCCTTGGGCCAGTACCCTTTTAGACCAACTGGAGTTCATCAACTCGATCAACTGTGGTTTCACAGTGGTTTATGTCAATCTAAAAGTGAAGCTATACAATACGACTAAGCTAACCAGAATGCTTGCTGCTGCTTTTGAAAAGAGGAAGCTTCATTTCTCTTCCTTCTTTCCCCTTCCTCCACTTTCACTCACATGGTTCTACCCTCCCTCTTGCACTTGAAGGCCTTTGTTGAGCCAATTTCAACTCACAAACCAAAGACCTAAAATTATCTGGGGCTAGTTTTCCACCAGGTTAGCAAGTTAAGCTAGAGCATCCTGGAAACCAGTAAGTGCTAGGATGGGTGCCAAGTAAGTGGTAGGATCACATGGCTGAGAACATGACTCCCCATTTATGGCAACAGGAAAGCCATCAGAGGGAATGAAATTATGAGAAGACTTGGGTCAACACGTGTGCTTCTTGTTCCCTTCCTTGATTGGTACTGCTATTTGTCTAATCTCATTGTAAGCCAGTTCAGAGAGCTAAACCAACAAAAAAACTATTCATTATTTTTGGCAAGGCTTGTTTTCTGCCAATTTAATTCCCTGAGCTAGCTCAGCAAAGGAATCAGGCAAGCATCTGCACCAGAGCCGAGAAGGGGGCAGGAACACACAGGGAGATGAGGACAGGCTCGGGCTGATTTAACCTGTCATTGAACTACATACCCTACAGCAGATCTACATCACGTTGTAGTTAGAACTGACAGTAATCTGTGCCTTTACAACAGGAGGCCTTCATCGCTGATGAGAGTACATGAACAGTACCAGCACTGAAACATCCTAAACAAAGTTTAACCTGGGCACAAGCTTGGCTGATTACATCTAAAAGCAGAAGAATCACAGTATTCCTACCTTCAGAAATACTACAAAACATTAGCTAATTATTCCCCCAGTGACACCGCTGTGAAAATGTTCTCTGTAATTCCTATTACAGGGATTTAGCCCAGAACAGCAAAGCAAGCAAAACTGGTGACAAACTCAGGATTGGAACCCAGTAAATCCTCTCTACCAAACCAACACTTCATCACTCAATTGTGTTGTTTATAAACCCTAAACTAACTCAATTAGCCAGTAGCAGTCTATAAGAAACTCCTTTTGCAAAGACTTTGTAATGCACTATAGAGCTCATAATTTATAATACAGTTATGTTAATGAATGTGCATATTTTCTAGCTAGTTGTGAAATAAGAAATTAGGGAAAGGAATAATACTGAGATCTTAAGTAATTATTTACTTTTCTACAGAGAAAAATAAGTGCACATGAAGCGGCATGAGGGCCTAATCACACAATTCAAGAAATTTAATGCAAAGAACTATAGAAAGGAAAGTACATCTATGTACATGTTTTTTCTCAGATTAGCAATTGTCAAACGGTTTCAAGTGAAATACAAGGAATTACTTAATACTCACTAACCAAGACCAGTATCATTCCTTAAATTTATCTCCTGCACTCAGTCCAACAAATCCAAAGCTTAACTTGCCCTGTATAACAATGTAGCACAATAGGAAAAGGGGAGGGGAAAATTGTCAACACAGAAGCAAATCTCTGCAGTAGTAAACAGCCAGCACTGTAACTCTATCCAGCAACATGACATGGTCTCTCATTCACATACTAGCTTAAGCACCCAAACCAAGCATATCACATTTGGGACGCTCAAGTCATACGTAATTTTGTTCGACACCTTCTTTTGACAACAGCTTTGTCACAGAGACTGAAAATACCTATGTCATAAAACACAGTCATTTGCCAGGACTGTCACTGATTCTATCAAGATAAAAATAATAAAGCTGTAAGTGCAAGTGGCAGAGGTTGCCTAATTGTCAGCTGTATAAAACATCAGTATTGAGATTATTGTCCTACACGCAACAACAGTTTGAGGAGAATAGAAAACAATGCTGGAAAAAGGTAAGAAAATTAACTGACTAGATTTGCACATTAAAAATGCTGTGTTCTGTTTCGAAGTCTTGAAATCCACAGGAGCCAAAATTTGAGGAAAGCAACTGAAAACTTATTGCATGCTACAAAAAACTACTGCAAATTTGCCAGAGAACCAGGAGAGAAAACCAACATGTCTATGGAGGAGATAAACACTATTTAACAGCATGGATGACAGATCAATCAAACAAAAACATTCTGGACAGCATGGACAAAACATTTACCCCAAAATTCTTTGCATCCTCACACATACAGAAAACAGAAAAAATGTGCTACTCTAAATGTGGAATTTACCACTTGAAATTTTACAAAGATTATTTAAGTGACAAAATAATTTGTCACAAAAAATAATTAAGTGTTCAAAATCTCATTTTTCTGGGGAATACATTATTACGATCACGCAGAAGTGGGAACAACACTTCTTCACACCACGTAAGAGACTCCTAACACAGAATATGTTGGTGCTTCCTAGGTTTAACGGACAGTCCGAGCTGAAGGCTACCTCACTGATTCCGTCAAGTGAGGCAACTCCAGACATCATCACCATTACTTGTTAAGACAAGCACTCAGAAGCTATCCACATTCAGCATCGGGAAGTCAGTATTAACACTTACTTGCTTGAATTATTACTGCAGGCTAATCTTTGAGAAATTGTTAGTGACAGCAAGCCTGAGATTTTTTCCTCTTAAAATGACGGGGCGGGAAGCTCAGATTCTTCCCCCTTCCTTCTAGGAAGTGAGGAGCAAGCTCCAGCTCCTCTAGTTGTGAAATCACCATACTGACACACATCTTCCCAATTCTGCTCCACATGCAGCAGCATAGCTAGTGACACAGCTTAGGCTATTTTCCAACCAGCTGTTAGACTGGTAAGTTTTGGTCAGTTTTGAAAAAGAAAAAAAGGAAAAAAAAAAAAAGAGGAAAAAGGCAGAGCCACCTTGATAACTGAGCAGAGGTAATCAGGCAGTGGAACTATTTCATAAGGAGGACAAGCCTTCTTCCTTCTGTCCCTAATAAAATAAAAGCTGAAAGGACAGCCAAAATAGGAGAACATATTCCCTAAAAATTAGGTGAAAATTAGGAAGCACTGCAACAGTAGCACAACCCTCCACCCTCACCACAGCCAGGTAGCCCATAGGGAAGAAAAAAAAGTTTCTTTTACTCTCCCACCCACCACTGATAGAGAAAGTCCAAGAAACAGCTTAAAATGACACCCATCAGTGATACACTAACATAAAAGTCCTTACTCAAGACTGAGGAGTAATACCCACGCACCAGTCTCAGCACCTTCCGACAAGAGAAGATGACACCAGGGTTTGGGAAAAGGGGCTTCCCACAAACGTGGTGCCTATGGGCTTCACTGGAGAAGACACATTTCTATCCGCATCATTTTCCAGTAAAATTTTAAGCTACAACACAGGCACACAAATACCTGCTCGAAAGAAATACATCTGTATTTTGGCATGTAAATACTTGAATTCAGAGTTATAAACCCCAGCTTGGCCATAAGACTGCACAAGGCCACTGTCCAGTATCCCATTCTATAAAAATTACTAAAACGTCAGTGACAAAGAAATTTTGTTTGCAAGATGCAATGTACATTTTTATCATGCTGGATAAAATATCTACAGTCTCAGCAGTGGTTAAATTGCTGCTATAAAGGAAATTGTCCTCAGATAAATGGTTTCCCTATGAGAAGGTTTCAGTGCTACACCTCACCCCAGGTCAATAAATCAAATTAACTGCACCTTGTCCTCTGGCCAATGACATCATCGGCTTGACCACATCTTGTGAAGCGAGTGCAAAAACATATGCTATTTAAGGCATGAAATCATATTACTGCTTTTTGTCCAGCCAGCCTTGTGCTGTTGGTCTGCGAAACAGTCAGTCACCTGAACAGTCTCATTACCGCTTCTACAGATTTTTTTTTTTCTTCTAGTATTCAAGGCCTGTCTTCACCAAGGGTGAAGAAAAAGGATAAATAATCTGAGTCGTTATTTTTGAAATCAAAATGCTTTTCATTAGCTGCAGCAGAGTATTTTGTAACAAATTAAATTTAGAACCAAACTACAAATACGCTGCCTGCATTTGTATGTGAACTCTCTTCCTAGTCATGTTTCAGAGATGTTTACATGCTAATCTGGCACCACTACTTTGAAGTACCCTGCTGTTAGGTTCTTTTTCTCCACAGGGTGAAAACAATGGTCACTAATGAAAACCTACATAGTTTTATCTGAAACCCATCCCTGCACAATTTTTTTTTCTAACTGACTGCCTCTTTCTAATGAAGTAGTCCATTTGTTTTCTTTCTAAGTAGACTAATATCTGGTTTAAAACTGAATTACTCCAGACAATTTAAGAGGATTAATTTCAATTTTCACTTGGTGTTCTTATGACACAATCAGAGAAAACTTATCTTCCTTTCTAGACCCTGTACTGCCTAGTGGTATCTTCTGTCTTGAAAGCCAAATCTAAATGAAAGAAAAAAACCCACCCCTAACCCAGAACAGTCAAAGATACAAGCAGCGACAAAAGCATCTGACACACTGCACTGTTAAACTGCATCCACACTAAGCAAAAAGAAGGTGAATAAGATTATCTTCAATGTATTCAGTTCTGTTTGTGTTCAGAGGGAGGAGGAAAGCTGTTCAGATTTTGAGTGTGTCTTCTATAGCGCTCTCAGTGCCAGGAAACGTAAATTAGAAGCAACTCTCCTTTAAGGAAAAGAATCAAGGACAAAGGGACCAAAAATGCCCAAGCCTCTGAAAAGCAGATATGAAAGGAACAGCTTTACAGTCTTGAGTTGCTATAAATTAAAAATAAGCTCCTTATTTAAAAGACATGAGTGTTTGAGAATCCATGAGCAGATCTGATGCTGCTCAAGCCCCAGGAGGGTTTTGTTTTTGCTGGCAGGGGTGGAGTGGAGATGGGGGGGTCATTTTGGTTATTAGTAAATAAATCAAGCAGCAGAGAGTGAGGCCTAGGCGCCTGCCAGAGGAGCCAGGGCCTAGCTCTCCCCCCTCCTCTCCTCACACAGCCTGGGTTTGATCTCGGGGCCCTGTGGGTTGCCAAGAAAATTTAAAAAAAGCGAGAGAGCGAGAAAGAAGAATCATATTGAACCACAAAAGCACATGGGGCGAATGTAAAATATAAACACGGCGTTGGGCTCTGAGTGGCTGTTATTAAAGGTCTGAATTACTAAACATGAGAGGCGGGGAAAGCCAGGCGGCCATTTCAATAATATAAACCTCCCCGAATTAGACATTATTCAAATGAGAAGGAGAGGGAGAGAGAGCGAGGGAGAAGGACGGGACCCGCACCCCCAGTGCCAGCCCACCGAGGCTGCCGGCACCGCCGTCCGCCCCTGCCCCGGCACCCAGGGCGAGGGGACGAGGGGACGCGGGGCCGGTGCCCGGCACCCAGGGGCCCTGCCCCGGGGCCGCAGCACCCTGCTCCCCCCCAAGCCCTCGGGGCCGCGGAAGGGCAACGGGGGAGGAGGGCAAACCCCGCCGGGGCAAATCCAGCCTTCGGGGGTGCCAAGAGCCGGCCTCTCCCCTCGGAGAGGGGCACGGAGAAACTCTGCCCGCACACCCCCCCAAGTCACCCCACGCCGAACCTACCCTTCACGGGGGGGGAAGGAGCTTTAAATAAAAAGCCAAACCACGCTCTCGTCCTACCCCTCCCCGAGGCCATCCGCACCCATCCACCCCAAGCCTGCAGGCCCCAGGCTCTGGGGAAATAACCCCGGCCGGGGGGCATGCGGGGGAGGGCGGGGGGTGAGGAGAGGAGAGGAGAGGAAACCCAAGTCTTTCTCCCTCACCCGGCCCCGCTGAGGGGGCAGCACCCCCGTCCCCCTCCGTCCTGCCGCCGCCGCGCCGGCGGGGGGACGCTGCCCCACTCGGGGGGCCGCCCGCCTCCCCCCAGCCCGGCGGGCCGAGCCCCCTCCCGCGGCCCGCGCCGGGGCCGCTCCAGCGGCATCCCCCCCGCCATGAATATGTAAAGCGGTTTTTATTGTGGGCGTGCGGGCCGGGGGGGGGAGCCCGGCCGGGTGGCGGCCAGCCCCCTCCGACCGCTTTTGGGTGCGGGGATGCCTCCCCCCATCCCGGTCCCCCCCCGACCCCACCGCCTCGCCGTTGCGCCGCCGCCGCCGCCCGCGCCGCCGCCCCCCATCGCCCCGCTGCCTGCCCCGGCGCCGGTGCCCCGGCGTGCGGGCGAGTGCGGCTCCGTGTGAGGGAGCGGGCGGGCGGGCGAGGGAGGGAGCGTGTGTGTGTGTGTGTGTGTGTGTGTGCGTGCGTGTGTGTCTCCCCGCACGGGGAGGCTGCTTTCCTTCTCCCCCCCCCCCCCCGTTCCCTCCTGTGCCGTTAATTATAATAATCCTGAGTACTAATAAATTATGCTAAGCGGGGCGGGCGGGCGGCGGGGGGGGCCGCGTGTGCGAGTATGAATATGAATATGTAAAATGCAGTAATGATTACCTGCCGCTGCCGCCACCGCCGCCGCCGAACTCTCATCTTGACTCGCTGCTCCTCCGTCCGCCATTTTGAATATTTTAACCAAAATCGGCCGCCCGATAAGCCCTCCCCCGCTCCGGCCCCCCCGCCCCCCCGCCTCCCCTCCCCTCCCCCCCGCGCCCCACTGCGCAGCCGCCGCCGCGCCGCCCCGCCGCCCCGCTCCGCGCCTGCGCCGCCGCCGCGCGCCCCCCGCCCCCCCTCCCCCGCGCACGCGCCGAGCCGGCGGGCTCCCCCGCTGCCCCCCCCCCCGCCGCGGGCAGCTCCCGCGCGGCAGCGCGCATGCGCGCGGCAGCCCTGCCCGCCGCCTCGGGCCGAGGGCTCGTTAACGTGTAAACGGTCGCGCCGCGCGCACTAGCGGTTCAGTTGCCCCCGCGCGCCGCTGTGCGGGGGGGGGGGGGGGGGGAGGGGGCGCAGGCGCTTGCGCACTGGGGCCGCCGGCGGGAGCGGGGCCGGGGCCGGGGGGCCGCGGTGGCGGGGGCTGCTTCGGAGGCCGCGGCGGGTTAAGGGCGGCGGGGCAGGCAGGCGGGAGCCGCTCCCGGCCGCGGAGTATTTCCAGCCCTGCCTCGTACGGCCTTCGGTAACCGTTCGGCCGACGGGGAGTAGCGCAAATAGTTAATGGTGGTAGTAAAAGAGCGGCAACTGCATCTTCAAATGCAGCCGTTGGGCTGAAGGGGCATTTCGAAAAGAGCTGTGTCAGCCAGCGGTGGTGGGAAAATGCCGCTCGCAACTGCGTCTGCACGACGGGTACTGCCCGGGCTCCGAGCAGAATTAGTCCCCTATGAATAAAAAGGCATGGCATACACAGAAAATGAAATAACCGGGTGTGGAGCAGGGTGCGTGAGGGGTGGGCCAGTTTTCCTTCAGAACAGAGCAATTGAAGCAAGTGGTTCTCCCCCGTTAAGAAACCCACTGTAGCGTGGCCCTCGTTCTGGGCAGTACAATGCTCTCGGGGTGTCTTTCTCAAACAAATACTGTATCTTCTTCCGCTTTCCACATCCGATTTGACTAACCTGAAAGGAAGAGGGAGTTGGGCTTCGTGCCTCCCTCGTTAGAAGGCAGTAAATAGTAAGAGACTAGAGGGACCGACAAATAAAATTAGCTTTAGATTCAAAACTTCCAAATCAGGACAAGCAATCAGCTAAACAGGCAGAGCGGCATAACTTTGCTGATTCTTGGCAAATTTGGCAGAGTAAAAATAAAACTTGCTTATATTCTTAATATTGCATAAATACACATTATCCCTGAGCTTTGTAATGTGCCTCCATAAAAAGAAAAAGCAGAAACAAGGTGGTACAGAATAGTGTTCATTAAGGACTCAGTCTTAACGTTTTCCAAGAGTCATTAACTTTAATGGCTCAGAGTCCAAGCCAGATTTTCTTCTGGGGCTCGAAACCTTGTGGAATAAGAGAAACCAGCAAGGATCTGTTCTTGCGCGCTGTTGCTGAAGAAATTATGAGTCGTATCAGAGACAGCCGCTAGGGTTTTTTCATTGGTAGGGAAGAGCCAAAAAGGAAGGGCTGAAGGAGGGAGACAGCAGGGTTTCTCTTCAAGGGCTGAATCAGAAAGGTAATTTTGGCATTTTTATTTAAAAATAAGTTCCTCTGGTAATGGGATTTTTTTTTCCCATACTATAAAATGACCTCTTGATACTGCAGAAAACATTAGTAGAAATGGACTGTGCTATGAAAGAGCAAAAACCTTCCCCTAACACTAATTCTACTCTTGCACGTTCATTTGATGATATTCCATACCAGTAATTAAGCACTTTGTCTCGCAAAGATCTGTGTTTAACTGGCAGAAGTGAAGATGTAAACAAAGGCATATTGTCGTGCTCTTCCGTTCAGCCATGATCCTCACGGGCCAGTTAATCCAGTTTTATGGCCAGGTTATACCAGCACTGCAGCACACGGTGGCTGCACCATGACAGATAAAGGTGTAGAGAAAGGGCTGCCTAGATTAAGACTCTGCACAGCTCTAATCCTGCCTACACTGAATATTCTCTCCCGTATCTTCCCATCTCACCCGCAGACTCTTCTCAGTCCTGCATGCTACTTCCTAGTAACCTCCTCCCTGAGAGTAGCAGCCTCTCGCCAGGGAGAATTTGCTCCCATTACCACACCTGATTTAGCCTTTGCTCTTGCTTAGCTTCTGCACAGTTGGCTGGAACCCATGGCTGCCAAAGAAAAGCTGTCTGAAAACAACTAGTTATTAGGCTTTTTTTCTGGTAGTTACTAACCTTCTCTGTGTTTTCTAATTGACCGGCTATAAAGCGAACTTCATTCTGCTTGGCCACATAGCTGCTCTCCCTTCTCGCTTTAAAGATTGCTCTGGACCTATGCCTTCATCCTCTTCTCTAGTTTAGTTTGAATGCATCTCTATCTGTTGCCTTCCCCAAGGTGTCATACATCCCTGTGGCTATATATCCAGGAAAGCTGGCCAAATCATTAGTGATGAATAATTTATCAGATAAATTTTACCTCTATTTCAGTTGTGAGTTGTCTGCAAACAGCTTGTGATTTCTGCAAACTTATTACTTGATGTTACTTGCCGCATAGTGCCTGACTGGTGTCTTACTCGTGAGCAACTTGCTGGAAATACTTGAAATTGGAGATAATTGGACACAAGGATGATACAAAGCTTAGTCCTATGAGAAGCTGAGCATTCTAGATGCATTTCACAAAAAGACTTCAGTGAGAAACTGAATTCGGCTGCAGCCAGCGAGACTGGGCTCACACTGGTGCTTAAGAACACGCTTACATCCTCCGCTGAAACACAGCCCAAAGCAGCGAGCGCCTTGCGGGATGCCGTGTTTCTGTTCTCTGGCTGGACTTGTCAGCCTCGTAGAATCACCTCTCACAGGGATTTTGCTTTAACAATATTTTCTGGCAGTGAAAAACAATACAGTGTTCAAAATCAACACACCTGTAAAGGGAAGAAATAGTATTTCAGGATCTTTTAAAGCTCTGCAGCGTGTCTGCATCTGTTGTTTTGATTTTGATCCAGGAACCTCCTAATTCCTAGACCTTGGCCTGCTCTGCTTGTGCCTGTAACCCCAGATTTTCTATGATGGCTCTATTACCCTCTGAATTTTCTATTACCTGCTAGAATTAATTCAGTAGTGTTTCAGAGACAATTTTTTTTTAAGGTGGGGAGGCAGGGGGCAAAAGAAACACAAGTCACAGTATTTAAGCAAAAGCACATTGGGAAGGAAATCATCATTTTCCCCACACAGCTCTAGCGTATAGAGAAATTAACTTATCTGCTCTGCTCCAATTCCACTGTGCCACTCAGATGTGAATCCCAGATGCTACTTTTCTCACGCAATGTCCCTTCTCTCTCATGTTTTCTTCCCATCAGATGTGTCTCATCAAGGAGGGCCTGTTTCTAGAATCCTGCTTGCCTCAGCTTTCCCTTCTGTCCTCCAGGTACTGCAACGGAGGCTTCTGCCTCAAAACTGTCGTTCTTTGCCCCTTACGCGTTCATGCATACATCCCCCAAACCCCTCCATTCCTTTCACTTTCAGACTGCTTGGATTTTCTCACTTTTAATTAAACTTACCTTTATGTCTTTGTCTGTTTACCATTTTCAAGTGTAATACACACCCCTACAGAGAGACCAGCAGTCTCTCTGTTACAGTCTCTGTCACAGTCTCTGTCAGAGTTAAGAGGTTACAGTCTCATTTTTTTAATGGGCTACAGATATGAACAGCAAAAGACAGTCCATGTCTCAAAAAGCTTGCAATTTAGAGAGATGGCAGGCAAAGAACGAGGGGAAAATAGGATTAGTAGCTCCTTGATTGAGCAGGGTAAGTGAAGAAAAGCAATATAAAGACCATGCATAGTTCCTCCAGTATCACAGCAGAGACATCAGTGGGACTCGGACCTGGGCCTAGGCGCTCTGAGGCTGTGCAGTTCAGTACTTCAACCACAAAGCTGTTTTTCCTTTCTCTCCTGTGTTGCTCCCTGCCCTCCTCCTGCTGCCGAGCGTGGAGGAGACAGTCCACCCTCGCCCCCGAGGCTTGGGACCCACCAGTACCTTCTCTTTCCAGTATTATGCTCTGCCTCCTCTTCAGAGCTCCTTCCTATGCGCCTTGCGAGTGCTGGGCACGAGCAGCAGAAGAGGAATGGAGACTGTCCATTGCATATATAGGCTGTTATTTTTCCCTACGCACTCCTCTGGCTGCCTTTGACCAGATTGCTTTCTAGCTCTGTTTCTGTCCCTCGTTTGTTGTCTCTGGATTGTAGAAAGGACGACCCCAAATCCTTTATTTCTGAGAGTTGTTGCCGATCCTCTGAATCTCCCAGCTGATGAAACTGCAGCAGGCAAGTTGTGCTATCTCATAATACTCTGCCCCTCCCAGGGGCAGCTAACTGCTTTTTTTGATATAAGAAATGGAGCACAGGCAAAAAGAAACACAGTTTTCATGTTCATATTAACCCCCTCCCTGTAATTCAGAACCGTCACACATCCTCAGGAAAGGGAGAAGTAATCACTAAGAGGACACTTATCTCTTCAGGTGGGTTTTTCAGTCTGTTTCTCACTCTCTGCTGCTTTGGCTGCACTTCCTTTTTCTAGCTCAAATTTTTGTATGTATTTCCATGATTGTCATCAATGCAGCATCTGAGCGCCTTCCAATTATAACCAATTACGCCTTACAAATCACCAACTTAAAAGATTCAGGAAATTATCGCTGTGCTTTTTTAGCAATAGTAAACTAAGGCAGAGAAATTAAGTAGCTTGTCTTCAGTTGCATGTGTGGCTGGGCAGCCCAAGAAGAGGAGCCCCTGTTCTCTCTGTTGTGCCTTGATTGAAAGACCCTGTTCAGGCTGTCGTCATTCCTCTCCTGGAGATCCACAAGGCTGGCTCCGTCTTTACCTGTGTCTCTGCTCCGAGAGGGACAACAGCGGGGTCCTACAACTCGATTCAGATCTCTTGGGGAGTGGGATTTGCAATAGCCTGATTCAAGTTGCCACTCAAAACTGCCACGGATGTGTTTCCAGTGGTTTTCTCTGCCTCCCCTTACTCCAAGGGAACCCTTAAAAATGCATAATATAGGTTTTGTTCTGAAGATTGTTAACTAAGACTTGGGAAATGCTCAGATATTACAGCGAGAGTGGCTGCAGCCTGGCAGACTCCATATAGAAGGACAAACTCTGTTTTGCACCTATATGAAAAAGAGGGCTGAACTTCTTTTTTTGACCAGACGTACAGCACACTTTCTGCTGTAGACCTTGGGAATGCTTTGGTGCTGCTTACATGAAGAACCAAACTGTTTTTGACCTCAGTGAAGAGGGGGCCAAGAGGGACACATCTGACACCTTTTAGCAACCGCAAGGTTTTCTGTAGAATAGACATAGCCTATGAAACAAACACACAGCTGGAGTTAGGGTGCTTTTGAAAACATTGTCTTTATTCTCTACCCCCCTTTCTTCCAGGACAGGCTCTTTGCTTATTCCCTCTTCAGAAAGGGACTTTTCTGGCACACAGCCTAGCCTGGCTGGAGATTAGGGATTCTCTCTGCCCCTTCATCCTTGAATATTTCCTTTTAATTTCACAGTTTAAATTCCAATTGTGTAATTACATTCTGCCTACCCTAAATTCCTCTGTAATTTCAATTGGACACGGTGTCCTTCACTCTCTAAGCTGAACTCTTGCAGTGCTGTGGGGCACTGTTAAAAGGCTGCCACGCTCCACTCTGGTCCCGTTTCATGTAAATGGGGAAAGAGAATGGACCTAGATCCCTTTGAACTAAAACTGCTGCTCCACATAGGCGAGACAGGGGTTGCTACAGAGTGACGAGGCAGTCTTACCCCGTGGCAATACACTGGGCATTTTTTACAATGCCTCAGTCTGAACAGATTTTTGGAGTAAAAGTCTAAATCTGTCTGGAGGTATTTCGCCCCCACACCACCATACCCTTTTATCACAAATAAAGCTGTACAGGGACCCCCAAAACACTACTTTGCTGAATTTATGTGGCCTGAGGGTACCTGCTCACACTGTTTAACATGGCAGAAATGCCACAGTGATTTAATTTAGGTTCAGGGAGTTGTGTAGCACTGAGAGAGTATGCAGCACAGATGCCTAGTTCAGTAAAACGCTTTACAAAAACTGGGAAATCCCATGCATTTTATGACCCAACCCCAATACTTCTTGCAGACTTTGCTCTGCCAGCATTCTCCCTCAATCCCTACCCTGGTGGCAATCACCCACATCCCAATGTGTTTTATCACAACATTCCTTTGCTAAGTGTTGGTATCTACTTTACATCGACGTGAAAATATTTCTGCCTCTCCTGTCTCCTCTTGCTTTCCGCTTCCTTCCTTACCGTGGCACAGCTGCTCACTTGCTCAGTGTGCCTGCCTGCGGCCCTCCAGGTATCAGAGGCATTCACCTTTCGTATTTCCACCACCTTCTGCTGCGGTCTTCTGTGGAAACTCGGGATGGAGAAGGGCAGGGAGCAAGTGTTGATGGGAGAATACGCCTCCTTTGTCTTGTCTTGTTTTCCAGAACAAACTTCCTCTCTTCATACAAGTTCTGTGGCGGGCTCATGGAAAGGAGTTGTTCACCTTGTTTAAAGCAATGTTCTATGCAGCTCAGCAAAAAGGAATTGGTTTACTGTAGGAACTGGAATTATTTGATGTTTGATCACCTTCAACCACAAGCCACATTTTTTTCACCATGTGTACGCCGTTGTCAGAGGTACATGGGGCTGATTCCATAATTAGCGACAGAGTCCTTTACCAAAGTTCATTTTCCTTCACTGCAGAAGCACCCTGGATAGTCCTCCTGCCACACAATGCTAAATCTTTACCTGAAATAAACATCCAGCTCCTTGCTGGCAGTGCTGTATCTACATGGAGCCTCAGTCACTCTGAATTTTGATGGGACTTCCACTTCATATATTCTGCAGATTTGGTCCTGCTCCCAAGGGACATCTTTATGCCTCCTCCCGTGGTAGCAGACCTGAGGCTGCTGTTTGCGTCTCTGGCAAACAACAGATAGATCAGGTGTGATCAAGTAGACCATATTACCATGTTTCCTTGGTTAGCTTATACTGTTAAAAGTGAGTTGTTGTTAGGAGGAAACAGAGCATGTAATAACTAGAGTTGGGTTTTGTTTGGCTTTGAGTCATAAATCTTAAAGGAAAGGAAAGAGCCGTCATGTTCATCCCCAAGTTTGTCATACAATCAGCAAGGGGCAAGGCAGTAGTATGGGCAAGAAAATGAAACATGTGAAGGTACAAGTGCCAGCGGGGGGAAGTCACTGTTGCTTATTGTCAGTTTTGGTGTGACACAGAAAGTTCAGCTAATCCTCTTAGTTACAGAGACACATGGGTGGGGGGAGATTGTTATCTCAAGCAATTTGCTGGCTCTACTCCTTTTTTCCTTCGAGTTTCTTTTCGCCTAATTGAGCAGCATTTCTTCCTGGGCCTGGTTTGCAATAATCCTGGGGCCTCATCTGGGAAAACACTGAAAAATGTAGAAAGGAGAAGCAGCCCGAGTGAGGCAGCTATCACCATGAGTTTCTCTCTTCAGAGAGGTATCAGGTTTGGCTCCAAGTGTTGAGGATTAAGAATAAGATAAAGATTTCAAGCGATACAGAACAGTTTGTTGATCAGAGGGAGTGATCACTCGGAAAGGTGTATCTCCGACATGAGCTAGAAGGACGGGTAATTAACAGCCATTCAGAAAATGAGGAGCTTGACGGTCTGAGGTGGAGCAGGGGTGAGAATTGCACTGGAGTGCATCAGAAATGTGTTGATTCCACTTTCATTGCCAAAGGGATGTATCTGCGGTAAATCTAATCAAGAGTCAAAAGGTGAACAAGAACAATAATAACTGGGGAGGTTTGTTTTTATTTATCCAGGAGATAAGGATTCAACTACAGGAACAGAATGAGAAACAGGCTGCTTTTCCTGAGCAGACAATTATTCCACCCACGCTCACTCATCATCAAGGTTTTAATATTCTTTTACTACGGCTATTTAACAGTTTCTCAGCCTCAAGGCTGGTAATGTTTGTGTAGATACTCTTGCCAGTTGCCACAGGTGTCTTTTTACAAAAGACCTGAATAATTAACATGGGATAGTCCTGAAGATGGCAGTAGCCAGGAGCCATTCGTCAGTAGAATCCCAGCATTGTTCCTGGCGCTGGAGCAGGGTTGGTGTTACCAGTAGGAGGACACATTTGAAAACCCCATTTCCATATGCAGACAGAGCCTTAGTCCCTGAAGGCACGAGACTTGTTTCCAGCACCATGATCTTACACCCCAGGGAAGTGAGGGCTCTGGTTCCCAAGCCCCAGTGATCCACCCTGGAGAAGTCTGAGATATTACCATCTTCAGCTGCCTGCATCACTAAGGTGCTGGAGGTAGTTAACCCAAAGAAGAGGTGGCCTAATGAATAGTGTGTCCACTGCTGAATGTTTCACCTCATAGCCTGATGGGCTAATGTAAATCTGATTCCAACTGATACCAATTTACTCTGATATCCTGGACTGAGAACTGCAGAAATGAGTGATTTAATTCAAGATCATATCAATGTATTTTGCTGTGGTGGCTAAAGAATTTATTACGTCTAGCTGTGGAGATGGGTTACCTTTTCAGTTAGGGCAGCGAAATCCAACAGAACTGTGAGTCAGAGCTGTCAGATGAGAAAGGGCCCGAGCAGACATCAGTCACAAAGCAGTTGTAAAATAAGTAGGATAGCGCTTCTAAGAGAAAAGGTGTTCTGCTGACATCCTGCTAGCACAGGACAAGGAAGTGACGAGTTTGATACGTACGTCACACCTAGACATCCCTTTTGATGTGGCATGGGCTCTTCAGTCTCTCTCTAGCATTGGCTAATCTGGGGCCTTGGAATACCTCTGAGCTCGCGGGTCCAGAGGGATGCCCTGGGTTTGGCCATGCCTGGATCTGGCCTGTGGCACACACATGGCGCTTGTTGCACGTTTCCAAAGGAAACCCCAAGGGTGGATCAACCCAAAGTCATGCTGTGTTCCACCAGGTTTTTGACTCAGATACTTGGAGAATGAGGGCCCCAGCATGTGCTATGTCTTGTACCTTCAGGTCACTTTGGTGTGTCTCTAATGCACACCTGGATCATAGATAATAACTGCATTTCCTTATTTCACACCCATATTGTGAAAATAAATGCATTAGGAAGTGTAATTACCAGATACTACAGAGGTGAGGGCATCTTCAATGGATTTCTTTTAGTTCTTCTATTTCTTAAAAGATACTGGTAAAATTTGATCAAAGTCAGAATTTGCTTTTCCCACCTGTACTAATTTATGGTTAGATCGTGCAGGGGAGCAGGGGCAGGAAGAAGGGAACTTGTACCTGTGCTACGTGTGACCAGCACAAAGCAGCCCTTGGACCACGAGATACACAGGGAATGTTCCGTGATGACTTCACTGGGTGTCAGCAGTGCTTCAAACAGCACAATGAGGAGTGAGGAAAGGGCAGGAATTGCTGGATTCATGGGTCTGTCTCTTCCTCATGCACGTCTGAACAGCACGCAGGACTATACCACTATACCATGCTCTTTAACCCTCGCAGTGAGTGTTTCCGTTTGTAACATTGAAAATACATGGAAAAGTCATGTGTTTTTTAGCCATAGATATGCTTCCTGAATCCTACTCCTGTAGTATCGGACTGCCAGCTCTGACAGTGAGATAGCATTCACAGTTGCAGAGACTGTGAAGAAATGAGAAATTTATAAAATGCATACATAATGACTTTTAAAATGTGTTTAATAAATGTTCTTGTAGTTATATTTCAGGTATATGACTCCTAGATTTCTGTTAATCAGAAAATGAATGTCTAAAACCACTGCAAGAAAGAGGCAGAATTGCAGCTGAATATCATGAATGAAAAAACATTCACCACTGTGAATAGGACCATCGTATTTCCCAATGGCAGCTCCCTGTCTTCCCTAATTCCCCCCTCCCTTTCCCCTCCCTCCTCAAACACATAGGCATACACCATGGGAGGAATGACAGCTGTTCTTCATGGAATGACAGCCCAGGGATATTGCATCCTCCCTTAAAAAAAAAAAGGCAAGGTACAGAATAAGGTCAGTGAAGGGAGACAAAGGGGTCTCCCAGAGATGGCAAAGGGTAATTTATTGACAGATGAGATAGACGTTACTACAGAAAAATATTAAATGGATTCTTTTCCCCTGTCTTTGGAAGGGAAAAAAAGTGGGAAGGGTTAGGAAGGACAGATGCCAGAAATAGAGACAAATTTCCCAGGAGAGGAAGAAGAAATCCTGAAGAAAATTAGGATCACGACACAGGGACAAAAAAAAAAATCAGAGCATCTGAAAAGCTACAAAATTCTGTCCTAGAATTCTGTATGGAAACAACAAAAAAGGGCAGCGGAGAATGAACCCCACCACTATCGGCAGCCTTGCTTCAAAGGCACCCTGCGAGAGAAGGAAGTGCTGGTAAAACAGAGCGCCTGATTAAAAGCCAGTGTTTGAAAAGGGCTGTCGGGAAATGACAGAGCTGTGCATGTACCTGACGTCAGCAGTGAGGAAGACTCTGGGAGCACTAATCAAAGTGAGGCTGAGGGAGCATATGGAGCATGGAGATTTTATTAAGGCCAGGAGTAAGCCAGGGTTCATACAATGGGAGCAGCCGAGCTCCGGAGATGGGAGGAAAGAACAGGCCAGGTCTTCTGGAGCAATGAACTGGCATAGTGCTGTCAACTTTGACAGTATGTCAGCTCCCACTGCAAGGAAAGATCCTGAGTGAGAGGCTTAAATAGTGGATGTTATGAATATAGTTTCTCTGGCCTAGATTCATAGCTTTCCCCAAAATAATCGCGCAGGAGAAGGCAGGAAAAGCCAATGTACCAGTGCACTGTAGTGGGGGTTCTGTAACGCCACATTGTCCCCAGCCAAGATAGGAAGATATCAAGGACGTGTTCCTGGAGCTTGTGACATTAGAAGAGTTTATCATTTTCACCTGTCAGGGCCAGACTGACAACAGAGGAGTCACCAAGGAAAAGTTCCACAAAGATAAGCAGCAGAACAAAAGAAATATGAAAGAGAACAGATTTAATTTGCAGTCACAAGCAGGAATAGATTTAAGCCAAACAGTATTTTATTCTGCTCCTTCATGCAAGGACCATGGTTTTTAGAGTGTGCAACTCAGGCCGTGTGGTAGAATAAGGGAACAGGAGACTCTTGGTGCGTCCACTGTAACGTGCCACATGCAGTATCTTTCTAATCCTGTCGCTGCCTGCATAAACCTTGGCAAGACATTTCCCTCAGAGCAGGTTCTTCTGCCACTTGTTTAATCTCACCTGAAATCACTATGGCCCTCCCATTCCAGCAAGCACCGTGAGGTTACAAGCTGATCTCTTATCATGCGCAAGTCCAGCAAAGGCCTGGGGGATTGCATTGCCCCCTGTTGTCAGCCAACTACTTTCCAAACTAAAAGTCAGGTTAAAAAGTGGCAGAAGTAATACTAAATTCTGGTTTTAAATGATCTAGATGGGGAACATTCATCCCATCTCCGTGACTGCCATGCTCGCGGCTGAAGGGAATAATAGCCAGTCTATATTGGATTTGAAGCTTTGATACTCCAGAGGCATTTGCAATCTTTTGAGCCTTGGGAGAGTGAGTAGGACAAAGCAAAAATAAAAGCTGGCGCTTTGCTGAGTTTCGCTGTTAAACGCTATGGAAGTGTTAAATGCTAAAGAAGGCTTGTACTTGCAGTGAGTGATTTAGCCTAGCTTTCGGCTAGAAGGCTGCCGCATGCTCGAGTGCAATCTGCCACACAGAGCCAGAACCAATCTGATTGTTTATGAATCATTCCTCAAACAGAAAAACATAGGTAAAGCTGCCAGTTTTGCCAGGAATTTGTGCCACATCCATGTGATGGCCTGCATTTATATTTGAAACCCCCTGCACCAGATCCAAAAGATGATCTAGGCGGTGTAAAATTCAGTGCAGCATATCTAGCTTTTAGGGGCTCGCCTGCCTACCGATCCTGCAGTTCTCTGCTAGGTACCTGGCTTCCTTATGTAACTGTCCTAACACCTCCACAATGCATGGGGAATCTCTTTGTAAAATAAATAAGAAATGCCAAAGAGTGGGTCTGCTCCAGTCTTAAGGTGCAGTTTTACACTGGTATATTTGAAGATTCCCACTGAGGTAGAGTCCTGCTGATGCCTCTATCTTGGAGACAGCAATTTGAGTGGCCACAACGTAGTCATTAACACCATGCCCCCACCTCTAAAAAAAGATTAATTTTCTGTCAAATCAACAAGTTGATCTGACTGACAAGCCCCATACTCAGGTCATTGCTAGATCTGACGTCAGCAATGTGATGTCAGTGTGCTGGCGGGAGGCTGGGGAAGGCAAGGTGAGGGAGATGGGACCACCACGTGGGCAGCAGTCTGCCATCATACCGGATTAGTCATAAACACGAAACTACAACGAAGCACTTCTTTCTAGCCTGGCCTGAACTTTACCTTTGGTTCTTACACCAACCCTTATCCACAGACAAGACATCGCCCATAAGCAACAGATGACAAAAAGCAGAGAGTGGCCTTTTTCAACACAGCAGCTCAGTGTTCAGGCCACCTCAGAAGATGGGAGACAGCGCTTTAACTCACCGAGAGAACCTGAATCTGTATCTGAGGAAGCGGCAGGCTCTTTCCCTGTGCTGTTGGTTATTCTGGAGTGAGAGAGTCTCACATTGACTATATCCTTTTGAATTGATTATTTAAGTATTCTTTGGACCAGAAAGATGAAGCACAACTTTGTAGATTAGCACTCAGGAACAGTGACTTGGGAGGGGAAAAGCCTGCGTTGATGAACGCTTAACTCTTTCACATTGCATATTCTCTGGAAAAAGGCCTGAAATATATGTCTGCCCCTCTCAGGTGAACGCCTTAATCACCAGTTTAGAGAGTCGTGCTTGTGCTCTCCGGAGGCCAGAGAGCATGTAATTGTGCCACATATTGCTGAGTGATTGCTCAGGGAGAATGACTTTGTTAGCGACATGAATTTAGCCTGATCTTTTGAAATTTTCCGCAGACTTCCTCTGCTGCAGTATTCTCGTCCGACGCTGGGCTCAGTTTCTGTGTCTCAAATACACTGACAGATGCAATCTCTTTCTCCCAGCCTGGGTCTGTTTCGTTCATTTAATTTGTAAGTCTTTTAGGGTGAGAACATCTTGAATTGTGCTGCGTGCAGTCCATACCGCAATGGGGTCCTGGTCCTAGTTAAGACCTCTGGATACTAATGGAGCAACAGTAAATAACTAAATCCTTAGCTATTACTAAGCCTAAAAGGATGCTGAGGAATAAAGGGTCATAAAAGGGAAATATCTGGAAGTGTTGAGCATGGATATCAGAGGAAAAAGGCCCTCTCCATGAAGGGCAGGAAAAGCACAGCATCTCCCTGTATCAAGGTCAGAAATGATCACAGGCAGAGCTCTTCCGTAGCATTACGACAGGCAGCGGTGGCCATGCTTTCTGTGAAGATTTGTGGTCTTAAAGGTAAACTAAAACACTGGTTTAAAATGCTGGTTCTCTGTGTGGCAAGGAAAGTGTAACAGTTCTTGGGGAAAAGGGAAAAAATGAGCTGAAGGCAAACAAATTTCTGTTTCTGCTTCCCCATGAATAAAGTGGAGGTTATGTTCCCTATAACTTTGGCAACCAACACTGAAAAAATTCTTTGGCATCTTCAGATAGAAAATGCCTATTTTTGAAATTCAACATTTGTACTTTTTCCTTAATTGGACTAATTTTTTTAAAACAGAGAACTGACTTCTCAGAAATATTTTTGATGGTCTCTGCCTTCTTCTAGTGCTTTTGCAGTGAATAGCTATGATTTGTTTGCAAAATAGAGGCTATTTCACTGAAAATTTCTAGGAGAGAAATCATTTCTACTTAGCAGTAGCATTAAAGTCATTTAACTGGGCCACATTCTGCTGCCAATGCAGTTTCGGGGACACTTGGAAAATATTTTGAACAGCAGGGAAGAACAGTGATTACCACTACACAGTCTCTCAATGGTGTGAATACTGTGGGTTATTTTCCCTTTGACTGTTTATGGCCTATTTACAGTATAATCACACCAAATCAGGTTATAACATGGCTCTTTTTTTTTTTTTTTGTAGTGAAAATAGACTATAGCATCATTTTTTTATTTACTGTAGATCCCTCTAAGAGCTAAGGAATTCCCAGGCACTTAGCAAGGATGCTCTCTTCTCCAAGGCGTTCATAACTGAAGGAGAGACAAGGAGAAAGGTGACTAGGAAAAATAATAGGCAAGTTATTTACAATTTCTATATGCTTGCAGTAGCTCTACTGTTGTCAACATGGGAAAAAATGGAATTATAAAGGGGATATTCTGTCCACTTAATTGTGGACAGAAGACAGATTTGACGATGAGGTGAGGGATTATTTTACAGCGTGTGACTGTCATCAGACCAAGCTGTGGACACGTATATGAGAGCAGTTCAGTGAAATATTCTTAGCACCCCATCCATACCAGGGAGTGGCACTATGTTATGGGATTAGAAGAAGACACTTAGTTGTCTGAACTTGTAAATGGCAGCTTAAAAGGGTAACAGCTCTGCCACCTTACAGATCGCCTGATTGTTCAAGCAAAAGCCTCACCCAAGTACCTGCTCACCAGAGAAAATCTGACGTAAGAATTAGCCAGCACTAAACCCCTGGCTTTCTAGCATCTCTTGTAGCCAGTGCGGGGGGAAATCTGCTAGCTGGCACTGAGAAGGCCCAAGCATCGGTTACCTGAGAAAGCAGAAGAGACAAAGTTCTGCCAGAAATCTGCTGCTGGAAAGCAATGTCCCAGCTGCCACTCCAGTGAGCCTGTGGGAAAACAGTATAGCTCCCCAGTGTTAAGAAGGATGCATACAGATCAAACGGACGGTTTGCTAAGCTGATCCACGGGTGTTAGCAAAGGAAATGCTTTCAAAGAGACAGCCGTGTTTTCTGTTCTTTACAGTATGATACTATCTCACAATTGTGATTCCTTTTTGTTGTGAAGAAGAAATGAACTTAAATGAGAAGTTACATATTGGTTTACTTTATCTTCATAGAATCACAGAATGATTTGGGTTGGAAGGGACTTAAAAATCATCTAGTCCAACCCCGACACCGTCCACTAGATCAGGTTGCTCAAAGCCCCGTCCAACGTGGCCTTGAACACTTCCAGGGAGGGGGCATCCACAGCTTCCCTGGGCAACCTGTGCCAGTGCCTCACCACCCTCAGAGTGAAGAATTTCTTCCTTATAGCTAATCTAAATCTACCCTTTTTCAGTTTAAAGTGGTTACCCCTTGTCCTATCACTCCACTTTCTGATAAATAATAATAACCCCTTGCTTTCTTCTTTTTTTTTTTGTTTGAGACCCTGGCCTTTCTGTGACTGACTGCTCACTCAACTCCTGCTTAGATTTTGTCTAACCCAGCTCATGCTAAGGCCTGATGGATGCTGGGAGCAGCGCCATTAGATCAAAGCCAGAGCACCAGGTAGGCAGGACAGGTGGCCAGAAAGAGCTGAAGGGCCATTATGCAGCCACGATCACCTGCAAATTGCTGTTTCCTGCAGCCATCATCTTTTGTCTGGTGGTTTCCTGTAAATTTGAGAGATCCAAACAGGCGGTGACATTTTATTGATATCAGAAGTGGGATCTCTCTTGGACACGCTCTGTTGGCAAGCACAAGGTGATTTGCCATGCCTGTTGAGGCAATCGGTTTGGTGTGAGTGTAAAGGTATTGTCTGTGTCTCTGTGTGTCTGTCTGTGCCATGAAAAACTAGACACTGAGCAGCAACAGCTGGGAGAAAAATTTGAGAAAGAGGGATGGCAAAATCCCAAGTGGGATTTGTCCTGGGTCGAGAGCCACTGCACGGATGCTGATCATATTTGGCAGGAGTTTGCCAGATGCGGGCTGCTTGTAAGTTAAAGAAGGGAAAAGGGAAAGATGTTTTGTGCTGGCTACTAGGCAGTTGTCGTAGGGCAGCAACGGATATGAGTGATGAGTTGAAAGGGGACAATGTATGATTGAAAAAGGAAAATGAGGAAAAGGAAGATGGAAAGAATACTTAAGAAATAAAGTGTAAGCAGTTAGAAATGCAAAATAGACTGCTTGAATCAAAACTTCAGCCCCACATCACTGCAGAAGCTGAAGAGTGCAGGAGGGGGTTGTTGAAAGCTACTATGGTAGACCCAGGTAAAGTTTATTGTGCCATGTAGGATGATGATTGGGATGGGGATATCTGGAAACAAGCAGACTGCAAGCCTTCAGGGCGAGGTGACAGTGAGGATGATTCCCTGCCCCCTGCTCTCTTGGCACCTGTAATCAAGACTGAACAACTGAACAACAGAGCGCGCCGGTGGGGGCACAAAACCCCCCTCCCTCCACAAGAGGGTTTACTGCCCTGGAGTTAAGAGGTCTGGAGGAGAGATACGGAGCTAACTCAGGGAAAACACCCGTGGACTGGCTAGCACGGATCTGGACAGCTGAAGCCAACCAGCTCCACCTTACCCTAGCTGAAGCTCGATCGTTGGCATTAGGTCCAGGAATATTGTTAGGTACCACAGGGCCAAATTACCATTACCTTATGGACTTGCGCTTTGCGCTGGGGACGTACTATGCATCCCACTGACGGTGGCAGGGAAAGTGCGTGGCCCTGGGCCTCGGCAGCCAGCCTGCAAACTGCCCTGCTGAAAACTGTGATTTGAGCTGAATTCTGGACCAGCACTCGTTGCCCTGGGTGCCGGACAACCCCCTCCCGCAGAGCCGCATTCCTGGGAGGTGACCGGGGAGCCTGTACACTTCCGACCTGTAATAAAGGGAGCTGAGGGGGTGTTGAAATCTTTAGCTTTAGCCATTAAGACAGGCCTAAACAGTATTACTTTCCAAGAGGTCCTTCGAATTGTGCTAGCAGATTTACTACTATACGCCCCACAGGATAAAAACCAGGGAAGAACCTTAGCTAAAGTAAAAGCAGAAGAAAAGAGCTAGCCTGTGTCCATGCAAAAGACAAAAGCAAAAAGGGGAAATTGGGAAAAGCCCTCAGTTACTACTGAGCGTAAGAGATGATGTGTTTAGAGAAGGGGCTCTCTCCGAGTCAGTTCAATGGGCTGCCAACTCCCCTTCTGTGGCAGCTGGCCTGGTTTCCCTCATTCACTTCTTGTCATAGCCCTCACTACTGGGGGCTGCTACTCCCACTGCTGAGGACCCCAGTCCCAAGATGATGGTCACAGCTAACGATCGCTACCTTACAACTTTCCTCACTGACACAGGGGCCCAAATATCAATGCTAGGCAAGGACACTTAGAAAGGACAGCCTCTGCTTAGCAAGCAGTTAGTTTCTATTGTACTTGTTAATGGGAAAATCACTAACCACCCACTGGTCAGGGCTAAACTAATTCTGTCTAATGGACAGACAATCTGCCTGACCTTACTTTTAGGCTCCCATAAAGTATTGGGTATGGATGTATTGAAGGGTCAGTCGTGGGTGGCCTTGTGGGGAACATGGGAAATCGGGACACCACCCTCCTCGCCCCACAGTTTACCTCCTACAGATGCATCCTTGACTGCTAATCTGTTGCAAACAGCTGCTCCTTTACCCTATAGCAAGCTAGTTAATGTTCCACAATACCAATTATGTTCTGATGCTATTTGTCCTGTTACTGAATTGATAAAGGGAAGAAGAACAGGGAATCATTGTCACGTCTTATTTCCCCTACAATTCTCCTTTAGGGTCAGTAGAGAAACCTAATGGCAAGTGGCGACAAACAGGAGATTACAGAGCCTTGAACACTGCCACTGAACTGCTCGCTGCAGCTCTTCCCAGTGTAAGTGACAGAGCCAGTTTTCTTCATGAACCATCCCCTGTGCTGAACCGACACCAGCAGGACGCTTTGAACACCTCAGTGTGGCATCCAGGAGATCAGGTGAGATTTCAACACCCATCCCTCGGAAAATGCTGGGTCACTTTGCAGCACTTTTGAGGGCAAGGAATATGGGAAACTGTGCATACTGTGGGAGTGAAATTAATCATTACTGAGGCTTGGATATGATCCAAGACCTAGGTCTTCTTTCCTTTTCCTTAGGAACTGTTGAACTCCTGGACAAATAAGTGAAAGCTGTCATTCAACCTGCATACTACGGAAAGGATCTAACTAGAAAGTATACTAAGCATTCCCTGGAACTTTGTTAATACTTTCTATGGTAAAGTGCTATCACTGGAGATAAAGTTGACAACATCTAAAAAGTGAAGTCACTTCATGTGTCGGACAATTCTAACCCTTGCATTGGGGCATCTGGCATCCTGTCACATAAATGTTGATGCACTATGCAATGATCAAACAAACCCACAGGAGCTGGTAACCTCTGCAACACTTTCAGATACACCGTTTGCTCTACTCGGGAGTATCTAACACCTCTGTTTGTAAGACTGGGACGAGGACCTAGACAGGAACATCTGATTTTGGGTTCCTAAATCCTTTTCAGGCAGTAGAAAAATAGCCTGATTTTCATTGATGTTCAATGTCTAGTAGCTCCAGATTACTCCAATATCTTTACAGAAATGAGTAGTGAACTTCAGTAGAAGCAAAAGCTCCCTCCAAATATAATAGAGTAGTTTTCTCAGGACTACTCTCATTCTTCTATGGCTTTAAAAAAAATATATATATATATATATAAGGGGAAGTATTGATGAACCGTAGTTTCAACCAAGAGCTGACTTTCCTAGCGTGCTCCAGGCTGAAATCTCTGAAAGCAAAAATGCTCACTTGCAAGCTATCTCCACAGCCCAGGTCAGCAGGCAGCAATTAGTTTCTCAGCCACTCACTCTTCTTTCCATCTTCCTGATGGATATTTCATCTGAGTTTATGCTCTCCTCCCTCACCTTCTCTTCACCTCTCTGCCTCTCTTTCCAATAAGGCTATGATCTGTCACAGACTCTCAATGGACAAGACCTGTACATCCCATCACAACACTGTCATAGGCAGCTACATTAGACAGGCCAGGATGAAAAGCGGTTTGGAAGGGAGAGAAGCCATCGTGCTTCAGGGCATAGACTTGAACTCTAACCAAGGAAGAGAGATGAAGGAGGGCTTTGGGCCAGGCAGGGAGAAAATTTTACTCAGGGCAGGTTATTCCATAATTACCCACTTAAACTTTCTTTATACCTTCTGAGATGCATCTGGTTCTGGCCAACATCAGAGACAGAAGGGGTCACCACTGGTCTGATCCAGGAGGGGAATGAGTTTCTTCATTCTTTTTGCCAGTGCACTGAGTTTATAACATTTTCTGAAACCACAATGAAATCCCTTTCCAAGCATGACCCTTGCTCTGCCAGTGATAGCCAAAACTCCTTCCCCTAGCCCCGTCCTTCACACTTCCACAAGCAATACAGAGAGAAACCGGTACAAAGCCAGGTCAAGATGATAAGAACAAAGCCTTGAAGACTGCTCTTAGATACCAGCTTTACTTCAACAGAGGAGGAAATTTTCAAAGAGGTGAACTCTTTCTGTCTCTCTCTCAGGCAGGAGTCTCCTGGGAGGACAAGAAAACAGCTTTCATTTTAGCGAGTCATGATATTTATGGCCCTTTTATGGGTTTTGTTTGAAAATATAGAAGTAGATGGACTTAAATCTGTTTCAAAAGCGAGGAGATGGGAAGGGGAGAGATGGAGCATATGAAGGGCACGTGGGTCTGAATCATCTGCCCATGTTCAAAAGAAAATCAAACACCTTGTTTTAATATGGACCCCTTCTGCCAGTCATGAGGGTAATGTCTGACCTTTTCTTGCATAGATGCTTTTAACCCTAATGACTTACAAATTTTATACGTACGCTACCACCAAGAACACTCACCTTGGGATGAAACATGACAACTATTAAATTATGCAACTGCAGCACCACGCGACAGTTCAGGTGTGAGTGCTCCCAGGAAGCAGACTTTCAGATCACATCTCCTGCAGAACTGAAAGCTTTATATATTCCTGAGGGGCAGCTGTCAGCTTCTGCTTGCTCACGTACCAGAGTCTCATGTGGGCTTTTATCCATCCTATTTGTGGTGTCTGTTCAGTAACTGAGGTTGCACCCTTTTGAGGGCTTCCTGCTTTTTCTATGTGGAATCTCCTCTGACCCTTTGCCTCTAGGCAATACGTTTGATCCAATTCACAGCCTAAGGAGCACATGCCTTGCAAAATTATTGAGGGAGGGAAGTTTAAGTTGAAGTTGAAGAACTGAGGTTTGCATTTAGTTTTGAATGTAGTTATGCCTGTGGTCATTTTATCTGCTCTGGGAATGAACCTTCATAGGTTATGACAGCTACCGGGAAATTTCTATGAGCAAAATGTACAGAGCTCCCCATTAATTGGTAGTTTCATAAAGGCTATTGTGGTTTCATAAAGCTCTCCTCTCAAGCAAGGAGGGAGAGATGTTCTGCCAAACTAACAGAAGGCTTTTGACTGGATCTGAGTTCAGTACAGAGTCATTGCAAAGATCAAATTGCTGGGAAGGTCCATGACGACAGACCAGTCACACAATGTTTAATACCAGCTGCTTCTTTCTTTGATATGGTGCCCTGCAATAATCAAATGGAGAAATCACAAATAGGCAAATCTCTAAAATTAGGCATGTTCCTGACAGGACCTGAAGCATATAGCTGTCTGGCCAGTTGTAAACAGTTCTTGCCACCATGGTTATTTTCTAATATCACTCAGAAGTCCAAAAAGACTCTTAAGACATAGAGCTCCAGGTAGATGCTGTTGGTAGTTGGGTGATGCTATAAAAACGATCAGTTCCTTTAAATGTTTCTGTCTTCTAACTAGCATCACCTATGTCTTGGTACAGTTTTATGCCCGCACACATGCCCTTCTGACTGGAGTCATCCTTCCTTTCACTGTTACTTGTGCAGAGTCCTTGGTAAGTTTGAATCAGGTTTTAAGATTTATTGATCTGGCCTTGTCCATTCTGTGGTCTGTTCTTTGATTTAATTTAATGACCGTAAAGCATTCAGGCATGTTGGCATGAAGGGTGCACTGGAAAAAAATAAGTGATTGATTGATTGATTATGTAGAGACATTGTTCTCTCCATAGTTAACAATGAAGCTAGTTTTCCATTATACCCATTTGTGTCTTCCAGGGCATACATATCTTTGCTAACAGTAAACTGATCTGCCTGCAGGTATGAATCATATGTGGAAGCTGTTACACTCCTGTGTAAGGGTTAAATTTGTCTATTTTAAAGATACATGCAAATAAAAATCTTTGAAACGCAATTTAGAGGGGAAGGTTCAAAGCACAGACAGGATGTCCCTTCTCCTGCTCTCTAAGACAGTTTTCCCATCGCCACACCTGGATAGCTTGGCATAGACATACCAACATTTACTTTAACCTGTTGGTCCTGGGAAGAACTGAATTCATATTGTTGCCTGCTTTTATAAGTCACAAATAATGTTTTCCCTTGGTGTTTGTGTGAGTATGTGTGTGTGTGCTTGTGTGCATGTGCGTGCGCACCCTGTAGCAGGGGAAGAGCAGTCACAGGAAAACACTGAGCTCAGAAGCTACTGAATGGTTGTAACAGAGGGATAGATGGAAGCAACATGAAATCAGCTCCTGAATACGTTGAAATGTACCAAAGAACAAAAGGCAGTCTAGAAAAAGAAAAAGGATAGGATTCTTCCATGTCAAAAATATTCTGTTCCTAGGGGTGGCGAAAATGACAGGGTGTTCATTTAAGTAGATTATGCTGGTATTGGCAATACACAACCTAAATACACCTCGAACCTCTCTCCACTTTTTACATGAAGAACAATGTAACAAATCTCATTGGTATTGAAATTATTACTCCTGGGCAAATAAATTAGCACCTTGCTGAGATGACTGGGGCAATTCACACACCATTTAGAGCTATGCTCCCACCTCTCTAGAGAACTGTTTATTTGTTACACGTAGTTCCAATTTGGGAAGTTTTCTTAACAATTAGAACAGCCAGAGATTTAACCCACTTTCATTTTTCTAAATGACAAGTGAAATTCCGGAGAATTAGTAGGTAGCTCTCAAAGAGATTTTGCTGGAGTACAGGAGCATGCAGTGTCTGTTTCCAAGCCCTAGACTATTTTAATCCCATGCTTTCTGCATCTCTGTTGGATTGTCTATACATTTAGGAAGCTCATGGATACTGTGTTTTCATGTTATAATGTCTATATTGAATGTATTCCAGCTAAACCCTTTAAGGAAAGGCAGGCAATGCAACATAATCATCCCCAGGTAAAACTTTTTGTCTCATAATTCACCTAGCTCTCTACTACAGCTAATGCGTAAGCATTTCTCAAGGAGCTTGAAAAGAAGGAAATGGTGCTAAACTCCTTTTAAAATTATCCAGTCTAAACTAGTGCCGCGTGCTAATAAATCAAATTGCCCTGAAAATCCTAGATGGGGGTAAATGGGCCATGGCCCCACGTCTATCAGTATTACGACGTAGAATGCAGCTGTTACACTAGGAATAACTTATTTCTGGCACATTTCTGCTTCCTTCCAAACTTGCTTCTGCCACATTGAATTCCCAGCCTAGCACAGATGTCATTTTATCATCTATGTCCCACTGATGTCTCTCACCTTTTCCAATTCTCACAGTCCCCTTCACATTTCTCACAAACCTGTAATTTCTGTAAATCCCACTATCTCCTTCCTTCCCACAGAGGCTGCCCCATAATCTTTCCCCAGATTTTTATACATCTAAACAAATTAATATTTTGCATTAGCCTCTTTGGCTTACATACGTATCTTACTGTCTCCATCCAATGTAGGTCCTCTTCTTAATTTGCCTATTGTCTTCAGATCTCTTTTTGAACACTTCTTATCTCCTAGCTCTCCAGCTTTCATCACTTTCTTACTTCACTCAGACCAACATCAAATGGGTTTCTCTCTCCTGTATCCCTCCTTAACTTCTTTGCTTCCCACATACTCTGAGTTTCTATATCGTTCAAAGGACATTAAGGAAACAGAACAGTAGAAATGAGAGGCCGGCTGTGTAAAAATGCAGAAGGACTTAATGAGACTGAGAGACTGAGCACTAAGATGGTAGATGAAATTCAAGGCTAATAAATGTCTAGCATTACACATAAGAAAACTTAACATATAAAATGATAACCACTGCCATTCAGCAACAAGATTTTGTGGATATAATAAATAGTTCCATTAAAATGTCACCTTGGCGCTCAGCAACAGCCAAAAAAGCATGCAAACTGTTAGGAGTCAATAGGGAAGGAAAAGAGAACGGAAAAAAGAAAGTCATTATGCCACAGGATAAATCCCTGCCACACCTGCACCCTGAATACTGTGTGAGGATTTGGTCCCTCGTCTCAAACGTGACAAAGCAGAACTGGAAAGGGTTCGGAGAAGAATGGCCAGGGTAATCAGAGACATGGAGCAGCTCCCGTATGAGGAATGAGTAACTCAGGCTGAAAAACAGAGAGCTAGGGATGGGGCATAACAGTAGAGGTGGGTAGAATCTTGTGTGGCATGTAGATACCAACTAGAAATTATTTCGGCATCAAAGGAGGCTAGCGGGCAGCGGGTTCAGAACAGACAAAAAGGAGATGGCTTAGCACTCAGTGTAGAGTAAGTTGTGGGACTTCTTGCCACAAGAGATCACGGAGGCTAGCAGGTACGAGGCTATAATGGCTATAACTCAGAAATGACTAGGCACCTCCATAGAAGGAAAATCTATCCAGGGCTATTAAATACAAAAAAATCACATCTGGCTCAGCAAGTCCTTGAGTTGCAAATGATTGGAAGCTGGAAGATCATGCTGGGGAACTATCACTTATATCACTGCTCTTAGATTCTTCCCTAGGTATTCACTGTTGTTCTCTGTCAGAGACAGGATATTGAGCCAGATGGACCTTTGGTCTGACCCCATATAGCCTTTCTGATGTTCCTGTGTTTATATTCTTAACTGACTGTATGGATGCTCCTTGCACTTTCACCTTCCACCATACAATGCCAAAAAAACCCATCCTGCCTTCAGCAGCAAACTGAGGCTGAGCAAAAATATCAGTCCCAGTGCATCTTTGCTGAAAAATCCTTCCTAGATAAATTTGGGTACTTTACCTACCCTTTTAATCTAGTGTCAGACCACTGTCATTGCTGAAAAACCAGTCACTCTGCAGCTCTGGTCACCTGAAACAATCTGTGCAGACCTCTCCCCTTTCACCGATTCCCTATCTCCTGCTAAATTCTCATCTTAAAACCTGACTTTCTAGCCTGCCTTCAACCTCTCCATTTCTGTCTCTCCTGGTTATTGGTCTTATGACTGAATGCTTTAATATTTTCACCATGCAAGGTCTTTATGTCACTGTTTCATGTAATTTATACCTGTGAGCTGGAGCCTTTCCCATCTCGCTTTCAAGCACAGGCCGTACACCGAATGGAGTCCAAAATGATCCCCACCCCCTTATTGCTTTGGGGGTTTGGCTTTATTAACAAGGATATAAGCAATAAGAAAATAAAGTTCAGCTGTTTCTAAGGCTTCTCCCTCATGACTGCTCAGCCAGCATCTTAGATGGCCTCTCCCCAGCAAACCATTTTTATCTCCCTTTTACACAAGTGAACTAATAAGCCACCTACCTCAGTGAGTCAGCAGAACCCACTTAACCCTTTCACAGAAGGGTCAAAACTTGCTATCAGGATGGTTTGGTTCAGGCTTGTTATAGAACCATATTCTGCCCCTCGGTCTTGAATAATTTATTTGTGCGGCAGACCTAGATTACTGTTTAAATCAAAATGCTACCCAAACAAAGGCTGTGCTGTACAGTGCAAAATGAAACCAATTACTACATCATATAATGCTCATCTTTTACAGTGTAAGATGCCCCCTACAGTACTGCAGAGGACAGACGTTTCTGTTGAGAACAGCAGCCAGCCATAGGAAGCGGGAGAGAGATTTTTCAGAGGGAACCAGCCTTTGATAAAAAAGTAAATTCAGTGCCAGAAGCTATTGCACATTCCACTTTGATCCGTCAAAACTTAAGACCTTTTCTAGACTGAAATTAAAGCAAGCTCCAAATATGCATGTGCAGAGCTGTTTTCCACAGAGCAACTTTACCAGGGATGAAGAAAGGAGGAAAATGCCTATCCTAAGACATATTGCAGAAATTCAATATAAAATCTCAAATGTGGATCAAAGCCTGGAATTCCACTACTTTAAAAAAAATACAGCTCACAGAAGTATGCAGAAATAAGAGATGCATTGTATTATATATTATATTGTAGTAGAAGTGCATTATAAGCCTTATAGCATCTCTGGATGCCTGAAACATTAACAAGACCATGTTCCTTATGTACTTCAAAAATGTAAATTGAGTTTACTCAAAAAAAAAAAAACCACACAAGTAAAGTATGTTCTTTCTCTTATTTTTCTACCCCTGTTATTGTTCAATCACCTGATTTTGAGACTCCATTCACCTGACAATAAGTAGCTATCATTTACCCTAGTCCTGGCTGTCAGAAAGTCATCTTTATCTTCAGAGAAGCAGGGATAATGTCTAATCAGTGAGTTATAGTTGAGAGAAATGATTCTAAGTTTAGGAAAATTGGCAGCTGCATTTTGTTATCAGTAACCATTATTTTGATAGCATTGCTGATGTGCGTGGCATCATACAGACAAGGACAAAGATCAGGTCCTTGCCCTGTGGAGCTTACTGTCTATATTACACAATTAAAATAGGGAGAGGTACTAGCATAATAGTAATAGTGAGCTCTAAGCATCGCAGTGGGAGGGAGAAGAGATGACAAGAAAAAGAAAGACAAAACTTCCTGTGAGAGAGCAATACTGCATCATCCCTCCATTGTTGTTTTATGCTCAGCTCTGCCAGAGGGTTTTGTTGTTTCAAAATACAGTCTGTACAGAAGACAGAACAGATTATTCCAGAGTAGAAATCAGGAGAAACTGGCCTACGTGTTTATAAGAGAGAGGTGAAAGATGTTGACTGGTGACAGAGTTGGGTGCTTTAATGTGTCAAAGACACAGCGTCATACGAGCCATACACGTGATGCTGTGGCAGACCTGACAGGTCGCGTCACACAAGCTTATGAGGCTCTGCAGGGCATGGAAAGATCCCAGGCTCTTAACTTGGTGTACTCAGTTAACATGGAGACTGTGCTCCTTCCACTCACTCTGAAAAGTGGGCTCTGTAGCTCATGATACAAACAATGCGTCAGCTGTAACACGCCAACTAAACCTACCATCTCCTAAAAACGAGCTTCCAAGTACCACATTCAACAGACACACAATTTGTCCTTAGGTGCATGGTGCCTTACACCAATGCTTTAGTTATACATCATTTTATTATGAGGTCAGCTTGTGTATCACTCTTTTCTTTTAAGGCAATCATGTTGAAAATTAATACATGACAATCCGACTATAGACATAAAAGCACAGGCTTAGCTGAGCTGCATACATAAAACAAACTGAAGTCAGTACTTCAGAAACCCAGCCTAACCTAACACTAATCCTAACCCTAGCTCTGTCTCTTTAACTACATCAGACCATAATTTTTACACGGCTGTTAATATTACTGCATTTTTCCTTTGTTGACCCAACGTTATTAGCAGGAACCAACCATACTGGAGCAGAGATGACTCCATCTAATAGAAAACAATGGTACCACAGGAATACATTCATTACTGCACTGAACTTCTAAAAAGAAGGAGGCATCTCCTTTCTTCTAGTATTTCACTTTGCTTCTGCTACTTAGTGAAGTAAAACAGTACATGTATTCCCCTGAACTGTCTTATTCCTGTAAACATTCATAAGACTGGTACAGAAAATGGAGCCTACCTGGCAATATCTTCTTAGTGGTATAAAGTAAAACTGATTAAGAGAGGAACATTCTTCGAGTTCCTAGAAAAGGCTGTTGGCTTCTTCCATTTATGATCAAAAAGATCCTAGAAAAAATAAGTCCAGTCTTTAACAAGACTAGGAAATTGAAATGACCAAAATGGGATGTGATTGGTCTTTTGAATTGAGGTGCCACCATTACTTGCTTTTGCTGCTGAAACATCGTCTGGCTCCTAATGGCTTGTAACATTGTGTTCCTACCTACATTGATCATTTAATACTAGCATCTTCTTTCTGACAAACCACAAACACTTCCAAAACTTGACCTCTTCCCTTTATCACTTTTGATTAAGAAGAGAACTATCTGCAGGAAATGCCCTACAAACCACAAAGGATTATCAGAAATATAATGATGAGTGATTCAGGGACTCTGTGGCTCTGCTTGTGTTCCTATAATCTGATCTTGGTCACTCTTCCCTTCGCCGCCGGAGCTTTGCCGTAGTTTCTTCTAGTCGGCTTCTCCAAGCAGCGATAATGGCATCATCATCCATCTCTTCTTCCTCTTCTTTACGCATGCTTCGCCTGTACTGAGAGAACTGTCTAGATGCAAATCTTTCTTCACTTTGTTCCACTTTTGCCTCTTTCTTTCCATCCTCTTCAGACTTTGAAAAGCTTTGGGTGAACTTTCTCTTAGCTCCAAATTCTGACATGTCTGACCTGGCCTCCTCTTCACACGCCTCCACATGATGAGATCTAACTCGACTCTGTGTAGATGGTTCAGGGGATTCAGAGTCAAAGGATGGTTCAGGTGTTCGGCTGAAAACATGCAGCTCTGGGGTCTTTTCTCTGGAACTTGTTGTCTCACTGACCCTTGACCTTGTGAACTTATACATCTCTTTGTCCTCTTTTGCAGAAGCAGAGGAAAATCTTGACATGGTTCTCAGTGAATCTCCTTTTGACTCGTAGGAAGAACAGCTGTCCAGCTCTTCTCTTTGGGATCTGGAGAATCTGTAACTGGATGTTTCAGAATCCGTCTCTCTAACTTTGGATGATCTGCTATATCTCTCTCTAGCTTTCTCACTTTGATCATAATATGACGGTGGTTCTCTTTCTGCTTTCAGGCCACTGAGCCACTTGGTAATATCAGTTTCTATCTCTGACTTTGGTGCAGCTGTGTTTGCAGGTTGACCGGACAGATCAAAGACTGTATCAGTTCTGTCAAGATCTGCTTGCAAGAGGCGCCTGTGGCTGTTTGTTGTACTCTCTCTGTCATCTTCTATTTCATTTTCCTCTCCTTTGGTCATCTTTTTTTTAAATAAAGTGCTGCGTTTATTGTCTCTGATCACCTTTTCAATTTGATAATCTGACATTTTCTCTCTCATTTCCATTTGCATCTCCTTCTCCTTCCTCCTGAGTTTCTTTAGGTCAACATCATCAGCAAAGAGGCTGTACAGTGGCTTGCTCGTCTGTGTTGTCTTCATATTTGAACTAGTCCCTTCTGTCCTTGCGCTCGCTGAGGTATTGCAAGACAGGACAGACTGAGACTCAGCCCTATGCGTGTCCTGATGGCGAAGCTCAGAGGTAGCAAGAGATGAGCCACTCTGAGCACTGAGAAGAGAAACCTTATCATCATCTCCACGCCTGCCAAGGTCTCCTGACATTATGCTGGAGGCCATTGCAGACGATGGACGGGACAGCATCATGATCTCATTTTGCTTTTGAGCAATGGTTTCACTGACCACGTTAGCGATCCAGTTCTGAATGCTTGCCATGGATATTGTGTCGCCTGGGCCAACTTGGAGATTGGGAAGGGGTATACTTGGCATCTGAGGCTGCATTGCCCCTGTGCTGCTCCTGGGCTGTGATAAAGATGAATGATTTGTCTGCATGCTCAGGGCAGAAGCTGCATCCTCGGCACCGCTTGCAGAAGGCGCTGAGGGCCAGAAAGCTGACAGTGGGATACTCCCACTCATCGTACTGTCTGTCTCCCAGCTGCACATGGACTGGCTTTCTTCTAAAATTTTCTTTGAACGTTCAAGGAGCTCTACACGCCTCTGCTTCTTTTTAGCTGAAGCAGAATCCTCACTTTTGGCAAACTCCACAAATTCCTCCTTGCTTTCACTGCCTACCTTCTTCTGCCGCTTCATTTTCCAAGCCTGGTAAGCGGTCAGATTAATATCTGACAGACTCTTCCCTTCTGTCCCCTCCCCACCTGCCTGGCTGCCATCTTCTGCTGGAGATGGTGCAGAAGATGATGATTCTAAATCCTTCTTGTGAAAGCCAAACTGGATCCTCTTGACCTTCCACCTTTCTAGAGGAGTCAACTTGTCTTTGTTCTTTTGGCAGAAATTGTAAAAGGAGCTACTGTCTGAAAACACGCTCTCCTCATCGACATCCCTCTCCTTTCTTCCTGTTTCTGGGGATCGTGTTTCCCCACAATTTTTATTCTTAGAACGATACCTCTGAGCAGCTTCCTTCTCAATCTCCAGAAGCCTCTGGTTCCACATGTCCCACGTGCTCTCTGAAGACATAGAGCCTGTGCGGCTCCTCCTCATCCTGCTAAAGCTACTGGCTTCCAGCTGTTGTTTTAGGGTTCGGATCTCAAAACTGCTCACACTCTCAACATCACTGAATTCACCTGATTGGTAAGGTCTTCCTCCCATGCTGGAATCTCCATCCTCCTCCCTGGGTGGACCCTCTGTTTGGTATTTCTCATTTCTGCACTGCCAGTCATGGATCCTCTGTTCCACATCCTCCTCAGATTGTTCCCCTTCCTGATCCAGAAGCTTTGGAGATGTTCTTCTTCCATAGTTAACTCCTGGTTCCTTTGCAGGCAGGCCTTGTTTCTTCCTCCATTCCTCATACAACTGTTCCTCTTCCTCCTCACTGATGAGGGTGGAGTGTTTGGAAACCCAGCTACTTTTTCCCACTGATGAAGAGCTCCTAAGACTACCCAGCAGGCTGCTGGTGTCCTCTTCTTCTACTGTGATGGAGTGGGCTTTGGCTCCCATGATGCTTTCTGAGTCTCCAGCTCCAGACAGCCGGGAAGAAGTCCCTGCATGGGCAACAGGACTTTGACTAGGAGTGGCTTCTTCATCTCCGGTATGCTCCAACTCTCGTTCCTCCAACAGTTGCTCATTGAGCTCCCTTAGCTGTTTCAGAAAGCCATCGTTGGGGTAAATGGCACGCTTCTTTCTCAGAGTCATCAGAGCCTCCAGAATGGTCATATGGTGGTAGATCATCAGGTAAGCGGCCACCAGAACAGCTGAGCGACTGATTCCCATTTCACTGCTGACAAGGATTTTGCCTACAGATATTGAATATAAAAGTAATTAGCTATTTCAAATAATACAGAGAGGTTGCTCTGATATGTAGCACAAAAGCATTCTCTGAATAGTGTTAAAAATTAGACAGATTATATGTTTCAGTGACTGAAACCAATGCTAAATATTTGCTAGCTTTACAAAAAGCACATTAGTTTCAAAAGCTGTGGCAGGCACATTTTAAAACAATCTAAATAGTATTTATATTTTCACCTATACACTTCACTTCCCCAAATAATCAAAAAGCGTATTGCAGGTAGTACAAAGCCAAGTGATACAGTATTCTTGACTTGCTGGCTGACTTAGGGTAAGACATTTAAGCTTCCCATGCTTCAGTTTCCCCATATGTAAAAAGGGAGCTATTAGCATTAGCCTCCAGGAAGGTATTGGGAGGATAAGCAAATCACTTAATTCTTTATAAGGCACATTATAGGACTTAAATACAATTTTATATTAATTTAATTATATTTTTGCCAGAATCCAGATCTGCTGTTTTACAAGGTACACTCAGTTACATGTAGGCTGGCTGGAGGCCAGAGTCATATTATATCTCAGAATAGGAGAATGAAGCAACTAGCAGAAGAGAGCTGATTTTGACTCTGACAAACTGATACAGCTGCTCCAAACTACTGGGACCCACTATTCTGTAAACAGTGACTGCAAGAGCTAGAATCAAAGCTGAGGATCTGCTTTACTTCATGGCATTTACACAGAAACCACCTCTTGCAGAAAACTAAGCTTTGGCACAGAAGAATTGTTTTTAAAGTTACTTTTATAGCAAATTACAGCTAAAGAAAAGCTTGTAAATATGAAAAGAGTGTAAATGAGGCTTTGCTAGCTTACAAATAACTGAAATTACTGTTTCAAAATGTGTGATAAACTCCAGTTTAATCAAACTGTTTGCACTGAAACTTAATGACACCAGTTTAAACACCACCTTTCTGACTGCTGCTATGTTACCACAAGTATTTACCTAATGTACCTATCCCTACAATCCCGAAATGTCTTTTACACCTTTCTTCTTTCTTAGTTGCCTTCCAAGTGTTTTAACAGCCAGTAAAGCCTACCTAACAGCTCACCAAAAGGGGGAGATCTCATTCCTCTGCTTTCTTTCAAGGCTCCTCTGTCTCCGTGCATCCTTTCCTGTGTCGGCTCTGGTACTCACCAGGCCCTTTAGTGAGCCAGTTCAGCTCACTAACCCCATGGAAAATCTTCTCTTCCCTGCTGGGCTGTTGTTTTTGCTGGGTTATTGAGTTGAAGGGCCCATGAATGCCAGCAGCAGTAAGCATCTGTACTGTGCCAAGGGTGGCAATGGGAGTCATGAGGAAGAACATAGATGGGTAGAGTGTCCCTCCTCATGTTATTGTTGGTGAGCTATTAAAATTGGCTCAACTTTTCTTGTGTACTAACAAAACTTCTCACTTTTCTCACTGTCCCCTCATTACAGGAGGTAATCTGTTGTCTCTCTACAAAAATGAAATGCATTGAATACATATATAAAGAATATCAGAATATCAGTGATTGTGGTGTTCATTTTCACATTGAATTCCATAAAGGCATTTCTAACTGTCCACTGAAGCTGCAACAAAATGACCAGCATGCACTGAGGGTCCACAGAATAACAGTTGCCATGGAATTGGAGTCCAGCAAATTATACAGTAGCCTGGGTGCAGACATCCAGGGGTTCAACCCAGCTGTTTGGATTGTTCTAATAAATCAGCCTGTTCTTTTGTAGTAAGCATCCTGGCAAAACTGAAACTTGCAGTGTACAGGAATATATCGATCGATATAGTATTATATACTATCAATATAAAAAAATATATTTATTGGAGCAGGGCTTCACCTCTTTGCAATTGTAGGGTACTTTCAAAGCAGCTGAGGGAGGTGGCTCGCAGCCAGTTTGAGGCCAAAGGCATGGGGCTTGCAGCAGGGGCTGCTGGGCTGCCTCGTCTCACTAGTTTGCCCCCTCCGGCTTTGAATGAAGCATGGCAGAAATGGGCAAGAAGTGTTCACCATAACTGGATGCAAAGAACAAAGTATCTGCCTTCTACCCAATTACAAATGTGGCATCAGCTGTTTATCAGAGTAACACTTCTACCCATTAATTCCCAAGCATTCTGGAACCACTGTAATCTTCTCCTCTTACCCCTGTAAGTCAGCAGTGCTTCGTCAAGGAACTCTGCAGCTGGGCGGAAGTGTTTGGAGATATCCATATCTGGAAAATCATCCACTTCAATGCCCAGGTATTGGATATTCAGACCGTTGTAGAAACCTGGTCCTGTGTATACGCCTGTACCATGAGCTGCATTCAAGACATGCGTGATCCCCAGTCTCTTCAAACGGCTTTTGTTCACTGCAACACTTCTTCAGAAATGAAAGAAAGATGTTAGATATCGGTGCTGCTATTTCAGGTAGGAAAGAAGCTGTCTGCTACAAGCGCTACGGAGCTCCCAGTCTGTGTTACTCATCCAACACACAGCTCCACTCAGACCTTAATGTCCTTTGAGAGTTCTACAGGTATTTCTTTCCAACACTCACCAGGAAACGAAAATGAGAAACCTGCACTCACCAGTGGAGCTGCATGCTCAATTTCCACTCCAGCTTGATTTTAAACTCATCCTGCCATCCTACGTTCAAGCTGTTTACTTACTTCCCAATTTTTATCACTCCATAATTGTTGCTTTACACTATATCCCCTTCTAATTCTGTTCTGGTCACTTGCACAGGTGTCTCAGACAGCTGAACCATGGTACAGAAGACCTAACCATTTCCACTCAATATTTGCTACAGCATTTCTTTTTTAACTCTCTTTTACATAACAAAGACTTTAGTCCCAACTTCAGGGCCAAATTCCTATCAGAACAGTATAATTTCGGCTCATTTGCCTTTTCTTCTCCTAAATTGTCAAAGCATCAAAATAGCATAGTAAAGCTGCTGATTCTATTCCAGAAGTATTTACTTTTCAGTGCACAGAGATCTTTGTGAGCATATTCTGAAAAACACTTTGGGGCTCTCTAGGGATGCAAGGTATTAGATGCAGGTAGTACATGTTATGACTTCAATGGTTCCATCTGACCCTTCACTGGGAATCTTGTGCAACTTGATGACAAAAGCTGACACTCACTTTTCTGCTATGAAGACATTAGGCCAGACTTCATCCACAGCATCCCTGGGGGTCTCCAGCCTGTCCTTCACAAGTGCCCTCTGCAAGTCCATCACACACGGTGTGTTAAACAAGCTGGTGTCATCAATCTTCTCCTTAACTCGGTTGTACAGGTCTTCCACCATCAACTGCTGCGCAGACTCTAACATCCTGGGACACACTGAATCTACCTTGCCGTCCTTTGTCTTCAGTTCTGGAATAAACCGACATTGTAACTAAAAGCATGTAAAAACAAAGCAAATATATGACCTGTCATTCTTTGTTCCTGGGACAAGCCTTGTGGCTTCCTTTTTCCCCAGGAACATCACACCGTCCTGCCTGCAATGTGTGCACGTACATGCTTATCCAGCAGGCTCAAGGTAGTTAGTAATCGGAAGAGCGTATTGCACTGTCCTCTCAGTTCAGAGACCCACACTGGCCAAAGGCCTGGGGGTTAAGGGCACACTGATTCTAGCCCCAGAAGAATTCAGTCACTCTCTACAGCTTCCTGAGGAAGAGGAGAGGGAGGTGCTGATCTCTTTTCTCTGGTATCCAGTGATAGGACACGTGGGAATGGTTCAAAGCTGCACCAGTGGAGGTTTAGACTGGACATTAGGAAGCATTTCTTTACAAAGAGAGTGGTCAAACACTGCAACAGGCTTCCGAGAGAGGTGGTCGATGCCCCAAGCCTGTCAGTGGTTAAGAGGCATTTCGACAATGCCTTTAATAACTTGCTTTAACTTTTGGTCAGCCCTGAACTGGTCAGGCAGTTGGACGAGATGATTATTGTAGGTCCCTTCCAACTGAACTATTCTATTCTATTCTATGCTATGCCATGCTATGCTGTGCTATTCTATTCTATTCTGTTTGTTGCAGCGAGCATCCAGCAATCAAACTGTATTCACCACTGCGGTACCTCATTCTGCCACAGATTCGGTGCACAGCTTCAAAGGAAGTCACCAAACCTTGCTGTAAATCGTTATTTCTTTGTGTTTTTCACCTCTACCTCAGGTGGGGTTTTCTCATAAAGGCTTTTTTATCATTTTAGGATCTCCGGATGAGAAAGGCAAAAGAAGTGCAACTCAAGTCTCTATTACTCACATAGTTCTTTTACCCTTCCTCCTCTTACCTTCATTGATTATTTGTTTGGCAGCCACAGCAGATGACAGATGGATTGGCTCCATGAAGATGCTCTCTGTATCAGTGTCCGATATCACTGAATACCTGCCAACCAACCACACTGCCTATTAGGCAAATGCCCTCCACTGGCATCCCATCTCCAGGACTTTAGCCCTTTTCACCCATTCCAGAAGACAGCAGCAGGGAACTGGAGCAGTGAGGATCTTTTGATGGTAGAAGGGAAGCCCCAGCTTTTCTCCCACCCCTCACCCCGACCCTGCTCTCCACCATGGTGGTGCAGGCTTCAAATATGCCTTGGTTCCAGTGTTTGCAGGATATAGACTCCATGGGGAGGAGCCACAGTGGGCTGGGAGTGCAAGAGAATGGACTGGAGCAGTTTTTGGGTAGGTGTCTGGTTTGAGACTGGGAGAGGGATGGATCACAAGGAATAGGCTCACAAGTAGCTCTCACTTAGACAGACAGACATAAACATTGTCCTAACTAGAATTTATTGAGCAATTCAAAACAGATTATGCTAGAAAACTGTTGGGTTTTTTTCCTGTTAGCTGATTGCCTACAAACATCCTTTGAGTTATCACAAGCTGCAATGCAAGCATTAAGATTGAATCCTGTGAATCTCTCCTTCAGTACTCAGTACTTTGGTCACTTCGTAGCATGAATCTGTGGTCAGTCTTTCCACTCACATAGTGTTGTCTAACTGCAGGGCAGAAACAACTATGAAACCCACAAACACCTTTGAAGGGAGCTCTTTGACACACAGTGTGATTTACATAAGTTTTTGTTAAGCAAAAAAAGCCACAATCTTGAAAACAAATATATTTCCATCTAGGTCCACCTGTACAGTCCAAGTAAATCTTCTCATTTAGACCATCTTAACAAAATATTTTACAGAGCTTTTTCCCTGAGGCACACGTGCTACATTTCCCTCCAAAGAGATGGTACAGATCATTAGGACAAGTTTTCTGCCATCACAGAAGCTATCTGGCAATGCAGGCTTGCAGTACTTGCAACACAGTGTTTGTTTTCGTTTAATTAAAGCAGGAGAGGGACCATGATTAATGTGCAGTCAGGGTACAGCAAAGCATCTGGAGAGCTAAACCACTTTCATTCTCCAGAATCAAAATGGAGGGCACAGCCATTGGAAACCGCTTAATGGGCTTGTCTAGGTCATTTAGTTGGGTTCCAGCACTTGTCACCTGTGACTGAAAGTAATCCTTTTCTAGCTCTTCAAAGGAGTTTATGAGATGAGCAACGGGAGTCTCAGTCTCATTTACAGGAGCTGACACAAATTTGCAGCTATGCCCTGCCTGCAATTCCTTTTGCTGTAAAGGTTGCCTCCAAGCTCAATAAAAAGATAACAGTTGGTAATAATCTGCCGCCACAGCCTCAACACATTTTACCTGTAGCTGCCCCAAGCATCCATGAAACACACAGGTGCAGAACTGCCCGAGCCTGGATGCTTCAAGGGCCTTGTTCTGGTTGGGAAGGACATTGCCATTTTGATCATTGCTTTTGGTATTGACAGCAAGAAAAAAAGGAGAAAAAAAAAAAGGGGAAGGGAATGGAAGGAAATGGAAGGGAATGGAAGGGAAGGCAAGGCAAGGCAAGGCAAGGCAAGGGAAAGCAAGGGAAGGCAAGGAAATAAACTGGAGACATGCTTCTGCTCATTTTGAGTGACGGATGAGCAGTAGGAGAGTGACTGACCAAGTTCAATACCTAATTTTACCTTCTGTGAGCTCAGTGAACTTCTTAATTTTTAAATGCATGTAGTTAAATGAAATAAGCACTCTGTCTTCATTTTTCTGCAGTGCCCCACAGTTAATGGGAAACATTTCATAACCTCCTACTTGTTGAGGGCCACTGGGGCAAGTTCTTTTCAAACTCAATCCCTGCTCCCTGCCTTCAGCTAAAGCATCTCAAAGTGTACAGAAAGCCCTACAGAGCATTTTGCTTTAGGAAAAGAGTACAAAGGGATGTATTTTTCCTTGTATTAGGAGAAAACACATCTAATCATGCTTGTTTTGCTTGAGGTAACTCAATTTCTGCTTGCACTGTGACAGCCTCCTGTTCAGTGCCTGAAGCCTGTAGCTAAAGATGGCTCTGAACCAAACCCAAATCTGAAGACCCTCAGTCTTTCTGGGGCGGGGAAAGGCTAATATCAACATTAAAAAATCCACAGGTCCTTATAATGGAGAGAAAGACGGGGCTGAATTTAGGAAGAGTTGAAATCTGGAATAGAAGGTTCAGCATGGGGGTGGATGTGAGAGGATGAGACAGGGAAGAGCAACGATACCACCCCACAGTAATGCTTTCTGCAATTTATCCCCCCTATGCGCGTGTACGCTCTCAGCAGGATGGATTAATTAGCACATCAGTCCTGCCTCTGCAGTCTCTCTCCCTGCTGGCACACTAACCCCCGCCTCCGGGAGAGGAGGGAAGCCCTGGGCTCCACGCTTGATCCCAGTGCCTGTGCAGAGAGGAGGCGGTGGAAGAGGAAGGAAGGCAAGCTGATCTACCGCGTGCTGCCGGGAGGCCATGGCGGCGCCTGCAGCAAGCATACTCACCGGCTGGGCGAGGGGCTGCGGAGATAGTGGGCCTGCACGGCCTTCACGTCCGGTCCCTCATCCTCCTCATCGGGCACCACCTGCTCACTGTCCGAATCTCTGCCACTGGCCATGGCAGCTGCGAGAGGATCCGCTACAAGGGGAGCACAGCAGGAGGGAGGGCCGTTACAGAGGTCTGCGCGGGAGGCCATCCCCCAGCCGTGGGGCGGCGGTGGCAGCAGGGTATGGCAGAAGGGGCTCCCGCACCTTGCTCGCACAACCCTGCGAGCAGCCCTTGCCGCAAGCCAGCAGCACTGGCTCCTCTGCCAGGGTGCCTGCCATTCCTGAGGCCTCATGCAGCTCCCTGGCTGGTGCCCAGCGAGTGTCGATGCCCTTCTTGCCTGTGAGTAAGCGTGCAGGAAGGCCAGGAAGGAAGGGGTGGCGGGGCAGAAACTCTATCCCCAAGCTGGCCGCCTCAGCCTGTGCGTGGTGGCTGGAAGGAGCTGTACACAGCCAGAGCCGGACTGGAAGGAGCGTCGGGGGCAAGAAACATGAGACCTCGCCTCCCCAAAATGAAATGCTCCTAAAGCACAAGGCCGAAGGCGCTTTAAGCCTCAGGACTTTGTCCTTGTAATCCTTTGTGAGGAGGCTGCCGTGGCTGCCCTGGGCACGGGAAAGCGAGGGGGCCATAGCTCGGTTAGGAGCGTGAGAACACAGCAGCCGCCCCTTCCCCGGGTCCGGCCAGAACGACTCCTGCCTCGCCATGCCGCGACAGACGGTGGTGGCTCTGAAAGGCCACAGCAGCCGGCCTCAGGAAGGAGGACCGCAGCAGCGTGCCACCAGCGGGGCTGAGGAGCGGCTGCCGCCCATGGGGCAGTGAGCAGGGAGGCAGGGGAGCAAGGAAAGGGCACTTACCCCCTGTGCCTGGACGACTCTGCTGGGGGTCCCTGCCGGAGGCACGGCAAGGAGTCCAGTGAGGAGGGCAGGAAACCTGGCAGGGAATGGTACTGGGGGGAGAGAAATCAGCTGCCCCCTCTCACTCTCTCTGTGGCTTCTTCATCAAGGGGCAGGACAACTGTCAGCACCAAACCTTTATCAGCTTTCTAAATATAGCGTTGTCCTGACACTGGCTGTTGGAGTGCACAGGGAAAGAATTCAGTGCCTCATAGACGGCAGCTGGTCAAGCACTTAACTCCTTCCCCGCTGTGGGCTGGATCCTCCGATATTTCCCAGTTGCAGGAGGAGCCCAGAGAAAAGCCCAGAGCCAGGGTGGCTGGACCTCCACCTGCAGGGAGCCTCCAGGCAACTGGGACCCCACCAGGCACAACCTGAAATGCTGGTATGACCTCTGATGTCCTTGGGAAACGCAGTGCAGGATGAGCCACTCCAAGCTTACTAGAAGCAAGCTACCTGTCAACTACTTGGAGTTCTGGAAGATCTTTGATATGCCCCGCCCCCCCCAACTTTCTCACCTCTAAATTGCTGAGAGATGGATTTGATGGATGGACTATTTGATGGATAAGGAACTGGCTGGATGGCTGCATCCAGTTACAGTTAACGGCTCAGTGTCCAAATGGAGATCAAGTGGTGTCCCTCAGGGGTCCGCAATGGGACCAGTACTGGTATATCGTCATTAATGACATAGACAGTGGGACTGAGTGCACCCTCAGCAAGTTTGCAGATGACACCAAGCTGAGTGGTGCAGCTGATTTGCTAGAGGGAAGGGATGCCATCTAGAGGGACCCTGACAGGCTTGAGGAGTGGGCCCACGTGAACCTCATGAGGGTCAACAAGGCCAAGTGCAAGGTCCTGCACCTGAGTCAGGGCAATCCCCAGTATCAACACAGACTGGAGGATGAAGGGATTGAGAGCAGCCCTGCAGAGGACTTGGGGATAGTGGTAGATGACAGATTGGACATGAGCTGGTAATGTGCACCTGCAGCCCAGAAAGCCAATTGTATCCTGAGCTGCATCAGAAGAACCATGGCCAGCAGGTCGAGGGAGGTGATTCTGCCCCTCTACTCCGCTCTGGTGAGACCCCAGCTGGAGTGCTGCATCCAGCTCTGGGGTCCCCAGCACAGGAAGGACATGGACCTGTTGGAACGGGTCCAGAGGAGGGCCACAAAAATGATCAGAGGGATGGAGCACTTCTGCTATGAAGAAAGGCTGAGAGAGGTGGTGTTGTTCAGCCTGGAGACGAGAAGGCTCCAAGGAGACCTTATTGTGGCCTTTTAATACTTAAGGGGGCTAATAAGAGAGACAGAGAGAGACTTTTTACCAAGGCCTGTAGTGACAGGACAAGGGGCAATGATTTTAAACTAAGAGGGTAGATTTAGATTAGATATAAGGAAAAAATTCTTTACAACGAGGGTGGTGAGACACTGGAACAGGTTGCTCAAAGAAATTGTGGATGCTCCGTCATTGAAGTGTTCAAGGTCAGGTTGGATGGGGTTTTGAGCAACTTGATCCAGTGAAAGATGTCCCTTGGCAAGGAGGTTGGACTAGATGATCTTTAAAGGTCCCTTCTGACTCAAACCATTCCGTGGTTCTATGATCGTATGATTAGCTGATTTTTGTTCTTGAAAGAGCTAGGACTGAGGTACACTATGTCTTCTCTGATGCCTTTTCAAAGAGGAAACCTCCAGTACCCATCTCTTGACTCCCCAGCAAAGCTCATGGGCCAGGCTGGTCCGAGGCAGAACCAGAGGAAAGCCTAAGTGCTATTTACCTGTAACGGGGGCTCCAGTTCTGAGTCATTCAATGACATCCCACTGTTGATTCCTTTTGCAAACAAACAAGCAAACAAGAAAGAAAGTGGAAGAGAACTGACCTATCTCATACCACAAATACCTTTGCTGCTGCATCATGCTGGGCAGGGCCTGCATACCCCCCTTCTTACTTGAGTGCTGCATCCCCACGTGGAGATGGGGCCACATCTGCAGGGATGCCACATCATGGCAGGGAAAAGCCATGAAACAGGCACTCAAGTCTATGTGCTCATAGCCTAGACTTGTGTTAATACAGTTACTGGGGTGAGCAAGCAGGAGCAAGAGAAAGTGGTATATTGAATCTCAAGTGTCATATCAAGGGGAGAAATGGATTATTGATTACAGGTTTGAAGAGATCCTAATGGTTTCATGTCCCAAAAGAGGATGAATTGTGTTGATCCTACAGCTGCCTCCTCTGGGCAATGCAATTTTTAGCCACTTCTGCAATGCAGTGCCACATGTGCTCTTGTTAATTACTGCTAATTAAGGCAGGAAGTGATCTAAAGACATTTGCCTATGGACTTCCTTATTATTGGAGAACAGAGTTTTCAAAGGACTTAAATGTTGTGGGAGCACATATACCATTGACACCCAATAAAAACTGATGCTTTAAGTCACTGACCTGTTTCTGAAAATCCTGTTCATGAATCTTTAGGATACAGCTGAAACAGGGGATGATGGCTAGACCTGAAAGCCCTGCCATGCCCACCACAACCGTTCACACGTAGAGATGCAGACAGGATCGCATACGTTGCAGACTTGTGGAGAATACGCAGACAGCAGGCAGCCTGACAGCTCTTTTTCACTGCTTGTTACAGGTTGTTGCTTTAGGGGATCAAGATGACAATGCAGAAGAGAGGCAAGGATGCTAGAAATACTTGATAATGAATGTATGCACATGCAAACATAGCAAAAAGTAACAAGCTGCAAGTGGCTGGGCATCTGTCATTGGTGATTAATATATCCATTCATAGAATAACCCGAACTGAACATGGCCAGGTGCTGTCCTCTTAGGTGGGAAAGATGGGATCTTGATGGAAGGTTCCTCTTTCCCTGTCTTAACAGGAGTTACTGTCATTTATAGTGTTAGCACTATGCTACCTATGCTTAATCCTCATTGGCTTTTACAGGTGAGCCTTATCAGAGTATGTATTTTTAGCAGGACAATGAGGCCACCCTAGTTTTGTATTAAAGCTTTTCATGTCAATGGCAGTTTCATTTAAATAAGCTAATAATATCCCCTAAAAATCCTATATATCAGCAAAAAGATTCCCCAGAGCTGCAGCCATCAGCAAAAATAAGACTTTAAGGTTTTGCATTGCCCATGGGTGAGTCATGAAGAAGTCGATGTGTGTCAGCCTATGCTGAGACACAGGCCTGCGTTACCCTAAGTATGGCCATGGCAAAGCTTTGGCAGTGTCTATGGCAGTTCTTTTAGCTGTGGTGCCAATGCCTGTGAGTTTTGGCAGCTCACACTAGACAGGGAAAGAAAGTCAACCCAGAAACAAAACTAAAATCTCTTAAAGTTGCCAGCTGTCCCAGTCTTTCTGATTGGGCAGCTCTACCAACTTCTTACACATAAACTGTACATTTGCCTCCTGCATTTATCAACAGTTCCTGAAGCCCATAATGAGAACTGTCAGGGAAAAGTAACAGGATATAAATGCCTAAATACCTTTTCCAATCTAGGCCTAAAAAACTAACAAAAGTAATAAATAAAGTGCATCTAAACAAGTGTCTTAATATCAGATTTATGTAAGTATCAGGTGTTGAAGCATATGCTCTCTGTGATACCTAGGAAACCAGTCGTACTCAGCTAAGTCTCCAAAACAACAGAACATTATCAATCTCAGCACCAACTTATTTACTTGTAACACAACTGAGTGACAGAGGCAGGGTAAAACTGTTCCCACAGTGAATCGTTTCCACACCAGTATTTCCACATGGACACCAGTTAAGGCAGCCTATCCAAGTTACGGACCGTGAGATGAGATCCAGTGCCTGTCCCTCCTCCCCAGCGCAGTGGAACAAGACACATGCCAATACGCTTGGAGAGGACGCACCTTGTTACTTTTACAGTTAAATAACAAATTTATGTGAAAATAGTGCATTTGTTTCCAGGTTAACATACAGTGCTTAATCTACATACCATCTTTTGGACAGTAAGGTTACTAAGCTCAGACCTGTTTTAGGTATTTGAGGAACTACGGTTATAGGCACTGTTTTCAGCTTAACTCTGCAAGTTCTCTCTATTATAGGTTTTTTACTAGCCAGTTGCTGAAGTTAAGAAAAGAGACTAAACCTCATGTATTTCCACAAGCAGTGGGATTAACAAGCCTGGTTTCCAATGGACGTGTGTCCTGCACTCCAGGTGCCCCAACACGATAAACATCCCTCACAGAGTCATCAGCTCTTGCCCCCATGACTTCTCACTATACCGTATTTCCCTATCTGCCAGGCGGCACAGGAGATGAGACAGACCGTGGTTAGGTGCATCGGTTGTGCAACCACAGATTCTTGGAATGGAAGACAATGATTAATGCCTAAGAGGTACCATTAATTTAGAGTTCTCTCTTATCCCAACTGGTTGGGATTGCTGATTTTTATGAGACTGAAAGGAAATTCCCATCTTTAGGATTACTATTCATCTGTCAAATTTAGCTGAAATCAGTCAAGTGGGTTTTGAAATTGTTGGGGAGAAGTTGTATGAATGATAGTGAAAGTCTTATTTCTGTGAGGAGGATAACGGCAAGCTTACCAAGTTGGTACAGTATCTGTCAGGGACTGTAACCAAGTTCTTTCAGTGAATACTCAAAGCTATTATTTACAGAACTGAGAATTAGCACAGGAAGTATAGGCAGATGGTGTACAGTGATAGCATTTCTGTCACTATCTCTGTTCATCAGATTCAGTTAAAATATTAAATGGAAGCAAAATCAAAAGTGTGGAAGCTAGAGTAAAGATCCTACATGTCTTTCCCTGGAGGCTGTGGGATAAAGTCACAAAGATCTTGAAGTTTTTAAAGGAGGTAAAAATTTAAGAACCTCATCTTTGTGGGGAACCTCATCCTTGTGGGCTCCAAAGAGGAGAAAGGAGACTACTGACCTTGCTCCAGTTTTGTTTACATCTTAAGTCATTTGTAATTAGTATTTAGAGGTTAGCAAGCTGTTTTTGAAAAAAGGCTCACCTCTTTTTACAGAGTCCTTGCCATCTCCTAATGCCTGCAGCCTATCAAAGATGAGACGCATACAGCAGGACGGATTTTTCTACTGGCTGTCCTCACTTGGAAGATTGCCAAAGAATACAGTTTCTGTACTTTGATGTGCTTTAATTTGTTTTGTGCTAGCAATTTGTTTGAAGAGAACTGAGGTTATATATCAATCACAGAAGTATAGATTGTCTTTTCTATCAGAGGGATTGGGTTTCCAGTCACTCATAAGTTTTATTGTCCTGGAGGTGTTTTGAACAACTGCCATACAGACAAAAAGGCAGTCTTTAGTGTGGCTTTTGACAGGCTTACCGTGCAAGTATGGGGTCAGCACAAGATCAAGATCCAGATCCACTTTATTGGACTAAACACAGGTATCTCTGCTGTAGACACCCACTCTTGAGGTAGCCTCCTTCAATAATCAAAACAGAGTTCATCAGTATTATCGCTGCAATGTGAGTATGATTCATTTCATCGGAAAATGATGTCTGAAGACATGAAGTCCCCATCTAAGATGCCTAAAATGATCACTCACACTCTAAAAGTGACTTTGTCTCTCAAATGTCTAGAAATAGAGCATAGATGACTATCCCAGATGGAGACATCCCTTGCTGCCTATTGGCAGTGAAGAGTTTAAAAGACATCCTAGCCAGCTGCACTCAATTAAATGTAATGTCAGATATTTGCCTGAGCTGCCATCAGTCCTCCTTTTATTCTTCAATTATAGTAGCAGTTATTTGTGCTTTCCAAGTGCCCATCCGGAATGTGTGAGCAGTGGCTGGACTTTCACTGCGCATGCCTCAACAGATACGTAGCTAGCATGCTACAAGCCATTGATCAGTTTATCTAACAGCCTTTTTCAGCGGAAAGGTAGAAAGTACCTTTGGTACATACAGCCACACACTGGGACAGCTGAACAGTACGCATAAGAGCATAAGAACATGGGCTGAGATACATCTCACTTATATTTAGATAACCCATTAGTCATCAAATTCTCATGAATTACATATTCTTACAGGTATTTAAAGTACGTGGAGTTAAGCACTTCAGTTCCTTAAAGCCTGGATGCAGGCAGCTGCCTGCATTGTGAAGCACTTCAATACCTTTTTAACTCTGGCCCTAGACTCCCTTAATAAATACTTAAGATGAATGAAGCTTGTCAACCTCCCCTAGTTACGCGTCATCAGATGTATGACTTCAGTTGTTGTATAGTGTACTCCCAGTCGCCGCACCCTTCGGTCTGCATCTTGCTTTATGTGCCTGCCTATTAGGAGAGACTGGAAAAGGCAGTTTAATTGGGGAAGAAAGTTCACAACTGGGGAAGGAGTTCACAAGTCTCCTCTCTGCCCCTAGGCAGAGAGCAACAAGCAATGTCAAAGCCTACTGGTGATCTGGCTTGTCATTCTGCCTGGGAGGGGAGTGGCAGACCGGAGAAGCAGCACTTTAAAAGAGACTGAGGAAGTGAACCTGTGATGCCACTGTGAAGCAGCCCTTCGGCTAAAGCCAATTACCTACCCAGCCACCCAGAGGTTACTAGGAAGAGCACCTTGAGGTGAAACAAAGGAGAGATGAGGAGGACGGCAATGAAAAGACTTTGGCTGTTCATTTTCAGTGCAAGTGAGTACTAATTTGGTTATGTCCTCAAGGGTTGGGTAGAAGGAAAGAGCACTACAAAGTCCAAGTATTCCATTGGACTTTGTGTGTTTCTTTTTTATTAAGTAAAAGTTCCTTCATGTTTATGATCAGGCAGGTGTGTTTACCCTCTCTGTGCTGAATGTCCAGACTCACAGGCATCTCCTAAAGATGCAAGATAGTGTTAGGAACAGGAAAAGAAGGCTATTCTTCATAAGGCTGGAAAATATTTTTTAAAAACAGTTTTAATGGATTCCGTTAAATACAGTGTTTCTCTCCGAAGAAGGAACTTCCTCAACTGGAAGTGGAAAAGTCCTTGCGTTTTATTCTTTTCTACATAAATCTGCATGTAGCGTACGTCTCTGTAAGTTTAAATCCTACTGTTTATATGTACTTCGATACAACTCATGATCTTTATATATTATTCACACCAAGGGGATGCACAACAATCCCTACTAATGCGTATAAATCAGCCAGCTCACTCTTGACCTTCGTCACAGACTTGCCCTTTCTCATCCTGCCTTGCAGAGCCTGCAGTCTCAGTTCCACTGCTTTTTGACTTGTCTCGTCTTCTCATACCAATACTCCTACACCTTCTTCCAGGCTTCAAACAAAGCTACACACGTGGAAATCGCTTGGTTTTTTCACCAAAAATCCTGAAAACTTCACTTCAACAATAAGACCCACGAGAGGAAATTCACAAAGTTTAATGTAATTAGACAAAGTGGATGTGCTCCATATGCAACAAATGGGACCTGGGTCATGATTTGATGATTGTTATGTAAATTGCGTAATGCCATTGGCATTCATTCTCCTTTTTCATTATTCTCACCTTTCATGCTATCCAAATTATAGATGGGAAACTTTTCAGAGCACAAATATGTATGTTGGGTGAAGCTTTTCTTGCCTATTTGGGCAGGACTCAAATGGTAATAATTCAGTGCTAAAATACCGGCCTGTCAAAAACATTTTGAGAAGGTATAGTAGATCCCTGCACTGCACCAGAGTGGAGAAACTTCACAGCACATGGCAGTGCAGTGTTGGGATGCCACAGCTGCCCTGAATGAGCTGCATCAGGATCTCAGCACAGGCTGACTTTTTCTGCTGTACAGCTTTTCACTGCAGTTGTGTGAATAACTGGTACTGTGTACTGGCTGAAGGAAAAGGCTCTAATGGTCATTCTGAGTTAAACAAAATATTTAATTTTAATGCAAATTTCACATTTAAGAGGTTTCCCCTCACCCACGTTGGAATTAAATTTCAGCTAAATTCTGAGGTTAAGTATTGAGGAATTAAAAGTTGGAGCATTTCCTTGTAAAAGTGAAGTAACACATTTCCACTTTTCCTACTTTTCTCACTAACCAAATCTACCAAGACAAATCAGCAATAATAATTTTGCTTGATCAGAATCTCAATTTTTTCAGCAAACAAAATATTCCTCTAATTGTGTCCAGCTCTATTAATTGCCCTTCATTCTGTTTTGATTAACACTTACTCAGTAAGGAATGTGAAAGTAGACACGTCACTTTGATTTTCTTCTTCCTTTGTACAAGTACAAATGTTTAAGTTGAACAGAGGGAGATAAAACCTTTCTCAATTTCTTAAAATGTTACAGACATGCTAATTAATAACAAAAAAAAGTAATTCTAAAGCTTAAATCTAGGTGACGCCATCTCTCTAGTACTATATACGCTATTCGTCCTCTCTCCTTTTCTGAAGTTCTTTCAGAATTGTCTCTCTCCTCCCTTCAGCAATACTTTGAGTAGATTGTCTTCTCTCAGAAAAAAAACTCAACCCCTGAAGAATAAACCCCAATTTCTAGACATGCTGACTGTGACTACCTGGCTGTTGGTGACTTTGTGAAGAAGTGAAATGTGGTGAGAAGGGGGAAGGCGGAAATCAGCGTGAGTAAATGGCGTCCCAGAATGAAACCGTGCAGCTTCCCCGAGAGCCAGAAGGAGCCCTAACAAGGGAAGGACTGGGAGCCAGAAAGAGATGTCGTGAGTGAAAAATGGGAGAGCATCAGAAGAAGTCAGGCATTAGGGTGACAGCAACAGATGAATAAGCCGTCTTGCTTGCTACGGGCTGTGTCTCTTGGTTCAGCTGTTCCCTGACTCTGCACTGAAGACACCTTTGGAAAAAAACAAAGAAAGATCTCATCTATTGTAGGATTTGAGCCGTGCAATTGGAAGAAGGAAGAGCACTTGTGAGGGGAAGCCTTAGGGTTGGGCAGTCTCTTCTCTGCCTCAGGGCTGTTAATGACCTGTCAGTGAACCCTGGCCTGGTGGAACGTTTCTGAGTGGCAAAAGAATCAGGAAATGCGGTTTGCTCCATTTCTTAGTAGATAGTGGTGCTTTTCACCTAAATGCAGGAAAGCGTCTCTATCCAGTCGCAAGAGGCAATGAGAAGGCTTTCATAGGTGTCTCATACAGAAGGCACAATGAAAAACACAGTCAGAAAGAGTCCTGGGGCTATGTAAACAGGGCCCTTGCATGGGGTGCTCCATAGCAGGGAAAGACCTGGGAGTGGCTGCAATAAAACCATGCTAGAAATACTTTGCCCTGCTGTTTTCCTTCTCATGGCTCTCTGTAGCTGTAAATGAATTTATCCTCGAGAGAACAGAAACCACTACTACCATGCCACAGAGGAAGAGACTAAAACGCACGCTTAACTAATTAACTGTACAAGACCACAGAACAACTCAGTTATGGGATGGGGAACGCAGAATGGTGGGAACTTCGGCTAGAAGCATCCTGCTGTGGTCACACAGCTGCCTCTCCTTACCAGGATGCCAATAAGTGCAAAAGGCAGTCTTTGTACTCCTGCTGAAAGTGTCTGAAGCTGCTTCTGAAGACAGCTGTGGAAGGGAGGGCATCCCTGCCTGGCAGCAAGGAAAGAGGGGTGCCAGGGAGGGAAAGGCTTGGCTGCTGTGAAAATTCCCATCAAACTCCTCTCAGGAGAGGGAAGATGCAGCAGTTCTGTAAATGTAGGCCATTTCTAAGAAGAGACTTGAAGGACCATTTGCTATGGAGAACAGACTGGATCCAGGAAGCTGTTACAGAAGCTTTTGCCTCTCCCAAGGGGGAGCAGATCCCCGTGCCAACTGTCCCATGTTACCCTGTGCAAGTACCTGAATTGCTACCAGCAGGTTCCTAGTGCAGTGACAACAAAACCTTTTGGGTCCCTGCACTGTTATTTTCTAAGGGACACTATCATTCACTGCTGTTATAGTCAAGGATCTGGTAGTGCTCAACTTGCCAATGGCTTACTCTTATTGACCCAATATGCATGTGGCTGTGGTCTTTTCCTGACTAAAAAAGCATGTATTCACAATCCATTTGCAACTCAAGGTGGAATCTAGATGTCCTTTGTTCTCTCCCTTACACATTAGATTTCCTTATGGATCTAATCTGGACAGAGATACGGCAGAATGAGGACCCAAAGCTTGCTAGAGGGCAACTTTTCAGTCAAATCCTCTCTGGAGGACACTGGCTCAGCCTGGTTCTTTCAGAAGCAAACCTTCACCACCGCACACAGCGTGCCCAGGGAGAGCATACATCTCTGCCCTCCTCCACCTTCCTCCTTACTGGGCCATGTTCCTCTTTGCCATGGGAGTGCCTCTAAGCAGCACTCCCTTTCTTGCCTCCCTGCACTCTCTTTAATTGGTTTCAGACTTAGATTTTTTTCAGATGATTCAGTGCCATAAAAAAAACAAGCAAAGAAAACAAAACAAAAAAAAAACGCCCACACAAACTGTAAGGAGAAAGCAGGTGTTTTTAAACATAGGTTCCCACAGGCATGAAGGTCATCTATGGCAGGGCAGAGGTAAACCTCCAGCCCAATTCTGAGAATAACTACGACCTGCCACTAGCTAATGCTTGGGTATGATGAATTAAGCATCAAGTCAAATGGAATACAGCGTACAAGAAACACCTACCCTGTGCCCTGCATGCTTCACCAGGGCGCAGAAGGATTTCTGTTTTATTCAACTCTCAGCTATTCCCGTGCTCTACAGGCAGGAGCTACAGTTCTTGGAGAAAGGTGACTACTACCCTACTCATTGTTAAAAACAAATAGCTATTCTTCTCTTGTTTCTTTCAAGCTCTCTTTGCTTTTCTAGGTTTTTCTCTTTTCAGGGCATTACATGAACAGGTTTTGATTCCCTAGCGCAAAATGTCACTTCTCTATGGACTTAGATTGAGGCAAGTTATTTGACAGTTTTCCTGATCCCTGAAATTTGACAATATCAATTTGTTAGTTTAGCCTGAATCCTTAAGACTGCTGATGCACTTGTATTATCTGTTTATCTGTCTCCCTCTGTACATTTGCAACTGTCAAAGGATGTCAGTCATACTGAAAGAGGGCTCAGAAAAAAAAAAAATACATCTTTATAAACTCCACGGCAATGTCTGTCCAGGTAAAGAAGAGGGAAGCGAGGAACAGAAAGCAGAGTTTAGCTCTTAGCCATCCTGTGCAGCAGCTTCCTATAGTCAATCAGCCACAGCACAGATCACCTCTTTCTCGGTGGGGAATGTCATGGATGACAAGAGGGGATGTGGGGTTAGTGTGACATGTAAGAAAGCCAGACAGACAAAATGTGGAATCCAGATGTTGTTAATTTTGCTGATTGCAGAATCTGTTCTCTTCCTAGTTCTGGTGACTGCTCATGGCCTCGTTGTGGAAGCACCTGCCAAGGAAATACAGGTGGCACGAGGGAACAATGTTACTCTCCGCTGTCATTTTAAAACTGAGGCTCTTATTGACTCAAGCGACATTGTTGTCTGGAGGAAAATCAATGCCGTGGTAAATCAAGATGCATAAAGAAACATACGATAGGGCATCCAAGAGGGGGTGGGAGGGGAGATGGAAGCAGAACCGTGGGTGGGAATGTGTGTTGGAAGAAAAAGATTCCTTCAAGACTTTCTTTAATCTCATAACTATGCAAACAGAAGCTCTGATGCTAGATGCAATTTATCCCAAATCTATTGCATGATACTAGGCAAGCCCCCATCCTTCTCTTTTCTCTCTCTTGGTCTTGCATCTGTGTATTGACGATACATCGCTGTATGTACTGTAAGTTTATTAACATATGTGAAATACTCAGATACTTTATAAAAAGATACGTATATTTTAAGTATATATATTATACACATTTTTATATATATACATATCATTGATACTATATAAAAAGTTTTAAGTTGATGATAATAGTACATGGAGAGATTCTTGAGGTCTCCTACATTCACATGGAGTATTTGAGGGTAAAGAGACCTCTCAAGTTCTCCTTGACTTCTTGGGAATTAGTGAGAGAGGAAGCAGCCTTTGGAGATCTCCTTGCAGCAACTTCCAAGGGTTTCTTCTCTGAAGATCCTTGCTGGATGAAAGCAAGGGAGTCTGTGTAATCATAGGGGAATTTGATTGACATATGGATCTCAGACAAGTCTCACAGTGTCCTGTCATGGAGAGGAAAGGTGAATAAGCTGCAGCAAAAGAAATCAGTTGTCTCTGACTTCAAATGAGGTGGGAGAAGGGGATTCCAGACAGAAACTCAGATCCTTTTGAATTTCTATGTTTTTCTTGGCTTTTTGGCAAACTGGGGCAGCTTAGGGCCCTCTTTTCCAACTGCTGTTCTCTTAAGAGTGAGCTAACCCATTGAGTTAGGTTGTAGACTCACACAGAAGAAACAAAGATTGATCATTTTCCCTCCCTCTCTATTAGGATGATGTTGTCACTAGGTATTTTGATGGACTTGTACAGTATGGCAAGGGCTATGAAAACCATATACAGTTTAGTGGTGATGTAAACAAAGGGGACATCAGTATCACCGTCAATGCAGTGACCATGGAAGACAATGGGACATATGCATGCAGCGTTCGTCTACGGAATGACCCTCCCAGGAAGATTGCAACCTTGGCTCTTTCAGTCCTTGGTAAGCACGATGGAGACACCACCAGATCCATTAGATAAAACACTGTCCTTCCCCTAATATCCACATTGGTTTATACAACAGATTTTGTAACAGAAAAAAAATTTCCAGGAAGTCATCATCCACAATTCCATCTTTGGTCTTTTCCTACTACTGTGGAAGTAGGCTGGAAGGCTTAGAGCACCCAACTCCCTTACATACCTGAGTGTAGAAAACAGTCTTCAGAGTTGTACAGTTCACTTTCCTAATAACCCTTGCCTCATTACAGGGCATTCCTTGTCCCCCCTGTGGCTTGTCATACTCCAGTTATCAAAGGAGCAGTTACCCAACACTATTAAACCTATCCCAGAAAGCATCTTACAATTCCTTCTTGGCTGACCCGTGCCAAGAAGGGAGAAACAAATTACAGACAAGTTCACTCCAGTTCCTTTGAGAAGAAGGTGGTAGGTTTAAGGCCAGCCTCTTTAGCAAGAATAAAACCCACAGGTGCAGGAGATTGGTTGAAACAAAAAATTACTTCTGATTACTAAAATTCCTTCCTTTTTTCTTCCTTCAGTTGCACCATCCAAGCCAGAATGCAAGATTTTGGGGACGGCAGAATATGGACAGACAATCAATCTGACCTGCTTTTCTCATGAGGGCTCCCCAAAGCCCAGATATACCTGGCAAAGCTTCAATGTACAAAATGAGCCCCGTGTACTACAAACAACAGAAGGTATGGGAAATTCAAAGACATCAAGACTCTGTAGCTCTCTGTAGATCAGGGTTAGAAATATCTTGAAATACAAATACAAAAAACACACTTAAGACTTTTTCTAGGAAGTTTTCTGACCAGGATTTTGAAAAGTTGTCCTTTTGATACAATACACACTCACAAGTAACTTCACAGGGGGAAAATGACTATTACCTGAAGTAACAACGGTCAGTAAGATTTTCACTTCAGCTCTCACCTGGCGAGAAAGCTGGCTCACTCTGGAAGCAGCCAGAAATAATTAATTCTCAGTTGCTGGGCGTAAGGGGGGCACAGCATGAGGAATAACATCGAGGTTTCTAACTGGTGTGTATTTACATCTCGGCTCGCTCGACAATGACCACGTCACTTTCTGTGGTGAAGGCAAACAATAGTTGGCTCTGGAAGCTACTTTCCTTCCAGAGAGGACTCCTCACCTAGAGAAAGGTGGTATCAGAAAGTTACACCAGTCCTGCTTTGAGCATAAAAGAGGCTTCTGGTTCTTTAGGACTGTCACACAGGCCCCAGTATTTTATTTGCTTTCATTTTAAGTCAGAATCTGGGGAAAAAAAAAGGGAGAGGGAACTGAATTTCCATGACAGGACCTTTTGTAGAACTACTCACACAGAAATGAGGGTTTAATAGTCTTTGAAGTGTAGTAGTGACAGAGGACTGATTTATTCCTTTAAACAGCTTTGTTTCTTCCTGGTATGTTCAGCTCCAGAAAGACTGGGTATCTGAACCTACCCTTTTTGGTTTAAGTTGTTGTAGCATCGCTAAGGAGGTATACTAAATATGATCAGACTCGATAGGATATTCAACACTCACTTGCCGATTCTTGCATAAATCATGCAAAAGATGAAACGTCACCACGGACACAAACCTTATACATTTGACTGGCCACTAAGTGGTGCCAACGCATCACGCACAGCCCTGAACATACCGGGATTTGTCCTCTTATAGCAGCAGCTGCCGGGTCATCCTGTTCTACCCCGGGACAGGAGTCTCTTCTGATCCATTTCCACATCGCTTCTGTTTTCATCAGAGCACCCATGCCCAAGTAGTGTGCCGACTGCCCCCTTCTGCCCTGAGCTGGCTGGATGCCCTACTGTCGCTACAAGCAATTTCTTTCTGTGCTAAGCAAGTCCCAGTTCTGCAGAGTGTGCAGAATCCCCTTAGGAGCCACTCCAAAACTGATAGTATCTGACCCGCATTTTTCCCAATTTGACTCACCAGTCAAGTACTTTTGATTTAATATAGGAGGATTTACAGTCCGGTAATAGACTGCAACTCTGAGAGCTATAAACATCACACTGCAAAAAAAAGTGAAGTAAGCACGGACAGTATGAAGAGACTACAAAAAAAAAAAAAAAGCATGCTCTTTTACTATCAGTCGCTAGGCGCCAGCAGAGACTAAAGAGAATCCCAGTCCCACGAGTGGCCTGGAAAGAAGTGAAATCTCATGGAAAATAAAACAGGAAAGTCACCGAAAAGTATTCAGTCTTTTGTTTTTAGAGCAGGAATCTGGACCTTAATTAACAGATCACAAGCAAAAAGCATGGACTATACATAGAAATGTCAGCTGGAGATGTAACAAACAAAAACTGACTGCTTGAGCAGACAGAGCTAAGCTTTAGTACATGGTTCTGAGCTCTGTTGGGTTGGACAGAAAACATCAGTGTCACAGCAATACCATGTCACTGCATTTCTTTTCCTTCATTTATTTTCACAGCCTGCATGGCCTCTCCATGAGTAGAAAGCTATTTTCCCCACTGCTAAACAATTCAGATCTGAAATCCTAAGAGCTGGAGGAGTGAAGAGTTTTTTGTTGTGTTACGAGTTAATTCATCAGATGGCCAGTTCTCAAAGCCAGATGCTGGTTTGGGTCATCTTATATTTCTGAGCAAAATCCAATGCAAAAAAAGCTTTCACTAAGCACGCGTATTTCCTTACCCTCCACCTACAATTTTCTTTCGAAAAGGAATGTTCAAAGGCCACGTGTTCCCTGTAACCAAAACAGCACACTTCCGTTTGTCCTCCCACAAATCACGCTAAAACCTAGGGACTAGCATGGCAGCTCCTGAGCAAGACAGAGCAATCCATCAGCTTTAATAACCTCTCATCACTCCCGCTGCCCTGGGCTAGAATTGAAGGGCTGCTGTCCCCACTTCCTTCCCTGCTTTAATTCTTTTCTTTTTTGGGCTGGATTTGTGTTTCGCAACAGGGGAACAAATAACTCTGAAGAACATCTCGGCAGATACCTCTGGCTTTTACATCTGCACTTCAACAAACATTGTGGGAAAGGAATTCTGCAACATGACAGTCAGCGTTGTGCCACGTAAGAGACGGAGTTGCTTACTAGAAGAGCAGTACCAGAGAAAGTACCCTAGCTAAGTAGCAAAGGATTAACGGATGCAATGCAGACAGAAGTATAAAATTCTGCTTTCTTTCAAAAAAATAGCACACTTTTTTTACCTTTAAGACAGATTCTCTGCATTGGTTTACATGCTCATAGAGCACTCGTCAACTCATAGGGTTAGTTCACAGATGACAAAAAAATGTGTAGAGTGAGCCCCCAAAGTCTGAAACTAAACTGTATCAACAAAGTACAGCAGTTGTTCAGATCCAGGGGCCCCTCTCTATCACTATCTAACTAATTGCTCCTGCAGACTTATCAGCTACCCAGTACAGAATTAATTCCAGTTGCTGTAGTCAAATAAACGTGGCTTCCACTTAGTCTGGATCTGGTAGTGAGATCTGACATCTGGTGGTGGGATTTGAAGTCCAGTGATTGTGCTGATTGCATTTGATATCATTCTCACTGCAAAGGGGTAAATCTTTTCTTCCTGTATAGCATCCATGAACATAGCTCTTTATGCTGGCATCATCGGTGGAGCTGTTGCTGCAATTATAGTTATTGGCATTTTAGCCTATTGCTGCTGCTGTCGGGTGGAAAAGGACAAGGACTATGAGATGACGTAAGTACCTTACTCTAGAAAAGTGAATGGAACATACAAAGGGTTCACATTCTCCCTCTGGCATCAACGTATGGAGTGCAAAGCACAGGAGAAAAAAGAAATCAAGGAAAGTGTGCACTGCCTTCTCCTTTCAGTTTCTACCCTATTGGCTCCCATCTCTTCTCACAGAATATGCCCAGTATTACCAGACACCTTTGTGGTCTCTGGGGTAGAACCAAAACATTCAAACCTTGGAAATGAATTAGCAAGCCCAAGTCAGTCAAGCGTGCACAGCTACTTGATAAGCAAAGCCCAGACAATTTCTCATTTCTCAGAGTCCCTATAGCTGTTTCTGTCCTTGTTAGCCTAAATCACCATGAGGCTCTGTATTCAGAATTATCACTCCAAGGTAGAAACCTTTTGTTTATTCTCATGATGGAAACAGACCACTGGAAGAAAAGTGGGATGAGAAAAGAGACACCAGTCACCCTTTCTCTACATACATGCTATGGAAAAAAAAGTAGCTCACGCACCTCTGGCATCACCAACAAGACTTAATTTATGGAGTTCAGTTTGGTACGCTTCCAGGTCAGCTTAGAGCAGTCTAAAACCATTCTAACTCAAAACCTCTTCAGTAAAAATTCTAGCTGGTTTTAATTAACATTTCTACTCCTGAACAATGTTTTAGGGTGCAAGAAGATAGAAATGAACCCCCCAAGGAGACACTTACAAGGAATCAGAGAGCAGAAGAAGATGTTGAAGATGAATGAAGAAAGAAGCAGGAGGCCAATGCATTTCTTCAGGATTTGCTGAGGCACAGACACCACTGTAGAAAAGAAATCAATCCCTCTTTCTTACTGCAAGAAGGTTTTTTTGAATAATAAAATGAAAGCTAATAGCTCTGCCTTCAAGTTCTGGGAGAGAATATCCTTGTCTCCCTGGAAAGAAGTGCTTAATGTACAATGAGTACTAACACATAACCATAAAAATGCATGTGAAGCACTGTTTCACCCAGTCATCCAAAAATAACCAGTCTTCTCGACTTCCCACTTTGTGGAAAAAGAAGCTAGTCGGGTCTATTTGGAGAACAGAGTTGTTGCTCTATCCCCAGATCCATAGAAGGTTTCAAGGTCACCAACTGCAAGTCATCGAGGAAGGGTGGTCTTGTTTATGGTGTCATGCAAATGTCACAGCTTACAGCATTGTCCAGTATAGAAATTATTTTATGCAGACCAAAGCAAGCCGATTTTTAAGGACATTTTATTAAACGTGTTCTTTGTATATATTATACATGCACATACAAATAAAAATATGGAAAAAAAATCACAGATGACCAATGAAAGTCTCCTGTTTGGAACAACAATGCATACTAATGGACTGGATAAGGTAAGAAGTTAGATGGATTTGTAAGCAGCTGATAAGATCTAGAAACAGTCTAGTAGCCTATATACTGTCAGATTCCTGAACTTCTGAGTTCCAGCTCAGAGAGTTCCTAAATACTAATTTTCATTACATTATCCTTTCCTCCTGACTGTTGCATGGTTAAGTCAGAAATAGTCCATTGCTCCTGCTGGTGCTTCTGAAAAAATGACAGTGCGAGAGCACGTACATGGCAAGTACATCTTTAATAAAAAGAAGAAAACAAAAGAAAAAAGGAGGGAAAGGAGGAAAAGTACCTTTTTATTCAAAATGGTAACAACTTAATCAGAAGCGCTGTATGTGCAAAACGTGTGCAAATGTGGAGAGAACTCCCATCACTAGTACCTTATCTTTGGAAGAGAATGGACTGTCTGTCCAAAAGACTGTCAATATGGTATTAAAGCTAATTAAGACCTGTTTGTTTGGGTTTTTAAAAAAAAAAAAACATGTTCAATAAATGACACTACAATATTTATCCTTTCAAAGCTCTCTATTGCATCTTCAAGTTCAGGAGTTTCAGAAACTCACTGCAATGCCTCCCACATACCCTTTACCCTCAAGTAGTTACCTTTAAATCTGTAGCAACAATCTAAAATATAACTTTAAAGAAGAACCAGCGATCCTCCTACACATGGGCAGCATTTTCTAGATTCTGAACTATGCAAAACAGACTACCAGAATTGTTATTCTGGCTGCATTTGTTTTACATGGTACTTCAAATATAATTATTCATTTGTACTAATAACAACTGCAAAGACCAACAACCAGAGTTCTTTACAAAGTACGTACAAACCCAAATCTCTCTGGCAATGAACAACCTGAAATGCAACTCAGCAAGACATTCTGAGGACCTATTCCCGTGCTTAGTTTAGATGCATGACAAAACATTGCAAAAATGGATGACTAAAAAAGAATTTTGCACACAGAAGCTGAAGGCAGATAAAAACCAAGGTCCATAGCTCAGAAACAGAGCTGATATGTATTTTATTCTCTTTTGTAACAAGCAAGTATAGTATGTATTATCTAATTAGCATTGTAACAAGTTTTTACTGCGAAACAAAAGCTATTTCTTTTATAAATGTTACAGACATTAGTCAGCATTCCACATTCCCTCACAAACACCTATATCCTAGGGCTGAAGAGGGCTTCTGCTGAGGGACAATTATCAGAAGTATTTATGGCCAGAAACTGGCTCTGGCCTCCAAACCATTTTAACAGTGTGTTACCTATCCCATACTCTTCACTCTTAGGATATGTGAAGCTTAATTGCTGCTTGTCAGCTGAAGTCTTGAAGTAACATTTGCACATTGGTCATTTTAACCGTAAAGAAAAATGTAGATAAGCAAATCTGCATTAAGTTACCTGAAGAAACTAGCCACAAAATGCAGCAGAGATTACATACCCACCCCCCAAAGCAGGAATTCAGTTCTCTGTAAGCAGTTTCTGTGAGAACTAGCAGGTAAAAAGCGAGAAAATCAAACTTGACAACCATTAAAGCAGAACTATTTACATTCTGCAACGCTAAGCTCAGTTCTACACTGGGAAATAAACTAAGTAACAGCACATAGAGAGATGGCAGAGATATTTCACTTCTGCTTATAATTTTTTTTCTTTTTTTTTTTTTAATAAGACTAACGTTTTGGAAGTCGTGTATTTATCAGAATGCTACATGTGTTTTTCCTCAACTAATTTGTTAAACTCAGTCAGCCAGAAATACACATATTCAAATTCCTAGCTTACTCCAAGGTTTTCTTGTGACTAAACTAATTACTTGTGTGTCTTGTACGCCTTTTGAAGCACGAATAACTCCAAGAGCCTGTAGTATACCCACAACTTTAAACAAAATTAAAGCAGCACTAACGTATTTGGAGGGGAAGATGGGGAAAGCTAGCAATACTTAATTAATTCCAAAGAATTAATGTACATATACCCAACTTCAATACTCACTTCCCTCAAAAGGTGGGAAGTAGGCAGAAAATGAATGACCAGGCAGAAAAGTAAATTCCTTTACACAGCCTATAGTAAATCACTGTTTAGTTATGTTCAACTTTCACATAGAAGAATATGCACATATAAGCTTTATCTGTGCATGAACAGGAAGAACCAGAACACAAGGATTTAAGCCCTCACCAAACTATTTTCCATCTGCAGGACTGCTGAGATCTGTTACCCCAAATGGAATAACAACCACAGTAAGATTTTGATACATCGTTACCTAGCAAGATTTGTTTTGGCAAGCATATCAAGAGGATATTTAAAAATTACCCATTTTTCCTTCTGACCCTACCTCAGCAACCTGTAACAGGCCATTTACTCTATAATGAAGCATATGAAGGAAGCAGAGAAGTCCACTGCATCAGTCTAGCAACCCAATGAAAAGTAGGCAGAACAGAAATCTTGCACACAATTTGAAAAATTGGCTCACCCTGCACTGCTCAAAGCAATTACATTAACCAGGACTATACCACATTTCCCTCTTGTGTTTAAAGGTGAGGAACATCTCCCCAGTACACTGCTCCTTCACTTCCCAGCTTTAATTGTTCCCATTCACATTAACATTTTTACTTGCTTATAACATGCTGAAGGCAATATACTATATGGCTTACTGGGGAAAAAATGTTCATTATTTGTTCCTAATATCAGTCACTTAGCTTTTAAGAGTTATTCCTATCTAGGCACTTTTCATCCAAAGAACTCAAAGGTTTACTGAATGTTGCAAGCAAATCGCTATTATTTATGAGTGACAGAGTGATGAGATGAAAGTTAAATGACCTGACTGGAGACACAGATCACCACAATGCAGGAGAAGCATGGAGATAAAGAGGAGTCAGGATTCCAGTCCTCTGACACACCCTGTAAGGCAAGTATTCTCATCAACACCCTTGTTCCTATTTCACCTTCCAAATTGCCTTTTTTTTTTTTTCATTCCATTCTTAGTTCTGGGCTTACTTCTCAGCAGAGTTGCTCTCCTGCCAGTCCTGTCTGTACTGATGCAAGGGGTTCTTCCTTCATAGGTGCAGGACTTTGCTGCATTTCATAAGATTCCTATTAGCCCACCCCTCCAGCCTGTTTAGGTCCCTCTGTATGGCAGTCCTGCCCTCGAGCATATCAGCCGGTCTCTCCAATATGATGTTTTCAGCAGGCAAGAGCGAACTCCATCGCCTCCCCCAGGTCACTGCTAAAGACACTGAACAGGCCATAGTATAGATTCCTCCACTACCCCAACTTGTTACTGGCCTCCACATAGAGCATGACCAGATTTTTACCCATCTGGTTGTCCACCCATCTAGACTGCAACATCCCAGCTTGGATACAAGCATACTGTGAGAGACCATATTGAAAGCCTTGCTAAAGTCAAGGTAAATGACCACTACTGCTCTCCCTTTATTCACAAACCTATCATGGAAAGCATTCAGGCTGGTTAGACATGATTTAGCCTTGGCAAATCCATGCTCACCGTTCCCAATCCCCCCTCCCTTATCCTTCACATACCCAAAAATGCATTCCAAGAGGACTCACTCCACGGTTTTTCCAAGGAGTCCAGTGGAGCTGAGCAGTCTATGGTTTCCTAGATTGTCCTTCTGGCAGATGGGGGCAATATTTGCCTTCCATTGCGGTGGACTTTCCATGCTCTCTGTGACCTTTCAAAGGTAAGAGAACAGCCTTGCAAAGATATCGCGCAACTTTCTTGGCATCCTCAGATGCAGCCCACGTGGCCTTGTATGGGTCAAGATCTCCCAGCTGATCCCTGGCTCAATCTTCATCCACTGCTGGTATTCTCCTCCCTGAACCCTTCCTGAGTATAGAGATCTGAGAGACCTTATTAGCAAAGACTGAAACAAAGAAGGTACTGAGCACCTCAGCCTTTTCCGTGTTACTCCAGCCATGTTACTAAATCACTCACACCATTCTGCAACAGGACCACTTTTTCCTTGTTCAGTCTTCTACTGCTAACGAAGTCATAAAACCTCTTCTTGTTGACCTTGATCCCTTGCAAGCATCAACTCCAGGTGAGCTTTGGCTTTCCACAAACCATCCCTACGTGCCTGGCCAGTGTTTGTGGGTTTCTCCTTTGTACCCCACACCTGCTTCTACCTCCCACATCCTGCACTAGGACTAGGGTGCAGCCATGAGTTCCTTGTAAAGACAAGACAGTCTCCTGATAAATCTACCTGCCTTCCTGGACTGTTCTTGCATTTGAAAGACGCTGTTCTTAATGAACTGCTAACCTTAATCAACGCCTTTATTCTTCAGAGCTGGCCCCCAGGGATTCTGCCCCTACCCATTTTCCGCATAACTCCCAAGGTCTGCTTTCACTGCCTTCCTCACTCGCCTCAGGATTTTGAGAAGTATTTCCAGTATTACACAGACACAAAAGCCAACACTGCCACTGCTTATTACAAGATTCAGCATAGTGCACAATTCAGAACTGATCAGACAGACAAGAATTAATTATGTCACAATTCTTGTTGCTAGAGTAACAGCACTACTTTTCTATTTATCTGTATCATCTGTTCCAGGAAAGACACCGAGGCAGTCTTCTATCTGAAGAAGTTCACAGTACGATGAGCAAACCGTCAAGATTAATTCTGGATGCATTGGAACCAGCACTAAATTTATTATAGCCCAACATAAGGGAATTTGGAACTTCTCTCTCCTGCCTTTCACCTGTTCACTAGGGAGTGAGGGGAATTATTTGAAAATGGTAATTAGAGAAGCTTGTGGGAGCTTCTAAGACAGAACCAAGGAAAAGTGAGGGAACAGAGATAATACAGGGTTAGACTAATAAAAGTGATTTCCGATTTCTTCATTTTACTGAATCATTGCAATAAAAATTAACAGGCAGCTCATTCTAGGGTGGAAGTGAGGGATGATAATCCTGCAGAAAACATCAAGAGGGCAGAAACTAGATAACAAACTTGTTATTCCCTTGCCTCACTACAGTACGTTTACTCTGCCAAACGGGAAGATGTTACAGCCTTTGCAGTCAGCTCCATATACCTCTATCTATCTACGAGAAATTAAAAAACTCAGTTTCACACATATACTTGAGTCACTTAACTTTTGGGGAAGTTTGAAATTCTTGCTAGGGGAAAGGATTAGCACTTTTTAATTCAACTAACAGGTCAAAAAGTACAGTCCCTCCATATTAATTATGCAGGTTTTTAAAAGATATCAGGAACAGAAAACTACAGCTATTTTGCAAGGAAATCCAGACAGGGCTCCCTTGAATACAGGTTTTCATTCATCCAACACAAATTTTTATTTGGAAGAAACTGACCTTCAGAACAACGCCATCTGACTGTGATGGCTCAAGACCCAGAGTTCCTGAAATGAAAGCAAGTTTTCTATTTGGGTATGACTCAGCATGGACCTCACCCTAGGTAGCTGACAAAGAACACACCTGCTGGAACAAATATCAACTGTGCCATTTGATCAAGGATCACAGCACTGCTTTCTCCAGTTTGACATGCACTCGAACAGCAAAACCCAACACCTAATATTTGACAGACCCTCCACCCAGACAATCCCCACCAAATTACTGCCTTCCTTCTACATTTTAAGATTTTGATGATTGTCTGTGCTGGTTTTGGCTGGAGTAGAGTTAATTTTCTTCATAGTAGCCAGTATGGGGCTATGGTTTGGATTTGTGCTGGAAAGTGTTGATAACACAGGGATGGTTTAGTTACTGCTGAGCAGGGCTTGCACAGAGCCAAGGCCTTTTCTGCTCCTCACCCCACCCCACCAGCGAGCAGGCTGGGGGTGCATGAGAAGCTGGGAGGGGGCACAGCTGGGACAGCTGACCCCAACTGACCCAAGGGATATCCCACACCATATGATGTCATGCTCAGCATATAAAGCTGAGGGAAGAAGAAAGGGGGGGGATGTTCGGAGTGATGGCATTTGTCTTCCCAAGTAACTGTTACCCATGATGGAGCCCTGCTTTCCTGGGGATGGCTGAACACCTGCCTGCCGATGGGAAGCAGTGAATGAATTCCATGTTTTGCTTTGCTTGCGTGCACAGCTTTTGCTTTACCTGTTACACTGTCTTTATCTCAACCCATGAGTTTTACCTTTTTTACGATTCTCTTCCCCCATCCCACCGGAGCAGAGTGAGTGAGCAGCTGTGTGGTGTTTAGCTGCATGCCAGGCTGAACTACAACACTGACATATCGCTAAAGATGTAATAAAGATTAATCTTACTTTAGACACAGCAAACACTCTCTGATGACTTAACTAGTTATAATGCGGATCCTGAAACTGACACAAGTGTTGAGCCTACAGGCCTCCCAAGTAAAGAGATTACTAGGCTTCCCTTCCCACACATCACTTACTGTCCAGCTTGTTTTCTCACACTTGGGAGCTGAGAAGGGAGGGTTGCTCTTTGCGTGAGAGAGCAGCCGGAATGCACAGAGCTCTGCCTGGGGATGGCAGGAGAGCAGTCTTTGGCCTGTTCAGAGATTTGCCTGGAAGAATCTCGTGGCATACGGTCCTGAAGAGAAGAGAGGTCCAGGTGAGCTTGTTGATTTTTCAAGTATCACCTCATCCAAGATAAGCAGGAAAACAAGCAGAGGTTGACCAAAGAGCTCCTGACAAAACTCAGACATAAAAAGGAAACACAGGAGGTAGAAGCACAGACAAGTGATCTGGGAGAAATACAGAGATGCTGTGAGTGTGCAGGTACGGGGGTAGGAAAGCCGAAGCCCACCCAAAGCTAAATCTGGTGAAGCACATGAAGGGCAACAAGAAGGACTTCTGTGGGTGCATCTGAATGGGAATGGGGACCTGGACATAAAGGACAAGGAGAAGGTCGAGGAACTGAATGCCTTCTTCACCTCTATCTTTACTGGTAAGATCAGCCTTCCAAAACAAATTTCAAATTAAATTGAAGACATCAAACCCAGGTATTACTGTATCTACAGTATATATGTATATATTTAAGAGAACATTTTTGCTAAGTCAGAATACAAGGTACTGATAAGAATATTCTTAGCTGGAGCAGCGACAGCGATCAATAGGAACTTCTTCCGCATACCTAGTTTCTACAGTTGATCAAAAGGAGAAGGCAGGCAAGCCAAAAGTGCACAAGTAACAGTCAAATTCATAGCTTCTACTACATGAAGCTTCTACTGCTTACTCTACATGAACATGCTTTATTTTTCAATATCAGTTATATACTCTTTGAATAGAATGTAACAGAAGAAATACGTGATTACAGGTTAATATACTGATGTCACAGACTAGATCAGCAAAGTTGTCACCACAGTCCACTGTGTTTTCATGACCCTCAGACAAGTGTTCTCCTAGCCAAAACCTTTATAGTAGAGAGTAGCTACACACAATTCATCAACTTAACTCGTATAACAAGAACAAAAATACCTATTAACTTTCCAATACGTATGCAAAGCCAGGATGACTTTTACCCATTACTGTCACAGGACTGAGTAAGCTACACTAATAGGAGGTCAGAAAGTCACATCTGATAAAATCTGTTAGATGTCTCCTTTACAAAAACAACTCTTTAGACAGTTCAATTTGTATGGTACCTATACACCCATATGCAGACAGTATTAAGTTAGTTATTTTTTTACCATGTGGAAAGTACATGTTTAAAGCTCTCAGGCTGCATCACTCAAACTCTGCTCAAGAGCCATTCTGCCCTTACTTGGTTTTATTTCCCCTTGAGAATTTTGTCATGCAAGTGGAGAGAATTTTTTCCTGATTTTGACCCACAATTTGTGCCTTACCAGTACTATTCCTTGCACTTACAAAGTGTGCTAAAGTTGTAAGTCACCATCTTTCCCTTGTCTTTACTTTTCCCTTAAAGGAGAGAAGCATTACTGTATTGTGTTTATTAAGCAGAATTTATTTTTCAAGAAAGCAAACAGAGTTTCAAATGGCAAAACAGTCAGGGAAGCAGAGCTCCAAAACGAAAGAATTTTCTATCATCCTCCAACAGCCGTTAGGGATCCCCCTCAATATATCCAGAGTAATAGTATTAAACAGGCTAAATCAAGTTAGTGTACTCATTCTCATTATATAGATCTTACAGTTTTCACTACAAAAAACACCACAGGTGGTTGGTTATTACAGTAAGACAGTTACTACCCTAGTTAACAGCCCACTGCCTACAGCATGTAAGTAGACCTTCTACAGCTTATGTACTATTTTAAGTTACAGGTGATAAGGTACAGACATGCCATGGAACCCTAATTCTGTATTTCTCCACTTCTGCTCAGATTCTTTATCTCAGTGTTGAAGATATATAACACGTTAAGCATAGTAACAAATGCTCTTAGGTTTGTGTACTTACACTGATACTGAAGAAATATTTTAATAATAATGAATTCTCTTCTTCATAAGAACTGAAACATAAAACTCTTATTGCAACACTGACCTCTGAAAATAATTCGAAGATTACAGTTCTGTGTGTTTTGAAATGTCAATGTAGCAATGGCTGTCAGTTAAGAAACTTAAAACTAAACAACTCTATTCCAATGCAGAGAAGCCTTTACCACTACTAAACAGACATTCTTAACGCTTTTACAACATTCCCAGATATTTAATTTGTAAATCTCACTCTCAGAGGTTTATTGTCCTCATCTGGTGAAATTTAGCAGGTAGAACAACAGCCTCAAAGGAAGAAAATACAGAATAATTCAAGAAAATTCAGTGATATAAGCAAACTGTTAGGTAAGAGGCATCAAAATGGTTCAGTGATCCTGCAATACTGGAAGAAGGGCCTCAACTGGCCGTACAGCAACTGTAACAGTTTTCTAACTAAACCAGAAATTGGCCTTTTTTGACATACTGATCAGCATGCTCAAGTTCATTCATAAATGAGTTGACCTCTTATTTTGGTTGGGTTTTGTTTGTTTGGTTTGGTTTTTTTTTTCCCCCTGTTATCTGAAAGAATGAACTGAGTTTCACTTGCTACAAGGAATGAAATAAATATCTTCTCACAGTTAGTTGCTATGGAAATAGTAATTCACAACTGGACCTCTGTTGCAACAAAATGGAGAAACAACTCAAAAAAATGAGCTCTTATTTCTGAGAATCAGTTGCTTAAAGACACAATGACTAAGGGTGAGGCGCAGACAACTTCTTGGAAACTAGTCCAAGACTTGTACCTCCATAAAATGCAACACGTAACTTCCTAGTGATACGTCACTCTCCCAGTTTTTATGTGCCCTCAGACAATTATGACTGGTATCTACCCAGCCTGACTAAACTCGTGAAATCATATCTGCAGATTAATATATCAGTTAGAATTTGATATTCCTTTCAAAAAAAACCCTGTAACACCTACACTTCTCTTCAGTCTGTAAGTTTGAGGGACGTGCATTTTTGAAACAGAAAACTGATGCAAAGGAAAAAACAATATCTATGTTGTATTTGTTCCTGATGTATATAGTCTGTGCCCCTAAAAGAACATTAATAGATGGATAAATTTGCCACCACATTTCTTCCAAGACATAGAAAGCCTACTTTTTTGCCTTGAATAACCATTCAAATTCTTCATAGCTGGAACTGACAGATTGAAGGTTTGCTCATAAGACTGTTACACTTAATTCCTCTAGTGCAGCCCTTCATACCTCCAAGCTCCCCTATCACTTTTTGGGGAGAGAGAGTTATGCACTGAAATTCTATCTTCCACATGCAGAAGAGGAGAAGGAGGTTACTGAAGAAGAAATAAAGCACTTGTTCAAAGTCACATTGGCCACTAAAGAATTCTTCTAATCCAATGATATTGACTAATTGATCTTGAATTTGTACTCCATCCATTAAGAAATACAACTAGCATGGCGTGTATTTTTAAAGAGCGGATGCAACTGTCAGGTCCCTTCAAAATAAGTCTTCCTGTAGATAATAAACAAGATTTTTGTCTTCTTTAAATCCAGTCAATAGTTTTATCATTCTAACAAGAACTTGAACTGTGAAGGGTTGCACATAAGATGAAAAACTGCAGTCTGGAGAAACTGCTGGTTATCTTAGGGAAACAAGGAAAATCAGAATTTACAGCAGTCCTGGATGTAAAAAAGACTGTCAATTATTGAAAGACTTGGATAGATCAGATGCACTTTTCAACAATTGAGTAATTCCTCTTCCTCGCATGATACTTGTTCCATAAAGAGAAGTCTTCACACCACATGGAGAATCACCTATTAAATTAAATACAAGTTTGCAAATCAAATCAGCCTTTAAAGCTTGCATAAATTAATGGAATTGTTCTTCATATGCTGTGGGGCTGAACCTATTCAATAGCTCTAACACAGAAAGTCAGAGACAGGGGTTGTGTCCTCTATAAACACCAAGACCATAAGATCTCATGATTTATAATTGGAATAGTTTTGCACTTTAATTCAGTGTGTATTTTATATGCAAGAAAATAAGCTACAAACTCAGAATTCTTACAGTTATTTGTCTTGCAAACTTGATTCTGTTCCTCTGAAGATTAGTCATGAACTGCCCAGATGAACTGAGCTCACGTGACTTTATTAAAAAAATTTTCATCTCCAAAAAGAAGACTTTAAATGAGCAGTCTTCATAAACTGAGCTATAACAGAATACTTGCAACAAGTACCAGCTGAGTCTGCAAATATAATGACTTAAGAGCAAGGAGAGTATTTTAAAGATGGCCCTGCCTCAAAGCACCTAAGCACATAAAATGGACTTCATGCAGTAGAAAAATAAGGGGGTATAAACCAGAGAGCTACATTTATAAGAAAAACTAAATTTTGAGAGACCTTTTTGACCATAAGATTGCATCCAGTATGAAAAGGGCAGCTCTTTATGTTTATGTCTTCAGAAATTCAGTGAAATCCATGTCCAGGAATAAACGCAGCTCATGCAGAGTTGTTTAAGCTTTATGCCACTGACAGGCAACATCTAAGCCCAGAAATTTGAAAAAGCAGCAATTGGATTAAGTTTAAATACCTCTTTCCCCTTACAAACATCAAAGTTTCAAACTCACAATTAGAAGGGACAAGCTCTTGATCCTGACTTGGAGAAGCGGAATGTCTGTCGCATCCAGAACTCTCAGCCTTCATTTTCTGTATGAAGGAATAAACATTGAAAATAATATATGTCTTTTAAAATGCAGTATACACAACTATCCATGAAGCCTATGAATTATGGTCAAAAATCACAAGAAATGACCCAGCTAGTGATTATTTTTCTTTCATCAGTCTGCCCAATATACGTCACAAAAGTCAGCATCCAATGAGAAAACAGCTAACCTGAAATTTGCAAGTTTGAACACTTGAGTTAACTAGACATAAAACAGGATACCAGTTTAAAGAATCTGACCTGAAAACGTCCAGCATCCAGTATAACCATCTTGGTATTTCTGCTTTCACCATAATCAGAGTCTTGAAGAGGTAGGTGAGCTGCTGTCAGTGAGACTCCATACACATTAGCTAAAGATTTACTGATGCAATAACTTGACCGAGAAAAAAAGAAAACAAGAAAAGTTTGGCTAACAGGGCTGTAATGCTTATGTACAGAAGCACAGCATTTTTAGTTCTTCAACTGGCAAACAAAAGCAACCACAAACTGAGATGCACACAGCAGATGACAGAGGGCAGAAGGACATTATTGCAGCAGCTAGATAGATACCCTGCATCCTTCCAAGACCACCAGCCTATTCTACAATTAAACATGAAATTAAAACAACTGCTTCCCCACACCATCAAATGCAGCCACTGAGAAGTATGAAAAGCAACATTTTTTTGAAAGGCATAACAGTGCATAATGAATAGTCTTTCATTTAAAAATCTCTTGTTATTATCTCTCTCAAAGTGCTACTACTACTGACTGACATCTTAAATGGCATTTCCTTGTTTCCCAACTATTTACTTTCCCTTTCCCCACACCAAAAAGATTACAGAACCTTATGTACATACATTATATGTAAGGCAGTATAAAAGTTTCCAAAGTAGAGATATACTAGAATATACTGAGAATGTCTTACTAAATATAGGTATACTAAACCTCTGAAATAAACCAGTGAATCCTAATGTAATTAACACTTCTCTCAACTCTCCAATAGTAAGTGGAGATAGTGAAAGGATGACTACAGAGTGATGGACATTACTATCACAGAAATTACATTACATCTAAGTGCTAAGATTTACAGCATACTGCTAAGCCATACAAACAACAATGAAAGTTACAAATAGAACAAAATCTTGAGGATGGAGGGAACAAATAAAACTCAAGATCTAGAACTACAGTGCTACAGGCAGTCAGAGAAGCCAGAGCCAAACACGTGCATCTGTAACAAAATAAAAAGTCATCATACTGGAGATAACTCTTTAGCAATACTCACGCAATTTTCTTACAGGATGCCAAAGCACAGCAGAGTATATCATTCTCTTCATGCCACTTGCACCTACATGAAATAAAATTCAGGCTTATTTCAGAAGCATCTACATCATTAATTAACATGAATAGTTGGTCTGGTCAGAAGGAACAGGAACAAATATTAAAGATGGTTTTTTTGTCTCAGTGACCATATAGTACCTTTAAAATTTCACATAGGACCAGCGTTCAATAACTAAGCTCTAAGTGGTTGACGCAGAGTTAAAAGGCATGCTTAACAGGCAACCTGCTTCATGCTGAGGGGGGGAAGGGAGAAAAGAGAGTCCTAAGAGACAAATGGAATTTAAAAGTAACAATTTGAAGTTTCCCATTAATGTGAAGTAGATCCTCTTAGTATTAAGTATCCTCACTTTCCTCTCCAAATGTGTGTTTTAAAGTGCATTTTTCCATTCTTGTTAAGGTCTCCCTCTAGTGTGAAGATACTCATGGAAATGGAAAACTGCTTGACTATGAAAAGATAAAGTGACACTGATAATCCCAAAATCCATACTGTAAGCAGACTTCCAAGAATAATTTTTTTTAAAGATCTACTGAAATTTAAGATCAAATTATTGGTTCTGACTTAAAACAGTAGCAGAGGAAAAGTTAAAGTATATTTTTAAGTTAACTGCATCATCACTAAATATTCTCCTGCAACACCACAAGCTACATACCACTTCTCTGTACAAACATGGAAGAATCTGAAAGCAGGAAAAGCTTTACTGATCAAGACACATAAGGGAAAAAAAAAAGGAAAAAATCCTACAAAGTAAATAGGATTCCAGATGTGTAATAAAGAACATTCATTCCAGAAGAAAAAAGATAGGATCTAGCTTAAAGCTTATGCTTGAGAACTTGATTTATACCACGGGCAAACATACATGTCCCTCATCACAGTAGCAGCATGAGGCATTTGATGTATAGCAACAGCCAGGTCCCATCCAGATTATGCTTCTAAGAGAGTCTCAATCTTCTCACTTCTATGATTTCCAGTTAAATACCACAATACGTTTTATTATCATTTTTACCCCTTCCTTTAAATTAGACTCCAGGCTCAGCATTAAAAAGCTGTCTATCTTTACACTTTTGGGAAAGTATTTTTCATTTCCAGTTGTACTCATGATGTGACAAGAAGCATTTCTGATTAGAAGGCTTGCAAAACATTCTAGCCTAGCAGCATACAAGCTGTACGTAGGGCACCAAGACACATCAGGCTAATACACATTTCCACAAAGAAGAACTCAACATACCTGGTATTACTGGAGAAATCCCACATGAATACATCCAGTTCTCTACACACCCAAGTCTTGGATGGCTCCTTTTGGTATTTCTTCCGGTACAGTTCTATTACCAGGTCTTCTACAGCAAGAATCTCCAGATGGCTCTCAATGCCTATAGCTCAGAGAAAACCCAGGTCAGGAGAACAAGAGAGTCAGTGAACATTCTGCTCAGCTCACTTCTCAGTCAGTCCCTGTTCACTGCCCAGCCTCTTACCAGAGCATCAAAGCTCTTGTAAACCTTAACAAGTTATTCCACCAGTGGTTTTTACAAAACTTGGCTTCCTAGCAAAGTGGGTTGTCCTATATTCCCATAATTTTCTCCACCTCAGTAATTACATACCCTACTTGCAGGCCATCTCTGCTCAGAAGCTGTTAGTTTTCCCATGTGTTACCATACGCTCACCCTCACAGTAATTTCCCTGCCTCGAGCGCTCCTTTAACTGGCTGAGCAAGAAACAATGTATGTTACTCTACAGATGTGCTCATTAGCCAGTTAGCTGATCATGCTCCTGTTTTACCGTCACTGATGGGGAGGAAAAGGAGAGGGAGAAGCACGCGAAGTAGTTCTGGCTGTCAGTACCAGCTTTTATGAAACCTTTGAGACCCAAAGATTTTCAGACAAATAAACCTGTCCATGATTACACAATCCTTCGGGAGGTGGGGAGGGGGCAGTGAAGGCCAAAAATGATCCCTTTCGCACCTGTTATGCTAGCCATTCGATTGAGACACCAGTTAATTCGGAATCTGTCATTAGACTAGAAGAAAGAAAAATTTCAGTCACATTGAAGAAGTATAGTATATAATTCTGACATCTGCAAGACTTCTGACTACATCTGAAAAACTCACCTCTAAAACAAAATTCAGTGTTTGTGGGACTGAATGTACACTCTTCCTGAAAATTATCTTGAAGAGGAACCAAATGCCACGGAAACTTTCCAACCAAACCCCAGGAGAAATCTTGGACTAATGTTTGGGGACAGGTTAAAGGCTAACCCATATTATAGATATCTCTGTTAAGTGCTCTGAGGTTTTTTTCACGCGTATTTCTTCAGAGCACTATATTTATGATGGAGCTCAAGATCTTGACCCTCCCCGCCTTTTTAAGGATTAACATTAGGCTTGAATGGAATCAAAACATCATATATCTGTCATGAAGCTTAAATGCCTCTGAATCCTAATGTTTTGTTTTGCTCACTGGCAAATGAAACTTGAGCAAAAATTAAGATGTACAGTATTCTCATGGGGAAAGAGTCATAAAAATGTAAAAACATCCCTTAGAAAAGCAGGATTGTGTGACTATTATTCAGCACAATCAATTTAAGTCTATCTTAAAAGTCCTTAACCTAAGTCAAAACAATGTCAGAGACCAAGTCAAATGTTTATCATTAGACTAGAGCCAGAGTGCAGGCTGAAAATAAGAAGGCAGAAAATTAGGTCTCTGCTTTATAAAAAGGTTAGCTTCTAGGGGCCATTTCTTCATGCATGGAACTGGAAAACTTTGGAAAAGAGTGTCTTTTCCCACTCATCTGCACACCGATTAGGTTTTAGAGTGAAGTATCTCCATAGTCATCCAACAGAAGTGAAACTAGAGGTTTTTATTTAGAGCACCTTACTTTGACCTTGGTCATACCCTGCAGTAAAAGTGAGGCCGAACACTGCTGGCTGGCTGGACAAACTCAAGAAGTTCCCGTAAGACAACTGCGTAACAAGTACGTGAAAGATTAAATCCAGATACAGGGATCTTATGAGTGGCATCACCTAATGGGGGAGGGGGCAGGAAAAAAAAACAAAAAAACAAACAGTTTATGAGAAGTCCTTAAATGATACAGTTTCCCCCCTCCTTTGTATCTTTCTATATACATATATGTATACACACAAACACACACATCTCCTTTTCTCTACAGGCAGTGTCTGTGATTAAGCTATCAAAACCTTGCTTCCCAGCAGAAGACTGGTGGGTCTGGGCTGTGAGCAAACACACACACACACACGCTTACCCCTTTAAAAGGCCATTGTCTAAGTATTTGACATAGGAAAACACGGGCCAAGTTTGTTCCCTCTGTACACAAGGGGAGGAAGTGTCCTAATAGAAACAAACTGGAATCTATAAACGCTTCTTAAGAGTCACAAGGGAAACTAGACAGGCCAAGCCAGACACAACAACTGTATAAATATTTTAACTTTGTTGTTATATGTAAAGCTGCGAAACACAACCTTTAAATACAAACTAGCCTCTTTGAGTTACCCTATTATGAATTAGCACCTCATGCTGAAGATAATACAGGAGGACTATCAAGGGAAGGACACTCTGCTCAGATGGGCTTGAAAGCATTTAAAGCCACACAAAGTTGTCCCGTTTAAGAAGAACATACTGCAGTTATTACTGAATTAAAATAGGAAGACAGAATACAAATAACTCTGCCATTGACAAAACCATTTTGGGTGAAGCGCTCTGCCATTTGTGGGTACAAGAAACATATAAAAGTTGACTGTGACAAGCTGCTCTGTCACTCCTTTCTCTTTGAAACTCAACAAGTTCCCAGAAGGCAAAACTGCAGACTTACAAAACATTTGGATACAGATCAGATAAGCTGAGTCTAAAACTGTACACCTTTGCATACTACTCTTTTTCTCCATTGATACTCACTAGCAGCCTGGCAGTGGTACCGAAAACCACGTGGTGGTACTTCTGCAGAAGAGCAGGGGAGACGGGAGAAAAAGAACAATCATCATCCAACATCCACAATGACAGATCCTTAATTCTCTACTACACACCATCGTTTCATGTACAGAAAGGAATAGCTTCATCTTCTCCTGTGGCCTTGTACAAGTGCCACAACTATTTTTGAAAGTTATTTTCAGTTACAGGCATTTTAAAAAACAAAGCATATTGTATAGTGTGTGTGTGATTAGGTCCAATCAAGACAAACATTCGTTGGCATGAAATATAAAGCATAAACATCTGAAGGTCCTCCTGGATTTATTCTACCCTCTTTGAAGCTTCATGCAGTTCTGATGCTTAAGTCCATCTCTTGAGAAAAAATCAGCACTGCTCCAATGTTTTAAGAAGTCCAACCGCTTATAAACAAAGAAATCAACCTGTCTTAGTACCAGAAATCTAATCTGGGCAGCAGTGACACTAGAAAGCCTCCCTCTCACCCCAAAGCAAGATGAACTACTTCTTGTCTCCCTTCCTTGGAACTCACCTGGATCTATGAAGTGATGGAAATCAGCCATTATGCCATTCTGTAGGGAGTACCTGACACACCCAATCTCGCAAGGAAGGAAGCGCTGTTCACAGTGGGACGGCAGTTTGCCATGGCTGTAAATGTTCAGGAAGTAGAAGATTTCTGCAACCACAGCTGAAAGAAAAAAAAAAAAAAAAACACCACAATACCACATTTTCAGAGGAGCCACCAGAGGTTACAGCAAGCCATCCTGGCCTCACCTCATCCAGTGAAAGCTTCGGTGCGCTTTATCATATGAGTGAGTAAAATAGGGTAATGACCAAGTAAAACACACAGATCTTTATCTGAGATGACAAGGTAACTAATACTTATGCAAGATTCGGGCATCTCAGCAGTCCTGGTACACCTTGCATAGATGCTACTGTGTGTAGAGATCCGGGGGAAAAAAAAAAAACAGCCAAATAAAAGCAATTTTAAAAAAAAAAAAAATCAAACCCACAAGAATGTTAAGAGGCCTGGAATCCAACAGGAACCACTATTCCTTTTTATAATAGGTCTCTTCATCCTTTAGGAAAATAAAGTTAGAAAATAAAATCTGTAACTGCAAAACAGCCTCACAAGCTCAATTCAGTAACTTACACAAGTTAAATGAGCTGGCAATAATCTTCTGGTGTAAGAGGAGATGAGAAGTCTGCTAATTAAAAGGATTGCTTCTCCTCTGCTAAATGAGCTCCCAAAGAAAGCAGCAAAAATAGCCAAGGCAAGTGTTCAGAAATAAGTTTATCATTTACTAATTTAAAAAGTACTCAACTATGAAAAATATTTCACAATACACCTTAATCCTTCTCTTCATGAATGTCACATAACATTCTCATTGAAGTTTAAGGTAGCTATTTAATTCTTACCCTTAAGTTCTGCCCCTCATAAAAAAAATCCTACTTGTTCTACTAAATAATAGCGATGTATAGCTGTTTTTACACAGAAACGATGCTGTACATCAGACTTTATGGCATTTAACACCAGCTGTCCTAAGCTTGAATGCTGGTGCTCTCTTACATGGGTCTTAAACTCTACAAGCTGCAGGGTCACAGGAAAGATGCCTCTCCTACCTGAGCTTGAACTGCTTTCCTTATGAAAAGATGGATATAGCTACCAGGAACCATACAGGACTTCTACCGAGAAATATTAAGGCGCAGCATCATAAAATGCATCTCAGTTATCCCTTATCATTATCCCTCTCATTCAGTTTCAAGATCAGTTGTATCAGCTCAAGCCACCATGATCAGCCTGATCAGATTTCCATCACAGTCACAGGGGAGCATGACCTCTAGCAGGGAGGACGCTAACAGGTATTACACTTTTTATGGAGCTACTCTTTCCTGCCTCTCCATAACCATGACAACACAAAAATAGTTCAAGAGACTTGTTAGGTAAAAGGCTTGAGTGGAAACTTAACCACATAACAGATACAGCTTATATTAACTGGCTGCTTGACTTATCTTGTAAGCACTACCATTTATCATTTTTCAGAATAATGTAATATTCATGAGGAAAAGATTACAGATGTGTTCATTACTCAATTCTAATCAAAACATCCATTTAAAGAGGGGGTACAGATAAGAAAGGTTCAGTTTCCAAGAGTTCTTTCAATAAGGAAGCAAGCCAGGATGTTATAAAAGCACTGACAAAGTACATATCCCTTCTTCTATTCTCCCAAAGAGACCAGGTCATCGTTTTATTTAACACCTCTACCATACAAATTTTAAAGTTTGATATCTAACAACTCCTCACCCTTTAAAATTGGTACAAGTATTCTTTTATGCTGAACTTGGATTAGGCCTTGGAAGTCATAAACATAGCAGTTGGAAGAATTACCTTTTTCTGAAAAACCTTGAAATAATTGAATAATTGTAAAGAAGCTATTAGTGGCTATAGTCCCATCAAGCTAAAAAAAAGAGGATAGAATTGTTTTTTCGGGGGGGGTGGGGAGGGGGAGACGGGGAGATGACACACAGGACACATTTGCACTGACTTCCCTCTACACTACAAAAGACCTTTTTACAGCAGTAGACCTTTAGTTTAAAACAAAGAAACAGTTGACACAGATGGCTATCAGCAAAATGTAAACAGCCTTTGTATAGGTACCATTGAGAATATCTATAAAGGGCAAGCTTTTATCTACCAGGATCAACAGCTTTAAGACTACCATACCCTGATCACTCTTCCAAGACATAGCAGAGGCATCTGGAAGAGAAGTAACACTGGGCATCTTTGTGGTCGGACAAGCAGGAACCGGATGAGCCAGATTACACGTCTGGAAAAGATGAGAAAGTTAAAAAAAATCGAAAGAGTTTACTAACCCCCAATAAAGTCCTTCACCTCCTTCTATTAGAGGAGCATATGACGTCCACTAACAGTTATGGTTAGGTGGAATAAGTCTGGAGTTTATATACAAGTGCCTGTGTACTTGCAGACCGGGAAGGCAAGATTTCTCTTCTAACAAGAAGAGAGATAAGTATCTTAGTACCTTGGTCAACTCACTACAACTGGAAAGAACTACAGCTAAATTTACAAAATGTAATTTAAAAAAAAAAACAAACCAAACCCAAAGAATATGATTTTGTTAGGTTCAACCACTTGTCACAGGCAAGGAACTTTTCAAAGTGGAATTTCAAAACTTTTTCCATTAACTTTATGAGGACAGGAGGAGAAACCTGGCAGGCTTACAGAATTCAATCATTCAAGACCCATATTGGGAATAACATCCACATCCAGGTACACTAATTCCAGATGACCATCTTAGCCAAAGGTTGTTGATTATCAGTTTGAACTATTTAAAGTAAAATGAGGAATTAGTACCATCCAAGTAAGCTTAGGTCATCTCCAAAAGATGACCAAGACCTTTCACTACACAAAATAACTGTGGTTGTCTGTGCACAGGGGTGTGATTAATAAACTGATTATGAAATCACATATAATCTCATACATACACACTTCCCTATTTCCACTGACAGGCAATAAGGATGATGCTCTTTATTTTGGTAAAGCAATTATTCCTCTCCCTGATTACAGATTTCTAAAATGCTACCGCTTGTGGAAGAAAATACAGAAGCCTCCATTTATGACTTACTCGTCATTTCATATAGCTCTCCATTATATATGAAAATGGAGCTTCATTAATTACGTACCCCTAGCCTGCTAAATAACACAATGATGATCACGTTTTAGACAGATCTTCCCCATACAGGCAGGAGGCTCCCAAAAATCAGAAAACATTGCCTAACATCTCCCTACTAGTCTAGATTGACTAAATTAACTAATCCAGATTTACTAGTTACTCCCAACTATGATCATCCTGCCATTCTCTCTAGCATCATGTAAGTGTTTTAAAGTCCTAAAATTTACCTTCACCAGTAATTTGTAGTTCATAGTCAGTATCGAGCAACATGGGATGAAGAAGTAAATGCAGTATTATCCATATACTCAATCAGGCTCTTTCCTTTGACACACAAGTTTTTACATTGCCAACCAAGACTGGAATATACTAAGTTTTCTGACACCTCACATAATTCAAACTCTGAAGCAAACTATGCTTCAGGGAACTGCTGGGAGAGGGAGAGAGACAGACAGAAGGGGGGAAAAAAGGGACACACACACACCGCTTTTCAAGACAGTAAATAATAGCAGGGATCTGTTTAGCACTATTTCTGACCACAACCACATTCAGCTTAACGTAACTGCTTACTTCTACATTGTGGGATTTTGTCCTCCGCCATAGCATTACTATTCTCTCCATAATCAAGCCAATCTAAAAATAATGGCAAGGTATAACTATACTTTTTGTGTATAGATTGCAACATTTCATTGACCTGGTCCACCACACAGCCACTCGAGAATGCCAAATGAGCTGCGTACAAGATGTGGTCTCAGGCTGTCAGACAAGGACCACCTAAATTAAGGACATCCACAAAGCAAAAGGAACATGAACCTATGACCAGAAGTCATATCAATTTACAGTATTATAATTAAAAAAAAACATTGTAAATCAGTCACTGCAAAATGTTGTTAAAAATAAAACTAAATTGTTGGAGAACTACATTTTACTTGGTAAAAGAGCCCAAAGGAACAAGCTGTGCTGATTTAAAATGGTATAGAGTATTCTCACCTTCAATTCAAACCAGAACAATTTTCTGCATAACCTTCATAATGGTATGGACTACTACAGCAGCCATAACCTCCAGAGGTTGGAGGCTATGGAGAGCAGGTCATCTTCCATAGCATCACAGCTGACCAAACCCCAACAGCACTTACTCCCCCTCTTATTTAGCTACATTGAAGGGTGTTCCTTTCGCAGCATTTACCTCTTTCACTGTCTTCTGAGAGCGCTTTTCATTCCATTTACGAGCCTTCTCTGTGTATACCATCTTTTCTTCCTTAGTCAGCAACTTGAAGGAAAGCAAATTGTTAAAAAAAGGGTTTACTGCTTCCTTCTAGCAGTTCCACAAAGCAACAAACTCCGTATAAGAAATTAATTGTGCATTTCCAAAGGACATTATCACTCCTTGGCAAGAACTGCCAACTGCTAACGTTGACTCAAACATTTCCAGTAGCCTTCTCCCTAACGAAGCCATAAGCTTTGATTCAAAACACCTAGTGAGCACGTGCTTTTGAAGCATCTGCAGACGAGGGCAAACTAGCACTGCCCCACCACAAACAAGAGGTCTTCTGAAACTACTCTTACCAGCCAGGGATGTCACTACCCATGGCAAAAACGCCAGAGCTGCCCCCATCTTGTGCTTCTTAGCTAGAGCCAGCTGAGGCCTCTCAAGATGCCCGTTTGAGCTGCTAAACATACGGCAGCTGAGCCACCAGCTCGTTACCCTCTGAGAAAGGCCACCACACTGGCATTTTGTCCCCCACGCAACCTGCACAGGGGCACCACACAGATCCCCCTGAGGGGTGCTGGTTCCCCACCAGCAAGAGGCAGGTGAGCTGCTATGAAACCCACGGCCCCGGCACACTGCGGCTGGAGCAGGGCCGCGCCGCGGGCCTCCCCCCTGCCCTCCCCGCCATTAAGCTGCCTTAACCCGAGGCCGCTCCCCGCCGGAGGAGGCCGCAGAGGCGAGGGTCCTTCCTTCCCCTCACCGCCCACGCCTGGGAGCAGTAGGGGACGGCGTCGCCCACGCGGGTCACGGGCAGCCCGCGCCGCTGCAGCTCGGGCAGCTGGTCGCGCACGAAGAAGCAGTAGGGGCTGGCGGAGCCCTTGCGCTGCGCCATGCCGGCCCCGACCCCGCCGGCCCTGGGGCTCTCCCCGCCACGCCGCTGCGCAGTCCCGCCGCGGGGGCGGCCGCCGGGCCGGCTGGCAGCCCGCCCGCCTCTCCGGGGTGCCGCGCCCTGAGGAGCTGCCGGCGGGGCGGGGCTCGGCTTTTGGCGGCAAGAGGCTCCTGGCGGCCCGTGCCCCGCCCGCACCCCGGGTGTTAACCGGCACCTGGGGATGGGCCGGGAGGGCAGCGTGGCAGGCTTGTTTGTTGTTTGGGGTGGGTTTTTTGGCCTTTTTTAACGTTCTTTGGGTGCTGAAGGATAAGAAATACCCAGTGGGAGCAATAACTTGCACCAAGTTCTCACAGACATTCAAAACGCAGGCTCTCCACGCTCACAAAATGGCAATATACTGATTTTTCAAAACAAAAGGGTCATGTGCCTCTATATCTTCTCTCTCTGAATAGTGTTATATACTAAATTTATAAAAATGCTTACAAAGAGTCACTACATTCATTTATGCAAATAGATACAGAATCATAGAATCGTTTAGGTTAGAAAAGACCTTTAAGATCATCAAGTCCAACCATTAACCTAGCACTGCCAAGTCCACCACTAAACCATGTCCCTAAGCACAACATCTACCCGTCTTTTAAATACTTCCAGGGATGGGGACTCCTCTGCTTCCCTGGGCAGCCTGTGCCAGTGCCTGACTGCCCTTTCGGTGAAGAAGTTTTTCCTAATATCCAACCTAAACCTCTCCTGGTGCAACTTGAGGCCATTTCCTCTTGTCCTGTCGCTTGTGACTTGGGAGAAGAGACCGACCCCCACCTCGCTACAACCTCCTTTCAGGTAGCTGTAGAGAGCGATAAGGTCTCCCCTCAGCCTCCTCTTCTCCAAACTAAACAACCCCAGCTCCCTCAGCCGCTCCTCGTAAGACCTGTGCTCTAGACCCTTCACCAACCTAGTTGCCCTTCTTTGGACATGCTCCAGCACCTCGATGTCCTTCTTGTAGTGAGGGGCCCAAAATCGAACACAGTTCATATGTATATATGAACATATGTATATGTTCATATCTATAAACAAACAAAAAAAAGGAACAGAACAAGAAGAGACCAACTGGAATTCCATATCCAAAATACATCTACTGGTACGTGCGACTTCTGAAAATATTGAGATCATTATTACTGGTTGCAGCTACTTCATCTAGGCCAAAACAGGCATCCTACTGCATCTCACTGTCGGGCTGGGCACTGGCTGGCAAGGTGCCTGCCCTGCAGCCTGCATGCCCCCCCATCTTGGCTCCCAGCTTTCCTCCCCTTCTGGAGCAGCCCGGTGCCTGCTGCTCCCTGACAGCAAGCTCACGAGGAGCTGGTACTTTGTGAGACAAGATGAGCACGGTGATGTGCCTACTCTGATGCTTCCAGTAGTGCTCAAAGTGCTAACAGGACCTAGGGTGCTAGGGGAGAATAGGGGGTGACAGATAATGAGGTACGAGCCCAGAAGATGCAGGAAGCAGTGGGGAAAGAGATGAAGACCAACTTCAGTTAAGAGGCCTGGGTTTCGTTTTGAGATATGCGGTAGAAAAGTGGAGGAGGTGAGAGGTGGTGTGGTTTAACCCCAGCCAGCAACTAAGCACCACAGAGCCGCTCGCTCATGTCCCCGCGGCGGTGGGATGGGGGAGAGAATTGGAAGGGTAAAAGTCAGAAAACTCATGGGTTGAGATAACAACAGTTTAATAATTGAAATAAAATAAAATAGAATAGTAGTAATAGTAGGAGTAGTAATACCAATAATGGCAATAAAAATAATAGTAATAATAATAGTAATAATGATAATAATAATACAATAAAAATATAAAAAGCAAGTGCTACACTAGCAGGCCTCAGATCCTCTGCATCCCCGACTCCACAACCCCATCGGGGTTGTCGCAGCCAGATCCCCGTTTTCCACCTGAAAACCTAGTTTTATCAGATATTAAGGATTTCCAGTATTTGTCCAGGATACTGGAACAACGTGGTGGTTTCCCTGGAGCCACAGCATTGAAGATAATTGAAATTTATGGCATAGAGGGGATGCAGCTGTACCACACGTGCAGCTGGTTGCCATGTACCTTGTAACAGGTTTAGTGGTTCTGGGGCGTGCTGGTCAGCAGGGTTACAGCACTTGCCCAGCAAGTCCCATGCGTCCCACAGCCTCATGACCTGCTGCACTGCAACTCCCAGCACAAATGCTAACATTTCTGAAGAGCAGACAGAAGCATAGCAGCTCTCACTCGAGTTCCACCAGAAACCTGGGAGAAAGATGCTGATATCACCTGTGAGGCCTAATCCAGGGCATTCACAATAGATCTAACACTCAGCAAAGCCCTGCAAAGGCAGGGAAGGGCACAAGGTGGTGGGATATGGCTTACCTTCTATAACAAAGCCTCCTGACTCTTAAGTGTTCAAAGTTACATCCTTAATCATACAGGTGAGATGAAAGGCACCCTCCACTCCTTTTGCAGTTGTGGCACTGTTCAGAAAGAAACCCAAGATTCATTAGGTGAAACAGAGTGAGACCAAGAGAAAGGTGACGGCTATACCTTACTGGTTAAATCATTTGCCTAGGGAAGGGGAAGCCTGCAGGTTCTGATCCCTGAAATATTTATGCATATGAACATATGAAACAATAATAATGACTGGAAAGGCAAAGTTCCCACTTTGTATCACTCTCCAGGGAAATTGTAGGTTTAAATCCTCCATAACCAGGCTGAGAAAGACATCAGCTGTGAGATTATGTGATAAAAGCTCATCTACACACCCACAAAGGAGAGCAGGGGGGGTAGCCCAAATTGGGGGTAGCCCAGATAATACCCTGCCCTGGCTCCTCCCACACCCATCACAAGAGCCATCAGCCCATCAAAGGTACCTAGGTACCTAGGAGTTAAGTGTTGGCATATCAAGTAATTTAATTGAATTAAATGCTTAAAAAAAAAAGTAATATATAAATACTGGCACAACACTTGCTTTTATCTGCTGGAATGGCCCCAGCGCTACAAAAGTTATTTACAAATCAGTATAAATGGTCCAGAGAACTCCTTTGCCAGCTAAATTAAACAGCAGGCAATCGAAGAGTTAAACCACGAGTTCCTTCAGAGACACTAGGCCCTCCCCAGTGCCCTGGGGAAGAATCCTGATGACATGATGCTCTGAAGATGATCTGTTCCCTGTTGTTCCTCTGCCCCCCACCCCACTTAGGAAAATCCTTTCTCTCTCCCCTGCTTATGAATTTTATTTTCCAACCACACCTCTAGCCCTAGGAGAGCTATTACTGGAGCCTTGTGTTTTTCAAACAGTTGATGCACACATTATCTGAATTTCTTTAAAAGGAAGGGCTGCTAAAGGGTGGGTCCCAAAGCTGCACACCAGAGAAAAGAACATGGTGTGAAGGAAAGTAAAACAGATGTGCACAGATGCACTCCTAGCAACAACTCTTACAGTAATATAACAGTAAATACTTGCCTTTCTGCCTGAAAAACTAGACTCTCTGCAGAAGTTTGTATTTGCAAGATACAAGGTATTTCTTGCAGTTTCTCCTCAGAAATTTAGCATTAATGTATCAGGAACCAGACCGGAATATAAATGATTTTCACAACAGTGAAAGTGATTTTAAAAACGTTCACCTGTTCTCATTGAGTTTACATGGCGATTTTATATGTTTATAACAATGTGAGTGACTCCTCTGGCAAATTCAGAACTGTTTCACTGGATTTGAGCAAGACAGAATAGCATCCAGAAGACCAAACTGCATCAGCATTTTTTAACCCTTAGAGAAACCAGCCACCAGTGAGATGCAAGAGCAATCTGGTCTGACCTGACCTGCCAGCAGTTCCAGCAGTGACAAACATGATCAGCTAAGCCAAACATTTCAGCCTAAACAACAGCTACCTCCTTTGGAGCTAAACAGACTTACATTACCTAACCAGAAGATGAAAAAAGTAGTTAGACTGAGGGAAGAGGCAGAGTTTTCCAGTGATTTGGAATTGCATGGAGGTGTTTTATCCCCGTTTTTATCCTCATGTCTAGGTTTACAGTAAATTCAAGAGGACTCTGGGATAGAGGATTGGAAAGAATCTTCCAAGTCACGGCTACACCATTTATTTTCATTGAGATTGTCTGGGTAACTCCCCTGAAGATGGCTGTGTGGGAAGCGGTGTGCTGGCTCTTGTCCTGCTACACTACGCAGGCTCTGGAGGAACTGCAACCACATGCTGTAGGAGATCCCCCAAAAGACAAGGGGAACAGTGAGGAATGCGGGAGACAATGCACGCCTGGGACAAGAAAAACCTGGCCAGAATTTAATCAGGACCTATGCCAACACTGCCACTTCAGTAACCCTGTCTCAGGTCAAATATAGGGTCCTCTGTTGCAGGCAACCAGATTTCACAATTCCTTCTGTAAACTGATTAAACTTTGTTTTAAAGCCAGTTGTGGTTATTGCCCTGCTAATTTCCTTTTTTTACTATGGCCAGTGAAGATCGTTTGGTGTTTGAGAGAGATCAATAGATAGCTTAAGGGAGGAAGCAACTCATGCTGCCCATCAAGATGATGCAGATCAGATTAATTCCAGCCTTTATCTTATCTGAACTGTGATTCACTGTGCAAACTTTCAGTGAAGGAAGGGTCAATTATGCCAATGGGATAGATGAAAGGAAAAAAAAAACAACAAAAAACAACCCAAAACCACAAAAAGAGAGTCTGGACAGCAGCCTCAGTTTTGTATAACATGAGCTCCCAAATTATTTTTCATGAGCAAGTTTGCCTTTCCAAACACACACATGCCCTCTGTCCTGATTTCAGCTGTGATAATTTTCTTCCTAGTAGCTGCACTAGTGCTGTGTTTTGGATTTTGGATGAGAATAATGTTGAGAACACACTGATGTTTTAGTTGTTGCTGAGCAGTGCTTACACTGGTCAAGGCCTTTTCAGCTTCCCCTGCTCTGCCAGGTGCACAAGAAGCTGGGAGGGGGCACAGCCAGGACAGCTGGTTTAGATTGGATAGTAGGAAAAACTTCTTCACTGGAAGGGCAGTCAGGCACTGGCAAAGGCTGCCCAGGGAAGCAGAGGAGTCCCCATCCCGGTTGGTATTGAAAGGACAGGTAGATGTGGTGCTTAGGGACATGGTTTAGTGGTGGGCTTGGCAGTGCTAGGTTCATGGTTGGACTCGATGATCTTGAAGGTCTTTTCCAGCCTAAATGATTCTGTGATTCTAACCCTGCCGCAGGCAAAGACACATTGTCAGTGTCTCCTTGGAGCATGCAGGTGATTGTGATTACGATCCCACTTCCTGACTGCCCTTCTTCAGGGGGAACAACCCCAAACCCAGACCCCTTCTTGTCTTGTTCTCACAGGGCCGCTCTTGCTTTGCTGTGGAGTCTACAGTCTGTCCGCATCCTTCTTAACTCCTGGTTGTCAAAAGTGACCACAATAGTCTTGTTGAATTTTAAAAGAATCAGGGTAAGAACTCCCTGTCTTCATAGCTCTTGCTCCTCCGACAGTGTTCAGAAAGGAAACGTCTGTTTTGTTGAAGGGGATCACCCGCTAGCTCACATTCAGGCTTAGCACAGAAAATAGGCTGTCTGACGGCAGAGTTCAGGTTTACCTTCCCATGTGCGGTGTGAGCTCATGAGTCTCGATGGTGCAAGAGCTCTTTCAATTCCTATTGGATATTTATAGGGAAAAAATTAAAAGGCTGGTTCTGCTGTTGATCTACAAGAAGTCAGTGAGTGTAGACTTAGACTGGCGGAGAAACATCACGATCTGATTACAATGACTGACACTTCTGGAGATACCCAACCTTGTGGTGTGATGAAAAGAGCCGATGAGGGCTGAAACCTGAGTGAAAAAGCTTCGATGGATTTGAGAATGGCTACTAAAGGTTGCAAATTGGAGGGTGTCATGGCAAAGGAGTTTCCAAAATGGGCTGTGAGTTTCGAGTGTCTTCCTGCTTACCAGGGGCAAACTACATCAACAGTGCAAATTCCTTGACCACTTCTTCAGATTAGTTTCCATTTGCCAGGTGTTTAACTGCGGGACCTTTGCATGCCTGCTGCGCTAACTGGGTGACTTTCCATGGGAAGGGAAAGCTTCCAGGTGTCTGTCATTCAGTTCAGAGGGTACAAGAGGTGTCAGCACACCACATCTGCCAAGGGAAGAGTAAGCGACTTCCAGTTTTAATGGTCAAAATTCCTCAGCTTCCCATGTGTGTCATCACTCTGTCAAATACTTGTCTGAGCTGCTTATCAGGAAGATCTTCTCTGTTCTGGGTTTGCAGTGGACTCCTTGACAGTCCTAAGAGCAATTTGCAAGGAATTCAGCAAGAAACGCGCAAGCTTCTTCACGCTTTCAAGCCTGTCCTTGCTCTCACACCCAAACGCCAGCCCTGTGAACGGAGCCGCAAGCAAGGCGACGCAGTGAGGGAGAGCAGAGCCAGGCTGGGTGCGGGAGGAGGTGGCTGGTGAGTGCTGCCGGCGCTGCCTGGGGAAGCCCTGTGCCGTGGGCCTGGGCGAAGCGCTGCCGGGGCTCTCGGGCCCGGGGCTGGCTGCGGGGAGCCGCCATGGCCCTGGCGTGTGCTGGCGGCCAGCTGCCATGGCCGTGCCGTGCCTCCGGGCAGCGGCTTCTCCTAGCCTGTGGGCTGTCCTTTGGTTTCCATTCCCCCCATGGCTTTCTCCGGCTGTGGCAGCGGCCTTCCTTCCCCTGCCGGCCCCACGGGGCGGCATTGCTGCCCAGCCGGTTCCAGAAGCTTCTGGGGGCTCTGGCAGCCGCCTCCTGATTGGCTGGCGGGGGATTGTTACCTGCGTGCTGACTGGCGGGTTCTGGAACGTGGGTGGGGCCTGGGGAGGAAAGCGAGGTGGTGCAGGGCCCTGGCCTGGGCCAGTGGGGTAGGCGTCTGGCTGGCCGGCCGGGGCAAGTGCTGTAGGGCTCTTGCTGGCTAGCCGGGGCAAGTGGGGTAGGCGTCCAGCTGGCCGGCCGGGGCCAACGGGGTAGGCGTCTGGCTGGCCAGCCGGGGCAAACGGGGTGGGGCCCTTGCTGGTGGGCCAGGGCAAGTGGAGTAGCGTTCTGGCTGGCCGGCTGGGGCAAATGATGTTGTGCTCTGGCTGGCTGCCTGGGGCAAGTGGGGTAGGACTGTGGCTGGCCGGCCCGGGAAAGTGATGTATGGGTCTGGCTGGCCGGCCTGGGCAAGTGGGTGTCCTGGTTTCAGCTGGGACAGAGTTCATTTTCTTCCTTGTAGCTGCTCTAGTGCTGTGTTTTGGATTTAGGGTGAGAATAATGTTGATAGCACACTGATGTTTTAGATGTTGCTAAGCAGTGCTTGCGCTCGTCAAGGACTTTTCAGCTTCCAGTTCTCCAGAGATCCAGGTGAAGTCCCGCACATGTGTATGAATCGACTGCCCCAGGGGTGGAAACACAGCCCCACCATTTGCCATGGACTGATCCAGAGTGCATTGGAGCGGGGTGGGGCTGTGGAACACTGCAATACGTTGAGGACATCATCGCATGGGGCGATACAGCAGAAGAGGTGGTTTCTGAGACCGGGAAGAAAATAGTCCAAATCCTTCTGGAGGCCGGCTTTGCCATGAAACAAAGTAAGGTCAAGGGACCTGCCCAGGAGATCCAGTTTTTAGGAATAAAACGGCAAGATGGACGTCGTCAGATCCCAAGGGAGGTGATCAACAACATAACAGCCACATCTCCACCGACCAGCAAAAAGGAAACACGAGCTTTCCTGGGCGTTGTGCGTTTTTGGAGAATGCCTGTTCCAAATTCCAGCCTGATCGTAAGCCCTCTCTATCAAGTGGCCTGGAAGAAGAGCGATTTCAGATGGGGCCCTGAGCAACGACAAGCCTTGGAAGAAATTGAACGGGACATAGTCCATGCAGTAGCCCTTGGGCCAGTTCGGGCAGGACAAGATGTAAAAAATGTGCTCGACACCGCAGCCGGGGAGAACGGCCCTGCCTGGAGCCTCTGGCAGAAAGCACCAGGGGACCCTCAGGGTCTTTAGCTTGGGTGCTTGTTAGACATCTATGTGCCTAGGACTATCTGGGCATGCAGAGAAGGAAAATTGTAAGCGTGTAGTGAACTTTGACAGTACACCTGTGCTTTCAGTCTCAAATTGCTGCTGAATGAGGGGTTTTTAGATTGCAGTTCTAAATGTTAGGTACCAAAAATTTTCCCAAGTCTGGTTTTGGATCTGGCCCTAAGTAAGGTGACCTGGGTAATTATAGAGCCGTCAGACTGACAGGGATCCCAGGCAAAAGAATAGAATCACTGATACAGGAGTTGCTTCAATAATGAATTACAGAAAAGTAATGTAATTAATGCCAACCAACATGGGGTTGCAGCAAATAGATTCTGTCACATTGGTTTGTAATTGCATCAAAAAGATATTAAGTGTGGTTACTAAAGGTAATGCATTCAGACACGTGAGGCCTGTGACTTGACCACAAAACACTAAATCAAGGAAATACAATGATACAGAGATCATCCAGTCCCCAGTTAAAACATTTGTCTCAAAATGTAATTTTCAATGAGTAATTCTAATTGCACATTTTCTGCAAGATCTTTCTTAGGTCATTTTTTGGCTGCATACTTCTAACTATTTGTTGGTACCTTTGAAGGAATACAGTCATCACAGATACCTGCAAATGATACAAAGATTGAGGGAATAGTTAATTACAAGGTGATAGAGTGGGATATCCACCAAAGAGGAGTTCTGCATGTGATGCTATGTCAAAAGGACTAAGAGCATGATCCCTGGAAGCATAAACAAAGAAATATTAAGCAGGAGTGATGATGCTGTAGTACTTCTGCTTTCATGCTTTTAGCAACTGTGCCTGGGATGCTCTCTCCAGGTCTGCTGTTAGCTGAAGAATATAGCAAAATAACAGTCTGTTGAACTTCCAAAGAGAATGTTAAAGGGTGCTTTGATCATAGTCTGTCGTTACCTCTGTTCAGAAATGGCTTAAGAAGGCCTTTCCATCTAGCTTGGCAGTACTAGAAAGTGAAGTGAGATGAAATTAGGGGCAGAGTGAGGTCCCTTCCAACCCAAAGTACTCTGTGATTCTTTTTCTAACAGATACACTGTAGTTCAAACAGGATGTAGTGTGCCAAAGTGATGTGGCCTATTTTATTAAGAAAGCTGGATTAGACAATCACAAAACTCCAGTTCGTGACCTCCAGCTCCCTGAAGGTATTTGTGCTGCCCACAGTTTCTCTACAGCCAAAACCGCAGAGGGTTTAACAACTGTTACCTCCTTGGTTATCTGTAGATACGCAAGCAGGGTTTGTCTCGTGCCTATTCTGTGTATTTCTGCATACAGCGACACACAAAAGATTGTGAGCTGGGATGATTCACTTATGATTGTGTGCCTATATAATAACTTCACAAAATGTTATTGCTAATATGCACTTAGTGTTTTACTTAAATGAAGATTTCAGGTTCCCTCTGAAAGTGTAGCAAAGGTATGCTATGATTTTTAGTGTCTAAAAAAGAATCAGGAGCAGCATGGGTAATTTATACAGAGGAGTGAATATTACAGAAAGATGCTGTTCTCTTGGGTTTTCTCTGGTGCTGGACTTATATTACAGAACTCAAGATTCACTGGAATGAGAAAGTCAAATTTCTCCATTAAATATTCTAAACATTTGTTGGTACAAACATCATGGTTAAGAACAAAAGCAGTTTATATATCCATATCACCCACTCCTGATGTTAATGGGAAGGAAAAGCTCTGTATTATTGTGCTATCAAATGTAGCCAGGCAGCTCAGAAAAAAACAACATATACAGAGAGTGCATATATTTCAGCAATGTCTTGCTGTGAAGCTATCAACGATTAATAAGAGATTCCAGTGTAACAAAGCAAACAAGGAAAAGTTGTAGTTAGTAGCTATTCTGAAGAGACTCACTAAACGCTATGATTTGATGATGTGTCACCTAATAGCTTCTATAATGTGCTGGCCTCAGTACTAAATCAAGAGAGCAGTTTCTAATGGCTGAATCTAGTATGACATCCCAGAAAGCTGTTGAATTCACTGTTTCTATGGAAATTTCTACAAGGGAAATCCAGCGGGCTGAATGGATGTACAAAAGTACGCATGAAGAGAAGTATTTTCATGCAGCATAGCAGGTTTTCAGGGATGTTGCTGAGATGGGTCATTCTGAGTGAGGTGCTGGTGTAAATCATTCCAGGTGCTGGTAACTTATTGAAAAGCTGTCTCCGCTTATCAACAGAGGAAATGACCACAGAAGCCTGGTACTGGAAGATGAAAGGAGGGAGGAATTAAGTAGTCGAAAAGAAGAGAAAGGAACCAGCAGCTGCTAGAGCATGAGTAAAAAGTGAGTTTGTTTCCCTGCTGTTCCACTGAATTTGTTCATGATCCCATTGCTTAGAGAACTGCTCCAAACAGAGTCGCGGTGCCACTTACATCAAACAGTGTTGTAGCACGGTATTCTTCCGATTCAGTCTGCGGCTAAATTATGCAGGACAGGCATGGGGAATTTGGTCATCCGGTATCAAGTTTGTCAAGTGACTGAAGGAGATGAAGGTTGAAGTCTATCAGTATGCTGTTTTTCAGGGGACAGAGAATGCCTGCTGGGCTGTGACTTGAAGTGATCTGGCTAATTGCATAGGAATTCACCCACTGTTTGAAGGTAAAATGGGGCTAACTGCACTAATGCAGCTTTCTGTCTCCAAGAACTAGCTAAAATGAAAGACAACATCCCAACATTAACTATTAAGCCCGCTCAGATGTTGCAATACTCAGATCAAAGGTCTGCAGAGATCTGGAACATCTATTCAGGGCTCGGGCATCCATCATACGTGCATATATTCAAATGACAGCTCACATTAAGTGAAAAAGAACCGTACAGTGAGTTTGAGTGTATGAAAATTTCAAAGCAGCTATAAATCCAATGTTACATGCAAAACAATGGTGCTTCCTTGTATTGAAAATCTTTCCTTCCTTTGTTGTGAGTCAAAAGTTTAGCAAAAGTGATGTATGCCAAATTTATTTGCAAAAGCTGGAGCAGATTAAAAAAAAAAGCTAGGAGTAGCTAACAATAGTGACGCATAAGGGATTGTACTGCTCCCAATGTTAAACACATGAGATAATATCAACATCAACATTGTCTCAGGAGACTCTGGATCAGACTCCTGGCCAACTAAGTTACAGAAGGGCAAGGCACCAGGATTTCACTTGAAATTTTGAGGGTTATCAGGAAAAACGGTTAAGGGAGGGAGAGAAAAAATAGCTTCATGTTCACCTTTTAGGAGTCTTAATTCAGCCCATACAAACCTTCATGGATTATATCCAATAGATCTGGCACAGTGGTGAGGCAGGCCTTCAGCTGATGTGAAGTATTATAGCTCCATCTGAGTTTTCTGGAACAACATGTATTTCTTGAGGCTGAAGTTGTGGCCCTAACGAGCGTTTCTACTTTGCCTTCCACCTGCAAGTATGCACAAAGGCGGTGGGGTGTCAGATCACCGTGTGCTGAAGGAGAACAGCCCTATGCGCTGTTGCATATGTACATTATTTAGCATAACAGGGTCTTAGTTCTTCATAGTGGCTTTTAGCTAGTACTGCAAAACGGTTAAATTCATAATGTATCAGGTCAGAGGCACATCAGGACGCTGATTGGGGTGGGTGTGTATTTTTTTTAAAAGCAATGTTGAATAAAAATAAACTTCTATGTGAAATGTATTTTTAAATAACATTGAATAGCTGTGAATAAAACACTTAAAAATGGACTGGCTGCCTAGGGATTATCTCCTTGCTTAATTCCACTTTAACTATATTAACAGAGGGACTACAACTGTTCAAAAACAACCAAGATGTTTCAACACATCTTTTATCATAGCAAACATGCTGTTTTGCTTTTTCACTCAGAAATTATTGATCTATTTTTATTCACGCTTTTGAAAAAAGCTTATCTTGCCTGTAGAAAAGTTTAGTCTGAAAGGCAAAATTATGAGGAATCTACAGACGATTGGAAAATACCCGCTAGAACGCAAATGGCTTGTGCAGTTTTACCACAGGCATCCCTGTGCACCCTGCCTTCAGCAGCGGGACACACCTCGCGCTGCTCCCTTCTGGGGCCCAACTTTGTGGTCTAAAATCAGAATCTTTTATGTTCTTTGGCAGATTCCAGACGAGAAGTTGAAGACTACTCCCATCTCCCATGTGGACCACTGATGTCTGCAGAATGCAAACTTTGCTTATGAACACCAGCCAAGGCCCTAAAGAAAAACGCCCGAAGATGAACAACATGCAAATGGAAGCTGCGCTGGATGCTGTGAAGGGCGAGTGCCACGTTGGAAGGTGCTTTGGTGCTGAGCCACCAAAGAAAGCATGCCGCTATTTAGCCAGCTCTAGGCCTGTGAATAATTCCACTGACTTATTTTGCTTTCTCAGAAAGTTTAAAAGTTTTAAGTACAGTACGTATGCATACATGTGGGTCTGCTGTGGCCAGGACCATTTAATTTCACAGCAACATCCATCTTTTCAAAAGTCATCTTCCTTAGCTGTATTTCTAGTTAGCTGTCCCCTTCCTCCCAAAAAACTGCCATCTCTCTCCCAGTATCTCTGGCATGAAAACTTAACACCCCACAACTCAGCTGTCCATCATTAGCAGCCAGAACACCTCCTCCTCATCTAAAATTATATCCCCTCTTCATCTAAAATGACGGTAATTAGTCGCAGTGCCCATGCTGGAAGTGGAAGCCCCAGGGAAAGTCAGAATTGGCACAGCCTACATTCAGTTCCCAAGGTATACACTTGGTTAATTTGGGCAGGATAGATGATGGGAGTGGACGTTTCTAAGCGCCCGCTAGAGAAGTTGTAAGCCGGGACGGGGCCGCGGCTGAGGCCGCTGCGGGCCCCGCCGGGGAGCCGGGGGCTGCGCTCGCTCTGGGCTCGGCGGCTGAAGCGGCTGCGGGGAACCGCGCCGGGGTGCCCGCAGGCCGAGGCCAGCTCCGGCACCCCCCGGCGCAGACCCCCGGCGGCACCTGGCGACCGAAACGCCCCTTTGCCGGAGGGAGGGAAGCAGTTTCGGGAAGCCGCGTCCCCTCCCCGCCGTCCTCCGCTGGCCTCCCGGCGGCGGCGCCCCCCCGCCGCCGCGCTGTCCCCGCCTGCCGCCGCGCCCGGACAGCCGCGGGGGCGGCCTTGCGAGGCGGCCCCCCAGCCGCCGCGGGAGCCGGCAGCAGGGGAGGAGCGGAGCGGAGCCGCACGGCTCGGCGGGGAGGCGGCTGCCGGAGCGGGCTGCGGGCGCGCCGGGCGGGGCCGCCCCCGGGCCTCTCCCGCCGCCCCGCGGCATGGTCGCGCCCGCCCCGCGGCGCCCCCGCCCCGCGCCTGCCGCCCGCCCGCCCGCGCCGCCCGGGCCAGCGGGAAGATGGATGGGCACGTCCTGGGCTGGATCGTCCTCCTCTGGCTCGCAGGTAGGGCCGCGGGCTGCCGGCCGCGGGCGGGGGCGTCCCGGCGGCCCCGACGTGCCCGTGCCCGGCGGGCTCTGCGTCTCTCCTTAGGGCGAAACCGGGCGGTTTGGGGAAGTGCCCCGGCAGGCTGCGGGAGGGCAGCTGCGGAGGGAGCCAGCCTGGGGCGGGGGGCTTCGGGGGCGTCCCGCCGCGCAGTTTGCGGAGACTTCGCGGAGAGGGCGGGTGCCGCTGGGGACGGGGGGGAGGCAGCCGGCGCCTCCTGCCTGCCGGGCCCGGCCGGGGGGCCGTGGGGGCAGGTCCGAGGGGCCCCCGGGCCCTCTGTCCGCGGGGGGCGTTTGGGCCACTGTTCACCGCGGGTCGGGGCGGGGAGAGGAGCGCGGTTGGGGGGGGAAGGTGGGAGCCGGCCCGGGGAGGCAGCAGCAGCGCGGGGGGGCCGGAGCGTCCTTGGCCGCGGTGCAGGGGGGATGGCGACAGCCCTCGGCTTTCCCCGCCCGCCCACGCCGGGCCGGGAACAATTGCAGGAACTTCTCCTTTCCCGGTGAACTTCTCCTTTCCTGGCCGCGCACGCCGTCAACACAGGTGTGAGAGGAGGGGGCTGCCCTGCCTCTGCCCCGGCTTCGAGGGGGGCAGGATCCGGCCTTCCCCATGCTGCTGCAGCTGTGCCCGGCCTTTGTGGGCGTAGGACGGGACTGCCACCCCCAGCGCCGCTCGCCGACCACCTCTTGCCCGGCCAGCTCCCAAAGAGGTCGGGCAAGCCCTCCCCAAGCAAGGGGGAGGGGAGCCGGCGAGGAGAGCAGAGCAGGGAGGGCTCTGCGATGGGGAGAGGGCAGGGGGAACAAGCTGAAAAGGGGCTGGGTCTGAGAGCTGGACAGCGAGGAAAGGAGAGGGTAGGGGTTACAGCGGAATGAGAGCGGCAGGGCAGCCAGGAATCGGGGAGAAAGAGGGAGCCCTGTCAGGTCAGCGGCGAGATCTGCCTCCTCCGAGCCGGTGCAGCAGCCAGGCACAGGCAGGAGCAGGAGGCTTGAGGAGAAGCTGCAGCAGGCTGACTTAGCCAGGCAGGCTGGTTACAGGCTGAAATAAGAAACAGACACACTTGGGTTAAGTGGCATATATTCCCCCCCCTCAATGTATCCCACAAAAAAGACCTCAGGCTCTTCCCTCTTCCTATTCAGATTTAGGATTCACAAGCAGTAAATTCGGCTTTTAGTCATAACACCTCTCTCCCACCACCCACCCACCCCTTTCCTTGCTTTTTCGCTCTGAGTCATCTTCAACACTGGTGCCTGCCTACTGCTCCCTTCCAGGGTTTCACGGCCTCATCTGGGGCTTCGGCAGCTTCCAGCTCATCCTCTCTCCCTGCCTCCCTCCCTGCCATTTGGCTGCTTCCGAACGTATCCCGCTTCACTGAGTTGGTCTGGAGTGCCAGCGCACCCACAACTACCACTCCTTTCCCACTAGCCATAGTAGCATGCTGATAAATAGCATCCAGGGTAAAGGAGTACAGGGTGTAGATAAACATGACATTACATTCCTCCCTCTTTTTAAAGAGCTTCATTATCAGGACATATCTGTCTAGATCAGGACTTTTCCATCAAGCTAAAAGGCTGGGCTGTTGACACCTTTCTCCCTTCATTAAAGGTAGTTCACGATTACTGGCAGTGACTGCTGTTTGGAGCATGCAAGGTCTATGCAGAGAGAGGTACTGCTGCAGCAGGAAGACCTTCCAGTCTCCTCTAGTCCTGGGCTTTTGAGACAGGACTGCCTGTCGCTGGTGCTGTTGACTGCCGGCAGGCAAAGGCTTCCGGCAGGCAACAGGTTAGCCGTAGCCGAGCGCTGAGAGATGGAGGCAGCCGGTGTCAGCTTGCTCCCCTCCAGCCTCCTGGCTGCTGCCGCCCGCCCAGTGATAGAGCAGGCGCTGCTGTCCTTTTTCATGACTGAGAGAAAGCAAATAAGCAGATGTGTGTGTGTGTGAGCATGTACATGTGTGCACAGAAAAGGGAGAGAGGCTAGCAAACATGGATTCAAGATTTTCCTCTTCCCAGTGGCTGTGCAAAGGAATGAAAGGTCTGCATCAAGGTAAGGAGCCCTAATCCAGCCAGAGTGGTACACTCCACTCTGGGAAAGAGGAGTGGGGGTTGGGAGGTGGAGGGGCCAGGGTAAGAGACAGAGTGCAAGATGGGGAGGAAGCAGGGAGACAAAAGGGAACAAGAAAGAGAGAGAGGCTCTCGCCCCCTTCTCTCCCCTCCTCCCTCCTCGAGGTGGGCTGAGAAATTTCTAATCAGCACTCGCAGTTCCTTTCCTCCCAGCAATAATTCTTCTCTGTCCTTTGTTTGTCTTTAATTTTTGGCTCTTGCATTTATCTTTTGTTTGGTTTTGTGCATTGTGACTTCTTACTGCAATTTCAAAAAACCCTGCATGAGGTGCAGTGGATTTGGTTTGGCTTCTCTTCCTCCTGCCCTGCTCTCCCACATGCCTGAAGCTAGTGTTTTAGTAACAGCAAAAGGATGAAGAACAGGTCATCCTTTATTCTTTCCTGTGAAGTGACACAGGTTAGGATACGTGTGGGCCTGTGTTCTTCTCATTCTAGAAAAAGAAGGTACAATTTGTCAAGTATCCTTAAGCCCCTGTGTAAAGCTGGTTCTTGTAAACTATTAAGTGCAGCTTGATTCTGGAATGAACCCTCACCTCGTGTTTACCATTATTCTTATTAATACTGTAATTCCTAATGCATTTAAAACTAGAGAGAGGGGTTGCACTGGAGACTGCACTCCAGTTTTACCTACAGGACAAGCAGAGCAAATTTTTTTCCGCCTCATGACTCAGGCTGAGCTTGGAAAGATTACGTTTAGAAGACCGTCCACATTAAAATGTGATCTTCTCTCCCTGTTAAGTAATTTTTCACCAATAATTTAGCACTCGGTACCTGTTTGCTCTCCCTATGCAGAAGAGCCACTGCAATGCAATGGTATAGTACAAAGGTGGGTAGATTTACTACCTCTGCTTTCCCAGCCACAGTTTAGGAGAGCAGGCAGAGGGGGCATGCTGGAGCACAGTTGTGCTTTGCTGTTTCCTGGCCAACTGAGCAGACTTCTTGAGAAGGCAGGGAAATGGATGGACTGTTTTATCTGCCTTGATTTAAAGTATTTATTTGTCTTCCCTTGACTGTCTGCACACAGCATAAGCGTAGTGTAACTGGGAAGAAATCTCACATTTTTCTTACTTTTTATTCCTGTGAGATCACCTTGACTGGCACCAGTGGAAATCCCAATGCCATCCCAGGACAGCTGTTATGGCTTGGTGTTATAAGGCTTGGAGAGACTCTTCCCATTTCTTTTCTCAGGCTTCTGGTGGTGACCAATTGCTGGGTGATAGTTCTGGAAATGATTTCTGGGACGTAAACCAGGAGCCATCTGACAATTGTAACAGCTTTCAGACAGTAATAAGACAGGGGTGATCAGATTTGAGCCTGTGGCCAAAGGTGGGATAATTCACGTGAAAGCATCCAGGGTGACTTTTGTGAATGTGTGAAAGGGGCAGGTCATAAGAGAGTGTAATGGGTGCAGGGAAGCTGGCGAAGAGAGACCGATACCTAGAAAAGCCCATGAAACGTCCTGAGCTCTTGTGAAAGCCCTTATGCAGTCCTTGCCATTTCAGGGCTGTGTCCTTCCCTAGAGAAGTCAGGAGCATGGGGCGCCTGGGGGACAGCATCACAGAGACTGGGGAAGAGCGAGGAATAGTCCAGTGCCTGCTGCAGCCAGTTTGCAGAGTCTGGGCTGTGTCCTACACCGAGTGTTTTCGTGTTGAGGTTCTGTGCTGTGAGTGCTGGGTGTGCAAGGCCATGCTTTTTTCCGACTGCTTTAGTTTTGCCCCTTTCCAGGTTAAGCAGTTAGGGAGCCAAAATTCAGAGTTTTGCTACGGAGCTGTAAAAAGCAGTACTATGCTTTCACCTCAGCTGCAGCTGACCTATTTAAGTATTGGTTTCTTGCTGGCTAAAAAAGTTGACAATTAGTGGCCACAGAGCTAAGAACACAAGTCTGATAGGAACCAGACCAAGACATCCAATTCATTTCCATAAGGCTCAACACAGTCTCATGGTGATGGCTTTTGCTGATTAATCGCATGGATTGGATTTAGTCCAGCATGAGTAGGCAAGAATCTGTGCAACACAATCTCAGTGGTCCCGCTGGCGCTCCATTCACCTGTTTACACAACTGTTTATCATCTCTGACTTTTTCAGTCTCAAGGCCCAGATCTTGGACTTCCTGATTCAGGCTTGATCCACATGTGAAAGCGTGGATGGTGTGCCTTTATTCAGCAGTGGGGAAAGAACACTTTTAATTGATGCATAGTAGCCAAGGCACAAAAAAGAAAAATATAGCATCCTTTTGCCCAACAGTTTATTTTGTTTGGGGAAGTGATATAAACTACCTGAGGAGCACTCTCTCTTACCAATGAACATATGCTTTTTTCCCAAAGCCCTTAGTTATAGTCTAGAAGTAGTTTTCTTGAGGTGCCTAGTTCAGGGCCCAAGGACTTCTGTTCTCCTGTGTGCACAACCATCACTCCTATCAATAAAGGTGCATAAAATCAGGGGATGTAATTTTTGTAGTTTCACAGCATCAGCTGTACCGCCTCAGGCAAGTGGTAATGTGAGCCAAATAATTGCAAAGAAAGAGATGTGATGTGTGCACAGGTAGGGAGACCCATGCTGACCTGAAGAATAATGCCTTCTTGTGGACTCAAATCTTAGGCACTAGAAGGATGCAGTCTGAGACCTATTACATTGAACTACAGTATCTGGCTTTGCCATTATTTTACAGGGTTTAGTGCTTCAGATCAACTTTATTCTAATTAGATGATCTTTAAGGTCCCTTCTAACCCAAACCATTCTATGATTCTATTCATAAAGGCTAACTTAAGGCTGTGTAGTGAAGCTAAATGTTCCTGAGATTCATCTAGCCTCAGGGAGGCATAGACTCCTCAGGGAGGCATAGACTCCTCCGGAGGGCAACTGAAAAATAAGAGCCTAAGTTATCACTTCTCAGTTGCCTTCTCTCTTTTACTCATGGAAGGTGCTTATGAAGATCAGGCTCACAAGGCTGAAATGCACCCTTACAAATATGCCCCTCTATAATCACTTCCCTGAATTTTCTTTAATCACCACTAAAATGTATTAGTGGTAGCTTGTGTGTAATGCTGATTGCATACTTTGAATGCATAATCTGAGGATAGTTCAGGAAAATAATCAGAGAAAGGAGACAAATGCACGCTGCCAATGAGAAACAGACAAAACCCATACAATTATATTTCTGAAGTGTGATTGTTTTTAAGCTCTTTCTCCGGGAGTGTATATATACACATGCACAGACACATAAAACCCTGGATTTTTTTTTATTTTCTGAGAGTAAGGATATCTGTGTTTTTAAGATGCACTTGATTAATATTTGCAGACCTTTTTCTGGGGATTAAGGAGAACAAGAAAGAAGGAAAGCAAAATTGTCACATAGTCATGAGACTCCCATGAGCGAGATTTTTCTTGTGAAAGTTCAAACATTGTGAAATTCACAATGAACAGGTTGCTTCTCTGGAGTGCAGGAATTACATTTCCATGATGATTTTGAAATAAGGGCTAATCTTGCTCTGTCTGCATTAGTCAAAACATAGCAGAGCGCAATTCAGCTTCTTTTTAGTCCTACTCATATTAAACTAGACAAAGAGCTACCACGGTGCTGTCACTAAGCTTGTCATCGTTTTTCACATCTTTCACCCTTTTTTTGCTCTGCTGTATAAAGAGCCCAGAGTTCTGTCCTGCGATACATTGGAGGCTTTTCTTGTCTTGGCTCATCTCTTGAAGATTTTTGAGGTGAGCAGTTTATTCTTGAAGTTGAGGAAGTCCTAAGCAGACCTCTGTAATTCACGCGCACGGACATAACTGATAGGTGTAAAGCCACCATCTTGTCTTCAGGCAGTCGAGCATCCTGTTGGCCTTTCTGATGGACACTGTTACAGCAGTGACGTATTACATGAATCAAGTTCGATCATTTTTTTTTTTTGGCAGAGGAAATAACAGGTGTATAATTTCCCAGTTCAGCCATATATAATTATATATAATTTGACTGAAATAGATGTAGAGCTTCCACTGCTCTAGTCTCTCAGTCTGAGGCACTGTATTGCTCTTAAATGCTATTTCTGGAAAGGATCCGAAAAGAATACTTTAAAAGTTAATAAAGAGCTTGGGATAGGATATAGAAGATGCCAGATAATTTACTGCACATCTCCCAAATGCTTTTGGGTAGAAAAAGAATTCCTGTGTTTTCCCGAAAGCTGCTTTTCTTTTCTTTTCTTGATATAGACATTCATGTGGGGGTGGGGAAAGTTAGTCAGATGAGAATTTGCTAAAGCTCAGCTAATCATTTATTAAAGCAGTTCCTGGCTTGCCAAACTCATTAATCTCATTAACAGGGAAAGAGGGCTACGGTGCATGGTTAGCTGAAAGCACTGTGTTTACTAAGCAGCGTACTTCGTTCACAAGGGAAAGATTTAAATATTCACTGTGTCACTGTTTTATCCCTGAAGCTGAAGTAACGTGATGAGTCACTTGACCAGCCCGTGTCACGTGCTGGCTTCGGCCACAGACTGCGTGGGGTCAGGCACAGAGTTGCCAGATACACGTCTGACCTGGACCCATTCATTTTTCAAGGTGTTCGTCATGTCTCTTGCATTCAGAGGCAACCTGGGTAGCATGGGTCTCCGGAGAGGAGAGAATAAGACAACGTCACCACTTGGTTCACCTTAAGAAGCAAGTGGTGACGTTCTCTTAGTGCCGCTTGGCCCCTCTTGACCCTGGGACCAGGAGGCCTGGCAGAAATGTCCCAGCTGCTGCTTCTTGAGTTATCTCTCTGCCTACGCCTCGGGAAAGTGGAGGAGCTGCCTCATGCCCCTGCCTTGCCTGTGGGAGCATCTTTTTGGGACCTCAGCTGTGTTTTGTGGTACTCAGGAGAACACCCACACTTCAGTGTTTGGATTTGGGTCTAGGCACTTCTGGCAAAACTAATGATATCTCCTGTACAACTTCCACATGGCACAAGTATGATATGCATAAGGTCATGCATTCATTATATGCGTAGTATAGCGTTCCTGTGCAAAGGCCATAGCACCTTTGTGCGCTGCAAGCCTTTGCACAGTAGTCCCAAGGGTCAAATCCTGCCTAGATCAGTAACTCTTTGTTAGTATCAGTGACTATCTTGCCTCTGAAATACGCTTTCCCCTAGGTTCTGTCCATACTGTGTTTTTATCCCCTGACTGGTGTTTATAGACTTAGCTGTGTTTTATAGTTTGGACATTGATAACTTGTTGAAATGAATATTCAGTGTTGGTCCAACCTCTCCAGTTTGCTTTGGTTCTGGCTCCTGATCATGAGATCTTTGCTTGCTTTTGCTATCCAGCTCTGCAGCTGTCTCAACTCGACCTTGTCCCTTCATGCCTGCTGTTGTCATACTGTTGATGCATTTATTGTTCTCTGTCTGCTTTAAGCTCCAGTGCTTTAGTCTATGCCTTTTTTTTTTCCCCATCCTAAAGATACCTCCTGTCATTTCACTTTCTTTTGCCAGCTTCCATCTCCTTTTCATCTCTAGTTTCTGGAGTGGGTGGTTTATTTTTGCTGACTCCATTTCCTCTCATCTCTACATCATTTCTTAATCTCCTGCAACCTGGCTCTAGCCCTTTGAAATTATTTTGACCTAGGCTGAGACACCTTCTTCAGCTTCTTCCAGCTGAATGTAAGCTTCCTGCTTCCATGGTTGTCATCCTGCTTATCCTTCCACTTCCTATACTTAACCTGGTAGTTTATCCTTACTCTGTTTTCTTTTTTCTTGGCATTTGCCCTTCTCTCCTACTGCTTCCCAACATCAGGAAGCCTTTCTTTGTCCTCAGCCTTTCATTCCTCCCTGCTTGGAGAAGTGTCAGCATGTGTTTCCAGTGTTGTATAAGTGCTCTCAGTCATTGCTGCCTGCAGCACAAGAAGGAGGGGAGCAATGAAGGGCACATGTGGGAGGTTTCGGCCGTTCCCCTGTGGGTAGATGGGGTACCTCACTCTCCTGAGGGCTCTCTGCCGGCATTGCTCACTGACTCTTGGCTTCTCCCTAAGCTACACAAGGATGTGGCAGCAGTCCCATTCATCTTCTCTGAGGCCTTAATACATCAGCTCCAGGCTGCAGCTCTCCCGTCAGCTGGTAGATAAACATTATGTGTTGAGATCCATCTCCTCCTGGGAATGTGAAAAACTTGAGTGTTTGGGCCATTTTTCTCTGCACCTCCCACATGGAGCAATTTCTCTCAGTGCTACACGCCAGCCCTGGCAGGAGCTGTGCAATTTGGATCCACTCCTTCATGCATCTCTAGAGTTTGGCAGAGCAAGCAGCACTAACTGGGCACCAGTGCTCAACGGGCTGGGCCAGGCACTGTGTGCTGCCTGACTTTCAAAGAGGAGGTGTGATGCCACCAAAATTGGGAGGGGGGTGGCTTACTCTGCATTGGGATTGTTACAAACTCAGGATCTGGCCCCTTGGCTGACTGCTGTAGAAGTGGAGTATGGCCATCCCTAAAATATCTTTTCCTTATCTGTGAACCCGCCATAAAAGCTGTGAATCGTCATGCTGCTGTGTTAGGGTCTCTACAGAGCATAAGGATACTACATTTGAGCCTTCAGCCTCATCGTGCTGTATTTTTCCTTGTGGCTGTAGGCTATGAAAAATGCAGAATTACTTCTGCCAACATCCGTGCTTACATACATTGAGGAGTATTGCACCCTAGCACCTGAAACAGATGGACATTTTAATTTTATGTACGTGGGGAGAATGATGCTATGATAAAACACAGTAGCTCCTTCTTCAAGCAATGCTAAGGCATATGACGCTCATGTTTTTGTTTTTCAGCTGAGGTGGAAGGGTTGCAGGTTACCGTGCCTGAGAAGAAGAAGGTGGCCATGTTGTTTCAGCCTGCTTTGCTTCGCTGCCATTTCTCTACTTCTTCCACCCAACCAGCTGTGGTACAGTGGAGGTTTAAATCTTACTGCCAGGACCGGATGGGAGAAGCTTTGGGTATGGCAACTTCTGGTTTACAAACAATGAGCAAGAGGAACCTGGACTGGGATCCCTACCTGGACTGTGTGGACAGCAGGAGGACAGTCCGTGTCGTGGCCTCCAAACAAGGATCTGCTGTCACTATAGGGGACTTCTATAAGGAAAGAGATGTCAGCATTGTCCACGGTAACTCTCCTACCCCAGTGATGCTTGGTGGGGGTTGGAATGGACCCTTAGCAATTTGGGATACTGGAAGCTGGCAGTAATTGTTCAGTCAGCTCCCTTAGAAGAGGCTGCTGGAAGGGAGCTGTTGTATGTCAGACATTTAGGATTCAACCAACCCTAGACCCAAAGGTCCTTTCCTTTAGCCCTTCCCTTCATCCAACTCCATGTAGGTCTCCAACCCTGATACAGTATTCTTTTTCCTTTGATGAAGTGGAAGGTTTTTATTCCTGGCTTCTGCATATTGCTCTGTATATAGTTTTTCCTTAACAAAGGGGTGCCAGCAAGAGAGGTAAGAATTCAGTCTTTGTGGGCTGGGTTTTTCTTCCTTGCAAACTCCGCTGATTTTTTCCCAGTTCCAAAATACCAAAATTATCCTATACGTCATGTTTGCTCAACTCTGGACTTCACCAGCTTACCCCATCATGAACCTAAACCCACATAGCCTTGGGCAGTGTGAAAGGAAGGGTGAAGTCAAGTTGGGTGGAGATGGGGGGCGGCAGGGTCCTTAAACAAGTGGTCTGGAAGGCTGTATGAGAGACCTTGTCCCTCAAAAGTACAAGGCTTCTGCTTGACTCGGGAGACCACCTAGTCAGAAGTGGAGGCTCCTTGGTGTGGAGAGCATGTGATCAGCCTCAGCAAGGGGGAATGTAGCCTCAGCAAGGAGGAGTGTTTTGTTTTGTTGCTGTGTAACCTCTTCGGCAGATGGCTGAAGTGCTGTAGAGGAGACACTGTCAAAGCCCTTCTTGCATGGCATGAATATTGTTGGGACCTCAGGCCTTAGGTGATAGGAAGGACAGAGAGTGACATTAGTTACTCCCCCTGCTCTCTTGGCACTTGCAGAGTGAGCTGCCTCTGCGACATTACCTGTTTTCCCACTTACAGCCACAGAGTCCTGAGCCTGTTGTTTTTTTCCTGAATACTGTGATATTCTGGATAAGGTTAACCCCTCTTCTTAGTAAGGAAATGAAATGGATTTGGAACATGGAGACGGACCCAGTGGTTTCATCACTTCACTCTTCCTGTAGGTGTTGGAGGGAAAGCCTGATTTTTCTGTTTTGCCTTTCAGATGCAGACCTTCAGATTGGGAAGCTGATGTGGGGAGACAGTGGGCTCTATTACTGCCTTATTATCACACCAGATGATGTGGAGGGCAAGAATGAAGAATCGGTGGAGCTGCTTGTGCTTGGTAAGCCCTCTTGCCAGATTGTTTTTTCAGCAGGTAGCTGATGTATCTTTCCTTCTGCTCTCTCTACATTATCTGTGCACCATATTACTATGGGTGTAAGATCTATGTAAAACAGTCCCCGCAGTACCTTCACCATTGCCTTGCACCTTGTGCATTTATTCACACTTAGGCAAAGTGGGTGGCAAACACTACCAAACCAGAATAGTAATGTTTACACCCACACTGCTCACACGTTACACAGGCGTAAATGACTACAGAAAGTGCAGGGCTGTGGAAAGTCAGAACCCTTGTTTTTAAGGCATAAAACAATAAACTTGCAGCAAAGTGAACACTTGAGACAGAGTCTTTTAAAAATAGACACCCAGAAGACATCAAATCGTATGCTTTTTGCAGTCTTTTAACATTCCCTTCGTCCCACTCTTCTGACCTGTGAGGATGTCAAGAAGCACTGTGTTTTTCTGCTTGAGTGTGTCAATTTGGGAGATTTTTCTGTCTGCCTAATTATACTTGTCCAGTTAGAGGTGCAGTTTCACAATCACCCTAATCAGGTCTAAGCTGTTGGTGCCAGTAAAAAGACCTGTCCTCTCTGCAGTATGCACGCTTGGCTCTGTGTTTCTTTTAAGCTCCCTTGAGCAGTGTGGTGAGCAGGATCAGTTTCTTTCCAATTTTCAGGGTTAGCTTTCAGCCCATGGCTTCCACAATCCAGCTCACTGTGAAGGTCAAAAAAGCACCCATCCCAGCTAGGGGAGAAAAGCAGGGTGGAATGGGCTTTTTGGGGGCCTTTGTTGACACTGCCTTGAGCCAGCTGTAGTACTTAACCCCTAGACTGCCTCAGGAGAGTAAGATGAGTTAAGACCTTAAGACCTGCTGACATCAATGTTTGTCTGGTCAGCATACTTGCATGGTTCTTGGGTGTATAGGTTCTGTACATCCTGTGAAGGAAATGTGAAAAAGCTTGGGTCTATAGTGTGTAGGTGATATATAGAGGCATATGATAGAACATGTCTGTCAAGTTCTCTTGCTCTCGTGGCTAAGGTCAGAGTTTAATTGGCATTTATATTTGGAGCTGTAGTTGTCATCACAAAGTAAACCAGATTGAATGGCTTAGGTGAGTGACTATAACAGTGCCATCACCTCCCCTCACTCCTTCAGATGTCAGTCAAGCAATGGACAACTGGAGAATGGGTCCCTCCAGAAAACAGTGTTATACCCCTGTCTAAATCCACAGTGTGACTGTGTATCATATGCTAGTTAATAACAGACCCAAGACTGACCCGTGTTGGTTCAGGTGAGGTTATCTCTGCTGGGTGGCAGTTGTAGCTGTTATGTCACCTCTCCAGAGGAGCTGACTGTGGCTGCATAGTGAGGGGCTGCTGAATTTTGTCCCTTCTTCACCTTCCTGTCCAGGAGTTAGTGTCTTATCTGCGTCTACAACTGTGCTCAGACACCAGTGATGAAACAGTGCCATGGTAACAGGAAGAATCTGTTTTTCAGTGTGTACAGAAGAGTATGTGGGGGGAAAACAAAGAAATCCCTACCTCTGAGGCTGGCTTGATGATGTCCCCGGCCCCAGTTCGTTGTGGTTATGTTGGGAGGAAACACGTAGCTTAGGCTGCGTTACCTTGACCGCATCTGCTTTTCTGTTCAATACAGCCTTTGGGTCTGACCTTGCACTTTGTGCAGCACTCTGCTAAGTTTGGCAGCAGCATGAAAGCATACTTGTCGTGGGCATACTTTGTTCTGCCTCATGCTGTTTGGCGCAGCTTGTGTGTATTTCTTTTCTTGGGTAGTGTGTATGGAGGCAACATTCTAGCTTTCGGAGAGATTCCAGGTTACCTACCCATTTTCCTTCCTTCCTTCCTTCCCCTTCCCACCTTATTATTTTCCTTCTGCCTTTGCTAGTATATATTTTTTTTTCCTTTGCCTCTCCCCATTGATGGCTAAAGGAGGAAGCAACCAGTGGTGAAAATACCATTTCTTAATATTCTGGCATCTTCTGGGACATTTTTTATTCCATCCCACTGCTCTGCTAGGTGTTAGTGACTTGCAGGGAGACAGTGAGTACAGATGTAGATCGGAGCAATTCCACAGTCCTAGGGGACACATGGTAAAAGTGTTTGTTTGCTCTTTTGCTGTTTGCTGCTCTTTGGGTGGAACCCAGATTCCCTGTTAGAGCAGTTGGAGCAGTGGAGGGATAGTGTCGGCGAGAGACAATACGATTCCCACAGCACATTGCTGTTTGCTCCCTGCTGACAGTGGTCTTTCAAAGACAATTTACATTGCTTATTTTGGGGCTGCTGTATGATTTAAGCATAGATTAGAATTTTGAATAGAGCAGAGGTTCTACCCACTCATGTTATCAGGGGGGAGGACAGAAAAATCAGAATGGAAAAGGAAATAGGAAAATATCCCTTCTAGTGGTTTCATATTAATGCCAAGATGAAAGGTGTGTTTAGGTTAGAGAAAGATACTGCTGGACAGGGCAGTTTAATATCACGTAGAAACCTTGAAAGGTCTGAGAGGCAAAAATGGTAGATACCTAAGAGCATCAATAAATTAATGGAAATTTGCTGAGCTAAAAGTGGAGGATCCTGCTTTTATACAGTGAATTGCACAATTAAAAATTGGTCAAAAGCTGCTTTATCACAACTTGGAGCAAAATCCAAAACCTGAACAAATTACAGCATTACTTTTTTCTTAGGGAAGCAATCACAGAGACTTCCAGTGAAGTCTTAAGTAGCCAGTCAGCCTGGGTCATGATGGGATTGCATGCTGAGGATTGTCACCTGGATGTGTCATGTTGACACACAAAGAGGCTGGAGAACTCGAGGCAGCATCAGAGAATCCCATGGGCTGTCTTCATTTCAGGCCTATTTCAGAAAAGCATATAAGCATTTATTTATATCCATTTGTGCTCAACAAAGCTGATAGGATTTATAGAGCATACCTGATGTTAAGCATGTGCTTTTGTGCTTTGCTGAAAAGACTGTTCAGTAGTTTTGCTTAGTCAGGGACTTTAACCCTCTCTAACGGAATCAATGCAGGCAAGGGAAGAGGAATAGTAACCTCTGTGCCTCAGAAACACAGAAGGAGATTGGCTGATAGTGAACCTCCTGTAGAGTATGGAAAGAATTTAAATTAAAAAGTACTATTTTTTGGTGGTGTTTGGGATCTCCAAAGAGGCTCTAGCATGCTGGAAACTGTATGAACTCTGCTTCTGCTGCAGCAGGACTAGACTAGAACGGAGCTTAGCAATTCCACAGCAGGATTCAAGTGATGCTCTCTGCACTCATGTGTTTTATTAGAAATGTAGAACTCTTTGCTGGGCTAATGAATCCATTTGCAACTTTATACATTTTTATTTATTGGAACTAATGTGATTGAATCAAAAAGGCCAAATCCTAAATTTAAGAATGTCTGTGTTTCTATCTTAGCAGCTAGCAGCTGAGTGTCCTGCTTCTTGAAACCCAGACAGTGCTATTAATCAAATTGTTATTGGTAGCACCTGTGCACTGCTTTTTATATGAGAATGTCAGTGGGCTTCAGTAAAGTCATTCATTGCAGCCTTTGTTGAAAGGAACTGCAAGCGTACCAGTGCAGTGGATGCAGGCTGCCTGGTGTAACCTTTTGAATTAGAAGTACAGGGCAGTGTCAGGGGATACCCCATCCTAGCTTCATGTGACCCAGCTCACATCAGGAAGCAGTCTAGCTTAATTGCATGATACTGCATATAACCCAGCAAGCCTTTCTGAGAGCTGGAATTTACTAATCAGGTGCAGGGTCCTGTGAAAGCAGCTATACTGCTCTCTTCTGAAGCTGGTACAGCTACAGAGCAATGGCTGTAGGTATAGCTAGGCGCCGCTGGCTACCCTGAAAAGCGTAGGTCTGTGCAAGCTCAGCAATGTTTGCATTACGAGATTTTTACATAGCTTAGACATGCTCATGAAACCGTGGCTTCATTCCCAAGGATGTGTCAAGTTCCTAGAAGAGGTAGGAAAGTGATCCACTAATCCCAGTTGTTAGTTTGATACTTTGGTTAGTTATCCATGTGCTTTGCTAGACAGCTATTGCCTGCCTTTTTTTTCCATCCAATTTGGCAGCTAATACTACATAAATGATATATTAGTGAAATATTATTTTATAATTAATCTTTTAGGAGCTTCAGCTTCTACTGTTGTTATGCTTTAAATAACAACAATTAGCACTTGAGTTTTTTGTTATTTTCCAAAGTCAGCTAGGACTTAACATTGGTAGACTGACATCTTTGGTAGTTTGTATTACCAGCCAATATTGATATAGACTAAACCCCAAATTTATCAAGTCTAACGCCCATAGGTAGGAAAGAATGTAGATACATATACACGCAGCATATTGCACAGTAATTAATGTACTAATAGAGACATGCGTTGGCTTTCAGAGAGGATAAATCTCTACTGGGACATGTGTGTATGGCGTGCAATGCTAATAAGACAGTTCTTACTCAGCAAAGTGACTCAATAGCTGCTATAAATATAGTCAGGTTTGGAGTCGCTTGTGTGCCACGAGAGACTGTATTATAAAAGTTGATGTGGTTTCGGAGACAGAAAAGTTCTTGGCAAGATTTTCCCTTACAAGACGATGGTTTTAGAATTTTGCTCTGTTTCGCTGAAAAGCTGCCAGTAGCATCTGAGCCAGTACTTGGTCACAGCAGTTGGCAGAGATGTCAGTGCTATTGGCCATGTGTCGGGGATGAGAGGGCCAGATCTCATCCAGGGAGGTGTCTGTGAGCAACTTCACAGCGAGGGCTCTCCGACCTTGAGCCTTTGGCCTTCGTGACCAAAGTGGGTAGTGCCAGCAGGTGAAGGAAGTGATCGGCATGGGAGCCCTCCACTTAAAAATCCAGGAAAGGCGTTGATGCCAGGGAAGCCGCTGGCGTCCTCCCACCCCCAAAGTGCTCGTCCTGTCCCCATTAGGTGCTGCTGCCCTGCCCCAGACCACTGTGCTGCCACCTTTGTAATCTGGGTCCAATCCCCCTTGTCCTAGCCCGGGCTACTCCTAGTTATTTATTTCACGCCATTTAGAAGTGCTACTTGTTGCCAAGGTTTTTTACCCCTCTTTTCCTCCTTATTTGCCAGCGACAGCCACACGCTGCTCACAAAGGAGACTGGCGTGATTAAAAGACCTCCGTTACTAAGGTAGCCATGGCAACATCCTCCTTGGAGGTCTTTGTTGCCTGCTAAAACTTTGATCTCCAAGAAGGGCTGCTGCTGTTTCTCCCTCCAATTGAAGAGAAGGACGGGAAGAAAGGATAAAGTTATTCCGAGCAGAGGGAGCATGGAGGAACTCATTGCAGAGCCATTCCAATAAATCTCACAGTAGCTTCCTTGGAAGAGTATCTGATTTGCAAGGGCCACACTTCCTCTCCTGTCCTTTCCAGCCTCCTCTCAGGACAATGTCCTGTGCCAGGGGCCTCTTGCTGTGTCATGGCTTGGCAAATTTTTCTGCCACTGAGGAAGAAGTAGTTCCTTCTGTAGCTGCTGCCTCCTGTGGTCCCACTGCTGCAGAGGCAGATCCCAACGGGGAAACCAATTCAGCAGTTATTGCCATATTTACCCAATATTTATCACATTTAAATATCACATGCAATTGCCAGTATTTACCATGTTCCCGTATTTACCCAATTGCCATGTTCCTGACTGCACCTGTGCCTACTTTATTCATGTCATCATTTCTTTTCAGCTGCACCACTTACCCTAATTATTTTTGTGTCTCTTCTCTGCAGACTCTCTGCTAATTGTCTGCTTGACTCCAGGTCCTCCCTGATCTGCTGCTATTTGCTCTCCCACTCTGTCACCCGCCTTCCTCCTGCCTATTAACTCCTGTCCTCGCTTGCCTCTTCTGTATCTCTGCACCTTCTGGACCTGCTCTGCACCCCTCAGCTTTTCCCTCTCCTGTTCCTCCTCCCCACCCTCTCCTGCTGTGCTCTCTCAGTGCAGACTGGGGGCTTGCAGGCTTCCTTGCACTTTGGGACTGGCTGGGGCCCGGGATGTGCAGGGTGCCCAGTGAGAGGCTGCTGTGGGTGCGTAAAGCCCCGCAGCAGCACAGTGGGAATAGAGACAGGAGCGTGTCCCAGATCCATGCTGGAACAAGGACGAGCTCCTAGCTCCAACAGAGCCACCCAGGACAACCCTGGTAAACGGGGCCATCATCTATTCCCTCTTTCCTCTGTGGGTGTCTGCTGGGGCTTGGTGGTGAGAGCTTGCACAGAGGACACATAGCCCTTGCAGGGGTGCAGAGCTGCGACTCAGCAGCTGTGCCCGGCCGTGTCTAAGAGTGCCTGCAGTCCTTCTCAGGTGGGCAGAGCTGCTGTGCAGAGGTGGTGTGGCCAGGTGGTCTCTTGCCGGACGTTTTACTAAATTGCTTTCTCCCCACCAACTGCTTTGTAGCCCCAGCCCTCCACCTTTAAGTTTCCTTAGGGAAAAAAAACAAAATTAAGGTGAGCTTAATGTCCACAGAAGGAGAAGCCTGGTCATAGAGAGCCAGGAGGTTGGTGGCCATGATCTCCATGGCCTCCTTCTGGCTGGTGTTTCAGCTGCAGGTCCAAAGGGAGGCCTTGCTCACTGAAACCCTGCCCTCTCTGCCCCAGCTTGGGCTGGCACGGTGCCCAAATCTCCCCTCCACCAGCTACCGCCTGGCTTTGGGGTGCACCCATGCCAGGGCAAGCAAGCGAGAGTCAGCGGCGGCCCCTGACCCGCCAGAGCCGCCCTGTCCCTGCGCCTGCTGGCTGGCTGGCGGGCTGGGGGCTTCTGCTCCACTTGTTGCTGGCGACAGTGGCGGGAGGAAAGCCTTCAATGAGGGGCCGTGGCGGGGGGCCTCCTGTTGCCGTGCCAACCGCCATGCGCTTCACCCGCTACAGTGGGGTGAATTAATTCAGCCCAGGATGGGGAGGGGGGAGAGCTGGGGTGCATTGAAAGCTGCTGGGGGCACAGCAGTCCAGAGGCAGGCTTTGTGCTTGCTGGCTGTTGGGTGGGCTAGTCAAAGCGGCAGAGTTCAGGCTGAGCCAGTGGTGGGGTTCGCTGCTGCCTCGGACCTTCCCGACCTTTGTGCATCCCCTGAAGGTGGCTCTGGGGCCCCCAGGGCTGTGTGAGCCCCGCTGGCAGGGCAGGGGGAGCAAATTCCCCAAGAAGATACTCAGCAGAACAAAGTGAGGCTGCAGAAGCCTGGAAATACTTGACTGCTTGTAGGTAGCACAAAGGAACTGCTTTGGCTGTCTTTGTAATGAGTTACCAAGTACTCAAGCACAGTTATTTTTGAGGGGTACTTCTTCCCCCTTGAACGTGTGGTTCCTCCTGGGGATCAGGAGGCACCATAAGACCTAGCACTAGCACGGATCGAGGCTCTTCAGGTAGGTTCAAAATAAAGCAGGTGTCTGTTTGGACTCGTGAGATGGAGCTTCTGCTCTTTATAGGTGTCACTCCATTACCCCTGGTACCGCAAATCCCAGCCCTAAATTAGCTGCATACCTCCAGCTATTTGTCCATTGGCATCTGCTCTCAGAGTAGGGCTGCACATGAGCTTGTGCGGAGATAATAACACATGGGAGGCAAGCTGCATGCCCGTGTCTGCCCATATGTTCTGCGTGCCTGTGGTTCACGTCTACGTTGTTCACATACACACACACACACAGAGAGGCCTATGCAAGAATTGCATATTTTTTTGTGCATCCTGGGAAAATAAGGAATATATTTAATATGCATGTGGAATGTAACGTAAATCTAGCATGCTGTGACACAAGGCATACTTTTGTTGCATGTGTTTGGAGCCCACTTGTGGCACCCAAGACATAAGCCACACGTGTATGTTGTATACATGCCTATATCTTGTGAGCAGAAAGCATACATGAGTACTTTCCCATAACAAGCTAGCTGTGAGCAGTTTGGACACTTGATCCTTCCAGAAAATGGACTGCAAAGAATGTCATGAAGCTCTTTGTATATGTAGATGAAAATGTTGCAGTAGACTGATGGCAAGAGTCCTCCTTCAAAGTAGTAAATTATCTGAAGGATCAGCATTGTATCTTTTGCTAAGGCTTCAGGAACACCTCATCATGATGGCGTTACTGTGAGTACTAAACAGCTCCAATGAGTTGCAACTGGTTGCAAAGCACTGCCTGCATTCAGAGTGTGTTTATTATGGCTCCAGCAGGCATCCTTGTGGATTTTTGATCTCTACAGAACCTCTGCTGAAGCACTGAGAAAAAACGGACAGTGGGAATTTGATTATAACATGCTTCAAGGACAGACTAGAGGCCAAGGAACTTGGGATCCAGTTCATCATTGTGTCTGAGTGCTGCTTAGTGCAGGACCTGAAGGGCACGTGGGGAGGTTAAAGGTAGCTTTCTACCACTTTTGCACTGCCTTACCCTTAGCTGCCTCTGTTATGTTATAGCCACAATGTATGTCTCTCTTCAGAGTGCAGCTCTCATACCCTGTGCGTGTCTTTAAAAAACCTAGCATGATCCTGGTGCTGTATAAAAGAGTACGCAGCACAGCTGCACATAGGGCTGTGCTGCCGATGCACAGATGTGTGTAAATTACAGCTGAACACTGTGCAGGATTTTTGCTGTGTATTAGAAATATCCCAGACGTTCAGTGCCAAAACAAATAGGCACCAAGCTGCCTTTGGGCTTGGATTTTGTTTGTATTCAGTTATAAATTAGAAGCTGACTTGCTTTTTTTTTTTTTCTTTTCCTTTTGCAAAGTGAGTCCACAAATTTCTACATGAATCCTTCCCTGATCGGTTTGCTTCACTTGAGAGTTGGCCTTATGTCACAGAGTCTCACCAAGTTGCTCATTCATCTTGAAATAAGTAGCACATACTCGCTTCAAGACTCCTTTCCTGGAGCTGTCTCTGCAGTTGCCGAGCCCCACATGGAGAGCACCACCCACGGGTGTTGGATGCATGTGGCTGACTTGTCAAAGGCCTTGGGTTAAAGATGTTTCTTTCACATCCATCCAAACTACATCAGTACATTTTTAAAGTAATCTAAATCCTTCTGTTTGAGGGCTGTCATGCATTTCAGGAGCTTTTCGCATGTGTAGAGCATAACTCCAGAAAGATGTTACCGTGTAACCACGCTAAGGGGACCTCCCTCTTCTTGTCATTTTGTGCCTAGATTGGAGAAGCTCTGTTCCAGATTCTTTCCCCCCAGCTCTGCTGATAAAGATAAAATGCAAGGACACAGAAATGGCAGAAGTGCAGAGGCAGACACCAGGCATCGAGCAGGATGACATCTGTGGTTGATAGGAATTCACTTAACAGAGTGCAAGTGGGCTGATGAGGAAGGGGACTGGAGGCTAAGGCAGGGGCTGGGGAGTGTGTTTTTCTTGCAGTAACCTCTCTCCTTGTTCTCCTCCTTCTGTCTTTTCTAGGCAGGACAGGGCTGCTTGCTGATCTCTTGCCCAGTTTTGCTGTGGAGATTATGCCAGGTATTCAGTCATTTCACCCTTCAATCACCCAGTCCTCTGTCATCTTGTCTGTTCATCCTTCTACAGCATCTTTATGTGGTGTACATTTCACTCTTACGTGTGTTTTATCTGGGGATAAAAAGGGAAAAGCCTATTGCTTACTTGAAAAGTGTGTTGGGTTGAGATCTGAGAGAGCTGAGGGCTTGGGGGAGGAATGGCCATGCTGGGAGCCAACATACAGAGATGGTTGATGTCATGCCAGGATCAGTGCGAGAGCAGAAATGCCAGCGCTGTTCAGGGGAGGTTTTATATCAAGCTCTCTGTTCTCCCCCTGCTATCACAAAGGTAACGCCGCTCCAACCTACGAGACCATGGCAGCCTCCTGTGCCCGTATGGCTTTGTACATCAGCCGCTCTTGTGCAGTAGTAACTTCCGCTCCCCAGACCCTATCCTGCAGGTACCGTTACAGCCATCGCCGCAGATGGTAGCACAGGAGGTGCTAGAAATAGAGCACTGGTTAGCAACCCATCAGTGGCACAGCCCCTCTTGCGCTGCACGGCCAGGGCATTATCTAGGTAACACCAGGTGGTTGGACCAGACATGAAAGCTCTCTGCCCATGATAACTCCCTTGCTAGCCAAACTAATGAGAGCCACCAGTTCTGGCACTCCTTGCAGAGGAAACAGAGACTGTGCAACAGATTGTCCTTGAAAGGGAAAAGCTGTGAGAACATTTAGCCCTTGAGCCATCTGATCATCCCCTGACAGTGCCCAAGGAGGGTTTCTTTCACACGTTTGTGCAAAAATGCAACTCCACATAAATGTGTGAAGCTATTTTCAAGTCTGTCCTAGAGATGCAAACGGAGAGAAGGCAGACACTCCCCCGCCTCCAGTGTAACCCAAAGCTCCCTGGAAGTTCAGCATGGCAGGAGAGGGTTTGGTCTTTTCAGCATAGACAAAAGTTAATTCTCTGTTGCCTAACACTTTTTTTTTTCCCCACTGTTTACAATTTCATTCAATGGGTATAAAATTCTTGTGCCTTGGCCAGGTAGCTTTCTGGTACCCTCGCTGCATGGGTATAAACAACAAGAAAGTGTAAAAGGCAGCGGCAAACCACACTTCAGCTGTTAGCATTGCCTGTTACCGGAATAAACAAAAGCAGATGCTCCTGCAAGCACAAAACAGTAGTTTCCAGACAGTGAGGACACATAGCATTTCAGGTTGGTAGTCATTTGAATCTTAGGCTTACACAGTTGTATCTGAAAGGGCTGTGACAGAAGATAACAGCTGTACTGGAGGAAGGATTAGGGAATTGCAGGTAGAAGTGGTTGAATCCCAGTTTTGTGCATGAAGGAGGAGCCAGCAGGCTCTTTTGCTGTTTTCTTAACCTCATCAGAGAAGTGAATGGTCTAACTTCTGTGAAGTAAAATCCTTCGTGATTCATAGGTCCCTGTGAGTGGGACACTGAGTTCAAACATCCACTCCTGGTGCTGAGTGAGTATCTTGCAATGTGCAATGTAGATACTAACCTGACCTCCTTTTATACTCCTAGAACGTTTTCAGAAAGACCACAGATACACTTACAATGGAGTTACTCTGTTTTTTCCTTCTACCAGGCTTTTATCCTTTATGGAGTGGTTGTGAACTGTTCACTAATAGATCTGGAGATTTGACACCTGAGCTTCATTGCATAGCTGTGGCTGGCCACTTCTGTCATGCTATAACTACTTCACCTCCTTCTCTGTATCAATGATGGTCGTAGAGAACAAGATGAGAACATGGCAAAAGAAAGAGCCACTGAGCTGTTTCCCTGCTTGGATTGGCATAGGTTAGGAAGTACAGGACTGGAAAGGATGGTCTGGCTTGCTATCTTGCTATCCCGAGCTCCATGTAATTTCATCCTTTCCATAAGCTTAGCGAGCTTGAGAGTAGCCTGGGTTTGACCTTTCTCTCTCCCATTCGATCGCTTTCTTTGATGTGCATCTTCTAGCTTCCATCTACATTACTCGTAGCCTGTTTATGCCCATTTATGTAAGACCTTTAACTATAACACCTGCTTTTCCTCCTAGCATTCATCCTTCTAGCATATTTACAGGCAGCAGCTACGTCTGCTCTCAGCCTTCTTTTTAATAGACTAACGCAGTGAGCTTCAGCTCTCCTGCTGCAAGGCAGGCTATTGAGTCCCTTCATCCCCTCAAATCCCTGCTTTGCATCCACTCTGACCTGAATTCATCTTTTCTTGTCCAAAGATGACCAGAGCTGTATATCATCAGTAACTTCAGGTGCAGTTACATGGAGGCCTTGTGTGATGGCATTAATATTTCCTTAACACTACTGGAAATTCCTCCTCTACTGGGCATGGGATTACGTTTGCCATTTTTGTGGCTGTATTGCATAAGCAGTTACAGTTGTCCTATGATGGAATCGTATACTGGATCATTTCTCTTCTTTTTCAGTTGTTTTCAACTAATGAAGTCCTGTTCAGAACAGAAATTGTTCTTAATACTTGAATGTGTGACCTCGAAAGTATTGCTGCATACCTTGGAATTCAGTCTATTGCTGCATTTCATGTTTCTTATTTTAGACCCAAGGACAACTGGCCCTTTCTATAACATATGCCAGTCTTCATCTTTAGTGACAATGCTTCCCTACCTCTAACCCTCAAGGCACATTAACACATTCTTATTTTCTGTGTAAAGGTCATTTGTGAAAACATTAAATAAGATGGTTCCTAGAACCAGCACTTGAGGAATTGTATCGATCATCTCCTCTCAGCTCTTACTTTTTCATTCATGAATGCTTCCCTCCAGCCATTGCCGTATTCATTAGCTGAATTTTTCTCAGCATATAGTAACTTCACAAAAAAAAAATTATTCCACAAGGACCAAAATTGTCTGCAAATTTAAATTAAATTCATCTGTTTCAGCCAAAAGAGAAATAAAATATTCAAAAAATATAAAACATTTCACTTGACACTTCTGAAATGAAGTGTTTTGATTTGTAAATGCCAGATCTTTCACTGACATTTTTAAAGGAAATTGTAAGTTCTAGACTAAAAATGGTGTTAAAAAAGGAATTGTTTGTAGAAGAGTTAAGGAAAACTCCAACAAAGCAAAGAATTTTACTTTTGTTTAAACAGAGTTCTGTGGATGAATCAAAAATGGCGCTTCTTATTTTTGCATTTTGTTAAGAACTAGAAAAAACTTCTGTTTTGATATTTTTCCTTGACTTTTCAGCTTAGCAATGCAGATGAGAGGTGCACTATTTTTCCAGTGTGATTCTGTACTCACATTGCAATCCTTGTATCAGTGCTTCATCTTAAATAGTAATGTACCAGGAGACCCCGTAGTGAACGCTGGACTTCTGTTCGGAAACAGTGGTCTACTGCTTTTTTTTTCTCTGCAAAGCAGCCCCACCACTTCTTTCTTTGCTGTCTTCCAGGGTGGTTGAATAACCACCTAGGTACACCTGGAGTCTTTCCCTGCAGATTTTCCCTCACTAGCGGTCTGACTTCTAGGTGGGTTGATGCATCTCTCTGACGTAAAACAAACTCCAGGCCTGCTGTATATTCAAAGTCTTGAACTTACTTGGTCCAGATGTGTTCACTGACCATTCCCTTAATCCGAGGAATTGCCATGTGGCGGTAGGCGCAGCCCTGCGCGCGCAGTCCCCTGCAAAGCGCGGTGTGGCCAGCTGCAGAGCTGGGAGCTGCCCTGGCACAGGCGGGGCATCTGCTCCCATCGTGGCTGCTGCTCCTGCAGATTTCCCAGCAGTGAAGTTTGAGAAACCTTTTCTCGCTTCCCTTCCCCTTCAAACCCCATCCTGGGTTTTGTGGACCAGCTATTCTGTGCTTTCACTTGTAGGGCGTTTTTCAGCCATTCTCTTTTGAGGCCTGGCAGACATCGTCTGAGGCTTCAGCGGGGCCGGGTGGTGGGGGGAAAGTGGTTGTTAGGTTTCCTGGCTGGCTGCAGCGCCTGAATAGGATGTTCGTTCGGCACATTCAAAAGAATAATTGCATGCGTGGGCCTAGTTGCGAAGGGGCAGGCCTGGCTCATTTACTGGGCTATTTATAGCATGCTTTTCACCATCGTTTGTCCCATTAAAAACTAGAATGTGGGTAGGGAACAAACACAGAAGCAGTACATGAACATGGCTGGGAAGAATGAGTCTTTGATGAGATCCAAATGCTAATGGAATACGACCTGCGGCATTCGTACAGGTCTGCTGTGGGGTGAAGGGTTCCTGTGCTGGGGAACCAGAGCTCCTGCCTCCGTGCTGCTTGCCTCTCAGCCAGCCAGAGATGTCGTAGGAAGGGACCACATGTCTGTAGCTCCATTTCTCACTGTCATGTGCCATTTCTGCTTTGACACAGAGGGGGACGTAGTCCTAGACCAGCAGGAAGTCCACTTCCATTATTCACCTATCTGTTTTGCCCCTGTGCTCTCCCCGGGAGGATGTTGCTGATGTTTCCTTCCACAGCAATGTGCAATCCTGTAAGTATCTCTCTCTCCCCTTGTTTTCCAGAGTGGGTCTTTGTGGGCCTGGTGATCCTGGGGGCGTTCCTGTTCTTCCTCCTGGTGGGGATCTGCTGGTGCCAGTGCTGCCCACACAGCTGCTGCTGTTACGTCCGCTGCCCCTGCTGTCCTGAGTCCTGCTGCTGTCCCCGGGCATGTGAGTGACTCTGTCCAAGCCTGGCGCAAATCATCTCCTACACTAGTTCTGCTCCCTGGCAGAACAGGAGAACCTGCTAATATTGCTTCCTTTGCCCTGAGCACTTTGCTTGACTAAAGAACTAGTTCTTAGGGAGTGAAGCATCTGACCTATTGCTCAATGGTTGAGCGCTCAAAGTTAATTACAAATTTAATTCCCCAAGCCCTCTCTGCCTTGGCAGCTGTGCCTGATTCTCCAAAGTGTCATGCTTCCCTTCCAAAGTTGTTGTCGTGTCAGTGAACGTTGCGGGTCAGAGCTAAGAGCATCCTGGGAGGTTTCTTCCCGGCAATGCAAAGCAGCTGCCCTCTACAACAGTGCAAAATCCTTGCAACCCAGCAAGGTTCCCGGTCACACTCAGGTGGATCTGTGACGTTTCATGAGCCTCATCCCTGCTGCTTGAGTCATCTTTTTTTTTTTTAAAGCTGAACTGCCACTAATGGCAGCAGTAATGCTGACTGTAACACCCTGAATGTCTTTCAATTGCTGGGCATCTTGCAGTGCTCATCTGACCGGCTGTGTGCATTTTTTAAACTCCCCTCAGTGCCCTTTGAGGCTTAGAGAAATTCAGATTGGTCCTTGTCATTTCATTTGTCCAGTTGTCTCCTGCTGGGTTGTCACCAGTGTTGGTGATGTGCAGGTTTCGGCCTTGTGCTGCGTGGGTTTGTGGGAGGCTGGCGTGATGCTGACTGCTGTTCTTTTTCTTTTTCAGTGTATGTAGCAGGCAAAGCAGCAAAAGCTGGGTACCCTCCTGCAGTCTCTTCCATGCCAGGTCCGTACTACATCCCCAGTGTTCCTGTAGCTGGCGTCCCGTCTCCTGCTGTGCTGATGGATAAGTCGCACCCCCCTCCCTTAGCCCCAAGTGACTCCAGCGGAGGAAACCAAAATGGTAATTAGCAGTGCCAGGCACAACATTCCGTCCTCTTACTGGGAGCAGGGCTGGGAAAGGGAGGAATGATTGCCGCTCATAGAGTGATATGAACAGAAGAAACACATAGAAACTGCATTTTAATCCTGGCTCTGCAATGACATTTGCATCCCTTAGGGCCACATGGTCCAACTTTTCTAGTGCCATCAGCACAGTGTCAGTTTGTGGGTGCTTAATTAGGTCAGCAGGGAATGGGAGGCCAAGTTCATGCCCGGGACCCCTCTCATTACTGCTGCAAACATTTACTTGCAGAGAACAAAAGGATGAAGATGATTTTAGGAGAGCAGAGGCAGTGGCCATTTTCCCCTTAGAGCTGATGCCTTGCAAGCTGCTCTCTCTTGGTAAATTGTTCTTCCTACCCTCTGTAGGGCACTGCTTGCCCTCTGGCAGCAGTTTTTGCTGCAGCATTTTTTATTGTCCCCATGGCATTTTGGGCACGGCGTTTCTGCCCAATGGCATTTGGGGCTGGACCCCCTCCCCTACCTCACAGAAGTCAGTAGGCCACTTTTTTTGTTCAGCCTTTGCATTCGTGAAATGTGAGTGATAAAAGGCTTCTAACTAGAAAGGAATTGTGGATCAATGTCAGGTAGAGTATCAGTATGATGACTCGATCTTGGTGAGGGTCACTTCTCCTGCTGCAAAGGAAGCTGCCATCAAGGAAAAAGAGGGTAGCTATTTAGCCACATGCTAGCATTTCAGGATCAGAGTGGCTGTCTAAATTCAAACATGCTGCAGCAGAAGTGGCTCTCACCAATGTAGAGTCACCGTACTGACACAGTATGTTTGCCATTGATCCAGCCACACGTCTGATTTCAAAGCACCACGCTAATTATCAATTGTTAAATTTGCTCATGGCAGTGTGTTGATAAGACACTTCCGAAAAGGCAAGATCAAGCAGCATAATCAAATAATTAAGCTTTTGGAACAACCCTACACATCCTTCCACTGCCCCAGTCAGTATATTAACCTTTCTGGAATGACAAGTATTTTCCTTCAACAATCATACTTTTTTTTCCCCACTGAAATCAAAACAGAGCTCTGGAATGGAGCATTTTGAAATAGGAAATAAATCAATTGCTGATCCAGAGCAGAACGTATCCAATTCAAAAACCTTTGTCAGAAAATGATGAATGACAGCCCAGTGCTTAATTTTTTTCTCCTGTGAAAAATGTCACTGCATGTAGAGCATGGTGTTGGCTGTGGGAACTCCAGGGATTTTTTTAAGAGTCAGATCACAGCCCCAGTCTTGTCTCTGCTGTATGTTACTAGCAGAACACAGATGCAGAATGAAAAACTGTGGATGCGTTTAGTAAGCAAATGGAACCATTCCATTAGCAACCGTTAGCATCCCATGTTCATTACACAGAAAGATGCATTTCTTACATAATCCAAATCATCTGGCTGGACTTAATCCCCCCAGCTCAGGACAGGAAATACTACCTATTGCAAATAAAACCATTATTACAGAGTTTTAAAAGTTGTGGCAAGACAACAGATGTTCTTAAGCTTTTTTATTTTTAATTAATATTTTTTGCAATAATATGGACAGACCCTTAGTCTGGATCATGCACCTCTTGTTCAAGGTGTTCTGTGAACTATGGAGCTAAGGAAGGGTGATACCCACACCCTGTTCCTGTTCTCTTAAGGTCCTCCACAGTGCCAGAATATCCCCTAATTACAGGCTGTAGAAGAGAAAACATTATGTGGCTGTTCCTAGCTACTGATTTGCTGGTTGGCCAGACAGCAAGCTAAACAAAACAGGTAATGGTTGAGTTTATAATAAAGGCCTTTTCTCAGAAGGAGCACTAATTATGGTCTCTCTGTCCTCCACGCAGGCAGCGTAGGTCTGATCTGAAACCTGGTATCTTTGAGACTTCAACCTTTCTGCCAAGTTTATTAAAAAAAATGGCATCAGAAGTGCTGGGGGACAGAGACTGGAGGATTCTGTAATCCTGGCTGCCAGGCTAAAAAGGACAGCCTTTGCCCTAGATAGTTTCCGTGCTTATAAATGACCCTTGTGAGGTGATCTAGTGAGAAAACTCAGGCATGAGGATATTTAGAAAATTTGTCTAGAGTTACATAAAAGCCATGTGACAAAGCTCCAGTGAAGCCTAGGAACTCCATCCTAAACTTAGGGCTGAACAGGGGAAAAAAAAACACCACCTTTCAGCTCTCTTATTTAGAAGAGTGTTGGCAACACATAAGTTAGGATGTATGCTCTGTCTTTTTTAAATGCAGCGGTTACCTGGAGACTCTTGCATAGATTCCTTAAAGCGTGCACACAGGGAAGCTTTTGATCCGCAAGCTGGATTCCAGACCTTTAATATGGAAAGTGTATAAGGATGAGACATCATTTACTTCCTAACTGCAGTTGTCTGAAAAAAAGAGTAGTCCTGTCCTTTCTGGGGAGGGAAACAGCTTACAGTTTTGGCTGACTTGGTTCCACCCACGGAAGAATAAAAAAAGTGTCTAGTTAAACACAAATTAAACATTAGAAATTTATGAACTGTTCAGGAGAAGAAAATATGGTCTAACAGGGAAGAACGTTCCATTCCCTTTGACTTCAGTGAATGGTTCTGGACAGGTGGCTAATGTCTCTGCATCTTTATTCCCTTATAATTAAGAGGGGCCTAAAAATATTCAGACCTTATTAAAAGGTTGTAGCAGTTCACAGATGAAGAAGGGTGTGAGGAGGAAGCAATAATATCTTTGGTTCTCACATGAAAGAATAATAAAGAGATTTAATAAGTTGAACATTCAATATCATTGCGAGAAGTATTTAATAAGTAAACGTAGAGACAAAATATGCTTCATCTATAATGGAAAATACTTTTTATGAGCTGTTCACGATCATCTTTGCAGATTTAAATCCAAAGTTAATTTCTAGATGCTTACAGAATTAACCAAGAAATTAATTTGCCTTTTGATACACAGCTGCAATAGCAAGTCGAGCATGAAGCTAGCATGAAGCCTAGCTAATTTTCCATCAGTTCCAGGAGCTACAGATGTTGCCCAAATAGATATTTGGCACAGCCTCAGCGTGAGTAGTGGCACTGGGGAGACAGAGTCTGGAAGCTGCCTGTTCAAGTTCCCCAAAGGTTATTAGGAGGTCAGAGTAATTTCCAGCTGATGGTTGTTTGCTGGCCTGTGTATAAATGAGGTGGCAGCTTAGCTGAGCTCCTAGTAGACACATTAGAAGAAAGAATAGCAAGAGGCCTCTTTCCTGGCAAGGTAGCAGACAGAGGTCAGTCATGATGGTGAGGTGAAGTGGAGAACTCGCCTTGCTGTTGCTCGTGCAGTGCAGCAGGAGTCATCGCTTCTGAGGCCAGTCAGTCCGGCCCCTCTTCGTAGCAGCAGCCTCACTTCAAGAGACGTGACGGTCTTCCACTTTGGAAGGCAGAGGCAGGGTTCCTTGTGTTCTGTAAATCACTGTGTGCGCTTGCAGTCATTGTGCACACATTCGTGGGGATAATAAAACACAGCGAAACTCCAGACTGCTGTCAGCTAAGCTATCTGGAAACACGTTGAAAGCAGGACCCTGGTAGACCCATACTATATTTTAACATCTAATACCTTTCCCAAGTACAGATACACAAGGTAATATTTCAAGATGTAGTTACTTACCTTACATGTGCACAGTCAAAACCCACAGTATAGCACTTGCTTCCTGAAGCAATTTGCAGGATTATTACAGGAATCATTCTATCAATTTCTGTGACACAGCCATTTCTGAAGCAGAGCATGGTTATTTAATAGTGCACAGACACATGCACAGCAGTTTAGGACAGAAGGTGCCTAAGAATACCTCTGCCAAGTCCTTGTTCAGCCCACACAGTGCATACTATGCAACGTACTACCGAACCCATATGTTAGTAGCTTGATGTATCGGGGTGTGGGATAAAACAGAAAGAACAGGTTGGCTCAAAACCACTGTCCAAGTATTTAAATCGTGCCACAAGAGGAGCACTCATGCAACACTGCAGTATTCACACAAGGGAATGTATTAACCCCATGCAAGGCAGACAGGTTCCATTTTGTAGTGCTAAGTGGATTGTCCTCACGACAATTCTCTAATGAGGCTGAATTTGAGGGTTGTAGTCCTCTTTTGTACTTACACTTGTGTTTCTTTCAAGCTTGAAATAGCCCCAGGACAAGACCTTTCTCAAATAATCTGCTATAAAAGCCTTTTTTTCTTCAAAGTCCTGATAGGTGGAGTTCTCTGCTTGCTGACTATAGAGCTGCCTTGAGGTAGTCAGGCTGTTCATATGGATAGCAGGTAAAGTGTGTATGGAGCTAGCCTGTCAAGGTGTGTCGGGGCTTGTTTTCTACACGCAGGAATGTGGAAAAGCCAAAAAAGCTGTCCAGACTTCCCCTGCAAATGGAGTAATCCTAGGACTTGAGCACTTAATGTATGTGTGAGATATACCTTTTCTGTAAAATAAAGCATGTAAAGAATGCCAGAGCAGGCAGTTTCACAGTTACCCAGTGACCTGATTGGCCCCATCATTAGATTGGGTATAAATCTCAAAGCAGTGTGATGTGCTTTGTGGGACTTTCTGTGTTTCCTTCTATATTCTCTGGAGCTTCTCCTACCACATGCTCTTCAGCCTGCGTGAGCAGAATTCATAGGGTTGGGAGAGTGGAGTGGTCCTGCAGAGTGACAGCTCCCAAATGCCACCTGCTTCCCCTGTAGGCTGTGAGCTTACAGCCCCTGTGGCATAGAGGAAGCCTGATCTTCTGGGACTGCTTCTCCCATAGCATGACAAATCCTTTCTGTAGTGCTGAGGAAGGGGAAATGAGTGCTACTTTTCTCTCTGCCATTCTCTGTGGGAGGTGGAATCACTCTGTGGCAATGACACCATTTGATGCATTTGGTTGTACAGATTGGGCATTTCCAAACCATTTTTGCTGTTACTGCAAACTTTATAAATGATGCGGCTGCTCGCAACTTCACATCCCACGTTACAGACAAATTTCTTCTGAAGCAAGGACTGACTCAGTCTGTTTTGGAAGATGCAGCCTACCTGCCTGCAGATGTGAGCTCGACTATAGAAGCAATATTGTCAGAAAGTCTCCTTCGACTTAAATGTGTTTTCCTCTAATGCTTTTCTTTTCTCCCTAGCAGTGCGCAAAGGGTACAGGATCCAAACTGACAAGGAAAGGGACTCCATGAAGGTGCTCTACTATGTCGAGAAAGAACTGGCTCAGTTTGACCCAGCTAGGAGGATGCGAGAACGATGTGAGGAACAAGCATGGTTTGATTTTTTTTTTTTTTTCATTAACCTGAAAAAGACTGCAAATTCATAGTTAAAAGTTCACTGGCTTTGCCTTAGAGCCAGCCTCTAGGATATGATGTCCAGGATATGGTACTTGGGGCAGATAAAGTCTAGATTTTAGGCATCTACAGATAGGTTCTGATTTTAAAGATCTGCTGCTTACCTAATCACCCTTAAGTAGAGCAAACAAGATGAGGGATACTCAAATGCTCATGAAAATTGTCCACTCAGATAATTAAACTTTTAGATCATCAACATCTGAAAAGCCAAGTCTGTACTCATGCCTTCTACAGCCTGTGGTGTGATAATACCTGGGATATTGTCTTCACAATTCCTATATGTCTCACAGTGTGATGCCTGTAAATTCCCAGCATGGCAAAACAGGAGAGGGATGATTTTATTGCAAGCATATTTTGTGGGCTGCAATGACCACAGTGTGGTTTGAAAGATGCAGAAAGGTAATTTGGAGTGGCTGTTGCCCTGCAGAGGGAGCAGGGACTACAAGAAAGATTCAGGAAACCAGGGGATCGTCAGATTTTGTGACACTGGTCAACATAAGATCTGAGGTGGTACACGCATCAGTACTGATGGCTTGGCAGTCAGGCAACTGCAGGTGAAGGGGAGTAGGGTGGTGAGCAGGAGCGTGATGCAAACTCAGAACTGAGCTTCTGTGTGGAACTCCTCACTGTCTTCTGACAGCCTCTTGCAAGTTTTATTTCCCTAAATAAAGGCTGAGGCTGCACTTAATGGGTGTCAGAATACAAACCCAAGTGAGGATCTTTCCACACTAGGAGGCAGAGGTGCAGTGGCGGGACAAGCTGTGTGCATGAGGAGGGCTTGCAGTGCTGCTCTTTGTCCTCTAGCTGTGCTGTGCGGAGGACAGCAGCAGGCTGGGGGCTCAGTTCCTCTGGGCAGCATCCGACTTGCGCGGAGCTAACCCACATTAGGCACTGGCAGAGGCTCATTTAGAACAGACGCGTGAGATCCTGCAAATCAGTGAAGGTAAGGGCTTTAGGGAATGACACTACATCAAAGCTCTGTACAGATTAGGCATAACTAACAAATTATATATACTTCTAAAACAGTCATTGCTGAGCACACTGTCTTCTCCACCCACAAGATTTACTATAAAAAGACCTCTCCAGATTGGTATGTCAGGCCTCCAGATGTCAATGTGCTTGACGGGGTAGAGACTGACAGTGATTCAGACAGTCTCTTACTTTTTTCTTAATCTTTTTTTGAGGGGGTTGGTTTTGTTTTAGCTGGGCAAGTCAGGCCAAATGCAGAGCCAGCCTGTCTCACACCAGGAAATGGGGAGGTGGCACAACTGCTGTGATGGTGTTCCACCAAGCTCAGTGCCCACCTCGCGAGGGTGGAGAGCTCACATGTGTTACTGAAGCAGGGCTGAGAGGGGATTTCTGCATGAAGGCTGAACTCAGTTGTCTGGAACACAGGTATCTGATGCCATTTGTGATACCCTTAGAATGTCCCACCTGGCTGCCAGCTACCAGTTCAGAAGACCTGTAGGTCTAACAGCAGCTCTATGTCCAAACTGAGCCCCAGGAGTCTTGGGCAGGTTCGGTCAAGGGTTTGGAGAAGGGCCTTGGGTTCCATTTTGATTTTTTTCTAATGGAGGGCAGCTCAGCTTCTTTCTGAAAAAGCTGCAGCTGGGCTCACCACAGCCTTTCTGTCGTCTCCTCCCCTCTCACACATGCTATCAGGTGATACCTGTCTCATTTCTGCAACCTCCCCTGCAGATAACAACACCATCTCTGAACTCAGCTCTTTGCATGAAGAGGACTTGAATTTCCGGCAGCCCTACCGCCAGGCACGAAGGAAACCTCTGCCTCCTGCAGAGGACCTGGATGGCGATGCTGAATACTGGGCAGGAGTGATGGGCAGCGGCAGCACGTCAAGATCACAGGCTGTCTCCGATTACAGAGATGAGCGGGACAGTTTCCGGCACAGGTGAGGAGTGCTGTGTTGGGAGGAAGCTATATCTGGCAAAGTAGTAAAGAAGGGAGAAGGGACAGATGGACTGGTAGCTTTTCTCCATTTCCTGCTGCTCTGGTTCTCCTTAGCAGGACGGAAGGGTTAGAGAGAGAGAGGAAATCTGGAGGTCTCATTAGATGAGGTCGGAATGAATCTGATTCCCACAAGCCTGCTGAAGCCTACCCAGCTGGGCAAAGCTAGGGACCAGCCCTATCCCAGGTGGGATGTAAAAGTGAGATGAATAGGAAACCCAGGCACCCTACCCAATATGCTCTCTTGAGATTTGTACCTGATCCCACCAGCATGCACTTTATTAGGAGTCACACCTGGTGCTTTGGTGCAGCAAGACCCATACTCCAGGCCTAAAGGACTGGCACTCTGGTGCCTAGAAGAGAGATATCACATCCTTTCCTCACACAGCAGCCCAGTCAATGGCAGGGATTTCCTTCCCTCAGTACAGGGCTATTGTGCCAGCTTACTCTCTTTAAACTTGCTTCAAAATTGCCCTGCTGTGAGCTTCTGTAGCCGGGTTCTTGGGATTTCCCAGCAGGACATACACCTACAAGCTTTGGGGCCAAGGCAAAGCAAGTCCAGCCCTGCATAGTGGAGGACAAGGGAGGTGCACTCTGGGGTTAATCTCAGGTAACATTAGACATGTAGAGTCCGAGCTATCTGCACTAAGCTGCCTTTACAGTCAGCAGAGAGAAGCAGGGATTTTGAGGGTGTGATACATCTCTTCCTACAGAAGATGATGAAAACAGGTCAGATGGTTCATGCCCCAGGAGTGCCTGTTTCCCTCCATTGTGAAGGCAGCCAAGGGGATGAGCACAGCTGAATCCTGCCCTCTAACACTACCTCTTCCCCCCTCCAGCCAGCAGAGATCCAAGTCTGAGATGTTGTCCCGTAAGAGTTTCTCTGTGGGAGTGCCGGCCGTCTCTATGGATGAGCTGGCAGCCTTTGCAGAGTCCTACAGCCAGCGGACCCGGCGGGCAGACAGCCAGGATACTCGGCGTTTCGAGCGGTCAGAGTCGCATGGTGGCCGCAGCGGGGGGCTGCCCCACCAGGATAGCTCCATGGAGGAGTACTACACCAAGCGTAGCAGAGGGAACCGAGAGCCGCTGACGGACTCGGATCGGGGCTGGTCGTACAGCCCACCCCGGAGACGGGCCCACGAGGAGAAGCACCTGCCCAGGCTGGTGAGCCGGACGCCCGGAGGGAGCCAGAAATACGATCACTCCTACCTCAGCAGCGTCTTGGAGAGGAAATCCCGGAGCTACGATGAGAGTGGTGACCTCAGCGAAACCCCCTCAAAGCTGAGCTCACAGCCCAGCCAGAGAGGAGGGGGAACGTATTATGCCTGGTCACCACCCTCTACCTACAAAGCTGAGAAGTCACAGCAGCAGCCGCAGCAGCCGCCACCACCGACTCAGGAGGAGGAAGAGGAGGACACCTTGCCCCCGTACAGCGAGAGGGAGCTGAGCCGAGGCCCGTCGTACAGGGCCAGGGAGCAGGCCTACCTCAACGCCTCTGACAAGAAGAGGAAAAAGGACCCCAAGAAAACAGTGAGGCCATGTCTGGTGTTCCTGATCCAAACAGGCTGAGTGGGGACCCACCAGGCAGGGGTTACTAACCAGAGTTTAGGGGCAGGGGGTCTCTCCAGGAGGGTACAGCCTGGAGTCCGAGTGTGGGGAACCCCAGCTAAGGGGAGTCGCTGTGGGAAGAGGGCAGTCACTGTGGGTGTAGGAGGCCAGAAGGGGACATAGCTCCTACACAGGACTCCATGACGGAGGGGAGAGGCAGATATGCCTGGGCCTGGGGAGGTAAGGGATGTTTTTGGCATCTGTGGCCTGGTGATCCAAGGAAGTGGGAGTTTATCTAGGGTAGGATCATGGTAGGGAAGGGAACTTACCCAGGGCTTACAGAAATTACAGGGAATTGCTTTGGCCTTGATCCTGGTTAAGGAAGGGTTGAGAGGTCCTGTTCTTCTGGACGGGGACAGGGCTAGTAGCAAGGCATGGTGTAAGGCAACTCAGGTCTTCCTGAAGGGGGTGAGATGACAGACTCCCGTGGGTGCATGCCCATGGGCATGTGTACAGGCTGTGCAGGCCAAAGGCATTCCTCACACAGGATACCGGCATGTGCAAAACATCCTGGCACGGTCTGGTGAGGACTGGTGAGTTCATGGTTCTTGGGGCGGGGGAGCTGGCTGAAGTCTGTTCCATGCGGGGGAGACCTTGTCACTAGAGCAGCTTGGCTGTTCCGCCTGAGCTTAAGTAGCATGTGTGAGAGAGGAAAGGGGCGTGAGCGGACAAGGCTGTTGCTGTTTGGTTGTGTCTCTGTCAAAGCTACATCTGCCTCTTTGTGCGTTCCATGGGTGCTTTCCTGTTGACATTTCTCTCTTTCCTCTCAGAACGATTTCCCAACGAGGATGTCCCTCGTGGTTTAAAGTGGTTGTGGACATGTCGTGTTGATGGGCTGGATACCGTGAGGTGACTGCGGTGGAAAAGATACAGAGCAACAAGCAAGAGAGGCCTCCGTGAACCTTGGCAGCCATCAGCCATGGACTCTTTGTTTCAATTGTTTGTTTCATCAGGGGGGCAGAGGCTTTCATAAGAGACAGACTCCCATGAACAGCACTCAATCTCAGAGGCTCTGGGAGTCTGCCAGGAAAATGAGGCCAGGGCTCTCTTTGGCACCCTGCTTTCCAGTGCCCTCCATTCTGTGCTGGAAGGCAGCCACGTCCCTACTGTCGCTGCAGCCCCGCACTACAAGCGAGACTGCCTTTGTGCCTCTTGCCCTGTCTGATGTGCAGAGAGAGGCCTGTGTGCCTACCTCTCGCTCTCTCTGTCTCCTCGGTTCTCTGTTTGGATTAAATATTGTCTCCATACTTATACTTAGCGCCTTTTCTGTATCATCCCCATGCTGGGAGGAGACCTTGTTCTTGCAGCTGCGGACTGCCTCCAGCTGATCGGGCCCTAAATCATGAAAGAAAATCTACATCTTTTCAGACACTATAGAAAAGGACTGATGAGGTGTTACTTTGGGCTGGTTTGTTCAATATATTTAGTTCTGTTCATTGTGTGATGAGAGTTGCAGGTGAGATTGATGTATTGTTTTGAAAGTGGATCAAAGTAGCTTTTATTGTGATGAGAGCATGATGTGTTTTTTCCCCCATCCCCAACTGTGATTTGTTTTGATACAGTTGCATTTTCTTGCAGCTGAGCGGTGACCATGTAGAGCTTCAAGCTGGAATATCTACTCCACCATATCATAAGCAGTGCTCTAGCCTTGCTGGCGCTCTGCTTCCAGCACCACCAGACATCTCTGCCTAGTGAGTGGCCTTTTTGTTTCAAAGAAGCAAAAAGGGGAAAGTCTCAGTGACAGGGCAGCTGCAGATCTTCATTCTGTGCTACTGGTATTACTCCTTTCTGGTCATTGTTCCCAGACATTGAAGAGAGCTGTAACAGCCATGGAAAAAGAATTAACACTGTGGATGAACACAAGGTTTGCAAGTCACCTTTTTCACTTACAACCATTCCATTCACTTCAGCTGTGACGTGGTTTTAGTGGCTATTGTCTCAGGAACAGCTGAATTTAGAAGCAAGTACTTCACACCATCTGGAAGCCTGACATTCTGGTTTTCATAGGGTATAATGCAGTCATTTCTTTAATTTTTAGCTGCTAAAATTGTAATGTGAAGGACGATGATGGGAACGTTTCCATCATCTTGGTCCAGCATCTTGATCCCTATTATGCCTAGAAACAACTTAGTGCCCTATTGTGTTACGGACATTGTCAGCCTCTGAAATGCCATCTCTGTTGTTACTCTGGAAATTTGGGAAGCTGTCTGGCCTCAGGTGCTCACTCTGGCAATACTGTTTTGAACATGAGATTTATTAACATCACTGCAGTTCTCCATAAAAATTACAGATTCATTTCTGTATTAGTCCTTTTCCATATTTTCCACTTCAGCAGGAATGGTCAGGGGAGAGGAAGGATAATCTCCATAGATTGGATGACAGTGCAGTTTTCATGCTAGAAGGTGAATTGATGAAAGGATGGCTTTCTTCTCCTCCCACTCTCCTCTAGTGATGAACGTAGTTTTGGAAATCCCAGTCCTGGGTCTTCTTGGCTAGAGAAGGATTAGCCTGCAGGGGCATACAATCACAGAATGGTTTGGGCAGGAAGGGACCTTTAAAGATCATCTAGTTCCAACCCCCTGCCATGGGCAGGGACATCTTCCACTAGATCAGGTTGCTCAAAGCCCCATCCAGCCTGGCCCTGAACACTTCCAGGGAGGGGGCATCCAAGACTTCTCTTCCAGGGTCTCGCCACCCTCATTGTAAAGAATTTCTTCCTTGTGTCTAATCTAAATCTGCCCTCTTTTAGTTTAAAACTGTCACCCCTGGTAAAAAGTCTCTGTCTTTCTTATAGTCCCCCTTTAAGTACTGAAAGGCTGCAATAAGGTTGCCCTGGAGCCTTCTCATCTCCAGGCTGAACACCCCCAACTCTCTCAGCCTATCTTCACAGGAGAGGTGCTCCATCCCTCTGATCATTTTTGTGGCCCTCCTCTGGACCCGTTCCAACAGGTCCATGTCCTTCCTGTGCTGGGGACCCCAGAGCTGGACGCAGCACTCCAGCTGGGGTCTCACCAGAGCGGAGTAGAGGGGCAGAATCACCTCCCTCGATCTGCTGTCCATGCTTCTTCTGATGCAGCCCAGGATATGGTTGGCTTTCTGGGCTGCAAGCACATGTTGCCGGGTCATGTCCAATCTGTCATCTACCACTATCCCCAAGTCCTCTGCAGGGCTGCTCTCAATCCCTTCATCCTCCAGTCTGTGTTGATACTGGGGATTGCCCCGACTCAGGTGCAGGACCTTGCACTTGGCCTTGTTGACCCTCATGAGGTTCACATGGGCCCACTCCTCAAGCCTGTCAGGGTCCCTCTGGATGGCATCCCTTCCCTCTAGCAAATCAGCTGCACCACTCAGCTTGGTGTCATCTGCAAACTTGCTGAGGGTGCACTCAGTCCCACTGTCTGCTGTTAATAAAGATTGAACAGTACTGGTCCCAGTATGGACCCCTGAGCAACACCACTTGTTACTGATCTCCATTTGGACATTGAGCCATTGACTGCAACTCCCCGGGTGCAGCCATCTGGCCACCTCCTTATTCATTGAATAGTTCATCCATCAAACCCATATCTCTCCAATTCAAAGACAAGGATGTTGTGTGGGACCATGTCAAAGGCCTTACAGAAGTCAAGGTAGACGACATTCGTTGCTCTTCCTCTTGTCCACCAACGCAGGCACTCCATCGTAGAAGACCTCCAGGTAGGCACAATTTGCCCTTTGTGAAGCCATGCTGGCTGTCTCTAATCCACCCTGCTATCCATATTGCCTGGACATCATAGCTTCCAGGAGGATCTGTTCCATGATCTTACTGGGCACAAAGGTGAGGCTGACTGGTCGGTAGTTCCAGGGTCCTCTTTTTTACCTTTTTTAAAAATGGGTGTGATGTTTCCCTTTTTCCCATCACTGGGGACTTCGCCTGACTGCCATGACTTTTCAGATAGGGAGAGCAGCTTAGCAACTACATTTGCTAGCTACATGCCAGCTACATCTACTTGTGTTATGGCTGGAGAGACTAAATTTTAAATGTTTTCATCTTTTCTCATTTTTAATGTATGTTCCTAGGAAAATCACAGCACAGTTAACAAGAGGTAGGCAGGTGGTTGCCATCTGAGGTCTCCATGGCCTTGAGAAGTCTACAGAGCTACACTACATGTTATTTTAAATTAAACGTTTCATCCCTGACATATGATGATACTAGCAGGAAGAAGTGTTGATGTTTTGTTAGTCTGAAAACCTTGGGAACCCCTATGCCATGAATTTCAAGGGAGTTTAGCCTGCTATCTTTTCCATCAGACACGCAGCAGACCCAGGAAACATTTTACATAGAAAGTTGAAAGTGCATCTGCAACAATGACTTGTGTCAGAAAGGGGCCAAACCAGCAATTTAACAGTCTCTGAATTCCTCTATCTTTTCAATCCTACTGAAAGCCAGAGCGTCGCAATCTCCTCATTTCAGTTATGTCTGTCCCTTATCTCAGTTGCCGTAGTTTATTTGATCAAGTCCTCAGGAATGAGTTGTGTGTATTAAAAATCCAAGCCTTTCCCTCATTTATTTGAATCAGTTTTGTTTGCTCGCTGCTGGTACTTTAGGGCATTTGTACACTATGCATAGGAAGTTGCCATTTATGCATCTAGCTTATAAATAAGTAGTTGCAAGGTCTTAACTCCCTGAAGTCAGATCTGGGCAGCACCCATCAGTTGGCTCCGCCTTTGCTCTAAAATTTTAGATTTCATATCTCCCCATACAAATCTGAAGGAATTGTCAGTTACTGATAGTGTCTGTCCTCAGGCCATCTTTATTTTTCCCATTAGAAATGTGTCTGCAGCAGCACCAAATGAACCAAATCAAAAAGTGAGGGGTGATGTAGAGTAGGGCTTCCGTCTCTACAGCCGCACAGCCCTAATGACCCGTGACTCTTGCAACAGAGAGGAGCAGGGGGCCAGAGGCTGATGGAGAGGCTGAGAGGAGCCTCTTGTGTCAGAAAAGAAGCAATGGTTTGTGTCCATGCCATCTCTCAGAATACCTGCAGAATGCTGGCACTGGAAAATAATGAGCCTGATTATTATGGGGTCTCAAATTATAAATTTTCCAGTGATCAATTTTTATTGCTGGCATAAAATTAAAATCCTTTTCATACAGGATATGGATATCTGGGTCATGTTAAGGACAAGGATGGTTTTGTGGCCTTAAAATGCAGCATCACAACAGTGACTTGCTAAGAAGACAACTGAGATGATGAGTGAATCCTGTTAAAAAAAAAAAAAAAAAAAAAGAGAGCCCTTAGAGCAACAGCAGGATGAAGCATCAGCGGTAAACTTGGCTGTGCTGTCAAAAATGTGATCTGGGCTACTGAAAAAAGTTTTGACATAATGGAATGAGGAAATAAATACCAATGGCAATGACTTCTCAACAATCCCATTATTCCGTTAAAGTACACTGTAAAAATTCCAGGGGATGGCTTCAGTGTGAATATCCTCAGACCACTCCATTTCCACTGAAATGGAAAATTAACAAAATTAGCACTTTGAATACTTAGAAATTTTGCGAAACTCCAACATACATCACCTGAGACAGGCAGCCAGAATTGTTCAGGTCTTTGTGCTGGCATATAATACAGGGGACGAACTGTAAGCATCCTAGCCTTTGTTGCTGTTATTAGGTCAGAGGTGGCCATCAGCAGCGTGCCCCAGGCCCACCTCACCTTCCCTGCAGCCAGCGCTGGCAGCTGTGTGTGCTGAGTTTCCCTGAGAGGTCCCAGCTCCTGCTGTGAGGTCTGGGTCCCTCCGTACCTCACTGAATTGTGGTTTTCATTCTGGCTTGTGACTCCGGGTGCCTGCTGCCTGTGGATCAGCAGTGACACTGCTTTCCTGACCTTTTCCAACAAGCCCCCTCTAGGTGGGCAATACCAGTTCACCTGTAACAGAAATAAGACAGATGGTTTTGCAGTCACCAAAGACACTCTGACATGCCAGTCCTCTCCAGAGAGTTACCTAAAACCAGCCCGAGAAATTAGTGGGAGGGAGTAGCAAAGACAGTATCGGGCATTGTAAGATAGAACCGGCCTTTTGCAGGGAGGAGAGAAGGGGCATTCTCAGAGCATTTTTTTCAGGGGATTTCAGGAGAGTTAACCACACATGGATGCCACCACTGGGGTGTGACCAGCTTCCTCCAGTAACACTGATCTGACATTGTGCAGAAGGGCTTTCCTTGGCCAAGTTGCCAGCCCACTCCTACAGTTCAAGGTTGTCTTGAGCAAAGCAACTGCTAACTCCCCATATACTCGAAGAGGACTATGTCTCTTTTGACCCAAGGTCCCTCCCAAAGCTCTTTCTCTGAACAGGGCAGGACAGCCCCTGTACAAATGCAGATCCCTGAGAAGGAGCAATCACAAAACATTTCAGAAGTCAAACCTAAGCACAGACTGTTGCAGGTACATAAACACACCACCACAGTGTTTATCATGCCTGGGTTATTCTGAAAATAAATTTTATGTTGTGGAGATTGTTTTGCTGAGAAAGCACTTCGAGCTATCTTCCATTTTCTCCAGGGAGCTTTCACACAGGGTTGCGGGTGAGGATCTGTTCTGCGTCACTAAGTACAGGGTTTGGGACATGTGGAAACAGAAGCCAAAGGGGCTTTAGCTCATTTCTTGACTGGGTCCAGGAGCAAAGAGACCTTTGGCATAAGCCAGATGCTGCAGACCTGACGCCATGACTCTGGAAATCTCTCTGGTACAGCATCTCCATCGGGCTATACTGGCCAGATGTGCTTTCTACAACAGCTGTGACATGGAAACCACCCTCGTCGACACTTGGGGCTCCTAGAGCCCCTTCTCCATTGCCTAGGAGATCAGAAAAGAGATCCATTACGTAATGTGACAGGACGGCTATCAGTTTGATATGATCTTTAAAATGCTAGCTGGATTGCCAGCATTAGAAACAGAAAAATCTTAAGAATAAAGTAAGCTAATACTAAAGGAATGAATCTGCCATGATTCCCATATGAATTCTCTTCTGACCTTTACAATTGCTTTTTGACATTCACCCCTGCCTGCATGGGGGCCTTTGCCAGGAGAGATCTTCACCTCCTCTCCCTTTCTGCCTGTTGTTTTTTGTCATGCTTGTAATCCCTTTCTGACCCCTCTGCTTTCCTTGGCTCTTTCCAGTTAACCTTCAGCGTTGCACCTAGGGATTCCAGTCAATTTAGATGTAGAGTGAGTGGCATTTTGTAAAAAGACATTTTTACCCCCTATAAAAGCAAAACATTACAGAATACACAAAACAAAACCCCAAGCCCTCCAGATATTCTCTCAAGGCCAAGCAGGGATGTTACTGGAAACATTTTAAAAATGAGAGCTGAACATAATTTCAAAACGAGTATTGTTTTCAACCCCAGGGCAGCTGCTGTCAGAGCTCTGAAGTGCAAACAGCAGAAGGAAATGCATTCGGTTTTCATTGTCCTTGGTGAGAGCAGTGGCAGAGAGAAGCAGCATTCCATGAGTCATAGAAAGCAAATGGGATTCTAAGATGCTATTAGTTACATTTGAGTTTAAAAGTATGAATTAAAAATTGATAGGCTCATTTTAAAAGCAAAATTCAGGTTTTAACCTCTAATGCCTGGTGGTGGCTCTCCACCACACCTGCTCACTCCATATAGAAAACCATATTTTTTTCTGCAAAGCCTCTACTAGTGCTCCGAGAACAACGTGCCCTCGGTGCCCCAAGCACCAAAATGAACTCAGAGGTGAGAGGAGCCTCTTGTGCATCCCTGTCCCAGGCAAACAGCCCACAGAGCACCAGCACTGTCCCCACTGCGCATCCCAACAGGCTCACCTTTAGGTCTGGTTGTACCAGCTACAGTCTGGAGACTCAGGGGTGGGAGCCAGGTGCTTGCTGGCTTTTCGTAGACCCTGCCAAAGCCCCAGCCCAGGGGTATGGTCCTCTTGCTGTTTATCAATGAGCTGTTTGGTTTTTTTTCTGTTGCTCACCTGCAGCAGCCATTTTCCCCCCATTATGCAGTGAGTGAGTGGTTTTCTTTGCTGTACTCGGCTGTTGTTATTTTACTTAAATTGCCCTTCTCCCCTGCAATGAACTTATTTTCAAGATGGGGGGGAGAAGGACATAACAATACTCTGTATAATGAAAATACAACACTTTTATAGCTTTTTGGGACACATCCTCATCCCCAGCTACCAAGCATTATACATTTGCCCTGCTTGCAGTTTCAAAGTTGTCGCTTTTGAGTTGTCACCATGGAGAATAAAAGCAGGAAAAGCTACCGCCAATCTGCCTTTTTATTATCCTGCAGGCAAACAATGTGCCCACTTTTTGCTAAGAAATGAGCAGTATAGATGAGCTGTTTTCAACTCTTTTTTGATTAATGGATGATAAACCAAACATTTTCCAGTGGAGCAGCAGACCCCTTCATAAATTTCGTACCTAGCTCGCAGGATAATGTATACGAGCACGTTCTGCCCAGCCTCCTTTCATGCAAGAAATCCCTAGAAGTACCCCATGGAGCCACACTACTTCACGGAAAGGAGAAACTCTCCCTTGGTTTTGCAGACCTAAAAACTTTTTCCCTGTGGATTTTATTGGGAAACTTTTATCTTTTTTCTACAGACACGTTCTTTCCTTCTGGCAGCGTGACCCCTTTGTGCTTATGTCTGCAGTACTCTGGATTGATGTTTTTCCTCTCTTGCAAACAAGTAGCTTCATTCAGATCCCGTTTCCACGTTGTAAATAACGGATGCGGACTCGCACGCTGTTTGCAGATGTAATCTGAACAGCGTTCAGATGTTTAGCTCCATATCATAGAACCACAGAATTCACATCCGCTGGGCGTTACCAGCCGCGGGTGCGGGAGGCACGCACGCAGCTCCTGGATCCAGGCTGGGTGTCGCGGCGCGAGGCACGCCATCCCTCCACTCCCCAGTTTGCTCCCTGCGGAAGGGACGCAGCCCAGGGCCACCCCTTTCCTCGGGCGATGCTGGCCAGGCCCCAGCCTTACAACGCGGGCTGGATCCTCACCGTCGCACCCTGCCAAGTCAGGGCCCTGGGCCACAACCGCCACGCAGGCAAGTGCCCTCCCCGGAGCCCCACTGGGCCCTCAGCTCGGAGCGCACAGCACTGAGGGGAAGCCCCCCAGGTAACCCGAATCGGTACCCCCCACCCTCCCGCGCCGGGGAGAGGAGCGGGGGGCGTCGATTCGGCTCCTGCTGGGCCCAAAGGAGCGCACGGCCCCCCCCATCGCCCCTAACCGCCCCCTCCGGGCCGTGAGGGCCGCCCCCACCCGAGGCGGGAGGCTCTCTGGGGGCGGCGGTTGGAGGTCTGGCGAAAGGCTGACCGAGCAGAGCATGTAGTGTTCAAGGTCTCCGATCTTAACACTTGCCTCTGAAAATTGTCATTAATCCTTTTTATTTTTGCATTTGTGAAGGTGCTTAGTGTTTCTTTGGGCCTCTTTATTCCTCCTCCTTCCCTCAAAGACCCCACCCACCCAAATGGAGAAACCTACAAGAAGGAGGAAAGGTGCCTGTGCCTTGAAGGCAAATGGGGGTGAGGAGGCCATGGCAGCAGGAGCACTGAGCAGTCACCCAGCTCCCTGGGAAGTCACCTCTGGCTGGGGAAATGTTTAAGCCAGAGAGGCAGAAGCCAGAGGTGCCCCTGCAGCTCCCACAGCAACTCCTGGTTACCCCTCGCACAGGTAAGGCTCTTCTGTGTCCAGGCCCAGAGCTCTTGGCTGTAGGTGCAGGTTTGTGATGCAGGGCCATTTCTGAATCACAGACATGAGCCTGAAAAGAATTGCCTAAAGTGGCACAGGACCACTTATTCCAGGAGGTGCAGTGCTTTCAGTTAGTCCCCACTGTGGGGTAGAAATCCTGTCTGGTTATATTTCAAGTTTGTTTCCATCAGCCCCTCTAGAGCAGGTGTTGATGATTTTCATGTCCCAGTTATCACATCTTCTCTTTGAGCAATAGCTTAGTCAGCACACTTGTCTCTGAATAGGTACTCCAGGGTAGGGAGAGTTTGAGCTCCAACTGGATGCATTTTACACTCAAGAGCCTGCTAAACGATTAATTTATTTAGTCTCTTAAAGTTCCCCGCTTCCTTGCAAAGCTAGAATGTGTGTTTCTACAGGCCTCAGTCCTGCTCACCTTGGAACTGCAAGTTTTGGCAGACTTTAACCTCCAGTAAGGTAGAGATTGGGTAAAACTTTATCATAAAAAGCTAAAGGCTTTACCTCTTACAGATACACTGCCGTGTCCTGCCTAAGGACCACTGCATCTATTTGTCAGCACTATAACTATGTGCAATCACAGAAAAGACACTTGTGGTCCATGCAAGTGGCATCCCTCCCCGACTGGCGGATGTAGGGCTCAGTATGGTTAAAGCAAGTCAGCCAAAAGAGAACTGCCCGGGGCCCCTGGCTCTGTGGGATTGTGCCCTGTTGGGGAGGGCATAGCCCAGCCTGGCTCGCTGCTGCCGGCCATAGGCTCCCCTTAGGGAGCAGCCCTGCTGCTGACAGCAGCTCCTGCCAGCATCCCCAATAAGGGGAACTGGAACCCCTCTCTCATCTTCAGATCAGTAAGATTCTGCAAGAAGGGGGAGGTTACTAAAATGAAGACTACCTTAGCTATATAAGCTCTTCCTGGATTTCTCTTTCAAGTTTTTGGCCATCTTAGACTTTGAAGGGTAGGCCTGCACAGTCAAAGTTTGAGGAGAACCTGCCTAAAATGCAGATCCTACAAATCTTTATGTGCGGACTTGGCTACTATTACTGAGTGTGTGCAGAAAGGATGTGTGGGCCTGGTACTTGGAACATTTTTTTTTAGAACTTGGAGCCCCGGCACATCGAGCTGAAACCATCAGCACAGTCAAGTGCTCAGGATTTCTGAGAAATTAGCAAAAACACAGTCCACGTGCATCTCAGTGCGGCCGATTTACAGACACTGCACTGTGCACCCCGGGCAGCCAGAACTGACTGATGCAACTCGGAACCTGCATCCTTGCTGAACTGAGCTGCCAAGACCAAGCGGAGAGCACCTGGTCCCATGCGCAAACAGGCCTTCACCTAACGACTGCAGTGACAGAGCGTGTGTGGGTAGCAGACTCGGAGCCTAAGGTATGCTTTAAGCAGCACTGGGGGAGCGAAATGTGGTTTGTTTGTTGGTTTTTTTTTTAAATAGAAATATATAGTTATATATAGCAATTTTTGTTTTCATTTCTGAGAAGAGATCTGAGGCTGCCTTCTGTTCAGGCCGGTATGGTGCCTGAGTGGAAAATTTCACTCCCCGGTTTCAGTAAGATGCAACTTAGGCTGGTTCTTGCAAATAGTTGTGAAAGGAAAGTTACTGCAGCAGAGCTCTGTAATCAAGAAGTCTCCACAGACAGCCTGTCATCCTGATGAGAGACACTTCTTAATTAAGCAAAGATGCCGCATTGTAGCTGCAACAATTCCCAGGTGTCCCAACTTCCCTCATCATATCACTGGGTCTGGAGTTACAGAGCTCCCAAAACAAGGGGTTTTAGAGAATTTCAAACAAATTATTAGTCTAAAAGTTCCATGCTTGAGCATGTGCAACATGCAGAGAACACATTTCAAAATGTGTTTGAAGAGCATTCACACACTTTTGTACTACTGCAAAGATCTCTGAAAGGAAGAGTGTGGGTAGCATCCCAAGTATCACTGGGGAGACCTGAGATGATCTTTTCACTTCTGTGAAAAGCTCAACTTTACTTGCAGGCAAATCAATTAAGCTTAGCTGCAAGAGCTGCTTCTTAACCGAGTTCCTGCTTGAGCACCTCAATTACACTGATTTCATGATTAAACTTGTTCTGATTAATGGGAAAAACAGAAAGAATCCATGGTCAAAATATTGGACAAACTATTTAAGCTAATGAGGGAGGACACTGGTGTTTGTGAAGCAGCTGATAGTGAGAGCTTGGAGGAGAAAAGGAAAACAGCTGCCTTCAGATAAGCACTAAATTCAAGCACAGGAGCAAAATGGAAGGGAGCATGCTGGTGTGCTTCAACACATCAAGTGGCAACAGAGAAATGCTGCATGAATATTGATCATCTTACTCAGCTGATTAGTACCCTTAGGTTGTGTCTATACCAGTGTGTAATATAGCCCCAGGGAGTGAAGCTGGGTGCCCAGTCCCTGATCATCTGCTCTGCATAACATATTAGTGGACTATATTCTACACTATATTCTGGAGTCAAGTTGTTTGCAGTAGCCCACATGCAGTAACTAACTGCTCCTGAAGGACCACCAGTTGAAGAAGGCTGTCCACTAGGGTACCCTGCAGGAGCCCCATGTCTAGGACACCAGGGCACAGGCCCACCAAAACCAACACGTGGTCTGGACCACGTCTAGCTAGATGGCAACCTGGCATTTTCGGAAGGAGTTCACCTGGGCTAATACCACTTGGCTTCTGTGCCACTGGCACCTTTTACTGTGCAGATGTAACCGTTCTGTTCACTGCATTGCTTTGCTCCTTCCACAAACACACACGATCGGCTGGTATTCCAGCTCTGAGGCAAGAGACGTGTTTTCGGCCAGTTTATGGGGGAGAACTATTGTTCAGAATAAATACATATTTTGGTAACAGTATGTGTGGCAAGGGCACCGCAGAAATGAATTGTAGCGTCCATTGTACTGTGCCAATGGGGGTATGCGTCTTCCTGATGGGGCTGCGGGAACGCAGAAACAATAAAGGCAATGTGTCAGGCTTTTCCAGGTCTAGTCTCCCCTAGAAACATTAAAAAAAAAAAAAGAAGAAAAGTAACAAGCATCTTAAATGATGTGTTTCTTGGGAACTAACAGCAATACTGGCCACGTTATTTGTCTCCTTTTTGGCCTGTCTGTTCTCTTCTGACACCAAGGCTCTCAGTCTTATGTACCCTACTCCTTGTGAGGCTGCAGTCTAGACTGCACTGATGCAGTTTAAAATGAACTCTCCGAAGTCTGCCATTTAAAAAACATGGATCATCTTATGGATCTGACTTAGGGCACAGCCATGTGAACAGCTGATCGGTACAGCTGTTTTAATTCAGGCTCTAGGGGGGAAGGTGGGAGTAGAGTGAGACCAAATGACTTAAACCAGATCTACTGCCAACGGAGCATGAAGCTGTGCCCTCTGTGATAGCAGTTGGTGGCTAAGGGAGGTAGGGATGTATCCGCCTTACTCAGCCAGTAACTCCAGTCACATTCCTTCCGTTCACAGCTTGCTTGTTTCCTTGGGATCCTGTGCAATTCAAGCTGGACATTCTCTTTGCCCTTAGTGATAACCCCCGTTTGGGAGCTCATCTCTGTGTGAAAGCTCATTGTTAGCATTAGGCCTATATGCTGTGCTGAAAATAAAAATTCTGAAGCACAACAGATTTGATCACTTCATTTTCTTGCCTAAAGCACACTGTGATTTCTTCCCCTGTTTGGCTCCGTGGGTGGAACAGGCATTTCAGTATACACTGCCACGTTCGTTACAGGGAGTTCTTCCGTGCTAGAGATATTAACATCTTTGTTATTACTGCCAGTTCTCTCCTCCCCCGTACCAAGCGGTCGCCTGAGCAAGAATTCCTTTTAAGGACAGACTCCCAGTAGTAGTATTCTCCTCCTCAAAGTGAAGAAGATCTCTTCAGAGGTCAGTTCCTTCTGCTTTCTCAGAATCCTGCCTCCCCCATATTCCTTAGAAAGTCATTACTAAAGATGTCAAAACCACTTGCAAAAATATCACAGAAATTCTAGAAATCAGTGTCATAATTACCTCTTTGTAATCATTAACAACTCAAAAACATATCGTTTGAGTTAAAAAGTTTTATGCAAGAAAAAATGTTTAACATTTAATATAAAATCAAAGTTTGACATAGCTTATTTTTCAAATGTCATCCTTTTTCTGTTCATCAACTGACAATTAGAAGATCACAATTAAAAAAGTAACCCTAAATACTTTTAAAAGCCTTATAAAAACATTCATAAAGTGCCACCCACAAAAGCACCTAAACAAGAATCTGAGAGAAATACCTATTAGGATGTTAATTTACTCAATTGCTGCTGAGGACTAAGCTGTCAGACAGCAGCATCATTTCTGGAATTGCCAATTTCACAACCATAAAACCCATCAAAAATACCGTTCCGCAGACATGGCCCCAACAGAGCATCAGGTGGGCCCACAACATGTACACAGAGGCACCCAGCACAGTGTTGTGGGGTTTTAAAATAAATAGATGCTAACACCACCTGAGCCCAAGAATACCGGCAAGTGGGAGATGTGGATTCTGAGGGGACTGAGCATCCCAGGCTGCGGCCTCACCGTGAGGGCAAAACCCAGGCAGCTTGTACAGAAAACAGGTACAGATTTTAGCTGTTTTTTACTGGGATAAAAATCACTCCCCACTAGAAATAACAGAAAAAGGCACTGATCCTTGGAACGTCTCTATGTTCTCCTCTCTGGCCTTGAACGTACCATACTGTAAGCACCTTTCTTTTCCCCATCCCCAGAAGAGGGGCTCAGAACCACCGCACCGCAGTGAACATGCACTAGTTCGTTCGGCAGCGGCCTCCCTCTTTGCTCCAGTGTCTGGGCGGTGCTCGCAAACAGATTTACCCAGAAGAAAAGGGGACAGGCTCTGAGGGCTCCCTCCCCCAGAATTCTCGCCCCATATGAGGTGTCCAGGAAGCAGCTGTGTGTCTTCCCAACACCAGGTAGCTGCCTATGGTCCACATGGCCTTCTCCTCTCCACCCACTACTCTGTATGGTGCTTCTGGTGGCGCACCAGCTGGGGCTGGAACCGAAAGCTTTCCCCACACTGGGCACAGCGGTACGGCTGCTCCCCAGTGTGGATGCGGGTATGCTTGATCAGGTTGGAGTTGCCACTAAAGCCCCGGCCGCACTGGCTGCATTTGTAAGGCTTCTCACCAGTGTGGGTACGAGCGTGGTTAATGAGGTCAGAGCTCTGCCCAAAACGTTTGCCACACTGCCCACAGGCATAAGGCCGGATGCCGTCATGGGCTCGCTGGTGCTGAAGGAGGTGGGAGTGTTGGCTGAAGCTTTTCCCACAAGCTGGGCACTTGTAGGGCCGCTCGCCTGTGTGCATACGCTGGTGTTTGATGCAGGTGGAGCTGTCGCTGAAGATCTTTCCGCACTCGCTGCACACGTAGGGTTTCAGCCCGGTGTGGATGCGCTGGTGCTTGAGGAGGTTGGAGCTCTGGCTGAAGCTCTTCCCACACTCAGCGCAGGTGTAGGGTTTCTGGCCTGTGTGGACCCGCCGGTGCTGGATGAGATGGGAGCTCTGGCTGAAGCCCTTGCCACACTCCCCGCACAGGAAGGGGCGCTCCCCGGTGTGCATCCGCTGGTGCTGGATGAGGTGGATGCTCCGACTGAAGCCCTTGCCACACTCAGAACAGATGGTGGGCCGCTCTGCACGAGGGACTCGCCGTGAGGCCGCTGCCACCCTCCTCTCCTGTCTCTTCACCAGGCTGATATCAGAGCAAGGCAGCTCAGCCTCCTCTTCCTCCTCACAGTCACCTTGCTGCGTCTCTGGGGAACCGTGCTGACTTCCATGGCTGTCCCCCAAGTGTTCCTCTCCTCCTCTGGACCCTGCTGCCAACACGTCCTGCTGATCTGGAAGGGGACCTACCTCACCACCTGGAAAAAAAGTATGACCCTAACTGTGAATCTCGCTGGGAAGCAGCACAGCAGAGAACGGGCAAGCTGTTCTCCTAGGGAGCCTGGTCTGCACCACATAGGAGAAGCACTAAAGGGAAGACTGGGAGCAAATGGAAACCTAGCTGCAGGAGAGGCTGTATGGTGTCATCGTGCGACCCAGAGCAGACGTGCCACGCACAGCAGAGCCAAGGGCAATGCTACAGGTGTCTCCTTGCCCCCAAGAAATCTTCGCATTTTGTCTTCTTAATACTCTGTCTTCTTATACACACTCTTAACAGCAGGCTGACAAAGGCAGGCTGTCTGCCTGCCCTGAGGGGGAAAGCACGGGTCTCCGTACGAGCTGCATGGAATAAAGTGGCTTAAATAACACTGAGGCAGCTCAAACAGCATTTTGTTTGCTCTGTGTTTATAAACTTATCTAACTTATTCCTCACCCATGTGTATTTCCTCCAAGGCCTCTTGATCTTCTTCTTCTTGGTCCATCTGGGCAGTTGTGTGAGGTTCAGCAATCAGGAATCCTTCTTACAAAAGCAAACAAAAGTAATCTTAGCTGAATATTCAGCAAAAGCTTGTCATACATCTTAAAATCTACTGTCCCTGCTGAATAGGGGGAACAAGCAGAGTGGTTGCATAAAAGAATGGAATCAACTGAGCAAACATTTATGGACATCCTGAGCACTACTGAGGTATCTGGTGTCAGATACTTTCTCTTTCCTTAAAGGAGATTCAACGTTGCCCCTCTTCTGATAAGTGATATACATTAGGACATACACCAGACGTGCTGGACTCAGAATTGGTTGACAGCAGTCATAGATACGGGTGTAAGCAAACAACAAAACCCAGCCATATTTACATTTCTTTAATAACGACAGCCACAAGACTCTCCTAAGATTATTTTAAATGGAAAATGACTCTTTGGTCACCAGAACCTGATATTCTTATTTGCTACCTCATCTCTTCTTTCTCCTCCAAGACTCTCAGGCTGAGGCAGCAAAACCCAACAAACCAGGCAATTTAATGTCTTGTCTGCTCCGGCCGGATTCTGTTCGTTCCCTGCCTGGCATCCCTACCGAGCTCCAACAACTGCCATGAATGCAACTGTTGCGCAGGGTGCTCTTACAAACGCCATCAGCACCAAAGACAAGAATTTCTCCTTCAGTATTTACTGGTTTAAGGCCAAAACCAGCCAAACAGTAGGCAACAGCAGTTAGCATCAAGAGGGCAGGCATTAGCAGTTGCTGCAGAAAAAAATGCAAAAGAACAGAGAAAATACAATGGTAAGAAAAATCCCACTTTGTTTTAAAAAGTAAGAATCAAAGATGGCAGGAAAAGGATACCACATGGATGAATCTAGGACCGGAGACTGATGCGCATCACAGCTAAAGCTGAGATCACTTATGGGAATATTTTTAAAGCATTTAAGGCATTATTTCCCCCCCCCCTTTTAATCTTTATAGTTACTTAGTACTAGTTTGCATCACTTCAGAAATATACTCCCTGAACTCTGCTTCAAGCTACCAGTCTCTCTGGACAACCAATACCTCTGGACAGCTACTGAAGCTCCAGATGGAACTGACTAACTGGACAGACAGGCTCTGGTGCAAAGAAACACTGTAAACTGATGGGTGCCTGGTCCTGGACCACTTCATCCATCACCAATAGCTATTTAACGGCAGGTAATGGGTAGTGAGGGATTAGACAGTGTCAGAATCAAGGAGACAACTCAGATGAAGGGAACAGTTTTGGACCTTGGCTTCCAGTGACTATAAAACCACCAGACTTGAAGTCTTTGATCCTAGGTGGCAAAGCTGGACAGAAAGAAAGGGAGCAAGCAAAACAGAAAGACTGCAATCTTAAACTGCAGAACCATGAAGAAAAAAATAATCAGACAAGCAAAAAAGAAGTCTTAGCAAAAAAAACCCAAACCTTAAAAGTTAATAATCTGAGTCCCTACTCTGAATATTTGCTGAATGCTGAAGTGGAGCACCCCTGCAGATGGATCATTTCTGGCAGTTCCAAGCTGATATACAAAGGGAGGTTGCTTTCTGCAGCCCTACAGCTCTCAGGACTTTGCCGCTACCGAGAATTTCTGCTGCAAGTTTGGCAGTACGAGCCGACCAGGCTATTTACATGCTGCAATATGTACCAGATGGGCCACCCCCGCTCTCGAGCAGGAGTCTAAACCCTGTCCACGCAGAGACCTTTCCCCCAGGCAGCTAACCACAAACAGCAGGGTTTCTCTCTGAAAGCTGTCAACAAATGGGAACTCTGGAGGAGCAAATCCCTCAGCAATTCAGAGGTGGTATCAGCATCTGACAAATGTCCAATGACAACCACCCGGGGAAACATCTAAGCAAGCAGGCAAGGTAGAAGGAAGAGGTCCCTTCTGCAAAAATTTCCTAGCTCGGGTTGCCATTGACACACTGCTGCTATGCTCAGATTTGCTATGGCAGCTCAGCAGAAAGCAGGCAGCCTTTACACCATTAACAGGCTAGTCTGGAGTAAGGAAAGGCTTTCTGCCTTTCCCACAATCACAGTCATGTCTCTGTGAAAGGAGGGGATGAACCTCATCAACAGAGGGGACATCCCCTCAGGGATTTCACCTGTGACTGGCAGAAGCATATATCCTTTGGCGTGTTGGGTTATTGCTTGAACGTGGAAATGGAAACAGGAAGGATCTGTGTATATGGGTGTCTGGGGTTACTGCAGGCAACATCCACAGCTTTACTAAAGCAAGATATGAAGGGTATCTAATTTGGACCTCCAGCAGGGGCTTTGCCAACACACCATACTGTTCCTGGGGCCTTGGCTTCAGTATTGTGATAGCACATACAGATTTATAGCTGGGTCCTACAATTTATGTTCTTTACCTTAGCTATTTGCAAACAGCTACTTATTTTCTCTTCCAGCCACTCAGCTCTGTATTCCTCCTGCAGTTGTACCAAGCTGTGGAGGTTACGGGCCTCATCCCAGGGCAGAGCGCCATACTTTCAGCTGCTTGTGCTCCTTGGGATCTCGCAGTCTGCTCCTGAAGTGCCGTCAGTGGCTTAAGCGCTCTCCGCACGGTCATGCCAGGCAACGCAACCTGCAATTCGGAAGAAGGCGTTCAAATCTTCCTCTCCCCAACTGTTATCTGGGATAGATAATGCTTGCAGTAAAGTCAAAAGGTGAAGGCGTTTTTATCGCAAAAACCAGTTAATTATGCAGCTGCACAAATCCGGCCAGCATGGATTGGTCTTGTCTTGGGTGTGATGAGAACCCCCTTCTCTGTACCGTCAGATTTGTTCATAAACTACGGCGCTTGTAAGCGACTGCCGCCCTGCCCAGCTCTGGGCGCAGCCTGGGATGCTGGGGGACACCGGGAGATGGGCACAGGAGGGGGAACGGGAGGGCCACTGCGGAGCGCCCTGCCAGCGCGCCCGCAGCCAGGGAGGGGTGCGGGGCGAACGACGACTGCGTAGCTTTTGGGAACAAGGATTTTCCACAGAGGGAAAATTTTCCACAGGGCAGGGGCGCAAAGCTGCCTGTCTGCAACAGCAGTGGGTGGACACCGGGGAGAGAGAAGTGTTTGCTCTGCGGCAGGTGAAAAGGGACGGATCGGGGGGGAAACTGCATTACAGGTGTGGGATGCAAGCTGACAAGGACGGCAGCTACAGCAGAGCGGGGTCTACAAAAGGGGCAAATCGGCCCTCCCCTTCTCCGGGCTGCATTTCCTCTCCTCCGCCGGGTAGCTCCTTCCTCCGCAGTGCCGACAGACAAAGGCTCCGACACGGGTTTAAAGCCCGGCTGTCAGCGCCGCCGGCCTCCCCCGAGGGCCGGCACAGACCCCCGCGGGCACCCCCGGCCCTGCCCCTCGCTGCCGCCCCGTCCCCCAGCCCAGCGGCTGCGGGAGGTCCCGCCGTGCCGTGCCGGGCTGTGCTCTGCCCTGCCGTGCCGTGCCGGGCCGTGCCTACCTGCAGGGCGCCCGCTCCCGCCCGGCGCCCGCCCCGCTGCGCGCCGGCAGCAGCTTCCTGCTCCGCGGGCAAAGGGCGCTTCCTGGGCGGAGCGGGAGGCGCCGGGGCCGGGGCCGGCCCGGCAGGGAGGCCCCTGCACCCCCCGTGCCCGGGGCGCCCCGCTCCCTGCGCTCCTTGCGGGGGGGGCTGCGCCGCCCTCGGCCCCTCGGCTCGGTGCCCTGCGGCTCTGCCCGCCGGGAGGGCCGCCGGGCGGGAGGAGGGGTGGGTCGTTCCCGTTCGTGGCTGCTCCGGAGCCTTAACTCCATCGCCTCCCAGCTGGCCGCTGCCCGCAGGCAGGTCCCCGCGCACAGCACCGGTGTTGTGCGGCCCATGTGCAGAGATGGGTATTTGCCGGAGTGCTCTCCCGTGGCGCGGTCGGGTGCTTTGGCATCGGAGTGTCAAGCTTAACTTTGGAGGAGAAGGGAGGCAGCTGAAATGGGGCGCGTAGTGCTTGCCTGGGGTGGAAAACGGGGCAGACGACAGCTCCTTGTCAGGAGACCGGGCCGTGCAGGGTGGGAGAGGAGACAGGAGGCCACTCTGTTCTGGGATTCCTGTCCCATTTGGAGTTTCCCCAGGGGAAGGAAATGTACACGTGGTTTTACAGCGCGGTGCCTGCTGCCCTTGATTTCTCCATGCAGCTCATACCTGGAGGGAAGAAGGTAGATGACTACACACGTTTTTGTGAAATGTGGTAGGAAACCTGAGAGCTCAGGTGAATAAATGAGTCCTTCCCTCATTTATGAGAGGAAGTTCTCCCTACACAGCAGGTGACATAGGAAAGGGTTAACCTAGGCCTCGCAGTTCTGAACTTAAGCCCGTGCCTGGAGACCCCCTTCAGGGCAGTGGAGCACAACTGCCTGGCTAGAGAGCTGCTGCATCCCTGCACCAGGCAGTTCCCAGCGTGGCTCTGGACGGTTGCTGTTTTCTTGCCGTGGTGACACTTGGGTTTCCCTGCCACCTTACAAGGGGACCGGCAGTGGGTTTGAATACGGAGGAAGCCACCCTGTGGCCACCGACACAGGCAGGAGGCAGCAGATGTGCTTCGCTCCACGAGGTCGTAAAAACCAAGTGGCTTTTCACCTTGTATCCCAGCTGATAAATACACTGCCTTTTTGGGTGGTGGTTTTTTCAAGCCACCGCTTGCTCCAGGGTGATAACATAGAAGATTACCCAGCCTTTCGAGGAGCTCAGACACCCAAATACAGAGTACGTGCTTAGCAGTGGCACAAAAGAGGCTGGCCATGGGATGAGGACTCAGATGAGGGCACAGAAAGGAGCGGTTTTCCAGGAATCTGGAAATCTTTCCTACTAACAAAGCGAAAAACACTCTCAAAGCCTCCTGATTCCCTTTCCACTTCAAGCCATTGTTAGCAGGGCACAGGTGGTTTGAATGAGTCAGAAGCCTCGGTGACTGTGTGCCCTAAACTGTATGGGAACTGCAATAAGAGAGGAACGAACGGCGTTCGGTTTTGTCATGCTGAGGCTTTGTTTGTTAAGGTTTAAGCATCAATTTGCATCAAAGACTTTCTCTGTTGGAGAAGCGATGACTGATACGGGCTCATTAGGCTCGCAGTCTGTAATTTCCCTGGCTGTGGACAGATGGAGAAATGGTTGTCAACAAAATAAGATGGGAATACTGAAATAGAATGAAAGGGAAAACATAGCCCCAGCAATTTACAAAACAGCACAACTGACAGGCCCATTGCTGTATCCTTTTCACGCTTGTAGCATATAGCACATTTGCTTAGACATGTGGAGGGTTGAAGAAGATCAATATGTTCACAACCAAAGTACAAATGTATGCAAAAGAATGAAAGAGGAAATTAATCCTGGTTGCTGGATCTCCATCCTTGGAGGTTTTTGAAACTTGGTGAGACAAAGCTGTGGCTGACCTGGTCTGGTGCTGGTGATAGCTCTGCTTTGAGCAGGAGGTTGGACCCCAGAGGTCTCTGCCAATAAACATTTCTGTGATTCTGTCACCAAGATCTGGGCAATTATGGGTTAACATATGTGTAGCATCCTGCAGACAATTCAATAGTTAAAAGTTGGTAAGTTGGGAGAAATCTTCCAAAAAGGGTCTGGCTGTCTTAAAAACGCATAAAGCAATAAAGTGCACTGATGGTTAATGTGACCATATTTCAAGGAAAAGGGAAAGAAGCAACATGTCTCCAGGTTGATAAAAATGGTAAGCCAGCATTTACTAGATCACTGTTAAAATGCAACTGCCTGAATCTAGACAGATGCCCTTAGAAAAGTTCCTGCATTTTGAAACAGCGGTACGAGTTCAGAAACGCCACCGCATCAAGCCTTGGCTCCATTTTTTACTACTTCAGAGCAATTTCACTGTTTGATGATTTTGAACTTCAGCTGGCTAATGATTTGGCAGTTGTCCCCTGCCCTTTTTTTTTTTTACAAAGCTGATGTATCAGTTTTAAAAGGTCCTATGCTTTTAGTGTTAAAAGTATTTTGTCTTTAAAAAGCCCACAATGCTTAAATAGTTGAAATGACCAAAGCTCCATGTCTAATGCAGAGCTCGTTGGAGAAAAGCAATGAAAAAGCCCTGGTGAGAATGACAGTAGATAAGGAGAAGTACTATGTATGGGAGTAACTTGTTTTTCCATTTTGCAGTGAGCTCTAGCGAACCTTCAGCTTTACCGTTCTCTTGGTATTGTAGTGCCGAAAGGAATGCCATACCCACCCAGCAGCCTTTACAGCAATTCATTTACACCCAGCCACACTGCCACCTGCATAGAAGGAAGTTTACTAAAGACATTTGAAGGATTGTGGCTGCCCACTGAAGATTGTTTCTTAAACTTACGTATTGATCAACCATTTTCACCTGCACTGAGAGAGCTTTTGGTGCGGAGCGATACATTAATCACTCACATGTAGAGCACTGACACTCTGGACAGCTGCTAAAAGAGAAATAAACGATGAGAACTGTTTGCTGTCTGCTCTTCTTCAAGCCCGTTTGACAGGAAACGCTATTCCAAGTATTTCAGCTCCATCAACACATGCGGTTTTCCATAGCCTGCATAAGATTGTTAACACTGCAGAAGTTAAGCGCAGTGCTTTCCAAGAAGATAATGACATTCCTTGGTTTGGATTTTAAGTGTTAAAGCTTTTTTTTTTCTTCCTGCAAATAGTTTCTGATATGGGAATTAGAGAATCACAGAGTGGTTGAGGCTGGAAGGCACCCCTGGAGATGGTCTGGTCCAACCCCCTGCTGAAGCAGGGTCAGACAGAGCAGGCTGCCCAGGACCACGGCCAGTAGGGTTCTGAGTATCTCCACGTCTCCACTACATTTCAGGGAAAAAAATGACAGGAAGCAAACTCACACCAGACTGATTGAAAAATTGGAAAGCAAGCAGTTGCTATATCAATGCTAAAATGCAGCTGCCCCAATCTCGGCACGTGCTCGTGGAAAAAACAAGCGAACAAGCAAACTGCCAAACAGCTTAGCAGTATCGCCGTGTCATGTTCCATTTTTTAGTAGTTCAGGGCAACTTCATTGTGTTTCAGGGACATACATTCTTCAGCCTACAATACGTGCCAGCACGCTGGGAGGATTCCGGCTTAAGGCATTCATATTGTGTCTTGGTAGTAGCTGCGGCTTTGAGCATCTTGCATTGAATCAGATCTGCTAGCAGCCTTAAAAATGGATGCAGGAAGAAGAGCTTTCTGCCAGGAGGCTCAAGGACAACTATGACTGACTGGGACTAAAACGGCCATCAAAGCTGTTACAAACACCTGATCAGGAACAGCAACCTTTTGTTGCCACAAACTTCTTGCTAGGTGTGATTCAAGCTTACCCAGACTGGATAAATTACAGATTTTCCAAACAGAAATTTAAAAAAAATTGGGTGCTGCTATTTTTAATGTGTTTTTTGTTTACAAATGATGATATGCACTGCCTTTTTGAACAAATCGACCTCAATGTGTTTGGCCGATTACATATGAGATGCAAAATCAAAGTTATGTTTGTGCACCTGATTCACCACTTACTTTGGCAAGTAACATGTAGCTGAGGAGATTTACCCTGTTTGATGTTTAACCTGCCCTGTCAAATGCAGTAATCGTTGGGGGTTTGCCTGGGTACACTCTTGTAGACCAGCAGTCTGTAGCTGATGTGCATGAAGGTTAGTGCAAGGAACCTGTGATGGACCCTTCCCTCACCCAAAACGGAGAGTAGCTGTCATTGTGTGATTTTTAAGATTCCCTAAGTAAAACAGGAAGAGATAAGGAAAAAAAGCCCCTGTAGAGATAAAAGAGTGTAACAGCTGGGGGAGGAAAATCAACCAGTGAGTAAGCAGAGGCATTCCCAGCATTGAGTAACTGGAAAAAAAATACGAGTGAGGACTAGAAGAACAAGCAAACACACTTGCATGAATCTCTGTGTGAATTCATCGGCGACAACCCTCAGGCTCCGAAGGCTCCCGAGACAGCTGGCCAATGGTGCAAGCCTGTTAACGGAGGTTGTGTTTTATGTACTTAGGTACATACCCAATAAAACTTGTCAGTTAAAGGACTGACTGCCTTTATCTCAGTTGCTGATTGCTTAATTACCCATTACCTGGATTTATTGCTTTGGCTGTGCTCTTACAAAGCCAAGTAAGGGCTAAGAACTGGAGAAACCCCAAAGACAGAAGAACAACTGGGAAACTGCATTGAGTCATCTTTCCACAGATGCTATGCTGAATTTTATCACATCTTTAGAAGACAGATACAATTTAAATAGCTTGCTAGCTAAATAGTCCAAATATTTTTACTTCCCTGTGCAGCCTGTATCCTCATACAATGGGAAAGGGAGGCTGCCTTTCGTGAGATGGCAGCAGGCAGATGCTTCTCCGTGCTAGCAGAACGGTGCCCAAGGACTCGTGTGACACTGAATTTCAGGGCCGGGGCCAGTTCTGCGCTCTCGTGTTCAGTCTTCCCTTAATGCCTCTGTAACTGGAGGATTAGGAGTAACTGAGGACCCCTCCGACCCCCAGCATCTAGGAAAAACGCAGAGTTTTCAAGGAGCTGTTGTAACGGACTTCTCAAAAGCCGTTAGCCACGTGAGAGAACGTTTCTCACAACCAGGATCACTAGATATCCATTTCCCCCCACGACGAATCGTGGCCTTGGCTCGCAGGCGGCACTCCCATCGCCAGCCCCCGCGCTTCGGCGGGGCCACACGCCTCCCCTTTCAAAAGCAGAGCCCGAACCCCCTTGTTTTTTCACCAACGCCGAGGGCCCGGCAGCGGGGCCCGGCCACGCCGCCTGCCGCCAACCGCCGGCGGCCCAACCGCCAACCGCCCACGGCCGCAGCTCGCCTGGCCGCTGCGCACCACGGGAAGTGGAGTCCCGCCGTCGCCGTCGCCGCCGCCCCACCGCCCCTTGCTGGACTACAGCACCCAGGATCCAAGGCGGCGAACCGGTGCCAGGCGGCGGGCGCGGGGAGGGGGCCCGCATGCGCGGCAGGGAGGCGGCAGGCGGGGTCGGGGCGCCGGGTATTTAAGCCCTGCCGCCGCGCTTTGCCCTGCGCGCGGCCTCCTGCCCGCCCCTTAGGGGCGGTTGTCGGGGTTGTGGCCTGGCGGCCTGGCGTGGAGAAGGGCTGAAAAGATCTGGGAGGAAAGGGGGCGGTGCAGGGGAGAAGCAGCTCGGAGAGGCGGGGGGGCGGTGTGGAAAGGGCCGGGAAGAGGCCGCTGGGCCAGGGAGCCTGGCGGGAGGGAGCGGGGGGGGTCGCTGCCTGTGCGAGGCTCCAAGGAGCAACCAGGGAGAGGGCAAAGATCTCTTGCATCTGTGGGGCACTGGTGGGAAAGGCAAAATGTAAGCCGTGAGCTCCAGCTTTCCTTTCGGCCGGCGCTGTCAGTCTCCATGAACAAATGAGGCTTGTTTCCGTGGCCGCTGAAGAAGGGCTGCAGTGCAGAGTCAGTTAAAAATCCGCCTAAAGGCCTGCCTGTGAGAAAGGCAAGCGTGGAGTGATGCTGCCTCTGTGAGACCCTTCCGAGTCAAGCTTATCTCTGGCCTGACTACTTCGCCTAAAGGTTGTATCTGCGGCTTTGCAGTCACATGATTGCAGCTGCGGTACTCTCTGATCCACTTATCTCAGCAGTGTAACTCGTTATCATTTACATCAAGCTTACACATTTTTTTTAACAGTGTTTTATTTGCAAATGTCTGAACATGATATTCTAGTAAACATCTTGCTCAAATTTTCTGTATCTGCAAACAATGCTACCTACTGATTTCTCAGTTTTAATTACTGAAAATGTAATCTTAGTGGTCTAGAGGAAGACCTCAACGTATATAGGGGAAGTGCCTCTACAATGTGGAAGTTTTGCAGTAAAGCACTGTAGTTTGTTCCTCACGTTTTACAGTGAGGTGCTTCAGACTGCTCAAAGTATAATGCAATCTCTCTTACTTAATGGACACTTCTGTCTGTGGGAAGAAAAAAGGCTTGTGTAAGTGTCATGGATGAAATGTTCTCAAGAAAAAGGCAAAAGTCATAGATCATGCCCTGCAGTAGTGTTTTGAGTCTGGCATTGCTGAAGCTTGCAGTTGTCTACTAGTGTGTTTTTAATACCTGGATATATTTCAACATTGTACTCAGTGACTTGTGAGTCAATACTCTCATTCTTTTGTGTTTGTGTCAGACAGAGTGAACTGGGAGATCAGTTTCACTGGGGATGTAGAGTCAGTATCGGGGCATCCATTAGGTATTTAGAAAACACATGCAAAAAGTGTACTGAGCAGCAGGAGTTAGGTAAGAGGAAGTGACAGGTATGCATTCATCTTTCCAGCAGTTTTTTGGGAAGCAGCAAGATAGCGCTGATGTAGTCCTGTGTACGGGGGGACATCAGGCAGTTAACAGCATTGGGAAGCCAGCCAGGATGGGTGAAGTGAAATGTCTTGTACAATTGTGGAAAAATTGGAAGGAGCACCACGAATGAAGTGCTTATTATCTATATTTGAAAGCCTGTTTTTCTCCAGAGAGAACTTGCAACTCGTTGTTTGTACAGCTTTAACTAACTCTGCTTTGTTAATTTTTTTCAATTAGATAAATGTCCCCAGGTGTGCTAAGAAAGCTGGATTTCGCTCTCGGGTATCTGAGGAACAAGATGTTTGTGTACAGGAGGGGGCAGTCTTTCCCCATTTCTTCCCTCAGGCAGTCCGGTCTTGCATTACTTCATTTTAGGTGATGGTTGATCCAGGAATTGAGCTGTATTAACGTGGTTATTTGTTTAAATATGTATTTTGTCGGCCTCATCAGGGTAATTGTGTTACGCAAAGTAAAAGATAGCAGCCTCGGGTCCCATTGCAGCTTCATTTCAATTGGAACCGATCGGCTGACAAGTTCTAAGTGAAACTGCGTACCTGGAATTGCATGCACATGCCTTATCTGCCCAAGGGTAATGGTATATGCAAATTATTTGGGCTTCAGTGGTCTGTGGGTGTTGAGAAGAAATTATTAATAAAGGACACTTTTTAAACAGTTCAGGTAATTAAGAGAATACTGGAGGCTAGTGCTCCGTGAAGGTTTTGCACAGCAAGCCTATCAAAGGGAGGCTGGAGTCACTCAGCTGTTTTTCTTGTGAGCCTTCTCTGATTACGACGACTGCCTGAGGGTCAAACAAGCAAGACAAAGCTTAAAACAAAAAGCTCAAATAGAGCTGCACATCAATACGTGTATAGACACATGTACACCTGCACATACACAAGTCTTCATCATAGCGTGAGAATTATGAAGGGCACACTGATGTTAACAAGACCAGTGTGACTAATGGTGCAAGTCAACATCTTTCCACTTTGAACCCAGGATAAAGCTATAGCTAAAACACTGACTACCACTATTCAGCAAGTCTTGCTGCCTTTTTGGGCTGTGTAAAGACTCAACCACTTACTGACTACCTAATAAACATGCTGCCATTTTCCCATGTAACAAGGAACATCACCAGTTTAGTGCGGCAGGAAGGAAGAGGACCTGTGCCATCACCAGTAAAGCTGCAGTAGGACGAATGGATGCCTTTGGGGACCTGCACTGCTTGCGGAGCTCATTTAATTAGTCTAGATGTAGACTACCGCGCAAGGACTGATGCTGGGGAGGGTGCATCTGAGGCAGTGCACTGTCCATCTTTGTTATGGCAAAATATGTTAATTATTGGTGTAGCTGCTCTCCTTCAGAGATCTTTTGAAGCTGAATGATGTTTGCTGCCGATGGCACTGACAGGCTTCTGGCTATTTATCTGGCTTCATGAAATCGCCCTATTCATTTAGATCTCTGAGTTGCTGCAGGACTGTGCATGGTTTAGACTACTTGTATTTGTGGCTTTTTGTGCTTGTTTCTTGCTATTAATTTGAATGCTTTTCTGTTGAAAGAAGCTAGTTTGCAGTTTTTCCTCCCTTTTCTTTTGAACGTGTAATCATAGGTTGGTTGTTTTCAGAGTGCTGTGGTTTTCACAGTCCCCATATTTGCTGAAGCAAGGCAGTAAAGATGACCCACAAAGCTGTGTTACGTGGTCAAACACACAACCTTTGTTACAACCATCACTGCATATGGAAGCTTTCTGGTAAAGTTTGCGCATGAGAAGTGCTTGAGTCGCTGATTGTATGGCAGCATATATTTTTAGTCAGGCTGAGGTCTTTCAAACAGTCGCCTTTGAGATGTGTCTCTCATTTCTATATGAGTGTAAACCACAGCAAGCAGCTATTTTGGATAGTCAGAGCGAGTCAGCTGACATTTGTTTCATTTTAAGGCTCTTGCATGCATGCTCTTCTGTGACCTTGTGCTTGCTGAGTTTGGGTCCAAGGTGTTGCCTGACAAGCAGAGGCAACCTGCTCTCCTCCCCAGAAGTTCTGTCCATTTTGTTGCTTATCCTGGGTCTCAGCTCTGCCCTGCATGCAGTTTTCCTTGTTCCTTGTTGAAGCAGAGGCAGTGATTTGGGGAAAAGCATGAGACAGCAAAGACAGGTTCAATCAATAATTTGCTGCTCAAGTTGCAGGATTGGTTTGGTGCATGTACTGCAAAGGGAAACTTCACCCTAATTTATGGGCTGTCTCTCAGGCTGGGAAATTAGGTTCTGTGAACTCCAGAAATAAATTTACTTTCTGAGGTGAACACTCAGCTGGCAGAGATGTATTGGAACTACGGACTTCTCTAGAGACTCGCTGGAGTTTGACTTCTTTGCGTATGCTCCTTTGGCATATCAAGAAGTGCTTTGCGCCATCTCCTGTGGCTTCATTTGGTTAGTCATATACACACTCAGGCAAAAGTGGAAGCTGAGCAGGATGCATGACACTGATTTGGGTTGCTGTATGGTGTTGCACTATTACATAAATTTTGTTTCCTCCGGGAAAGCTCCAATACTGCAGGTACCTGTAATATAGTTCTTTGTTGCAGACATCCTCACGCTTTTGATGACGGAGCTATGGACCTTACTAAACACAAATAAGAGCTTTTGCAGTGTTGGAGTATTTTTGCAGGGGGCCAGAGGAGCAGTTGTACGGACATGCAAGTCCATCTCCAGCAACAAATCTTCCTTTGTTGACCTGCAGCTACACCTTTTCCCTGGATCTCTTTTTGCTGTGAAAAGTTGTCTGATAGTGCTAACCTCCACTGTTGCACTTGTGGCATGGAAAAAAAGAGAAGCTTACCCACAAGTTCATAGCTGATACTGTTCTGACAGTGGTTGAAACCACAGCTTTTTTTTTTTTTTTTTTTTTTTTTTTTTTAACAAAATAGCTGTTCTGTCTGAGAAATCTCTGTTCAGGTTTGGTAAGGAAATGATTAGCATGCAGGAATACTTTAAATATTTCTCCTCACCTTCTTACTTCAAGCCACATAATTCATTGGGGATCTAAGCTGGCAGGATTTAAAGGTTTCCTGGTGAACAAGCCCATAAAGAAGTGTATACATAATAGCAAAGAAAAGGTCACTTCTAAAATGTTACTTATTTTCAGCTTCCAGGCTGCATTGTGTGCACTTGTTATTCTTGAAGGTAAGAAAATGTATTTAATTCTTAATAATTCCCTAGCAGCAGCATGCTTTTATGCTAAACTGGGATGGAAAATCTGGTTTGGTGTGGATGTGTTTGTAGAGGTTTATGCTGGCTGCAGGATCGGGACAAAATTTGTGTGTTGGGTTGAAACTAAATTATGTTCCTGAAGTGTTTTAGCTTGCTGCTGTAAGGTAACAGCTGCACTTGCTGTTGTAAGTATCTTCTGCTTGAAATGAATTCCACTGGGAAATAAAATACCTCAGCTAATGGAATTACGTCAGTATATTTGGAATATGAAAAAGCCAAGCAATTAAAATAGAATATTAATTAAGCTTACAGCTTCCTCTTAAAGATTTAATGTTTGAAGGAGTGCTGTAATAAACTCTAGCAAGATAATACTAATAAAACAAATATAACTTGACAGAGTTGGCTTATTAGATATTAATAATTGAGTATGAGTTGTGTCTTCATATTTACAAAGAATAAAGATGGCTGATTCATTAGCTGTCAGGAATACTTTTCAACATGCATCATGTTATGCCATTTGTGGCTCTATTCCATCAAAAATCTCTAACAGGAGTTCAAAGAAATTTCTTACTTAAGCTTTATGAAACCATTCAGGAGGAAGACCAGTACAAAACCATCTGTGCATAAGCTATGGCACTTGGACAAGACAGAGTTTAGTGATTAGTTTGAGATCATACATTTCAGTACATGGATTTTGAAGTGAATCCCAATTTTTCCTCTTAAATCCCAGCTCCCAGGTGATGTTCTCAAACCTGTGTCGTCGCCAGAGTTTCAGCCTGATGGCTGTAATTACGTTGAACTGTTTGGTAACGACTTTTTTCTGTGTTCTGTGTTTTCAGCTTACGGTGATGTGACAACGATAGATGGGAGAGTGTGCAACTATGTTCTTTTTGACCTCGGCTGTCCCCAATTGGAGCAGCCTTTTTGGATCAGCTGGCACAAGGGAAATATGTCCTCGCAGCCCTGGACACACGGCAACACTGGGCACGGCCAGCGAGTTCGTGTCTTTCCTAATGGGACGCTGGGGCTCCTTGTGGTTGGGAAAGAAGATGCAGGATGGTACACGGCCACGGTGTGCAACAGCTCTCAGCATTGTCTCTACCAAAGAAAATTTCAGCTACGTGTGCATGGTGGGTGTAAATTCTCACTTTGAAGTCCTTGTCTTTCTGTGTTGGGCTGCCTGGATCAGGCACTTGTTTATGTTACAATGTATAGATTATATATTTATGGTTGGCAGCTTCTGCCTTTGCTTTTGAGTCCATGTGATAGTCTGGATGAGATTTATATTTTTTATTAAATGTTTGTTACACTTGCAACTAGAATCTACACTTGCACTACAAGTTTGAAAACAAGATGTTAAGAGTTAAGACTTTTAAACCCAATCATTTAAGCTCCTAAATGTGCTGACCTCTTATTGAGCTTCCTTGTTTAGTTATTGGGTGCTAATTTTAGACTCTGTTTCAAATCTTGTTTTTTCTGTCTCTTTATCCAGTGCTTGAATTTACGAGCTAGAAAAATTAGATCTTTATTTTGAAATGTGTTAACATAGCTATTGAGGTCAACCCAGTCCAGAAAGGTTTACTGAAAGCTGCCTTAGCCTTCATGAAGTCTGACTCACAGTGGAATAATGTGGAGATTTAGGGACCTACAAAGTGCTGATTAGGACTCTCTCCTCCCTATTCTGAGATTTCAAAAAACAAATATATATGATGTCCTGTACATCCCTGAAGTAAATATGCACGTGCTCTCTTTCAACAGGGCACCTTGTCAGAGGGCTTGTAGGTGACTGTGTTACTTTTGACCTGAACTGCCTGCAATCAGCTGGGTATGTCCATGTCACCTGGAAGAAAGACAACCACCGAGTGGCCAAGACAAGACAGGCAGCAAACGCCTCTGCTGTCTACCGTGAAAGAGCCCATGTGTTCCCCAACGGCAGCCTGAGCCGTTGCCCCACGCGATGGGGGGATGAAGGAGAGTATGTGGCAGAAGTGTTTGATCAGGATGGTGCGTATTTGCATCAGGAAACTTTTAACCTGGAACTGAACAGTAAGTCTGAGTGTGCTATGCATGTGTGATGATCTGTTTTCAGTAGGTGCCCTTGCACTGTTTGTATGCCTTGTTTTGTCTTCGGGGTCTTTTCCCAAGTGGTGTATTTTGTAGAGGAATGAAATATCCAGAGAAACATTCCCACATTTCTTCCCTTCCATTCTCTGAGTGTAGTTGTGTTGTAGGACATAAGTCTAGAAGTGTAGTTTGGCTGGGGGTGGCAGAGCAAGGAGATACTCATTTGTATTGCAAATCCTGAAAACACCACTTAAATGGTGTATGCTGCTCTGGCAGGTTTCCTTTTCCAGGGCCTGTGTTCAGAAGGTTACTGGCTTCCAGCAAGATGGTGAGCCAAGAGTGGTCCGTTTCCCCCTAGGCCAGTCCATGCTTATGACTTACTTGCCAGCATGGGGAAAAATAGAAGTATAGGAAAACCCAGTAAAACTCAGAATTGGGAGAGGGTCCTACCAGGGTTCAGACTCCTGTGGTTTGCCTAATGTTTGAATCCCACTCAAATTGTCCTTTGTAACAAGAACCCAGGCTTCAGTCCACCCTTGTCACTCCTGTGCCATGTAATAGTTTGCATAGGTGGGAGAGGGTCTCTATACGTGCAGGTTAATGTCTGGAATGACTGCTTGGGGCAATCGTGTGCCTGGGGGTGGTTCTCGTGTTGCTAAAGCAGTCTCTTAGAAGTTAATGTTGGGAAGTCCTGCTGCATTTCAAGCCTTCCCCAAAGTGCAATGGTCTGCAAGAAGACCTGGCTCTTGAGAGTGACATAAAACCAAACCCTGAACAGAGAGGCATGAGCAGTTCCATGTCCAGTTTTTTGAAGGAGTGCTCTAGCTCCAAATCTCTGTGTGTCCTTCCTCAAGTTGCCTTTGCTCTTTTTAGCACACACAATGCCCTTCATTTTCCATCCTCATCTCTTGTTGGGAGGAGGATGGGAGCAGGGGTGGTTTGAGGGTGCATGTGGGGTACAGTTTTTAAGCTGGTGTAGAGCAACTTACTCGCAGGTACAGTGTTAGCTCCTGCGGTACCAGTGACCCTTTACCCATGCAGACCCAGAGGTCTGAGGTGCGAGCTAAGTGGTGCCCACCTACCCAAGAGGTTTTGCAGCTCACCTTAAGCTCTGTGCTCCTGCTGCAACATTCTGGGGGTGGTATTTTACCACTACCTGAGGTATCTATATGAGCCACAGTAGGAGCAGAGACTGTAATGGAGATACAAAGTCTGAAAGGGGCTGCCCTCAATTTACACAAGTCTTGTGCAGGTGAAACCAATGAATGTTTCAAGGCTGGGTAGAGTCCCATTAACCTATAGCTTACCCACCCCTGGGCCCACCTTGTTGTAGTGAGGAAAATAAGTGTAAGCACATGGAATGGAAGAAACATTAAAATGGAAAAAAAGCTATCTTATTACAAGTTAAGATATTAAAGCACTCTTATAGTGAATCTCTCTGATTTCAGGCTGATATTTCAAATAACTATAGCAAAGGAAGAACACTTCCAGTTAACAAGAGATACAAGGAATGTTCCTGCTTGTGGTCACTCTCTGTGGAATGTAAAATATCCCAATAGTGAGCAGATATGTTCTTCTCCCCTCAGGAGTGGAAACATTTAAAGAAATCACCGGACTTACTGGTGGACCTGTGTTCTTGAATCTAACAAAGACAAAGCTGAAAGACTTCTTCCGGGTAGTCTGGAAAAAAGAAAACACAGAAATTGCTTGGACAAATGGTTCTTGGTTTTGGTACCATGAGGAATATGTTAACAGGTCTGAGATCGTGTCTAATTACAGTCTCAGACTAGACAGGATTCAGGAACGTGACTGTGGCAGATATTCTATAGAAGTGAATGACAGAGGTGGGAGAACTGTCTATGAAGGCGTTGCTGATGTGAAAGTTGGTGAGTATCACTTAAAAAGGCTGGCTCTCAGTTAAGCAAAGGTGTTTTTTTTTAATCCAGATCTAATACACAAACCCAGATGGATTTTGTAAGAGACTGCCTCAAATATACTAGCAATTAGCTAATTAACAGATGGATGAAAGAAAGACTAGCTAGGGTAAGCCTTGTTGGGTAAAGCTGGGCGTTCTTTTGCCAGTATGACTGCTCCAGCCAAAGAGCTAGGCTGGCAGAAAGTGTCATTTTGGTTTTAGCTTGTTACTCCAATATAGTTTGAAAATACTGTGAGCTGTGATAGAAAAATGACGTTTTTTTAGCTAGCAAATGCCATATCCTTTGTTCAGATGATAGCTGGTTTAGATGTATCAGAAGAACTTTCTGGTGAATTTGAGTTTAAGACTATCCTCCGAATTGGGAAAAGATCCACTTGCACATCTGCAAGGGTTACCGTGGTGGGGAAAGTGGGAAACTTTTAATTAAATGCTGCCTACAATTCTAGTTTTGTTTTAAATTTCACAGTGTAAGAGGTATAACTAGTGTAGCTACATTGATACAACGTTTTGGTTTGGGCTAAAATTAGCCTTTTTACTGGGCAAGGGACACATTTGAGAAAGAAAAACAATTATTGTAAAAAAAAAAAAATCACATTTCCTGCTTACCTCTTCTTCGTTTAATGCCAACGGTCTCATGTGTTCATAGGCCAGCGCAGCTCTGGGCAGTGACATCTTAGCTTCCCGATGAAATGGCATGAGCGCAGCTTCAGTGCTGCGAGCGCCTCCCTGGAACACAAGGCTGATGTACTGTTTGGATTTTTCTGTGATACAGAAGCCCAACCAGAGTGGTTCGGAGAGACTTACAAGTATACCTGAGTATCACGCAGTGATACTAAAATGCCTAGTGTGTGAAATATGTCACTAGCTATTCTTGTCACACCTCACAGATTTCTCAGTTGGTGGTGTGAGGCAGAAAGAACAGCCAGTGAGCCAGGCTGTTGGCTGAGGTCTGTCCCAGTGTCACGGGTTACAGGCTCCCATATATGCTTTGTGAAAAGAGGCACTTTGGCTGTGAAAGCCTTAGAGAAAATCCAGAAGGTAACCTTTAATTTTAGCAGTCAGCTTTCTGACAATAACGTACTTACGGGATGTTACAAAAATAATTAAGATCAATAAAGCTAACATAGTACAGCAGGAGGAAGGTACGATAAGTGGTTTTTACAACTGAATTTTCCTTGTAGAGCAAAAGGAGACATTCAGAAGAAATCCTGTTCATGTACTGTTCTATGTTGTCATATCATCACTAGGAGTTGTAATTATTGCTGTCTTGGTTGCGCCGATATGGCATTTTCAGAAGCACAAAGACAGGTCAGGTAAGATATGCTATTCAACACTTTCAGAATACAGACACCCTCTTTAAGTAGCCGTTCATGTGTAATGCAGTTCCCTGCATTTCGGGGAATACCTGACAGTGCAGTTTCTACTGTGAGTTAGGTTAAGACTAGCAGGCTGCAGCTTTACACTGCTGTCAGGGCTGGTGACAGCACGTGGCTCTGCAGGGACAGACTGCCTGAGGCTTTTCCACACTGATGGAAGGACTTTCAGCCCTGCCTGCTGCCAACGTCCTGTGCTGGGAGCGTCCAAGCTGGTCCTGTTTATCTGCAGGGTGGACTTGCAGCAAGGCCTTAGGAGGTCTCAGCAGCTGCCGTTTTCCTGTTTTCGTGGTCTGCTGAGAGGTGGTTTTGTCATTTGGAGGTGGGACGTTGGCTGGTAAAACAAGGCCTTGTATCTCTGCCTGGCGGGGCTCCTCTGGGTTCGGTCACTTTTGGGAGCACAGCGTTGGTGAGTGCCGGCAGTGGTGGGACACCCATGTTTACTCCTGAGTCAGTGACCCTAGCCTGAATGTGACGTGACCTCCCCAAGGCCGGACACCACGTCACGGTTGGAGCTCTGCGGGTGAACGTTTGTTAACTGGGCTCAACCACGGCAGTGTTGCGCAGCATGCACGAAGCTGTGCTGCTGCTCAGGACCTCCCCGTTAGCTCCGAGGCCTGTGTGAGATTTTAATACAAATGGAAGATCTTCTGGTTTGTCAGTTTTAAGTAGCTCACACCCAAACGGGGGCAAGATGGGAATGAGAATCATGGGTCCCTGCAGCAATGCATAAGGTGAGGAGCAGGTGAGTCTGTGCGGCCCAGAGGGTGGAAGATGGTGGCCTTCTCTAACAAGAAGCTGTGATTACCTGGAGGCGCTTTGCAGTTCAAATGCAAAGTTGGTCCAGCACATAGGTAATGCAGAGAAAAGGTAGTTTGGTAGGCAGGAGTGGGTAGCGATTTGAAAGGCTTTAAGCTAAACAGAGGAGAGGCAGGAAGGGTCAGAGAGAAAAGAGAACTGGGGGGAAGGGTGTATTCTTGGGGGTGGCGTGCATGAAGAGTCTGAAAAATACAAGATCAGTGGGTGGAATATTCTCCATGGTTCAGAGTGGTGAGACGCACTGAAGTTGGAGCCATTATCTTTAGTTATGTGCTCCTGAGCCTTACTTTCCTCTAGTAAGGGATGAGCTCTAGAGAATTGGGCGATATGTGGGGTATGAATTCTTCCACCCCTTCCTGCAAATGTTTCAAGTGTATTTGTCTGCGCTTTACTTGACTTGGCTGAAGTTTGGATCACAGTACCAAGCATCCGACATGCAAGTTTGACCCTTAGAGACGAGAGAGACAATCCTGAGGAACGTGAAGAAAGGGCTGAAAACAGTCTTTGTTCACGTGAGTATCCATCACCATGTGGCTTCCTATCTATCGGTCACAGAGAGGGAGCCAAGGGTGTGATTTGCCTGAGCGTGGCTTAGTGATGCCCGATTGTCTTCTTTAAACTGTCTGTTGCAATCAAGGGGATATTTTTCTAGCACAGAAGTATCTGAAATTTGAAAGATCCAAATTACTCAAAGTGCTCCGAGCTGCTGACAGCATTAATACCGAGGCAGTCACATATGCACTGGACTAGGACTATGGAGATAATGAGTTTTCTGCAGTCTTGGGTCCTTCCTACCCTAGCTTAGCAGGCTGTGTCCTCTTCACCTCTGTGCAGAGACTAACGGTTGCTGTTAGCTGCTCGCTGCCCGGGGGTGGCTGGTGCTTTCCCTCCTTCCACTTGCCCTGCACATTTGTTAGGCATCCTGCTTTCTGGGCAGAGGGGGTTGTTGAGACTGTGCAGGGCAGACAATCTCTCTCCTGTATTAACTGCGGTGATCCTTCCATCTGTCCTCCGTGCTCTCTTCCCCGTTGTGATCCTTGCACAGTTCCTCCCACTTGGTAGGAGGAGTTTCCAGCCTAGCTCAGAGCCAGGCTCTGAGTGTTTGGCACATCAGCCTGGAGGCCCTGTCCCCGCCACACCAAGATGTGATCTGCAGGAAGCAAAGGGAGCAGACCCTGCTGTCACCCCGAAGGTGGTGGCTCCTCTTGCGGACAGAAGTGATTCCTGCATTTGAGTGCTGAGCACTGCAACGCTGGAGGTGTCCCGTGTGAACTGGGTGGTTCAGGGAATAGATGTGTCCTCTGGGGCTCCTTTCCTGCTGTGTTTTGTACTTCTAGGAAGTGACAGAGGTAGTGGGTAAAGTGAAGTGAAACTCAGATGTGAGGCATGGCAGAGACTTAGGTTTCAATTTACATTTTTTCTGAGTGTCTGCTGGCGGCTGGTCAGCGGCCTGTAGCTCACCAGCTTCTCTGAGGGGCTGACCTGGCCTCTCTCCCTCCATGCTTCCCTCCCTCCCAGGACGGAGAGGGGCCAGGTGTCCTTTTGCACATATTCTTTGACTGCTTTGCACCTATTCTTTGGCTAGCCTTTGCCAACTTGTGGCTGTGTGTTTTTCCTGCGTCTGTATCATAATCTTGCCTAGTCAGTGGCATTAAAGAGATGTCTGCTCAACTGACTCTGTTCCTTCCAGATGGAGAAAGACCTGACCTTCCAGAGCTCAAAGATATGAAAGCTGTAAAGCCACCTGCTCCAGTTAATGGCATGTGTGTTGCCCCAACTGTTGAGAACACCACCCATCCAGAATCTGAGCACTGCAGTCCTCTGGGATTTGAGGACTGCCTTCCACCCGGTTTTGATCACTCTGTTCCCCCAGTATTTGATGGCTGTGCTCCTGCAGAATTCAATGACTGCAGCCCTCCAGGATCTGAGGACTTGAAGGATGACTGTGTTATTTTGTGTTATTCAGACCACGTTCCTTCAGGATCCATAGAGTCTTGGAAATGCAGTGAGGGAGACAACTCCTGTCAGTATGCTTCGGTCAAGGAGAGCAAAAGGGGACTCCCAGAAGGCGAGTCTGGAGATTCAGTGTGCAGTTCTTCGCATTAGATTTGGCAGGAAAGAGGTCCACAGTATTGGACTTGAGGTTTGGACTCCTTCCTTCTCTCTCAGCTGGCTTTGAGCTAACCTTACAATTCTGCTGTTCCTCATCTAAAGCTGATTCTTTGTTTGCTTTGAAGAATTGGCTTGAAGCCTGAAGAGAAATCTCTCTGTGGATCTGTTTGTTTTCCAGAGCTGATGCCCTTCTCTTTCCTTTGCTGAAGGTTTTCCAGGAGAACCCATGAAGAGCCCTGTCTTGCAAAGCAGACATGCTAATTAACCCTGAGAAGAGTTCAGCCCCTGCTTCTCTTTGCTTCCACTGAGAGGTGTCACTCTGAAAAGAGAAGGACCTCAGGGATTTCTGGAGGCCAGATCAGGGCTCTGACCTCAGTCCCCATCTCCTCTTGGGTGGTCCACGCACCCGACTGCACGGACAGGGGAACAGGGCCAGCACCTTAACGGCTCTGTGGACATGGGTGGTTTGCCTGACCCTTCATCTAATGCATACGGTGTTAATGAAACCGCAGTTTACCTTGGCAGATTGACGCATGATTTTACTTCCGTTGTTTCCCTAGAGGAATGTGCCGCTTAGGTGGAAGCCGGTTCAAAGTGGAGACAGGAGACAGGAACTGCACTGAAGAACATGCAGCAGCTTTTAGTTAGGAACTGTTGTTTTGGAAGGAAAAAAGGAAAGGAAACAGAACATTGCTAGCAAATAGCTACAGCCATATATGTAATTGCCATTAATGAACACCCTTGGTAATTAGATGCTGTATTTCCTGCAATGCCTGTGTTGAATTTTATCTTGAATGGTGCGTAGTAACTTTAAGAAGGCTTTATCTTAGTTGTAAGGTGCGGCTTGTATGTTTCATGAAGTATCTTTTTTTACAGAAGGTTGAACACAAGGTTTTTTTGTTATTACTAAAAAGGTATTCCTGAATGTCATTAGGAACTGGGACTGTTTGTAATCTGTTTTTCTGTTTAGGTGTATGTTAATACATGTTCTTTCTGTAGATAAAATCTATGGCTTTGTATTCTGGGGGTTGGTCTCTTCTCCGAAGCAGCAAGCGACAGGACGAGAGGAAACGGCCTCCAGTTGTGCCAGGGGAGATTAGATTGGCTGTTGGGAAGGTGGGATATTAGCCGGTTCCAGAAGCTTCTGGGGGCTCTGGCAGCCGCCTCCTGATTGGCTGGCGGGGGATTGTTACCTGCGTGCTGACTGGCGGGTTCTGGAACGTGGGTGGGGCCTGGGGAGGAAAGTGAGGTGGTGCAGGGCCCTGGCCGGGGCCAACAGGGTAGGCGTCTGGCTGGCCGGCCGGGGCAAGTGCTGTAGGGCTCTTGCTGGCTAGCCGGGGCAAGTGGGGTAGGCACCTGGCTGGCTGGCCGGCCGGGGCAAGGGATGTAGCACTCTGGATGGATGGCCGGGGCAAATGGGGTAGGTATCCGGCTGGCCAGCTGGGGCAAATGGGGTAGGTATCCGGCTGGCCGGCCAGGGCAAGTGGTGTAGTGCTCCAACTGAACTGCCGTGGCAAGTGTGGTAGGGCTCTGTCTGGCCAGCCAGGGCAAGTGGGGAAGGGCGCTGGCTGGCTGACTGACTGGGGACAAGAGGGCTCAGCATCTGACTGGCTGTGTGGGGCAAGTCGGGTAGGGCTCTTTCTGGCCGGCAGGGGCAAGTGGTGTAGCGCTCTTGCTGGCCAGCCAGAGAAAATGGCGTTGTGCTCTTGCTGGCTAGCTGGGGCAAGTGTTGTAGGCCTCCAACTGACCCACCGTGGCAAGCAAGGTAGCGCTCTGGCTGGCCTGCTGGGGCAAGAGATGTAGTGCTCTGACTGGCCATCTGGGGCAAGTGGGGTATGGCTCTGACTGGCCGGCCAGGGCAAGTGGGGTAGGCATCTGGCTGGGCAGCCAGGGCAAACGAGGTGGGGCCCTTGCTGGCAGGCCGGGGCAAGTGGAGTAGCGTTCTGGCTGGCTGGCTGGGGCAAATGATGTTGTGCTCTGGCTGGCTGCCTGGGGCAAGTGGGGTAGGACTGTGGCTGGCCGGCCCGGGAAAGTGATGTATGGGTCTGGCTGGCCGGCCCGGGAAAGTGATGTATGGGTCTGGCTGGCCGGCCTGGGCAAGTGGGTGTCCTGGTTTCAGCTGGGACAGAGTTCATTTTCTTCCTTGTAGCTGCTCTAGTGCTGTGTTTTGGATTTAGGGTGAGAATAATGTTGATAGCACACTGATGTTTTAGATGTTGCTAAGCAGTGCTTGCGCTCGTCAAGGACTTTTCAGCTTCCAGTTCTCCAGAGATCCTGGTGAAGTCCCGCACATGTGGAATCGACTGCCCCAGGGGTGGAAACGCAGCCCCACCATTTGCCATGGACTGATCCAGAGTGCATTGGAGCGGGGTGGGGCTGTGGAACACTGCAATATGTTGAGGACATCATCGCATGGGGCGATACAGCAGAAGAGGTGGTTTCTGAGACCGGGAAGAAAATAGTCCAAATCCTTCTGGAGGCCGGCTTTGCCATGAAACAAAGTAAGGTCAAGGGACCTGCCCAGGAGATCCAGTTTTTAGGAATAAAACGGCAAGATGGACGTCGTCAGATCCCAAGGGAGGTGATCAACAACATAACAGCCACGTCTCCACCGACCAGCAGGACAGGCAGGACAAGCTGGAAAAAATGTGCTCAACACCGCAGCCGGGGAGACTCCATGTCGACCTCGAGGGTTGTGGGCAACATAAGGGTGAATTACTTGTAGCTCAGTGGGCCCATGACACCTCAGGCCGTCAAGGAAGAGAGGCAACGTATAGACGGGCTCATGGCCAAGGGGTGGACTTGACCGTGGACACTTATCGCACAGGTTATCCACGAATGCAAAACATGCGCTGCAATCAAGCAACTTCCCCTGCCCTGCCAGCGAGAAGCTGGGAGGGGGCACAGCCAGGACAGCTGCCCCAGGCTGGCCAAAGGGCTATGCCATACTGTATGACGGCATGCCCAGTGTAGAAACTGGGGGAGTTGGTTGGGGAGCAGCGATCGCTGCGCGAGGACAGGCTGGGCATTGGCCGGTGGGTGGTGAGCAGTTGCATTGTGTAGCAGTTGCTTTGTATGTTATTATTGTACTATTATTGTATTATTATTACCATTATTATTACTGCTACTATTCTGTTTTATTTTACTTGAATTATTAAACTGTTGTTATCAACTCACGAGTTTTCTGACTTTCACCCTTCCAGTTCTCTCCCCCATCCCACCGCGGCGGGGACGTGAGCGAGCGGCTGTGTGGTGCTTCGTTGCTGGCTGGGGTTAAACCACGACAGTGGGGTAGGGCTCTGGATGGTCGGCCGGGGCAAGTGGTTTAGGGCTCTGGGTGGCCGTCTGGGAAAGTGGGGTAGCGCTCTGTCTGTCTTTTAGGGGAACATGTAGTGTTCTGGCTGGCTGGGTCGGGTAAGCTTTAGGGCTCTGGCTAGCTGGCGCTTGGGTGAGTTTGGTTCTGGCTGGCTGGCCTGTGGGCCAGTATCAAGTCTTCCCTGCCATGGATAGAGGCTATTGATGGCCTGTTTTAGAGAGTATCTGTGGTGGCTGCTGATCGTACCCCTGATAGACCAGCTGATGGGAGGTGCTGTTGCTGGCCGGCGGCAGAGTGTGGCTCTGGCTGGCTGTTTACGAGAGCATGGTTTTGGCTTGTTGGCTGGCCAGGGAGAGACTGTCTTGCTGGCTGGTCATGGCAGCATGGCTCTTGCTTGCTTGATGTTCATGTGTAGGTGGTCTGGCTCGCTGGCCTGGGTAGAGATGCTCTTGCTGCCTGGCTGGGGGGAGACGCTTTTGTGATTAAATGGATAGCTGCTGAGCTTAGCGTGACAGTTAACAGTCGTGAGAAGGAACATTAGCAGATTGCCCTAAGGAGAAGAATAATAAACAATAATTTGTTTGGCAATTGAAGGGGAGCATCCGGACCTCAGAAGGTCCTGTGTTAACCACCAGGCAGCAGAGGCAGCACACTGCTGGGTGTCTGAGAATTCTTCAAAGGTCCTGAATGTGATGGGAGAGGGCAAAAGTGTGTCCGTGTGCTGTTGGATGATTATGCTTAGCCTTTCATTTCAAGTTGTATATAAATTCCTTGAAAATCCCTTTGGATACCTTCCTTCTCTTATGGAAGAGGAGTCTCATGATCACGAAATAAACCTTTTGTACTTCTACCCTTGTGTCCCTTTCCTCCTCGGTCGACAAACATCCCACATCACTAGTAGCCCAGATGGGAGCCCCTCATCCACTGGTCAACTCCGGCGCCTCATGGGGAACGTCTGCTCTGCGGACCAGGTGAGTCCATCTATTTCTGTTGGTCGCAGGGAGTGCGCAGAAAGAGGTGAGGTGGTGGTGAGTTGAATTTCTGTAATTCTATGTAATTCCTTTAATTTGCAAGTGGGACAAGGTGTAGTGAAAGGTACTTTGTTATCGGAAATCTGGAATAATAGGAGCAAAATTGCTGGGTACCCATGGGTTGTCAGGAAGAAAGGCTGTGGAATTGTGTCAAGATACCTGGCTGGCTCTGACTGCTTTTGGGACTGGAGACCAAAAGTGGCTGTCAGTGGGCAGTTTTAAGTTTGACTGCCTAAAATTTTTAAAGCTAATACTGGAAGACCGTTTCCCAGCTCAAATCGATTATTGGTATATTTGGGATAATTGGTGACATGATAGATCTAATAGCGATTATACAAGCCAGTCTTATAAAAATAAGATAAATAATAAGAAGAAAACCAAGGCATCTCCTTAGTCACTGCTATTCATGCAAGATGTGTCTCTGTCTCCTTTGCTTCCTATCGACTGCATCACTCCTTCTGTTCCCCCTTCTGCACCTCCTGCTTTCCCTTCGACAACTATGCCAGCTCTGCTGAAGGAGGTAACCATTCCTTCTCCAGCGGCAGGGACAGCCACAACCGTAACAAGAGTACATGTGCCACGTGGTCCGGCAGCTTTGGTGGTATGGCAGCAACAAATGCCCTGACTCCAGGAAGACCTGAAAAAGGTTCAGCAAATGATTAGGGGAATTTTTAGAGCATATGACCCTGCTTGGTCTGATGTTTCTTGGTTACTGGAAACTGTATTTACCTCTGAAGAGCGAGTGTTGATTTTGCAGAAAAATAGAGAATAGGCTGCTGCTCTGGATGGAAGGGCTGCGTGGCCGGACGCAGAGCCAGACAGGAATTATCAGACCAAGGGAGGATTAGATGCGTTAAGATTATGTCGAAAAGGGTTAGAAGAATGATTAATTGGACGAAGGAAAAAGAATGCCAACAAGGCATTAACTAGGTAGGGGAAATGATTCTGAATGTTTCAGGCAATTGACCCTGAAGCCCTGCAGAATGCGTCTTTGCTTGTCTCCTTATTTGTAGGTCAAGTGGCCCCAGATGTTAAGAAGTATTTTAACCAGTGTTCTCTGGGTTGGCAAGGGAAGCTGATAGGGGAGATAGTAAATACTGCAACGGTTGCGTATAACGGAAGGGATGAAGCTGAGGCTAGGCAGAAGGAAGAAAAAACAGCAGTAAGAGAAGGCTAGCTTGTTAGCAGCTGCCTTGCAAGTTAGGAATTTTAGTGGGCAAAGACGTAATAATAACAGAAATAATGGAAATAAGGGAAACAGAAATCTAAATCGGACAAGACCAAAGGATTACTGCAATAAAACCAAGGTATTGGAGAAGAGAATGCCCTGTGATCCCGAGAAGGGGACTACAACAGCAACAACAGGAAAATCAAACCAATCAGGAGCAGAATGAAAGTGATGAACGGTGATGGTTACCAGATCCCCAAGCCCTAGCAGTGGAAGGAAATACAAAAGTCGTCCTCTCAGAGGACCCTAAGGAACCAATTATAGATTTGAAAATTGGAGATGAAACTTACCTGTGTCTGATAGATACTGGTGTAGCTTATTCAACATTAACAAACCCCCACGAAGGATCAAGAATTAAGGGTAAAGTAAATGTTGTAGGAATAGAAGGTTAAACTACATTTGCACCCAGGACAGAGGAAATGATGGTACAGATAGGTCCGTGGTCTGCTAATCATTCTTTTCAGCTGTTGGGATCGGCACCAGCAGATTTGGTGGGGAGATACTTGTTGTACAAATTATGGGCAGAGTGGCAGCGTACACCACAAGGAATTATATTGTGACTCCGGATGTATAATATAGCAAAAAATTATGATGGCTATAGCAACTGAAGAAGGGATAGAAATACCCCAGGAACTCAAAGATGTACCTAGGATTTCATGGGCCCAAAGTTTTGCAGATGTATGGTTATTAAGGTCAGCTAATCCAGTACAGATAGAAATGAAGAGAGGCCAACCTCCCTTGTTAAAACAATACCTATTATCTCAGGAAGCAAAGGAAGGTATAAGACCAATAATTGAAGATTTTCTGCCAAGAGGCATAATAATAATAGTTCTATCTTGCTGGTTGAAAAACCTAAACTAGGCTCAGATGGAAAACCAGTTTATAGATTTGTCCAGGGCTTACAAGCAGTAAATAAATAGGTAACCATACTGCATCCACTAGTTTCTGATCCTTCAACAATTATAACCATGATACCAGCTAACACAAAATGTTTTACAGTAATTGATTTGTGCCCAGCTTGCTTCAGTATAACGGTACATCCAGACTCTCAGTATATTTTTGCCTTCACCTGGGAAGGGAAAGACTAACTGTGGACTAGATTTCCTCAAGGGTTTGCAGGATCACCGACTTTATTTTTGAAAATCCTAGTGGCAGATTTACATGACATAGAGTTAACAAATAACTCTGCATTAATACAGTATGTGCATGATGTGCTAGTAGCAAGTACAAATTTGGAAAAATTGTGTTGAAGACACAAGTAATGGTGATTGCTTTAGCTGATAAAGGCCATCGAGTCTCCCCAGTCAAATTACAACTCTGTAAAGAAAAGGTAGGGTATTTAGGATATTTTTTGTCAGGAGAGGGCAGGAAGATACCAGATGACTGAACAAAAACTAACCAAGATATGCCTAGGCCTACAACTGAGAAACAGGAATAGAGCAACAGTTGCATATGCTGTACGATCCTCAATCATCAGAAAGAATGAATCAAAGCCTTAAAGATATATCAAAGATTTGTACAGGGACTAAAATGGCCAGATGCTATATCTCTTGCTTTAATGCACATAAGGTGAAGGCCAAATAAATTGAGATTGACCCAGAAGAATTGTTACTTGGCAGGAATATTCAAATTCTGAACACATATATGGCTGCGAAAACTAGTCATTCCAGTCTGTTGCCTTTTTTTCATTACTTCTACTCCTGGAGAGATCCCCAGCTCCAAAACTCTGGTAAATACACCCAGATTTCAGTCTCCAAGGAGATAAAAAGAAAGGTTTATGAAGAAGGGCTCTAGAGGAAAGAACCAGGGGTGAGTATGAGCTTGATCTGTACACCTCTCAGTGTCCAGGGGGTACTTCAAGGTCATTGCCAGCATAGTCAGAGATTTGCTTTATGGGGTATGTGCCTCCACTGCAATAGCTCTCCACGCTTGCAAGTGATCAGAAGTGCTGCTGCAGAGGACTGGAAAATGTAAGGTAGAAATCCTTACATATTCTTAAACTTTCAGGATGTAAAAATCAGTCTCACGCTGGCCTTCCTGGGTTTCAGAAGGTTCAGATCTGACAGTACTTTGATTTTCTTTCCACGGAGATGGATTGCTTTGTCACAACACGGTCTGGACCTGCGCAGGGGCTGCTCCACCAGCAGTGAGCTGGGCGTTATGCTCTTCCACCCTCTCCCCCATGCAGATCTGACCCAGCCTTTCCTGCCATGAAGGGAGCTGCCAGTCTGGGAGGCCACATCTACTTCCACTGAGTGTGGGAGAAACACATCTCAACCTTCTGGCATTGCCAAATACACAGAAGAAATGCTTGCACTTTCTGAAAATCTTACTCGCTTCAGATTTTCGGGGTATGCAAGAATTTAATCCAGTCTGAAAAGGCTGTATTTATTTGCTGTCTTGGCCTCAACTAGGGCTACCTCGTTAAAGAGCGTCATGACCAAGGACTTTTCAACCTGCCTTTTAAATTGTAGTTGGCATGCTGAAGCTATATTTCCAACTTTGATCCTATAAAACACTGATTTTCAGCCTCTTTCTGTTTGTGGACCCCTAAATTTTTTTTCAGTGGAGTTCTGGTCCCTGTACAATGAATTTCAGTCTGCTGACAAGACTGTTTTTCTAAATACTGTAGCATGCATTTGCTAAACACTTCTAGTAAGCAATACAAAGTTATATAAGCTGGTTTTTGTTTGGTTTTTGTTTTTTTTTTTTTAATCAAAGAGTATATCTGTGGTTTTTAAAAGAAGCTTCTTAAAGCTCTTGAAGGCTCTAATTTGCTGCAGGTATCAGCGGTTGCAGTTTCTTGTGTCTGGTAGCAAAGCTTCAGCAAAAGGCACAAAGTGGTTTTTGCTGCTTTTTCAAGTCTCTTGACTGTCACATTAGGTTATCCATGGTACTGCAGAGTAATGGGGTGGGGAATCCCTGTCATAACCACCTGCGATCTTGTGGTTGTAAAGCTGTTCGGGTGGCTCTTGTCCCTATTCTGTACTGTGTTGAAAGATTTTCTTAAATGAGCCTGGCATAACCTTTTTGTAACCACAGCAGACCACAGCAGATGTAAGACTAAGAGATCATTAAGTGAATCCTGCAGGGAAATGTTAACCTATGAAATCTCTTTGCCTTTGTAAATAATGTTTATGTGATTAGTTTGAAGATGGCAACATTAGTGAAATTTCCCAAGTTCATCTTCCAATTTGGGATTTTGTTGAGTCAATTTTCCCTCACCGAAATGAGGCAAGGCAAGGCAAAGCAAGAAGGAACAGGAAAAGGTGAACAAGCAATTCTGGTGCTTCAGGAGTGAGTGGGTGGCTGCAGAGAAATCCTGGTTGGCAAGAGCTGAGAATCTGTCGGAGATGATTTTGGCTGTTCCCCCAAGAGCAGGCTGGGCCAAGGACAGTGAGCTGGGGGCACTGGTGGCAGAGTTACATGATAGCAGCCTCTGAGCAAGGCCCAGGTGAAACTGATTGGGGGCTGAAATTCATCTGAGTCTTCTGAGTTTAGATGAAAAAAAATAAAACCACGGTTGACCTGCCCCAACCTGTGGCAGCTTGGATCCTAACTTGACTTCTCCTACTGTTGTCCACTCACAGAAACAGATTTTCCTCTGACTCTAGCGAAACTGGCCAATGCATACAGACTAGAGGCACTGTGCTTGCTGTCCTTGATATGGTCCTTCAGTTAAGTTCTGTTTATGTAGCAGCATGATTGAACCCATATGTCTGAATAGCTCTGTAATAATAAGTTTGGGTTTTTTTTCAAAGCAAATGCAAAGCATTTCACCCTGCACACAGTGGTGCTAAATATAAATTGTGTAGCTTCTAGCTGTTATTCCATATATGGACTCTTCTTTTTCTTTTGTCATCATGGGCCAAACTGGGGGAGCTATGTCAGAGAAACTGTATGCAATTGGCATGCTTGACCTGGACAACTGGGATCCTTATGTTCTTGTTCATCTCGCCTGGCAGTGAGGTGGTAGTTGAGCGCCAAGGTGAGATGGCAGGTGGTAGATGGTGCTGGGACCTACAGCAATGGAGTTGATGCCTTCACCAGGCACAGCCTGTGCCCCAAGCAGGGTGTGTGGGAAGGGTGAGGGTATGTGGCAGAACTGTTGAGACACAATGATAGCTGCTGTCAGACCGTGTATCTGGAGCTCAGCACTTGCTGTGCTCCAGCACCCTTGAGAAGCAGTGTGGCACAGTGCCTTGTCCATGTGTCTGCTTTTCGGTGGACCTGCCTGGGTTCTCCCTGCCCCGTAGCTGCTCAGCGGTAGTGGTGTTAGAGGTGAATGCATGACATTCACCCTGAGCTGTCTGTAACCCTGATCGGTCTCATTCAGCATCTGAGAGAGCTGGGAAGAGAGGGAGCTTGTGTATGAATTGTGGGATCTGTAACAAGCACATGGATTTTAACTTGTCAGAAAAGGAAGCTGAAGAAGACTTCTCTTCGGCTTGTTAGTTCCGTATTCTGAAGGCATGGGACTGCTCTGCTGTGCATTACAGGGCAGCAGAGAGATCAGCTCTCCCAGAGCATGAGACAGGTGGGCACCGTGTACATAAAATCAAAGTGCTACTGTGAGTTTTTCTACTTGGGTTACTCTGAGCAGAGGGCTTCTGCAGACTAGATCCTGCATTTGCTCCTGGGTACTATGCAGAGCCTCATCTTCTCTGCCCCTTCAGGATCCTCCCTGCCACGGACTGTTACTTGAATGGTATGTTTTAGACAGAACAGCAGCATCTGGTTTGGTGGGTCCCAGATAGCTTCAGTGTCCCATAGCAAAAGTGAAGGCTGTGGCAGGAAGCGTGAGACAAGGGCTGGTGGTGCCTGTCTCACGGAGAGGTGTCTGAGGTGCAGCAGACCTGCTGCTGGGAGGTCTCCCAAGTTCCCCTTTGTGGCTCAGAGAGGGTATCTGTACAGGTTTTCCTTTTATCGGCCCTGTTGCTGAGCCCCCAACACAATGAAGTCCTCATCTGTGTTTGCAGGATCTTGGATGTTCCTTCCATCCCTTGGCAAGGCAAGGCTGAAAATATGCATGGATGCTCTGAAGAAGAGAGAGCGTTCCCGTGGGCCCCTGTCGCCGTAGATCTGACAGTCCCCATGGGGGCATCCCGGGAGCTCCAGAAGTCCTGGCCCTGACTCTTGCAAGTGTTGGACTGTTCCTTCCCCGGAGGTACTACAGGCTGGAGAAACCAGAGCCTTTCTGTAGCAGTTCCTGATCTCAGCATGTTTCTGCAACGTGCTTTTGCTGATGTGTGTTACTTTAAATGGCCCTATCACAGAGATAGCATCTCTACTTGAGGCTCTGACACTAGCTGTGTTTGGAGACAGGCTAATGGCTGAGGTGAACTTTTAATCTGACTCGGAACAGTCTTTTTTTATGGTCTCTTTGTGCTGGAAGCTGGAAAAATAGTGTGGCAGTGTGTCTCCTTCACTCTCTTTGCCCCTCACAGTGGCCTCTAATTAAACCTCACGTTGTGCAGCTGTCAGTGGCTGTGGGGTGCCAGGCAGGGCTGGGTGTTGTCTCAGGGCAGAGGACCATCCCCGTGGGAGCTGGATGGATTGAGCTGAAAGGGGGATCACCTGCAGGTTGTCTCTGAGGCAGAGATAGGAGGAATGAGAACACAAGTCCAGTTTCCTTCTCTCCTCCTGATAAGCCTTATTCAGCATCCCCGTGAGAGCTGGTCAGTAGACACTCCCCGAATGCAACTTTCTGTGGAAACTGTGGCAAAAGGACGTTTTCAGGAGAAATGTCAGTGACCTGTGTCTGGCCTGTCCGCTTTCCTACGACTTGACACACGAGACCTCTCTGCTCTGGTTCACATGGCGGGGAAGAGCCTCTCATCTGTCAGACATGCTGGCAGACAGCGTGGTGTGCAGCCATTGAGGTGAGTGGCACGTCTGCTTAGGGCGCGGGTCAGCTTTGAGAATGGGCTGCTGTTGGTAAAATTATGTCCATCCACAGCTGCAACATAGCCTCTTGGTTTCTCTGCCCCTCCAGGACCATGTAAACCAGCTGCAGCTGGCTGGACGTCGTGGATCGGGCTGACGGGCCCTCTCTGGTGTGCTGGGTCCCGAGCAGCAGCGCTGCTGTGCTGTATCACAAACCTGTGGAGTACGAGTGCTGCAGGACAGCGTGTGGGACGAGGGCCGGTGGAGCAGGTCTCATGCAGAGCATACGGTATTTGGCAGGCCTGTACTTTGGGGCTGCCTGGGAAATCCTATGTATGTCCATGTTCCTGGTTGTCTGCAGCTGGGAATCTGGAGTATGCAGGTTTAGTTCCATTTTACAGCTCTGTGCAGGGCTGTGGAGTCCCTGACACAAGGCCTTCATCTATGACCGGGGTCCTGGTCACTCTTCTTGCTACACCAGTACAGCCTATTTTGTCCAAAAGTCACTTGCTCTGAACATGATCCACAGGAGTACCCTGATTATGCATCTCCAATGCCTAAATAAGTTGTAAAGTAGCTGTAATTTCACAGCTTTGCTGCTAGAGAAGCAAAGTGCACAACAGTCTCTTTATCACCATGTAAGCATACACCTTTCTGTGTTTAACTTTGCTATTTTTTGCTTGCTATTTCTATTTCAAAGAGTTCAGAGTTCAAGCACAGCTCTCTGGCTAGTTTCATTTAACAAAGAAAAAATTCATAGTCTTATGAATATGAATCTTCATCAGTCCCTGCATCTTCATCAGTCCCTGGGGTCCTGCTGCCCCACACAGAAGCATCTCTCAGGCTTGCCCTCCATTCCTGTCTTGTGGCTGCATAGTTAAACTCTCTTAAGAGCCACTCAAACCGTGTTTAAAAAAAAAAAAATCTGATGCGTGAATAGCTGTAGGTGTGGATTGGAGAGGTAAGCTAGCATGGCTGCAGGCCTCTCTCCCCTCCCAGTGCTGCACAGTCCAGGTTGTACCTGCCCTGGCAGCCCCTGGTGTAGCCGGGGGTTGGATGGACAGAAGAGCGGACAGATGGCAGCCAGCAGTGTTTGCTGGCCCACGGCTGGTGCTGGGGCAGGGAGCCCTCAGCGGCCTGCAGAGCTGGCTCTGTGCATCGCTGGAACCGCAGGTTTATTTTCTGTTTCCACGTGTTGAGTTTCTGGCATTTAGCTCTGCCACCTCTGTGCGAAGCTAGGCCTGTGTATTTCCCCAGTTAACGCTGACACGCCTTAGCGACAGTAAAAATAGGTGCGCTGCTTATGCTTACCAGCCTATTGAAAGGAAGATGTGCAGAGTTAGTATGTACAAATTTGTCCATAATACCTCACAGCTTATTTCCTGCTTTATGTGCTAGCTCAGGTTTTCGAATCTCCCGTGCTCTGTCAACGCCTCATGTCATGTAAGGAATGAATCTCCATTCTCCTTTCGTGATGCCGTCAGTGGCTGAAAGGACAAAATGGCCCTGGGAGCTTGCAGCTCACCAAGTAAAAATGATTTTAGCTCACCTTCCAACTACAAGTTCTTGTCTTCTCCCCCTCCCCCCCTTCTACTTGTGGTTTCTGTTAAGCCTCACAAGGTGTTTTTTGTCTGCAATAATCACACAAAACTTTATGCATCTTTATATAAAAAGCAGAAGTGAATTCTCTGGCTAGCCAAGGGTGTTGTGAGCATTCATTAGCCAATGTTAGAAATTAGTCTAATCTCATCTAAAAAATTCATTATATATGAAATTTGAGAGGGTTGCTTTTATGAGGAGGCAGCTGATTGATGACAACACAGATAGTGCATGTGCTGTCATCTTTATCCTGGCTGTGATTTCTTTTTTTTTTTTTTTTTTTTTTTAGCTAGTGAGGATGTGAGGGACAGAAGGAGCCTAATGGGACTTCATATACTGCGTGATGTATGGGGCACTTGCAGTCAGAAATATTGAACTCATAAATGTACTCATTTGCCCTGGAGTCACTGAGAGGGAGACTAAATACAGGACACCGCAATGTCACAGTCATGCAGAGTCACTTCTGTAACAACAGAGCTACAGCAGAAAGGCCGTATTTTTCTTTGATTTTACTGCAAATCTGTAAATGAGCTCTGTGAGGCTGCTATTGTTGGCTGGAGGAGCAGGTGAACTTTTTCTGGATTTGGCTGTATGCAGAGCCTTTTGCATTTTGTTGTTTTTCTGAGATCCTGAACATTTTGGGGTGCTATTTTGAAGCGGCCCTGCACATGCTGTCCGTTCTGTCTTGTGTCTCCACCACAGCACTGCAACCCTAAGCTCTACCAGCTTGCCCTTCAAGCATGAAGGTGAAATGAAGTTGAATGTGCACATCCGAGGCAGATGGTTAGACCCAGTCTTGCAGTGGCATTTGAGAGATTTTCTTCATGTTGTTTCAGCAGCACAGAAGGAAATGAAAGTGTTTCTCTCTGTAAATACTTTTCTCTCTCCCCCTTCCTCTGCACTGCTGTGAGTGTCTGAAGACTCACTTCACTGCTTTTCTCAGAGAAGGCTATTTCTGTCACATCTTAGATCAGTTTAGGCCTGTCCCATGCATGTATGATAAAGACAGGATGGTGCTATGGTAGCCTTGAACAAACTTGTAAGTTTTGGATGCTGGGAGCAGGAGGTGAGATGTAATTGTCATTGCTAAGAAGTCAGAGAGGCGAAACCACTGGCTGAAATATGGAATTATCAAGCAGAGCCAAATGGTTTGAAAAATAGTGCAGACCACAACACAAGGGGTTTAATCATTTCTCAGAAATGAGTGTATACATGTAATTCCACTGTGTGGAGCTTCCTTAACGGGCTGTGTTTATATCTGTGTCCAGAGAACCAGCATACAAGTATAAGATTCCCAGCCGCATCCTGAACTGCTGTCACAGTTATTCCCCAGCACATCTGCTAAGTGCTTCTAAAAAAATCCAGATGTTGGCTCTAATGCTATAGTGGTTTACTTCCTCCAGTGAGTGAGACGGTTTCTGCTGCATCGCTTGTGTAGTCCACCTCGGCACCCAGTGCAAAATGCCAGCGTGCTTTAAGCCATCTTGACGAGTACGAACAAAGTATCTGGCCCTGTGTGGCCCTGTAGATAACCGGTTCACAGCGGTTGTTCAAGATTGGCTTTTCAGTCTCATCTCTGGGACCTGCACGCCAAACAGAGCCGGGGTGGCTTTTGGGCTGCATTCAGTCTAGTTTTGCAATGCAACTTAACTTCCCCCCCGTAACCTTTATTCTTTGCCTGAGGCAGCTGTGTGGAGCCCTTTCCTGCATGGCAGGTACCATTCGGTCACTGAAAGAGCCCAGCAAAATTCAGGCTGGCAACACAGCCTTTGCGTACAGAGGGAGAGCCTTCTCCCACACCTCCTTGCTGGTGAGACTCTCTGTGAGCGATCGTTGTTGGTATTTCAGAAAATCAGCTGGTCTGCATGTACAGTGCTTTATCTGACCGGACTGATTTCTCTTCCCTGGGTGGGCATGCTGTACCTCGATAAACTGGAAAAGGATGAAAGAAATAGGTGTTTTGCCTTTGCCCGATCTCAGCGTTAGCATCTTCCTAAGCGGTGTGAGCTGACCAGGAGATATTTTTGTCTCTCCTCACCTCTCAGCCCTATTCTCACACTTGCAGCTAGCTCCAAGGTGCAAGACTTTGCAGAGCACATTGTAGCTCGCATCGGTTCAACCCGAGTTCAGTCACCCAAAACCTTGCCGGTCTATTTTGAAACATTATTCAATCTGTCCACTATGGAGTTTCTTTTCTTTTTTTTTCACTCTTGCTTCTGACATCACTTCCTGAACGCTATATTCACTGAGCTCTGTAGCCAGATCGTCTTCTCAGCATATGATGCAAGAAGCTCTTTAAAATGGATTTCAGCTCTCCTTTTACTCTGCAGTGCTTGCTGGTGATAATAACTGTTACTCATGGTAAGTGGGATTTTTCTTTATGAAGTTGGCACAGATTTGCCTAGGTGAGCAGACACCTTAATTTTGCTCCAAGATCTTTTAAGGACTCTACCAGGTTTGGGGAGACATCAAATAGTGTAACTGCTAATGCATGAAAGGGGCAGTCAGACCAAAGTAAGACAGATTATTTTTTTTTAGTAAATGAATGATAACTAACAATATAGTACTTTCTCAGCGTACTGCGTCCGTAAAAGCATTTCAGCAGAGAACGTAAGGTCCTTGTATCCAGAACGCTGGCCGGAGGGACTGGAGAGCAATGTGGTCGTGCTCCTAACACTCGGTGTGACCTTGGGTTAGTCCTCGAGCTGCTGTCACCCTGCCATGTACCCATCTCTGATTTGCGTACAGCAACTTAATAACGTGCAAGGGTACTGTGAGACTTGCTCAAGTTAAAACTGCGACCTTACTCTTTGGGTAAAAGCAGCTGTGCAGGCAGCAGTCGTTTTTGCTGCCCTCTGCACAAGATCCATGGCATTGATGCCCTGAGGATCTTTCTTTGCACAGTCTCTCAGCTCTGAGGGGGGGGTGGTAGATGGTCACGTCAAATCTGGGGAGAGAAGAGACCACTGCTCAGCCTTTCATTGCCCTGTGCGCATGGTGTGCACACCACTCCTGTGTTATCAGGGAGGGAAAGTTGGCCTTTATAGAAGGCTTCCCACTCCTCTGATTTTCAATTACTGGAGACCCCAGCCTGTCACTAGGGGTGCGTCTGTCCCTCTTATGTCTCACCTGGGCATTTGCCTTTCTGGGAGGCAGCCGAGAGGGGATGGGTGGACATGGCAAGCTCGCTGACCACACTCTGTGCCTCTCCTTTCAGGCTCTGTCACCTGCACTGGTGTGCTCAGTGGCGGCTCAGCAGTCTTTTCTGTGGGAGTTCAAAGTCTGCAGAACCTCTCCAGAATGAGCAAGAGGGATGTGAGTTGCTTGACAGCTGTCTTAAATGATACTTTATTGGCCAAGTGCGGCAATTCTGCCGGCCGATGCCTGAACTTGCAGAATGGCTCCCTAGTGCTGAGGACTGTGGAGAAAGAGGACGAAGGAAAATACGAGTTTGTTTTTCACAACACCACCAGAATTTTTACGCTGAAAGTATTTGGTAAGTGGCCTTCTTAGTAACAAATAGCTTTTGAAGTTGTGAGCCTGTCTGGCAGCTGGTGCCTTGAAATTCTTCCTAAGAGACTGCTTGAGCTTGTAGGAGCTATAGGTGCCTCTGGAACAGCTTTGTAAGCCTCTGGCACCTCAGGGAGCAGTAATGGTGAGTGTAAACTAAGGGATGCTCTTTGCATCCACGTTGTCAGTCTGTCCTGTCTGTCGAGCCTTCCTTGAAATAACCAGTCAGTTGAGCTACCTGCTATTTTTCCTGATGTAAGAGACAGCAGCATGAAGTGTTTGTAAAGTTGAGCCTACAGTATGTAGACATGTAGCTGGAGATTTCAGTCCATTTCCAGAGTACTCTTCCTGATGGCTCTCACGAAAGCTCTCGCTGACCAACAGCATTTTGCTGCCTGTGGACATCCTTCCTTAAGGAGTTAACTCTACCTGTCTTGGCTCTGGAAACTGAACTGGACTTCTGTGCAAGTCTGGGTTGAGGCATGCTGGGCTTTTCCCCTGCTTCATGCAGCTGAGGAAAGGTAGTAAAGGAATCCAGGTGTGACTTTCTGATTCTTAGCTGCCCCCGAGCAGCTTGGTCAGCATCTTCCGGGTCTGTTCAGAGACCAGTGTTAGGTACCTTACCATGCCAATCTCCCTGCTGTCCTCCATGTGGCCTCAGAATTGCTCCTCCCCTTCGTGTGCCTGCTCCTCCCCTTCGTGTGCCTGCTCATCCATCTGTGGGGTGAGAAGACAGAAACAAAGTCACTTCTGTACAGGATCCAGGATCCAGGATCATTGCTTTAGTTAATATGGAGAAGGCTTAAATGTGTTTGCTCCCCTGCTAAATAGTGCTCCAGACAGCCAGTGACCATTGCTCTGGTCCTCATCTCCACCGTTCCTTTTGCAGGGCTTTCACTTACACAGGCTTCTAAGAGAAACTGAAGCGTATGAAACTGTAATGAAAATGTCTGAGCAAACTGGTCTCAGTGAAGACAAATGAATCCTTACACCTTTCGGGTGCAAACAGGCGGAACTGCCGCGGAGAGTAGGTCAAAGATGTGACTCCTTGGCTTAGACTGGAAGTAGGCAAAGACTGCAGAAGTGTCCTGGGTTTAACCTCCATTTCAGTGGATGTGCTTTAGGAACTTTTGTCTCTGCCTTATGTTCTGTTGCCACGCCTAAGTCAGGGAAACAATTTCACAGCAAAGGTTTTCCTGGAGACAGTGAATTTTAGCTGAAAATGATGTCTTTGTTGAAGAAAGTGATTTCTGAGCTTATTGACATGGTTTGCATAGATGTTCTTAATGTGAAACTTACTGTCATAAAACCATACCACTTCTCTGTGTAGTCTGTATTTACAAAGTGGCAAATGTAGGAAATAGGTTGGTTCTTTGTAGTAGACTGAAAGAGAGAACTTCAGGAAAATGCAGTAAGATCAATGATTCATTACTTCGTTTTAAATTGTCCTAGTATGGGTCACCCTATCTAACTGTGGGTGTCTGGTGTTGGTACCTATGTTGGGCATGATTTGTACTAGTTCCTCTCTAAAATGGAAGAAGCAGCAGAGTGACAGCAAAAGTACCAGCCTCTGGTGGAGGAGAGGGCTGTCTCCTCTGAAGCTATGGTTATCTGCTGATTACAGAGGAAGCCTCTGGCTGGCAGATGATTTGGGAGTTTCACCATCCTCTCAGATCAGGGTCTTTTATTTTTTGCTTTTTGAATTTCAATAAGGAAAATGAAGGGATGCCAGATTTTTGTGGCATCCCCAAAATAGGGACCAAGAGTCACTAGCAGGGTTGGGTGGGCACTGCTAAGCATTTCAGGGCTGGGGGCAGGCACTGAAGAGTCTGGTTACTAATTTCTCGGCTCCCTGGCTACCAGTAAATGCAGTGATAGTAAGGGAAGCTCCTGTCCAGCTCATATTCACTACTGAGTCCACTCCTCACTTGTATCTTTCCTCCCCGTTCCCGTTGCCCCGTGCTGTGTGTGACCAGAGCCGGCCATTGCTATCCAGTGCTTCCCTAATGGGACCGGAGAGTTGTCCTGCAATGTGCCCAGCAACGAGAGCATCAGCTTTCAGTGGCTGCTGAATGGCACCGCACTGAGCGCCCCTGAGGCTTGTGTTAAGGACGGTGGGAAGAAGGTTCGTCTGGACAAAACCGTGCCTGGGGAATTTGTATGTGAGGTTTACCATGGGAACAGCATCACGAGGACCAGGCCCGTTGTGCTGTCTTGCAGCTATGGTGAGTAACGGCGTGTCCGGAAAATCTCCCTTTCGGTCTCTTGCAGCAGAAAACTAAGGAGTTGTTGGTGTCTGCATAATACCACACTCTTCTGTCCTCTGGCAGCTGCCTTCCAGACTATACCACATCCTCCCTTTAGAAAGTGTCCCCTTGACTTCCTTCTCCCTCCTGTGTCTCGAACTGACACAGCCTACAACCACAGAAGGGATGAAAGTTTGTTCGGGGGGTCCTTTTACCCAACTCTGCAGCAAGGATGGATCTCTATCTGTCTGTTTTCCTACTTCCCAGTGATGGAGACCTTGCACCCTCCTGTGCACCAATCCTCTATGCCAGTTTAGAAACATGAGCTGCTTCCTACTCTGACTTTCATCCATTACCCAGATGGCCTGCCAGTTTCTGCAACATCCCTGTAAAAACACCTCTGCTAGTTCAGCCCTGTTGCTGCTGGACCCGGCTGAGGTGTTTTGCCTTGTCTCTTTTCTCCTTATCCAGGCCAGCTGCACAAAGATTTACCAGTCTATGCAAATGTCTCTCCATCAGCCCCCACGCCATCAGAGGTGGGGTAAAGACACGAGTCATTTACTTAGGAAATGTAGGGCTTTTTCCCTCCATGTCCTTGCCTGGATATGTAGTTCTGTGAGAAGGCTGTGACTTTATCCATTTGCAAGCTATCCATAAATGCCGAGTACTCTGCTTGAATGAGGCCACAGTTTAAAGAGACAGAAAATCTGGATCCTAGGACTGATCAAAACTGCCAGAACTTCATGATGCAAAGCACTGGTCTGCGTTTTAAGCTCACATGTATTTAAAGAAAACAAAAAAATTGATTAGATAACCTTGGGTGTGATTTCGCTTTCATCTTCGGTAGTGAAAGTTTTTCTCCTCTCTGACAGCAAAGATGGTCATGAAAACTACATCAGGGTGGCATAATTTAACCATAAGGTTTTTGACTAATTTAGCTGTAATTAATTTAATCACCTTTGCTACTAAAGAAATAGTACTGTGCAATAGCACCTAGCATTTTAGAAATTGTCTGAGACGCTCCAGCTCCAAAGCAGATACTGTCTTCTCTTCTATGGTTGGCATACGGTTGGTGTGAAAGCCAAGTTACTGACATACACCCGCTACCGTGTGCTGGCATTCAGCAGAAATGCTGTGGGCTGTTCGTGCCTGATCGCGTTGGTGCCGCTGGCCAATCTGTACAAGTTTGGCGTTTGTGATTGTGGAGCAGTGATCTTAATTTTGTCCAGTTAAATTGGTCAGAGGTTGTTCAGCGTAGTCAGACCCAAGCTGACTGAGAGACTGGGGAGTGAGAATGCGAACATCCACAAGCTGTTCAATCAAGCCCTGTGATAAATCACGCGAGTGCTGGCAGTTACCATTGTTTATTCTGGGTGGCTGCCCAGTCCCCTGGGTGCAATATCGGTTCCCCATTTCCTCTTGAAAAGCCCACAGGGGAATTTAGTAATAGCTCTGTTGGGATGGACACACGCGTGAACACATATTCGGAAGGGTCTGAGAGCAAGAAAGTAGCAGCGATTCTACTTTTTAGTCACCAAATGCAACCACATTTGTAAACAGTGAACTACAGTAATTCTGAATACTAGTAAAATGAATTGAAGAGAGAAATGAGTTCCATTAAATTAATTAAAGACTAATGCCTTATTTTTGTGTGTTATTATTATGTCCAGGCAAAGGGCTGAATATAATTTTTCCACCGTAGGTGTAAGATCTATGTAAAAGCACCTATTTGGGCAACCTGTTGGCTGATGAAATTAATTTTGAGTAATTGTTAGTGTAAAACAATTTGGCAGAAATACTGTAAACTTCCCAGGCACCAAAGGGCTCTCATCATGCAAGATCTAAAGCAGAGGATTCAGAAGTTAACAAGTCAACATACATAGAAGGCTTTTTTTTTACTTGTTTATTACCGATTTTTAACACAATATTTTATCTCAAAAAGATCTTTTTAACAAATGACAAATTTTTAGGAAAAAATGTTTCCAACATGTATTTATGCCTTTGACAATATCCTCTAAGCTTTCATCACAAAGGAAATAAAATTATTAGGGAAATTATTTCTCATTTACTGAAAATTTAATTTTGAGTATAGATTTTTTTTTTTAAACTTGGTAACTGTTCCTAAAGAGACTGGAACAAGCACTCAAAAAATGCTTTGAGTACATGTGATTTCACACACAGTAGCACCTGTCTACAGTTGTTTTTGCTGTTCCGGTGAGTATGTGGACTATGACAGCGTGTGGTATGTCCTGGAGCATTTGAAACACTTCCCAGCCTCTGGGGATACGCAGGAATTTGTGCGTTTGGGGTCTCGAAAGCAAGCTCCAAATGAGCCTGTTGGTTTCTGCAGTGCAGAGCTGTGCAGGCGTGTGTGCAGCCAAAAAGAGGCCAAATGATTCAAAAGGGATGGCATAGGTTTACCTAAGGAATTTGTAAAATTTAAGAAATTTGTATAATAGCGATAGTTGAGCTGTATGGTTTTTTTGATATGGGAAGAAGAGTCTTCCTACTGGCTGCCCCAGGTTGGAGCAAATTGTATCAGTGAAGGAGCGAGTCTGGACGGGTCTCTCTTTTCTGCAAGTCTGTGATGCCCTCTACCAGCTTCCCTGCTCAGCAGCAACGTACGTGCAAGTCTGACCCATCAAAGCAACCCTGAGCAAGGGACTCTGAGCTGGGTAATAATAACCACCAACTTGCGCGTGGCCTTCTGTTCAGCCATCTGTAGCCTTTGCCTCCTGCTAGGCGTTTCTCGTGATCTCGGTTGGGAAGGGGAATAAAGAGAAATCCTTCCCCGAGCAGCAGTGAAGCTGGTTTCCTGCAGCTCTGACTCGGGTGGCTGGACACGCTGGTGCCTGAGGAAGTGCAGGCTCTGATCAGACAGGCTTTGAGGTTAGCGTAGTTGTTACATGGCTGTCCTAAGTAGATTCTCTGGGGCCTAATACAGGGTAGACTGCAGCTTTTCTTTCAGCAGGAGATGCTAGCTTAGGTCTCCCTCCTCTTCTCAGCTGCCTGTTTTCATAAAACTTGTTGAAATGCAGTATCTTTCAAACCACCATTCCCTGTTAAATCTGATTAAAACTTAGGAATTATCTTAGATGTTACTGGTCAGAGTAGGCAGAAAAAAATGCACACAGCTTAGCCACACAATCCTCTTAATGAAAAATTCCATACCATAAATAAATGATGTGACATAAATCACGATGTGCCACAGCTCTCCTGATCCAAACCACCAGTAATGCCCGCATGCTCTAATCTGGTTTCTCCAGTTTGGAGAGAGAAGCTTGCCCACCCTGGTAACCATGTCCTTCTTGCAGGAGACCTGCTGCAGTACCCGTGGTTCATTTACATCCTGGCAGGGTGCGCAGGGGGTGCGGTTATCCTGGTGGTGGTTGTGTCCTCAGTCATATGTTGCTGCATGAAGAGGAAACACAAGTTCATCCCAGTGCCTTCAGGTGAGTGGGGAATGCTGCTGCCCCTGGGGATGAGTCTCACAGAGGACTCTCTTCATGCAGGCTGGGGTTGATGTAGCCTCAGCATAAACTGGCCTCAGCTGGGTGGCTACTTGTCTTCCAGCCAGCCCTCCCTTGACCTGGTGGAGCAGAAACCTGCTTGCTGATAGGCAACTGTTATGACCAGAGGGGTCTTGAATTAAACCTTGGTTTTCCTTTTTTCACCTCACTCTTGCCACCATGTGCTCCTGGCCAGAAGGAAACACAGCAAAACTTTTTCTATGGGCAAGAAAACTGAGCGTCATTCAGTTCTTATCCTGAAATGACCTGAAGGCTTCTGATGGCAGTCCTTTGTCAGCATCAGTCCCTGAGTGCAATCTGCCATTGCCCAGTGAGGCCACCTCAAGCTGTGATCCTGCCAGCACGGCCAAGCTGGTTTCTGACAGGTTGGCAATGGCCCTCTGTACCCGGCATCTGTCTGCTCCGGGAACGGAGCCAGTGCCGCATGAGGAGGAGATGCAAGCATGTGTTGGTGGTCTGGCCTCACAATGAACATGCTGAGGCTGCTGGGATGCAGGGGACCTCTTTCCTTCAAATCTCCGGTTTTGGTTTTACAGAGGAGGAGAAGGATGATGGACTGACAATGTCCATGGTCTCCAGTGAAGGTGTGAAGAGCCCCCCCAATGGAGACCATGTCGAGGCTCAAGCTGCCAAAACCGACTGCCCTCCAAAGCCTGGTGGGTAGCTTGACTTGTTTTCAGTTGGACGGATAGCTTGTTTAGGAGGGTGAAGGACAAAATGGATGTGTGTGGCTGATGGGGGAGGAGCTGACTGCACAGAGGGGCCTGGGACTCACTAGCACAGGGAAGGTGCTGCATCCTGTCCAGATGACAGAAGTTGTAGCAGGTCATTTATCAGTACCTTACTCATGCTCGGCTTCTTCACAGGAGTAGCTCTTGTCCTCACCCAGCCATGAGATGTAGCCGCATCCATCTCATAAGCATCCCACAGAGGGTACCGCTGGCAGGTTGCAGACTGTCTGTTCCAGTATCTCCTGTGCTAAATACACATCTCAAACAGCAACCCCCCCAAAACTTAGCAGTTTTTGTGCAATCTTATCACACGCACCCCCTTCTCATCAGTAACATTTTCTAAGAATCGGCATTGTTTTTGTAAGCAGTCATCTTCAGGACAGCGTCCACCAATATGCTGAGCTATAAACACAGCTAAATCCCATCAAAGTCAGAGGCTTGTGTATTTCCTTAAATTGGGGCTGAAGTGGGAATAGAGTCACATTTTAAATCCTTCAAAGAAATCGAGAATAAAACCCCACAGCTTTAGCACAGTATGGCCAAGAGAGTGCAGTGATAAAAACCTTTCAGAAATCTCCTGTTCTGTGAGTGCTTGATATTAATACTCCACTTTTTGCGTTGTGTTTCCCTCAATTTTGTTTCACAAACATGAATGCTGGCAACACCTTCCCTGGTAATGCACCATCATCAGCTGAAGTAGGGTCTAGCAGAGACATCATGAACCGGCGCAACGTTACATAGGTCACAGCCTGGTCTCAGCGCTGCTGTCTCCACTTCTGATGTCCTTCACTGTACCGTGCACAGCCTCTCAGCAGCTCAGTTATGCTTTATGTCTAACCTTGGATGTTGCTTTGCTCTGCTTTCAAAATATTAAATGCTATTCATGAACATAGTGTAAGAAAGAAAAAAAAAAATTATGTCATTCAGGTCATTGTTTAATATTAACATACTTAAAGTGTAGAAATTTTTTTTTTAAATAAAAAGTTTACACATTGTCAGTTTGACTAACAAAGTATCCTCTATTTAAATTTTCTACAAATAAGTAAAAAGCAGAGGTGTGTGTGGAAAGTGTTTAGGTGAGAACATATTAAATGTGTGCTGTTAGCCAGCTTTCATTACTCAGGTGTAACTGAGTAGATTTGGCTTTGGCGTTTTGGTATATTTTGGGCAGTTGAGCCCAGAGAGCTTCAGCACCAAAGGGTCTAAAGCCACAACAGACAGCTCAATAAATGAGTAGTTACAAAGAAAATTGAAATTTGGCTTGCAGATGCCTGGGGAGAGAGGACTGAGCAGGTTAGGCAGCCTGCAGCATCAGGGCCTGGGGAGAGGATTTCCATGAGGGTGAGCATAGCACAAGCACTTATAAACCATTTCTCCCTTCTTTTCCAGATGCTGCCCAGACTGGTCAAGGTGTTGAGCCCCAGCCGCTGGTGGAAGAAAACTTGCCAGTGGAGATAGAGCCTGAGGAAATGCCAGACCCAGAGGTCATAGTTGATGTGGAAAGCCAGGAAAATGCCTCGGACTGTTTCCCGGATCCGGTTGATGACTGATCCGGCATGCTTGCTGTTCTACCCTGTTTTGAAGCCTACAACACCCATCCTTTGCATCCCATAGTCTCATTGTGTGTAAGAATTGGTCTGGAAAATTTTAGCAGGGGAAAGACGTGAAGTGTCAGGCCCGCTAACCTCATTTTAAAAAAAAAAAAAAAAAAGAAAAAGGAAAAAGAAAATATAAGGAAAAGCACATGCGTGGTTTCAAGGCTGCACTGTCGTGGGCTGACAGGTTCGCTAACAAAACCGGGCAGCTCTTTGATGCTTTGCCTGTTAATAGACCTGCGCCTAAACTGCAGAGCCCTAGAGGACAGCCTGAAATGAGACGGGCGGTTCCTCCTGCTCCCTGCCCACCCCACGCCTTGCCACGTCTTTGCCAGCCAGCGGCTCCTGCAAGGGGCAGGCATGACAGGCAGATTGAGGTGGCCTGCCAGTCCCGGACAGAAACACGGACCTGCCAGAAATTTCCTGAGAAAGCCTCTTCTCCGGAGATTTCAAGGCATTTTTCACAGGCCCTGCAAAAAAAGCTCGATGGAGGTTTCAGCTAGGTATCTGCTGTGCTGGGTGTTTATCTGAATCGCTCCTCTGAGCTCCAGACCCTCGCCGCTTGCTGTGTGGGGCCAGGAGTGGTGGTAGGGGCTGCTGCATGCAGACCCCAGGAGGTGATACTGGCTTGCTCGCCTTTCGGTGCCGGGGTTGCCGGTTACCTTTTGCCAGAGCCTAACTGCTCGGGTTGCCAGTGAGTTAAAGCAGCTCTGTCACTAGCTTGCTTGCTTGCAGCAGAAGGGTGTCTGGGGCTTGGGTGTGTAATTTTGGCAGAAATGGTGATTATGACGCTGAGATCGTTCATCAGTGCAAGCATTATTGCCTTTAGTGTAATGGTTTAGCTACTGCAAGCTGATTGAGCTGGCCATCTGCCTGTGCATGTAGGCTTTTTCAGTGCTGTGTTATTTGCATAGACAGCAGCAATTTATAGAATCTCTTAGGCAAGTCTTGCTGCTACGCACGTCCTGTTCTGCTCAGGGGAGGTTGCGAGTGGAGCAGCTGGGGTAGACCTGCAGGGAAGAAGGATGAGGCGAGGAGAGGGCAAGGGCTCTGTCCCAGGCAGCAGGTAGCTGCATCCCTGGCAAAGCTGCCAGGGGCTGCAGGGCTGCCAGGCCACAGGGGGTGCTGCAGGATGCACTGCCAGAGCAAGGTATTTACTGTATAAGTGTGTTTTGGTAGTTGGAAGCCAGACATGTTGGTGTTAAACTAGCCCAGTGGGCTAGAAAGGCGTAGTAGAATAAAAGTAGAGATGGTACAGATCAGGGCCAAAAGGGGTGGGGAGATGTGTATTGCATTCCTCTGTTCCCCTGTCATTTTGTCCCTGTTTTATGTTGTGCTGACGTTGTGCCATGAATCCCTTGGAAACGGATTTAAGGTGTGCCTTGCAAATGCCACCCAGTGAGGTCTGCAAGTGCCCCAGCAAAATCAAAACCAAACTGAAGGCTTCTCTCCCAGGAGGGGGAGCTGGTGGAGCGGCTGCATGCTTACCTGGAAGCCCTTCGTGTCTGTGTACGTGGCAAAGCTCTGCATCGGTACCACCCAGCCATAGGTGGTTGTTCTTGTTGTTTCCTTGTCCTGTGACTCTGTTTAGAAGATTTTTGGATCTTGTGTGCTGTGTTGGTGGTGATTCTGCTTTTTAAGGCTGCCATAGGAATCAGATTTTCCATGGTAAGAGGGAGATAATAATTCTTTTCCTCATGGTGCTGCGCTATCTCCTTTCAGTACAAACATTCCTCAAAGGCTGTGAGTTGAATGACAAAAACGTGACGCCGAGCGCTTGGGGTGGCAGCTGCCTGTAGGCAGCACAGTGGCCGCGATGCTGGGTGAACAGGGGCCAGCGTCACCGAAATGGGAGGACGTAGTCAGCTTTGCTTCTCTTCTGCACTTTCTGGCAGGAGCAGGCAGGGGACAGTCGACTCCAGTACATGCTTCAAAGGCTGAACGGTGCTCTGAGCTGCACTAGAGAAGATATCAGCATTTTGGGTGCTGAGGGTGACAAAGCTGGGCCAGCCGTGTCCTGCTGGGCTGGTGCGTCCCGGCTCCAGCTTGCCTTGGTGCTGCTGTCAGCCCTGGGAGCGCTCGGCGTGCCCTGGCAGTTGTTAGCAACACCACTGGTGTAACCCCAGTCTGGGAAGGATTTTTCCCATTGAGATGGGAATCTGAGACTCGAGATGTCTTTATGAGGCGGATAGGATGTGGCCGGCTTTCTGTCCTTCCCTGCTGGAGATGCCATTCAGCAACGGGGCGAAGGTTTCTGTCACTGAGAGGTCAGGAGAGAAGCTGTGCAGCCTGCTCTCTTCCTTTAACTGTATGTGTGCACGCCCAGCTATTGTTCTTTTTTGGTGTTTTTTTTTCTTTTTGCCGTGATGATTTCATTCCTAATAAAAAGATCTGTTTTCTAACTTGTTTTGAAAATGTTTAAGTTCTATTATTTAATAATTGTTTCTTTATGGTTTTCACTGAAAGTACAGGCTGGTTTCCAAATTTTCACCCGGCCAAATAAAGGAAAGGTGATAACAAGTTACTGCTGACTAGAGCTGACTTGGGTAGTCTAGGGAACAGAGATCACAAGGACATTTGTTTGTAAGTCAGTCTAGGAGAGGCTGTAGGGCAGTAGCATATAACTAGTCCCCATCGGAGTGTGTGTGCTAATGTGCCTGCACATCCGTGTGCACCAGCAGCTCACCGGACCCTGCTCTGTGCCTTGCCTGAACTGTGAGGTGCAGGGAAGGGACGCAGGGAGACGGTCTTGTTTTACCCTTCTTTATCCATCTGTATCCATCTGTATTTTTTTGTGACACCTAAGCCACCTTAGCTGTGAGAGAGGATGCTTGACTCAGCTCCTTTTGCAAGGAGGAGGTGACTCTGTCATGCTCACCCTTAGACAAGTGGGCCTAGATGGTGGGTAAAACCAATGTCCTGATGGTTTGTGATCATATAAAATGCTGTGACTTTACCATTACAGGGTTAGCCCTGGAACAGTGGTGTGACTGGACATAGGCAATCCTGTCCTGCAGCCTGTGAACCCAGCACCCCAAGGAGCCACCTGCCTGAATTTGCAGTTGTTTTCCAGCCTGACAATGGCATTGCATCACCCAGGCAATAGTGAGGATACTTTCAGGGCCTGGGACTATCTGGCAGAGTAACTGGTATGGATGTACATGGTACTATCAGAAATTCAACCAGAAACAGAGATGTCTGTGCTGCCTCTTGGGGGCTTCTGGTGGCCTTGGTGAGGCTGTGCCATGCCATTCCTACCCTCTCTGGGTTGCTGAGGGAGCGCTTGGTGCTGGGGTGCCTCCGGGTGCCTCTGGCCTCCTGTGGGGCGCCGATGCTTTCCAGGGGAGGGGAGCTGCATTGAGAGCTGCCAGTCATGCCATCCTCTCTGGCCACTGGTCCTGGCTGAGGAAGGCTGGGAATAGGGCAGGGTCCATCCCTCTGCTCATCGAGTGCTGGCAGGACAAGGAGAGCTCTTCTCTGTGGGAAATGCGGATGTTTTAGGATGTGGTTTCTTCCCAGCTGAGACAAACCACCAGTGGTTTATAGTACTGTGTAGAATGGACGTTTAGATTTGTATCCATGTCAGTGTTTCGTGGTGAGAAGAGAAAAATTTCCCTCTGCTGGTGGCATATGCTAAGCAACAAATGACATGAAATGTTATACGTAGTCTTTTCATCATGTAATTCATGCAGTTTATGAATATAAAAGGAGAACAGAGAACGGTCTTATTTGACTTAAGATATAGGTGAAAGCAAAAGCAGAAAAGAAACGTGTTGTATAACAGTAAGCAGAGAAAGGGGAATGATCCCTTTAGATTTCTTCAGTGTTCAGGATGAACTCATTCCCACAAAATTTTCACGTCAGTAAAGCTCGCCATCCCAGTAATGAAACAGTTTGTGCTCTGCTTTCCAACCTCTACCCCAGGCTGCCATGCCTGATGTCGCAGTGGCTGTGTACATAGCTCTTGGGGTCCTCCCTCGGAGCCCAGCGCAGGGGCAGAGGCACCAGGGCAGGAGCCAGCAGTTTGTGGGGAGCTGGAGGATGAGCTCTCCCCGCCACCATCAGCTCTACAAAAACAATAGAGTAGAAGCTGGTGAGTCTGAGAGCAGATAGACAAAACTGATAACGGGCCAGTTTACAATAGCAAATGAAACGTTCGTTCTAAGTACTGAAGGTGCGTGCGAGCAGTGGTTGTGTTAACTTCTGATGAAAATCTCTCTAGTGTAGTTGAAAAAAACCTCTAGATTTTAGGCATGCGCATAGTAAGTTCGTGTCACTTTTTATGAATTATTGCAAGTCATTTCAAAATAAGCAAACAAGAAGAGTTCTTGTGTAACTCAGATGTAGAATACAGTGTCACTGATAGATATCTTCAAAACGATTTCCTTAACGTTAACCAACAAATTCTGGTGGTGCTATAAGATCTAGAAGTGTAAGTATGACTACGACAAGGAAAGGAGGAGTGAGATGCCCCCCGGACTTCCATAGGCAAACACACAGAATCAGTAACAGAGGTGGGCAAGAAGAGCAGCATCACCCATTTTTGTCTGAGATGGAAGCAGAATTTGGTGATGTGTCATCGCAGAGGCTTGGATTAGCATTTGGGTATTGCTTGTCCCTTTGGCCAGGCTGCTCAGTGCCTGGGTGCAATTGAACCCTACCTGTATGAGGCTAGTGGTGGTGAAGTCCCTCCTGAGCACATGCAATGCTGCCCTCTTGTCCTCTGGTGTAAAACAGGCTGGGAAACAACATCGTCATCCAGTGGGGACCCTGTGACCTTTGACAACCAGTTACTGCACCCTGCGTTGGTTTTGCTCACAACAAGCACTGCGTTTCCTTTCTGCAAGATTACGTGACCCATCTCTCAGGCAGGGCATGTGGCTGGAGACAGTAGGGCAGTCTTTACCGAGAACCTAGAAGGCCCTTAGATGAAGCCCTTCTAAATATTTGTATTTTCCCAGCAAGCAAATGGTGGCAGGTGTTGTGTTAATTATATCAAGATTAATTTAACTTGGATACGATCAGTTAAGAGATGTTTCTAGGCTGTGCAGGACCACGGGGAAGCGTGGCATCTTTCTGGCTGGCCTCCCTCAAACGCCACTTGTGTGGCTCCAGGCTGGCTGATGGGCTGAAGGGGAGCTCTTGGGCAGCTCTGGGTCTGAGAGACTCTTACCTCCAGCCCTCTTGATCACCAGCAAGCAACGCGGCTGAATCACAGAGCCATCCACTATTGATAGGGACTAAAGAAACTGTTCCCTGCCTCCTGTACCAAAGCAGACTGCCTGGAGGGCAAAGGATGTTTAATGATAAGGAAGATGAGAGCGAGGCAGGGAGGGTGGTGGGGCAGAGACACCTCCTTAAGTGTTCAAATATGGCTAAGCCCCTCAGGAGCTGGGTAGCGATTACATTCAAGTAGCATGTGAAGAGCCCAGAGCAGTTCTGCCTACGCATGCTGACAGCATCGTTGGCATCTTCATGGGGGTATTTCCAACCTCAGCCAGGAGGTGGGATTTCAGCCCCAGACAGCTCCTCGTCCCTAGGGTTCCCCCACCCTCCCGTCAACCATGACAGCATGAGGGGCCTGACTTCATCAAATCATTCATTATGCTTGCAGGTTTAGGTACTTGACTATACCCCTCACCTCTCAACGCAGCTATGTATGCGTGCTTGGCAGCTTGGCATTTTGGGTCAGGGACTGGTCCTGGCACATGGGGAGACATCTGTGGTCTGCTCATCGTGCCCTTGTGCCAAACACTAATGGTGAGGAAAGGCTTGCAGCTGTAGAGGTAGCAAATATGGGTGGCTAATGTCACCTTATTTTAATTGAGTTATTTTTCTGGTCAGCATATTCCATGTCACACATAGCTGGTATCCAAGGTAAAATATTGGATGGGGCTATAGTATAAAGTGTGTATTTTATAGTTAATATTGGAAATGAAGGAATAAGCAAAACTTGGAACCTGAATTCTATGCAGAATTTTTAAAACTCACCTAAACTGATGACAACTACTGATAGTATTGTCTAACACTATAGAAACTAGATGTGCTACAGACCAAGAATTACTTGGAGGCAATTTTCAGCAGATCTTTTGGAATTGCAAATACAGTACATTAAAGAGAATTATTATCTGCTCCTGTATCATATGCAAATGGAATAAAGAAATACAGTTTAGTGGCTGTCCTCTTGCCAGCATTGCTGTCTTAGCTCTGGTTTATACAAGTTCCTCTTTGAGGTCAAAACATATTTTCCCAAAACTAAGGAGTGAAGCACTTTTAAAAGTTGTTTTTGATACTAAAAGTCATGTAATAAGATATCTTCAAACAAACAAAAATGAAAGAAAAAGACGATGTGATGGTGTTTTTGTCTATGTGAAAAGAATTGCAATAGTGACTTTGAATGCATGACTTGAAGCAAAGAGCATTCAGAGTTTATGTTGCACTCCTGTGAAAGCCTTCCACTACAGAGCAATAGGCCTCAGACATTTCTCCTCTGAAACAACAGACAAACCTATAGTTAGGGGATTTGAGATAGCAGGGATGGGATTCAGTGACATGTGTGAATGGGTAGTCAACTGCCTGGCCGTTGGTCTGAGTTCACCTCCGGCTGACTACAGAAGCTGGGGTGGGTTGAGGCTTTTCTGAGGTGGCACATGGAGCCTGGAGCTGGGGTGGGACAGCCTCTGCTGCTGGTGTCTCTGTCCTCACAGGACGAACCATGGCAGGACCGAGAGAGGAGGAGGAGGATGCAGAGAGCAGAGTGACCGCTGCAGAGGATCCAAGAGGAAGAAAGGGCATGGGCTTAATGACTGAGGGTACAGAAGTGATGGTGAGTAATGGCAGTCGTAGATGCTGTTTCTTCTGTCAAATGGGTGGGGAGGCTGCAGGGACCTCAAGCAAGGTCTGTCCTCCATCATCCTGCCAGCTCTTTAGGCGATATAAAATGTTGTCCTCCAGAAAGCAGTAATCGCTGCTGCTTCCTCCTCACACCTACTCTCACTGACATTTGACACGAATCGTGTTCCCCAGATGGATGCACTTCTCTCCCGGTGGTAGATCACAGCTCCCCTGAGCCCCTCTGGCGATGCTGAGCCTGGGGCAGCGGGGACTCCTTACTCGTCTCTGCCTTTCTCATGAGCCATTTGCATGGAATGTGCTGTACTAGTTTTGATAAGCCTGAGAAGGGAGTAAATGCAAATTTTCCCATAGCAGCAAATGGGAAATACCTTTTCTTTTTTTTCTCCACCCCCCCACCCCGTTCTCTACTTCTAGCCAGCCCTTTCAGGATTTTTCTCCTGACCTCACTTTCTGGTATGGGTTTTGCCAAATGAGATGGGAGAAGGGTGGTGGGAAGGCGGGACGCCAGCCAGCTTTTTACGTACCCTGAATACAGGTAAGAACTTGCCTGTTCCCATTCCTTCCTGCGTACAAGCTGGGTCAGGATTTCTCTTGCTGCCATAGAAGGCCACAGTGAAAGCTGTGCAACTTAAGCTTCTGTTTGTACATATTCCTGCCCAGCTGTTGAGGTTTTGGGGTTCTTTTTCTCGAGGTGATTTAGTTTCTGATAAGGAGTTTTGTTTCCTTAACTTTTGTTGAGAGTTTAAAGCTTTGTTATTTGGCAAATACAAATGTCTGTTTCTAGCTTTCTCTGGAGAATCAGCTGTAGATGGAGAGGCCCTTCTTTGCTGGAGAGAAGATCAGTAGGAGTCAACACTGCCACGAATTTGATATCATCTATCTTAAAAAACCCCAATGGTTAAACAGCCTCAGTGAGAGAGGAAAGTAGATGCCTGTGTTTATACCAAATTACTGATGCTGCAGAGCTTAAAGGAACTTCCAAGATAACACAAATAGCCACTGCAGCTGTAGTTCCAACCCAGTGCATCTTACCTGTGTGGGCACAAGGCATGCACAGTAACTTTCCATTGAGGCTGCACTGTAAACTTGCAGCTCTGCAAAGTGGCCACTAAGGTTCAGCAAATTTTTACTCAGTTGCTGAAAGTGGTGTATGTAGGACATGAGCATATGAGATGTATATAGGACATGAGGTGTATGTGGACATGAGTGAAATGTAGTCAACAAAAAGCCCGCTCTTCCACGATGGGAACAAGAAGGGGTGGCTGAAAAGAATGGTGACGCCATCCTGACCCTGACCACTGAGACCTTGCTTGTGGCAATAGATGCTCTGAATGGAAGGTGCTTTTAAACGGTGCTTTGTAGACAGGCAGTTGGGAGCCAGGATTTTGGGTCATGGGAGCATATGGTTCCATTTGTTGTCCTTCTTTGGACTGGCTGGCTGACCTTAGCAAGTCATTTCATCCTCTCCTGCCTTATTTTCCCATCTGTAATGCTGGGGTGATCACATAGGCCTCCTCTGTAAAATGGGTTTAAGCCTTGCTGATGCACAGGAGTGCCTCACACCTGTGTGTGGAGTGGCCGAGAGCTGGGAGGCCCCGTGGGGTGCTGCGTGTGAGGTCTGTCTGGGCTGCAGCGAGCGCTGTGGTCCAGCTGCCACAGGATGTCTGACTGCCCAAGATGCGAGGAAGGACGTCTACCAAAACTGTTAACCTTGCTAACTTGCGCGATGCTGGTTTCCTTCTGACTCTCAGGAGTGTGACAGAGGGAGTTGGGCCTCATGTATTGCCTTGGTAGAAATACTGTGAAAAGCCACAGCTTGCCTCCAATCCTCCAGTGCACAGATGCATTATGCAGAGCATCCCCTGCCTGCCTTATTGAGATCTTAAAAACCAAACATTCTCAGAAATGCAATGACACAGCACCTTAGTCATTACCTTTCCTGGCTGACAACAGGAGCCGTGGGCTGTGAACGTTTAGAAACGCGGGCAGCTTTGTGCCTGTACTTTCCCCTGCTGTGGAAAAGGCCCACTCTTTCCTAATGCTCACGCAGCTCCCTGCTGCAGCTGCCTGGCGTTTCCTGTGCAAGCGTGGCATCTTGGCAGCAGGGCTGAGAGCATGGTCGGGACGGGGACCAGCCCGTCCTACTGCCCTGTGGCCCCTCCACCTTGAGGAGGTGTCCACCCGGGTCTGCTGTTGCTTTTCAGCCCCAATGTGGGGCTGGGTCACCCAGGTGAGAGGGAGGGTGCTGCCTGGTCTGGCCAGACCGGGTTCTAGTCATGGTGTGCCACCCGTGCTTGCTCAGGGCTGCTGGGGAGAGCAGGGTGTCCTGCCACACTGACTAGCCAAAATCTGTCATGGCAAGGGTCTCAGCTGCTTTTTCTGCCTGGACTCTGCCTGCTTTTTCAGCTGGCAGGACTGGATGGGTCGATGAGCTGAAGTGGCTGTATGTAGGAGCAGACAGACATCAGAGAGGCCACAACCAGGTTCACAGGGCACAGGAAAGTTGTGGGAGCAGAGAAGAAGTGGGGGGAACTGAGCTGCAAAGTTGGGACCCGCAGTGAGCAGCAAAAAGGCTTGTGTGTCTTTGTGTGGGGGACTTGTATGAAGGCCATTCAGGGCCCCTCCTAGGAATAAATGCCTTTAGTACTGAAATGTATTATGCAGTTGTTTGTGCTTAGTCTCCTGGATCACTTCTCATCCTCCCACTTGCCTATTTTGGACTGTCCCTCACTCCTCTCTAGAGTTGTAATAGTATAACAGAATAAAACACTGTACAAGACATAAGTTTTTCATGCATTTGTTAAGCTGATGATTTCTGGAGAGTGTCAGATCTTGACAGAGAGATTACTTAGATGCTAGTAACAAGTTGTCTTTCCTGGATATATTTCTAAGAGCAGCTGTTCTTCTAATATCTTCCTTGGGTAGCTAGTCCATCCTCTCTCTGGTGATGAAGGGGCATATTGTAATTAATACAGGTCTTCATGTATTTATCACTGCTAAGACTGGAAGAGGTTGTTCAGTTCATCTATCTGGGTTCTTGTGTAAGGCAAATTGACTGCATCATGCCAACAAACTTCGGCGTGGACCGCAACATGCTTTGCAGTAGTAGTAACGTCACTAAAATTACTAGAATAAGATACTGAAAGTTAGATCCTAAATCTAGGATCATTATAGATGAAGGAAATCGGTGTCAGACAAGCAAGGCTGAAATGCACCATCTTCAAGAATAACTATCTGGTGGGATGCTGACATCTGCTCTAGCTTCAGTCGTCGTTGTGAACCACAGATTGTCAGACTGCTCTGTCTAAGGATGTTACGTTCCTTCAGACCAGATTTGAACTGGGTGTCTTTGTGAGGTTTGGCTGTTGATACAGGTTCACAGGTAGAAAAGAAGAAAATGAGTCTGAGAGAGTGAACACCTGGGGCTGATGCTGTGATATTATGGACATCACGAGGGAACCATTTATCTTGAAATAATCAGCCAAGGACTATTCTGCATGAGTCACAGTTTGAAAGCTTCCATCTACCTCTGTTTAGAGAAGGATGAAAAAGTTTCTGCAGGCAGCCGTTTCAGCGCTGACAGGGCACACCCTGTCACTATTTTTGGAATATTTCCACTGCGTACAGGCAAAACAGTGCTTTCAGTTTGCATGTAACAGGCTCCAAGCCACTAAGTCAGCATCCCCACCAAACCTTTGGCCAAAGCTTTATTTTGAGTTCATGATCTTCATATTTGCACCGCTTCATTCAAGCTGGACTTCTTCCTGTCTTGGCTCTGTGTAAGGCAGAAGTGAAGAAGAAGGGATATGTGGCCTTCATCAGCCAAATGGCTGAAACTGTATGTGAAAGCCAGCAGTTCCTTGGTGTTTCACAGTGCAGGGGCACCTCCTCCTGCCAGGGCTGACTTTGCTTCTTCCCCACTCCAGCCACTGCCCACAATTCACCCCGTCCTGCAAAGTTATGCTAAAGGAGAAGGAAATGTGCCATTGTGAAACCTTCACCTACCATCCAGGGCAACCCAACGGAGCCCAGCTGTTAGTCTTGCAGGCTAGGGTGCAAAATCAGGATTGCTCCCAAGAATAAGGTTAGCCTTATCCAAAGCTTCCCCTCCACAGGATATTACCCCTCTGGTGTTTCACACACAATCATGTTTGCAGTTCTCACCACAAACTGTACGTAACTAAAGGCTTGTCTTTGTGAGAAATTTAGAGGTGTGAATTTGCAAGACTCGTCATCTTTCATGGTGAGGGTCTCAGGTGGTGGTGAGTGCAGGGTGTCTGACTGTACTTTCAGGGGAGAGTAGTGAGTTCCAAGCAAATGCCATTTAATATGACCTAAGCTTCATACCAGAGGAGATGGTGCAAATTATCACAAATCCACACTGGCTTATTGCATGGTGACTTGCATGAGAATAACATGCTAAGTGTATTTGTACTCTTCCTTTCTAGATCTAATAATGTTCTCTTTTCTTATTAGCCTCAGGCATGAATGTTTATTGGCTTATCACCAGGTTGAAGACTTAGAGCTGGGAACAGCTACATATTGTCTCTTGAGATGCTGCCTTCAGATGTGTGGGAGTCTGTCACCTTTACATGGAAATGTAAGTATGATACTTACATTCCCTGTGAGGAAACTGCTTAGTGCATTACAAAGAACAGAAGAGTAAAAGAGAGAGAGAGCAACAAAAGCAAATCTATATGACTACAGCACTTTGTGGCTTTTGCAGTGGAAACAATACCACAGAGATGGCAGCGGCTGCAAAGAAACACCCCATTGTCATGGCTGCAGTCCGTCCTCTGCTCTGCTGTGCATCAGAAGACGGAGATGTCTAGCAATGCAGCGGGCTAACCAGAGGCCAAGCATCCTCAGCCATGGGCTGACAGGCCTCACTGAAGACAGGTCCAGCACCACCGTACTGGGAGACATCTCCTTTTCTGTCGTGCCGTGGTTTTCTAGCTGGCTTGTGTTTAGCCCAGCAGCATTACTTCCTGTGTAACGGGTAGGAGAGAGGGTGTCTGCAGTGAGCAGAAGAGCCACGAGGGCATGGTTGTCTGCAGGCCTGGCAGACCTCGCCTCGTCCTGCCCAGCACAACCTGGGACAGTGTTTGGGCTGTGGCAGCACACAGCTGTGAGCGATAGCTCTCGCCGTGCCTGTCCCGCTCCGTGGGGAGTGTCGCTGGTTGGTGCGGGGGGCTGCTCTGCAGTGCTTTCTGCTGTAGCTGTTTTCAGGACATGCATCCCACACCGCATCGCTGAAGGTACATGCTGGCCTCCAGAGATCCTCTGTGGCAGTAGCCCAAAGCTTCTGTGCTTTCCAGAGATACCCATTTGCCTTCAGACACCTTCTCCTTAATGCCTTCCCTTGGCGGGGGGAAACAGACACATCAGTGCAGGCACTTCCAGTGCTTCCCTCCCAGTAACATCCAGAAAATCCCTTCCTTCTAAAATGGGGATCAAAGCCCAGTCCAGACTGCAGCACATTGTCCTGATCCTCAAGAGAGGGAGGGTAGAGCCGCAAGGATATTGCCATTTCCCCACTTCTCATCTGGCAGGAAGGCTGAGGTTAGAGACACAGGGTGCTTTCTCCTTGTCCAGCTGGGTCTGATGGTGCAGGAGGTTTCTGAAGCTGGTTAGAAAAGGTGCTGTTCAGTGGGATAGACCATGCACATGCCAGGATCTCATGGGGAATCCTTGCTGCAGGTGTGCCCCTTTGCTGGCTTGGCTGTGCTTTTGTTAGAACTCAGAAATACCAGGGCCCGGTGTCGCTTCTGTGATGCACAGTGGACAAGGAACATCAGCTATTGAGCCCTCACTACCTCTCTTGAGTGCCTCCTTACTGCTCACAGCAAATATATTTTTGAACAGACCTCTAATATCCTTTAGGAGTGGTTTCTTGCTCCTGTCCACCTGTTGCTCTAACAGGAAAAAGGATGCCACGTTTGATGTGCTATAACTGGTCTGCTGGAGCATAGGGGCTTCCAGTCTGAGTCATTTCAGCTGTGATTTTACAAGTGTGGGCATCTGGGCATGACAAACTTGATTAACTGGAAAGCAGTGGCCTTCCTTATGAATACAGGGCATCCTGTTAAGCCTTGTTCTGCTGCTGTGGAGCTTTACCTCTCTTCTCTCCCTCACCTTTACACACACACACATCTCCCCATTTGTATTTCACTTGTACCAATCCCAGTTTCTGCCTGCAGCTCCGCAGGAGGCACCGAGCAGGCTCTGTGTGTGCACAGAGCAGGACAGTCCTTGCCCCAGCGCCTTCGCAATCTGAGCGTGCCAACAAACAGACAAGGCATAGGGGTATGCTGGAAGCAGGCGGTGGCTTTGAGGGATGTTGCCTTGAGGAAGAAGCGAGATAAGGTTGAGCAAGTGTGGGCAGTGGTTTCAGCATGCCCGAGGGCCTCCCTCCGCTCTGCTTTATGGACCCTGCGGAAAAAAAAAGCAGGAGAGATTGGGGTTGCTGCCTTTGCCCAAAGCCCTGTAGGCACTCAGGGTGGAAGCAGGCATGTCCAAGCATGCAGACCTTGTCCCTGCCAGCGTGGCTGGGGAGAAAGGTCCCCACAGCCCCCCAGGGCCAGCGCTGCTGGCATAGTCTGCTTGGCTGGGGAGATGCCTGGGCATGGCAGCCCCTGCCCTCGGCTTGTTTTTCTCCACAGAGGGTAGAGGTCAGGCACAGAAATGTCATCTTGCTGCTGTTGCTTCCTCTCTCCTTTTGCGTCTGCCTCCCTTGTGTGTTCTTTGTAAGGAAACAATAACAAAAGAAGGAAGAAAAGGCAGGTTTTCCCGTGATGCGGAGAGGCAGCAATACTGTGACCTTAGTGTGTTTTACCTCAAGTAAGTTTTTTCCCCTTTCGTGCAAAAAGGGGCTATTTTTTACCAGCGTTAGTACCAGGTAAAAGATGACGAAGCCGGAGAAGGGGAGGTGTCTTACAAGACCTTCCTATAACTTCAAGGAAGAAGAATGACATGAATGAATGAGAAAGATTTATCTAATATTGTACATCTGTGCCACAGCTTTTCTTCTCTCTTGGTCTGCATCTGCGGTAAAAAGCTGGAAGATTTCAGTGGCCACTGTAGCAGAGTGATTATGCTGGGGATGATGTGATTCAAAATCCTCACCACCCCATCTGTTTCATATTGGAATCAGGAATAAAGGTTTTATTAGCTTCTCATGTGTTTTTTGGACCTAACTCCCATGCCTCCTCCCAGCTTCTTTCCTCACCATCTTTCCCACACCAACCAGCTTCAGGGCTGGTTTCTGGCTAGACCCCAAGGCAGTGTTTTCATCCCCTTCCATGCTCATCCCTCTTTTGCAGCTTGCTCAAATGGCCGGCCGTGCCTGCAGAACACCTTCGCATGGCACTGACCAGCCCCACATAGATCAGACGTTGACAAGAAGCTGATCCTGCCAGTTTCCAAGGGAAGTGTGTCTCCTTTCTACATGTTGTCCAACAGCCATCGGCTACCTGCTACCCACTGGGCATCCTGGGCTTGCTGTCCCCTCACTGCTGATGAGGCTATGGGGGAGCAGAAGGATTCCCATCACCCCCCCCCGCCCCAAAAACTGCATCTGTCCTGCTAGGATGGTGGCAAGCAGATGCTGGAGTTGATTGAACTCTTTGGGTGAATGTTGAAGAGGACGAGGGCCCCAGCTGGTCCTCCAGCTGGGTAGACAGACCTTGGGGGCATTCCTGCATTTTAGTGTGCATTTTCCTTGTCACTGCGTGTTGTCCCCATCCTGATAAAGCACCCCGTCGAGAGGCATTTCTGCTCGTGTTTTTTGTGCCTGTGCTAGAAACAAGAAGTGCTAGGGTGAGAGCTGGGAGGAGGAGAGGAGGGCACAAGGGCTGTACCGACACGTCCCACAACGGCTTGCTCACAGCAGAAAATCCTTTCACCTGCCAGGAGCTATCATTAGACAAGGCAACACTGGATTTTTTTTGACCCTGAAAATGAACTTTAGGAGTATTTTCCTAGTCAAGTGCTTGCTGCTTTTGTTTCCCAGTGCAAAATGTGAGTTTTTCTTACCGTTTTTTGTTCTTTCAGACTAGCATTGTTAAAATTGCTTTTTAAACCATTTACAACTTGGTGGGATGTTACTGATAAGAAACTAGTTCCACTTTCCCAATGAGTGAAACCTTTGGGTTATTGCTATTATTATTTGATTTAATTTTCAGCCGGGGGGAGAGCAGAACTTGAGTTTCCTATTCCAGTTACAATAATAAGCTGTAAACAGTTTTGGTTTAAGTTAATGAGCCTTAATTTGACACATGTATAATGAGAAATGTCAGCATGCAGTTTTCTCTCTGCCCTCGAGGTAGCTTGTACTACATTAGAGATCCAGTTCACGGTGCATTATCGCATGTAATTTCCTTTTCTTATCAAAGATGAGCAAATCTTTCAAAAGTGCAAATTATATTCTTCCATAAATATTAACAGAAAGAGTGATATATCTCAGTGTCTTCAGTGGAGTTGAAGTCTAAGATGTGAAAACAGCAAGCAAATACATACATCTTTTATATTTTGCATATTATTGCTCTCATTATTTTTTAAAATATTAATCTAAAAACTTAATTAAGGTGTTAACTCATAGATTAGAGAGAGTTATAAGAGATGGAGACAATACAATCATGCATAGATTTTTTTTCTCTGTTAATTCCACTACAGATTGTATGTATGGCTGTTTAATGGTTTTCTTTTCCTCCAGAACAAAATTAATAGATAAATAAGGCTTTTTTTTGTACGTGATATATAAAACATCTTCCCCAGCAGAACTGAAGATTATTCGCTTGAATGGAAAACTTGTTTCAAAGACTTCCTTACTTCTCTAAAGTTACTATGGGAGCTTATCCTTTTAACTCTTTCTTGTGACTGCAAGTGAGCTCTCTGCTGCCAGTTCGGATCTTTCTGCCCCTTGGAGTGCATTTCATTTGGCATTAGGAGAAATGCTGTTTCATTAGATAAACAAATTTTTAGTATAGGTGTGGGATACTCAACTTTCCATTAGCAAGACTGTGGAGATCAGATAAACATCCAGAGGTGTGTCCAGGTAGTCTGTCCATAGAGACGCCATTGAATTATCCTTGAAAACTTAGATTTTTTTTTTTTTTTTTTTCTTCCAGAGAGAAGAAATAAATGATAGTATCTGTTATGCAAAGAAATCCTATTACTAGCTCTAAATACCTGTGTATGACTGTCCAGAAACAAGTATCAGAATTCAAATATTTGGGTATAATCTGTAGTGTCATCTGTGTGGAGGACAGCTGCTTCCAAGATTGTTTGGTTGATGGCTTGATTTCAGAATGATTCATTAGATACGTCAAATACATTGTAAGAAATGCAATAGTGAAATAACGGCCTCTCCTTAGACTGGGGGTGAACTGCCGGAAGCCCTTCAGTATTAATTTTCTTGTTGCAGAGGCACACTATTTTAGTTCTTTGATTATCTCTAAGATTGTTAGTTTCATGAAATAGCAACTGGATTTCAGTTTCCCCCCTGTGATATAGTTTATCATTGTCCTAGATGCCAGGAATGAAGGACTGTAATAGAAATATGCATAAACATAGTTTTTCTCTCTGTGGGGAAAAAATGCTTAAAATACCTAAAATTAGAGCAGAATCAGGTCTATCTGGTGATGTGAAGAGAAATCCCCTCCTGCTGATCAACTTTATCCTGTAAATTGAAGAGGAATGAACACAAGAAAATGGCAAATGAAATAAGCCGTGGCTCTGAGTGTACATTGGGTTGTCAGTGAGCTTATCCCACCTGATACTTGCAAGCCCTTTTCTACCTCCTCCTGCAAATTTTCCATCGGCCACGGGGGTGGAGACAGTACCTTACCTGAAGTGACCTCCCAACAAACGTTGCACTCCGAAGTCCGGGTTCACCGGCGATGGGCCTTGCAAAGGCAGGCTGGAGGGGAGAGGGCAGCCACCCAGGCACAGCCCGAAGAGTGCATCATCTCCACTGGTACTAACATGATTGATGTTTAGCAGCCTTGGCTTTCCTGAATATCCCCTGCAGCAGCCACATGCTAAGTGCTGCCCAGTCCTGGTAGCACCTTTGGGAAGCACCTACTCTTACTTGTTCTGGAGAGGGGACCTGCCATCAAAGGAGACTTGCAAAGAGAAAAGATTTTTTTGGGCCTTTGCTTATCTCCCAATGTCTCCAGTGCCCGATCAGTTCATAGGATGTGGTTAGCTGTTTGTTTCTCCCCACCTTACTTGCCCCACTGTGATCCTGTGCTAGAAAAATCAAGTGGATATATTCCGGCGGGGCAGGGTGCCCGGGATGGGTGAGGAGGGGGCACTGCAAGCTGGCAGCACTGGGCCTGTCTCCAGTTCAGTGCCTTACACTCACTCACTGCTTGACATGGGCCACTATTATTATTATTATTATTACTATTATTATTATTATTATTGCCATCACTGTTATTGCTGAACTGATCCTACTGTCCAGGGCCACTACTAGTTAGTGTTCTTGCTGTCCGCAGTGATGTTTGCAGTGATGGGTGCTCTGCGCACCAGCCAGTGCCACGTGCAAAACACGCCAAAGTGACTTCATTTTCAGGAATGGTTAAGTTCAGGTTTAAGTTCACGGGCAGCTATGAATCTTGGCATCCAAAATCACTTCAAATAAGTCAGCCAGAGTATAAAGTCAGCTTTTGAAAGCTGGACTCTTAGCTTCCTCTCCTCCCAGAATTAAACTGGGTGCTGACATTCATCTAATGAATGATCAAGAGGCACTTTGGAGCAGGGGAAGAAAACAGCATCAGTAATGAAGAGAGGCAACTCAGAGGGGGTATCAAGTGACAGCCTTTTGGGTCACCGTGGTGGCTGCCGAGCATGGCAGCGGGGTGTGCTGGCAACACGCTGACGAGCTGGTTGTGCTTCCCTTTATAGGTGCCGTCACCAACTGGATTTACACGGCAGTGAATGAGACTGCTCTTCTCAGCATCACTGCTACTGGGAGCATATATGATGCAACATGGCTGAGAGACAGACAAAGGTTGCTTCAGATGAAAAATAATAAAATTAAGTACTATGTGAACAAGGACCAGTGCAGGTGTAAGATCCTCGTAAACGGGACTCTGCAAATAGAGCGCGTGGTGAAAGAGGACAGTGGAAAGTACACAGTGACTGTTTATCAGGCTGACGGAAAATTGAAGGCAGAAGAAGAAAAAATGTTCATTGTTCAGGGTGAGTTTTTGCTCTTCCCATACTATTCCTAGCATAGCTGAATAACACTTGGTATTCCCATTCTCTCCTACAGCCTTTCCTACTTATTGCCCCCCTTTCTGTTTTGGAGGGACTTCTGTGAGATGTACCTCTTTCCTCCCACTACTGACAGCAGTCTGCCGCTCTTCTCCCTTCTCTTGCTCCTGTCGATGCCCTCTGGTCCCCTGCTTCTTTCTGGCTCCCCTCTCTGTCAGCCACCAGGTTTCTACATGTGCCCAAGCAAGCAGCCGTGAGCACATCCGTGTTGGCAGCAGGGTGAGTGCGGACAGCCGTACTGCAGCACCGCAGGTGGTGCCGGGACCCCTTGGGCCCTGAGCTGTGCTCTCAGCAGCACCCTGCTTCCAGAAATTTCTTGTGGGCGCACAGCAGCCTGTGTGAGGTACACCTGTGGCTGTGGCACTGTGCACTTCTGGCACTTCTGGTGCTATTTTATAGGCACTGAGTTATGACTTTCGGTCTCTAGCTACTGCTCCAGCAAGGTGAACACCGTGTGTTGCACCTGCCAACCTCCTGAGGAGAGCTCAGGTAGCACTAAACGCCTGTATTTAGGCAATGTGATCCCACTCCATTTTTGCTCTAACATAAAAAATAGCCAGCAGTCACCTCCCCTGAGATACACCACCGCAGGAGTTGAATTTGCAGGGAAAGAGGACTCCTGCACCCTATCCTTGCATAGCATAACACAATAAATACAAAGATTGTACTGTTCAAAGCACACTTAAGCACATGCCTGGGGATTGCATCTGCATGGGTTCAAAGCATGAAGGCAGCTTCCATTCCTGTGCCATACCTTGTCCTGAGAGATCAGAGCGGTAGCAGCCCAAAGATTTTGGGATGACTAGGGAAGAAGGGGGTGGCTCTTCTGCTCCTTTATGGCCGCTGTCACCTCTCCAGACCACTAAGCTGTTGGGCAGTGTGGTTTTTTTCCCAGCAAGAAGATGATTTTGCTGTGTCCTTCCTCAGCCAGCATGCACAGCTCTGCGAGCCTCCTGAGTTTGTGGGCACCAGTGGTACTACAGAAATGATGCCTCGATGAGGCAGCAGCAGCAAAGAGAGCTGGAATGGTTTCTGCACAGTGGGAGGCCCTGTGGCTAACAGACTGCTGAGAAGTGAGGGTGTCTTACTACTTTGGGAATTATTATTGCTAACTTGTCTACCAATTCAGGAAGTCATCAGGGCCTGACGCTACTTACTTATGCTTTAAGGCACCGAGCTGTCATTGGGTGTCCTGGGTTCAATTTCAGGTTAAGGTTGCAGCCTAGCTATGTGCTGCATCATTTCATCTACTGTGCAGCAGAGAGGTTGCCTTACTTCTGATAGCAGTTTTGCAAGTAAAGTCCTTTAGCAACTGTCAGGTGCTAGAGTCCTTTGTCAGCCGGATTACACTTTGTTACTAGGTTTGGACAAACAGTTGTTCCAAAAAAATATAGTTTAGATGATATCATGACAGAAGTCCATCACCAGGACCTGGACTCTAGTGTTTCACACTGGGGTCTTCCCCTGAATGATAGGTTACAACTTTTGCAGAAGAGGAGTGGGCTTAACGAGGAAAGGGTGGCTGCAGATGTCGCAGCGTGAACCTAGACTGCATTTGCTACTAGGAACCCTTATTGGCTTTAAAATGTATGCTCTCTATAACTTACACTGTCTCTAACTAGAGGTGGCTCTGGCATGTTTTTGTTTACCTGATCTAAAAGGTAGAAATTCAACTTTTTCCATCTGACGTCCCTGCCAGTTGTCCCTAGCTGAGGAAAGCCCCGCAGGCTTTTCTGGCTCTTTCAGTGCCACCAGTGATAGAGAATCTGGAACAGAAACGTAGCTAGTTGTTTGCAGGACATAAGAAGAGACAGAAATCAGTTCTCTCTGGCATAAGCTCATTGAGAGCTAAGAGGTGTCTGGTTTGTGTTTTCTATTCTGTTTTGATGGGTTTTCATGCTGTGGCTGTCGCGCTAGCTGAGTGCCTTTGGTAGTACCTAAAGCATCGTAAGTAGCTGTGTGCCCTGCCTTAGAAGAAATCTCTCCTGATGGCCACAGGCAGATCAGAGCCGACTTCATTTGTGCCAAAACACTGGGGCCAAGTGGGAGGGGGCTGTGGCTCCCAGTCCCTCCCATCCGCCGCCTCCCCCCGAAAACACAACTTCCTCCCCTCGCCTGCCTGGCTGTGAGCCAGGCTGAGCCTGAAAGTAGTCCAGCCATGGCGGTGCAGCTCGGCTTTGCTAGGCCAAATACGCATGCTAATACACTGCATTTTCTTCATTATTGCCATGTTACTTCTGTAGTAGAGGTCTAGTTTGCTCTTCGTTCTTCTCTGGTTTCATTAGCTGCTGTTACTCCCTTACTGCTTGTTGGAGGCTGATGCTCTGTTCTGCTTAATAATGGAGGTTTTCAAAAGGACAAACCATCTCAGACGTGCCTGTCCCTTCTCTTTTTTTTCAGAGCCTGTCCCTCAGCCAATCCTCAGTGCTGAATGCATGAATAAAACCATGTCTGTCAAGTGTGAAGTGAAGCAGAAGAGTAAAGACGAAACATTTATAATAGAACTGACACAAAATAAAAGCAAAAAAATCCAAAAGAATGCAACGAAGTTGGAATGGCACACGTGGTATTCTGGGACGTTCACATGTGTTGTTAAGAACCAAATCAGCTCAAAAAAGGCTGAAAAAGTATTTAAGTGCTCAGGTAAAAAATTTATTTTTGCCAGAATCTGCTAGGGCGGACCCACAAAGCTTGCCGCAGTTGCACGTATCTGTAGGACTGGTCCAGGTGCCAGGAGGATTGATGGTTCCCAGTACCCAGTATTGCGAGTCTAATGCTGCCGCAGTTATCGGGAGCTAATGCTGCTGTGGTAGCCGGGATGAGAGTCGTGCTTTCTGCTTGCCATTCCCCAGCCTTGTTGCATCTCCACCCTCCCCACCCTGCTGCTGCCTGCCCCACTGCTACCCTTATGGCATCCCTGCTCTAGCAGCAGGGAAGCCAAGCCAGGGGCAGTGGGATGTGAGGTGGGCCATGCTCCACCTCTTCTCCTGCAGCCAGTGGTGTTTTGCCCGATGCTCGGCGAGGCCTGGGGATTGCTGGAAGAGGGGGAGAGGTTTTTCTGGAGTCAAGTGCCTTGTGGCTGGCAGAGAGACCCCAAGGGTGCACTGCAATGCTGCTTCCACTGGAGGTGAAGTCTTCTGGGGGAAACTGCAGCCTGCCAGCGAAATCAAGCTGGCTGAGGGGTGAATGAATGAGAGAGAGATTCTTGCTCATCCTGTGATTTTCTTCCTCCCCTCCATCACTGCTGACTCTTCTTCCAAAAGTTGCCAGAGGTATCCTGACAGACTTTTTGGTGTCAGCATCCTGATGGACTCAAGTAGTGTCAACCATCACTAGTTGTAGACCAATGAAGTAAAGGAACAAGTGGGGAGGTGGGCTTGAAAGCGTTTTAATCCCACACAGCAGGCTGCAAAAGGCAGAAAGCACTTTCCCCCTCATTTTTACCCTCCTTTATTCCTTTAAAACTAATGGTATTTCCCAAAGGTTGACTTCAGTCAATCTGTCCAAAGCCAAAGAGTTGACTTCAGTAAGATAGTATAAAACTACCCAAGCTACCACGACATAAACTAACAGCTTATTTTTGGAAAATATGGCTTGGGATCTTCTCCTAATATATATGAAGCCATGGCATTGATTTCAGGGGATTTGCTCTTGATTTAAATTCTTATGGTGGGGAAATCAGTTGCACATTATTTTTCTCCTCTCCATTTCATACCTATGAAGGTGGTTGCTGCCCACTACCTCTAGATGTGAATGGGTGCTCTGACAAGGGGAAAAATAAGCTACTTGGACTCTCCAGCTTGGCCTAGAAATCAGAAGGGAGGTTATGGAGAACTTAGCTGAGCTTTGGGATTGCATGGCTCAGATGAACATGACTCAAATGTACCATGGATTTTCTTACTCACTTGAAGCGACAGCCTTCTAAACCACAGATGGAGCAAAAGAACTGAAGCAATTGGATTTTAAATGGACAGGGTCATGCTGAAAATGATTAGATAGGCAAAAGAAGTCATCGCTCCCCCCCGTAAAAGTTTTGAAAGTTAAGGCAAAAACAAGGGACAGATCATACTGGTATGACACTGGATGTAGTGTTCAGTTCAAAATTCAGATTGTTGTTCCCTTTGGAGCTTTGTCCCCCAAGAAGCCAAGGCAGGTGCACTTCTGCTGGGTTCAGCTCCATGGTGCCTGTGCTCGAGCGTGAACACTGAATGCCAGGACAGCCCAAGCAGGCAGTGGCAAGGGCAGGCTAGTGTCCAGCAAACCTTATCTGGCCAAAATAAGGAACACTCATATAAATTTTTGCTCACTGGGCAAACTGAACTCTCGTTTTGAGGCTGTGGGATATTTTCCCTTTTCACTATTTTTTTTAATTTGCGTACAGCCAAAAATTGAAGAGGAAGTACCAAAATACTATGAAGCAAGCTAGTCTCAGTGTTTCCAGCTCAGTAGCAAGTACTTCAAAAGTTTATTTTTTTTTTTTTAGATGCTGAGTACTGCCTGGATGCTCATTGTCCTTAAAAGGGTCCATTGCTAGCAGGAACAGGGCATTTGTGGTAATTTAAATAAGATGAGCTGTCGCACGTGAATGCTCTGGTTTCAGTTTTCTGCAGAACTTTAATCCATCAGGGAGCAATCAAAATTCTCCACAATGAGGACCAGCAACTTTCTGCTATGTACAGAGAAAAGGCAAAGGGTGGGCTCTCTCACTGGGGCTGCCTTTACAGTCAATGGAAGAAGATATAGAATTCTACGCAGAGACTGTGGAAGTTATTTCTTTCCCTCTAACAGCCTCTTTCATTCTCTTAACTAGGCCAGCTGGACCTTTATCTCATCTTAAGCATAGCAGGAGGCGCAATCTTCTTTGTCATCTTCGTGATTTTGCTTATTTATTGTATCAGGAAGAAGAAAGCAGAAAGGCTTGAAGATGATGGTAAGAGTTTAAGGGGCTTTACATTGCTATCCAGCCACCTAAAATCTTAGAGCTCCCTGCTGACAGCACCCCTGTGGGCAGAAGCATCCTCTCTGCCTGGGCATGAGCAAGAACCTGGTTTTGGCATATGGTGGATCTCAGAAGATTGGCTGGCATTGCCAGTCTCGGTTTCTGATACATGCTTTGAACAAAAGACTTCTTGTTCTCAAGCCCTTTTGTTTATTCTTAGGGGAAGAATTGCTCCTCTAAAGCTTGGCCAAGGCCACCAGTCATGAGCATCTGTGGGACTAAAATACACAATTAAGATATCCCGGCAGCAGATTTTTTTTCATTAAATTTATATGGTGTAAAGTTAGGATCCTTGAAATCGTTAGTCACATTTGGAAACATTGTAGATAGAGAGTGAGAAGGGACAAGAAGGACTCCGCTTTTCTGTGAGTTTCCTAAGGCATCTCACAGAATTTGCCCTCTCTACAAAAGAATGTCCTTGGAGGCCTGTCACCACTGGAGAACCAACTTGGGGCACTTTAAAGAGCTGAGGTTTTCAGAGTGGGCAGAGATTTCATCTGTTGTCCAAAATTCATGCCTCTTTAAGACCATAAGAAATACTCTGCCAGAGTCTTCTCTGAGAGTGGGCTCTCAGCTGAAGTTGCCTTGAAGTACAACCTCGGGCATTGCTGCTAGTTTGGGTGGACAGAGGATACTGAGCTGCCACTCAAGAAGAGTCTGGCCCACCTGGAAGGGGAGGCTAAAGCAGGAGGGAGGTCACCCTGGCAGGGAGGTTGCCCTGCAGGTGGGGGAGCACCTCTGCCGTTAAAGGCTTGTTTCCGAGTCCTGCCCCCACACACTGCATCAGGCTTCCTGTGTGGTCTTAAATAACAGCTAGTCTCTGCGTGGTGAGTCGGTTCTCAACTTACAAAATGGGAGTAAAAGCTCCTCTGTACACCACGACAGTCTTTGTCAAGATAACGAGGGCAATGCCTGAAGGAAACCTCAGCTGATAGCTCAAAGGTGCTAGTGGTTAGGCTGACAACAAGGGTGAGCATGACCGGTCCCATGGTCAAGGGGTCACCCTCACCGCACCTGAGCGTGGGTAACTTGCCATGGCCCTCCTGCTCCCCCCGAAGTTACGACCATGAAGAATAGGCAAGCGCTTTCCCTGTTCTCTCAGAGAGCTTACCAGAATGCAACCACAGGATGTCATCTCAGAAGGCTTGCCATAGCTCGTGAGCACAATGCTGGTGTGAGCATAGCCATCTGAGTGTTATTTTACATTATGGCTGTTCGTGTTTGAGTGGGATACATGACTCCCTCAACTGTGCAGTGACAGCATATCCTCAATTCTTGGGTTTGGATTCAGCAAGAATTAAGAAAAAGAGAAGTCTGGGAAAATGAGAACTAATATAAGAGGGTAACTAGCCTCTCTGAAAGGGTTTGGTGTGGGCTTAAGGGCATTTCAGCATCCCAAGAGGTAAACCTCTCAATCCCTAAGCTAAGCTGACTGACATTTCAGAAACGATGAGTCAGTGATCAAAAGTCAGCTGGCATGAATTTACTTCTTCTACGTGTGGGGAAATGAATGCTGGCAAAGTGGAGCTCTGGCTTCCAGGTGCCTGGAAATCCCAGCACGGATAGTGGCAGGGCAGAGTGCTTTGATGTTGCTTCCTGGGGCTATGTCTCACTTTCCTCTCAGTTTCCAAGAGAGGACAGAGCAGCTCAGGCTGGGGGTGTCCATCGGTGACTGCTGGGGCCGCCCTGGCAAAGTCAGTTCTCCCAACACAGGGCAGAGCTGCCCCAAAAGCCCCCAGGTACCTTGACCTCAGCCAGGGAGCCAAAAAGCTTTTGGGTTTGCCCGGGGTGCGCACGCAGAGGTTGTTCCACTGGAGTAGCAGGAACACCTGAGAGTGACAGGGTCCTTGGAGGTAAGACCAGTATTTGTCTTTTTCTTGCTTGGGCCAAGCGCTTTTCCCTGGCTGTTCAACTTCTGCTTAGACTCGAGTACGTGCCTGATTGCTGGGTCCTTCTGTCGTTGCAGATGAGGAGCAAATGCCGCAGGCTCGCCGGGCGGACAGTGAAATGGTGGTGCGGGAGCTCCCTCAGCCGCTGTGCAACCCTACCCCGAAGCAGCTGCGTGTGCAGCAGCGGCCGCTGCCGCAGCCCCAAGTGCAGCAGCAAGCAGTGCCCCCGCGGCCCAGGCCCCGCACTCAACAGCAGCCTACAAACCACCCGAGACAAAGACCTTGAACGTCTGCCCTGGGAGGGACGGTGGTCTCTCTGCTCCACCATTCACTGGGAAAAGAAAGTTTCCAATAGTCAGGAACCCCTCCCGCCCAGCCTTGCATAACGCTCAGCTATGGAACGGCAGCTTTCATTGCAGAAAATTAGAGAGAGCATCAAATGGAGATGAAGAGACTCAGTGGAGGAGATTCAAGGTGATGGGCATTCATCCCTGTGGCCATTTTTCTTCAAGTGTCTCCATATTAGGGTATGGAGCATTGAGCCTTGAAACCTGTGTCTTTCTGTGAACAAGTGTGGTTCACTTGTTTTTTCTGCACCTTGTTGTCTTTGTGCTTTTTGGATGGATTATATCAAGAAGAAGCTAAGCTCTAGTGAGACAACATGGGCCTAAGGATCTTACGGGGTTTTGTCACGTCTCTTTTCTTTCTCCTGCCACACATTAGAACAGCCCTCTGGCTTCAGCATCAAATGCATGACCTCCTGGATCAAAAAATAGTTGTATGTAATTAAACGCTTGTCTGAAGTTGAAAGAATTGGTGTCATCTAACGCAGAGAAGAACATACTGAAAGGAGATGTGAGAGCCTTGAAGCATGCATGTGGCAAAAACACAAGTGGGAAAGGAGTAAACTTTTCAGTTTGTCTACCATGTTTAGAACAAGAAACCACAGGCTTAAACTGCAGCAAAGGAGAGTTAGGTCAGGATTTTTTTTTTTTTTTTTCCCCAAACAAAGCACCAAAATAGATTTCTGGGAGAGGATCTCCAGCGCTGGGAGTTTCAAAGGGTGGATAAGGCAACCATCTGTGAGGCATCCTCATCCTGCTGAGGGCCAGGGGAACGTGCTACACGGCCTCTCCAAGGGCTGTTTCAGCTCAGTTTTCTGTGACTCCTTGCTGGCAAATAAAATGAAACTTTATTTTCAGCATAGGTCTGTTTGGCTATCCAGACAATTTTTTTTGTCATAGAAGTGGTCTGGTATCCATTGACTCATGAAACAAGTATTACAAACTGCCAGGCAGTCTAATTACTAGTGGCATTGTCTGAATTGACATGGCTTTTCATCGTAGGGCCTCCTGCTGATGGTGAGGGAGCATGACCCTGGATTTTGCTGGTAAGCACCTCATGTATAACCAGGTGATGATAGAGAACTGCTGAGATCTCCCTCCCAAAGGGAGAGGTTGGACTGCAATAATTGTGCCTGCATCGCCCTCCATGTGCTGGACAAACACTGCTCACTCCTCTGGTCCTTGGAGATGTCAGTAACTGCCTCTATGGGACAGCTGAAGAGCTGAGAGAGGACAGACCTTTTTAGAGCAATGTCTGAAGGGGTACACTGGCCCATCTGGTGTAAGAGGCAGCGCAGGTGGAGGAGGAGAGAACTGCGAGAGCCACAGAGCACGAGACATCCAGCTAGCACGTCGTGGCATTAGGCAGAAGAACATGTAGTACCTCTTTCAGGCTTGACTATCCTACACATGCCAGGGGAGTTAAAATGGCCATCCTTTGTTTCTCCTCAGAAGTGTGACTATTTTTATCTTCTGGTACAAGGGCAGGGAAGTAACTTGTCAGGGAGAAGGAGGTCTCTGCCTCCTCCAGAGCTCAGTCACTTTGCTTGAACTCCGACAGCAGACGCAGCCCTGGGAGCGTCACTTGCTCTCACCTTAGCTTTCTGCAGCTTGTTTTAGGGCTTTCACTATTTAAAGTTGCATTTGGTAAACATTTCATGGTTTATTTTGTAATATAGGCTATATCCCTGTAGTGAATGAATAAAGATGAGAGTGAGTGGAGAGGATCTTAGTTCACACCTGCACACCTGTGCTGGTACTTCAGTATCTGGATCTCACTTTGGTACAAAAGAGACAAGAAAAACATTTTGGTCCCTGAGCCACGGAAGCATGGACGCGGGAGGTTTCACACCAATCCCCAGGAGGTAGCGGCTGCCACCTGAGTGCTGGCAGCTGGTGGGCTCGGGTTGGTGTGGGTGAGCACAGCCACTGTGCCCGCCTGCCTGCTGTGGCAGTGTGCTCTGCCTGTCCTGCCTGGCCAGAGCTTTATCCGTGCCTTCTTCAGAGCAAGCAGCTGAGCTGGGACTTCTCGGTGCTTACGGGAGCACTGGTCCTTCCTGGGAGAGAAGGAGGGTTACTGGGACCTAAGGAGGAGAATTGGGTCCTCCTGGGACCCCCTGCCACTGAATAGTGCTGTCTGTACCCTGAGCTTAACAGAGCTGCAGGAACGCTTCGGAGATGCTCCTTCCCCACCGCAGAGGCTTGGTGAGCTTCTGTTGTACCTCTGAGAAACCCTCCTGGGCTTCCCACCAGCTGCTGCCCCGGGCCCCCCTCTGCCTGGGGCTGGGGCTGGTGGGGTGACACTTGCCACAGGACCTTGCAGGAGGGCACCGGTGCATGCATGAGGTGGTGCTGGGGTGACTATGGCCCAGCACAGAGGTGTGCTCGCTCTTCTGGCAAGGAACTGCAGCACGGCGCTAAGTCATGGCCAGGATAGGAACGGGAGGCAAGAAGCTTTTCTACTGTCAGTCACAAACTGGGTCCAAACCCGCCCTCAAGACCAGGCTCCAGACCACTCTGTGAACTGTGGGAACCTCTGTTGTCTCAGCTTAAGGCATGTGAGGGCTGAGCACGCCCAAAAGCAGCCCTTGGTTCCCCTTCCTGGGGAGCAGGGTTGCCAGCGGGCACACTGAGTAGCGGGCAGGCCAGAGGCCATGACAGTGAGCATGAGTAAAGTGCGGAGGTGCGTATTTTGGTACTGCCCTTCACCTGGCTGCTGTAACCATGGGCTGAGATAAGCACTCTCAGCCTCTGTGCAACTCACCAAGGTCTCCTCTGGGTTACTAGACTCTTGCCCTGTTGCTTTCCAGCTAAATTCTCTCTTAGGTGCTAAGAGGCTCAAAGCTAAGTAAAAAGAGCTGAATTTAGCCCTGTTGGGTGGATTTGCACGAAAACAATCCTCCGTCAGGCAGACAAGAAAATACTATGAGCACAGAGTCTCATCAGGGCAATACTTATTTTTGATTGACACCTTTTTTTTGATAGTTTTTGTGATGTCTCATGTTTGTTCTGATGTGCTGCAATGGGTGCTACTTGTACGGTCCTGAGTTCTACTTGGCGCCTACTTGGAAAATCAGCAATCTTTCTGTATGTGTGTCATGGAGCATTCAAATCTCGGATTTTTATGCTGCAGAGGGTGTTTCAGTTCTGGAAAATGAGCTGAGAGCGAGACCTAAGAAATAACAGGAAGTGTTTGGCTCTGGTGATACTTTCTGCAACCCTTCTTGGTTCTTCTTTCATAGGCACATCTACCAGTGAGTCAGACAAGATGTAGTGTTTTTCCCCATTCTTGTTAAGGGGAATGAGACGAGAGGGCTGACGTGCTGAGCTGTGCTCTGTAAGGACGCTGGCTTGCCCTCCCTGGTTTGGGAGACACGGCTTATGCTGCCTGGGAGTTAGCAGGGATTGGTTTTGCTTGGTGATGTGCTGTGGAGCCAGCACTGAAGGGATGGGAGGAAAGTGCAGCCCTGTGATCCAAGCAGGTCTGTAGTCGTGCTGTGGTCAGCGCTCGCCGGTTGTGCAGTCCGAGCAGGCACCCAAAAGAGCAATGGTTGATTGTATAGAAGATACAAAGCTTCCACCCCAGTCTTAATCCACTTGACATCAGCAGCACTTGCTGCCCAAACCTGGCCTTTCTAGTAAGGTATACAAGACCTGCGTGTATCTCAGCTGGGCATTAGCCAGTCCAGAGGGAGGCTCTCTTCCTTCTGGCACAGGCAGTGCTGGAGCCAGTTAGATAATTTCATTTCTAAAATAAAACCTTCAGTCTGTAAAAGGTCAAGGAGGAGACCATGGCTTGTTGAAACATCTTTCTTGGAATGCTTGCCAAAATGATGCCATGGGGGAAAAGACACCAATTTTGTCCTTATTCTGCAACAGATCTTCAGACTGTGATACAGAGACAAACCCCAGCTGGGACTGCATTGCCCACCAGCTCCCTTCTCCATTCTGGCAGACAGGGCATCACCTCTTCAGCCATGCCGAAACCTTGCAGAAGGCTTAAGAAATGCTGGGTTTGTGTTTCAAACTGTAGTCCTCCATGGGGTGTGCTACGTGTGATAGGCAGGCACAGAGCTCAGCTGGGCGAGCGAGGGGCTCCACCAACGCTCCTTGCAGGTGCCGGCTGTGCGGTGAGTGGGCTGGCATGGCTGTCGCCTTCTGATCCCCTCACTCTGGCCCAGAGGGACCGAGGGGCTTGTTCATGTGCTGCGAGTGATAAAGTTAAGAGGTCGGGCCTCAGACTTTTGGGTAAGATCAGTTTCTAGTAGCTATCAAGCTTGTGAACTAACCCTATCTCGTGCTGTGGGAAGAAAGATAAGAGTTAATTGAAGGAGAGCACAGTAAGAGGCCCTGTGGCAGTGAAGTGGCCTCCTGGCCTCCTCTCCCACGCTCATCTCGGAGGAGGGATGCCAAATCCAGCCGTCTCCTCACCCTCTCCCCCAACAGAGAGCTCCTTTCCTCCCTGCAGGTGGAAGTTTACGAAAGCGCCTTTTCCCATCCTTGCAGCTCGGCTGCTGCCTTGAGCCACAGATCAGCAGAGGCCGTGGGAGCGCTTCCCTCCCTCAGGGGTGCAGCTTCAGCCTTTATGGTTGCAGAGGGTCGCCAGAGCAGCTGCTCGAGGGGCCCCTGGTGCTCACCCCAAACTGAAATCCCCCTCTGCTCCACTGCTGGAGAGGGGGAGAGCTGCAGCTCTGTGGGCAGAGGTCACTGTCCCAGCACAGCTGGGGCTGATTTGCCATAGCTGGGCTCCAAGCACTGTCTGCCAAGAAGGATGCCACCCCTGACATGTCTGTCCTGAAAGGCCAGGAAGGAGTCAGTACCCTGACTGCCTGCCAGCTCCCCTTTGGAGGGAAGGATGGCAGCGAAAGTAAGAAACTGAGCAAAATTTCTCACCCTTTGTGGGTTCTCCTGGCAGGGCAAAGGCAAGCAACCCCAAGCCGGTGAGGATGCAAACCTACAGCCCCCTCGCCAGAATTTCTTCTCCTTGGCGAGGAGGAGGAGGGCAGGGACGAGCTGAGCTTGCCCAGGGAATAAGCCAGGGTCCATGCATGTAGCACGCTGGACAACAGGGCAGGCGGAGAGGGATGGGCAAGCACAGAAACGGTTGCTTGAGAAGATGACCTGGACGACTGGGGAGCAGGATTTGAGTCATGTAACTTTGTCATGCTTGCAGTCCTGGGCTGGGGCTTCTCTTTCCATGCAGAGCTCTCACCTCTGGGCAGGGGGCAAGCACTGCATGCCTTGCTGGGCCTCCTGCTTCCCCCTCCTTTTTCAATCCCAGGACCAGCTGCGTTGTGCTCACCTCCTGTGACGCTGCCCCAGGCAGCACTACTGCAGTGTTACTTTCTATTCTAGCTTTCCTTTCCTACAAAACACCCACTCTGGGCGGTTTATTTTTCCTCTTTGAATGATATCTCAGCACTCCACCTATGAACACATCAGCCTGAGGACACTGTGCCTACCGAGAGGGAGGAGAGGGGACTTCCAAGGTGCCCCTGTGGCTTCACAGCACGGTTCCTCTTCATCATGCCTGCCCCAGGAAGCCCTGCTCCAGGTCGTTTTGCTGTTGTCAGCTGTTGCCGTCGGGAACGATCCCTGGCTCTGAAAGGATCGAAGAGGGGTACACTTCTTTGCAGAGGAGGCAGGTATTGCTGTCGCCTGCCATGCGAGGTGCAGAGCTGCCGCTCTCTCCCTTACCCGAGTCTCGCCGGGCACATGGCGAGCCCTGTCCGCCCAGAGCCCATGGTGCCGGCCCGCCCTGCTCTCCCTCCTTCGGCATGTGCATCATCGGTGGCAGCTGGGGATTTGGTCAAAGCGCACGCGGAGGGAAGGAGAGGGCAAAAGCTAGGGTAGGCAAATGACTAAGGCGACATTTGATTCTGCCCACCTGGCTGTCAGCAGCACCGACCTCAATACGGTGCCCGTGCATTTGTTTTAGGTGTTATTGTTAGAGAGTTTCTGCCTCCGGTGCCTCTGAAACAGTTTTTGAGATAACAGGAAGAGATAACCCCACAACAGAGACGCTATCCGCATAGTAGTGCTCATTGGTTGCATTTCCCAGGCGCTTTCTCTGCCTACGTAACAGCAGCAGGCAAGCATTTCAGGCTGCTGCCTGCCCTCCCACACAAATACCCGCTTTCGCTTCCAGCCCTTCTGGGCGGCGTGGGGCAGGTGAGCGAGCGCCGTGCAAAGGCAGGGGGGTGCGAGCAGAGATGTGCATGGCACAGGCACTGCGGACAAACCGAGGGGAACAGCTCTGAAACAAAACTGTCTGCAGGCATCCCAGAACTGCATTTCTATGCTCACCGCTCCCTGGCTGAACACCAGGGGAATAGGGACAGGTGGTAAGGCTGGTGTATTAGGAGAACTAGCCCTTGAAGAGCCTCACGCTGAAATGTAATGCCTGCTGGGACCGCTGCTGTTAGCAGCCGGAGTCAGGCAACCCCCTCTTCCTCTGCTAAAGCCACGTGAGCTTTCCCATGAAGAATGAGAATGAAATGAAGGGGTGCTTGTTTGCCAACAACTTCTTACATTAAGGGTGCCCTGGTCTCCAGCTTTTCTTCCACAAAACATGCATGCACCTTGCTTGCTTCCACGATGGGCTCTTCCCAAAGCCTGCTTCTGTCCCTTCCCCATTTGGCTGGGTGCCCCAGAGCCCCCTGTGTTTGCTGGCAGGTTCACTGGAGGGCCTGGGATGTCCTGCTAGGCAGAAGCTCCCCGAGCTCCCTGCCCTGCAAAGGACCTCTGTGCCAGAGGCTGGGGGTTTGCCCTGCTCTGCTCTTACTCCTGACCTCTCATTTCACCCTGGTGGTGTGTCCCATCCCTTGGCGGCTCTCCCTGCCCTGAGCGCTATGCAGATGGCAAACCTGGGAGAGCGAGGGCAGTCTGTAGCCTTGGGATGCTACTTTTCATACTCCTGCTGGGGATGAGGTCCTGATTTCTCCTCTTGTCTGAGAAGGGAGTAATCGTGAGGTACTGATTTACACCAGCATCGCTGTTCTATTCCATTTCTACTTTCCTGGAGGTTTTACAGATGTTAAATGCACCACCTGAGGGAGCTGCGTCTCTGAGAATGACTGTGCAATGCTGGGCTGTATGAACGGCTGTACAGCCAACAAGGGCGACTGCAAGGCCTACATGCTGCAGGCACACCAGTCACTAGTAGCCAAAACTTCAATTTTAGTTAGCATCAATGTGATTTCAGTAGCCAGGGCCAGTGTGAGTGAATGGCAGAATGAGGATGTGGTTCCTGTTGCAGGGGAAGTGCCTGTATCTCAAACCCAAAACTCAACCAGCAAAATCTCCAAAACCCTTTTGCTGAACTTACAATTTCTATAGACTGTTTTTCTTTTAGCCATTTAAAAAAAGACAAGCTTAGTCAAAAGCTAGCCACTGCAAAAGAGGAACCAAGTAACATGAACTTTTTTAAAAAGCACTGACAGGAAGAAAACATGTCTGCACAGCAAGTGACGTGTAGGAGCCTTTAGGTCCTGTAGTGGAAATTAAATACTGAGTGTTGGAGGAGTTGCTGGGAATCCAAGGTCTTCCAAAGGAAAGTCTGTTTAATAAGGAAAACGAGATGGAAATGAATGGTGTCCCCACCCTCTTTCTCTATCAGACATCTCACCTTGCCTAGGAATTCAGGCCACACATGGGCTGCCTAGTCTCACACTGCTGAGAACAGCCAATACGTCCCTGGCTATTGCTGCCAAAGTATCTCTTATCAGGCTCATTCTTGTCCATCCCACCCCTCTTCCTTGGCATCCCTGTACCACAGGGAAGGCTTGCCCGGGGTATCTTCTAGGGAAAAGAGGCTGGATACGTCCATCTCTGCATGTCAAATGTTACCTGCAGTAGACCTCTCTGTTGATGTCAGGAACATCACATCAGGAAAGTTGGGTCAGCTTTAGGAAAAACCACCAAACTGCAGTTCTGAAGAGCCACAGATGGTGCCAGGGTTAGAGAGGATGTCGACAAGTGAGGTGAGGCATTTCAAAACGGCAACTATGGAAGAAGTAGCTGTGAATCTCCTTTCTCTCAAAGCATCTGTGCTAGAGAAGGGCATCTGTGACAGAGCACCTGAGGCAAGTGCAGGCGTGATGTCTTATCTAGAGATGAAAAACTGCACCACTACCGGTGGGCACCTAAGCAGCTGTCTCAACTGACTCAACATGTGTACGCACATGTTAAGCAGCGAGAACTGTTAGTCCTCTCCCTCTCCTGAAGTTTTGAAGGACACGTGCTTCTGAAGCCCTAATAAGAAATAGTCCAGAAGAATGGTTTACAGGCCTGGATTGATCAGAAGGGAAGCAAAAGCTCTGCTTCTCCAAGGTATAAAAAGAAGATGCTGCATCCTTTTGAAGAAAAAATGCTGTAGGAAGGTGGGATGAAAGAAATGACACAGATGATACCTCTCTGTGGGACAGGGGGGACTTGTGTGCATGAAGCACGGGAATTTTGTGCTATGCCTGTTTTACACCCAGAGCTGGCCCTTTCCAGTGGTCCTAGGCTAAAGTCTCTACCTTGGGTGGTCTCCAGCATGGCTGGAGGAGGGGACACAAAGCTGACCCATGCTCAAGGGGCAGCTAGCCTATTGCTGCTCAGGGAGCTGATGCCTGCTCGGTCTCGCTGGAGGAGAAGGGGAATTTGTGGGCTGGCCATACAATGATGACAACAGTTTAGGGATGCTTTATTTAAGTGCAGCACCTATTAGGCAGCTTCTGGTGCACACCTCCAGGCAGGGAAGGCAGTTTACAGCACAGCTCTACCTAGCAGCTCCTGTATGAAGCCTCGTCCTGTGGGATTTGGCCCGAGTGCTTCGTTCAGCAGTGCTGTCAGCTGTCTCCAGGGACAAGAAGTGGAGGCAGCAGGTGCCCTGTCTGCGGCAGCCTGCCTGCTGCTGGTGTGAGCGCGGGGTGCAGAAGAACATGTTGGTGCTGTCATCTAGTGGGACAACATGAGCATGGCCTGGCCATGGCTCTTTGCCCTTCTTCCCCTGCCTTTTACTCCTCCCTTGGGCTAATTTACATCCTGACTAATAGGCTTGGGAGTATTTGGGGGCCATAAAGCTTTTCCCTAGAATAGGCAGTGGGAAAGCTGTTATTGTTACAGCCTTCATACACAGTTTTTATCAGGCTTGTGTATCGCAGGCTAGGCTTAAAGGGAGCTCATCCAAATGCATGAACTCAGCTGGCCCTCACGTACCTTCCCCCAGTAGAGTGTATTTTGTGCCTGGGAAAGAGCTCAGCCCAATGCACAAATAGAATAATGGTCAAGTGCCCATCTAATTTGGATCTTGTTTTGCACCCAAGGAAATCTGAACGATCAAGGCTAGAGACATCTCTTAAACACTTGATTTCTGTGATTTGTATTCAAAACACAACATCAGTCGCTACTTTCTGTTGGTAAGCTCTGCTACGATCAGGTTCAAGTTTTGGTTCCTCTTGCAGCTGCTCAGACATGTTCTGCCACTTACACAGCACGTGGCAAACCTCCCTGTCGGCTGCCCCAGACTTTCACAGAGGGTACGCTGAGATGACTTGTCCTCCGGAAGACAAAAGCCAATGTCAGAGAGAGCGTTTGGGATGTGTTCAAGGCTGAGCGGCAACGGAAGGGCAGAGGTGGGAGTAGGGCCTTGCAGCTCATCTTATGTCTTTCCCGGCCTCTAATGGCTTCATCCCGTAAGCGCCTCCTCGTTCTTCTCACAGCAGAGGGAATGCTGGAAAATCTGATGCTGCTAATTCTGGTGGAGGAACTGGAATGCAAACCACAGCCTGAGCAGCGGGCAACAGGGAACCGAAAGCAGTCTCCCAAATGAGAAGCACTGGCGTGTTTTTGTTTTTAAAGATGCAGGGATTTCTTAACCGTATTCTAAATAGAACTGGAGAACAGCCCAGGTTGGAAAGGACCTCAGAGATCATCTGGTCCAACCTTTGGTGGCAAAGGGAGCCTAGATGAGATTATCTGGCACCCTGACCAGTCGCGTCTTGAAAAGCCCCAGCAATGGGGACTCCGTCAGGTCCCTGGGGAGGCTGTGTCAGTGATTGCTTGCTCTCACTGTAAAAAATGTATTTCTTATATCAAGATGAAACCTCTCCCAGTGCAATTTGTACCCATTGCCCCTTGTCCTCTTCATGTGGCTCCTTGTGGTTTAGGTTGAAATCCTTCATCTTTCTATCTCTGAAACACTTCTGTTCTTGCGTGACGGAGGGTGATCTTTCGTGTCCTGAAGGAAATACAGTTATGAAGGGATGTGTCTCTGTTGGTCCCCATTCATGCTGTCCTTCTCTACCCTTCCTTCCTACCCTTCTCCTAGTCTTTTTCAGGAAGCACATGAACTGACAGGTTACATCTGCTTAAGTACAGTAAGTGTTCGGTTGCTAAAGGACTCGTAGTTTAATTTCTCTTATTCTCTTCTGCTGTGAAAAGCACTCCCTGCCCCCTCGTTAACTGTTCCAGCTCACAGGGCCAGCTACGGCGGCTGCAGAAGCTCGGCGGTGCAAGGCTGATGCTGAGTAGAGGAAGGTCCTGGTGGGTCTCCCTTTCCACACATGGGGATGATATGGGGGGGGGGGGGTCAGGGGGAAGAAAAAAAAAAAGCCCCAAACACATTTGCTGATAGAAGCGTGGTTTTGGCGAAAGCTTCCGAACCGTGACTGCGCTGTGCCAAAGAGGGCAGCCGGGACCCAGCCAGAACAGCGCGCCGGGGCCCCGAGGGCCCCACCGGCCCTTGGGGGGGCCCGGGGCCGCCCCGCTGCCCCCGCCGAGCCGCCTCCCTGCCCGTCCGCCTGCGGGCGGAGCGGGCGCCCGCCGCGGCTCCTGATCCGGGGAGAAACCCCGGCAAGGCCAGAAGAGGGCACCTGAAAACAACTGTTTTGGGCAGGGTTGTGGCTGCTGTTGGGCTCTTCCCTCTCTTTTTTTTTTTTTCCCCTCGCCTTCTCTCCCCCCCCCCCCCCCCCCCTCCTTTGCGCAAACCCTGAGAGCCGTTTTCATCTTCCTGGGAATTTGCTGCTTTGTGGGATGAAAGGAGAGCACAAAGCCCCGCTCGGTGTGCGGGCAGCAGCGGGCTGCGCCTCTCCCGCCTGCATCCAGCCACCGCTCCCCTCCCCTCCCGCCCCAAATTCTCGTCCCCTCTCCACACCGTGCCCATGCCCGCGCCCGGCAATGTGCTCATCTGCAAAACACACGGGCACATGCAAGTATATTGTAACCACACAGCAATTCTGGGACCAAAACCAGATCTGGTTTGTTTATTTTTTTTTCCTGAAAAGCTCCCTGAAACATGCAGATTTCAGCAAAGCAGCACCTGTGTTCAAACCACAGTGGGGCTTGGAGGAAGGGAAAAAACACCCCACCTCAGCAAGCAAGAATGTCAAGCTCAAAGCAGTGCAGGGCTTGGCTGTCTTTTTGAGACGCCGCTACACGCTGGCCCTCTTTGTGCTAATACTGGTTGAACGTTGCTCCTTGAAAAGCCTGCTTTTCCAAAGGCTGAAAACATTAAGCCAGAGATTTTGTACATCAGACCAAATCAAAGGTGCCAGGCCTGAGAAACGTACAGAGCTCAGCTGTGCTGAGGGGTAGCTAGGTGCAACACCAGTATCAGCCAGATTATAAAGCTCCTGGGGTTTGTTTGGAGTGAATTTTGATGCATTCGGTCACAGCGCAGCATCCCTGCCACGCTTCCCTTCTGGGAGCGTGAGCATCCCGTGGTCTTTCCCTGTCTCACATGTACAGATATGCACTTTTTTCACCCCCAGCCCCCAAACATGCACTTTTTTCCTTCTTGCTTCTCATGGGTACTTGCAGATTCAAGCATGAAATCTCTACAAACAAATGCTTTTTGCATGCTCTGCTGTGTGGCTTTGCTGTATACGCTTATGCCCTAATTGCATCACTTCCCTGCAACTCCCTTCCTCAGGTGAGCGCCTTGCTCTCTCAGTCAGTGCATGCACACAATAAACATTTCATGCTCTATAGCCGTGCCCAGATAACCCACATGTAACTCACACTTACGTGTACATCTCCACTTTTTAAGCAGAGACATTGACTGCTCTGTAATAAATTCATACTACAAACTGTGTGTATATATACAGGCACCTTTTCCACATAGTCCATAGAACTCCAAGGATAAATGTACCCATTTTCTTTGCACAGACACACATGCCCACACTTACTTTCCTTTCTCCGGAACAGACAAGCCTTTGTTGTTAGGCTGTCTCTGCTCCTCTGGTCTTTCTTTCCCCCCTTGTTTCTGACTCTGTTTTCCCTAATGCCTGTCTCTCCTGCTTGTTCAGGCTGTCAACTAAGCTGTGAGGTGCTGCAGATGAGCTGCTTGAAATCGTGCTTGTCCAGGGCTTTTTCCTGGGGTGATGTGCGGCTTGTTAAAACGGGCTCCGTGTGTGCTCTCTCAGTGAATCCCCCCCTACCCCATTTTAAGGGTCCAAAATGCAGCATTTTGATGAAACATTTTCCCCTGGTGCGACGCTCTGTGCTGCAAGGGCGAGGGACTGGGCTCCTTCTCGGGAGGTGCAGTATCTCTTCCATTGCTGTTGCAATAGCAAAAACCCTGACAACCGCTCTCGCAAACACCCTGTTCTTGCCAGGACAGGCCGGGTGGCCGTATCCAGCCTGCCTAGGCTCGCCCACGCACCTCGGCCCTGGGCGATGTGCTGCCGCCCCGTTCGTTTGATGGCTGGGTTGCTCATATGCCGGAGCTGAGGGAGCAGCAGAAAGCTGGGGTGCAACAAGTGGCAGGGGTGAGCGATGTGAGCTCTCAGGCAGCCAGGAGGGGTTTCAGGGTGGCTTGCTGCCGTCAGCAAAGGTTTGCAGCTTTTGGGAGAGCACAGCTTGTGGTAGGGGGTGCCGATTGCTAGAGTAGGGGCAGGTGGCCAGGCTGTGCCGCACTGCAGCATCAGGGAAGGGGAGGTGGTGAAGGTCTCCCCTCACCCCCATGCTGAGCACTCAGCACTGCTCTTAAGCCATTCCTGGGGAAGCTTTCGTGCACTTTGCTGCTGCCTGGTCTGCCCAGAGCTCTCAAGACACAGCCTTGCTGGGGCTTTTGTAAGTAGTGGGCTGCCCCTGCCATGGGCTGCCAGCCTCTGCAGTGGGGCAGGGCCCATGCCCTAGGGAATGGGCTTCAGCCCCAGCCAGATTTCAGGTGCTTTCCCAGCTGTGTTCTGCATTTAAATAACAGCTTCCTGCTGCTCAGGGTGAGTGACCTCAGGCTGGGAGATTGGGGCTGTAAGGAAGTGCAGGGGTGATACTGAGAGGTACGTGTTGGCTCTGTGGGATTTGCCTGGTGCAAAAACAGCTTCTGGATTTGCGTACCTGAATGCTAGCAGTGTCCTGTCCCAGGGCTAAGATGATACCCAGCAAACGGAGCTGTGCTAAGTGTCTATCCCTCTTCTCTGTCTACGTTGACCCCAAATGCATCCATGTGTTGTGGGAGGCTCTGCTGAAGCAGGATGAATGGGTGCGAACTCAGCTGAAAGGGATGTGGTGTGGTGCAGTGTGGTGTGGGAGGGAGCCCTGCATTTGAGGATGCCTCTGACTCCACTGGGGAAGGCATGGCCAGGCTCTGTGGTGCCCCTGGGGGTGGTAGCACCTTGCTCTAAACAACTTTGGGGCCTTGAGAGTGACATGCTGGCAGACCCTTGGATGAAATACATTCAAAGACATCTCACTGAGAAGCTGGCCTCCACTAGCTTGGCCTGGCAGCGCTGTGCCAGCAGCCCCCTTGATGCTGAACCAATTTTCCTCCTCTGCTGGTCTTAGTCTCCTGTCTCTCTCACTGGGGTTAGTGTCCTAAACTGGTCACGTGCTCTTCACTTTTTTGCCCTTTCTTATTTATTCTTTTGTATTCAGAACAGACATGAGCGTGAAGCAACGTTCAGCAGCTCTGCTGCCTGTCTGCATGGTCGTGTCAGGACAGCTTACCTCCTCAGAGCAGTGACACCGGCACTACTTCCACTCACTTCCCTCTTTTCCTCCCTTCATCACAACCTTGTGGTGAGTCACAACAGTTATATTTATGTCTAACAGAGCCAGGTTTTGTGTAAGTTGTTTTATTTTTCTGTGAGCTCTCTCATCTGCTCAAGTCAGGGGATTGCAGGTGGTGCTGCCATGGTGGGGAGCATCTCCAGCTCATTTTGCTCCACTGCTCCATTTACTTCTTGCACAGGGTTCCCAGCCAAACCAAAGACAGGAGCCAAATGTATCTTGTGTAGAGCAATGGCTCCAGCTCCCCATCCCCAGCGGCTCACTGACCTGGAGACCTCTGGGCATAAAGAAAGCGCAGTGTTAGTGGAAAATTGGTACAGCCTCCAGAATGTCCTTAGGAAACATGTGAGCCAGGATGGAGCCAGCTGTTCTGAGTGGGAAGGTGAGAGGTTAGCCCAGAAGACACAGAGGAGAAAGGCAAGCCAGAGCTGGAGCATGTTATTTGTCTTGTGGCTGAGAAGATGAGTGGCTTGGGCTGGATGTGGGTGAATGGCACTCAGCCACGTTTTGAGGAGTGACCTCCAAGGCAAGCTGAAAGAGCCATACGTGTCAGCTCTTGTGAACAGGATGTTGGAAACCCCAGAGCCCCGGGCAGCTGATAGTGCAGTATATTTCTATTTGTAACCATTGGCTCGGTCTTTGCACAAGCTTACTGTCGCCTGCAGTCTGATCTTCACAGTGAAAGGCACAAACCCAGTAAGAGGGCAGTTGCACATGCTGCTGATGCACAGCTCCTCCCTTTGTTTCTGGACTGACTTTGTGTGATACATAAGCATCCAGACTACCCAAGGAGATAAAATCTCCCTTGAATCCTGAGGAGGTGATTCAGGTTGAAAACGTTATTTCAAAGATAATCTATGTTCTGGGGTCTGGGCTGGATGTGGCTACAGATACTGTGAAATGCGTGCGTTAAGCAGGGTGATTCGTTGGTGCTAATGGGGAGGCCACAGCTTTTTAGCCTCCTTATGAAATCCAGTTGGGCTCTGAATGTGTGTGTGTGGGTAATCTGGACTCACACACTGAAAGCCCTCCCTCATACCACTGCCATGGCTGCGAGACTCAAAGCAGAGGGTGAGGCAGCATCCTCTTTGTGAAGTGAGTTGAAATGGTCCAGTTTTCCTTCAGAAGTTTCTGGGTGACCAGCCATGTTAACACAGCTGCAGCTGCGTCTCCACAGGGATGTTGTTTTTTCAAGCTGAAACCAAGAACAATTCCCTCAAAGATGCACTGAGGATAAAAGTGATTATTCTGGAAGGAGCAGTGTTGTCACTTGAGTGGTGCTTTGGCTCAAACCTCTTCCCTCAAAATTGGAGAACTGTAGGATCAAAGCTTAATTTAGGCAGGAAGGGACCCCCCTGGAAGCCATCCAGTCCAAGCCCCAATGAACCCCCAAATGAAGCAGGTAGACTGTGAGGCATCGTTGTGTTGCTGAATAGAGAAACTTTGGAAATAAATCTTGATTTATTGGGATTCAGCGGTACTTTTCTGGTAATGTGAGAAGGGTCAGAGGTTTGGCTTGGCTGTGGATCGCATCCAGGCTCTTGGATGCCCACGTCACCCTCCAGAAGGGTGGTGGTGCTCATCCAAGCACAATCCCTCGCTTCGTCATGGAAAACACTGCTGCTTTTGCTATTCCCTGCTGTATCTGGCTGGGACCGCGTGCTCTGTGCCCGTCATTGTGGTTGTGCTCTCCTTGCTTCGGTTGGGTAAATAATTGCCTCTTTCCCCCTCTGCAGTGACTATATGTCAGTGCACAGAGGGAAGCACAAGGGCTGCATCGCATGCTGCTTTGACCCCCTGGTGAAAGGATGGTAGGAACATGGTGTGTGGGGCAGGCATGTGTGGACCCAGAGGCAGAGCAGCTGGGAGGAGGCCACCTTTGATGTCCCACAGCTTCACGGGGGTGGTGGTTTTGCCTTGCTGCTGCTGCTCCTTTCTCCTGATGGTGTCCTACACATCTCTCCTCCCGCCCTTTTGCAGCCAGAGGAAGAAAGGAAGGTGCTTAGAAACCGCCTCTTTAAAAAACAAATGTTCCTGCTAGCTAGAAGCAGTCATGCTCCATCGTACCCTTGGTAGGAGGTGTATCTTGTCGCATAGAAGGTTAATGTGTCTGGCGTTTCTTCTCTCTGCATCTCTGAGCACGTGCTCTCGGGGGCCCAAACCCTTCCCCAGACCTCCCAGGTTTGCATGAGTTTGCAACTGTGCTTCCTGCTACTGGTTGGTCTGGACGTACGAAGGGAACAAATGTTGGATGTTATTTAGCACTTCAGTCAGGTCATGCTGCAGCCAGGAAGCACAATGGTTCATAATGGAGAACATATGGGATCTCACACAAACACCCTCACTCGCTCCGTCCTTGTTTCCCTGCCTGTAAAATGGAAATAATAATTCAGTACCTCAAAGAAGAGTTGTAGGGCTTGCTTAACAAATCAAGATTTGCACAATGCTCGCAGCCCTTCATCCAGAAGGGGCGGCAGGAGGGTGTTGTGTTTTTAACTGCAGGAGCATTGCCAGTCTGTCTGCTTCCCTTGCAGCCGATGGGAAGGAGATGCTGGGTGGCCTGTTTGAGGGACAAGCTATGGTGCGTGGGGCGCTCAGTGTGCTCGGTGGCCCCTGACCACATGGGGACCTCTGGGGGTCCCACTAAACCGGATGGGGACATAGCAGCAGAGTGACCTGCCCGTGTCCACCTGTGCGATGGCCACCCCGCAGCCCTTGTGGCGACAGTACCTGAGGCGCGATCAGTCCCACTTGGGGGGGTGTTGGATGGTTTCTCCGGCCCTGTTGTGCCTGTAGCCATCTGGGTCTGTTTCTCACTGCTTGCATGGAAAACTGGTACCCTTGCATGCAACCATCCTTGCATACATGTGCTTTACATCAAATGCTGACTCCAAGAGCAGTAGCATTGAAAAAAGTCCCCACAGATAAGAATATTTCCCCAGATAGTAACATAAAGTAAAAGTCAAGGGACTATTTAAAAAAAAAGCAGGAGCTGGAGGAGGAAAAAGTAAGGTGAGGCTTTTTATTTTGCCTTCAAGGAAAGCAGTACTTACCTTTATCTTAGAGCTGTTTTTAAAAAATCATTTTCCTTTTCCATACTGACCTTTCTGAAGCAGATTAAAGGAACAGCCTTTAGAGACAAGAGCTGGGTAAGGCAGAAACCTCTCCTCTTCCTCCTCCTCCAGGGCACCGTGTTCTCGCTCCCTCCATCCCTTGCTCTTGGCGTTGGTTTCTAGAGGAGGAGGAGGACATCGGCTCCGTTCTGTTTCCTGATTGACAGGCTCCGACACACACACGCACACACACATGTTGGTTGATATTTTCTTGGTCTGTTTTCTCCTGCTGAGCCCAACACACTGATATGACAAGCTTGAAGCTCAAGACCTTTCAAGAGCAAAAGTCTGGGCTCCCATAACACAGGAGGTCCTCTCCAGTCTTCTGTGGCAGGGGTTGTAAGAAGTCCTCCTGGTGCCCAAAGCCACTGGAGAAGCAGGGTGGCTGAGCTGCACTGTGACCAGTGGTGTTTGCATTTGGTCAGGGCGACACTGTGTCTCCCAACATTTCAGTATGGCCTGAAAACTTGGAAGTGTAAGCACACAGCACAAAGAAATTGTCCCCAGGACCCCAGCTGCTGCTACCTGGCCAGGGAAAGCAAATGGCTGGGAGAGCTCCTGGGGCTGACAGTGCCAAAGAGGGTCCCTGGCAGCTCCCCGCAAGGCAGGGACAGGGCTGGCACCGCTGCTGGGCCAGGGATTCATCCTGGCAATCCTGCGTGGTAGCTGGTGAAAATCTATCAAAGCTGAGATGCACTGAGCAAACCAACTCACCGGTAAATGAAGTGGCATTTTTCCAGAGAAATTTTCGCTCAGCAGAAACTGTGCGGCTGCATCTGATATGGACTCTGTAAATGGCCATTAGCCTGTTGCGGATGAGAGCAATATAATTGAATTTAAGGAAAAGGTTTAGGAGGGAATAAACTTTTTCTTTTGCATAGTTTCCCAGAAACCCTTTTGGTTTTTTTCTCCAGTTAATAGCTGAAAATGTCAATAGGTTGCAGTTAATATGTGGAGACAAAAATAAGAACCAAGGCAGGGCAAATGAGAAGGAAAACTAGGAATGTCCATCTTCACTAGAGCTGGGCGTATGTAGCAATAAACGTTCACAAAATGTGCTTGTGAATAAAACATGCAGACTGTCTTCCTTAGCGATTGTGACCCATTTTATTCCCAAACACTCTGTTGAAAAAAAATTCTCTACCCACAAAGATGTTCACGAAAGCAAGCTATCTTTTAGAGTAATGTGAATAAATATAATTGAATGCTCAGGCTGGCGTTATTCTCAAAGCCTTTTTGAAGAGCCCTATCAGTTGCATAATAGGCTCGTGGAACAATTCGGCATGATTGCGAATAACTCGCAAGGAGGAGAGGACGTTTCTCCCGTCTATGAAGCATGGCACCTAGCTAGAAGCGATACAGGATGACTTTCATGACCAATGGCATAATGTAAACAGTGAGTGAGGAGTAGGATATTTTCAGCAAAAGGGTCCCAACTAAGCCATATGTTAAAATGCCTTCACGCAAACTGCTTGTCACAGCCATCCGAAAAGCAATCCCGTCTGTAAGTAGACAGGCTGCTGGCTGATAATTCAGGGACAGATAACAGGGCTGCATTTGTCGGAGGATTTATCTGCAGTGAGCAATTTGATCAGCTTTAATCATATGTGACAGCAATATGAAGTGTAAAGTTGTGGTCAATCAGTTAGAATTAATCCCTCCATCAATGTCACCGACCCGAAGATCAGGGCGAGCTGGTGTTATTTTCTTGCTTAGCCCATCGCCAAGAGGAACGGCTCTCCCTGCCTGCAGGTATCCCCACCTTTCCTGCACTGGCCTACATTCCTCTTCGTGAGCCTTCCCTGCCGACAGTAGCAAAGGCAGAGAGGGAAATAAGCTATCGGTTCACACAGAGTCCATTCGCCTCTGGCTGTCGCAAAGTCCTCTCCAGTGGGTTTTTCATTTTTTTCCATGCGTAGCAGTGAGTTGCATTTTGTACGCCCAGAACACCTGGGCTTTCCCGGCGTCTCCCGGATGGCTATTACACATTAAACTGTAATTGCACCATCAGGGAGTTTTCCTTTCTGATGCTCTGCCAACATGTTCCCTTTAAAAAAATTATATCTATGGAGGTTAGCAGCTTGGGCAGGAAACAATCCAGACAAATGCAGGCTGCCCCATCTTCGGGCCAATTAATCTGAAACAGATATCCAGTGAGTGTGATAGTGGAAATGCTGAACGAGATCTGTGGGGAGTGGACGGCAATTTAGCTGGCCTGTAAACTTGCAATTCAGATGCTGGCAGCAGCACTGGGTGATTATGGGCTACAGAGAGGGCAGAGGAGGACTCTGCTGCAGTGGGCAAGGGGTGATGTGTCTGTGGGGCAGCACCTAAACACTGTGCGCTTCAGGCATCCCAGGGCCAGCTCCATCTCGACAAACTGCTAGTCTTTTCTAGAGGAAAAGGCCAGCAAAGCTGCTAGGTTAGATTAGCATTCTGGTGGAAATAACCAGTTGGTAAAGCGCAGAAGGCTGCGTTGCTCAGACCCCCGCCCAGGAAACAGTCTTCCGTGCAGCGCAGCATGGGCTAAAGGGCTTCCCCACGCAGGGGACGGATCTTGGTAATGCAGAGAGCATCCGTGGAAAATTCAGAACGGCACTTTTTGGGCAGAAGCCCTTGCAGAAAGCTGGGCGGCTGCCTGGATGGGGCGGTGTGGACTGCAGCAGAGCCCACGGGTAGGGAAGTTGTGAGCGCCTCGTTCCTCCACTCTGGAAACTCAGCAGAGTCTGCTGCAACTGGCAATTCCTGGCAACCCCCTGGCAGGACAATAAATTAAGAAAACATGAACTAACTTAAAACATGGCAAAGTGAAGAGGAAAAGCCGTGTATTTCATTTTCTTTATTCCATCTATGAGGATTTGAGCCTTTCTGGCTTAGAAAGGAATGAAAAATTGTTCCAAATGCTTCATTTTGACAGTACTGAAATGAAACCTTTTGGCTGCCTGAAGAGTTTGTTGGTCACTCCTTTTTTGTTCTTTATATGAACAGCTGTGCAGGCTGTGATGAGCCCACAAAGATTTTGGTGCCATCAGATCTGAATCTATGTTGGAAAAAGCATTACCAGTTGTATTCGGGTTCAGCATCAGCCCGTCACCAGTGGAAAAGGGGGGGCCTTGGGATGGGGGCATGGCTTCCTCCAAGGAGTGCCATGAAGTCTGTGATAAGATTAGTAGTAATCTGATGAACATTAACTGATGGGGGAGGAACGTGTCTAGGAAAAGTTTGATAGTGAGGTCTAAAAGTAAGAAGCAGATTACCCTGAAATAATGAATGCCTTTGCACTACAAATTGATTTGGAAAAAGAAAGGAGTTTTCACTCATTTTCTCTCTCTCCTGTTTGATTTGTAGTTATAATGCAAATAACACAATATCTATAAACGCTTCCTCAGAAGCTCTTCTTCCATTCCTGACCCTACCTTAGAAAAAACCCTCAAAGCAACAGAAAACCTTAGACAATAACATTCAGAAATGGGTAGCATGCAATGCTTTTATATAGATTTTAGTCTTGCTAGTTGTGCTATTTAAGAATGAATTGGATGCAGCAGGGAGGTCAGCAAGAGCTGTTGCTAATAGCCACTCTCTTTCAAGATACATATAAAAAACCCCAAACACATTCCCTTTGTGAAATATATAGCTGAAATGATAGGAGCTGCTATCCAAATTGCAAGCGGTACAAAAGGTGGGTCAGGTATTTGAGCTACGGGAGGAGAGGTGTGACCAGAGACGAGAGTAACTGAGTGTAAGCACAGGAGGCCAGTGCGGAGCGAGGGAGGGAGCTGTATCATTTTGTGCAGAAAAGCCACAAAAATATCACAGAAGCAGATAAAGGAGGATGTAAGCAAACATCAAAGAAGGGCTTGTAGCACCACTTTAGAGAGTTTTAGGGGAAACGAGCCTGAAACAGTGAATGGGAAATCTCTTCTTTGTTTCCCTTCTGTGTTTAGGAAAACAGGCTTTACCGTTGCTTGCATCCTCAGTCCTTCTTCCAAGGAGAAAGATGTCCCCTGCGAGCGGCTCGCGGCGTGCCCTGCTGCAGGACAGGCAGACTGCGAGGGCACGGCAGCGGCGGGGTGCTGAGGGGCAGCCGGGGCACTTGTTTTCTCTCTAACGCTCTGCTCCCCAGTTGCTCAAAATGTTCATCTTTCAAGCAATGGTCGCTATTCCAGCCTGGGGCTGTGCGGAAAGGTTGCCTTCTCTGGAAAATGTGAAGACATGTTGTTCAACCGATTATTAGGAAGAAAGCAGGGATGTTCTTAGCAGCCTTTTGGCCAAAACCCGGGAGAATGAAAGGCTGAAATTAGTCAGGGAAGCAACCTCTGCTACGAAGAGCTCTTTCAGCTTATGCCTGCAAAGTTGGCTTTCTTTTGAGCACATTTTGATTGCTTTAAAGTCATGTACTGTGCGTGCACGGTACTTTTTTGTGTGACTAAGCTCTAAAAGTGAGCAGCTGAACAAGGCTTTGCAGTCTGCATGAGTGGCTGATTTCCCTGTACAGTGGCAAGTCTGGTTAAACGTATCGCGGGCTGTGCAAAATGCGTGCAGAGCCCCGGTCTGACCCCCTCCTTGCAAAGCTTGGAGAGGGGCAGAAGACCCTGTACTGTGGCTCCTTGGTGCTTGTTAGAGGCAAAGAGCATGCTGCTGGGATGGCTGGCAGGACAAGCAGAAATGGGGGTGAGGCCGGAGGGGAGCGGCAAGAAACAAACCCGTCCTGCTCCTGGGCTTTACACAGAGGTGTGCCGGTGTGTGGAGTGGAGGTGGCTGCCCTGCCGGTGACCCCCAAGAGCCAGGGTGGGCTGCTTCACCACTGTGGACCACTTAACTGCTGTCTCCCTCCATAGCCCACTGCTTCCTCCGCTGTGGGAAGGGGAGCAGCATCCTCAGAGGGCTGGGTAGCAGCTCGAGACCTTCAGGAGCTCAGTTTGGAGGCCCCTGTCATGCGCTGCAGTCCTGGTCTGGCTGGAGAACAGGACTGGTAACAGGAGCTGGTGGTGCCGTGTCTGGCATCCCGTGGGATGGGAAGCTTGGTCTGAACCAAAGGGGCCATTTAGCGTTGTGCATTATTGAGTGCTTTGCAACGCGGAGGAGCCGAGTGAGCCAGCTGAGGTTCGGCAACCTGCGCTTCCCTTTTAGAAACACTGACTGACTCGGGGCCAAAACACCCCTCCAGCTCAGCAAAGCTGCACTGTGCAGGCTGGAGCCCCCCACAGTGAGGTGGGGACGTGGGGGGCAACGGGAGGCAATGCCGGGGGTCTTGCTGGTGGCGGGCTGGGCAGTGGGAGTGAAGGAGATGGGGATGCGCTCTCCCTCCAGGGCTGGGGAAAGCAGGCTGGGCAGTGAGCTGTGAGCCCGCTGCTGGTGCTTAATATTTATTAATGACTTGAAAAAGTGGGGGAAGCAGCGAAGCAGCAAGTTTTGCAGACGGCATGAAATTATTTAGGTTGGAGAAGACTGTGCAGGCACCCATCGGGACTTACCCAAGGTAGGCAAAGGGGCAGGCGAACCTCGCTGTTGACAAACACGTTGGAGAAGGCTGCCTCCGCGCCGCCGCCGCCTCGCGGGGTTCTCAACTGAATGCAGCCGGCTGGGTGACGGCGGGGGGAGGCTGGGTGTCACCGCACACAGTTCAGTGGGAACATCTGCTCAGTCTGCAGCAGCCGTCTCAAAAGAGAACAAGATGGCTGGCTATATAAAGAACAGGATAAAAAAAAACCATGCTGAAAATACCACCTTTCTGCTGTCTAAGCAGAGCAGGTGAATTATGGGCTGGAGTCATCCTCTCGTTGCATGAGTAATGTAGATGAGGAACGAGGAGCAAAAATGGGCAAAGAAAATGGGCAGAGAAACTGAAAATAGCACCTGTCTTTTTCCCACTTGTATGAGGGGGGTTGTGGTGAGGTGTTTGAAAAATAAAGACAAATCGGTTTATGCTCCTAAATAAGCCACAATCAAGGAGACATCCGTTGACACTGATGGACAGAATGGCTAATGTGGGCAAAGGGATGGACACTTTTAAGCAGTGCATCATCAGCCTGGGGGATGAGATGGTGCAAGATGCATCGTGCATGCCAAGAGTCCAGCGTGATTCAGGGTAGGACTGGACGTGCAGGTGAATCACAGACATTCATGTTTTGTGTCAGGGTTAGGAGTTGGCATGGCAGGTACCGGCATGCAGCTCTTAAGAGTTGCCCTTGAGGCTCCCTGCAGCTTTTCCCTGAGGCATGCTAGTGGCCACAGCACGAAGGTGATGCTGAGCTGGGAGGGCAGGTGAGTGGCCCCCCCAGCAGGACGAGGCCATCAGCCAGCACGTGGGAGCCATCACCACCTCTGACTTCTTCACAAAAGAGGACTGAGGTGGTGGGCTGTGTCACCAACATAGCTGGGGGAAAGAGGCAGAGAAGATTGGGGTTTTCATCAAAACACCTGCTAATCCTTGCCTCTCCACCTACCCGTCGGCATCTCTTTGCGTGGGGCTTTCGCTGCCTGGTGCAGACGGCTGCTGGATAAACGCAGCGTGCAAGGGTTGGGCCTTGGCAGCTAATGGAGAAAAACGTGAGTTGGAAATAACTTGTCTCAGAGATGCATATATTCGTAACACTGAAAAGGAGCTGTTTATCACCTAGGATCTTAAAGCAGTGGGGCTGTAAACAACATTTGGTCCCTTGCACAGGTCTTTTTCACTCCTCCAGAGCAAGGCAAGGGGAGTCATCGCTCAACACACGCGCTCGCTGCACCACTTCGTAAAATTCTTCTCGAGTGGTTAAATCACTCAAGCAAGACAAGCCTTCGCCTCTGATATGGCTAGGAAATGTGACCTAGTTAAGCCCAGCCGTTTTTGAGCGCGATGAAATGGAAGCGACTTGCGCTGGCTGAAATTTGACACCAGAAATAGGGCGTTTGCGGCTCTCCCGGCCAGCGGAGCCACCGAGCCCGCCGTGTGCGCGCGGGTACGCAAGGCAGCACGCCGCCGCAGCAGCCCCGTCCCAACCCTCCTTACCTGCTGCCGCCCTGATGGGCGCCAGGCACCCCTACAGCCCCGGCCAGCCCCGCTCTGTGCCTCACTCCCCTCCATGAAATCCAATTAAAGGGTGACATGAATTTTGGAGTCACTGCTAAGGGCTGGGAAACGTCTGTGCATGGGGGAAAAAAAAGGCCTGTCTGCTGGTGCCAGAGCAGCAGAGAACTGGCTCTGGTCTCATTTTAAGCCCAGCCCCACTGAAAAGCTGCTGTCACGGCTGCAAGGGAGCTATAAACGTACCATGCAATAACGTTATCGCTTTGATGGATGCTGTAAAGGCTTTGAATGCCTTTTTTTTTTTCTCTTTTACACTGTGGCCTTGTACCTTGCAGCCTCCCTTGCTGTAATGTGTGAGTTTCTTTTCTAACTCAAATCCTGCTCCCTCCTCTCTCCCTATCTCTCTTAATGGGCAGAATACCTTTGTTTGCTGCCCCTTTCCTGGCAGGGAAAATAAATGCTCTACCATTTGAGGAAAAAAAGCCTTTCTCCTCTCCTCTTGCTGCTCCCAGGACAAGCTGCTCCCACCTCCAACGCTGATTAGTGCAGAGGTGACCAGAAAGGAGCTCTAGTGCAGGCTGCTCAAGTGCCTGGAGCTCTTCTCTCAGAGAGGGACTGGCCTCGTGGGGACTGCGGGCTCCTCGTGCCTCTGGAGGAGAAAGAAACTTCTTGGTGCTGAAAGTCATTGGTTTTGGCATTTTCTTCCTCAGAAATAGTTTCCTTTTTGACAGTGTTACGCTTGGGGCAGTCCACTCGAATGCACTGCTGATGTCTTGGACCCTCCATGGGGCTGGCATGAGAGCTTGGGAGTGCACCACAGTGATGTGACCTCAATTTGCCATTTTAGGAGTGCTGTGCAAATGGTTGGACTGGCTGATGCAATGGATCCTTTCCCAGAAGGATCCCCTCCATCCTCCCTTCTCAGCAGCTTTCCTCCATCCCTCCCTCCCTCCCCAGTGCTTTCCCCCTGCGTGCCCTCAGGCTGTGGAGCTCACTGCTGCCAGTTAGGATGGAGGCCAAAAGCACAGAGGGGTTTGCAAAGCAATTAGGTTCAGAGGAGAAAAGGTCCCTGAAGGCCGTTAAAGTTGCAGGCACAGCCCCTGGCTGGAGGAGTTGCCGTGGTCTGCCAGAGGCTGGGAGGGTCCTCTGGGGAAAGTCACACTCTACGCCTCTCCTGGCCTTTCTGCACTTTTTCCTTAAATGTCTGCTCCTGGCCACTGCTTCAGACAGCGTACCAAGCTGGTTGCCCACCAGTCTGGTGAAGCGTGGTCATTCTTGAGTCCTGCTCTCCTGCAGTTTTCTGATTTTGTTCACCCTCCTTCTGTGTCTCCGGTTGTTTCCCTGCTAGGATGACTTCTTTCCCACTCTGCACTGGCCCTGTTCTTGCCTTACACGATTTGGTTCAACGTTCAGCCCTTGCTTGGCTTCAGCGGTGGGTGACTCATTCTCTGCGCCTTGCCTCGGTCCCACCTCTTGGCTGTCTCTTGGACATCTGCTCTGCGCTGCATCATTCAAATGTAGCCTGCCTGAAAACGAAGCCCTGCTCTGTGCCCCGACACAGCCTCTTTACAGCAAAAACCTGCCTTCCCTGGAGAGCTGAGGCTTCTCCAAGGGCACAGTGGGCTCCTCAGAGGATAGCATCAACAACAAGGCATTGGTGCAGTTGTCTCCTCTTATCCTCAACCTAAAGGCAACTTTAACTGTCTCCCAATCAGCCTGGAGTCACAAGAGCAGCAGAGGGATGGAGCACCACAGGCTCCTGCTGTTCTCATTGGGCTATCCCTGGGTACTCAGTCACGGAGATTTTCAAGGTTTGTTGGGTGCAAGGAGCCATGCTTGCCTGCATTGCTGCCCCGTGGCTCCCTCCCTGCTCCTGCACCCATGTCCTGAAAATGCCTTGCTCAGCGCGCTCTGCCTGCCTCTCTCTTCATCGCCTGCCTTGCTGCAGGGAGGCACAACTTCTCTGATGAATTCCCTTCTCATGGGAGGAGAGGGAGGGAGGGAGCTGCTTTGCACTACCTGAGGCCCTGCTGAGAAGAAGGGCTGCCCCATCCCTGTTTGTTTCATAAACCAGGTCCCCTGGAGACCCGAGTTCCTCAGGGGCACCAAGCACAGGGAGCTCACTGCAGGAGGATGCGTTTGCACCTGTAAGGATGGAGTAAGAATATAATTTCTTTTAGTCTTACTTCCAAGTTTGCTACCATGTAGGGCTGTAAGTAAGCTGGTAAGATGTAGCTGGTCAGCAAGGGTATGAAATCTAACAAAGTAGAAGGCTGAGTTTCAGGCCACTATCATTAGACTAGACAAAACTTGATGAATGTATTTTCTTTCTTCGCTCCTCTCTTTAAATGAATTCAGACCAGGCCAATGTTTCCTTCTTGGTGAGGGATTTCTGAGGTTCTGACTCCATGGAAAGTTTGACTGGTGTGGGTGCGCGGCCAATTTTCGAAGACGGCATTTGTTGAGGGTTTGTTCAGTGCTTGGAGTATAAAACTGAACTAAACATATACATTCAGTTGCTGTGCTAAGAGTAAGGGCTTTATGTGTGTACTGTCCAAACACACAGGAAGGACTCTGCTGCTGTGAACCCAAACTAACTGGCCAAATTAAATACAAAGATATGCACTTAAGAAACTCCCATGCAGATTTGCAGTTGAATAACATCTGTGCTGGGAAGAGAGAAAACCCAGGTGCATTTCCAAGTGAAGACTTCCACAGCTTCTTAATGTCAACAATAATAAGTCATTTTATAGGGGCTTTTCACCTTGAAGCGTCTCCAAATGCTTTGTAGATCTGTGTGTATATGTGATCATTTGCCTAGCAATGAAGGGGAGGCTCTGGGGTGGGATGCAGCAGCCATTCTGTGTTTATCTACAGTGCCCTTGGGCACCTTCTCCTCCTTTCAGAGCCCTGCAGTGCACACACAGTGTTGTTAGCTCTCTCTAACTTCCTCCTCCAACCTCCTTCCCCTGCATTTCTCTAGGCTTTCTCCATATGGCTCCTTGCATCCCTTGCTCCTGCTTTTGCCCTTCTGTGTTGCGTTTCTTGTGCCTGGACAGCCCTCCCTGCTCTGGCCTGTGCATGCACTATTCCTCCTCCTTGGCAGTCCTCTGCAAAAACCGTCCTCCTGAAGCACTCCCCCCTTCCTTCCTCTCCTCCACACTCCTCCGCGCGCTCGAACTCTTAACTTTCAGTTGAATTTGCATGCCATGCCTGTTTCAGCTTGCATGCTGCCTGGGACAGCAAAGATGTTTTATCTGCAGTGACAAATTGCTGCATAAAGTTACAGTGCTACATGAAAAGAACAACCACCCTAACAGTATTGCAACCTGACGGCTGTGATATGCCAGGGAGAAGGTTAAAGAAAACAAAGGTCAGTGCTGATATATTAAGGTCTGAAAGCAAAGGAACATACTTAAAAGGTTTCCTTATCTAATGCTTTGCATCTAGACACTTTCTGCGATCATCTGTTGATTCCCAGAGTCTCCTGTTATAGGCAGAGGAAGGACAAACTTCCTTGCACCTCAGGGGTGGCCAGAGCATACTGATCTTCAGAGCCATCTAGCTAATCTCCATGGGGCTGAGGCTGAGGTTCCCAGCTTTCAATTATACCAATGTCTCAAGTGAGGACTCCAATGCCATGTGCCTAACTTCACCCAGCCCCTGCCACCTGATCCTCTTTATCCTCCTTTATCCTTTATCCTTTATCCTGATAAAACCTCCTGGAAGGCAATCCCAGAAATGCACTTCTTGGACGACTTCTAATTTCCAGCTGAAATGTATTCCTGGCAAATTTGTAGGCACTTGTTCTTGTGCCAGCGCTGCCCTTTCACTCAAATAGCTCTTCTCTCTTCCTGGTACTTCCCTCCGGGGTATTTGTAAGCAACAAATATATCTCTTCCCAGCCTGCATTTTGCTAGACTCAAGAAACCAAGCTCATTTAGTCTCTTCTTGTAGAAGAAAGCTCTCTCCTCCCCTGGTCATCCTAAGAGACAAAGGCGCAGAAAAGGCAATTTTAAATTAATTCATCTTTTATATGGCCATACAATATTCTGTACTTCTGCAATGGCATTAAAATCTTGCTAGTTCTATTAGAAATCCCTCATCTGACATGTCTTAGGTTCACATTTGTCTTTCTCACATCTGCATGCTATTGCCAGCTTACAGTCATTTGATCGGCTAGTGCGCTCAGGTCTTTCTCCTCCTCTGTCACTTCCAACTGATGAGCTCCCAGCTGGTAGCAGAAATTCTCGTTATTACTCCCTCAGGGCACGACCTCGCATTTTGTACTATTAAATTTGATTCCATCTCTATTGCTTCTGTCCCTTTTTCATAGGAAAACTGCTCTGATTAGTCACCGTATAATGCCTTAGAGACCTAAAGACATATTCACTATATTTTTATTTTTAGAAACTGTTTGCTGTTTCAGTATTTTCACTCAGTGAATGATGCCGATGTCTCTCTGTATTACCACATCTTTCTAACAGAAACTCCAGGCTGATGTGGAGAAGGGCAGGGGAAAATTGCCTCCCAGATGAAATATATGGCAAGAACAGGTATATTTCCAAACTGTTTCAAGGAAATAATTTTTTAAGTTATTTGTCACTCTGCTGCACAAAATGATCAGACACACTGTCCAATCAACAGCAAACCAGAAATGTACAGGTATGAAAATGTTCTGTTTTACCTAACTATTTTTTCCAAAGTGATCCACCGTTGCTGTGAGTGAATTTACTGCATCTCGCTGCTGGGACGCAGCTCTCGTCTGCAGAGCTGTCACAGTAATGGCTCCCAGCACTTTGGTTTTTAACCATTAAAACTATTTTTATGATGTTCAAAGTACTTCAGAAACAACTGTCTTTATTGCTTAATTGTTGCACTCAATTACTGTGGCAGTGGGCAGCTTATGAAGATCTGCAATAGTGATGAGAATTAATTTATTCTAACCTCTTTTTCTCAATTACAAATAATGCTATATGGAGATGGTTTTACCCAGAGAAGGTCTGATGCAATTCAAAACAACCCCCATGTCCTTAAGATGCTGTAGCAGCTCTGAAGAGTGTCTGACACTGCTGGCGCTTTGTAAGGAGACACCTTTGCGTGCTGAGGAAAATTGCCACCGCAAGAGCTATTTTATGGAAAAATGTATCTCAGGAAACAGCTGGGGAGAGGTGCGCACAACAGTACTGCAGAATTTTATTTCCCGTGTCTAAATTGTCTGGTATACGTTTGTGAGGTGTTTCATAGGGCTGTGAGCTCTTTACTGGCTTTGTAGGTGTTTGAGCAGCACCTAAAGCAATGGGACGTCCTGCCCGGAGGGGAGGTCTGCAAAGTCCATCTCTGCACATGAGTGTCGAGGTTGCTTTAGCTGCTTGTAAACCAGAAAAGGCTGATGCATGTAGTGAGCTATAGTACTGACATGGTATTAAAATCAAAGTGTTTTCAATTTCTTCTCACTTCTGCAAATGGGGCATATCCCAGAGGCACATGACAATTTGCCGTGGTGGTCTTCAGATGGACAAAATCCGGTTCTCATGAAAGAACGAAATTTTCTTTCCATGCTGTATTCTGCATATGCTCTGAGGATCCCCTCTGTGTTGGGATGCCATGGGGATGGGGTGCCTGAGGGGAGGATGCTCACTCTGTGCCCGTGATACGGGCGTTGGTGGCACCTCAAGGCCCTGCTCAAAGCATCAGAGGGGCAGGATTTCTGTGCACCCTTTTAAGCTGTGCATCATGGTTTTTTGCTGGCAAAGACTGTATTTCTTGCCTTATCCAGACACACTAACGAGGCACCCGTGACATCTGACAGGGCCTACCTACCGAGATGTGAAAGAAAATAGCAGAGGGAGAGGGAAGGCGAAGCATCGTTTTGGAAGCACGAAAACTTCTGAAACATTAATCTGGTGAATAACTCCCTGCCAACAGAATTTCACTAAACCACTGATCCGAATCATGTTGCAGATGGCATCGTCTTCCAAAGCGTTAGCAAAACGCAGGGCTCAACCTTCAGTGGCCATGCATCACTATTTCTGATCCAGCACAACAACACGCCTGTAAAAGGCAGAGCTTGTAATAACTGCAGCTCAGGAAAAAAACCCAAACCTGTTTGAAAACTGAATAGCTGGCTTGCAGAAGGAGAATTGCCCATTTTGCTCAGTGCAGCAGTGAAGATGGGCTCATAGGATAAAGAGCACCACATGCTCTGATAGACTGTGAGATCCGCTTTGATGCCTTTTTATAAGTGTAAAAAATCCTGACTGGCATTTCTGAGTGGAAGGCGAAGGTGCTAGGCTTGATAAAGCAGGACCAGTCATGACACAAGTGGAAGGAGGAGGAAGAGATTGCATGTCAGCTGGGAGCCTCCATTTATGTTATTTCATGGCTGCAGGAAGAATTTAAGCTTGAAACATTGTTTTAAATACTAAAACCAGTGCGACCTGATGCCAGGATGGATAAATGGTAGTACTCTTGGGCATGTGATCTCTGGTACCAGAAGCTACATCTGTATTATCTCAGCCTAAGGTCTTTTTGGCACCTGAATTTAATTGCCCATCCTGGCCATGTCTCAGCTTTTCAGTAAGAAGAGATTAATGGTGCTCACCTCCCTGCACTTGATTTCCATGCAGGAGGACACGCTGGCTCCAGGTGAGATCTGTGGTTGCTCTGAGTGGGTGTTCATCCGCATGGCCAGCACCCTGAGGAGAGCCATGGCGTGTGCATGTCTGAGGCACTCTCCAGGCAGCTCTAAAATATGAGCACCTCTCCTGGGGGCCTGGGGTCTGGCAGCCTGATCTCAGCTGGAGTTTCACAGGAAGCAGAGCTGAGATTTCCATCACCCTGGCTTCCCAAGGAGGGACAGGCCTCCCAAGGATGCCGGTACCTGTCTGCTAGGCTTTACCCTGGCATATGGCCCCGAGCTACCACTGAGAATTATTTACAAAAGATGGCCAGCTTCTGTTAGACATCTTTTGTGCACACACCCTGGCACAACAATGCTAAAAGAACAATGCTAAGGATCGCGAAAGCAAGCCCTCCACAAACAGGAAGGCAATGGAGGAGAGCCAGAATAATCGTTGCCTTGTGCAATCTTATTTTGGGCTCTATGAGTGTTTAACTCGCCTGCTATTTTAGCCCCTGGAGCCCTGCCTCTCTTAGTGCACAGACTGCAGCTGCGGAGGGACTGAACAGCAACACATGAGGAAGGAGAAGGCTATTGCCAGTTGATCCATACTTCTTCTGTTGGAGAAGCTGGAAGGCGTGTAGTCACTGAGGCGGAGGCTGAAGGAAGAGACTGTCTCATTGGCAAGACACCAGAGTGCTGTCCCAGAGAGCTGGACTTTCTCTGCCTCTGCTGCCACGTGCCTGTGGGATATCACGGACATCACTTCAACCAGGCATTTGCAGGTATTCACTGCCTCTGTGTGCTCTTGTTTCCCAGTGCCCGTCTTGAAATCCTAGGGGTGCTGATCTCCGCAGTGATGGAGCTCAGTGAGAGCCCCGCTCTGAACCTTGAAGGCTATGCTAACGTGCTGGTCCCTGCGTAGGCAGACCCTAGGCAGCTCAAAGAGGGTATCAGAAATGACTGCCTCTTCCCATCAGGTGGTGAGCTGGTGATAATAAATGCAGGAGTTGCTGTAAGCACTTCAGCATTATAATGGTGTTATAGAAGGACATAAGAGGAAATTAATAGGGCCAGAGTAACCGGATTTGAATAGCATGTAGTACAAAAGGCTGAGGAATCCATCAGCCCGAGGCAAGACCTCTCACAGAAGATGTCAACCCAGCCAGTTAAAGTCAGGAAGCGTTAGAAGAAACTGAATATAATGCCAACCTGCATAATAGACACTGCTACCACCTATCATGGTAATGAGATTTCATAAAGAAAAGCCCATCTCGGTGGTTTCCAGAAGGATTTCCTTTAGCAGACAGCTGGGCACCTGGCCTGATTAAACACAGATACAAGTTTGAGCAACTGGAACAGCCTATCGCGTTTTACTGTACCCGGGCAGTTCTAGCTAAAAAAGATGCAGCACAGGACATGTTAGCAGTCCTTCATGGGAATGGGCGCCCTACTCAGTCCCCAAGGGTGGGAATAGCATCTGGCAGCCTCTGCCATGAGACAGCAAGAGAAAGGATACATAGATTTGCTGTCACCCCGTCCCGCAGGCTGATGGAGAGAAGCGGGACAATGACACTTTCTCTTGGTTAGAAGGCAGGAGCTGCCACAGTGCTTCCTCCGTACTGGAGGAGGACCTGAAAGCAGGATTCGGCCATGTGTGTCTCCACACTTGGCTCTGCACGCAGTACAGCTGCGATGCTTCATGACTGCCAGAGCCGCAGGCACAGCCCCATCCCTCCCAGCAATACGTTGGTGAGGTTCTTGTACCTCTTCACTGGTTTGAAAAATCAGCTGCTGCCAGTCTCAGTTAAGGCACTGCCAGCTGGAGTTGGGGCTACGCTTGTGATTTTGATCTGCGATTGCCTGGTGACTTGTCAAAAACAGTAAGAGTCATCAGGGAAAGAGCTGGAGTGAAACTTTGCAGACACTGGGCTTCTAGGCAGGGAGCTCCTCAGACCTCTTTTCCCGCCACAGAAAGATTTTGTTTGACTTGCAGAGAGATCTGGGTCCCGGTTCCCTTCCTCAGGACCGCGCTGCCTCCCTGACAAATAATGTCACATCTCAGCAAAAGAGTGGCTCCTAGCACCAAGCTTTTTGAAATGTCCTACTTTACAGCCAGGGCTCAAGCAACAGTGAGACAATCTAGTGAAAAGAAGGAGACAGTGCAATTAAGTGAAGGGATGCCAAAGGCAGGGAAGGTTTAGACTTCTCTCCTTGTGAATCTTTATAAAGCTGGGACTGAGGCAAGGCCATGATTCCTTAAATTACCCAACACCTGGAAGCCACTGGCAGGCTCACAGCACAGACAAAATTCATGTTTCTGTTACTGGTATTATTACCATCATCAGTCCTTCTAACCAAGCAATGATAGAGAAATGCATCATCCTAGGAACAGTGTCCACCCTCCATTTCTACACACATATGGCTTTAATTACACTCAAAGGATCTAATGACAAATTGGGGCCTAGTCAGTATGCTTTGAAGTCAACAAAGATTCCTGTTGACTTGAGTGGGCATTGGCTGAGGACCACAAGCTGCAGGAGGAAGACTGAATCGCTGTGATCCCATACAGGACTCTATTAAGGGATGGCTTTGCCTCCATGAGAAGATCATTGGCAGAACTGAGAGCCCATGGCTGCCAAAATCAGGAGCATGGATTTATCAAAAACCTTGTGCTGCAGTGTTCCCATTCACTTCTGATCTGTAGAGGAGTTGCATGCTGGTCCATAACTCTCACCCACACACCATCCTGTCGCATCCCTAGGGAGTCATCCTTCTAGGACTACTGTTCTCCTAGTTGTAAAATGGGACCAAGTCATCAGCTCAGGCACCAGCTCAGAATCTGACCTTTTTTCTTTTTTTCCTCCCTTCATCTGAAGAAATGGCAATCCACACTAATTTTTAAAACTGGCAAAGCTATCAAATCAGATTCAATTAGACTCTTTCCAGCCCTTGCACATGCCTGAAATAAAGCTTCTGTTATTGGAGTTTAGCTGACGATGCTTTTGTGCAAGAAAGGAAAGGCTCCAGTTAGTTTTTCTGTAACCGAAGCCATATGGAATTGAAACTTGTTGACTCAATAATGAAACATGTCTGTGTCACAGAGCAGTTTTGATTCCAAGACATACAATGGACTGTTTGCAAAGTCACGTTGCTGGTTAAAACTACATTTTTTAAAATCGACAAATAATTTAGGGACTAAGCTGCTTAGGAGGATATGGTCTAGCTGATTGCCTGAGAAAGTTTTAAAAAAATCCCCAAACCAGCCTGAGGTTCTCTGTTGACTCGCTTTCATAATACATTTAACTACACTGTGGCAAATGCTTGCCAGCCATTTAGGCAAGTTGCTTAAGACACGTCAAGAGACATGAAGAGTAAAAATTATTTCAACCTCCTAATTTCCCATCCATCCTTCCCAACACATGCATGGTAGCTGCGCTGAGAAGCAGGTGAGTTGCTAATGCAGATTAAGTTGTCCTTTGAGGAGCTATTGCAATTAATCCACCCAGTAACCGCTGAACAAAGAAATATTTCTGTGACACATCAGTATTTCCAGATTTGGAAAGGACTTGACAAATGCCTAACTGAGCTTGCACAGCAAGTGAACTGTGGTGGGGAAAAGCATGGAATATCTAAGGGGGTAAATAACCTACTTGCTCAACGGTATCATTTATTTTATTTTATTTAGGTGCTTGACAGTGAAGGAGGAGGTTGGAGGACGTCAGAGGTGCTTCAGCAAAATTTGCTGGTGACTAGAAGTTTCTTCACTTTCATGTAGCATGTCGGAAGCCACCTGAAGTCCATCTATATTACAATATGAGGTATTCCTCCTCGTTTTGGTTCTTGGCCTCAGTGTCACATGGCTTTGTAATGCAAATGTAAAGTAGCATTTTGGGGAACTCAAAAAGCTTTGGTAATTCTTTTCAAAAAGCTGAGCTTTTCTGAATTTCCTTTCTTGGTAGTGCTGGGCTAGGTCTCCCCTGAGAATATCGCGTTTCATAATCTCTTGGTTCCTACTGGCCCTGGGTATAAGACAAACATAAGACCCCCGCGCTTTCCGAGCAGGAGGAGCACGACGCGGTGGTGGACTCCGGGTGGGCAGCTCGGGTTTCCTCCTCAGGGACTGTGGGAGCAGATGCTTGGAGCTCCATTTTTTTCCTGGGTTTTCTTTCTTTCCTTTCTGATTCTGTGTTGGGTAATTAAGGAGTGAAAGGTTGCCTTAAGTGCAGCCTTGGGAATCATATTTTACTGCAGACATTGTTCCCTGTTATCAGTTATTGTATAGGGCCTAAAAATCCAATGCACATATGATCCTTTCTCGGAAAGGTTTGGTATTGAAACACATTAACCATGGAGGCAGATAAGAAGATACCTACGAATATGGTGCACTGTGGCACTGTAAATGGAGGTAACTTGAGCCAGCGTGCACTGGGAAGAGGCAGGCACTGGTGGCAAATCACTCGAATCCCAGTTTGGTGCCTCCAGCGCAAAATCTGAGTAAATTCCCTTGAGTAGCAAGGGAATGGAAATGCCACAGGGGACAAAATTGTTACTAACCAAAATAGCTGACATCATCTGCAGTTGTACGGGAACCTGCCTGTCGGTAGGGGTATATATCAATTTCCTGGTGTGGATTTTCCATGGTAATTCATCACTCTGGCAAAAATAAAAACCCCAACAAAACCCAAACAAATGAAGTGAAAAAACAAAAGAGCGCAATGTCTCATAATAAGCTCTCTCTGTTGTGGCAGCAGCTGCAGTTTCTCCTCTCAGATTTCTTTTCTGTTATTACTCAGAAAGAATCAGCAGCTGCTTAGGAAATATTCCAGAAAGATTCATTGAGAAGTTCCTGGTTGTTTTTCACATACTAATCTGACAGAAGTAATGTCTTCAAGGAAGGGACTGGCTCTCCTGTTTTTCATCTGCTCCTCATAAATTAGTGGCTTCTGATAATGCGGTTATCTAAAAGGAAACAACAGCAGGAAGAATCCAGAAATAACAGGTCCAGGTGATGGGAGACAAGTACATTTTTTTATGTCACAGAGGGGGTGTGGGAATCGCTTAGGTTATTTTAATGATCGGGTTTGCATCTCTTTACTGCTTTCCAAGTGGGTGTATCTGGAGGCAACACCCATAAGAGGGATCATTTGGAAGAGACACAACACAGGCTCCTCTAAAAGTAGCATACCTTCAGGACATATTAACTCTGGAGTTATTTCGGTGCTGTCATTGTGCTCTGTGATGTAGGACTGGAGCGCGCTGCCATCAGGGTCTGGCCGGGGAAGCTGTCGGGGTGGAGCTCAGTGGGACGGTCCAGACCAGTGCCTCTGAACAGGCACTCCTATTGCTAAACTTCACTATTCTTTCTTGCGTGCCTTCTTTTAACTGAAATGCCCGCTCGACAAGAGCATGTCTTCCCATGATGAGGATGCCTAACGAGAGTCAGAGCTGATGCCTGATCTGAGTCAGGAAGCTGGTAACCGGTGGTTGTTAAACAGGTCGGGGGGTAGAGGTGAGTCATCGTGCCAAGGCTCAGAGTTCCCCCAAACCGTGGCTGGAAGCTGTCACCCTGAGCCTTTCCCCTGCCATTGGCCCCTGGTTGTAAAATGAATCACATTCCCATTTCCAGGTCTCTGGCGCATGAGGGCACAATTCAAGCGTCACCTTTTGAATGATGTTTGCCCATCATTCAACATCAAAGCCTGTTTGCCCTTCCCTTGTCCTTCTGTGTCTGTCCTTCAGCCCCTCCTCTGAGCACATTCCGGGCAAAATCCAAAGCTCCTGTTGGCATCCAGAAGTGAAGACACGAGTCTTCACAGAGCCAATATGGAGCCGCCAAAGGTCTCAAGACCATGAATCTTGCTTCATGGAGAATTAAATGCAAAAGCTGCTTCTTCCTCTTCTGCTGTCACTAGTGGGTAGGGGAAAATAAAAATTAAACCTGGGTAAAAGCAATTTGGATCTGTGATGTCCAGTGCTGTAAAACGCTGTCCACTGAAGTACACAAGCTCTCAGGAATATGGAAGAGATAATTGGAGGTTAATAGAGCTTTTACTGCTGGCTGCCTGGCCAATTATTTCTATGGAAAAATCCTGACTCTTTCCCTTTATTGGAGTGAGTTCATGATCGTCTGTATAAAAGAAAGCTGTATTCTGAGAACACATACGCATTTGCATACGGATGGTGTTCTCTTGCAAATTATTTGAATAAAAATAAAAGAAGAATGAAAACAGGAGTTTTCACTCAAGGGAAAAGTTAATGAACTCACTTCTCTTTCTTTCACTCCCTGATTAAATATTATGTTACCATTTTATCTTTGTGCATGAAGAGTAAAGCCCTATTCTGTATTTTGCCAGCTTCATTCATGAAGCTTTGTATTATTTTTACTGCAATAAAAAATTAAAAATGACTCTCTCCACATGAGAAGCAGAATGGAGAAGAGAAGAGCAGTAATTCCCTGCAGTAGGGAGGAAGGAGAAAGTGAAAGACGAGGCATCCTCTTTTGTTTGTTTGAATAGGCATGAGATGTGCTCCAACATGTGCTGACGGGAGCAGTCGGAGAAGACTGGCTACAAAAGCTCAACAAGAAATGCAGAAGGCATTACCTGCTATGTAAGATATCAGTGTGACCTTCCTTTCTGAAGGGTGTTTTTTCTTTAATGCTCATTATTTCTGAGAGCCCGTGGGCTCAGTAACAGATTGTACTGATGTTTTAAAGTTGACTGCTTGATCATTCTAATTCAGATCCTGTGGATTTTCAGTGTTGGTAGCTAAGTGGGTTTCAGTGGATTTTCAGTTAGACCAGCTGAGCACCACTGGACTTCTCGTTCTGCAGTGTTCAGGTAGCTCAGCTGAGCTGGTGTTCGTCACATGGGACACCACCTTCTTTTAGGTGGCAGCAGAAGCGTTGGCAACATGCAGATAAATAAGTCCAGATTCGTACGCCAGAATCATAGAATCATAGAATTGTTAAGGTTGGAAAAGACCCTTAGGATCATCAGGTCCAACCGTTAACCTACCACTGCCAAGTCCACCACTAAACCATGTCCTCAAGTACTGCATCTACCCGTCTTTTAAATACCTCCAGGGATGGGGACTCAACCACTTCCCTGGGCAACCTGTTCCAGTGCCTGACTACTCTTTCAGTAAAGTTGTTTTTGGTGATTCCAGAATTGGCTTGGCATTTTATTAACACATCAGAAGGCTATTGCCATGGGTTTGTCAGTCTGCGGATATATGAAATTTGCTAGGAGTCCCTGTCTGAGACAGCACCAGAAGACTAGCTCTGCTTGAAAGCCACTTCATGGGGAGTGCCCATCACCTGCTAAATATGGCTGGTTTTCAAATGTTCTTGAGAATGAACATTGTTGCTTTTAATCTAGAAACGGATGCAGGGTTTTAATAGAGGCTTAGTGCCTGAATGGCTTGCAGTCTTGTTCGATCGGCTGTTGAGATTTAAGCAGAGGCAATATGGAATCATGGAAGAGATATCCACGTGCAAACTTCATAAACCACAGTGTTTTCTGGGGGAAAAAAATGTAAATTCCAAGTAAGTGAGCATGAAAAACAAACAAACATGAGAAGGGGGAAAGGAGATTTAACATTTAGAAGTGCACCCCTCCATTCAGGCATTTAATCTGTGCTGCTGTTACTGGCCCATTGCTCTAGGTAGTAGGAGCAAGGCTTCTAGCTGCCAGTCAACCATTTTCTTTTTGATAATTATTCACATTGCTGTAGAAATGGAAATTATCTCTATTTTCTCACTTCCCAATTGAAAACTGTAATTGCAGCTGCTCCCTCCTCCTTGTTTGGAAGTTTTACATGCAGAGAGTCATCAGCCAGGCTTGCCTTAAATCAAATCTTCCCATGCAGCCTGGGTTATAATCTAGCGAGCACAGCAGCTGCCTAGTCTCGACAAGGAGAAAAGCGACACATTTCTCCAGCCACTGGCTAGGGAATTCCTGCTAAAAGAAAGGGGCTCTGCCTTGTCTGATGCCTTTATAAAAACGTAAAGGAGTCAGTTTCCTGAGGGCTTTCACAGATATTGCTAATCATCTTAAATTGAAACAGGGCTTCCAAAACCAGCATGTAAATCCCCGTAACACACCTTTGATTTCTGTCTCCAAGGCTACCCAGCTGCCCTGATCCTCCGTGACAGCTCTGGAAATGCCGTGATACATCCTTTTGCACTAGTCCTTCCTCACTCTTCAAGCCCCGTCGCTCTTGGGTTGTCTTGCTCGCAGGAGACACCGCTCCACAGCATTGCTGCCATGGTGGTGGGTGAAGAGCTGGTCTGAAAGCCCGTGGGAAGTCTGAGTGGTGGGGAATGCACAGGCTGTCATCCCTTCCACCAACGGAGAAATGTTGATTTCCTTGGGGATAGAAGAAAATAGCCAGAGCCCCCGTGCAGACCTGCCCTGCCTGGTTTTGCTCACTCATCTGTGCAAAGGCTGGATCGAAGGCCTCTTAAAAACAATGCTAATAGTACTTATTCATGCTGGTTATACCAAACCTTCTTATTTTGCTATAAGACATCCAATTCATGAATAATAGCAACTACTCCCCAGTCACAGAAGTTTATTTTGAGGGATGCAGTATATGTAGCCTTATTGGACATTTTCCAGTGACTTTATATGCAGACACTGCTTTCTCAGAGAGAGCCAAAATCTGCCCTCTTCTGAAGTCTCTTGGGTCTAAATTAGTGAGACTTTTATATGCCGTGATTTGAATCTGAATGTGTTTCCTTGCTTGCAGTCCCTGCGGTTGCAGAGTAGGCAAGGAGACTTTGTGCTGTAGTTTACCTTGTGATGTTTTTTTTCAGCTGTCCTGGTGAACTACATGATCAGCAGACACATTCCCTGTGTTGCCAATACAGGAGCACCTTCTAAAAGTGAACATCCTCAAGGATGCAAGATTCGCAAAGGCACAGGTGTATGGAGCAGTGTCCTAGCAGACTGCAGGAGCCCCCAGCTGATGGTTCATCTGAAGGTCTGGGGTGAGACACAGCTTCTCTGAGAAGTTAGCATCTTGAGTTGCTTCCCTGACTGTTATCCAAGACTCGGAGAAGAAGTGCTGGATGAGCTGGTGAGCCTTTTTTGCTGCAGATACCCCCAAAATGCTGCAGGGTCAAGAGCAAAGTGCCAAACTAGAAGCAATGAGGCCTTATGTAGACACTCAAGAATAACAAACCAACCAGTGGATTTGCAGACAGACTGTAACAGCTTGTTATCTGATGTCCCCTGGGCACAAACACTGAGTCATCTGCAGTTTTTGACCTGCTTTTTTTTCTCTGCTGGCTCAATAGCTAGTTAGCTGGTCATCCGATGTGAAAACAAAGCAGAGGGAAGAAGACAGCAAATTGCAATAGGCAGGAGATGCTGGACTATTAGGATGCCAAAAGGACTGGAAATAAAAGAAGTACACAGGTTGCTTTCTCTCCTTTATTATTTGTGCATCAAGATCTTGGAGTTTGTTTCTGGAACTCTGTTAAAAGCAGAGGTTTCAGTTTGCCAATTGTCATTGAACTTTTATGTTGGTTTTATTTTGCATGTATTTTGCATCTCTAATCTCTTTGCTTAGCACTGCAAGTTAGAAATGAACCTGAAAAACACACATTGAGCCTTCACTGACTTTCTGTGGTTTTTGTCTGAGAACACAAAGCTCTCTTCATATTATCTCCTCCAGTCCCACCAGGGGGAGGGAAGACCCCTGGAAGACTGACTTCTGGATCGCCCTTTGGACTGAGATCTCCGCTCCTTGGGATGCGGTGACTGCACTAGCTTTTATCATGCCTCTTTCCTGTTTCTAGGCTCTCATTAATAAAGAATGTGCCTGGATTGTCAGACAGGGTCATGATCACCAGCTCCAGCCTAATCTCTTAATTAACTCCTGTTAATGTAAATGCACTCAAAAAGATTCTTTTAGCCACAGTGTTCAAGAAATTAGAAGTCCTCTCTTGAAGAGACAGCATGTTTCTTCTTTCATGGTTCGGTATAGTGACAACACTATCTTGCTGTATGAGAAGGATTTGCCATATCCTATGGTGCTCCCTTCTTATCCCTGGATTACAGATTGTTTTAAATCAACTCAGGATAATAGGTGACAGCTCAGTGTATACTGTGTGTAGCATTTCAGTCTTGCATAGGCATAGACCTCCTAGCTTCTCGTTTCTGTAATTTCTGTGTCTAGCCTAAAGTCAAGGTTGGGTTATGCACCTTGTGTAGTAGAAGGTAACAATACATGAGGTACTGGGACCTGCCAGAGAAACGCGCTGTTACTGCTTCTGATTTAATCTGATTTTTCCTCATTGCATGGATGTGCTACTCATTGCAATCAAGGTCAGAAAAGGATTTGAGCCTGTTTCTGATGTGGGAAGACGGCAGTCCCACAGGTAAAAAACACAAAGAAGAGCTAAGCTCAGATTGACCTTAGTGAAAAAAAGCAAGTTCCCAAAATGGAGTGTAACTGGACTGTACCAAGAGAGTGAATTTGGAGCAGGGTGAGAATTGTACCTGCTCATGTTAGAAGTAGAGACTCTCTCCTCCCTCGTGACTTCAATTTTGCCTAGGAGAATCCATATAAAAACAAACAAATGCCAACAGAAATGTTTCTATTGTTTTCCTTCTCTGTTTCTAATGAAAACTGTTCCTTTAAAACAGAGCAATATCCTCCCCTATGATTTTTGCAGTCACAACGCAGAAAGAGAGAAAACCTGAAAGCAAAACTGACTCCTTTTGATTTTTCCTCGTTCAAGAGAGGAGACATGCCAGTGGGAAAGAGAAGAAAGATCATGCCGAGTAAATCTGGATTTTAAACTGCTTCTGATGATCAACAGCAATCATACAAATATTTATTTCCGGTTTTATAGTTTGTGTTTAAGCTGACAGCAGATCTTTAATTTGATATTCAGGCTTCCTTACATAAAAATATCTATCTTTTAGATCAGTTCTTTAATTATTCACTTCTGTAGGAGTTCAGACAGCAAGTTGTTGGGGGATAATTTTGTCATATACTGCCTTAGCACGTACTTTCTGTTCGCCTAATTCTTTGGTTGCTGATGCTCAATTTGGTACTAGAGATCAAATCCTGTTTGCACTGAAGTTGACAAGAAAATGTCCAATAGTTTGAATAGGGTGTTGATTTTACCCTTACCGTTCATGCCATAGTGGGAGCTGCCATAACATCTAACGCCAAATCTTTAATACCTATCTAGTGCTTTGAAGTGCAGCCCCTCATATTGGATAGTAAGCATTCACAATTTTAACCAAAAAGCGAGGGAGGGACTGCAGCCCTGCTGCTGGAAGTGCAAAAAGGAGGCATGAAGTAGGAGGATGTCTCATTTATTGCATAACAGGTTAGATAACTTTTTTGCATGTGGTTTGCTCATGTGGCGTCAGTGACATGGATGCGCAATCCACAGCCACGGAGAGGTCTCTGCAACCTGCCTGTTTCTTAGTTATTATGGCTCTAACCTGTAGAACATCATGCAGGCAAGCATCTAGAGGTATGCTGCTAAATCTATACGTATGCACAGAAATATGCATTATTATTAATGGTTGGACTTGATGATCTCAGAGGTCCTTTCCAACCGTAATGATTCTATGATTCTATGAAATACATGGGGTTTTCTCCTCATGTGTTTAGTGCTCAAAAATTCCATCAAATTCAACAAGAGCTCAGCATGTAACATAAAGCAGCTGTTTATGAGTGCTTAAGTAGTTAGGAACTAAACTTCAGGCAGCCAGATTTGAAAAATGTAGTCAGTCTTTAAATGATGTGCTCTATTGGAAGGAGTCTAGTCTAAAAATGCTCATGAAGTCTGAGAGTTTATGATGTAAAGAAACCTGTAGCACGCAGTGTGTGCTTCCTACTTTTCCTGGATTTCATTATGCCTTCCTGCCTCACAGAACAGCTGTAACATTAAACCCATTGAAATTTGTAAAGTGCTTAGAGATCCACTGAAGGGAGGCAGTAGAGGAGTAAAAGGTACTCAATTTTCAGTGCTATTATATCAGGCAAGGTAGTTTCCAGAGTGTCTTCATAATAAATGAGAATAAATAACTGCAAATGTAGAATCTGTTCTGTGCTCATTAATAGGTATCTTTTGGGCTGTGGTTGAAAATCTCTTTTAAGGAGAAGGTGAGTGTAGATTTGAAGATTTGAATTCATATTTCAATACCTTTCTTAGGGCCATGGCTTGAAGCATCAGGGTGTGCTTTACTAGTGCATGAACACTATCCAGGTCTACTGGAATTTGAATAATAGTGGCAAATAGTTTGTCTGACCATTTTCTCCTGTCAAATTTCCACTAGATTTTCAAATAAATCATTCACCAATATTTTTTCCTCATGATTTGGTTAGCTCAATAGCCAGCTGAACAATATTCATCAAATAAATTACTTACTTTTCCCCCATCAATCTGCAAATAATTTATTCACAAATACTTTTTATATGAGGCAGCCAGCTCTAGCCAGGACAAATCAAGGTAATTTCCTACTCTTTTGATCAAATGCCAGTAGGACTTTATCTTGGACAGCTCAATAGAGACAGGTTTTAATGCATAATACATAATGGGTAAGCTGAGTTTTTCACAGTTCTTTGTGAGCTCTCTGCTGTTGCCCATATTTCTGTTCAGCTACCGAGAGAGGAATGACAGGGGGGCATATATTTTCCATCCAGGTATGCTTGGAAGCAATTCACAAAACCAACCGTACAGCTTCGAGGGTGTAGGGCTCACGTCAGCCACAACCACGGTGGGGCAGCCCCTTGGCTGGAACATGCAAGCTGTTTAATAGAGCAAGGCGGAATTTAACAGGAGTTGAGGAGAGGAAATGAAGATGAGTATTGTGCCCGCTCCGAAATACAAAGGGAACCTAGAGGCAGAATGAAATCAAGCAATGTGGAATTTGGCCAGCATGCTAGGGATAACATCCCTAGCTCTTGAAAAAAGGGTCTTTAATGACCAGCCAAGACACGAGACGGCACATCCCCACGTAGATGTCTCCAGAACAACATTGGTGCTGTGGTTCCCTTTCCCCGGGGTTCTCATGCAAGCAGTTTGGAAGCCGCTGACAGTCCCCTTCCTGCCCTTCGTGGCTGGTGCATTGCTGACGGAGCAGTTGAGCGTGGCCTTATCTGCCTGTCTGCCTATCCCTCTCTTTTGTTGTGGAGAGCTTATGGCTGCCACACACCAGCAGCAAGGGGCCTCACGTAGGTAAGGCAATGGGACCAAAAGATTTCTCCCCTGCTTAAGGTTTGCAGCCAGCAATCTGCACTGCACATGAGCAGCACTTTTGCAACGCCTGCCACTAAACAGGGTGCTGGGTCCTTGTCAGAGTGGGTCCTTCTGCTGTTGGCTGGAGATGCATGGGACTTGTGAATGCTGTTTTACCCTTGCACTCCATGCCGTATGCGGGCCTGCTACAGAGTTGGCTCGCCTTTGTCCTCTGCTGCTCAGGCAACAAGGTGGGGAGAACAAGAGTTGTTTATCCATGTTCGTCACGAGAGAAACTTTGCAAAAGCTAGCAAGTGTATGTTGGAGGTGTGGTGCAAGTAGGGAGTGGTTGCACGTGGGTTTCTTTAGGATCAGCGTGTGTTTGTGTTCATGCAGATATGTGCATGCGTATGATTTAATATAACCCTTCAATCTCAATCCTTCCCTGAGATTCTGTTCGCTAATCTAGTTACCCCCAAATGAGAGATGCCTTCAGCCTATGCATTATGCAGAAATCTAGGTATGAAGAAATGCAGGCAAACATTTCTGCAGCATCATCAATAAATGAGTTATATGTGGTATCTACCCAACAACAACAAGAACATGCTAAACACTGAAAGTCAAATGGGATGCCTTCCTGAGAAACAAACAACTGACCACATATTTACTCTGCATCTCATAAATAAACATGGAGAAAGCACAAAAACAGAGGAAGATATTTGTCTCGACTTTATACTTGGAGAAAGCTTTTGACTCAGTCTGGCTCTCATAGCTGAACTATACAAAATGGAACTGGCAAGGGGGAAAAATGACATAATCACATACATGTAACAATCCATTGAAAGTAGGACACACAAAAAAGAGAAGAAAACAGGCTTTGAAGGAGAAGGTAGACTAACACAGCGGTCAGCTTCAGGCCTGCTCTTTTTGTCATCTATGCTGGCGATTTATCAGTCTCAGAGAAACGGTTCTCAAATTGAATGAGGGATCTCAAACACCTGCTTAAATTGTCACGACATTACAAAACGTATTTTAACACACCCTGCTGCAAGGCCATGTAGTGAGGAAGGAAGAACATCAGTGATGAATGGCAGGATAAAGATGCTCTCTTGGAAAACAGATGCAGAAAGAGACTTGGGGATTCAACATGGGTAATGGACTCCACAAGCTTTTTGTGCAGTGTAGGCAGTTAATGGTCTAATTCCATTTTTAGGTATGTGAGAAGGGGAAAACCAAACAATGAGAAATGATTTTTACTCTGTGCGCAGCGTGTGTGTATAGACCACAAGGACATTCTATCCAGGGTGGGTACCTGCGAGTCAAAAAGCACTTAGAAACATTGGAGAGTCCAAAAAATGCTGCAGTGGCTGAAACTGAATCTTACAATGTGAGGCTTCAAAGAAAACAAGCTATTCAGTTTAGCAAGGAGAGTTGATAGGAGCGCCATGTATAGTTACTTATCCATGAAAATGGGATGGGTGTGCAGTTTTGTAGACAAAGGCATAACAAGTTCTGATGTCTCGAAGTTGAAGTTAGACAAATTCAACCTTGAAAGAAGCAATTTCCTAGCAGCAAGGGTAATTAAACATTGGAATAAATTAGTAGGTGGAGTAAGGCACTTGCCATTACTTGGAGTCTTTAAGACAAGATGTGTTGTCTTTCAAACTCACTTTGATCTGGCTGCTGGGAAAAAAATTCTATGGCTTGTGTATATGGGTCAGATTAATGGATGACAGTGGCCCCTTCTGTCTGGAAGTCTGACTATATTGGAGGGAAAGTGGTTCTTACTAAATACAAAGTAGAAGAGTGAGATGACGGTTGTTGAGAATATCACACACCACAGCTCAGGATAGCAGGGGTTTACCTATTCTTTTCACCAGTGCGAATAACAGCACATAGCAGTGGTGAAGTAGATGCTGGTATGTGGCAGTTACACTAAGGGCAATAGGGAGTTCCAAATTGGACAGTCATAAGGAAAATCTTTCCAAGGATGTAACGAAAATCATCAAGTTGCTGCTGTAACTTTTCAGCACTGTAATTCAGGTCGCGGATCGGTGATCCTTAACTAGCAACAGAGCACAAGAAATAGGAAGCACAGAGCAAACGGGGACTGGGGCTCCTGCAAAATCAGCGGCCTTGTGCATACAGTGAACTTGGCATCCATGACTATATGCATGTGTATGTATCAGGATCGCCGCTGCAAGGCTTAAGAGGCACAAGGGGATATATCTTCAGGACTAGAGTTTGATGAAGAATCAGCAGTTTAACCAGCATGACGGAAGCTGACCAGTAAGGGTGAGAGATCTTCTAACCTGCTTTCTGAATTTGATGTAAGGGGCATGTATTGGTTTACAGAAGTGATATTTTCCAGTGAAGAAAAAATGTGTTTGAATGCCAGCCAAAGGAGGAGGTAGAGCAGAATGATCGGAAACAGGCAGCAAGAACAAACAGGCATATGAGGGTATTGTAAACACAGATGAAGACAGTCTTGTTTTGTTTGGGCAGCCCTTTCTCAGTCCTACTTGTGGATTCAGCCTCATTTGTGGTTTGGGATCTCAGAGAACTTCAGTGTGGACAGGACTAAGTGTCCCCCAGGTGCTTTGTGGCTGCAGCTCTGCAAAGAGATCTACTGTGTGCAGGAGCTCAGGTAACTGTGGTCAGAAGGTGAAAGTTCTCCTCAGCAATTTTAGGAGAGTCTTGTTTCATTCCTATCAGGCAACACCCTCTCTCCTGTAAAGCATTACAGCATGAATAACAAAGTCCAACCTAAAATCCAGTCTGATAACCATGCTTGGTTACGAACGCAGCGCACACTTCCTGCTAGTGGGAGCAAACAAACTTGCCCAAGCCAAGGCACGCCCAAGACCAAGGTGTGCTGGAAACGCTAGAATAAAGCCTAAACCAGCCATTTTGTGCGGGAGCAGCAGCCCAAAACTGTGCATAGGCTCCAGAGATTCCCCACACAGAGAAACGTGTAACACGGATCTGGCTCCGCCAAAGAGCAGAAAATCAGGTAGCCTGAAGGGAGCCCGGGCAGCAAACAGCAAAACGCACACAAGGAGAGCGCCAATTTTGCAGTTAATGTGGCAAAGGGATTGAAAGAGCAGATAACTGTCCAAGTTACTAGAGAGCAGGCCAGCGCCTCAGTTCTTTGTTTTTATAAACAAACAGGAAATTAAATCCCCGAGCAAACAAAAATCTCTGTGAGCAGGCCGGGAAGAAAGGCGGCAAGTGGTGGCATGAATGCCATGCGGCGGCAGCCCCTTATTGACTTAAGTGGGAGAGCAGGCAGCGGAAAAGAAACCCAGTCCCAACACAGGGCAGTGCTGGTTGTGGGGCGGCTGCCGGGCATCGGCGGGAAGGAGCAGCCCTGTCCACGCATGGCCTGGGGCAGAGCGGGCAGCCATGCTCCCCTGGCCGGGCACTGCCCTGGCCGAGTGCTGCCCCTGCTCTCCCCCTCCTGATGCAGGCCCTGAGGCCAGCGGGACGGCTCGGGGCAGCGGGCAGGAGCGCAGGCAGGCCCGCCGCTGCCATGCGTGCCCGTGGAAAGGCAAGGGACACGAGTGGGCCCGCCCGGTAGCGGTTTTTGAGACGCCGCGTGCACGGATGGGGACACGAGTGGACCCTGCGGTCAGGGCTGGGTGGCCAGGCGCGAGGGAGGCTCCCTGCGTGGCCCAGCGGGCGCCCCCGGCTGGGGCCGTGTGTGGGGACAGGGGCGGGCGTGACGCCCCCAGCCCGCGTGGTGGCTCTGTGCGGGGACCCCGCGCCGGGGGCGTGTGCCCGTGAGGGAAGGGGCCATCACCCGACCCCCACGCCGGGGCACCCGCCCGTGCGAGGGCAGCGGACACGGGCACAGCCCGCACCACGGCGGCGGGGCCCCGCGGCCGGGGGAGCAGCGGCGCCATGGCGGCCCCGCGCACCCGCAGGACCCCGCCCGCCCGGGCACCGGGGCTTTCCCCGGCCACGTGTGCGGGCGGCCCCGGGAGGCCGGGGGCAGCACCGCCCGCCCCGCCGCCCCGCTCGGCGAGGTTCCCCCCCGCCTGGCGGCGGCCGGGCCGGCGGGGCCGCTCTCCTCCTCCCCCTTGAGGGGTGGGGGCCGGGCCGGACCCCCGCGCCGCCTCCGCTACCTGCGGGCGGGGGCGCGGGGGCGGGCGCTGGGGAAAGTTTGTCTCTGTGGTTGGCTGCGCCGCGCGGCGCGGCCGGTCGGGGCGGGCGGGCGGCTCCGTGCGCTCGCAGGGCAGCGGGAGGCTGAGCGGCCGGCCGAGGAGCGCGCTGCCGCCGGTCCCCGGGCGAGGCGAGCGTGTGCGCCGGCCATCCCCCCTCGCCTAGGGAGCCGCGCAGCCCTGCCGGCATGGGGCACCGCGGGGAGAGGGCGTCCTGCCTGCCTCTCCTCCTCCTGCTGCTGCTCGGTGAGCCCGGGGGGTGCGCGACCGGGGGCAGCGGGGAGGGCGGCCGGGAGGGGCCGGGCCGGGCTCGGCCACCTCGCCCGCAGGTAGCGAGGGAGGGCCGGGCCCCTCGGCGGGGGGAACCGCCCGCCCTGCCGTGCCCGCCGGGGCGCGGCGGAGCCCAGCCGGGCCGCTGCCCTCCGAGGGGCGGCGGGGGACCGGGCAGCGCCGTCCCCCGGCTGGCCGGGCCGCCGCCGCCTTCGCCCGCTCCCGGCCCGCCCGCGGGCGTTAGCGGCCGGCGCAGCCCTACCGGCTCCGCAGCCGCCCCGGCCCCCGCCGCTGCCTCCGAGGGCCGGGGCGCGGATCGCTGCCGGCTGCCTCCCCGCAACTTTAAGGGGCCTCCTCAGAGCGGAGGTGGGGCGCGGGGGGCGCTGCTCGGCGCGGTTCCCCGCTGCGAGGGGTCTCCGCGGGAGGCCGGGGTCCGGCGGCGGCGTGGCCGTAGTTGCTCTCACAGGACCTGGCGACGGGCCGCGGCCGCCCCAAGGCGAGGGCGGTGGGATTTCGGCCGGCAGAGCGGGGCGATCCTCCTCCTGCCGGTTCGGCGGGGGAGGCCGCCGGAGCGGCCCCGCACCCCGCAGGCCGGCGGCAGGAGCCCGGGCTCTGCGGGCGCACGGGCGGCGCGGGGGAAGCGGCGCCTCTGCGCCCTCCCCGCCCGGCCCTCGGCTTCGCCGCCTCTGCCGCGAAGTTCTCCTGCTAAGAGGGAGTGAGTAATTGTGCAGGTGATGCTTTGTGCCGCGTTCACGTAGTTGTGTGGCTGTCGTTAGCTTCACATGTGGCACGGCTCCTTGCCGGTGTCGGTGCCAGGCAGGCAGCGTGCAGAAAGACAGACTGTAGCAAGAACTACACAGAAGGGTGAGCCGTGGGTTTTGGTTTTTTGCCCTTTTTTTTTTCTTCAACATCGGACTTGTAGCATTGTTGCTAACGGCGTTACTGAAGTAGCAGTGAGTTTAACTGGAGAGCAAGAAGATTGTTCGGGTAAGATAGTTACGCGTAGTATTTAAGCGGTTCTGTTTCAGCTCTGGGCAGTCAGAAGTACTTGAGGGCTGGTGAGCGGGCATGCCCCACAAATTGCTACACACAGTTCTTGATTCAGAACACTTGACTAATTGCAGGTAGTAAGTGGGAGCCTTTTCCAGATTTGGGGTGGAAGGAGTGAGTAACTACATAGTGCCCCCACCCTGCGCCGCAACGCTCTTCTTTAAACAAAACTCTATTTGCTGGCTTAGTTTGTGCTTGTACTTTTGACATTGCTATGACTAATTCTTTTTTTAAAGTCTGCCAGAGCACTTTCCTGATGGTTTGGCTGTTGAATCTCTCATAGCCAGGGCTGTGGAGCAGACAGTTACAGTTGAAAAGTCAGCTTCCTAAACCTGGGCTGGTCCCAGTCTCTTTCCTGAGGCTGCTCGCAGGCAGTGAGGCAATCGGGGCAGAGTGGTGTCTGTCTGCAAGTCAAGATCCTACCACACAAAGGTGTCCACTGTGCTTTCTCTTACTTGCAGCTGAGGTTAGTCATCTTGTTTATCTTTACAATATAGGCACTCTGCCAGCTGGGGAAACAGTGAAGAACTGGAGAGAACACCTTTAGTGGCTTTGTTTAGAAACAGAAAGGGAATAAAATTTTTCGAAAGAATGGTTTAGTAGGACAAGCAGAAAAATCAGGACTCTCAGATACTCAAGGTCATGCAGCAAAAAGTAAAAACCATTAAGGATGACATGCAACAGGAAAGTTGTTTCCTTCTTAATTCCAGAAGAAACAATTAGAAGAACTTAAAATGTCCATGCACAGATATCTGGCCACTGTTCATGATATGGTTTGTCTGGATGTTCTGAGTTGCCTTTTGAGGATTTTTTTTTTTTTTTTTAATTGACTGGTGCTGTTAAAATTGAAAGTGCTTTTGTGTGCAGGAAAAAAAACCCCAAACCCCTGAACTTTTCAGTCTTGCTTGTGGTGCGTGTTGCGGTGTGGCTATCTTCTGATACTGTTACTTGGTAGCTTCTATGAGATATTTGAAACGTTAAGAGGTTGGGAAGGTGGTGTTCCTCTCACTCTGGATGGGAAAAGTATGCTTTTGTGAACATGTGTTTTCTAGCAGCTCGTTAATAGAGAGACAGGTTGGGGCTTTTTGTTAACTAATGTGCTGCAAGTGTTGAGGAATTCTTATATGAGGGAGGTGGAGGGAAGGAGTTGAAGTATACAAGAGTTCTTCCCTTGCGTGTAGTCAGACTTGATTGTTTTGTTCAGATCTTTATGAAATAACCCAGCAAAAGGATGCAAATGGTTGAAGTATTTGGCTGTGACAAATAAGAATGTTTTCTCATCCTTTCTCCTGGATCCAGTACAGTCATAATCCGTTTGGTAGGGAGACTGTGGATCCTGAGATTAAGGCTTGATCTAGCCTCTCTTTTCTTCCCTCCTCTGGTGTGGCTAGATCCTGAGAAGAGAGGGCAGCATGAGAGCATTTTGCACTGCCATTGCCTGTTTTATGTGTGATTTTGTTCTGCAGTCAATCTGCCTAATCAACCTGTGAAATGCTCTGGAAACCAAAACATCCCTCCTAGGACAAGACATCCAAAAAACCAAAACAGGTATCTCGTGGTTACTAGGGCTCAGACTGTAAAGTAAACAGTAAGCCTTGCAGCTTCTGAATTCCTCCCCCCCATTCTTATTTGAGATTCAAGGTAAGAATTTCAGTGTATCTGAAAAAAGCTGGTTTTGTTTAAGTGCTGTGGGGCTTGAGGAGGGCCAGTAGATCCTGGGAGAAAACCATTGATGATAGATTTCCCAGAGATGGCCTTTTTCTTCCTACCATTTAGACCTGTGTGACACTCGCTGTCTGCTATGATAAAGTCAGTTCCAGCATGCCAGATCCCTGGGAGCCTTGTGTATACATGAATAGAGTTGTTTCCTACGACTTGTATCTGAAATTATTTATTTTTTTTTAATTTTCCTCAGAAGCTACAACAATTAGTCATGTGAATCAAGGTTTAATTCAAGCTCTGCAACAGAAGCTTTCGGTAATTAGTATAAGTTATTGTGATCATGAACTTCAAGGAAAAGCATGCTTTAATCTTTCCCTGCATTTGCAGCTGAAGTGAAAGCATTAGAAAATGGGAGAGCCTCAAGGTTTAGGGCAGGGAGATGGTGTCAGGATGATTGCCCACGGAGGGTTCAAGGTATGTTGGAGTGGCATCTGCTTCCTGTTCCCTTGCCGGTGCCTGCTCACCTACCGGTGAGCTCAGGGCTGGTGCTGGTGGCCTTTGCCTGCCTGCTGGTGGAAGAAGGCAGGCTCAGATCCTCACCGGTACTCAGACAAGGAGCTGACGGCTAGGCCTGCCTACCTCTGTTATAGCTTTAGAGGTGGTTAAAAAGGCTCCCAGAGGGGAAACACCGACAAGCCTCTCCTGGTCCTAGCAGCTGCAGACTGCTAAGGCAGTAGAAGCACGTAGCGAGGGTTGGAACTGGGTTGGTGAGGCACTGAAGGGCAGGCGGTGTTGCTGAGGATGAACCGCTTTCCATGTGGTTTTGCCATGCTGATGTATTTTAGCGTGTAGGCTGTGGGAAGATGCGGGAATCAAAGGGCGAGCAGTGTAGCAAGTGTTTTTTCCTGTACATCCTGTGTTCTTTTGGGTTGGCAAATGATAGCTTAGTCACCTTTTCTGGCTCTCTCGCATCTTTGTGTGTTCCTGTCCAGGGCTCCTTTTTAGGGAATCTGGTTGCTTTTTCTGAAATTCTTCGACCTTGTTCTCCAGGTTTCTCGACTGCTACATTTAAACATAGCAACAGCTTGCTCTCTTTAGGTAGCCTCTGTTGTATTTGGCTCTAATCCCTGAACTGAGGTATAAACCTGCCTGAACAAGATTTGAAGTAAGCAGTAGGGGTCATTTAAAAATGCAGCCACACGCTTGATTAGAGGGGAATGTACTTAAGAAATAATGTATATCTAGCTGTCTAGCTGTATAAACAAACATTCAGGGACATTTGAGATTTCAGCTTTCACATCTAATAAATTTATGGGTTGATTTGTTTTTGTGTGGTTGTTTTTTGTTGTTGTCTTTTTTTCCCAGTCTCCATAATCCTTGTTAAACAGTTACCTGCAAAACAGACCTGTATATTTTTTTTAGTAGGGAAATGGTTACATATCTCAATAAGATATTTTTGGAAAGTGAACATTTCAATTGTCTGGTTTTAGATGCCTTTCACTGATATATTTTTTTGTGTGGAGTTCTATGTTTTAGAAGGAAGGGAAACTGACACAGTATCTGAAAATGTGAATTCTTTCTGATTATGTATAGAAATCAATCACTTCAAAGTTAAGTTGGAAAGAACTTGAGGAAAACATTACCAACATGAGCTGGGTCAAAGTAGGGGTTATGTCATTGTCTATCAAGGTCTCTAGCAGTTTCGAAAGAAATATATTAGGTGGAGTATAATGTAAGAATCTAGATCATAATGCAAAGAAAAATATCTTTTTAATACTTTGCTTTTGACTTTTATTAGATCTGTTGCAGTTACTTCCCAGGCCCCTGCTAGACGTCCTGCTTTGTTAGAAGATCTGCAGTAGTAAGTGATAAAGTCTGTTTTCCGGAGACCTGTAAGGCAAAATTGTCTAGGGATACCAATGTTTCGATTTCTGTCCAAGAATAATAAGCAGTTTCCTGCATGACCCTAGTTCCTAACCTGAACAAGGTACCCCAAAACTGTATCGAACAAGGCAGGGAGAGACTGTAACATAAGCAGTTTTTGTCTGGGGTGTTAGTATCTACTTCACTAAAGAAGGAATCAGCTTGTATCAATGAGATACTAAGTTCTCCAGTTATCCAGTTTTTTGTCAGTTAATTATTTAGAAAACCTCAAATTGTAGCTTTCTTCCAAGGCTTGAATAGCTGCTGAGAAGGGCTTTAGAAATAATGAGATAAATTTTTAATACACCTTATGCATTAGGTTTTGCAAGGGGCAAAGGTATAAAATCAGTTTCAGACCAAACTGCTTTTGGGATACGATGATCAGAAAAATAGCTGCTCAGATGCCAAAAGCCTTGAATAATGTCTTTCCAGCTTATCAGCATATCTAAAATAAGATAAGAAGCAAGGCAGAAGTTATGGAACTTAAAAAAGTTTCTTGTTTTTTTGAGTTTGATATCAGAAACTGGCTTATTCATTTACATGTAAGCTTTCATAATTGTAAAGCATAACTGATTTCTTCTAACTGAAGTCTGAGACAGAAAAAAGGATGGTCATCTTTTTTTCTTTGGAGTCAGAAGAGGTTTCAAAGCTGGGTTTCCAGTGGAAATCATTATCAACTTTAACTATGGCACTCTGACTAAGTTTAAAGTGAGCTAGACAGAAGGTAGAACCAGTGTTGCTAAATGCCTTTGTTGAGTCTTGAAAAGTTATAAAGCAGTACGGTAATGCTGGTAGATTTGAGTCGATGTAATTGCCGTGGGGGCTGCTTGAAACTTGTGGTAGAGTGTTGTAGTCGTGCTGCTTTTCATTACACTAGATGAGTTAAGTTGCAGGGAGAGTCTTAGGTGACGGGGTCTGAAGAAGCAGCCTGGAGAACAATATCTTTTGTATGCAGCAATGGCAAAATACTGCTGCAGAAATATGAAGAATTGCTGAAGCAAGCTGAAGTATGTGACTACTCATAATCTCTATGGCCAGATGGAATTTGCATGGATGCTCTAAAGGATCTGAAGTGTTAGCTGAGCTATGGGAAGAATAGGTAAGTAAGACACCAAGTCCTGGACAGGATTTCCTTTAAAAAAGGATCTGAGGATGTTTTTGGGAATTAATTGACTTGTGAATTTCAGGAATGAGAACTAATTAAAGACTGGAGCTCCCAGGCAAGCTGTCACAGCTGCTGATAGGCAGGGCTGCCAGCAATGCTTGTAGTATATCTGCTTGATACTTTTTGTTATGAGGACCATCTCTTAAATTGTTTATTATTCTGCAAGACTTTAGGCATTCATGCTGAAATTTTCTGGGCTGGGTGTTTACCACAGGTTGACTTTTTTCCCTAGGAAATACACTCCCCCACTCCCCTGAAAGAGCTCCAGTATTTCTGACTGTTACACTAGGGAAGGGAGCAGGGAGAAGTAGCTTCTTTTTTCTTTTTAATTCTCCCATGTTCTGGCCAATTTTCCCTCCTCACTCTTGAACAAATAATAATCTCAGCTGCTAAGCTGAGAAGTTCTAGCACCTCCATGCTTTAGAGCAAGAGCTGGAAATTTGGCTGGAGAGTTAACTTTGCATCAAGAATGTGGCTTTTGCTGTTCTTATGAAAAATGTCCAAATTTGGCTACATTATAAGACTTGGGAAAGCATCAGTTTATAAATGCTTGGTAGGGAATTAGTCTCAGGTCCCTAGGGAAAGCACTCTGTCATTGCTTTTAAGGTGTCAAGGGATTACGGCTGGAGTTGGGGCGGAGAAGTGGAAGCCTCCCTTTTATTCCAGTTTCAGACTTCTGTAAATGTGTTGTAAGTCCTTCCCTCCCACCCCCCCCCCCCCTTCTGCCAAATTGGCCAATGCTGGAGCAATGTGCTGGTCTGTGTGGATCACTGATCATATCTGCTGTGAGAGTCTGCTGCTTGTAGCACACAAAGTATATATATCATCTTTCTTATATGTGGCTTTAAAAAAAAAAATCAATATAAACTTCATGTATGGTTTTTAACTTTTGTTCTCTGGTCTCGGTTCTTCTCTCAGGCTTTTTCCCAGGTGTCCCCCATTGTCCTTTACTTCATACTGGCTGTAAAACAACTCCTGCTGCTATAGTTGTTCTCAAAAAAAAAAAAAAAAAAGTAAAGAACTTATGCCACTCTTTCTGTTTAACAGGCTTGATTAGTCTGGACTTGCCTTTCTGCCGACTTTCTTACAGATGTGGTTTAGCTCTGCCGCTTAGTCCTTGCTTCATGACTCTAGTTTGCATGCTTTCATGCTTTTCGAGTCACTCTTTTCTTGCTGTATCAGTAGCCATTAAAGAGTTTGGTGGAACCATTACTGGGGGTCATGTTGGTTAGCCAGAGTCCAGTTCTGACAAAAGCTAGCTCTGCCTAGGTTTGCCAGTCTTAAAAAGAATAATTGCCGATGTAAAGGACTTTGTTTCCGTGCATGTTCCATTGTTAGCTCCAACTGCAGAGATTTAGCATCGTGTTTCAGCCGGTCTTTGATGCAATGTGGCTGTGGGGAATCTTTGAGCAGGCTGTAACAGCATTGTTCTCCTACGCGCATTAAAATGATTTTTGCAAGAGAGGCATCCACGGGGACCTCTGCCAGCTTCTTATTGATGTGTTCAGTTTCATCTATTGACACACTACCCTTCATTATTACACAGTGAATCCTGTGGCAGTGGAATTTGCTATTAAATCTGCCCTGCAAAAGAGAATTGGCAGGAGCTGCTTTAAAAGCAGCGTGACCCCTGCGTTTGCAAAGAATGGCTTATAAATACGAAACAGATGCTGAATCAATAGACGATGCTTCCTAAATTTTCAGGGTACCAAACATAATAATTTTGAGAAAAGTACAGAATTCACATAATTTGTGAATAATCATTTAAGTTTCAATACCCTTTTTTCCAGAAATGTATGTCTAATCAGTACATGTATTCTTTTGTGCTTGGATACAGCAAGTAATACTGAGGTGAAAATAGGCAATTATTTGTTAATGGAAACTGTTAGAATAAGCAGCAAGGAGTTAGTCTTTCTGTCTGTGCTCTAATCCTCTTCCGAGTGCTAGAGGGTGGGTGGGAGAGGTGATGCATCTTCTTTTGCCATTGCCACAAACTATTTTGTGCTTTCAGAGCACCACCTGTAATATTTACCCAGATGTTACAACCTCACCATCTCCCAAAAGAAGCATTATGTTCCTTAGGAGCCCAGTGACATGCTGTGTATTGGGAGGTGGTGTCAGTGGATGGAATTGATGTCTATGTAAAGAGTCTTTATGTTGTATGTAGAGCGTGCTTGTTCATATTCAGTTCATATGGAGATTTAAATTAATGTGGAGTAATAAGTCTATTGCATCAACCTTGTTTCCCTTTGATCTCAGGGTTTGGTTCTAGGCAAGACATGCTGTACCTCTTGGCTTAGAGAGCTTAAGTGCTTGGAGCAGGCTTCATCAGTGAGAAAATAAAGAGCATGACAGCTTATCGGAGACAAAATCACTCTGTGATTGTCTGGAGGTGGGAGGTAGCAAGGTAAGCCTGGGTCTTTCATGTCTACCACAAAGCAGGGTTGAATGGATGCTAAAGCTATTGACTAAGCCCTGGTTGCTGGCAACTGTATTGATAGACACCTGTCAATTGTTGCAAAGCTGCTGACATCCCTAGGTTTGTGGGTTTATTTATTTATTTAAAAAAAAAAAAAATGTTGAGAACATAGCATATATAGCCAGGAGTCAATGGGCACAGAAGCATGGCTGTTGCTAGAAATTAGAGGTGGGGGAAGGAAGGTGAGGAGAGAGTGCTGGAGCAGGACACACTTCCCAGAGAGAAAGGGAAGTAGGGGGATAGCTTGTTTAAAATGGAAGAATGAGTTAAAGGTGTGTGCATGAGATGGTGGTGTTGGGGCAGTTGTCATCAAAAAACAGCCCTGGTAAAAACCACAAGTTTCTCAAAGCTCTGCAAGCAAATCTTGAAATACCCTAGTTTTCTAGGCAAACTTTTCTGCTCGCCACTGGCAGGTAAATGGAATATCTAATTGTAGTCTCCTGCAGAGTTTAAAACAAGGACTGAAGTGTGGTGCATGTGGCTGCAGGCTATGCTGTGGCATCTGAATTGATGCTGGTGTCTGCCTTTTGAGTCTGAAAGGGAGAGGCGAGGGGGAGGCTGCAGTACTGTGAATAGAGTTACTGGGTGGGGATGTCCTTCCAAAATAGCCGAAGAACAAATGAGACTTCAGATGGTACCCTTGTTCCTGCTTATGACCAGAGGGCACAGGGTGTGTGCCTGTTCCAGACTTTGCCTCATAAACCTACAAGGATCAACAGAGATAGGCCAAAGCTACTTAAAAAAGAGCTGTTAAAGGTGATTTACAGTATTTCTCACTGACCCTCCTCTTGGTGTGAACAGTTAGCTTTTGGTCTGTATGTATATATAGAGATTTTTCTCCTTGTCTGAGGCTGTAGAGAGACATGTCTTCATGCATCTGGGCAAAGGCTAGTAACCTGCAGATGGATGCAGGGCAGATGCACCAGGCACTTCTGTACCCAGACTTGTAAGGTGGGTCCTTTCCTTGCTTTAACAATTCCTACACAGAATAAGAAGCTAGTTCCCTTACAGTGCTTTGATAGCATATGCATGTTCCGTGAAAGTAACTTGCTGGCTTCTCTTTCTTCTGTATTTTCTTCTTTTGTCACACTTCTGGTATTGGTGTATTGGGGTGAGAACTCGCTTTGCCTGTGTGGGTTTGGCCAAAGTCCAGCGTGAATACTGTTCTCACATGAGTGACAGTCTGGGGTCAGCAGTAATCCTTCAGTGCCAGGGTTGCCTTGTTGCTGTAGGATCTTGCTTGCAGTCCAAAGTGGGACTTTGGTCAAGCGACTGTCGTAAGTACACAGATGTTTCTTGGAATTAAAACCCTGCAACTGAGGTTTCCACCTCAGAGGAGGCTGCTAACATGAGACATCCTGTGGCTGCCACTTGGGCTGAAACAATGTGTTCAGAGGAGCTGTTTGCTCCGGAGATGATCAGTCACTGAGCTACAGGGTGAGCCTTGAAGAAGAGCAGGCTGTGCATGGGGGTGGGAAGATGTTTGGAGGTTTTGGCAGGGAGGAGGCAAGGGCCCAAGCTGCAGATTCTGTGAATGGCATAGTGATGAAGAGCACTTCCTTCATGCTGATGATTTTTTTCATCTTGGCCTGGTGGTGTAAGGTCCTTTTTGACCTTGGGTGCACAGGAGGGGTGGTAAAAAGAAAAAATGGTGCCTGGGGTACCTGGGTGTGAGAAGAGGGGGCCATGGACTCATAGAAGATCTAGCAATGACACATGCTGGACCTCCTTAGGACCCTTTCCTTAGGACCTGTGTGTGTTAAACATATTGAAGGCCTGTTGAGAAGACTGACTGTAGGTTAGGTATTCTTTCCCCCTACCTCCTTGCTTCAGTGTCAAACTCTCATGTTGACAGGGTTAATGTGATGGACAGCTTTGGGCTTGAAGCCTTGTGCTGATTGTTGGAGGACAGACACCTGATACAAGGGCCCATGTTATGAATTGGTGGTGGAGGACAGCTAGTCTCAGGGAGTTTGGTAATGTGAAGCTAGAGCTTTCTGCTTTTGAGTGTGTGGGTATGATTCCAGCCTTGTGTCTACCTTTTGCTGGGCCTGTGTAAAATGAATTACTGGTTTTGCTTGAGTTGAGTGAACATATGTGTGCTGGCCTGAGCAAAATAGCAGCAGGTATTGGGTGGCGTTCTAGTAAATAAGGTTGCTCCCTGAACAAGGCTGAGTGAGCTCAGTACCCAGTTTCTGATACAAAACAGCCAGATGTGTGTCGGCTGTGGCCGACACATGCACATGGAGGCTGTTGAGGGGACAGCCCTGTGTGCACTGTTCTTGACTGTTTTGTTTGTGTGGGTAAGTGAATAACTTTGGCCTTCAAAGTTATTTGAGTGCTTCTCAGTACTATTTAACATCATCACTTCCCTCTGCACCTCCCCATCAACTATTGTTTTTACACACATTATAAATTTGAAAGGCTCATGAATTGACAATTGCTTTCTATACAAGGAGATTTTTAACTTGTGGTAATTAATGCCCTACCTTTAAGACTTCTGTGTCTAAGTCCTGGATGTGTGCCACCAGATTATGACAGGAAATATCCTGATGGTTGTTCCTGTCTGTTTAGCAAGACCCCTGAATTCCTCACAAGCAATGGCATGTACCCACTCTCTTGTAAGTTGATACAAAATTTGCTCCTGAGTGTTACATTTACCCTGTTTAAAATAGATCTCTAGTACTTCCTCAGAGGCAGTAGTGCGTATGGGTAAGTGATGCTGGGCTTGGATACGTACTCTCTAAAAATGCGCAAAATGGAGCAACTATGGCTACCTGTGTTCTTGTTCTGCTGTGGCGTTCTTTGGAGATGGCAGGTTCATACATTGAGTGTAGCTTGGATGGTTGGTGGAAGCTTGCACAATCTGTGGCTCTGCTTCAGTAGCCTCTGCTGCAGGAGCCTGAGACTGCCTGCCTGTACTGAGGTGGTTCTCCTTTTCCTTGAAAAAGATGGTGTACGTGCTTTGTATCGAAATAGATAAAGGGCAGTGAATACCTGCTGGGAAACTTGAATAGCACTCATTTAGACAGAATTCTGCTTATCTGGTGGTATATATTGTTGGTGTTTTTAGGAGAGTGGAATCTCTGTCTTGCCCTCTTTCAGAACATCTGTTTCTGTGCATGAAGTCATATTTTGCCTGCCTTTTTTCCTCCATTTGAATCTACTTCTACCTAAACAGTCTTCTCTGCAGCATCAGAAGTATGAATGCCAGCAAGGATTTTGTCAGGTCATCTTGGGTGTTTCGTTCTGCAGGAAAGTCACTATGGGTAGAAGCACTGGAGTGTATGCTTCTGATCGGGCAGAACTGTGAGAGGCTGTAGGGCTGAGCTGAGTTTGAGCTCAATGCAGGATGATAGCAAAGGTGTAACTGTGCATGTGAAACTTTACAGAGGGTCCTCACTGCATCTGTCTCAGAAGAAGGACCCTGAACAGGGCAGGCAAAAATACAAATACCTTAAATAAAACTGCCCAGGGAAGATAATTACTCAAGTGTTAAACTGATTTTTTTTTTTTTTTTGAAGACCAGTTCTCTTTGACAAAGAGGATCTCCTTTTACGATAAAGGCAAAGATGGCTTCTTTTCAATCTAGGGACAGACTGGACTTCTGTACTTCAAGAGACTTCCTAGCAGTCCCTTGTCCAAGGCTTATTTAGTCCTTGTGAAAGGGACAAAGATCTTGAAATAATCTGTGTTTTGTCTGGGGACAGGCAAAACTTGATTTAGTTGCTTTGTACTGTGCATTTTGACTCTTGCTAGGCTTAGGTCATAAAACTACAAAGAGTGGAGGCATTTGTAGGCTGCTCTTGCTTTGCATTACAGCGGGTGCTCCTCTTCTTGAATTCTTTGAAATGTCTTAATTTGATGTTGTGGATTTTTAACTGGTTTAAACTCCTGGGAAATGCTCTTCAGATCATTGATCTCTCAAAACCTGTTCTTATTTCTGAAAAATTAAGTGGGGAGGCAGGGGGTGAGGTGAGAGGAAAGTTGTATTGTTAACTAGAGGTCTGCAAATGCTGTATGTACCTTCTTCTATTTAGCTCTTCACTAGCAGCAGGAGTGCCTTCAAGGTACTTTGTTACTTTCTTACAACAGTAATAATACTGATTTCTCTCTAATAATAAACAAACTTTGTTATAGGATCATGCTGTTAACATGATTTATGGCTGCCATACCAACAAGAGAGCTAAACCCAGTTGATTTTGTGATGTAGTAAAATAAAAAGTAAGCAGGGAGTATAAATAGTAGTTTGAAGCTTTAAAGTGCGAATTTACAAACAATGAAGAAATTACGAGAAATAAATAGTTCTGTTGTATTTTTGTACGAAGGGCTTGTCAGTCTTTATGGTTCTTAAATTGTTGTGTATTGCTGACATTGGACGTGGCTAGATGCAGAGCTGGGAGGAGGATCCTTTATTTTTAAACCATCCATTGAGAAGTCTGACTACACCTATACTGCATCTCTTTCTGAGTATTAATGAAGGCATAGCTTCTTTTCTTTTGCCCACTGGGGCTTAGATATAACACTGACTTTTTCAAGCAATGCTATCTTTTCAGATGTTATCATGAAGCAGGAGAGCAAGGGGAATTTCCTGATATTGCACAGCATTCAGTGCCTTTCTTGCTTTTCCTTTTTTTTGTTAATGTTTGTGAGATCAGGTGTTCAGTTTAGTTTTCTGCAGTTTGAATTCAAGGCCTAAGTGCCAAATGAACACCTCTTGGGAATAGGTTGGTGTGGTACAAATGTATTTCACGTTTCTGTTTTTTTTCTGTTTTCTTATGTATGGGTCTGTGTTTTGTGTTTTGCATTCTGAAGGGTATGTTGGTTCATATTGTATCTGGTGCTAAGGCTGGGTGAACAGGTCTCCTTGACTTGACGTGGCTTCTAGGATATGTTCTGACAAAGGGATCAGGGCTTGCTCTGCACATTGGACAGCAGTGTTTTATGCTCTGGCTTTCTGGGCCTAATCAGAAGTACCTCTGGGGAATATTAGCTCTCCCTGTGCATTGCCTACATCCCCTTTGTTACCTGAGGGCTGTTTGCCCTCGAGTGAAGTGGAGGGGAGTTCAGGGAGACACCTGTTAGCCAGAAATCTCAAAGGTGCTTAAAAGGTACTACCAAGAACCTTCTCTCACAGTTTAAAAGTGTGGACTGCTAATTCTAGTGTCTGTGACCAAGTCCATCTACAGCTTTCCAGGTGAATTTTAACACCCTTTACTTTCTAAATTGGTGGTGTACTTTCCACTTCTGTTCTTACACTGCTCTGTATTGTATGCTGTTAGACAGCTACTGTATTTGCACCAGAGATCATTGCTTTTCAGTTGATGTTAAAATTGTTCCTTTGCGTTAATACAGCAGCTGGTAGAGACTTCTGAGACTTAGTCTGCAGTGCACTGTTGCTTTTGCAATGGGTATTTGGAACTTGCAATGTTGTCTTTAGTTCTTATGCTACATATGTGTACCAGTTCAGGATCCAGAAAATGGCTGGCATGCTCTCTCTTGGGATGAAGTTTGGCTGTAGAGTCTTTTGTTCTGTTGAACAATGTGCTATGAGACATAACTGTTCTTCCCAGTGTAGCAAATGTGAGGATGCCTAGGGTGAATGCAGTCTGCTGTCTGTTTCAGTGTAAGCTGATTGTAAATGTTAGTTACTGAATAATTTCAGGATATCCAAGTTTCACCAAATATTAACAGCTGCTTATTTTGTATGTAGGTTGTCTTATTAAATAGTGTAACCTAGAACAGCTCTGCAAGGAGACTGGAGCAGAAAAGAAACAATTAAGCATTTTCCCTCTGGGTATCTTTCAAAAACTGTGTTCTCCTCCTCCTGCTATTTTAATGTCATGTTGGTTCTCTATCTGCCCTTCTCTCGTTTCATGCTCAAAAGGATTCCCTCTCTTCTGATTTTTACGAGTTACTTGAAAATTCTGTATTCTTTCATTCCTTTTTGTCTCTCTTCTCACTGCTGGGCACAGCCTGGTCACCAGCCTGGGTGGCACTGAGGAGCAGCAGCAGTAAAAGGGTGCTTCCTCCAAGCTCCTTCTTCCTAAAGCTGTAGCGAGAGGGGGAAGGCTGACACCAAAGATCCATTCAGCCTCGTGTCTTGCCTCTGACAGGGCCCAAGAGCGGATGCCTAGGAAGAGTGAGCACACCCTGTTGCTATCCTCGTGTATCGTCTCATGGTCATCTGTAGCTTGGAGACTCCCGAAGTTAGAGGTGGTATCCTCATGTTTAACCTTGGATATTTCCTCCAAGGGTTTGCTGGCTCGTGGGTGTTGCATTTGGCTACCTCTGAAGTTTTGTTTTCTGAAATGTTCTGGGTGATGCTGCATATTAACTGATCTCTGACAGTGTGTTAACTTTCCCTTTCTCTTTTATCACCTGTGGTGTTGACCTTCCTGTACACAGCATGCCAATGACAGGAGCAAAGTAAATACTTCTGAGATACTTAAAAGTGGGAATAACAGGAAATGTTTTTAGATGTGTATTCAGGCATGCTTATCTGAAAATTAGTAGCAAATGGCTGAATACCAAACTTTACTAAGACTCCAAGCAGTAATATGTTGTGATGCAGTCTTTTAATACACGGCTACACGTGGGTTTTCTCAAATGTCTAATGGCATAAAATTCTCCCCAAAGCTTTAAATATGTGTGACATTCTGTAGTGCTATGTGTTACTGTGTATACCAGGGAGGCTACTCAGTATTGCTTGTAGAGGTATGAGTAGATACTACTGCAAATGCTGCAAGTTAATCAAAACTGGTAACAGTGAAAACTTGCTGGCATATAATCTAAAGGGAGTAAAGACTTTCAATTTGTGATGGGGAACGCAAGAAGACTGCTGGACTTCTTCAGCCAGGTACTGAATTAATGAACTGTGCTATTCTGCTACTGGAGATAACAAAATACCTGCATTGAATACAGGGCAAGGTTTTCAGAGGTGATGGCAGGCTTGAGGCTGTGAGCCTGAAGCTTTACAAAGAGACGTGGTTCCCCAGAAGGTTAATGTTCAGGGTTTTTTTTAAAAATTGGACCTCTTCATTTCTTGAACCAGCTAACTTTGGTCACAAGAGTGGAGCGTTTCTTCTTTACTGCTTGCTCTAGAAGGCACAAGTACAAAGGGGTTTGTTTCTCTCCAGGACTGGGGTAACTGGGAGTGGGTTGTACCAGGTGCGTGTCTTGCATGAGGTAGTTCAGCGCTCTGCTGGTTTCAGAATCTCTTGCATGTTGCCCACATGCACAAACATGCCCACCTATTCCAGAAAGTCTCTTCTTTTTGTCCAGTACAATTAATCTTCTGGTAAATTAAACAGCAGCCGCATACAATACCATTTCCTTTCATGTGTGAGAACAGCTTTCTAGAGGTAGAATTCAGGGGCACGGACAGCTAATTACACAGCTAATTTGCCTTCAAGCTCTCGGAGGCAGTGAGTGCCAGAAAATTTTTGACTCTTGCACGTTTTTTTTTTTTTAAATTTTGGCTGTTAAATTTGTTGAGCAGGGATAAGCAACACTGCAAAGTGTGGGTAGATTTCATATCCTAGCCATACATTTGTTCATGGCTTAGCTCACACTTGTGATTTAGGGAAGAGTTCCCATTTCCACGCTGAAGTTCAAGTTAAATTTGAACAGCCATTTAAGTATCCTTTAGGAGCACGCAGGCTGCATCTTCATTACCATTTTAGTTGAGGTGAGGATTGAATTTCTGAGGTGAATCTCCTCACTGTCCCACTTTCTGCACATTGCTATTTACTGGGAAGCAATCTGAATGTGCAATTAGGATTCCTTTGGATGTAACTGAACCAGAAGTGTCACTCCAGGAGCGTTATCTGCTGTGCTTCAGGTGCCCTCGTGTCTTTGGCTTGCGGCACTGAACCTGGTCCAATGCAAACCCCCAAACGTGTGTAGCGTGATTCTTGGGGCCTCAGCATCCACTGCCCTCTACAGCCTTTGCTCCTTTGGACTGTGCCAGGTGCTAAAGTAGACAGTTGTGCTAGTCTTAAATTTCTATGTGATGGAGGATAAGCTTTTTTGCTTTTTAAATATTAGTGAAGTAAATAAGCAGGCTGTCTTGACTTCCATCTACTGATCTAATACTTTATTCTCAATTTTCAGGAGTCTTAATGCAACCAAGCAGATTGATTTGAATGTTGTTTGTGAAGCTTTTTCCTGCATTTCCAGAACTGTCTGTGTTGGTATTTGTCTCTTTCAAATAATGAAGAGTGCTGTGGCATGCCTGTTTTTAAAGCCAGCTGTTTTGCAGACCCATCTGGGGGTAATTTTATTTAACGGTCTGTGTGGGGGTTACCCAGACCCTCTTAAAGACCTTGACCGGAATCCCTGTGTGCCTTCTAGATGTTGTTTTATGTCCCTGACCTCTCATCTTTTCCTTACCTGGACCTCTTTCCTCCTCTTGCCCCCTCCAAACCGCTGACCCTCTCCTTTGCAAGAGAGAAACAATACTGTAATAAAAAATGTCTTTTCTTGAAACAGGGGTAATTTCATGTGTGTGCTTTTTTTTATGTCAGGGACCACGCTAGCTGCCTTTTCTGGGGCAAGAGAGTTTCTCATCATCAGTGCCATAGCAAATAATAAAAGCTCAGCAGCAACAAGTACTGTAAATACCTTGCAGTCCTGTTCTCAATTACAGAATTAGTTATGTAAATCTTGTATTAAAGGAGGAAGAGCCCTGATGTCTCTTAAATCATACTCTGTGTGTGCACGCATGCGTACAATTCCTTTTTGTCTAGGAGAAAAATATCTGTGCTCCTAACATGCAGGCTCCGTGGAGATTAGCATACTAAACAGTATTGCTCTGCATGACCTGAAATTGGCTTTTGAGTGCTAATTGGATCTATAGGCTTTGAGAGAAGGGTTGGAAAACATTGGTCTCTGGTTTTCCAGGTTGCAGACAGTAGTATGGTTATGGTGGTGGTGTAGGTGCCCAAACGAAGTCCTCGGGAGAGCTCCTGAGCTACAGGGGCACCAGTTGATAGAGCACAAGCTAACTGTCTGCTTTGCATTTGCTTATGTCTTCTTTGCCTAGCTGTACGTATCTTTCTGTTTTCATCTTTATATAAAGAAACAGCGTGATACACTGAAATGAGCATTAAGCCTGAAACCAGGAATGCCTGTGATCTATTCCTAACTGCTCCTGTTCTACTGCATGAGTTTGGTTTAGTTGGTTAATCTGTCCAAGTACATCTTCTGCAGCAAAAGAGCTGGCAATAGCTGTGCTACTGCACTTACCTGCATGTGCTGACAAGGCACAGGCACTCATTCCCATGCCATAACACCCATTCTGTGTGCATTGGTTGTTGGCAGTTTTAATGTGGCCGCTTGCTTGGAGATTATTTATGGTGAAGATGGGACCGTTAGATAATTAAATTACAGACGAAAAGGATTATAAACACTGAGATCCATCCCTCCACTGGCTCCTATGGCTGCAAATCAGTTGTTAAGCATGGAGCCAAGGTGGGCCAGTGCCATATGCTGCCTTGTTCAGCAGTTCCAGCAGCCTTGCTGCCCAGCCGCCTCCTTCCATAATCTCTCACAACAGCAGATGCAAACAGAGTGAAGCTGCCCTTCAGGATCCCAGCCAGAGAATCTGCGAGCCAATGTGTGCATTGGGTTGTTTGGCGTTGTGGCTGCTGACTTCTGTAATCGGGCTTTGCTCGGTTGCTGGTTTTGCTGAAGCCTACGTGATGCCTTCGCTCGTCCAGTGGAACGCTTGCTGGGAAACTAGTCTCTCTGTACTGAGATTTGAAATGATCCCCAAAACCAATTTTTGGGGAAGTAGAGGTTAAGATTAATAATATCTGGATTACGAAAGCATGTGGCTTTTTTAATCTCATCTTCCAATCTCCTTTAGACTTGGCTTTAGACAGGACTTTGTCTGGTTTGGATGGGGTGTTGAGTTAAATTGTGGTGAACGAGTGCCACCAAATTTAAGCAGGTAAAAACAAAAACAAAAAAACAACAACAAAAAAACCCAAATCCCCTGCAAACCCAAACACCAAAAAAACCCTACCAAAACCCAAAGCAAAACAACTACCCAAAAAACCAACACCACACAAAAAGCCCCCAAACAGCTGTTGGTGTGGGGTTTTTTTGTTTTGCTTTTTGTTTGTAGTATAATTGTCAATGAAAAGTAAAAGACTTCATATTGGATTCAGCACTTCTTATATTTGAAAGCATTTTGAGTGTTTTTTTGATATTACCTAACATTTAAAGATAACTTGGAAAACAAATTATTACTCACACCAATAAAAATCAATACCTTCTGCTCTGGGAGGAAAAGGGGATGATAATAATGGAAATTATTTTTGGGAGAGGGGAGGAGGGAGCGTTCCAGGATTTCCTTTTTTAAATGTATGATTTGTGAAATTGTAGGTTTGTGAAACACATGGATATTGCTATATGTGCATTTTTTAAATTGACTAAAATACTTTTTCCTAGCTTTCCAGCTTTCTCACTTCTGCTAGGTCCTATGTCCTGTTTAAAATCATGCTGGTTGAAAAATGTATTAGCTTTTAATAGTTTAACAAGATCTTGTCTGGGATTTGGATTTTTTGTCTTGTCTTGGATTTTTCACACTCAGTGTATGATTTTAGTTAATGTGGATGCAGATTTAGAAATTATCTAGTCTGATTGTTTTCTCCAGTTGAATCCAAAGAAAGTTCAGTTTAATCCTAGTAGTGTGCTGCATTCCACACGGAGTAAAGAAAATGGTTGGGCTCTGCCCAGAGGAAACTGCAGTATAGAGCGAATGGATTTGGACTGCTCTGCTCAGTTCCAAGTGCTTTGGGAAAGATTTAAGATAACAGATAAGTACAAGTTAATGATGTTGCAGAACAGCACTGATAATTCTGTATATTCCAGTTTGAGGACTTCTTTTAAATATTAGTAAATGTATGCACTCCTCTTGAGTTGGAATTAGTATTGTAGTTTTTAACCTGTGTCCTTCTTCCCCACTAAAGAAAATGTGAAGATACTTTAGATACAGCATTTCTGCAAATATTTGCAGCCCTGCTTCCAACTGTGCTAGCTTTTCAGCTTTGAGTTGTGGGCTTTACTGCTTTGTCAACTGTTTTCCTTAGAATGTAACATATTGAACCTCTCCTCTGGCGACACAAATTGCTTCTGAGGCAGAACAACAGAAGATCCCCTGTCTTGCGTGGCAGTCTAAATACCACTTCCAGAGCCCCTGGACTTTTTGGGTCAGATGTCACCGGGTAACCTAAATGGGCTGCTCTGGCTGAGTAGGGTAAAAATGGAGCTCTGTGAGACTATTTGGAGGAAAGTGAATGAAGGTTGTTAGCAGAGACAGGTATTTCAGGTGAGACCCAGGAAGCAGCAGCATGTTGACTCTTGCATTTAATTTTTTTTTTTCTTCTCCTTCCCCTTTTGCTCCCAGCTGCATTTTGGAGACTTATCAAAAGTAGTTCTTTAGATACAGCCTTTTATCTTCAACTGTCAGTCAGTGGTAGGGAAAGGAAATAGAGATCATATGTGATGGAGCTGTTTGACATCCAGAGGAATCTAAACCACGATATTTAGTATTATCTCTGCCTGCTAGACATTTGTTCTGTTTGGACCAGTGGTGCCACAGTTCTCTGCCTGCCAAGGGCCACTCTGTTTGACAAACTAGCCTTCTGCTTTGCACAGCTGGGAAAGGTTTATATGGCTTCTCCTTTCTCTTCTACCTGCCGTATGCCTTGCTCTACCTTCCAGTAGCACACCTCTCCCCATGACTGGGAAGCAGTGGTGCACAGTGGGATCTGTGCTGTCAGCAGCTGGTGGTACTGTTTTAAACTCTAATTAGTACTGCATATGCAACCTGATTTCTGCCTTACAAGCTTCCACTGTAGTTTACTGGTCTCTTCTTGTACTGTAGCAGGAATAATCCACAGAAGAACTTGTGAGAAATTCTCATGGCTCATTTTGGCAGAGAATTGAAATGAGTTGTGTGCTTGGGTGAAAGAGATGCCAGTCAGCTGGTCTTCAAAAGGGTGGAGCTGAACAGGTGAACAGTGCTTTATTTATTACGGTGGACTTGGCAGTGATAGGTTAACGGTTGGACTCGATGATCTTAAGGGTCTTTTCTAACCTTAACAATTCTATGATTCTGTGATTTTATGATTCCTGGTAGCCCAAGAGATAGCAAGAGAGGCAATTCTGCCTGTTGCAGCTGCCTTAGTAGAGAGACATGGCAGAGGAAGGAGGCTTTCCTTCTTGTGAGACAGTTCAGTGAAGTTTTTCCAAAATAGATCTTTTTGGGCAGTGATCAGATGATTTGCTGACTATCTGCAGTGATATAGTGTATTTTATATGGTGAAGTATTGTTCTCTTACTGTCCCTGTCTTTTTAGATAACAAGGCCTTTGACTGATGTTTCCAGATCTGAACTTGCCAATTAGTATGTATTTATCCAAAGTAACATCATCCAGACACTTGTGTTGGGCGGAACAGATCAGGTCTGACTCACTGGATGTTCATCCGGCCCATTGTGCTGGTGTGTTTTGTGTATTTAGAGGAAGAGTGGTGTTTTTTGGTTTGTGGTTTTTTTTTTAAAAGGGCTGGGGAGAAGCATGGAAAATCTACTTAGTTTTTCTGCTGAGCTCAGGAGGTTTTCTCCCTAGGCTCTAACTATAAACAGCAGTGGGAGAGAAGTTTTTCAGAGAGCTTCTCTCCATTGATGACAGCCAGAGCTTAGGTAACTAGCCATATAAGGCAGCAAACATCTAACAGCTATGCAGAAGGACTCCTGGAAATGGAAAGATGCACCATAGCATAACTTAAATGCTTGACTAATCTGGTGGCCTTCTATGATGGAGTGACTGCCTTGGTGGATAAGGAAAGAGCAACTGATGTCATCTACCTTGACTTCTGTAAGGCCTTTGACACAGTCCCACACAACAACCTTTTCACTAAATTGGAGAGGTATGGGTTTGATGGATGGGCTATTTGATGGATAAGGAATTGGTTGGATGGCTGCATCTAAAGAGTTGCAGTCAATGGCTCAGTGTCCAAATGGAGATGAGTAAAAGTGATGTCCCTCAAGGGTCTGTATTAAGACTGGTACTGTTCAATATCTTCATTAATGACATAGTGGGACTGAGTGTACCCATAGCAAGTTTGTGGGCAACACCAAGCTGAGTGGTCCAGTTGATGCGCTAGAGGAAAGGGATGCCATCCAGAGGGACCCTGACAGGCTTGTGGAGTCTGGAGCCCGCAGCACAAGAAAGACATGGACCTGTTGGAGTGGTGGGTCCAGAGGAGGGCTGGAAAACCTCTCCTATGGAGAAAGGCTGAGGCAGTTGGGGTTGTTCAGCCTGGAGAAGAGAAGGCTCCAGGGACACCATATTGCAGCCTTTTAATACTTAGGGGTGGGGGTATAAGAAAGACGGAGAGAGACTTTTTACCAAGGCCTGTAGTGACAGGACAAGGGGCAATGGTTTTAAACTGAAAGAAGGTAGGTTTAGATTGGACATAAGGAAGAAACTCTTTATGATGAGGGTGGTGAGACACTGGAACAGGTTGCTCAGAGAAGTTGTGGATGCCCCATCATTGGAAGTGTTCAGGGTCAGATTGGCTGGAGCTCTGAGCAACCTGATCTAGTGGAAGATGACCCTGCCCATGGCAGGGGGTTGGAACTAGATCATCTTTAAAGGTCCCTTCAAACCCGAACCATTCAGTGGTTCTATGATAACCAAGAACTGTGTCCTAGTGAAAGCCTTGTGATTTGCTTAGGTGCATTTGAAATCCCTTTTCTTGGGGGTGGCGGGTGAGGGGGGTGAATGGGGAACACAGCAGGTCATTACTGTGCTGCAAAATATGTTGTTTTAATCGTTTCATGTGAATCTTAATCCACGTGGTATAGATGGAGTCCAACTGGGAAGGTACTTGCTTTTTCACCCAGTGCTGGAGAGATATGGCTTTTCTGAGATATCTCGGATGGCATGGAGATTAGAGAAATCCAGCAGCCTTGCAGTTTGATAGCATTTCTGAGGCTTCACTTAAGATGCAGTATGCGTTTCTTCATCCTGATAGAGATAATGGGTTTTAAGCAATTACACCCAGGCTAATTCCTTTTGATAAGAGCTCTACGTTATCTAAAAAAAGAATCCTAGCCACCTGGGAAAGAACAATGTAAATGTCTCTCTCATCGACTCTTTCATTCCCTCTTCCCTGATATCTTCAGATGATATGCTGCAGATCTTTCAAGCCATAAAAATCTATCAGTTTTTTTTTAGGTAGGGAGTATTGCAGTCAGGGAGGTGTAACAGTGCTGTTGGCTTGTAAGGTATGGAGGGAGCCCTGCGCGCTTTGGGTGATTCCAGGCTACTGTGGTGATTACAGCTTCGACATAAGGAATCAAATTTGGTCTCTTTTAAAGGAACCCTTTTTTCCTTCCCTGTGCAGGCTGACTGATTGTAAGGTGCGAGTTGCTTCTGCTGATTAGGGCGATCTACATTTTGTAATTTGGAAAGAGTAGCAAGAGCCTACCACTTTATTTAGCACAGATCCCAACCCTTACTCTGTGTTTGTCTGCACTGGAAATAAGAATATGATGATGTTGTGTGTTAAGCAGGAATGGTAAGAGATCTCTCATATTTAGATTTTTTTTCTTTTCCTTTTGAGACCAGTAAAGAAATTTCAATAATTGGCTGCATTTCTGGTACTTAAAGAAATTCCTTTTATTCTGCTTAATCTCTCTGACTTTTCCTCTCATACATATACAGTGTAGGATAGAAAATTTAATTGATTGCATTTAAAAAGGGGGGGGGGGAATCCCAAAGCACCATGCTGTTTGTGTAAATGTGCCACTTCTAGGAAAATCATGCTATATATTAAAAAAAAAAATTGTGTTAACAGCATTGAAAGGTTTTCAAACATTGTAGGCATGTTTGTTATAACTTGTTCTTTCTCTCCTAGATAGTAGCAGATGACATTCTTGATGCGTAGCTGCCTGATGATAATTGGAGCTGGGAGGAGAGGCAAGGGGAAAAGGGGAAGATTGGAGATAAGGATTATAATCTCCCATGCTGATATGCTTTGGTTCTCCTTCCCCAGAGAAGAGCCTGTGAACGTGTGGCATGCTGTCTGTCCCTTCACCTGCCTGCTCACTAGGGAAAGTCGCTGAAGGCCTCCCAGCGGGAGCCTGATCAGTTCTCTTTCAAAATGGAGGAAGAGGATTTGTGTGGACGGGTCTCTTTGGGACAAAAAAAGACACAAAAATATAATCTCTTTTTTTTCCCCCTCCATTTTGTAAAATGGCTTCATGCATCACAAACACTGTAGTTAAGCAGTGGAGTCCGGAAGTGGGAGATTCGGCATTTTGGTGTAATGGTGGGGAATCCATTCCTTATTCTCCAGTGTGGCACAAGAAGGGTTGTCCCTGCTCACCCCCTCATTTACACAGTGCTGCAGCAAAGTGGTGCCTAGATTGGAAATAAACGGAGGAGTTCAGGGAGGGAAAAATGTTACCACCATTTGCAAAGGTGGCTGCAGTATTTTTTTCCTGTCATAAACTGTTGTGAATTTGAAAAGGCTGCTGTATTTCCTTCCCAGACATGGTAATGTTCAGTTGGCAAATGAAACAATTTTTGTTCGGAAAGCTCTTTTGAGATGAAAGGCATCAGCAAAGTTGTCGCTGTGTCTCCCATGACTGCCTTGGTTGAGGAGCTGGACTGTGTGTTCTAAGTCTTTCTGATGCAGAGGCTCGAGTGCTTAGTCTGAGCCAATTTACTCATTCTTCAGCTCTTACTTTTTTGGCTTTAATTGGCTTCCTACTGCATGTGACATTGCATTTTCCTTTGGCTGGCAGACGTAGAGAGTCGACCTCCTTCTCTGGGCTGCTAAGAGAACATGTTTTCTTATTAGATAGAGCTGTCTAGCGCAGGCTGGAGGAAGCACCTTGTGTAAGAGCGTGCTGAAGCAGAAGTGTGTTCTTTGCAATGATAATACTTTCTCAGCCTTGTGGGTGACTCCACAGATTACTTCTCATCTTGTTCTTGCATAAATGATATGTAGATGCAAAACCTGTGTGAAGATGAAGCTCCTAAAAGACTTTCCTCATCTATAGCAATGTCCCTAATGCAAGAGGAAATTCTTACCAGCCCTTTCCTTGAGAAGTTGTGTAGCTTGTTGAGAGTTCAAACAGACCACCTGTTCTGTAGATGCTGCACAATTTTGCTGATTTGTTTTCTTGGCTATCCTAAAAATGACAGGTTGCAATTTAATGTACTCAGATTGACTTCACAACCTATCTATTCAGTCATCTGCTTTCCTTGTTCTCCTCTTTGAAAGGATTTCATTTAATGACAGCAATGAGATGGTGCATCTAGGTGATTGGACAAATTAATTTAAGTACTTCATGGACCATTGCTAGGGAACAAACACTAGCTCAAAACTGCCTAGGCTCTGTCTGGGCTATCTTGCCTCTGTATTATTAATATGGCAGGCCTCAGTTTATTATTCTACCTTGAGCCACACTTCACCCGTGTTCCTGGTGGAGTATTTCATGTGTTCCCTTGGGAGAATCCTCTAATCAAGTGCTTGACAAACAGCCATGAAGGCGCTGTGATTGCCCTACTTTTTGGGTGTTTCTGGCCCAGCCCTGCAAAAGCACCAGTGTTGCCTGGTAGTCCTGTCACCTGTCTAATGACCCCAGAGAACAAGTCCCATCCCTTGTGTTTGTGTGCTGGCCTCCTTACAGGGGCTCCATTACCTTTTGTTTTGGAAAATAGTTCCTTGCAATTTCATCTGGTGGTCTGGTAACTCTGTAAAAATAAAGTTTTGTATTTAGGCAATTAATCTTGTGCTCAGGCAGGTTTGATGTCCAAAAGGTGTTTGATTGCAGTTTATGATACAGAGCCAGTTATTGAGTTCCTACTAAAGACACATCTTTGTCTCAGTGATACTGAAAAATACTGAATTGTAAAAGTTCTGTTGTTTACTGTCACCAGTGTATACACTGTTCTGTTCTTCTCCATGTTTCTACAGTTAAATGGGATTCAAGTGAATTCACTAAGAACATGTCACCTTATATTAACAATGAAATATATTAGGTGTCATGATAAATAAATGTTTCAAAAAAATTTACAGAGTTTGAAGCTCTCATGTCATGAAAGCTGAACTTTGATTGCTCTGGGAAGATGGAGGGGGTGTATGCGAGTAACAGAGGGCACTGCAAGAATAAAATAATTTGTAAAAGTTCCTCATTTATCTGCCAAAGTAAAACGGAGCCCACCTCTTGCCAAGATCAGTGTCTGTAGCTCTGTGCCTTCTGCTACAGCTACATGAAATGTTAATTCCTAATGCACAGCCAAGAACATAACACCTTGTTCAGTAGCTAGGGATACTCTTGCTGTTGACTGCTGCAGGACAAAAGGCAGAACCCTGAACTCACAGCTTGCTACATGCTGAGCCTCCTGGGTTGTCTAGAAAAGCAGCTCACCCTTGGAGGGTCTGCCCTGTGCACGCTCCTCGTTACCCTGGGCAGGGCACAGCAGATGCTCTGCAGTAAGTTCTCATTCTCTTATCTTGTGATGCTGTCTCTCTGTGCTCCTGCTTTATGAGAACCCTAATTTATCTTAGCAGTAACAAATATTATTGTTTGTAAAGTAAATTATAGCTGTTACAGGCTGTCCGTCTTCTCTCCTGCAGCCTGTTCCACTGCCCTCCTTCCAACTTTGTGTTAAACTGGAACTGCTTGTGGGACTGTGCTGCGAGGAGGGGGATAGTCATTGCTTTACAGCAATACAGTACAGACTCCAAACAGATCAGTTGAGGAGTCCCTGTGCCCCTATCTTTCCCTTTGTCCTGACTTCTCTTATGAAGGTGCTAATCACCCCCTACCTTCATTTAGTGTCAAAGGGCCTTTAGTGACCTTGGAAGAAGAGAAACTGAGCTGTCGGAGCTAATCTCAAACACAAATTTGCAGCCCTTGCCACATTAATCATGCCTTTGTCACCTCTAGATTGGATTAGTGCAGTGCACAGTATGTGGGCCTGCAGCTGAAGACACATGCAGAACACTCTTGTCTGCTTGTTTTAGTGTCACAGGAGAGTATTTTCTAGAAAGACGTCAGCATTTGAGGAGTGCCCTCAGTCAGAATCCTGGTCTGACTTCTCACGGTGGTCAGCTGGAGGCTGGTTTGGCTGTCAGGCAGTGCTTTAAAGCTTACCTGCTGCTGTTACTGCTTTCTGTAAGAGGATAAGTTGAAGGATTGAATGGGGCTGCAACTTAAGACCTAGTGAGGAAAAGTATTGGAGCCCTGCAGCTTGCTTTATTTTTTGTTGGTTATTTGTCTGTATCAATGATTTGACTACATGGTGCTTGTGTTTAGAGAGATGTCCTTAAAGACATCTGGCTGTGGAACAGTACATTGGCAGTGGAGGTTTTTTCTCTCCGATTCACATGTGAATGGTACAGAGAAGTCCAGCTTCCTTATTAGGACTAGTCAAGCACTTGATCAGGTGCATAATAACCATCTTCTGGGAGGGATATAAGGGGTAAGAGATTAACCCCAGTCTGCATTACAAATAAGTTTAATGAAGTACCAATGTTGAATACAGAAGGTCATGGCAATGAGGAAATTGGACTATTATGACTGAGCCTGTACATGTGAACAGCCTGCAAAGCAAAGAGCATATGCTGGGAGTTACGAGCCGAGGAGGTAAAGACAGTGTCAGTCCTTGGCTCAACTGTTTGCTGAGCTGTAACTGGGGATAAAATATGCTTTTTCTCTTGTAGTTATACTCAGTGTCTACAGCTGTTGTGTAGTTTTTAAATGCCCACAGAAATCTTTAACACATCCTTCTCCACGCTGCTCTGGAGGGGACAAGCTGCACTTTATAACAGATTCCCCAGTGGGTGGTTTCTCTCCACGAGACTAACTTCTTTGCCCACACCTGGGTACCTGTTGGCATGATGGTTCTGAGCCAGCGAGTGGGGTCTTAATCTACAGCAAGAAGACATAGAGAGTGATAGGAGAGGAAGGCTCAGCAAGTATATTGGTGTTCATGTTACTAGCTGGTGGCTTTCTCAATGTAGCTGGTGAATTAGAGCAGTTGCGGGTTGCTGGACTTCGTGTGTTGGGAGGTTGTTTGTTTAAATTTGGCTTTGCCTCTGTGGTATCTCAGATTAACCTTTTGGTCCAACTGCTTTTGATGTTGTTACGGCCATCTACTTGGTTTTAGCAAGATCTGTCCTTCAGTGTTCTGGCTTCTCCTGTTCTACCTGGCTGCTAAAATATTTTGCTGTGGTTATGGAGCTGGTGTGATGCAGCAGGCTGTTCGTGTTTGGAGACTTGAGTTTAGGTAGTATCCCTCTCTATCTGAAAAGATTTCTCTGTTTCGAACTCTGAATCAAAGCAGTTTGCTCTTTTGGGAAGCAAGAACCTGCCAAAATCCATGTGCCGCTGCTGGGGTTATTCTTTGGGCTGCAGAGCCAAATCAACCAGAAAAGTCTCCTGCTGTGTCTTTGCCAGGTTCTCTGGCTAGTTTAAGTGGTTCACACTTTTGCCTGGAGCATAACATACTGCTTTGCCAGCCTTCTGCGGGGAACTGCTGTTGTTGTTCTGTCTTTCTAGAGAGACAGTCCCAGAAAACGCGGTCTGAACACTGCGTGTTCCTCTGCTCTGGAGGGAGCCTGCTCTGCTCATGCTCCCATGTTCTGGGACTTCCACCAAAGAGAAAATGTGTGCTAGAAACAGGTGTGGTTGCAGGAATCTGTTAAGCAAACTGTGTCTGTTGTAATCAGTTCTTCCTTTTAAATCAATTAGGAAGGCAAAGAAGCTCACCTGTGTTAGAGAAGCTATGACCCTTCAGGGCAGAAGTGACTATGTTCATTTTTGGATAAAGTCAACTTGCCATCTTTATGGCCCTCAAGCTAGGGGAGAGTTAGTTTCCTACTTTGAACACTCTACTGATGTCAGCAGAAGACTTATAAAAATACCTGATTATGTTATGCCCTCACTGTGATAACAAAGACCACTTGTTAATGTTGTTTAAGTGTCTAACATAGCACTTGGCTTGTAGTATGGCAACTGCTACCCATTGGATCTATGGCTAGTTCTCCCCCCCCCCCCCCCCCCCAATTCTCTCTCCCTCAGTATTCATTACCTAACATGTTACTAAATAAACAATGAAACAAAGATTGCCCACACTAAAAATGGCGTGTTTAGGGGCTCCTGCTCCAGTGAGATAAAATGTTAATAGGTAATATTGTTCTTGCGAGTTCTAGCTTTCTGCAGAGTGGGGTGCCCAATCTTATTCTATGTCATAATTTTTTTTTTTTTGTCAAAATCTATCCTGGTAATTCCTTTGTTAACTGTGTGTTCTCTCTTTCTTTATTCTCCTGCCTAGCTTTCTGCAGAGGGCGTGTTGTGAGGGTGCCCAAAGGTCCTCTTATTCGAGTCGTGGGCACGGAGGTGGTGATCCCTTGCAGTGTTAGTGACTATGATGGACCCAGCGAACAGAACTTTGACTGGGAGTTCTCCCGGGAGACTGACTTCGTGCGGATAGTGAGTACCTGGGATTCTACCTTCACCTCTGAGGAGTACCAAAAACGCGTGGGCCACGGGGATATCAAACTGAGACGGAGCAGCAACGATGCTGTGGAACTTGTGATTAGAAACATCCAGCCAACTGACCAAGGGAGATACAAATGCTCCACGCCCAGCACTGATGCCACCGTTCAGGGAAATTATGATGCAGAGGTCCAAGTGAAAGGTATTTCTGAAGAGTGAGGTGTGCTCTAAATTTGTTTTTGATATTGATTATAGATGTACCCTTAAGAATGTTGAATTTCTGTTGCTTATGAGCATTGTGATTTTTTTTTTTTTTTTTTTCCTCCCTGTTCCTGTTTAATTCTCCTCAAGCCAAAATAAAACATTGGGAAGTATGATAGCAAATGAAAGTGAGGTAAAGAAGCAAAGAGAGGCTGTTTACTATAAACACCACTTCCTTTTTCTGTCTAGTAAATATGTAAATAAAAATGGGAAAACTAAGCAGTGGGTTTTGCGAAGATGTGTGCAAATATTTAATGTCCCTAAGCCTCTGGGTAGAGAGGCTAACTTCAGGTAAAAAACACAGCATGTCTTCTCTCTCTTTTTTATAGTGTCATTTAGGGATCTTTCTGTATGAAGGAGGTAATCTTCCATTTCTCCTTTAGTGTGTTGATACTGCAGTCATGCCCTAGCTTTGCTCTCTCATTTAGAGTTCTTCAGTAATAACTTGGGAGACTATTTTTTTCAAGTGTCTTATCTTCTACTCCCATGAAAATCAAGATGGTTCTGGATGGGAATAGTCAGAATGATGATGTTTGGATGAGAAACTAAAGCCAGGGGAAGGATAAATGAATTTGAAAGCTTGTCTTGGCTTGTTTAAGTGGAGCACTTCCTTTAATGGATTTTCAGCTGAATTTCCTTGTTCCTGGAATATATTTATGTGTGGAAGAAGGAATGATTGGCCAGGTGTTGCTCTGTGGTAGTTTTACTGCCTCATATCTGAACAGGTCAGCGTGGGTGTTCTCTTCTTGCTTCCATTTTATGATGCTTGTTTCTTGTGGTCTTTTTTTTTTTAATAGTGATTTCCGATGGCTTATCAGTGAGTGGTTCAAAAGCACGTTCCTCAATGTCTCTCAGGCTGTCTGAGGGTGACTCCTTCAAGTTGCGCTGCTCAGCAATTACCACCTCACCGGAGCACACTCACCTGCATGTGACTTGGCAGATCAAAAGTGGATTGACTTGGCGGGACATCCTATCTTTGACTCATGAGGGCAAATTCCAGCCGGGTTCTGGCTATGAAGAGCGCTACCGTAATGGAGATATCCGTTTGGACACAGGAGCAAATGACACGTATTGGTTATCTGTATCCCAGGCCTCATCGGTGGATGGGGGTGCCTACAGGTGTCTTGTGAGCGAGTGGGTGAGAGGGGCAGATAGCTCATGGCAGAAGATTCAGGAGAAGAGCGTGGACATAGCAAGTGTGGCGATCCAGCGGACTGGTGAGTGTTACTGATGGGCTCGGGTCACAGCTCGTAACCCGTAGCACTGCTGTAGCTACTGACTGTGATGCTTTGAGAGCAGAAATTGGGTAAGCTGAACTAAATGAGGATACATTCCAGGAGAACCTAGAGTGCTGTTTGGATAGCTTGCCTGTTTACATCTGAGTCAATAGAAAACGCTTGGCTTAATTTTCCTAGCTTTTAGTTTGGGGAGAAGGGGGATGATGGCATGGAAGGATTGACTGGAACCTTTTAGATGCCAGACCTAGATTTTTATCTCATCCTTAGTTCACTTCAGATTGCTTCTGTTTTTTATACTTTTAAAATAAATATTGTACTTAACCCCTGAGCACCCCAAACCTTCCCTCTGCTCTCTTACTAACATAGGGTTGTCCCATAGCACTAAACAGTTGCACTTCCCCTGTGAAAGTGGCATGTGATTCAGTGACAGATATGAAGCTTTTCTGTATGTTGTTTATTAAAACAGCATTGAAAGATCAAGAGAAAGGAGGAAGGCAGTGATGATTTAACAGGACAAATTATCCAGCGATTTTTATCACTGACACTGGATCACTGGTCTGATTGCTCCACCGTGTTGGCAGGGGTCTAGGACAGTAATGGTTCTGTTAAACACATCATTGCATGCTTGACTAAGGAGACAAAAATACATACAGTGCTGTGCTGAGGATATCCAGATATCCCTGCCCGTGTAGATTTCAGGAGTAGGTGCAGTAAGCACTTAATTGCATTAGCATTACCACTGCTAGTTGGAGGAAGGAAAGCAGGGGGTGACGCATCTTGTCACTCAGTAGGTAGGAAAACAGGCGATGATGGTCCCTCAGAAATGTGAAATTATGACGATATTTTAGAAGTATTCAGACAATAAGGGTATCTTTTCATTTTTATAATCCTTTAATCACTATAGGAAGAACCCAGAACTGCTGAGGTTTTTGGCTAGCTCATTTGGATGTAGTTTTAGTGTCCTGGTGGTACTTAGCCTGTGAAATTTGACAGGATCAATCTGCCTCCTCTTTTTCAGGGTGTCTGTTAACATAGTAAAGCTTGCAGGTGCTCTCTGCTGAGGCAGGGCTTGCTTAATTAAGAGCTGTAATTCTTTATTTTGTTGCACTTTTGGAGAGTTTGGTTTAAGTAAGTGGGGTTTAATCAGTGGCTGAAAACAGGGTGAGAATGGCCAGGACCAGTAGGTGTTCAGTTTTGTTTGTTTGGGGTTTTTTTTGTTTGTTTGGGGTTTTTTTTGTTTGTTTGGGGTTTTTTTTTGTTTGTTTGGGGTTTTTTTTTTGTTTGTTTGGGGTTTTTTTTGTTTGTTTGGGGTTTTTTTTGTTTGTTTGGGGTTTTTTTTGTTTGTTTGGGGTTTTTTTTGTTTGTTTGTAGCTCAGTCATTGGCAGCACTAGCACTTTGTCAGAGGCATGAAGGCTTTTTTTTTTTGAAGTTATGTTAAATGGGATAGGTTATTCTCCAGCAAAATGTTGTGGAAATTTTTACCCACACATCCTGTAGTAGGACTTGAAGAGCATCTTGTGCTGACATCCGAAACCTCTGCACTTTCATGCTAAAATGAACTTGAGTTGTAAATGGTATGCCTGGTTGCTGTACTTCCCCCATTCTCACCTGCTGTAAACTGTGGGGTTGAATTTGTAGAAACAAAATTAAAAACAAAAAACCCCCCAAAACAAAAGATCAATTATCATATCTAATGAAAAAAGTCACGCATAGGTTACTTGTGTAACTGTGTGGTGTTTTTTTTTTTTTCCTGTTGTTGCTCTTCTATCTACTTGTCCATCACTTTTATCTCCTAAAATCATGACATCTTTGGGCCCAACTTTGTTCTTGTATGTCTTTTTTTAACAGTGCCTTGCACAACAGGTATATAATCCTAGGTGAGGCATTCAGACATGTCTGTAACCAAAAAAGGAGCATTGAGAATATACATATGGGTAAACTATCTTAGAGTCCCTCTGTATGCGTATACTGCCAGATTCTGAATGCCCATCACTATTTCATGAAGACAGAAGCGTTCCTTGGAAAAATGTTGCTCTTAACTTTGCAGATGAGTCTTATTTTGTATTCTGGTATTAGTCTGTTAAATTAACTAGGCTTTCCTACTGATTCCAATCCCATGATAAGACAGTGAGGGACCTCCCAGTGAGATACTCATTAGACAGTGGACTTTGCTTTACTGCTGCGGTGGGGCTTGCTACCCTCTGTTAAGCTTGGCTGCTCTGTGCTATCAAGTGGTGAGTGGCAAGACGAGTGTTGCTTGGTTTTATCAGCAATAGTTGTGGCTGCTTAGTTTGGCTCTGGCCTTTTTATGTTGTCTCTCATTCCTGATGATAATCCTAGAAAGCTTTTACAGATGGGTACCTATTATGTAGTAGAACATGGTTTTACATAGAAGTCACTAATCTGCACCAGAGACGTAGCTGCCTGTTTAAGGCAGGAATCTGTATTCTTGCTCATGGTCTTGGTTGTAGATCTGCTGAGAAGAGCCACTGCTGTAGCAGCCCTGTCTACTGGCCTCAGCTGAGACATTTAAGAGCAGCTGCCTTACACACTGTGGGAACAGTGCTGCACTGAGATCCAAATCTAATCTTTAGGCAATGTAGAATGAGGGAATGAGCAAGTGAAGACGTGGCAGCCAGGTAACTTGGTGAATGATTTGCAGTGAGGTTTGCAAACAATACACGCAGCACCCCCGGTTCACCTCTCACCAGTAACTAATGCCAGCTTTTCTACTTCTGGTCTTGACGCTTCATCCCATGGCTTTCTTTTAACAAAGCTGTGGCCAGCCTGGTAACCTACAGAATACAGAAGGTCCCGTTTGAATGCTGGCTATGACCATTCATGTTATGTATATTAAAAATATTCACTGGCCAGTGGAGGAGTTCGTGAAATGTGTTTTAAGTGGCTATTGGCATTGCTTTAAAGTCCCCAGTGTGTGTTGGTCAGAGCAGTAAGTGGAGGAGTCAGCAGTATAAGGAGTTATTGCTGCCTTCTGTTTGCTTCCATTTCATGTTTCTGCAACACACCTGAGGTCAGTCAGGACTCCAACATGTGGCTGTGGCTGCTTCTCATTAAATCTGGTCTGTTAGAGGAGCTCTATTTCAGCAGAAACCAAGTTGAGTTCTAATGTACTTCCTAGTGATTTCAGTAGACACTTTCTCTTTTAAGAGATAGTCCCAAAACACCTTGACCCTCCTGTGAGACTGGAAAATCCTGTACACGTTTTCCTGCTTTGCAAAGGTGACGTGCGGTCTGTGATTGGGACAAAGCCTTCATGGACCAGGTGCTGTTGAGTTATAAAAACCTCGTTTTTCCCTCCCTTCCTCCCCCTGGCCTTATCATGCATCTCTTGCTTGACTGATAATGTGTACTTCCCTTGTAATAACAGATCATGCAGCTCAATATCCAATAGGTATTTGAAGGTAGGGCTACTGAGCTACTTCAGAAGCTTCTGTAATAGAATGTGAAGTCCTGGATAACTTACAGTGGACTCTTTAAAAAAAGAATATTAATTTTTTTTGTTTGAATTTTTGTCTCTTCACTTCTAAGCTCTAGATGTGGTCATCTCGACGAGCAATGTGTCTGTGACTGAAAGAGACTCCCTGGATCTTACATGCAACATCACAACAGACCGGAGTGGTATTTTCCAAGCAGAGGTGATGTGGTATTTTTCCGTGTCACCTGATGATACCTTGTCAGATGCTCAGGTTTTGCTGAGCATGGACCATGATTCTGTTGTCAGTGATTCAACTCTCATCAGCCTGAGCCATGTAGATAGGAACTCCTATCGCCTGTTGGTGCGTGATGTGGATGTGGAAGATTCTGGCTACTACTTCTGCCAAGCAGCTGTCTGGGTACCACTGCACAACGGGAGCTGGCATAAGGTGGTGGAGAGGACGTCTGCACCGGTCAGTGTGGTGGTGACAGCATTAGGTGAGTGATTCTGCTTTGAGACTTCATGGATAATGTGCCACTCATTCCTTGGTCCCATCAGAAAAGGGAGAGGACCTTGAATCTCTTCTGCACAAGTTTCTCTCTCGTTTGCATCTATCATCTATATGTAGGGTCTCTCTCACATATAAAAATACCAATATATCCTATGGGGTTTGGGGTTTGTACATTATAGGGTTTTAGGATCCCTTACTGCATGTCCCACCCGTGCACTCCACTTCCTGGTGTCATTGAACAGTCTGCAGTTGGGAAATAGAGCTTAAAAGCCTGCCGTGTTCAGGGGCTGAAGCTGCCCCTGTTGCCATGTTGTCCCCTTTCATCTCCCTTGTACCATTAGCAGGGCTCTGATCCAGCAACAGGCATTCTTTCTGAGCTCTGAACACAGTGATGTCAGATGCTTCCCCTGATTTTTGAGTCATATACCATAAAAATTATTTGTAATGGAAACTTCATAGTGAACTCTAATAGCTTTCAAAGTTCTTGGGGTCTTGTGTTAATCATTAGAGAGACACCACATCCTACTGATGGATTTAGAATGGAACATGACTTTATACTGCTTTATTCTCCTCCCTCAACACACAAGTCCATTTTATGAGACCATGTCACATAGCTGTTGAGTTGTGTGATTGAGTGAGAGAGACCTGGCTTGTGGCTAACTTAATGCTAGCAGTGTTGATTAGCATAGTGGCCACTAAAACAGATTTTCCTGCAGTATTTAACATCCCACTCACTGTGGTGCAATTTTCATCATTCAGGCGTAGAGATGAGTGGATTTTTAGGCTGTTGGACAAGCAAAGGATTATTTGTGCACTTGAAGTTATGGCCTCCATATGTTACTTCAGCATTTCTCCAGCAAGTTCTTTTAATTCACCAGTGGGGGGGGGGGAAATCTACTTAAACAGAAACTTGATGATCTCTTTATTCTTTCCTTCTTTTATCACCCAGTTGGTCTTGGTGGTTTTCCCTTCTTACAGCTCTAATACCATCAATGTCCACATTTTTTTTTTTTTTGCAAGGGGCTGGTTAGAAGCATCTGTGTTAACAGTTGTTCATTTAAGACTTGTTGACTGAATGAGGAACAGAAGCTGTAGGTAGGAGTTTCAACAGGCTTATCTGATCTACCTGGCCTACAAGAACAGGCTGACAATACCTTTCCCTACACCCCTTTCCCAAGACAGATCTGTTTTAGAGATCCACTGTCTCATATGCATGCTACAGATTGTAAAGCTTTTGCTTTGCATTATCCCAGCTGAACTCTTAAGCTTTGGTGATCTCTCTATATGCAAATATCCTTAGAAGTAAAGTTACTTGGGAGAAATACTAAAAATGAAACTCCAGCAAAACTTGTAAAAAAGCAAAACTTGTAAAAAGCCTGTCGTTTTAGGGATAGGTCTAGATGTGTCAGTCTACCCATCCTGTCTCCTAATTTAATCTTGGGGAGAGAATAGCTTCAATTTAGAAGCAATGAAACTCAGGATGGTGTTGCAGGATGCTGTAGGTAAGGTATCCGCACCCGCTAAAATTCAGAGTATTGGTTGTGTTGGAAGCATGAATGAACCCAGATGTGAGCTGGGGGAGAACTGGCAGAGCTGTAGTACCTGGTGTTTGTTCCCACCTTTGACTGGGTGCAAGTATCTGGGCCTAAACCCTCTCAATGTACCCATTCAAAGCCTCTTGTCATCAGAAGCTGGTGGTACTGTCCAGTTACAAAGGCAGAGCTCCTCCAACACAAAAGTACTGAATGAAGCCAGCATATAGAGAGCCCGCTGTGAAGCCTGGTTTTCAGAAATAAATAGCTGTGTCACAAGGTTAAAACCCAGCGACAATGACTTTAAATTTTGCATTTTAGCATTGTACAGAGCAGTTGAGCCGTGGCCGTTTCCAAGTTTACTTGTAATGTGTGCTAGAAGCACGCAAGCGATGAATGTCTTCATTCCCTGTCCTTATTCAGCCATTCAAATTGCACATTCAACTTGTGAGTGTCCCCTCCTTCCCCTGCTCGTGTGCGTGTGCAGACATGCTCACGTGTTTGTGTGTGCACAGGTGGACTGCCTGCTCATGTACTCCCTCGTAGTGTCCCTACCTGTGGGACTATTCCTTACTCTTTCCATTCCAGTTTGGCATTATTTGGGAACAGGAGAAAACAAAATCTGCTCTTCAGCAGATGCTTAGTTGCTAGGGCAAGGGAAAGTAGAATAAATTTTCAGCATTTGAGGTTTTCAACTGCATCCAGAATTCAGCAACTCCTCCTCCTCCTTAATGGAAGTTAAGAGCTGCTGGAGTATTAAGTCATTGAACTGTCAGTGAGGCTGTTCTTTGACAGCTGACAGAGTGGAGGAATGAGGTTTATCCAGCCAGCCTTTTATTCTTTCTAAATCCTCTGTTTGAGTGTCTGTCAGGGTGAAGCGCCTATCTGGAGTGGTGCTGTCAAAGCCAAAACTCTCTTTTTAGCAGTCCTTCCCCTGCCCGCAAATAAAACAAACCTGAAGTGATTTTCTAAGACCTCGAGTTTCTGGCAGCTTTTTCCTTCTTGTGTTCCTGTCTAGAGAAGAGTTTCTGCTTTCATAGTCTTTCTTGCTGTGAAAATAATAATTGGTCTTGAATGTCATCTTTTTTGGGGAAAGAAGGGGAGGAGGGGGGATGATAAGAAAATTGCAGAGCGTGAGCAATATATCATGAGGCCCTGGGGAAGACTAGTCTTTTGTGAATGAGATGGGAAGAGTACTTTAGCTGTAGGATCTATGGGGGCTTACACCAAAAGTGGGGTTTGGTCACTGTTAATAATCTATGCCTTGGTTGTAGCAGAGGAATTCTGTGCATTTTCTTTTTATTTTGCCTTATACAGAAAATGCGCAGAAAACTGCACTTACTTTCACTGGTACTAGGTACTACAGACTTTTATGCTTGTGTGTTACCTAACACTGCAGAAACTCACCATCAGTATCACTAGGTACTCTAGTGTCTGGTGTGTATTAATGCCCTTGTTCTTGCTAGATGCAAGGACACTGCATGCAAAACACTTAATGGTGAGAGATCTTTTCTGCAAGCTGACATAGCAGCCAGCTTGCTTGATACAATTGTTTTTATCCTTTGCATCTGAAGTTCAAAAGTGCATGTGCACCCACAGTTTGCGCAGCAGTTCTATTAAGATGCTTTATTATCTTGGCTCATTGGTGAGCTAAGCCTAAGTTTAGCCTTGGATTGCCTTCTCTGTCCCAATTATAGCTTTGGTTAATTGTTTCTAGGAGGGCAAAATGCCAAATAAAACATAAAGCAAGAAATAAATATAGAGCGCTGAATACACTTACGATGTAAAAGCCATGTGATGAGTATTGGCCGAACAGTTGGAAAGCTAGTCTTTTTTCTGAATTATAGTAGACAGCAAGACAGAAAAATATTCTAACACTAGTAAATAAATATGTATTTCCTTTGTGGTGTGAGGTTCTTGCTGTAATCTTTTTCCTTTACTATCTCTGTAGTCTGAGAGAAAATAGTCATGTGGCTGCCTTATCGCTTTTAGGCTTTGGACAGCCGGCTATTTCAGATTTAAATACAACAGCCCCATTCTTAACCCATGAATTTCAGGCACTCCTTTTCAAGCTTGAGGTATTCCAGCCTCATAGCTGTACAGCATGTACTTCTCTATTCAGACTGTGAAGCTCTTCTGATTTACGCATCTTCATCTTTGACTCTCAACCTACTTCGTATTTATTATGCTGCCTGCTGAAATTTACTGTGCACCGCTATTGGGGCTGCCTGTGGCAGCTGGTGTGGGTGGCTGGGTGAGGTGTTTGGGTTTTGGGTTGTTTTCTACCATTCTTAAACCACATTGTAGAGACATGATGGGATGGTTAACTGTGGATAAGAAGACTTTTCAGGATGGGAAATGGCCTCTTACCCTGGAGAGAAATTGGGGAAATGGGATGTCTCTGGTCAGTCCAAAGCTAGAGAATAACCAGTCTCCTGTTGCTGCAGGCTACCCCAGGCTTTTGAACAGGTACAAAAGGTGACCAGCTGGGCTGAAACTGAACCCACATGGTGGGTTCTTGGGGCCAGGCCTAAAGAAGGGAATGATTTTGCTCAACAAGGTCTCTTTAGTCCTGATTTTTCTGAAATGGTCTGACTAGACATACGAAACGAAAGGTCTTGTTTGGAAATGGAGGCCTAGGGGTACTTGTGTCAGACTGGTACAAGTCTGAGAGCTGGAGTCCAAGTTCCCAGTTATCCTGGTTTTGGCTGGGCTGGGGTTAAACCACAACACCAGTCCCCAGGTCTTGTAAGAAAAACGCATATTCTGGCACTTGGCTTCTAGCTGAGATGCTTTCACAGACTGGATGTTAGAAGTAAGCAGTATCTTTTAATAAGCTCTGGGACTTTCTCCCTTCTACTTGTAGCTTCTAACCTCTTTCTTCTGGGTTTCCTCTCCTGCAGAGCCAGACTATGAGGTGTTTCTGAATGCCTCTAAAACACCCAAGTTTTCAGATGAACCCACAGAGCTCAACTGCAGGATCACAAATGCACAGGACACCGAAGCAAACATCCGCTTCACGGTTACCTGGTACTACAGGCAGCACCTGCCCAGTGACGATGTGGTGGCAGAGGAACTCCTGGCCACGATGGATGCAGACTGGACTCTGCTGCTTGGGGACAGGAGCAGAGAGCGGACTCAGAACGGGGAAATAATCTTCTCTAAAAAGGCTGTTGACACCTTCAGTTTACGAATCCAGTGGACTTCAGAAAGTGACAGAGGTGATTATTTCTGTGTCATCTCTGCGTGGAGTAGGCACCGCAACAACAGCTGGGTAAAGCGCAAAGATGTGACTTCTGCATCTGTCAGCATTTTCTGGGCTACACAAGGTAGGAACCTTGCACCTATTTGCTGAAAGACCTGAATATCTGAGATAGTTTTCTCTTGAGTAGATGGGTCAGCCAGAAGGCCTGCTAATGGGCTTTGGGAATGGGGTTCCGTGTTATGAAAAGGAAAAAAACACTAGTAAAGGCCTCTTATTTGTGGAGGGAAGTAACTGCTTAACAGCACTCACCAGTTTTATGCAACAGTTTGGAGTGGAAGTGCAAAGCAGAGATATGTCAATCAAACTGTGCTGAGGCTTCCAGGAGCCCGGCTGTCATTGTGGCAGGGGTGGCATCCAGCAGTGATGCTGGGGTCGTTGCCCCCTTTCATGACTCGGAGTATTTTGGTCTCTTGAGAATGCATCTTGCTTGTCTTGAGGTCACTCACTTTGTCTTCTCCGTATGCCAGTTTGAGAGGTTTTTTTTCTATCTTCTACAAGCCCATGCTTAGAAGACGCTTCCAAGGAAGTTCATGGGCATAGTAGTACCAGAGTATCAAAAAATAAGTGGGTGGCAGAGTAAAGTCATTCCCTCATTTGCTTGGATCTGGGCCTTTTTTAGGCAGCAGTGAACTAGCTCTGGTCAGCATTTAAACTGACTCTGGGAGCATTTCTTAGAAACTAAATAGAGTTACCTGAATCACTTAACACTGGCTTAAAATGGATATATGTATTCTGGATGTTATGTAGAGTGATACCATTTTGGCTTAGATGTGAGGTCATGCAAGAGGGTCTGTTGGATAGGGACAGAAGGAATAGGATAACCTAGGATGTAACGTATTTGGCAAAAAACTGTGCTTAGTTAAGCCGCATTTATCCTGATAGATTTGTTTAACAGTCTAGCTCAGGCAGCCAAAGGCAGAGAACTATATTTCAGAGGCAAGTTTGAAATCAGTTTAAAGTTGTTTAGGAATAATCCCTGAACAGTGAATTGGAGAGCTTCTGCTGTGATTCTGCTTCACTGGAGAGAGAAATGGTGGGCTGCTTGCTCAGTACTCCCTTCATCCCCAGACCAAGCACGGTTGACGAAAAGGTCATTTTTTTCGCTGAAGGTGGCTTCTCCAGCAGGAATGCGATCTCTCATTAATGCCGAATGCTGGTCGCAATTAGTTCAGCTGTTATGCCACAACACGGCGTGTGTGTGTGTGCATGCACGCGTCATGGATCACCGCCTTTGGAGCAGCTAGAGACACCAGCTGGAGTTGAAAAGTCTCAGCCTGTGTTGACATTTCTGAGGGAAAACAAACTGTGACAGGTGTGAACATTCCCTTGTTTCTGGTTTTATTCCAAAAACTCTGCTAATTTTGCAACACAAATGTAAATGTTATAGTCCCCATGCTGAAAAGTACATTTTGTTGGCAAAACTTGGAGTTGGGGGATTTATGATGTGAAAGTGAGCTCTCCTACAAACACCTTCTCCTGCTGAAAAAGCGTATTATATGTGTATAAGGAGGGGAAGGCAATATATAGGTTTGATTTCTGCTTCTTCCCTTCCACCCCTCACGCAGCCCCCCCCCAGTGCTCTTTCAGCAGTCCAGCCCCAGATGCCTTTCTCTGCCTGCCCTCCCCTGCCATATCCTATTCGTGTGAGCCCAGTGCTGCAGCCAGCAGCCAGGAAGGAGTTAATCTGCTGCTGCCTCTGCTCTCTGACTGTTGTTTTGACAAGTATCTCTGGTGATTTGAGTCCCTAACTGCTCCCAGTGGTTATAAAAGCCAGCAGCCAGGCTCCCACGTGTTCGCCTAAGAAGAGAGGAGGAATTTGCCTCTTCCTTGGATAGCCTGTGCCTACATGGAGGCTTTTCTTCCAAGTACTTCATTACTTGCATCGTCTGTGTTAACTTTAGAGCGGTGCTCGGGGGGGAGGACTTTGGAGAAATCCCACTTTGGCAAAGGTTGTTCCGAGTTCTTGAGAAATGGCTTTATGTTGCGTCTGTGGGCCAGTCAGCACAGAGAGATGTTCAGGATAAGGAAGCCTTTGCTTGAAATGTAAACACCATGTGAAGATGTCAAAGTCCTTTTTGTATGTGTTGTATAATGAGTTGTATGTTTGCCCATTTGAACTTGAGGTTTTTTTATCTTCTTTTTCTATTTTGTTCTGTTGGGACCAATAATGCTCACATGTCTTTCTGCTTACTCAGCTTTGTAAATGCAACCAATTGCTATCATAGATCACCATTGTTTTTGACACAGTCTGCCTGATTTATTTCTTCCCCTCTTTCTTCTACCCTCTCCCCCACCAAGGTGACAAAGAAAGCATCTTTATCTCACCTTAAAAATGAAAAGCATCAATTGTATTGTTGTTTTTTGCTTATTTAAAGTACAAATTCCAATCAGTAAAAAGGTGTAAAGGAAAGGAGGAAACCTTTTTTGACTGGCTCTGTAGATGATTTTCAGCCCAGAAAAAAGTTTGATAATTTTAAAGATAATTTTATTTATTAATTTGAGTGTGAGTACTGCCAATATTTAAAACACAGCTGCTGTTTGCAGTGGAATGCAGAATTGGCGCTTGTTTCCTAAACCAATGTTGTCAGCTTTGGATCCACATGGACTTCTTTGCAAAAGAGAACGTTATCTTTTAACTGAAATTCCAAATCCCAAAGGAACTATTATTTGGGGGTTTGTTAATACTTCTGTCTTTAATTTACAAAACAATTACATTTAACATAATGTTACTAAATGCTTGCCCAGGCCTTCTCATCACATTTAATTGGGAGCAAGGGCATCTTAATCTTTCAGAAAGTCCTGTGGATACAGAACAGGTAATATTTCTGCCACCCACTTGTCTTTACCATTGATGGTGTATAATAGACCTTGCATAGTACAGACATGCAGTTCCTCTTGAGAAAAGAAATTCCCATACCCATGGCACCAAGCTGCTAGGTGTACGTGCCAGTTTGGGTGTAGGAACAAGAAAGTGCATTCAGTTAGGTGTATGTGTCCCAGCCAGGGGTGGCCGGGCTCCTCATTCCCATGGCTACGTGAGGGCGAAGGGTTCATGCTCTTTGCTTGGCAGGGGAGCAGGCTGGTGAGGGTGGTCTAGGTGTGTGTGCGCAGCAGTGGGGAGAGCCGTTGTGTTGTATATACAGGTATCAGGCTGCGGTGCAGGCCGTAGCGTGCCTGCTGTATTTTCAGAGCTCTTCGTATCAGAGCTGCCAGGGCTACAACTGTACCTGAGGGTGTTGTATAATCTCCTCCGCCTTCGAAGGCAGAGCTGTCATTACCTTAATGTCTGTTGCATTCCCTGTACTTGCAATCTAGCTAGTGCACTTGGGGGGATGAAGAAGCTTTTATGAATATTGAGATGGCGTTACTTGGGGCTGCTGACGAGATGTTGGGCTCTGAGGTTACTGTTAGCTGGGCTGCTTTTCTGACCGGAGTCAATGGAGTGCAGGGAAGGTGTCTGCTGTTTCCTAAAGTCTCCTTGCCCTTGTAGCTGTTGGGCTTCTCTAGCAATTTGACTGGCTTAGATTAGGTGAAAACTCTTTTTGGTCCCTACCCAGGAAGTACTCTTGAATCTGAGCACGCACTTTGTGGTAGAGAGCAAGAGAATTATAGTGTGGCTTAACCACTTGGCGTGGCCAGTGATGGAAGGCAGAGGCATGCACTGCCAGGTTCCAAAGTACAGTTTATTACTCAAATTTTATCTGAATCATTTGGCTAGGATTTCTTCTACTGCTAGCCCTCTGTCTTGGAGTAGCGCCCAAACTGGTTATAAGCTTTGGGTATGGTTTACTTAGGATCTCTTCCCCTACTGCTTTCCAACGTAAACTCTGCTGATTGCAGCCTCCTGTATATGACTGACCAGGGTGTGTTTTATTGTGCTTTTCATTCATGGAACTTTACAAGAAGGAGGTGAGACCCTGCATGGGATTGCAGGTGTGTGTGTGGAGGGGCAAGCGTGCAGGGTAGTGGTCAAGACACTACTCCTTGGCAATTCTTGGAAGACTAGAAATGAGATCTTAGCATGCAGTTCTTGAAAGAAAATGTTCTTTGACCGCTCTGGCCCATCTTATGGTATAAGATCTGATGAGTAGTTTCTGTTAACATGAAGAAACTTTCCTTTCCCGCTTAACTTTTCTTGCCGATTACTGTTATTTCTAACCTAAGTGGTTTCTCCTCTTTCCCATAATGTGCACTGTTACATGCAGAGACAACTACATGCTTTTCTAGGTGGGGGTGATGGAGTGCTAATTACATTTTTCTGCTGCTACTGAAGGAGAACAATTTTGGCACAGAACCGTACTGTTAAGAATGGCGATCCAGGCTCTTCTAGTTGATAGGATATAGGGCTTTTTTTGTTTTATTTTACTTTCCTACATATGCAGGTCTCTAATATTATTGCAGATTCAGAAATGTCACTTCGATCTTTTTTGACTTTCTTGCAACAAGAAACTTTCAGCACCTGTATGTGCTGGTTTTTGTGTCCCCTTCTCTGTTTTGGTCTGCATTTCTTAAGGCCTCACATAAGAGGAGGTACCTCTGCCTTCTGTATTCATGCAATCTAAGGAATTTGGGGTTTTTAAAGGTAGAAAAATCCTTTGAAAGGACTTCCATAAGAATATATCTCCCTGTTCTCTGTTTAGCATCCTAATTTCTAACCTTTTTGAATTCTACCACTGTTCTCCAGCTGCATCTCTGGGCCTCAGATGTTCCCTTCCACAGACTCTACAGATGGCATTTCTGCTGCTGTCCCATGCTACCACCACTCCTTTCTCCTTTTCTTTAGCAAAAATAATTGGTAAAAGCAGCATTTTCTGTTGTCCTCAAATGGGAAGTCAAGAAAGGATGTCTAGGAACAAAGTTTGTTCTGTCCTTCCTGGGGACAAGACACTCCCCTGTGTGCTGCTGCCTGACCTGTGGCTCAGGGAATGGTTGAAGTAAGGCATTTGGAGGCCAGATAGTGGGGAGAGTTGTCTCTTCTCAACTACATCTGTACTGCTCTGATCAGGTGAAGGTATTTGTCTTAAGTACATGTATGAGACCAAATGCAAGATTTCTTTTTTGGTGTCTAGGACCAGCCCTCTGACATAAAGGTCAACAGCACAAAGAACGTTTGTATCAGGAGGGATTTTTGCCCAGAGCCTCCTCACAAGGCCTAGAAAGCAGCAAAATGTGGCAGAGAAGTATGGCTAGCTGTTTGTGCTGCTGCTTTTGGGGCAAAAATATAATTGTCTATTAGATTACTAAAATATGTGGCAAGCTGGTCTGTGCTGGGCTCCTAAATGCTGCAGCCTTATGAAGAGGGTGATATCAGAATCTCATGGACACAGAATGAGGAAAAAATGGATTTGAAGTCTAGAATCAGATGCATGATGAGTTCTCACACAAGGGAGCAGAGAATGACTCTTTGTCATTGTACCCTGAGTGCCTAAACATGTAACTCTTGTATTTCCACTTGCTTAGCGGGTGGAAGTGTGTGTGGGGGTTTGGTGTGGAGTATCAAGTAATTCTGTACTCAGCTAGACCACTAGAAGCAACTCAGCCTTCCCTGCTCCCGCTGTTTCTTTATATAGCTTTGCACTGTGATCTGCTTTATACAGTACTGATATAAAGTTGTCATACCGGGTTTCTCATCTTGTGGGCTGTGTTTACTCATTGTGAAAACTGCTGCTTGAAGGCAAAACACTGCAAAATGTAATCTTGACAAGTATCTTGTTGCTCTTGTGGGGAGGGCATAAATATTACTGCATTTAGTTAGGTTTTGGGGAATATGTTACAATCTCACCATTGCTTATTTCCTTTTTCCTGAGAAGTTTCACCTTGCATAAAGGTGATCTGTGTAGGTTTGTTTTTTTTTTTTTAATGTGTCTATACCCATTTTTTTATAAGGAGGGGAAGGGAGAACATGCTGCAGCAAAATCAGTCCAGAAAGTCGGACTGGCTGAACGCTTGCACTACTGCTACTTTGGGAAGCATGGCTGTAAGCTGTGTGTTCTGCCCCAGCACCCTTTCCTTAGGAAGAACCCGAGTGTGGGGCATGTCTCTTCATCACAGTGCCAGGAAACTTGCAACTCCCTTTCCTTTTATCTGCTTCGGATTTCAGTCACTCCTCATTTTCTCAGTTTCTTATTGTGAGCTTGTATTTTTTTTGTGTCTTGGGGCTGTGCTCCTAGATGTATAATTTTCGCAAACCCTGTAATTAAGGGATTCTTGGGATTGAGGAGCTGGCAGACTTGGAGAATGCTGAAGAAAGGAAAGGAAATGGAGCAGTAAGTGTTGCTGGCATTCTTGATGCCAAATGGGCTGTTGGGAAACATTGAGGCTTCTGGTAGGCTTGTACTCAGGTGAACGCATGAGGAGGAAGGGAAAGGAACACACGTGGAGGCAGAGGTATACTGAACTCTTTCAACACAGAGGTGCGTGTATGGGGGTGCTGGGGATGGAGAGTTCTCCTGTTACCGCCAACTTTTTTGTCATGCAATTTCATCTGATCTTGTGAGTCCGGCTGAATGTGTCTGGATTGCTGTTAGGGTGGATTTTCAAGGGAAATAAAAAAAGCTACACGAAGTGCTGCCGATTCAGCTAGTGGCAGCTTTTATCACTAGCCGTGAGTACTTCAGCAGTGTCCTTGTACCCTGTCGCTGAGGGTGCTCTTGCAGATCCAATGTAAAAGTGGGACTCTGAGTCTTGTCTGACTAACATCTTTACCCCTGAATAAAAAAAGTCCTGGAGGTCCTGTCACACTATGACCTGTATATTGCATTATCTGTTCAGTATTTGGTGTTCATTTGAATCCTTGCATCTTGACCCAAACTGTTGTGTACTGGTGTGTGTGCAGTGTTGAGTAGCATTCTGGGGTGTCCATATGTGTTTAAATGTGCTGGGATTTGTCTCTCCAAAGAAAGTACTTTGCTTATTTGTAATCTTCTAGATTGAAAGGTGCTGCAGAAATATCTGCACCTACTTACTAACCCCTCTCTTGCTGCTTATTTCCTTCCCTCTTCAGATTACACGCTTACAGTGGAGGCGGTGAAATTGAAGCCATTCTTTGTAGCAGGCCACACCTTTGAGATGACATGCAAAGTATCTTCGAAAAACATCAAGACGCCGCGGTATTCTGTCCTCATTACAGCTGAGAAGCCACTAACAGATCAGTCAAATCCCAATGGAACCACTCGCATAATCTCCTTGAACCAGGATTCAGTAGTGCGGCTGGAAGACTGGACGGACCAGACTCGTGTGGACGGCGTGGTTCTGGAGAAGGTCCAGGAGAATGAGTTTCGCTACAGGATGTATCAGACCCAGATTTCTGATGCTGGGCTGTATCGCTGTGTGGTGACTGCCTGGTCTCCAGGTGGTGGTGGCATGTGGCGTGAAGCAGTGAATGGCTTATCCAACCCTATCCAGATAGACTTCCAGACGTCAGGTTGGTATAGAATCTGGCAGCTGTGTGTCTAAGCCAGAAAGGGAGGGTTCTTTGCTCTCCCAGTGGTTTCCCTGTCTCTGGGAAATACCTACTCTTTGGAACATGGAAGGGGTCTCCAAATGGTATGATGGCTGAGGGCTTTGCTTGTCTCCTTTGCTGGTACTTGTGTCCTTTGTGCTATTAATTGTTTACAGAAAGATCTTCAATGAATTGGCTGTAATCATAACACCTGGGTTTTTCTTTACTAATCTAGCTTTTATGGTCCTGCAGGCTTAGAGCTGGTTCTCAGTATGGAGTAACTGCTGCCACATTTGCCAGCTTTATCACTAAATTGCTGTTAGGTAGTGGCTGCTCTGGAAGAACATCAATATAAACTAGATTTCTGTTCCAAAACAGACTCAATTAGCATAGCATTAAATTGCCTGAGCACACCTTCCTGATGATGTAATTGCAGAAAATGGTCAGGTCAAGGTAATGGTAACACTTCAGCCATCTCAGGAAGTGTATCCTGCCTCTGGAAGACCTTAGAGGCCCCTTGTGGCTGGACTACAAAGCTCCACAAATTGGGATGAATTTCAGTATCAGAAGTGCATCCCGTTCCTCACATCCTTGCTGAAAGCCTCACCTTCAGCTGTAACGTAGCCTGCCTGTTGAGATTTTTCTAGAGGAGTGTGCCTGTCCTGGTATATTGTTGGGGGGAGGGAGAGAGGGACAGGGTTGGTTTGGCTCATCAGAGATGCACATTGACACTGACTTCCTGTCATGCTGCGTGGGTGGGAAGTATCGTAGAGCTGTTTTTATAATGGTGGTGCACTTGTGAGTGAGGGGCTCATATCATGATTTGATAAACCCAGCTAGTGACTTCTTGAGCAGTTTTGAAGAGCTCTCGGTGTAGCCCAAAGGTGCATCCTATGTTGGAGCTCTCTAGTTAGCTGCTTTATCTCAAACCTTCTGCATTCCTCCATTCCTATTCACAAGCACAGCTTGGAACAAGATCTTTCCTCACATCCCATGTTCTTCATGTAAGTTATTCTGCTTATAATATTGGGGCTGTAGGGTTCTTAGAAGATGTGTCTGTGACTAGGCAAGAGCAGCCTGACTTCTGGTTGCATCCATAACTAAGGTAATCATTCTCTACGAGGTGATTTCTAAAAACTGAACTTCCTTATACTAGGCACACTGGGAAGAGGACAAGGGCTGAGCGTAGAGGGACAGCCTTGCAATGAGGACATCGCTTTGTAAGAAACTTTGAAATGTAGCATCCTGATACAAACCCTAATGAAGACGCAGCCTGACCTAAGCTGGCCAGAGAGAGGACGTTGACTCAGCTCAATGGTTCTCTCAGTTCTAGGTAATTTCTGGTTGGCTTTTGGTTTAGTTTTGTGGTAAGTTACTGTTCTGAAAATAATCTGTTAGTTGCCTGTGTTCCAATGCCTCTTAGAGCAGCACTGTCACAGCTGAATATTGCTGTAGATTTGTTGTCTTCTCAAGACAGTTTAATGGGCTACAGTTTTAGCCTTATTACTCTTGATACCTGCGTCAGACACAGTGGGAGAGCAGCATTTGCAAAAGGGTGATGCAAGAAACCAGCAAGAATGAAATCTGTTCCAACCCCTCCCCTCCAAGCTCTTACATGGAGGCTTTCCTGCACAAAAGTGGTGGCTGGTGACTCTCCCAACATTGTTTGCGTTATGTTGCTTTGAACTCCCATCCAAAAAGTTTGGCAGCACGCTATTAATATCCATGGTTCAGAGGGAAACCTGTGAGCTATGCAAAGGAGGAAAGTGTGCGTGTTGCAGTCTTGACTTCTTTTTGCTGTCACTCTTTACTCCCAGCCTCTTCACCCAGATAGGATTTCTGGTGTGTAGAGCGAAGAAAGGGAGGCAGCCCGTAGCACTGCCCTGGGAACGTGTGAATTCCAGTAGCAAGGCTGGAGCAGGGGGAGGGATGGTCCTGAAGCCCTGTCAGCCTTTCATTCTTTACAAAAGAATGGAGAGAGAAATGAGATCCCAGGCACAATTTACTGGAGAGCTACTTCCCAAAATAATCTTGGCATGTAGCAAAATCTAGCTTGAAATACCTTCCTTTCTTGAATTGGAGATGAACTTCATGTCCTTCAGTTGTTACTCGGGTATCCTTGCTGGACATTCATCTCTGGGCATGATGAGGACATGTGATGAGCACAGTTAGGATGGACTAACTGTGGAATTATTATCTGGCAAATTATTTGGAATCAGGTATGCAAGACAGAAGATGTTTTGTGGGTGTGTTACTTTGGTTTTGTTTGCTGAGGTGTACTGTCTTTGATGCAAACTGTGACTGAGTCAGGGAGCCGGAGGTAAACAGCAAAGTTATGGAGCAGCTATAAAAGCATAGCTCAGATATCACACCCTTGTCTTGCATCCTGTGGTACAGGCAGCTGTCAAACTTGTTCTTCAGAAAAAGAAGCTGGTGCCAGATTTTTCTCTAATGGGAGTGGTGAAAGACAGAACTGCTGAGGTAGCTAGTGGTTTCTAGGGAGAATGAGAGGCTCCCCAAAATTGGAGGGAAGATGCTTACAGGAAAGGGTACAGAAAAAGCAGAGGGGCATGCAGCTCTCCAGGTAACTGTAAAAGCTGGGGAGCACGCTCTGCTAAATCCTGAGTTAAATGGGTGATGAGTAGCTTATGAGTGTGTTTGTCCTTAACAGTGCAATTGGCTCGTTAAGTTTTCCTGACTTAAGTGTAACAGAAAGGCATTTTAACTGTGACTGTTGCGGGGGGTGGGAGGGGCATATAATAAGGAAGTACAACTTTGAAAAATAGAAGGTATTCCAGTCTCCTCCCTACTTTGAAAGCTTGGATTTTGGCAGCATTTTTCAGCTTGCACTGTGAGGAATGAAGTGGGGAGGTGATCAATACGGAAGCAGCATTTTCAGCAGAAGGAAGCCCTTAAAGGGTTTTACGTGAAGCTTTTAGTCACAGGAGGAATTTCTTTCTCTGTTGTTTTTATTGATCCCTTTTTGATAGGGTGCGGGGAGGCTTGCTAGGATTGGAAATCCTTTCTTCCAGTTTGACTCCCTCCCAGATCTCTGAGTTGAGTGATGTTTCAAGGAGGGGCTTTTAGCGTGCATACGCATTGTGCAATGTGATCTATCTGAACGGCAGGAGGCCTGTAAGCTTTTTATATATGAGCTGGGGACTGCGCACATGAAACTTCAGTGTTTCCTGCCGCAATAGGCTTGAAATGTGGCAGTGCTCTGAAATGTTTTTCCATTAACATCTGTGGAAAATGTCTTGCTTAGATTCTTTCCATTCAAGGCAGAACTTGCTGGCTGCAAGCAGAGACCTCCTCTCTTCTTTCTTCACTTGCTGTTGCAGAGGGACATACTTATTCCGTTTGGTTAGCGATCTGAAATGTTAATGTAAAGGCATTTGTTTGAAACTTCCTGAACTAAAAAATGAAATGTGGATTTTGTCCACTGAATTATATAAAGTGGAGGTCAGGGGGTGGTGGTGGTGAGGAGGAGCCTAGTAGGTCATTAGTTTTCAAATATTCAGTCAATGGCAGATTGTTCTCTGCTGGATGTATTTTAAGACCAGAGAGGATCTTGCAGATCCTCTGGTCTGGCCTTATGAACAACATGGATCGCTAGACTAATTTCATAAAATGAATGCCTGCTGTATGTCCAGTAGCTGTAAGCAAATTAAGCTTATTTGGGTGGCAGGGGAAAGCTGTCCCATATGAAGACTTTAATATTCTCCAGGGCTTCTTTTTGGTTTTCCCAGTCTAGAACAGAAGTCCTGCCATCTCTTTTTTCAAAGGTTGCCCAGCAATGCAAGGGACAAGAGCAGCTGCCAGTGCTTGTCTTGAAATTTTCTCTTAATTTCATTGCGTTATTTCTGCTGAAACTCAAATGCATCTTCTCTCCTCCTGAGCTATTGGATGATGTATGTGTACATAGCCTTTCTTTCAGCCTGGAACACACCTGTCTTCTGTTCCTTGCTGTTCTTCTGAAGCCAGTGTATCAAGACAGCTTCTTGTAAGACTTGCGATCCTACCCACCAAACCTGAAATCTCCTCTGGTAGCCTGGAGGTGTTGCTCCAGTGGCAATGCCTTTGTGCTGCAAGGGCTGAGTAGCGGATGAGAGAGGCTGTCTTTTTTTCGTGCTCCCCTTTGCCCGCAGCCTTAGCTGATCTGGCCAGCAAAGGTGGGAGACAAATAGCTGGGAACTTGCTTGAGATCAGTGTGCCTATCTGATGCAGGTCTGTGTACTGGTATCTGGTTCAAATGGCTCCAGCTGGCGTACAGCTGTGTTTTTTTTTTTGTTTTTTTTTTTTTTTTTTTAATGCTGAGGCATCTGGGCTCTGTGAAATCTACCTGGTTTATCCTGGCATCATAAACTCTTCTTTGGCGTTCGTCCTTTAATTTTCTACCCCTTTTACCCTGAACCCGGCAACCCAGGTTAGTGTTTAGAGTGTCTTTGCCCACTATACGCTCACAGGGATTTCCACAGAAGTGGCTTATTTTCCTTTCCCTTGAGGAAAGCAGGGAGAAGGAAGCTTTTAATCTTGTATTGAGAAGTATGTTATGAGAGAGAACCATTTAGAGCTTGGCTGTGCTCTGAGCTGGCTTCCCCCTCTGCCATTCAGCAGAGGGCAGAAAGCTCTAGTGAGGCAAAAATAAAAGAGAACTTTAAGGGAAGCATCTCAATGAAATCTTCAACTCTGGATTACATCTGCATGTGAGCTCATTGCACAGCAATGTATTATCGTTCACTTTGGAAGAAGCTGAGATAAACTAAGAGCTGCTGAAATATGAGCTGAGTATTGATGTTGAACTTGCAGTTGAAATAAAATGATGCCCTGCAATGACCCCGAGAGATACTCAGTTTCAAGAAAGGAGAATAGAAAGATTCTTAAAGGAAAGAAACCTTAATCATGGAAATGAATGAAGAGCAATATAACAGAAACTCTTTGGCAAGAAAGGCTGGTATTTTCCAGCCACTGTTAATGGGCAGGAACGTGCTTTGTCATTGTGTGCCTTTGTGCCTGTGTGCATTAAACTGTAGCTGGAAGTAGAAACCACAGACTAAGCTACTGTGGGCTTCTTCCCGTAACAGCTATTATGAGGTTTGGGGTAAAACTTGTTAGGGAACAGCTCCATGAAGAAGCAGGGAGAGGACAGGGGGCTGGAATAGTGTGGGTGAAGGAGCTTATTATCTGGAGAAAAGCAAGTCATGGGATTCTTGGTTCAAGAGTGAACAATTTGGTGCCAGGGCAGATATGAGTAATATTTTGGAAGACACAGAACTTGTGGGTTGCACCAGTTTTTTCCCCATTGTGGTCAGTGGTGCTGGCTGATTGCACACAGGCAAGCTGCATGCAGTGATTGCGGCCTCCCTGCTGGGTAACGGACTGGGCGCAGGCTTCTTGGGTGGAACGGCCTGCTCTGGATCTCTATTGTCAGTTGGGTTACTTGACCTTTCTCTGCTCTACTTTACTTGTCTGGAAAATAAAGGTAACTAATGTCTGTGGAGAGACCGTACCTTATTTTTTGCAGAGAAGTACTGGCTAAAATGATACAGAAAAGGCCAAAATGTCACCTAGGACCTAGGTAATTAGGATCCCCTCTGTTGTAAATCTAGATGTTAACTGGCTTTTGGTTATTCTCCCTCCTTTCCCCCTTCTTTTTCTTGAAGATTTAAGGTGTTTGGATTACTGAGCAGGGAAGGAAAGCAGGGAGAATGGGGTGACATCAAGTAAATAGGGCTCAGGATTTTTAATTTTTCTCCAATATGTAAATGCTTAAGCTGAGTAGATGAACTCAATAAACTTGAACTCCTCCTTTCCACCCTGCAGCCTGTTCAGTGTAAATCTGATTGAGCAAAAAGTAATAAACCAAATTTGGTGCAGCTTATAAACACTTTTTCCTTTCATTTACATAGGTGGAAGAATTTGCAATACACTTTTTGGCTGAAAACTATATCACTAAAGGATTTGGATCCTTGAGTTTCCTTCCTGGGTTGCATGAAATTGACGGTTTGAACAATGAGATCTGCCATAAAAGGGGACATTCAGAAGAAATTACACCAAACAGGTCCTGATCTTGGAACCTGGTTGCTCTTTAAGCATGTCTAGATTTGTGCTAGTAAACTTCTAACCTCAGTTTCTTCACTTTCTGTTTTTCAAGCATTCAGAAGTCAAGAAATGCTCTGAAAACTCTTTATTCCTATCTTTACTGCAGATACTTTTTAATATAAAATTGTGATTACTTTAATAAAGAAGAAAACTTGTTTTAGAGGTTGTATCTAAGCTTACATAGGGCCTTACTATAGTGAGGAACAGAGATTTTGGTTTAGTTTAAATCAAAGGTGTCAGCAGAAGGTGGCAATTTAAGGGAAGGTTGATGCTTAGCTCTTAGAATTGGGAATGCTGGTTTGTTTGTAAATCTGTGCTCTTTAGTTTCCAAATTAGCTGAGGGCATGACACTTATCTTCAAACCTGAAGTTATTAAAATCCAGTTATTTCTCAGCTTTCGAACTCCTGAGCAGCTTTCCTACAGTTAACTTTGCTTTGTTCTTGATGAGCTTTACAGGTCATGCTTGATCTGTCAACCCTTCATTTGAAACTAAATTCTGGTTTGTTCATTCTCCCAAGTGACCAGTAGGTGCCAATAATGGTATTTCAAACTGTTAAGTACAGGTAGCAAGGTGAGCAAAGCCACATCAGCTGTTATCTGTAGAGTTCTATTTTTCTCAGTGTTAATGCAGCATGAACTGGGATCTCATCGAAGGAGAGTTCATGTCACCTCCCCAGCCATTCCTGTGACACTGCAAGTGCTTGAGCATGGTGATGCTGAGACCCTGACAGTCAGTGTCGTCACTGTCTACTGGGTGTTGCCTGTTACCACATGCCTGCATCTGTAAGCTTGGGGTTGAGAGGGTTTCTTTGTCTTGGAGGGTAAAAACTTAAGAAAAGCACTTGGGTTTTATGTGCCAAGCCCTGCTTGGTGGAGTCTAGATCCAGGGCCTCTTGAATACTGTTATGTGATGGTAATGGGAAAAAAAAAACCATGACAGGATCCACACCTTGCAGAAGGTTTTTGTGGCATGTTTGTGACCTCTTGGGAGGTCCTCAGGAGCCTTGAAAATGTGTCTGGAAGCATCCCATGTTTGCTCTGGCGCTGTTTTTTGCCTAGGTGCTTTTCTTGAGCCTGCAGTAAAGCAGATGTCCAGTTAGATAAGGCGATAGTTTTGCTTGTAACCCACTAACAAACACGCGTTTGCTGCTGCTGTTGTTTGAGGTTGGCATGCAGCTCGTTCCTGCTTCTCTCATCCTGTTGCCAGACAGGTTCAGCTGAAGCCAGAGTAAATTGTTTAAGCTGGGGACATAAATCAGGCAAGTTATAATCAAGTTAAAAGCACTGGTCAGTTGGGGTGTTTTTAGAATAAAACTGAACAAAAACAAGACCAGAAACCTTCTATAGAGAAGGGTGGCACGCAGATGACTTTTAATGAGGGATTAGAGCTGTGTAGTCAGCTTCTGTGAATTTTTCCCAGGCTGTGTGTGTAGTGACTGCAACGCTGACTCAAGCGTACCTTATGGCAGAGGGTAGAGGATTAAATGGTCTTTGTGGTCCAGCTCAGGGCTAACAGGTCTCTGTTGAAAACAGCCTCCTGCCTTTTCAGGTTTTGTTGTGTGTGTGTGTGGGGAACTATGAAGATGCTTTATTCTGTCCTTTCATGCCTGAGGGCAGCCTGAGGCCCAGGGCATGGGGTATGTGGGCAGAAGGCCTAAGATACTTCTGAAGAAGAAAGATGCTTCTCCTAGGAAGTTGCAACCACACAGTTTTCAAGACTGAACCAAGAAGCTTTCACTGTAATGAAGTTTGCTTAGGTTTAAAAAAATAAAAAATAACTGTTTTCCCTCTTCAGCTGGAGAGGGAAGAGCACAACCCCTGACATGTCTCTTGACTGTCTGTTGAAATCGAGTTCTTCTAACACAGGACAGTGATTTCTCCCTGGAGGTACAGATGGTAATTTGCAGGGGATGTACCCTAGTAGGGAAATAACCAAAGGGAAATAACTGTTTGTGGCTTACCAAGGGGAAGTGTGATCATGAAATGAGAGAGCAGCTGCTGCCTAGCAGCTTTCTTACTGCCCAGGAAGCTTTGACTCTTCACGTGGGAGGCAGGGTAGAGATGCGCTTGGTGACCCAGAACTGAAGAGTATGTAGGGAATGCTGCATTACCATGATACATGGCCTTTCCTGGCTGAATGACCCAACAAGCTTAGCTCTTACCCTCGTGACATTCAATGGCCAGGAGTGCTCAGACTCCGCTCTGCATTAGTGGTTTGTTGGCATGCCAGGGTTTGAAGCCAGTGTCTGTTGAATGCAGTAGATGCCTGGACTTTCAACCTAGAAATGAGGCCTGAAAAGTCCTGTCTATATGTACCCTCTGTCTTGTTCACCCTGCCAGGGCAGGGGTAAGGCAGCCCATCCTTAGCCTGATGAAGTTGGGATCATGCAATTCATCTCCCTTGTTCAATCCCTGCCAGCATCTAGCCAGGACAGAGCCTGTTTGCTGGAGTAGAGCATGTCCCATGTTCTGACATGGTGTCACCGCACTCGCTGCTGGGACTTAGGATAGACCCTGAGCTATAGACAGTACCAGGATTATTATGGTGCTGTTTTGCCTTTGATCAGTGCAGCAGAGGGTATGTGCTGGAAATGCAGGGATGTTCCTGGCAGATGTTGATAGTTTCTCTGTTTCTGTTGCTGTGACAGTTCACACACAGCTTGAGACTTTCCTGGTTACAGTTGGCTGGAGTGCCCTGGTCCATGCTGCCTTTAGTCCCCTAGGACCTTGAACTTCTGTCTGCACAACTCCAAAGAAAATGATGGAAGATGTTTTGTTTTATCTGAAGACGAATAATCAAATAGGCTGCAAGGAGAATATGGTTGGGGTGTATGTGTGAATGTCAGGAAACGAATTCACATAGAAGGAGTTTGGACAGAGGCTGAGGAAGCAATCAGATTAATATCTCTCCATTTCCCCAGAAAAGGATCCCACATGCTGAGCTTAAGTTAGGGCTGCAGCCTGCTCATGGAGTCACTACCTGAACAGCTGAACTTCAAAGAGTTCTGGGTCTCTTATTTCCTTAAATATGTTCTAGCATAAGCATGTAGGAGTCTCGGCTGGTAGTCCACAGGTAACCTGTGTCACATCTCTACGACCCTTTTATCCTTGCTTGGTGAGGTAACTTGCAATCTTGATTTTTAATAGAGAGGACTTCTAGAGTCAAAATGGGTACAAACCTCTGGGATTATATGTCTACATACTGCCCTTGTGTTCAAAGTACAACTGCTTCTGGGGCAGAGAAGAGGGCTGTAAGAAATTTACACAGAGCAGCACATTGTGCCCAGTGGAAATTGTGGGGGGAATTTTGGAAGCCACAGAAGTAATTATTGCATTGTAATTGGAATTCATTTCTTAGTGTGCTGTGTAATAATCTCTGCTGACCAAAACAAGGCAGGCCCTTGTAGTCTAGAATAGTTTCACCAAAAATAACAGCTCTAGCTTCATGGCACATCCAAGTTTCTTTCCAGAATGTCAGTTTGGAAGTGATGTGATAAGTGTGTGCAGTGTGGTGAGTTATCAGCATAGCTTTCCACAGAAACCTTTTGGGAGGGCAAGGGACAACAGGGTTGTCTTGGATGATTTCCCTAAATGTTCTCCATCAAAAGCATTGTTTGCCAGTGATCTTCAGTGGATTTGAAATTTACAGTTCCTGTACTAAAACAGTAGCATGTCAGAGTGGAGGAGGGCAAATCTTCCAACAGCTTTTCTTTCCTCCCAAACCACCTTTCTATGCTTGTTGCTGCTGCTGTCCCAGAGGTAGCTGAGCCAGGTAATGATAGCAGCTAATGGAGTCCAGGGAGGGTAAAAAGAGTTATTTCTTAATCTGAGTCCCAAGTTCCTTCTTGGGTTCCCTGGCCCCTTTCCCCAAAGCCACCCTGGAGGCTGCCATTAGCATTAGCTTTCTTCCTACTCATCTCCTTCGCCTTGTTTAGTAGAGAAATCACTAAGGGTATTTTGACGCATTCTTCAGTTTCTCTCCTGTGAAATAGAGACTACTGGCAATGTTGCCATATCTGAGGAGTTGTGGTTTTGTTAATTTTGCACCAGAGATGTAGTTGTTGTCAAAATTTGGGGAAGTTTTGCTTTTTAACTTACGTACCTCAGAAGTCAAACACCACATGTTGTCATGGTGTCTGAGCATTTCATAACAGCCCAATGGTTTTCATCAATATCATCACCAGTTTGCAGCTGAAGGAGTTACTGTACCCAGGGGCTTTGAGACATCTTTAACAGAAGAATCTATCTGTGGCAGAGCCTGAAGGAAAGCCCACAGAAAAGTGTTATCAGATGCACTTCTTGTACTGTCTGTGTTTCAGTTCCATAGCAGAATCATCTGTATTGTTAAAATACTGGTTTGCTCTAACTTGAATTCCTATTGACAGCCTCAGCCAAAAAGATCCATGCTGGATTAGCCTGAAGACCTGAACTCTCGTGCTCTTACAGGAGTCACCAGTGGAAGACCAGCTCCTTTTGTGCAGGACGGTAGAAGGCAGACTTGGGCAGCAGCCTTTGTGTTGGGTGACCGATCTGACAGTTCGGGTACTTTGTCTTAGTACAGGAATTAATGGCTAAGAATGGATAACTATTTTGTGAAAACTTACATGATTGTTTATCCCTACTTCAGAGCTCTGTCTCCACAAACTAGCAGAGAATACTTCAAAAACATGGAAGAAAGGTTTTGGACACTGAAGAAAAGCCTGTCATGAATAATTGTGGTTACTCTTTTCTAGGTCCTGTGTTTAATGTCTCGGTGCATTCTGACAACCCCACGATTTACCAGGGTGAACTGGCAGATTTGCTGTGTATCGTCACAACGGAAGGAATGGCACTTGAGCCAGGTATTGTGGCAAAATTATTTTACTTGTAACTCATTTGCCTTCACCAGGCAGAATAATACCAGCAGTTACAACCCTGTGTCCTTTGAGTGAGGCTGGAGAATTGAGAACCAGCATTGAAAATCCTATAGAAATAGATTAATACAGGAGAGCACGTTTGCTTTACACAGCTCGATTTAAAACAAGGGTTTTTGTTTCACATTCTGAGGGGAGGGGAGAAAAAAGTGTTCTTACTGCTAAACCCCCCTGTGCTGTCTGTACCAACTGGCCCCACTGTTGGCAATCTCAGCCTACAGCCACTAGATGGGCCATGAAAACTATTCCCATTTCCTTTAATTGGAAAGGAGGTCCATTGGCAAAACCCGTTAAGAGAAAATGATCATCTGTAAACAAATCTTAGTCACCTGGCCAGTAAGCTTCATGCTTCAGAGTGAATTTAAGGCTTAATGTAAATCTAAAAATCACAATAATTGACGACTGCGGCCTAAATGCCAAAAATGAATGTTTATTGCTGATGCCTTCAGAGGTGAGCCTCATTTTTTCTGTAGAAGAGAGAGACAACAGTACCTCATTGCTGTGAAAAGGATAGCAGGCACTTTAAAGGCAAATTTTTATGAGGAGCTGAAAAGTTGAGAGAATTGCTCAAAACATAGCTGCTTGCCAAGCATTGCCTGAGCTGCTTTTCATCAAAATGCTGTGAGAATAACTCTGGTTATTATACCTAAAATTTGGGTTTGGAGTGAGTTTAGTTTTTTTTATTAAAGTCATTCTATATCTATATGAATATAAAAACGTATTTAAAATAAATCTATAAATGTGTATGTAAATATAAATATATATAAATGTATGTACCTAAATATAAAGGTGTCATGATTCATGCGAAACTTAGGAATCTATGCATAAGCCACTACAAAAGAGGTGCTGTGCAGAAGATATTACTTATAATGTAGTAGCTGATGAGATGAAGTACCAAGCTTAGTAAAGGCCCATCACTTTGAAATTCCAAGATGTCTGTTCTACATTAAATCTGAGTGTAGCGGGGAAGCAGTTTACTAGATGAGTTGTGTGCTGCCTGGGAAAAAATGATAGAAGTCTGTAGATTGTATTATTGAAATGCTTGGCAGGGAGGAAAAGCTGAGTAAACTTCATTGCTGTCAAAAGATTCGTAGCCTGGGATATTGGACACAGTAAGCAGCGACGTATGCCTATACGTATACCTCAGTCTGTCATGCAGTTTCTGCTCAGTGGGAAGCCTCTTCTCAGTTGAGGTGTGCCCAAGCTCTTACAGGTATTGTCGTGAGGCAGTACCCAAAGCAGCGGGCTTCCTTTGCAAAGCCGTAATTGCTGGCAGGGAGCAGCTGCTGCTTCTGCTGGTGTTCGACAGCTAAAATAAGCTTGGGGTTGCCTTGTGAAAGAGGCCTCAGCATCCTGGACTCACTTAAAACTTGAAAAGAGGCCACTTAGTAACAGTGGGGCTCTCCTGTCAGTGCTCTGCTGCAGTTAGGTTTGCGATGGTTTTTTGTGTGTTTGGTAGCTTGAGACTGGGAGAAGCACTGACAAGATAAGGATCATCAGAGGGATCGAAGTGAAAAGGTGTCCTCTTCAAGGAGCTGCTCATCAGCACAATTAAGTTTTAACTGGGCAACTTCATAAGGGTTCATGGATGTCTGTTGAATTGATAGATGATGCCTGGAGCTGGAAATGATGCTGTTTCCAGCAGTTATGAGCAGCCAGTGCGGAGTTTTAAATGTCAGCACTGTGATCTGTTCTGTAGCTGGATAATGTCATCTTGAACATGGCAGATCTCTGTCTCTGTGGTGTTGTGGATTTTCTGGTTGGTTTTGTTTGTTTGTTTGTTTGTGGGGTTTTTTTGCTTTGTTTTGGGTTGGCATTTTTGTGGGGGGTGTTTGGTTTGGGTTTCCCTTTTTTTTTTTTTTTTTTTTTTTTTTTGAGTCTGTAACAGGGCAGATGAGGCACAAGCAACAGATACACCTAGAATGGCGTAAAGCGTGGCATTGTGGCAGGTTTTGAGGGAAGCTTTCAGTCCATGGTCTGAGCCTCCAGTTGCTGAATGAGCAGGATTTGGGGCCTAACCAGCCATGCTGTGTGGAGAAACCCCATCTGGGCCTTTTGTATGGGCCTGAGAAGCTGGCCCCTCTCCAGTCCTTGGTGGTCCTCTGGATGAGACCAGCAGAAGAGCTGCAGGGAACAGCTGGAATCTATGCTACAGCTGTAGAGTGTGCAGACTTCCCTTGTCAGTCTGCCTTCTTGGCCTTGAGAGATGGAGGGGACTAGAGCAGTGGGATAACGGAGCAGGGTAGGCAAAGAAGGGCCTTAAGGGCTCATATGATAAACAGATGTAGTTCCTCAGTAGTAACCTTATTCCCCCGTATCCCATCTCTGATCTGTCTCTATGCTGAGTCAGTACCACAGTTTAATTCACAACTGGAATGGAGAACTTGCTTGTTAAATGAGTGCCAAACATTAGACAGACTGCGAAAATAACAGGGCTGTCTCATACTGGTGGGGAAATAAGGCATGTTGTTAGGGAAAGCCTACACCAGGTAATCAGATAAACAGAGCAGGAGCTGCCAGCATCTCCTAGAATAAAACAGATGACAGCAGTACAGACATGATCTTTCCCTTTGGGAATGTGATGAGGAAGGAGAGCAGAGCAATTGCGTTTTGACTCTCTTCTGAGGTGCATGATGGCTTTCAAAGGCCATCTACTCTTCTGGTGTCAGACCTGCTGCAGGGCTGTGTTTTGGGCTCTCTTGTGAGCAAAGAAGGATCAGGGAGTTTCATAGGATGTCCTGTTAAATGCACATCCAAAACACTTTGCACACACTTGATATGCCAGCCACCTCTGCTCTTGTACACATAGGCACTCAACTTTGCGAGCATGCATGTGGATTAGTATGTATGCTTCCTGTAATAAGTTAAGGTGTCAGGTGCTACCTCTTCTCCCTCTTTGCATGCACAATCAGAAAAATAAAGTACTTCCAAGGAGCTGAGGGAAAGTTAAATGACCATGATCTTTGTCAGTGCCCTTCTTTGTTACATTTGGATTGATCCATTCGTTTCTAGAAGTGTTACTTATGGGTTGGACCCTTGTCTGCTGGAGGCAATTCATGATACTCTGTGTGTGTGTTTGTGTGTACCCACCCTGTGGGAAATTTTCAAAAGGGTAGAAAGGTTTTGGCATGATTGCTGCGTGCTTTAATTTCCTCTGCTTCTTTGAGACCCTGCTGAAATGGAGTGTGTATTACTGCGCCCAGTACATGGCAGCAACTGCTCCATCTAAAGAAGTGTTCCTTTGGCTTGGCAGCTGTGGTTGGTGTTTTGAATTGATATGAGGGGAGTATATGTGTGTCAGGGGAGAATAGTAGTTCTTCTGTGCCCTGAAGATATAAAAGCTGCTTCTGATACTTCTGTTGAATACACATTTTTCACAAACGATCTCTCTAGACTTCCCAGATCACCCCTTCTTGGGCTATGTGCTTAGGGATTTAAAAGTATTACTTACTGTGCCTGAAAGGAGATGGTTTTTTATCTGCTCCAGACAGACCCAGTGGGCACTCTGGAGAATTTAACAAAACCAGCTTGTTTACCTCTTGTATAGCTTGAAGTGGTTTGCTCAGCTCTCTAGGAAGCCCTATTCAACCTCATTTAAATGTAGTAAACAAAAAGGGTCTCAAAATTGTGATTCAGCACTGTAACAAGATGCTGAGAGCACTCCATTCTAAGCAGTGGAAGTGTATTGTTGCTAAGAGCTGGTCTAGAAATAGGATTCCCTGTTTTGAGGAGTGATTGGTCAGGGAAGCAGCTAAGACCCAGACAGCTTAGTCCTGTGTGTCAAATTGAAACGTGCATAAAGATGTGCTTTATGTGTTGATGATCCTCACTAACTGAAGAGGGGAAGAAGCATAGCACCACTATTACTCTGTTCACAGAGCTCTGAAGCGTCCAGCTCCCAGTGCTTTGTGTTCCTTTATGAAAGCAGCTGAGTTGTGTGACCTGGGGGCACTGAGGTCCTTGACGGCTTTCTGAGCTTGGCACTGGGATGTTATGCTTTCCTCTAAGGTGGGGCACCTTGTCCTGGTGTCCCACACTACTTAAAACATTGTGGAGCATGGAAGGAACCAGTGGAAGAAAACTGTAGTGTTAAGTGTGAGTGTGGTTGTTGTGGTTGGGCTTGTTTTTTGTAGACTGGGGACAAAAACTGTGAGAGTGACTTGTCGACATTGATGCAAGGTGTGTGTGGAATGGTACAGATGCTTTTGGGAAGGCTAGTGTGTGACCTGTTTTATGTCAGTAAAACTACATATTTATTAGCACTTGGGAACTGCTAGGCATGTTCATCACTGATCTTCAGAGAGCACCTGATTTACGTCCTGGTTTTGCTAAATTTTCCTATGTTTTTATTGCATGAAAGCCAGAGATATATAGAAATGAATCAGATGACTTTGCTGTATTAAGCTATTTCAAGGAGGATAGTGACAAAGAGCACTCAGAGCCAAATCCTCCCTCTGACTGTCTGTAGTGAGTCACTAATTGCACACTGTGTATACTGACTAATAAAATATGTTGGCATAATACTGTTGTCCCATGTTGTAATTACAGAAGATAGATTCAGCTATTTGAAAATGACAGCAAGTGCCTGCACTTATCTTTGTATGTGGAGGGAAGAGAACCTCAAATTAACTGAGACTGAAAAAAAGGAATTCTTAAAAGGTAGCAAGTTGCCTGGGAATCTGAAGGCTAGATTATTTTTTTAATATCTAAATTTATTGTTTAAACCTTTTTTAGCAAGTACAATGGTATGCTCAGCATAGTCGGACTTAGCCTGGAAGATGTCCATATGCTCCTACGGCACCTGGAAACACAAGAGCTAATGGCAGTCTTGGTGATCTTTGGAAGGAATTGGTCGTTCCCAACGTGACTGCCTGTGGACTGGTGCTGTTACCATATTTGGCATAAACAGGCAGCAGAGATGAAGAGTAGTTTATAGAAACAGAGCTCTCTCCAGCAGAGGCCCTGTTTCCCACAGACAGTTGGATGAGTACACAAAGCAAAGGTCAAAGTTTGGTCCCGTTAACCGAACATGTGTTTATGGTAATTTTTATTAACTTTGCTTTCAAGGGAAGCGGTCCGAGTGCTATGCCAAGTAACTAATAGTAGTATTTGTAGTATGATAGGCAAGAGTGATTGTTGTGAGGGCTGCTGGTCCATACGACCTATGCTGACCCCCGTGTAGAACTGGGAAACCTACTCCTGCTGCAGGGCTGCAAAACAGGCAAGGTGCTCTCTTGAGGTTCTGTGCTGTCACCCGGAGCAGCTGGCCGCGGCAGGAAACTGGCTGGTGTCTCAAAACAGTTTGATCAGCCAGCGTCTCTGGTAGTAACATTTCCTTTCTCATCTTTTTGTATCGTTTTTGAAGATGTGTGTAAAACTAATGCATCTTACAGGGGAATAATTATACCCCAAACAGTGGGTGGTTTTTGTCTGCAGTAAGGAAATGTTCCACCTGGCCAGCTGATGCTGTACTTCAAGTAGCAGAGAGAATGTCCCTTTACTTCACTATACTTTATTATTTTAAGGTTCCCTTCCTTCCTGAAGTGTTAGCTTACCTGATGGAGGCTTAAAAATTGTTTTCACTTATCTCCAAAGAATTTGAGTACAGCAGCAGGTTTAGGGCTTTAATTTTTCAATTAGCCTGGAGATCAAATGTGGAAGTTTAGAGAAGAGCAAACTCAATTAGATGAAAGATCAGTTTTAAATTTCAGGTTGCTAATACTGTATTTTTCAGAGATCTCGCTATTAGTAAATGGAGGTTTGATGCATCACCAAAATCACTGGGACTGTCTTAGGTGTGAAAAGGTTAAGCCCTGGGCACACATTCTACCAGTACCCAAAACTCAGGACAGAAACAGTAACGTCTGCTTCCAGTTTGGGCCTGTTGGTTTCCTCATGTGCCAGGAAGGAAGACCTGTTGATGAAACAAGTGAGCAGGCTTTTCTGTCTATGCTCTAGGTCATGCCAGGTTTCAGACTCTGACAGTGTTGCTGGGCTCACGTTAGCAAAGAACAGCAGTGATTTTTAAAGTAGGTACTCAGCTACATCAGCCTAATAGGGTTAAGACTGAGATCTGCTAATGGGATCAATAGGATCTTGCATGAACATAGAACGAGCTAGATGTGTTGATGAACTCTGACTACCTGTCAGCTATGTTAAATGTTAAAGGTGTTGTAAATGCCTTTTATAGGCTATCTCCTTGGGTGGTAAAACTTGTACAAGGCGTGATGCCTGATGATGCGTGACAGTAACCCACAACTCTGGAAAAAATGTATAAAAGCATGGTGGCCAGGCTTTGCTCCTGAATGCTTGGTATTTTTGTAGGTAATTTTTTGTGCTCTCTGTAGAATCTCTGTATTCATTTAGGCAGATGAAATGCAAGGAAGGAGTCTTCAGGAAAGAGCCTTCTGACTTTGTGGATATGTAGCCCCTGCACGAAGACAGTGATTGCAAATCACTCTCTGCTAGCAAATACCTAGCACTTCCACTCCCTTTTCAATGTGTGTTCAGCATAGTTATAGAACTTACTATGACACTAGGCCTGCTTGGTGAAAACTTAGATCAGAGATGAAATATAAATTTTAGAATGGCAGGCAGGAAAGCAAGAAATCTCCTCTTTGCTGTCCCTGTAGTGAGTCACCCTTTTTGTGTAGCTACATTCTTCATGCCAGCGCATTTCATTGCAGTTCACTGCTTGAATCCTCCTAGAAAGGACATACATGTTCAGGGCACTCTTTTTTTTTTTTCCTTTTTTCTTTTTTTTCTTCTCTTTGCAACAGTGTTGGTTATGCTCCTTGCAGATTAACCTTTCTGTTGAGAAGCAGCACTATGAATACTCTTTGGAGCTCACCAACATGTCCTAATTCTTTGTCCACACATGCAGATGATATGTCCTTTGATGTCTCCTGGTTTGCTGTGCGCTCCTTTGCGTTGGACAGAGAGCCTGTCTTACTGGCCTCGCTGGACCGGAGAGGGATTGTCACGCAGAGCAGGAGAAATGGGAGCAGTGATCTCAGCCTGGAGAGAATTAGCCCACTGGAATTCCGGCTCCGCGTGTATGGCTGTGAGGACCACGACTTTGGGAACCACTACTGCGTAGTGACCCCATGGGTGCGATCTGCCACCGGCGTATGGCAGCGGGAACCTGACATCAAAGCCAAACCCATCTTTTTATCTGTGAAAATGGATGGTAAGAGATTGCAATATGTGTTATGCAATATTTTTTTTAACACCTTGTTATGTCTATGTGACAAGTATTCCCCATGGCTATTTTTAAAGGTGCCTGTGATAATCTCATTAGATTTTGTTATCCTTTTCCATTGTTTGCAACTTCTGATTCCAGATTCTATAGACTAGGTGGGCCTGAAGAGATCATACTCATAAGACTGGAGTGTTCTCTTTCCTGATCACCTCTTGGTCATGTTTTGCATAGCTGGGGCATCTTTCAATCAAGGCATAGTATTCTCTCAAAGTGTTAACCCTTCTGCTGCCTGCAGGAGGAAGCCTTGGTTTGCAGATGGGGTGTGCTGAAGTAGAGCCACATTGTGGTTAATGTCAAAGCTGAGAACAAAGTCAGAGCTCTGACTCCTTCCTCCCTCTCCTAACCACAAGACGTGCTGCTCCCTGCATTTAATGCCTTGTCTGCTTTCCAACCTGAGTTGCAAGTGTTGCTAGACTTCATGAGAAGCAATTTGCATGCTAGATGCTGCATTCAGCATGTAGCTAAGGAGGAAAACTTAATGCAGGAGGGGTTTTGAACTAGTTACTTTCTTCTCAATATTTCCAGGAAAGGTCATATTGGGAAGTTCCATGAATTTGAAAGGAATCAGAAGTTTTTGTTCTCCCTACTGTGCAGATAACTATTTTAACTGTACTTTCCAAACTCCTTACAGTTCTTGACCCTGCCTTTTAACTGAGCAGTAGGTGCCTGCAAATCAAATATCTTGTGTAGGTTCCAACTTTTGGAGGTTGATAGACAGGGTTGCCGAGGGGCAGTAAACATACTGTACGAGTAGTCCTAATCAAGCAAAGCGTAAAGGACTCCACTCCTTGCCATTTGGAAACGTATTACAAAGAGTGAAGCCACAGTCTGCCTTTGATGGGGAAACTTTGCAAGGCTTTTGTGTGGAGGAACAGGTAATGGAATACCTCTTGGAACTAGCTCTACTTTGCTGTCTCATTCCAAGGTTCCTGTGGTGCTTCCAGCCTCCCTGAGGTTTTGAAATGGTGGAGGAAGAATTAGGGTGAGGAGGTAAGGGAGTCCAGTAAGAATAATTTTCCAAACCTCAAAAGACAGAAATCAAGAAGGAAAATTAGTGTAATTTCCTTCTGAAACAATTAATCTGCCTATGACTGAATAATGTGGGATTTTCTCCTTTTTTAGGCAAGAACAAATAAAGAGGATCTCTGAATTTCTCAGTGATATCTAATGACTTTGCCTTCCTCTTTCAGTTCTGAATGCTTTCAAGTATCCCCTGTTGATTGGCATTGGTCTGGCCACTGTCATTGGACTCTTATCCTGCCTCATTGGCTACTGCAGCTCCCGTTGGTGCTGCAAGAAGGAAGTGCAGGAAACAAGACGAGAGCGTCGCCGGCTAATGTCGATGGAGATGGACTGAGCGTGGGAGCCAGACACACTTGCATTTCAGGAGAGACTCACAGGGCTCTTGGACTGTGCTGAGACACTCGCTCACAGGCCCAGACAAGACAGTGCATTTCCTTTCTGATTTCAGCCTGGACCTCAAGCTTCTCCTTGTTACATGTCATGTCCTGAGAGCATTCAGGCCATATTTAGCGACTCAGAGTTCTCCTTTTCCAGCAGCACTTTCTGCATAGGGATCATGTCCTTCAAATGTGCAAACTGTTGAGCCTTCTTTCAGCAGGGCCCTGTGACAAAATTCACTAAGGTTTTTTTATTTTGTTTTGTTTGGTGGGGTTTTTTCCCCCCCTCTTGGTTTTGAAAAGATGTCCCTGTACGAAAGCATGATGGGCTGGGCGATGGGTGGAAAATGGACTGGTAGAAGTGTTAGACTTTTGTTGTATTAACCAATCTACTTTTCCCCTCTACCCCCATCGCACCGTCCTGTTCCCTTTCTCTGTCCACCTTGGTATCTCACAGACTTCTCTGTGTTGGATTGAAGGCTGGAGAAGGTTGCTCTGCTGGTGTCTCATGAGACTGTTCCAGCAAAGAATTGGTTTATGGTTGTCAGCATGCCTTCTCTTCCCTGGCTTTCAAACAGTTTGCAGTTAATCCCAAAACATAACTTGCCTGAAGGTCTTTGAGACACTTTTTAAAAATTTTTTTTATTTTATTTTCAGTGCTCAAAGCTCTTAGCTGTGGTGAATAGGGGCTAACTTGGCAACCCTGAAGAGTCAATCCTCAGACAAACATTTGTTGGATGTCTGCTTATGGCCACCTTCTCCCCCACCCTTCCACCTTTTCTCCCCACTACAGCTGCTCACGTTGTGCCTGAGACCCTGTTCTGCTTCCGGCAGGGGGGCACGTGGTGTCTAGGGACAAGGCCCAGCCTTCTGCTGGCCTCGGCAGAGAGGTGGGAGACCTTGCCCCACTGGTGATGGTGTGACTTATGAAAAAAAAAAAAAAATAAAAATGAGATGTATCTTTGTCTGCAGTTGGCCAACTGATCATGTTTAGAGAAGACTTGTAAACTATGTACTACCAAATGCACAGACCAGACTCCAATGCTGCTTCTGCCAGTCACTCAGTGGTAACCCTTGAACCTGTGAGCAGAGTCTGAGATCTGCAGTAGCTGAAGTGCAGCTCAGGGTTGGAATAGGAGCAAGCCCAAGAGGGCAGCAAGCATCTTTCAGGTTCTAATGATCCTGGTCTTGGGCATGGGCCTGCAGCAGGGCTTTCCCCATGGGTTTGAGACCTATTCCTAGGTGCTATAGTATAGAAGTCCTGCTTTGGTCTTCCACATACGCTGACCTGGCTCCTGAGTGGGGGCAGCTCCTTTTCCAGGCAGTTCTGTCTTCCCAGCACAGCTGGTGTTTTAAGCAATAAAAGTCAGAATAAAGAGACTGTGTATAAACAAACAAGGAAGTAGGACTGTACCGCAACCTGATGTCACAGCCAGGGTTTGGCTTGCATCAAGAAGGGTGAGAAATGTAGAGTTGAGGCCAGGGCTCAGTCCTTTCCAGATTTTTTTTTTTAATTTAAAGAAAAGATGCTAAAGGAGAGCATCCATGGAAGGTAGTGGCTGTGGCGTGCTGTTGCCAACCTAGACATTCGTTACGTATTTGGTCTGCTTCAGTAATAGCTCATCCCACCGCACATTCCAGGGGAGCTACAGGTCCAGTATCTGTGCTATGAAGGCTTCATTTTGCATTAGTGTTTGTGGAACCTTGCGCTCAACACTGTTGCTATTCCAAAATCAGGTTTTTTTTGTGGTAAGCTTTCTTTGTGTGTTTTTTTTTTTTTCCTTGTCTTGCATTGTGACCTTTGTTCTGAGGCTGACACGAGGGTTTTTTCTACAAGGCTGTTCTGCTTCCTGCTTGCAAACATACATGCATTCACATATGTATACATATGTTTGCATAGAGGTGTCCAATGATTTTTGGAAGCTGAATGTGAGACATCTTCAGAATGGACTTGATTTGCAGAGTTGGGGCTTGCAACTTATTTGCCTCTCTCTAAGACATTTCATGTAGTGTTCCAAAACTGGGACACCCAAAACCTATAAACCTCTGGAAGACTTTGGCCTGAACATACATAGCAACTTTTCTTTCTGGCCTGATGTTTTCCTTTCTGGAAGAGCTCTGAAAAGGCCTATGTTGCAGGCAGACGCAGCAGCCTCTGCTGAGGAACAGGGCAGAAGCAGTCTCTAGCTTCTGCTGTGAAAGCCCAGAAATCTGTAGCGATGCTTTCCAAAGGAAGGGAGTTGAGGAAAGGATTCACTCAGATATTACTTTGACAGCAAAAATTTTTCTTCCTCTCTGTCTGCTGTAGTGAAATCTCGCTTTTTCCTTGGATGTTACGAAACACCATTCTGATGTTTGGGATGCTGGCTGTCCTTCCCACACTGATCTAGCAGCTTCTTTCTTGCATAACATCCTCTTTCTTCACGGAAGGCCTGTGGCATTGGGGCATCTTGGGAGGGGTGGTAGCGGTGGTGAAGTTCGAAGCACAGCATCAGTCACTTTCTGTCCTTGCAGACTGACTCCTTGTTTATGTGCTCTTGGTTAAGTTTTAGGGAGAGAGGATCATGACTGCAATGCAATAATTAGGGAGTGAACGAGCAGGGAACCACCAGCTCTTCCCAAGCACACAGCATAGCACACTTTCTCCCTGCTGGAAAAAACTCAGGGTTATTTTGGTCAGAGCTCCCTGCTCTAGTGAAAGGTCCCCATGTCCTTAGCTAATGCTGACCTTCCTTCATGGCCCATAACAAACCATCTTTGTCGTTCCAAGTGAAGCAAGTTTGCTGCTAGCTCATACTGCTGCCAGCCCCTTGGAAGGCAATGCTGCATCCCCTTTCACCCCGTATTTGCTGTAGTTGGAAGGCTAGAAGCTGAGGGGCTAGACTTACCCCCCAGCTTTCCCTCTACTTGTGCCAATTTTGTATTATCCCCTTTTTTAAAAATAGAATGGCAATCTTTAATGAAAAAAAAAATCTAGGTCACTTTTCATGTTTTTTATTATTATTATTTCCTGTGTGACCGGGGTTTGTGTGAGTGGAGGTGTGTGTGCATCTGGTTGTGTATTAAACCTGCAGAGTATCAGGAGAGTAAGCTGCCTGAGAGGCAGTGCAAGCATCCATGTCCTCCCTGCTGCAACCTGTGGTATTGTCAAAGTATCCTAAGGGCTCACGTTGATCTTCCTCTGTTTGCATTGCCACATCTCCTGGTTAAGCTGGTAAATTCCTCCAGGCACTTGGAATTTTGATCCAGGACAAGCTTGAACATCAAATAGCAGAAGGGCAAGATATTTTCTTTCTTTTGTTTTAATTTCAGAGTTATAAAATAAAGTGTTTGGCACAATTCTGGAATGCAGGTACTGAATAGTTCTAACAATGCTGTGTAAAATGTTTCTTTTTATGTTTAAAATAAAGAGCGAGCCTTTTTGATTATGTCTGTGCCGTGGGTCTGGCTGTTTGAGCTATGGGCAGTTCTTTCCTTGTACCTTGCATGTATGCAGACACTATTGTTGAGGTTTTGGGAGGCCAAGACAGGCTTTGGCAAGGGCGGTTTGCGTTCAAACTGATGCATGCTCTGTCTGAGATGGCTGCAGTGCAGGCCAGCTGACAGCAAGGTGTGTACCTTTGGCTTCTTTCCAGATGGTGGTGTTGCAGCTGGAAAGATACCCTCTGTAGAGTGTGCTTACAGGAAGGTGGCACCAAGCTGGAAGTTCTTAAGGGGTGACAGAGACCATTAGCTGAGATAGAGAAATATCATAAATGGTCTCCGATCCCTCAGCAGAGCCTTTGGCAGCTGCAGATGTTTAACATATACACGCCCACAAATAATGAGTGGCGTGCTTGTGGGACAGCAGCTCTTGGCCTCGAGCTGTGCAGGTTGCAGCTTACTGGGAAATTTGGATTAGCTTTATGAAATTCTCTTGCCTCCCTCACTCCCTAGGATGACCTGGATCTTAATACAGTTCTTGAAAGCATGCTAGGATTTTATCGTAAAAAAAGAAAATAAAGCCAAAACTTGAAGTCTGGAGATGAAGGGGGATACTTGCAAGTAACTGCCTGAGTGTTGCAGTAAATGATGGGAGTTACCAAGTCTCCAGCGTTACCTTCTATCTGCCATGGGTTCAACTCAGCTACCTGCCTATAGAGGTACCTAGCTGCCTCGTGTCATAGAGACAGCCTGAAAAGCACCTTTGTGCCAGAGCCTGGGTGTTTAGTTGCTTCTCTAGCATGGGGCTCCAGCAACGTGCTTGGCTGTGCTTGTTCCACGGTAGAACCCAGGCCAGTCCTAAAACCTCCACCGGGCTGAAGCTGACTGGAGTTGAGTAGCATGCATGAGAAGACCTGCCTCCTCTTTGTCATGTGAAGGTGAAGCTGGTCATGCAAATCTTCCAAGGAAATGTATGGCTTTTGCCTTTTCAGTGGGACTTTCCACATTTCTATGATTGCAAGGGGCTGAGGTCTGCACAGCAGGTATCGGGAGAGATGGTGTTTCAAGAAAGAGCCTTTAGCAACTGATCCAAGCTGTGGAACATGGTAACTGAACAAAAAAATCACTGTTCATTCTTGTGCGAGGTAAATACAGCACGTAGCCTTCTATCGGACAGCCCTTTGCCAGGGACCTCCTTCCTTTACTGAGGAAAACGGCATTAGGCCGTAGCCAGCCATCCAGCAGATGATTGATACTGAGAGCTCCAGGGGAATGCCTGGGTTATTGAGGAAGGCAGTTGCTGTGGATTTCCAGGTCCCTCAGAAGAGCTGCCACAAATACAAGCTGTTCTCCTCTCCCTGGCAGCTGAGTTGCATTCCACAAAGTACCAGAAGTGTAAGTGCATGTCTGCTTCCACCTCTGCCAAGGGGGTACAAAGGCAGGACTTCCCAAAGCAGACTTTGTGAAAGCAAGTTAGTATTATATCATACTTTGTTCATGTGGGATTTTATGAACTCCAGCATGTGCTGGGCCTTAGACTAGACCACAGACTTAGTCTGAGTGCACCTCTCGTGGCTTTAGAAGTGAATAATGAAGCTTCAGATAGATGGACATGAAGTTGTATTTCTTGTTGGCAGCTTAACCTGGATCATGCCCTCTGGTTCCTTGTTTATATGATCCTGCCAATGATTCAACAGATGGCGAGGAGTCTCAAAGATACTAAGTTCCCAAAAGTTTCTTAAAGGGTGGGGCTAGAGAGGAGGGAGGATGCTTCCAGAGCTGCTCCAGCAGAGCTAGCAATGTGAACGTACCAGTTACTGGGCATCCAGGAACCCACAGAGATGTCTGAGAGGGCAGGACTGGTGTTACCTTTGTGGCTCTTGCTGCTCTGTGCTGACTTCAGCTCTACAAAGGCCCTGGGCATGATGCGCAGCAGCTGGGATGTTAGGGCTATGGTAAACAGGGAAAATATTCATGCTGCTTGGCATCTGCCTGGATATATGAAAGCTGTACATGGCTACAGCCAAATGTGGGTTCTGAATGCAAGTACAGTAGTACTCACCTCCCCTTTGGTGTTCAGGTATATCCTCTTTCTGTCCCCAACCTTGCTTGCTCGTTTCCTCCATGTTTTGTTCCTTCTGCCTCCCCTCTTTCGTTTCCCATTCTTTTCTTGAGGAATCTCTTCTTGCCTTTGCATCGAGACCGATGTTTGTCTCTGCATCTCTAAAGGACCATGCTCTTTTGCGTTCATCTCCCTGAGGGAGAGCAGGGGTATGTTGTGATGCATCCTTGAATCATCTGTTGAGAGCTCAAGCTGCAGAACTCCAGCCCTGTGCCCACTACAGATCATCTGCAAGGCCGGCACCACACACACATGCACACAAATGTTTTGTAGTCTCTCTTCTCATGCGGACTCCAGACAATGTGCAAGGAAACTAAGCACCTCTGATGGGGAAATGACTCCAAAGAGACATTCAGATTCCCTTTGCCAAAGCAGAAGGGACAGATTTTCTTTCTAAATAAGATGGTTTTGGCCTGCTTTCTCCTGAGCGGCTGCTTGCTGTCATAACACAAATGCTGCTCAGTGTCTGTGAGTTCCAGGCAAATGACCACTGTGCTGAACATTGTACCTAGTATGAAGCAAAGTCATTTCTCAAGGTAACTGTGATGGGATTTATCTTTAACACCCAGGCTAGCCACCCTGGACTTGAGAAACAGATGCCTAAAGAATACAGTTTATCTGACCTACTTGAGACATGCATTTTAGAATAAGGAGAACCTGAAGGTACCTATTTCTCACCATTAGCTGTAAAGGAAAGTGCAGCTCACCTAAGACATGAGAATTGGGCAAGATAAATGTGTAAAAGCATTGGCCAGGCAGGTAGGGGCTGAGAGAAATGAGGTAATGGCAGCTCCCTCTAGTGATGGGCTGGGGAAGGAGGGAGGAAGCCACAGCAGGTAGCTGTAGTCATTATTCAACCAAGAGACAGATGATGGGTCCTCAAGATCTCTGAAACAACCACTCTCACATAACTTAATGTTTTTGTGAAAACAGTTCCAGGATGGATTTTAATCTCGATTTTGTTTCTTGTATAACACCTCTGCCCTTTGCATGGTCCTTGGATTTCAGTTATCAGGATGGATCCAATCCACTCTAATTGTGATTTATATCCTTGCACAGGCTCCTAGTCTTCAGCCATGCACTTTTCCTGCTGTGTGACTACTGGAGTCAACCAAGTCTCATGCTGAGGTCCCTGGTGTGTTATGCAGTGTCCAGTCCCTCTGAAGCCATCTCTTCTAGTAGCTGTACTAATAGTGAGTGACCAGGCTTCCTGAAGTATTTATTTAGAGCAAATTCATTGCTATGAGTCTAACAGCAATGAAAAGGATAATATGCCTTTCTGCTGGGTGTTTGGCCTTCTTCCACAGGGACAGACCTTACCAGCTGTTTTCTGTCAGTGCCCATTCTCTTCACCCCAGCACTGTGGGCTGACAAACCTCTTCCCCTAGCTCAGAAATGTCCATCTCTGATGGGCAGAGCCCCTTCAGAAGCTGAGCTCTGAGGGCCCAGCCTGGCAGAAGTATACATTTTCTTTAGAAATAAGATGTTAAGGTCCTTTTGAAGCCGATGGCTTTTCCTGTGGCCTTTCAGGTGCATGCTGAGGTGTCCTTGCCTGCTGCCATTTTCTTTTTCTTTCTCTCTTCCTTTCTGTCTCCCACAGTCCCCTGCATTCATCCAGAAAGGTCTTTTGTACGTTGCTATTCATTAAATTCCCGTTCCTTGACCTGATTGTATACAATGTTAAGAAGATGGCTCTCAGGACCCTTGGGCATGGCATTGCTGTGTTTAAACCCTCCCTTACCTTCTGTCAGTGGTGGCAGCTGCCTGTCATCTGAACGTCACCTCTTCCCAACTTGACTGAGACCCACGTTTCAGTGGTAAAAGATGTTCTCCAAGTCTCAGGGAGGTGCCGCAGGCTCTCTTAGGTGGAAGGTGTCAGGCAAAAGTAAGATAACTGCTTCTGTGCTGCAGTACTGGGTGCATCCTTTATCAAGCCCTTCAGTGGCAACACTGAAGGAGGTGTTGCTTTCACACTGAGACTGACAAGCTGAGCACAAAGAAGTGAGATCTAGTTTGTACATTTGCAACTCTTCCTGACATCTCCGTTTAATCAAAGCTGTGCACCCCACAGGCTTTCCCTGGTGTTCACTGCAGCCCCTGCCTTTTGTTTGAAGAAAATGTGTTTGGCTTAGCATAAATATAACTTAGCATTTCTGTGACTATAGCCAAGACATCCTCCTTTAGTGCAAAGGGAGGATACCAGCAGCAACAGCATCAGCATTGCCTGCACCGTGTTCTGCTGATCTGCTCTTGGGATGCTTGTGCGGCAATGAGGGCAACATGGGGTGGTGGTGTACAGAGTGCTCTGCCCAGACGATGCTGAGGAGGGTGAAAAGGTGGCATATAGGAACAGAACATCTACTGCATGGCCAGGTACAGCTGCCTGGTAGCTAAACACATCCAGACCACTAAACAGCATGTTAATGCTAGGTTTTGAGTCAAGGTCCCACTCTGGCAACCCCTCAGGCCCCAAGTTGAATTTCATCGGACAGCCGTGTATGTGTACTTGGAGAGAAGCTTCAGATTTGCAGATGAAGGATGCTTTAGGCACTTCAGGAGGAACTGAAGTTGGCAGTTCTGGGATTTTAAAAAGGGCCGCTCTGGCTCTGCTATTGGACCTTGTGAAACTGCTGCTTTTCCTGTGATCTTGGAGTGGAAAAGAGGGAGTTGTTTTGGGTAGATGAGCGAAGGCTTTGATGCTAGGTGAGCTGTAAGTGTAGTTCTGCTATTGCTACCTTGCTTTATCACTTCAGGAGCGTAGCTGTGTGTCACTCCCATGTTCTTCTTAGTGCCAGGGTGGCCACGCTCTGCCTGTGCGGACAGAGCCTTACTGTCCTGGGTGCTAAGGATGGGACTTTCTGTCTATGTAGGTGGCAGGGTTTCCCCATGTAGCCCTTGTGCTGCTCTGTGCGACCTACAGCTTCTCCCTCATCAGCCCCAGCCCTGCAGTTGCCTGCCTATGGCTCCCAGATGCTGTGCTCACTGCAGCTGATTCAGGGGAAAAATCCACATGCTTTCAGATTCACACGCTGCCATCAGAGGGAGGTACGTGCTTCCTGGAGGGCCTCGGAGACCCTCTGCCTACCTCTAAGACCGGGAAACACATATTTTGTGCATCTTCCACTCAGGCCTGTTAGGAGAGCAACTCCCTGCTGCAGCCACTGGTGCAGTGGGTTTTGGCAGCTGGAGTTGTCATTTTTCCTAGCTTAGATGTATTTAACAATGGGCTGCAGCAATGGCTGTTTAATTCCCTTGCTAACATTTCCAGGGCAGCTATTTAATTTTTTTTTTTAAACCCTCTTGCTTCTGGAAATCCTGTAATCGAATCCAAGCACTGTCAATCTAATTAGTTTTGAAGTGCAGCTTCTCCGTAACTTAGAGACCTAAATAAGCAGCTTAATATTAAAACCTAGCCTCTCTCCCAACACATAATACTGTTCTGTATTCCCCCACAGAAGTTCCTACTGAACAACAGCCTGCTGCCATTGCTCTCCCTCTTTCCCTCTCAACCTCCCTCCTCTCTTCCCTGGCCTCTGCTCTCACTGCGTCCATCAGAAACAACCAGGCACAACCCTCTGCTGCTCTGCTTCAAATGGTCCTTCATGATGCTGCTTGCTTAAAAGATGCTGATGCCGCTTTGAATGCCAGCGTGGAGAGGTCCAGGGGCGGTGCGTAGCAGCTCCTGGTGCCACGCAGGAGCCGGGCAGGGGGGCTGCGCTTGCAGACTGCGCGGTGACGTGATCGGGCCCTGTGTGTGCTGCGGCGAGGGATCACCGGGACTGATGGAGGGCAGGCTGCGCCGCCTCGGAGCCAAGCCCCGCACCCAGAGGAGCATGACCTGGTGCAGTGCAGGGAAGGGCAGCTGCTGAGCAATGCCTCTTTGCCAAGGTGCCGCACGTGCTGGCTTGTTCCTGGGGTGCTGCACGGAGCTGGCAGGGAGGAGGTGAATTAGCTCCCTCGGTGCAGCATCCCTCCTGATCCCCAGTGGCACAGTTTGCTCCTGAGCTTTCTGCTGCCTGCAGCGAAGGTGAGATGTCCAGGAGATTTATGTCAGAAATGCGCTGTTGGCCCAAACTGCAAACACTGATGCAGCTATGGCTATAGAGGAGTGAGGCTTTTCAGCTCTTTTCTGTGGCTAAAAGATTTAAAAAAAAAAAAATGGGGGGGGGCTAAAGAGCACTTTTTATTAGGATAAGATATATGAGGCATGTGGTTCAGGCTCTACTTACGTCCCGTTGGCAGAGCAGGTTCAGAACAAGTGTGTTTGCCCGCCGCTGCAGCAGTGAAGCAGGAATAACCCATTCAACTTTCCTGAAGGACTTTGGTGCCTCTGTAGCGCCCTGGCCAACGTTTTTCTTAATTCACTTTTTACAGTAGAAATGATGGTGCAAATGACAGCAAACACCATTTCACCAAAAAAGAGCTGTGGGCATTCTTCTTCTAGGCCAGCCCTGGCTGCTCGCTACTGAAAGTGGCCATAGTCCTAGAAAGCTGCAGTTGCACAGGATGGGTATTTCTATGCTTCCCAGCCTGTACAGCTCTTAGATTTCAATTGCCTTTTTTTTTTTTAAATGAATTGTTTCAGTTCCTGTACCAATGATACTGTGTTTTTCAGTGCAAAACAATTACAACCACCTTTCTGTGCTGCTGTGGGTTTTGCTTATGAAGACCCTGTCCTTGCCATGCATTGGAGCCACGTCCCATGAGGGCCCAGGAGACACAGGATTTGAGTAAGCAAAGCAGTCCTTCCCACCGCCATGAGGAAAGGTCGCTATTTTCTTCACCTTTGCTAGGCTTCCCCCTGTTTTTGTGGCTGTCTGGTTTCCCTGGGGCTAGCGGGTGGTTTGGTTTGGCCGCACGTCAGTGGGGAGATCTTTATCCACCAAGATCTCACTCGGCTCCAACAGCCCAAGGCTACAGCGCACGTAGCTCTGAGGCGAACTCCCAGCAAAGCAAGCCTGGCTCCAGCAAGAGCCGGAGGATTTGGGCATTTGTACTCCATCAGGAGGTTTCTGCCCACGAGATCATGCCCGGGGGATCGTGGCTGAGCTGGCCGGCCTTGGGGAAGCCAGGCAGCCAGCCGGCTCCCGCTCCATAATTGGGGGAAGTAACCAGCTGCCTTTGATGTCTGAGCCAGGCTGAGAAAACCTGATGGCAGACTTCAAAGCCTGTAGTGCCAGCTCTTCTGATTATCTGTAGGCTTCTGGCGCATCCCCCAAGACTGCCAGATTATCACGGCTAATGCTGTACTCTCCCCTGCATCCCCCCACCCTGCCTAGTGCCAGCCCCTCGCTTTCGAGGCTGCAACATCCCTCCCTCTCCTCCTGCCCCTTCCCGGTCACTGTGAGGATGTGGCAATGGCATCTCTGGGCAGGGGACATGTCTCCTGAGATCTGTGAAGCGAAGGCAGAGGAGGCATTTTTGGAGAGCTTGCCTGTAGCCTGCACCCCTGGGCTGTATTCCCCCTCCCTGTTTGATTGCAAGAGCAGCCTGAAATGCAGGGAGCTCTTTGCGGCTGCCCTTTGCAAGGCACCGAGGTGTTTGTAGCCAAGCAGGCACCCTGTGCCTTTCCCCCAAAAAAGCTTTTGGGGAGCAGGGCTCCCACCCATGCTGCTCCAGGGAAGGCCGTGCAAGGAGAGGGCTCTCTTGTCTTTGCCTGCTGTGGCCGCTGCTGGGACCTTGCTGCCTCAAATTAGTCTCTAGCTCCCTCGCCGCCTGCGCCTCGGTGCTTGGGGAGCCCCAGGGTGCTCGCCTGTGTGAGCAGAGATGCGGAGGACAGGTCACTGCTGAGGGCTGGCTCGGATGGGGGTGAGGAGATGGCAGAGCCATGGGGCTGAGCAGAAGCCCCAGAGCTCACACTCTTCCCAGAGCAGCTTGCTTTCACCTGGGATATGGCACAGCGAAGCCAAAAGCTCATGAGGGAACCCTCCCTTTTAAGAGCTGGGTTTTTTTTTTTACTCCTAGAGGAAGCAGCCTCAGCAGTGGCTGAAAACCACTATGCAAAGCCGGATTTGCTAAAGACATGGTTTGAGGTCTGAATTTCTTCGGAAGTTGAGGTCTGTTGCTACTTTTCAGGAGGCAGGGTAGGCTGTGTCCTCTGCTGCAGTGGGTGAAAACCAGCAAAAAGAGTGGCAGCTGTGGGCAGAGGAGACCAGCATCGTCTGCTGCTCAGCAGCCTTGCTGCCAAACCCTGGGCACCCGGATGAGTTGAGGGGGCTCACAGAGGCCATATAGCCAGGCAGGGGATCTGGGCTGCAGCCTCTCCCCTATGCTTGCCTAATTGCTTTCAGGTCTGGGCAGTCTGTTCCCTCTGAAAACCAACACTGACCATGCGGTCACCTCCTTCATCCTCAACAGCTTCCTACATAGCATTTCTCCCCTTCTTGTGGGAGGATCCTGCCTTACTCCCATCCCTCCCCAGGCTCCTTGCAGTGTGCAGGGGGAGCGTCCGGTCAGCAGTTGTCTGTCCATGAGGTTTCAGAGTCCCCATGGATGTTGCAGATTGCTGCTGTGCTCTTTTAGGTAGTCTAACTGTGCCCTGGCTGCACTGGGCTTGGTAATGCTTTCCATGCTGTGTTTTTTTGTGGTGTTTTTCTGGAAAGCTTTGGCCCAAAGTGGCTGAGCAGCATCCAAAAAGGGTGCCCGCAAAGGCATCCAGGGAGGCAGAGGGAGAGAGAATGGGTACAGAGGGAGGGAGAATGGGTACAGAGGCATGCAATTAAAGATGGTCATCACCCACGTGAAAGCCAAAGCCAGTGCTGTGGGCAACCTGACCTCTGGTCTTGTGCTCTGAAGTGGGAGATGATGGTACCCTGCTGGGGTGTGCTGAGAGGTGACCCTGCTGCTCAGTTGCCGGCAGAGGCCAGGCTGTGCTGAGGGCTGGGCATGAAGAGCATTTAATCCCCATGGCCCTGGTGCAGCGCTTCAGCTCACCAGGCAAGGTGCACGGGCACATGCACTGCCTAGCTTGGAGGAGGCGAGTCCTCTGCTTGCTGTAGGTACAGGCGGGGACCCTCTGTGCTATCCAAGAGGTGTATTTCCCCCTTGCTTCCCCTCCTGTGTCTTCCCCAGGAAAATAGGGCAAGGGGATCTTTTCTTTCCATGGATCTGGCTTCACTGATGTGGTTTCTAATGACAATGCTGTCCTTGTAAAGGATTCTCTGATCCTCTTCCTTTACCCTGCTTTGTGTGGTTAATAGCCCTGCCGTATGTCTGGTTGCACTGATTTCCCAGGGAGGAAGAGAATAAGTTTTAGACTGCGCAGTCCAAGGAAGAGGGAGCTGTTGGTTTTGTCCACAGAGGAGCATCGTTGCTGGTGACAGGGCTGGGCCAGGCAATCCTATTCTCCCCGGTTTCTCTATTGCAAATGTAAACAGCGACTCATGCATCATTAGAGTTGCAAGCTTGGAGTTAAACTGTCCCTGTGTGTGCGTTTATATGCACACTGACTGTCGGAAGCGCACTGAGGTTGGAACTCCAAGTTTCCTTTCTATTTACTCTGTCGCTGTAGCAGAGATGCTTTTCCCTCATCCAAAGTGGTAAGTGGGTTGGCTTACTGTCAGCAGGATCATCCCTGGGGCACTGCTGGTAGTAGGTTGCTCTTGGAAAGCAAACCTCTTCATCCCTTGCTTCCGAGATGGGAGGGTTTCATCCTGCAGCAGGGAATGGAAGCCTACCACGCAGTTAGGTCTATGTGTCCGGCCGTGTCCTACTGCCATGGCTTCTCCTCACCAACAGGCGTGCTGGGGCACTCCACTGCTTGCCAGCCCCTGCTGTATCTGCTCACCTCCTCTGTGGAGCCAGAGCATGGGTTTCAGCCCTGCATTGCACCCTCTTCCCCCAAAAGGTGCTGTTCCTTTGCTCCATTTCATTGCAATGAGGGTGGGTGGCACGAGACAGGCGAATCCTGCAGGGACCCCTCTGCCTGCTGCAACAGCCCATCCCGCCAGCCTGGATTTGGCTTTCTAGAGAGCTGCGTTGGTGCTACGGGAGCTGCGTGCGCAGGCTGACAAGGAGACAGCTAATGGAGGCACGAGCCTGGCAGCGAGGAGTCTCTGCCTCCATCTCCTGGCCCCCGCGGGCTGTCATATGAATCAGTTTATTAAACGGGGAAAGGAGGGACCTCGTGTTTGTTTTGGTTCATTACATGAATCTCGTTCCCTCTAGGAGTCCCGTGGGATCAAGCAAAAGGACTTGTTTTATGGTTGGTTTTTGCTTGTGGATCCCTGAGCTAATTTAGTCATTCAGTCGATGCCCTGGCAGCACGGTGAGAGCAGCACGGCTCAGGGGTAAATGCTTTGTGCCGCCATCTCTTCTGCAAAAACAACCCCAAAACAACCCCCCCTGCAAAAAACCCAAACAAATCCTTTCAGAGAGTCTCTGGTTTAAGCCCCTCCCTAGTGTGTGGCCACATGCCCGAGAGGCTGGGTTTCCCCTGCCCGGGATGTGCCCCTGTCAGCCTCCCACCACGTCCCTGGCACCTGCCGGCGGGAGCAGCAGCATGCCCCAGGCCACATGGTGCCAACGGCACGATGCCACACAGCAGCTGATGCAGCCACAGTGCTCGCCTCTGGGGCTGTGGCCAGCAGCCTCCTGGCCTCAGCCCTCCCAGTGCAGCTCCCCGTGGCCTCACCACCCCTGTGAGCAGGGCTGGTCCAGGATCCTCCGCATCCGGGTGCCTGCCCATGGGATGTGCTTACAGCAGAGCGTTCCCAGCTGACTTCTGGCTGTGTTGGTGATCCTTCAAGAGCTGATAAACTGCCTGGGCTGGGCTGGCTGTTACGATGGAGGGTCTCCTGCCGGTGTAGCCGATGGGCTGGTGGGGGTGCTGTGGGAGAGACACCCCACTTGGGGCGCCCCACTGTGCCACAAGGCAGAGCTTGGTCGGCTGTCCTCGGCAAGCACTGTGCCAGCCCAACCCATGCCTGAGGCATCATGCTGCTGTCTGCAGCTACAGAAAATAAATAGCTGTGGGGAGCTGCAGCCCTGGAAATCTGCCCCCATCCCTCCCTGGGGTCCGGCCCCTCACTCCCTCTGTCAGCAGGGAGCAAGCTACTCCATGCAACAAAGCTGGAGTCGCAAGGCAGAGGGTTAGCCTGTGAGCTGCTGTCGGACAGCAAAACCACAGCCGGTAGCGTCGGGCACCTGGCATGAACACAGCAGCAGGAGGGGCATCACCCTTGCCCAGGCAGCGTGGGGCCGGGGTGCCGGCTGTCACCTCCCAGAGGCGTGTTACTTTGCTGTTGCACCCCGCTCCCCAACCTCTCCCCGCCGTTTCGAAGCAGAGGAAACCACCACTGCTGGGCAGCTTCCTCCCAGCCGCTTTCAAAAGAGCAGGGTGGCTGTCGCCGTCGCCCATGAGAGCCTTCCATTGCCCCTCTGGGAGAGGACCCAAGCAGAGCTGTTTCCCATGGGGCTGGCGCAGTGCCTGGCGGCTGCCTTCCTCCTCCTTCTCCCGGGTGAGTGCCCTGCCCAGTGGTGGGGGCTTTCCTGGGGCTGGCGAGAGGGAAGTAAAGCACCTGGGGCTGGGAGCATCACCCACATGGATCAGAGATGTGGGCTGTCTCCCTGGCCACTTTGCTTTCCTAAAGTGCGTGGACGGGCCCTTTGCGGGTGGGTGGCTCAGCGGGGCACCTTGCTGGGGCTGCGGGGTGAGGACAGCCCTGCTGCAGCCAGCGCTGCTCTGGCTCGGTGGCTGTGGGAAGGGGTGCAGCAGCATGCTCTCCTTTTGGCACTGTGGTTTCACCCTAAAGTGATAGCCCAGACCCTGGCAGGGTTTTGGTGAGGGGACATGCATGCCCCTGTTGTGTGGCTGCTGGGGGTGCAGAGGGGGTTACCTCACCCCCCCTTCCCTTGGGAGGGGGTCTCTGAGGGTCTCTTAGGCTGTGCCACCACCAGCTCTCTTCCCTGGCCTGGTCTCCATGGGTGGTTTTTGACGCAGTGCCCACATCCTGTGGGCATATTACTTGGTGTGCATGCTGGGCACCAGGATAGAGCGAGTCACCACTGGGAGCTCTGTGAGAGGGCAAGGTGCACGGGTGGCCATCACCTCCCCAAACCCTCTGCAGGCAGAAATAGAGGGAGCCCTTGATGACTCTCAGTGGCCCCTGCCTTTGGAGGAGCTCTTGCTGGCCCCCTCTCCTGCGCCCTCCCTGGTTTCTGTCCCTGGAGCACCTCTGCATCACCCAGCCTGCCTGTTCCCTCTGCTGTCCCATGTCCCTTGGCTTCTGCATTGCATCTCCATCTCTGGCAGTGGTCAGTTCTGGCACCAGCTCCCTTTCCCCCACAGCTGGTGCAGGACTTGAGTGCTTCGTCCTCTTAATTTTAACACACCAGAAACTTCCTCCAGTGATCTCAGCCTGGTTGCCACTCCCTCTGAATAGCTGGCTGAGAGATGCTCTCCAGCCATGAACAGATGCTCTGGTCTCTGTTGTGTGACTCCCAGTGTGCTAGGAGACAAGAAAGTTTGGAGGTCTGTTGTTACAGGACAATTACAAGGGCTGTGAAGTCCCTTGGACTTTGTGCTTCAAAGAATGAGACTGCACAGCAATTCTTTTCAAGTATTACATTGCAGTCCTGTGCGCATCCAGACCCACTGCTGTTTTGGGTGTGCAGCCCTCGGGCAGCGTATACTCCTGCAAACACCATGTGTGCCAACTCTTTGCCGGCAGGTTTGAGCACTGGCCAACGGATGGTGACTGTTCAGAAGGGGCCCCTCTACCGCGTGATGGGGTCCCACGTCACCCTGTGGTGCAAGGTGAGCGGCTACCAGGGCCCGGCGGAGCAGAACTTCCAGTGGTCCATCTACCTGCCCTCGGCCCCCGAGCGGGAGGTGCAGATCGTCAGCACCGTCGACCCCTCCTTCCCCTACGCCGTCTACTCCAAGCGCGTGCGCAGCCGGGGGATCTACGTGGAGCGGGTGCAGGGGGACGCCGTCCTGCTGCACATCACCGACCTGCAGGACCGGGATGCTGGGGAGTATGAGTGCCACACGCCCAACACCGATGAGAGGTACTTTGGGAGTTACAGCGCCAAGACGAACCTCTTAGGTGGGTCCTGAAAGAGAGCCTTGCTCCCTGCCGGGCAGGGGTGCAGGCAGGCTTCCGCTGTCCCCACCTTTACACTGGGGAGAAGTGCTCGTCACTGGGTCTCTGATAGAGGGGCAGCTGGGGAAAGGGGTGATTAATGGGACTGGTGGGCACAAATTTTCCTTCTCTCCCCACCGTGGGATTGCTATCCTACCCCCGGCAGGCCAATGTTGGGATGCTCAGATGTTCTCTTGCAGGTTGCTCTGGCCGTTGTCTCCCAGCCAGGGCAAGGGAAGGGAGAGGAAGCCTCTGCTCTCCGATGGCCCCAACTTTAATTTCAGCTCCTGATGCAGCCACAGCATTTCACAGCTAAGCACTTAGGAGGTCAGGAGTTTTCAGGCTCTGTGCGTTAGCTGTTGGTGTCCTCTCTTGAGGACTTGACCCAAGCTGGATACTCACAGATGGGGGCAGGTAGCAGCTCCTGCAGAGCATTGGGAGAGGGAAGGCAACGGGGTGGAGAGGCAAAGGGAGGCTCTGCTGTGAGCCCATCAAATCCACATGGTGGGATGGTACTTCTACTTGGTATTCACCTGTTTCCTCCTTTATCCTGGTGTTGTACCAGCCTGCACTTGGGATCGTGAGGGGTTGGATGTTAATCTCTTTGAGGTTGCCTAATTAATACTGCCTGTAGTTTGACTAAGAGGATACTGCAGAGAGATTTGCTGTGCTTTCTTCCCTGCTGAGGTTTCAACCACTTCACACCTTGGCATTTGCTGATGGAAGCCTTGTCAATCAGCTACAAAAGATATTTCTCCTACACTGTCAGATCCCTTAGGGCCTGGACATGGTTTTGTAGTGGCTAGCACGTTGCCCATTGAGGCCAAGGGACGATTTTTCCTGTGACCAGCTGCTCTCTGTGTTTCTCCCTCATGCCCAGTGATCGCAGACACCCTCTCGGCTTCCATGGCACCCCAGGTCCTCACCCGCGCTGAAGGGGACGCGGTGGAGCTCACCTGCGAGGTGTCCAAGTCCACCGCCCAGCACACGCATCTCTCTGTTGGCTGGTACCATCTTCAGGGAGCAGGAGAGAGCGATGCCGAGGAGGTCCTCACTCTCTCCAAGGACTTCGTCTTGAGGCCAGGGCCCTCTTACACGCAGAGGTTTCTGGCAGGGGACGTGCGGCTGAACAAGGTTGGGAACACCACGTACAAGCTCTCCATCGGGGGAGTGGAGCTGTCTGACCAGGGGCAGCTGTACTGTGAGGCGGCTGAGTGGATTCAGGATCCCGACGAGACGTGGAAGGACATCTCCCGCAAGCAAACAGGGAGGACATTGCTGGTGGTCACGAGCCAGGGTAAGGCCCTTGCAAACTCGCAGGTTGGCTCCAACTCCTTTGCGCACTGAAAGCCCTATAACAGCAGCTGTCAGTGGCCTTTGCCTGCCTCTGCTGCAGCCCAGGGACCCACCGGTGGGTCTGGCTGCCTCTGTTGGGCACGAAGGGGGTGAACTGGGCTCAGGGCCATGGCAGCCCCTGTTTTGGGAGCTGTTGGTGCTTCTTGCTTTGGAGGCTTATACAGCTGAGTCTCCGATGCTGGCAGTGATCATGCAACCTCACAGGCCCATGCGAGGTGTTAGCAGAGAGAGCAGCGTGTGCCCGCAGCAGCCTGGCTCCTTGGCAGCGTTAAGCTCCTGTGTGCAGAAAACCGTGTTGTTAGACTGTCTTGAGGGTCTCACAGCCTCAAAACCTGAAATAATACATAACGGTCAGCTGCCCATTGCAGTGCCTCGGCCACAGGCACCGAGGGACATAGGGGTGCGCTGCATGTGCTGCACGGCTCTGGTGTCTGCTGGAGGTGGCTTGTCTGCCCGTGCTGTCACAAGTCTGCTGGTCTCCAGAGCAACTGGTGTTGCTGCTTATTAGACCATGCCTGTCTCTTCCTAGTAGTTCATATATGATGGTAACGGGACTGGGTCAGACTGTGCTTTGAAGTGGGTGCAATAAGCTCCTGGCTTATGCTCTAGGAAAACGTAGTATTTAGGTATTTAGAAAGAGGAGACTTAGACCTGCTACCACATACGAGATGGATTAAAATAGGAAAGTATGAAAACCAGCCCCTTGCCAGTGCTGCCCATCCTCCCCGGCTCCACTCTGTCCCTGCCAGGCACCCCCTGTTCCCTCTACCCCGCAGCTTCCCATGGCTCCTGGCATCCCCAAGCTCTGCATTGCCTCACCCAGGGCCAGTGGGAAAATCCCTCTCTCACCACTGCCCTGGGGTGATTACAGTGCTGTGCTGCTACCCCTCTGAGTGCCCTGCCCGCCATCCCTCCCGCTGCAAGCCCTTTGCTGGCTGCGGTCCCTCACCCTGCTCTTCCTCCAGCTGCGTGTGGGTAGCTGTGCCCGGAGGAAGGGAAAATCTCTCTGTCCCACCAGTAATTTTCACCTCAATGGAGCCAAGGCAAGGCTGTGTCTAGTTGATGCCCTTTAACATAGGCAGTAGTATGCAATAAAATTGGAGCAAGTCTCTCACAGAAAAGATGCCTGGGGAGGTGGTGTACCATGTCCCCATGCCTCGGGGCGGATGGAGGAGGCTGCAGAGCCAGATGGTGAGGGGAACCGGTGTCTCGTGGGAGGGTGGTGAGTCAGAGCAGGAAACCAAAGAAACCGATGGGTACGGACCAAACACCCCGTGTGTAGCTCAGGGGAGCAAAGTACCGGGGAGGGGGGAGGGAAGTGCAGTCTCCCACTGTCAGAGCCTGGTTCCAGAAACCTGGCTGACTGGCAAAGCTTTGGTCCCCTTACTACTCACTGTTTGCAGCAATGGTTTTCCACATCTGCTGCTGCCTGGCGAGCAATGGCAGTCGGTGTGCTTTCCTGCATCCACTTGTTTAAGAGGGTTCATCATGACCAGTGGTGTGTGGCTTCGGGTACTGGTGCCACATGATTGCTTAGAAATAGAGAAACCTCGTCAGAGTTTAATATTTGCACTATGGTAGCCATTAAGGACAGAGGGGAGGCAATGGTGGTAAGAGGACAACGCGGTGGTTGTATTAGAGTCACTGATACTGCCAGAGGGAAACGGTGGCAGGCGTACAAGCCTTCCATCACATCTGCAGGGCTGGGAGCTCCCTCCAGTGCCCCATGGGAGAGCCTGGGCTGTGGGACTGAGCACCCTGTTGCACCGGGAGCCGGCAACCACTCTGACCATGGCCAGCTGCTCCAGCGGTTTCTATAAACTTTCCAGCAAATATTTGGGAATGCCAAACATATCTGCAGCGGCCGGGATTCCTGTTCGCAAACTGTTTATGAACCATTGTTTAAATTCACAGGGTACTCTGCTTTCAATAAATTATTTGAGCCCTTCCAGTGGCAGTCTGGGAGCTGCTCTGTTTTACCTCCAAACTACAGCACGTAGCCCTGCCCTTGTTGTTAGACGTGAGGGGCACCACAGTGACCCAAGGAGATGGAGCAGCATGAGCTAGGCTGCCTGCCTGGGGAGTCGGGGCTTAGTCCTGCCTCCTGTTTTTTGGTCATGCCACCGCTGTGTGGGGTCACGGAGCAGGGTTTCGGGGCACCCTGCGGGTGTTTGCCTGCAGCTGCTTTCCAACTGGGCTGAAGCCAGGAACCAGGGGGCATTAGCTGCAGAGGCTTTGAATGCCCTGCGAGGAAGGTGAACCATATCATAGGACCCAGAGACAGGGTCCTTATCTCGGGTGTGGCTGACTGCCCAAGAGGGTCTGCCAAGGAGAAGATGACTTTGTGCTCCCCCTCTTTTCTCAGTACCTGCTGCTGGTCGGTACGGGGGGCAGGACAGGAGCCAGGAGATGACCTCCAGCTCTTCTTGCTTCCCTCCAACCTCCCCATGCTGTGACAAGTCTTGACTGTTTCTGCTTTCCGTAGGAACTAACCCAAAACCTTTCCAACTTTGAGAGCGTCTCTTGCCCACATCCCGCAGCAGCCAGTGAGGGCTGCAGCATGTGGGACCAGCAGCATCAGATTCAGACAAGCAACTTGAATGCCAGCCCTCCATGCACCTCCTCCCACCACAGACAGCAGAGTTAAAAACACCACTGAGTGATAAAACCCCTTTGTGCCCCTTTCTGGTTTAAGTTATATTTGTTACATGGCAGAACAGCTGGGTTAGGACAGCCCTCGGTTCAGATGCCTGAGCTGAGCGGGGGGTGCCTGTGGCCCGAGGCCGTCCCGGTGGGTGCTCTGCTCTGGGGGGGTTAGCTGCCCCAAAGCTCAGCAACTCAGGGCTCTGGTGCTTCCTCCACCTGCGACTGCTGGTTGGTGTCTGGAGCTGGCAACCATCTCCCCATGGGCAAAGTGTTCCATCCTAATCACTTTTCTAATGAAATAAAATGTTTCAGGAGAGAATTCCCTCCCATTTCCTTCTGCACAGCCATCGGTGCTGCCAGGTGGGAGGGAAGCATGGGCAGGGCCACCCAGTACCCTCTTTGCTTTTGATTGCCCACAGGCAGAGACCTCTCCGTGGACATTTCTGCTGCTGAAACCTCCCTCTCTGAAGGGGATACCTTGCACCTAAATTGCATGGTGGGAGCCCAGAAGAGCAGCAGCAGGCACTTCCAAGTGCTTTGGCTCCTCAATGGCATGGAAGTGGCCAGGTTTGACCCCCATGGAGTATTGGTTTGGGAGGATAAATATGAGGAGAGAGCCAAGCTGAGGCAGCTCCAAGCTTTCAAGCAAAGCAACGTGGTTTATGTCCTCATCATTTACAAGGTGGGGCTGAAGGACAACGGTACGTACCACTGCTCTGTTTCAGAGGTGAAGACTCCTGGAGAGTTTCACAGCATCCAAACCAATATGTCATCAGGCATCCAAGTCAACGTGAAGCCAATAGGTTAGTAAATCCTAATGGCTGCTCTTCTGGGTAAAACCTGAGGTGATCCCTGACTGGGGAACGCTTCAAGTCTGGCCTCATCTTGGCAGGGGCAACACACCTGCTGTTTGCAGTAAGACCGCAAATGTGCCGTAGATTTTGGCAGATAATAATGGGAAAAGCACTTGCTCTGGCAAACATTTGCATGACAGACGCAGCAGCTGTCAGCAAAGTGTAAACCTTTAGCTCAGTCTCTTTGTAATAAGTTTTGGGCTAAATAGGTAGAGTTCGGGGGAGGTTGGGTCCTCCTGTGTCTTTGGTACAGAACATTGTGACCAATGCCTGTTGCTACTCCTGAGGATCACAGGATGACCCAGCAGAACAGGTACTTCGGGATGGGGGGGGTGTCGTGGTTTAACCCCAGTCAGCAACTAAGCACCACGCAGCCGCTCACTCACTCCCCCCCACGTTGAGATGGGGGAGAGAATTGGAGGACTAAAAGTGAGAAAACTCATGGGTTGAGATAAAGACAGTTTAATAGGGAAAGCAAAAGCCGCGCACACAAGCAAAGCAAAGCAAGGAATTCATTCACTGCTTCCCATCGGCAGGCAGGTGTTCAGCCATGTCCAGGAAAGCAGGGCTCCATCACGCGTAACAGTTACTTGGGAAGCCAAACGCCATCATGCCAAATGTCCCCCCCTTCCATCTTCTTCCCCCACTTTATATACTGAGCATGATGTCATATGGTATGGAATAGCCCTTTGGCCGGTCTGTGTCAGCTGTCCTGGCTGTGCCCCCTCCCAGCTTCTCATGCACCTGGCAGAGCATGGGAAGCTGAAAAGTCCTTGACCAGTGTAAACTCTATTCAGCAAGAACCAAAACATCACTGTGTTATCAACATTATTCTCATCCTAAATCCAAAACACAGCACTCTACTAGCTACTAAGAAGAAAATTAACTCTATCCCAGCTGAAACCAGGACAGGGGGATCATTGCCATTTCCATCAGGGTGCTCTCTCTGGTTTGGAGGGATGACTTGTGAGAAACCACTCTAAGAAAGATGTGTAGGAGACTCTTGGTTTCCTTGCTACAGCTAGATGATGGCTATTCTGATGTAGCAGGAGCTGCCTGTTGGGACTCTGTTTCTTAAGTATTTCTTTATGTATCCATGTCCCAGGAAAGACATTAAAGAAGAAAAAAAAAAAAAAAACCAAACAACCCCACAAAGCCCTCTCCAAAGATATAAGAAAAAGCTGGTTGAAAATTTCAGAAAATTCCTTTCTTTTTCCAATGTCAAGATTTATCTAGTCTCTCCATTTAATGCCACTGTATCTCTGGCTTTGTCTGAGGCGCACAACAACATCCCCTCCCACGCAGTAACTGTTGTTTGCAGAGAGCCGCATGCACCTGTCCGTGTCCACCAGCACACCGCAGGTCCTGGCGGGAGATGCCTTGATCCTCCTTTGCGAGGTGCAAGGAGCGACCAGCCCCGTGTCCGTGCGGTGGTGGCACCTGCCACCACAGCACCCGGGTCCCCGGGTGCCGGTGGCCACCATGGAGCGGGACGGCACCCTGAGCCTGGGCAGCGCCTACCAGGACAGCAGGACTCGGGGGAGCCTCCGGCTGGAGAAAGCAAGCTCTGGTGCTTTCACCCTGGTGATCCCCAACACGCTGGACGAGGGCGACGGCGGGCGGTATGGGTGCGAAGCAACAGAGTGGTCCCAAGGCCAGAGCTGGACAGAGGAGGGGGGAGACAGCAGTGACGGTCAGCTCCATGGGTGAGTTGGGCCACCCCTATTTCTGGGCTTTCAAGCTGGACACACTGGAGGCAAGGCTGGAGAAGCAGGTGGACACATGTGGGTAGGACAGAGGTCTGCTGTGCCTTGAGCTCCACTGCTGCTGCAGGGTGACCTGGGGCTGATCACTTGGCCCTAGAGTGCCTCAGTTTCCCCATTTCTAGCAGGGTGCTCGAGTGAGATGTTTTGGGAGAGACAAGTGGGACACAACAGCTAAAGTGCCCGGAGACCTGAAAGGCAGTGGCTTGCTCAGCAGGTCTTTCTGACTGTCTCCTTAACTTGAAATACAAAATATCTGTTCTAGCAGCATAATTACTTACAGTAATTAAGCTCAAAAAAGGCACTTGATGAGTAGTATGGTGGCCTTTGTCGGAGATACACCCCTGGTGCTGACATCTGATTGCTTCTCCTGCCCTCCTGTCTGAGCACAGAGCCACTAACCTCCCTGGCATGCAATGCCCACACTGTTTCTTCTTTTGACTGCTGGGATGGGTGCCTTTATGGAGAGGCAGCTTTTGGCTGTGATTTAGAGTGTTTTTCCTTTCTTATTGCTGAGCCAGGTGCCTGAGAGCACCGGTTGGGCCACAGGAGTTTTTAGGCTTTTGTGGAGGGTGGAAAGAAGCGGCAAACAGGGCAGCAGCAGCAGCAGAGGATCCCCGGCTCCCTGCCATGGGGTGGGACTGGGGAGCCTGGAAGAGAGAGGGTACTCAGGGCTGCCAGGGGGCTGGGGGAGCGGGGGGCAGGGTAGGGGAGGCCAGGGACTGCGTGGGGCTGGAAGAGCATGGTGAAACTCGGAGGGCAGCGGCACCAGCAGAGGAGCAGCAGGACTGCTGGCTGCCATGGGGCTGTGGTGGCTGGGGCAGCAGGGACGGTGCTGCGTGGGAAGGTTGGTGGCGAGGTGGCACAGGGCAGGATTTCTGTCCCAGCACCAAGGGCTCTTTCATCCTGAGCAGGTCTCGGTCTGCATGTCACGCTGAGAAGCCGAATTGCCACCGTCAGATATGGGCAGAGTTTTGAACTCATCTGCCAAGTGACTGCCAGCTACACCTTCGAGGAGGTGCCGGTGTCTGTGGGGTGGCTCTTCCAGCCCAGCCCACCCACGGGCCACTACCACAAGCTGGTCTGGGTCCTTCCCAACGGCACCGTGGCCTGGGGGGCAGCGCAGCAACACTTCCAGGGGAAAGCCCAGCTGACGAAGGCTGCCACCTCCTTCAGGCTGCGCATCCACAGTGCCGTGGCTGCCAACGAGGGGACGTACCAGTGTGAGGTGGAGGTCTGGAGGAGGAACGCCCTGACGCTGGGCCAGCCGGCGGCCACTGCCAGGTCCAATGCCGTGGGGATAAAGGTGGTGCTGCCAGGTAAGCAGCGCCATGGGCGCTTCTTCAGCAGAGATCTCTCCTTCTGCAACTTTAAATCCATCAAACATGCCAGGGGCAACGAGGACCACTGATGGCTGGGGTGTCCCCAGACGGGTCACCTCCCAGGGCCACACAAGACAGTGCTGCCTGTCCTGTTTCTTCCTCAGCACCCACAGCTCCCGACAACACTCTCGGAGGCAAATTTGGTGTTGGGGAGTAGCAATGTCTATTTGTTTGCAGATTATGCCAAGCATACAGGGATCAGCCTTTGCCACTAGGATTTTAAGCCTTGTTTCTGGGAAGAAGTAGTCCCCCCAGGGAGCCCAGTTGAATGCTGGGGGTGTGAGGTGCCTCTCACGGTGTGGGCTTCTGGAGGGCGGTGGAGAGACTGGTCCCTAAAGCTGGTGCTGGGAGATGTCTCTCCCCCTGAGCTTCCCTTGGTGTATTCAAGGTGGGTTGAGAAAGCGCCAGGGCTTTCTGCCAGGCTGGGAGCCAGCACGGGGCCATAAGGTGCTGGCAGCTCTGGGCAGAGGTATCTCCTCCCCGGCACAGCTGGGCCGCGCAGCTGGGGGCCCTGCCCAGGGTTCCCTTTTATGGCCACCTCTGCAGGCAGGGTCTGCGCCACCGCTGCGCCTGCCAGCATCGCACAGGGAGCCTCATCCTCTTATGGAAGAGAGATGTTGCAAATGCACCGCAGCCCCCTGGCTGGCCCACCATGAGCCCGCTCCCCACCACCCCCGGCAGCAGCACAGTGTCAGCTTGCCCTGCTTACGGCTGGGGCTGCTGGAGGAATTGATGGGATTGTCCCAGCCAAAACCTCTGAGCCTGTGGAGGCAGGCATGAGAATAATGTTTGGGTTTTTTTCCTAGTGTCTGTTCTGCCAGCAAAGGAGAGTTCTTGCTCTTTTTTTGTGCATTAAGTGCTCCTTCCTCTTATCCTTGGATTTTTGGGATCACAATCCAGTGAACTGAAATTATGCATTTTCTGTGGTTTTTAACTGATGGGTTTGCTGTAGCGTAAACTGACACATTCCCTTCCCTGTTCAGGCTTGTTTCCATGGTGCTCTGCCTCCTGCTCTGCTGCTGCTCTTTCCTCGCCCCTGCGGAGCTGGGTGCTGGGGTGCTCCATGTTACACCTGAGCTACAGCCGGCCCGGGGTGGGGGGTTTACAGGAGGCTCAGGGTGACAACAGACAGCGGCTGTGAGCGTACATTAGTTATGTAAACGGCATTAAGATGAGCAGGTGTAATTGCAGATCGTCTACACAGAGGAGACGGTAGCAGTGGAGCAGCAAGATATTACAACGTTTGGCTCCAAATGTACTTCAGCCATTACTGGATACTGCGATGTAAAGATGGTGGGAACTGGGAGGGGGTGATGTGCAGCGGGAGGTGGCTGCTGGCTCTAGTACTGTGTCTCTGAGACAGGCAGCATGAGCCAGCAAAGGATATTTGGGAAGGTAGAGAGTAAGTCTGGGAAGGAAGCCGGCCCTAGCAGCAATGGGATGAGGCGAAGCTGCAGAAAATGAAGCTGCAAATTATGAAAATCACCAGCCTGTTTCTTCACATATAAAATCTCATAGTTGGAGCCTGCAGAGATACTCCAGTTCTTGACTTTTGCTTCGGCACTTTATTTACCACTCGGTGTCAGTGGGCACTTTAGGAGTTTAAATGCCACTGTGGATCTGGTAGCTTCAGACTGGAGGGACGTGCGTGAAAGGTCATAGCAGGCGGGGAAGGAGGACAGGTCCTTTCTGCCTCCGACTTCTCAGGTAGTTCAGCATCCGACCCTTGGTGGGGTCCCATAATTAGTGCCCTGGGCAGGCAGTTGCTGCCCAGCCCTAGCAGGGATGCTCCCACCAGCCTCTCAGTGCAGCCGCCCGCGGTGGCTTCCCATGACTCTGGAAAGAGCCGCGGGGGGCTTTGCACCAGCCACCCCTCCGGCTGGCCAACCCACACGGGTCGCTGCAGCAGCCGTGCCCTTCTGCATGTCCCGCTGCTCCTGGGCTGGGCAGAAGGTGCGGCATCAGCAGGCAGGGTTCACAGTAAGATGGGCAGCGAGAGGCTCAGCTTGGTTAATTAAATTGAAATTGAAAGGGAAAACAGCACTACATCTTTCTGTGCCAAAGGAAAAGGCAGGCAGCTGCTCTGCCCTTTTCGATAATTGATCTTTAGCGGGAACGAGAGGAACGAGAGGAGGTTTAGAGTTGAAAGAAAGGAGTTTTGCAGTAAGTGTTCTGCTTCCTCTCGAGGTGATCTTCTCCGAGAGCATAACAGCAATTTTTCTTATCAAAATCAAGTGCTCACAGCAGCAGTTCCCGTGGCTCCTCTCTGAGCTCTAGTAGCTTTTGCTTCTCTGGAGTATTTTCTGCCCCAGTGGGTGTCAGGCCGGGCCATACTCAAGCGAGGCCCCTCCCGGGCAGTTGCTGTCTCCTGTGCTGGCAGCCTCTCTGGGTTTGGGGAAAGGTCCTGGGTTTTACCCACCCGCCTCTGACCGCAGGATTGCTGCCAGGAGGAGCTCACTTGGAGGGAGGTGCACGTTTTGGTCTGGCGTGGCCCCACAGCTGACTTTTCTGGAGCTCCTTTTTGCTGGGAGATGTGGCAGAGCTGCTTGCGATGAGCGGTGGGGCTGCTCTGCTGGCACGCTCTTGCTGACAGCTGGAGCTGGGGAAGGCACATCCATGTGTCTGACATGGGGAGGCTGAGCCTGATGTCCACCACCTCCCCTGGTCCTGTCTGCTCCTCTCCTGTGGCCTTTGAAATGGGGGCAAAGTCTCCAGTTAAAATACGTGGGAGTATTTTCAGTTTTCCCTTTGGCAGAGTTCACTTCTGGGTCCCCCCTGGACTTCAGCAGGCTGGCTGAGTGATATTCCTGCTGTACTGAGCAGCTGAAGTTAAGAACCAAGTGTCTTATTTTCTCCAGTGTGATCAGTTCACCTGTCACAGAAACACAGGATGGCTGAGGTTGGCAGGGACCTCTGGAGGTCACCTGGTCCAACGCCCTGCTCAAGCAGGACCACTTAGAGCTGGTTGCCCAGGACTGGCATTTGAGTATCTCCAAGGAGGGAGACTCTTCCTCTCTGAATATTTGTGCTTCCTTAAAGCTGGCTCTGGGCTGGGTGCACTTGTAACTGCTGAAGTTAGAAGACATCAACTTGCATCTGGTTCCTAAGTATGCCCAAGTCTGCTTGGTCTCTGCATGTGTGGATCTGATGAATTTGCACCACTTCCTAATTAGGATGATTGCCTTCTCATCTCTTCTGCTTCTTACCCTTACCTGTTCCTTCAGAGCAGGGCACGTGCACTGGGAAATGCAGGACAGCACTTTGTCGATCCCTTGGGAGCAGCCACCTCCCGGTGACTGTCACTGCCGAAATCCTCGCCACTGAGGTGAGGCAGTAAGCAGATTATTGGGACTTACGGACATGCAAGTCCTCGTATGCAGGAAACTGTCTACCTTTTGGTGAAAATGTCTGTTTGCAGTGTGGAGAGAAGAGGAGGAAGTGCAATAGGGTGCAAAGAAGAAAAAACAGCGTAAGTGGATGTGAGCTGGGAGATTTTGTTGGCAAATTTGAGATGGAGACAGGGGCAATGCGCAGGGATGTCAAGGGCCATCAGTTGGGATAGTTTGTATTGACTGGTCTCAGGAGAAACAGTGATGGCCTCTGAAGTGGATTGCTTGAGTTTCAAGAAGAAATGCTTGAAGGAAGGGGAAATGTGTGGGTTTTCTCCTATAGTGTCCCTCTTCCCCATCAGCTCCTGCAGGAGAAGCCGCAGCTCCCTCCTGGTCCACAGGCTCTCTCCCTAACCCGCTGCCGTCGCATCCCTTGGGGAGCTGCCGCGGAGGACAGCACCCTGCTGAGCCTGCAGCCAAGGGCACGGGGCTGAGACGCTCTGCGGGGACATCTCAGCGTGTCCTCTGCGGCCCATCCCCGAACCAGCACCCAGGGGCTGAGCTTAAGGGAGCTCGGTTGCACCCAGCCTGCGCGGCACAGGGCATCCTGCTGCTTAGCTCATACGCAAGGAAAATACTGAGAATGGAAATTCTGCCTACAGTCCCTTAAAACGCTGATGGTGTCTCATGCTGAGTAATTTCTGTCTACCCACGGGTAGATATCTCTGCGTACTCCTTCACCTGACTGCTAGCCCCATCTGACAGAGGTGGTGTCTCAGCGCGGAGGAGAGGGCCGAGAGGAAATGCAGGCAGTAGGAGGCCCTTTGAAGAGACTGGTTTGCAGCCTTTCTGCTGCTGGAGGAGAAGGAAAGGCGCCAGCAATGGGTGATGTGCGGCGGGAAGGGGGTGCCTCAAACCAGGAGCAGCGCAGGCGCATCAGCTGGGAGCGACCGTGTACCCTGTCGGGGGGGCAGAGCTGCAGGCAGCGCCGGAGCAATCCTCTCCTGAGCTGCTCAGCGCTAAATTGAACAATTGCCGGCTATAATCACAGCAGATGTTCAGGACTGTGTTATGTGGTTTCCGGTTAATAACCACAGCAAACACCTGAGATGGCGACTGTTAGCAAAACCCACGCAGGCTCTGTAGTGTCTCTGAGATAAAAGACACTTGTTCACAGTCTCCAAAGCTGTGGGCTGGTTTTGTCACTTATGTGTGAGCCTGCCGATAGGAGCAGTGGTAGACAGACATTTTTGCTTCAGACAGAGGCTTTGCCTCCGAGCTCCCACACGGCAGCTGCCTCCATCCCCCCATTCCTGCCCCGTGGTCCCCCAGGCACCTCCTCCGTTAGTCCCCTGCCCAGTAGCACCCAGTGATTCCCCACCACAGTTCAAATAAGGGTGTGTGTATTTGCTCTTCCCCTGCTTCCCCCACCTCCCTTAGTGCTCCTGCTCCAGCATCCCCTAATGAGTCTTGTCCTCTGAGCACCCTCTTCCTCCCTCATCTTTCGGCAGGTCTCTCAGGCCGGCCTTACTCCTCTCCTTGCCAGCATTCCTGTATTAGCGGCTGCAGCTGGCATGATTATTTTGTTTCTCCATTTTAGAAAGCAAGCTTCAGGTATCTGCGAAAGAGAGCTCTGTGGAGATTGCCGGCGGTGCTGACACAGCCATTGAGTGCAGGATCATGTTTGCCCAGAATAATTCTCAGTTCACTGTTACCTGGTACCTCCTACCTCCTTCTCCGGCAGATGCAACCCCCCTGAAAATCGTAAGGGCCAACTACAGTAGCATACTGGAATACGGGGCTGAGTTCAGCTCTCCTACACAAAAGTCCCGGTTCCTGAGCCAGAGGGTGTCCAGCGACGTCTTCTGGCTGCGGATACTCTCTGCGAACCCCAGGGACCAGGGCAGGTACTACTGTGTGGTAGAGGAATGGCTCTGGCTGGTGGACAGCTGGCACAAACTCGGAGAGGGAGCATCGGGAAGGACCACGCTGGAGTTCAAGCTCCCAGGTGAGCGGCGGTTATCTCTCACATAGGTGCTGCTGGAGGAGGTTGGACCTATTTATGATGGGGCACGCGCCAGGCCTCTCCTAAGCTGGAAGGGCTTAGGAGAACCAGCGGCTCTGGCACTGGATCTGAGACTTAGGGATGCAGGAGGTGTCAGTGCCTCTCAAAGGGAAATAGGGAATTAGGAGGATTTACCACATCCTCCCAAACCAACCAAGCTGGTATTTTTGCCACTGGCAGATGATGTCTAATGCTTCATAACAGAGTGAATCGTGGCATTTTCTTTTCCCTCCAACGCATGGTGCACTTGGTTGGTTGTACAGTGCTGTGAATAGAGAAGTAGTCCTTTCCTGGTATTCCTGAGCATCCTGAAGCAAGATACAAAGTTTTCCCTACCCTGCTGCACATAACCACAGAGAACGAGGCTGAATGCTCAGCTGCTCCCACCTTGGGCACTGCACCACTGGGGTGCACGGTGGGTCTCCGTGGCTCAGTTCTTCCCTCTTTCTCAACATGACCTGGCTTATGGTGCAACCCTAAATAAAGTGGATCAGAGAGTTCCAGCTTCCTAAATAGCTTTTGGTCCAAAGGATGCCTTATCACTTATTTGGAGGGGGAGAGAAGTATTACAGCAGAGGGTCGTGAACAAAGGCCAGAGGTGATGGGGGGGAGGACAGCCCAGGGAGAATGTGCCACAGGAGCAAGGGCGCCCGTGGGTGTCCTGCCAGAGGGTCTTCCAAGAGGCAATCCCCCGTGGTTCGCTCTGGAAGATTTCCATCAGCCTGCAGGTGCAGACAGGAGTATTTCTATGGCAGCACAACACTGCAATGTCTCTTTCTCCTTGCCTCTCCTGCCCTAGAGCGCAAACTGCACCTGGAGAAAACCAACCACAGCATCTCGGCGAGGGAGGGAGAGGAGGTGACGCTGCACTGCCTGCTGCAGGGCACCCGCCCGCCCACCACCCGCCTCTCGGCCACCTGGTTTCGGGGGGAGGGCAGCGGCCACGCCACATCCCTGCTCACCCTCCACTGCGACGGCGCCATCGAGTACCCCCAGGAGAGCCTGGCGGGGAGGCTGCACCTCCGCCGCCCCACCGCTGGTGACTTCAGCCTGACGCTGCACAGCGCGGAGAAGAGCGATGCCGGGGTGTACCACTGCCAGGTGCAGGAGTGGCAGCAGCAGAGTGAGGGGAAGGACTGGGCTCTGCAAGCCTTGGCACACTCGGGGTACACTCGGCTCACGCTCACCACCATCCCACCAGGTAACGCTGCTGGGCGCGAGGGGCTGCTCACCCCACACCCGTTCCCCTTAGCCATGCTGGGGTGCATGGGGGGAAAAATGGCAGCTCTCTGCTGGCGATGCCGGCTGCAATGGCAAGGATGCAGCAGGACTGGGAGGACTTGCTAAGGGATTGCAGTGGGGGTCAGTGCTGGGGAGGTCGCCAGAGTTGTGTTGGGAGCCAGGGGAGGGAGGGGGGCCCTTTGAGGGACACGTGCTGTGGGCCTGGCAGGGGGAGGCAATGAGATCCCATTCCCAGTCCCATCGATCTGTCAGGGCTGAAACCCAGGTGCTTGGCATTGTAAACATTGGAGGTGGTGGTCAGATGAGACACCAAGAGCTCCGACTGTGAGGCACATGGTCCAGAGGGTACCATTGAGTGCACTTATGTCTGCAGCGCTTTGCTGGCTTGTGTGCTCTCTGCGGGACCATGGGCACAAACCCCTGCTCTCAGTCGTGCCACTGGGGCCAGAACACTAACTGTTTTGGGGAAAAAAATCTTGGTGTGATTCTTCTGGCAAGTCCATCTCCAGTGAGGTCTCTAAAAACAGCCTCTGTCCTCTTCAGATGAGTTGGGGTGCATGCTGGATGCAAAAATGGAGCTGGATTCTGCATACAGAATTTCAAATAACTATAAACGAAGGTTTTAGTCAGGGACACATGGTATTTCTAGGGAGGTAACAGGCAGCAAAAAAGTACTGTCTTGTTGCCTCTTTGGGGAAATAGGAGGCTCTGATGACCCATGTGAAGGAAAAAATATGAACGGTGAAATCAGCTGTGCGGCACCCAGCTGAGATGATCCTGCAGTTCTTCTTGTGCCCTCAGCCCTGGGGCTGCCATGCCCAAAGCCAGCCTGGGTGCCCACACATGGTTATAGCTTCTGCAGCAATTACCAATACTGACCAACGTGGAAGAACTCAGGGGGACCCTGTAGAGCCCTCCCTTGTGCCTGCTGCTGGCACAGGCATGCACGGAGCCTACTCACATGGCTCTGCACCTACAGCAGAGCTAATCTGGATTTAATTACACAGGGAAGGACTGACAGGACTTCATCCCCCTGCTGTTGTGTTCCTGCTGTTGTCCATCACGGCTCCCTCTAGCACTCAGATTTCTCCATCAGCTCCCTCTGTCTCTTGTTACCTGGTACTGGTGGAGTAACCATTGCTAAAATTGCTCAATAACTGCTGGAAAATTCTCCTCCAATTGCTGTATGAGTATTTTGGCCAAGCAGTTTTCATGATTTTCACAAAATCCAAGAGATTAGCTGTTTTTTTTTTCTTTCTCTTTTTTGTGTGTGTATGTGTTTCTCCAGTGATGCAGGTATCTCAAAATGCCCCTCTGGCTCACAGATTTCAATGTTTCAGAGTTTTCCGAGGGGTAAGGACACAGCCATATGCAAGTCTACCTGTAACCAGGAGTAACTTCATCTCCAATGCCTGATGCTGCCCTTTAGGATACCTCCCTAGTACTACAGAGGCATTCATGTAGTGGAGACTTCACCCTGCTTTCCTACGGGAGAGTAAACGATGCTTCTCTCTATATGGATGGGGTGCAGAGCTTCAGAGGTAGAGAGGTAAAAGCCAGTTTCACAGCCAGGAGTACCCCCAGGCTGGTTCATCCCTAGAGTCACACGTAGCCCACCAGCCTGCGTGGGTACCCCATGGACAGCTTCAAATCAGCAGACCCGCGTGCTCAGCATGGTTCTGCAGAGCAAGCATAAAGCATTTGCGTGTAGGTGTTGGGTGAGGAGGAGAATTGAGGAACAACACTTTGAGAGGGATAAAACAGACCCAAAGGAATTGGCATGCCCCTCCATAGTAGGCCAGGTGCATCTGAGGTCAGTCTGTGGTGTTGAAGCTGTGTGCCAAGTGAGGAGATTTTGATGGCCAGGATTAGCTGGTGGCTGTAAGGAGCGCGGGACAAAAATGGAGAGACTGCAGACAGCTTTTCAGCTAGCATGGGGCTGACCAAGCCCAGTCTTTCGCAGTACCCAGAGGGTTCGTCAACCGTATAGGCAGCCTCCACCTCAACGGGGGAGCTGGCCTGCAGGAGCAGCTGGGGATGGGGCTCGCAGCTGCCTGCAGCTCAGCGTGGCTGAAATAGGATAGCAGAGAGGCAGAAGCAAGGAGGGGCAGGTGTCTGGGGGAGACAGGACCTCCTTGATCTGGTTTCCTTTGCTTTCCTCTTGCCCCTCCTTGTTCTTTGGTGCAGCCCCTGGCAGACCTCTGCCTCACCCCGCTGTCACGGGTGTCGGGCAGGGACCCAGGGGGTGAAGGGTACGTGGCTTCTCCTTACTGAGCCCAGCCTGGAAAGGGTTAGCTGAAGAGCTGTGCTGTTTGTGTTGGGATGCTTCAGCTGAATTAGCCGGGGCCCTATCTAACCTCCTAAAACAAGAAATTGAAGCAAATTACCTGGTTTGTCTCCCCCGTCTCCTCAGACAGCCAGTGTGAATTCTCAGAAATTGGTAGGTGTTGAAGATTGAGGGGAAAAATGATAAGAAGATAACCTATAGAAACAGTAGGAGACAGAAACTCAAACTAGCTTGGGGCCTCACTTAATTTTTTTTCTTTCTTTTTCCCTCCAGAGTCAACTGCTTTTTCTAAGATCTGCTCATCCCCACTACTGCTGACCTTCATCCTGTCCTTACTGCTGGTTCTGGTTCTGATCCTTCTCCTGGCCCTTGCTGGCTTCTGCTGGTACTTCAAGTTCAGAAAAAGCAAAAAAGGCAACATCACAGGAGGCCAGCTGATGGAACTGCAAGGGTCTGAAGAGGTCAAGAAAACCTAGCTGGTCTATAATGGCAGATGTAACTTGAAGGAGCAGAGCTGGACAGCTGAGGAGGACTGAGTATTTGCAGAGGGGCTTTTTATTGTTTTGCAGTAGCTCTTGCAATGAATCCTTGAAATTGCATATTTACTTTCAATGGAACAAAGCAACTTTGAATTACTAAGCCAATAGGGTTTTCATAACGGGTGTTCCTGTCTCTTAGGTTAGGTACCCACCCATTTCACACTCTATTCATTGTGGTATACTTGAGGTCCTTGCAGTATGCGTCTCCCAGTGTGGATGGAGTGGTGTTATTCCCCTACAGGTATAAGAGAAAAAACAGCTCTTTTTGCACTGAGACAAAAAAGTATCAAATTGCTGCTTATTTTAGATGACTTGACAAAATCTATGTGGGTGTGCAGGCTAAAAACCAGTGGCAGAGCTTGAAATGGAGTGTTGGTGTCCCATTTAAGGCATTGCACTTGCACTTGCCTTTGCCCATCCCTTGCTGGGGAAGCTCTCAGACACTGTCCCCTTGTTCTGAGAGCGCCTGTGCCCAAAGAGCATCTTCTCCAAAAGGAAATGGGTCTTCATCGCGAAACCTGCCACAGGAAGATGAGGGCTGAGCAAGGCTGGCTGGGGCTGAAGAAAGTCCATAGCAGGGGCACCACAACCATCCACAAAAAAGGAATCCTGTTGACCCAAAAAGGGACTTGCATGGGGTCTTAGACCCCAGAAGGAAGAAGGGGACACCAAGCCATCTTGGAGATGACTGTACAAAGACTTTCCAGTTTCTTCCTTTGCTGGGACTGCTGTAGGAGAAGACAGCATCCAGCCCTGTGTGCCTGGGCTGTCTGTGAGTCAGGAAGCTGCACAGCTGGAATCTGGTATTAGACGCCTCCAGATTGTACTGTGTAATATATTGGGATGCAAGCGGGATCAGCCTCCTGCAGCTTACAGCACAGGAGCAGCCTATATCTGTAAAGGGTTATGTGTGTAATGTAGTAGTAAATTGGGGGCGCTTCTTGAGCTGAGCTGCTGCAGAGCTGGTACCAAGCCTCCCATTGCCTGCAGAGACATCCTGGCAGGCTCCCAACTGTGCCTTAGGGCAGTATGGAGAGAATATGTAAATCCCCAGGGCTCTTACCTCAGTATAGAGGAGGTCTTACTGGCCTGCGTGCCGGATGGTCAACGAACCCCTGTGCCTTCCCTCTTGGAGAGGGGCATTCCTGAGCATGTGCCCTTTACGCTAGCTGCAAAATCACCTGAGTCGTCCTCCTAGCTGCCACTGAGTAATATGCAGGCTGTGCCCCAGAAATTTGGCACGAGAAGCCAGTAAGAGGCTAAGGGGTCTGTTCCTCCTGGCAAAGTCATGTGTATGCTTGTGGAGCAGCTGCTGTATGTCCTGGGATCCAGCTCAGACTCCCCTTTTCAAGGCTGAAGAGCTGTGCTACCTGAAGGCTGGCTGGCTGATGCATTAGAGGAAAGGCACCCAACCCCTAATTGCACAAAGTGAGCCATGGTCCCAGCGAGTTATAAGGTCAGGTGTCAGGGTGACACTCAAAGCACCATCCTTGGATAAAAGCAGCCGTATGGAAATCATGGCAGATGTTTACGGACCTGCTTCCTTTGACCAGAGGGAGGGCTGGAGACACCACAGCCCCCCTAGATGATCTGTTCAAGTTCTTCACTTCCCTTACAACTAGAAAAAGCTGTCTCCCCTGTACCTCAAGGAACTGGGAGCTGCTTCAGTCCCTTTCTCGTTGAAAAAGCACTTTTTGCATAAGTTTGAAGACTTACTGCTCCTGTTTCCCTGTTCAGCCACCTCCTCTGTCTGTACTGGTTGGCTCCAGCTCGCTCAGCCTTTCCCCGCAGGTTATGTTTTTGGACCTCGTGCAGCTTTTCCCTTTGCTGCCCTGACCCCAGCTGTCTCTCCCACGGCGTGAGCACTCAGAGCCACACGCGGGGCGCTCTGCAAAGGTTCCCCCCCCTGCCTTGTGGGTTACGTCCCATTTACACATCCCAGTAGGATGTTTGATTTTCTGTGCGCGTGTGACAGCACGGCACTGTTTGCGTTTGGCTTGCAACCGGCAGGCTCCTCTCCTGCAGATTTGCTGTCTAGCAAGTTGTTTCTCCACTGTGTGTTCAGGCTGTTGACTTTTCCTATCTAATTGAAGCACCGTTTGCATGGGTCTCTTGAACAGCTTTCTGCACCAGTTTGCGAAGGATCCTGCTGTCTGTTTGTCTTAGTCCTGTCTTGATAACGCTTTAACTCATGGACCAGTTTCAGTCTGTTTTGACAGAGAAGCAGATGCTTCCAGGGACATTAAACTCCTCTAAGTTTCATGAAAAGTGGTAGCTGGATGAAGGAGGGGAGGCAGGCGAGTTGTGCCACTGAGGGAAGGCTGCAGTGTGAGGTTCCTGACAGCCAGCTCTGAGCCAGCCGTACGCTGGCTGCCTGGCGCCCAGCTCGTGATTAGGGGATACAGAAAGGAGATGTAGGTGTGCTAGGGTGTGGGAAAGGAAAGAAGGAACCATTTTTGGCCATAAACTATTAACAATTAATCTGTGCACATAGTTTATCTACCAATTTTGTGCTGTACCTCTGTGTTTTTGTTTGGATTGTTTCCTTAGCTTGCCCATAAGAGTACCTTGGGAGCATACTAACAAGCCTTGGTAAAGTCAAGAATACATGATGCCTACTGCTTACCCCTTCCCACAAGGCTTGCAGCCTTCTTGCAGGGGAGATTAGATAGGTCTGACATGCTCTGTGCTTGTTTAAAACAAACCAAAAAAAGTTTCTTTTCTTTTTTCTTGCATTCTTCTAGGTGCTTGTAAGTACTTTATCCCTGTATCTCACTGAAGACTGCAGTTAAGAAGATGCAGGTGTTCAGTTTCCCCTTCTTGTTAAAAATAATTTTGCCCTTTTCTTGTCACTTGGTGTCTCACACCTCCTCAGGTGTTACTGCAGCAAACCGCTAACAGACAGCTTGACAGCCCATTCTTCACGTGTCTTAGGATGAACCTCATCAAGACCAGCCTTCCGCTCAAAAATCTAACTTATTTAGGTTGCTACTCGTTACCAGAGTGCTGGGGTGGTGGTGTGGGACAGCCCCTACCCTGCTGCAGCGGTTGCACGTGTGGGTCAGTCTCCATAAGCCGTGCGAGCCCTGTGAGTGACCTGGCTGGGTTTGGTGCATCCCCCAAGCCCACGCTGGCCCCTTGCTCGGCCACCTTGGCACTCCATTGCAGGTCTGTGGAGGCGTCTTTGCTGCCGTCTGATCTTCATGTAAAAAGCTGCAGACTCTACTGCAACACGAGATTTTTGTGTCTGGTGGACTGGGGGACGAAGGTGGGCAGAGAGAGAGAGGTTTCTCCACCAGTGGGGCACTTTCTTCTTCTGTTCTGTTTTTGCTCAGTTAACCAGAGCCTATGTAAGTACCAGCTTTCTATTCATGCAGGTTTAGAGGTTTTAATTTAAGTTTGTAAAGAGTGCCTAGGGCCTTGATGAAAGCATCTGCAAGAAAAATGTGTGTTTTTGCAGTGGCGGGGTTTTTTCCTTTTTATTTTTATTCCGGCTTTGCTGGATCACTGCCAAACCTTTCGGCTATATTTTTTAAGATGTATTTTTTTCCATGAGTGAACTTAGAAAGAGTTGTAACTTATCACAGCAAAAGCTCCAAAACAGTCCTATTTTTAAAGAGAACATTTCACTCGGATGAGGTAAATGTATGAGAGGGAAAGAGACGTGTGTGCATGGTGGGTCAGGGGATGGTGTTGATTTTACTGCCGGGGCTCTTGGCCACCTTCACCTACCCCCATCGCCACCTTTTTTCCAAGTCCAGCCTCTGATGTAAATTAGAACAGCTGATAAAATATACATTTAGCTGTTATAGCCCTGTGGGGGAAAACAGTGCAAGAGCGTGGACCCTGCAGCACAGGAGTGCCCCTGTTGCACCCCGTCCCCCCCGATGCGCCCTTGCCCAGGGAATGTCCTGTGTGAGGGCAGCATGTGCTGGGAAGGTCCAGGGTCCTTTCATAGGCGTTAAAGCAGCTTGAAGGGGCTACAGGGCAATGCAGAGCTGCGTCCGAGAGGAATTAATCCTCTGGGAAGCAGTTGCATGGGGCTATAGAAACACAAGAGCTGTGTTGTGCTCTTGTGTTTCTGTAGGAAAGTATGAAAACTGTAAGGCAAGGGGAGAGCGGCACTGCCTCCCAGGCAAGCGAGCACAACCCTGCAGCTTGGCAGACCCTCGCTGTTCAGAAGGTGGATGACATGAGGGTGGGACAGGTGGGAATGTAACCCCTGGAATGCTTTTATGGCACCAGCCTTTGGGCAGGAGCAAGGCTGGTGCTCAGTGACCGCTGGGGCGGCTCACCCAACATGCGGTGGGACAAAGCATCACACCAGTGACTCTCACGTGAAGATGGGTGCACTGAGGACTTTTTGCAGCAAGGCTCCTCTGTCCTGCGAGGAGGGAGGGCGGGTGATGAGTTAGTTGCTGTGCAAGAGTGGTGGGAAGTGGCTTGCAAGCAAGAAGATGCTTTGCATCCTCTGGCAGCCGATGGCTCAGGGTTTCGTGCCCTGCCCTGCTCCCTGGGAGCAGAGGGCACAGCAGCAGTGTGCTATCCTGTACTGCCAGGGCAAGGTTGTTGAGGAAGGTTGCCAGACTTTCAAGAAATGCTTCCAGACAAATGACTTGGAGTTCTTCTGGGATGTCCTCTCTCAAGCAGCATCTTTTCATTCCTTCCTATTAACTCTGAGTTGGTTTTGAAATTTGACAGTTTTATTCCTGTGATAAAATATTTTAAAACTGGAAATAAAAGATGCAGTTTTGATATGTGCTTTGGTCTCATTTGATGCCGTTTTGCATTCCAGCTGGTTCCTGCAGCCCCTGCTTGTCTCATGTGTCCTTTGGCCTTGGTCTTTGGCACCTCAGACAAAGCAGAACCGCTCCTAGGACTCTAAATCTTCCTTAACCACTAAGAAACTCCTGCATTGTATCTGCCTACTACTGGATTTTTGCTCCTTCTCCTCCAATCCTCCACCTCCTCCCTCTTTGCTTCCAGCAGATAATATGGGATTACAGTCCTGTTGCACAGGGCAGGAAAAGGCAGCCCTTGCCCTAGAGTGATGCTTTCCAAGGCAGAAGCAGTATAAACCATGGGGCTCGAGGTGGGAAGGTTGTGCTAGAGGTAACGCAGTATCTGGCTCGCTTTGCTACCGCAGCAAGCAGGAGGGACCAGCTCAGCGTCCTTTCAGCCAACTGCACTCACCAGCAAAGATGCTAGTTGTGGTGGTGTGGGACTGACAAGATTAATGGCCCCCTACCTGCTTGGGCAACTAAAAAAAAAAATCCTTTCATGGACATCATTTAAACCAAATATAAGTGTGTTTCTCTAGCAGCTCCTATTTAGAAAAGCAAACAGGAAAGCAAGCCCCAGACACTACTTGCTTCTGCAATCCGGTCAGGAAACAGAATACCACAGGCAAAAAATTTGAGCATGTGCTCATCTGGGCTTTCTTGCTTTTATTCACTCATTACAATTTTTTTCCTGTGTGTTTCTAAGGAGACTTCTATGTTTATAAATGACGCTGGTAGGGAGCTGAGCTCGCCTCTACAGCCAGTGCCAGTGAGCTCTCCAGGGACGTGTGGGTGCAAGCTCACTACTGCCACTGCAAGCCACTTGCCTCCATCAGCAGTTTTATTTAAAAAGAATGATCCGAGCAGGGGGTATTTTGTCTTTTAATTGACACTGTGCTCATTCCCCCTGCAGGCACCGGGAGCAGGTCCTGTGCCTGGGATGCTGGGCAAAGCAAGGGGAGAGGGAGCCAGAGCCTGCCCTCACGATGGGTGCCGTCCTCAGACCCCTCCTTGGAGACCATCACGAAAGCAAAGCACGGTGGGGGTGGCTGCGAAGCAGGGGGTGACCTGGTCTCTGGCCTTGTGTGTGCTGTACCTGCTCCTTGTAGGGGTGGGGGGAGCGTTCATTTCTGGGACTGTCGACTAGGTGTGAAAATTCACCGGCAAGGGGGAAAATTTTGTTTTTATCATTATTTTAAGCATGAGGGAATGAATGGGTGAATGCTGGGAGCAGTGTGGCAAACGACGAGGGGCTGTGACTCCTGGCAGCCCCCTCATGGGATGCTAATAGGGAGGAGAGGCCCACTGTCCCATCTGAAAGAGAAGGGCCATGACCAATCGCTGTTAAATGTGGCAGTAATGCCTCACGCAGTGACCGTGGGATAAAAAGGCAGAGGCAGCCTGAACTGTAAAGACGTTTCATTTCCCTGGTAATGAGGGAGACACACTGTGGCAATGAAATCGGAGAGAGAGAGACCGTGAGATGCTAATTTCTGTTCCTGCTGCTGCTGCCGCTTTGATCTGAAGCAAATGCCCATTTTAAATTGCAAACGGATGCAAGTCAGATATCATCCAGCCAGTGGCTTACAGGCTTAATGAAGTGGGACGTACGCTTCTGCCTGATAATGTTAGGAGAGGCAGGCAATTCAGAGAGGAATTACCGAAGGTCTAAAGAGACGGGGAGGAAGGATGGGGATGTCGCGGGGTAACTCTCACCACCGCCAGTGTGGCACAAAGTCCCCTGCTTCCCGTCCTTGGGAAGCTATGCCTGTGGCTAAGCTCCTAGCCCCTCTGCGCCTAGAGAGAAAGCTATGAACATACTGTCCTGCTAGTAAGCGTTTACGTATAAGGCACGCATCCTGTACAGGCAATGCAAGGTCATCCTGCTCTTTGGTGTCAGAGTGCGAACATCAATTTGGTGCGTTCCCCAGGTGAGGCAAAGGTATGGGAGGCTCAGTAGCTCATTTTGTGCTATCACTTGGAGATTTAATTGGACTTGAGCAAGACAAAACTTGTTGTGACTCAACTGATGAGGCCATTCTGGGGCAGAGGCTCCTGGGAATGGGGTCATCAAGCCAGAAGCTGTGATCTGGGAGCCTGGTAGCTCACACTGGACAACTGCATCTTCTTGAGTCTCTGTTACCTGCAAAGATCTGACCTATTTTGAAGAATGAATGTCTAAAGGGATATTTATTACACTCTGCTAACAGTCAGATGGGGAGATGACCCCAGGCTGTGAGAGAGGTCTCAAGTGGCAAGGGAAGGATTGGCAGCGGTTGGTCTTTCCTCCTCTCCCTGCATGAGAGCAGCGGGACACTGCAGAAGCTAGCCAGCAGCAGCCTCACAATGAAAGCAATGAAAAGGAGCAGGGCTTTCACACAACATGAAGGTAAGTTGGAGAGCTCCTTGTTATGGGATGTTGGGCTGTGATTTTGTGTTTTCCAGAAGAAAACAAACAAGAAGGGAATCTACTGAGCGTTGCTAACCATGAAGTAGCCATCCCGGTAAGTCCTGAGCTGTGGATTGGTAGAGGTTTGGGGAAGTATCACATACGATTGCTCTGCTTTTGTCTTCTGCTTTAAGCCTGTGCTTTTGGCCATTGCTTAGACAAGATGAGGAAGTAGATAGTCTGACCATCTGGACTTTTTAAATGTTCTTATTCTCTGTTTACTTTGTAGCTGTACATATAGCTGTATAAGATGCAAAAAAAAAAGGCACATACCCCCTCACATTTTCTCTTCCTTTTATACTGCCTATCAGGGCTTTTTTTTTTTCCTAAAAATGCTTCCAAAAGCATGAGAATCCTCTTTCAGTAGAGTTAATCTGTAGGCCACTAGGCAAGGTGAAGTTTTTAGCTTATCCTTTCTTTTCCTACAGCATCTCCCATTCAAGGATGTCACACCCTCACAACAGCATAGTTGAGAATGTTCTCTGCTTGACAAATGAGGGAACTTAGACACAGTAGTTTGCTGTGAAACAGGCAAAGAAATCAGAAATCTGCTTTTTTAGAACATCTCTAGAGAAGGAGACAGGAGGAAAGACTGACTCCAAAAGTGAGAATCAAAGGGAAAAAATCTCTCTGCTGGACCCAAAATAAGTTTCCATAGAAACAGATTTTTCTGCAAATGAATTACTGCAGTATGAAATGAAGATTGTGGATCTAATTCTGCAAAATATTTACGCGTGTTCTTTGCTTATCCCTATTCAGCTCTGGTTGCAAGCATGTGATTTCCATGGAGGCTTATGTCCTTTATTTGGTGGAGGTAGAAATAAGGACAAGCTGTGTTGAATTGGGATCCGGGCTTTCTTGCGCTTCCTCACTGCTGACAAACTTGCAGCTTATTTTTTATGACAGCACGTGTTGCTTTGCTGCTAAAAGCACAGGCCCCAGTGGTTCAGTCTGGGAGTTCAGCACAAATTTCCAGCAGACTCTTCCCACTAATGGGGAGTGGAGTCAGCAGAGTGTTTACATTGCTGGGTACTTTATTGTTTCGTTAATTAACTCTTTTTCTATTTACATGCAGATTTAAATTTACATGGGATATTTATTCTGTAAATGAACGCCATGGTGATTATCAGATAATTAACTTGAGAATTGATGGCATAAGAGGTTGAGATTTGTTTCTAATCTATCTTTTGTGCACCTCTATTTATGGCCCATAGACATTTTAAAGACGGGATAGGTTCTTAATATCTTGCATGCTAATTGCTTTTATTGTGACTGTGTGCTGGTAAATGATTGGGTTTAGTTTAAGCTATTTAAGGCTGTTTTGTGTATCTTTTTTTCCTTCTGTTGTGACTTTATGCTCAGCCAAATTAATAGGACAAATAAGGTCTGACTCAGAATTTTATTCCCATTTGCTATACTTGGAATAGACGAAGCTTTTGTGTAGCCAAGCTGCAGCTGCTCTTCTTCACACAAACTTTCCATCTTCTTATTCCCTCTTTATTTCACACTGGCTTTCAACTTTTTATTTGGGGAGGTGTCTCTTTGTAGGCCGCCCCCCCCCCCCCCAAGCATTTCCCAGCAACACTATAGAGCCTCACGTAATGAATTTAAACCTACTGATGATGGCACTTTGGGACTCTCTTCAGATGCTGAAGAACAAATAATCCTCATGGAAACTGTATCTAGTTTTCTTCTTCCCTCCCCTGAGCCCCTGTGCCTGTCCCAGCCAAAATAAACTCTCAAGGCATTTAAATGATCCATCTTAATGTAATGTTTGACATGGAAACTGTTGACTTGCTATTGAGACTGTATGAACAATCTCCCCTGCTTGTCACCCATCAGGCCACCAGTGCACCAGGCCCTGATGTGCAGTGGGGTGGTGATGGTTACTGAGGGTGAAGCTGGTGCTGGAGCCCAGGTCATTCGCAAAGGGGCAGCAGCAGCTGAAACTGCCCCTTAGCACTGCTGGGCTTCGGTTTTCCCTTACAGCTGGAAACTATTCTTTCTCAAAATTTTCTCTGACAGGGAGATGGAAGACACGCTTCATCTCCCAGAGATTCAATTGTATCTTAGTGCTTGCTGAGAGCCACACTGGCTTTGCAGGCATCCTCCCCTCCTCCTCCCTGCTTTGGGACAAATTTTTTGTTTTGTCGGTGCCTGCCATGCTGTTACCACCAAAAGTGCATGCTAGTGATAGCAGCAGTTATGTCTCTTATTCGGTGGTCGTTTTCAGCTCCAAGCTTTTCAAAGTCTATGGAAAGGATGCTGTCAAAGGAAATTACATCCCTCCAGCAAGACCAATGAGGGGAGCTGCAGGTGCCTGCTGGACAGTTTTTCTCATTGGATGCTTTCAAATCACTGAGGAGGCCCATACCCTATGTCAGAATACAAAATGTAGAGCAGATTTGCATGGGAAGAGCAGCTTTTGTCACTGTTTTGGTCCAAGCGGGGCCTCTGATCCCACACACCGAGCAGTGACCACCACCCGGTGCAGAAGGTAACCCTGCTCACTCCCTAGCCGGTCTTGTCTAGATCTCCCCTCGGAGTGTCCCAGGCCCACGAAACAAGCCGTGGTGCTGGGCACACCCTCCTCCACACTGCAGGAGTGAGCTGGGGGGTACATCCCCACGTGGGCCATCTCTGCCAGCCTCCTAGCCAGGCACATTTCCCTTCTGAGCTTGCAAAGCCTGCTGTTTGCATGCCAAATTGAAGTCATGAGAATGAATTAAAAAAAAAAAAAAAGTCTATTTTTAATCCAGTGTGAGATCTCTTACTCTTGGCTATTTTTTTCCTAATCAGTTCTGTTTTCTGCTAATGATTTGAAATTTAGCATCTATTCCTGCCTCAGAGTGTTACTTTGATAACCGGTGTTAAGGAAGAAGATTAAGACTGTTGTTAGCAGTGGAGGCTGCAGGACATATGGGTGCTGCAGACCTGTTGGTGATAGACAGAAAGTTGTTTTGAGGCAGTGGGACAGATTGTCTGGGAATCCTGGCTTAGTAGCAATGAAAGGCTGATGAGGTAAGTAGTACTGGGAAAATCCTGTTAGGGAAGGAAAAGAGCAGACTGGAACCGAGTGATCACAGGATGCCCAGTATTGACTATGCAGTTTCTCTACAAAATTGAATTCACTTTTTTTTGGCACAGAAATGGGATTCTTATTTCTCTCCCTATTGCACTTGCTTCATTAGCAGGCTTGTAAGGCACTCCGAACTTTCCAGCATTTAGTAATGGATTAGGACCAAAAACTCATTCTGAACCTTTGAGGCAGTTGGCTCAGGTTTGGATCAGACGTTTCCACCTCCATCTCATTTGCAGATGCTGTGGAGAAGGATGAAGGATCCAGAACCGTGTGATCCAGGACAACATCCCCAGATCTGGTCCCTGTTGATGGGATGGAGGTTAGAAAATCCAGTGCAGAAACATTCCTGGCTGAGCTGGAGGGGAGCTATTTCTGAATTCAGGCAGGGCAGGGTGGGCAATAGAGATGTGTACACACACCTATGGTGAAACCCGTGGGTAACTACCAGCACTACCTCTCCAACGCTGGGAGCTGCCCGGTAGCCGAAGTCTATGTTTCCATGTTGGCCATGTTTTGCAGCGCTCTTTCTAAAGCACTTCCCTGGCTCTGTTTGGTCAGCGGGAGATTTGTTGCCTGTTGCTCTACAACAGGTAGACTAGCCGTGATTTATTTGGGACAGGGTTGTGACTGGTGATCTGTGTGCTCTTGTGAGTGTAGGAGTTGTGTGATCTCATGGTGAAGGGTGATTGCTGTGCAGCGCAAGGGGACAGATCAGGATAAATGACACAGAGGAGTCTGGATCTACCGGCTGAATGGATATGTGGGTGGGATATCCAAAATCCTTCAGGTAGGTTCCTCAATACAGCCTTTCCCACTCCCTGCACCCTTCTGATTAGGGGCAGCAAAGTGGCAGACTTCTCTCCCTTTTTATTCTCTGCTTTTTCAGGAGGAGATGAGGGGATGAGCAAGGGAACAAATCCTCCTGCAGAAGAAAAGAAGCAGAGAGGGGTCTGCAGGCAGAGACAATGCTTCTCCTGTCAAGGACACATGCTGTCTGGGGACGGGGCAGTCATGGTTCCCCCTCGTAAGAGGCAGGGGAGGGGACCCTGGGAGGGATGGCTGGAGGCAGTGTCCCTGGGTAGCAGGGGAACTGCTTGGGAGCGGGGCTGCACAGGATCCAGGAGGTGCACAGACCTGGAGGGAGGCTGGGGTCTGGAGACAGGACGAGTCTTATAGGAACATAGAAGACCCCAGGTTGGAAGGGACCTCGAAAGATCCTCTGGTCCAACCTTTTGTGGGAAAGGAAGTCTAGATGAGATTATCTGGCACCCTGTCCAGTCACGTCTTGAAAACCTCCAGCAATGGGGACTCCACCACATCCCTGGGGAGGTTGTGCCTGTGATCAATTGTTCTCACTGTAAAAAATGTATTTTTTATATCAAGATGAAATCTCTCCTGGTGCAACTTGTACCTGTTGCCCCTTGTCCTCTCCATGTGGCTCCTTGTGAAGAGAGGGCCTCTGCCTAATTTGTAGCCACCCTTTAGGTACTGGAAAACTGTGAGGAGGTCCCTACTGACTCTTCTCCAGGGAGAAAAGACCTAAGTCCTTCAGTCTTTCCTCATAGGGCAGGTTCTCCAGCCCTTTGACCACCTTCATGGACCTACTTTGGACCCTCTCCAGTCTGTCCACATCCTTTTTGAATTGTGGGGACCAGAATTGGACACAGTACGCTAGATGTGACCTGAAAAGCACTGGGTAGAGTGGAATGATCATGTCTCTATCTCTGCTAGTAATGTCCCTGCAGATGCAGCTCAGGATCTGATTTGCCTTTGTTGCTGCAGCAGCGCACTGCTGACTTGCATTCAGCTTGTCCACCAGGACCCCTGATCCTTGAGTCCCTCCATCCAACCAAAGTCAGGAGAGCCCTAAAGGGTGGATGGTTTGTATGCAGGGTTTGTGTTTCTGTAGAGGGTACTGTTCAACTGGGCTGGCTGCCATGCTGCAGTGCCTTGCCATCACCTCAGGGAGAGGGGAGCCAGCCGCTAAGCACAGGTGGCAGGGGTTGTTTGCACACTGAGGGTGGACAAAGCAATTGCAATGTCAGTCAGGAAGTCTTTGATGCAACAGGAACCTCAAGGTGCTGTGACATGTGGCCTCCACATTTCTGCAAGAGCAGCAGCTTCTCCTTTCTCGTGGGAAGCGCTGAGGCCTGGAGCTGGGGGAAGCCACCGGCGCCCGTGCTGCAGCTCCTGCCTTGCAGGTTTGCTGCCCGTCACTGTGGGCTCTGTGCATACACATCATAGAATCATAGAATTGTTAAGGTTGGAAAAGACCCTTAAGATCATCAGGTCCAACTGTTAACCTACCACCGCCAAGTCCACCACTAAACCATGTCCTCAAGCACCACATCTACCTGTCTTTTAAATACCTCCAGGGATGGTGACTCAACCACTTCCCGGGGCAGCCTGTTCTTCCAGGCGAGGCTCTGTCCAGCTGGCACAGGCATTTGGAAAGTATTTTCCTGATGCTTGTGTGGAAACTGCTTACGTCTTTTTCTGTAAAATGCCATTTTTCTTTTCAAAATCCCCAACTTCCACATCTCTGAGTTGCAAAGCTGACCCTCAGCTGACCCACTCAGCTCCCCAGCCTGCCTGGCTGTTTCTTAGCTTTTTGTGCATCATGGGAGCCAGCTGAACAAGAGCCTTCCTGTTTCCCTTGCTGCAACTCAGCACTCTGTCAGCCACAGCAAAACTGCAAGCATCTTGTCAAGTTTTTGCTACTCTTGGTAAAAACTTTAAACCTCTGTGAAAATCCAGCAGCTGCATGTGCTACAGACTCAGCAAGGTGGGCAACATCTGGCAGTAGACGAATCTAGTCAGAAAGACAGCCTGGAAAATGAGAAGGGACATACAGAGCTGTGGAAACATGGGTGCATCCCACAGCATCTGACAGGTTGGAGTTGGATGGGAAGCTATGCTTCTCTTCTGCAGAGAGAGGGGGAGCAGAGCCCATGGGACATCTGTCATCTGGTGGAAGCAACCTATGGACTCTTCAGCTAGATTTTGGGGAGTTCAACCTGTCCCATCCTCCCCACAAAGAGGTACGATGGTGGGCAGGGAGGAGTGCCAGACTTCTACCTGAATGAAGCCCATTAGCTGTTATCAGCTCCATTGGCTGTTGAATCCCATCTTTTCCCTTGAAATCCAACTCTGGGTTAGGACAAGTCTCTGTTTTTGATTCATGTTCAGGAGGAATTGAAGAAGGGTGGCTTGCAGAGCTGTGACACTGGCCCCAGAGCCATGGCCCACAGAGCAGTAAGGAGTGATCCAAGGAAGCGAGGGCCCTTGTGGGGTTTCTGGTTAAGAGACGGACAAGAAGGCTGCAGGGTGATATACAAGAAAGTCAAACCAAAACCATGATTTGTTGCTTCAGAATGTTGAGAATCACCAAACCATGGCAAATCTGGAAGAAATCACCATGGGCTTTTGATTTGGTGGTCAAAACCAACATAATTGCTGTCAGGATCTAGCCCATCTTTGTGGGCTGAAGGGTTTCATATCTGAAAATCAGTATTAGCTAGAGAGAGAAGTATTTTGCTGGCCTTGCAAGGGGCTCTGCCTGGGCCTGGAAGAACATCTGCTCAGCTTTGAGCTTGGCGAAGGTGACACTAAGTCAGGAGGGGGCATGCTGTGAGACGCAGCCTCTCTCCCACAGGGCAGCCCCCAACTCTCACTGCAGCTCAGTTCACAAAATGTGGTTATTTCACCGCCAGAGAGAAGTCCTGTGCTCCCCAGGCTAGCATCTGAGACCTCTTACCCACGGATGTGTCTGGGCACTAGCAGTGCTCCTTGGACCACCTCCCCAGCGGGAGCTGGCGCTCCCGGGGGGCTTGCTGCCCCACCACTGGGCAGGCCAGCTTTGGTAGTCGCGTGTGCCGGGAGGCGAAGCGCAGCTAACCACTTCCACACAGTGCTGCCGGCGGCCGCCGCCACCACCAGCTCAGTCTTGCTGGTGGCGTGACTTGCAGCTGCCGCCTGACAGACAGCTCAGCACTGTGGTTGTCTTCCCACTGTGTTACCAGGTCACACGTCACGCCTCTCTTAGTCACCTCTTAAAAGCTTTTACAGAGGGCCAGCAGCTTGTGGTTCTCCGTTAGCCCTGCCTGCACATCATCTAGCCCTGAGGGACCCTGGGGACTCCTTGCACTGGGATGGTGGCAGGGGACGCCTTGCCCGCCCCTCTTCAGCTCCTTTCAGGGTGGTGTAGGAGAGCGAGAGGACCCGGTTAGGTGCTGTGTGGCCATTAATCACATTGCATGGCTGCTCCCAGTGGCAGAGTCTGGCTGGTGTCTTGGAGGGAGCGGGGGCTGAGCGCAGCGATGTGTGTTGAGGGGGCTATGCATGGGACTTGGAGTTGGGAAGGTCACCAGAGCATTTTGGCTGACCTCGGTCGGGACAGAGCTTTTTACCCAGGTATCTTATGTTAGGTCTGAATGATGTTGCTGTGATGAAGATGTTAAGGTGAAGATACTCCAGCCCTCTGCTTGGAGTGAACTACAGTGGGTAATTATCTTCCCAGCAAAAGCACATGGCTTTTTTTCCTGATAGTGCTTGTCTGGCTCTAAATTTCAGCCACTGACTCTTCTTTTACCTTTCTCCACTGAATTACTAAAGACTCTTGTGAAGGTACTTGCTTAGAGCATCTCATAAGTGTTTTTGGACAACCCAGACTAAGCCCTTCATGCCCTTCACTGGACAGCATTTTTCCCAGTCTTAGGGTTTAAGCGGGCAGAAGCCTAGAGGTGTAAAAGCACTGGTTTCCCAAGTAACCCATACCGGGAGGTCTGCTTAAATATTTGAGGATCGTTTGATTCACTTGTACTTAAGAGAGAGCAATTAAGGAAACTAAAGATGTTCTTGAAGGGCTAAATAATTCCTTTGCGTTAGTTTCCACTACAAAGGTGGCTCTAGAGGTGCTTACTCAGACCTTGCTCTTTTCTGGACAAAGGTGAGATAGCATCAGAGACTGAGAGAGGAGGAGCTGGAACAACCAGACTGTATAAATATCAGTAAGCTGCCAGGTCATGATGGTGTACAGCCAAGAGGTCTCTGGGAACACAAGGATGAAAGGGCTGCATCTCAAAAAGAAATATTTCTTCTCTCCTTGAAGAAAAATATGCCACAAAAAAAAAAACCAAAACCAAAAAAAAAACAGAAGAAAAAGCAGTGTTTGATAAGGATGGAGACTGTTGTACTCACATTTTTAACGGCTCTTGGGATGATGTGGAGAATTACAGGCCTGTTTGACATGCATGCAAATGAATGCAGTACCTAGCAAATTAGGAGAATTGGCCGTGAAGCTTACACGGGTAAGACTGCTCGGAGGTGCAACCTGCAGAGATTCTGCAAAAGGAAACCGCATTTCCTGAACTCTTGCAAGTCTTTGAACAAACCGGTGAATTAGCTGAGAAAGAAGAACTGTCTGACATCATTTATTTAGCTTTTTCACCAGGCTTTTTGCAAGGGCACGTTCAAGACGTGGCTGCAGACATCCAGCTAACAGTGCAGGAAGCGCCTTGTCGCTAAGGCTCCAACACTGGCTAGGAGGTGGGCGAGTGGGTGGTCAGTGGTGGCAGGGGAGATGAGGTGTCAGTGCAGAGCCTTGATCAGCCAGGGCACGGTAACCTCTGGGGACAGGGATAAATGTGCCAAAGCTGCAGTGAAGCTTAGGTTACTCAAGAAGGAGGAGGAGAGGTGGGTGGAAGACCTGAAGGGGTAAGTGATGGATTCACTTGGAGGGTAGAAGGAAAGGAGGTTGATGGGAAGGGGTACCTACGTCAAGGATGGTGCCAGGAAGAGGTACCGAGGGGTGAAAGTCATTGCCTCCTCAGCATTGCATGTTTATGTCCCTGATACTGAAGATCTGGGTGTGTAGGACACCAGCAGGCTGGCAGCAGGGACAAAGCTGCTTTGCCAGGCAATTTCAGGGGTCTGTGTTAGACCAGTCCCAGGGGAAATGTTGAAAGAAATCCAGAATAGGTGATGGTCAAAAAAGGGAGTACGTAGGGAGAAGAGAGGACCCCCTTCTTGGTAACAGCAGAGTCAATAACCTCCAGGCACAGAAGACCAGGCTCTTGATAAGCCACCGAAGCACATCTGATCAATAACTCGAAGTCCTGACTTGCACGTTAGCAGAGTCAATTATCAGCTCTGCTCTCTGCTTCCTTGATTATTATTTCAGCATGTAGCAGCTGTTCCACAAGCGTTATGGCCCATCACACTCTGAAGGGACTGAGTTAAATGCAGATTATTGACCGATGAGGCCATAAGAATGTACTGTAAAATATACAGTCATGTTCGCCCATAAATCCCCAGCGAGAGTGCTTTTTAAAGAAATTCCTCTTGCAGTGGGAGTGCTCTGGGCCATTGTCAAGGCCCTGAAAAATGTTTTTTCCACCTGATTCCCACCACCTCCTCTGTGGCGTTGTTGTGTCTTGGCATTGCATCTTCAAGTGAACGAGTTGCTCATCGGGACCCCTGGGCTTCGGTGGGGACGCTTGGATTACAGCTGATTCTGCACGTGGGCAAGGTGAACTGTATTTAATGTTTCTGCTCTGGCCCAGGTTTTCTGCTACTCCTGAGTTTTTCAAGTTGCTTCAAGTTCCTTAGTTTTGGCTGAGGTTGTAATCTTACTGTTTGAGGCAGCCTAAATTCTGGCGAGTATGAGCAGGCTAAATCGTGAGCTGTTTGAATACCAGGTAATGACAGCTTTCCCTCCTCTGGCAGTCTGATATGCTGCTGGCCGTCAGTTGTGTGGTTCGTGGAGGCAGGCAGAAGTACCCAGGTCATTTTGCTTTGCAAATGGCCTTGGCTTCAGGATTCAAACCTATTTCAAGGGAAGGGGTGCATGTCTTTATGGTTATGAATTGCAAATGCTGTGCATCTATACTGAAAATCTCTCTCTATTTAACATGTTGGTAGCTAGGTCAACAGTGCTGCGGTGCTCAGCAGCTCATTAACTTGGTGGTGTCCTTTGTCCAAAACCTTAGAGCAGCCTGGGTTCCTCCTGAGCAGGTTATCAGTAGTTGGTCATTGCAAGCATGGTGCATGCTGACAGCTTGTGTATACATACACGTGTCCCTCTTCTGCTCTAGCGGCTAGCCATCAGAGGAGATCGCTGGCTTTGATCACTGCCCCCAAGCTGAGAGACACGGTGTTTTAGCCCAGGCAGTAAAGTTTAGTGCCCTTGAAGCTGGGTCCCTGCTGCTGGCAGCCCGCTGAGGCTTCCTCAGTGCTTCTCAGGATTTCTTGATCTGCTTTCCCCTGGGGTGCTCCCCTTCCAAGGACAGAGAGAGGATTTCACATGCTTGAGCTGGAGCCCTAAGAGATGGCTAATTTAGAGCTTGATGCATTACAGAAGTTTGGGGTTTTTTAATACAGTTTTGACATGACTCTAGGATGGGTTTTTTCCTAAGATTTCTCAAGTGCAGCATCCTGGCCAGAGTTACGGTTGCAAGTGTCTTTAAAACCTTTCACTGTTGTGAAAGCTGCCTGTCCTTCAGAAAGGACTGCGATGGCTCGCTGGTGTGTGTTGGGGAGCAGAGCTGGCCAGAGGAGTAACCAGAGTTGCTTCATGTCACAGCGGGGTGGAAGAGGAAGGGATGTGCTGCCCTGTGGAGTAACAGTGCCGTGAGAGTCCAGGCAGGGCAGCCAGGGATCAGGAAAGTGGGAACCCAGTTCCCAGCCTTGCTCCCCACCTTGGGGAGGTTGTTCTGTTCTCAGCAGTGCCCGTGTCCAGATCTGGTATTTTTACTTTCACAGGGGAAGGAGGTGAATGTCGTGAGGGCAGCCAACAAGGGTGCCAAGGTGCCCGAGTGCGAGACCACCCTGGGAATGGCAGCATGAGGGGAGGAGGCACAGCTCTAGAGCTTGTGACTTTTCCAAGGGTATCTCATGTTAGGGGTAATGCTGGGTGGTCTTTCCCTGCTGGGGGCAAGGAGACCCAGCACAGGCACATAGATACTCCAGGGTGCATTTGTGCTGTCAGTCTGATGCCCCCTCAGCTTGCTTTTCCCATCACACGGAAAATTTCTACCTGTACCTCAAACGTACATTGAGCCTAAACTGATGCAGTGGTGTTATCTGCAACCTACTGACACTTTCTCTTTGTGTCTCAGGCTGGGGAGTAAAGAAAGAGGTGGTCAGGACCAGGGCAAGGGAGACAGCAAAAATTCAACTCAGGAATCTTGGATTTATCATAGACCCTTTTGCAGGCTACCACAGCAAACCCACTGGATGGCTTGCTGGCCCATCCATAATTTGGATGGGGGCTGGCAGCTGCCACCACATTTTGTTTCTCTCCCTCCTGTCTGGCCTATCGAGCAATGTCTTATGCTGCTCAGCAGCTCTCACTGAGGCTTCCTACCCCTGGACATGTGGTGTTTTAGCCTTGAAGGCTAAATGCGGTGGTTGGGGTGGGTGGTGGGAGGGCTCATCACATGTGGCCAGAAGGCTGATACGGTCATGCTGTGTGTTTGTGTCTCATCCCAGCTGCCTGGAAAGAAGTTAACACAGCTGTACTGCTTGGTCCATGTCCTGTCCCTTGTCCCACCCACACCATGTTGTCCCCCACTGTAAACTCTGTCCCAGGAAGGGCCGTGCACAGCAGCACACGGCACAGCCACAGATGTGCAGCTGTGGTGCGGTTGCAATAGGATAACACCATTTCCCTGAGTAGTGTGACTTCCTTGGTGTTTGCTTTCTTTAGCTCCCTTTTCATCTCATTTTGTGTTCCTGGGGGTGTTTGTCTGTTAACACACATGTTCGCCTTCAGCTGTGTCACACACATTTAATTTCACTGCCAGGGTAAATCTCTCATATCTTCTCTGCCAGGGTAAAGCTCCCATATCAGCCCTGCATAAACTCCTCTCCTTTCCCTCTCTCTTCTACACCCTGTATATGCTTGAAACACCTTTGTTTAAATATCAGCCTGGAAAGAGAGGTTTGCTGGTGATGGAGTTCGCCTTCTTATGGAGGACATCATTGCAGCGGGGCTGAACTCATCAAAGAGGAACAAAAACTTTTGAAGAGCATCCAGGAAAGGATCATTGTGAAGTGACCTCTGTCCCTTCAAAGGCCTGAGGTATGTGGGAAAGCCAATGAACTGCTGAATTTTTTTTTCTTGCTTGTCATCGTTGTAGAAGTCTAGCCAGCTTGGAGTCTCATGACTGCCTCATGCAACTCGTCTGGAGATCCAGATATCATCTCCAGCACTTGTTATGTATGCACTGATGTTCATTGCCATCTTTGCCTGCTCTAGAAATGTCAGGCTACACACGATGAGAGTCCCATGGTGTGATGTGAAACCTCTACACAAACTGCGAGCAACTGACACCACGCTGCACCAGCACAGGCTGTTCATGTGACACCTTCCGTCCTGCAGCAGTTTTCAGAATGGCTTTCTCTCACTTCTCTTAAAACCTTCCATGTCCCCACAGTCAAAGACTCATGCGCTAGACCTAGAGCTGTCACCTGGTTAAAGTTGATGGGTGCATGCCAGATCTACACCAGTTTATACACTGGTCTTCAGGCTGAGTCCCCCACAGCTCCCCAGACGTGCCTCACCAGTCCCCCGGACGTGTCCTTGGCTTCAGCCTGGTGCAATTACCTGAATACCAAGGCAGGTATGGAATTAGACGTGGTTATATTGGCTCTTTCAGGGATGCAGGTTAGGGTCCCATAGCTCTAACTGCATCCTTTGATGTCTGAGGGATGTGAAAAGACTTCAGTTTTTGGAGAGGAGGAGGCTGGTTGGGAATACAAACAAGGTTTGCTAAACCACAGAGGCAGTGAACAGGGACGACTTGTTCACCCAGCCCTGCAGCACAGCGACCGTGTGACACTCACTGAAACTCCTACACCTCTTTGAAAAAAGCTATGAGAGGAAGCACTTCTTCACGCAGCAGGTCCTGGACGCCTGGCCCTCGCTGCCCCGGGGCAGGGCGAGAGGCATTGGAGGACAGGAGGCTCAGGAGCAGGGTACTCGAAGGGATGGAAAGTGCCCTCTCATACCCTTGGCTCTGTGATGACAGGTACTGCGGGAGGACAGGGGGGACAGACCCTGGGAGTGGTCACCCTGTGTGCTCTCTCTCATGGCCATGGCAGGAGACTGGGCTAGACAGCCCATCGGTCTGTCCCGGACAAGCGTTTGCTAGGTGTCTAACCCCAAGAGTTAAAGTCTTGCAGGAAATCTCCCTCTTTCTGAGCAAAACTGATGATTTGGAAGCTGAGAGGTAATACTGACAGAGGGAATTATCAGGAGGTCAACTACACAAAATCACAGTGGTGTCCTCAATTTTTTTTTCTTTTTCTGCTGATTTCTCCACTGTGGTGATGTTTAGACTGGAGCGTGTCCTGCTGGGTGATGTCTCATCTTCTCTCACTGCAATACAGAGGTCGTGGTTTGTGACTGCAGGCCCCACTGGTGGCAACAATCCAGCGAGAACCGAACAAGCTGAAGCCTCTGATTAAAAATGCTCCCGTGGGGAGGACATACCTAACCGTGCCCTGGAGAGCCATAACTGCCTGGTAGCAGCCCAGCAAATGCCAGCCTGTTGATGGGGTCTCAATCCTCTATCCGCTCACCTACATTTGTGGAAATACAGGATATAAGTCAAGAAGACCTTATTATAGCCAAGACTGCAAGCCTCTCAAGCAAATTTCATTGCAACTTGAAGAGAGGGCAGTGAGTACACACCCACAGAGACGGGCAAAATGCTTTGTTAGGCCTCTTTCCTGCTGAAACTGGGCTGGGAATAAACCTAGGCTGGAGTGAGGCTTGATCTGTGGGTGCTTTTGAGGCTGGCAGCTGCAGGGTGGCTGCTAACACCTCGCAGCGCTGCTGGGGTGGCACTGCCTGCCTGCTGCCGGATCCCTGCCAGCCAGGCTAGTGATCGCACTGACAACACACACAGGCATGCAGGCTGCAAGGAGCGGCGCAGAGAGGATGCTTCGGACATGGATGTTTATAAAGCAAGGCTGAATCACCTGCAATCCCCAAATAAGCAGGAAAGAGTTATGCATGCTCGTGCCTGTAGGTTGCAAGGGAGAGGTAAGGGGGCTGCATCCTGAGGCCGTGGATGGGGGCGCTGGGGACACAGAGTTGGGCTGCCTGCTGGAGGAGGACATTGGGACGAGGAGGAGAGAGGGGCATGGCTCATACGTGCATGGAACTGTGTGCTCCCTGGCCCTGTAGGCAGCAGCAGCAGCTTGGAGGTCAGACTGGGGAAGGTCTCCAGCATGCAAAGCCATCTGGTCCAGCTGACAGGCTTGGGAAAAGCCCTCGGGTTAGAGAGCAGGGTTTGGTGATGCAGTGCCCTGTACGAGCACCTGGACTGGAGGGAAGTTGAGGGCACTTGCTGGGGGAAAGCAAAGCTGAGCGGGCAGCTCTCTGCCAGACAGCTCCCACATTCAGGCTCAAGCAGCATGTCCCCTCCCGGGGTGCTGGGCTGTTGGCCCAGCTGCTGGCCCTGCTTTCTGGAGGGGCTCTGCTCGCTCAGCTCTCCCAGGCTCCAGGTCGCAGCGGCGTGCCTGGAACAGTGGTGTCAGGGTTTTAAATTACATGTGGGTGATCCCAGCTGTTGGGCATAGATGAGAAACGGGTGGGCTCTCTGCTCTGTAATTTAAAAGCTGACTTTTGTTTAGCCGTGACTGCATCACCATCAACTGGGAGCACCAAAGCCCATGTAGCTGTTTCGCGGTCAGCAGTTTTCAGTCCGCACTGTGCAGCTCCCTGGGGACGCCTGTCCCGCTCTTTGGGGTCTAAGATACGTGAGTCTGCTGCCTGCCGGCAGTCCTCCCGACACAAGGGCCTGTGTCCTCCACTGGAAAGCACGCTGGGCTCCACCAGCGGTTGAAAACCTTTGGCTTGGTGGGTCAGCAGGGAGGGCCCCTTGTCCCCGTGCCTGAGCGCAGGGGAAAGTCTCCAAACTGGTCGAGCTGCCATCAGCACTGAAACTCCCCTCCCTGCTCTGGTGCTCCTCTGCTGGCATTCGACATGGAAATGATCCTGATTTATGCTGGAATAATAGGATGAAATGGTGCAAAGGAAAATTTTACACTGAGGATTGAGATAAATTGCCCAGAGCAGTCAAGAGAAGGGAGGGGGGAAACTCCATTGCTCTGGTCACTCAGGACCAAATGTCGCACTGGAAAGTATAATGTTGGAAACAACGTGACGCTGGCCAAGGAGCGTTGGCTGAATTAAAAGGGTGGGTGCTGACCTTCTTATAGCCTCTGGGGTTTTACTAGGGGTTAATGCAAGGCCTCCCAAAAGCTCGCCCCCCGGCTTGGCCCCGCTGCCAGCCAGGAGCGGGGAGGCAGGCGGCAGCTCCCGGGCCCCCAGCCGAGCTGGAGCCGGGGCCGGGCTCCCGGAGGGTTTCTGACAGTCTGGCACCATCTGCTGGGGTTTCCCGGGAAATAAAGCGGGTTTGGGGGAGGCGGCTGTGCCCCAGGACTGCAGCCTGAGGGCTGGGGACAGCGAGGCAGCGGTGGGTCCCGGGGGCTCGTCTCCACGCCAGCCTTCTCTGCTGCCCCGGGGAGGCAGAGATCACCCTCTCCTCCTCCTCCTCCTCCTCCTGGTCACTGCTTTGCAGTCAATGTCTCCTCGGTAGCATGGTGGCAAAGGTGACTGATGGCCTGTCTTTACAGACCCAGGGCCAGCTTCCAGCTCAGGCCAACCCAGTGACCCATCACTGGTTAGCCTGGTTTAGCCGAGCGGCTGGGGCCCGGCCGCACACAGCCCCTTTGCTTTGGAGAAGGATGTGTGCCTTTTCTTGGGCCTGGCAAGGTCAACATTCTTGCTACCAAGTTTCCCTCGTATTCCCCTTTCCCTTGTCCCTCCTTGCCTGAAGGCGGTGGTTGCTCCTGTCCCTAGTACCTGGCTTGCTGCCCAAGCATTCTTGATCGTGCTCCGAGGCTGTGCTAACGATGGGAAAGCATCCCACAGTCACTGGGAGGAGAGTCCTAGGGTAGATGGAGGTGTGCCGAGGTAAGCGCTTCCTCTTCCAGACGAGCCCCTGCCGGGGTGTGCTGGGGCTTGCATCGCTCCCTTGGAGAGGGCTGAGAAGGAGCAGCATCAGTGTGCTTTGTGGCCCCTCGCCAGGTGGCTCCTGGGAGCAGCCCCCTGCCCGCCACTTGCAGGCAGGAGGAACCCATCCCTGCCTGCGCGATCTGGCAGCGTGGGTCTGGGCATGACTGTGTTTGCAGAAACCACCATCACTTCTATTGCCTTTACCCTGAGATAGCTGGGCAACAAGAGTGGCCCCTGCTGCAGCTACGCAGCCCCTTTCTGACTTTGCCCACAGCTCCTGGATGAAGCTGTGCCTGGCACCAGCCCCTGCCTCACGCAAGCAATAGGCAAGAGATGTCCCAGATTCATGTGCGCTTGTCCTTATTAGGGGCTCCAGCGGAGGAGGGAGGGAGATGGAGAAAGGCAGAAGTCTGCCTCCAGCAAGACGGTCTGCACAAATGGACTGGCTTATAAATGAATTTATAAGTTGAAATTGGCCTATAATGAGAGAGTTACTGAGAAAAAAGGACCGTGCACTGCAAACCACTTAGGAATCTGAGATCTCGGTGCATTACGCAAAGCCAGAGGGGAAATGCCAGGTCCTGTGAGCAAAGGCACCACGGATTGCTCCGAGCGGTGACGGGCAAGATAAGGCCAGTTATGTTGCCTACCCCACAGTCCTTCACTGGCCCTGGGTGCCTTCCCCAAAAAGCATTCCTCTCCTCTGATAAAATTGCAAGAGCATTGGGCTCTTGAAACTGCTGCTAAACGCCATCGTTAAAACCAGTTGGATTTCAAGGCAGCTTTTACTAGTAATGGTTCTAGAGTTAGTTCTCTGGAGAAATATGGTAGTTTTGAGGTTTTTCTTTCTAAAAATAAAGCAGTCTCCCAAGCCCACTGCTGTGGCTGGGTTTTGTGCTTACAGGCTTCTGTCGACAGCTTGCTTAATGAATGAAGATGTGAGGGAAGAAAAGCTTTTCGATGAGGAGGCTGTGTGCTTCCCAGGGCTGGAACAGTAAACAAGACGTAAGCAGGGATTGAAAATGTGACATCCTCCTCTCGGTACTCCCTAACACAGCCAGAATCGATTTCACCTTTTGAATTCCTTGAAACTGGAGAAGTTGGTGTGCCTCCACGCGTGTAACCTGTGGGTTATCTGTTTTGGAAGCGTGCAAAGATGCAGGCTTGTCTGAGTTAGGTACAGCCAGTAGGTGTGGGGAAAGTTCAGCCTATGATCTTCCTTCTCCCAACAGTAATCTGACCCCCAAAACTGTCCAGAAACCTGTTGCCTTTGACTTCATCCTTCCCCAGCAGCTAACCTCCACCCTAGTGCTGCCTTTCTGAGGCGCAGGGAATAAACATTTTTCTCCTTTGAGTCTGAAATGATGTCAGGTACCAGCCCCAGCTGTGAACGCGAGGTGTTCACACTGTCCTGTCACCAGTTATGCCTCATTCCAGTGCCTACAGCTGGGGGGAGGAGGGATGGAGACCAAGCAAGCTCACCAAGTTCCTCCGTGTCTCCCCACTGCCTCGTTCCATAGCAAATCCACTCTTTTCATGAGGGAAAGCCATGCTCCTCTTGAAAAGCTCGGTAAACCTGGCCCCTTCCTAGCCCAGTGTGCCACTGGTATGGCTGGTGACCTGCTCTCTGTGACCCATGCAGAGCTGCTTCTCCTTGCAGGGCTGCTGCCTCTGGGAAGCTGCTGCCTTTCCCACAGCCTGATCTGGCATTTCTCCTCCTGTGTTGGGAGCGTGTTTGTTAGCATATTTTCTCTCCTTATTGTCACATGCAGCTATAAAATATGCTCTCAAACAATTGGCCTGGGAACTTCCAGGGACCACTAATAGGGAGAGAAAAACGCGTCTATATAAAGAAAATCAGCCCCAATATTCAGCTGGCACTGCTGAAAGCTGAAAGGCTTGCAAACTTCCCCTGTAACAGGGAAGACAAGTCTTAGGCAATGGGAAGAAATACCAAGCGAGGAGTAAGAGCCAGGAGGTACTGCTACAGCATCTGTGCAAGTGGGAGCCTGTGAAGACCCAGCACAGCTCCGACGTGCAAGAGGCACCAAGCACTCATCGGCACCGCTCCTGTCCCTCTGCAGCGCTGGGCTCACGGGGCAGCAGAAAACCTTCTGGGACGTCTGCTGGGGCCTGTTTCCCCGGGAGGTAGAGAGTACAGACAGAGATCAGCTTTCTGGAGTAATTTTTAAATGAGTTCTCCCATCAGAAATGGTTCTCCAGTTTGTGTAGGATAAAAGGGGACCCGGAGGACGTTGGTGTGCATTGACCCAAAAATGCACATCAAAGAGGATGCATTTGGTATCAGCCAGAAATCCAATAGAAATGTCTTTGCAGACACAAACCTCCTGTGGATAGATGTGAACAACCAAATTTCTCTGGCTATTACCTCTCCTGGGAATATCTGAGATAACACCGAGGCATGATTTTTTCTTTTTCCTAGAAGTGCAGCACATCTGTGTTTTCTGCTGAGGTCAATTAGAGCTATGGGAGATCAGAGGCTGATGAAAAATGAGTGCCTTGCTTTTGTCTGGCCTCTCGAAATAGTGATTCTTTGATTTCTAGGTTATAGTAAAGCACTTACTTTGGAGTCACGTGATGAGCTCTTGCCTGCTCCTGCTTATTCTCCAGGGCGAGGCTAGATCCCCTCCTGAAGGAAGACAAAAGGATGGCTGCTGGTCTGGTTGGCCACCTTTCTTCCACCCCATTCCCTATGTAGCTGCATGTCCTAGAGGACATAATCCCGTGAGTTGCTGGGGCTTGCTTTTCCCATGGGTGCTTGCCCTTTGCCTCCTTGCTTCTTAGCATCTGCAGGTGCAACTGGAGGCCCACGGCCTTGCAGAACGCATTGGTGCAGGAAGCACTGGTGCTGCACGGGTATTTCAACTGGTCTTTTGTACAGGAGCTGATGCCCAGGCTCGTTTCATGGTCCTCCTCCCCCCCAAACACCAAGGACCGAGCAGTGCTCAGCGCTCAGCTTACGCCGCATACTCCTGCTCCTTGCGCTGAGGCTGCTGCGTTTTTGTCACTGGGGGAGAGCCAGCCAGCTGTTTGCTGTACGACAGCGCCTGGCTGACATCCCAAAGTGTTTTGCTGCTTTTCCTCTCCTCCTGACAGACAGATGAGTGGGATTATTTGGCTGAAGGAGGTTTTTCCCAGCACCGGCCTCTCTGGTGGCAGCCTTAGAAAGGGGTTGTCCATTTGGCAGTGAAAGAAAGGCACCACCTTCCCTAGCACTGATACATCCAACAGGGCAGTCTCCCGAATTCCACCAAAATTGGAGAGGCCCCTGGACTGATGCCAGGTGGGGAGCCACCACCTTTCTGCTTAAGGACACATGCATGCAGTGCGAGCTGAGTGCCTGCCCTGATGGCACAGAGGACTTGGTGCTCTGCCCCTTCCAGATGGACAGGAGGTCTCCCGCGGGCAGCGGAGAGCCCCTGGCAGCCAGGGGCAGGTGGGACCCAGAACTTCTGGGACACCCGGGAGAGGCAGGTCCCCTCCTGCCATGCTCTGGCTCTGCCTGGCACGGGAAAGCAAGCTGCTGGGAGATCACCCAAACCTTGGTGGAAAAGGGGTCCCCGACATGCCAGAGTCAATGGTGGGGGAACTAAACACTCACAAAGCATTTCTGTGAAGTTCCTCTGCTTGGTGCCGTGCAAGGGAAAAGTCTGGAGGCCGTGTAAGAAGTCTGGCTTTGGCTAGAACCATGTAAGGAAAGGTGGAGCTGCGGCTGCTACAGTTAAACTCAAGAGACAGGAGTGAACGCCTGTGTGGTTTGGGGGCATTTTAGGCAGGTTTTGTCCTATTCTGTCTGCAGGTTTAGTGACTGCGGTATCTGTAGGGAGGGAAGGAGAGCAAAGCCCGTTTCCTGCATGTACAGCGCTGCCAGGGCCTGTGCTCCTCTGCACTGGCCCTGTGAAGCGTGCCCGCACCCCTCTCCTGGGAGAAAGGGGCTCCTGCAAGTTAAGAAAGAGCTGACTGCATCTGTGTGCCATAGGTGGTGCACGGCAGGGGTCTCGGCTGGACCCCCCGTGGCTGCGCGGGATGCCAGTAGGAAACCTAACTAATGACTCTGCCCATGAGCTGGCTTGTGTGGCCTCAGCATCACGGCATGGGAGGCTGCCAGGGCTCTAGGGCTTGGCCTCCCTCCTGCTTTTGCTTGCAGTGGCTGGAGGACGACACCAGCATGTGACAAGCTGATCCAACCGGCCACAGACTGGCCAGGTTTCAACACGGGTTTTTAATGCCTCGCAAATCCTCCCCTTTGCTGTGCTCTAGCTAGCGTGTCGCTGTGCCACAGCTGCCTGACAGGCTTCCCTTCTACAGATCCATGGAGACCTGCCCATCTCATGTTTGCCCGAGGAGCCCAAAGCATGTGACTAGAAGAAGCAGGGTTTTTGCTCTCAAATGCAAATGAAAAGCAGCAACACTATTAGTAGCAGACAGCCCCTCTATGGCTTAGCTCCCCCTCGCAACCCTCCAGCTGATGCCTGAGATGAGCACCTGGTGAGGGATGCCAGGGGTTGGACACCTGCTTGGCCCTGCTGCAGCCTGCTCCTCTGCAGCCTTCCCCTTGCACCACTGCTCCACGGCTGGCACCCAGAAATGGCCATAAAAATGGATAAAGATGTGTTGTTTCTATGCTTAGGGCAAGAGGCAGGGCCGTTTCCAGGGAGCACGTGGCATGGTCTGTCACACGTTGCTGTCTCCCCGTGCTGTGCTAGCCACGTGTCAGCCGGGTTTCCCCCTGAATGGCAGTGTGCAGACAGCAGAAATCCAGAGGAGAGTTTCACCTGCTGGCAGGGTCTTTCTGGGGCTTTTTGCCCAGGGTTTAGGGGCTGTACCTGCTCCTGGCTGGCCAGAGAGCCTGTTAATCCCTGGAGATGTGTCCCCTTTTGCTATGTCCTGGTGGCACGGTGACAGCACGGCTGTGCTGTGGTGCTGTGCAGCACTGTGATGTGGGGTAAGGGCAGCGCTTTGTGTTTGCTGCTGGGGTAAAAGCAGGAGAGGGACAGAACCCCAGGTCCTGTGAAATACTGACGGCTCAAGGTTAGGTAGGTAGGGCAAACGAATTCCTACATCACCTGTGGGTGCTGGGTGTGGCAGTAGCCCTGGCCCTCTTTTCAGAAACGCTGGCCTCTCCCTCCCCAGCAGCTCCTAATTGATCTAACAATTGATTATAGCCTGATTGGGAGCAAAACGTGCTTGTGTGCAGAGAGAGCAGTGGCTCTCTCCTTGCAGAATGCCTGCCTCTCCTGCAGTGGTCTGGGAGGGCTCCCTGTGCTCCCGACAATTAAAACAATACCCCCCAAGCTGGTGCAAGGGCTTGCCGGCCCACCACCTTGCACAGCATCCACCCCTCTCCATAGGACAGCGTCTGAGCCGGAGCTGGTGCAGAAGTGGTCTGTGACAAGGTAAATTGTGTAAGCTCTCTTTAGAGGTTGGTTGTGTCCAGATGCTGGAGAAAGCAGAGCTGGGAAGGAGACTTGGAGACAGGAATAGGCAACTTTGCCCTGGACTAGCAACAGACCAGCCCTGTGGCAGCTCCCAGTTCAGGGACTGCCTTGTCCACTAAACCACAGCTGGGAGTGTCCCCCTAGGAAAAGGAGCTATGTGGTGGGAACGGGATATTTGCCAGCTGGAGGTTACCCTGTGCTAGAGCCAGAGAATGAAAGGTTTGGGGAAGGGATGGATGAAGTTAAAGGACAGCAGGGCTGCTGGCACTGCTTTTGGCTCACTGGTGCTGGGGCTCATCCTCGCTTAGTTTTGTTGATAGGCAGTGAGGTTGCTAAACACTTGCTGTGGGTGCCTGGAAAGGTGCCTTGCCCACTCCAGCAGGTCCGGAGTGGGAAGATGCTCAAGGGAGAGAAAGAAAGCTTTAGCTGGCCAAGTGTGTCTGCCTAAAAAAACAGCAGGTACTCTTTGAATACTGCACAACAGGTATCAGCAGGGTGAGGATGGGAAAAGAAGTTTTCTTATGTTAGTCAGTCTCCATATTATAAATGTTTCTCACTGCCCTGCTGCTCAGGCAAAGCCTGGGATGCTCTAAGCAGGGCAGTCAGAGTACAGGGGAATTTCCTCCTTGTGCTAGATGGGTTGCTTGTCAGCCCCCGCTACTTTCTCGTCTTTCTGGTGTTGCTCTTTCTTCCCCATCTCTTTTCTTTTGGAGGAGACCAGAATTAAGGGTAGGGCTTATCACAGCTTGCCTTTAGGAATGGTAGATTTGTAGGGAGAAGATTCCTTATGGTGTAAAAGATAATCACATCTAAATAGCAAAAGAAGAAGCTTTAGTTCTTCCCTGCTATGGCCAGGGTGAGGTCTAGGAGAGCCGACAGGCTGGGGTGAGGAAGGGATGGCTTCTGGAGGGAGGAATGGCCTCCTGTCTTATTTTTGCATGGCTCTTATGCTAGCGCAGAAGAGCAGCCCTCAGGCCTTGGAGCCCCAAATCCTGAGATTGTTATTAAATCCTAATGTACACAGCACTTGACAAAATAAGAGGATGCCCACACTGTGTTGTCAGGGATGAGGTTTGGAGGCTCCCATAGTGCTGCTCCCAGGGGAGGGCGGTCTCTGTGTTTCTCTTTGCCCTTGTCCTCTGCTGAGCCCCAGCAAAAAAAACCAAAACAAAACAAAACAAAAAAAAAACCAAGCAAAAAAAAAAAACCAGCAGCAGGGGAAGGCTTTCTTGCAACAATCCTTATCCACGGGGACCAGGATTAAGCTACAGTGCTCCGCAACTCATTTACCACACTCCACCAAACAGCCTTTGGTTGGTAATAATTTTCACTCGTTGCAGTTTTGTGTTTGGAGAATTAATTGCTTTAATAAGGAGCTTAATTAGAAGTGCAAAGTAGGATAAACAGCAGAAATGTTGGATGAGCGCTGAAGACCGCTTCCATAAAGAGAGATGCTGCCCTGCCGCCCTCCCGGTAGGAAGGGGTATTAGGGCATTGCCATGTCCTGCAGCCAGGTTTCACACCTCGCTGCTGCCTCTCCTAATGAAAGCCACCCAGCTGAGCACAGCAGCGTGGTACAGGGGCCCTGTGCCGAGGGGAGCTCTGATGAGATATTCTGTTTGGAAACAAAATGCTTTTGTGTCCCTCATGGCAAAACAGCATTTCCAGGGAGCTCTGGCTCCCAGAGGCTTTCCCTGACATGTCTCCATGTGCAATCCCAAATCTTGCAATGTCTTGGGAGAGGTGTCAGGGCACCAGAGCAGAAGCAGGGGCTGCAGCCCTCCCTGTGCCAGAGTGTATTGCAAGGAGCCGCATCGGGGTGATGTACCTTTGTCACCCCTTGCCTCCAGGCTGATTTTGCAGCCTGGTCATTCCCACAGCGAAGATGAACACTTCTGACTCCAGCTGAGTTAAAGAGCTTCAAGAACAAATGAACTCCAAGGCAGAAATAGGCTATTTTCCCTCCGCCCCCCGAAGCAGCGATCAGCAAGGAAAAAAAAAACCCCTCAATTTTCAGGGCAACTGAATCCATTTGCAAATGCATGTCAAGTTCAACAAATAGTTTGGGCTTCAATAATGGAGGGTGGCTTTTTTTCAATCTAAATGTTTTATTCCCACAGTTTCTAAACAAAACATTTCACTTTTTCATTTTGAAATAATGTTCTGTTGTGAAATATGATTTTAAAAAAAAAAACCATAAAGCAAAACACAAGCCCTGAAAATGAAGTAAATGGCACTGAATTTTTGTGTCAAAAGCAAGGATTTAGCCAACCCACGGTGTTTATTTTTTCCATGGTGGGTGTCAGCAAGAAAACTGGAAAATCTGCATTTCTGGACAGCCTGAAATTATTCTTCCCCACCCCCCCCCCCACCCCTAACAGTGAGCTCAAACCAATTTTCACAGGTCTATTTTCTGAGCAATCCCATCACCACTGTCAAAATGATCTCTCTACTCTTATTTGTACCCAAAACAGGCAGATAAAGAAGATTCTTGACATAGAGGTGCAATTCCTCTTCCTGCATCAGTCAAGCCCATTGGCATCGCTCTGATCTAAATAAGACAGATCTCTTTCCCCCCCTGCCCCTGGGGCAGCTTGCCTTGCAGGTTGTGGTGGTCACAGGATCAGTGCCATCGCCTGACTCTCCCGTAGCACCTGAACTTCCCAGGGCCCTCATTAATTAATTAAGCCTTGCAATGACGCCATGAGGTACGTGTAGCGCACACAGTGATTGCTTTCCCTGCTGCCAAAATCCTCACCTGCCAATGTGCAGTCTTTTCTCCATTCTTTTTCTCTCTCGGCCTCACTCTGCACTTGGGCTTTTCCAGCCGTTGCTGCCTGGCTCCTTTCTGCCTCCGTGGGCAAATCGGCTGATGGCGTGTCTATCCCATGCAGTCAGGCAAATCACACTGGTGCCAATTATTTGGTCACCTAAGCATTGTTTGGTTAACTCGTTTGGCTGGCACTACAGGGTTGTGTACCTGGTGTCTCACCAGCAGACAGAGGGAGGCAATGACTCAAGCTACTTTAATTTGTTGTATCCCTTGCAAGGTTGGGGCAGCTCCTGCAGAGAACTGCTCAGGAGAAATCTCTGGTGAAACCCAGAGACCAGCGAGGTGCCATGCAGCTCTTTATCCAGTGGCCAGCACGTACCAGCCTGAGCGGTAGCAGGGCTTTGCTTGGACAGCCTGGGGTTTTAGTTGTAGCGTGCAGACCATTCCAGCAAGATAAGTGTCCGCCGGTACCACGGTGTTCTAGCTCTGCTTTACGGGGGAAGCAGCTTATGAAACCCTTCCCTGATTTCAGAATGAACAAAAGTCCTCCCCCTTTCTCGACATTTCCCTCGGAGGCTCCCTAGCCAGCTGCGAGGGTCTATCGAGCGCTCACCGCACAGCTCCTTTGCCTGGTGCTGGTGGGTGTCTAATGCCCTGCACGCTGTGCCAGCGTGAATGTCCTGTCCCACACACAAAGCAGGGGAAAACGCAGGTCCGTGTTCTCTTCTCTTTGTTACTAACACTTGGCTATCAGCTGTCAGAAAAGGCCCCCGCATCTTCTCACCCTCTGGCTGGCTGCTTTCCTATTTGTTTCTCCACTTCTCTGTGGTCCTCGCTGCTGGTCCCGGCAGGCAAGCATCCCTGCCCATCTCTTAGAGTAAGAGCCGATGGTTCCTACAGGCAGAGGAGCTGAAACTGTGGGAATGCAAATGCAGCTGCCAAGAGAGGGCGTCGAGGCACTGTCAGTGGCGAGGCTGGCTGGGGACCAGCCTGAGGTGCTCCACGGGCAGCCCCAGCCAGGCGGCCCTGCGAGCACGGGGGCTGCCCTGCGAGGGCTGCTCCGGAGCCTGGGGCTGTCAGGTTTGCCTGTAATTTCTGCTCTGTAGACACAGAGCAAGAGTTGGTGCTTTTGTGAAGGGCTCAGCAGTGCTTCACAGCTGAGATGGCTGCACAGCCTGGTCTGCTGCGACATCCCACCCGTGCGGGCTATGAGAGGACCCACCTGGGCACCTGCCTACCTGGGCCTGCAATGGTGGGGAGGCGTGAGCTCTGTTTCTCTGTACACCCCAAACGTACGCGGGTGCTCCGGGCATGCGTGTGTGGAGCAGGCTGCTGGTGGAGGGGCAGGAAGGGTGGTTATCCTCCCTGCTCCCCGCTGCCTTCTAACCCTTGCGGGGAGAGTGCAGGAGCGGGGTCCAGGGCCAGCATTTTGTGTTGATTTCTGAAATCTTTGTCTTTTCCTTAAGAGACATGCTGTAGTTGGAAGTGAATGTTCAAAAGTAGCAAGTGAGGCATTGCATTTGGGGAAAATAAGGGCCAGGGTTTGCAACACCAACTCATTCTGCATCCCCCAGAAAGCCACTGAGCTCTGGGGCTCTGCTCTCCTCTTTGGTAAGGGGTGGCATTAATACCAACCTAGATGCTGGGGGAGAATGGTAGAGCAAGCAAATCTCTGGACTCTGTCAGTAGACCACAACAGGCAACCTTATGGCAGTATCATTTCAAAGGCCAGAGCAAGGAATTCACGCTGGAAAAACTGTTCTGAGCTCGTTCTTTGGATATAAGCACTTACTGGCTTGTAAATGGGGTTTGACCAGTGGCATATACCCACAGTGGTGTGATGTCCCCTGTGTTTGAGTGACAGCATCTGGATGTACGTTTGCTCAGTGAAAATTTACTGCTTTGATTTTCGGCCTGGGCATCACATTTTGGAGGCTATGGGTGCCTGTGGGACAGAGGAAGAGAAATGTGAGCTAAATCAATGCATTGAGGAAGGAGTCAAAAATGAAGGCAGCTGTATTTGTTGCAGGGAAAATGGATGGAGGCTGCAGAAAGCAATCACTGTTAGGAGCAAGAGAGTGATGGTATCCAATCAGGAGACAAGGAAAGAGTACATTTCAGAGCAGTAACTGGTGTTAGTTTCCCGTTAACTGCAATAATAACTATATCCTGGAGTGATTGCCGAGTTCATTTAGACCCAGATACAATTATTGCATTGTGTGCAACAAGCACCCTCAATTTGCTGCGCAATATTGAGTTGGAGTCAGTTCCCTTATGGGCTCCGGTTTCCAGAGGCTGGGCTGCTAACAAAGTGCTGTCTTGCTCTTGCATGCCATCACTCACTGTGTGTTCACACACATCTATATTCTCTGATAAAATCAGGGTCTTTGCAGCTAAATGCCAGGCAGTATTTCTTTCAGAAAATTCTCTGTCTTCCTGGCAGCAGCCTGGGAGTCCCTCATTGTGGACTTGGAGTGCTCTGTGCTTGGAAAAAAAGCAGCCTGTTTGTCCAGTCCCCAGCTCCCTGGTCCCCAGTTTGGGACTGGGGCAGTTGGGCTCTGTTGCAGGTGCATTTTGGCCAGAGAGTCAAGGAAAGTGTGATGCAGGGCACTCATCAGCCTTTGGGAACACTCTCATTAACTTCAGCAGCTTTGGTGTTGCCTCTGCCAGACACAACAGAAGCCCTTGAGAGTAATAAGGCTGACACACCCCAAGCTTAAATTTGGACAAGCTTTTTAATACCCAGCTGAAGAGATTACAGGAGTGACCTACTTGTTTATATGTGGCGGATCTGTGAAATGTGCAGAAGGCTTTGCTCATTAGGAGCAGAGGTCTGCAGGGTGGAGTCACCCCACCAGCCCCAGAGCCGCAGCCAAGTGCGCAGATGAGATGGTGCCTCCAAGGAGCTGGGCTCTTGCATGTGTTTGGAAATTCCCCACGCTGCCCCTAATTCTTACAGACAAAAAGCCTTGTGCTGTGAGGCAGGGGTGGCTAATCCTGGCCTCTTAAGCCACTAGAAGTTTGCAAACAGTTTAGGCTCATCTGCAAAGCCAGTGCTACCTTGCGCAGTGGGCCTGGGACGTACAGGCAGGGCAATGGCATGCTGTGCCCTACGAGCCACTCCGCAAGCCCGAGTGGGTTTTGTGAGTGCTGAGGCATGCCATGCCTGTGATCTGGGATCCAACGCTCCTGCATCCTGATCTTCCATATCAGCATTAATAAATGTGTTTTGGACACATGCAACACCTTATCTTTTCTACTATACAATAACTTCCAGGGGGGAAAAAATAACGGGGAGAAGCTGTGACCCACAGCCCCAAGATGATCAAGTGCTGGATGAGTGAATTTCTGCCCGTTGCGTCGTTCCTCAGGAGAGAGGAAAATGTAAGCTGGTACAAAGGCACCTTCCTTGAGAGAAAAGTTTGTCCCATCTTCTGCTGTCTGAAAGTACAAAGGCCTCGGAAGCATTGCTGTTACCCAGGGACTTACCCTGGTCGGGATTTTGAGGACTTCCTAAAATGGGATCCAATGAAGGAGCCGGAAGGTGTGTTATAACTTGATGAATATGGTAACTCAGGTTTTCTGTGCGGTGATCAGCCTTTCCCACAGTGTGCCAGGGTGGAGGGTGCAGGAAAAGGGCATTTGTGGCTCAGGAGATGGGAGCAGGTTGCCCAGCTCATCCTCTGAGAGCCTTGAATACCCAGAGCCTCTTTGACGAGCAGAGTCAGAGGAGTGGTTTCCCTCTACATTCATCATTTGCTGGGGTGCTCTGAAGCTCACTGTGCATGGCTATTGCAGCAACTCTCAAGCCTCTCATGGCCTTATGACGTTAAGGAGGATGGAGACAGGATGGAGACATGCAGCTGGGACCTCTCTGGAGAGAGAAGTGTTTGGCTTGACGAGTCTCTCAGCAGGGAAGGAAGGTCAGTGTGACCCCTTCATGCTGTTAGTCACCCAAAACACGCAACCATCTGCATGAATATATTGACTGACTTGGTCCTGGTGTGACCCAAGACATGACCCCTGTGCTGTCCCCATTTGGGGCAGCCTGACCCCAAATTCCTCTATGCCTGCTGCCTGCCAGTGAGGGACCCTGGGCTGTGATGTTGCTCTGATACCTCTGTGTGGGGAGATGGGACAGGCCTGCCAGGGCATAGGTGCCACCTACAAGGGTTCCTCCACCCTCGCCGCTCTTCCTGTGTCCCAGCTGAGTGAACAGGCAGGCGGCACGGGCAAGCAACAGCCCGGATCCCAGGGGTCACAGCAGTGCAGGTGCAGCTGCCGAGTCCTTGGGCCAGTGACAAGGAGAAAAAGTGTGTTGTTATAAATCTACAACCTGGTCTTAATAGCTTTGGGCTACAGGCACGTAGATTAAATTTCAGCCCTATATTTCACGGAAGTCACACGGTGGCATGTCAAGGCACTGTAACTGAGCAGCCCTCTGATGGTGTGTTGGACGTCTGGCAGGTGGACTAACTAGAGCAATGAAATAAAGCGTAACAACATGTAGGCTGAAGAACGGGAGAATTTCTTAGTGGTGAGATCAGGGCTGAAAAACAGCATCTTGGGGAACTGATGGAAGCTTCTCCACAATTGGGTCATTTAAAAAAAAAGATTGGACAAATGCTAGATGTTGTGTATTAGCCTAGTGGTGTGAAAATCGTGGCAATTTTGTCAGAAAAAGGATGACAGAGGGGCATGCTGTTCCATTTCAGCATCTTTGCTCTAAATGTTGCTTACTTTCTGTTGGAGAGTTAGGAGGAAGTTTGGTTTGGGTTTTTTTTTTGTTGTTTGTTTGGGAAGGGGAGGTTTCTTTAGCTGTTAACACTATACAAAAAGAAATTATTTTCATTCTGAAGTTTTAGCCTGTGCACTTTCTCATGGGCACAAGAGGGACTGGAGGAAGGTCACCTGCACCCTGTAAGGATAACCACCCACAACACAGGTTTAAGATACGCTCTGTGCTAGTTGTACCAAAGGATGCCTCTCTGTGGTTGTCAGACGCAGGGAAGGGGAAAGGGAGAAGGGCACAGATCAGGTACCCATCAGCTGGTGCACGATGCAAGAGTGGGTACCACCTTGCTGGATGCTGCTCTGCAGCAACTTCCTTTTGCGCTGCCCAGTTTCCTCCATGCATGGCCGTACTGGAAAGCCGCAGCACAGCAGCAGGGCTGTTTTCTGCAGCCATGTGCAGCGGACAAGGGAAGCAACAGCCCAGTGGTTAGGATTTCCCAGCCTTCTTTCCCTGCGAGGCTGTCCCTGGTCACATCAGCCTTGAGCTTCCTACCTGCCCCTGTTTCTCAGATAGTCCTGGCATGGCTTTTCCCAGCCTGCGTGTGGTGTTGCCAGCTGCTATCAGCTCAGCCAGCAGAGGGGAGAGGCCAGCAGCAAGCATTTGGCCAGTGAGCAAAGGCAGCCCTTACCCTAGCACTGGAAATGAAGGGTCTTTCTCCCCAGGTCAGGACCAGGTAGGAAGAGGCCAGCCCTGCAGAGCCTGCTGGGGCACGCACAGTGAGCGCAGTCTTGACCATCTCTTTTTGAGAAACGCCTTTTCCTCCCTGTGAATCCAGAGGTAGCATCTCTGGCCCTGGCGCGGTCTCTGGGGACTGCCTGTGGGGCCACAGCAGAGCAGAGGAAGGCCCCCCTCACCCCAAGGAGCCTGTCTGGGTGTGCGTGTTGGGGGGAGCTCAGTCCTCGGTATAAAATGATGAGCTGGTAATAAATATTCAACTTATTTAGAATTGCAAATACCAGGGGAAGGAAACCAGTAAACAAAAGAGGCCACAATCAGCATCCTGGCTAAAAATCAGGAATGCCGAACTGCAGTGATGGATACAGGAGGAACAGAAGGCGGCAAGTGGCCAGCCAGGCCTGTGCGCTAGCAATTAAACCAAATTCAAGTCTGAGAAAGCAAAAACTCAAAAGGAAGCTGCTTAAGTTAGGCTCCTCTTAATGAGAGACAAATACACTAGAAAATATTGCCTGCTAACAGTATTCATAAGCTGCTCCCAAGATGTTTTGATTAAACCGCTGTTGTCTTTCTAGTGTACTAATGGTTTTTAATCTCTCTTGATGCCTTGGGGCAAAGGGGTCTACTGATTCACAGAAGCTTGGTGAGCTGAAACTTGTCCCTGGTGAATGCATCTCTCATGCCAGAATCACGGCTTTTAATTTTTAAAAATGTGAGTTTTTAGCAAAGGGAGAACCCTTAGCATGTGAGCGGGGCGTAACTGCTGCAGTGCTGCGTGCCTGAATGTGAAGGGAGCTCCTCTGGGAGAGACACGTACTTCTCCCCCTTCTCCTTGGGGTACAATGAATCACAATGCTGGCACTATTTCACTGCTGGACAAAATCTAATTGCACTTTCCTGCCTAGCTGATGTGGTGGGGAGGAGCAGAGTGCCATGTCTCCTGCTGCTCCTGTGCCAACCCGCCAGAAGTGGGCACAGACCCACAGGGGTTGCACAAAGCAGCTGGCAAAGGAAGGTCAAGCTTCATCTCGGGGGGGGAGCTTCACACCTCTCCGACAGCTGCAGGGAGTGATGCTGGGGTGCTGGCTGATGCTGGGGGACCACTGCTACCTCTTCCCTCGTACAAGGCCCTCATAAGTGGAGGAGGTCCACTGTGCTTGTCAAAGCATCGGGGGCTGAGGCACTGCGTGGGGAAGCGTGGGAGCGGGGTCGTAGCCATGCCACAGCCGGGATCGCTGTGGGAGTGAACTGCAGGTGTTTGGCACAGAGGCTTTGTGCCAATCCTTCCCCTTTACGTTTCCCTTCTTCCTGGCAGCTATGGGATGGACCCAAGCCTTAACAGAGCTTCTCATGTCTAGGAAACTTGACTTCATCTTCCTTGTGAGCATCGTCTGGCTGTGCCATCTAGGTCGTTCATGGGCAGCATTCTGGCTATTGCAGTTTTTAGTTAGGAGATGGGACACGAGAGGGATGATTTCTGGTGTTCAGTGGCCCTCATGCCACACGACTGCTGGGAGATGAGGGCACCAAGTTGGGTTTGATTCCTGAGGAATTGCTCTCCTCGAGCTGGGAAAGCAACCCATTTTGTGCCCTAAAGCCACGCTCTGGGCTTATACCAAATTTGAAGCACACAGTCTGTCTCCCAGCGGGCAGTGTCTTTTTGGTGCTCAGCCTCCTACAGGGGTGTCTGTACCTCCCTCCCTTTACAGCCCCGCTTTTCCCCCTGTTTTATATTCAGCACGCCTGGCCACCCTCCCTGCCACGTTGCTCCGCTGATGGTGGGCAGCCAGGGCTTGCCACCAGCCACGGCCCCTCCTTCCCAACTCATCCCAGAGCCTGCAGCTAGCTCACCGTTCCCCCTCTGTGCAACTTTCTGGCTCCTCAGTTTCCTCCTCCAGCCTCACATTAGTGACTTTTACAGAAAAATAGCCAGAATGGGCTGGGAAGGGAGGGAAGGCTTTTCTGTCAGCAGGTAGGAGGGGAAAGCTCTGCCTGGCAGGGGCTTGCACAGCACGTGGCGTGGGCTCGCCTCCTGTCTGGGCTGGGCACCAGGGAGCATCCCTGATGAGAGCAGACAGTTCCTCTATCCTCTGGGTACAGTAGCTGCTTGTTGCTCGCGGAGAACGAAAACATATTAAAGTATGAAACTGCTGCACTAGTCATTTTCTAATTCCCCGCTCGGAGAACTGGCTTCCCTGGAAAATAGGTCACTTACATAAAAAGCACCTTATTATCACACCACAGCGGTGAAGGAAAGAGATGGCTCGAGAGGCACTTTCATTTTGAGCCCCTCTTCCTGGGTACTTAGATATTTCTGGAAAATTGACCCTTTGGGCTGCAATTTCTCATGCTTGTTTTTCAGCCCATGAGGTGAATTTCAGGACTTTGTTCCCTCCACCAAGCTAGATGAAGTTGGGGAAGAAAATGTGTTACGCCTTAACCCTTTGGAGGGAGGTGCATCTATACTCCCTACTTTCCATAGGGACTGGGGTGAGCCGTTATCCCTAATTTTTTTATCAAGGGTGGGGAAGACACCCAGAGATAAGTAGCCTTGTGTCCTTCTACCTCCTCCTGCAGTAACCCCCTGCCTCCCACCCTCCCCAGATAGTCATTTGCTTTTCTCCTCTGACTTGCAGTTGTGCTTAGCCCTCCCCAGGGATGGGAAATAGTCAGTGAAGGGCAACTGGAGGAGGAGGAATAGGGACAAGAGTTCATGCTGAGCCTGAGGGCGCTTGAGATGTGGAAGGGGACCACAGGGACATGCCCTTGTGAGGAAGGGAGAAGGTATCCAGCTTTCAGTAATGGCACTGGAGCTGAGAGAGGGGGAAAATGAGTGGGTGGAGAGGAAGGAGGGACTCACTGAGGGCATGTATGGTTGGCCTTGGAGTCAGGTCTTCTCAGGAGGGAAAGGGGAGGTCTCTGGTGAACAGCTTTGGCTTGGCTCACTTCAAAGCAGTGACATTAGCAAACTGCTCAGCTCTCCTCCAAAAGAAAGAAGCTCTGGTTTTGGGGAACAGGCTGACTGAGAAACTCCAAAAGGTGATACCCACCTCCTTGGTCCTGGGCTGGGTGCTGTGTTCTGCCTCCATTTCAAGTGCTGTAAACCTCACAAGAGAAAGCACAGAGGATTTCCTCAGCCTCTGTTTTAATGTCACTGACTCCAGCCTTCGCCAGCATCTGTTTCCCCCCACTGTGCTGTTCTGTGGAAGAAGGCACCCTCCTGGCAGACTTGTACTCAGGTGGAAAGGGGCCAGGGTGTGAGGGAGCCCACAGAAGAGGAGGATGAGGAGTGGGAAGTGGAAGGAGAAGTGGGATGGAGGAGGAGAGAAGGAGAGGATGCAATAATGTGGGCAGATGGGGTGGGAGGACTGAGTGTAACAGCACAGTGAGAAGCCTGTGGAGAGACTTGGAAGCTGGGGAGGGCAGATGGAGAATGGGCCCACCAAAGAGCAGGTTGACAGCCCCCTACCCTTACCAGTCCAGCTGCCCCATCCTGAGGAGGAGCTTGCTGCCCTGGCACGCCGTGGGCAGCGTGGCTCCCACGCAGTGGGGGACATCCCTGCCACCGACACCACTGTGAGAGGGGGGCAGAAGGCCTGGTGTCTTGGCACAGAGGATGTGCTTCCAAAAAATATTAGCAATTACCTCCGCAGCAGCGGCAGCCAGTAAGCAGGAGTAATTTACATAGTAAGAGCTGGGAGATAGATGGCTCTTTAAACCAGATCTGTCATTCCCAGCTCTCTCCCTGTCTCTGATGCTTTGATGTTCCTCTTTGAAGAGCTCTCCTCGCTTGCTATTCCTCGCTCCCTTGGTGCCGCTCCAGCTCTCCAAATGCCTTTCTCCGTCTTTCTGCCTGTGTGCCTTTGCTGCTGCCCTGCTACGCCTGCGTCTTGGCAGGAAGGACGCAGAGCGAGTGACAGCTGGCACCCTGAAAGCCAGAGCTGGCCGGGGGCTGCGGGGAGGGAAAGCGGGCTCCGGCAGGCACCGAGGCATTTGTTCAGCACGAGATGTAATGCGCTATCAAGGAGTGCAATGTGAAACAATATCAGCAGTAACGCCAAAGAGCTTTCGATCACCGCGTTGGCATCTGATGAGGGATACAAGTGTTCAACCCAAAGGTACAAAAAGACGGAGTTCCTGGTTCTCCAGCCCTTCAAGGGCACTGTGGGCTTCCCAGTATTTTATCATAGAATCATAGAATACCAGGTTGGAAGGGACCTCAAGGATCATCTGGTCCAACCTTTCTAGCACAATGTAGACGAGATGACCCAGCACCATGTCCAGCTGAGTCTTAAATGTGTTCAGCATATTTTAGTGTGTATGGCATCTCTCACTCCGCCTGTGTCCCTGGTAAGTTCAAATCCCTGGAAAGGGAAGGAAAGGACGAACAGACTCATGTGAGAAAAATGGGTTTGGGTGGTTGAAGTTTTAGGAGGGCTGGACACCCGGTGAAGGAGGCCAGAGGCTCTTCTGAGCGGCGGTGGACATCAAGAAGTCTGCCACAGCAACAAGGACCAGAGCAGAGGACCCTATCTGTGAACGAGGCATAGGGGAACAGAGAGGGGCAGGTAGGTTAGAAGAGGTAAGTCTGGGGACAGTTTTATAAATGTCAAAGTAGAGGCTAAGTATAGCATGGGAGACCACATAACTAGAGAGGATAAGCCTGTGCTGAAACTAAGGCCTTGTCTATATGCAGTAGTTTTACCAGATACTAAGGTGTAGCTACTCAGGTAAGGTTTTACTTTGCTGCAACCCACCTCCCTCCCTGAGCTCTTACATCCCAGGGTGCCAGTGACTGAGGGTTTGGGTTTTTTCAGTTTAGCAAAAATCCTTTCACAAGCCGCATAAGCTAAACCAAGAAAAGGCACTCTAATACCAGATTTAGTGTCTATTCAGGTTCTTATGATGCGATAAAAGCTGAAAGAGGTAACAGAGGTGCTTTAGTTTCACCACTTATGTTGGTGAAGGGGTAAAGGGACCTCAGTATAACTCTTTTCACATGAAGGAGATCCCTTGTGTGTGAACTTTGTAGCCCAATGGTGTGTTACATCTCAGGATCGCCTAATGGGTAAAGCTGGAGAGCAAACAACTGTCACCAAAGCATGGACACATACAAATGTCCTGCTGCTGAATATCTCACTTGTAAGATATTTTGAAAGGCTGGTGCTTTTGAAATAAAAACTATTGCAGTGTGTGCCCTGTACATGCAGAAATCCTAGTTCTGTCTACTACTTTTAGAGGTACTTAGGTCTATGTTGCCTTTGAGAACTGCACTTGAATTTAGGCTCAAGGTCCCAGGGCCAAGAGGTGTGAAGCAGGTGTTTTGACTGCAGAGACTAAGCAAGAGTTTCTATTTCTAGTGCCGATCGGACAGTGCCAATCCAGCCTAAATATCCAGCTGCCTGGGAGAGCATGTGTCTCCTTGCGTCCCTGTCAAGAGCCTCAGTCTGTTTTGGCATCACAGCCCACATTTCCAAAAGTGGGCTCTGTCTTTGTAGGGCCACTTTGAAGCGTGCTGAAGATCTGAGGTTTTTTAGTTCCTGAGACAGGACAGAGAGCTGCTTGGTAGCTCTCAAAAAAATAAATGCATCCCTTGCAGATGAATTGCCCTGAACCAGAGACTGCCTCTGGAAACACCGGGCAGCATCAGGAAATGTTGTGAGCAGCCTGTCATTTGTAAGCAAGGATCTCAGCCCTACGCAGGGGACTCGGGAACACAGATCCTTTGTGGCGAAGAGAGGCAGTCCACGTCTCATCTCCCTCCCTGGCCACGCTCACAAGTAGGATTTTTGTTTCTGCTCTCTGATGTAAGCAGCTTGATTGGTTTCAGCACACCCCTGGGTTCACCAGCTTGGAGGGATAAAACCCCAGCTGCGCTCTGGATACTCTGGCTGTATTGCCTGCTGCTAGCTATGCTGCAGGATGCCATTGCTATTTCTCAGACCCAGGTTTGTGTAGTTTGCTGGCTAAACTGTGCTTTGCAAATGCAGCAGAAGGGCTGTTTTCCCTTCCAAATCTTTCTTCTGGTGCAAAAAAGTGCTGCTTGACCACAGGCAGTTAGGCACAGTACAGCCAGTCACCGTGGAGGTCGGGCACCGTGGTGGTTTGTGGAGGTGGGTGAGGAGCACAGGCACTAACAATCAGCAGGCTTTGAGCTCTTCGGGTTTCCTTTTTATTTTCTAAATAAGGACTGTTGCAAGAAGAGGGGGTGGCAGTTGTTCGAGTGCGTGGCTGTCATCATTAGCACAAAAATCTGCCATGCTCAGAGACTGCTTGAATCAAAAAACATGTCAGGTTTCACCTATGGGTTAGGGACCCTCCGTCTGTTGCCGGCACTGCAAATTAACTCCAGTCTGGTACCCAGGGTAACCTGTTCTTCAGCAGTGTAGGTATCCACATGGCAGAGCAGCCAGTAGCAGGGGACGCGGCTGTTGGTTTCTCTCGCACAAGCTGGTAACCTCAGGAGCTTGATTTTCTCTGCTGCAGTGTTGGGGCATCTGGCCTCATGGTTTCACCCTGGAAAACAAAGGCAAGCTGCAGCATCGCTAAGGCAGCATCTTGTATTCCACCGTGATGCCTCGAGGCCAAATGACATCATCTATATGTAGGTTTGTGTTAGGAGCAATGCTTCAGGGGAGGCTCACCTGCGGTGGCCTGGTGAGGGTCTTCCTGGTGAGGGGCTTGTGGCAGCACGTCCAACAAGCTCGGGGTGCTGGGAGGGAGATACAGCACCGCTTCCTCCTTGCTTTTCTTATGTTTTTGCTGTGGCTCCTTCTCTCTTTCCTTTGGGTTGCAGAAGACCAGGGAGTCGTGCCCTTGGTGGGAAATGCACCTCTGTGTCCTGGACTCCTGGTGCCACCTGTGAAGCAGAGGGCCAGTCCCTTCCTGATGTGTGCCCGCAGTCACTCGAGCTGAGGTTAAGGAAGGGAGATGGCTTGCTGTAAACAGGTTGGTGAAGGAAAAGGATTATCCTTCCTTTTGTGAGTATTAGTGAATAAATGGGCTGTGAGCACTGCCAAGTAAATCTACAATTTTTAGAAAAATGAGCACTCAGACATTGTCACCTCACTTTAATCTCCTCTTGCCTTTAGTGATTATTTTCTCCTTGGCCATTGCAGACTATCTGACTAGCAGTAAGTACGGCTTACTCCACTGTTCTGGCTCAACGTTAACTGTTAATGATGTAAAGCTGTATTAAGCCTGAGCTACTCTGATCATCTCGTTTGAAACATCCCTTGAATGCCGTGGAACACATTTCTCTGTAACAAGCCGTTGGTCAGTGGATTCATGCCTCCTTTGACTTGTCATTTTTCTCTTGAAATTTTTGAGCTGAAAACTGTAGCTGTATATGTGTTGCAGGAACAGAAAATGCCTGAGACACACTGACCTTCACTACAGAGTGTTTTCACAAAGCTTACCTAGTCTTTAGAGGTCATCCTGCATTTTCAGTAAGGATAGAGGGCCAGGACCCCAGCTGGCATAAATCAATGCAGCCTGCCTGGGAAGGGCTGAGTTCTTCAGCTGAGAATTTGCTGAATAGTTTTTGATAGAGGTCTATAAAATCGGAAGTAGCACACAGAGGGCAAGCAGGGAACATCCATTCCCTAGCTGTTGTCCTACAAGAATAAAGGGGTAACAGCTGAAGCTAGCATGCTGGGTGTTCAAAACAACGGGGACCGATGCCTCATACAAGGTGCCGTTAATCTGGAGGACTCCCTGCCCCAGTGTGCAATGGGTTTATGTTTACATGGTTCAAAAAGCATTTGGACAAACTTATGGAAAAAACCTCCTAGGGCTATTAAACGCAAGAAAAACATACCTTCTAGCTTAGAAAGCCCCTGAGCCGCAGGTTATGAGAAACCAGGGAGGAATACATTAAACGAGGGATCTCGGGCTAGCTAGAGCACAGAAAAGCAGGTTAGCGAAACCAGTATGGGCCACTTAGTGCATGGCAGAAGGATAGTAGGAGAATAACCTTCCTGCTTTTCCAAATTTTAGGATGATTTTAAGGAGACAATGGCACCACACAACTAAAGCAGCCAGAAATTTCTCTCCCACTCCGAGATGGATTGCTCGGGCAAAGACCAGCCATGTTACCAGGGGCTAGTCCATCACCATGGACCTGAGAGAGCATCCCTGGCCACAGCAAAGATTTCTTGCAGATTTGCTGAGGAGGAGATAAGGTTCAGGCCATCCAGACTCCCCCACCTCCTTCTGGGAGAGGACAGCAGGAGAGAGTGTTGACACAGCAGTGGAGGAGAGAGGAAGAGGCAGGCAATGTGTGCAATGGCAAGTCAAGCTCCTTCTGGGCAGGGACTGCAAGAGGGAATGAGCCACTGGTCTACCTCTGATCTGGCTCTCCTCCTGAGTGGGGTATTGAGAAATATGAGTGCTCAGTGGGCCAGAAAGCAGCAGCCTCATGTTAAGGGGCGAAGAGGAAGGGCTGTGTGCAAGGACAGGCTCTACACTTACTGTCACCCTGTCGTGAACTATCCAGAAATGAAGCTTCTCCTGGGGTGAAAGAAAGGTGAGAAAACAGAGGTGTTCTGCCTTCCAGAGCAATTCTGACCACCATATGGTGGTGAGAATTGTTGTCACCATAATTAATTCCTTCTTGACATTGCTCTGGCAGGTGTCCTCAGGTTTGCAGGAGCAGGGCTGTCTTCTTAGCAGCTGCAAGGAAGGGGAGGAAGAAATAAGTGGCGGGGGGGGGTTCTTCTGTTTTGCAGGCTAGCTGAGCTTGCATGAGAAAGAAGCATCTCTTGGAGGCAGAAGAGACTCTTCAGTCTCTGGCCCTGCGGGCTTTCTGAGGGACAGGGACTCCCTTTTCCCCCAGTGTGACTCCAGCCCTGGATTACACCAAGGCTGCTGAAGTTGACACTTTCATGTGAAGCAACTTGTGCATTGCAACAAGGAAAGTAAGCCAAAGCAGAGCACCTGTCTCATGCAAACATGACCTTAGTGTCCAGCAGCCATTTGACACTCTCCATTAAACAACTCTACCTGCAATTAAAATAATCTGAAATGAGGTTTTTAACTGATGGACCTTAGGGTTACAGCTCCAGAGGGACTAGTAAATGCATATGTTTTTCCCCTCTTGCCTTATTTGTGTCCCCCGATAAAGGAGGGTTCTGCATGAGACTGAAAGAGAGAACAAAAGGCACTTTTTGATAGTTTAACCCTTCTGTTTCTAGCATAGCATAACTGTCAACCCCCATCTCTGGATTTCTGGGTACTGCTGTGGTCCTTGCTCGCTGTGTAGTGTAGTATAGGGGGGGCAGACATTTCTGCTGGGATTTCTCTGCCATGGCTCTGATATCTCCTGGGGCATGTTCTGTAACTGTGTGCTGATTTGGGGCTGGTTTCAGCTTACAACCCAGACTTCGGATACAGCTGCTATAGGCCTGAAAATCCTGAGGGCACACAGCAAACTCACCTCTTCAGGGCATGTACAGGGGACCAAGAGTAGTCTGGTGATCAGAGAGCCTGGCTTGGGATATGCTGGTCATCCCGTGGCAATGCCTTCTCCCTACATGGGGGCACAACTGGCTCTTGCTCTCTGCCTTTGCCAGCAGATGCACCTATCTGAGAGGGCTCCAATGGCTTCTGACACACAGGAGGTGTTAAGGGATGCTATGGAGCTCTGAGTCTATTCAGACTGATATCGCTCACATTCCCGTACGTTGCCAATAGCAGTGTCTTGCCTTGGCTGAGCTACCGTTACATAGGATTTTTAAGAAATGATATATGAGATGGATTACTAATGCTTCTTAAAAATATCCAGTTCTTCAAAAGTGTCCAGCTTTCTACCTTTGATTTGACTTTTATGAATTGAATTAGGGATTTTATTTTCCCTTCCCTTCATGTAATTCCTGTTTATTATACAACCTCTCCTTATTGACGTAGTATCTTTAGCTCATGCATCATTTATTGTTATCTGAACAGTTACTGGAAAGTGTCCCTGGGTAAGCTCTAGGGAGAAACAGTTGCCTCACTAATGGAGGAAAAGTCTAACTACTTCCTAAATCAATTAACCTGAAAGGCCAGAAGACACGTCCAGGCTGCTCTAAGCACGTGCGCACACTCACATTCGCACACCGCAGTGGTCTGTGCTGTGGGTAGCGGTACGGTACCCACAGACGCTCTCGTTACTCCCTGTGTGTTCCCAGCCACGCTGACGGCCTGCTGAATGATGTTTCCTACTCAGCATGTATACATGCACTCCATACATCCCTACTGCTGCACGTGTACTCATAACTCACAGCTCAGCAGATGCCGGTTCCCCGCCTGCAGCTGACCCACAGGGGACATGTGCCTGTTCTCTAGCAGGCAGTCTGGCTTTCAGGCTCGAGCCATAAAAATTCATGCTGTTTGACTCTGGAAGTCCTCAAGGTAATGGTCACCTCATGCGCGCACATATCCATATAATGCCTCTTTGTTCCTGCTCACTGCATGGAGGAAAAGGCTAACTGCCATCAAAAGTAAAGGGGAATTTGGCAGAAGTCATTATTGCTAATCATTGACATTCATCCCAGGGCGAGACAGAGGTGCTGGACCGCAGGGGAGCGCACCTGAACGTAGCGCTGCCACTCAGCAAGCCACGAGAGAGTCCAGAACAGAGCGCAGGCAGAGGCCAGCATAACGCTACCGTGCTTCGGGAAGAAGTGGGACAGGACGCCGCGCGTTTGTCCCCCGAGACCCCTGTACATCCTGCGGGAGGGGGAGAGAGAGCACAGAGGCTGCAGTAGAAGGGGTTGAGAAAAGCAAGCAGACTGCAGATGAAGATGATGCAAGACGGAAAATGGTCTGGTAAGTGGGGTGAAGTCAAAGGAAGGAGACGTTGTGGGTTTTTAGAGCATGGGTTATGAACAAATGTGCAGTAACAAAGTGTGGACACTGAGTGGAAAGGCAAGAGAAAGGGCTGAGCAGAGAAGCAGGTGGGAAAGAAGGTGACAAAATGAAGCCAAGACAACACGCTCGTCTAGAAAGGATGAAGGCAAGCAGGAATTACTGGTTGGACCTGGAGTGCGCACTCTTTCTTCCAGGAGAGTGTCAACACTGTGACTCCAAAGCTGGAGCACCTGGAGGCTGGTGAATGAAAGAGAGCAAAGAGTTAGTGGCACAAGAAATTCTCCGTTCAGGAAGAGGAACATTGCTTGGAACGAAAGAAAGAAAGGAAAGAGTAGAGCAAGACTGGGTTGGTGGCAGAGAGGTTGTTTGGCAGATGTTTCTCCCATAGAGCGTGCCATGATGGTGGGAAAGTGTTAACTGGGGACCGAGGCAAGGTGGGGATGAGTGTGAGGTCTGTGCAGCAGGGAGGAGAAGTGAGAAGAGGAAACATGGGGCTGCACGTTTGTTGGGGTGAGAGCCAAAACAATGAGGACCAGGGCAGGGCAGAGAGTGAGAGGTCTCACAGGGCAGCCACGGGCATCAGGGGGACAAGAAGGAAATTTCCTTATGACTTTGCAGCTTTGCTGTTGTACTATCAAGAAAGAAATGTAGGCTGTAACTTGTGTGTAACCTACAGAGGCAGTGTTTTCAGGAGACAAATCTTTGAGCTACAAGTCAGTCCCTGAGAGGGGGAGCCCTGAGAGCTTTTCAGGAGACAGGTCTAGGCATCAGCTTTGAGTGAGTCCGAGCCCTGACACAGCCAGTGCATGAGGCTTTGGGAAGGGGAGGGAGCACTGGGACCCCAGCTGGCACATGCCCTGGCACCTCCCAGGCCCTTCAGCTCGAACACCCCCCAGCAAATGCACACGCATACGCCCAGCGAGGAATAACACGCTCTGGACCCGGTGCGTTGTGTCCCATGACTGTGCAGTGGGCCATGGCCAACACCAGGAGCTCTCTTTGCCACCTGTGATAGGAAGAAGGTCCCCAGCCTCATAGTGCGAGCAAAGAGGTTGCTGCAGACCAGGCTGAGAAAAACCAGCAAGCCCTATTTCCAGGCTTGCGCCACTGACTCTTGGCAGACATGAAGGGAAGCTGAATCACTGTATTATAATTTCAAGCTCCATTAAAGAAACATGGGGATGAGGATAGCGGAGGGAAGAAGAGGGCAGGGAGGGATGAAGAGAAAATTGAACAGAGCAGAGTAGCACTTGAAGGGGAAAGAAATGTTGCTCATAGGCTCAGAAGGGGGAATTGCAAACAGAGATGAGATTAAAAGGGAACCCTTGAGACCATCTCTTTAAATACAGCAAGATTCACTTACTCCATGCTGAGCCAGGCTTGTTGAACGCTGGAGGCATGGTCTCCGCTGAGGTTTGCCAGCTGATCAAGCAGTGGAAACCTGTCTCTCCCCATATACCAGCAAGTTGCCCTCTTCCACCTATGTTATCTAGGAATTCCCATTGCTAATAAATTTACTGCCGAGTGAGCCTAGTGGGGAAGCTTTTTACTTGACTACCCTTCAGCATTGAGCATTTTAAATTATCTTTTATCCAGGGGCATACAGTCACATCAGACTTGGTACCGTGTGTCTGGGAGTGCAGCATGGGGTATCTGGGTGGAGCTTCTCTTGTGCAGGGAGGGCTGCGTTCACTCGCTGGTCCTAAAGGTAGCGAGAGGACCTACAGGTGGAAGAGGAAAAAGCAAAGAGTCTGAGCGCACTGCCCATGGCAGCTGATCATGGAAGAAGTTATCTGCTCTCAGAGCCAGGGAACAGAGTGCATGGGGCAGCTTTGGTGCCGAGGGAAGCAAGGTGTCCAGCCTCACTAGCCAGACCCTGACCACTTCACTCTGCTCGGGGGCAGCTGCAGGATGCTCACATTGCAAGTGTTGGTCTGACTGCGACCTGGAACCAGTCTGGAAAGTCTTTGCCAGGTTCAGCCCTTTCTCTCCCATAGGTATAATTTCAGCAGATGTTTTAATAGCTCACAAGGGTTGGCCAGACTCAGCATTTGGGTGGGAGGCAGACACCAAATTGCTTGTTGCTGCGGTTGTCCCACAGGGGCCACAGGCTTCTTTCTTCTGCTCTGTATCCAGCTGAGGTCCTGTCCACTGTGAGGAGTGGCGGTGCTGCTGACTAAATGAAGGCTGTAATGGTGTACAGCTGGAGAAACAATGACCCAAATGAGACCTGGTCACCAGAGATGCTCTTGTCAATGTCTGAAGCACAGTGGTGTTCAGCCTGATGTCCTAGTCAGATTTAATGTGTGTAATGACATTCACATTACGCCAGATCTCCTTACCCTCTCAACTGCGATTTCAGCTCTTATCCCTGCATCCCATGCCCTGAATTTTTATGGCTTGACAATTGAAAGAGACTGAATTTCTTGGGACAGTGACTGGTTTCCATTTGCTCTGACAAATGCTAATGGGGCTGAATAAATAGCAAAAAGTGGTCATAATGTAACAGGGCGATCATTACTGCATTCCTTAAGCTGTTGCCTGGCACTGCTATGTGCCATTAGGTATCTGCCACATTATGCCTTAGGAGGTCTTGGGTCTTTGGGGTGTTTGCTTTGTGGAAATGAGAACAACTGCTGAGCTCTTCTGGCTTCGGTTTTGTCTGTACAACCCACGCGGAGGCTCGGGAGATGGGCAGCAGCCAAGGCAGGTCATGGTCTCTCCACGCTGTTCTCCTTCCCTGTGACTGTGATGAGAGCTGAGCAGTTTGGCGGGGAGCCCACGGGCTGACCTGCAAGAGCAGAGCTGTTCCCCACCAGCTGTGCCCACCACCTTTCTGCTGCAGTGTCAGTCCAGAGAGGCACTGCCAACCCAAATACGACCATGGCTCTTCTTTGGGTTTGGGGGTCCTGGCAGACTTCATGATGTGTCTCCTTGGTTTCTAGACTGTCTTTTAATCCTGGGGGTGGCGCGGGAATGGCCAGGATCCTCTGTTAATCAGAAATAAAAGCACTCCTGCTTGGCCTCTAAGCCTTTCCTAAGGCTGGTGGATCTCAGGAGGTGCCATGTTCAGAAGTGGGAACGTTAAGGCAGTAGGAAAGACTAAAGCCCACTGGGCTAAAGACTCTTTTGTATTCACAGCAGTGCTTTTCCAAGGGAGTTTAAGCACACACCTTGTTCCCAGCTGCAAGTCTCTGGCTAAATATTCCCCGCGCCCAGGACAACTGTGTCCTAATCCTAACAGAGGCCCCAGGGCACTATTGTAATGCAAATAATGATAAATAACAGTAATAATAAAACTCTGCCAGCACTTGCGCCAGCTCCCTAGCAATCCCAAACCAGCTGTAGCAAGTTTCATATCACCCGGGTTATGTAAAGGAGTGTGAGCATTAACACTGGAGCTGTCAAGGAGGTGACCAATTAGCCAGTGTACCTGCCTCCCGCGGGCAGCAAATCTGCTGGCGTGCGGGTTGCCGCCGGGGCCAGCGTGCCTTCGGGCGCAGGGCTCGCCATGCTGGGTCCCAGGGCTGCTCTGCATGTGCGGGGTCGTAACTCAGCCCGGTGCTAGGGACCGTGCACAGATGCCCCTGTGCTGCCGTGGTGGAGGGGAGTCTGGGGAGATCGTGGGGGATAACATGCCTCCCTGTACCTGCACATAGGCAGGGCACGTGGTGTAATTAAGCCGCCTGTGATGAAGCGCCTATTCACGGAGTGGTAGTGCATGCGGATGTCATTTCAATTGACTTTAGATTAAAATTTTCTATTCCCATTTTTTTGACAGCCAGCTCTTTGTGAGGGATGTGAAGGGGGCTGCTGATATGCTGCAAGGGCTGGGAGAGTATGGGAGAGCAGAAGGGGCCTCCCTGGTGCTGCGTTAGTGCAGCACCTCCTTGCATGTGGAGAGCCACCTCCCGGGTATTATCCAGGAGTTCATGACTGCCAGTGGAAACATCCCGCCATGCTGCCTTTTCTTCCCTGGAGTCCCAGATCCTGATCCTGTGCTCTTCAGACCCAGTCCTTTATACTGAGCTGATGAGTATACAGAGATAAGTGTTTTTATTTGGTAGCATTTTTATATTCTACTTATCTCTGTTGTTTTTAGCAGTTGCTCTGGCTTGGCTGTCAAATATAAAGTAATAAGAAATTATGCTCTGGAGTCTGAGTGCCTCCCATAGGAGACTCTCTCCTTGAGAGAAAGGGGTAGACTAAGAGAAATTAGCATCCTAAAATTTTGCCCTTTGGCCACTGAATTCTACTGTTACAGCTTTAGGCAAGTTCAGCCGCCTTCCACCTATGCAGTGTAGAACAGCAGATGACTGCAGAAGGGAGCAGACAGGTGTAGGCAATTATTAATAATCAGGCTTCTCCTTGCAGTTTGTTACAGCCCCACTTAAAAGAACATGTGAATGGGCATACTGGGACCCACTGAACCATTATCCTGCACTAGCTGTGGTGTACTGGCAGGGACTAATAGGAAATGCTGAGGGAAGGAGCATATGGAGAAGGCAAAAGCAGACTGATGTGTCCTCAGGTAAACCTTCCCATCTTCAGGCAACAACCAGTTCAAAGGCTTCCTGAGCAAATGGATGTGCCTGGATGCTCTACTGGCATAGCTACACACAGGTCCAGCCTCCATGCGTTTGTCTAGTGCCTTTGAGCCCATTCGTATTTCAGAACCCAAAACTGGATTATTTCTGCAAGGTACTACAAAATCAAAACCTGAGAAGATGTTTAATGACACAGAGTGCCTATGTAGCAAATGGGAGAGGTAAGGAGGACTCCAGGCAGAGGAGGAAGAAGCACAAGAAGGTAAGGGGACTGTACTGGTCAGCATGATATGCAGTAGCCTCAGCACAGCAGCAGCTTGGGGCTTGTGAAGTATTTTGCAGTCCTCAGGTGTGCTATAGTAAGGATTTAGAGGAGAAGGAGGATGCAATTTTTCAGATGTTTATGGGAAGTATTCTCCAGTGTGAGGGACAACAAAGCAGAAAGCACCAGTGAGCGTGTCTGAAAATATGACACGTGAGCTGATGGAGGTAGGAGTTGGCATCTCTCTGGTGAAAGAGATGAGATGTAGGAGCAGAGGAGGTGTAGATTCCCTCTCATCTCAGATACCTGGGGGAGAGGTTTTTGGAAACTGCGTGGATGTAAGCATCTTTCTGCTCTGGAAAAGAATCAAGGGGTTTGGGGAGTGGGTAGGAGAGAACTAGAAAATCAAACTGCGTCTCCTTCCACCACCACCTAAAAACATCACATCGAGGCCTCCCAGCAAGGGGAACTGGGCTTCTGCTGTATTTCCTTGTGCATGATTAAATGGGACCCTTTACATCTGAAATCAGGATGAGGTGTGAAACTCATTTAAATAACCGGCAAAGGAGGTATCACGCACAGGGGCTCGAGCAAACACTTGGCAGGGCTGAGGCGCTGGGGTGGCGTGGCGGCAGGTTAAGGCTGGGTGGCTGGGAAGGCAGGGAGAGGTGTGAGCTGGGATGCCCCTGCTGAGACTCGGCTGACCCCCATTACCTGTGGGGAGAGCATGTGCCCAGGGGGATGCTCTGACTCACACCCAGCTGCTCAGCCGTGGCTTCTTCTGTGGTCCTCTCTTGCTCCCGGGCTGGGGATTTCAGTCCTGGGACCTGCTCATCAGTACCATCAGAAACCATAACGTAGCGTGCTTGGTCAAATGTATCTCTACCATCTTCCCGTCTAAATGGAGAAAACACACTAAGACACAAACAAACTCTGTCTAGAGATCTGCTGTTACCAAGACGTCTGGAAACAAGGTCCCCCCTGCGCACACCCTTGCACCAAGCGTGGTAGTCGAGACGGGGAGGGCTGGGTCTGTTAGAGGCAACAGGGCGAAGGCTTTTAAGTTTCCTCTTTGACTGTGTTTCCTCCCTAAGGGCAGCCCCGCTTACCGCACTCGGCTCTACCACAGGCTGAGGTGTAGCTGTGTGCCTTTAGGATAAAGGTAAGAGAAGACTATCAGCTGTTGGGGCGGTTCAGCGTGGTTGCCCATGGACTGCCTGGGCACCCATGGAGTGTGTGCAGCAGAGACCTTGGGTCGCTTCTGTCCCTGCGGTACCTGTTTCCTAACAGTGTTATTTAATTTTTCCCAGGGGCTAAAGTCCCTCTGCTTATAAATAGGTCAGCCTTGCAAGGAATGCAAGTAGTCAAAATACACCTTGTATAACATCATTCCCAGAATTTTTGTTCTCTTATTTACCCTGGCCAAGCAATTCAGGCCCCAGATAGGTGTCCCTCAGTTCCCAGATCTCTGTATTGCCCCCCAATTCTTTTTTTTTCTGTCTGGTGAACAGCTTTTTTGGGTCCCACTGGCCCAGTGCGACTTGAGGAGACCTCGTGGGCTCAGGTACAGGGTTGTGCCTGGGAAGCCGTCAGCCCTGGTGAGGGCTCTGGGAGGTGTGAGAGGCCCTGGGATGCCCAGTTCTCCCAGGAGAGCACCCATGCTCCCTGCCGAATGCGGAGAGGAGAGGAGGGGGCAGCCTCACAGTCATGCGGCTCCTGTCGCATGCTGAAGCTAAAATGCCTGGAAGGACAACTTAGCTGTAGCTTTTCTTTATCCTTTTTTTTTTTTTCTCTTTTTCTTTGCCACACTTCAAATAATTTGATGTTGAATATTTAAGACTGTTTTTTTTGTCTTCAGTTCACCTCATCTGACCTCATGATCTTCAGGATAATAGCAGATGATGATGAGGATGATAATATTCTGCTGTTTTACAGTGCCACTTTCTGAGGCTCTGCGAGCCCTTTAGCAACGGTTACTTGTTAAGGCCTGCAAGCCATCTAAAGTAGGTTAATTTGTTACTCCTGCTCTGTGTATGGTGAGAAGTTGTGACTTGTTCAAGTGAGCTGGAAGGAGCTGGAAGGAGAGGCAGGACTTGTGGGCTTGAACCGTGGGGCAGGAAAGAGACCCTGTGCTCTCTCAGCATGTAGCATGGCTCGTATAGCAATGTGTCTCGAGAAAGGGCTCTGCCTGGAGTAATCGGCATGAGGGCACGCAGGAGGTTAAGCTAAATGGAGAGGAGGGAAGGTCCCCGAGGAGCTGAACAAAAAAGCTACATCTGTATAGCAGATAACAAGCTCCCAGACTTTATCAACAACAGATTTGTATCAACTGCTGCAAAAAGGATGGTGCTGGAGTAGTATATGGATTAGAGATGAGGATGATGAGTAGGAGGTGGGATGAGTTACCAGGGCTCCCATGTCAGGAGCAAAATCCTCCATTCCTAAAATAAATGTGGTCTTCCAGTCGCTAGCCTGGTCACCCCTCCAGCACAGCCAGCTTTTGTCGGCTCTGAGGCTACAAACCTTCGACCGTGAGAGCCCCATCCCTGCACGGGGCGAGAGGCAGGGGCTGCACGGCCGGGCAGGAGAGGATACCCCCTGCTGCCGGCAGCCTGAAGGAGAACAGCGAGGCTGTGGGGAGAGGGCAGGTCACTCATATTTTCTCTGGGATGCCCGAGGCAAGAGGCATTACGGAGGGGAAGTGAAGAGCAGCAGAATGGTTCCCGTGACTGAGCGTGGCGCGATCTGTTTCTGCCCCAGCTGTACAGTGATGATGCCTGCGCTGTGGCATCGGAGGCTGCTGCCTACCAGCCCGCTGGTGGGGACGGGGGGGCCGCCAGCTGGGTGGCTCTCCGGGGGGGCTGTATACTTGTTTTTCTTCTCTGTGACATTACATAATGTGAGGTGGAAAATGTTTGTACAGTAGCTGTATTGGTCCTTGGGGCGAGGGGGGAAAGGAAGGAGGCGGCAGATAATTTGAGGCTCTTTATTAGACCAATAAATCATTTATAATGCACTAGCTTTCAGGCCGGTCCCTTACTGCTCATGTCAGCCACAGTATGCTACACGGCGACTGAAGCTAGCAGAACACATGCCAGCTCCCTAAATCAGAGGGGCAGAGCCAAGCTGCACGGGGTGGGCAAGGCGCCGGTGATGGAGGCAGGACCAGGGCTCACCATTCTGGGGCAGGGGGGAGAGGCCAGCTTGTCCTTCACAGGTCTTGGGGACAAATCCAGCACAGCTGGTGACAGGCACTTGGCCTTGCATGAAGCGTGTTTTAGCAGCCCTGGTCCCCCTGGGGTGAAGGCGAAGCATCAGGAGCTAGAGATAACAGAGGGAACCAAGCAGTGGCTGTGGGCACCTGAGGGCAGGTGGCCTTGGGCATGTCACCTAGCCTCCCCACATCACCTGCAAGCAGAGATAGCTGGCATGATATAGGGGTAATATACCCTAATGCCCCTAAGCCTTGACTGGTGGGGAGCGGAGGGCAGGGCAGGTTTTCCTGGTGGCACTCCATTACAAAAGTAATGGGAGCATCCTATGCCTGTCATCTTTGTATTTTGGGGTTTTGGTGGAGCTTAGTCCCTGGGGCTTGTCAGGCAAAAATCTCTTGGGTTTCTTGGGTGCTCTGGGCACCAGTGAGGTTGCTGAAGAGGAATGTCACCCCATCAGGAAGGACTGTGCACTCGCCTAGTTACAGATTGGTGGGTTTTTGGTGGTTTTTAGTGGGTTTTGGTTTGGGTTTTTTTCAGGTTTTTTTTGAGGTTCCTTGTTTGTTCCAAGACACATTTCACACTTGTGTCTCATTCAATTTGAAATCATCAAGTTCTGCAAAACGCCGCCTTTCAATAGCCTGCCTGCATTCCCAAGCGCTTCCGAAGGCATCAGTTGGCCTAATGTTTTGACAAACGGATACCAGTATCGATTTCCCTCCTCCTTTCCTCCTCTCCCTCCTCCCCCAGCAAAGAAACTGCTTTTGATAGCTTATCTCTGGAGCTAGGCAAACACAACAGAGGAGGCAGATAAACTCTCCTTCCAGGTGAGTTCCTACCAGGGTGGGCTCCCAGGGCATCTGAACAAACATGCTTCCCTGTTAAGCAATCAAATGCTTTTGAAAGGGGGACCCCTGTGAGCATGTGCTGCCAGCGTGCTGGGATTTGAAACTCCCCCCAAAAAGCTGAGCAGCTTCAAAGGAACCTAATGGGGAGAGGTAAATATAAAAATCCTAACAAATACCATTCCCTGTTATGAAATACACGTTTGGGGTGGGAGGGAATTGCATGGCACGCCTGTTTCTGTAGGATCTGATTTAACTGTAAGCTCTTTGATATGTTCTTAGCATCCTTGTGGACTGTCTGATGGAAGCAGCGGCTAAAAGCAAATCACAGGGTGAGAAGGTGAGTCTTGCTGGCGAGAATTAACAGTGTCAGGAGAGAAATATTGCACACCTAACCAACTGAATTATGCATTATGCTGCAAAATCCCTAATGTCGACACGCAAATGCTATTCCTGTTGTTTTGCCTGTGATGATTGGCAGCAAAAGAATTCAAATCACATCCACACAGCAATTGTCCTGCTGTAACTAAGTCTCTCCTATCCAGGCGGGTACGCTTGTGCGGGCAACATCTATGCAGTATACTAGGTGCTTTAGGAAGAGGTTAAAAAAGGATGCTGAAAACATTTTCATATGTTCAACAATACAAAATGTCAGGTTAGCGTGTACTCACTGTGGCACCTTCTCCTTTTTCTCGTGGGCACTACAGGCTAGGTGTTACCCCAGCCCTTGGGAGGAGCAGGTGAAGAAGTCCATCCCCAGGCAATGAAAGTGACTTGAGGCACACACCTCCATGGAAGGACTTTTCTCTCGCCAAACAAGATAGGAGGATGGGAAGCGGAGCCAAACAAAATGTCATCCCCAATACAAAGGAGCAGTGGGGTCAGCAGCATACCCTCTCCACGTGGCAGGACTAAGAGGACTGTGAAATTATAATAAATAATAAGTAATAAATGGTAAGAAAATTTTTATTTTAATGAACACAAGATTGTTAAAATTCCCTGCTATTACACCTTGCTGGTATGTTTGCAGAAGAGCAGATAACAAAGCTAGCAAACAGAATCTGCTTTTATTTGCTGCTTAAGTTTCCTTTGCCATGCTACCAGAAGACATAAATCAGTTACTAATCGCATTTCCAGTTTGAGGTGCTGTGAGCATTCATATATTTAATCTGTCCTGGGTGCTTTTAGAAAGAATTGCGCTAAGGTGAGGATGTGAGTTGCACAGAATTGTCTTGCCCGTTAATACCTTGCCTTTCACAGAATAAGGCTGTGTGAAAATCTGATTTTTTTTTTCTGTTTGGTGATAAAATTAAAAATTTGGACTGAAGAAAAGTGGATATCTGAGGTTTAAAATAACATTTTGTTTGTATTCTTTGCATGTTTCTCTTTCTGAACAGAACTTCATCTTGAAACAACACCACTTCAAGATGTTTGGGAAACAACTAAACAAATCAGAAAGTGTTTTACCAGTGAACTGCTGAATTAGAATAGTTGCCGCAAAATGGCAGTTTATTCCCGCCCCCCCCCAGTAGAATAACCTATCCGCCTAAGGAATGTAGCCCATCCCAGGTTATGAGCTGCTTAAAGGATTGTGATATGGAAAACAAAACATGGATTTGATTAGATCGAGAGCGAGACCTCAGACCCCTGTGCCACCACCGCTGCCTGCCTCCCCGGCACCTGAGCCCGAGGGGACAGGGATGCCGGGGCTCGGCTGGGAGCTCGGAGACAATGCAGCAGCCTTTCTCTTTGGGGATGGTGGGTCTGCCTGCCATCATCCCCACGGAGCTGGTGGGACCCCTCTGCCACTCCGGACCTGCCTCTGTGTCGGCCCTGCTCCCCATGGGGGGAATGGCTGCCGGGAGGGGGCACGAGCTGGCCCCTGGCAGGGGGCTAGGGTGTAGGTAAGGTGGGAGAGTGGGGAAGGGGAGGGAAAGGAGGACTGTAGGTCTGAAGATGAAACTAAATGAAAAGCACAGGGAGAGTGGAAAAGATGCCTTCTTGTACCCATCCTGAGGTGCTGGGGGAGCCAAGCTAACAGAGGACAGGAGAGGGTGCATGCCGTCCAGGGGAGTTTGGGTGCCATTAGCACTGTCACACAGACAACTTAAAATGAGCCTTCTGTTGGGAAGAAAGAGTTAAAACAATTTTGAGTCTTGCAAGTCTTCCAATCTCAAACTGTAGCTGTTGAAGACCAGCAGCCGAGGATTATAAAGATAAGAGCAAGGGAAACACACAAGAAGGAGCTGGTGGAGTATCAGACCACAGAGTAATAACAACTCTTCCCAGGGCGAAAAAGTAGGAGATAATCCCTGGGCCAAGGAGCATGGAAATTGCCCAGTGCTTTTGCTTGGACGAAGAGCATCGTCAGTCTCCTTTCCACCCTGAAGCTGTGAGCGTTAGCTGTTGGGATGACGCTGCAGCTGGGAGAAGCCCCTTTGTGGCTGCCCTCGCAGGGCTCGGCGCAGGGGCGGCGGTGGAGTCACTGGCTCCCCTGGCATCAGGCAGCCGCTCGCTGCCGGCGCTCCACGGCGTGTTCGCTGCCTGCAGTGCAGGCAGCTGTGACCTGGCAGCCTCTCATGCGCACACGTGCTCCTCGGCTGCTCCAGGTCAGAGCTGTCTCCTCGCATTTCAGCTGCTTCGCTGCACGTCGGGTGTGCTGAAGGGCCAGGAAAGGATGGGGCAATCCAGGTTCACCTACCGGCTTCCTGCATCAAACGCTCTCACCCGTCCTCAGCCATCACTGCTTCGGCGAGTGCTCTGCCACGTCCCTGCCACTTGGCTGCCCTGGAGCTACCCAAAGGGGCGTGCTGGCTAGCAGGTCCTCCAAGTGGGCAGCGATGAGCTGAGGGCATGCTGCAGGTCTGTGTTTGTAAGCGGGAGGTGATTACAGAAAGTGGAGCCCCGGACACGGTTGTTCCAGGGCAAAGCGACCTTTGTGTTTGTGCTGGCTTCTTCCAAAAGGTGTGCCACTGCAGCCTTTCCAGCTCATTTTTCAGTCTTTGAGCTGGACCCTATCTTCACCTTTTGCAAGGCAGTTTTTGACTCTGTAGGCAACCTGGTCTCACTGTAAAGATTTGTGCAAGGAGTCCTGTGGCTTAAATAGGGCTGCAAAAATGACTGACTGTGTTTATCCAGTCTATTTCAGGATCTGATTTCTGCTGTTAAAAGCTAAGGGGTTACATGGACATTCACATGGCCCAGCAAGAGAAACCTGTCAGGCTTCTCTCAGGATCTGCGCTGACTTTCCTGCACCTTTCAGACACAGCGTTAAAGACTCCATTGTGGAAAGCTTGGAAAATGGCTCTAAGCAGAGGCAAATCTGCAGGTCTAACCTGGCAGTATGGCCATCTCCCATGGTAAGGTGGAATCTCTTCCCATTTCCCCATGATCTGATGGCTTTGTGACTCTGATAGCACCTGGAAAGGAAAGGAACGTCAGAGCCAGGCCTATGCTCACAGGCGAAGGAAGAAACAACCAGAGCTGAGTTTTAGGCAGCTCAAGGGTAGAGAAGAAAGGATGAGTGGAATAAGCTGCCCTCTGCTGCAGGGTGGCATGCTCACACACGCTATTTTCTCTCCAAACCGCAGGGTGCTTGGCCCCCGTGTTTTCTTACCAGGAGAGACAAGCCCAAAGGGAGTGAGTCTTGCTTGGGTGCAAAACGTGGGTTGTGCTGGTGGACCTGTCCTGCTGACTGTGGAGACTTCTGAGATCTGCTGAGCCTGGGCCAGGGAGAGGGCAGGCGCCCCAGGAAGAGGGTGCCTCGTCCCTGCATCGTACACCAGGAACAGCGTGGGATTTGTGCTCCAGCCCTGGAGCCTCCAAGGTCTGGAGCTTTCAAGCAAGCTTAGGGTAGCAGGCATTTGCCCCTCTGTTGCCTACTAGTCCTAGTGCAGATAGAATATGTGCAAATCATGGGGCAATCCCCTGGATTTCTGACTCCGTCACTTCTTGTTAGGAGCATTTTTTTTCCTCTAGTGACAGTCACGCTACATCCAGAAATGCATGTAGTGTAGGTGAGTCAGGGGCATGGTAAATGCTGGAAGGGGCAATGTGGATATGCTTGGGAAGAGCTGGAAAGGCCAGAATTGTGGACATAGCTGGGATGCTTTGATCCAGGTGCTTAGTGGAACAGCCCTCAGGGGCCGTTGCACAGAGCAGCACAGAGCACGGATGCCTATCGTGAGCCTTTTCCAGCAGTCCCTTTGTGGAAAGGCTAAAACCATAAAATACTTCCCTGTGACTGTGATCTTGCAGCAAGGATTTGCTCTACACCACTTCCCTTTTGCAATGTGCTTTTTTTGTCTTCACAAAAGGCTTCCTTGGCAAAAGGGAGCTGCCAGCTGGCCAGATCTGGCCAAGGGGCTAACGGAAGTATTCAGCTCTATGCAGTTGCACCAGCAAAATTGTCTATTCAAAGAAAAGTCATAGTTTTGACTCTGGTTTTTCATCAGGGTTTATTACTCTAGGACCACTGCCAATATAATTTTTTTTTTAGCTAAAATGAAAAATAATCCTAGCGTGTTCAAGTCAAACACTTTGAAAGCATCCCTCATCCTGGCTGGTACCACTGCTGATTCCCTTCCCTTCACTCTTTTTGGTCCAAGCAGTCACCGTCTTCCCAGTGTCACTTTCCTCCTTTCATGCCAGGAGTGGAGAGAAATGGTGACTTACCCATTTCATTGAATTCTTATTTTTAAGCAATGAAAACATTTTAATTCCTGATGGCTTTAATACCATCCCTGTCTTCCCTCCTCTTTCCTTTTTTAAACCACCTCTAAACCTCGGGGATGGAACTGGCTGACAGGATTCCTTTAATTATCCTCGCTCCCAATGCTCCTCTCTTCCACGGTGCCTTCGAGGGACACCACTATGAAAGGTGCTATACACACAAGCAGTATGTCCAAATTGAAGCACAGAACAAAAACAAAATGTCAAAAAATCCACCCTTAAAGAAATTAATAACAAATACAACCAGGCGCATTTCATACGCCCCATTAGTCAGTAGTGCTCAGATACCATGGTGATGAGCCTCCTATAAATATTTCCACAGCAGCAAAACTGTCTTAAAGGGACCACACAGCAGCTCACGTGCACCTGGACAGAGCACTTCTCCGCAGGCACCTCTTGTCCTGTCCAGACCGCGCAGCTGGCACCTGAGCCACGTGCCGATGGAGGAAGCCAGCACCATCTGCTTTTCTTCTGCCCATCACAGGCACCAGGAGCAGCACAGCCCTGGCGTTGTGCCCATAATTCTGCAGTTTGACCCCAACAGATTGCTGGGTGCAAGGGGGGTCTACGCTTTACTGTTCAGCAGTCTCTCAAAGCCAGGGAGCCAAGCAAATGCTGTGTCCTTTAGCTGCACATCCTCAGCATCACCCAGCCTGAGCCTTCCGCACAGCACAGCCACAAATAGCAGCTTGAAGATATGGCTCCTATGGAGCCAGTGTTTTTGTTTATCCTCCCAGAGGCAAATGTTTGTGGAGCAGAATAGCACCTGATCAGGTCGTTAGGCATTTGGGAGCTCCTGTTCACAGATCCTCCTGAACAAAAAGGAACCAAGCAAGAGGGATGGGGAGGGAGGGGAAAAAAACACACACTCAGATGTTTAGGTTGCAGCAGCCAACTTCTGCCCACGCTGCAGGAGAGCTTTGAGTTTCTTGCCCTTGATGTAACCACCACCAGAAGTTTGTTTTCACAAACCCTTCTTGTCTTGAAAGCTACAACTCACACCTCAGTACCTCATCTGAGAAGACATGCGTAACCCTGTTATTAAGCTGTGGGCAGCATCACCTGGAGGGTGATTCTTCACACACCTGCCACTGTTCAGAAATAGATGGGAAAATTCATATTGCAAAATGATTTTCAAAGGATAGCAGCTCCAGTGGAATATGGGGCATAAAACCAGAGAGAAATGATCCTGTGAAGAAAAAGCTGACCTAGCCTTGATGCCGAGGGCCCAATGCATGGTTGCTCTGAGTGCCCGTATAAAGGAGCTAGAAACCACTTGGAGCTGCTACCTTACAAATGTTCCCAGTAGAAAGGCTAGGAGTAGGAAGAAAAAAATGCTGTTTCTTGCCTATAACTTAGTGCACCCCTTGCAGCAAGAATGGGAAAGGGGTGGGAATGTGAGTTGATTGGCCTGGTACCCTCTTTGGGTGCCCTCCCACAACAGCTGTAGCTCGTCACAGGCTAAGGCAGAGAAGGGCAATGCAGAGGGCATGTATATATGCCCTGGTGCCTATGGTGAGTTTGTTTCTGGTGCACTTAGGGTGGCGGTCAAACTCTTTTGGTGAAAACATAGCAGTAGCTGGTTGGATTGGCTATAGGAGGGGTAGAGATGAAGAGACCTTCAGCCCTAACCAAGGAACTGCTGCTCACTCGCTCCATGGCTGCAGGCAAGTCTTCTCCCTCCCCTCCCGTCTCCCCCACCGCATCCTGCAGTCTTTCTGGCCTTCTAGCCTTGTGTTTGTATGGTAGTTCCTGAATGCGTCCCAGGTGTATTTTGTTTCCCTTAATTACACTTTTTAAACGGTATCTTGAGGTGCTCAATAAATGGTGGCTGTCTAGGTGCGCAAGCAGTATAGAAACATAGTGCTGACCCCCAGGTGCTGGGGTACGTTGATAAGTTGCTTGTCTGCCCTATTTACATGGAGGCTAATCAGCTCTCAGTGGAGTTTCTTTTTGATCCTTTGGCCTATCTCAAGGGAAGCACAGCACTAACTGACAAAATATGTATATTTTGGCTTTCAAAAACTATTACACTTTGCAACTGTCACCCAGACCTTGAGCTTTTTGGTTGCCAGGGAAACATTGCAGGAGATAACCTGATCACAGCTGCTAACTGCATCCCTTCCTCTCCCAGTGCTAAACTCGCGCTTCCAGAAATGCCCGCTCTTGGCTTGGGGTATTTCATCTTTAGAAAGAAGGGTCTTGAAAAATAAGGTTATTTACAGCCTGGAAGATATTTCCTTCTGAAATGAAACTATCTGGGAGGTCTTGCTCTTTGGGTTCAAAGCATGTGCAAGGCAGTGGCTCAGCAGCAGAGGGTTTTGTTGTGCTCCGATAATATCGGTGGCTGCCAGAGCAATGGTGACCCTGTCCAGATAACGTGGGATGGAGTCAATGGGGGTTTTGTACAGTGTCGGCTCCGTGTTCAAAATACTTAGGCTCTCTGGAGCCATCCGCTCAGAGCATTGCAAGCTTGAGTCAGTGCTGTACACTCCAGATAAGATAGATGGAGCCTCCTCTCGAAGACCTACCATAATAAGGGGTGCGCTGAGTTGTCCCAGAGGGCTGTCAGGGATTGCATGCCTCTTCTCACAGTGAGAGAACCTTGTGCTGTTGTTCTCATCAGAAACATTTCTTATTCTCCCCTTATATACCATGTGATGCCAGGTGGAGGTGGGATGTTGGAGAATCTCACTCCGATTTCCTCTCTGTGCCAGCCAGGGCCAAGCCAGGAGGGAAGACAAAAGCTCACGCTGCACTGTAAGCAGCATGGCTGCTTAACCAAGCATCCCCGCCTGTTTCTCCAGCCCTGGGAGAGGCGCAGCACCCCTGGACACAGCTGGTGGTGAGCTTTTGGTTGGGGCCGGAGCAAGGAGAAACCAAACAGCCCTGGGGCTGGGCAGCCGAGCGGCTGGGGGGGTGCAGGCCACGGGTCTGCCACGTGCGCTGGCAGCAGCTCTGGGGAGCGAGAAGGGGGGACGGGCACGTGGCCCCGGGGAACCCGGGTGTGTGTCTTCCCTTCTGGCGTGGCTGAATGGCACTTTAAAGACATGAGATGCAGCTCTTTTTCCTGATGCTCAAAGAACAGGTTGACAAGCTGCTGTCAGGGAAATGCTGTCTAACTCCCTTTTCCCCAATAATTTCCCTGGTAAAACTGCAGTGCGGTGGAATCAAATGGTGACAGAAACCGAAGGGGAATAGATATGTTTTCCATTTTCTTCTTCTCCCCCGCCCCCCCCCCCCCAGTGTGCATCTGCATTGGGAGCCATGTGCACACTGGTAAATCTTGCCAGTTCAAAGAAATGTTTTTAGCGTTCAAATTCAACCTTTAGTGCTTCCCCCTCTGCTTAAGAAACAACAAAGCCTTGAAGATTCTCCCAGCTTGCATAGTATTAAAAAGACATCTTGGCTGAAGTGGAAAATAGCATCTCATGTTTTCCTTTGGGTTACATGTGCAGAAAGTCCCTTTGTTACTCGTTTAGGTGGTGCCGTGAAAAGTCCTCTCTGCTGAGGAAAGGTAAACTGTAGGTGGAGGTGGGGGGAGCAGGAGGGAGAAGAGGGCTAGGATTATAAAACTACCTCACTGGCAGACAGCTCCTGTCCTGAATCATGCCGGAATAACTGGGAGCAAACCTGGGAGCGGGACTGGCAGTGTTGGAGAGCTGCTGTGCACTTGGGTGTGAGAGCAAAGTCTGGCCCTTGATGGATGCGTTGCCATCGAAACCTCCTGGGAAGCTGCTTGCCCCAGTCATTTTGAGTGGTTGACTGAGGTTCATTGATGCTTCCTCTCCTCATCTCCGGACACAGAAGAGGGTTTCCTGGGTGCGCAGGGAGAGGGAAGGGGCAAGAAGGCTGCAGCTTCCCATCAGCTCTGCACCGCACGGTTGGTGCCTCTCTGCATCACCCAATGCTGGAGTGAACGTGGGGCTGCATGGCTCTTCCCCTCATGCAGTATTTGCTCTGTCTTTCCTCTTTAAGGAAAGTTTTCATGATTTTGTTTGAGATTTTTACTCCAAAAGCCCGTGTTTGCTATCTTAACTCCTGCCAGGCTTCAATGAGGGTCCCAATAAAAGTTTCTAGAAGGGTCTTTCTTCACTTCTCAGTCTTTAGTCTAAGCCTAGCAGAGCAAAGGAAGAGCTACTCGCATCCCTCAGAGCTATAGCCGTGACAGGCTGGCCAGGCCTTTGTTAATATTCAAAGCAGAGCATTTTACTGCTAGAATGGATGTAAATTGCTTTAAGGCAAATCCTTGGGGTTTCATTTTGCTTTCGAAAACGTAACAGCTGCTGAGGCTACATTTGCTCAAGAGCTGGAAACCCTGCAAGGGTTTGTCCATGAGTTCTGGCTTGGGTCATTAGGATTAATCTAAGCAATTGCCTCACCCTTTACTTCAAAGGGCTTAGGTCCATTTTGCTCAGAGATGAATTTGGCCCCCAAATTTGTGTATCTACAGGTCTGATATTCTTTTGTACTTCCCATTCTCAAAAAAAAAAAAAAAAGAGAGAGATGTCCTTTGGTAGAAGAGCACGTGGCTTTCTACATAGAGAAAGTAAAGCAGAGGGACCCAAAATACATGAAATGTTTTTTTTTTTTTTTTTTTTTTTAAATAAGCTACAACAAATTCCCTATCACTCAGTTCTTAGGAACTGCCTTAGCACAGTGGAAGAATTGATTGCATAAATGCCAGCTGTAACTCTCTTATTTTTGGTAACAAGGCATTACTAAAGGCAGATTAATTCAGTGCCACGCTCCAATGAGACCAGTGTCCTTTTGTCTGGGACTGGCTTGGGAGCCCTCTGCTACCTAGTTTTTGTTTTCAGTCGCGTACGTGGGGAGCCTAGTAGTGGTTCAAAACACACACCCATGCTGCAGCAAGAAGTCACGAAGGGTGTGCACATATAGGTTAATTGTCAAGGGACACCGACTTCAAGTAGAGTCAGACTGTTTTCAAATGTAATCGTGACATCTAAGAGGATGATCGTTGAGAGATCAGAGAGAGGAAATTATTCTCTTGCTTTGCACATCTGAGTGCAGTTTGGCTACAGTCAAATTAGCTGTTTCAGCCTACACTGTCAGTTTGCTCTTATCTCCCTTTCCTCTTGTTGTATTATTAATAATAAAAAAAAAGTTAAAGACGGCGGTAAAGACCTATCTGCGTGGGGCAGGGCTAGAGCCACCAATTGCCTGTAAGTAACTGTGGATGGTGACCAGCGTTTGAGTGTCCCTCAAAGGGACGTGCTGGCCCTGGGGATGGCGAGAAGCTCTTTGCCACGCTGCCTGAAGGCATTTGAAAGGCAAGACTGCTGGATTTGAGCTAACTCGTTTGCTTCATCTTCCCTGCCTGCCTCCCCTCCCTCTCTCCCCTTGCACAGCTGCATTTAGTAATGAAGCTGGCAGCATTAGAAAGTCACTAGAAGTAACCCAGCTGCCTCCATCGGTTCACGGGGAGAATGACTTTGTAGCTGCTCTCAGTCAGTCCATTAATTGCACATAATAAGGCATTTAGTGACAGAAGGATGGTTGATGAGCCTTAGCTGAAATAACAAGGGCCTGCCAAGAGCTGTGTCTCCTTTGTCAGGGAGGAGCGTGGAGGGTCCTAGCGCTGAAGCGTGGAGTTTGAGTCATGCAGGGGTAAGAGCAGCGGGAACCTGCTGCTCCCTGATCTGGAGAGCACGTGGATGGCCCAGCGCTGAGCAGGGAAGCGCAGCCCTGCATGCTGAAGCACTAGCGTGGCTGATCTGCTCCCGGGAGAGCAGGTCCCTGTGTTTCCAGCTTGCGTGGCAGTGCTTGTCTGGTGAAAGCCATGGGGAGCTGCCCCCCTGCTGGGGGGCAACTGGTGGCTGCTGGCTGTCTGCCCGCATGGGTCTCACTCGGGCAAAGTATCCCCTGCATCCTCACACCACCAAGCACCTGACGAGAGACAAGTAGTTCAAAAAAGCCTGGACATGGGACCTCCATCCCTGCGTGAAGGAACAGGGCCAGATGGGTAGAAACCTAGTGTGGACTGGGAAACTCAGGCTCTCCGGTCACCATGCTGGTCCTGTTGGGTTTGATAGGAAAATGAGTAATGGGTTGGGTGGGGTGCTGGCCCCAGCTGTCAGATGAATGCTTCATGCGCTGCTGGTAGCCCAGAGAGAAGGAGGAGGAGGAGGCAGGGGGAGGCACTTGGCGGCTGTCCCTGCAGGGAGGAGTGCGAGGGGCGTCCTTGCAATGCAGGCAGGCTTGCGCGGGGCAGCTCAGCTCCCTCATTAATAAAGCAGCTGTTCCCACAGCAGCAAGCCGTCTCACCAGCCTCGGCCCCTGGCGTTATGGGGCTCCCTACACCTCATTGCCAACTCAGCTCTGCGGGGAAGCAGGTCAAAGAGCTGTCATGCCAGAGCCACACAGCAGTAGGGAAACAGACAGCGACAGCATCCATGCTGGGACACACTGGCCCTTGGAGGCAACAAGGAGCCCAGGGCAATCCTGCACAGCCGGGGAGCAGGCAGTGCGTGTCTGAGCACACAGACTGCTGCTGCAGCGCCCGCCTTGCCTGCAGTGGGGGTCACCCTGCAAGGGAAGGTGTGTGTCTCCCCAGAATAGCCAGCCAGACTTTGCAGGGGGCACGTGCAGGCGGTCCCTTGAGGCCCACAGCTGGAGCATCTGCCTCGGTTTTGGTCTGTGCAGCCACCCGACTGGTTGGCACGTCCCTCACCTGCGAGAAGGTCTGTGCTAACAGTTGGCAGGAGGTGTTTCTTTGTCTGAATGAGCACTTGGGAATGTCAACATTTCTCCAGGCTGGTTTACTGCTCTCCTTACCTATTTATTTTTTAAACATCTCAGTCCTGAGCAGCACTACTTCTTCTAGAGGGTCTGGATGTTTCACAAAGGGATATATTACCCCTGCATGGAGAAACAGAGGTACAGCACAAATGGTTGGTTCGAGCACAGGTTTTCCAGCCCTGAACTCTCACTCCATCATGCAAGGTCCAGAAGGAGCAGGAGGCAGGTCTGGCACAGAAACCCGCCTGCCTCTGGGATGGAGGTATAGCAGTGTGAAGGAAGAGAGGGAACAACAGTTTTCTGGGTCAGGCTACAGAGGTAGATTTTGGCTTGTATGAAAGGTCCTGGAAAATGTGGAGGATTGGCAGCTCTGCTGGCCGAGACACTCATGTGTGTTTTCCATGCACCCCGTTGCAGTGGTTGAAGGGGACATTACCCGTCCCTCTGCTCAGATGGGTGCATCCTGGGCGGACTGGGGCAGCTGCCCCACGAGCTGAGCGATGCCATTTGCTCTGAGGAGTGGGTGTTACTGCTGCCACCTTTATTACTGTTTTTAATTAACACTCTGTCATGACTTGGCAACCTTCCCACCTGCGCTACACCTCAGGATGTCTGGCTGGGGGCTGGCTCGTTCCTCCCCGGGGCATCCCTGATAGCGAGCCCAGGGCTCGGAGGCAGACAGCTCCTCCATGCCACAATATCGAAGCACACTGTTAAGCAGCTATTCCTGTCTGCGCTTGGCTCTGGTGCTGGCCTTGTCCCCTCCTGCATCCCTCCAAGGAGAGAGGCAAGGACCTGGGCACAGCTGGCAAGTCCTGCTGTCGGCAGCAAGCCTTGCACTGATGCTTTGTTGGGGAGGAGCCTTGCTTTGCTGGCATGCCTTGCTTGTTGTAAAACTGAAGGGAGAGGACATGGGCTATGAGTGTGCAGCCGATGTCAGGTCCTGACCAGCATCCTACCTGCAGCTTTTAATTTTTGCTCTGCTTGCCTCCATCTGGGAGGACAGCTGAAAAGCTTTCCCTCTCTCTCTCTCTCTCCCTAAAGGCTCCAGCCTTCCCCGTCTACTCATCTAGTCTAGACAGCCTTGCTCTTATAGGATTTTTGAGGTTTTGCCTTAAGCTCTTCAAAACCTGGAGACCTGAGGCATACACGGCTCATAAGAGTGAGAAGCTCTGTGGCTGGAGCCCATGAGTTTCATTTCCTTTTCCACAGGGAAACACGTCTGCAAATCACTTCACAGCAGAAGTCCTGGATAGGATCTTAGTAGATCTTTGGTGGGATGCAGGGAAGATGAGTGTATTTATTCACAGAAAAAAGCAACTTTAGCTGGCAAATTACTTTGGTTCCATCCAAAACAAAGTGTTGCAGTTGGTTTAAGGTTGGTTGTTGTTTTGGGAGGCTTTTTTTGAAAGTTTGGGTGAAAGAGGGAGATTTGTCACACTTCTGCAGGCTAGATTTAGAGGGAAAGGTCTTGGCCCCACTTCCAATATGGGGAAAAAAGAAGCATCAGGGATGGCTCCTCCTGTTCTTGCACTTGACCCCCCCGGCATCCTGCCCTGGCTGGATGCAGGGTGCGTAGAGAGACCAGTTACATTGCAGCCATGCGGCTGGAGGCTTTGGGTCGGGAGGTAGCAATCCAACTGGGTTTCTGGGCATGTACTACCATCCTGGCTTTTCCACCTCTGCCAGATAGAGGAAGAGCTCCCCCAAACACAGCAGTGGCTGAGTGAAGCTCTCTATCTCAGAGCTTTGACCATGCTCCTCCCAAACGTGAGACCAGACATGACTCTGAATCACAGTCACATGGGTATCATTAAAAAGAAAGCAGCATCCTGCCTTGGAAACCACTCCAAAAGGACTCTGCCATTCCTGTCCCCAGCAGCACAGGCTGCTGAGCAAATGGCTGCCCCCGGGCATGCACAAGGAACCTCCTGGCTCTCCCCCACCGCTCCACCTCCTGCATGCCTGGGAGGCAGGGGATGAGAGCACTGCACCTCGGGCTGCTGCAGCTGTATGCAGCATCCTCACCCCTGGTGTGCTGGGGCAACATGCTCTCCCGTGCTGCTGTACAGTCTGAGTTAAAAAAGTGAAGACTGGCCAGAACAACGCTAAACACTCTGGAAATTCAGATCCTAATGCCTGTGTCTGGAGCCTAGAGGCTCCTGGTGGGAGGCCCCTCACCATAGGACAGGTCCATTAGGGAGAGTTAGCTCTTGGACAGGGATCGCCGGATCAAACTCCTCCAGGAAGCAGCCTTAATCCAATAAGTAGCTCTTACCTCCCAATCAATGCCGGACCTCTGCCCCCTCACAGCCGTGTTGCTGGAAATGCCATTATTCGGGCAGAAGGCAGCATGACACTCTGACAGCTTCCATCTCAGCCAAGGGGCATGAAAGGGCGAGCAAGCCTCCGGGCTTGCGGCAGCCGCACAGCCCTGGTGGCACCATGCCACTCCTCTGGGCAGATCTGGGGGTGCCCCCATTAATGCCAGAGACAGACACTGCTGACCGAGGCCTTCCTCTCAGTTGCTTGTAGTATTGCCAGACCCCGAGTGTTGCAGCTGAATATATCCAGGCCAAATGTCTGCCCTAGGCTAATTTTTTTTTTCCCCTTTAAACAGAAGCTTCAGCAAAATTGATTCAGTTGTTTCTTAGAGCAAGACTAAGGAAAAATATGTTCATAAAAAGTCTTGCTATGCTTGAGAAATGCAAGTGTCTCCAGCTCCAGTGGAGACCTGCAGTCAGCCCTGCACCTACTTCCCACGCGGAGTTGTGAAGCGATGCCCAGCCAGCCACCTCTGCTGCGTGTGCTGCGTGCTCCTCCTGTTTTGGATACTGTGAGATGCTGGGGTCTCCTTTGGAGGAGTACAGAGCTGTCTGAGCATATCAAGTGTTAGGTAAAAAAACTCATTACCTTGACATTTTGTGTTACCAAAACTAGTAGATAACTCTGTGTCTTAGTCTCACCCCTCTCTCCCTCTGCTCTATTTTACAGGGCTGCAGTGAAAAGCAACTCATTAATACATGATGTGAACCCAGACGCTGTAAGCATGGTCTCAAGAGAATAGCCCACAAAGAGACTACTGAGTCTTTGGGGAGACAACTGGGCAGCACGCAGAAGGCAAGGGATACAGCCTCACTCTGTGAACAGCAAGGTTAAACCAATGTTATACCTGTGCTTGTCAGGCAGTCCCATCCAGCCCAGCTGTAAGTGTCAGGTAGGAAACCAGGGGAGAAAAAGCATGCTCAAGAGCCCAAGTCTCTCTTTTACTGCCTCCAGTTTCAGTTGCTATTCTTCTACGGAGTGAGAGGAATTTAAGCTATTTGTTCCTGGCTGCCAGACCTTAGCTTCTGGGCTGTTGTCTCGTATTTGTTTTTAGTTGCCAGGCTCCTCACAGTGATCTATTCCTTTCTGAGTATTTCAGTATTCCACCCTATGGGCGACGCTCTCCCCTTTGTCACCAACATATTGTATTAGCATACCCCTGGCTTTTCTGTGCTAAGGTTGTTTAAAAGGCACGAAGCAAGAAAAAGAGCAGACTGAAAGGAGTTTCATCCTGTCCTCCTTTCAACGCCGCCTGCTACCATCTCCTTTCTAGTTGGGTTGCTACTCGTCTTCCAGTGCTTGCACTAATCCTCAGCTTTGCTGGCTTAACTGTTAATTTTCCACTAGCAGACGTTTTCTATGAAGTCCAGATAGATGAGATCTACTGCCATGCCTTTGTCTAGGAAAGTATTTCACCAAAGCAGTATCATCTGTGCAGAACATGACTTACCTGTTGTAAAACCCACCTTGCATCTGATTTTTATTTACCTTTTTCTTCCACCTAGGCCTTCCCTTCATATGAGGTGTGCAAGGCTTTAGCGCTTATGTGCTGCCTGTGTGCATGTCTGTTTATCCATCACATGCTGTTCTTCAGCCTTCCATTACCGTACCTCTTCCTCCTCTTCTTCCAGCAATCTTTTCAGAGTGTTGTCGCCGCACTAGAGGCAGTGAGCTGGGATTCGTCTTGCTAACATGCGTCAAAGGTGTATATGACTCGCTTACTCATTATTCCCAGAGCGTATGTCCATTATCACCCTCTTGCCACAGCTTTATGCTGCTAGTTCATATTCTGTCATGATCGCCAAAATCCTTCGCAGAGCCTCTGCTTTCCAGATGTGGCACCCTAGGAGTCTGCCTGGCACTCCTTATTCCAGGAACAACTTTCTGCAGTAAAATACCGCTTGTTTAAGTAGGCTTTGCTTGCTGAGCTGTGGAGATTGCTTTGCATGGTTGCCCTGTGCTCCTCATTATTCATCACTTTGGATCTCTTTGTCATTTATGCACTGTAACAGCACTGAGATTTGCATTTGCTTCCCAGTGATGAAAATGCTGGAAAGTGTCAGGCCTCAAGCAGCTCCCCAAAGAACCCTGCTAGAAACACTCCCATCTGAAGATGATTCACCACTGACAATTACTTGTTGAGATCTGTCAGCCAGCGCTTAATCCAGTTAACGTGATTTATTGATATTATATACTGCTAATTTTTTAATCAGAATGTTGTACAGTCGAATGTCAAACGCCTTACAACAGTCCTCCCTAAAGTTGACTCGGAGTCAGCCTTGGAGTCAAGTGGTAGGTGTGATATGTGTCAAGTAAATGTGTCATCTCACCAGAGAAGGCCCACAAAACTAGCAGAGACGGTTGTTAAATATATTCCTGTCCTCTGATTTGCCATCGTTCAAGACCCACCGTGAAACTCTTGGGAACTTCATTCCAGTCTCACTGGGCTTGTTGCTGCCTCAGCACGTGCCCCCACATCTTTCAGCACAGAAGAAGCTTCTCTGCCCTCCAAATGAAGCTTTCCCTTTCTGCAGCTTTCCTCCATGCAGCATCAGCATGTGGCTGCCTTCAGTCGGGGAGCGTACCTGATACTCAAGCCTGGGCAGTCCCTGGGGAAAGTTAGACATACCGCCTATAGTCCTCGATATCCTCTGTCTCCAAAGGCAGTTGAATGTGTAATTATTCATCTAATCCCCCTGCTCCGTCTGGTGTGCGCAAGGCAGAAACCTGGGCTCTGGGGGAGCAGAGAGGACACTGAGGAGCACTCAGTCCTACAGGAGATGTTCGCTCGTCCCCAGACTAAGCCTCAGACTGATGCACCAAACTGAACATTTCCCCTCTGAAAAGACCAGCGATGCTATGTGCTTCTCTAGCCCAAGGTGGAGCCTGGAGACACCCTGTGCTGGGGGACTCTGGGGGCACAGAGGCAGATGGGGGAGAGGCGATGCTCTGGGGCCCTGTCCCCTCCTCTCTGCATTGCCACCAGCCTCGTCATAACTATGATTCACTTGGCTTAAGTCAGCTGGTAATGGCATACAGTGATAAATAGTAAGAGACAGGAGTTCGTCACAAACAAATGAGCCTCAACTAACCTCATCTCCTTTTCTGACAGGATAACAAGCTTAGAGGATAAATTCTCCCCTGCCAGAGTTTGTTTCTCTGCTGCCAGCCACCTCAACAATTAGCAAAACCCCATCCTTCCTCTTTGCTAACTTCCAGGCTGCTTCAAGCAAAGGCGGGTTCAGACCACCCTCCTCAAGTTTTGGATTCAGTCCCACAAGCTTTTTCCCCACAGGCTGGTGAAGTTGTTCCCTATCCTCCCACCCTCTCCTCTGGAGATGCTCGAGCCTCCCCACCACCCACAGCTGCCAGCAGCACCGGGCTCCCATGCCGTCAGATACGTCAGGCTCTCTTGTGCACATTACTGGGCTGGCTGGGCAAACTTACCCAAAATCAGCCTGAAACATGAGATCTCTCAGATTTCTCCTCGGGCACTGTAGGGCAAGGTGGGGATGCTGAGCCGAGTGGCCGTGCTAGGGAGGGGACTGCCCACACCTCACTCGGGGAGGGCTGCAGCAAAGGAGGAGGTTGGGCATGCATGCTCCTAACCCAGGTGGCAGTGAGCTGCTTTGGGTCACCTGCTGTCTCTCCTTATGGCCCTTTGGTAATGCCTCTGCAAGGGTGCTTCATCCCACGGCTGTGGCCCCACTTTTTGGTTTGTGCCGAGCCAGGAGCAGGCAGTTGTACAGTAGGGTACGCAGCTCTGGGGTCACGCTTCCACTCCTGGCAGCAGCTCCTCACAGGGAGAGCAAGCACAGGGAAGTCCCTCACTGCCAGCTGAAACTGAGAAACGCTGCCTTAGCGGGAGAAGCTGTTTGGCTTTCAACAAGGAGCCTGGGAGGGCTCTGCGGCAACGCCGGGGCAGGACAGTATGGAGTCCACGTTCGCCTGAGACCCTGTGGCAGAACTGCTGCCTGCTGGGGTAGGGAAAGGCAGCTGGGTACATCAGCAGCAAGGAGGCTTTTTCTTATGAACCCTTGCAAGGTGTCTGAAGAGGCTGCTCTGGGGAGCTCAGCAGCACTGGTAAGTAAATTAGCAAGAGAATGATGGTGCTTGGGATCTTCACGTGTCTGTCGGGTGTTGCTTGGTTTTGAGACAGCTTGTTGGTGTTGGGCACTTTGGCAGTGTCTTTCGTATGCCTCTGGAAGCCACGAAGGCTCTCAGTTGTGTGCTGTGCCTCTTGTTAGAGGAGCTTTCTCTCAGCAGAGCTTAGGAGGCTACTGAGAGTCCAGAAATGCCCAGAAATATTTAATGTACTTAAAAAGAGAGGCCAGGTTTTCAGAAATCCAGGAAGACCCCTCTGTGGCTAAGGGGTTTGGGATGCTCTGCCTGTGACTCAGAGAGGTTTTGGAGTGCTCTGGATAGCCAGCACCTCTAAAAAATCTGGCTGTGAGATGCAGAGCTGTAGGTACACCAGCGTAATGCTCCGATAACATGCTGTTTAGCCACAGCCCAAAAGGACCTTCTCCTCCAGGCTTCAAGTGCTGGGCATGATGCTCATCATCTCTGGTGGCCCTTTTCATGGCACCTTTGTGCAAATAAAAGCTTGGACCCTTACCTCCTCTTAGGCAAAAGCACCATGTAAGAGGACGTATTTAAATAATTAAAAAGTGCTTTTCTCCATTTGCTGTCATTGCATTGTGTCCTCACTGAGCACAGTTATGTGTGCAGTGCTAAACGGAGCCCCTTGCCAATTTCTCCCAATTGGTCAAGGGCTTGAAGAGTGAAATCAGTAGCATTCAAAATGAAGCAAAACTCTGCTGGCATTACGTTTTGTTACAAAGTCAAATTTGCCCGTGGTTTATTTTAAGGATTTGTTAAGGTGCACAGCCTGGGCCCAGGTCCAAGCGGTGCTGGCAGGACAAAAATCCTCCCTGTGCCACAAAGGCCCACGTTTCTGGGGCACCATTTGCAATGTGGTGGTCCCTCTGCGTAAGGAAAACAGCTGGCCATTTCGACGTAGGCTGACCTACTGCCTGCTTAGGGACTTACATGGCCTGCCTGTCTTTCTCCAGAACTGCTGAGCACAATTCCCACTGACTCCTTTGTGGGCAAGCTGTGGGTTTGACAGGTTAGATCCATAGTTTTGGGGATTTTTATCACGTCTAGTGACATCTGAAAAATGGCAGATTAAAATACAGTTCAATCTTAACCCTGTCTGCAGATTAGCATTTTAACCAAGTTCCCACCATGCTGGGTGAACGGCGTCAGAGTACCTTTCCTTGTAAGAAACGACTGCTTGAGTGCAACTCTGATGCAAGAGCAGATCAATCTGCCCCTTTAGATTGCGGTTGCTCTGATGTTTTGGACTTGTCCTGCATACAGAATTCAAAACAAAGCTTGAGAGCCTGAAAACCTGTGTGGACTGAGAATAAGGTTTGTGCAAACCCCTGCCAAGCGATAAGGCAGCTCCCCCTGGCTCCGAGAACTGAACTTTCCTCCCCAGCGATGCTCAGGTGTGAGGGGAAGACGGTGCTTCTGTGAAAGCGCTCAGTCCTGCAGCTCTGGGTTAAGTGGAGGCGCTCACAAAGTGCTGCACTGAGTGTCTTTCACCTGCGGTTTGCCAGTGGGAGGGGAGGCAAATCAACAATTTGCTCAAGAAAACATCTTTACAATTCAGCACATCGGCTAGCAAATGTGTAACTAAAAGATGCCGGGTCCGCTGCTTGGCAGGTATCTGGGTTCTGCATATCTCGGTTTGGATTTTGGCTCCACAGACGCAATCTGGTTTTCCCAAAGCTTCTTCCTGCTGTGTGTTTGCCTCGGGCTTAGATGGGTCGCTAGGGCTTCGGATTGTAAAAATCAGATCGGATGCTCCTATCTTTGTTTTCGACAACAGGGACAAACTTTGCCCTTTGCAGTGCCTGCAGGGCAGCGAGTAATGAATGTTTATGGGAATATTGGTTAGCTCTGATAATAACCCGCCCGACCTTGCTGGGGAGAATCCTTTCTGCCCTTGCAAGACAGGAGTCTCCATCTCTGTAGCTGCGAGTCACCTGCCTTCAAGGCCTGTCACAGCAGAGGGCATGGGGACGTGGTGCAGGCGGGGGAGGCTCTTCCCGGGCTGCCTGCTCTGAGGGGACAGAGATGCCAGCTCTGGCAGGCTTGCTTGCTGCTCACATACCACTCTGAGTATAAGCATGGCAGTCCACAGCTCGTTAGCCATGCATAGGTTTACCTTAAACCAGGTATATTTCCCTGTACAGCTGGGAAAAATTTGAGCTCTATCCTGCTGCAACTGTACTGCTACCTGCTTTCAAACATGCTCCTAGCTGGTGCCTGTCTTGTTGCTCCATCTACTTCCCTGCTCAGCCAAATGCTGCCCTCCTCCTGGCTTTGGTGATGCTGTCCCTTCTGCAGCAAACAGCCTCTTGCCATCCCTGCAAACAGGGAACCCGAGGCCTTCAGCTTCTGGGCACGGGCTTTCCACCGTGGGTCTGAGGGACCGGGGACAGCACAGCTCCTGCCTCCCTATTCACTATGCGTGCCAAAGGCTTTTTCTGCAGGAGGAGCAGTGAAAGCCATAGGTGACTGGCAAGGGTGCTCAGGCCTCACCAGCACTGGAAGAAGCATAGTGCTTGCTGGGAGAAGAAGAGAAATCCAGTGTGTGCTTTCTATTCATCTCTCAAGGCAGGGCTGCCATCCCATCACCTCTGCTACCTCTCTGCCTCTTCCATCTTCTGCATTGAGCAGTGCTTTTATGTTCACAGGATGGGTCCTTCAGCATATCTCCACATTTTCAGAGGCTCTCGGGAGGTTCCTGTGGAAGGAGAGGGCTTTGCACCTGGAGCCTGGTTTCTCGTTCCGTGCTGCTCGAGGTCTCCCCACTGGCAGATAAGGTAGGAACCCGTTTCAGAGACGGAATGCATTCATTTCCCACTAGCCCCTGGGATTTAATTTTATGATTCCCTTCAGGTGCCTTGCTTTCCCTGCCCATTTCTACAGGACAATGTCACACTGCACCAGTAGCTAAGGCAAGATCTGTGACCACAGGCAGCAGAGCTGGTGACCTCTCTCGTGGAGTCCCAGCCACTGGGCTATCACAAAGAAGTTAATCAGATAATCAGAGCAGACACATGAACAAAATATTACCCTCCAAAAACTCTCCCCTTGCCATCTTTCTGCATGCCTCAGTGCTCTTTGCGGTTTGCTTGTGCACAGCAGCCTGTGTAGCTGAGTACACTTCTTCTGGTAGGGTTTGTCCTCCTCTATTCTTCTTGCCTAGCCCTCCCTTATTGAATCTGATTGACTCTGAGGCCATTGATTATAAATAAGGTCTTGGGGGAAGGTCTGATGGGTTTTGCTCTGTTTTTATGCAGCAGGCTTTGGGTTCTGGTTGGGAGCCATCGAGCATTGCTGCTATATTAAATGATGGTCAGTGATAGGAATGCAGTCACTGCTTAATACCCCAAATTGCTGCTTTTAAGTGGGCAGGGTTTGGCTTTTGGCCAGATGTCTGCTCCTGGCAGAATGATTCATTACCTTGTTCTGGCAAATGTATTTTCATCTGCTAGTTTAAATCTGATTTCTAGTACTCTCTGTAGTTCTCACAGCTGAGGAATTTCCTGCCCTTTATCCGCCTGTTTTCTTCCAATCTAGGCTAAAATCAATACACTTAAATAAATAAAGCCATTGGGCTTGTGAGTACCTCCTGCTGTGTCAGCGGCAGAAGTTAAGCTGAGTGACCAAAGATTAGTTAAGCCATTTTCTTCTTCAAGTAAATTTGCTGTTCTTGAGGCACGCCAGACTGGCCTGGGAGACAGCATTTCTCTGCTTGACCACAGCAGGGAGAGTTTACCAGCTGGCAGATCCAAGAGCATGCCTGTGCTTCCCATCAGTGGCAGCTGCCTCCACGGCGAAAGGCCCCTGTCCCGGTCCGTCACCACCCCTACCCCTTAGGGTTTGGTTTGGGCATGGTTTTCTGGCATGGATGCTTTGCAATGGGGATGTTCTGCCACCGGGTTCAAGAGGATGGAGGCCACCAGGGGCAGCCCTGTCCTTAAAGCACTTCCCAGGTGCTGCTCTTGCTTCTGCTCTTCCCCGGCAGACACGCTTTTCAGGTCTGCTTCTTCTGAGAGGGTTATACGGTGCATGGCAGAGACTCCTTCCCACAGCTCCCATCTGTACTGCAGAGGGGGATGCTGGCAGGAGCATCCTCTGCCAGGATTCATGCATAGCCCTTTCTTCTGGGGCCAGGGGAAAAGGTGAGGGTGGCATGAAATGAGGTCTTCTCTTTCCTCCCTACTGCCAGGAGTTGTCCCCCAAGCACTTAGTTCAAGAAACAAGAAACTAGAGGGATGACTGCAAACAGATTTGGGATTTCTAGACCAAGCCTTAGGGTTTCTGTGGCCCTGCTCTTATGCATGGGGTGTGGAGAAACAGAGGACTCGTGGCGGAGCAAGGTGGTATATTCCCTGCCCTGGACTCAGTGCGCTTCCATGCCCTGGGCAGGGAAGACCTCAGTGCAGAGGAAGACGGATCCTCTCCTGCCTTCCTGGGCAGAGCCCCCAGTTCTCCACAGGGCCCAGTAACTCAGCTTTGCATTCATATGAAGAAGAGCAGTGGTGCTCTCGGGCCTCTGTCTGGTACCAGCTTCCAAATCACCGTGTAAGCCTTGGTCCAAAGGTCCCCCCTTAGCAGAATCGTTCACAGCTATCTCAGTGCAGTAGCTGTGATAACACATTTGGGGATGGAAGGAAACTTCCTCTCTACCACTTTTTGATCTTGCTGGGTTTTTGGGGTTTGTTTTTTTTGAAAGGAAAATTATTTTGAACTAAATTGAAAATGTTAGTGACAAACATCAAACTTTTTTTATTTGTCCCCCTGCCATTTGCTGCTTAGTTTTGTGAGGAAAAACTGTTTCATAAAAACACATCCCACTTTTTCTTCCCTTATCATCTACCCAGCTCTGGTTGCAACTCACTCTGTGGGAGCAAGTAGGATGTGTTACGACCCAGCGGTTCAGCACAGGCAGGGGAATGAAAGTGCAATGCCTTCCCTCCCTCCTTGCCAATAATTGCAGAGCCTGGAGATGAAAGCGATGCGGCGTGCAGCGTCGGGCTCTTGGCACAGACACAAGCGGGATGCCACATTGCTGCTGCGATCTTGCAATTCCCTGCTGTGACGGTGGGTGAGATTTCCAGAGCCTGCCATCCCTCGGTCTCTCTGGGCTGGGTTGGGATGCCCTCGGATGCCCGGAGCAGTGAGGGCACTGTGCAGGGAGTCGTGCTGTCTTTGGCAGGGCTGCCCCGGGGAGATCCTCTGAAGGTGAGTACGGGTATCACAAGCTGTGCCCCGAGCTGGAGAGATGCAACTGAGTGGAAAGGAGACAGGCTCTGTTTACAATCAGATACCTGTGCAGCCAGCAGCATTAGCAAGAGAAAACAGAAAAGGACATGACAGTTACACTAGGTTTTCATTAAATATTAAATGGAGTGAAGTTTTCCAGAGTGTGCCTGGGCTGTTTTCAATTGTCTGTGTGACAGCAAGAGAGAGAAGCCAAGTGGGGTAACCCTGGGTCTGGAGGTGCAGGGCTTCCCGCTCAGGAACTGTGACGACAGGCATCTTTGTATGCTGGGCTGCCTGCGCAGCTCCTGCATGTTTCAACCAGAGCAGCAAGTGTCTCTGCAAGCTGTCCCACCACTGGTGCGGCCCAAAGAGAAGAGTTAACTCTCGTACACATCTCCAGAGAGATCAGAGGAGGGAGACAACTGAGGCCCTAGGGCCAGAGCATCACTGGCCCAGGCTGGAGCAGTGATTGCAAGCAGCAGACACCTCCCTGGTTCCTAGCTGAGGAATTAACCATTCAGGTACCCCTTTCTGCCAAGTTTAATGCAGAGGAAATGTCCTGTGCATAGGGAATACTAAACAACTGCTGTAGTCCCTTTTGCGTGCTTCCTTTCCTCTGCTTTCCCCCTGCTGCAGGGGCTGTGCAGCCATGACCCAGCCTGGGCACTGCCCTCCCATCCCTCCCCATCCCCACCACTCCCCCCCATGTAGCCTTGCCTTTCCTTGCACAGGAGCTTAGCAGGGCGGCAAGAGGAATTCTCCTAACTTGGATTGGGTTAATAAGTTAAAATGCAGAGCCTTAATCCCTGCTGCTAAATCAGAATGTAATTCAGCTTATAACCACAGCCCAATCCATGTGAATTACAATCACTTTAAATACAGCCAGGGCTATCCGGGATTTAACATCCTCCCAAGAGATCCTGAAAATGGAAACTGGGACGGAGCACTGCTCTGGGTGAACCTGCCGTCAGAGGGAGCTGAGGCAGTGGGGCAGAGGGATTTCGTTACCTCCCAGGCCCCCTGGAGAGGGGCACCCTTGGGTGCAGCCCTTGGTTAGGGTACACAGCAGGAAGATGCCTGTGTGACTGGGACAAGAGCTTATCCCCAGGGAGGGGGACAGAGGCTGCCGGCAAACCCACAGCGCTTTTATCTTTAATTTAGGATGTTTATCTCAAGAGATTCTTCAGGCTTTAAAACAAATGTAAGGAGATCTTTGTTTGCCTGGCAGCATCTGGCCTCTGAAAGCAGGCACGTACAGTCCCGGCAGCAGGGCTGGTAGCAAGGGCTTGTTCTCTGCCTCCTTCCTCCCAACTTTAACCTCTGTCAGGATGAACCTTGCTCTCCCTCCGCCTGCTCCAAGAAACCAGTAGAGAAAATGGGTCTTCCCCACAGCTTGAATCAACAGTGGGCACCTGGCAAGCGGTCCCATAGGTGCCTAGGAAGGTCTCTGACTGCAACTAGCTTTCACAGTTATATTATTCAGTCCTGGCTTTCCTAGCTTCGTTAGTCAGTCCCAACGGGGAAAGGACAATTGTGCATTGTCTCCTTGTGCCGCCCCAGCCTGGGAAAGCAGAGGTTTGGGAGCCTGCATGGGAGCAGCCAAGTCCTTCTGCCGCCACTGACCCACAAGCCTTCCCAGGGAGCCTCAGGCAGCGTCTGGGAGCATGCAAATTCAAAGGCTCCGCAGAAATTGAGGGTCTTGATGGATGCTCTTCCAAGTATTGAACTGGAAAGTCCCTGTGGGAACAAGGCGTTACTTTTGTGGGCTGCCAGGCACAGCTACAGAGTTCAAGGAGTCCAAGTTACTACATTGGTAGGGAGAGGTTAGAAAATAAGCTCTTCTTCCCAGACTGGTGCCTATGCTTGGACCTTTTTAGGAAGATTGCGATTTTTTTTCACGTCACTGTTTTTTTGTGGGTTCCTTATATTTCCTCTTTTTCCAACGGTGAAAGGCTAGCGCTGTTGTGCTCATACTTAGCCAACGTGAGAATTCATGGTAATTTCTCAAAGCCTGGCATGTAAAGTGCCTGGTGTACTGGGCTGGACAGTTCGTGAGTTTTCTGTGGGTGTGATGAGGGAATGGAAACGATCTGAGTTCTTGGGTGCTTTCCCAAGCCCAAGCTAGCCAGTTTTCTATGTTTAGATACGGTTTACTTAGCAGCATGGGTAGAGTGGAGAGGAGGGCAGAGGGTTTGCAGGCACTGGCAGAGCATAGCCAGAGTATTGCGGGCTGGTATAGATCAGCAGTGGTACAGCAAGGACCTCAGGGCCTCCTGCTTGAATGGCCACAGGGGCCAAGGAGTGATGGAAAGGGCTTTGAATGGACCCTGGGGGTGCAGCCCTTCCTCCCTAAAGAGAAGCAGCATACCCTGAGGACACTGGGAGTCCCCAGGCCTTTCTTTTACAGCTCCCAGTTAAAAGCTCCTGAAGCCTTTCTTCCATGCCATAAAGGAGGGCAGCCTGCCAGGGGTGACCTGGGCACAGCAGGAGAACCTGCAGAAGTGCTGAGATACCAGGACAAGTGTATGGACACCAGAGAGAGGAGCTGTGGGGATGTGGATGATGGGGCAGAGATGCACCTTCGTTTGCCTGACCTGCCCACGCAAGCAGTGGTGGGACCATAGCATGGGGGTGGCCAGAGCAAAGTGCAGAGCAGGGCAGGTGTGAAGGGCTGCAGTGCCCACTCTGGAAACCATTTCTCTGGAAAGTGGGAGCTGTCTGCAGCTGCCCGTTGTCTGGCTATGCTTTAGCACAGACCCATCCCACGTAGGGAAACATGGGTCTAAGGTGAGCTTCCTCCCAGGCACTGAGATTTTGGACTCTTAAGCCAAGAATGCTGGTGTAGCCCGAGACTGCTCCCGCCCCAGGCAGGGCTGGAGCAGAGCTGTGGCCCTGGGCTAGAAGAGGGTGAACTTCCCAGCTCCTCAGACAAGCCATGTGTATGGCTCCCATCTGCACTGCTCTTGGCTCCTTGCAGAAATACATGATCAGCTGATGAAACGCTTGCCAGGCAGCTGGGCTGGCTTGGCCCCACAGCCGTTCTTCTGACGTCCTCCCTGCATCCACCAAGATGTCCACGTGCATCACGGACGTTGCCCCTCTCAGCAGCAGGATGGGCGTTAACCAGACTTAGAGGTAAGGACTTTTTTTTTTTTTTTTGCTGAAGTCATCACAATAGTTTGAATTTTTGCAAGACTTTACAATCATGTTGTTAGTTTCCCCAGAGCTTTCAGAAAGTGCTGTAAGCAATGCTACCCCCTTCTTTTGCTGGTCTAGGTGCAAAAGGGAGAGAGATGCTCATCTGAGAAAGGCCAGGATGCCACTGCCTTCATTCCTGAGGCAGGTTATTGCACCACTTGCCACCGGGGCTGCCCATCCACGCACACTGCATGTCTGTAAGGAAGGTCTTGTCTCACTAACAGTGAACCATCAAATGTGCTTTGAAACATGGGTGGTCCCAGGGCCTTGTGCTGCACCAAGAGGCCAAGCTGACCCTGAAACTGGATATGTTTCTTTGTTTTGGGCCATGGTGTTCCCTTCTTTACACTGGTCCCATCAGCAGGGTTCTGTCTGTGGCAGGGCAGGAGGTATGACAAAGTCCCAGATGGCAGGCTGATCCATGCAGCCATCTGCCCTCGTCCCTCCATGTGACGGCTCAGGGCAGAGCAATGCAACCTCTGTGCCAGTTCTGGAGCAGGCATTGGGTAGCTTGAACGGACCACACACACCTCCTGCACGTGAGTCCGTTGCTGTGCTGAGTACCCACAGTAATTGGGGGTAGAGCATCTCCCCACTTCAGACAAGAGAGGTGTCCTCCCCCGGACCCACCCCAGCATGTGGTGTCCCTGCAGCCAAGCCAGGAAGCATAGCTGTTTCCACATTCCAGGCCAGGATGAGAGAAAGCATGCTCAGCCCTCCCAGGGGATGGTAGTATCTCACCTCAATCCAAACAGTTGCTTTTAATGGGCATGCTGCCCTGGCTGGAGGTTCACGCTTCCTGGGGAACTCCACTGTACAGGCCCTGGCAATTATTTCTTTATGAGATTGCTGCTTCTGTGCATGCCCGAAGATGCCTGGCTGAAGAACAGCCTACAGCGGCCAAAGGGCAGGTTTGGCTGGTTTTTTTTATAGGCTGCTTTGCTAGGTTGCTCACTTTAAAGTCCCTTCTTATTAGGCTTCCCCTCTGGGTGAATGTTAAAGGGCACCTTTTCCATCATGAGGCTGCCCAGCCCCACCAGCGGCAGAACTCACAGGCTGGCAGCGGGCAGGCGAGCCTTACAGAGGGCATGGTACATCATCCCTATCGTACAGCCTGAAATTATCCCTTATCCCACATGCTGCCATGTACAAGTGGGTAATGACAAAATAAGGCTTTCAAGTGATCCTAACAGGGAATTACAACATCTGCTCCATCCGTCAGACAGGCTGCAATACTGGGAGGACTAAGCAATTTGATGTGAGAGTCTAGCCCCAACTACAGTTTCTCCTGTGCCGGCAGAGCCGTAAAGGCCACCAGAAAGGCTCCAGGGAGATTATCCTAAAAAGAGGAGGAGGTCAGAGATAGCAGGATCACTGTGTGCTCATCCCCTCTCCCTACAGTGGAGTGGAGTGACTGGAGCAGAGGGTAATGCCAGGACAGACTCCTGCTCTTGCCTTCCCCAAAGACAACCTTGAGACCAGAGCTCTCTCATCAGCAATCATACTGGTTCCTGCTGATGCCGAGACATGGGTAGGTCCAAGACAGACACAGGGCTGGCTTTGCTCTCCTCTGCTCTGGATGTACCTCTCAGCTTGGTCACTGCTGAGCACCAAGATGCCGTTTGGGAATAACAAATAACCAAAATGCTTTGTCAGCGTGGAAGCCCATCACACCAGCAGAGCCTGTGTTTGAAATACAGAAGCAGCGCAGTTTTTGCTGAGGAACTCCCCCAGAGACAAGCAGCTCCTGCATTATTAACAACAGTGCTGATGAATCCCTGTTAATGAGACGTGCTTGCCCAGCCAGCAAAGTGGCCGTGGCCCTGCTGCTCTCAGCCCTGCACTGCAGCGCGTGCCTTTGAGAGCAAGAGATGACTGCTCTGGGGAGTAACTGGCAACACTGTGCTGTAAGATTTGGCTGTTTTTCCTAAAATTTGCTCATGTTCTGCCAGACTTGAGCTAGGTAGACATGAAAATCCAGCATTGGTTCTCTGGTGGCTGTGAAATGGGAAATAAAAGGCTGCCTTCCCAATGATACAGGCTTGTGACTAAAGAAAAAGATCTGTTCCTTGGCGTGTGCTCCCTGCTCTGCTCCAGAGAGCAGTGTGCGCTGTGTCCTCTAGTCTGCTCTTAAACGGCTCAACCAGGGGAGCTCCTTCTTTTATGGCTCAACAGATTTTGCTGTTAGGAAAATCTTTATCCATTTTTTTTTTTTAAACTCAAGTTCATCTTGCTCCATTTATCAATTCTCCTTTTGGCTTCTGGATGCAATTACTTTCCCACTGTGGTCAAAATACCTCCTAGGATACTTGTAGAATAGGAACTTATATACCCTTAGCTGACATCTGGCCAAGAAAGGCATCTTAAACTCTTTCAGTTTTTGCTAAGTCAAACCTCCTCTGAGCTTTCCTAGCAGTATAATACTTTTCTGACAACATAGCACATTGGATGGTATTTAGCAGCCTACATAGGTACAGAAAGACCGGTCATCCTCCAGTGCATCATATAATGCCTCCACAGTCCAGCACGTCATTGCCCGTTGTGCTCATGCATTGCAAGCAGCACAATTCCCCCAGAAGCACTGCCAAGCTACTTTGCTCTGCACTGCAGACACTCGTGATGCTTTCCAGATGTCACAGATGATGTCAAACTCCTGATGTCATTGCCTTATGCAGAACGAATCTGATAACCTAATGTGTTCATGCTACGCCCTTCTGTCTGTTGATGGGTTTCTCTAATGTGAACAGTGTCGACATCCAAGGTTTGTCTGTGCAAGCAAGAGGGCAAAGCAAACCCTGCAGGAGCTAAGACGGCTGGTTAAGATCGCATAGCAGTAATTGGAGTAGTGCTTTTTAGGTTTTTTTTTATTTGGTTTTTTTTTGCTTTTAAAGCAGAACCACTTGGAAATCTTGTGAGCAGTCTGTGGGGCAAGGGCACTGTGGAACCTGTGCAGTCATGGCAATGAAATGAGAGGGGCAGTGCTGGGAGGGCACCAAAGCTCCCAGCAAGGATCTTGCTCCCCCAAAATGATTGACAAAATGAAAAGATTGAAGTTACGTCTTGTATACTTTCAACTTTTAGGGCTGTGACAAGAAGGGATGCTAAGGTAGCCTTTAGGCCCTGATTTTGGCAGCAGAGTTTTTCAAATGTCCCTCAGCTCACATAAAAGACCAAGAAACCCTGACAAGACATTGGAGCAGCTCTTGGAGATGCCTGCAGCACTAGGGATCAAACCCAGAGGTGCTTAGCACTGAGACAGTGGGAGATGAGAGGGTTTGGTTTGGCATCAAAGGCGGCAGAGCTGAGCCTTTGGAAGAGATCACACAAGAAGAGATACACCGAATGGGCTATCTGCCACCTTAGAGGCGAAGTCTTACCTGCATGCAACGTGGTGCAGCCTCAGGTAAATGTTACAAGTGTGGGAGCTGAATAGATCAGAAGTGTAATAACTCAACTCAATGCAGAAACGGCATTGCTAATGCTCGGACTGCAAGAACAGTGCTGCACAGCCCCTCCTATGCTCACCCCTGCCGTGCTGCGTGTCTCCCAAGCAGGGGTGAGCGCATCCTCAGAGCAGCCCTGGGCCCGGCAGGGACAGTCTCCTCACAGCATGGCGGGGACACAGCCTGAAAAGGAGCTGGGAAGTCACCAAGCGTGGGATGGGGAGAAGCGGTCCGTCTCCCGAGGAGGAGGCCAGCTTTCCTCATTGCTTGCAGATGTTGTACCTGTAATGATAGTCTACACTACAGGTTGAGAATTCTCTGCAGAATGGAAATATCTTGCTAATTGGTGGCAGCAGGTTACGCTATCTAAATTTTGCAAGCCTACCGACTGAACATTAATCATCCTAAAAAAGGAATAGGTTAAAGTAAGACGAAGCCTACCAATGGCCCCTGTAGCACCCCACCAGACACCTCCTCCAGTACCCCCGCTCTCTGATTACCATCCCCCTTGTGCTGCGGTCACCCTGCCAGCTTTTTGTCAGTGTGGCAAAGCGTCTTGAAAAGCCCCACTAAATTCCTCTTAAGAGCACTGTTTCACCAGAGGGAGCGTGAGGACAGGGCTATGCTCAGAAGAGCCGGGATCTGCTCCCAGCTCAGCTGCTGACCACCTGGGTAACCCTGGGCATGGCCTTCACCTCTGTAATTTAGATATTGCTACCCACAGCCTTACGCATCTTGTGCGGAGTGGGGCCACCACATGCCAAGGGTCGCCGTCCCCTTCTTTTGGCCCTATTCCCCAGGCTTTGCGCTATGATGGTCCTCCCCATTGGGCCAGGTCATGTTGTGGGCAAGCCACCTTAGTCCTGAGAACATCATCGGCAAGGGACGCCGTGAGGCCACCCGGGCTGCAAGGAGGCTTTGGGGGCTGCAAGCCCTGCCAGCGCCATTGCAGCTCACTGGTGAGCAAGCCCCGGTTGCGCCTTGCCGGCGAGGACCACAAGCCTGCCGAAGCAAACCTTGAAGTGACAGTGCGGAGCCCCTGTTTTCAATTAGCGTTGCTATTTCGGAAGGGAATATCTGCGGCACAGAGGTAACCCATGGCAACCATCTGCTGAACCGAGTTCCCGCTGCCGGGGCTGGCTGGGGAAGGGGGAGCGCGGGTGAGATGGGGGCCGGGGCGATGTGGGGGGAACCTCGCAAGTGTTGGGGAAGCAACATCTCCTCCCTCCTGGTCCCTCTCCTGCTCTCACCGGCACAGAAGTGGCAGGCGGTGTCCGCAGGCCCCTCCGCATCCCACGCAGCTGGATAATTTATGGGTGGCAGCAGCTCACCGTTGCTTTGTTTGCAATTTGCCTCTAAATATAGCTGTGCTTTAGAGGAGGAAGGCGAACTCCCGCCCGCCCGTCTGCCCGCATCTCCTGCTGACTAATTGAGGGGTCTCTCCTTGCGGAGGACAGAAGGGGCCACGCAGACAGCATCGGCGTGGCGGTGCCCACACGGCACCTCCTCCGTCCCGTGCCCCCCACGTGCCCTGCCTCGCCGGAGAAGGGCGGCGAGGAGACCCACGCCTCTTCGGCTGGTGGTTAAACCTCAGCCCAGTCTGGTGACGGCGTCCTGCCCAGCCGAGGCTGGCAGCTTGCTTGGGTGTGCTGAGCCAGACCTATGGGGGGATTCCCCCACACACTCTTTTTTTTTTAGCAAAAAAATACACTAATTGCATTAGTCCTAACAGAGGTATAACACCGAGACTGGTGAAAAAGATTGCCTCTGGACATCACTTCAGCTAGTTAACATGCTAAAAAGAAATATATGCTCTCGTCTTATCCCCCGGCTGCAGATGCCAGCCTCAGCAGGGAGCACAGCGTGGCCTGGGCCACCCCCGTGGGCAGGGGTAGAGGCTGCGGGGCACCACAGCCGGGTGGGCACCTCCCAGCTCTGGGACAGGGCACCACAGCCGGGTGGGCACCTCCCAGCTCTGGGACGGGGCACCACAGCCCGGTGGGCACCTCCCAGCCCTGGGACGGGGCACCCTGCAGCAGCCATGGGCCAGGTACTCCTCGTCTGCGCTTGTGCAGGTAAACCCAGGGCTCGCCCTGCCAGGTTATGTGTTACCCTGACCCTTGCATTATGGATGCCAGTGTTGCAAGCCGCAATTTTGACCAGGGCTAACACATCAAGGGTTGAACCCAGCTCTGGGGCTGACGGGAAAGGAAAGGCACTGAAGTGCTGACGAGGCATTATAATAAGTAGTGAGCAGAAATAAGAAGCTACTTATGTTTTAAACATAACATTAATTAATAAAGAAAAGGGTACACTGTAGATACTAAAAGCCCTCAGATACTGAGGAGAAAAAATCTCTTTCTCTTATAATTTAGAAGTTGCCAGAACATCATTCCCTAGATCTGGGTAACAGCAGCTGCATATCACACCTGGGGAGAAGACCCCTCTGCAGTGGCACACAGCCCAGCTCTGCCCCACAGAAGAAAAGCTTTCAGAAAATAGTGTGAGGATAAAAGGAAAAGGTCATTTTCAGACCGCACCACTCCATCACATCAACATTAATTCATGTTGGTCCTTTACTTTGGATGTAACCGAATGCAATGAAAAATGACTCTCAGATTCCCCGGCCCAATCTGGCAGTACACTTCAGCAAACCTATCTAATAGGTTTATTATAGTTTATTGAGCAAGTGTTAGCCCAGAGTAGATCAGAACAACTGCTGAAATGCTAAATGGCCTCAGGAATGATGGCATTTTGGGAAGAATTATTGTGGCAGGATGGGTAACTCAGTGTCTAGGGCCCCATGCTACCTCCATCCCTGTCAGAAGAAATAATGGCCAAATTTCCTTCTGAGCCTCATGGCCCATTGGACTAATATATAGGGGCCAGCCTGTCCAGCACATCCAGTACCTTCAGCTTCCCCAGCCTGGAGGATCCTTTACAGTCACTTTTTACGAGCAGGTTATTCTCAGCATCAGAAGCCACGCTCCTGGCCTCTCCTGCTACACGCTGAAGGAAGGTCCCTTCTCCTGGTGTAGCAATGAATGTTACTGGGCCCCAGCCCTTGCGGGAAGATGTAAAACTTGTGTCCCAGCTCTTGGGAATGCCACAATTAACTCTGGCTGGGAAAGACTTGGAAAACACTTTACTCTTCCTGAAAAAAGGTCTCCAAGCCCTGTTAAAAAAAAAAAAAAAAAAAAAAAAGGGACTTGCAAATCTTCTTTACAGAGAGACCACACTTTATTACCAGACAGAGCTAATAGCAAGGTTAGTTTACTACACCAAAATACAAGTTAAACATCTGATTGCTATCTCTGGAAACAAGGTTAGGGAGAAAGAAAACAGCAGAAGGCTCCACCAACATCTGCCTGCAACCTTAACTCCACCCTGCCTGCCAGGTCCAGATTTCTTTCATTCAATGCCCACATCGAGGGTTTATTCTAGCAACGCTCTCCCTGGCAGAGGGAAGTTTCAAGAAGCCACCCCTCCTTTCCTTACAGTCTGTTATTTATGTTCCTATCTTTTCAGGAGTGTTGTAGAGTGAAAATAGAGTGCTGAAGGGTATTGCTGGGGATTTTACAGGGACTTATGATGTTTCAGTGCAGGTCTCCAGAATCCCCTTATTTTATGCTAATTTAGGGTCTCTTTTTATAGAGTGGCACTGCTTCAGCCATCTGGCATTTGTGGGACTACTGATGGAGTACTTGCAAGCTTATTTGAAAACAGACGGTTCTGCTGAGAACAGGGACTCTGCACTCCTGATCCTTCAGCCTCTGCTTCCATCTCTTCTCTAAGTCAGTCAGTTGAAAGGTACTCATAAACTTCCATTGCACCATTCTCCAAATTACTCAGTATATGAGTTCTTCAGCATCCTACAGCAGTTTCTCTTTTGGATCCTCTGTTCCTCAGCAGAATGACTTGCAACATGCTCTCTTAAGTGATTTCATAATAACCTGCAGAAAAATCCTGTACTTTTTTTTCTGATTACAACCCCCTCCCCCCATAATTAATGCACTATTTCTGACACCCACAACCTGAATTACCCTATGGCACTCCCACAGAGACCGCACGAGACGTATTGATGATGTCTCTGATTCAGCCCCTGGCATAGCACCATATCCCCCCAGTGTCAGGTTATAAGGAACAGAGGTTTCCCTCACATTGTGTTGACGGACCAGCTGTCAGCATCAGCCTGGAGCAAGCTTTAAGCTCCCGGTCCCCTTCTGTGGCTGCCTCCCTTTCATGAAAGCTCTCTCTAGCGTTGTCCCACCGTTCCCTCTCCCCTCAGGTCCCATCTTTCTCCCAGCCTTTTCACAGCTCACAGCCATGCCCCAAGTCCTCTCTAGCAGAGCGTCCCAGCGTTCCGTTTTCTGAAACCTAGCTGTTGTACCCCTCTCCGTGCCCCCACCCCAGCAGGAACGCACCCCCTTTCTACAGCCCGCGTTACAAACACCACCGCTCTGCACCACAGCTCCCACACACCCCGCGTTGCGGCCTGCGGGCAGTCAGATACAAAGGTGGCCCTGACCATGTGCAGTGCCACCATGGTGAATGTTCACCTTCAGTGGGAGATCAATTTGTGTTGGTCCGGAGGACGGAGACAATGTTGGCACAACACCGATCCGGATCTTTCACCAGCTTAACACCTGTGCATTTGGGAAATTCCTCCCTGATTCTCCCAGTAGCAGGGACACGGTGTGCATGTGCTACCCAGGAGGATCTCTCTCTGCCTCAAGAAGTTTCCACTTGAAATACACCAAGGTCAGACATAGATGTACGCTAAAAGAAATGCAGAGGATGGCAGCAGCATATATACAGCCCTATAAAAATCCCGGGTAATGAATTGGCAGGACAAACTCTAATGAGATTTGTGCTCAATGATGTTTCTAAGGAGTGCTGCTTCTGCTGTTTGCAGAACTGGAGGTGCCAACGAGGGGTATAACTGAAGTAGAAGTCTCTGCTTGGTGTGCCAGACCTTGGTGAGTTATTCCAGGGAAGTGAGGGAGAGGGAAGAAGGCCAGAAGAAATCAGACGTGACCATACTTTTTCCATATATAAGCACAATCGTTGTTAATGTTACTTGAATGATGTGTTGATAGCACAGGGCCTGATGACTTCTGCTGTAACTCTGTTTTAACAACTAAATTAAAGACCTTCCAGCCTTGTCTTGTTATCCCTTATATTAGCAGCTAAGGGTCTCCTTCCCCTCATCCCCATTTTTTTTTCCTCCGGGTAAGGAGAGGAATTGCCTTTTCACCCTGTTTTAATTACAGGAGCTGTGTGGCCCTTCCTGGAGCAGCTGTCAGAGACCATACAACTGGAATATCAGCAAGCTGGCAGGCTCACAGAAAATATGTAAGTAGGTTACATGGGCGGGGAGGGAGACCGTTAAACACAGCAGGACCCACTTAACAGAGCACCTGTTAGCAGAACAGAAAGTGGTAAGAGGATGAATCAGGTGGAGAGAGAGCAATAACTGTGCTGCTTTACTCTTTCTAGCAAATCCTGACTAGGCTCAAAGAGGAGCATGCAAAGCTGGGCAGTGAGGGAGGCTGGGAGAGAAGGAGCCGAGGGTGTTTTGATGCTCACTGAGGCTAGTGCTGCTAACGACTTCTTACCAAATAAACAAATCGGAGAGCTCAAATGTGCTCCTACAGCCGTTGCTCTGGGCTGGCTGGCTGGAGGGCTCACACAGCTAATTTTTCTGCTGTTGGTGGAAGGCCTTTGCTCTGCTCCAGGAGAGCATGGAGCAGCTTGCTCCTGACTCCATCCCTTCTGCATGCAGAGGGGTGCTGAGCCTAGCTGGCTCCCACCCCCCCCAAAATGTTGGGGTGGAGGATCCCTGCCTGCACGCCCTGCTTCTGCAGATACAGGGTGGCAGCAGGTGTTGGGCCATGTGGCCCGTCCGTCCCTCCCCTCCTGGCTGGACCTGGTCCTCGCAGCCCTGGCCACAGTCTGGGCTCTGTGGTGTCTCAGTGTTTCCACTGCTGTGGCCAAACCAACCCACTTTTTCAAACAGCCCCACCTGTGCACCATGCCCGGGTCCACTGCCTGCCCTGCCCCTCACTGCAGTCATGGCGGGGGCCAGGGCTACGTACCCACCAGCCCTCCTCCCCCAAAGCCCACCAAGAGCAGCCCACTGAGAGCACCCTGCCAGGCAGAGGCTCGCCTGGTGGCTAAACCAGCCTAACGCTGCTGCTGAAACCTGCCTGGCTTTTGTCTGACCTGCTTGGGGCTTTAACCTGGCAGATAAAGACCCCTCAAAAAGCAAGTGGACGTTTTCCTGTGGGTTTCTCATAGTGAAACAGGTCAAGGAAGGAGCCAAAGAGGTGCCTCTGCCAGGCAGGTTTGGGGGACCTGGACAGGCAACACACAGGGGCGCTTGGGCTGTTGCATGTGCAGATGTCAGAAACTGCATCTGCTGCTGGGGGCACACGGGTGAGAACAGATTTGGGTTTTATCCATGTTGTTGTGTCCCCTTGGAGGAGAGTGTCCCCAGGGCAGGGGAAAGTGGCAGTGAGGGAGGAACAAAACACTGGTTTTAGATCTAGTCTCCTTTGTGAAGGCTTTTGGGGAGTTCAGGCAGATTTAATCTTTTCTCTCAAAATATATTTAAATTCTAAGTTATTAAGGGTGGTGTTTTGACACCTGCCTTATCTTTTGGAGAGCGGTCCCTCTGGCCACCTAGAGAGCATCTCCGGCATTTGACTAGCTGGGTAATGTTTTCCTTTCCTTGACCAGGGGTAAAACTGCACTTGGTTATATTTCAGTACGCAGATTTTTTCATCAAACCTTGTATTTATATAATCTGTCTGCTGACAGATATACCCAAATCAAACATCTAAATAGGATTAATGCAGGCAGCCTATTACTGGCTCTTGAGGAGGACCAGGAATTATGGTTATCAACCATAACAGTGAAGTTGGGGTGTCTGACCCCTACAACTTATCGTTGAAAAATACTATACAAAGAGCTTCTGAATCAGTGAAAAGTAATTTCATATTCACTGAATAACAGAGAAAAGTGCAAACTAAAATAGTCAGATCTGAGTATCAGAATGTATTTTGAGTTCTTTCTTGGTGAGAGGAGGACGAACATAATCATATGCAAAATAAGTGCCGAGCCATATTTAACCCTCTCAGCACTCCAGCAAGACCAAACATAACTGTTTGAAGCTTTCCAAATAGAAAAAATTGGCCTACCACAGAAAACAATACACTCTGTTCAGTTTTGGGTCCACCTCCCCTATTGCAAGAGTAATATTCAGTGATGTCTCCTGCCCTTGGATGGGATTTAGCTGCAAAGCCCTGTGAAACCTGCGCAAAAGCTGCCTAGATGGCTCCTGGTTTCCAAAGAGGCAGGTGGGGTGATGTGTCCAGGACTCTCCAGATCAGGCTTATGGCTGGATGTGATGGTCCTGTACAATTTTGTTCCGGGGAATGTAATGCACAAGGGCATGGTAACGGATGTACATTTTTCCACTCCAGGTGGCTAATTCAAATTAATCCTATGGAGACAGTGCCTGAAAGTACAGTTCTTACCTCCTGGTGGTTACCAGCAGCCTCTTTGAACAATGTTGATGAGTCCCAGTGGTGTTCTGGATGGGCAATGTCTCCATCTTTTAAAATCATCCTTACAGACAGGTGATTAGTTCCCTTATTGGCACTTTCACCTACGGAAATGAGAACTGAATGGGCTGGATGATCATTTTGCACAGTAATTTATGCATGTAGTCCAATATAGCTCATATTGAGGATCTATTCCTCTCTTATAATTGGGGCAAATTCCATCTCTAGAAGCTCTTCTTCCAAGAGAGGATGAATTATCTAAGCCGTCACCTGTCTAACACCATTCAGCTGCTATTTATTTCTGACATGTTCATGTCAGTAGAAGGCTTTCCAACCTCGCAGAGATATTGGGAGATTTCATTTATACAATACTGTGAGATTGTCTGATCAAAGGCACACAAGTGGAAATCATTACTGTTATTTTCAGACATGTCTTTAATCATAGACTCTCCCTATTCATCGCAATCATTGCAATTGTAAATCAGAAGTGAGTTCCCTAACCACCTGGCCACTTGGTGCTCTTCTAATCTCTGCCTGTTGCCTGTATAGTGAGATTTCTCCTGCATCCCCCCACCGCCTCTCTGTGACGCAAACATGTTCACTAAAATTTGCTATGATAGCTTCACTTTATGTGGATTTGTTCCTGCAAACAGAGATGATATTGAACTTTCTGAATCTCTCCCACTAGGAAATGAGGATAATACTTGGAGCTGTCAATGCAGGGACCGTTCATGGTGCCTGACAACCTTGCTGAAATGACCGAATTATATTCCTATCAGCAAAAAGTATGAAATGAGTTACAGTTATTTAAACAAGGGAATAGAGGAATTTGCACTTCTAACTACAGAAAGGAATAAGCTTGTTAATGCCCTGTCTTCTTGACAACGTACATCTTTTTTGTCTGATCATGCACTGGGTCCCAGTGCTGTAGTAGCTTCAGGCCAGAAGAACTGAGGTGTCTGCTTTCTGTTGTTTCTGTGGGATTTGGGCACCTGATAGAGCTGGTCTATAGTCTCTCCCAAAACCAATGCACATGCACTTCTGTTTTCTCCCATCTCTCTTTCATCTGTAAAGGCTTTGGGAAGTGTGGTGCGTGAGGGTGGAGCACCTGCAGAAAGACCTATGTGAAGGAAGCCCACTAGACTAATCTGAGATCTCTGCTGGGGATCCTAGATCCACTAGGGCCAAGGAAGCCCATCTACTGCCCTCCTGGGTTTTGTTTCAGAGCCTGGACTTTTTATTCCCAAAAGGTTACAAGCACACAGGATGGATGGCTTTGTCCAGTAGTTCAGGTCAATCCAGCTTGAAAATGGCTATAGAAGTCTGGTTTGGTTTTGAGCGTAGTGATTCAGGATGCTGGAAACCATGAGACTGCCAAGAAAACGTTGATGTTGCCGATTGCCTCAAGTGACTGCAAATCTCATAACATGCCAACCAAGGAAGTGCCTTCGTTCCAGCAGCTGCAGGTATTGACTCTGTTTCCACGTGTTTGTCCTGTTTTTCTTAAGTCCCCTGTGCAGTAGCTCTTGCTGCTCTTATAAAGGCTGACGTGTTTCCCAGTTCCCATGCCAGGGGATCAATGGCTCAGGAGGACAGGAATGGGAGGTGGAACCTTCCCATCTGAAATCGTAAATTCTAGTCTGGGCCCAGGTCATCTGAAAGTTGTCATCACCTAGAATTTCAATCTACTTGTATTTGCCCTGTGTGATTAAATATTCATGCCAGGATATTCTGCCATGCACGATGAGAATATTCAATGTAACCTCACTGGAAAGACTATGTTGCAGATGTAGTCAATGTCCTACTGCTTTCTGAAATAAATTCTGCATTTGTGAGTTGTCCAGCTGCCCTCTGAGGGACTTCAGACTAGTCCCAGATGTCTATATGATCATGCCATTCCCAGAGACTGATTTTTTACACACACACACACAAAACCCTCCTTATCTTGCCTGATAAGGCCAAGGGCATAACGTGGCAAATAGCCTTCTCGCTCCCAGAGGTGGGTGATCCATCTGAGAACCAAGAGACTGCTGGAGAGCAAACCTTTTGCTAAAGATCATAGCAGAGCAGCTTCTAGTGCAAGTAGCTGATGGCTAATTTGCTTGGGGCTGGCAGCCTGGTGCTTTCAACAGCCTGAACTTCACTTAAAAAAATTATCGTGATTAAGTAAACACAGCTATAATGGAAATCTTTACTCTGCATATTACAAACCAAAATGGCCATGAAGGGAGCAATTATGAAATCTCAGGACTGTGGTGAGGGGAGGAATCATTTGAGCTGTGCTGTTGTTTGTTTTTGTTCATAATTTATTTCCCCTGGGAAGCTTGGCTCTGAAGCAGTCTCTGCTGCATTGAGAGATTCTTTACATTTCTGTTAACCCAGTTTTCCATCCAGTCCTGAGCAAGGTGGGAGGAAATATAAGGGGTTTACATAAAGTCACAAGACATGATGGACTACCCTGGGGAAGGATTCCTAGATCCAGTTTCCGATTCCCATTATAAGCCCACAACACAAGTTGCACATCGATTGCTCTCTCTCTCTCTGTTAGTCTTCAGTGACATGACTGATTTTACAGAGTTGAGAGAGTGGTGAAGATAATGCAGGAGTGGCAATGTTGAAGCTGTACTAATGGGAACTGCAATAATGCTTCAGAGACAGTGGTCATCTTCCCTTTCTGGAGATATATGATTGGTCCTAGTGGGTCTTTGGGACTTGTCTGATTCAGGAAAATTATAGTGTAAAGCAGCACCAGGCTTTCAGCTTCATCTGATTTTTGCTGATGTTTGCTCAAGACCAGAGGGAAATTAGCTGGTGGACTAGTTGGCTGTTAGTAGAAAATTGACTGAGAAATGGAGAACACAGCAGAGAAACAGTTGGTGAACGATGGGATGAGTGGTAATTCCTAGGTAGCAAAAAGATTGATGCAATCCAAAAACCCAATATACTTCCCAAATGTATATAACAATGTACGTTCAGGAGCTGCTTCAAGGGCAGAAACGAACTTGGAGACCTTTTCCTTGACTGAACAGGCTTAACCAAAGAAAGAGGGTCTAGCATTTCCTTTTGAGCCCTGCGAAAGCTGCAGATCTATCAGCACAGGCGCTCAGTGCTAGAGCCAAGCGATGTACAGACATGATGATAGCTAAGCAAAGCAACTGGCTACCAAATTATGATTGTTCAAGACCTCCATATGAGCACAAATATTTCTGTTAATGGCTTAGCGTGTTTCAGGAATGGAGAGCAACCCACATAGACTTGAAAGAAGGGAAGAGAAATGTTTGGCAGTTCCTATCACATGGCTGTGTATTAGCTAAGGAAGAAAACTGCCCTGGTAACCATCCAGCCTTTCCCCTGACGCCATGGCGAGCACGTCCCAGAGCGATGCTGGGTGGAAGAGAGGACAAACTTTCTCCTTCCCAGGCGAAACACACTCAATTCAGGTACAAGGCCTCGGAGCTGAGCTAGATGGCTGCCAAGGCAGTCTGAAACAGCAGCAAAGTGGGTGGTGTCTAGGGAAGAAGGGACCGAGTTTGGAGGAAGAGGGACAGAGGGCTGAAAGGACGAACTGAATTTGGAGGGACAGGAATAATTACGGCAGGGTTTTGACAGCAGGCTACAGCTATTGCCTCAGCAAGCCAGCCGAAGCAAGGGAATCTCAGTGCACACACACACAAAAGGAATCATTACTATTACTCCTATTCCAGGGTGATAATCAAACACATACCTGCAGGCTGGTCTGAAACCACCTCCCCTGTTCATCCTCACTTCTTCCAGAAGCCAATTAAGTCCTTCCCAAGGAGATGCTACATGAAACGGAGGCTTTTCTGAGATTGGTAATGGTTGTCACCCCAGCAATAATCATAATGAATCACACTCGGGCTCCCGTTGAGCTCATATTTTCAAAGAGATGTTGGTTCTCGATCCATTCATTAATATTAATTAGCACGGAGTCACGTTTCATTTCCCACGTATGTGTCCAACCTGCAGCATCCTTGTGTGTCCTGTGCTAATGAACCAGATGCCATTTATGGCTGGCACAAAATAATTAGCTAATAGTTGAGGAATACGTATCTCAAGTTAGTTAAATATTTATGCCAGACTTTTTCCATTTTGGCTCCCAGCCCTCATCTGGGGGTTGCAGTGCAATTTAGGGAGGATATGAGAAAGTTTTCACAGTTATATGCAGCAAGCTTTAATTATACATTTTCCATATGGATGCAAATGTTTGATGTTATACAGATGTTGGCAGCGAATTGACCACCAGGTACCAGAGTAGAAATAGCAAACTTCAGCAAGCAGATCAAAATCAAATTCCCTTGTTGTGACTGGATGCTGCATAATGCAACAGTCACTCTTCCGCTTCTCATCCAGCCTCTTTTGCTCAGTCAGAGACCTCTGCTGCAAAATACTTCCAGGCATATGAATTAAAAAAATGGCCAAGGCTGGAGAGAGGGCACATGTGGCTTGGAAGTAACTGGAAGCCACATCCTGTGTCTTCCCTAGAGTTACTTTCTGGTAGTGGCAGAGGTGTCTGCCTTTCTGAGTCTTCAGATTTTGTTTATAACATCTCCAGATCCCCAGGGGTCCCCAGATCTTTTGCTTTGTCTCCTGGGAGCCCTCTCGCACAGCCCTGTGCTGTAACATGTGAGAGCCAGGACCATGAGGCAGGGCCATGTTATGAAAAGCAGCATAGCCATGCGCAGGGATGAGACGATAACTCCGAACTGTTGCGTGGTGTGTTTCTGCCAAGCTGCTCTGGTGCGGTAGATGTTTGGTACTGTGCTGCATGAAGCTGCTGGGCAGAGAAGCATGCTGCACTGAAAATTAGCTCCAGCAGAGACCTTCACCACCCTGCTGGCTGCTGAAGGAGGCGGGGACCACAGAGACGTTATCAGGAAGAGCAAGGACATCCAGTGCTCCTCTGAGTTGTATGGGAGCTGGGACTCCCGATGTTGCGCGAAATCGAGGATCATATTCCCCCTTCTGACTCCCGGTGTCCTGCAGAGATGTGTTTGTGTGTGTAATTCCCGGTGCGCCTCCCACCGAAGGAGCAGCAAATGAAGCTGGCAGGCAGGGACGGCGCAGGGCTGTTAGCCGGATTTCTCCTTGAGGATATGCACAGAACATCTACTCTATTTACTACTTTATACATGAATGACATCAATATATGAGGTCCCACTGAAGGCTTAACTAACCTACCTCTCCCATGTCTTGACCTTCCACTCTTACCAGTGTAGAGAGGGTTTGCTTTTGCCTGCTCAGAAGCTCAGAACCCCCCAATTATCTGTAATGTCTTGAGCACATAATTATGTTGAGCTAATCACTGTGATACCTAGGCACTTTCACCTTAGTGCGCTCTCAGTCAGGCGCAGTCCCTGAACCAGCTTCGGTGGGGATACAGTTCTGCTGAAGCTTTCATTTTCTGGAGCAGGTTTGGGCAGGGAAACGGTGGGGGGAAGGGGTAGTGTTGGCTAATGCCTATCTATCTGTTAGAAATAATACCAGGAGAAAAAGCGCTTGTGATCAGCTCTCACACGAGTATCACACCCTCTGATCAGGTAAGGTGAGATGGCTGCCTTGTGAGCTGCATCTGGGTCATGCGAAGGAGCAGCGACCCACACCTTTTCTATTTCACCTGCAACCCTCCTGCCCCTGCCTTTGAGCTTGCCTGGTTTCACAAGTAAGCAGAAATGGGCTTACTCACTAGGTAGATGAAAAGACTTCTAAGAAATATGTGGGTGCTATGGTAGATAGTGTTGCACTTCACTAAACAGAGCCCTTCCCTTTGAGTCAGCCTGTGCTTTGGCGATCTAGCCTTTACAGGCAGTTTTTTTTCTTTGGGCTAAATTATGAAAACCGTGAAGGATTTCTCAAGGTTCCAGTTAAATTGCAGTTTTTGCCGTTCCAATCTGCTGTTCCATCTCTGCAGGCAAAAACAACTGCATTTTCCCTGCCACTCCTTCTGTGCTGTGAAATAGCTGTCATGCTCTACCCCAGAGTTAGCTGCATTGTTGCGGGGGAAGAAATGTTTTTTCTGTCCATGCACGAAAGTGAACAGATAAATCTCTTGAGATGAAGAGGCAGTTATTTTGTCCTAAAGAGTGGGAAGTGGATGGAGGAAACAGAGGGGAGTCTACAGTGAGCTACAGCTTAAGAATCAGTGCAAGATATTTATTCCTTGCAGAGGCAAAAGAGAGCAGTCCCACAATTTTTCTTCTCCTAGGTCAGGAACACAGGAGTGACACCACAGTAACTCACTTCTTCCCTCTTGAGAGATGGCTGTAAAGGCAGCGGTTTTAACTTATTGTATTTAATAAGGAGGTGAGAGACAATAAAGCAACATAATGAAACTTCTGCCCACAGCATAGCAGAAAGGGGAAAGAGGTTAGACAAAAGTCCAAATGCCAAGTCTGAAAAGTGGAAACCGGGAGTGTACTGGTTACAAAGCACTTCCCCCACAGAGCTGGCCCTGAACACGATGGATGCACCCTCTCTTTGGTTATCTACAGCTAACATCTCTCCCATCAAAGTTTTCTGCCATGGCAGAAGAGCTCTGCTCTTTGCATTGCAATGCAGAACTGCTGGGACTAGGAAGGAGGAAACCAAAGTAGTCTTGGCTCAGGCGTGAGATAGCCCTGCAGGGCTTAGTTCTTCAGGACCTGGTTTGTATACTTTAATATGTCCATCAGTAATTTGCAGGGCCTTGCTCAAAAGGACGCTTGTGCTTGGGCCTCGAGAGCTATTCTCCGGACAAGGAGGTAGTTAAAGAGTAGGGAGTGGAAAAACCTGGGAATGCTGATAAGGCAGCTACTTGCTTTTCCATTGCTCTATAAACTTTCGTAAAGGTGCAATAAAGGTGTTAGCCACACTGCCCATGGCATAAGGGGCCAGCTTCTCGCTTGCACTGAGGCTGACTGGAGGCCTGTGCATGTTTCTGCTATCTGTGCTCTGCGCTCGAGGGCAGAATAGCTGATCTGCAGCCCCAGGATGCTAATGAAGAGCTAGCAGGAGGGTTTCAGTGGGGTGTGTGCTTTCCCTTCTCTTCTGGAGAGTGTCTCCTCTGTTCTTTGTTAAGTTGGAAAGAAGAAAGCATGGAGGGCCAAAAAAAGGAGGTGAGCAAGTAGCTCTGTAGAAAAAGTTCCTAAGTAAAGGAAAAATCCTCTCTCGCAGTCTGGTGAGAATAACACACGGTGCTCTAGTTACTGGGGGCACGGGTGAAGGGAGCTAGTGAGGATGCCAGAAAAAGAGTGCAGCAGGCGTCATTGCATGGTGGTGATCTACTTTTAAGTGATACCAGAAAAACCTATTAAATATATAACCTCAGCGCCCAGAAAAATGTGTTAAGAGGTTTATTCGTGTAGGAAAAGCTTCATCTTATAAATATAGATAAGGGCTTCTTTTTTTCTTCTTCTTCTTTTGGATTTCCTATACAGAAAACGTATTTGGACTGTAATTTCCCTTCTGGGAAGCTCTACCTAGTTATGCTGCTTTCTGTCTGGCAGGACTGCGAGGTCCATGCCACAAATGGGATAGCTCAGTGTGATGAGTCCTTCCTAACACGTATCCCACTACATGCTGTTCCAAGCCCCATCCTGCAAAACTTTATGCATGTGCTGCCCTGCAAGAGGGCTGGTGGTTTCACTGAGCAGATGTAGGACCGCTGTGTGCTGAAGGTGAAGGATAGCTGCTGTGCTTTTCAGGATGTACCTGCTGCGGGGCTGCTGCTGACTGACCTGCGAGGGAGGGAAAGATACACAAAATATGGAGCCACGGATCCCACTCAATTTTTCCTTCTCTCCCTCAACATAGGCGCTTTCATTTCAGGCCCTGCAGAGCACCTCAGGTGGAAATGCTGTCGTGGAGATTAAGTAAACCTGCTATACTTCATGTTGCCACCTTCCTTCCTCAACAACTCTCATGCTTCTTTGAGAGGGTAGAACAGGACTTGTCTCGGCTCCCCAGCTTCATTTACCAATGAAAGTCCAACCACTACCTTTATGCTGAACACAAGTCAACCTGTGTCTCATCTTTACATCCATCTTCTTTAGTCCAAGAAGTTTCTTTATGGGTGGCTGTCAAAAGCTCAAGCTGAGCAATGCTGCCCACAGTCCTCCCCACTGATGCCTTTCACGGTCTCCGCACAACACACCACATGGCCTGCACTCAGGGCCACCATGCACCTGGTCCTTCCACCCTAGCTGCCTTGTTGTCTTCCCACCCACACAACCTTGTCTTGGATCACATTGTTGATGTGCAGTCTTCCCTAGTCACTGAAACGCTTATCCAGACTCTTGACATCTCGTAACGGCCAGCGCCTTTTCCTCCAGCCTTGACAGGGGAGCTCTGAAGACACCCCTCAGAGTGATGCTGGGCTGGGTCATCCCTCTTGTGCTTGGCTTTTTGGGTCTCCCTCATTTGCCTTGACTGTCGGCGCCTTCACAGCTCTTCAGCTGTTCCTGGGCTGCCCTTTTCCAAACGACCTGGGAGGCGTGGAGACCTGTGCTGGCCTTCCCTTCACAGTTCTTCACACAAACATTGTTGGGTTGTAACTGTATGACCATTCTTGCCAGGGAGGAGACCTCTGTGAACATCCACAATACTCTGTTGTCATCCCTTTTCATATCTCCTCTAAGTTCCTGTCGTGTGTGTCTGCAAACAAGTAAACTAAATAACTGCAAATGTAGACACTCTTGTGGCTTAATCATGATGACTAACATTGCCTCATGGCTTCTTATTGCTCCTCTATCCACATCCATCTGCTGTTGCTTTGCTTACCAATCGATAACTGTGAATCAGGGCATTTCCTCTTCCCTTCTCTGCCCCACCTGAACGGGGACCCTGGCCGTGCCTGTTGCTCCTAGGGACTATGGCAGCTTCCAGAATCACCCCATTCCTCAGAGACAGGGCGACTCATGTCCTGCTGAGTGTTAAGGACCATCCCATCTGTGTGAATTGTGAAATAACATGATGATGCCATGCTTGTGTTATAACGCTGTTGTATTTGACTGCTGAGGTGGAAATGGAGCTAGCTTATAACCAGGTTGCAAAACTCCTGCCTTGTTCCTTCTCGGGTACTGTTACTGATCTGTGACACGCTTGCAAAAATCCCATCTTGCTGTATTGCTAACAGAGTGCTCTGGGTATTTTTTCTCATTGTTTTTTGTCTCGGGAGCATGATGATATCAAATCTGGCCTTCCTTGACTTTGTCGAGACCTCTCAGGTGAGGTCTGCCTCTGCATCCATGCAGCCGTCCAAGTGCTAGTACAGGTACCGGCAGCTCTTCCTCTTCTGGCAGGGGTGCTTGCTAGAAAATTCATGAAACACTGCAGTGAGCATTACTTTTTCCTACTGGGGTGGAAACCAAGGCAAAGAGGGGTGCAGTAGCTAGCTGATTATCCTACCCCTGGGGTGGGGGCCGCCGCTGGCGAGCAGGCAGCAGATGACACTCCTTCCCCAGCTCTGGCTGCCCTGTCACAGCATTAGCTCCGGCCTGAAACGCCTGTCTTCAGAAGAATTCAAACAGCACTTGAAAGAAAACAAAGCAGAGCAAACGGCTCTTCTCAAACAGCAGCTGGTGAACTCCACTGGCTGGAGCCATAAGCCTTTTTAGGGCAAGTGATGGTTCCCCCTCTCCCCTGGGGAAGAAGGCTCTGCTACAGCTTATCTGTCAAGGAGGTTAGCAAGGGAGTCTGGCATATGTTTTACTGGAGCAACATTTCAGATTTTCAGTTTGTAGCCCTGTTATAAATCACATTTCCACATGGGCAGGATGATCTGGATGGCTTCAGCGCTGCAGAAGAAAACCTGCCCGTGCTGGCTGGCCAGGGTGATTTGGCTGACAGCAAGTCAAAGCCGGCTTCCCTTGGGGCCACAACTGGCTCCTGCCTCGGGGGAACCACGACCTCAGTTCTCTCCTGCTCTGTCCCTTGAGCTGTCTTTTCCATCAGGGTAAAGTGAGAGTAAGATAATATTCCTAGGGTTTGGTAACCATCTGTATCGGGGCCAGCTTTAGTCACAGCAGTAGCTTTCAGGCAGCAAATTGCTGAGGACAGCAAATCAGCCTGGCAATAAGCATCCCGCAAACCTGTTGCCTCTTCTCCCAGCTTTGCCCTGCACCTGCCTCATCTCCAGCGATGCAGGCGCTGCCGGGGCAGGAGGCAGAGTGTGGCGAGGGCAGCAGACGGCTGCCTGGGCTCCCTCCTCCCCACGGCCAGGGCCTCTATGGAGAAGCAACAGGGTGCGGGGAGGGATGACACCAAACAAGCTTTCAGACATGGGAAGTTATTTTTTCCTCATTCTTGAGCAGCAAATACCATGTCACCTGTGTGGCAGAGGAGCTCTTCTCAGCACACAAGCGAGTGGCATTGGGAAGCAAAGAATCGGCACAGAACCGTGCCAGCTGTTGACATTTCACAGGCACGTTGCCGGCAGGCTCAGCCGAGAGGGCTGAGAAAGCCCTGGAGCAGGATGGCCCCTTCGCCTCCCCCAGGCATGATGCCTCTGGGGGTGCAAGGTCTTGTCAGGTGGGCAAGAGTCACCCCAACCAAAGTCACCCCTGCTCCATGGCTTTGTCCCCCACACAGTTTCTCATTTGCAAAGAATTTAAGGGGGTGACAGTAAAGAGGAGGGGAAGAGAGGTATTCCTGGTTCTCTGGAAAAGTTCTCCATTTTGTTCTGGGGGTGTAGGTTTGCTTTTTCATCTGCAGGCCTGCCTGCTCTATTGCTGTAAGGGTGGCACAGGGATGCTTGGGCAAGCTCCTACCTATAGCTCACTGCAAGGAGAAGGGGCAGTGCTTGCTCTGCCAGTGCACTAATTTAAAATACCTGGCTGCAGCGCTAATGCACAAAACCTGTTGCCTCCCTCGGGAGACTCTGGGAGCTGAAAAGTTGGAGGTGATGAGTCATATGCAGTGTAGTAGAGAAGCCATTCATTGCCTGCTCGTGTTGCAGGCAGGTAGCTGGCTGCCTGTGCTGGCTGGTTTCAGTTCGGGTTGGAGGCGAGATAGCAAAGCCTGCTGCGTTTGGGAATGGAGACCCCGTGGAGGTGTGCTCCTTAGAGTGTGAGATGAAATGCAAGGGAGAAAGAGAAACAAGCTGGTGGAGGGAATGAATTGGGGAGCAAGTCTCATAATTTAACATTCAGGATCTTCGGCAGAAGGTGAGACTCCTGGGCTTTCATTCCTGCTGTCATGAATATTTTAGGGTTTGTATAATGATTCTTAAATGTAAAATGCAAAACAATTCTGGGAGTAAGGGCATGGTGTCCTGGACTTCTCTCTCCTAGATGAGTCCCAAATCATTTGGTTATTACATAAAGGTGACCAACGCCCACAGCAAAATGCAAGCAGAATTGCTGCTATCTTCCAATATCAGCTGCTATCTTGCTGTCAGGCCAATATTGACAGAGGTATGAATTGGCTTCAATCACAGAAATTAAGGTGTGGACTCTGAAACCTAATGATTACATATTTCTGCCAGAGTAACAATCAAAGTGCTTATCATAGCTAACTGAATGAAAGAAGTGTTTTAAGATAAATGACAGCAGCTGAAAGACTGCTTTTTTTTTTTTTTTTTTGTACAGTTGCCCAGGACTGTTTAGAAAGAATTCAGACACACCCAAAGAGTCTTACATTGTTAGATCAGGCCGGGAAATAGATTTTTCTTTCCTCAGAATGATTCTGTGGAAAAATGTGAAGTGCAACCAGGAGCTGAAAGTCTTGTGGGATGGGAGGCTAAAAGTGTGTTTGGCAAAAGTGAATTTTTTTTTTTCTTTTTATTACTGAAACACCCATTTTTTTGCTGGTTGCCATTGAAACAGTTGACAATGGAAATGTTCATTTGCCCATTTTTCTATGTCACTTTTCTTCCCGGGGGGGAAGAAAACAAAGATAAACTACTGCTCCATCAGTAATCATGAGGCTTGGGGTCAGCCTTTTACTCACTTGCCTTATCGGGTACACGCTCAAAGTGTGGGGAGGTCTGAATTAACAAGAAAAACATGACAAAACTGGGACTCGAGCTTGATTTTGGTAGGTAGGATTAGGAAGCAGAAAACAATGTGTTCATTCCTGCGTGTACTTCAGAGCCTATAGAAGCTTGGAAGGTCCCAGCAGCAGCTGCAGGTCTGGCTGGCCGCAGCGCAGAGCCTACAGCAGCTTGCCGAGGAGTACCTGGGGTTGTGACTGTGTCATCTGTGCTTAATGAGCCCAGGGCTCTTGGCACCGAAGGGCACTCTGCCCCTGTAATTTGTGCGTGCCCATGTCAGGACCGAGACATTTTACCACTGCAGTATAGAAGAATAGTCTTATGGACTGCTTTCTGCTTGCCCTTAGCAGATGAACGATGCAACAGCTGAACTCAACAAAACACAGCGTTTGAGAATTAAATCGGGAACAAACGAAGCTTTGCGTGATTCTAGCTCTTTGCTCTCGCAGATCCTGAAGTGCGGACCAAGTTGCACTGCCACTCCACCTGTCTGGAGGGGACGTGCGGGAGGACTTCTGCAGCTCTCTAGCAGGGGTTTGAAGCCACAGCTGACCATCAGCCCAGCCCTGCGGCACCAGCTCTCTCCCCTGCACCGGCTCTGCCCGGCCCGAGAGCGAGCTGGCAGGGGTGTCAGAGAAGGTGGGAGCACTGTGGTTACCTAGTCAGGCAGCCGCCTCCCCTCTGGCCGCCTTCATCTTCAGGAAACATCTTTTGCTCTGCACATACTCCCAAGCTTGAAGCTGCTGCATGTTTCTCAGTGAGATGTTTCCCAAGCTGGTAGTATAATGTTTTTTCTTGGAGATAGATCATAACCTCAGGCGGAGCGCAACGTCAGACATGGGGACGTTTATGAAAAAATTGGCATACTCTTCTGTCAAGCAACAGTTAAAAGAAAATCTGCAAAGGGATTAGCTGCCATACACTCTGGGGCTTGCTGACAGATGTCCTGAAAATCTGGAAATGTGTCGATCTATCTTTAAACAGGTTTTTGGTTTGTTTTTTTTTTGTTCTCCCTCCTTCTCCCTCTCCTCATCCCTCTGCCCAGGGCACACAAATGGGAATTCCTTCACATCCACGGGGCTGCATGGGAACTGCCTTGGTGCCATCCGCGGACCAGCATACTGGTCCTGGGGTGCAATCTAGGCTGAGCTAGACCCAAAACCTCAGTCTAGTTACAGATGCCAGCTTCCCTGCAAAGGCAGCACTGCTGCTTTGTGCCAGGGCAGTTAGGATTTTCTCTCTGTTCCAACTGCAGCCTCTCAGCTCGTTTTAAAGGAGCTTAAATGTTGGCCATTAAATATAAATATCTTCTTTTTCCTCTGGGTGAAACTGATGTTCAAATCTTCTCAGTGTAAATAAGGTCTGGAGAAAATGGTTTAGGCAATGTTTCAGGCAAACTAAATGGCTCTGGCCATTCCTCCCCACTCGAGCACCGAGCTCTAGGTGGGTCTCCTCTCCTTTTCACGATGTGGCAGAGGAGCTGTGACCTGATTGTGACCTTCCCCCAAGCACATCTTCAGGCTTGGAAGGGCCAGAAGACCCTGAGTTCTGTGGCTTGTGTTGCGTGATCTTGGGCAAATCATGTAGGACAATTTTTTTTTTTTTTTAAAGTGCTTTCTGTTTCTGGATGGTTTGATTTCTGATTGCTCAATTTGAAACACTCAGGTGGCCTCTGAGAGGAGGGAGATGTGGATACACCCCCCCCCTCTGAGCGATACCGCCTTTTAAAGTCTTTTCCCGCTCCGGTTAGAGTCGCTGCCCTCAGGGAGGGAGTCATTCCTGCAACTGCAGTCAAATCTCCCCCTCCTCTTTTTCCCCCGTATCTATTTTCCTCCCGTACTTGAAGGAAATCACTCCTCCTGACTTGCAGAGGAGTCAGGAGTCTCCTGCATTGCTGAAAACAAGACAGGGGCCTGCCTTGCTTGGTTGAGCCCAGTCCCCTTTTTGCTGTACTCTGTTACCATTAGCCACGCTGGTTACCGCCTGCTCCAAAACCTGCAAATCTGTCTAGGGCCTTGTTCCCTGCCCTGCCTGCTGACCAGAGGCGTGGGGTAAATGCCCACTGGGTCCAGCACCTGGGGGCGTGCAGTGTTTTGTCCTGAAGAAGGACCGGTATTCTTATTTTATAATGTAAATATGTTGCATTTCTGCCAAACTCCTTTTCTCTGAGGGCCAGACAATAGTCTAACTTTATTCACTCTTCATCTGTGGGTCACGGGAAGCCTGTGCACATCGGGCGAGCGGCGTGTTCGGAGTCTGGATGTTGACGTCGCTTTGCTTCCCCAGGGCAAAGGATGCAGCTCCCAGTCACAGCTGTTGTATTACAGCAGCCTCTGGCAGCCCAGAGCTTTGGGAGACATCTGCCCTGATGGCCCTCAGCCACACAGCAGCCGCCCAGTCTCGCTTCTCGCCCGGGGTTGCAGGCACCCGTCGGTTGTGTTTCTCTTGCTAAAAGAAAAGTCAGGGCCGATGGGAAGCACCTGTGACTTGGTAGGAGCACAGAGCAGCTCAGCGAACGGCAGCACACAGGATCGTTTCCCCTTCGCCCCGAGAACGTGCTGCCGGTGTCCAGCCTCTAAGCCTGCCTGCCGAGGCGAGCAGCGGGGAAGCAAGCCCGAGCAGACTGCTGGCAGTGACCGAGCAACAAGAAAGACGGCGGTGTGGGTTGCGACCTAATGTGTATATCATCAGCATCGCTTGAGTCATGCTCGTCTGCCTCCAGCTATTACAGCAATCCCGCTGCCAAGGAGCAACCGCATGGCCCGACCAAAATGATCTGGCTGCTGCTGAGGCCGGCGCTCCTGAATGACTCAGTTGTGCTGGGAGTACAAGGCAGCCCAGATCTGTCTTCCTGGAAAGCTGCTTCTCAGTAACCTTGTGCTTGAAACAGTTTTGTCTTTGAGGAGACTGTGGCGTCCGTTCCCATTCAGCTGCGTGAATAAACCACGTGGACGGACGGACGGACGTCCACAGGGAGTCAGAGCCCACTGCGGGAGCTCAAAACGCCGGAGCCAAGCCCGAGGGAGGGCTGGCTGCCGCCCTAGGTTTGAGAAAGCTGCCCTGCCCGAGCCCCAGTTTCCCCACCGATGCAGGAAGGAGGCCGATGCTTTCCTTGAAAGACGAGAGACTGTTTGTGAAGTCCCCCGAAGAAGGGCGCTCTCGTGAGCGCCGAGCTATTCTTATTATTGGGGTCAGGGAGGAGAACACGCGCAAAGGTGACGAAGCTTTTGAAACACAGGTTCCCATTAATAGTCTTTAGCACACACAGTTCTTATTATAATCTAATTTGACTGGAATTGGATTAATCTTATAATGCTATAATGTCATTTCCATGGTCTTTTTATATTTTTATTGTTACTATGCATTAATGCAATACCCTGCAAGAGCTCTCGGAAGAGGATGGGAATGTTTAGTGAATCTCTGATAACATTTTTGCAGGGCATTTTTATGCTCCTGCGAGGCTCGTACGCTGTGCAGTCACACAGTGCCTGGAAATAGCAAGAATGCACCCAAATTCATCTTGAATTATCTTGTGACAGGCTCCACTAGCGAAAGCAATGCCTTCAGAGCCAAGAAACCAGGGATCTGCTCCCGGCTTGTCCCTGACCTGCGCCGGGAGCTCACCTGCATCATGCCAGTGGTTTCCTCCCCGGCTCTTCAGCTGGAGATGGAAATAATTTGTCCACATAGGAATGTAGTGGGTCCGTGGTCTATATCCCTTGCAATCTAGAAAAGCTCTCTTCTATCACCAAGCTTTAATGCTTCCTTTTTATTAAGTTTATCCTGAAAAAAATGCTTTTTTCTGCCTGTGCCCTGTATTTCTTAATTTGCCTTTTTTTTTCTTTTGCTATTATTTATTTCTCTAGTTATACATCTTTTGAAGCATCAGAGTAAACAATCTTTATCCTGCATCCGTTTAAAGATGGTGGAAGTTTACTTCAGAGTAGCCCCACAGTGCTTGCTCTGAATACTCACGGGCTTCTCTGTGAGGACTTATAACAGGAGACTGCGCGTGAAAAATATTGAGCAAGCTGAGTGATATTACACTCGATGATGTTTCAGCCCTCAAATCACCTAAGAGAAAAGGCAAATAGACTGGTATTTTCTATCAACCCTTATCATCACCTCTGTTCCTTTTCCAAGTCTCACTTGAAGGCAGTCTTGATGTAATTAAAGCTTAAGGGCCAAAGCACGAGTTTCATTTTCAATGCAAATACAACGCTAACCCTTTCTCTCCCGCATGTCTCCGGTTATTCTGTTCCTTGGCTCCTCCGTGCAGACAGCATGACAAAGCTGCAAATTAAACCTCCCACTCTGAAAATGGCACGGCTTAACATTATTAGCCTGCAGAAACAGAATTTGCTGGGTCACCAGGAGCTGGCTACCAATGCATCTGCCACGACAGCCATGCTGGGAAGCGAGTCCATATGGTAACACAGACAGCTTCTGACTTCTGCTGGGTACAGCTTCTAAGGACTTGGTGTCTTTTATTGGACGGCTTGGGATTGTGCTGGTTTCTGCCTTTCCCTGGCCCAGAAGGGTTGGGTTCTTGCATTTGCATCACCAAGACTTCATTGGGGACTCTGTGTGTAGGCAGAAGGGTCTCCTGCAAGGGGTCCTTGCAGGGTCGGAGCACTAGGAGGGTGCCTCACTCTGCTATTGCTTTCACTCCTGGCCTCTTTGCTTCTTTTCGTGAGCAAACAAGCAACTAGGGGTTTTGTTTGCAAGGACATTTGAACATCTGCGCCCTCGAGAAGGGCTTTCTCATTCATCTTTTATTTACAAGCAGCATAAAACCCAGTCCCTGGTGTTGCCATATTTGTGCATTTCACTGTTTCCTGGATGTACTTTTGATGCATTTCTGGCCTTAACACATTGTAGTGCCGATTGCCTGGGCAGCATCCCAAATGCAGCAGTGCCCGCGCACGGGGAGGGCGCACATCTGGCAACCTGGCATTAACACCAGCCCTGGATTCGGCGCTCGGTAACCGCGCATCGCAGCGGGACGGTCACGAGTTGGTCGAAACTTGGAAAGCCCGGCTGTTATTTTTGGTTTGGATGGGAACAAAAGGCAGCATTTATGCCACTTCCCGAGAAGCCGGGTTTGCGTGGAGCGCCCGAGGACGCTCTTTTTCCCTTAAAACAAAGGAGCCCGGTTTATCCCTGCGCTCTTTTACGACCCCGGCCTCGCAGCCCCACGCCACCACCTTCCCACGGCCGGGCCCCGCGCCGCCCTCCCCGGCCCCGGCCCGGCAGCGCCCAGAGGCTGGGGCACCGCGGCCGGGGGCTGCCCGCCGCCCTCGCCCGCCGGCCGGGGGCTGCCCGCCGCCCTCGCCCGCCGCCGGGGGGAGCGGGCGGCGGCGGGGCGGGGCGGGGCGGGCCGGGGGAGGAGTTTGGCGGCGCGGAGGAAGCGCCGGGCACCCCGCGGCGGCGGCGAGCGAGCGGCGGGCCGGGGAAGCCGGGGGTCGCGGCGCCCCGCTGATTTTTATAACTTTCCGGGGTGGGGCCTTTTCGGTGTTGCTTCGTGCCCCGCCGCCCGGCCCCGTATTTTTTTCTTGCCGCGCCGCGGACGAGACGATTTCTCCCTTGGCTCCTGCCTCTCCGCCAGCAGCCGTCGGCGGGGAGCGGCGGCGGGGAGCGGAGCGGCGGGGAGGGGAGGGCGGGAGGGAGGGAGGGGAGGCGCGGCGGCCGCCCCGCTGCGGGGGCGATGCCCCCGCCTGCCTTGGCGCCTCCCCGTGCCGGCCCCGCCGCCTTCCCTTTGTGCCGCCGGGCCCGGCGCGACGCCTGCCCCGGGAGCCGGCGCCCCGCGGCGCCCCGCGGCGGGAGGTAAGGGCGGCCGCCGCCCCGCGCCCCGGCAGCCATGCGGACCCTGCGGCCGCAGCTGGCCTCCCTCCTCCTCCTCGGTGAGTGCCGGCGGGACGGGACGGGACGGGGGTCCCCCGGGCGGGGCGGGGCGGGACCCCCGGCGGGCGCCCTCCCTCGCAGGGCTTTCGGGAGGGGGTCGCCCCTGCCGAAAATACCCGGCGCCTTCCCCAGGAGTTGTCACTGCCCGCGCTGCTCCTGCGGTGGGAGGGAGAAAAATAAATATATATATATAAAACAAATAAATCAGGGTTTCCTCTCCACCTGCAGCACGCCGGTGAGCATCCCGGCCGAGCCCCGCGGGGTCCGGCCGGAGCGGGCTGCCGGGGCGTGGGAGCGGAGGGGACGGGCACCGGCAGCGGCAGCGGCACCTCCTCCGCGCCGGGCTCAACTTGGGCAGGCGAGCGGCCGGCCGGGGGTGAGCCGTGCCGGGGTCGGGGACGGCTCGGAGGGGAGTTAGGGGTCGGTGTTGAGCTTGCACAATGAAGGCAAGGAAAATGCCTGGGGTAAGGCAGGCTGCGGGAGGAGAGTCCTCTTCTTGGCTCTCAAAGAGTACGCTGAAACGTAGAGGGAAGGCAGTCCCTGCTCTCGTAAAATGCAATTCGATTGCTTTGTGCTGCCTCTCCAAACTCTTCCTGTAGTCCCTTGTTCCTTTTCTGCCGGCGTTTTGCACCCTGTGAACCGTTAAACGTGTGGTTTTGTCCCGTCCCACAAGTGCCTGCCCAGGGGCTGACTGTACACAGCTCTGTAAAGTCCTTTGGGACCCCACTGCTGGGTGGGAGATGCTGTAGCAATGCAAGATCCCTTCCTACAAATTTGGGAAAAGCAGAATACAAGACAATTAAAATGCCTCTTACGTTTTTTGCGGCAGCCCGTGTGCCTGGCTCAGTACTGAGGAGTTGATAGGAATGTTTGTGGAAAATACAGTACAGCACCCTCACGCCGTTTGCTGCCTGTGTATGTACAGAGCAACCTCGGAGTTGTTTTGATTTGCCTTTTCATTGGTAAGATTTTCTGCTGGCATTAATGCTATTGAGGGAAGAAGCAGCAATGCTGGTAATTTTACTGTCTTGAGAATTGTCACATACCTGCTCTGCCAATTTGGAAACAACGCCTTGACTTCAATTGCAGTCGTGCGTCCATGTCTCTAATTTGCGTGTGTGTGTGGTTTTTCATGCTCTCTGTCTGTCTTTGGGAAAGAGGAAGAGAGACGACTCTTTGAAATGGTTTTGGAGAGGGTTCAAACTTCCCTTAAACAGTAGCTTTCTTCCTTGGGTTCCCTGAAAAAAAACATCTTAAAGCTAAGTTTATCCAGGGCGACTTTGCTCCACGAGTACAGGCAGTCTGTCGTAGCCTGCAAGATGGGTGTAGAGGAACGGCAGTTGCTTGCTGCCTTGGCTTTACACGCTCAATCTCTCCGGTTGAAGAACAATAACACCATTCTGGATTAAGTCTTCCTAATATGGAGCGAGTGAGCGGCCGGTTGCCTGCTCGCTGCTCCGAAGCACGCCCGGCTGATGCGGCGGCATAGCAGCAGAGGGCATCGTCTTGCCGAAGGCTTACGGCGGTGGTACAGAAGTGGGACCCGCCAGGCCTGTGCTGTACACCCCGCTGTCGGCGCTAACCCAGCGCCTGGCCGGCTGCCACGGCCGCCCCGACTCTCTGCTTGCAGGAACTGGCTTTCTGGGTTTGACCTAAAACTGGCTCCAGCGTGCCTTTACCCTCCCGGGGGGATGAGCTGCAAGGTGTCTTCCATCGCCTGGAGAATCGGTTGCTTTTCAGTGGTCCCCAAATCCCACGGACGCATCTAGTTTGTAAAAACATTGTGCTGGCCTCCCTGCGTTAAACGTGAGGCCGTTTTTAACGGTAGGAAGCGTACCACGTGTATGCTTGGAGTTAGTTTTCTCGTGGTGTTTTTCACCTGGATTTCTTTAGACAGTTGATCTGCATTTGCCCAGCTGCTGGTTTTAACAAAACTGGGGATGTGTGACCGTGCTGCAAAGCCTCGAGTTGCACAGAAGTGCTTTAGGTTGCTGTTTGTAAAACTGAGACATCATTTGACTTTGTGGGGAAGAGGCTGGAGTAAAAAGCCTTATTTCGTAACATATATCTCTGCCTGGCTAGAAAAAGACTGTTGCTTTCCAAACAAGTAATGTTAATGCTAGAATATATGGATAAGGTACTATGGGTTGAGTATGCAGGAAAAGAAATGCAACTCAATTTTTCCTTATCCTTTTGCAAACTCATTAGAATTGCTGAAGGAGGAATCGTGGTTACAGAAAGAGCCGGTGGATGACTTAATGTAATATATCAAGCATTAACTAGCTACCAGAATCCAAGTAACTGCAAAACCAGGGTTTGAAAACCCACATCTGGCACGTGGGTGTGACATTTGTAGATCTCTGCTGTTTTTTTTCCCCTCTTGCTGCAGTGTTTGTTACAGGGTTCTTTAAACAAGTGGCACTTCATCACAGGAAGTACAAAATGGGAAAATAGAGCAAGTGCTGTAAATAATCCTCATGCAGCGATGAGACCATTAATACTTGTGCCAGCCAGTGCTAATCCTATGTGTAGTTGCAAGATTTACCTTCTTTTTTGCAGGGATGCAAAGTCTGATACTCCTCATATTTATAGTGTAATATATAGGAAACACAATAGGCTTCTGGGGAATGCTGAATTCATTCATGTCGGTGACTGGTTTATGAATAGTTCTGCTTTTGAGTCTCCTGCAGTCTCCAGAATACCACCTGTGAATGCAATTTACAGCTCTTTGTGTTCAAACATTGCGTATGTATATATGTACATAGACTCATTACCCTCTTCCTCTCTCTATTCATGCATAGTAATTGGTGATTTATTTGCGATTCCTAGAGAGGAGTAGAGCCTGCTCATGGTCTTGCAACTGCAGCTCACTTGTAAATGGCATGTTGGAGTGAAATAACGGTGTGGCGGTGACTCTTGGAGGAAGAAGGGATGATCTGGAAGGCCCGTCTCCAGGGGAAGGGGTGCTGGCCGGGGAGCAGCAGCGGTGTGCGGCTGACTGCCGCTCAGGTGCTCTGCTGTCGCACCCTCCTGCTCTGCTGCTGCCTGCCCGGGCGCAGGGGTTGGAGGGGGCAGTGGCTGAAACACAAGCCTAGATGGGCTAGAGCTGAAGGCTGCTGGGCTGGAGGGGAACAGACGGAGAAAACGGCAGAGTGGGTGTTTGCACACACAGGGTTTGGGGTTGGTTTTGTTTACCAAAGCTAGCGGCCCAGGAGTGTTGCTGGCGCCTCATCTGCTCCTCGATGCATTGTTAGCAACGGTGGCCAAGATTGTGCTTTCTCCATCTGCGTCTGCCCAAAGCGCTCCACCGCGAGCATCGTTTCGCCAGCGGATTGTGCCGCTGTCACCCCTGTGTTTGCTGCCTGTAGATCACCGTGGTGCACGGTGCCAGACCCGCACCGATCCTGCCTGTGCTGGGGTGGGCTGTGGCTCTGCTGCTTTTGGGGAACCTGTCGGACAGGGGCTCTGCAGATGGCCCTGGCTGTTGCCTCATTTCTGCATGCGGTTCAGCCGGCTCTCTGGGTTGCCCGAGTGTGGTGGGAAGCTGCTGCGGCCGTCGGTGCCGGGCTGGCAGGCTCCGCTCTTGCGCATCCCCAAATGTCATTCTTCACGGAGGAGACTCCCTCCCTGCAGTCTTGGCCAGACTGCCTGACATCCTGAGGCTCCTGCGAATCCTGTTTATTTACACAGGAGGTTTTGGTTTATGCCAATTGTTGTCTTTTAGTTGACCTTCTGTCAAGTTAGCTGTCTTTATTAAAGCAGTTTTTATTGTAAATCGAATGTGTACTTGGAAGACTTTTACCAGACCCATTATATAAAGTGAAAGGCAGAATAAACAGCCCTGCAGACCCACAGGGAGGGGGGCGGGAGAGAGAGGGTCATAGGGAGCTTGGGAAGGAGAGCAGTGCTTCTGTGGTGGGAGGCTTTTTGAATTTTTTTGGACCAGGAAACTGCTTTTTTTTTTTTTTTTTAATTTAAAGTTTTTCCTTTTGGTGTATCTTGGCTTCTTTCTTACCCCTACAAAATCAGCCATGGATTCAGCCATTGTCCTAAAGGTTATACAGTCTAGCGTGAAGCCAGAGGTGTTTTAGTTGCTTGAACTGAGATGAATCAGAGTGCTATAACCTGAAAGAGTGCTCCTCACTGTCCGATAGTTAGCAATCTGCAGACCCTGCCCAGAAACTTGTGGCACCAGGAAAATTGCCTGAAAGGGAGGGGGAAGCTTTTCAAGCCCAATTGGGTTTTCTTCCTGTTGCTAGGGATCTTCTGCTCGTGATTTGACTTGTCTGCTGGTATCAAGGGCGTTTAGGCCCTCCAGCCAGTGTCTGGAAAACTGCAGTATTGTGATTTGCCTCTGGCTTTTAAGTTGCTAAATACTCCTTAATGATAACCTGCTAAATTGGTTTCGACTCCATTTTTATATTGGCATCTCTTTCCTAGTCAGATAAAATCCTCTTAAGGAATAGTTCTCTGGTTAAATGTTAGGAGACATTTAGCATCTGTTTCTTATCAGCTATGGAGAGGCTAAAACAGAGCCTTTCTCGACAAAGTGAGGTTTGACCAAATTACAAGGCAAAGAAATTGGCTCTGCAGCTGCCTTTGGTGGATCTAGGATGTCTGCATGCATATATGTCATTTCCAGCTCCAACCTGTTGCTCACGCTGTCTCCATCAGCGTACTAAGAACATGTTTCCGATGATACACGTTAGTAAGCTTTTTGTCGTTAGGAGGTTTAATTAGCAAATGGCAATGAGACAGGAGGAAATCTTGCCTTCCTAGCGGCTGCTAAAGTCACATTTCAATAAGTAATTGAATGTGAGCACAAAACCAAACCATCTCAGCTAAGTGATGGGAAGCTTTTCTGAAAAAGGGAGAGGCTTTGACGCTCAGGACTTGTACTGTTCCTGCACAGTACTTGCATAAACGCTAAAAAAGCAGTGCTACTACTGAAAGGCGTTGTCCCAGGCTGGTTCCTGCCGGCGTGGGGAGGGGAGTGTGCAGGCCAGGGTGCTCACGTGAGGAACTGGTTCAAGGGACTTGCTTGGATTGAAAAGTAACTCGGCAAAACCAGTAAATATATAGAGGGACTGGGGAGCTTGTCTGACTTCAAAGTAGATCTGTTTTTCACATGGTCCGGCAGATGTTTATGGGGGCCCAAGGCAAGGGGAGTGCTGGGGAGGCAAGGGGAGTGCTGGGGAGGCAAGTGGCTGGACAGCATGCTGGATTCATTTGGCTGGTTACCCCTATTTGCTGTTCATGCACCAGGGCCTTGGTACCATGGGTCTGGGCGTGCGACCAGTTGCTCAGCCCTGCCGAATGGGTGAGGTGAGTCCAGTGTTTGACCACAGCCACTCTCTTACCTGTCACTGGCTCCTGACAGAGGCTGCCAGCTCTGCCATGCCTAGTGTTTAATCTGTGGTTTCTGGCTGAAGCCACTGCCTGTACCCTCCTATGGCTCCTCCTTTCTGATTTTACTCTGCTGCTGGTTGTTTCTTGGTGTTTCCAGGTCCATTTCCCACTCTTGTTGGGCGATGGTCCACAGGGAAGGAAGAGGTGACCCACTGCTAAGTGGAGGAGTGGGGAAAAGATGAGCCAAGGGAAAGCTCTGGGAGGAAAAGGAAGGTGAAGAACCCAACTGATAAGAAAGATAGATAAGAACAGGCTCTGGAGGACGGATCTTACCAAATGCTGGGCCTTCCACCACACCCATAGCTTTTACAGCATCAAAGGCTCCTGAGTACAAAAGAAACGGAGATAGTGAAGATCTATCCTTACTTGTCCTCTTGTTCCTGAACCTGCCACCACTCTTGGCTGACTTCTCCTTTCCTACCAAGCTATTGATTCCATTTGGGACTCGAAAAACCATCTTGCGCTTCTCCTGTCTCTTCTGACCTTGGCAGCCATAAGACTTTGCCAGTCAGGGAGGGCTGAGGCTGCTGCTGAAGTGCAGGAATAAGGAGATTCCTGTGCAGTTTCTGGCCACAAAGTTGGCCCCGTTGGGACAGTAGGATCCATCTGAATCCAGAGCATATGCCACAAAGCAACTGCAACTGCATGCCCATTAGCACTGTCAAGCGTTACTCTAATGCCAGTTGTTTGGTTTGGTGTTCTGGGTTTTGTTTTTCTGGCCCTTGCAAACAGCTCATCAGAGGGGTGACGTGGCTGGAGGTGGTTTTGATGTAGAGCTGTTGTGGTGCTGCTAGGATTTGTTTTTTAACTAATGTCATGAGTCTGGAATGGGTGTTGTTTGCCTGGTGTTCCTTACTCTGCACACAAAAATGGATAGCTTCTCTTCCCAGCAGATACGTTCCTCTCTGGAGTCATGATTACAGGGGAATAGCAGGGAATGGGTGATGCATCTGGGGTTTTGAGGATTTTTTTTGTTTGCTTTCTTGGTGGTTGTTTTCCCCTCCCCTGCTGCATCCCTCATCTCTCTGCCTGAGGCACGCTGTCACTTCTATAGCTTTTGGGCTTTGTATAGAAGTTGATAAGCTTGTTAAAGGGAGCTAGGAGCACAGGGTGAGGTAGATGCCTTCTTCTGTGGACTCTGTAGCGCTAAATGTCTGTCCTGCATTTGAGAGGAGTTTGGCTCTGACCCAGGCTGCAGTGTGAAATGGATGGTTTCTGAGGCCTTCAGAGAAAGGGAGGCTTGAAGATGAGATACTGAGCCCCAAAAAAGCAAAAAGGTTTCTGTTTGCCTCTCAGGGAAAGAAGAGCTCCAATCTCTCATTAGAGCGTGGGTATCAAGATTTGACTGCTTAGATAAATTGAGATTTTGACTTCTTGGATGAATCTTTCTGTCTCCATTCAGCACCATCACCAGGGACACAGGGATCTGCCCAGGTTCATCCAAATCTCTCTGAAAGTGGAGCTGGACCTTGAGTAAGAGCCACAGGAGAAGGCAGGTGCTTATTGCCAGAAGTCACCCAGAAGCTCTTTACTCTGGAAAAACCGTACTGCTGGAATCTGGCACTTATTAACTCAAGTTACCCAGTACCTAGGATCTAGCCAAAGGGCTGTGGCTGGCTGCCAGGCTGAAATTACCAACCTGGGTGTCAGGCCTTGTTGGTTCCTTCTTGCTAGCTTGAAATAGGAGCTCCCAACGAGCATGTGTGCCAGCCTTTCTTCTAGTCATGTTTCTTCTTACAGCTTTGTAAAGTGTTTGAGGTAATTATAGTACTTACTAATATTTATTCCCTTCTTAGCAATTATCTGAATGCATTTATCTCCGGTGTGCTTTCAAAGTACTCTGCCCCCTCTTACCATATCATTTCATCTCCTTGGCTCAGAGCTTTCTGCTCCCTCCCTTCTCGTACAATCCTTGGTCCTCGCCTTCCTCCACCTCCTGAATATGCTGTCAAGCTTTGCTTTGCTCTCCTGGAGGTTCCCATACCCTGTCTTCCTACTCTGCTGTCTAATCCCGTTACAGAGGAGGGATGTTTGCTCCGTCTCGCAGGGGATGATTGCTTAACCGCCCTGCCAGGTGCTAAGACGCTTAGCAATGAAGAGCATGGATACCAAGAGAAACTGGGCTGGCATCGTGCCATCTCCCAGCTTTCTGCTGACTGCTTGTGGCCTGCAGACAATATCTTAAGAGCTCCTGCTGAAGGGTTTGACCTTTATGCCTGCAGTGTTATCCGGTGCCTACAGCAAGGAGCCACAGCATGCAAATTCCAGTGCTTTCTTCTGACTTGTGATAAAATCGTAGGCAAGTCTCTCTGTCTCTGCTCTTGGCTCCTTGAAGTAGAAAGAGTGGCTTAAAAGGAGTCATGGGATTTTTTTTGAGGAAAAGTGCAGTGTTAGGGCTGAGGTTTTGCTTGCTGTCATTAAGCAAGTAGGCTGCTTTTTTCTTATACGTGTTGGGAGCGTAGCATGGAAGAGATTGTTATGCCCTGATTGATTTCACTCTTGGTGTTAGGAAAAGAAGAAAATTGATTTTTACTTTGAGCTCTATGGTGTTACTTACCTGCAGAAGCTCTCTCGCTTATACTACATGAATGGTACCAGCCTCTCCTTGCCACCCTGTTATGCTCGTGGGGCATAGCCCATGTGACTGTAACTTGGAGCTGCTGTGATTCATTCCAGCCATCAGTGTTACAGCCGCACAGTTAATCTATGGGTCACTGGCATGTAAGGAGCTGTTAACATCTAATCAGTCCCATGCCACGAGCTAGTCGGCAGTTAAATCTAATCCAGAGTGTGTAGCTGCCAAATACTTTACGTCGCCAAGCACTTGCTCCTATCTGCTGCAAATAAGGCAGACTTTAACAGGAGCAGCTTCAGGTGCCCTGCCTGCGAGCAGGGATCAGAGTTCGGCCTCGGATACCTGTACTGCAGAGGGGCAGAGGTTGTCCAGAGTCTGAAGGGCTGCGCAGTGGGTGTAAATCTACTTGCTCGTCTTCATAGGTAGATATCAAAACACCTTCCTTTTTCTCATCTTACATTGCTCTTTCTCCCACGTCCTTCCCCTTGCCTAGATGTAAGGAGAGGTGTGTTCAGAGGTGGCCTCTCATGTACTGCCATCGTCATTAGAGTATAGAGGGACCCTGTCTGCCTTCTTGCATGTGTTTGTCTTGCCTGAGATGCCCAGTTTTGATTTCTTTCCTTGTTTCTGCTGCTCTTAACCCCATCCACTCTTGAATTTTCCACTTGTGCCTGCAGGGTCCCTCTGCAGCCGCAGGTTAACCCCCTTCCCCTCCATAACGAGAGCTCTCCCATGATGTGCTTGGAAGTGCAACTCCTTCCGCTGCTGAAGGTGGGAGGGGTGAGGCTAAAAAACTTGCTTCCACTGCAGCTTCCTCTGCCTTTGTGGAGCAAGCCATGGGAAATCATCCCATTTATCTTTTAAATGGAATAACTGCAAAAGATGCAGACTGCCAGTTGCTATGCACACGGGCCTGCTGTTGGTTTGCTTTGGCTTGGGCGTTCCCAGGGAGCTTGGCAGGGGACCCTCGCTGCCCTGCAACCAGCATGTGAAGGAAGGGCAGCGCTTACTGCAGCAGTTGTTTGGATTTGTGCCTGGCCCTGGTGCTCAGGCTGACTTTTTTCCAGCCTTTGCAAGGGAGAAGGTGGCAGCGAATGTGTGGTGGGAAGGAGGTTGGTTTCCTCCTGATGGAGGGGGAGAAGCCATCTGAGACTGCCCTGAGCTGTGTGGGATGGTGTAGAGCAGGCAAGGGGTTGGTCTCGGAGAGGTCTGTAACCTCTTCTTGGAGGCCTGCCCATGCTGGGTTGGTGCCACCCTACTTCTGGCTCTCATCTGGATCACAAAGCTACGTAGCTCAGTCTGTCCCCGTCTTTTGGCTGGCTTGTTTTGGGGGAGGATGTAAGGATGAGAGGGGTGAGTGTGAGGGAAGATTTACTGTGTGTCAAATACCTAATAGCTGCTCTAGCAGATCCACTGGGATACGTTACTAAAAGCATCTTAATGATCTCGATGTAATGGGTTTGAGCCTTGGAAACCCGCTTGCTGGGAAGGGCAGCCCAGGGCTTTGTGCTCGGCTCCTGGAGGAGGAGGGCTGGGTTCCCGGCAGGGGTCGGGGCAGGCAGCAGGAGCTGGCTCTTTGGGGTGCCGGCAGGTACGCATCCCTCCCCGAGAGGGAGCCGGAGGGGAGCCATACGCAGGGCTTTGACATGGCAGAGGAATGACTTGGGAGGCTTGGCCAAGCACCAACTACCGTTCTTACCTCGGAAATGTAGATAACCAGCGATTGCAGCTGTGTGGAGGCCAGCTAAGTCCCTAAAGAGATGTAATCTAAGGAAAGGGTAATTTTCTTTACGGAGACATCTGGGTGTTGGTGGAAGAGAGGGAGATGCACAGAGGAGCGTGGCCATAGTGGAGGCCAGCTGCCTCTAAGCCTGGCTGCTGGCAGCACATGCAGGAGGGAGAGGTGCTGGGGGATGTGGCTCCCACCCCAGCTGCAGGAGCAATACCCGGCTCTTCTGCTCCCATTTCTTCTAACCACTGCTGTTCCTGAGGTAGCAACATCTAGCCTCCTCCTCCGGGCACTGGCGGTGGCTTGAAAAAGAGGTGGGCTGTTTCTCACCTGCAAAAATGATGGAAGCGTGGGTCGCGTGAGAAGGGAGGGTTCATCAGTCCTGGAAGATGCCAGTGGAGCCATGAAGACCCCCGAGATAGGTGGGGGTGATGAGGAAGGGGTAGAAATGAGGGTGGGAGACAGCAGGAATCCAGTTTTCCAGTGGATGGATGGATGTAAAAGAGATGCATGTACGTGATCCTAAAAGTGCTGGGGTAGAGGTTCTCTGTAGTTACTGGGGTGATCAGCATCAGTTTCTAAATCATTCTCTGTATGTGGATGCGAGTCTTGAGTGTGGGTGGGGTGAAGTGAGGCTTCTGGGGAAGTATGCTAGTGGGAGGCCAAAAATAAATTATCAAAAGAAAGAATTGAGAAATTAACAAAGCTAAACAGATGTATGCAGCTCTAAGAAAAGGGTGTCGTATTTGAAAGCATATTTTTGAAAATCCATTTGCTTACTCATCTTACAGATAATTTCGCTATTTTTACCTTCTTTGCTCTGATGACACTTCACTGTCTATATAATGGGTTTAGCATCCGCATTCTTTTCTAGTGTACAGGGAAAATGTATCTGCTAATTTTGAGTTGGCTTTGTAGAATTGCTATACCTCTTGGCTGTGAAATAAGTAAAATAATGTTCTTAAAACTATTTTAAAGGAGCATAGCTGGCATTATTTCCCTTCTAACCCTTTTTTTTTAACCCATCTCCCATGTCTGCAATCAAATTTGAATAGAGAATATATTCCCTTGCCGTTTCAAGTGTAATAAGGACTGTGCTCTCAACTCCCCCAAACAGAGAAGTAGTGATGTTTGGGTTAGCACAGTAATCTACTGGGGAATGAATGCACGATCAAGGGCATTTGCAGATTTTTATTTCTTTGTGTTTGCAGGGGCTGTGGCATTGCTAGCAGGTTGCTCACAAATGGTGGCTTAGATTACCTCTCTTGCAGGCAGCAAGATTTGCATCTTGCCATTCCTATTTGATCTGCAAGTGATGATGAGAGCCGTATACTGGAAGTCAGATTTTCTGCGTAGCAGTCTGCAGTCATTAGGGCAGTGCTTAGACCCCAGAGGGTTTTTCTGTGTTTTCATCCTGTTTCAGTAACTGTGTCTCTTGTTATCTTGTTCCTGAATATTTTCTCTTGTAAGAGGAGACTGTTTGTTGCAGCTGTTAAAACTCAAATGTCTTGAATCTCCCTTAGGGAAGAGGAGGAAGAGTTCCTGAGGTTTCTGTGTAAGTAGACTGTAGAAACACCTACGTGTCTTTCCCGAGTATACAGCTGGGAGGTATTATTGGTGCTGTCCTAACCAGCTGATGGACTCTGGCTGGTCCAGCCTGTGATTCCTCCCTCTCGCTCACTCGCTAAGTTGAAGGGGTTTAGTAAGGGAGCTGGAGTTTCTTTTTTCTTTGCCATGTAATGGTACTGGACGCCTCTGGTTGCTTTTGTCAGAGCAGTGTGGCTAGGAGGTGTCAAAGGAAATTACGGATGTTTGTTTGGTCTCCTGGCTGGATGTAACCATGCGGGTTTTAGTGAAATGTGCATTGAATAAACATGGGGTAGATCTCCTAGGACGAGCGCTGCCTGGAAGCCAGTGTTGGGAGCCGTGCTTATCTTCATGGCAGGATTTTAAAAAAATGTTTGTATGAGAAGAGTTTTGCACCCTGTGTTTGGTTCCCATCGGTTCAGTGATTTGTAATTCCTCCTTATGTTCCCGTTAAAGCCAGCTGGCCAACCTTAGGAGAGGATTATCTGAGTAAAATTCTCTAAAGCCTATATTGCTGTCAGAATTCCTTCTTTCCCCCTTTTTCACGGTGCCAGTGGCTAACCTGGGCCCAGGCGTGACCCATCGCCGCACTAATGTGCTGGGGTCAACCCCTGGGCTTGCCGGAGCCCCTCGGTCCCACCTCGGGAGGCGGGCTGGGCCCCACTCGTGCCGCTTCGCTGGGCGCCAGTGGGCGAGTAGGCCCGGGCCCGGCAGAGAGCCAGCGAGGCCGGGGCTGCCTTGGGGCTGCCAGTGCCCCTCGTCAGCAGCTCTGTCCCGGGTGGAGACATTTTGGTGCCTTCCCCTTCATGGCCTGGCCTGAGACAGAAATCTGAGGCAATGCGTGCCACAGTCCTCTCGCTCCCGCTGCCCCCTCGGGTCATCCTCCCTCCTCACAGGGAGACCCAGGGGATGCCGTGGTGGCAGGAAGCCCTGGCAGGAGCGAGTGCCAGGCTCCCCAGGGCCTGGCGGGGAGCAGGCGGCTGCGGTGGGCCTGGGGGCACCTCCCCAGCCGGGACGGCCGTGGCTTTGGGCGCTAGGAGCGGCTTTTGCATGCTTTGGGACATTTACTGGGAGCAGCCATGCGCCAGTGGTGCCCCGGCCTTGCCTTGCGAGCTTGTGCAGGGCATTTAATTTTCCCTCCATGTCTGGAAGTGGTATTTCATAGGTGCTGCAGGCAGGTGCTGACGAAGCTGTGCTAGCGGGTGCTTAAATGCAACCAGTGTCAACCCTCACCACTTGCTGCAGTAAACTGAGGAGAGGGGATGGCATCAGCAGCTCCTTCGGCTTGCTCTTGCCAGCTTCCTGGCCCTGCTCCCTCTCGCTCACGCCCGGCTCCCCGTCTTTGCGCTGCTCTCCTCCAGCTCTGCCAGTCCCCGACAGGTCTGGAGCCTGTGTGGCGTTTTGGTGCAGTTGCTGTATCTGTTCAACTTGCATCAGTCAGTCGCTGTTAAGGCTTATAATCAGTGTAAAATCTCTGGGGCGCAGCTATTTACAGAAAAAAACCCACCCTTCCAGACTTGCATCAAACAAGAGTTTTATTCTCATTAATTGAATTCCTTTAGAGTCTGATAACTTGGGCATGTTGAAATCGGATAAATAAAAAGCCTCCCTCCCTGGTAGCTATGTAAGGCTTTCCTTAACTCCCTGATCAGAGGGGACTAGGCTCTGCTAAGTAAGTAGCTGAAGATCAAAACTTCTGCATACGTCTGCTCATCAGGGAGCATAGGCAGGAGGATGCTCACTGTGGTGTATTGGCAGAGGAAGGGTTTACCTCGCATCCCCCCCCTTTTCTCAGTTGATTGGGAAAGATTGTCTGTTTAGTGACAAATGCTGTTTAGTCACCCCCAGGCACTTAGTCTGTGTCTATAAACTGGGACTGTGCTTTCTTCTAGACCTACAGATAAACCTGCACCCCTACGAAGGGGCAAGTCTGCTCTTGCTGAAGGCGGGGTGTATTGCCTTTGGAGCATCTCTTGGGCCGCGCTGCCCTGTCTCGTCACGTGGGTGCCGAGACGCGCTGCTCTGGGAGGCAGGAGGGCGTTTGGACTTGTGCCCGAGGTGTGGTGTTGCTGAGCTGATGCTGTAATCCTGAAAAAAATCCAACTCGCAGCTTTTTCCAGACTCCATACATCAAGTGAGACTTGCGGTCATTAAGGTCGTGTCCCTTTCTCCATTGCATCTCGTGTGTAGTTCTTGTGTTGGTACTGAAGGCTGGGGCCCCTCTTGTTCAGCAAGTGCTGTTAGTTAGTCCAGGATCCTTCTTCCCTGTGCCAAGATCACCCATGCCATAACAAGGTACCTGTCTTGCCAGCCAGGCTTTTGCTTGTCTTGGTTTTCAGCCAACACCACTCTCCCCCTTAAGGGTCTTTCTGCTTTCCCCCTCCCCTGCCACCCCTGGTGCCACCTTTCTTCTTGCACCCTGGACCTGGATTTCCCCCCACCCATCGTCTTTTGTCAGTATTTGTGTCCCATAGCTGCTTACCCCACTAACGCAGTGGCATCTGCCTCCACCCCTGGGACACTTTTTCCGCCCTCTCTCCTGTCTCCCGGCCCCACCATCTGCTGCCTCTGCTCCTGCTGTCATGCAGTGGCGTGCCGCCGGCATCAGTCCCCCAACCGCACCGGCCTCCCCATCTCAGAGAGTGCTTGGCTCCTTCCCTCTGCCTTGTTCCTCATCAATGCTTTTACTTCTCCTGCTTCACTGAATGCCACTAATGATACTTTCCCCCCTCAGCCTGGATAGCCCCTTCTCCACCCTCAGATTTGCTCCTCAAACCTTAGAGACTTTAGAAAGAGGACTGGCATACAAATAAGGGCCTGCCTTTACCTGGGGGTTTGCCCCGTGCTCCCCTCCTTCTCTGTGCTTTTCACCAAGGTAGATTTTCTAACCCTTTTGGTTGCCTTAAGGTCCCAGCTCATTTTCCCTTGTCTCTGTCCTTTGCTTTGCTACTCATGGCCTTTCTCTCAACGCAAAGCTGCTTTATCCCCTCCTCCTTCAGCAGCTGCTCTGTCCTCTGCAAGCCCCATGGGATGCTCTGTCTGGAGCTCTTGCCTCCCAGCTCTCTGCTGGTTTAGTCTGTCTCTGTGATTTACTTTGCAAGGGTTTTCTTAATAGCTCTACGTCTCAGTCATGCTCCAGCATTACCTTCCTTGACTTAGCAATTGCCTTTGCGATAACTGGTTTTGGTCTCTTTCTGGAATGGTTTCCTCCGAGTCCTGGTGTCTTTGCCTTCTCCTGCCTCTCTAACAGAGCTTTTCTTGCATCCTCATGAGTATACCCTGCCCAGCTTCAGGGTCTGTTTTTTTTGTTATAAGGGGCTCTTTCTGTTCTCCTGTCCACCACTTCCTATAGTCCCTGCCTCTTGGTAATTTTATCCACTAATAAAAATTGGACTGGCCTCTCTCTGCTGATGTTATGAATTCATATTTCTGTTCAAATTAAAATCTTGACCTCTCTCTCGGGTACTTACTTATGTGCATGTGCATGTTCACCTGAGTCTTTCTGCTTAAGAAGTGTAAGCTGCAGCACTTCCTATCCGTCTCTGCCTCTGAAATTTGTTCAGGTTTTTTTGTTGTCTGCTTATTCCCCTGAACTCTCAAATTAGTTCCTTCTCCTCTGCCCTGCCAAATGCAAGATGCACGTCTTCCCTTTCAAAGCCCTTCTTAGCCTTGTTCTATTGTGTCTTTTCTAGCACTTCTTCCCTCTGTGTGGTTTTCGATTCCTAGCCTCTGCCTCTTGTTGGTTTTCCTCAGGCTGGATTCTCAGAGAAAGATGGCTTATCTGATGGTGCTGCCTGTCTGCCGCCCCTTCCTGGGTAACCTGGCGGCCCTTTGGCCAATTGCACGCAAATTTGATGGGAGTAGAGAGCTTGGAGATAAACGAGTTCCTGCAAGTCTTGTGAAGAGTAGGTAGCAGAGTTGGGGGGGGTGGCAGGGGACTGAAGGAGACCGTTTTCTTCAAGGGCTCTAGCAGTGCCTTCAAATGACTGTGCCAGCCATAGCAAAAGCTCCAGCTGAAGCTTGCAGTCAAATCATTAGTCTTGGAGACAGCCTCCCTCCTGATGGCTTAGGAAGCTAGGCTTCATTAAGTCCCTTGCTCTTAGGGCTGTGTGCTAAAAATGGTGACTTGGAGCCCTTTTATTTTCTTCCGTGTGCTTGGGAGCAGCCTGCAGCAAGCAGCTGCAGCACTGCTTCACCTGATGCTTTGCCACAAGGCCTGTTAGAGACCCACCATCAGGGTCTCCCAGCAGAGAGAGACCACGGCACTCCCTCACACGCTGCCTCGCTCTCTCCTGCTCCCCGGCCTCTCTCGACCCATCTGCAGCCCCTGTCTGAAGGTGCTGTTTCACAGTATGGCTGAGCTGGTGGAATATCCCAGCTGCTGATGAAAAGGGTTGTTTGCTCCCATCCCCGAACCCCAAAGAAAAAAATGTTCTTGCTGTCTTAGTGGAAACAAATAACTCTTCCCTTGGGTCGTTCTTCTTTCAGCTCACTATGGGGGTCAAGCATGGGGAGAGCAGTGTGTACATTGCTAGGAATAAAGTGAGGGAGAAAGCAAGACTGCTTTTTTACCATGTAGCTCGTACCTAGATCAGCTTAACTGCATTGTGAAACCACATTTCTAAACTGAATTTCCTGGGATGAGGGTGTTTCTGCCACTGTTTTCTCTGTAGGGGAGCTGACACAGTGAGGCTGCTCTGAGTAGGTGATTGATGCTGAGCTGAGGTAAATAAGAACCTGTAGCAGCGGCAAATGGAATCCCATTGGAGTGTCCTTCACGGGATGGTTGAGGTGGGAAGGGACCTCTGGAGGTCATCTGGTCCAAGCCCCCTGCTCAAGCAGGCCCACCTAGAGCTGGTTGCCCGGGATCGTGTCCAGATGGCTTTTGAATATCTCCAGGGATGGAGGCTCTGCAGCCTCTCAGGGCAACCTGTGCCAATGCTCAGTCACCCCTCACAGTTTGTTTATTTGTTTGTTTTTTTTTTTTTTAAAAAAAGTGTTTTCTTGTGCCTTCCAGCTGGTCAGTCCACCTTGGTGCATGGGGCTGTACCTCCCCAGGGAGGAGAATTGCATCCGATTGTCCTTCTTACTCCTTGGTAATAGTATTGTGTTATGAATATGCGTAGAGGGAATGATTGTACCTTTCTGCCTCACAGACTGGAAGCAATAGTAACGTAAATGCTTCTTCATCTCTCTTTCTTTTTTTTTTTTTTCTTTCTTCTTCCTTTCCAAATACGAGAAAGCACCTGTCCTCCCATTTGAAATGGGAGCCTTGGTAATTTGGTGACAACTGCTGATAGACTCTGTAGCATGTCAAACTAATAAATTACAGTGTAAGGAGATGAAGAATTCTGACATCTTAATTAGCAATAAGAGGCAGCAGGTAGCTGAAGAATCTCCCTGGATCTGTGTCTCTTTCTCGGGAAAGGTGTCTAACTGAATCACAGAGGTTTTGAGAGGCAGCATCTTGCTGGTGCTTAGTGAACAGAGAAGAAACCAGAAGAATTTGGGGGGGAAATGGAAACTGCCTCCTGTTGTATGGCCATGCTTTGTATTCTTGTGATCCTTTATGGTGGGGTGGGAAAATTTTTCTAGAGAAATGCATGCTTTTAGCCAATACACTTGACTTTGGGGATAACTTAATTTGCTCTTTACCTGAAAGCTCTTTCTGCTGAAGAAGATGTACAAGATGGCAGCTTTGCCTTGCAAATTGGATGTTCTCACATGCTAATGGCCATGGCTGAGGGGCACAAATGTTTCTTTAGCTTGCCAGAAGGAAGCTGGAGCCATTGCTCGTGGCTGCATTCATTTCTAGATATTACACTTCATAACTTTTTGCAGTGCCACTTCTACAGAACTGTGTGTTCAAAAGGAGATGGGGAGCAGGTGCAGAGTCCATGCCTAAGGATACAGCTGGCATGCTGGAGGAACAGCGTGCTTTGGGAGGGAGAGGGGTGTACAGCAGTGCAGTTTGTCATCAGCTCTTCAAACCTGTCCATATCTAACAGTTTATTAAGTCTCTCTTCTTAGAAAGCAAGCGATTTGGGATTGAGCAATTCATAAATGGCTAATTGAGAGAGCCGATTTGGAGTTTGGAAAGGAGATGCTGTGGGCCTAGCCCAGAAGAACAAGCATGCAAGTAAAGGTCCCAGAGAAAGTCAGGGTGCTGAACTCCTAAATGTCATCCTTACGAAAGTAAGGGAAAACCTAGAGTCACTCAGAGTAAGGGGAGGGGAAGGAAGCCAAATAAGCAACTTCCAGGAGTATGGAAAGATGGGCCAAAACACTGGAGTTTCTCTTTGGAGGTAAAGGGAGGCACTTGTGTGTGCTCCCTCCCTCCATTTGTTTCAAATGAAGAGAGGAAGAAGCTTTGCCTTTCTTCAGGGAAAGCAAATTTGAGGGAAAGTAAGGAACCAAGCTTTCTGTGGATCAGAAGTATTTTGAGAGAGCTCTCATGAAAGAGAGGGAATTCCTTTAATGAAAGACCGGGTGGTAAATGCTATTTCCTTTTGGCAAGGATAATGTGAAGGTGAGATTTGGGACTCCACACTCTTCTCTCCTGGGAGAGTATTTTAAGCATCTGGGATGTTATGAGGTGAATTACAGCAATAATAGGAGCATTCAGTTGTTTAATATTGGGAGGATTGCAGAGCACGCAGGAAAATGAAAAAAGAAGTGACATTAAAACATTATTGACTGTGAAACAAAATGAAGTTTCTTATTGTCTGGGAGTGAGTGATCGCGCAGGGAATAACGTTTGACAATTCTAAGAGTGACCCTGGCTGTTGAACATGTAGGACCTGAAGACTAAAGAACGGTAATAAAAAGAAATACAGAGGCTGCAGGGCATAATGAACTATGTCAGAAATTTCCTGCCTCGCTTTGTCACTCAAACAATTTCATTTCCCCCCCCGCTCTTGATAGGCTGGGAACACATACGAGCTAAGAGTTCAGCGTTCTGCAATGTGTGGTGACGCTTCACAGCTTTGGTACCGGCACGACAGTGCTGCGTCTTTTAGAGGTCTGGGAGCAGTACTGGAGGTGCCAGGGTAAATGGTGTGTCCTTACACGTATTTTAAGAGCTGAAAGAACAGAAGGAAAAACACACATACGAATCTTGGGAGACTTCACTTTTTGTGCAGGTCTACACTAAATCTTACAGTGGAGTACCTGTGGTTACAGCTTCAAAGCTCAGGCTGGGAAGGCAGTAATGAAGCCATCGCTGCTTTTCATTGGAAAATATAAAAGTAGGTATCGCCTTGGGCATTCCAGCAGGCCACTGTAAACGCTGCTGTGTATCGTAGTGCTTAACCAGACCTGGAACCAGCAGTAGTGATGTAAGTCACTAGGGCATGTATTCAGTGGGCTGTAGGAAAGAAGAAACTCCTGAGGACAAGACACAAGGAGCAGTGCAAGTTGGAAGTGGTGCGTGGGCAAACCAACACTTCCTGCCTGCATATTCCCAATATAAGTGTAATCTGCCAGGGAGCTTCTGTTTGCGTGTTTTTCCCGTAATGATGGTATGGTATATGAAGAACATGCTGATCTGAGAGTTGGAAAAGGGCTGGGAAGGTTCTGTTCTGACCTTGGAGGAAGAGAAATAGTTGATTAAATAGGTTCACGGGATGGGCTCTACCTTAAGTACAGAAAAGAGCCTATAGGGCTGCTGGAGCTCTCTGCCATTCCGTCGGGTTAGTCAAAACTCGTATCTCCTTTGGGGAATACAAGGATTGCGGATTATAAGGGACTCCTTTTCTCAGCATCTTTGCAAGAAAACAGTCAAACTATAATAAGCAGTAGGTGTGTTGCACAAAGATAGTTGAGCCCCCAGCAGTTGTTTACCATTATGAGTCTGAACCAGCAGGACAGTCAGCTCAGTCTTTCCCTCGTACATCAGCGCATATTGTTATTCACCTTTCGCACCAGGTACACCTTGATCCACCAGCTTCTTCAAAGCCCGTGTGAAGTAAGGAGGCTGAGCACCACGAGCTGCCGAGCCCAGGGACCCGTGTGCAGACCGGCTGCCCTGCCATCCTCCTTCTTCTTGTTAATATGGGGTATCCCTCTTTTCTCTGACCACAGGCGTGGCTGGCTGGCTTCTGGACGCTTGGCTCCGTGACTTTTCAAAGTAAAGCTATACTAGATTAAAGAGTAGTTTCAGACTTCAGTGCAGCCAAATAACTTTAAATCTACATTCTGATGGGATGATCAAGAACGACAGAACTGTAAGAGCGGGGAGATCTCGTGTCGCGCATCCCCCAGGGCAGGTTCATCTCCACCTGTGGTATTCCTGAAGAAGGTAAATGTCTGTCAGAGGGAGCTGTAGTGTGAGAGACTTCAGCCTCACAAAGCACTCTCTCTGGTCCCTCACTTCCCTTGCTTCTGGGAAGTTAAAAATATACCTAGCCCCCATGTCCAACCTGAATCTCTGCCGTTCAAGTCCAAGCCTATTGTTTCTTATCTTCTCAGTGTCCAACGTAGATAATGAATTATTCCTTCCTCCTTCCAGCATCTTTAGAAGTTTAAAGGTTGTAGTAATAGAGATGATCTGTGGCTCAAGAATATGCCATACTAAGGCAGTGTTAAAACTAGCATATTTTAACATGCCTAATTGTAGACACAGAGAAGGAGCAATTAGAGGAATGTGACATCCATATAGTATGAGGTTTGTTTAAAAAAAAAAAAATCACAAGGGCAGATCACATTTAACACTGTGCAGCTGTAGAATACCAATGCTGTACTGGGGAAAGTAAAGAAGTCGTCTGTCAATATACGGACCAGATCTGAGAAGAACCAAAGGATGAAAAATGGCTCTGATCTTGGTGAGGGGGTTGGATGTCTGACTGGATGCATAATTATAACAGAGGTACAAGACCTCTGTTGCAGTCAGAACTTGGGAAGCTAGTCACAGGCCAGAACAATCTATGGTGATTAAAAGAAATGTCACCTCTTTCATATTTATTGAAAACATTTTTCTTAAAAGACAGTAAACATCTGCTGTGGAAGTGAGCGGCTGTGAGAGGGAGCAGCTAGCAGAGATGAGTGAAAGCAGTTGTGTTGGAAGAACAGAGAGCTTCATTGGCGGCTCCTGTCTCGTTTGCCCGTGCTTTGATATTTCCCCACTGATTGTGATATTTCCATACCAATTATTGTATAAATTGTTCCTGGCTGACCTCTCTACTTAGCCATCCTTAGTTGGCTCAGCAGTGGGAGGAATTTGAATGAGGAATGAACAGCTTTTTGAGTCAGTTCAGGAAGGACGGTCCGTGTGCTGGGAGTGGTGGGATGGTGGCGGGAGTGGAGGAGGAGGATAGGGGATCAGGCACCCTTGGTAGCGCGATTTAAACATCAAAGAAAAAGGGGGGAGGATAGGGACAGAGTTGTTTTGCAGGTGGCTCCAGCCAGCCTTTCAGTGCAGTGAACTCCCTTGGCATGACAAAAAATACATCAAGCAAAATACTGTATTTTCCCAGAATGAGGCTTTACAGTAATAAGGGGGGGGGTTACCACATGTTTTCTTCTGATAGCATTGGTTTTTTCCATCTGGCAGCAGGTTGCAGTGTACAGGGATAGTCCCTGCTGTGACTCATTTATGCAAAAATGAAACTCGAACCTAAATTTTTTTTGTGTGCGTTAACAGGAGACTTCACAGAATAGCAGGTGCGTCTTGCTAGAAGATTGTCTCTGTTTTGGTGTTGCCTGTTGGGGCAGAGTCTCCCATAGAGATTACGTTAGTCTTCAGCCGATGAAAAATAAGGCGGCCGCTTGGGGAAGTGTTCTCCGTGGCTGGACAATGGTGAGCTTGGAAGAGCCTTCTTGAAAGGAAACACCGTTTGGTGGATATCAGTCCCTGCTTGTTCCCTGGACTCCACAGCAGGGCTAAGGAAGGGGCTGGTCTTGGCAAGAGCCGTCTGCATCTTCCCCAGAGGACAGAAGGGAGAGAGGAAGGGCCATCCCCTGGGAAGCATCATGCCTAAGGGAGACTGAAAAATTAAGCTGGCTTAAGATGGAACGTGAGCTTGGAGGATGTTACCTGTCCCTGGGCAACTTGCTGGAAGCAAAGGCCTGTGCAGGGCACGATGCTCCTGTTTTGGGGCAGGGGAGTGGAAACACTGAGGAGGAGCGAGTCACAGGGGAGCCCTGCTTGCTGGGCTATAATTAACCGCGTGCGCCCCGTTACTTTGTGAAAGCGGCCAACGCACGAACTGCTGCAGCTCGAAGGCTGCTTCTGCCTGCCCTGCTCTTCCCCATGCCTGCTGCCCGTGAGCTGCGGGCTGTGGCATGGCCCTGCGGCTCTGCCTTCCTTGTTTGTGGTGGGCTGCGAGTGTATGGGAGGCAGGGGGGAAGCAACAAATTAACAACGCTGGCTAATAAAGCAACAGCACCCTTGGACTGGATGACAACACTGTTTCCTTGTTGTGAGCATGGCATCCTTTCCTCACCCTGCAGTCGGAGCGGGGTGCAGGTATGCCTGCTGCCTCCTGTGGCATTGGGCCAGGCTGAAGTTGCTGAATGCAGCCAGAGGAAGAGTCTGCTGGCACTCACCTCGCCTCAAACCGTGCTGTGTGTTGGTGAGCCTGGGCTCCTGCACTGCTCCCGCCTGAGCCAGCCCCAGGCCTGCGGGAGGGCAGTGGTTGCCACAGCCTGTGATGCACTTGGTGCTTGCACCTGCTCTCGGGTTGTGCGTGCCCAGAGCATCTCTCAAGCTAGGAAGTAGACGCTTTAGCATAACTGCTCTTTAGCACTCGTGTCTGAATTGTCTTCATTACGGGGGACTTTCTGCCAGGTCCTGTGGTCTGCTGCAGATGCTAATTTGTCATAGCCAAATAGGATTTATGCACCCTTCCCTTCCCTTCCCTGCCTGTGGGCACAGGCTCCCGCCTCAATCCTGAGGGTGTTTTGGGGGAACCAGTTCAGTTGGCCATGTTCAGAGCAGAGATAGCCACGCTTCTAGAGAAAAAGCTGAAATGGTGCCTTTTTTATCTTCTGTTGTAGTATAGCCAATGCATAGTCTGCAGACCAGATGTGACCTATATGGCTGAAGAGTATAGCCTGTGATGACACAGGCTGTGAAGGCGCATGAGGACAGCTGTAGCAGTTCAGACTAAGGGTCCTCCACCAGTATCATGTCTCAAAAAGCTGTACGCAGACAGTTGTGCACTTGTAGCTTGTTTGGGGAGCCTCCCAAATGTGATGTGATCTACCTATTTAGTAGTCCTCTTTCAAGTATTTGTCCCACCCACATTTCAACCCATGTAAACTTTCCGTGTCCACAGCATCCCTTGGCAAGGACGTCCCCAGGTCTGCTATGTGCAGCTGCAAGAACTGCCTCGCTTGTTGTAAAGCTGGATCTGACCATTTTCAGTTGATGGCCCTTGGTTTTTAAACTGGAAGAGATGGTAAATGGTCAATTCTTGACCATCCTCTCCATGGCATGCATATTTGTATAGACCTTTACCAGATCCTCTCAAAGTCATCTTTTTTTCCAGACCAGAGTCCTCACCTGCTCCATTATTTCTTAGGTAGAAGCCGTTCCCTGGTGTTTATCGTCATTGTTGCTCTTTGACACTTTTTCAGGAGCACTTTTAAGTTGAACAAACAATAGCGACAACAAAAAAACCCCAATGTGCGCTGTGTATTTGTGCAAGGGATGGGGAGAGGAGGAAGAGGGATCTCTGGAAATGTTTTCTGTCTAATAGTTGTAGTCAAAGGCACAAAGTAATTTTTAAAGGAAATTTAGGATTAGCATTATCAGTTATTGACAAATAATGCTTTAGAGCTTCTAAGTGAAGGAAAACTGCTGTAAAGCTGCAGGGGTAGAAACATCCCTTCAAGCTACGTAATCCATTTGGTGTTCAGCACTGTCAGCCCTATGCTTCTGGAAGATATGGAAAATATAAAGACTTCTTTTTAATTGCTCTCTAATGATTAGAGACCTAGGATAATACCCCTTCCAAGAGCTCAAATTTCTCCTTTAGATTAAAGGTCTGCTGGCAGTAATGACTGATATCTAAGATACCATGATGTGGCTTGCTGTGGTGCCTTTGGGTGTGGTGCAGGCATAACCCACACTCTCAGAGATGGGGAGAGTGTTTATGCAAGAGGTTCCTGGTCATTCTATCCCCAATTTTTATTTATTCTTTCGGTGTGTCAGTGCTGTGCACACAGAGTTTCTGTGTGCAGAGCCATCCTTTCTTTCATTACGCTCACCCATCCCTTGTGATAAGCCTTGAATCAATGTTCTCAGATACAATTTTGCACGCCTGTTCTTCTGAGAGGGACCTGAAGGTCCACTTCCTTCCCAAGGAGTAAGTGTTTGGCACTTTCTGAAATGGGGCATCTTCAGAGTATTTCAAATGAGGCACCTGAAATGACCAGTCATGTCTGGAAAACCTGAGCTCTGTGCTCTGCATGTCCCCCTGTGGAAAGGTCGGATCTTGCTGTAGTGAGCTGACATTGCTGGGAAAATGCGGATTTTGAAAAAGACAAAGCGTACTCAGAAGCTGAGCTACAGCGCTTCTGGGTGAGATGCCTGGCTGGCAGGGATGCTCGATGCTCCTTTCTTGCCTGTAGATTGAATGGAGAGGCATTGAAGTTCTGGCCGTGATATGACAAGGGACACGTGAACAGCTGGGTGACCCTGATAATGTGTTTCTCCCTTGCCTTTCACCTGCCTTTCAGAGCTGCTTCGCGTGACATTTGCAGCGGCCTTGGAGCCTGCTGGGCAGGCTGGCATAGGGGAGGCACTGGCACTGGGCATCTGCTGGTCCCCGAGTCCTGCACGGTCCCCTTGCTGCATGACCTTGAGGCTCATCGCCCGGCTGCACCATCCCTCTTGCCTCTGTCACCTCCTCTTTCCCCCATGCACCTCCTGTCTCCCAAACGGGGCCTGGGAGATGGGTAAGCCAGTGGAAGTGTTGAGAGCTGCCTGGCTGTTGTTTGGCTTGCTCTTAGCTCAAAAGGCCAGCGACAATAGCCCTCATCTGTAGGGGATAAGGATCAGGGAATGCTTCCTCCTTATCGCGGGGGATTTGCTGCCTTTTGGAAAAAAACAGATGCGCAAACCTATCATTTCTTATTAATTTTAAAGTAGCTCTTGGCTCGCTACCTCCTCCATATCAGCCCTTGCATTGTCAGTAAATTATATTGGATTTGCAATTAAAAGCCAGCTGTGCCAGTGAAGTACCAGCCAAATGCCACCATAACTGTCTCCTGGGCGTCCTAGGGGAGGTGTGGAGCGCACAGCTCCTCCTCCAGTGAGCTCTTCTCTCACTTCGAGAGGGAAGGATAAGAGTTTAAAATGGGATCTCAGGCACATTATTTTTGTTAATCAGAACGCTTGCTCGCTAAGAAATGCAGTTCTTTTCTTGATACTGCGTGTTCATGGATATAGCAATTCCCAGAGCTTGAAAACTGCCAAACACCCTTCACCATGCAAAAAGTTAACTGTTTGAGGAGAAAATTTGTAGTGGTGGATGTCTGTCTCAGGCTTATTGGTTTTTCTCCTTCCCTTTCTCAGTTAAAATGGTTTATTGGAGAAGTATCTCTGCTTCTGCCGTGTGGGTTTTTCTAAGTGTTGAAAAGCATTTGCACCCATCTGTGTTGGAGCAGGAGTTTGCGGCCAGGCAGGGAGAAGAGCACTGCGGACGTGCTGCTCCCTGCCCCTCTGGAGATCCACCCTGTTCAACCGCGACTCCTGAGCCTTTGTGTCTCACCTCTCGGAGGCTGAACAGCAACTCGCTGCAAGTCGTAGCAAAACCCCAACTGCTTTGTCTTCCTTCCACGCTGGAGCTGGGCAGGGCTTCTTCTGCACCGGCTGCTTCTGTCCCTCAGCTGCTTGGGCTCCTGAAGCCAGAACAGGAAGCAAGGAGCTCTGTGGCTCTTACCTCGCTCACTTTTGGCTCGATCAGGAAGGTGCAGCAATCCAGCGCAAGAGGGAATAGGAGAGGAGGAATGCAGAAAGCGTGTCTCTTCCGAACCTGGTTACAGGCAAGGTCCCCAAAACCACTGGCAAGGGAAGGATGCCCACGTTAGCGCTGTCCATGAGGGTGGTGAGATTTTAAACCTACCAAAAGGCTGCATGCCTCAGGGCGCAGAGATCTGCGCAGTGGGTCCCCGAGGTCGTCACCTTGCGGGTGCACTTTGGAAGGGCCAATACGTGTCTCTGATAAAATGATGTTTTTCAACTGGATAGTTGGAAAACTCCTCAAAAGAATTCCTATGTAAAAAAAAAAAAAAACCAGCATTGCATTAAAAGCCTGCAAAACAAGGTCGTGCACTCCGCAGAGAAATACCTGAATGAGTGTTGTGTGTGCAACTTTTAATTCCTACCACTGCGTATTTGCTTTGTGGCGCAATTTTAATTGTGTCATTGCATGCAGGGTATCTGTATGCTGTAGCAAGGCTACATGTGCATACAAACATTGTATTACGAGCTGTCTTTAGGTGTGCAATAAAGATCTTGCCCTTCCTGCTGCTTTAAAAACAGTTTACTTCAAAGGATGTAGTATTTGCTTTGTCCTTTGGCCTTTATGGGGTGAGAGAAGAGGCTGTCTGCACCTTAGATGTGTTAGTTGTCTCTAGCGGTATCTTTCCCCAGGATGAAGAGATTGGTATGGCAAACAGTGGGGGAGTGTTTGCCTCTGTTGTTCCTCTCCCCATTCGTTTCGAACGTGCAAGCTTTCCCCATCCTCCCCTTAAATCACATTATTTCATAAAGAGTAAAAAGAAACATAATTTGGAGCAGCAGCGAGCTGAGCCCAAGTTAATAGTTTGAATTGCACTCCATCTGTTCAGCTGCATGGCCTGATGGATGTGCTGAACCCATTTTTCACAATTTGTTTTAAGCTGGTAAGAACCATCTCTCCTGGCTCCAGTCCAGGCTGGCTGTGGAGGAAAAACTTCATATCTGGACATCCATGTCCAGCGGGTGGGATTGAGTCAGTAATCCCCAGATGCCAGGCTACCTCTTCCACCTGCAAGTTGCTAGTTTTTGAAAGATTAAATTATTCTCTGGACTTGAACATTGCTGTCAAAAATTAGAGGGGAGGGGGAAACCCCAATGTGCACACGCACACAGAGGATAAAATTTGCAAACGTGATTATGCAGGACCCGCTTTAAATCGGCTTATTGCTGTTTTATGATGGCAAGCAAGCAGTCACAGAAGCCAGGGTGATTGGCCTCGCCATGTGCACATGCTGCTGGTAACTCAATAACCGATGAACACCCACCGTGGTCTCCAGACCTCGAGCCTTTGATGTAGCAACAAACAAGATAGATTGCTGTAATTTATCTGGCCCCTGGAGGGCTGTGCTGGTAATGTGCCATGAGCCCAAGGGCCAGCCATCCATAATCTGTGTAAAAATACAGCAGATCGCAGTCGCCGTGCTGCAGGATTGTCTTTGTTCCGTGCTGCAAGAGTTTGTGTGTGTACAATGCAGAGTACTGGGTTTCGATTTCCAGCAGCCAGGGGCGGTAAGTCTTAGTGTAATATGCCCACTCCCTCCATTAACTTTAATTGTTTTTGTTATGTACTAAATATACTCCTTTCAAATAGGCTTGGGAAGGCAGTGCCGGAAACGTGGTATTTCCCCGTATGCCTTCACAAGCGTAACAGAGAGACTGGAGAAGGCATGATGGGTTTGGGGGAAAAAGAGTGGGATTCTGTACCAGTCGAAGCCTCCGGTGGGTTTGCTGATGGAGGGCAAGTGCTGGTGGCATTGCTGTTGGGAGGCCCAGAAACCCAAGGAGAGGGAGTGTAGCCTCCTGGCTTGCACGTGGGCCTCTCTCCTGGTGGAAGACGGTCCTGGTTGGGCTGAGCCAGGAGAAGAGAGAGTCGCTGCCGAACTGGGGAGCCCCACCAGCCGCACTGGGGTGCTGCAGAGCGGCCGCCGGCCACCTCCTAGTGCCCTCTGGCAGCAAGCTGTGCCTGGGATCGCAGGATGATGGAGTTGGAAAATAAGAGTAGTACTGAAAACAAAGCCTTGTCAGCTTGAGTTTCTGGTTTGTTGCCATGTGGTGCAGTACCTTTTCGTGCCTGGATTCTTATCGCTACCAAAGAAAGGTTTTATGTTATCTCAACACCACTTTTTTTCATGGGGCCTTTTAAAAAACACTTCACTTGGGTCAGCAAGAAAGCTGCAACGTGGCGGAGGGGGTGCTGTGCCAGAGCCCAGTGTGCCAGCTGTAAAATGGGGTGCGAGGGCTTGCCTTGCCGAGCGCAGCCGCAGAAGGGGTAGGACTGGTACATCTAGGGGGAGGCACGGGGGCTGCCTGCTGAGAAGTAATGCTGGGCTCCTCTCTTCCCGCAGGCATGGCCTTGGCCCAGCGGCAAGTGGCAGTGCAGGAAGGGCCCCTCTACCGCACGGAGGGGTCCCACATCACGCTGTGGTGCAAGGTGAGCGGCTACCAGGGCCCAGCGGAGCAGAACTTCCAGTGGTCCATCTACCTGCCCTCGGCCCCCGAGCGGGAGGTGCAGATCGTCAGCACCGTCGACCCCTCCTTCCCCTACGCCATCTACACCCAGCGCGTGCGCAGCCGGGGGATCTACGTGGAGCGGGTGCAGGGGGACGCCGTCCTGCTGCACATCACCGACCTGCAGGACCGGGATGCTGGGGAGTATGAGTGCCACACGCCCAACACCGACGAGAGGTACTTTGGGAGTTACAGCGCCAAGATGAACCTCGTGGGTAAGCTGTCCTGCTAACGGCGTGGCTGGGGCAACGGGGCATCTCCCAGCCAGCGTGCAGCAGAAGCCCATGAACCCCGCATGTGTGATGTAGTCCACATAAGCCATCAGAAAAGACACCAGTGAGGAGAACAGGAGCAGAAAGCAGGCAGCACGGTGGTGTGAATTGCAGGAAATCATGGTATAGGGACATAGGAAAAATCAAGCTTTCTCTAGTAATAAGGCTCTAAGAAGAGAAAACAGGCAGTATAGCTGGAGAGAGGAACGTGTGAAGCTGTGGCTGAAAGCAAGAGGGATGTGGAACTGATTTACGCAGAGAGAGAGGGTTAGGGAGGCTGCTCCAGATGGCACAAGCTGCAGAGGAGAGAGCTGTGGGCCAAAGGTGGTGAAATAGCAGAGCGGGGAAGAAAGGAGCAATAACGAACAGCACGTAAAGGGAACAGGAGAGATGGTCGTCTTCAGGCTCTTAACAGAGGGCAGTGCTGAATGCCTCCTGCAACCAGCACACTGATCAAATTGAGCTGTCTGTAGATGAATGTGGGAGAGTTGGGTTTTTTTTTTTTTTTTTTTGTGTCTGCGTTAGAAAAATCGAAAACAGGTTCTTTAAAATCTGGAGTATTTCCACAGCACCTCTCTGACTAGCCGATTTGACCTTTTCAAGCTTCAGCTTGCTTTCTGTATCTCAAAATGGGATTGGATTTGAAGTGTCTAACTCAGCTAACAGTGGTCAAATAGCTTCCATCAAACTCTCTGGCTGAAGGACTCCTCCGCTGCAGAGACACCCCTCTAGCAGATGTAAGCCCACAGACAGCAGGCTGGCTTCCCTTAGGAGACATTCGTGAGCCCACAGGTCTCCAGTTTGGAAACCTCTTTGGCATTATCCAGCTGTGCTGGCTGGTCAGGGTGTTGCTGGTTCAGGCTGTGTTGACACAGGAAACCCGTTGTGAAAGGTGCCGAGGTGTGAATTCAAATCGCTATAGCCCTCTTTTGGGCTGTGCTCCTTGCCTCCCGCTTGTGTGCACCTTGGCTCCTTCCCTTCGGAGGTGCCAGCCCAGCCACTCTCCCAGGCAAAACCCCACCGCCCGGGTACAGGCGCTTATTTAATTGCCTGCTTTCCCGTCTGATGTCCATAAGCAGTTGGGAGGTAGACGCCTGAATACACTTTCCAATTTTTTTTTTTTTGTAGTTCCGTGATTTGCTTCAGGTGTCCAGGTTTGCGGTTCCCCCTTTAGTTTAAACAAGTCTGAGTCAGCGCTGCCACTGTAAAGTCACCTCAGGGAGTGAAACCCATTGAAAACCAGCACCTGGGTGAAAAAAAAGTGCCTGGGGCAGGGTGGGGTTGCGGTAGTCGAGGTTTGCAGCTGGGTTCCTCTGCCAGGGAGCTGCACCCCAGGGAAACCAGCCCATGAGCTGGCGTCCTTACAGGAGAGCCGTTAGAGCAAGTGAGAGTACCTGGGTTAGCCTCTAGCGTGGGGCACAGCGCAGGATGGGGATGCGGGTGAGCGTAGCCAGCGTGTCCGACGGCTGGGCAGCAGGGAGCTCTCCGCTGCTCTCCCCAGGGGCTGGGAGCCAGTGCCCTCCAGGTCTTAACCATAGCTCAGCAGCTTCTTCGGTGGCCAGCCTGGGGCTCGCTGGGTGAGATGCTTTTGCTCTGTCCCACCCTTGCCACTGGTACAAGGCACGTAAGATTTGGGACTCCGTAGACATCCATGAATAGCGCTTTGAGGACATTGGCTTCAGGGCTTACGTGTGTCCGGGATGCTCAAGAAAATTGATCTAAAGTAACTTTTAGTGGATTAGTTAAATCACATTATGCCCCTTCATGGATGCTTGTGCTCAGAATTTGGGGCCCTAATTTGGTTTAGCTTAATTCATTTCTGAAAATCCACTTCAGAAGTGACTTAGGGTCCCTTGTGTTTTGAATGTGTGTATATGCATAGGTGTTCTCTTGTGGTTTAACCAAACTCTGACAGAAACTGAATTTTCCAGAGTGCCCCCTGCGATGACCTGTAGACAACAAGCCCTTACAGAGGGCTTCCCCCTCTGGCTCCTGTTCACGTGAACCGGTGCAGACTTCAGCCCCATCAGGCCCTGAAGTCCTGCTGGGGAAATGGGCTCCTCTGTGCAGGGCTGGGCAGAGCAGACACCCTTTTTTTTCCCTGTCATTTTAGCACTCAGCTACAGGTCAGGTTGGCTTTGTTGCTGCAGACAATATGCAAGAAGAGGTACATGAGAGCTAAATGAGAGTTGTTATTCTCATTTTCTCAGGAAGAGAACCAAACTTTAGTGTTTTTCTTTCATCCCGTTATGAATTTTTAATTGACTCGTTAGATGGATTGGCTCTTTTTTGGCAGCAGCAAAGCCTGGAGGGAGACAAGTTTGTTAGCATCTCTCTTCTCTCTGTTTTTGTGTGAAATGGATGGGTTTGGAGCAGTGTTGATTTTAGACTTGCTGCTCTGGGAGCTTTGAGTTGTTGTGTCCTGTGATTTGAGGGAAGAGCTGAAGGCAGAGTATCCCCTTTTCACCCAGGCAATACAGCCCTGTGATGGGGAAGCTGGGAGTTTAGGGGGAGCTGGATGGGACACTGGTGGAGCAGATACGGGGCTGCTGTCTGCACCAGGACATCTCAGCTTGCAGCAGAGCAGCTGGGATGTGTCTTTGCTCCTGCCATCTGAGCAGCATTGAGAGCTATGTATACAGGGCTCTGCAGCTGCTAAAAAATAGTCTTGTCAGCTTCAAAGATGTGCCGGTTGGGCTGAAAAGTACATTTCCATCCACCTCACAAACAGCAAGCATGGTTTGTTGTCCCTCTCCCATTTTTGGTGTCGCCACTCGAGGTTCCTTTTTGTTCATTGAGATCTTGGCCAGGATCTAGTACCACTCTGAGGACCTGAAGTCTCTGATGGCCTGGAGTAAGAAGTGCTCCCCAGGCACTTTGTGGGACTCTTATCTGAATTTAGGCATGCAGCTCAAGTGCGAATCTCACTGAAACTAGGAATGAGGCCAGTAATGTGGTTCAAGGGCCTTCTGCCATGGGGAAATTCGTATCAAGGCTTAACCTTTTTCACCAATCTTCAATTCACTTCAGTTGCTTCAAAAACAAGTCTTCCTGTATCTTGCTACCCCTCTTCTCATCTCTTCCTGAGCTATATCATTGGGAAGAGGGAGTTATACCTGGGCTGCGAGATGTGTTAGGAGGAAGAATTTAGGACATCTCAGACTGAGTTGCAGGGGCTGAGGGAGGTGGCAAAAAAAATGGGTGCAGCTCTACAGGATGTTGGGGAACCGTGGCCTTGTGATTGATTTATGAGAAAGGATTAGCTCACGTACAAAGTCTGCAACTGCATTGTTTGCCTTCAGAGTTCAGTTCCCTGAGGCTGACATGAAATTGCTGAGGCTAGTTCATGCTCTTTTACTCAGGGTGGGAGGGAGGAAAAGATTTTTAGAAGATCACACGAGTAGCCTCCCACTCATCTAACACCAGGGGTGTTGCCTAAGGTAGATGTTGAGGCAATATCTGCGATCAGAGGACAGAGAGGGACAAATCTGGAGAGCAGCCCATCTTTGTTTAAATTAAGTGCATCCTTCTCTAAGTTGACTAAAGAGAGAGCCTAGATGTTAGACTTGGGTTAGGCAGCTGGTGTTGAGTGAAATGAATTCCTCCAGTAGTAGCTGAAGACTTGGCTGCTTTTGGAAACTTCCCCCATGGGGTTCCTGAGCAACTGATAGACATTTTGGCTTTGTGGTTGAACTGGGAAGATGCTTGGGCATACTGAAGAGGGGAGTTACAAAACTAGATCAATTAAATGGGGGATCTAGGGACCATGCACATGTGACTGGCAATTGTATCAGGGTCCTGGCCTGCTTGTTGCTGGCTGCGAGAAGTATGTGGGCTGCTCCTTCGCTTTTGGAAGAATTTAAGGACAGCAAAGGATTTGCAAGTGAAGGAAAGCAGCATCCCAGTGACATAGCGTCACCAGTGGCAGGACAGCAGTATTTTCCATTGTCGATGGAATTATCCCTTGTCTTAATAACTCTTGAAATATGGGCAGAAGAGGAGATTTCTGTGCAGTAATTTAGGCGGTAAAGCTTTAGGGGTGCTGTACAATCTGAGATGCTGGTTTGTGCTCCTCATCTTATGTTGATGGGTAAATAAACTTGTGTTTTGCTGTGGGGCAGAAGTGAGCACATGGCAGTTACTTTAGAGTGCGTGAGTCACTGCAAATTTGTACTCCACTGTATCTCTGCAACGAGTTGTTTGTGCACCTGTACCCTTACTTAGATAACAGCCAGGAGGCCCAGGTCTAACCTCTTCAGAAGCTTCAGACTTTTATCTCAGTGGTTTTTTTATCTGTGCTCCCAAAAACGTTGAGCTCTTTTTCAGAGTAGGTGATTTGAGGGAAGAAATCAAGCTTTGAGGTTTTTCTTAAACAGGTAGTGACAGAGCAGGAGAAAGGGTTTCAAAGCACTTGAGGAGGTCGCAGCTCTTGTACTCTTTATTTTGGGGGAAGCAGCTGTACAGCATCAATCCTAAATGAGTTAAAGCAAAAAAAATGAAAGGGGTTTGGATGGGGGGGGAGAGACCACAACGTCTGTGGTACTGCAGAGTGGGAAGGACCAATTTCGGTGCAGGCTTGAGAAACAAGCAGCACTCAGACACGGCCGTCTCAGCAGTGGGCAGGGCCTGCTGTGGAGCTGGTAGTGCCTGCAGGGATGGTCACTGGTGTCTCCTTCCTGCCAGATGTAGGTGAAAGGGGGGCAGAGAGGATTCGTGCTAGCTAGATGCTATTCAGCGGCTCCCCTGTCCACCCTCACAGCCCGGCCACACTTCTGCTCTCTGCTGTTTCTCATTGGTCTCACCCTGCCCGGGTAGGCTGGTTCCTCAATCTCTGACCTGTTCCCCTGGGTCCTGCCTGGCTGTGATGGCTCCCAGGGGCTGGCTGTGTTTTTTTTGGCTGGCAGCCCCATTGTGGTGAAGTTTTGGCATCGTGCCAGGCTTAGGAGTGGTGGTGGTACAAGGGCACTGGTGGGGTGAAGACCCAGCTGCCTCTCTGCCTGAGGTCAGTGCTGGCTGCAGCTGTGCTTGGTGGGGTCTCATCTCCAAATACTGAGCTGCCCAAGTCACTTGCAGCTCTCTGCAGACCAGAACTCAGTCCATGGATCCTTTGACCGTGCCTTTAGGAGTGTGTCTTGTAGGGGTCCTCTGTGGCATGTAACTGTGTGGCCAGCTACAAGCCCATGGCTGGGAGGGGAAGGATAGCTGTAGGGTGTATCTGAGAGGCTTTGGTGGCACGGGAGGTGGATGAAAGATTTACGCAGGCCAGACACTTAGCACTGGTGGAAGGGAAGGAGCTGCATGTGTCTCAGACAAGCATTCAAGAGAAGAAAGCAGGTCTCTTCTTGAACTTGCAACCAAAATCTCCAGAATCTCTCTATGGAGAGCTAAAGGGCATATAGCAGGCAAAAAAGAAAAAAAAAGAACTTTTATTAGTCTGTACCACCTGCTGCTGCTTGTTGCCAGCAGCTTCCCCTCTTCTTCAAGTGCTGCCACACATGATCTGTCTCTGCATGCAGAGCAGAGGGAGAAAGTCATGTCGCAGGTTTGCCGTGTTTGGGAGAGCACCGTCTGTTCCCGGGAACCTGGGGGGCCTCAGGGTGAGAGCTGTCACTTCGGCTCACCTGGGGCACGTGGACCTTGGTGGCTGCTAGTTTATTCCAGCCGTCAACTGGGCTGAAGGTGGCTTTGCTTGAGGGAGGCGTTGAAGAAAGAGATGGCAATCTTGCAGACAAGGATCTACCGGTTTTGATAGAAGTCTTTGGGGGCTTTTCTTTCTATGCTGCCTTTTTCTTCTTCTTTTTCTCCTGAGAGACAGGGGAAAGTGTGTGTCACTGTACATGAGCAAGCAGCTTGTGTCCTGAGGAGGCCAGGCTTTTTGCAGATGAGCAACAACAGGCAAAAATCGAAACGAGCTGCCCCGAGAGGTTGCACAGGCTCCATCTCTGGAGGGTTTCAAGACCCGACAGGATCAAGCCCTGAGCAGCCTGGTCTGACCTTAGAGCTGACCCTGCTCGACCCTGTAGTTGCACTACAGATCCCCCGAGGTCCCTTCCACCCTGAATTGTCCTGTGATCCCGTGATGAACCGCTTGGCTGCTGTGCAGTAGAAAGCACTATTGGGCAGCAGTTTGGAGGGAGGGTGTTTAAGGAAAGTGGTGATGTCAGTGCTAAATAATGGTGTAACATTGGTGACCTCAACCAGGTGAGAACAGCAAGGACCTATTGTACATCCCCAAATTCTTTTTTCTGGCATGTTTTTTTGTATTTCCTATGTTTCTTATTTCTTTAGAGACGTTGCAGGAGTTTGTCTCTATTGCTCTGCTCTGGTGTATGAAGGCAGAATTTGGAGATCCTAAGCTCAGATGTCCCAATCTCTCTGAGGCCATCTTGGCGGCTTTGCTACCTCCGTGAAGCGTGTGTATGTTTTATTTAGCCAAGCCATCAGTTAACCAAAGTGAGTTCTAGGATTGGTGTTGTTGAAATTCCTGCTTTGTGAGTTACATTCATCTTTGCCTGTTTGGGCTGTGCTTGTTGCAGTAATTAGCTCCCCAGAGGAGTAAAATGTCCTTCACTTTCAAATTCCCCTTTAGCTGACATTAAAAAAGAAAAAAATCAAATACCTTCTCCTAGGTGGTCCTTCGCAGCTAGACACAGGGTATTTTGTTCTTACTGTCCTCCTTTACATGCCTAAATCTTTCTGTAATAGCCTTGAAAAAAAAATTTGACCTATGCTGCCCTGCTTTTTCTCTCTGTTCCTGCTATGGATGGAAAGGGAGTGTTTGTCTGTCAATGGGGAAGGGATGAGGAGGGGTAAATATATTTACCTGTGGCACAGCCTGGGGACTCGCACCAGCAAACCAGGGTACCCGGTTTCTCATGCTGTGGAGCAGTGGGGGGCTGCAGGCATCGGGTCCTATCCTGCATCGTGCTGCCAGCTTGCTGCGTGTCCCTGGGTACGGTGCTCTCCATCTCCCTCGCCATTTTCCAGCTGGTAAAATTAGGGATAATAGCATACAAGCCTTTCACAAAGTCTAAGCTAAATAATTGTGAAGTGCTTTGAGCTCCTTAGATAGCGGGAGTTAGAAACAAAGGCTTATATTTCAGCTCTGCCTGGTAATGATACTGAATAGGATTCATCTCCAGTCCTGCTTAGTCATTTCTGATGTCTTGAAAGTATAGCTGCTTAAGCTCACCCAGTTTTGCCCTTGCAGAAGCTGAGGCTAACAGGTGCTGCCATGCTGCGGGGGCCAGTGGCCCGCGGTGCGGGGGGCAGGTGCGGGGGAGCCCGCTGCAGGCACCCCCGCAGCCGGCGGCTCCGGAGCTGGCAGGAGGGGCGGCTTCCCTACAGCCTGCTGCGGCCGGTCCAGAGGCTCCATGCCCCTTCCAGATTTCAAACTCCTGCTGGTAAGAGGAAGGCACTAAGACCCGTTTAAATTTCCAGTCTGGGTTTTTTTGTCTTTTTTTTTTTTTTTTAATCTCGGCTTTAGTCATCCACAGTCTGGCAATGAATTGCATGGGCTAGTTCTTCCTTGTGCTTTTTAAACCATTTTTTGTAGATACCATTCAGGTTATAACTAAAAGCTTATAATGGAAATCTCTGTACATGTCCCCTTGCTAGACAAGGTTCACTCATTATTTTATGTATCTTTATCTTGTCCCCTGTTATTATATTTTCCTGCTAAACATTTCCAATTACTCCTGTTTTGTTGCAGTATGCCATCCCCTATTCTTTCCCGTTGGAATTGCTTGCCTGATATTTACGTTTTTATTATTGTATTACGTGACATCCCTTCTCCACCTCTATCTGCACAGGAGAAATGGAACTGATTTTAGGCAGACTACACCTGAAAAAAATGGATAATCCATTGTATCTGCTCTCTCCCTTCTTAGCTGTTGGTGTTTTTTCTCCCTCGCCTTCCTGCCCGGTCCCTCAAAACTGCAGGTGACTTGGTGGGGTGACATGCTTTGCAGGGGGGCTCTCAGCTGTGGAACTAATTCTTCCTTTTTTTTCCCTGTCCACCTACCCATTTCTCAAAAAGCTGGCATTAGACACATTTGGGGCACATCACTGTATTCCATATGTTTTTCCTACATTGTCCTTTTTGAGGTAGAGGTACTTTTTTAAATTTAGCTAGCGTGTGGAGAAGGTTTACAATAAGAATGTGTCCTTTTTTTATGCGTGTCTGTACACTTGTACCTATGCATTGTAAAAAAAAAAAAAAAATTATTCTAAAATGCATTTCTAAAAATGTAAATGAATACAGCCTCAGGCAATTGCACAGCCCTCTGCTTGAAAATCTAGGCTGGTCTTTAAAATGAGCCCTCTCGCTTCCAGCCTTTCTATGTCTCTTACTTGTCAGGAAGGGAGGCACAGAAGCCCAAATGCTGACTTGCCTTCAGACTGTAAAGAGCTGCAGCGTTTTGCTTGGGTAGGTTTCTGTGCAGCACTGAGCCTGAATAGTAAAATCAGACCAGTCAGTTAAAATCATCTTTGAAAACTAAAGCAGTCTTTCAGAAAAGAGGCTTTTGCAGGAAGGCTCGGAGTCTTGCTCTCTGGTCTGCTCTCTTGCCAGCTCCAGCCGTGCTTGGCTCCACTCGAGCGTCTCTCAGGTTGATGGGACTGCGGTGCTCGCCCTTTGCCTCTTCGGGGTCAGTGAGGCTGGAGGCTGCAAGGCTTGGGGTCCTCTGCTGCCCTGGAAGGAGTTACTGTAAAAGCAACACTCTGCTCAGCCCACGCACCCCTTTGCTTGTCCTGCCGGCTCGTCTCTCGTATGCTTTGCCAGTTCAGGGTGAAATGAGGTATTCGGTAGTCCTAAATGTCCTATTTATTTATAGGATGCCTCTCCGTCTGTCCCTCTGGGAAGAGCAATTGGTGGTATAGGCTGTTGGTGTAGATTGCCATAATGTCTGGATGTTCAGTGCCGACAGGAGGTAAAGGATGCAAAGATTTTTAACTAGGATAGAAAAATCTTCAGCCAGAGATTCTGGTGCATCTGAAGGCCAGCTCTACCACTGGTGGATTACTCGGGACCCTGAGTTCAAATCTTAGGCTCTCCATCCTTTCCAAGAAAGTGACACGTGTGAGGGAGCTCTTTCAGGTCGTGCTCTGCATGCTAATCATGGGAAGAAAAAGGTCATCTGCTGTTAGAGATAGTCTAGTGCCACCTCCCATCCTGAATTTAACATTTCCTCCCAGTGTGCTCTGGGCAGCCCCCAACTTCTTTCCACACACCCACCCCCCCACCTCCCCGGTTACTTTTTCACTACATGCACAACTGAGAGAAGCTCTGGAGGATGAAAAAAATTAAGAGCACAAAAGGAGAGCCAGAAGGAGCCAGGCTGGTCAGGAGAGCAGGTGGTGGAGTCAGTGGGCTGTAATGTGGGATGGGCAGAGCCTGGTACCTGCCTCCTACCTCCTGTGCGCTCAGCAGCTTTCCAGGTGCTGCCTCCGGCTGTATTGGCCACCTCGCTGGAGGGTGTCTGAGGGGCACCCATCTCTTCCACCTGTGCCTCCCCGCTTGTGATGGGTACCGGTGGGGCTGAGCGGTCAGCACAGCCTGGCGACTCCCTGGCGTGGGGACCTGCTCCTGGCCTCGCCGGCAGAGCCTGTTGGCATTTCTGGCAGCTTTGCCAGAATACCGGGTGGCGGGGGAAAGGCACTAAGTGTGCAGGTTTCTCTGCTTCTGTGCCTCCAAACAGTCTCTCAGCGTTAAATGGGGAAAGCGATAACTGTGAGCGCAGCTGGTAACATATGGCACCCGTCCCCTGCCTTAGCAATTGCTCAGTGAACTCTGAAAGTGGAATACGGTCCCTGTGGCTCCAGCCAGCTGCAGTGCTGAGAAATCCTGCGATGGAGCAGCCCGTTATTCGATTACCAGCAAAAAGATCACGTTCCACGTTGCCTATTTTTCCTGCTGCCTCCCTGGGGAGGTTTTTGCTATGCTTACTCCTTCCTCCCACTCCTCTCTTTTTTTTTTTTTTTTTTTTTTTAAATTTGTTTCCCTTGAAGGATTGCTTTATTTGTTTTCTAGTTTCAGCCCTTAAACTTGGTTGCTCTTCATATCTGTTGGTCGGCTGCCTTGAGAGGCAGGGGCAGCTGTTTCTGCAGTTGATGCCAATGGTTTTCTTGGGTCGTCTTGGAGAACAAGTAGGTCTGGTAGCAAATGATCGAGTCCCTGTGTAGCAGAGGGGAAGCGCAGTGCCCATTGCTGAGCCAGTCTGCTTCTGTGCCACAAAGCTGCATGCTCGTTGTGGTGTGGATGCACGTCTTTTTGTTGAAGAATTACAAAACAAACAAAATAAAGTCAAACTGGGGGCCAGTGCTCGGGCAAAACACAGAGCAGCAGCAAACCCAAAAGCCCCTAGCAGCATTACCGTTCATACATCAGATCCTTTTTGTCCTATGAGATAGCACAGCACAGAAGTTGAAAGCCTACTGGTTCCGTCCTGCCCCCCAGGAGGGCTCAGAAATGTAAGTGGTTCCCCTCTGGTTTGGGCTCCTTATCTGCTAATTTAGAGATGTTGCTGTTGAGCATCTCTGGGGGGAGATTTCTTCTGGTTTAAAGCATCAGAGGGTCTCTGCCCCGCTTCTGCTGCCTGCTGGTGGGGCAGGAAGGGGAGAGCAACACTTTGGTGCTCCAGAGGGAGGCTTTGGGTCCCAAGGCTACCTACCTCCTGCCTCCTCCAGCCCGAAGCCCCGGCAGGACTGGCCTTTCCCACTGCCTCTGGCTCCTGCCAGGCGGTGCAGGGTCCCACGCTGCTGAGCTCTGCAGCACAAATGTTTCACTTCACGTGCTGAGAAGGCAGCCTGACCTGCACTGGGACGGAGCTGCCCCTCGGTAGGGAGAAGCTGGGAGGAGAAATTTTCCATCTTGATTCTGTGGCTGCCCTGTCAGTTTAGCCCTATAACAGTTTTACAATCTTTATCTGATATAGGTTTAAGAGGATTTCCCTGGGCGCAGTGGGATTATTATAAGTCGGAGAGCAGTCTCCAGCTGATATTCTTTCGGCAAGTATTTATTTTAAGAGGGTTTAACAGTATTTAATTTTTTAATTTTTTTTTCCATGGGTCATAAGTAAATTGTTTACGTTATCAGAGAAGTAGAGCCTGGATAAAATGAAGGAATGTATTATTGCTTTCCAGGCTGGGGGTGGTGGAAGGAAAGCAGCAGCTGGAGGTGGGGAGGAAAGAAGATAAAATAGTAATGTTGAGGGAAACGTAACATTATTCCACACGGCACTGATTAGTAATACTGCCAAACAGCTGTTTATAAATAGGAGATGTAATGGGAAGGAGAGCTGCAAGGAACGTGAGAGCGCTGCAGGCGGTGCTGGCTCATCATTTGAGGAAGGGGTGGCTGCTATCAACCACGTATCTGCCCCGGGGGTACCGGAGGCTGTGCTGCTGCAGCCCCCAGGAGCACGGCAGGGCCGGGGGTGCCCCACGCACCCTCCCCAGCCCTTGTGGGATGGCGCTGGGTCGGGTTTACACTAATGCGTCCCCCCCAATTTAAGGTTTTCATGCCACCTTCAGAAAAGAAGAGCAGTGGCGACCCTTGGCTTTGGGAAAGCTGTACCTGTAGGAGAAAAGTCTCCTTTCAAACCACACGTGGGCTGTTTCTTTATCCTCTCCCTCCCTCCAGCAGGCTTTCCTGACGGCTCTGGGGCTGTGTGCACACATCCAGAAGTCGTGCTGGCTTAGCAAGAGCCACCTTCTGGCTGCCTGCGCCCGGACAGTGTCCACAGTCCTTGGAGTATTTCAGAGGATGCTAATGGGATGGGATTAGCCGCCCCACTTGCCCTTGCCATCAACAAGAGACATTTCTAGAGAGCCTATAAAGAGGAGCAAAGCCAGAGCTAACAGGGTGAACCTGAACAAAGGCGCTTTTGAATGCTGAGAGATGCGTGATTTTACCCTCTGGCCCTACGGCAGCAAGAGGTGGGGCTGCTCTGCTCCCCATTTAAAATCTGAATGAGCCTCTGCCTTAAGGGATCGTCGTTGGCTGAGTTGGTACTAATGGGCTGGATGCCCTTCAGCGTCCCTGCTCAGTCCTGCTCTGGTTCCCTGACACTGTGTTTCAACATCTTGCGCCCTTTAGGGCTTTATTCCTTACTGCGTACTAGTTAAAATGATAACTTAGGGCTCTACAAAGAAATGTTGCAGCTAGGGATGCCTGTCTTGGGGAAGTGTGTCATGGCGGGCAGGGTTTTCTGGACAGGGATGCTTCTGTCCTAGGCACGATGTGCTCCGAGCGCTTAACGTTCTCGGACCCTGCCAGTCTTCATTTTTAGCTGCCTGTTCAAGAGAGGAAGATTTTTATAAAACCATTCCTTACCAAATGCTTTTCACGACTGTAACTTGTAATGCCAAACTTACTGAGGGTGAGAAGATTTAGAGACTGATTTTTTTATGGCTTTGTGCTGCTGCATGGAAATGAAGAGAAGATCCCAAAGGAGAGGGGTACTTATATCAGAGGGTTAATGTGAGGCTCTTGAGCCTTGTCCGCTGAAGAATTGCATCAGCATGCCACAGATGACCACAGGTGCTGTGGCAGTCTGTTGTCACCTTTTGAGCTCTCTCAGGTGTACTGATGCCACCTGTCCACAGATAGGACTCCTTGCAAAACCACAGGCGATGGTCGTGCACGACGGATGGCCCACCTGGTACTGCGGCTGGAAGGTGGGAGCGCTGGCCGAGCAATGCTAGCCTACGGGGAAGGGGAAGCTGGTGGAGAGGTGGGGTTGCCAGAGGCATGAGCCGTTCATTTGGAGAGACTCTGTGCTTTGGAGGAGCTCCGTGAGTGCAGGTGCTGGCCAGAAAGGCTGCCCTGAGAGGGGCAGCAGCTGTGGGACAGCATGGAGACGCGCTACGGCCACAGGGATGCTTCCAGCCTCTTCCATTCTGCAGTGATATCCTGGGCCAATGTGTCACCAACAGGGGACGCGGCTCAGGCCATGCCTGTGTGGTGGCACTGCAGACCTTATCTGTTGAGTAGAGTTAGGAGCACTGCCCATCATCCAAAAAGCTCCACTTGAGCTATTTGGCAGTTGAAGCCAAATAAGTGTATGAGCGTATCTGGAGGAACACAGTGGCTGATGCAGGTGGGCCTGGGGCATGAGCATCCCTTTGCGTGAGGGGCTCCTGCCTCCAAGCTGGTGCCTGGGGTGCAGGGTAAGCTGAGCCCTTTGGCTGCAGTGTAGTCGGGAGGAATCAAGGGGCTCCTGCCCTTGCTGGGGAACAGGAAGGTTGTAGTCATCCCAGTGTTGGCCTGGGCAATGTGGAGTGGAGTGAATGGAGGCGTGCAAGGCAGAGAGTGAGCAGGCTAGGGAGACTGGAGGTGAGTGAGTTAAAAACAAGCAAAAGGTGGCAAAAAAAGGCAGAGAGCTGAAAAGGGAGCAGGAACAGCAGCACTGGGAAGGCAAGAGGAGGAGGGAGTGTGGAAGTGGCAGGTGGGAAGACCTTGGACAGGAGGTTTTGTGTTGTGAAAGAGCAGCGGGGCGTGTAGGAGGGTGCTGGAGCAGGGAGGGCTGCACGTGGGGATGACCGGAGAGGGACTGTGGCTGGGGTGGAAGGAGTGTCCTTGCTCCCTCATGCAATGGGAGGAGGCCCCAAAGGTGGCAGAGACATGAGCCCTGGCTTCTTTCTGTGGGTGCCTCGTGGGGCTCTTCCCCAACCCTTTCCATGCGTACTTCCAGTGCCCTAGAGGCTGTTTCAGGCTCTTGACCCCAGAGCAGGCTGTGGGGGTTTCAGCGCTCTCTTCCATCAGGGCCGTCGGGATGCAGTAATTACCTTTGCGCTGCTGCCTCCTACTCTTTCTTCCTCTCCCCTTGCAACTGGGAATTCAGAGGCAGCAACTGCGTGCTTTGAGGAGCTCCTTTTGAAGTGACTTTGTGAGTCACAGGGGCTGGCGAGCGGTGGGGAACAAGATCCTAGCACCCAGCACTCCTAGATCACTTCTGTTCCCTTGTGTCTGTGGCCAGAGCAGCACGTATTGCGTGCCTGTCCCCGAAGACACTGGGCTCGCCAGATCTCATCTGTTTCAAGAGGCTCCTGCCGAGGGTCTGATGTGGATGGAGGGAAGGGGAGAGGAGGAACCAGAGCACCAGAGGCATGCTGGGCTGGGCAGCAGCACAGTGGCTTCGGGTCGCATCTGTGGGGTCAGGCTTAGCCAGAGCCTGTTGCTGTAGATAAGTGCAGTGCCGGCTCAGGGTGCTGCATGGGTGCTGAGCTGCCCCTTGGCAGCGGTGGGATGAGTTTCTGCAGGCAGCCCTGTCGCAGACCATCAGTCCAGGAAGATGGACTTGTCATCTCCTGTGGTATGTTCAGGCCACAGGATGCTCTGGTAGGGCTAAGTCTAGCTGTGGATAACTCTCTGGACAGTTTGCACTATAAGATGTTTTAGATCATGTGTGCCCCAGGAGCCACCCCAGAACCCTCCGCTCCTTGGATCCCTCCCTGAAAGGCTAGAAGGTGCTTTCCATCTCTGCTAAAGTGTAATGGGTTCGAGCCAGCCACCACAGTCCCAGTCCTATTACTGGTCCACCGAGCTGATGCCCGAAGGGCCACCCGTCCTGTCCCTTATTATCTGCTGGTTGAAGACTGAAATGTAGATCTTCCTGTTGACTGCCAGGACGCATTGCTGCTGTTGAGCATTCAAGGGCTGCTGTCTGGAGCAGCAGGACAGCCAGCCTGCCAGTGAAACCCCTGTACGCCATCCGGAGCAGAGCCTGATTAAGCTTATGAAACCTGACAAGATCACAGCCCAAGGTGGTATTGCTGGAGGCTGCTTGACTGGGAACCGCATTCCCGCTGCAGCAGCACGAGCATTAGGGATGTGCCACTTGAAGCCTGTCATGACACACATCTAGCCCTTGAGTAGGGAGCATGCGAAAGTCTCTTGCACTTGTTAGCCTGCCAGCAGCATGCAGGGAGAGCCTCCTCCCAAAAGGAGCAAGGGCTGCATCTGCCTGCAAATGAGCAGCCTCTCGTTTTGCACTGTGTGTTGCCCTGTCTCAGCTTTGAATGGGTGGTCCCCTCAACAAGAGAACGCTGGCCAGGACACAGCTCGTCCACCTCTGCAGGTACAGTGCCCTCTCCACTTTGGCTGGTGTGTTGTCCCATCTCTCCCCCGCAAATAATCAGGTTCTGTGACCTGCAAAGGACATCCCTGTAGCCCCACTGCTCCGTCAGTAGCCTGCATCGCTTTGACCCCAAGCGGGGAGCCATTGCCCGTTTGCCAGGGCATGGCAGTCGGTGCCCAAGGGTGCAGCGTGCTGCCTGCTGTAGGTCTGGTCGGAGCAGGGGCTGGTGTATGGGGCCCTGTGGCATGCTCACCATCAGCTAAAACAAACTCTAAAGCTATGCATCCCATGGTGCAACCTGGGTAGGAGCCTATACCTGGCTCGCCACCTCTGCTGTAATAGCTATTGCAGGGATCTTCATGCTGCTTGTTGTGGATCTGCATAAAATCAGAGGCTTATATTTCCTAGCAATCAGTATTTCTCACGTAGGCACTGCCCTCGTTCCTGCTGGTCAGATTTGTGTTCGTCTGGGAGAAGCAGCAGCAGCAGCAGCTTCTTAAACAGACCAGCTCTTACGCCTTTGTTTCCTTCAGTCCCGCAGGGTTAATCTCCTCCTTGGCACCTGATTATTTGCCACTGCGGGGAATGCACATGGGTTTGCCGGATGCGTGTTTGAAATTCTCATTTTGCTGGCTTTAATCCCTGTCTGGGAGCTGTGGCCAGGTCCAGGGGGTGGGGGGCGGATTAGTTAATACCTGAGCCCCCCTGGGAACCCACTCCTGAGCAGCTCTGTCACCTCTGCCTCTCCCCACAGTGGGTGACTCTCAGGTATCTCCGAGGGAGGTATTGTAGTGAATGGACCACTTTCCCCACACAGTTATTAAGTGTTTCGTGTTCCCTGCAAGGCCTGTGAGCATTGGTATTGCTGGCTTAGCAGTGGGCCAGCTGAGAGACAGGGATGGGAGCTTGCAGGGCTGTGCGGTCAGGCGAGGGACAGAGCTCCCCTCCTACTGCCCCTGCCACAAGCTCCTCTCCTCCACCTCTGAAACAGGCCAGGCTTTGACACGGCTGGCACAAACATCGCTGAACCCCCCCCAAGCCACCAGCTCCTCTCCCCCTCCTGCGCCTCCAGCTCTTTTCCTTGCACTTCTGCAGGAAACGGTCCCCAAAACTTTTCAGGCCGGTTCTCCATGTTGCTGCCATCTCCTCCTGCCAGGACCCCTGGAGATGCCTGCAATTGCCTTTTCAGCGTTCCTCTGCCTCCCCCTTGTACTGCTGCCTGGCAGGGCTGTCATGCTGTCCCCTTCCCCTCTTCCAGCGCCCTTGCGCTGCCGTGGGGCAAGACCATTCCCAGTGGAGCTCAGGGTGCGCTCTGTGCCCCCCGCCATGTGTTACCCATTCTCCCCGAACCCCGTGGGGAGCAGGTCTGGGCTCCCTAGCTCCCGGCCCCCTGTTAAGTTATCCATGGGTTTTTAGGATGCTCGGTTTCCTCTCTTTTTCATTTCCCCCCCTCCGGGTGCTTTTGTTGGTGTGTAATTAGCTGGCACAGCACCGAGGCATCACCGAGGCATCGATCCCCAGAGTGCGCTCTCGCTGACATTAGCAGCAGACGGTGACTAAAACAAAGAGACAGCTCAGCGCGCGCCACACGCTCACTTTGTACGTCTCGTACTCCTCGCTGCTGTTGGGAGCTCAAAAGGGATCGCAGATGTGGAGTAAATGGGAGCGCTTTGAACAAGTGGCACCGTAATCCCTCCCTGCCCCCGCCCCTCCACCCCGCTTTTTGCAGACATTAGTTTGATTAAAATTGCATGAGCCCACGCACGGGTGTATTTTATTTTATTTATTTATTTCCTCCTGGCGAGAGACTGGTTTGAGGTCTGCCCTGTGGGAAAGCAGCCGGGGGGATGCTGGGGAATTCGGGGTGCTTTCAAGAACTTTCCCTCTGCGGAGTTTGCAGGCGGCCGCTGCAGGGCTGGTTGTACTGGCGAGACCTGCTTTTCCTGCGGGACGCTAAATGCGCGCCCCTTCCCTGCGGAGCCTGACGTGCTTGCCAGTGGTGCACGGGTGTGCGCTGGGCAGGCGGGGGCCCCTTCCAGCGCTGGCGCGGGGCAGCAGCATCTGGAAGGGTGTGGTAGGCCTGCCCTAGCAAATCATTCACCCAAGGCTTTCCAGGTTACTGAGGGCATCTCTGTGGCTGAGGGCGGGTGTAAACAGCCAGTTTAAAACCTAGGTGACGGTATGGGAATTAAATCAAAATATTGATAAAACAAAAGTAAATATATTCTGTTTTCTTTTTCAGCCAGGTTTGTGCACCCAGGTTGGCAAGAAATGAAGTCTTCACTACCCTTTGCAGGAGCCTTCTGTCTCTAGAAATGGGGAGATGGCATGGAGAGTTAGGAGATTACTTCATACTCCAGTCCTATTCCACTCTCCAAACACAGTATTTTTGCCAGTGCTTTGGCAGGGCTATGTCAAAACTGTCATGCTCCTTGGTGGGCATTTATAGGATGGGCTCTGTCTTACTGCCTCACCCAGGGGCACGTATGATTCAGTTTTTTGCATGTTTTCCCCTGTTTTGGAAAAGGAAGATGCTATTTTGTTCCCTTCAGGAGGGGTTACATCCAATGAAACATTTGCAAACTGCAGTATGACTCTCCGGCAAGGGCTCTGTTACACGCCAAGTGTGGTTTCCTTGTCTGCATCCTCAGTCTGCCCTCCTTGTGCCTCTGAATTTTTGGCCAGGAGGAGCAGTGAAAGGGGCTGGCAGCTCCTGCACGTGCTTATCCCAGGGCACTGAGAGCCACATGCGTGCTTAATCTTTCTTCTTGGACGTCAGCGTGCGACACGGGGCTCTGGGGAGTTGGGCCAGGGGGAGCTGACATCCCAGGCACCGGCTGGCTGCTCTGCCCTGAACAGCTCTGTGGGCTGTCAGGTGTGGCTTGCAAGCCTGTGTGCTTTTCGGAAAGTGGAAATCTGGTGGGAGCTGTAGTGCTGTTCGGAGGATGGTGAGGTTGTGTGCAATAAAAGTGCAAGACCCTGGTGAGTGCTCTGTGTAGGGGATTCAGAACCCCAGCGGGTCCTCCCCTAAGGCAAGAGGAGCCCCCTGCGGCCCTTCTCATCAGCCGGTCTGCGATGTGACCATCGCCTGGTGTCCCCTGGCACCCAGGCCAGCCTTTAGTGACACCCCCGTATCTACCCCCCTTTAGGAGGAGTGGCCCCTCTGCTTGGCGATGGGACAGAGACGTGCAAGGGGCTGTGCAGGTCTCCTCCAGCAGGATTTGTCCTCCAGCAGGTCTTGCTGCAGGGCGCAGTTCCCCAGGTTTGATGGGAGTGCGGCTGCTTGCCTACACCATGGACTGGAAATTTTAGGCCAGCCAGAAGAGGTTAGCATAACAAAGCGGCAGGTGAGAGGGAGGCATTGAATTTCAATAAACCAGCAACTGGGGAATGAAATCTCCTCGCTTATAATTCAAGCTCCCGGCTCAGGCGTCCCTCTTGCTTACCTTGGAGCAAATCTGCTGTAATGCATAGGAAACAGCTCAGTAACTGCAGTCCTGGCTGCCATCGAGGTGGAGGCTGAGGTTTATTAAAGACCTGCAGAGCTCTGTAAAAAAAAAAAAAAAAATTTATGATCTTTTTGGACTTAATCATTACAAGTCAAATATTTGAATAGGTAGGGGCAAGCGTTTTGCTGAAATTGGATGATCCCTTTCATATTTATGCTTGGTTACGCTTGCTCCACATGTATTTGGATGCTTGGCCGGGGGCGAGAGGGAGGTGAGGGATGAAAGGGACTTAGTACAGAGGGGGAAAACGGGAGCAGGGAGAGATTAGAACAGAGAAGAAAGCAAAGGAAACTACTGAAGGTTAAAAATAATAACAACAATTAGGCTGGGGGACCGAGAAGAGGCAGAAAAATAAAGCAGGGCCTTTGAAGAAAAAGGGGATAGACAGTGAAGCCTCTTATTAAAATTTAAATGGCTGAGTCTGAAGATAAATGAGGAGCCTGCAAAGAAACAATGAAAATAATTTTTAAAAAAAAAGTGGAAGACAGGAAGGAGGGAAATATTTAAAAAGGAAAATGAGAGGTTTTCGCAGGTGTATACTGCTGAGCATGTCAGCAGAGATGCTCCATAATCTCCTCTAGTAATGTGACGGGTACTGGGGGCTTTGCAGAAACAAACAAAGCCCAAACCTCGCAATTATTTTTTCAGCGAGGTGAAGTTTCCTGAGCCTGTAAAGCTGACGGTGTCCTCCTTTTGCAGGTCTACCTGGCTGCAGGTTATGATCCAGCCTTTCCTTCCCGGGGGACTATATGCCAGGAGCTGCTGCTGTTGATAATAAGCACAGCCTCTCCCGGGGCACTGCTGGCTTTCGCTCCAGATGCGGGGAGACCAGAGAGGCGGTGGGTCAGTGCTTGCCTGGGGTTGCACAGCCAGCAAGGAGCTCCCTGCCAGGCAGTGAAGGAGAGGGACTTTGATCTTACCTTGGGAAAATGCTGCCGTTCTCCATCCAAAAGTGTTGGGATGCGGGGGGCTGTTTGCCGTGGTTTGGTCTGTTTTGCTGTGTCCCGATGGAGGTGGTTGGGGCTTTTGGGAAAGAGGGGACGTGGCACCCTGCTTGCTAAGGAGGAGCCAACCTCCCGTCGGGCTACTGGGAGGATTTGTAAGATGGTCACCTCTTTTGTCCCTAGTTAGGTCCTTGGCACTGTGCGGAGTTTCTTGGCTTGGTGGGACACGGCTCTGATAGATGAAGACATCACACTGCTCCGGGGAGGTGTGATACTGCTTGCACTAGTAGGTGGCCACAGGCAGGCTGATAGAAGAGTACGGTTGCTCCAAGCCTGCCTGGCATCTTCAGCGCTGACTGACTCCGTGAGTAGCTGCGCACAGCAAAATGGGGAAAGACTGAGTTCGCTGACCTTGCCTTTCCTCCTCTCCTGGTGGAGGAGTTTCTCTATGGTGTGCCTGACTCCCACCAGGGACAGTCTTGCTGCCATCCACGCTGTGCGTGCCTCAATGGGGCTGTGTGTTACCTCCACAGAGATAACATTTTCAGGAGGGAGCTGGGGCTGCATAGTTTAGTGGATAGTCATCTCAAAACCTGTGTGAACAGCGTGTTAGTCAACGCCCAGGGTAAGACCACAGCAGTCACCATGAGCTCTAGAGGTGGAAAGCAGATGTACAACTCTTTTCGTTAAAGGAAAAAGGTTGAATCACAGGGACCTAATTGACCATAGCTTAAAATAAAAAAGAAAGTAGGAGACTGGTGGAGGTGAAACTCAGCAAGCCAGTCATCGCTGTTAGCCCCTGTTAGGCTGCACATCCACCCCCCCCCCCCCCCACTCCACCGCTGCGCTCAGGGTGAGCATGGTACATTGGTTGGGGACGTGGCTGCCTCTTCCCCACTCTCAGCCTGTGTTTCCAGGGTGCAAACGTCCCATGAGCCATGGGGAAAGGCTCCTGCATCAGACTGAACTGAAGCTGATGGAAGGCCATGCTCTCAATGTTCTCAGTGTGGTGGTGTGCACCTCAGCAGCACTCTGAGTACAAAGGATGAGCATTTGTCAGCCTCCTAGGAATTTAATCTTCACATTTTTCTCATATTGTTTTGGGGCACTCTTGGGGGTTGAATTTGCATTGGTGGCATGAAAGGAATTGGCTTTTCACTTGCAACATACGAGGTAGTGAGTTTTGCATTTGGCCTATGTGTCTCTTCCACAACCTTATTACCCCCGCACTATGTGAACACCCTTAAATTTCTTAAATTATCAAAGTAAACTGCATGGATTAAAGTCTGCTGCAAAACTGTATTAACAGACAAGTATAAGAGGCTGCATTAGTTTAACTGAAATCACTTTGCATGGATTTTTCTGGCATAAACCGGTCCTTAATAGATCCAGAATGTCTGAGGATGATCACATACTCAAATAAACTTGCAATGAATTTTAAGGGAAAATAGCTCTCTCTCTTATGTTAGTTTTTTTTTTTCCAGTGATGGCTGGAAGAATGAACGTTTTTCTTAAACAAGGGTGTTTGTTTTTTTCTTTTTTAAATCACTTCCCTGTTTGTTTATTTTGGGGGAGTAGTGTGCAGTGTTGCTGTATAATTCATTTTGCTATAGAGTGGTGGCATTCGGAAGAATGTGCCTGGAGGGGCTGTTTGGAGCCTCAGGCGTGAGCTGGGAGTCTTCTCCCATCTCTGCCAGCGGGCCGCAGGTAGCAAGTGTTTCCCAAGGAAGCTTTCTCCCAAGTGTGCCTGTTAATAGAAACAAGCCGGGACTTGGGAGCTGTAAGAGTCCGACTGAAGCTCCCTTCCCTTATTGATTTCCCCACTCTCCCTTCTGTGCTGTCGTGATTCCATTAGTTTTTCAGTCACCCTTGAGTGTGCAGGGTTTTGGAAAAAAAACAGAATAATTAAGGAAGGAAAAAATCTTTCTGACCATTTTAATGTAACAGAAAAAGGAACAGGCTAAAGTTCTTTTCTTCTTCCTTTTGGAAGGTCATGTTTACAGGAATTTAGCTGTGATCTGAAATATGATAGCCTTTAAAACTGTCCTGCTTTGTACCTCTAGGTTACAGGGAGCAACACACTGATAGGCAAGGAGGGAGGGCATGTGCTACCTGTGCCACAAAACAAGGCTCCTGAGTCTACCTTCGGTGGGTTTTTTGTTTGAGTGGATGAGTGGGTCCCCCGTTTTAGACAGCATAGCATGCTGATACCAACGCTGAGTTTGGAGAAGATTTCTTTTATGGAAGAAAGAAGAATAAATGTGAGCAGAGGAACTAGTGAAGCTTGGTTTCCTGTGGGTTTTGCTTCATGGTTGAATTCCTAGTAATAAAGTGCAATCATTGCTTTTCCTTGATTAGAGTATCCCCATGGTTGTCTTCCAGGTGTCTAAGGGTTGACCAAACGTTGCATTGTTCTGCACAGAGAAATATTAATATGTGATGGGTATCTCCTCTACTCTTCCAGCAATTCATGAAAGCTGTGAAACTTATTCTGAGACAGCTATCCATCTCTCAGTATTTGTTTGAGAGCTTTAGCCACTCTTGAAGCAGTAGCCACTTGCTAAAGTTAGGTGGGAGTCAGGCACACAGACTCGCACCGGAATTGCATAGTCTCATTTCGTCGGTGGGGACACACACCATATCCTGCTCTTTTTTCAGCTAAGGCAGAAGGGTGATGCTTCTGCCGAGCATGCAGCATGAACAGCGAGCCTCATTGCCTGGGTACTAAGCTGTGCACAGGGACTGTGTTATAGCAGACCCCCAGTCCCCATGGTGGTACTAAGAGGGGATCAGCCAGGCTCCCACGCAGCCTCCTTGCGTGTGGCAGGAAAAAAGCTATTAAATGGGTTGCGGGTCCGTGCACCTGCCATGAGTTAAATAATTAATCTGCTCTGACCATTTGCCATTGGTGTGCTCTGCTTTTGGTAATGCGATGATTGCTCTCATTGACTAATCAGTCATAATTCTGCAGATCCACCCGTCTTGATTTCCAGTTCTACTTGCTTGTAAAAAAGCCACTTGGATCAGATAGTTATGAGAAGTTTATTCCCTGTACAGACAGTACAGAGTGAGGGTGATGCAAGAATAAGCATCTTATCAGGATCCCAATATGTTCTTTATTTGCATACCATAGCTCATCCGCATGAGAGATCTTGGGCTTGCAGGCTTTACAGGTGCTTGTGAGACAAGCCGTTATCTTTGCGCAGGAGAAGGTGAAGCAGGTCCTGAGCAGATTCAGCCTGAGGCGCAGATCAGGCAGAGCTGGTGGCACTTCTGGATGTGAAACACAGGTGGCTGAAGCTTTACAGGAAAATCTTTCCTGTTGTCGTCTCCTCTTGAGGCCTAAGTATCTGTAGGAAGAGGTTAACCTGAGGATGCCTACCAGCCAGAGGCTGATAGAAAAGATAGAGGTGCAAGAAGGTACTGTCCAAAAATACTGCTGTGGTGAGAAGCCTGTCCTGCAGACTCCTGCCTTTCAGCAGTCTAAAAGTGTTATCTTTGGGTCTTGCTCCCTTATTTGTCTTTCATAGGAGTCCAGGACATATAGAGATCCCCTGTTCTTGTTAACTGCTGAGAAGAGCTTCCCTTTCACTCCTTCTGCTTAAGAGTCTCTTCAGGCTGATGTGAGTTGGCGATATTTCCATTATGCTGTACTTTCCTCGATCTGCTGAGCAGACAGCAACCAGCAGAGTATCTGCTGCTGTTGCTGGGCATGCCTCTCTCGGTGTCTCAGCCAGTTAAACTCCAGAGCCTACCTCTGCCGAGGGCATTCCCGAGAAGCAGCAGCACAAGTGAAATACTTCAGGCTGGTCACTTTGCCGTTTACTTCCAGGGTAGTGAATAGCAGCTGGGAAGCTGGCAGCTTGCAGAGTCTTTTGCACTCAGGTGCAATGGCGAAACTGGGAAAACTGGAGCTGTCTGGAGAGGTGGGGACAGCAGTGTGTCAGCTATGCTTGGCTCTCACTCAGAGGCTTCACGAGTAGAAGGCTGGAAGTGCTATAAATAAAATCCTGGATTGTGCTGGAGTTGGTGATATTGATCCTGCACTGGAGACATCGTGGAAACTTCCTATTTACTAGTTTATTTCATGACTTATTTTCTTTACTGTTTTGAGTGGGTTTTTTAATGCACTACTTTGATACAGTGTGTGCCTTTGGGTTAATGATAGGTGCACCAAAAGCATCTTCTTATTTTAATGTGAGATTTATTTCCTGAACGCTTATTTTTAAATGCCTGCTGGCTCCTGCAAAGGATTTGAGGTATCCTGGAAAACTTGGAGCACTGTACCCTAGAAGACCGACCTATATTTTGCAAGACTCAGACCTTTCCCTTTGGATTGTAACCGTCAGTGGTGTGCATCTGTGCTGCTGGCTCTGAGTGAGCCATCTTCCTATGGGGCTGCTTGCCTCGTGGGGGTCACTTGGGGAGCAGGACAAGCAACCAGTGGCTGTAAAGCTGGAGAAAGTGTCCATCTCTTTCTGAAATGATGCTGCCATTCAGCATTTAGCGTCTGTTGTGGAAGACCACCTGGTGGTTTCTCTGTGGCTAACTCTGCTGTCAGTTCATTGAGGTTGCTTGAAGCACTCACTGCTGGGGAAGAACAAAGTTTCCCCTGGATAGCTGTTGCACCCCCTCCACATAAGAAGCGTCCAAGGGCCATTCCAAAAACAGTTGGAATGCAATTTTACTATTGAGCGAATCCTTTCCGCCTGTCTGTCTGGTTTATGAGCTGCTGCCTTAGAGGTGGTGAACAAAAGGGTTTCTTCATGCACCTTGCCAAAGCAGTGCAGAACTTCGTGACGGGGCCTGTCATTATTTCCATCAACTGATCGTTGTTCACAGCTCTTCCCACTGCCTCGACATGCCCTGTTACCTTCCTCATCTCCTTCAAATATAGCACGGTTTGTAGGGAAAAGTGATGGCCCCTTCTGTAGCTGTGTGTGAGGATGCTGCTCAAGCCTTGCAGACAGTGCCCTTTTCCAGGGCGAGCAACTTGATGGTGGCCATCTGTCATTCGGGTGATAACCGGAGAGGTTCACAGAAATCTGAGAGAAGGTGGAATGGGAGGAGGTGGAGAAAGGAAGGGCACTGCTTTGAAATACCCAGATCGATGAATATAAAAATAAATACATTTATTAAAAGATTTCAATATAAAGATGCCAGGCACTCTCATGCAGAAAGTCTGGTTGTGCATGCCAGACTATCTTTTCCAGACTAGCTGATTGCTACAATGGAGCAAGAGAACACCTTTTTTGCACAGTCTCAAAAGCCCTTCCAAGCACAGCATTTCACCTCCCCTCTTCTTATCCTCTGTCCCCCAAATGACCGCCACCTGAAATAGAAGAAGCTTGGAGCATGAAGAGCTTAATGAGGAGAGACGACCATAGCTATGTGTGTAAGAGGCAAAATTGCAGAAGTACAGTAGAAAAAATAACTCGTCAGGAAAATAGATTTGCAGAAGTGGATGTTACCTGGTTTTGTCTGTGACACCTTGATCAGATGCTAGAAGTCTGTCAACTGTTTGGCTGAATTTGCATTACTCGTTTTAATTCTGCTTTCCGCAGTCTCTAGTGCAGGAGGAGAGCAGGTGGTCCTCATGGTTGGAGAACTTGGACTCCATCCTGCAAGAGCCAGATCGTGCCTTTCATTCATCATGGGAGTGCCAGCTTTAGAATAATGGTTCTGAGCTGCCAAAACCTTGTTGGAGGAAAGTAGCTTGGAAATATCCAAAAGAACCAACATCCTTCATTCCAGCTCCCAGAAATCCCTCCAACTCATGCTGACTTCATGGCTCAGTAGATGGTTGTTGTCTGGTGAAGATGTATGTTTGTATAATAGGTTATGAACAATTTCCATGTTTTTAACAGGACTGTTAGAGAAAGAAAAGATTTCCACTGTCTTTGTATGGGGGATTTTTTTGTTCTTAGATTTCAGAACTTTTTCTTGTCTACTTATTAGCCACCCTATGTCTCTCAGTAATCTGCAGGTGAAGAAGGTGCGATTCTGGTCTCTCCTTCCCTGTCCGTGCATCAGGACGCCAGCATTTTCACTTTGTCTTCCCATGGGAGCTTAAGACCCAGACCTAGGCTGAACAGAAATTTGGGCTGTAATAGAGAATAAAGCCTAATTCTGTGCTTCCTTCGGTGCTTTGCTTGTTGAGGGCTGAAATGTTCCGTTCTTGTGTGTTCAGCAGGAAGGTGCGTTTTGGAGGGGATGGACCCAGGTTCTCCGTTTGGGAGCCTCTAGAGTTTTTAGTTTAAAAAATGCTGCTTGCAAAAATTGTCTCCCAAGCATGTCTTGGTCTGTGTCATCTTGCCCCAGAGGCAAAAGCAAATCCCTGCTGCTGAGCTTAAGGAGTGACTGCCCAGAAGGGGTGGTTGGAAGCTCTGGTCCCAGGCTTTGCAGCTCTCGGGACAGGTCAGGTCCCAGAAGGCAGATGGGAGAAAGGTGCTTGCAAGGTCTCAAACTCTTCATTATTGCATAAATGAAGGAAAACAGCTCTCACGTGCATGCCTTGACCTCCTGTGTGATCTCTGCTGAGCTGTTGAAGCAGGGGCACTAATCTCTGAAAGCAGCTCTGCACTCTTATCTCCAGTGTTGCTCCTGCTCTTACTTGTGTAGTTGAAGTAGAGGAGAATCCTCCTTGAAAATTGATTTTTGAGAAGGGCAACTCACCTGACTATAAAGCACCACAAATGTTGTTATAGTCCAGGGGGAATATGGCCTGAGATGTGTTTTGATTGTTTTTAAACGATACTACAGGACTTTCTCTCTGTTCAGCTGTTTGTATTGTCTGCCTGCCTAAGTGCGCTAGGTTGAATGAAATAAGGCTTTTAAAAATATACAGAAAAGAGGATTTTCTAAGTTTCCAATTTCTCTCATTTCTTCACTTCAGCTTCAGAGGTGTAAACCATCAAGACAGCATTGCATACACAGCTTCAGAGGAGCCCAGGCTGCGTCAGCTCCACGGCTCCATGTTTGCTGGTTTTGTTTTTTTTTTTTTGCTTTCCTTGGCTGTCCTGTGGGCTCTGGGAGGCTTAGCAGGTTGCCCTGTGCCAGCTTAAGCCACAGCAAATTCCCATGTCCCTGCTCTTAGCTCACAAGTGCTGTTAAGTAAAATGCATCAGCTTAACCCTTGGGGGAAGAGGTGCGTGCTGATGTGCCCTGCCCTTGTGTTTGCAGTGGCTTTAGCTTGCTTTAAGCTGCGGTAGCTTGCTGGTGGAGCTCAGGATCAGTGGGAGAGCTAAACCCTCACAAAGGTGAGATTGTGGAAGAGGGAGGGAGACAGAGAAGGAGGGATTTGTGAGCCGACTCACCGTGGCTTGCTGCCGGAGGTTGTTGCCTCCGCAGGTGAGCGGTCGATGTGGTGCGTGGTGGTCTGCAGCCCACTGCTGCCCTCCCCGGCTGTCTCCCCCGGGCTCTGTTTCGGAGGGGGTCGGTGGCGTGCTCAGCGGTGCCGTCCTGGGCTGGCAACGCAGCCAGGTGTCACTGAGCAATGCAGCTGGGGCATGGGGAGGTCCCACAGCCGGGGACACGCCAGGCAGAGGCCAGCGTGCGAGTGTCACCCTCGGCAGAGCTGCAGGGGCAGGGCAGTGCCGCAGCGTGCCTGAATCTCGTCCAGGTCTGCCTGGAGTGCCGGCCTGCTGAATGGGGTGCGTTGCAACCACAGAGCCCAAATACAGAGCCCACCGAGGAACCGTGTCTTGTCAGGTGTTGGGTAGCAGAGCAAGAACATCCAGGCTGTCATGAAGCACGAGTTTCCCCATTGCAGGGAAGGGAAAACCCCTGTCCCTTTGGATGTCATCTCTGCCACCACCTCGTGCCTTTTTTTACCTGCAGGCTGGTTTGCACGCTCCTCCTTACAGAGAGCATCTGCCTCACAGAGCAGGATTGCAAAAAACATGTGCATGTGCGAGGGAGTAAAGGTTGTCCTCCCTGCCGCAGCTGGGAGATGGAGGCAGACGTGAGGCCTGTGCTCTCTGCCCCTGCCACACACCCGGCTCACTGTGCTCTTCGGGCACCTCTGCGTCCCCAGCATCTCTGCCTCTCGGGCTGCCTGTCATCAGGGTTCACTGCACCGATGCTCCGGCTAATTTTTGCTTAATGAACAAATTATGACTCTCCCAGCTGGGTGCTGCTATGTCCTTTTACCACCCCTTTCTGGTTTCTCCTTTTTTTTTTTTTTTTCTTTTAATGAGGTCACTTAAACTTCTCCGCCTAAATTAGCTGTTCTAATAACCAGATGCTCCTTGGAGTGCTTTGGGACGGGGTGGGTGGAGAGAGGAGAAGGAGCTTGTTAGCAGGAGCCTGCCTTCCCCTGCTCCCCAAAGCGGCCTTAGCTGAGGGCAGAGGGGCGATGGGGCACAGCGGAACAGGGGCAGCGGGTGTGAATGTGCCCCCAGCACCCGCCACACTGCATCTGAAGCAGTTGAGGGAAGGGGACCAGCAATTTTGGAGGAGCATCTGCCACTCGCTGGTGAGAGGAGGCTTGGAGAACTGCTCTGAACAGCACTGTGCTGGCAGGGCTGGAGCCCCAGAGTAACAGGGGGACAGGGGAGGGCGGGTGTCCTTTCTTCTGGAGCTGAAGCACTTGCGAGCAGCTGGGAAAGCCATAGCTCCCCTGGGTCCATCACAGACAAGCTGGAGCTGGGGCTGAGCATGTCTGTTTGCCTTGCACGCCTGCCCTGAGTGCACAGGGAAGGGGTTGCTGGTGGGGTCACAGGGCACCCGTTGCCGACCCTTGTGGGTTTGTGTGGGGCTTAGGAAGCTGCAGGAGAGCATCGCTGCCCTGTGTGCCCGGGGTGGGCGCGCTGGCTTGCGACCGCACCATCCGGCTGGCAGGTCCCACGCGGCTTGGGCGCACAGCTTTGGCCGGGAAGCTCCTCTTGCAAGGCGCGTCGTGGAGCAGGAGCAGGTTGTGCAGCAGGATCCTCTGCCGCTGCCCGGGAGGGAGCGCAGTGACAGCCTCCAACGGGCGCGCGGGGCAGGCTGGGGGCGCGACTAACGGAGCCCGCAGCAAGCAAGGAGAAGTTCAGGCCCTGGAGTCAGAAAGCTGACCTAATTTACAGGTTTTGCATCTTCTGTCTGATTCTCTTTTCCCCTTCCTTCTACGTTAGTGACTTTTTTTTCCCTGCGCCCTTTCTCACTGGCTGCTTGGACTCACCCAGTTGCTTTGGGAGATGCATTTCTGTTGGCATAATTGTTCCAGCCAGTCGTTAATGTACCAACAGGTTACTATTGTAATCAGAGGATTTATTACTGCTGCTGTGAAACAACTGCTATGCCGTCTTACTTAACTCTTCGGCTCCCCTGTTGCCTTCTGCCAGCAGCTGAGTCAGTAACAAACTGCCCTTTTAAGAAACTGCACGGGTGCAAACTAGGGATGTGTTATTTTATTTTATTTTCCTGCTCTTACCACAGAATGTTGTGGTGATACAATTGCAGGTGACTGCAGTGCTTCACCCTGTATTTCTTGATTGTGCAGCAACTGAAAGTGACTTCATTCTCATTTAAAACGAGGCTTAAATGTTTGCATGAGGATTAAAAGTATATTCTGACTGCTTTTCTTTAGACCACAGTGCAAGTTCTGCTCACCCCTTCAGGAGCTTGAAGTGAATTCACTGGCTAATTCAGGAAAGTGTATGACTTCTTTTTTTAATTTAGTTAAACAATTAGTAATCATTTAACTGCCTTTCATTTAAACCTGTCTTTAACCATCCTTATTTCTCAGTGCAGGTGGGGCTCTATGGAAGGAACATAATCCCCAAACCAACCAGTTTATTTACACTTGCTTTACGTTTTCCCCGTGGTACCAGGAGCCTGTTGCTATACGTTGGTAGGTGAGGAAGAGAAGAGGGAAGGTTTTACACGGAGACACCACACCCTCAGTCACAGCGAAAGTACATCTACAGCAGCAGTAGGTTTGCTGCCTCAAATTGTGGTCCCAGGTAGGACCCTGGGCAGTGGGGGAAACTTAGAAGCAGCAACAACAGGAACATAGCTTTCATCTACCTGGCCCAGGCCTCCTGCAAGTTCTTAGTTGGGGCTTAAAAGTAAGGCAAGCAAAGGACATTACCAGCGGCATGATCTGCTTAGTTTTGTCCACTTGCAAAGGTGACATTTGAGGGTCTTCATCAGTTTTGCAGCATGACACAGCATGTGTTTCCCTCTGTGCTGAAGGCATTACACGAGCTTTTGACTGACAAAGAGGAGCGGTGTCTGGTGTGCTGCAGCAGGTATGGATCGGCATGTACAGCTAATTGCCAGGCATGAGGGTTTGAGAGGATTACATTGCTAATCTAGATACCTTTCCTGCCTTATCACCACCCCCTTCCTCATGCCACACACATGCACATGTATCGTGGTTTAACCCCAGCCGGCAACTAAGCACCACACGGCCGCTCCCTCACTCCCCCCCAGGTGGGATGGGGGAGAGAATCAGAAGAGTAAAAGTGAGAAAACTCATGGGTTGAGATAAGAACAGTTTAATAAGTAAAGCAAAAACCACACACGCAAGCAAAGCAAAGCAAGGGATTCATTCACTACTTCCCATCGGCAGGCAGGTGTTCAGCCATCCCCAGGAAAGCAGGGCTCCATCACGGTAACAGTTACTTGGGAAGACAAATCCCATCACTCTGAACCTCCCCCCTTCCTTCTTCCCCCAGTTTCCTATGCTGAGCATGATGTCACATGGTGTGGGATATCCCTTGGGTCAGTTGGGGTCAGCTGTCCCAGCTGTGCCCCCTCCCAGCTTCTCATGCACCCCCAGCCTGCTCGCTGGTGGGGTGGGGTGAGGAGCAGAAAAGGCCTTGGCTCTGTGCAAGCCCTGCTCAGCAGTAACTAAACCATCCCTGTGTTATCAACGCTGTTTTCAGCACAAATCCAAACCATAGCCCCATACTGGCTACTATGAAGAAAATTAACTCTACCCCAGCCAAAAGCAGCACAACGCATATTTGGATTGTGTAAGGAATGGAAATCAATAGCGGTGTGGGGAAGGAATATAAGGAGAGTGGCTCCCTGAGAGCTTGCAGTGGCTGGGAGAGAACAGGTCCCTTCTAGCTGTTTCTGCGGCATCGGGGTGGCTCTAGTGGCAGACCTTCCTTCCCGGCGTGGCACGGGTGGCCGCAGGAGGGTTAGCTAATAACGAAATGCTGCGTCCCTGCGCCTCGCGCTCCTGCCCGCGGTGCTGCTCGCGGTGCTGTTCAGCGCTTCCCAGTGCTCTCGCCTCTGGACTGGTGGTACTGGCATTGCGGTTCCTCTTGAGCAGCTTGTTTCTTGTCTTGCATGCACAGCCAGAGGGGTTGGGGAAGGAGGTTCATTGCACTGAGCTGGGATCCCTGCGGGGCAACAAGATGTCACGGGGCAGATGGAAACATAACTCTTGGACTAATTCCCTGCAAAATCTGAAGTGGTATGCCTCAGCCAGAAGCAGCTCCCTGGGAGTAGGGAACACTTGTATTTGTTCTTCCTAAATAGTTCACACTTGACTCTTGGCAAGCTTAGCACTGTCCAGGTAGTATGAAGTGGGCAGTTGGGGACACAGGGTAGACCATAGGGTGCCTCTAAAGCATATCAGTCGGTAAAAACTACAAAGAAATCCAAAGGAAGAAGAGGCTGGTGGGTTTTACTTGTTCTGCAGTGGCCCTGAGATGGTCCCACTGTGCCTGTGTAAGTTGTTTTACTCCTGAAGAGCCTGCAGTGTAAGGCTACCATGGTGCTAAGTGATTTTCACAGTGTTGTTTTACCAGCTTGAGCTAGGAAGCCTCTGGCTCCCAGCTTGACGCTCCTCCTGCATCACTTAACAAGGAAACGGCATCTCAGGCAGGTTTGCTGCCTTGCCTGGGAGTAGATGAAATGTTGGTAGCTCTCTGGTTTGTGTCTTGCACATAAAAGCTTTGATAGCTTAGCCCTTGGGGGTGGTTGGGGTTTTGGATACCCGAGGACGAACCAGAGCCAGCTTGGGGAAAAGGGAGACGCCCAGGTTGTCTTAGTCCGCCAGAGGCAAGAGTTCAGCATGGCTGGGAGCTGCTGGAAACGGAGCTGGTCCTGGGGCTCAGAGGAGAGCGCATTGGAGAATTTGAGGTGTGTGCCGAGGCCAGACCTGGGAACTCCAGTCTCTGCTCCCTGCTTGTTTTCTGGGAGACTGTAAGCTAGTTCCTTATCCTAAAGTAAACGGCCTTAATTCCCGATCTGTAAATACTCTATCTAGCTCACCGGGTGCTCATCGCTTGAAGTGTGTGCATTTGAGGTGGGCTTGACTGGAGCTGTGTGTGCAGGCTTCCTGAGGAGGGATGCCCATGGGCACCACCCCGGGGGGAGAGGGGAGCATCTCCAGGCTCCCCCCTCCTCCTCCTCCTTGTCCTGGCAGCAGGGCCCTGGGTCTCTCTCTGACTGGGTCCCTGACACCCTCTAGTGGCAATATTTACATGTAATATTTCAGGAGCTCTGAATATTTGGGGGTGCTTTTGAGCACCCTCTGCTTAGCAGCCCACCCACTGCTGAGTACCTGTTTCAGTGCCCTCTGCAGTAACCTGCAGCTTGGGGACTAATAGGAAACGCTGTATTTGTTGCTCTTTTTTTCATAGAATCATAGAGTTATTAAGGTTGGAAAAGACCCTTAAGATCATCGAGTCCAACCGTTAACCTAGCACTGCCAAGTCCACCACTAAACCATGTCCCTAAGCACCACGTCTACTCGGTTTTTAAATACCTCCAGGAATGGAGACTCAACCACTTCCCTGGGCAGCCTGTTCCAGTGCCTGACTACCCTTTCGGTGAAGAAGTTTTTCCTAATATCCAGTATTTCGGTGCTGTAAGTACAAACTCAATGCTGTCAGCTGTGGCCAGACTGAGTAGACTGGTTTGCTCCCAGCAAGTGCTTTTCAGCCGCTTGTCTCCCTCTCCAGCTGCTAGCTGCCAAACCTAACCTTGATGCTGGAGAGAGTGGAGCTCTGCTGACACCTCCGGGGGGTTGTGACAGCTACAGGGGTGGACTTGTGTTGGGGCACAAGGAGGAGGTAAGGCTGGATGCTGGGGGAAGCGCGAGGTAAGGCTGGATGCTGGGGGAAGCGCAAGGCAGGCTGCCTGGACAGCACGTTGAAAAGAGGGGAGAAACAGGCAGGAGCTGGGTGAGAAAGAGCGGGCAAGAGGATGTGTCATCCATCTTGGCTCTGATTCAGGTGTGGCCCTGCTCCCCTTCACACAGTGACGACTCATCTAAGCTTGCCCTTGCTTTCAAGTGGAGCTCAGTTTGCAGAGTGCCCCCAGAAACGCTGGTGCTTCCCACGGCGGGTGGCTGCGGGATGAGTGCAGGCAGCTCAGCAGCGTGATGGCTGGCAGTGGAGCCAGGGCTCCCGGGTGAATGCCATGCAAAGAGTTACTTGCGTCCTGATCTGCAGACTGATGCCCTTGAAGCCTGAGCAGGATAACTGGCTTGGGAGGAACTTCTCTTCTGATAACACACCTCCCCGTGTGTGCCGTCGTGCCCTGGAGAGCACCTTCACTGCGTTCCCTGCTTGCTTTTTTCTCCATGACTTCCAGGCCTGATCTGCTCAAGCCTGATGGGCTAAGCCGTGCCTGTAGCCCTCTTGTCGGTGCAGGGCAGCAGGGTCTGTGCCTTGGGGTGGTGCGTGAGCTCCAGCAGACCTGCGGCCCTGCTGCGGGAGTCCCCGGTGCTCCGCAGCACTCAGAACGAAATGCTCATCGGGCTTCTGAAATGAGCTGTGACCTGCTGCCACATTTGGCTGCCTCTTGAGAACGGCGTTTTCCCCTTCCTTCTACTCGCTTTCCCCCTCCCCAAACCTGGTACCCGAGGCACATCTTGCAGTGTACCTAAAACAGTTGTTTGTGCATCACTGGCCAAGCGCGAGAGCGATGGTGCGAAGCACAGAGCCTTCCCACTGGCCTGGCCAGCTCAGGGCTCTTGCCTGTCCCTCCTCCCTCCCCGTAAAAGAAACTGGGCTTTCATTTAGCGAGCATGTCTCTAGTCCTCCTGGTTAGGAAGGTGATGCTGACTAAATGTATGTCCATGCCAGGCTGATTTAAGACAACGGCCTCAAGACTGCGTGCAACCCAAAAGGTCTTACTGATTCCTCTAACCAGGAGGATCTTGGTTGGCTTTTTTAACCAGAAGAGCAGGAGGAATGCAGCACAGCGTGTCAAGCATTACCACAGTTAAACTACAGCCTTTAACAGCACACCGCCGCCTCCTGATTTTTCTCCAGGAATGTGTTTTGCAATAGCTTGCCCATGTCGTGTAAAAGATGCTAATCCTCCAGCCAGGTTATGACCTGGAAATACAAAGTCACGGTTCCAGCTGGCGAAAGGGTGCCTGTGCCAGCCTCTAACTTGCTTGGGGAATGGCGTGGCGAGTGCTTGCTTGAAGCCCAGCCTTCGGATAGGCTTCCCGGCGTTACTCCCGGGCAGCTCTGTGTCTGGCAAGCCAAGTGCCTGCCTCCTCCTCGAGCGTGACCTGGCTTGTCCCGCAGAGCTCCCGGGGTAAGCAGCTCTGCTCTCTGCCTTGTGCTTAGCCAGAGAGCGGCCGTGCTGCTGAGCAGGGCTGGGGGGGGGCACACGGGCAGCCCGTGGGGTGCGCAGGGCTCTCAAACTGGGGGAAGGAGGACGGGCACGCTTTCTTCACAGATACCTGCTTTCACCCCATAAGCTGTTGTGTGGAGGCTGGTGTAGCAAGGAGCTCTGCCTTTGAAGCAGCTCAGCAGGAACATAACTCCAGCAAGATGATGATCAGGTTTAATTTATTTAAATAGCGTAAGAAAAGTTATAAGAGCCCGTGGCTAGAGGGCAAAGAGAAAGGAGCTGCGCAGCTCTGGAAATTATTCAGAAAGGTTTGAAATGAGAAATTTAAATCTTATCATGCAGGCAGCATGAACCGGCAAGGTTAGTTGCTGCTGTCACCACTGGTTTGGGAGTCGGAGGGAAGGGGGAAAGGCGAAGCGAGGTGGATCCTGACCGTGGTCTGCCAGAGGCTATTGCCGGTGAGCAGGGGACAGCGAGGAAGATGAGGGGAAAGGAGGGAGGAGGGGATGTGGGTACAGGTACAGAGGCAATGGCCTGCAATGTAAATGGCCTTATCAGGTACTTTCCCTGTCAGGGGCAGTGAATTCCCTGAGTAGTGAACATGTGGTAAAAGCAAATGCTCCCATCCGGGCTGGACGCAGGAAGATTTCCCTCTCGTTTACTCCACCTCATGGCTTTTTTCTTTCCTTTCTTCTGATTTTAACTTTTCTGTCATAAATAATCCCAGTGGTTGACTTCACTGCAGCTCATTGCTTTCTGTAGCTGTGCCTGAATGAAACAGATGCAGCTTTTGGCAGCTCAGCTAATTTCGTCAAACCTTCCAGTGCTGTCAGTGAAGCCAAACTGAGATATGTTAATTATATTCCACTGGTACGCGGCGAAACTGTGGGCATTAACAGGCTCGCTAACGCTGCCTTGTCTGCAGAGCTAGGGAGAAGGTTTGCATTCTTCTTTCCACGCGATGTTTCTTGAGACAACAAAGTCTAGAAAGGCTTCTTTTTAAGAAAGTCTGTCTTCTGGTGGTAGAACCTCATGCTAAAATTAAGATGGTTGCTAAAATCAAGCAAGGTTGGGGGGCTGCAATCTTTTTTTCATCCTGATTTTAGCGGCTGTACTTCCTTTCTTCCGGTTAATCAACTGGAAAAGTAGCCAGCAGTTTTATTACCAAGTGCCTTGACATGGCTGTGTCCCAGGAGCGGGCGCTGGGCATGCTGCAATTGCATTGCTGCCCTCAGAGGAGCCACTTCCCTCCGAATGCAGAAACCCCTTCGTTTGGCCTGAGGGGGTCATTAAAACGTGAAATGATACAAACAAAGGAGAGGGGAATTGGATCTCCTGACTTTTTGATGAGGGAAGATTAAAGGAACTAAATATGTTTAGCTTGGCCCCAGCGGTGACTGAGGAGCAAAGACCATGGTGCAGGGCTAAGGACATGGGCAGGAGGGGGGTCACGAAGCATGCTGGGGGAACGCGGTGAAGGGGAGGCTGCCTGTGACGAAATGCCTCGATGGGAAGCGGATGATTAAGCTGGGCTGCTCTGCAGTGGGATGGCAAACCCTGTGCCATTGAGCAGGAATTTAAGTACAGCGCAGGAGTATGTGCTGCAGGTCGTGGTCTTTCCCAACTAAGGGCTTTGGGGACGATTCTCCTCTTTTTGGGGACTAGATGTGAGCTAACAGGGCTTTGCTAATACTTAACGATCAATCACAACCGTAAAAAATAACCTCTCCCCCAGCTCTCCTTTAAAACGTCCGGGCTTTAGACTCAGCGTTTCGGCGTTGCTAACCCTCGGGCTGTGTTTCCCCGTCCCCCTTTGCTGCAGTGATCCCCGACTCGCTGCGAGTGACGGCGGTCCCGCAGACGCTGAACAAAGTGGAGCGCGACTCCCTGGAGCTGAAGTGCGAGGTGTCCAAGAGCACGGCCCAGCACAGCCACGTCTCCATCGCCTGGTACCGGCAGCGAGGCAGCGAGGTGCCCGTGGAGGTCATCTCCCTCAGCCGCGACTTCGTCCTGCGGGCCGGCAGCGCCTACGCCCAGCGGCAAGCCACGGGGGACGTTCGCTTGGACAAAGTGGGGGAGACCACCTCAAAGCTCACCATCTACAACCTCCACCCATCAGATCAGGGCGAGTTTTACTGTGAGGCGGCAGAGTGGATCCAGGACCCGGACAAGTCTTGGTATGCCATGACCCGCAAGCGTTCCCAGGGCGCCATCGTCAATGTGCAAGCCACCGGTCAGTGTCTCCTCTGCCTTTTCTTGCTTGGCTGGGTGGTGGGAGGAGGCGGAAAACAGGGCTGCGCCTTGTTAGGTGGCTGGGGCTTGGCTCCCTCCTTTGCCGTGTGCCCGCTCGGGAGGCTGCTGGCCGGGTGAAGGGGGGCAAAGGGGGGCCCAAGCGCTGCCTGTGGGCAGGGCAGATGTCAGCAAATAGCAACCAGGGGATACTGGGGCAGCAAGGGAGCTTGGGTGACAGCCCCTGTCTCCTGACGTGGCCAGTGAGCTGGCAGTGACACAGGAGCTAAAACATAACATCTTAAGCACTTGGCGCTAGCACAGGCAATGCAAATTTTGGTAAGTGTGGAGATGAGTGACACAGCAGAAAATAAAATGAAAACTTTCAGTAAGCACTCCTGTATTGTATGAGGTCCATTTGCAAGTCAAAATCCTTCTCCCAGCCCACAGCACGGGTTCCTGCTAAGGATCTAAAGACCCAGCTGAGCTCTTTCTTCCTCTCTGATATCCCCAAAGCCTCTGCCTCTCCACCCTGGCTGAGCAGGGTGCGAGTAGGACCAGGTTCCAGCTTGCATCCTACAGTGCCACTGGATGCTGGTGTCGCAGCAGAGCTGCTCCCAGGAGTAATGGCTGGGGAAGAGTGTTATGGCTGGGGAGGCCTTGCAGCTCTTGCATGCTGGGCAGCAAGCTGCCTCTCCTGCCGCACGGCCGATCTGAGCTCTCACAGCAAAAGCAAGCCCCTTTCCCCTCCACCTGCAGATGCATGTGTCCGAGGGATGTTGGCTACGCAGAGAGTGGCAGGTTGTAAACACCTCGTATGAGGTGTGCTGGCTGTCCCGGTGGGCTTTGCCACGCTGACGTGAGCTGGTCTGTCTCTCCCCAGATAAGGAGTTCAGTGTCCGGCTGGAGACGGAGAAGCGGACGTACATCGTGGGTGAGCCAGTGGAGTTTCGGTGCATCCTGGAGGCACAGAACGTCCCTGACCGCTACTTCTCCATCTCCTGGGCCTTCAACAGCTCCCTCATTGCCAGCCTGGGGCCCAACGCTGTGCCGGTGCTCAACAACGAGTTTGCCCAGCGTGAGGCCCTGGGCCAGCTCAAGGTAGCCAAAGAAAGCGACAATGTTTTTGTGCTGAAGATCTACCGCCTCCGCCTTGAGGACAGTGGCAAGTACAACTGCCGGGTGACTGAGCGGGAGAAGACTGTGACGGGGGACTTCATCGACAAGGAGAGCAAGCGGCCAAAGAACATCCCCATCACCGTCCTGCCACTCAGTAAGTAGAGACTTGCCCATCCCCTCCTGGGGTCATTGCTCTACTGGGCAGATAGCTGGCGAGGCTGTGATGTGCCCAGACTTTGGTGGTGGGGAACAGGGAGGATTAGAGTTTGCATGCTGTGGAGGCTTGAAATCCCAACTGGCAAGATTTTTTTTTTTTTGATGGGAAGGGGATGACAGAGAAGGAGGGATCTGTGTCAGGTTCATAGGTGGGGAAACATGCCCCCACCTTGGTAATGGCCCCAAGCTGGCAGTTTTGGGCTTGAGCTGAAGGTGTGTGTGACAGCCTCTGACTTGCTCCTCACACCTCTCTCCTCACCTTGCTCTGAAGGGAGCTGGGTGCTCTAAAGTACTCCGCAGGCATAATGGGGAGACCAGCTTGGCCCTGGTTTATCCTAAAAGATGCTAGGTTCCTGCAGGCCATTCAGGGGCTGTTGTTCAGCTGTCTTGCAAGACAACTGTACTGGGAGAAACCAGGGTTCATGTGCTTCTCGAGCCCTGGTTTGCTCTTCAACATGGAGCTCTGTCGTGGTTACGGTGTGTCTGCCAACCCTGGTGAAAACAACCCTGCCGGAGGCTTACCTGAATGCCTTTTATGTTTGTCAGACAATGTGACAAATACAGAAATAACGGGGTGAGAGGAGAGGGTCCACTGACTCATTCCTTGTCTTGCTTTCTGAAACCCAGGTAGCTGCGGCATGATGAACCATGCACGTGGTGCCCAGGCTACCCTGGCCGTGGGCTTTGACCAAGCAGAGGGTAGCTGCAAGAGGATTTTGTGCGATGTTTGTTTCCTGTCTCTTAGATTTGTAGGGAAATGCAGCCCTTTCCTCTAGCTTTTTTTTCCCTCCTCATTTCTCCAAAAGAAATTCTATTTCTTTTCTCCTGCCAATATTTGGTCTCATTTGTTTGGCTTTGAAAATTACTCTAGCTAGAAACCTTGCACTGGACAAATGTCTAAAGTGTGGTACTTCTAGGCACAGCCACCTTTCAGACAGATTTCATTCTTGCCATGTGATAAATCACCAGCTCTAGGAACAAATGCGATGATTTTTCAAGGGTGCTAAGTGTCCATAACTCTGACGGAAGACAGCAGGAGTAACCAGCACTCAGTATCTCTGAAAAACCAGCCGTAAAGCCTTACATCTCTGGGAAGCTCAGGATACCAGGGTTTTTTTGATGTTACCAAACATTGATAACTACCTCTAGTGTCACTAGCAATGGGAGTTTGGGAGAGCTTCTCCCAAAAGGTGTTGTAGGAATGGACGTGGCAAGACGGTGATCAGGATGACGTGAATTGAAAAGCCCAGGGAGCTGGAAGCTTTTTTTGGCAGATCCGGTTGCATGCGGTGCATGTCGTAGCAACACAAATTCCAAGTTTTGCTGAGATCCCACCCCGGACCTGCGACCAGAAGATGCAGCAATGTCTCGTGAGCTATAGGCAGAGAGATTTCTCCCAGCTTTGGCCTACACCTGCTTTGAGTGTGCAAGTCACCAGGAGCAGCTCGCTGCCCACAAGCTGTTTTTGGATGTGGTCACGCATGAGGTTAAGACGTGCCTGGACCCAAATGCGTGGGCAGTTTCCTGCACCTGGTAGAAAGCCTCTCTGGCCGGCAGCGTCCTTCTTGCAGACCGAGAAGTGGCGAGTGTATATCATCTCCCCTGTGTGTATGCGTTTCTCTCCTTAGAGACCAGCATCTCCTTGGAGATTATCAACAACGCCAGCAATGTCTTGGAGGGAGAGAGCCTGCGCTTTGGCTGCAACGTGCGCTCGGGCTTTGGGCCCCAAAGCCGCCTCTCCGTCGCCTGGCAGCTGGTGGACAAGCTGAACCGGCGCAGTGAAATTGTGCGTCTGGATCGGGAGGGCACCCTGCAGCCGGGCCCCTCGTACACCGAGCGCAGCAGCTATGGGGGCATCCAGGTGGAGCAGGTCCGGCCCGGCTCCTTCACCCTGGAGATCTTCAACAGCATCAAGGCAGACGAGGGCCACTACGAGTGCCGGGTGGCCGAGTGGACGCGGACGCTGGATGGGGAGTGGCAGATGGTTGGGGAGCGGCACGCAGGCACGCCAGTGTCCATCACTGCTCTGGGTGAGTACTCGAGGCGAGGGGGCCATGGGGCTGTGCTCCCTGCGTGCCCGCCCCCCCCCGGAGGTCGCCTGCAAATAACCGGGACTGCTCTTGGCACTCCCGCCCTTGCTTGCCGGCAAAATGAAGGTACCCAGCAGCCCTCCCACAGCTCCCAGTAGGTTGGTACAAAACACCTGCATGCCCCATTGTGTGTGGGGGCAAAGTCTGAGGGGGGCTGTGGCAGGAGCAAAGCAGAGGGTGGCTTAGGAGAGGGGCAGTGCTTCCAGCGTCCTTCCAAGGAGAGAGGCTGCCAGTCCCATGACGTGTCCTCCCAGCACTGGAGCGGGGCTATGGGCAGTGCAGTGGTGGTGCTCCATCGGCAGCCTGTGGGCATCAGAGTCTCCTTGCCTGCTCGGGGTAGACCTTACCTCAGCTTGCCAGACCAGGAGAGCAAAATGCTGGGCATCTGTTGGCCTGGCCACCAGAAATGGTGAGCATCTCTGACAGCGTGAGAAGCCTGCAGAAGACGTGGGTCAGGAACGGTCCTCACTGCCTCTGCAAGGAGGCACTGAGCTGCTGGCCTGGAACTACAACGTTGTCCGTGACCAAGCTGAACTAGAACCTGGGACCATTGCAGCTGGTGCTCTGCTCTGCCAAAGATCTCTTCCATTTCAAACACAGTGAAACCACATCAGCTTAGGAGAGGGCAGGTAGGGCATTAGGGATTTTACATGGATTGTGAATTACTTTGGTCCTGCTCAGGCCTTGCTATATTAAGTCCTGGACTAGTTCCCGAAGTGTTCTGCAGGGGACTGAAGAAGGGATGACTGCTCCTATGAGGCCACAGATTTGCAGAATGCCAGGGCTATAAACAATCAGGGAGCTCTATTGAAAGGTTGAGATAGGAATTTTTGGGGGTTGGTCTGGTTTTTGGGGGGGTTTTTTTGGCTTCTCTGCAGTATTAATCTTAAGCTTTGGCAAGATGTGTGAGAGACCAGGCTTCAAAGTTGTATTGTATTCTCATTAAAATCTTGCTTTTTTCCTCCTTTCCTCCCCTTCACTTTTGACTTTCTTTCAGAGGCTGTTCTGTCTGGAGCTAGATATCTTTGCTATATAGCTTCCAAAAGCAGGTAGGGATGTTAGTTCGTAAAGAACTAAAGGCAGATTCTCATCTGGTTTCAACGGCATCTTCCTCATGAGGTCAGCAGCATTTGGCCTGCTGTAAGTCCATGTATCGACCCTTCTCTTTACTCTGCCACTTGTGTTGAGATTAAGTGTTGAGATTTTAAAATGTATCACTTTTACTCTTGTTAAAATTTAAGATGCTTGCAATTGCCCAGCAGTTCCAGAAGATGTGATGGAAAGGTAGTTGTCCCTTCTCCTCTGCTCCTTGTCCCAGAGAAATCACCGGCTGTTCAGCATGTTCTGTCAAGTCGTAAGAAATTCCTAGGTCCTCTTCCTATAACTAGCAACACTGAAGTAGCTCATGAAAATTTAGTGGAGAAAATATTGAGTATTGTTTCATTGCTGCTGAATCTGATATTTTTTGTTCAGCGTAATGTTTTTGAACTGTCCTGAGAAACTCAAATGGAAGGTTGCTAAGAAAGAGCAAGAGAGGTTTATGGCTACAGAAATTGCTAGTAAAAAAAATGCAGTAAATTTAGTGACACTCACATTTCAAGTTAAGGTCTAATCGTTTGCCGGTCTGCCAGAGTAAGAAACTCTCTAGCTGAACCAGCACAGATGATGTTCAAACTCATAAATCTATCTACAGGGTGGTTCAGAAGCAATAGCCAGAAGAGAGATGTGCTGTCGGATGAGACCAGGTGTCCCTGAACTTCTGAGGATCTTGAGTGCCTGCAGGGACTTCAGTCCCTGAGGAGGGGCTGCTGTATTCTTGTAGGAAGGTCTTGCAGAAAATCTGCCTGCTTTTATGCACGGCTTCTCTCCTTTTATACCAAGTCCCGAAGGAAGAAGGGCCTTTCTGTGTTAACCTAAGTGCCATGAGTGCATTGGTTGAGTTGAGGACCTGAGAAACACACCTGGCTTTTGCATGACAGTCAAGAGAAGTCCCTTCATGAAGCTTCCTTGCCCAAGCCAACTGGAGATTAAACTTTACAAAGTCAGCTGGTCTTGGTGAAATTAAGTTGGCTTTCTAGGGCCATCGCTGGCTCAATGGTGCTCTGAGCTGGGCCTGGCAACACACTTGCCAGGGCAGGAGGGCTGCTGCAGGGTCTGAAGGTAAGGGCTTACATGGGTATGAGATGCAGCAGTTCTGCAGGGGAGACAGCCCGGGTCTCACTCTCCTCTCCTGGGTAATCACTGAACATGTTGCAAGAGGCTTTAATCCCAAAGACTGACCTGTTTTCTCAGTAATTACACCAGCTCTGGAATGGTGACGCCGTGGGGCCGCAGAGGCGCTTGCTGGAAGCATGCAGATATGGCAGTGTCCATGCTGCGGCCAGTGTGGCCCGTGGCAGCAGCTTTGTGGATTGCAGTGAGCTCCTGGCTCATCTCTCAAACTGTAATTTCAAGCCAGTGGAAGCTCTGTACTGATCCAGAAGATGTTCCTGTTTCTACTGGGCACTGGCCGGGCTCTCCCCTGCAGTGGTGGCTGTGCCGGCTGCCAGGATGGTCAGCGCTGCAGGGGGAGGGAGGAGAGCTGCCAGCCGGTGTGGAACACCCTGCAGAGCCTCCCGGGAAGGGAGCACTTCTTGGGGATGTTGTCGGTGGAAAACAAGGTCCTTGCTAAATGTTCTGGCTGCGCTGAAGTGACTGGAAGAGAAGAAAATATTTTCTCTCTGCAGCTGGGAACAACTGAGCAATGGAAATGCCCTGACCCACAATGTAAGACAGTTGACTGGGAATATGTTATCTTCAAATTACTAATAGGCTGCTGGTTCTAAACTCCCCTAAACCAATGAAGTGCTGGGGGGTAGATGAGTCAAAATGTGTTGACCGGCTTGTGGAGCGGTGCACGTGCAAGGATAACTGCACAAACCCGTCCTGGAGCTGTGATCTGGAAGAGAACAAAAGCCGTGCTGTGTGAAGAACAGGAGCAACTAGCTTCTCTCTCTTTCAATTGCCTCCATCCTGGGGTTTCGTAACTGCTGCCACCTCTCTGATGCATGAATGAAGGCTGCTACTTCTCACTTCCCTCATCTTCCCTTCACCTACAGCAACCAGCCACGGACCTGGGGTGGGGGACGGGGTGGGGACCCCCTGCCTGAGAGGTGGATGTGAATCGCAGGGTCTGCGAGCAGTCAGGCTGCTGCAGGGTAGCTGCTCTGCCTGGTGCTGCTCCCTTGCCGCTGTGCTGCTGCGTTACCATAGGGGGTTTTGGCAGCGTGCAGAGGCTGGCTGCTTGCCCGCCAGGTCTCAGGGGATCTTGATCCTCTGGGCAGAAACTGAGCGCGATCCTGCTGCCGCTGCGGCCAGCGCTCACGCAGGCAGTCACTGCTATGCAGGCAGTCACCGCTACGCAGGCACTTAAGTGTGTTTTTGTCACTGCTTTTCATGCCACTTTGCAATTGCAAATGAGAACCCAAGACAACGTGAGTGGCTGATTATTCCAGGCCTATGACCGGGTGACCACGCTCTAGCTTTTGCATGCTATGAGCAGGGCCTCGTTAGGCAGGTGTCTCTCAAAGCTCTTTTCTCTCTTTCCACAGAGGCCGGCTTTGCTGTGACAGCTATCTCCCGCACCCCCGGGGTGACCTACAACGAGTCCTTCGACCTCCAGTGCATCATCAAGCCCCACTACCCATCGTGGGTACCGGTATCGGTGACGTGGCGTTTCCAACCGGCAGGCAGTACCGAGTTTCACGACCTGGTCACCTTCACGCGCGATGGTGGTGTCCAGTGGGGTGACAGGTACATGGGTTTCCGGACCCGCACCGCCATCGAGAAGGCTGAGTCCAGCAACAACGTGCGCCTGAGCATCAGCAGGGCGAGCGACACGGAGGCCGGCAAGTACCAGTGCGTGGCTGAGCTCTGGAGGAAGAACTACAACAGCAGCTGGACGCGGCTGGCGGACAGGACTTCCAACCTGCTGGAAATCAGGGTCCTGCGGCCGGGTGAGTGCCAAGAGCGCATGAGAGGGGCTGGGGGGGGTGTGGCAGGGACAGGGTACGTACCAGTGCTGCGGTGGTCTCTCCAGAGCAAGGACTGCTCTCATGGCTGCGACTGACGTCTCACACTTGTGCACGGTACAGGTGGGACTGCTCGGCTCTTTGGCTGCAGATATGTTGGAGCTTCCTTATCCACCTCTGGGGAACTGAGTCCCCTCTTTGCTCCTCGTGTGCTGTTCATGGGGTTTTCTTCTGGGAGGTGAGGTGACTGCAGCTCGGTCCAGTCTGTAGGCTGTTCTTGTGAGATGGAGGTGCCTTTCAGGTTGCCACCTCCATTCATCAGAGCAGACTAACCTGGGGAAGGGAGGAGAGGGACAGGGCAAACAGGATCAAAGAAGAGAGACATGCTCCTGCCAAAACCTGCACATGCACACGTGCCATAGGTGAGGTGCTGCAGCTTTTTTCTAGTAACTGGCTGCATCTCTCGCTCTGCTGGAGACATCTTCAAAAGCAGCTAGTGATCAAAGAGCCTGACTTCCATCCCCACCAGAAACTGAGCCCTTTCCAGCTGGAAGTCACCAAGACTATGGGTGCCCATGCAGAGTGTGCAACAGCTAGGCAACAGACACCTGGCTTGGCAGGGAGAGTCAGAAAACCTACAAGATGTTTATGCTCCGTGTACAGCCAGTGGAGAGAGTTAGGTGCCTTCTGTAGGCCTTGTCACTGATATTTTGGTGGTGCCTTCTATTGTCCATGAAGGGTGCAAAGATGCATGGTCAGGGCAGCTCTGGGCCATTGCTGAGCTGAACGGTTTATTGCTGTCTCGGCCTTAGGGCTGGAGTTGATGTTTGGAGTGAGGCTTTTAGCACCTTTAAGACTCTTGGCTCAGGTCCTTGCAGCATGGTCAGTCCTCCCTTTGTGTTCCTGTGCAGAGAGACTCCCTCCTAGGGTTTGTCTTCTGGCTTGACCTTTCTGTTTTTCCCCTCAGTGGCCCTTTTCATACTCTTCTCCACCTTCCCCAACCCTTAGCACGTCTTTGGAAAAGTCAGGGGATGCTGCGAGCTCCAGGCGCCTCATGAGCTCTCCATCCTCTGTCTTCCCTCCCTCCTTCCTTGCCCTCATCTCCAGGTTAATCTTCTCCATTTGTCTTGATTATCCTGCCTTGTAATACGTGTTTTACTGCTCGCAAGGTCAGGTTGGTGATGTTCATCATTTTAGCTTATTTCCCTAGGAAACAGTGTTGACTGGCTGTGGTCCCTGGAGTAATATGCTTCTTCATGACACATCTTTGTGCATGCATATGTGTGTGAGACAGAGAGAGAAAGAGAAATCCTTGATAACAGCTTCCAGAAGAGAGCCTCTGTGTCACAGCTTAGGGTGGCCAGGAGGACATTTAAAGGACATTTAAACCATGCTCTAGCAGCTGGTTCTTCTTTACTGGAGCAGTAACCATCAAGTGATGCCTTAACAGAACAAGTCACATAGGTCTCTGTGGTTTTTACCTCTCCCTACCTCCCTGCTACTCAACAAACTACAGCTACACAAATCTTAGCTGTCAGTCCAATGAGCCTTGCATAATGTTTGTGGTTTTATGACCCACAAGAGGACGAAGGAGAAGAGAGGGGCTCCTCAGAGCATCCCCAGCGCCACGGTTGCGCTCTCTCTGTGTTTTGTTCCCATGTCCCAGGCAGCCTCTGAGAGTGGGTGGTTGATGTTCTCCAGGGATGCAATGCTGGCAGTCGTACCAGTGACTGCTGTGGTTCTCTCTGGTTTTGCAGGCTGCAGAATGTTGTGTCGTGTCATTGCCGGGTCTTTGGCTGGATAATCCCCAGAGAGGAGCCAGGATGACCTGGGAGGCGCCTTCTGCAGCCACCTTGAGATGAACATCCTAGTGCCCCTACAGTCAGAGCTGTGCTGATGAGACAGATACTGGTTTTCAGGTTAATATCCGGGGCTTCTTCAAAAGGGATCACTCAGGACCCCTGAACGACTGAACACTTGAGAGCTCTGTCAGTCCAAGTCTGTGGCTCTGTAGTCACCTTAATATGACATAACTGCAGGCTGCTGTTGGCTGTCTTAGTCCTAGCTTTCTCCTTTCCCTTGCCCACTAGCCACGGGTTCCTGCCTTGACCCATATGCCAGTGAGTTTGGGGGAACTATCTCCACTACCAATCCACTAAGGGACGCCATAAAGAAGGCTTCTCTGGAGACCTTTTGGCAAATTGAGCCAGCGTGTGTTTCCAGATTGTAATTTAATGCTGGGATTCTAGTTTCCTCTTAAACCCCTGCTCCCTGTTTGTCAGAGTGACCTTTCTATTTGACAGGTTCCAGGTGCAGACATGGCAATCGATATATGTCAGCCTTTAAAGTGCGTTCAGGTGAGAAAGGTAAAATAGTGGCTTTCTGATTGCTTCATTAATCTCTTTGCTTTGTGAAATCCCACATCCTCGAGGGACAGGGTGTTGGAGCTTCTCCTGGTGTGTCGGTTTGCTGTTTCGGTGCTAGGCTCTCTCTCCTTGGCACTCTTGCAGTGGGTAGTGTTTGTAGTTGTCATCTGTGCTGAGTGGTAACTGCAGAGGTGGCAGTGCTGGTTTTGAATTGCATGTATTAATGTGGCTGCAAAATAATTTCACCTACGGCTATCTCGTGGCCAACAGGTAATGTTGAGGAAACGCCAGCAGCTTGAAACACTCCAGTCCTTTCCTACTCCTGGGAAGAAACAAGCAGTATTTGAGAAATGAACACGTAGCTCCTGAAGGAGGGAGTGAATAAGGCAGGCAATGGCAGCATTAACCCAGCTCTGAAGTAAAGGTCTGTAGGTGGGATGGCAGACGTGCCCTGCCTGGCATCTGGAGCCAGATTTGGCCTTTGAGTGTGGCGTTCCTGGCCCCTTGGGCATGAAGCAGTTATAAGGACTGGCAGCGTGAGGAAAAGCCCTATGAAGGATGCTGGCTGCACATGTGAGAGCTTACAGAGAATTTAGGTATCACAGGGATATGTTGTCCATCACTTGGTGGTTCGTGAAAACTCAGCAGCAGCAGCAGCAGCAGTAGGATCTGAAGCTCCAGTGTTTCTCCCTTTCGTGGCCTTCTCCTCGCTGTCACACAAGCCAGCACGAGTTGGGTTGCAAAGTAGGGGGAGAGTTGTGCACAGGTACGGGCACGCTGCCCCAGGTAGCTCCTGTGTGCTTTGCAGGGAGAGGGACCTGCACTGCTGTAGGGTGAGTGCTGGGTTTTAACTTCTGTAGGCTGGGGCAGAAATCCAGGCTGGTGTGGGGGTTTGTTGGGCAGGATTGCGGACCAGACTGGCGAGCAGCTAGATCACCTGTGGCCGTTTCATGTCCTTACAATGCAGTGCTCTCCTTTTTACTTCCATCTTTCGAGCTGCCTGTTGTTTGTTTCTTGGTGAGCTCATGGTGCAGCAGAGGGGGAGGAACAATAAAAGTATGGCTCGGTTCACGACAGCTGCTTTCCCGAAGCCAAAGCTGGCAGGAGACCACGCAGAGGAGCACAGGCTGAGTTTGGAGCGAGCTCCAAGTGCAGGGGTGGAGATTTCTTCCCACCGGCAGCCTTGTGTTTGGGGCTCCCCTTCTGCTGCAGTATCTGGCCTGCCTCTGAAACCCTGGTTCTTTCATCCCCGAAAGTTGGGGCTTGCCCTGAGGGCTCACCACCCCTTTCCCCTGAGGGTTCACCGCACCTTTCCCTTCTAGAGATGTTGCCTTGCCCTTTGCGCACTTGCCCCTTTCCAGGCGGAGAAGAGCATCCTCCATGCAAGCTTTACCGGGCTGATCTGCAAGAGATCAGTCAGGACAGATGTGTCCTGTCCTTGGAGGGGACAGTTGCGGTGACTCCCTGGTACTTGCTAGTCTTGCGTTTTAGGGGGGCAGAGGTGCAGGCGGTTCCTTTTGAACCCAGGTGACTCTGAAAGCATTTGGATTTAGTCTGAGCTCTTGGCATGAGGATGCCAGCTGAGCAGTACCCCCTCGCCGCTTTCTGCCCCCTTCCTCACGCAGCGTGGAGAGGGAGTGGTGCCCGGGCTCCAGGTCCTGCCCAAGGGAGGAAGGTGGTAGATAGATGCATGTGGGTCAAGGGGAGACCCAGGGGCTGCCAGGCGTGCTCTGTTCTCAGCTCCTTCTTGGGTCTTGCTTCTCCCTGCGAGGGTGTCAGGGATGGAGTGGCTGAGACGGGAGGTACTGTCTGGGAGCGGCGTGCGTCCCTGCGGTCTGCGGGACTCAGACAAGGGCAGCAGACAGTCTCTGGCGGCGCTGTGCATGATGAGGACTCTGCTGCGATCTGGGCAGGCTAGGACGTCTGGATAGGACTCTTTTGGCAAGGAGGCTTCAGCAGATTTGTGCTGGTGTATTAAATTACCATTGTCCTCGTATGCATTACCGCACTTATCTTTCCCCTGCAGCACGAGCGAGGGGGTGATTCGGCAGAGCTGTGAGAGGGCCTGGGGTCTGAGCGCTGGGGAGGCTTTCTGGCAAGAGCAGAATAAAAAAGCAGAGCTTTCACACAAGCAAGAGGTTGTGGCAAAGCCCCCCGAGCACCCCCTCACCCCTGTGGTACTCAGGCACAGACCTGCCCATCCCGACCTGCAGGGCACCCACCTCCCCATGCCTCTGTGCTCTTCCCACCCCTCCGTCCTCGCGTCGTCCCTCGGCCAGTTCCTTCGTGACTAATCCTGGAGTGGTCGCACGGGGAGAAGCTGCACTCGCCTCTATAAATCTGCCCTCTTGCTGCCGGGTTTTTGACAGTAATGAACGTGGGAGGAGGGATGGGGAGGGGTGGCGGGGGATGATAACCGAGCAGATGCCAGGGGTGCTGGGCTCCTCGCTGCTTTTTTGCAAGCCGGGCTACAGCAGCTTGATTGACCTGGGAGCCATCGAGCAAACAAAGCAGTCAGGCTCTTCATTAGAGCATTAATTAGCTTCCAGGAGCTCTCCGGGGGCTGCTTCATAAAGTTTGGTTTATTAGGAGCTGTCAAGTTGAAACTATCGTGGAGGGGGAGGGTGGAGGCTCCTCAGCTGGCCTTGAGGAAGGGGGAGGCTTGTGCCTGAACCTTACTTTTGGAGCAGGGTGGGTGCAGACCGCTCTGCCGCTCTCCTGCCGTCCACGAGAAACCACCACTGACAGCAGCCTGGCGGCATTGGGGTAGCAGTGCCTGGAGAAACCTAAGGAGCGGAGAGCAGAGGGCCCTTATCTCTTGGTCGAAGCCCATCCCTGGCAGCCGCAGAGAGGTTGCTCAGTACCCTGCTCATCCTTCTGTCTGAAGACTCAGTGATGGCTTTAACTGCACAGGCTGGGGATGCTGGGAGGACGAGGAGGGGATGAGGCAGAGGAGAATTGGAAAACCAGACTGCTTTATGGCATGCTTAATGTCGGGAAAGGAGGACTGATTTTCGAACGATTGCCAAGACACTTGCATAGGATAAGGAGAGGCGTTCACCAACAAATGAAAATCAGATGTTACTGTTAATGCCTTTCTTCCGTCTCATTTCTTAGTAATGTCTGCATGCGAGGAATCCTCTCATGGATGGATGCAAAAGATGCCTTTTCTACAATGCGTGTCCAGTGGGGTACTGACCTCTCCCAGACTCTTGAATGGAGGCTCAAACAAGTGTTTTCAAGGGCCACAAAGTGCCTACTTAAATACCTGACACTTTTTGCTGCTGGCAGCATCCAGCAATAAAGTTAAACAAGGAAAGCTAATGAGCTGGAAACTTCCTTACAGAAGTGAAGTCTGGAAGCTTAAGTTTGCTGCTTGCTTGATCCCAGAGTGGTTTTGCTCTGTAGAATAGCGCTGCTTCCCTGCTTTACAGCTGCCTGCTCCATCTGGCAAATAGTTGTACTCTTGCTTGAGTGATGAAGGAGTTCAAGGGGTGCTCAGGAGAGACAGGAGGCTGTTCATCAGCAGCCGTGACTGCGCCGCAGAGCAGTCTCCTCTCCCCTGGGTGCTCGGGGACTTGCTCCTTTCCCGTCATCACCAGTGGGGTAAGACCTGCTGTTCTGCCTCAGAGCTGCTGCTCTTTCCTACCAGCTTCCATAACACTGAACAGACAAAATGAAGGGGTTCAGTGTTGTGTGACCCAGGGCTGTCCCCTTGTATAGACCTGTGTTAGCAACCCAGCTGGAGCCCTTTTTCTTTTCCAGGTAGCACAGGTGGGTTTGCTTCCTCCACCTCGTACCCCTGGTAGTCTCCTACCCCTGCACGTTCGCCCTGGGGAGCTCTGTCCCCACACTTGCCAGGTCCTCTGGGACAGCTTCCCCACTTAGACTTGCTGCCGCCTCCTTGGCACAGTTATTTATCCCAGGCTAGCACCCTGGGGTGCTTTTTCTCCGTACTTAGCCATCACACCCTGCTCCCAGCATCCCTGTCCACCATCTTTTCCATGTGCCATCATTGTCACGTGCACCCTAGAGCCTCCTCTTCTTGCTGCCACTGTGGTGCATAACATACCCTCTAGTGTTCGGGCACAGGTTTGTAAATACAGATTTGAGGTGGGGTTTCGCCCGTGGGCATGCATCCACATGAGGATGCTCTCCCTGCCCCGCTCCCAGCGGGACGCTTGCTGGCTGGCCTTGTCAAGCTGGCTGCGGTTTCACACTCATGGGTATCAGAGAGGTGCTCCGCCACATCACTCAGCCGGGCAAATCTGGCCCAATGAAGGTCACACGCGGGCATGAGGTTACATTGGTGTCAGCGGAGCAGAAGCAACAAGAGCAAATGCCATCTTGATCCCACAAAAACATTGCCACATGGAAACAAGCCCTGTCAGAGCCAAGCATGTTGAGCTGACTACAGTCAGTTATGTTCAGGGCTTCCCTTGGGGCTTTAGGCTGGAAAATGCACCCAAGGGCATAACCTGAGAAGTTGGATTTTAAATGTGTGAAGCATCTCAGACACATTTTACGAGGGTGGAGGGAGCAGGAATGCATCCTTGCACCTAGTGGGACCCTAACCCGGCTCAGCCTGCTCTGCGTGTGCCCATTGACCTTACTGCAGGCAGTCTTGCTTTTCAGCCCCCGAACGAGCCTGACAACGCCAGGAGACCTGGGCTGTATTCAGAATATGCTGCTCTGTTCAAATTAACTTTCTTCAAGGTTACTTTTTTAGGAGCAATTTTTTCACTTCGATTTCAAAGCACTCTCTGCTTCTCTCTTTGATATCTCCTGAGCAGTTTTCCACTGCCTTTGCAGGGTGCACATACAGAACCACCATGTCAGCCTGTTTGCAGTCTGTGCCCCTGCAGCTTCTTTGATGTTGTCTTGAACGTCTTCTCTCCACACACTTTAGCTTCTCATCGATTCCCTGTTTGCTCTCCTTGGACTAAAATACTCTGCAGCGAACAGTACTTAGACATTGTCCAGCTCTAAAGCTTTGGCCATCCCTCGTGTCTTTGAAGTCTTCAAAAGCAGAGTCAGCAGGGGCAGCCCTTGGGGGTGAAGGAGCACTGGTGATGAGCGGGTTTCCAGCCAGGTGTTGACCACTGTTCTCCTTCCCCAGTCCACGCATGGAGCCCCAGCCCCTTGGCTGCCCCACTGGTCTCCACACGGTGAGCGGCCTCAGGACCAGCAGGCTCAGTGCTGCAGCAGCACGATTTTTCTCTTGCTGCATTCTCAGCCCTCCAGTCAGAGCGGTACCCAGCCCAGATGTCCCTCCCAGCATGCCTGAGCAGCAGCTTTGGCTGTCCATCCTTGTGCATGGGACCTGCACCGTTTTTCTAGCTTCTGTATCACGTGGGATGCTTCTCCTGGGATAAGAAACTACATACTCGCCATCAGTCCTCTGCACAGGCAGGCTGTGTCCTGTTTTGAGAAGAACAGTGCTGAAGAGCCAGGCAGAGAGGTGGCCCAGCCCCGATTACTGTATATCCCCTGCCTCTTGCCTTCATGAGCATTGGTTCGACTGATGGTCTGGGGATGTCTTCTGCTGTGGGACACAGCTGTCTGGACACAATGGCTTTGCTCTTCAACGCGACAGTGGCCTGTGTGGCCATGTGGAACAGCGATGCCCACGTAAAGGGAGCAACTTCAGTAAAATCAACCCAGCTGTTTCTTCCCATGGTGATTTTACCTTGTGAGATTAATACCTCTGTGTCAGCAGAATAAACAAGGACAATTTTTATCTGAATGCTTTTCCAGAACCTTGGTTCATACGGGGCTGATTATTTTGGGGTTTCTACCTGTTCTGACATTGGTCAGAGACTAAATTCGTGGGTTCACTGAACCTGCGTTCTGCTTCCTTACAGCAAAATGGCAGGCTCCGGACATGCTGAACCTATGGCTCAGGGTCTTTTGTTTTAACATGTATACATAAAAGTTGGCTCCCAGGGCCATATTACTTGCTTGAATAGGACTTAAGGATGCTGTTAAAGAAAATTCCTACGCTTTTCTGTGTTCCATATAATAGAGAAGCAGGGAGTCCAGATAATGATGGATCTGTAGCCCATCCTGCTGTAATACTTCCTCTATCCTTAAGAAGTTCAAGAAGACAATTTCTTGAGAAACAACAGATGGCTCATTTCGCTTGGTTGTTCTTCCACACAGTAGCCGGATTTGCCAGTTAATTTCTGGAGGCTGCAGTATCATGAGCGTTTAGGGTGCAGGTGGAGCTGATCTAGCACTTGGTTGCACAGAAGGAGGCGATCCTCATCCCTGACGCATACTGCTGGCTGCACGGTCCTGTCCCATTCCTTGTGCCAGCATCGATCCCGCTGTGCGCCAGCTCAGTTTACTAAACCTGCGGAAGATTAACCCAGTGGAAAGGAGTAGTTAAAGGTGAGTGGAGTGAGCTTGCTCTTGGATGGATTCAGTTTGGTCCTTCTCAGGGGACTTCATCTTTGCATGGAGGGCAGCACTGACAACCTGGGGCTGGCAGGGCTCATGCAGGCAGCGTCCAAAAGACTTTGTGATCCTGCCTGAGGTCTGTCTGGAGAGCTTGCTCTCTGGATGGCAAGAAAATGGCATTTCATACCACCCGCAGCATCTCATCTCTCTCTGCGTAGCAGCCAGCTTTTCAGCAGTAGCCGCTGAAAATGCTCAAGTCAAATACAGTGCGTGCAAAAGTCAGCCATGTGCTACAGGGTGCAGTTGTGCTCTTAGTGTGCACCTACACAAACTTCTCAAGTGTTTTTCTGACACTCTGTTAGGAAATTCAGCCATTAATGGCCAGCCTCCAGAATGGCATGGGAGTTTGTGTGTGGTGCTGCTGTATATGTTATAACTTGCTCTTCGGGTACATTTAATTACTTTTTCTTCCTAATTGACAGAGCGCTCCTTTGTTTGAAATCTTTCTGATGAGGGGTTGATTAAATATCTCAGTATGTTATTTTTTTCATTCTTTATCCTTGGTGGCTGTAGCTTGGTACTGAATTTATCTTCCAGTGATCCTATCTCCATATTTTAATTTACAAGTGATCAGTGAGCCGTATATTGTTTTCTGACAGCAGGCACAACTCATGCTGGGAATCTTTTATTCCTCCCTCCCCTCCTCTCTCCTGCAAAACTTTTACATTCATTGCAGGGTTTGGCAGGAAGGTTTCTGAGTTGAGGTTTGTGGGGCATTTTGCTGTGGGGTATATTTGTTTCTTGCTGTCCTTCAGAGAGACGTGGTTTCTGTTTCTTGGGGAAGCTCTTGCTTTTCCCAGGCCAGCGGCACATCCCAGCCGGTGGTCTCTGGCTTATCCATGGCCAGGCCTTGGAGGCTGTGGGCTTCCCAGCTTTCTCCATCCCTGCAGCTACACACACAGCCTTTTCCATACATGCTGACAGATGTATGGCTTCTGGGCTTCAGAGAGACTTTCTGGGTCACATATGCATCCTTCCCCGAGGCCCTGCTTGGTTACCTGCTAGTTTGTTAGCTGCTCCACAGACTCCGGCGTGGCATGGCTGGTAATCCCAGGCTGTCCCCTAGCTGAGCAGATGTCCTTGTCACCGCCTGCTGTCTTTGCGCCGCGGCATGAGGTGTGCAGCGATGGACTTGACCCGCTACCTATGTGTTTGGTAGGTCAGCAGTCTGACTGTGCTGCTTTTGGGGAGAGGGGGGCATTGGGCCAGTTGTCAGTAGGTTTGGCTGATGTGGTGCTCACCTTCTGTGGGGCTGAAGCTGGTGTGGGTACAGCAGAGCATCTGATGGAGGCAGGTCCACCACAGGGTACGAGGGGAGATGCCCGTTCTGCTTTGCCGCAGCACCCACCGGCAGCATTTTGAGTGTGTAAGGCTGCACTTCCCCAAGTGACAGTAGTACAGCGTGCTTCAGGGTGCTTGGGGCTCAGTTTTGGGCTGGGGCTGTTGGGATGGGGGTGGATGTGCCTGGCTACTTAAGTACCCAGCTCATCTTGCTGCAGCAGCAGGCTGTGAGGCTGGGGAAGGTCTGTGCCTGCTGGGCTATGGACTTTGCAGCAACTTGCTGAACGTACTGAAATGCGGGCCACTTGGTGGTTTATTCCCGGCCTCTTTCTGTCCCTGAGAGGAGTTGGGTCACAGCCAGCTCCTAGGCTTGCTCCTGGGGCTGGGAGCACCCACCAGTCCGTGCTGCAGGAGGCATTATTTGCAGCATTCGTATAAGGAACTGTAAATTTGGGAGAGAAGTGTCACGTAGCTGATTTTTAGCAAAACATGAGCAGTACATGTAGGGAGGAAGAGACCAAAGGCAGGCGGGCTCAAGCCTCTCGAACCCCGGGGGAATGGGGGTAGCATTTGGGTGGCAGCCGGGGTGACGCCAAGGGGCATGGCCTGGGTGGCTGAAGGCATGCCTGCTCCTTCCCGCTCCGCGCACAGGCTCTGCCCTGGCACAGCCTGCTGTGGAAGGCCCATCGCATCATCTCTCCAGGGGAGTTGGGCAGGGCAGAGGGCAGTCGGATTAACAGCCTGTGTGATTGCAAGGAGATGGTACTTTCCCTGCAAGGGGGGAGGGGGAAAAAAGATGACCCACATCCATCTAGACTAGCAGTCAGTTGGTGGGGTGGCTTGTCCAGAGACCGATCTTCTCTGTACGAGAAAGGAGCAGCATGCAAAAGTGAGGATTTAGCCTTATGAAATTAGTAGGCTAGAGAGGCTGCAGGAAGACCTGCAAAGACAGGAGAGCTCCAGCTGTATCTCTTTATTGCTGTTTCAGACAGACCTATATTCTGCTTTTGTTTGCATGTCCAACCCAGAGCAGCCCACCTGCAACCAGTACCTGAGCAGTTTGGGGACCGTAGAAACTTTTGGCATTGCTCTGAAATGAGCGCTGCTGAAGGTCAAGATGGCAGGTTGGTGTTCAAAGTGGAAGCCTCAGCTCTTTTGTCTGACCATGTGGGAGGGGGCAGCGGCTGAGCCTTCCTCAGGAAAGGGTTAATGTTGTCTCTCCTTCCCATGGAGCTGCTCTCCCAGTAATTCAATCATGTCAGCCTGTTTGCAGGCAATAATTCATTGTTATAGGAACACTACAGTAAAGTGACAAGTTAATAATGGCAGTAATAATGGCAGACAAAGTCTAATGCTATTTCCCTTTCTCCTGCTCCTGTTGCACCAGCAGCCTCCCATGTTGGCTAATGCAATTTGCAACCTTGCTAATCCAGTTTCAGGAGGAATTGTGTTCTGTTAAAAGAGAGTTAACAGGAGTTGGGAGCTGTGCTGCCATGTTCCTGCCATCTCCAGGGAGGCTGCCCCGGCACTGGAAGTCTTTGTCTTTGCTTAATTTCTATGCCATGGTTAAGCCTAATAAGCAAGGTCCTCCTAGGAACATCTCATCTTCTTCCCTCTGCGAATGCCTTTCCTCTGATGCCTCTTCTCTGAAACGGCTCGCGCATCTTTCTCTTTTGAACATTGATTTGCTTTCAGCTAACCTAGTAGACGTGAGTCACCCACCCCTCGCCACACTGAGTCAGAAGGCTGGCATGTACTTGCTTGAGTCCCATTGCCCCAGTTCCCCACGGTCATTAACACGGGTGTCCTTGCAACATGGGTGGAGGTGGAGGAGGCTCTTCAGCCCTGCTTTGTGGAAGGGAGAAGGGCTGGCAGAGGTGCCGAGCGTTAGTACATGCCTAAGCCTGTGGCAGGGCAGTGACCTGCACACAGGTCCCTTGAATCCCAGGCAAATATCTTCAGGCAGGAGTTTGAGCACCGAGTGCTTTTTGGGCCCTAGTGAGGGAAATGATGAGGCACTTGTGGGTTGTGACCGCAGGCTGAGGAGTCGGCTGAGTTTGTGCCGAAAGCCTGGCCGGTGCCCTTCAGATTTGTATGCTGGGGGTGCCGGGGAGAGATGGGTTCCTCACAGGGAAAGTCACCTTGGGACCATGCTCCTGGAAATGAGTCTATCCCGATTGGCCTGTTAAACCCCGTGTGTGGTGTTAAACCATGTCTGGGTTCGGGTTGGGTTGGCCTCGTTTCTGCTCCCCCCGACACACACCTCAACACAGTGAAATCCCAACAGAGGCTTTTAAAAGTAGGACATTCCCCAGGAAAACTTTTTGCAACACTTCATCAGTTCTCTCCAGGCGAGAGCGTCTTCTGGAGGAGCTCTCCCCAGAGGGCAGCAGCCTCCAAAGTGGGACACCGCCTCCCCGCTATGGTGACAGGGCTCCCCGGGGACTCTGTGGGCTGCTGGTGGCCATCCTGCCCGCTCCTTCTGCGCCACGGCCGCTGGCTCGTGCGGAGCTGGCTCCTTCCCTGGCCGGCGGCCCCCTCCCCCTTCACTGCAGGGCAACACGCTGGGGTTTTGTATGGGGCTTTTTCTGGGGGGAGGGTATCTTCAGCTACAATTAAACATCGCCATTCCCAGGACTTGGTAATAGTGGCTCCCGGGTGGGAAGTGAACTCCTGCTGTTGTATTTTCTTGCTGCCTACAAGGGAAGATGATGTAAGGAGTCTGAGACAGAGCATCTTTTTATCACGCCATTTTTAGGTACAGATTGCGAAGTGCTTTGGTAAAGGTGAGTGTTGTAACACCTGCTTGATGATTAGGAAACAGAGGGGAGGGAGCCAAGTGGCTTCACCATGGCAGCGAGTCAGCAGAAAAGCTGTGAATCAGGTCAGTGCCTCTGTCTTCCTCCTCTGATGACTGCTTTCCCTTCCCCCGGATATTTGTATAACTGTGCTTACCACATGCCCAGCTTGAGGAGGCCAATTGCCTGCTTGACAGTGTGTAGAAAACCCCTAGCATGTATATCAGCTTGGAGAGCACCTAGCCATGTCGTAGCCTGCTGTGGTTGTAAGGTGTGTCTGACCTGGCCCCCCAGCCCAGAGGTGCAAGCTTTGAGGACCAGAGGCTGCCGCAGGTATCCTGAGACAACGCATGTCCCTGCAAATGAGTGGGGACATTTTCCTCAGCCTGGAAATGAGTGCAAAGGGACCGTGATGCTGGAGGATGGTCTGTGAAGTGAGGTGTCTAGTAAGTGTATGGGCTTGCAGTGGACACCTAGCGTCTTTGCCAGCCTCTCCACACTAAGAGACATGTAATGTCCCCCGTGTCCTGGCCAGGCTCCAGCACGAGTTGTCACCCGTTGAACCTCCTGGAGCTCCTCCAGCAGATGCGGCAGGATGCCCTCAGCTGTGCGGGAGAGCGTGTCTCCGTGCCGTCGGAGAGCTGATGCCTTCTGTCCCGGCACTGCCTGAAGGGCCCCTGCCCGAGCTCCTCTGCAGAGCTCAACGCCTGCATGTGTTTTTCACACAGGTTGCATGGCTTCACAGGGGCTGGGAGACCAGGCTGGCTTAAAAAAAATATGAGGTTTGTAACCATGACTTGTTGCCAGTGTATATTGAAAGCCTTAATAGCTTATGTAGGGCCAATTACAGTACATCAAGGTATGATATCCTCTTTACTGGCACCCTCCAGGGAGCCAGGAGACATTGTGGCAACAGGATTATGATTTGCAGATGATATGCACGATAACTTCACCTAGACACGTGCACCTGTTTCCCTCACTAAGCAGATGTTCGGGAGGCTGTTAAGAGAACATCGGCCTCTTGACAGCGCAGCAGAAAATGCCATGTAACCGCGCCTGTTCACATCGCTGCGCCCACCACCTCCACTGCTTGACAGAGGGCTGGAGCAGCCCTGCCTGCCCTGACACACCGAAACCCCAGCCCCTGGGGCAGACTGGATCGACTCAGCGTTTGAAGGCCGAGCCCTTTCCTGGCTCTCTGCCCAGGCAAATCCCCATGCCAGGAAAGGGAGTTTCCCCCATGTCAGAAAGGCGAGGTTTGGCTGGCTCAGTGCCTGGGGTGTCAGTCTTCTTGCAATCTCACTCATGCACCAGCAGCTACAATCATTTCTGTGTCATGCAGGCATCTTTAAACATGACCTGGCAAGCTGCACAGGGCACAGTGAGACCTGCTTTGCACTGGAAGAAACTTACCACCAGGATGGAGAGAGATGGGACTCCCTGGCGTTGGATTGTACCATTATCATCACCATCACCCTGGACCCCTAACTTAAGGGTTTGTTTTTTTTTTAAATCATTGTTCCCGAGTGCAAGATGAGCCTTTTGGATTAGTTTGCATATCTGTGAATGGTGGCTGGTTGTCCTCCCTCTTCTCCTCCTGTGGGAGAGCAGAAGCCCCCCCCCCAAAGCTTCCCGTGCCTTAACCAGAGTGCGGGCAGAGGACATCTGCCCTGCGTGAGCAAGCAAACCAGCCTGTAGCCTGAAGGTGAAGCTGCCCCAAAGTAACCTGTGTGCCACAGTGTTTCCAACTCAGCAGTTTTCAGCCTCTGGTCTGTAAAAGCTGCGAGTTTCTATAGGATCTGCAAAAGGTAATGAAGAAGAGGTAGGTGCACATTTGCTATGCAGGAGCTGGTGCCTGGACAGGGAAGTATTTGGTGTTCACAGATTGGAAAAGACTGAGAATGTCCTCTAATTCTGTGGGAGGGAAACAAAACCTGCACTTGCATCTTCCGTGGCGTGCCTCCGTTAGGAAAATAAGTCATGTTAGATGAGAAGTGCATTGGCAGGGGTGTCATTATATATCACCGATACCTCTAATCTAGATGAAACTTTGTGCATGGTTACAAACCTGTGCTAGCGTGTGCAGTCTAGCAAAGGGAAGACCTGTAATTCCCTGCCAGGGCCTGCTGCTCCCGCTGGTAGCAGCAATAGAAGCAATCATCTCATCAAGATTTGGGGGACTCCGTGCATGCGTGGGCAAATTCCTGAATGCTGGCTGCAACGGCCGCCAGGGAGGGCTTGGAGAGCCGGGGTGTGTGCATTGAATTTAAGATCTCGTTTTTGCTGGAGTTAATAAGGTTTCTTCCCCGTCACCCTCACCCCCACAAAAGCAGGCATCTTCCCAAGTGTCAAATGGAAGCAGGAGGAGCTGCAGGGAGGCCATCCAAGAGCCCTTGGACGACCTCAGGGGTCCGTGCTGTTTGTACACAGTGAGAATTGCCGTGATTATGGTCCAGGAACAATCCCTCACTGCTTCAATGAAATACATCTGTCACCTGTGAGGTGCAGGTCGGTTGCCCCAAACACCGGGCTTAAAAATACTCCATGCCCGTCCTCCTCATTTTCATCTCCTGGAGGTGCTGCGATGCAGGAAGAGCACTGGGAGGGACGCTTGCATCTCAGCAGCTCCGGTCTGTGCATATCCTGGCTCGCTCTGTGTGTGTACGTGTTGATATTGAGCAACCCCACCACACACAGCATGTGTATATACTGCATTTTAATAGATATAGGGCTACTGACTTAACATACGCGGTTGCTATGGTAACAGAGGTTTCCTTAGTAACGGTTGCAGAAAATAATCCAGTACCAATTAAAAATAAACTGTTTGGAAAGGGGGCTGGGGGAGAAAGGAAACTGCTGAGAATCACCTTCCCCTTTATTGGTTCATCTCCCAGGGACTCGGAAGATTGATTAATGCTTGAAATAACCTTTCTTAACCAACGGTGAGCCAAAACAGTGGGAAGAGTGTGGGTGGGGTGGCTAAGGCTGCTGTCCTAAAGGGAAACAAAGGGGAAGGAGCCTGTCTGGGGTACAGCACAAATACAACAGGGTGATGCTAAATCTCTCCATTAGGTTCGAGTCCCCAGGGAGGAAAAAACAAGGGACTATTTCCCTCCTTCCCTCCCTCCGCTGTCTGCATGCCATACCCGTAACACAGCCATTGAATCTTTATTAGCATACTGATTAAAGCCGCGGGCAATCCAGGCTCCAGGGGAACATCTAATGCATTACCAGGATGCCTATCTCAGATGCTGCGTTGGAGCAGAAAGCGTCGCTGTGGTAGGAGTTCCTCCCTCCCATTTGATGTTGTTTGCCTGTGCCTGTCCTCTCCCTCAGCCCTGTCGCTCATTGCTTGTGCCGACAGGCATCCGAGACCCTGGGGCGCAGGGGAAGCTGGAAGCAAAGCGTGATGCAAAGAGGAGCCCATGCCTCGGTGAGAGAGAGGAGACAGCGTTGCTTCCCAGCAAACACAGGATGCGTGGGACGGGTTTCCAGGGTACGGATGGGCCTGGCAGCCTTCAGCTGTTTGTGCCTGTGGTGCCACACTTCTGTCGCGCCACTCGTGCCCAGGGTGCTTGCTAGGGTTTGTTAAGAGATTTACCAGTTGTCAGCAGAATCCCTTCACCCAGCAGTAAGACAGCATGGGGAGATGCCACGCGAGGCAGTGGGACGGGACGGGACGGGACGGGACGGGACAGGCTGGGCTGGGCTGGAGTAGGACTGGGGTACGCACCTTCTGCCTCTCGGCCATTGAAGACCCGCTGGTTGTCAGGACACCCTTTATAAGCCATGCCTGAGCAGCAGTGCTCGCCATCACAGGGTGCACCGGGAAGGGGCTCTGCTTGGAGGGGTGCTGGGGGGCCCTGCTGCTTGCCGGACCCCCTCATATGCTGCCCCCATTCCTGGGAGCCTCCCCCCCATTTTCCTGACTATGCTCCCACGTCCTGGGTAACGTGTTGTGCTTCATGCTCAGCCTAGGGCTCATCCCTTTGGACTGTCAGATCTGGGCATCCTGCGTCCTCGCGTTGGAGAGGAGGTGCTGGTCACACAGGAGAGGCGAAGGAGGGAGGCGGTGGCAGAGCTGCTGGGAGCAGCGGTGTGTCCAGGGCACCCAAGCACAAGTGTCACAGCAGGGCTTCAGGGCATGCCAAGCACAAGTGTCACAGGAGGGCGCTTGGTGTCCTGCCCTGCAGATGGGAATGCCCTGGGTCAGGGCTTGGGTGAGCACACTAGCGGAGGCTTTATCTCCTGCTCCTGCAGGGAGAAAGGAATTGGAAGCCAGCGTGTCTCTCTCCTTGCAGGGACAAGAGCTAATGACACCACTGTGTCATCCTCGACGCTGTGTGACTGCTTAGCTACCCGCGTGGGAACTGCAGTTGCGCTTGGGAAGCTGAGGGAGGTGACAGTGCCTGCGGCTTGTCCCGGGCTGTGCCATCCGTGGTGGACGTGGAGCCAGATCTCCTGGCTGCTGGAGCAGAGCTTGCTCCCTGCCGATCCTTTCCAGTCTGGTGCTCTTTCTTCTTTTCCACTTGTGCCCGCTTTTGCTCCCCTAGCTATTGCGCGTCTGTGGGTTACATGTCACTGAGGTGACTGGCATGTGACAGCAGTAGAGTCTCGTTTAATTCACTCTTCCTGGAAATGGTTTTCTCTGGAACAGGTCAACAGCTCATTGCCCTGAGGTGCAAGTGGTGTGATTTCACCATGAAAAAACCCACTGAGTTTGGGTGTAGTCTTCTTGCCAGGTTTGGTGCCTTAGACCACGGTGAATTAAGAAAGGTAATCTCTTAAAGGGCAAACTGTGAAAAAGCAGCCTCCTGCTGTGGGACACAGCGGGAGGATCCAGGAGTAGAGCGGGGGGTGAAAGAAGAGAGAAGATTTGGTAGGAGAACATCTAAACGCCTTTGTCTTAAAGGTCCAGTGCAAGTGGGACCCAGCCAAGAGCAGCCATGCTTGCAGTTGGGGGAGGACTCTCTGGTCCTCCCCAAACCGGGTGAGTTTCTTTTCTGTGTTAAGGACCCACCTCTCCTCATCCTTCTCCCTTCCTCCCTCTCAGTGACCAAGCTGCAGGTGAGCAAGTCGAAGCGGAGCATCACTCTGGTGGAGAACCGGCCCATTCCCCTCAACTGCTCGGTGAAATCCCAGACCAGCCCCGACTCGCACTTCGCCGTGCTGTGGTACGTCCACAAGCCCTCTGACGCCGATGGCAAGCTCATCCTGAAGACCACCCACAGCTCGGCCTTTGAGTACGGCACCTATGCGGAGGAGGAGGGGCTGCGGGGCCGGCTGCAGTTCGAGCGCTCAGCGTCGGGGGGTCTCTTCAGCCTGACGGTGCAGCGAGCAGAGGTCCGAGACAGCGGCAGCTACTACTGCCACGTGGAGGAGTGGCTGCTCAGCCCCAACCATGCCTGGTACAAGCTGGCAGAGGAGGTGTCGGGGCGGACAGAGGTCACTGTCAAGCAGCCAGGTACCACGTGCCGCGCTGGTGGGGTCCTCTTGGCATTGGCTCTTGTGCACAGGTCATGAGCTGGGGCAACAGGGATCCTCTGCTCTTCTTTCTGCTACAGCCTTGTCACCCCCTCCTTGCATCTTCATGTCTGCACATCCCTGCACGAGGAGGGACATTGTCACCCTTTGATGTGACCCTCCTCCATTTAGGCTAGGTTGGCGTGCATTTCAGTGTCCCCACATGAAGGTCGTCCATCCCCCACAACCTAGAGGGCCACTGTTTCCAGCCAGGTTTCTTTATCCTCAAGAGCATCATGTAGCAAGAGTGTCGACTAGCGACCTACTGAGAGAGAACTGGTGCGTGCCTGCCTGGGGAAGCATCTTTATGTTTTGCACACAGTTTAATTTTACTCTGTGCCTGTATCCTGGCAGGCGCGGGGAGCCTTCTCTCTTTTCCCTCTGTGCTGTGCACAGGAGATGTGAGTAACAAGTTTAATGAGGTGGGGAGCTGGCTTCCAGGAAAGGAGAAATCTGCTCTGTGGGTGGTTTTCGTGGCAGTGGACATCACTGGTAAAGGGGGGCTGACGGAGGAGCTAAAGATGGCCCCCACAAGCTGGGGACAGAGCCCTCATTTTGTGCAAAGGGGGGAGGCAGGGAGCACTGTCTCTGAGAGCAGCCTGGACCCCACGTGTGCTGCTGAGGCAGAGCATCAGTACTTCACGAGGAAGCCTGCCTTGTCCCCACTTGCTCTGGCTGCCTGTTTCTGGAGGATAAAATCCCTCAGGCAGGAGGGACGCACCTGGATAGCAGGGCTGGACTAGGATGCTTAAGGCATTTTCTCTGTCTGGATTTGGCTGGCAGGACACAAGCTCTGTGGATGGGGGTGTGAGAGGGAGACTGAGTATGGTCCCCAGCACAGCTTTGCCTGGTCGTGCAGGGAGCGCAGCAGGCCAGAGCATGCCACTCACTGCTGGTCCCAGGTCCTCGTTTCTGTCTGCAAAGTCCTGAGATGGCTGTGGGGTGGTCAGGGAGGGGGGAGCTGTGATCTGCCCCCTCCTTTGCATCACCCACCTCTCTTTGGGAAGTACGATGCCTGTTGCTTGCTGCAGCAGCCATACCAGGGAAGTCCAGACTGTGCCCCTGGAAAGAAGTCATGAAGGAGTTAGGAGTCTACAACACGTCATTTCACATAAAAGAGCTGATTGCAATCACACACACACCCCCCGCCGTCTATCAATGAAATTGTGGAGCAAAAACCAGGGACATTCCCAAGGCAGCAAAACACTGTGTGGGACTTGGCTCTTGTGCCACTTCTCATTTTGCAGTGGTGGTTCCCCATAACCAGCCGTCTGTTCTCCATCTTGCTTTTTTCCCCTTTTCCCACAACAGGAGGCCTTACTGGTCGGGGTGTGACCGGGCTACTGCCCTGCCCCAGGAGGAGGATGAGAAAAGACTGAGGTGTGACCTCTCTTCACAAGGTGTCTGTGCAAGGACCCCCCCAGGTCCTACTGGGAGATTGTGGGTTTCCAGTTCCCTGTGCTAAATGAGGTGTTGGTGGTGGCTAGCCTGGGATTTTCAGAAGACCCTGAAAAACACAAGTCCTATTTTCTTTTCCTCCTCCTTTTTTTTCCCCCATCATTTTCTTTCCTCCCCTTCCTCATTTCTTTCATCACACCCCAGGACTGTGTCCATGCAGGAAGGGCTCGTGGGGAGACAAAGGACCCTTGCAGCCCTCGGTCACCTTGCATTTCTACTGGCCTTTTCCCATAGATAACCGCCTGCAGGTGAACCAGACCCACAAGAACATCACGGTGCTGGAGAACCAGTGGGTGACCCTGGAGTGCCTGGTCAGCAGCCGGACCAGCCCCTCATCCCAGCTCTCGGTGGAGTGGTATGTCTGGCGGCCAGGCCGCCCAGAGAAGGAGGTGGTGGCCCGCCTGAGCCGGCAGAGCACCCTGCGCTACGGGGACCTGGCGGCACTGGGCGACCTGCGGAGCCGGCTGCACCTAGAGAGTCCGTCCCCGGGTCTCTACCTCCTCTCCATCCAGAACGCCACTGTGCGGGACAGCGGGGCCTACGACTGCCGCGTGGAGGAGTGGCTCCTCGACCCTAGCGACCGCTGGTACAAGCGGGCAGAGGACCTCTCCGGACTCATCACCCTCACTGTCAAGCAGCCAGGTGAGGAGGATCTTGTGCCAACAGCTTTGAGCAGCGCTCTGCCCTCTTGGACTGAATGCATGAGTCACCATCTGTCTGTCATCGACAGCGGGTCCGGGCAGAGGGCAGGACTGCTGCGCTACAGACTGTGCTGATGCTTTCTTGCATGTCTTGGGTGCACCCTTGCTTCTCTGGAAGGAGCGTAGAGCAAGTTCTGCAAACACAGCTAGATGGGCTTGGGATTTTGTCACCACCGCATCTGCAAATTTATTTTTTTTACAGCACTTTTGGCAGATTCAGTAGGATAGGCTTCTGATTTTATTCGCATTTTGATTGCAAATGAGATGGGAGAAGCTATCTGTGCCTCCCAGGTGTGTGCCCCACGGGCAAGGTCCTTGCATGAAAAGAGGGCAGCAGAGGACATCGAGACCCTTGCTGGTGTCCAGGCAGTTTCTTATGCTGCTGCTCCCCGTTCTGCGGGTGAAGAAGCAAATGCGGGGTGTGCAGCTCCAAGGGTTCGTCTGTCGGTTGGGAAGAGGGCTCAGGCTTCTTGATGGGACAGGAGATGGCTATGAGGAGCCTGCCTCTATATGGACAAGGGGGTACTTATGGGCTTCCTGGCTACCCTCTTGCCAGTGATAGTGGTTCAGGTGGATCCTGCTGCCTAACACCACCATTTTGGCCATGCCCAGACACAGGGAGGCAGAAATCAGGGATCACTGCAGGTGCTTCTTGTTCTTTCCAGGATCTAGTGGGGAAAAAAGTGCTACAGAAGTTCAAACCAGGAAGGAAACTCCAGTTTCAAAGGGTTGTGAGTAGAATAGAATAGAATAGAATCATTTCAGTTGGAAGGGACCTACAGTGATCATCTAGTCCAACTGACTGACCACTTCAGGGCTGACCAAAAGCTAAAGCATGTTGTTAAGGGCATTGTCCAAATGCCTCTTAACCACTGACAGGCTTGGGGCATTGGCCACCTCTCTAGGGATCTGGGATCCCTTTCTGCAGAGCTGCTCTCCAGCCACTCCTCTCCCAGTTTATACTTGTGCCTGGTGTTACTCTGTCCTATGTGCAGAATCCAGCATTTGGACTTGTTAAATTTCATCCCATTAATCAAAGCCCAATGTTCTAGTCTATCTAGATCACTCTGCAAGGCCTCTTGTCCCTCAAGAGAGTCAACAGCACCTCCCAGTTTGGGATCATCAGCAAACTTGCTAATGGTGCATTCAACTCCTGCATCCAGATGTTTGATAAATATATCGAACAGAACTGGCCCTAGAATTGGACCCTGAGGAACACTGCTGGTGACCAGTCGCCAACCAGATGAAGCCCCATTCCCTACAACCCTTTGAGCTCTGCCCTTCAGCCAGTTCTTCATGCAGCGCACCACGAACCCGCTCACCCCACAGTTGGATAGTTGGAAAGATGCTGTGAGGGACAGTAATCAAAAGCCTTACTAAAATGCAGAAAAACTATATCCACCACCTTCCCTTCATCCCCTGGGCAGGTGACCTTATCATAGAAGCACAGCCCTTATCAGCCTTTCCCTTGCTTGAGAAACTCAGCTGGCCAAGGTGGCTTGAGCAGAGACACCCCCCCCCCAGGCAATCCCCATAGCCTGCGCGCCAGCAGGGTTGTAAGTGCAGCTCTTCATCCAGGCTGAGAATTGCCGGCCCTGATGGAGGGGGGAATGAATGGCAGGGGAAATCCTTGAGGCTCATTTTGAATTGCGGAAGGATGTGGAGTGGGAAGAAGAGAGGGAGTTGGGGGTGCACTAATTCAAGGTATTTTTTTTCTAAAAGTGCTCTGTTGTTGTTTGTTTTTCTTTCATAGCAGCCAGTACTTAACAAAATGACTAAACTTGCTTGTGACTCATGTCTCATTAGTGAGGATCTCCATGCTCATCTTTCAGGACTACAATCATGAGCAAAGGGGGGAAAAAAACCCTCTCAGCACCTTCAGACAGCAGTTCTCCTCTTTCTGCTTAACCTGCTGAGGTGAGGGACTGTTGTGGTTTAGGCCAGCAGACAGCTAAACACCACACAGCTGCTCGCTCACTTTCCCCCAGTAGGATGGGGGAGAGAATTGAAAAAAAAAGGTAAAACTTGTGGGTTGAGATAAAGACAATTTAATAGGACAGGAAAGGAAGGGAAAATAATGGTAAAAGAATATACAAAACAAGTGATGCACAATGCAATTGCTCACCACTCACTGACTGATGCCCAGCCAGTTCCCGAGCAGCGTCCGCACCCCCCCCAGCCAACTCCCCCCAGTTTTTTTGTTCAGCATGATGTTATATGGTATGGACTAGCCCTCTGGCCAGTCTGGGGCAGCGGTCCTGGCTGTGCCCCCTCCCAGCTTCTTGTGCACCTCCAGCCTTCTCAGTCGGTAGAGGATGAGAAGCTGAAAAGGCCTTGACCAGTGTAAGCACTGCTCAGCAACAACTAAAACATCAGTGTGTTATCAACATTATTCTCACCCTAAATCCAAACCACAGCACTAGACCAGCTACTAAGAAGAAAATTGACTCTGTCCCAGCTGAAATCGGGACAGGAGGCTTTGTGTTGGTTTTGATAAGCCATTTCCTTCCCTTCCTTCTTTTTACCTCAGCAGTCCCCGAAATCTCAGGAATTATGTCATTCCTGTTTCTGCTCAGGAGTCTTCCTGGGGAAGATGTGAACTGAAAACACTCGTGTTGCCTGCAGCCTGAAGAGCTCTGGCCTTAATGAAGGTTTTCCTTAGGGGACCATTTAAAAAGTGTCGGGCAGGTGCTATAATGAGAAGCCCCGCAGCTGATGGGAGCTGGGGGAGAGCAGCCCCCTCCTGCAGGGACACCCGGGACCTGCGCAGGGGAGGGCTTGCCCAGCTATCTTCGCTGGAGGAGAAAGCACCTCTCTTTGGTGAGCTATCGGCTTGCCCTTCCTGCTCAGCTCCTACGTCGGAAAGGGCTTTTTAATCTTTAAATGAAAGCTTAATCTAGACTGATTGCGATCTCTGGAGTACGTGTTCCCTGGCAAGATGACTAAACCAAATGTTAATTGCTCTTGAAGTCAGCCTTTAATCAACTCATCCTGGGTTCTGGCCACTGTATCTCCGTTAGGTAAAAACATCTCTTTAGCCTTGCAGCAAGCACTAGGGGAAAAAAAAAAACGAGAGAGGGAGACTTTTGGAAGCATCCTTGCTGTGCCTGTGCTGAGGACATGTCCATGGAGGAACCTCTTACCTAAATAACTTCCCCAATTGCTGGAAAAAATCCTCTCCTCTTCTGTCATACTGATTTTCAAGTCCTCTGAGCACTCTCAAAGAGATAAAAAATAAGCATGGAGCGCAATGCTCTTTGCACCAGTAGCTGGGGAGTAGTAGTACATTGCTCCTCAGCACATGCACCAAACCTCGGTGTTTCCTGACATGGTCTTGGAGCACGTCTGGATGAGCTGCAGCAGCTTTCTCCTCTCGCACACATGCCCGTTAGTTGGTGCAAGGGTCTGCGTGGGCAGGGTGGTAGCACGGCACTCGCATCCAGCTCCTGTTTGACCCTGCGCCAGGTGGCGTGCGGTGAGGTGAGGATGCTGCGCCTGCGGGGTTGACCACAGAGGTACCCGTGGGACTTGGCAGGCTGCGTCAAGCCTTTGGGTTTTGCTTGGATCACGCCCAGCACCGGAGTCGTGACAGTCAGTTTGCGCTGGGGCAGGGTGGCTTTGAGGATAGCATTTTGCTCAGCGCTCACCTCTCCCCTTTGGCATCTCAGATCCCACCTTGCAGGTGGACACGGCCACCGCCAACCTCACGGTGCAGGAGAAGGAGTCCTTCCCTCTGGACTGCAGCATCCTGTCCCGCTCCAGCCCGGAGTCCCACTTTGCGGTGACGTGGTACAACCTGCGGGCCAAAGAGGCGGGTGGCCGCGCGGAGGAGGACGAGGAGGAGGAGGAGGAGAGGGAGGCAGTGCTGAGCGTGGGCCCCGATGCCGTCTTCAGCCCCGAGGCGGGTCGCTGGGAGGGCCGCCTGCGCTTCCAGAGGCTCTCGGCGGTGCTCTTCCGGCTGACAGTGTTGCAGGCTGGCGGTGCCGACACGGGCAACTACTCGTGCCGCGTGGAGGAGTGGCTGGCGGACCCCAACGGCGTGTGGTACCGGCTGGCGGAGGAGGAGTCGGGGACGGTCGCTGTTCACGTGCAGGATGCAGGTGAGAAGAGGCGACAAGCGTGGCCCTGGCATCCCCTGCGTCTTTGGTTCAGCCAAGATAGAAAGGCCAAGGAGTGAGTGGGACTGGGTCTCACCTGCACCGGGGCAAATCTGTGGTGTTGGTGCTTTTCCAGTCAGCTCGGTGGCTGGTAGCCCAGCTCTTGGCTGGGCTTGCATATCTGCGCTGCGCTGAGCTCTGTGCTAGGGCTGCCCATCCCACAGCACTTACTGCCTGGTGTGTCCCAGGTCAGAGGGGGCGGACATTGACCCCCACTGGGGTTTAGCCTTTCCCTTTGGGAAGCACCCTGGAAGTTGGCTTAGCTCTGCACAAGGGCACAGGCTGTGGCACAAGGGTCTCTTCCCAGTAACTCTTGATGCCATTGGATGGTCTGGAGGCCCCAGAGATAGCTGAGGTCATGACGGTTTTGTGAAGCCTTAAGGGAAATACCCTGGGGTGCTGCCTCTGTGTACCACCACTGAGGGAAACGATGCTTTGCAAGGCTCCCTGCTTTATAAGAGACCAGAAAATCCCCACCAGGGAGGACTCTTTCTAGCACTCATTAAACTCTTGGGGGGAATAAAGCCAAAATGTGGCCTGCAGTAGTTTTTTTCTGCTGCTCTGTTTACCAATATTGGTATTTTTCTCAGCACCTCCCTTCCTGCATTGACACAGATTAATGAGCATCTGGTTTTTATGTTTTTGAAGAAGTTTGTAGGCCACACATTGCAGAGAAGCTGTGAAATGTGACCGTCCTATGTCTCTTTCCAGGCTCCACCCTGCAGTCTGTCATCTGCTCCAACGACGCCCTCTTCTACTTTGTGTTCTTCTACCCCTTCCCCATCTTTGGCATCTTGATCATCACCATCCTCCTGGTACGGTTCAAGAGCCGAAACTCCAGCAAGAACTCAGAGGGCAAGAACGGGGTCCCCTTGCTGTGGATCAAAGAGCCTCACCTCAACTACTCTCCCACTTGCCTAGAGCCACCGGTCCTCAGCATCCACCCAGGAACCATAGACTAAAGAGGCAGAGGTGCCTGGGGGGGACATGCAGAGAGAGAAAGCAGAGACACACCGGGAACACTAAGGAACAGAGTGGGTTTTGTTGTTCGTTTCATTTGTTTCAGTGTCTGTGCTCCAGCGCAGCGGCTGAGCTCTGCGGAGCGCCCAGCCGGTGGGGACAGGAAGGTCCAAGGCTTTCTCCAGCGCCCATAGGAGCGCACCCCATCACCCCAATGGATGGAGGGTCCCTGTGCTTGCTGTACATAACGGATGTTCCTCTCGGATTAATTTTGCTCCCATCAGTTGCTGTCCTTTGGGCTGTTACTTTTTTCTTGTCGTTTCTTTTTTGGTCACTCCAAGAACTGTAGGCTTCCCCCACCCTCCACACGGCGAGGAGTTCCCAGGGGGATTGTGGTCCTGGGACAATCTCTTTGGAAGTAAATGTATATGTTTTCCAAAACAGACTGTGGTTTTCCTCCTCAGACTTGGTGCCATGGTGAAGAAGGTCTTTTCCCAAGGTGCGCTGAGCTAACTCCTTCCTCTTCCAAAGCAGACAAAGCCAGGTCCACCTCTGGAGGGGGTTAGCTGGGCTATCGGGCGGTTCATCTCAAAGACTGGCTGTAGCCTCAGCATCTTCTTGCCTCCATCTTACTGTTCTCTCAGGAGGGGGCAATTCACCTTTTGGGACCATTCCCCATCTTGGAGAGCCTGAATATTCAGCGTGCTTGCGGTCAGGACAAAAGCAATTTAGTTTGTCTCCAGGAACTGAAGAGAGAGATGGAAGGCGGACACGTAAAAGCCCTGACTTTGTTGGTAGCAAAGAGGGTCCTCGTACGGTCCAGCTTACCAGAGTTGTGCTCCTCCCTCATGTCCATGCTGCCACCTCTGATGAGGTGGGTCCCCTCTGTGCCCCAGTTGCCTGGGGACAGGTGGCTGGATCCCGCCTCTGAAGACTTCAACATGACCAAAGTAATGACTCTAGAAAGGGGGAAAGGGGAAGCTCCACGAGTTGGGGTCACAGCCCCTGGATGGTTCAGCCAAGGAGCCCAGTTGCAGCCACGCCACGCCGCGGGGACATCCAATTAACCACACGTGTCACGAGTTTCCCCGCGGCTTTGCACTACTTCCTGGCGCGAGCTTGGACAAGACGAGGAGTCTGCACCGCATCGGCGCCCTGGGGGCTTCCCTGTCCCCTTGGGCCAAGAGAAATCTTCCCCTGCATGTGTGCGTGCATCTGCCCTTCTTTGTTCCTGGGGCTTTAGGAGGAGAAACCACTCCTCCTTAAGCTCCCCCTCCTGGCAAAGTCACCTGCTCTTGTCATAGGCGGTCGCTGTGGCAGGAAATGCTGTTCTTTCTGTGAAAGATATGGCTCTCGTGAACCAAACCAGGGCTCTCTCCGTGTGGGGCACCTGAGCTCCCGTACCCCGTAATGCCAAGTACCCCTGCCCTGTCCTGTGGAGGAAACCGCCTCCTCCCCCCATACGCCTGAAGCGTTACGTCTGGCGGAAAAAAATGTTTGCCAAAAACGGCCTTTCGTTGTCTTCCTTGATGTCTTCCTGGCGAATCCGGCCATTTATTTTTTTGCAGCATGGCTGAAGCCAACCGGGGCGGATGGGCGCAGCCACAGGACCCCCCTGCCTCGTGCACGAGAGGTGCCATACCCGCAGCTGCCATCCTCCTCGGGAGGGTTGGACTGCTCTTTGTGAAGCGAAGGGGACCTCAGCAGATGCTCTGTAGCACTAGTCGGTTAGACCCTGACGCCTTGATGTTTCAGGGGTGGCGAAGCCTCGGGTGGGAGATCTGCACCGCGCGTCCTCTCTCCCAGCTGGGAGAGGACCCCCGTGGCCGTGGCCCCGTCCCGTGCCAGGGCGTTCAAGTCAGCCACTTCTGCTCCTCCATCAGAATGGCATTGATTTCTTCTTCTGCTGGAAAGCTCAAACTTCACTCGTCCCTCTGCGAAGTCTGCCTCCTCAAGACATAACTGCTTACTGGCTCCAGCAAATGCGTAATATCACACTCCTATATATATATATATATATATATATATGTATCACACACCCACACACTTGTCTTCCCTTTCTGGATAAGGCGTCTGCAAAGAGAGGAGTGGGATGAGAAGTGAATGGAAATGAAGAACCGAGGCACAAAGAGCGGCAGCTGCAGCCAGTGGGTATTGTTTCGTAAATGTGGTATCTCCTGTACATACTGCTCCTGGGCGGGAACTGCAACTCATTTCAGCTTTAAAGGAAAAAAAAAGAGAAAATGAAGTTGGCGGGAGCCGTTCTCTCCTGGGAGAGCACTGTGCTGCGTCCGAGACACACTCCTCCTCTCCAACCTCTCTGCCCCGGAGCAGGGCTCTCCTGGAGGGCTGTGCTGTGGCCCCGTCCCCCCGGCCAAAACGGGTCCCTTCCCAGTCCGGCGGTTCCTGCAGCGAGCCCCGGCTTTCCCAGGAAGCGGCTCCCGCGGCAGTCCCTGAATGTACCTTGCCGGTGACATTTCTCTGTTGCTCTGGCAGTGTGTTGCCCAGTCTCAAACTTCTCTCTGTTTTTATAAGGCAGACTCTTCCTGTAATGAGTTTTAACACGAAGCTTTTCAAACCGCTCTCTCTGCTGTAACTTTCTGTAACGAACCCAAGAAGAAAAAGAGAGATACCCTATCCATGCATGATGTGGAAAAATGTTTGGGTTTTTTTTAAAAAAAAAAAACAAGAAAAACTTTGTACTATGTTGCACTAAAACATGTTTTATACAACACACCTGAGAGCTGTAGTAAACTGTGTTGAAATTGTGATTCCTATTGCTGCTGGTTTGTGTCAGATCTGGGCTTTCATTACGACTTTACGCGCACTCCCTGCACAAAGGCGTGCTGACCTCCTAAGCCCGCTCCCCCGTGTAGGCAGCCTCTCCCTCTCCCACCGCCCCTGTTCCCGGTGCATCAGTTCTCCTCCCGCCCTGCTATCTCCTCTCTCTCGCAGGCTGGACCTTGCAGACACCTTGCAACCCTCTGGCTCTTCATACCTCTCCCTCCCATCCCTTAATTCATCCCATAATAGACCGTAACATGGAACAGAGGCATGTCAGGTCTATTTATTGAATGGGCTACACTGTTTTTGAAATTGCTCTGAAAATAGTAAGTACTTTGCTCTGTCATAGTCTGGATTTGAAAAAAAACCATAATTTTTATAGAATTATCCATAGCAAGCATTAAGCAAATAATCTTTAGTAACCTTGATGTAAGCAGAATATATTCACTACAGAAGTTGCTTAAATTGATGTAAAATGCAACCTTTTAATTCTCATTACTCACTTTTACCTTGAATAAGGGCTTGGTCAGTAGCCTTGAACTCCCCCATTAACTGAATTAATTAGGGAAGCAGTGTGATGCATTCTTACCTGTATAGCAAAAGTGCTGTGAAATTGTGCAAAATGGACTGCCGACGCAGCTGTCAGGTTGGGTTTGGGCTTTTTCCACATTCATTTAAACCAAAAAAATACCCTCTGCTAAAATAATTGTTTGAGAAAACTCTGTTGTCCCCGGACACAACCGGCTGTTTGCTCCCCCCAGCCCGGTAGGTTGCTTTGGGCTGTGCCTGCTGTAATCTCTGTGCTAAGGAGCGGAGGTTTTAGCTTGACACAGTCTCCGTGCCAGATGGCAAGTGGTGTCCCCGGCACTCCCTATCAGCCGGACGGGGCGTCGGTTTGCTGGGCGGCATCTCTGCCAGCCCACGTACCCTCCCTGCCTGCGTCCCTGACCCCTTCTCACATGCTCAGGACCCTGGTTTGGGGCAGCTTGTGTGGGTTTTGCTGCCTGTCCTGCTGCCGGAGCATCGCTCGCAGTGCTGCAGCAGGTGCTCTGCTCCCCTTCAGGACCAGACGACGTGCAGCCGCCATGCTGACGAGGAGGGATGTCTCGGGGCTGTGTGCTCCCATCAAACCCCCTTGTAACTGCTTTCCCCCACCCGCTGCCCACAAACCCCAGGCTGCTCGCTCCAAAATGGCCTCCCCATGGAAGCCAACACGCACAAACAGAAAAAGGAGGCCTGGCTCTGGCTTACGCTTGTGTGCTTTAATCCAGCGGGTCTGCAAACTGAGTTTCCAAAGCCTTGAGTCAGCGAGGGGCAGCAGGCGGGGTGAGCGCACCTGGGGGGGCCCTGCTGCCCCCCGCCTAGGCGATGCGGTACAAGTCCTGGGCCACCTGCTCCAGGCGGTCCCTGTACTCCAGGTGGGCGTAGAGGGAGGTGTCGATCCCCCGGAAGCTGTGCATGGCCCCCCACCAGCAGGCCGCAATGGTGGCGGTGGAGTCGCTGTCACCCCCGTGGAAGAAAGCCCGGTGAGCCAGCTCTGCCCAGGAGTCCCCCGCGCCCAGCAGCGCGTCGTAAGCGATCATGGGGGCGTCGTGCCCGCTGCTGCCCCCCCAGCCGCTGTAGCTGATGGAGGTGTAGAACGAGTCTCTCTCTTCCACGCCGTACTTGGGGGGGAAGGTGGGCAGCGAGACCCCGTCCGATATGCCTCTCTCCGCCAGGTATTTTTTCCATTGCTCTTCAAAGTAATGCCTGCAAAACAGGAGGCAAGATGGAGGGGCTGTAAGAGACGTCCCATGGCAGAAGCATATACCCGAGCTCCCCGCAGGCGCTCCGGGCGCCAGCTGAAAACGTGCCACATCAAGAGCCCAGAGCGATGGCTCGGCGAAATGGCAGGTGTCCCCCATTTATCAAACTAGGGACATGATTTACAGTAAGAGGCACAAGCACATGTTTCAGTGAGTTAGATTTCCCCTCCCTCCAGCCACATGGGAGAAGGCAGCCCAGCACCTGCTGCTGCTGCGCTGCACAGGATTCAAAGGCTCAGAGCGAGAACTGAGTCATCCTCCCAAATTCAGAGTACCTCTGCCCCTGTCTGTGTGTGCCCCTGTGCACAGAGCCACACTGAATCTGCAGCCAGATTTGGTTAGAACTTTCAGACTGAGCTCAGCCCTAAGCCTGGTGCTGTTCCCCAGCCTTGCTTCCCATCTTTCATCAGATCACGGTTGTTTGCGATGACAAGTTTTGCTACCTCATACTGGATCCAAAAAAATGTCACAACGACATGACCCAAACACAATCTGACTGACTTTTTTTTTTTTAAACAAGTTAGAGGTATTTTTCCCCTCGGGACTTAAAGAGACTTTCTGAATCGATTCGATCCCACGGCAGGCATGTGCTCCTCTAGGAGTTTACCATAATGTGATTACTGAAGCTTACGTATAAACAGAGCTTGCCCTCTCATACATGCGGTTTATTTTAATTTTAACAAAACCCGGTGCTGGGAGTGCAGCTCACCATTGCCCCATGTTCTCCTCCACGAAGAAGCCGGTGTCCCGCACGTAGGCTTTCGCCTGTGGCAGCACCTCCAGGAGCTTCTTCCCCCAGGCCAGGGGGGGCACACCGTTCACCGCTAAAGCCGTGAAGAGGGCCGAAGCCAGGGACCCCAGGTAGCCGGTGGGATGGTGGTGCGTCATTCGGCCGCTCTCGATGCTGACTTGCACCAGGGTGTCCAGCTCAGCGGGGTGGTGGAAACGCAGCCCGATGCACATGGAGCGCATGGCGGCCCCGCAGCCTCCCGCCTGAGAGCTGAACGGGATCCTCCAGCCGCCCGGCCGCCCTGGATCCAGCTTCAGTGTGCCTTCCGTACACGTGGAACCTGGACAGGAGCAGCAGAGCCCGAGAGAGAAAGAAAGGAAAGAAAAGAAAGAAACAGAAACATGCATCAGTAGGCGACAGGGTCACACAGCTCAGGAACCGAGGGAAGACAGGCAGGGTAGCAGGGAAGGAAGCATTACTCTCTCTAAGGGGTTTGGGCTTCCCTGTAAAAACATCAGTTGTCTGCTCACATATGTTTCTTGCCTTAAAATTGCCGGTGCATCCTGCATATTCCCAAGCAGACCTGGTAATTCCTAATTAAAAAGTCTAGGGGAGTAAAAAACATTTCACTGCTGATTTACGTTGTAATTTACATTTCATGTCATTTATTTAATAACTCATCTATAAAACATATATACTATATATATTAGGTATATTATGTATACATGTATCTAGATATCTAGACAGACATATATAAATATAAGGACGGTTGGAGGGCCATCAGATCAGATCGATCCCTGATCCAAGGCATGCCTAAGTACCTCTGCGTTTTTTCCCGACAGTTGTTTAGCATCTTTACAGGACCCTTTAAAGACAGTGACCCCACATCCTCCCCAGGAACCTTTCCCATTGCCTCGCTGATACAAAATGTTTTTCAGATCTCCCTTGCTGCAGTTTTAAGTTTGTCAGAAAGCGATGAATGGAGTACCTCCCTCACCACAACATGGTCTGCATAACTGGCTTCACTGTACTAAGCTGAAGAACAACTGTACTAGGTCAGACCAAAGGTTTGTCCAGCCCACTAGCTCGTCTCCAAACACAGCCACTAACAGATAACTATGGAAAGACTATAAAAAATGAGGCAAGTACAATGTTTCCCCAAGAAGACCTGCCTGGCTTCCAGCAGACAGAGGAGCACAGCCTGCTTGAGTCAGGAGATGGATCCAAAATGCTGTGTTCAGTAAGCCCCAGTGGACCTAGCCACCATGAACTGGTCTCCTTAGCTTGAACCCATTCATGCCTTCAGACTCCTTTAATATCCCATGGTAACCAGAGCCACGATTTTGTTATGCAAAGCATTTCCTTTTGTTTTAAACTGACATTTGACAATTTCCTTAAATTCCTCTCTTATTCTTACATTATGAGAAATAACGACTTTTCATGCTCCACGCTATTCAGTTTTCTCCTGCTCCGAGCTGACACTCTTGCCCAATTTTGCCTCTCTCCTGGTGGGAAGCCACACCATAACTCCTCCTTGTCACCTCCATCTCCTTCATAGTTCTGCTATTTACTTTTTAAAGAAAGGACTCTGCTTCTTCCTGTGCTGCTTCTTCAGAAACTCACTTGTTAGTCCACCACATTCATAGGATAAAGCTATCTGCACAAACACATCCAAATTCAGAGCCCAGACAACTTCCCCAGCCAAGACCATGAACCAAGTTTTCAGAGCTAAGCCCAAATGCTCGTGTGCAAAGAAAAGGAGACAGGTTTGAAACATTACATTATCTTTGATTCTCTTCTACCTTGCCTTTTTCTCCTAGTCTTCTGACCAAATCTTAAATACTGCTTTTCCAGCAGAACGGTAAATCAAGGGCAGGTTTCAAGCAGCTTCATTTAAGTTTTAATGTGTTGGGCAACACCAAAAGCGGACTCAAAAGACTACTCTTCTCCTAACCACAGCGTGCCGAGTCCTCTCTCAGACACACAGGGTAACAGCAGCAGTTGACATGCTCATGCACCCAAAATTAGACCGTTGCTCCTATACTTTGCTTCCTAACTGGGACAGGTAGCTGACAAACTTGCAGGTGCTCTGTCACTTTGAAAGTCAAACTAAGTAGAACAGAGTAGCAAGGAAGAAGCCTGGTCTGGAAACTTCATGTAACTCTACAATTCAATCACCTTTGGTGCAATTTGATCACCACAATCTGGGAGCTTGCTAATCACAGCTAGGTACTACACCAAGTACTCTGCAGAGCTGTTCACTTCTGTGCTTTCATATATACACTTGGCAGTAGGATTTGGTGTATTTTTCCCTGCACACAGCATTTACAGCACCCTTGTAACCAAAATACCTCCACATCCAAGCACAGCTTTAAGACTGGCTTCTGGACATATGCTAAAAATAAATACTGGCTAGCTGCTGTCACAGGAATAAGGTCATGTGGATCCTTTTATAGTTCTGGTCTAAGTGTCTATAGCGTATTTCTCTTCTGACAGTGTTGTTACATTATAGGCTTATTAGATCAGCACAGGATACAGCCCTCTGTGCAGTGTGAACGGGTGGACCAGCTCCCCGTGAATGGTTGTCTCAAACTGAAAAAGCAGCTTGGTCCTGTGGCTGTCGGGTATTTGCCCCACAAGCCTGTCAACTCTGAGAATGGAAATGGCCTATGCAAGTCTCCCCCATAGGAAAAAAGGGGTTGCCGATCAGCGCAGCCCACAACATCGGGCCGCTTTAGCTCTCATGAATTCCTCACAGCGTGACCCAGGCACAAACCAGACCTGCTATTTCACCAGCCTCGTCCATGCCTGCCGTGCCGGCACACCAGCCTCTCGCGCGATGCCACGCTCCTCCCAGTAGATAAGACCTGCTGGTTTTGCGGTGCCACACAGCCAGCCAACCCCTGGATCAGTCCAGATGTTCTTTACACATCCTTCTCCCCAGTGATTTACGGAGTGGAAATTGCGGGGCCGTGTTTCTCTGCTGGAAGAAGCAGCAGGCAGAGCATCTGGTGTGGGCAGCACCGGGCTCTGCCGGGACCGATCGCCACCAACCTCTAACTGAACTGCCTGGGAGTTTGTTTCCGTGATGTCTCAAAGGGGGAACGTGTTCAGGCCTCTAAGTCTGCTTTTCATGTAGTTGATTAATTCAGTGCTGGCTGCTATGTATCAAGATCGTTAAGAGGAACATCAGTATAATTTCCAGCTTCATGATGATTAACAGAAAATTGAGGCATTTTTTCGAAAACGTAACTATACTAAGCATTGCACTTATGACCTATAATAGCACATTAAAAAGAACCTGTCAAACACAGCCACATTTTTAAAAACCTGTGCTGACTAGCCTATTCATATATTCCTGGTAAAACAGACCTTCTGCCAGGAAGGCAAGGGGAAGGAGAGAGAGTAAAGGGACTAGGGTACCTTAAAATCAAAATCTGCATAATAAAAGCAAAACGAACTCTATAATCTTGCTGGAACTGTGAGAAAGACGTTTCTTCAGAACATGTTTGGCAGGCAACTCAGTCCTTGATAAAAAGTGAGATTGTTCTTGCGTTAGCTGTAGTCAAAAGAAAACAAGGAAGATGACAAGGCTTAAACTGTAAGGAAAGAGCGCTTATTTTGCAATAACTATTTGCAGCTTTAAACCTGTGTGTATTACTTTAGGAGATGACTACTGATAACCTGCAAATGAAAAAAAATTGTGTAAAACAAACCAGTATACAGCAGCTAAGACTCTTGTGATTCATGACACATTACAAGTATTATTCTCATGCTTTTAAATAGTTAAAATATTAAAATATTTGAAAGCCGATTTAGGAATACCATGCTGAAATCACGTTGTCAGGTCTTTTTTTTAAAAACAGGTTTCAAAAAAATTGCTGTAGGAGTTTTTAAATCAGGAAATTCTGTTTTGGAAATCCACCAAATCCTGGCTAGGAATCCTTTGTACAAACAATAAGAAACTAAAAGTAACATGAGGCGGGTACTGGTCTAAGGAAAGAAGAAATACAAGCAAAAGGCAGCATGTGAAGAAAGACAGCCTGAAAAAGATTCAGGCACCACTGGACACTATTTCTGGAACAGGCTTCCATTCCACTTATTTAGACTCTTCATGAGCACAGACAGTAACAGTTGTTTGGGACTGATCAATACACATACAAAAGGTGAGTTAAAACAACCACATAGTGGTACATAATTCCACAAGGAGAGGACTTGGACTGAAAGAGTTTTGAAGCAGGTTTCCTGGAGAGCTGTGGAGGCAGATGTAGTTGTACCATGAAAAAAGAAATACGGCTGTGCTTGTGTTGCTTAATTCATTGGCTTTGTTATCTGCAAAGAACAATGAATTTGGGGCTGTGGCACATCACAGAGAGCAATAATGGATGTAGGGATTAACTTGCCATTGAATTAAGACAGTGAGTTCTCTCCTGGGGCTGCATACTTGAGGGACCCTGCCTCGCTGTCTGGTGACTCATATCATTGTGGGAATCCCTTTGTTACTTGCGGGTTTTAGTTTTCAGGTCTGGACTCCCTTGCGTGGGTGAGCAATGTGACTTTCCCCCACTATTCTGGGGGAATCGCTTCTCTGTTGGGTGAAAGTTGCAGCAGCAACTTTCCATTCTCAGCCTTAAGGGCTGCAGTTCCCCAGTGAGTACGTACTTTGGCCGGAACAGCATCACCTTGGGTTAAAATCCATTTACTCCGGACTGCCAAAAGAAATTATTGACATGCAACTTCTATCATTAGGATTTATCAATATGGCATGGAGACTCCAGGCTGCAGACAGCTTTTCAGGATATGGATTAGGTATTCCCTTTGGTAGTACATCAGTGGGCACCGAACTGTTAAGTGTCAGGATTTAAGCTCTCAGAGCTGAGCACCTTTCCTGTGGCTGCAGCAGGAGCACTCCAGAACACTGCTGCAAGAACATTCTCAACAGACTTCCATTTTTATCCACGTTACTTTCTCCCCTTCCCCCCAAATTTTAAGAAGTTAAGCGTCCTTGAACCCACTAAAGAAATTGCACTTCTTTGTTTAGCTAGATAACCTGACCTTTCCTTGTCACTCCAATTAGTGTCCATAGCAAATTTACTTTAAAATCCTTCACTTCCAAATGCGAGCTGCTTTTGGTCATATTGCAGCTCAGTTACTCACAGAAGGACTGCAGCAGGTGTGCTGTTATCCGTAGCTATTAATTACTAACATTTAAATTTTAGGTTCTTCTCCTTTTCACCTCAGGTTTTAGTCACCAAGCTTAGATGGCGGAGGCAAAAATAGTTTCCAGGTGCTGTCTCACCGCCAGCTGTGGTTAGTCCACCTTGGCAGACCCCATCAGCTGGGGGAACTACAAGACGCTCCTTTGCCAAAACAGCAGTGAGTCTCTCGGAAGTTTAACCTGACGACCCCTGCCGTTCTGGCAAGCACTGTTACCCCTTCCTAAATATTTTATTAATTAGGCTACTCCGACAACTGAGACTATCTGCGTTAAAGAATACTGATAGTTTAGTTCTTTACATGAGGGTAGGAGGTCACTGTGGAAAGGTAAGCAGAATAAATTCCTGCTTGAGTTTCCAACCTGGTTTACCTTGGAAATGCACAGCTCTGTCACACTACACTCAGTGACCCTAAGAGAGCAATGCAGGATGTGGCCTTTCCCGTGTTTAATGTCAAGCCAGAACATTCGTGATATATTCTGGCCACTCCAATTAAGCATGTCTAGGCAATTTCTTTTCGATGTATAAGCTCTGCCTAGGATTGCTGAATTTGAGTGTTTCCTGGATACTTCACGCTGCCTGCACTAGTCAAATCAGAGGCCCAGCCTCAGTATCTCCAATTTAAGTTTAATTCAAGCATCCAGAAGAGGCTGGGCCATGAGCGCAGAGAGAGATGGGGTCCCTGGGGAAGGGCTGGGTCAGCAGGCCTGGGTGAACTAGGAACTACAGGAATGCGTTGCACAGGGTTTGGCTACTGCAGCCCGTCAAGGCACCCTTCCTGCATACTGCCGCACGCAGCCCGTCCCGGCTGCCTGTGACCCAAACTCAGCACCACTGTGTCTATGCAGAGAGAAGACAGATGATGGAAGTACGGGGTTCAGAAAAGACGACTGTGGCCTGGCTGTCCTGGTACAGAAAGCAGACATGCGGAGCTAGCCAAAAGTAAACTTTGGGTTTAATAAACTTAATTATTCCAAGTAAGGATCTTTGTGCCTTTAAATATATTTTATGTGTAATTTATTATGAGAAGTTCTATATTAATTCTCTGTTTAAATGTGGTGCTTTAACACAGCATCTCAGGATGCGCTTTATACGTGGTTGAATCTGTGTTTCTCATCCATTGAGTGTAGGAAAAGACACATCCCCAGCACAAAAGCCAGCATACTTCCCCTGAGTTCAAGGCCAGGCCTCAAACACGCCTGTAAGACTATTTTGTAAACGTGGGCAAAACAATATCTTTTTCGTCTATTTCAGAAAAGCCCAAACCACTTCAGGTTGCCTTATTCGATTCTCTTTAGTTCATTCTGAAACAGGTACTGAGTGTGGAAAACTTTCACCTTTACATGAAACACAATTAACGCTATGAATAGCCAAAGCAGAGCCAGGGCCAGCCTCAGCTCCATACTGCGGGAAAGGGAGAGAGGTTAGCGAGAGGACAGCCCAGCCCAGACAGCATTATAGAGCGGTTACCTGGAGCTCTGCCCGTCATGTCATTCATGCACTCCTTGTAGTTCTTTGCAAGCAGGGAATAGAGATGCTCTAAACTTGAGTTTTTCCCAGCAGCTACCAGGGCTTCAGCTGTGGCCAAGTGCATCACCGTATCATCGCTGACTTTCCAGCCTCGGATGCTGAGGTTGCCGAGTCCCCCCATCTCCGCCAGCTCCTTGTGGATGGCTGGGCCGCTCCGCAGGAACTCCCATTTCCCGTTGTAATAGCCCAGTGTGTCACCAACTGCGCTCAGCACCATCGACGCCACGTATTTTTCCATTGTGTTAGGACACAATTTTTGCCCCAGGACTGCTTCAATGCAGAAAACACTAGGGAAAAAAAGAGAGGGAGACTGAAAATAAAATCTTTCCCAGTTCAGTACGAGCCTCTACTGCTAAGCTCCAGCAGGCTGGGTACCCAGCCTAGCACCTGTATCTCCCTTGGAGGATTTATTCCTCCAAAGCACGTGCTTCCCCGCAGACCTCCGGCCCTGTGCACCCACCAAGTGCGTGGCAGCTCCCGGGCAGCCCAGCCCTGGGCCAGGGGCAGCCGGCCATGTCCTCCCAGGGCGGCGGCAGCAGACAAGGATGACACCGCATGTCGTAGCCGGGTCAAAGACCAAAAAGCAAGGACAAGGCTGCAGGAAGGGGTGCAGGTTATGTGACCGTACCCATGTTCACCACTTTTTTGAGTGCAGCCCACAACAGGAGCAAGGAGCTCAGCTCCCAGCAGCTTTCACACCCTGGGGATAAGGAGGCATTGCTCCTCCGCTTTAGCGGGGCCTGGCCGAGGCGGTAAGCAGAGGGGCTCTGGGCGACGCTTGGCCCTGCTCCACAGGCCGCCTACAAGAGCGGGCGCTCGCACCGCAGAGCTGGCTCTGTCCCAGCGGGCGCTGTCAGCAACCCCTGCCCCGAGAAACAGCCGCCTCGTGCGCCTCAGGGCGAGGCCCCTTCGCTTGGGAGCGGCGGAGGCGGGGAAGGACGGCGGGGCCGGCCCAGGCCGAGCAGGGGACCCGCGCCGCCGCGGGGAAGCGGCCTCTTCCCGGCCCCGGCGGGTACTTACGCAGCCAGGCCTGCGAGCAGGGGCGGCCGGGGCCTGCCCCGCCTCGGGAGCGGCAGGCGGCTCCCCGGGGACATCCGGCGCGGCGGCCGCAGGCCTCGGCGTCCGGTACCGGCCTGAGGCGCCTCCGCCCCGCCCTCCCGCTCCGCGGCCTCCCGGGGCGGCGCGGCCCGGCCCGGCCCGGCCCGGTGGCGGCCGAGGCCCCTCCTTGCCAGCCGGCGCCGGCGCGGCCCCTCCAGCCGCCGGGCCCGGGGCTGTCGGTCCCAGAGGAGGCCGGCCCGTCGCTCGGCGGGCCCCGGCCCCACTACCTGGTCGTCGCGGCCTCGCTGCGCCCGGCGCAGGCGGAGGGAGGGTCGGGTCCCCGGCCGGAGGCTCGGGAAGGAGATGGGCGTTTTCTTTCGTTTTCGGGATTGTTTCTTTCTTGGCGGCCTCAGAGGCTCCACAGTCAACTCGGAAATGAAGCTGCCATATGGAAATGAAGTCACCGCATAGAAATGAAATATTTTATTTAAGAAAAAGAAAAAAAAAAGTAAAAATGAAAGGTGCTTTCAGCATTTCCCCCTGCTCTTTCTGTTGAAACTGTTCACTAGTTTCATGAGCAGCCCCCGTCCTCCTGGCCGAGTCCCAGCCGGGGGCAGCGGCCGGTCTGTGGGCCGCGCTCAGGGGCTGCGCCCGGGGGGAGACCTTTGCGGGGTTCCCCGTCCTGCTTCGGCCTCGGTTTCTCTCTCCCCATGCTTTTTCGGCACTCATTCACTGCAGGCTGAGCGGAGCTCCTGCCATCAGCGGGAGTCTTCGCCTGTGTGCCTCCCCCATCCCTCGGTGTTGCCTATGTGCCTGCCCCATCCCTCGGTGTTTCGGGGCAGCGCTCCCCGCAGCCCCCAGCACGGCCCAGCTCAGCCCCCAGGTGACCCCAGCCTCCTCCAAACCAGGGCAAGTCTTTGCTACGTTCAGTGGTGCTGCTTCACATTGCGTCTTGAGGCGCTTGATGATGCCGTTGCCTTGCTTTATCCTTTAATTTTAACGACGGTGGTGGTTAGGTGGCTGAGGGCGTCGAGTGAATGGGCAAGGAAGGGACAGCAGCAGAAAGCAGGAGCAAAAACCAGGGTCAACCATGGCTCAGGCTGCATTTTGTGGAGGCCAAACCTTTTTACCGACCAGTGGTCACTTGATGAACCACACACCAGCTCTCCAGAGCCCCAGCTCACCCCAGAAGGTACCAGCACCTCTTACACGAAGGGAGAAAAAAATCCCCCCGTGCCTGTGAGAGCAAGCGGTGGTAGTTTTTGAGCTGCGGCCCTGCGGGATTTCAGGGCAATCACAAATGTAGCGCTGGGTCAGAGCAGAGTCCCTGGGGAATTTGGGGGCAAGTGCGAGCGGGGGGGCTGGAGCGGAGCCCTGGGGGATTTCAGGTAGCTGCGAGCACAGGGCTGCGCAGGAGCGGCCGCCCCGGCAGCTGCAGCAGTTCGGGATGCAGTGTCCATTCGGGTATCTACTGCTCCTCTGCACCCTGCTGCAAATGTGGCACTTGAGAAGCATCTGGTAGAGAAAATAGTAACAGAAAAGGAAGTGGGAAAAGAAGCTGTCGGTGTCTCGGCACCGCCAGCGGTGCCTGCTGACCTTTTCTGCTTCTCTGCTTCGTTTTGTTTTATATAGAATGGCTCTGAATTTACTCAGGGTGGTGCAGCACTTAAAAGCAAAGCGGGGTTTTTCTCTCCTAAGGTTTGGGCCTGCGAGAGGGAAAACCCCTCCCGCTTTTGGCTGGCTATCTCTGAGGAAGGGCTTCTGCTGCAGCCCAAAGGGCAGAGGAGTGGAGGGGAAAGTTGCAGGGTTCCCCAAAGGGACAGGAAAATGGGAAAATGCCTCTGCATCAGCACAAAATGCCTGCGGCACTGAGGTCTTTGGATCTCATCATTGTTTCCTGAGCTCTTTCAGCTTCCTAAAAACCAAAACCAACACGTTGACTGGAGTTAAGTGACATCTGGGATGTGTCACAGAAAAACGTCGAGGGCTGCTCGCTGACAGACAGTGGACGATGAGCCAGCAGCAGGAACCAGCAGCAGGAGCCTGCAAACATGGGGTGGGCAGGGCAGCGGTTTTCAGGCTCCAATGCATGCATTGATGCCAAAGGGATCTCCTTGTGCGAGTCCCACAGGATGCTCACGAGGTGGGCGAGGAGAGCGCTCTCCGTCAGGGAGCACCTCCAGCTCCGAGGTGGTGCAGGGCAGCATTGCCCTGACTCACCCCGTGGCGCGGGGAGGTGGGCACGACCGCTCCCCCTTGGCAAGGATGGTCTTCTGGTGCTGAGCCGTGCAAAGAGTTAAAGACTCACCATGTTGCACCTTTCTGGGGTTTTTGTTGTATTTTTTTTTAATGGAAAATTTAGGCTGCGGTGGACCGATGGCCAGGATATGTCTTCTGGAAAGTACCACCTCGGAGCAGCTCGCTGACATGCCCCTGCCATGTGTTGGACACTGTGGTTAGCACATGCTTAGGCTCAGAATTTTCCTTCGTATTCATCTGGAAAAAAAGGGTAATTCTTTCTGACTAAAAAAATGTGCCTTTCTAGATGAGCCCAGGGTTGAGGGCTCCTATTCAGAGGGGCTGTGAAGGGTAGCGTTGCAGTGATGGAGCTACGTACTGGTTTAGACCCTGTGGGACATTTCCTCAGAATTACATGAGGCCTTCAGGCCAAGAGCTGGAAGAAGGTGAACATTAAAAATGCACAGAACACCCTCTTAAATACAGCAGTGCCCCTGTTCCTACAGCTGTCCCTGAAACAGGACTGCAAGGGAACATCTGGAATTCTCATTTGTCACCTCTCCTATTCATCTTCTCTTTGCCCCCCAGGTTCAAAGGTGACTTTCCAAGCGATCTTCTGGGGCCCTCAAGCATGTTCATTTTGGACCAGTGCTAACCTTTTAACAGTCTCTCATTCTTTTAATAGCACTTTTTTCTCTGTAATGACAGGCATTTTTGAGTGGGGAATATTTCTGGGCTTACCCTAATTCTCAGTCCCCAGGTGCATGTCTGTCTTTGTCACTGGCCAGTAAATAATAATACGCTGTAACAGGGGCATTCAAAACAGGGGCAACAAATGCCACGTGAGGTCTGCTCGGGAGCTGGCCGGCTCGCTGCGGGGAGCCCGGGCAGCGATTGCTGGGGAGGCAGCGATGCATGACCCCGCATGCACGTGCAAGGGAACTGCTCGCTGCTGCAGGATGCTCGGGGCTGCTGTGCTCGCTCTGGCTGGATGTTTGTAGCAGGGGATGGGGACCCAGCGGCAGCCTGTGCCTCTGGCTCTGCGCTTCCTTCACCCTCAGCACGGCAGGACGCTTTCTGCCTCGGTTTCTCCAGCTAACCCTAGTGGGGTGGTGACCCTCGCTTGTTACCTGACTTCCCGTGGTAATGACGTGGGGGACCCTCGCCTCGCTCCATCCTATCCAGGGAAGCACAGCTGAAAAAGAAGGCGAGAGCCTTGGCTGCAAACACAGCCTGTGCCTGGGGGGAAGCCAGTTGCAAAGGTGCTTTTCCTGGACATGGGGTCATGTGTGGGCATGTTTGGGGAACAGTGAGAGATGGTTTGAAGGGCTTGGCTGAAGCAAGTTTTGGAGATGGCAGTGGAGGAGGAGCCTCTGGGTGACCAACTTGGTTTCAAGGAATACTGGACTTTGGCCTTTTAATTGAGAAACCAGACTTCACTGCAGAAATGTCTGCCTCTTTCTGTCCAGTCTTGCCTCCTTCCACAAACTGTCTAAGACAGGGTCTGGCTCGCTGCCCAGGGCAAAAGGGAAACAGTGGAAAATTTGTGTGATCTGTGCATTGTGGCACCTGCCACTCTCCTCAGGAGGCTTCCAAAAGCCATCTTTAACACAGATTTAGAAAGAAAAATTAAAAAAAATACAACCCCCCCTCACCGAGTCTAACTGTTTCAAATAACCATAATTCTACAGGGTAGAAGATAAGCAGGATAGTTGCTTTATCAGAGAGAGAGGCACTGCAATGCCGACTTGGGACAACCAGCAAGGTCAGTGACACAGGGAACATCTCCTGGGTGAGCTGAGGGCTGTGATCACCTCTCTCACGTCCACAACTAGCAAAAGGAACTGCAAACTCATCTTTACTGCCCTTCCATTAGGTTTATAGTTGGCTTGTCAGTAAACCGGAGTGTGTAGGGACAGGGACCTCCCCAGCAGGCTGCAAGTCCTGCTTTCGAGCCTGGGGATGTCAGGGAAGCAATCCTGGCCGGCTCCTGTGGACCTGGGGTTTGGCTCAAGCAGTGGATCTGAGGCTCCAGGGCTGGCAGGCCAGTTGCTCCTTGATGTAAATCAAGTGACATTTTCATTTTCGATTGTGTGCCAGTGTTGGCACTGTGCTCCCCACCTGCAGGGTGAAGGCATCTGCGGGCCTGCATTGCCGTCCCTTCTGCAGCTTTCTTTCTGTGAGCTGCTGGCAATTGCGTCCGGGTACTTTCTGAGTGTATCAGGAACCCAGGGGAGCCCTTCGGAGGGGTGTCGTACCTGCGAGCAGAGGGGCCCGTCAAGACTGCCTTACAGCCACTCTCAGCTCACCTTACAGCCACCAGCGGGCTAAATTTGGAGTTTCTTGGCATTTGCCAATGAAGGTGAACGCTAGCAGGCTGTGGTGGGTGAAACATGGCCAGTCGCTTGGTGATGGGAGGGGAGGAGGTTTCATCACACTATAGGTTTTGAAATGTGATGCTCTTCCTGCATTGCAGAAGCAGCAATGTTTAGTGTTAAATGTGCTTTCCGCTTTGAGAGCAGGTTTCTCCTTTCTGTGTGAAAAGATACAGCTTGGGGAACATAATTGCAGGCCGCGCCGTAGAAAAGATGTGTCAGGTGGGAGGAATATGAAGAACAGCCACAGGAGAGGGAATTCAGCCTTCTGGGGCAGAGCGCGCCGTGTGTCTCTCAGTCCCAGTGGTAGCTCTGCTGAGGCTCCTGGTGTTGCAACAGCAGCGGATGTGGCCAAGGGTGTGTGGTTCACACAGGCACCAAGTGCTTCCACACTACGGCGGAGACAAATTAACTGCTGGGCCCCTCCAAAACCTACTGCTCCTCTTCTTTCCCTCCAGCTTTCCCTCCTCCCAGCTGCAAGCATCCACCTCCTGCTATGAGGATCGTCCACCTGCAGTGTAAAGCCCGTTTGGCCCTCTGTCTTGCCAAAATAGGGATAGGTGAAGGTGAGAGAGAGTGTAAACATAAGGGTGGGAAAGGAACGAGGCTGGGGAGTAAGGTCTCCTCTTTCTTCTGCCAGCAAGTTGCAAGTGTGTTCAAGCTGCCTAAGGAAATCACAGGTTATGTACAGGCATGAGAGCTAAACTTGAGCGAGGAAGAGGTGGAGGCACTCGCTGAGGTCTGGGGAAGCAGGCGGATGGGAATGGTGCTTTGAAATTCCCATTAGCTTATCAGGGAGCACTTATAGCACCAGGACCTGAAGGATGACTTTCCTCAGCTTGAATGACTTAAACTGAGACTAAGCATAATCCTAGGTATGATAGGTTAGGAAAAGCCCTGTAGTGGCTTTGCGTTATTTGATTGGGTGGTTATTTTCCACCACAGGGATTTCTCTGATGCTAGGTTGTGACCTGAGCCTTCTCTCCTGCCTTTCTCTTCTGACTGTTTCTTCACCAGATCCCTCTAAAACACTGCTGTTCCTGGGAATGACTCCTACTTTTGGCCCGATACCAAAAGAGCCAAGGAGCATAAGAATTCGTGGGAAAGGGCTTAGGGGCAGCAAAACATGACATTTGAAAGGTTACTTCTGCATTTCATTCTTCATGAATTGGATTTCAGAGAATTGGGAAGTGCTGGTGTATGACAGAAGAGGAACATATGAACAAGACCACTGAATGCTCTGTTTTATCCATTGCTCTAACAAGGCTTAAAAATATCTGCCTGCTTCCTTTCTGTACTTACGCACTTTGTGTGATGCAATTCAATGGCAACATTGCCATGATGCGTGGAGAAGTCCTCCTGGAAGGAGGAGCGGGGAGGTGTTGCAAGGACGTCGACTGCTGGCCTCCCCTCTTCTGGCTTCACCCTCACCCCGTGCACGTACCCAAACTTGCAGGGGAATGAAGCCTTTGGAGCAGGCCACCAAAGACACCGCTGTGCCATGGTTAGCCCTCTGGTGTATTCCCACACTGGCCCTGGTCTGGCAGAAAGGATGGGCAAGCTCTTGACAGCAATCACCAGGCAAAGGAAGCTGATAACTGTGAAACCTCTTGCTCTTAAAGCTGAGATAGCATTTGAGATCTGGGAGGAGATGGTCTGTCACTGATCTGACAGGTATGTGGCTGCACAAAGCTGCAAGACAGTGTAAGAGGATCTGGTTTGGGGAAAAAACCCAAACATATTTGATTGGTGATATATGTCAGACCATGTGTTGTCAAAAGTCAGTTGAAAGTTAAGAAAATCACAACTCCAGGAGACAGGGAGGCATGGGAATAAGGGTGCTGCCCTTCTTGTAGGTCCAGTACTGCTGCGGTCCATAGCCCCGCAATGACAGTGGCTCTGCACCGCCTCTGAGCAGTCACTTCTGTTTGGAGCAGAGGAGAAAATAACACTCGCACTTTCGTTCTGTATGGAAGACCCCTTTGCTGTGTTCCAGCCCAAACCCTCAGCAGTGGGAGCACAGGACGGCTTCTTGTTTGACATGGATGTGACAAGAGCATGAGCTCAGGGGTCAGGCTTCATGTCAGAGCAGGCGTTTGCTGGATGTGGGAAACGTGTTGGTCTCCAGTCTGTCAAAGCAGCCATCACGCTGGAGTAGCTGGGGGGCTGTAAGAGGCAGAGGAGTGTGAGATCTTTTTGCATGCTGTTCAGTCATCTGCTTGCACTGGGACTGGTGCTTGGAAAGTGAAATGTTGCTTATCCCATCCTCCGTCTCCAGAGCCTTCTCATTTTTTCCACTGAATATCCCTGACATGCCAGCCGCTTTGATGTAACCTAGCCATGCGTGGCTTAAGTTGTCTTGGCTGCGATAGTGAAAACTGTGAGGCCATCCTTGGGCTGACACAAATGTGTCCAGCCATAAACGAGGCTGGTGTGAGGAACCCGTAGGCACCTTGTGCCATGGCCAGGAGGAGGCAAACCAGAAGAGCTGATTGCACTCCTTGCTGAAAAGGGGGCAGTTGTATGTGTGGATGGTGGTAGGGGGAAGTGAGGGGCAACATAATCCCCAAGCTCAGGAACTGGCACGTGAAAAGTCGGTCCGGTGGTAAGAATTTCTGCCAGTGGAGAGAAGCATAGCAAAGGTCATTGCTATCATTAAGAAACCCAGGCTGGAGAGGTATGTAAGCTGGGATCTCCAAGCAGCCAACTAGCCTGACCTTGGTAAATGGGAAATGAGATAAAGTGCAAAATGAGTTTACCAAGGCTATCTCATGCCAGGCTATCGTAGTAGGTTTATTTTGATAAGGTAATTCACTATGTAGACAGAGGACTTCAGAAAGGCAGTCCTTACGGTGCTACAGGCAAAGCCATTAAGCTGGAGAAACAGGGGATTAATGTGAGCGTTGTAAGGATTTACCTAAAGAAAGGATGTCAGGAGGTTGTGCCTCAAGGCAAGCAAGCAGGGTGGAAAGGGGTTATTAATGATGCTCCTCAAAGGGGTGATCTTGTTTACGCAGCAGGAAAACAAGCTCTAATCAGATTCGGTCAGATTTGAAGGGCTAGTCACTTCTCTGGCTACAGCACAAGAAGAGCTGATGGCACCGAGGACTGGAATAGGGGAAACAGGGTGAAAGTCAGCAGCACAAAGCGCAAGCTTGTGCATGCAGAGAGTAGCTGTAAGATATTTTGCTCCCAGCTTGTCCCCTGCCATTTGGAAATTACAGAGGAAGGGGAGCTTTGATTGACTGATGATGAGTCCTGACCACACTGTAACCAAGAAAAAGAAGAAGGTGACCACAGATGAGACCTCCCCAGCTGGTCTAAAGGCACCTTTGGGTGGCTATGGAGGCTCAGGGCCCCTGCAGCAGGCATGCAGGGTGGCTCTGGGCAGCCCTGCCAGGCTGACAGAGGACAGGGCAGAGAGGGCCGGGCTGGGGGGAGAGCCCGCTGTGTGGGGAGAGACCAAAATGGCATGGCCAGTGCCCAGAGGTGTGGGAGAAGCATCATGGCAGTGGCAGCAGGGTGGCGATGCTGGAAAATGCACGGTGCCAGTATCTCACCAGGGCAGGAGGGCAGCCAGTCTGAGCCTGCGCCTCCCCGCGAGCCCGCTGCAAAGCCACCCTCACCCAACGGGGCTGGCGATGCCGGGTGTCCACTGCTCAGTGTGCCACCTTGCCCTGGGGTAGATCTTCCCTGCAGTAGTAGGGACAGGGCTGGGTGCTTGGGAAAGCTCTTCCAGACCTGTTTCCTTCAGGCTTATTTCCAAAGGCAATCGTAGGGTTGCTGGTGGTGCTTGCAACCTTCTTCTGAAGGTCCTCACCATGGTGCAGCCTTCTGAAGACTGAAAACTGAAAACCAGGGCTCGGCTGTGGGATGCCAGAGAGGGAACCTGTGTGTATATGGGCATGGGCAGCACACTGGCCGAATAGGCCAAACACAGCACCTGTGCCACGAGATCGCTTTGTCTCCTCTTGTGACTTTTCATGAGCACGTTTAGATCCCAGGCCTCCCCTCGGTCTTTGCCCTCTCCCAGTGCCCGAAGCGGAAGACAAGATATATTGGCTGAAGAGCTGAATTCAACAGACGGGCTCACCTGAGCCTCCCAGCGAGTGGCTGGTGCCTCTGAAGGAAGGCACAACCAAGTAAAAGGTACCTGTGTCCCAGAGGTCCAAGGGTTTCCATCAAAAAAGTGTGATGCCCGTGTAAAGGGGGAAGTCCCACGGCCCGCACTTACAGAAAATCACTCTTTTTTAGGTTTGAAGGGAAAAGAAACAAACCAAAGCTGGACACCACATTTAGGTTTGAGGTTCAGATGTTTTCAGGTTTGGTTCTTGTTTTAGGCTTTGGGGGCTTTTGCTTTTGTTTGTTTTCTCCTGAACTCCCCCTCCCACCTTCAAATGTCAGCCTGGCAGGTTTCTGGAATTGAGTCCTTTTGAGCTTTGCTTCTTGAAAGCCCTGAATTTACACTTCCCATGTTGCCGTCTGATTTGTGTGTACACTAGAGTGAGCTATGTCTGCGGATGCATCAGCAAGCACAGATACATCGCTGTCTCTAAATAAGCAAATCTGCCAAAAATGTGTTTCGCAAGAAAACTACTCCAACGTGAGGAGTGGCCAGTCTGCAGGTTGCCAGCACAACCTTGCTGCAGATGGAGGTTTTGGAGGCTTTCTGTACTGATCCCTCTACTGAGCACACGTAAACTGCAACCAGCTAATGGTTTTTAACACACATATGGGCATATTTTTTCATAGGGTTGGAAAAAGCAGGGTCCCTGACAATGCTCTTCTGGTCATTTAATTTCTTATTCCCACGCAGAAACGAGCCAGAGCCCAGTAAGGATACACAGGCACAACCTCAGCACAAGGGAAAAAAAGCTTCTTATTTTCTTACTGTTAGTCTTAGAAATAGATGTTTCTTTTCTTTTTTTTGGTGGATTTTAATAGATCAGTCTAAACCGTATCTGGTATGTAAAATTTCATCCCAGCAGAGCTAATGCCATTAAAATGAAGCCTAACCACAACCAAAGCAGAGGATAACAATGCCTAGCAGCGCTGATTACAGGTAGTGCTTTCAGCTCTGCTCTTAACAGAGGGTATAATTCTGCTCTTCAGGCGTGACTCCTATTGAAATCAGTCTTGCATTATAGATACAAATCTGTGTCAGAATGGTATTCACACTTGCAAACACTGTGCTTGTCCATATGGGGAAATTGCAGGTAGGAAGCTGGGCTGCGAGGTAGCAGCATGCTCATCGACTCTCATTAAGTCCTCATTTACATGCTCTTAGTGGGCATGGGGTGTGATTTGCCTTACTCTGCTCTCAAAGACAGCAGAGGTCCGAACGCAACGGTTCGGGTGAAATTATATACAACAGTCAGAGCTGATTTAATGCCTGGCTTTTGCCAACAGGGACCTGTCCCTTTTCTCTGCCCTCAGCCCACCAGATCCTGCTGCTGACACTGGTTCCTGGGCTCGTCTCATATTCCAGTGAATTGATGCAACTCACAAAGATGGCCAAGAAAAGCAAGTTGATTTTATTTATTTTCTTTGCTGGGTTAGCGTGTCAAACCAGATTCCAAGGGGGCACTGAGGGATAAATGTTCCAGGGTGAGATTTGTCCCTCTCTCTGATCGACTGTGTGGAAGTAATTCTTGGGATTTTTGCAAGCCTGCATCTTAGAAACCAAGCACCATGTGAATCGAATGTGGATTACTAAAATCAAAACAACATTCTGATGAGCAAAACCCACTTACAGGTTGTCAGCCCTTAAGTCATATTGACAGATTCCTTCAAGTTGGCAGGACAAATGCCCAGCAGACCTCATGTAGAAGGCAGATCTGAAGAGCTGCTTCTCAAACATGCTACTTCATGCCTTGATTCATTCCTTTTATACATGTATTTTCATATCCACACGTCATCGTGTTGACACACATGCTTAACCACTTACTTGCTTACGTTTGCACTGGGCCAGTTTCTCATTGTCACTGTGGTTTTATGATTAGGACAGCTTGAACTTCCATGGACCTCTGCAAAACCTCTGTGACTGAAATTCTCAGACCTCGTTCCCGTGTGGTCCGCTCTGAAGCCAACTCAGAGCCTTACACTTTTTTCCCCAGTGAATGCAAGGGCAGGCTCTGTTCCCCAGGTAACACAGGGCAATACTGTGCTATCTGGATAGGAACCAGATTGAAAGTCATCTTCCCCATGATGCAGTTGCTTGTGCCAAATAGTAAAATGCCTGATTAGGCAGGCTTTCCAGGGATCCGGCTGTCCTCAGCTGCACTCCGGCACTGCTAGCACCCGGAGCAGGGAGCACAGGTGCTCTGCCTGCCAGGAGAGGCAGGGCTCCAGCAGCCCTCTGAGGCAGGAGAACAGGGCCGGGAGCGTGCTGTAAATGTGCATACCACGCAGCAGCAGCCCTCTGAGGTCAGGCAGGTCCCTTTTCAATGCTTGCTCATTGCTGCATGTAGATCTCTCCTGTGTAATAGCACAAAAAAAGGAAAATACAGCCCAGCGCGTTTCAGCGGTGTCTACCTGAATGCTCGCCTGGTGTGGCCGCCAGTGCCGCTGCACGTGGTGCCATGTTGTCCCTGCTTTCTGTGCCAGGGCCACAGTGAGGGCAGTCAGGACAAGGCCATCTCAGCCACAGTCATGCTCCCCCCGCAGAGCCGCCGTGCCCTGGCAGCCTAAGCTGCTTGTGAAAACAGGACCAAGGCTCTCAGCCCCTTATGAGCCAGCAGAAGCCTACAAAGCAACCAGCACAACAGCACGGTACAGCCAACGATAGAGTTTGAGCCACCCATGTGATGAAATAGCTGGTGCAAATGTTAAACAAAAAATCAGCCCGTGTCTTCTTCGCAGCCTGCTACTGCTGAGGGCTGTGACTGCCTGGCAAGGAGGGCTGGCCCAGCCACTGCAGGCAGCGCAGCCTGCTTTGTGGAGAACCAGCACTATCTGCTGCTCTATCTTCACGCACTGGGGTGGAACCCGTGGGAGATAGAGTTCTCTTTATGAGCAGATGAACCACCTCTGCTGCAAGGGAAGAGCTTGCAGGAAATAGCCTGGGGGTCAGGGGGTGGATGAGGGCAACTGTGAGCGCCAGCTTGCATGCTGCAGGGCAGCGACCCACTCGCTTTGTCCTGCAGGGACCACGGGAGCATGCTGGGCTTCTGCGGGGCGGGTACGCAAACGGTGATGCCTCACAACAACAGCGTACAACGCTCAAGTGGGTCCCATACGGCAGTTTGCTGTGAGGGTAACCGAAGGCGGCTAATCCCACATTATTAAGGCAACTTTGGTTTTGGCAAGAAGCCCTGGTGCTTTGAGCAGTAAAAATTAAATATCCACACAGTAATCGGGATGAAGTTACACTTGCCAAACAGTGTGGGTTCATTTTGCATTTACCTTACCTTTCCCCCTCTCTGTTTCTGAGTTCAGATTTTTTTACCTTTATTTGTCACTCCTGACTTACCATGGCACAGCAGAGATACTACCTGTGCTTTCTAACGCACCATGTCACCAAAGCACACTATCTGTCTGTGCATGGCCAGTCCAGCGCCAAGCAGTGCTGCATGCCCTGGGTGTTGCTGGGCTCTGGCCCCAGCTGGGCACTGTTCTTGTGATACTTGTCCCATCCTCAGCACACTTTGATAGCAGTGACTCTCCGCCTTGGTCTTGTGAGGGCAGCATTTGGCCCTCCAGATTACTGAGCTAAGGAATTTGTGGATTTGAGTAGCTGAGTGATAATGGGAAACAGAGTCTCTGCTGGCTTGGATGTTATCTGATTGCAAAGCTGTTAGCCCTCTGAAAGGCCTGCCACAGCATACCAACCTCTCCCGAAGGCCAGAGGACCACTGATCTCTGGAGCATGCATCAGGCTGGATGGGCTGCAGAACAAGGGTGCACCAAGCCCAGAACACTGCATGGGTGAAGGGCACAAATGTTGGCTCTGAGCCCATCTCCCAGGTTTAAAATGGCTTCTACAGGTCCAGTGAGGACTTCCTTGGGCCCAGGGTGGTGGAGGAGCACAGAACCTAGGGGATGATGCCAGGGGAGGGATCCCCAGCCAACATGTGTGACCTTTGCTGGACACAGGGAGAGGACTGAGCCCTGCACGGGGACACTGCCCCAGGTTTCCTCCTTCAGTTGGCCTGAGCACCAGTGCACATCGAATGCGAAACCCCTTGAAGTGGGCCATCGCCCAGCAGCATCTTTGGATTAAAGTAGTTTTGAGAGCTCCCAGTGAAGGGCCTAGGGCACAAGAGGGGCAGGCTCCCTCCCGCGCTCTGAGAGGTTGGTGCCGTCTGTCCTGCCCTGCTGAAAGGAGGTTGCACAAGTGAAACCTGCCCTTGTTTCCTGAAAGTCCTCTTTTTCTTTTTCTGTAAACAAGACCCTACTTGAGCTCTAATCTGTGCTGAGATGAAGCATTTAACTTCTTCAAATCTTGCCAGCTTTACAGTCTGAAGGTTGGGGACGGCTAGGGGAAAAACGAGAACAAGAAATCTCTTGAGCTGTGGGGTTTTTGTTATTGTTATTTTCCTTTGTAAGATGAAAGTGATTTTTTCTGTAACATGAAACTGTTGGATTTTCCTCTTTCCCCGCAAAGTTTTTTCTTTTGTTATTGACATTGCGTAGGAGACAGTCTATCTTTGTGTGAACAACTTAGCTTCTCAGGATGCTGGGCCCTCTTTGGTAAGGCTGCCTTCGGCCCTTCTCTTACAGGAAAAAAAAAAAAAAAAGTGTTATTTACTTCCACTGGTGAACAGATGAGTGTTATCAGCTGAATTCAGTTCATTACTCCATATACCTTGTATTCTACATGCTGATATTGGAGCCATCAAATGCTGACAGGACGAGAGGAAACAGCCTCAAGTTGTGCCAAGGGAGGTTTAGATTGGATATCAAGAAAAATTTCTTGACCAAAAGGGTTGTCATCACTGGAACAGGCTGCCCAGGGAAGTGGTTGAGTCCCCATCCCTGGAGGTATTTAAAAGATGTGTAGATGTGGTGCTTGGGGACATGGTTTAGTAGTGGACTTGGCAGTGCTAGGGTAACGGTTGGACTTGGTGATCTTAAAGGTCTTTTCCAACCTAAATGATTTATGATTCTATAATTCTGTGAAAAAAACTTCCTAAAAATGTTACTCTGCTTTGCAATGGGATCATTTATCTGACAAAGATGTTTTTAGGGCACTTGTGCAACCATTTTTTGGTGATTTACATCTCTGGAAACACATCTTGGTTACTTCCCATTCAACCTGGATGTTCTTGTATTAAAAGCATGCGTGTGTGCTTTTAGTTCAGATTGATGCAGATGGGAATGTCCGTTCGCATTAAAACCAATAAAAGAGATCCCAGTTCTGTAGGAGGGAATGTGGTTATGAATCCTCACCAGAGAGTAGTGGTTTGGCCAGTTCTGCCCTTTCTGATATTTCTCTGAGATTTTGACTGAGAAATAGGGGGAGGTTGGGTTTTTTTTGTTTTTACCAGTCACTAAATGTTCAAAATAATGAAGTTTGATTGTGCTGGAGGTGCGTTTCTGCAGTGGTGGCTCTGCCATTTAGAAAAAGTTGGTGATGTCCGTGGGTCTACAGGAGAAATCTAGCAGCGATATAGCCTTCCCTTTGAGTGCAAAGGATTTCTACCACAACTGCTGATTAGTGAAATTAATTTCCTCTACATAGCACATACGCTGCAAAATATCACTTTTCTTTTCTGCTTTTTTCCTAATGATTTTGTGTGAAAGCAAAGGAAAAATGTGGTGTGTGTGATGCTCTCATATCTTCCTCTTTTCCACAGTAATTGTTTTTAGCAGAATTTAAAGGCCCTTTCTTATTAAATCCAAGCTTCCCTTTTCAGGCTGCAATGCTTCTTTTACCCGTTTAAACCTGTTTCTGCAGCACGTATAGATGAAATGCTGAAAGCCTATTAAAGTGTGCGAGAAAGCTTATTCCTATGGGGATTTCTCTGTGAATTAGCGGGCTTATGGTACCCACTACAGTGCTCATATAAAGGAGTCTCTTCTGAACTGTGACTTCAGTATGTACGAGTCCTTCAACTTTGTTAGCATCCTAAGGATGCATAATACCTCTTCCCTTGAAGAGATGGTTTCCAAGAATCAAGGATATGTGCTTAGGGAAGCTTTACGTGATGGAAAAATTATGACTTCTGCCTCTGATCAAAGCAGAACAAAGCACTTGGCTGCTACACTCTCTCCGTTATTGCAGTCTCCTTGCAATCAGGGAGCTCTCTGAAGGAGAAGATACCAAGAGCCATGATACATAGAAAAGGAGAAGGAGCTCTGACCGAGAATAGCATCCATGAGATCAGCTGTTGATCTAAAACCTAGGCAGCCTTAATGAAGCAATTAGCTGCTCTGGGTTTCTCTGTGGGTAAGAAGGGGTATGATGCCTCCTTGCTACAGACTGGCAGCTGATGAGCTCAATCGCTTTCCCTGGGGCTGCTCATCTACGAGCAGGGTTAAACCCCAAGCAAAAAATGCAGATGTGGATGTAACAGGCTGGAGTTTCTTTCTAATTGTAATATGCTAATGGCAGAAATATTAAAAAAAAAAAATCAACCTTGAATTTAAAATGAAAGTGAGATGGTAAACTGTACAGCTATAACACGGTTGCCAGTAACTCTATAATGATGCAGGATATGTGATTAGACTAGGAGTAGAAAGTGCACGGGCCCTGTCGTGGTTTCACCCCAGCCAGCAACTAAGCACCACCCAGCCGCTTGCTCACTCCCCCTCCCTGGTGGGATGGGGGAGGGAATCGGAAGAGTAAAAGTGAGAAAACTCGTGGGCTGAGATAAGAGCAGTTTAATAAATGAAATAAAATAGAAAAAAAAACATACAAAGCTAGTGATGCACGATGCAATTGCTCAGCACCCGCTGACCGACACCCAGCCCATCCCTGAGCAGCCATCGTTGCCCCCCAGCCAATTCCCCCCAGTTTCTATACTGGGCATGCGGTCATGCGGTACGGAATAGCCCTTTGGCCAGTCTGGGGCAGTTGTCCTGGCTGTGCCCCCTCCCAGCTTCTTGTGCACCTGGCAGAGCAGGGGAAGCTGAAAAGTCCTGGACGAGTGTAAGCACTGCTCAGCAACAACTAAAACATCAGTGTGTTCTCAACATTATTCTCATCCGAAATCCAAAACACAGCACTAGAGCAGCTACGAGGAAGAAAATTAACTCTGTCCCAGCCAAAACCAGGACAGCCCATCTGACTTGCAGGGAGGTACAGTCCCTGTTTGCCTAAAATGCTGCACAGCCTTATGGGACATGCAGTGAGGGCAGGATGGATCGGTGGCCTGAGAGCTGGGACTGTGACTTGGGGAAACAATGGATGAATGACTATGATATTTTTTTCTTCTCTGAGTATCATGAAAACACTTGTATGTAAACACATGGTCCTAGTGTCATCTGCATTTGCAAACTGTGCTGACGGTCCTGTTTGTTAGAAAACGCATGGGTAGAGTACAAATGTACAGGATTTAAATTGGAGCCCAAATAACCAAACCCCTCAACGGAGAGACACAGAGTCCCAGTCTGACTCGATGGCAAACTCCTCTCTGCCGTTTCATACAGAATAACTTTTTTCTCTATAGAAAAGTTGTGACCTGTTCTTGTTCTGCCATTTGATTTCTGTATAGAATACCACCTGGTTAGTTAAGTCAAAATAAAGCTCTGATTTGTATTATGATCCAATAAGCCCAATTCACTTCCACATTAGTACATCTACTCCACCTAATCCAAGGCAGCTATAATGAAGAAAAACTGGAGCAACATAATGGCAAATCATTTCTGATAAAAGGGATGCATTTGCTTTAAATCAAAGCAATTTAAATCAGCAAGCCAGAAATCTGCATTTAAATAAATGATTTTAATCTTGGTTTGCATTTGCACTTTATTTTTTTTCTTGAAGAAAATCAGGTTTTCGTTGGTGTGTAACCCTCTCGCTGTGATTATTACAGCTAAATATAACCCCTCACACTGTGCCCGGGTTCGTTTCATTTTGCAGGAGGGTGTGCAGTATCTGTACAAATCACTTAGCACACCTTTGCTCCCTTGGGCTCTTATTTACTAAGTGGTTTGGTTTTCTGCTGAGGATTTGCTTCAGACTGGTTTGGCCGCTCATGATCCTGAGGGCTCTCCCCTTCCAGGCTTTAGAGCGAGGACAGCCTGCGCCTCTCCCTGGCCCCGTCTGCAGCTGGGGTGAGCCGGGGAGCGGGAGGAAGGGGCTGGTGGTGGGTGCCATGGGCGAGTGGTGGGTGCCATGGGTGAGTGGTGGGTGTGATGGGCGAGCGGTGGGTGCCATGGGCGAGCGGTGTGTGTGATGGGCGAGCGGTGTGTGCCATGGGCGAGCGGTGTGTGTGATGGGCGAGCGGTGTGTGCCATGGGCGAGCGGTGTGTGTGATGGGCGAGCGGTGTGTGCCATGGGCGAGCGGTGGGTGTGATGGGCGAGCGGTGTGTGCCATGGGCGAGCGGTGTGTGTGATGGGCAAGCAGTGGGTGCCATGGGCGAGCAGTGGGTGCCTCTTGGACTGGGAGGGCCTGGGGCTGGGAAGGCCAGTGCTCCCTCCACCTCTCCGGCCAGGGCTGGTGGATGCTCCCCGGAGCCCGTTCGGTCCTGGTGCTGTGTCTGGCGGCTGCTCCCTGTCCGGGTGCTCGGCTGTGATGGCCAACATGTGCGGCTTAAGCGGTCTTCCTTAAATTTTCTTTATGTCCCTGAACTTGATGGATTACATCCAGCTGGGCCTGAAATGATGGTGTGGGTTTGGTTTTTTTATTAATTTCAAATGTAATTTTATAGGCTTATTCCCACGGTAGCGTCAGGTGTTTCACTCAGTTGCATTTCAAACCCCAGCTGGAGAAGCCCCGGCGGTGGGCGCTGCCCGCAACCCCCGCCCGCCGGTGGGGCCCGCGTCCCTCCGGCCCCTGGCCGGAGGCGCCCCCAGGGCGGCAGCCGGGGCCGGGGCCGGGGCCGGGGCGGCGGGAGGGGGCCGGCGGGCGCTGCAGCGTACGCACGCCCCGCGGGAAGCCGTGGGCGGGCGCGAGGCGACTTATGAGGCCGCGCCGCCACCCGCCGCCCCGCCTTCGCCTGCGCCCGCGGGGAGTCAGCGTCCCAGCGGCGGGAGCCGGGCGCCTATGGCCCGGCGCTGAGCCTCGCCCCGCCTCGCCCCCGGGGCAGCCGCCGGTACCCCGGGGCACCGGGGAGGGAAGCGGGCCGGGCTTGCGCTCGTAGGGTGTTTTTTTTTGGGGGCGGCAGCGGGCAGGAAGGAGCGGGGCGCGGCGGCGGGGCTGCGGCTGCCGGGGCGCCGCTCCCCTGACCCTGTCCCCCCTCTCCTCCCAGCCCAGGAGCTACAGGACGATGGCGCGCCTGCCCGCCGCCCCGCCGGCGCTGGCCCTGAGGAGGGGGCTGCGGCCCGGGCTCCTGGTGCTGCTCTGCCTTAGCCTAGGTAAGCGGGAGCGGCCGGCGTGGGGGCGTGCGGGGCCCCAGCGGGCGGCGGGGCCCCAGCGGGCGGCGGGGCCCGCCCGACGGCCTCCGAGGGACGACGGCCCCCCGGGCGCTCCTTCTGGTGCCCTCTGCCAGGGCCGAGGCTGGGCCGGGCTTCGGGGGTGGCTGCTGGCTGACCACGGCGCTGAGGACCTACGAGCTCTCGGCTCCCCAGGCCGGTCGCAGCAGCGAAGGTGGTCACCCATCCCAGCCGGGGCGAGAGCAAGGAGGGTGTTTTTGTGGGCTGAGGCCTGCAGCGAGCAAGCGGCGTGGCCCCTGGGGCTTCGGCTTCGGTGGCAGGGCAGTTTTTGCAGTGTTTTGGATGGCTAAAGGCGAGCGCGCAGGGCGGCGGGTTGGAGGGCACAGCGAGTGCTTTCTCCAACGACACAAGTCCCCGTCAGAGGACTGCAAGGGCTGTCCCCCATCCTTCTCTGAGGACCTGCCACACAGCTTGCTGAGGTTCACGGGTTCCCCCTGACCTGAAGAGGCTTGGGATGAGTCTTCCCAGCTGTGTGAAATGTTAACCTTAAAACCGCACAAAGCTCGCTTCTCAGCTGGGATTCGTTGTGGATGCAAAATATGTTGTGCTTATTGGCAATTTTAGTGTTTCATTGCAGCTAACGATACTCTGGAGCAAACCCGGGCTGAACTGGGGCTTTGGTTAAAAATCAAGTGAAGCAAAATTAGGAGTTTTTCATGCTGATGTTGTGAAACTGGGAGATATTTGATGCTGAGTTTCATTTTGAGTTTCAGTCTCAGAATCTTAAAACAAAACTCGGAGAATTTTAACAGGGATTGAATCACAGAGCTCACTTGTGAAGAAAGCAACCACCTCAAACACCACTTGTGAGATCTCTGCTCTCCCGTCTTCCCCTGCACCCCTTCCCCTACCTCTGCGCTTGTGAAGCACGTGTCAAGCCCAGATGTATTTTGCCGATACCGCAATGGGCAAACAATCCGTCACGTGCAGAACTGTTGTTCTCTCCATACTGTAAGAGCTTGTGGTATGTTATTAATGTAATTATGAGTGTGCGGTAATTAACGAGTCGTAGTTTCTCTAAAAAGGATGCTGATTGCAAGACCAAAGACTGGCAGTACGTGGACATACAGCCTGATGCGTGCTAATAGCCAGTACTAGAAATACGAGTTTGATAACAGAAAACTAGGTGTTCCTGTAGTTGCACTTTTTTTGATATGGCTTACTAAGGGAACGATAGTTTATCCTGCTTTCCATCTTTCTATCTTTCTTTAGGCCTCTGCTCGTAACTTTCAAATCCCCTGCCCAGTTTCAGCGAAATTTGACAGGGAGGCAGAGCTGGCAGAGATGCGGCATCCTTGCCCACTGCGTGGAAGCCCCTGGCTGGCTGCGGGCAGCACCCAAACAGCCGGAGCCTGCGCTGCCCCTCCTCGTGCCCCACCGACAGAGGGGGCAGGAGGCAGCTGCGAGGGGGCTGTAAGGAGCATGGTGGCACCGAGGGCTTGGGAATGGGCTGGGAGGCGTGGGGAGAGGTGCCTGGGCTGGGAAACACAAGGCACAAATCCATATGCCAGCAGGGTTTGGTCATCCTGTGGTTGAGAAGATTTACTTCTCCAAATCTGGTCGATTACAAAATTCTGGGGTTTAATTCTGCAAGTGGCAGAGTGGAAAAAAGGCTTTTTTAAAAGCATTATATCAGCTTTTGGGGCATAGTTGTTAGATGCTTCCCACACAATGAGTCTGTGGAAGTCCTGGTGCCTCGGGAGCGGGTTGCTTGGCAGGCTGACAAGGACAGCACATCTGATGCGCTTTCTTTCTCCCTCTGTATGCATGCGTACACACCCTGCCACCTTTCTCTCCAAAAAGAGGTATTCCTGTGTTAGCGATGCTTGAAAATACATGCTACAGTACACACAAATGAGTGGTTTTAAAAGCTTTAGTGGCACTTGTAGGTGATGCCTTCCCTAGGTCACCCACAGGGACCAACTTCTGACCTTGTCGTGGTAAAATGGTGAAGCCCAGAGAGGGAGTCTGCCACAGCCCTGCCAGTGACGTCCCACGTGTTGATACGTGAGTCACCAAGGCCAGTATTTACAGAGCTGGCCCCATGTGGGACTGGTGATGACCATATCAAGGCACGGTCAAAGCTGGCACCCAGAGCCGGTGGCTGCATCTTGCATCCTTGGGCTTAGCCCAGGTGTCCTGGTGCTTGCACACCTCCGTGCCGTAGCGCTCCGAAAGGTCAAGTAGCATGCTAGGATGAAAGCAGGTGCTCTCTGTCTGCCCTGCATGAGTGAAATAGTAATATAGGAAATGCCAGGCTGAATTTTTACATCGTAGCAGAAGGCAGCTTTAAGAGGGTCTTAATTAAAAAGGATGATTTGAAGGTTGTAGTTCATAGGAAATGGTGTATGCCCAAGCTACGTAGATATGTTTGTTTCCCCTTGAATTGAATTTTGCTACTGTGGGTTCACCTGAGGTGACCCACTGAAATGCCAGTGTGATTTAGAGCTGCTGCTGAGATGTCATCTGCTGCTGGAGACACTGATGCGCAGGAACACCCTGCTGTCTCAGCACAGTGGAAAAATGGCAGAACAGCCTTGATTACAGCGCAAACTTATTTATTTATGGTCTGAATGCATTGCTGGTATCCCCATGGGCTTGTTTTTCTCCTGCCACTGCACCTTCACACCTACCTACAAGTATCAGGATGTTCTCAGTCCCAGTTTGTTGTATTAGGAAACTGTTGCTAGAAGTCACCCAGTACGACCTTTCCCTGCCCTGTGTGCAAACCTGGCATAGGCACTGATTGCAGGGCCCCAGCGAGCCTGGTTTTTGTCCATGGAGTATTCCTTTTAGGCTTCCCTGGAGTCTTTTCATCCGACTGGGGACTGTCTAGTTCTTGGTTTCTTCCCAGTGGTGACATTTTTTTGGGAAGTTTTGAGGAAAATCCCTACAGCTTTTCTGAGTTATTGGAGAGTGAGGAGGGGGGGAATAGCCACTTCCCTCCGCGTTGCCAGGGAGCGCTGGCTCACAAGTAACTCACTCTGGGAATCCCCTCTCACATGTTACTGCCAACAAAGAGCTCGGAGTGGAGCTGGGTTTCAGAAAGGGACAAAGAGGGTTGAGAACAAGAAAGATACCCTGTTTCGTGGCCACCCTCAAATACTGAAGTGCCTAGCAATGAGCTTTAGGTGCTTGGTGGCTAATTTCCATGCCAGCTCCAGTATGGGTTGTGCCTAGGGCAGATTTCAGGGTGGAGATGGCAGAAATTTTTCTTTACTTACCAGATTTGCCCACTTGATCACTGGATGCAAATTGAGTTTCTGTCTTATTGCTCTTGCTGCCTTCAGCTGGTTTTTTGATTTCTTTTTTCGGATGAGTTTCTGTCTCCTCCTGTCCCAGACATACAGAAAAGCAATGTCTTTGGTTCAAAACCAAGAGCAGCAGAACTAAGGAACTCCTTTTTCTGTATGTCTGTCTATCCAGAGTGAAACCTGCTCTAACAGCTTGTCTGGAGAAACAGAAACCCAACTAAAGGCTCCTGCTTTTGCTTATAGACTCTGTTTTACTACTTCTGTTGTGTTTTTTCTTTTTTTTTTTAATGAAAGAATTCTTTAGAAAAAACACAGAAAATGAAACCTAGACAAGCTACATTCTTACACAGTCAAAATACAGTTATATGCCTGCATACCAAATTTGTAAAGCTACGGGTCAAACATTCACCCACATCGTTTCCCTTTTCCAGTTAGATCAGAATGAACGCAGGTGATTCTGGTGAGCCCACATCAGTCTGAGGGCGACAGCTTTTTTGCATTTCTTGGATCACTGAGATATTTGTAACCTTTTTGCAATGTGAATGTCAGATATTCCTGCATTTAAACATGCAAAGTTGGGGGCTGAAGTTTTTACGCACTGTGTTAGGTTGCCAGCAGAAGTTGCCACCCTGTACACCCTCACGCCTTTCCTGCTCGTCGCTGCCTCAGTTCTGAGTTACAAGTGTGGTTTAACAGGCATCATTAATCTGACATAAATGAAAGCTGCCACCGATGGAGTTATCCCCTGCCTCGCTTGTGATGAGTTAGTTTTTTGTGGGAGTCAGCCTGCTCTCTTCAGTGCCAGTTTGCTTTTACACCCGAGGCTGTGTGCCCCAGAGGGGGATGCAGGCAGGCAGCACAGCTGAGGGGACCAAACAGGTCGTTGCCACCGAAAGGTGCAGTCCTGCTCCTCTCTCCTCTGCTTCTGGCTCCATGATCCTCCTCTCCTTTGCACTAGTTCTGGTACGTCTCATCCTTGGATGATCTAATTCACCTTCCAGCTTACCAGAAAGTTTCTTTTCTTTTTTTTTTTTTTTTTTTCCTTCCCCTTGTTTTGCACCAATGTGGCGTATTGCAGCAGCCTCTGGAGAGCCCTGCAAGGAAAGCACTGGGAGCATGTGAGGTTGGAAGGGAAAGGGGAGCCACATCCCCTCTGCTCATGTGGGGAAGGTACGAGATCGGTGCCAGTTTGTCGTCTGGCTGCCCCCCGAGGTCGTGCCAGGCTGGAGGAAAATTTCCACGTTCAGAGAAACTCTCCGTCCTTTTTAACATGTGTTCACTACTATAAGTGCTGCGTGCATGTAGGTGTGGCATTTTTCATGAGGTGGCAAGGCAAATGTGCTGAAGGCAGTGAAGTCTGTTTGCATGGCGAAAGGAGGTCGGTTTTGTTTTCAAACAGATGAACTTTATGTTTAATTGTAGCTCTTCTGTCCCCTTGGAGGGACATCACCATCGGGAGTCTCAGGAGGTCATTTGAGAATATGTAAATCTTTCCCAACACGGAAATGCCACAGGCTTTGCTTCTGCTTTTTCACTGTTATGCTTTTAAAATATCATTGGTCCCAGGGGACTCCCTGGCTGAAAATAAAAGTGCTGACTGCTGGCTAATGGTGGCACATCTAGCCATACAGCGCTCAAGACATTCACCTTTTGGCAAGCCCGTAATGCCACCGTATCGTATAAGAAGTTGTTAGAAAAGAGCATCAAGGCAAGTCTCTCTGCGCACCGCTGCTCTCCCCATAGCAGATACCCCTCCGGTGTCGTTTTAAATGCCTGGCAGACAAAGATTTCATCCCTGTGCTGGGGGAAGTGCTTCGGTCTGAGCAGACCTCGCCATCAGATGCTGCTTCCTACCAGCCAAGAGAGCCCCTTCCCCGCGCTGCCCTACCCTGTGGTGCTCCCGGCCCGTGCCTCCAGCAGCCCCTGCCCAAGTCTCTCGTTTCACTCCCTCTGTGGCTTTTGTAGCTTTCAGACACCTCCGGGCTGCTTTGGTCTTGTTTCCATAGTCATCCTTCAGTTAATTACCATTTGCCATGCTGCACTCTTATATAGGGCTGTTTAATCTCTCCTTCAGCTGTGGGGTTATTGTCAAGGTTGTCGTCTTCAGAGCGTTCGTGAGTTAGTGCCCAAGCAGGGACCAGGCTTTTATAACAAAATAAGGGCTGGCAGGCCTGTAGCGTTGTTAGCTGCACTGGTGAATATTGCTATGACTGTGGACAAGTACTTCAGAAGCAAAAAAAAAAAAAAATTGTAATTTTCCTAATTTTGAGTGGGCTTATTTGAGAGGTATCATACTTGATTTTCCTGGTTACTGGGCACTTTTGCCTTCTATTAGTTTCAAGAGTGGGCTGGCTACTTGGGGAGCACACGAGGCAGTGAGAAAACTGGGGCCTGAAGCAGTGGGGAGGACCTCAACTTGAAAAGCTGTGCTGTGAGGACAGCGGTATGCATGGCAGTCGTACTGGAGGAATTAGGAAAATGATCTGAGAACATCTTCAGCTGCAAGTTAAATATAGAGGAAGTACGAAGTCATCCAGTCAGTGAGGGACAAATTCTGCAGGGGAAAATATTAACAAATTTATTTTTGTCTTTGTGTGCGACAAATCTCCCCCAAAGGCCTGTCTTACACAACTGCCACATCCAGTTTCTGGCCCCAAAACGGGAAATTGTAAGAGTGCTGAGCCAGTTGCAAGAATTTGATCTTGAAAGGAGCTAAAACATGCAAATTGTCTGAGGACATCCAGATTTAGTGTCGCCCCTTCCCTTTTTTATTCTAGCAGGGTCACCTGCTCCGTGTGCTGGGAATGGAGAAAAGGGGAAGGTTCAGAAAGACTCTTGCCTTCGCTCCTTTACCCAAGTCAAGGACACCTCTCTGTCCTCATTGCTGGTGTCCCTGCCGCTGTGCAGCAGGGGAGATAAGCAAGCCCTCCTTCCTTTCCTCCCTGAGCAACACCCATGCGGAGGGCTCTGCAGCAAAGGGGAAGATCTTAAGACATGATATAGTCCTCACCTCACCCCCAAGTACTTTGGCGTCTTGTCTCCAGCTCCTTGCTTGGATCTGACCTGCTGGCTAGTGCCAGAAATTTGCTGACTGACTCGTGGTGAAGTGTTGCAATCTTACTCATGTTATAAACAAAGCAGACTGGACATACCCAGGCGGTGGGCTTGCCCCAGCTGGGGCAGTGGTGACTCAGAAAGCAGTAGATCTTTATCTCAAGAAGTACCGAAACAGGAGCTGGGCACAGCAGGAGCAAGAGGGAGGGGTACAGGCTGGCTAGAACTGCCCCAGCGCTGCAGCAAGTCCCTTTACCAAAGTATTTCAGATTCCCTTTTGTATTCTCGGTTGCTAATTGCAGATCATGGAACTTTTTTGTGATTAATGGAGTTTCCTTCCCTTTGAAGCCAGGTTTATGACACAGTCGTGACTCAGTAACGGCGCCTCCTTGGCGCTTCCTTTCATTCTCCGTTGCCTTGCAGGCTTTTGTGGCAAAAAGGCTATCCAGGGGCGTGAAATCTGCTTTCTGGTGAGCAGCGATTAAGACTGGAGAAAGCAGAGCATTCAGTCTGCAACCTGCAAAGGAAACCGTAGTCGGAGGGAGGGCTTCAGCGGGAGTAGTGCGTCTCTAAGAAACTGGGACCACATCGGACATCAGCGTGTGTTGAGAGCACCCTGCGAACCACTCTGAAATGAGTGTTACCTACAGGACATCACTGCTTATCGAAGTATGCTCAGGGAGACAAATAACATTGATAATTTCATTTGTCATCAATAAGGCCTCAAGTTAACATGCTGCTGGAAAAAAAAATGGGATTAGTGTGCACCCCCAAAGGTGGGCTGTCTTTCTGTCTATAGACACAGGGAGGTGTCCTCTGGTTTTCACAGCCGCTTCATGATTTCAAGGATTTCTTCACTAAAGGCTTTTCATGTGAAACAAAGCAGCATTAAAATGGAATGAAGGCTGCTGAAGGAGTCAAGCACCAAAACACCACGGGGAAATTATAATCGTAGCCAAATCATGCAGTATAGAGCTGGGTGAAGCAAGGTTACTGTTTTGTTGAGGAGGAATGTGGCAATGTGACGATGGGAAGGGCATAAAGCCACGTAAGGGGTGCCATGCCCTTGGTATACCTCTCCAAGCAGGGCACCCTGAGGTTACGGCACAGAAGCAAGCGGAGCTGAACTTTTAGAAAAACCTCTTTAAACTGTTTCCCTACCTCAGGCCAGCCAAGACATCATCGTAAGCTAGGATTAATCCTGTCGCTTAATGACCACGGGCACGCTTGACTAGCGTGAGTGGGCACAGGGAAGCGAGACTGAGCGGAACCGTTGCCGAATGAAGTGTGTTGCTATTTTTCTTCGGGACGCCTTCTCTTCTGCTCCTCTCTCTCACCGCATTTGGGATGAGTCAAGGGAACATGACCTCGCAAGAGGTCATTGTGTCATGAGTGAAGCAAGCTGGGTTTGCAGCTGCTTTGCTTTGCCAGAGCAGCCTAGAGGAGCTGAAGGGTAGCAGCAGGCCTGCGGTTTGTGACCGGAAGGTTGGGCTTGGGGTTGTGCAAGGGGAAAGGGCTGCTCCTCCTTTCTCTGCATGCTGAGACCTCCCTTTGCATGCCTCTGCTTGCCGAAGTGGAGTCTGGGTAGAAGGAACCCAGGAGCTTGCCTGGCACTCGTGCCCAGGTTAATATGCAATCCCGGGCTCCTTAAAGAGGACAGCACCCACTTTTCTCTGTTTCATCCCATCTTTCTCATTTCACGGGGTCTTTACAGCAAAATGTAAAGGAAGGCAATGATTTTATATGCTGCTGAAATGTCATGATGTCTCCATGTAGAAGTTATCTGGGCATCTAATGGGGTCTTTTCTGTGATCAGTGTATTCACAGTGTCACAACACTGATTTAGCTTAAATATGAAGCATTTCTTCATGTATTCCAGTGTAGCGCAGGATGTTTGCTGAATTTTAACTCTACGGAAAGCTTTGGGAGAATCTGATTCCTCAGTGGTAAAATCACCTGGGATAAAGAAAAGACCAAAGTCCTTTAAAGACTCAGCTTTTCAAAATTTCTCAATTTTTCAACTGGTTATCTGTCTTACTCGGAAATCCCCACAAAATACAGCGTTGTCCTCAAAGGATAAATCCTGCAAGTTTGGGGCAAATGTGCTGTTCACAGAAAATGAGAGGCCTGAGCTGCAGAATTACCCGGGGACTGTCGGGTGTGATTCCCGCACTGACCCCAGGGGACGGCTGCCAGGAGAAAGCCACAGCTCCATGAGATGTTTTCCTCAGCTGGCCCAGCTTGGTTACCAGAAGTGCCCTTGCTTTGCTACGACGTGGTGTGCACCAACTCCCAGAGCTGCTTGAAGTCCCTTTTTCCAGCCCACGCCCAGGCAGAGGGCAAGAAGAGTGTTGGTGCCCTGGCGGAGTGGGAGTCCCGGGTGCATGGTCCTAGGCAAAGTCAGTGATGCCAATAATTTAAGAGTAGAGAGACTAACTGCTGTTGCAAAGATAAATAGGGGACCTTACGGGGAAAAAAGCAACGCAAGGCTGTTTCGACCCTCCTGGTTTTGGAGGGCCACCGACAATATGCCTCAGAGCTTTTTGCAGGACTGTCAGTTGAAAAAAATGTGCAGATCCACTGTCTTACCTGCTGCTTACACGGGGTAGGGGGCAAAGGACTCCAGGCCAACCAAGACGGACCTGTCTCTTCATGCGCATTGCTTTGTTCCTTGTGTGTGAAGCAAGGTAACACAAGGTAAGATCAAAAAAAGGCGAAGCAGTTCAGAAGGGCAGAGAAATGGGGAACGGAGGGGAAAGAGAATGGCTTTGGGGTTTCTGTTCACCAGGAATTATCTGAAGGTTTCCAACAGTTCAGTGCTGCTTCTCTAAAGCATGGTGTGGTCTTTTACTGCCTTTTACAGTCAAATGTCTCTGCAGGACTTCTGTCCCAGAGGCAATCTGCTCCTCCCATACCGCCTGACTGTATGCGTGTCCAGGATAACCAAGCTCTCTGTGGCTGGGGAATTTCTGAAACACGGCTTGGGCAAGGAGTGAAGGAAATAGGGATACGGGCTCAACAGTTCTCCTGCCTGCTGACTCTTGGAGCAAACAAGAAAGGGCAGGTTTCTTCTACACTTGCCTTTCTGTTCTCGTTAGTTGTGCCATGTGGGGCATCTGCGGCACATGCATAGTTTGAATGAAACATGTTTTTCTGCCCAGAGAACACAAAGTCAGCCCTTTCATCAGTTCAGCATTGCCACACACTGCGGGCTTCCAGTGACGGAGCAACGTGTGTGCACAGCAAGGGAGTGGGTGGGCTTCAGGGGACGTGGGAAGGGGAGGGATCTTTTTTTCTAGAAAAGTCATGAAAAATTATTTCCACGGTGGATACCTCCCCCACAGCCTGGTTACGGAGAGCATTCAGGACAGAATTGAATTTTCATTTTTGCTTTGCAGTTCACCTTTAAAGTGAAAGGGGACTTTTGTGGGGCTGAATGACTCTTCGTGGACTTTGGTTCCTTCAGGCTTGCAGCATTCAGGTTGCAGTTTCAAGGGTGCAGAGCCTTTTAAGGACAGATGTGACATCAGCAGGAGTTTCCAGCCCCTGCACATGTACTGCCGAGGAGGTTTTTGTTCTCCTTTTGGTTGCAAAGGAGACTCTTAGGGGCAAGGCGTGGAGAACCTCATGCAACTCATGATGCGATGTCACCCTGACATTTACTGTACGCCTACTCTTCCCCTATTGCTGCAAAAGAAAATAGAAAATTGTCTTTATTGGGCTCCACAATCCCAAAGTTCGACTGGCTGCTCTTGTGAATCTCTCCAGCAATAGTAAGAGCTGAACTGTGAGAACAAGCGAAGATGAGGGCAAGGGGAAAAAACACACATACACACACACAAATGCATGCAGACACGCAGGAGGAGGAACTTCAAGAATCACAGCCTAAAGTGGGCTGCTTCTAAGGTGAACAGAAGGAAATGCTTTTTCACACAGCATGTAATCAAACCGTGTAACTCATCGTCACAGGGTGTTGTGGAAGCCAAAAATATACATACATTCCTGAAGGGGGGAGATCTCTTTGTGAAGGGTAGGTCTAGCAGTAATGATTAAACTGCCAGTATCAAGAAATGCCTAAATTCGTGACTGCCACAGGTTGGCAGGGCATGGCAGTTCTTATCCCATGCAGTGTGGAAGAACTGTTTTTTCTACCGTTTTGGTACCAGTTGCTGGCTGACACAGGTCAGCGGGCTGAGTGGGCTCCTGGTCTGCCCCAGGTCTGGCTGCTCATAGTCTGCCGTGCATTATAAGGGGAAGTACAGGTAGAGGCGAGGGGGAGAACTGTGTCTTGAATCTTTCCCTTTGGAAGACCAATGAAGTGGTTGAGTGGAGGGAAACCAGTTAAATGAGAAGTTGCTCATTTAATTACATATTCTACTTAATTAGTATTAAAGCATTCCATAATGTTGCCAGGACCTCCCCAGTATTTTTCAGTGTGTTCCTATGGATTTAATGTAAAGTGTGTGGGTGGGACAGGGGGAGGTGTGTCACAGGGGAAGGGGGTGAAAACTTTATTTTTGCGTTCTGTCCCAAGCTCTCTGGCTGGGCTAAACTTCATCGAGCAGCCCCAATGCTGCCCCAAAATCAGGCTGAGCATCTGCTGGCCTCCCTCCAACACTGGCGGCTGGAGGACTGCAAGGCACATCATCAGGGTGTGCTGCTGAGCACAGGTCAGCGCACTGCAGGGGTCTCGCTGCCGGCTGCGTGACAACATCCTAAGGGTCTGTGAGTCACCTCTAAGCAAACGAGCCCTGGTGGGCAACAAGCTTGTGGCTGTTTTGGACACTTCAGCTGAATCTGAATGTCACAGCATGCCAGTCACGCCCTGAGTGCTGCGGTGTGCCAGTGAACGGCGTGGCTGTGGGTAGGCATTCGCAGTGACAATAACGTGAGCCAGCATCAGCCAGGTTTTGCTGGGGGTGGGTGCAGTTCTTAGGCTCAGCTTTGTCAAGTGTTCAGTTCATGTTTCAGGCTGAAGCTTTGCACGTGGGGTCTCGGTTCCATCGATGGCTGATGCTGCACTCTCCCCATCAGCCACACACTGCCCGGTCAGGACTTTCCTGCTTTCTCAGCCGTGTTTACTGAGATCTGTTCTGCAGGGAAGGAAGAGGGAATTTGAATCTTCTCTGTCCTGAGGCTGGCTATTTCCTTGTTTTTCTGCTCTCAGTCAATGGAGTGCAAGAGATTGGTATCCACCTTCTGCTACTGGAGATGAGCGCTAAGGTAGCGAGGCTGAGGCAAGCAGGGCAAACGTAAAGCAACCCGACCTTCTGGACTAACAAAGGAGGGCGCGCAGGGATAAGCATCGTCCTCAAGGCTGCACAAGCCCAATCACCTGCCCTGCCCTTGCTGCAGCACAGGACCGTGTGTCAGTACTGGGTGACTCTTCCAGCAACAGCTCCCTTACTAGGCTGCTCCCTCCTGTGCCAGGTCCTGGCCCCTGTGAGCACCTACCCACTGGAAGGAGGAAGGGGAGTGGGAGAGCAGGGCTGATCACAGGAGCGGCATGCGCAGAAGTCAGTGTGAAGCAGGGGGATTACTGCTAACCTGGTCAAAGTTGTACTGAATTTCCCCCTTGCAAGGGCCTCAGCTTGTTATTGTAGGCACATGCCTGTATACTAGGTATGGCACCGATGCGGTCGCTGGGCAGGAGTTGGGGAATGCCTGTGCTGGTTTGCAAGTAATCCCAAGCGAGGTCAATGGGCCTTTGCAAATATAAATTTGTTTTAGCTAGACTAGGCAAAATCGTTCATTTGCTAATACTAGGAGGCTGATGACAGCGTGGCTGTAACCTTTGTTTATCATTGTAGGGTTGCTTCTAGCTTCTGGGATCTTGAAAGGTTTGGATTTTATTCTTTTACAAAAAAAACTCTTCCAAAAAAAACCCCCAAACCCCCAGACTAATAGTCCACTGTGGCCCTGTTCGGCATGCAGGAAACCCACCGGAGGGTGTCACAGACTTTCCAAACCCTGAGCTCTGAAAAGGGAGAGCAGAGGAGATAGCAGTTTGGGCATGTATGTTTTTATCCCTTTACATGAATAATGGCAATTCTTTACTCTGAGATGTGGTTTTTTCAAGGGGCCAGCAAAATTTCTGTTCAGGCAGGTAACTCTCCTGCCTTTGCCTTCAGTAATCCATGCAGAAATCATTGTGTGCCCGCTCGCTCAGGATCCAAAGTAGGACTGAGAACATCGTGTAAAAGGCAATGCCAAGGCAGGCCTCCCCTCAGTGCAGAGCTGAAGCTGTAAACAGCTTGGTGGGTGATGAGGTACATTAGTGGGCGCAGACAGAGCCGAAAGAGGCGAGCTCTACGCAGCAGGTCCTGGCACAAGGCTATACCAGTGTCTCACTGACTTTTGTTTGTCCCCAACCTACAGGCTACGCACTGGAGAAGAAAGTAGTCAAAAGCAAAGTGGGGGAAAAAGTCGGCCTGCTTTGTTGTCATGAAATTCCCAGCTCAGAAAGCCTACATAACTACCGGGTCTACTGGCAGAAGAACATCACAGAGGTAGTGCTTGCCTACGCAGAGGGGAACATGATCTCCAAACACAAGCGCTACGAGAACCGGACAGAGATGGACACCAGGAACCTCACCCTGTGGATCTCCCCTGTGGAAATCCTGGACAATGGCTCTTACCAGTGTGTAGTTCAGCACCGCAGACGTTCGCAGAACTCAGTTGTGTGTGATGAGCATGTCACCCTCTTTGTTACAGGTAGGTGGATTGCCTCCCAACACCTGAGGCTTTCTGGTGCCAGCCTCTGGGGGTAAGAGACACTCCTCCAAGCTTAGTGTTGTAGTGTAGCAGATAGACTTCCATCAGGAAGCCTAAGAGAGTGCTGGAAGGTGCGTTAAGGCCCCTGTATTTCCGTTCTAGCAGCCTCCCTCCTTACCTTTCCAAAGCTACCCCAGGTACAGAAGATCCACCTTTCCTACCACCAGCCCACCATCCTCCCCTTGATGCCTCCCTCTTGGGCAAGGACCCTCCCTGGACACCTCCCCAGGCAGCACTGCTGGTAGGTGCGCTGGGCCGCCTCTGCCCCCTGCTGTCTTTTGGGCAAAGCAGGGACCAAGCCCTTGGTGCACAGGAAGCGTCCAAGCCAAAAGAGGAATGGGGTGGGTGGCATTCCTCCTCTGTGGCCACAGCAGCATCCCAGCCCTGCGTCCAACCCCTTGGGAGCCCACGCTCTCGGGAGGGCTGGCCAGCTCGCTGGCTACACTGCAGCTCCACAACCGAGGGCTGAACTCAGCTGGAGATCTGAGGCTTTTTACCTTAAAGAAACAACCCGAGTTCCTTTGCTCAAAATGAATCTGAATCTTTTCTTGGAGGCTGCAAAAAGTTCCGTTGACATTATTTTCCATTTCCACCACTGTTTTTGTGGCAGTTGGTTTCAACCAAAGGCAGAGATACTGGTGACATATATAAATATATACATACATTTGAATACCTTTAGCAGCAGAGAGTTCCAGGAATCTTCTAGACAAGCCAGCTGAATGAGCATTCCCCATCTGGAATGAGATTTGTCAGCAAAATAAACAAGCTCCTGAGGTCTGGCCATTGCCTGCCTGTCTGAGGGGATGGTGGGCATACGTGCAAGGAGACAAATTTGGTGATCTTTCTGGGAACCGATATGAAAAAAGGGAAGTGTGCTGCCAGCACCCTCTCTAGCTGTGAGGGCTGAGGAGTTAACTGCACGAAAACCGTGAAACAACGGATCTCTTTTCCTCTCCGCAAATATTCCAGTTTCTTTCCTTCCAGAAATCCCTTTGCTGTCTTAACAGGCCAGTTGTAATAATTGTGGTAGACTTCTGCTCCCTTTGGAAAAGTGGGATCGGTTATTGTGGGGATCAGGAAAGGGAAAGCTCCCCTTGCCCCTGCTGGAATCAGACTACCCTGAGGGAGGCAGAAAGGTGTTACTCCCTGATGGCTGATCAGGGAGCCTTGGTGAAGTCGGCTGGGATGTTTGAAGGGACTTTCCAGACTGGATGTCAATGCCGTATTGCTCAACAGATAGTGGGCCTGGAAGGAAACCCAGGTCTCTCCTTGTCTGCCGCTGGCTGGCCGTGCAATGTTGAGCAAGTTTCTTTCACTAGTTACTCGGTAGCCTAGACCGTGGGCTCGTGGTCAGCACAAGCTGTGGAAGATGTGCTGCGACTGCAAGGCTGTCGGTGAGTCAGGCAGGGAGCCATCGCAGAAAGGGTCGTTTTGCAGTGAGGGGAGCAACCTGCTGCAGCTCTCTGCCTGGCCTTGCCATGGCTGGGGCGAGCACCTGAGGGGGCCTGCAGGCTACGGGCCTACAGCTGGCAGGGGCGGGAGGCAGAATTCGGTCCCTTTGGCAGCGGTGGTGTTGGTGTGACTTATGCCCACCAGGAAGCCACATGCTGAGTTTCTCTTTCTGACTGGTTCCTCTCTTGCTAAAAATGTGGTCCCACAGAGATTTTTGCAGTGGGAGAGTTGCCTTAAATAGTTCCTTTGCCACCCCATGCCTCCTCCTCCTCACCCTGGGCCATTTATTGCAACCCGTGGGCATCCTCAGTTGTACCAACACAACTGTTTGCACTACGACCATGAACCAGATTGGAAAAGGGAAGCAGGCTAAAAGACACCACCTTTCTTCTCCTCCTTCACTCATATTAGTCCTCTCATCCATTTCGCCATGCAGCCTCACAGATGCTTACAGCAATACATCTGACCGGGTGGGAAGGCATGGAACAAGCTGTGTGGGTGGGAAACTGTCTTTGGCAATGAGAAAAAAGTCCAGTGAGATCGTGGTCTGAGAGGACCTGTGTATTGCAGTGTATTTTTGCAATGAGCAGTATGACTGGGTCTTGCTCTCAGCTGGGCCTTCTGGAGGGGCTCTCATGCAGAAAATGTAATTCAGCCCCTTGCTGGCCATCCAGGCTGAGAGACCAACAGGTGCCTCGCCTCCTTCCCCAGCAGAGATGGACCTCTGGGGAGGGACTAATGAGGGAGGGGAAAAGGAAATTGTCTACCATTGCCTGTAAGACAGTTTTTTATTCAGTCCTGTATTTTTCCTACCTGTTTTATGATTCCTTCTGTTGTTCCACAAACTGCTGTATGTAGAGAGAAATGGCGGCATTGGAGAGGAGGGGTCACGAAGTCTGTGTACTGCCCAGGGAGGAAAAAGGCCAAGGCCATATCCAGTCAAGGGTGTGGGGGTCAGGCTAAGGCAAAAGAAAGGCCAAACAGATTATGATAGGGGAAGAATGCCCTGTGGGGGAGTCTTTGCTTTGACTGTGGGTGATCAGGACTGCAGCCCTCGCTGTAATCTGACAGAATGGTAACTAAATCTTTCTTCCTTCAGCTGACTTCAGTAAGCCGAACATAACAGCAGAAGTATTCGCTGATTCTTGTGAATCAACTGAGATGGTGGTAACCTGTTCTTCTCATGGAGGTTTCCCTAAACCCAAAATCTCTGGAGTCCTCAACAACATGTCCGTGATGTGGAATACCTGGGTGTCCATGTCCAGCCTCAGCCTGTACAACGTCACTGGCAAACTGTGGCTCAACGTGACCAAAGACGCCAGCTTCACTTGCTCTGTTGAATACAATGGCTTTGTCAAGTCCACCAGTTTGCTTCTGAGTAGGTTTTATTAATAGTTTGTGTTACAAAACCATTTTGTTGAATCTGCTGAGTTGCCTCTCTGAGAAAGTGGTAGATTTTGTGTATCTGTTCAAGCAAGGATGACCCAATGGTCCTGCCTGTGAGCTGCACACCAAAATATTTCAAAGGCTGTAAGACAGCAGGGGTGGGAGAGGAGAGTTACAACAGTGACTGACAAGCAGAGACGGCTCTGTCTTTCTGCTGCTCTACCGTGAGTCACAGCTGGGCTGAGAGGGCAACTGGATCCCGTTGTGATCTGGTGATGTTGGCCTCGGTGGCTCCCACGGGTTGGGGTTGCCACCATTCAGTGCCCCTCTGTACCAGCACGGTCTCGCTGCCAGTTGCATGACACAGGCCTGGTATTCGAATGGAGGGACTTGAGAAATGCGTGCGCCTTGAAAGCCACAGGTTGACTTAAAAAGAATTTTGTCATTTAACAAGCGTGTTTGTTCCTGCCTCAGTGACAGAAACTGTCAGCTGGGGTCTAGACAAAATTCTGCTTTCATACACACATTTAATATAGGGTTAACTCATACAGAAAAAATTCCATCACTGTGTGTGGCTTAAAAGTGATAACATAATAGATAAGTCTGTGCTTTGAAAAGCTTGAGGCACAAGTGGAAACAGCATGAGGGAAGGCAACACGCTACAGTCCAGATGTTTTGCAGTAGAAGGGGATTTGCAAGAAAATTCTTAAAGCCAAAAGGATTTTTTTTTTTCATGTTGTTACCAAAAAGCTAGAGAAGCGCTGTTTTTCCTAGGGAATTTTACCTTATTCATCAAAGTACCTTATTCATCAATCTTACTAAAATCAAAGGGGCTCGTGAGGAGAGGTGCCATTCAGCTTCAGGACGAATGCCAGAAACTAGTGCTTTATGAATATTGGTTATTGCTGGATGTAGTGCATAATGTCCCTAGAGATGGTACTGGAAGAAGGTTATGAATATCGTACCACATAGAAAAGGAAAGCAACAAAAAAAGTAATAATAGTAATACAGTGTTGTCACACAGATTCTCAGAGGAGGGTGCAATCACCAGTGACACCAGCAGTCACAAAACCCCCACTTTTTGATTTTTAAGATGTGGAACCACTCCCATTTTGGTATGTTGGAAATGGTCCTCCAAACAACTCTTTCATCCAGACAGCCTCTGGTAAACATAGGAGGCAAACCCTACAGAGGAGGGGAAGATTGTACAGCGGCTCAGGCTGGTGTCTTAGAAGTTGAATGATGCTTAATTGTGCCAGATGCAGATGATGAAAATCTGAAGACCTATGAACATGCACCAAGTCTGTCCCTCCTCTTGAATTAGAGTTGTCCTGTACTGTACAGGAACGGCCCGTTATCTACTCTAATGTCCAAGTGGCAGAATGGTCATCTCCAGTGGTGAAAAGCCAAAGGCTCCAGGTGCACTGAAACTGAACTCTGCCACAACACTCTTGTCCGGCCATGCTGAAAAAAGTCTATTCTAGTCTGTTTAATGCATCATTCTCCATCACCTGTGAATTCAGAGGGGAAAAAATTAGGCATAAATCTGGTGAAAACAGTAAGAAAAACTGCAGAGTACCTTTAAGAATGGAAGTTTTCTAGATATGGACTCAGACTTTTCCACCAAGACTAACCAGTTTCTTTTAAAAACAGCTTATGTGTTTTTAAATATTGCCTGTCTCAGTCCTGTTGTGGACAAAGACCCAGCATTTCAGAGTCTGTGGATGTGTTAAAAATTTCAGCCCATAGCAAATGTGGGGGAATGGAAGAAAGTTAGGTGCCAGCTTTGTCTGTTTGTTTATTGAATAGGTAAATTTTCAGGCTGAATATTTGAGTTAGGATTTGGCCAGAACCACCAAAATTCACATACCTGCTCTTACATGAAAATGCCAATATCTTGTTGGGCCCTTTATTTATGTTTTATTTCTTCTGTCTCAGAAAAGAAAGATGACTGTATTGTCCCTACGGTGCCTCCATCTTATAATGTCATTACTGCTTCAAGTATCATCATCATCATCTTCATTTTGGCTATCACCCTAGCAGCAAGATACCTCCCAAGGCATGGTAAGTGTAGCTCCTTTTTCAAGAAACAGTCTCTTACTGCTTATGGAGTTTGTATGTAAAATACACATTTATAGAAACTATACTGACACACTAGGTATTTTTGTACCTTCTTCTCATTTCCTTTTTTTTTTTTTTTTGTTCATGCAGCATCTACTGTCACAAAATCTAAGTCCAGCTCAGGACTTTCCTACATTTTGTGTGCAGGCAGCTCTAGGGTTCAGGTTTGAGAGTGGAAGGGGTGATGGGGAGTTTTGACAGCAGATCAGAATATTTCCAAAATCAGGGGTATACAGAATTGAAGAGATTCACAAAGGTCCATTTTTATGTATTAAGATGCTGGAAGATGCCAAGAATCTTGGTGATCAGGATAGATACAGCTGAGCACTGACAGTTTCAAAATTGGATCGCTCTACACACCCTACTTAGACCATCCCTCAGAAAAGCCATAGAGCCAAAGTTACAAAAATACAGAGTGCTAGGGCCACAGAAAGGACTTAAGCATAGCAATGTCCCACTTTTAGGAGAACCCCGATCAGGAGAGATGGATTTGTTGTCTGTGTGGCCAAAAACGGCACAGATGAGGTGCCCTGTCCCACCCCATGAAGTCTTCAGTAACTCCAGACATGGCTCCAGGAGTTTTTCAATGGCAAAGGGCACCTCAAGCATCTCAGGGTTAGCTGGCAGTTGAATAGACCTTTTTTTTTTTTTTTTGTGGCTCAAAAAAATCTCATCTGTTAGCTGTTGCTCCTAATCGTGTCTAAGCTGACCTAGCCAGAAAGCCCCTGAAGATGTAGGTAGACATCTAATGGATTTATGAAGGCAGCTGGACATCCAGACAGTATTGAAAGTCAACAGCAGTAGATGTCCTATCCACACCCTGTCAGCAGCTTTGAAAAGCAGTCCTGGAGAAAGGCAGCAGGCCTCGCAACACGTTATAAATATCACCCAATCAAGTTCTGTCAGGTCACTGGGGAAGTCAAGTCTGGAGGCAAGAATCCCACACTGACAGCGCTCTGTGTTCAGCCCACTTAAACCAGAAGCCACCAGTCTGAGTGTCTTAGCTCATCATGGTCACAGTGGTATCCCCCGTTGGAAAGAGGTTATTTGCTAGGCAGCAGGGACTCAGTTCACTTAGGGACACCGGTAAGTTTGTCATGCTTTTGTCTTCTGCCTGTATTTCAACTTCAGGCAAGTTCACTCCCAAGTCAGATGTGTGGAGGTGCCATTACTCTTTTTCTTTTCCCTTCCTTACCAACCACATCCCTTCAAAAACTAATGCGACCACAGAGTCAGGCTGGGCTAATTTCCTTTTTGGTGTTTTATCACAAAGAAAGGAAGCTTCTGTAAGGCAGTGACTCTTGGCTACACCCGTGCACCTCCTCATTTTCCACTCGTGTGCCCCTATGACACCAGTGCTGGGTCTCCCCTGCTCCCTGGGGCTACATCAATGGGAAAGCAGCAAGCAGGTTGAAACCAAGAAAATCACAGCTGATCACGGCCTGTGCCATTAGCTGCATGGATAATAAACTTCTAATTATAGGAGAAGATGAACTGGAATTGGAAGATTTGGATCTAAACAAATATAGTCTGGAAATTAAAAGTTTCCTTACCATTAAATTAGTAAGGTTCTGGAGCATTCTGAGATAGCCTTTTATATAGAAACCAAATGGCTTTTAAAGTAGATGTAAAAAGCATACTAATGTGGTAGAATGATCACCTGCAACAGCATGGGACATGGCTGCATAAACTGGAATTTCCCTTCCAGTCCCATTTTCCTAATATACACAGGGAGTAAATTTGCCAAGTCAGGTGGTGCTATTTTGTACAGCTGCTTTCCAGGCCAGGTGTATACTGTAAGAAACTGAAGCTAGAGCTTCAGTCCAACTTCCCAGTTTGTACAGTTGTCACGTTTGGGTGCTGCTGTGCATTGCCACCTGTCTGGGAAGGGAAATACCTGTCCTAAGAATGCTTCCTGCTGGTGTTGCTACAGGTCACCTTTCAGGAGCTATCGTGGGAGCTCTGAATAGGTCTGAGAGCACCTCTGTTGTTCTGGCATAGGGAAAGCTGAGTCAGGAGCTGCCTTGATGCTAAGAGTGGTTTCTGAGCTCAAACAGCCATGCTTCAAAGAGCTGAAGTGTGGGAGGGAAGAATAGAAAGAGAGCAAAACGGAAATATGAGTTCTCAGATGCATGATTGTGGTGGTGACCAAAACATGTAGATGCTTTGTTGAGGTTCACAACCCCCTACTTTGAGGAGCTCAAAGCCTATCTTTGCAGTAATTTAAGAATGGAAACTCTCCAGATCTTTCTTTTTTGGGCTTTTCAATTGATTTAGCACAAAGCACCAAGATTAGACTGAGATTAGAGCTCACTTAAAGAATAGCTTAGGATCTGTGTTGTAAAATTTGTGCAAGTACAATTTGCTGTAATAGTACAGAGAGATTCAACTCGAATTATTAAAACAAAAGTCACTCATAGATGCTGAGATAGTAAGGGGATCTGTTTAATCTGAGCTCCTTTTAAAGCACTGAAAGACTTGGTTGTTGGTTCTAACACCGGTGTTCTTTCACTTGCTTGGTAAACTGCATTTAGCGACACGTAACTTTTACCATTATTTCCCTTCTGACCTTATCTTAGCATGTACCAACCTGTCTTTGTGCCAGGCTGAGGTCCTAGCCCTGTGCTAATGAGAACTGTTTTATCCCTATGACACTCTATAGATAACGTTTATATATGAGAGAGCTTTCTATCAGATCAGACTATGGCTATGGGCCAGCCATGTTCAGATGTACTGCAGGGACGAGTCCTGCCGAGAAAAACCAGAAGTAACTAGACCTAAAAGATTTCCTTTTCTTTAATTTCTTCTCTGCTTTCTTCCCACTGTCAGTTATACTTTACTTTGTTGAAGAAGACATTTGGTTCAGCACTTCTATGTCTTCTGGAATTCTGAATACTAATGAGGGATCTTCTTTTTCAGTCTGTTCTCACTGTTGTAAGCCTCGGGATTCAGTGGAAGAGGGTGTGAAAGAATGTATGAAGCCACCCGTAAGCTCTAAAGTGACATCTGAAACATCATCTGTATGACCAGATTGCATTTGCAGGTAGTTTGCTTCACCATTATTCTCTTGGCAAAATAGCTTCTCAAGTACTATTAGATTCTCGTGCGATGTTAGCTCACGAAACCACGTATGGCTTTTAATATGAGTGTGTGCTGTCCGTTAGGGTAAATAAAAGCGTCAGAGCCCTGCTGCCAACTCAGACACACGGTGTTTCCTGGTCGGGTAACTAGAGGAATGATGCTCATGTTGCTTGTGGGGCATTGCTTTGTTTGGGTTATTTCGAATTTCTAGAAATGAATCTAGTGAAAAATGTTAGAGGACCAACTTTCCTGGGCTGCTAAGCTGCTTTCTCCATAGAATGGGGCCTGCATGGATGGCGTGCAAGTTTTTGTGGCATTCATTTCCTTAATTAACATAATTTTTTAGGGACTAAATGGGGATGGAGAGAGAGAGAGAGATGAAAGAAAAGGAACATTTGACAACTTTGACTGTCAGTGTCTCCTCTGAACCTGTGTAAGGAAGCTGGTTAATATCTGAGAGGTGGGTTTGTAGCATGGTCATCCATCTATCAGGATCTGCAGTGACGCCCCCTGCCACTGCCCTCGTGCTCATTTTATGGGCCTTCCAACTAAGAACTGGGCAGTCTTTTAGTTCCTGTCCCGTTGGACTCATTTGGGCGTACCTCATCGCTACTACAGCTCCCACATGTGGCTTCATCCCCTAGAGGTTATTTCTGGCTGACGCCCTGCGAGCCATGTTCCTGATCTGGTGCATAAACATGGGAACATCACTGATGGTAGAAATGAAGGATTGAACAAATGGTGGTGAGGGAGAGGGGAACAAGAGAACAACTCCAGCTTTCCCCGTAGGATTAGCGATGCCAGTCCGCTTCTGAGATATCTCCATTCCCTTCAGCAACTGGAGGAATGGAGGAGGAAAAGCTTCCCCTCTAAGACTTGCTCAGGAAACACTTGGGTTTTAAAAAGAGTTACTTTTGATAATGAGGTGCTGTGAAGGATGGGCTGGGGAAAAGTCTGGCTTACCAAGGTTTTATGACTACAAAGCATTATATTCATTTTGGCTTGAAAGCTCAGCTGTGTTCAGGGCTGTGTCCTCCAGAAAGACATTTTTCAAGTCAAGAGACTGAAGGAAAGATTAGCAGCTAACTGTTCTTACTCGCATCATTATCCAGGTGACTGCATTTCCTGCTCTCACCACAGCATGCTGAATTGCCAGGGTAATGCTGTAGAGTAACAGCTGTAGAGTCCTAGAAGTCATGAATTTGTCACGCTGTGTGTTGCAGTAATCTGAAAGCTTAACGTTTTTGAGATGGAAAGGAGGGGAAACTATCATTCAGGCCACTCGTCTCATTTCCAAACTTGACCACCCACTCATGTTTTCCTCTGGGGAAGGCCCTATCTGGAACAGATACTAGAGCCTTGGTTAGCATGAATTCTGGGGGGTTTTGTGATGGGAGTGGCAGGAGTTCACCTACTGAATAAATCCATTCTGCCGCATTCCTCTTTTGTGATAAAAGTTTTCCAGGCTTTTTCTGTAAGTGGCTGGTGTTTCCCAACTCCAGTGGCTGGGAGGGCTGCCTGTGGACAGGGATGGAAGCTGCGCTTCCTTCGTGGCCGACTGTCATCTCGTAACCGTGTGATGCACTGAGCCATGTCCTGTCGCTGCTTAAATAGGGTAGCGCATTCGTTAGGCGTCCTCACTTGGCAGAGGGATAGCACCTCTGTATGGTGCAAAGCTTCTCACAGTAAGTGTTGCGCCGGTCTGTAGCTCACTGTAGTGCCTGTCTTGAGCCGTCTAGCTCTGAACAGCGCTATCTTTACTGCAATAGGAGCCCTCTTGTGGAGGGCTATCGCAGCTGATCCCCATTTGTCTCGGCCCTGCAACATTCTGGCTTACATTTAGGATTAAGAAGGAGGGGGGAAAAAAATCAGTAAAATCTTTTCTTTGTGTCTCTCAGGTTTCTTATCCTGTGTATTCCGCACTGCAGTCCCCACTGTTCGTTGTACAGCAATGCTTATTGCGTTGACCCTTTGGCTCTCCGAAAGGGGATGACAGCAGTACAAAACTCTGCTCAAGAAGACTGACAACGTAAGCTTGTGTGAATGAATACAAAACCCCACCTACGCCATAGAAGCTATGGGATGGTCTCCTTACAGCGGGGTCACTGAATTCCAACTGGGAGGACTCTCCGTGTTCCTGCAACGGGGCAGAAGAGGAGTGTTGTCAGCATTGACGTACCAGTTCAAGAGTTTGGGATCCTCTGGCTTTGTTGCTGCCTCTGTGACAACCAGGGGGCCTGCAGAGCCCTGGCAGGTAGCCCTCGCCCACCTACCCCTTTAGTAACACAGAGCTGGCCTTTGGGAGACCCCAGACCCCAACACACAATCTCAAGTCAGGCTGTGCCTCCATGTTGTGACTGGGAGCAGCTAAAACTTCTTTTATTTTCAGCCATGCACAGATACCTGCCAGTACAGTTCTTTGTGCTGCAAGACTTGGATGTGGACTTCACCATTACAGACACACGTCCCTTCTCCCCTGAAGAGGTGATAATGCACATGCTTTTCATGAAAAAGTACCTTGAGGTGGGACTATATGCCTCATGCTTATTTACAGTGCTGTGAGACTTCTTAGGGAATGTTACATACCGATGGCACACCTAACAGTCTCGCGGAAGAGCACAAAGTCCAATTAGGCAGGTGATGTAACCAAAAATAGTATTTATTCTAATCAAAAGTGTTTGGTACTCTGACAAACATTAGCAAACCACAGGTTCAGGATGCCAATGGGAATTTAATACTGCGCAGCCAACTTAAGAATTCCTAAGCCTCAGAATGATGACTCAGAATGCGCAATCTCTCACCTGATAAGGCGAGGGCTCTCAGCTGCGAGGAGTTACCTTGGGCAGCGGCGCGACCCAAGGGGAGAGTCCCCCACTGCAAGCCCGCTGCTCCGAGGAGGACTGACTCCATTTGCCCCCCGGCGGGACCCTGTTTATAGCCTAGTCAAATCTCACCCGTGGTCATGTCTGGTCGTGTCCATTGCTGTTGGCCAAAGGCTCCATTTACCTGCAACCGTGTACGGGACAACAGTCACAACAGGGCCGTAAGGGCACAAAAAGTAACGAAGGCCCGGTCTTTCTCAGGGCCGGTTCATCTGCCGCAAACAGGTAGCTGATGTTGCTTAGCTACAGCAGTGGCAGAAGTTCTCACAACCTTTCTCTCCGGAAAGGATGGCGTCGCCAACCCGGGTACCAAGATACAGCTCCTCCATTAAATTACTCGGAGACACGGGAGCACGTCAGCCACAGCGCAGCCCGCTGGTGGTGGTGCGTGTCAGCGCACGCATGTGCACACCTTTGCGCACACACGCATACAAGCTTTTATATGCATTCCTTCCTACACACTTGTAAATCCCATTTAAATTTCTGTAACGCTCAGTGATTATCTCACATGTATCTAATGCAATGAACTGTAACTCAGGGCCTTGCTTCATAAACATAGGTCTGCTTTTGTTTGTACGTTTGCCCGGGAATGCTTGTTAGGGGGGGCTCTCCAGATTCTTGGGCGTCTCTCACAGCAGCATAGGGATTTACTTTGCGTTGAATGCCGCTGCTTTCTGCCAGCGTTCTCTCTACCCAGCTGGGACTTGAAGGAAGTTCCCTACAGTATGCTGACATTGGATAGGACTCATCTGATCTGGGTGATATTCTTACCTACTGTGTAGGAAAACGTGGTTTCTCATTTTGAGGGGAAAAGAGGAAAAAGCCTCAAGCCCCAACAAGCTTCCTAAGCAACTCTGCATACTACCCTAACTCAGCCCTGCCCTGAGTTTGGCAGGTTTGGTTTTCCCTTCTGCTCTGTCCCACGGCAAGCTGTACCCATTCCTTTACTGCTCTATCCATGTGCGTAGTTAACAGGGCAGACCAAAGTCTGAAAGCCCCGTGCCGTCCTCTTTGTGGGATGTTTTGTTGCTTGAGCTGTTTATCTTGCTAGGACACAGCAATGAAATATTCCACCCATTTCACTTTTTCCTAGCAGGTACATATTGAGGGAGAGACTGCTGGAGGAAATAGGAGGACTAAAAGTGGTTTATAGAGGATTGAGCTATGAGAGGCTAAGAGATTGAGGCGCTAATAAAAAATAAGACACTGCTCCCTTTCTACTCCTGCAGAGTCATGCTGCCCCATCGGCTTTTTTACTGCTTTCCCATTGCGTGAAGTGAAATGGGAACTTCAGAACATTCTTATGGAGGGCTTTTCTGACAGAGAAAAGGAGATAAGGCGGGGGATAAGGAAACGATACTCTTTCTGCTTGCAACCAGAATGCACAAGCGCAACATAGGTGATGCAGAAAGCAGTGTTTCCAAAAGACAGCCTGACCTTATTGCAGGACTTGGTGTATGGGCAACGGTGTCTCATGCTTTTCAAGTTTCCTTTTCTTTCAGTCTATGCTTGTTCTTTCCAGCAGACAACTAGCTTCTTGCAGGCTGAACACCCTCTTTTTTGTATTTACTTTGCTCGCTTTCAACATTGTGCTTCCCTTCCTGCTGTAACCACGATGCATTTCCACCTTACCAGCCACACCGCAGCTGACAGTTGTACTCGCACAACATTCTTCCTTCTGACTCTCCCACACGCCCCTTCTGCTCCTGACTGATGACTGCACAGCCTCCTGGAGAAGGGTTTGTCTTTTGCACTGTGCCAAACTGTTCCACATCACCACGGACTCCTGTGACACTTTAAGTAACTCCTTCTAAAGGAAACAAAAAGTCTCACTAACAAATGTCTAGCATCAGTTTGTTTTTATATTCTTGATGGGCATGTTGTTTGGTTTATTTTTTTCCTTAAGCACTTACACTATGAATCATGTTTTCTATTGCCTTATGCTGTATTCAGTGAATTGCATACAAGTGGTTTCTGTGAGACCTTTTCAGCTTAATATCTGGGTCTTGGTACCAAGTGAGCTGCTCTGTTTATCACGGGTATTTTGTATATAACATTTTTTTCCAGGGTTCCTCCTTTAATTGTATTAAAAAAAAATAAATAAAGGGGTAACTCAGTTTCCTTTCTTCAGTACTAGAAGATGTCTGTTCTATGTGCTGGGAAGTGGTAGAGCCTTTCAATTATTCACATGAGCCCCGGCCACCATTTTGCAGCTGCTAAAAACATCCGCTGTGTAGCATGGAGGTAGGTGATGCAGCTGGTTGGAGAAGCTGTAACAGGGACAGCTGGCATCAAGACACAGCTCTGTTTGGCGTGTGCAACAGCAATGACAAAACGGCACTCGGGTACCCAACCTGTAGCTTCCACATATCTCATGTCTGTCAATTTGTCAGGGATTAACCGAGCAGCATAGCTATGGTGCTCAGCACTCGGTTTGCAGCAGCTCTTCCTCCTCCCTCCCAAAAAGGGAGGGTCTCTGCGAAAGCAAAATCCAGTGTAAGGTGTTCTCACTGCAGCCCTGCTACTTGTGTTACCTACTCCAAAAGGGGGAGGACCGATAACTTCGGTGCTGTGCTTTTGCTGGGGTGTGGAGAATCCTGTATGTTTAAAAAATAAGCTCTGAACCAACTCTTCACTCCCCGTTTGGACAGCGACTTTGAATACAAGAAATGAGGAAGTGCAGGGAACTAAATTCAGCAGGAAACAGAGCAAAAAATGGCTGCTAATCTTGAGTGCAGATGGAAGTCTCCGCTTCCCCTCGCTAATGCGCAGCATAAGGACACCTAGCAGCCCCTCCTGCCTTACGTGGAGAGAAAATCCATGCAGCTGCTACACCTTGGCTCTGCCTACCCTCCCGTGGAAGGACAGCCCTGCATCAATGGTCAGACACAAGAAAATTAGTATTCTTTAGACATCACATCAAATACCACTAAATAGGAACAGAGACAGACTGAGGAATGACACAGCTAAATGTCACCAGAACTGCTGTACAGATAAGAGTGTGTGATATTGGGTGGGGATGTAACAGCAAAAAAAAAAAGAGAAGGAAAAAGATAACACATCACTGTGTAACCACAATGGCGAAAAGGTGAGTCAGAAAGGCCCGCTATTTTTTTTGAGGGGGCAGAGGACAATAACACTGCTGTCACCAATGCATGCAGAGCTCAAACCAGGGAGGGGGAGAGACATAGCCATACCTCTGCTTAGTTACATCCTTCACTTACAGACAGAAAAGGAAAATCAAAGCTGGTTGATGACAACCCCAAAACACATTTATTTCTTCAGTGGAAAAATGAACTCCACTGAGGTGTTTAAAAAATAAAATGCTCATTTCAGAAGTCAAAAAACACAACACCTTCTTGGACGCAAGCTGTGCCAGAAATCTGCTTTGGGTGGGTGGAAGACACTCTGTGGAATCGACTGTTCATATTTCAATGATCAACAGTAATCAGCTGTAACAGAGACAAGCATTCAACCAGAACAGCCTGACTACTCCTTTCTTGTGGGGAGGAGACCCGAACCCCCTGCCTGGATGTGAATCTCTTTAATAGGAGAAAAAAACCTCCAACAAAGGAAGGAGATGGGAATTCTGAGCTTCTGCTTTGAGGGAAGTGGTGACGGGCCACCTGGCCCTTCTGGGCACAGGCCGTTATTACACGAACTTCAGCCCTACCCACAGGTAACAGCTATGACTTAACAGTGCATCTCTGGTACAAAAGAACAGGCAGAGCTGGCGCTCTCCTGGCTCTTGTCTTTGTTACTGCCCAGACGGAGGAATGTCTGACACCGCCGCCAGACTTCATTGCTCGCTGGTGGGATCTTAGATAGAGCTCTTCTCATGGGGTATCACTCAAGTACGTTTCTCTAATGAAAATACTGTACTAACATAAAGAGCTTACAGACACAATCACCACTGCTAGATGGCTTTATTGAGTGCCTCGAACCACATTTCCCCCAAAGGTAATCCCCTAATTTCCAACCTTCAAATCAAATTAGAGGCCTTTTTATTGTTAAAACTGCCTACAGTGCCAATTTTTCCACCATCACCACCAGAAACAAGTCATCCTTTCCGTGGCCCCCTCAGGCACACTTCTATTGAGGAACCCAAAACATGTCTTTTTCAGGGTATTTCTGTATCCTTCCCAGCTCCTCCATCCTTCCTCAACGTTGATTACAAAATACCCCAAGTACTGTAGGAACCAAGCGTGTTTTTCTGCAAAAAGCCTGAAGAAACCACCGTCAGCAACACAGCATTGCTCCCAGCCAGGCCAAACCAAGCTGTGGGAGGGGGACGGCGAGAGGAGGAGGAGCACCACTCGCTCCGGTGCTGCCTGTATTGCGCTTCGACAGCAAGTTCGTCAGGCGCTGTCTGCAGAGCAGCTTCCACCAGAGCACAATCAGCTTTTGGAATCAGGGGACCTTTAGCATCCCAACTATTCATAGGCTCCTTTACCTTGAATATTTCTACATCGCTGGTGGTTTGGACACTTTCAGCAGTGAAATGGGTTCTAGACGAGGCTCGGAGGCTGCCCTCGCCCCCTGCCAAACCTAGATGACACTTCCTAGTCTGCAGAGTCTGCATTTCCACCTTCTCGGGTGGAACAGGTTTGGCCCTTCCAAGCTCTTGTGCAGTGATATGCATCCATGAACAATGTTTTCAGCAAAATGCTTTTTCACAAGTGCACAGGATATAACTGTGTTTACAGAAGACCTCCATGACCCCTTGACTGAAGACTTTTATGAGCAGAATCAAAATACTTTGTAGCTGCTTACAACAGAGATGTGGGGAAGACTCAGTAGCTCCGAGATTCTCTTGCTCTCTCTGTCTCCGGTCCTCCCTGGGCATTGCTTTCCGTTTGGCCTAAGACTTCAGTCACACTGAGCCTGGATTGCCTAACGAGAGAAGAGAGAGTGCAAAGTAATTTTATGCCTGTACCCTCCTGACAGGCATCACTGCAGAATCCCAGCTCTTGAAAAGTTTCTTCTAGAACTGGGACTATTTCTGAGTTTTAGTAAGTCAGGGAACCAGTGCCACAGCCTTTTCTCCCCAGAGCCTCCAGCTATCCTTCTTCTTTCCTCTCTTTAACGGGGATGGAAAGAAGGCAGTAATGAAGGAAAAGCCAGACTTCTGGCTTCTCTCAGTTTTGGTACAGAAATACTAATGTGCTTGTCCTGCTTGTCCTCTCGGCCACTGCAAAAGTGAAAAACTGATGCAGAGTTAGTGGGCCGTGGCAGGGCATGAACTTTGAACAAAATACCTTGTTAGAAATAAGCAGCAACATCTAACGCTGGGAAGCAGTTCTCAGCCTAGTATGTGAAACACACCAAAAACCAAGAACAGAAGAACCGAGGTTTAGAAAACCTAGTGTGTCGCGGTTTCTTTAAATGTTTGAATCACATAGGCCTAGCCACACTTCTAGTCAAAGACAGAGCTGTTCCTTACCACTCTGCTAACTTCTGCTCATACAGCTCCCTGCGCTCGCGATTTCTCTTCTCCTGCAAGGTCTCCCCAGCAAGCTTCTGCATTACCATTAAGAGGCCCCCTGCAGGGATCCTAAAGGAGGAAGCAGAAAAGTCACAAGTCACCCAGGGGACACACAACAGTAATAACTTACTGGCATCAGCAAAAGGAGCATGCGGGGGCCAGCCACCAGATCAATGGAGCGTAACCTTCCCCAATGCTCAAGTTGCACCGCAGACTAAGGTACTCCTGTTCTAATGTCAGCCACCAGACACAGCCTGTCTTCAGCTGTGACTCACTGTAGCCCCTTCGATAACATATTTTGAATTTACTCCCTGACAGGCACACATAGGGCAAAGGGGTGAAAGGATTTAAGGTGCCCAAACAACCCCTGTAGATCACCTAACCCATAATTTAGACAGTCACAGCCCTGCTTAGCCTCTGTCCAGCTCTGGAGGCATTTTCACTGGTAAAGCTCCCTAGGCTGCTTCCAGGCATGCCCACAGTTGACACCATCCTGACAGTGCTAAGTAGCACATATAAAGCTCAGCCTCTCATCCAGGCAAGATCCCCCAATTCACTTGTGAGGATATTCACAAGTCAGTACTTTGAGAGGAAACCCCAGTTCTGCTTGAAAAGTCAGACTTCTGCTGAGTTAAGAGGTCATTGTCCTGATGGACAGAGCCCCAGAGACAGAACCATGGGTTCCTCCAAGCCCCAGAGAGCTCTAGGAGATACATGACTGCAAGACATGCACGAAGAGATGTGCCACCTTACAGCGTGGGTTGTGCAGCCCAACCACACAGCTTCTTCCTCAGCATTTCCTAATGGCTGCTGCTCCACATTTTGGCTTTGATGGAGCCTATTTTGTAAAAATAATCATTTTTACACAGATTCCTCACCTAGGGGCTGGCAGTTCCCAGAGTGCCCCCTTCTTCAAAAGGTGTCACCGTGACATCCAGCACCCCTTGCGTGCCGTCTGGATTCTGAGCTGCTACAGGAGCAGTCGCTGATGAAGCTGAGAAGGGAGCCCAGAAGTTGTCTCTTATACTCCTGCCTTCACCCACAGATAACACAGTTTCTTACAGCAGACGCCCAACGGTTCTGCACACAACCATTGGGCTCATCAGTGACCACGCCAAGGAAAGGTGACAGGAGTCATATCTATAACCCATCCTCATAATTTCCTATCTAAGAGTAGCTAGTGTCTCCTCTAACAAGCAAATAGCAGCAAGTCAGATGCTCTATTGAGAGCACTGAGTTCTTATCACTGAGGAAGCAGCAAAACACAAATCAAGAAAAAAAGAATTAAAAAAAAACAGTTTAAAGGTTGGAAGAATAGTCATCATCATGAGGTCCCAAGAGAGAGACAGAAAATCCCTGAAGGCAAGAGAGGAAGGGAAGCTTCTGTAGCTTCCCTTGATTCTATGATTCAAGGGTTGGTGTGCGAGGCCACCGCCTAACAAACACCCTTAAAGAGTAGCTGTGTATTGATCACTCATCGGCAGCAGTTGCAACTCACCCAAACGCTGTTCCAAACACGAAGCCACCTGCCATTCCCTGCAGACCCAAGTGCATTCTGAAAAGGGCTCCTGTGAAGGCTAAAAAAACCACAAACCCACTGAAACCACAAACAGCCCCCCACCAGCCATCACATACAGACGGAGGGAGCTGCTTTGCTGCATTTCTCCTCTCGGTGAGCTGACATCTACTTTCAACAGAGCAGAAACCAAGCGCTGTGGCCAGCGGGAGGGACCCTCACCATACAGTCACCACGGTCTCTGCACTCAAACATCGCACAAAGCTCTTTCTGCTTCAGAAAAACCCCCCAAGAAATGCTAAGAAGTATCTATGAAAGTAAAACTGAGTGCTCTCCAGGCTGGAGCATGATCCCTCCCCCTCTTTTTTTTTTTCACCCAAAAAAACTCCAGCAAGTATTTCAAAGATGATCTGATAACTACAAAACTCCCCAATGGTTTCAGAAGTGCATCGATATCCGTCTGTTACAAATAAAGGAATGCAGCAGTTAAACAACAGAGCAAAGTCACAACGGCAGTCGGTAGAACAGGAAACAAAACCCAGGAGCACCGAAGCTAGAGACCTGCTCAAATCCAAGAGATACGGATTTCTGCCGATGCTTTTCCACTTATCACCCTTGCTCATAAAGAGAAAAGTACACAAGGTTATAGCAGCCTTACCTCCTGCCGAAGCAAAATTACTGATGGTGGTTTTATTGCGGTACACAGACAGACCAGTGCTCACCGTGCTGCAAAGGTAAGGCGCAGAAGTCGTCAGCAGTTGCACATGGAAAAAGACAGGTAGCAAAACATAGCCTGAAATAAAGCTGGATTTCATTAAGCCAACCCTCAGGTTGCCTCTAACTGCCTCGTTGCCCATCTGTCCAGAGCGCACACGCGCCAGCCACAAGTGCCTTGATTTCTGTAACTTTACTGCAGGCAGCTGCAGAGCTAGAGGCCGGGCAATACCAGGGTTCCTGGCCTGGATCTGGGATATTCTTTCTTTCTCTTTTTAATCAAAGAGATTTTTTCCATTGTATATTCAAGGACAAAAGGAACTGAGCAACGAAAAGGTCCCGTGAGTCAGTCAGTCCTGACGTAGCACCTTTACCCCCAGAAGCTGAATCCGCGTGTCAGTAAGGTCTTCCCTGATGTGGACAGTCCCCACCCCTAGAGCTAAGTCACACTCCTGATGTCAGCAGGGTCACCTACTCCTGCAGCACAAGATGTCCCACCAGGGTAGGTGCACCATCTCCCCCAAAAACATCAGTTAAGCCCCCAAACACTCTCTGTTCTCAGTTCAGCAGCCACATCCTCCCCACCACTTTAGCGAGCCTCCTGCACAACATCTACAAGTCAACAGAGATCTTCCTCTCCTTCCCAACGCTGTAACGTCACCCTAGCCTTTGCACAAGGTAAAACTAAACAATTTGGTTTTAAACTGTGAAACTCAATTTGCAGGACAAAATCTCCAACTTGGACTTTACAGAAACAACTAGAGCTGAGCGGCAAGTATCTTCTTTGAAAGCCTTTTACAAAGGGGTGGTGAGAAAGGGCGATGATCTGACTGCAGGGGAGACATCTGGTGGAAGATGACAAGGTTACATGTCAAGCCCAGGAAAATCTAAAGAAATCAAAAGCTCCAGGAGGGACAGCAAACAGTACACTAACTAAACCCAAGAACAGATACTAAACCAAAAGGAGCCAAAGAAACCAAGAGAGATCGAGGAAGAAATTCAGAAAGGAACAAAAAAATTAGGGAGACAGAAATATAAAATAATGCTAGTCAACACTGCTGGTATCCTAAAAGCAGAAGGGGAATTCAAACAGAACACACCTGCAGACACAGTCAATCCAGGTTTAGGGCTACACAGAAATTTAGCATTTTGAACGTCAGGGAAGGAGATATTCCTAGTTTAAAAGGGCATCGTTTGGAAGAGCGTGCTTAGTTTCATGCTACATTGTCAGAAATACACTGACACGTCTAGGGGAGAAAGCCAGGGAAATAGATTGCTATCTCTGCGTTGGTTGTGTGTGTAGGAAAAATCTGAAGGCCCAAAGAGCTACATACAACCGGTAGGTCTGATGTTCAGCAACTGCTTAATAACAAGACAATCATCTGCAAGCATTTGAGGACGAGAACAAAGAATGGTGAGTAATGCTAGTGTATACAAAACTCACAACGGTGAGTAATGCTCGTGTACACACAGTATGTAATGAGACATTTGAAAAAGGAGAAAAATTAGGGTGGGATAGAAAGCTCTTCCAGAAACAGCCAACACACTGTAACACTCTCCCAGAGAAAAACACACACAAAAAAAAAAAAAGAGATGAAGCAAAAGCAGAAAGAAGCCGTCAAGTGCAGGGAAGAACAGCATTCAAGTCAATAACAGCCTGGATTAGACGTATGGAACAGGGCTTTTCCAGTTTTAGTTTTTGTGGTGGTTCATTAGAAGACCTGAATTCTGGGATAATTATAAAAGGTTAAACGCTCTTCACGTTCAGGCCTTATCAATCAGAGTCACTGTTAACACAGCACTTTGAGCCTCCAGCAGTCTCCCAAGGAGCTGTGCGCGCTGCCGGCACGAAGGGCTCCTTGCCACTAGTGCTTCAGCAGAAGCCACCTCTTCTCCTGCTACCACCGGGAAACACTTACTTGAACACTGTCACAAAAGCGGCTACCCTCCAGCTCCAGCGCCAGCCGTAGCGGATGAAACTCCTGAGACCCGCACGATGCGCGGATTGCTGCGGGAGAGAGAAGAGAAGGTTACAGACCACAGCCGCCCTCCTCCTCGCCAGCACCACCGGCCCGCTGCCACCTGGGGCACTCGCGACGGGTCGTGGGACTGATGTCGCTTGGGAGTGATACCCTGACCCTTAGGGATCGAGTCGGTCATCTTCAGAGGAAAAGCCGCTCACATTTACCCCAGCCACCAAGGGGAAAACCGAGAATTAACTCCAGTTTGTAACGTCAACTGGTCTTTCTGATCTTGGTGCTGAGACACACCTGGGGGGACGGGGAGAGCTTTCTGAGGGCAGTACGGGAGAGCAGCAGAGGAGGAGAAAGGGGGGACAAACTAGAAACTAGTTCTTCATTACTATGAGTTCATAAGTATTACTGAATAATAACGATTAATAAATAACAACCATAATAAGTAAATAATAACCACCTACTTCAAACGTTAAGGGACCATCAAGCTCTGCAGTTTAGCACTGGTGCTTAAAAGTTTGGCAATAAGTGGCTTTTAAAAAGATGTGATAAACAGAAGCTTCATAAAAATTAAAAATATTCCAGTTAATACCATAAAAGAAAATAAGTTCTCTCTTCCAGTGCCTGCGGTGTAAGGGCTTAGCCCGGGCGCAGACACACAAGGGAGTCAGCAGGACGGAGTGAAGCCAGGCACCGACACTTTGCAGGCCGGTACGTCGGGGCCAAATCTAAATAGTGAATGATGTAAAATTAGGCAGATTTTTAAAGGGTTTTTTTTTCCTAATAATCCAGGTAACCAACACTTTAATCGAAGAACAAACCCCCAATACACCTATAAAATGTCCCAGATGTTCTTTGTTGTGAGGTGTAGTGGTAAGCTGAAAGAATTTTAAATGGTCTTAAAGTAACCCACATGAACAAGAGGACACCACCAGGGTGACGCTGTGGAGCGAAGCCTCTTGCCAACACGCTAAAAGTGAAAAGCCAAAGAACTTTTCCAGACATACTGAAGACAATTTGAAGACAAACTACTCGCTTAACGCCCACGCAGAGCTGCCAGTTCGGCACGGCGCTGGAACCAGGCCCTCCGGCCTCCTGCGGACCCCCGTGCCACCACAACGGGCGGGCTCCAAGGGCAGCTCCCTCCCCGGCCGCCCGGCCCCGCAGGCCTGCGGCGGCGCCGGGGAGGCCCCGGGGAGCGAGGCCGCCCCCGGGGGCCCGGCGACGCTTCGGTCCCCCGGCCCGACCCCCCCCCCGCGGGTCTCCCGGCTCGGCGGGCGGGCTCGTACCACCGCATCGGCGCGGTTCTGGAAGAGCTCCCCCTGGCTCCCCGCGATGAAGGCCTTCCGCGCCTGGTGGAAGGCCGGCAGCCCGCCGTACAGCCAGCCGACGACTCCCCCGGTGAAGGCCGACTTGACGATGTTCACCGTTTCCTCCGGGTACCGCTGCCGCTCGCTGCAAGGGAAGGGCAGGGCTGGGCCCAGGGGGCACGGGGAGCCGGCGGGCAGCGCCGGGCCCAGCGCCCGCAGCGGCCCGCCCGCCCCGGCCCGGCCCAGCCCGCCCCGGTCCTCACTCCCGCCGCCAGAGCTCGCTGAGGCGCTCCCAGCCCGTCTGCGGCGGCGGCGCGGGGCGGCCGAACCGCGGCTGGGCGCCGACCGCCTCCGCCATGGCCCTCCCCGGCCCCGGCCCCGGCCGCGGCGGCAGCGCTGGGCGGGCGCGGCAGCGCCCCCTGCCCCCCGGCGGGGCACCGCACCGCACGGCCGGGAGCGGAGCGGCGGCAGCGGCGGGAGCGGCCCGGGCCGCCCGGCCCCGCACCTCAGGGAGCGCTCGGCTTCCCCGCGGGGAGCGGCCAGGTCCCGGCCTCTCTGCTAAGAGCAACCGGCCGGGGCTGGTTCAGCAATGAGGAAAAAAAGGACTGGGAGCGGAAAGGCCCCGGTTCGGACAGGCCATCGACCAGGGGAAGCTTCCAGCCACCTGAGGCTGGAGGCAGAGACACCCTCCATATTGCCGGGACAGAGAAAAACCAGAAAGACACGCTCCGCCGTCTTTGGGGAGACAGCGATAGCTGTCCAATAGTGATAGGACAAGGCGTAATGGTTTTAAACTAAAAGAGGGTAGATTCAGACTAGGTATAAGGAAGAAATTTTTTACAATGAGGGTGGTGAAACACTGGAACAGGTTGCCCAGAGAGGTGGTAGATGCCCCATCCCTGGAAACATTCAAGGCCAGGCTGGATGGGGCTCTGAGCTACCTGATCCAGTTGTAGGTGTCCCTGCCCATTGCAGGGGGGATGGACTAGATGAGGTCCCCTCCATCCCAAAGCATTCTCTGATTCTATGAAAGAGCTGGGGGCCATCCGGATCTTTTACTGCAATTCTCATTAAGCAACAATGCACCCAACAAAACTTTGTTTTCATTTGTTTTATTCCAAAAGCACTTCATTAAAAATCATTTAAAAATACTATACATAACTCTTTCGGTTTCTCAGCCTCTCCCTTGACTAAAAATACAAAACCAGAAAACCCCTTCCACTCTTGCACAGCTCTTTTCCTCAGAAACCAGGCTATTTTAATACCCCAATTTGTTTCCTTTGCAGGAAACATAACCGGCACGCTGCTCCAGCAACTGGTGCTTGACGAATAGGGCTGGCGGTTACGTCCTCGTACCAGGGCTCGGCAGTGCTGCGAGGCCCCCGCGTGAGTGCGTACCTGCATAGGTGCACTTTGCGTTACTGTTCCTTGTAGTGTTTCCTTCTTCCCTGATCCAAACCACCCGCAGAGGAGACCCTGAGCTGTTGCTATCATTCTCTTCCATTAATATGTTGCTTCCTAAGCTTTGAGGCCGCTTTATCGCCAAGGGAGGCAGCGGCCCTCCTGGGATCCCGTGCTGCCAATCACGCTCTTGCGAGCACCCATCTGGATGCCAGAGAAGATGCTGCTTCCTACCAGGCCTCTCAGCTCCGGGGCCACAAAGCATTTCAGAAAAGGCACTCCCTCTGAGCTGAGCAGCCTGTAGTGGGCGTAACTAACGGTGAGCACGAGCAACCTGTGACTGAACTCAAAATGAGTAATGTGAGGAGTAGCTGCCACTCTGTGGCTGAAGTCGTTCCCTCAACCAGACTGAAGGAGATGAGAAAAGGAGCGTTAACAGCTGTGGGAAAGAAAAGCGAATACTGAAGTGAGCAGACGTGGTACCAGCCTCAAAAAAAAAACCCCAACAAAAAAACCCAAAAAAACAACCCTAGAAATATTACAGCAGAGAATCTGTGACCATCTGGAAAAAAGAAGAGCTGACTCTAACTGCATCTGCTTTCTCTGGGTTCTTAAGGTCGCCTGGCCAGCCGACTGGGGAGAGCTTGCTAACAGCGGCTCAGTTCTGCATGGCTGCGCGGGCACCCCGCTCATCTGTCGGAGGATGAGCCGCCGTTATCTCAGGTGCCAACTGCCTGCCTGCTACTCAGGCTTAGCACCCTGGCAACATCATCACCACCGCCGCTCCCCTGTGAGGTAGGTAGTTCAACTGTGCAAGGACCATTTGTCCTTTCAATGGCACATCAAAGCCTTACCATCAACTTCTTTAGAAACCTGACATAAAGCATCAGAAAACTAAGCTCTAAGCTATCTAAAAAGGTTACCCCAAAGCCCAGTACCTGCTTCTGTCAGAGAATACCTAATATCCCAAGTGCTACCACACAGGTGGGAAAACATTGACCATCTACACAAAAAAGGGGCAGGTATCTCCCAGCTGAGTGTAGCCGACAGTCTGTGTACCTTGCTCACGAGGACGCGGGACTTGGTAAAAAGTCCGGTAACATTAACAGAAAGGCTTCTCATTGACTGAATGGGATTTAGGATCATTCTGAGACAGGTAGTAACTAGGTCCCAAATGCTAACAACCCTCTTCCAGAGACGAGCATAACCACCCCATTAAATAGCCATAACCCAACATTCTACTTAATGTTCTCATGGCGAGAGTATAACCGGGTCCCACCGTACGGGAGCAATTTCAAAGTCAGCCTATTGCTGTTCTCTGTAGTTCTAGCGTAAAAGATAAGAAGTCTGAGAGAAGAAGAAAGAAGATACACTGATCTTCAGATTTCTACAGAGATCAGTTTGAGCTGAAGAGGAAAAGAGAGAAGTCTCTACAGTTCTGTTTTCAGCCATTCAGAAGTGATCTCGCGGTAGCTCTTCCTCCTTTTCACTTTGTAAGTCAGGGTTTGGGAATATTCAGACAGCAGATGCTCCCAGTAGCATGAGACATCCTCCATCTGCAAGTGCTCGGTGATGAATTGGCGTCCCCTAGAGACACACAAGGCACAGTCAGAACCAATTTCCAGTCCCTACAAGAGTCTTTGGTTTTGTTCTATATGTACATCAACTTTCACTCTTCTGTGTTTCAAATGAGAAACAACATGCGCTGCTCTGTACCGTCTATTTTAATGTCACACTTCTCATTCACGCTCACAGCTCTGACAGTTGCAGTGCTTTTGTTATCCTCAAGATGGTATTTGTTATCTGGGATAATAAATATCAGATTTCACATATCAGATACAGCCTGAGCAGCACTGATGCACGCCGCTTCAGAAGACAGGCGCTGCCAGCCCGGATACATAACGCTTATAACGCGGACACAGTTCCCAGGGGTCGACTGACCTCATACTGAGACAAAAGCTCCCAACTTCTGATAGCTTTCAGTGGGGTTCCTGACACGGGTCACATCTGAACCAAAGCCCTAAGCATATCATCTTGCTCTCCCATTCCCCATGCTTGTTACGAGTTCTCCAGCCCTCCTGCTGTCATTGCGGAATATCGGTTATACTGGACCCTATTAATACTAGGCTGTCTTTGATAGGTAACCCCTTCAAAAGCTGCCTAAGAATATGCTTTGGAAGACGACTGCCTGATAGCCAGAAAGGACACACCACTTACCTCTCTGAAATTTCTTGTGCTATGGCATCATTTTCCTTTACAAATTGCAACAGCTCCCTAAAATGAAGACCAAAAAAATGCTATGAAACAACTAGCTTAATAGAGAACGTGGTCCCTTAGCTAAACTATTGCGGAGGACAAGATTAAGGATCTACAACTGAGCGAGGGACTGGTGCTCCTCGCTTCAGAGCACAGAAGAAACCTGCCATTCTCAGTTGTTCTCTATCAGCTCTGGGCGGCATGCTGAAATCTGGGAGTTAACGCAATTTTTGGCCCAGCGATACGTTCCTCTTTCCCTTATCTGTGCTGCAGGGCCCACTTGCAAACTGAAGTGCCTAGTGCCTGCTGATTTCAGTGAGGGTGATAGACCTCCATACCCCAGTGAAACCGTACTCTCTAAGTAACGTGAGCAAAGGATTCTTTGGGGGCAGTAATATAGAGAAAAAGAGCATGACCTCCAAGGGGCTTTGTCTGATGCCTCGGAGTGGAGGCACTTCTTAGTGTACTACAAACCAAGCCGCCTTCCCAAACACAGCAGTGTTTTCCTGTGGCGTGCAGTGCCCCACTAAGCACACTTGGGGTCTCACACCTGACGTTAGAGAGGTCTGATCGGACTGGGATGTAGTGGACCCAAGGCTTCAGCTGGGGGTAGAAGAACTCCAACCACTCTTCTCCAACGTGAAAGACGAGCGAACCACACAAGAAAAGGTGTTTCAGCCGGAAACTGGCAGCCACTCCGCGGAAATTAAACAGATACCTTTAAAAGGAGAAGCAAAGAGAGGGATCTGGTTACCCCTGCCATTTTGTGAGGAAATGCACTAAGAAACAGGGCCCCGAGTAGCAGTCAGCCTTCCCTCACACGTAGCAGCTGGGGGGATCTCCCTCACACTGAGCCAGGCACCTGCCACTAAAACAAAGGGAAGACATTTATTTGAAGCTCCTCACAGGAAAGGTAAGCTGAAGTTAAGGATGTGCTAGGCGAGTTTCTGCTGCCTGTCAAAACCAAGGGACAAAAATCAAAGCGTGCTGCTTTACCTCTGATGAAGACACCTGCTCGTGACAAACCAAAAGAGGCCTCACGGACAACAGCCAGCAAGGCATGGAAGGTCACAACGTGGATGCTGATCCTGTGACTCTACACTTCAGAGACTGTTACCACGAGGAGCTTTTTCCCAATTCTCTGTTTTCTTGCAATGAGCTTTTCTGTTCATTGTTCTGCTTTGCCACATCTATCTCAGTTGTTTTTTTGTTTTTCTTTTTTCCACTGGGATCCTGCTTTAAACTGAATCTAATTGTTTCATATTAACTTGGGAATGCAACCCTAGGAGGTTAAACAGGCTAGCACACAACAGATGGACTTTGCAGATAACAAAGAATCCACAATTTTGTTTTTAGTATTTTCTGCCAAGTTAGTAAAGTGGGCTTGACTGGTGGGGGATTTCTCTTAGCAAACCGTATCTCAGAGGGATGTTTGTTTGCTTACTTGCTTGCTTTTTTAAACCCACATTTCTCCAATCATATGGAAAGCTGTTTTTCCTGTGGGTAAAACCCCTCAGTACATATAACTAATCTTTGAAGTCAAACATTTTGGGCCGGGAATTATGTATTATATATATTTTGGGTGAGATGGGAATTATAGCTAAACTTAGTTCAGCGCTAAGTGACAAGGAGTAAATCTGAAATTATTTTGCATTCTTTGTATTACCTAGGAGCTCAAGGCAGGGATGAGGAGCTCATTGTATTAGGAAGTCAACAAATACGTGCAGAGATGTAACAAGAACAGGGGTCTGGAAGCAAGGAAATGCCTCTGTCCAATTCCAGACACGGCTCCCACCATCCGTGACCTCAGCCAAGTCACTGAGGGCTGCTCTCAGACAGCCTGCTATAGCACCTACACTGAAGGAAGCAGCGAGAAGTTCATGTTGACCCTACCAGACCCTGGGCTACGACAAAAGCGTGTGAGAATGTCTCAGCCCATACTGTACGAGGGGCTCAGGAGGCATCAGGAGTTGGGAAGTCTACGTGTAACAGAAGGGAGAAATCTGGGCAACAGTCTAGTGAAATATAAAATGAGACAAGTCAATCACATTTGCATAAAAACACAGATCTAGCCAAATGACTGAGTTCTTGTATCAGCAGATTCTAGCTGGTAGAATTGTAAGTAGGCAATTTTAAAGCAAAAGAAAAAGCACAACATCAGACATACAAGTGCATACACACTAAGAGTTTATATTTTTTACGCAGAAACCCACAAGAATATTACACCAAAAGCCCCTCCCTAAAGTAGTTAAAAAAATAAAAACCTTTGTAAATCAAAACCACATTCTCCCAAACAACATACAAAGTATGAATCAATAGTATATATGCTCAATCATATTTCAGGTTCTCTCTTTTACTATATACATCCAACGGCAACACTTGCCCCAGTATGCATATGATGACATGATTCTTTAGTTCCTTATGTCTTTGAAGACAGTAATGCTATCACCATAGCACCAAAAAAATAATTTTGAACACACAGCTTGGTACAGGAATATAAAGAAAAATTGATAGAAAGCCTTTTTGATTAAAATAAAATAAAATTTTCGAACTATATGTTTATTAGTGATCTAAAATCTTTGCTTTCCCCAAAGCACTTTATTTCTTTTGACCTGACAGGGGAAAGCTGACACTGAAAGAGGCCATGCTAAGCTCCCAAACTTTCAAGTGCCTTCACAAGCTTTCTTGTCTGCATGGAGCTGGTTGCTGGAATTAGATCTTAAAATAAAATGAGACCTCACACCGTAGCCCTTGAACAGCTTTACTAATCAAAACTCTTACTTGTATTTGCAGTGATCAACCAGTGGAATTTCCTTTGCAGGAGGCTTTCCCAAGGTGTCCTTAAAATAAAGAGAATTAAAAAAAATAATCAGTAGGCTTTATATGGTGATTTCATATTTGTTTTCCTTCTCAGTTAGAAACAAAGCTGAAGTCTCAAAACCTTCCATACCCACTTCTGAGAAAACCTTCTCTGGTGGGCTTTTATAACTATTATGAAGAATTCCCAGCCCTTCAAACAAGAAAAAAAGTTCAGTAAATTACAAGCTGCCTGTAAGCAAATGCCAGCACAAACACATTAAATGATAATGTTTAGCTGGCAGCTACAGAATGGAAAACAGCTTGGGACAATGGGCTATGTGAAGCCAAGCGTAACCGGATTAGCCAAGACTGTCTGGAGAGAGCTGGACTGTAGACTAAGTATGGAACTAAAAAGTTATCAGCAACAGTTATCAGAAAGTTATCAACAAGACGACCAAGAAATGGAGATGACAGAAAAAGGTTTAAAAAGACTGACAACACCACACAGGCAGCTTGGGGCTAGAAGGGGAAGAGTTGGCTAATTTGGTTGTAACGGAGGAGGAGGGGACTGGCACAGGTTCATTTTCTGAGGTGTTCTGGTTTCCTTGAACAAGAAAGTCTGGATGGAAGAAAAATGCTTGGCCTGCCAGGTTCTAGAGACTCCTTCCTTTCATCCATCAGAGAGACGCAGCCATCAAGGGAACTACAAGCCTCCCCCACTCTAGAGGATCACTCACAACTCTCCAACAAGATGCATCTCAATCATCAAAGCCATTTTGCAATGCTACCCTTTCTGGCCTTCACACTCGGGAGACAGACAACACCCACACACCTTCTCAGATTTCCAAGCCTGGTTTTTAGTGTACTCAGCATCAACAAGTTCTGGGTTTTCTCGGGACAGCAGAATGAGGGGATCTCTCTCGGGGCTCGTTCTGCAAAAGAAATGCTATCAGTAATTGCCAATCTGCATGACCCAACACAGCTAACAAACTACAGGACTCAAGACCCTGCCTCTTTATGAGGCTGACCTCCGTATGTGCCTCGAAAACATTATACAAGTGCCTACCATACAGTGTATTTCTGTCTCAGGGTATACTAGCAGAAGAGAATGAGTTATGTGTACTGAAATTATTGGAGGCCATGTTTCTTTATTTCACTTACTAAATATTTAATGGTATTATTTAAGCAATTCCCAGGACAAATCAGAGATTTTTTTTTTCCTTCAGGCCTTATCCTGATGGGTGCCAAATACTTTAACTCCCTTCTACGTCAGAGAGAGAGCTAAGAGATGCTAAGCACTTGATCCCTCTGACACTAATTTAAAACACTACTGATAAACAAAGTTATGACATCCCTGAGACTCAGTCCTCATCACCTCCTGAGCCTACCTAATAAGATATCAAATCCATCCCTACTGGGGATGGAGGAGGAACAAAAAGGAGTAGGGGTTAACACTGTTTTCAAACTGTCGCTGGAGAGAGGGCAAAAATAATCTACTTTCTTATCCCCCACCACTCAGGTAATTTAATGCAAGAATACTTGTTGATTCACTGTTGAGCGCTTGCATAGCGAATAAAATATTCACACTGGCAAGAAGCATGCACATCAATATCAAATCTTTAAATTTGTATCATGCACCTGCAGTTCCCTTCATAGAACAAAACAAGCTGGTTCCTAGCGTGGCAGTTTTACTCATTAAGAAATAACGTAGCAAATCTGTCGCAACTTCTGTTTCCAGTATTAGACTTCTGACAATAAACTAGTTGCAAATGGCAATTCTTATGGAGAATCACTAATGGTGAAACGCTGCTGTACAAAATGCCTCGCTTTCCTTACTTTTAAAAAATACATTCTGGGTTACATTTGTTTAGGTCTTGGAGATACAGAAATTTCTACAAACAGACAGCTGTCATGACGTATTTTGGTAGAAGCTCCTGCTGTAGGAAAATATGCTCACCTGGATCCTCGGAAATATCCTTTAGAGATTTTTTTCATCCATGGCCATTTTTCTGCAGATCTGAAAATATTGTTTATACATGGCAATAAATGATTTAATATAACCACGAAACAGCGCTCTCATCAGTTTTCACAGCATGATCCCTTTTTATGATTCTTCATTTTTGATGAAATCATTTTCTTCATTATAGCAGAAAAAACTCTCAGCCAGGTCCAATGAAACAGATTTTCCTGTGAATATTGTGTTTAAGGCAACATGACATAGGCACGTTCTACTTTTCAGAATACTTTTCAGTCAAAACAATGACTTACACACAACGCCCTTACTAAATCTTCACAGGTATTAAAATTTACCTAAAATTTGAATCTGCTTTTTGCACTGTTGTTTTATTTTTCTGTATTTCGCTGTTGTGAAGTGACTAGTTGTGACTAGTTTCTAACCACTGTCATTTCCCATTAAAAAAAACCCCAAACAACAACAAACAAAAAAAACCTCCCTAGTGTTTTGCATTTAAAACACAAGGGTTAATTATTTTCCCAAATAACTTTCATATTAAAACTAAATGACTCCTTCAAAATAGCAGTTCACGTTTTACTTCTGTCAGTGCAGTCACCTGCCTCCCTCTGGGGAACCCTTTGTTGCACTTTTTTGTTTCACCTGGCTTGATATGTAGGTCCTGATCCCCAAACTGATCTGCACAGGTCAAGCTCTGCATCTGCTCGTAACCCAGTGACACAAGTGGGCGTCACTGGGAAAGAAAGGATAAGTAAATGCTTTGGATCTTCATTATCTTGTATCACATTAGGCTTCAGCTATGATTAGTCCCCTAGATCTTCAGATTTTGAAGAGGGAAACATTCAGCCTTGCATTCTGATGTCAAGCAACTGACATCAAGGTGGTTTTTTTCTCATTATGTTTCTATGTTCACTCACTGTTGCACACTTTGTTTGTCACTCTCCATGGGAAACAGCCCCTTATTCTGCTAATAGTCAAAGATCCTGCCAAAAGAAAGACTCTCAGTCAGAAAAGTCTTCTGTCTTACTCTCAAGCCCAGTAATGACTCTTGATTCTTGGGAACGATTCCAGGTTTCTCTATTGCACAACAACACTCAAGTAAAAGCAGATCTAAAGAAGACTTTCCTTTACCCTTCCAGAAGCTTATACAAACATCCTGGATCATCCCTGCAGTGAAAAAACCACAGCTCTTAGAGAAGTAGTTGGAAACAAAGGAAAATATTTCCATGTGTCAGGAGAGATTTCTGCAGGCAAAAGATAACTGCTGCTTTATTGACAAACCCTATCCCAGCAAAAATGATAGTAATCTGGCCCTGACAGTATGAAAAATGTGTATACTTTGTCCTCTGCATTCCTTACTAAAGTGCTGGAAACAGAGAAGCTAATTATAACTTCTAGTTACATCATCCAAGGTTTCCATGGAGAATTCTCATACAGCAGTTAGGCTGTATGTAGTTAATGAGAGGCAGCAGGACAGATCACAGGCCAACAGACCTATGGTCTTAGACTTCAACGTTGCCCTAATGCTGCCCACTGCTAATGGCTTTTTACTGTGAGTTTGTCTTCCATTAAACCTCCTCCCCACATAACCATTTCCAAAACATACCTTCTGAGGTCCTCTCTCATCAGGTCCCAGCGCCCTAAACCTGTTGGGTAAATTGGCCAAACAGCTGGTCCTCCTTCCCAAAACGTCCAGGCAGGATACATGATATCATTGTATTCAGGTGTCTTAAGAAAAAGGAGAGTAATGTAAGAATAAGAGTAATATCTACTTCAGTTTACTGACTGAGCCCACCAGTAATGAACGCCCCTTCTGGGAGTTCTGTCAGCTCTCTCCATTACTGTTCCATAGGCAGCCACGAGAGCTTTGCGGTCACCACAGCGTTGCTGGGGTTCATGTGAAGACAACCCAATATTGAAATGTTTCAATGATTTAAAAAAAGGCTATGTCTTGCTGCATGACAACATGGGAGTTTCATGTTAGAAAATTACTAATCAGCTATATATATATCATGGATCTCTTTTGTTAATAGTGGAAGACCTGAGCTCCACTCACCTTTCTGAAGACTTGTGCCTATGTGTAGCTACAAATGTTTTCTACTGATCCTAAGTCAAGAGGCATTATTTATCTCCTCAGAGACAGAGGCACTTACAGACACTTTGACATTTAGGCTTCCAACACTTCAGTTCATTCCAGCCTTCCTAGAGATCACTTAACAATTCACTGTCACAAATATCCAGGTCGTGTAAGAATTTCAGTTCCTCGCTCCTATTTGGATGCTTAAATTCCCCTATAATCAGAGGGAAGGCCAGCACTTAAGTAAGACTAAACCCGTTCATGAAACCAGACTATAGGCCACTTCCTTGCACTAGTGATAAACTGCCTATACAATTATCCATTTATCTGTCACCTGGAGATATTGGAGCGAGTCCAAGGCCACCACAGTAGCTAGGAGGTTGGTGCACATGACATATAAACAGGGGCTGAGGAATGGGTTTGTTCACGCATAGGAAGAGGAGGCTTGGGGGAATCTAAATGCCGTCTCCTACTACCTAATGAGAGAGTTCAGAGAAGATGGAGGCAGACTATTTTCAGAAGTGCAGAGACAGAATGAGAGGCAACAGGCTTTGATTACAAGAAGGGAAATTCCAATTAGATATTGGGAAACATGTTTTCTTTCTGAGGGAGGTCAAACACTGGCTGTGGACACCCTGTCCTCGGGGATGGTCAGAACCGGGCAGGACACAGCCTGGAGCACCCTGGTCTAGTTGGTCCTGCTCTGAGCGAGGTGCTGGACTGTGTGACCTCCTGAGGTCCCTTCCAACTTAAATGAGAGTGTTCTATGATCTGCTCCTCCTCAGTCTTGCTATAAACAGGCATTGCTAACAAACCGTGACAGATCCACCACCGCCCCAGGGTGGACCTTCTGAGATGTAGAATAAGACAATCCTGCAATCCCTTATGCTTTCAGCCTTAAAATACATCCTGGAGCCTTCCTCATTCCGGCAGTGACTAACACTGGCTGGTTAAATGTGAGCTGTGCCTGGGTCACTAGGTTTCAGTTAAGGACAGGGCTGAGGTTACAGTTCAGAATCTCAGACAATGGTGACTGGAGAACTTAGTTTCTTGTGGGGTCCTGCAAGGCACCCAGGGGCAGGATGATGAATACGGCTGCACAGATTAAACTCCTGCAACCTGCTCTGCATCAGTTTGGGTCCTGCTGGCTAGAGTTAAGGCTGTGCAATGGTCAAGGGGCAAGACAGCTAGCGTTACTACTACATCTGGCAGCGAACGTGGTTCTTGAATCACAGCGCTTGCAATGCTGTATTGAAATTCTAGAGAGAGTTTTAGGATGGCTGGAGACTAGGCAATAGTTACAGATTGTATTAGGGTTCAGGCTGCATGAACCAAAGACCTGAGTAAGATGCTACAAGCTAGCCAAAACAGAATAGGGTCTGAACTAGGAAGAGCAAATGGTTTATTGCTCCTTTTGCATCTTACTGTCTGCTGGGCCAAGGACAGGATCACAATCAGGGTTAGGTAGTGAGGGTGCAGGATTTGGGCACATTGGGTATACACTAAGGCAAAGCAAGATTAGCTGAAGCTTGAGGTGTAACGGTATTTTGTTGGAAAGGATGAGACACTATGCTACAGTTAGGTTTAACAATGGGAGAGGCAGGAAAACATATGGGAGGGCTCTCCAGTCTGGGAACAGAGACACAGAGAACAAATGTCTCTGTGTGTGTGCCTCTGTGTGCGTGTGCATGTTTGGAGATGGAAAAGAGAATCCAGGGGAAAAGCATTCACAGGAGACAGCCATATTACAGAAAAGAAGATAAGAAACACTTATCTGTGGTACCAAAAAGAGGACTAAAATATTCATATTAAATGAGATTAACTGTATGACAGCTGACTGATGATCAAAAATCCTTAACAATGCTGGTAAACTACTGCTACAATTTTAGCAGAAACATTGTAGCGAATGACAGCAATGCTGGCACATATCCCATCCAGCTGTGCATCATTCCACTGCAGCAGAGGTACATTTTTTGACCTGGAAGAGGAGCTAATGAGGGGAAAAGCTGTTCTATTGAACAAATCTGCAAGTCTGTCTGCCAGAAAACTGGAAGCAAAAGGAAACATAAAGAGCAAAAAAGAGCAAGCAATTTTGACACAAAGAAAATCTGTGGGGAACCATCCTCAAAAATACATTCCCAAGAGAAAGGAGGACACGCATGTCTCAGAAACGCTCAGCTCTTAAAGGTGTGCGCACCTTACTGAAGGAGAAGACTGGGATAATGGGTTTCATCCACTTGGGGACCTGGGGGTAGTCTCGCACATTGATCACCATTTCCATGTCAGGGAGGCGGTTGATGATCTCCAGAAGAAAGTGCTCAACTCCACTGCATCTGTGGAGACACGATATACGGCAAAGAGCTGTGAGGAGAAAGCACAATCCTGCAGTCTCTTGCAGTCCTTTCTGTCTGTGCAGGAGCAGAAGAGATGGTGAGCCTGAGCCATACCACAATGCAGGCTGGGAACTGCCTATAGCAGCCTCTAAGCCCCAACGCGGTACAGACACCAATGAAGTAACCCATCCTGTTAAATCCAGCCTGATCTGCAGCTTTCTCTGGGATCCCACAACCAACCAACTCTTTGTACACCGAAGTGCAACAATGACACTTAACTCTTGCTACATTTAAGCCTCATACATCATTTTCTAGGCTCCTGCTCTGATAAGGAATTCAGACCTCTGAAATATCATTGTGCTCAGTGGCTTTCAACTTGGCAGGTTTGGAAGTACTCCTGTGCACCAGCTAGGGAGACGAGATCTTCTGCACAGCTCTTACCTTGCAGGGAACAAGCAGTCCTCCTCACGGTACAATTTATTCTTAATGATTTGGTAGTGTGTCCCGAGCTTCCGACTCACCACATCTGATATAATCTCCTTGGAAATGCCACCTCGAAAAGGAGCCAGATCCTGCTTCCAGACACTGAAACAAAACAATCAGCCATTATTATGTACAACAGAAAGGATAGTGTGCATTAAATTACTGCACTATACGGAACAGACTTCTAGCTAAAACAAGCTCCATGTAGCTTCCAGGAGCTCTGCTACATGTGGCGTAACAGAGAATTTAATTTAAGTCACTTTGAGTCTCTGAGTAACAGCTCTTCCAAGGTCCAAGCTTCACTCTTTGACTATCTATGTGTTGTATATTGTGGTGTTTGCCCCAATAGAACGCCCAGCACAGGACTCTGAGGCTAAATCAACATGGACAACTCTAGTTACTCTCCCAGAAAGGACCTTACATACCCTGGCAGGTTATGGGTAAAAGCCTTCAGCTCACTTAACCTTTGAGTTGCGAAGCTTGTGCTCTGGCCTTCCATGAATGATGGACCACACCAAGACCAAACTCCTCACACAATGTCATGCTATTTAGACATAAAAAAGAAGGTAAGAGTCTAGTCACAAGGAGCAGCATCACCAAATAATGCTGTGTGCAGTGAAAGCCAGCCCAGGAGGAGAGGCCTACGTAGTTTGTGTTCTGTGGCATCTGCACATCACCAGTGAGCTCCAGGAATGCAGTATGAAAACATAAACCTAACATATATAAGAAAACGCAGGAGGAGGATACAGTTTATAGGTCCTTAGATCTAACTGCTTGGAGCAGTTAATGAACACTGCCAGATTGTAAGAGCCATGGAGATGTCCTCCCCACTTTTTGGTAGATACTGCATCAATGCCTTGGTTTAATACAACACTGTAGGGGTGATCCCACTGTGAGGGTGGTCAAACACTGGCACAGGCGGTGCCAGTGAGGTGGTGAAGTTTCTGTCCTGTGAGATATTCAAAACCCGACTGGACCCAGTCCTAGCAACCCTGCTTGAGCGGAGGGGTTGGACTCAATGATCTCAAGAGGGCCCCTCCAACCTCCAGGACTCTGCTATTTCATAATCAGGTAGAAAACAGTAAAACTACATAAAGAAGTGCCATTGTGCAGATGGACTGACCACAGGATAAGCAGTCTGGCAGGGATGCAAATGTAACGAGCTTGAGAACAGGAGGAACATTGCAGTTTTATGTCACATCCATGTCATTGTAACCTAAGCGACAACTGAAAGGTAGCAACAAACAAGTTAGGACCTTCAGTGCTTGCCCACTGAGTCACAGAAGACTAGACATAAGTAGAATCTGTTCTACAGGGAAAAGTACTGGCTTTCAGTGTTCTGCTGCACATTTACGTATCTCCAAATCAGCTATCAAAATGAACTGAGTTTCTCACAGCATATGTGCTGTATTATCTTCCTGGATTCTTTTGTAATGCCTGTCACTACAGCAGAGCTCCTTAACAATCCTTAAATAAACTACTGCTTTAGTGAAAACTAGGTTTCAAGACCCACAGCAACCCTAACTTCCTGTTACTATTGCCTATCTCATTCTGAAGCAGGTTTGGAGGTTGTAACCACGTGGGAAGATGTTCTTCTCAAAGGTGGGCAGAGGATGGTGCAGTGTACGTTTAAAGATTAGGAGATGTCTTTAGGCTGGATCTGAATTGGAACTGAGGAAAAAGACTGGAAGGCTAAACTAGAAGAGACTTTTCCTCATCAATCTTTCAAGAGCAATGAAGATCAAAAACTCCAAACAGAGTGTACAAACAGTTGCCCAGCACGACTCATCTGATATTAAAAGCTGATATAGCACTCTTCTCACCCTCAGAATGAGTGAGCACGTCTGGTATTTTTTAAATAGGAGGCTTAAAGTTGGGCATCTGTGTTTCTCCATTTGGAATCCAAATCCTAAGGACAAAAGAATATTTTGACTCTTCCCTGTACTCCCTCTTCCCCTTTAAATAAAAACACTGCTTAAAGATACCAGAAAAAAACCAGTCCTACAGTCCCTACCCACATTAACAGTGATGACCTACACACCTGTAATATTCTCCGTGCTGAAGTCATGCTCTACCAGTGGGAATGGAAGGGAAGTTTGGTTTGGCTATGTCTACACTTGTATCACCTACAGTGGTCTTGCATCCACATATAAGTCTCTAGCTCTCTGCACTATATTACTGTAGGAAGATTAGGCAGAGTGCTGGCATTTTGCATAATGCTCCATAGTTATAAAAAAATAAACAGGACTTGTGTCTTCCTGAATGAGCTCCTCTTGGATCATATTTTGGTCACGTGAAAATCAGGTAGTTGAATATCCACTGCCACTCCAATTCTCACAAGCAGTGAGCTAAACTACCTAGAAAGAGCACTCCTCCAATTCTCCCCTCCCCTCTTCCACTGGAAGCCCTGTCCAAGCACAGGGAGTGAGCAAAGTACAACACACTATCACACCAAATGAATCTGTGTTCTGTAACAATCTTTCTTAATCTAGCTATTTTAAAATATTTTGCAGGTACGTGATTTCTTCCACTTTTAAAAGTCCACAAGGAAGAGTTGTTAGCAACATTGCACTGAGAGAAAAGGCAGAAGTGGATTGTTAACACAGATATATCACCGTGTATGGGTTTATTGCGTGATCATTTGGGGATGCTTACATAGTGTTTGTTGTTCGACCACAGAAGACAACAAGGAGAGTAATCAGCTTGTGGGTGAACACACCTTCTATTGGAACTACGGAGGCCAACCAGTTTCACACAGTGCCATTAATAACCTTCCTCTTGCAAGCACCGTGACCTATGACGGCTGCAGATGTGACACTTTAGAGCCTGAATAGTCTCTAGCTAATTCCCACCCATCAGCGCTGGCAAAAGTATTCCCTCTCACGGCCTGCACAGTCAAAAGGAAACCAGTCTCTCACCTTTGGTGGCAGCTGCAATTCTCCTTTACGCATGGCTCATAGACTTCCACCGCTGTCTTAATTTGCTCAGTTATGGCTTTCCATTTGGCATCTAAAATACACAGGAGGGAAAAGTTACAGGAATGAATGAATTAAACTATCAGAGCAACTAGCGGGAGCTAAACAGGATTTCTGGCCACCCAGCTGAGGGGGGATGGGGCAGGGGGTCGGGCACCCCGATGGCCTCCCGGGCTGAAAGGGAAGCCGGGAGGAGTCTCCGGCTCCTCCCGGCTTCCCTTTCAGCCCGGGGGCCATCACGGGGTGCAGGGGGAGCTGCCCGGCCGGGCGGAACGGGACTCCCTCAGCCCCCTCACAGGACGCGCGGGCTCCCGCCCGGGCCACCGACCCTCCCCGCCGGTCGCAAAGCCGCCTCCCGTTCCCCTCCCAGCAACACCCTCACGCCCGGGCGAGGCGAGGGGCCCCGGGCGACGCTCACCTGCCAGCTCGCCCGCCGCGGAGGGCTCCAGCCGCCACACGGCGACCGCCGCCACAGCCCAGAGGGCCAGCGCTGCCCGCCCCATGCCGCCGCCGCCAGCAGGGCCCTGCGCATGCGCGACCCGCCACCCGCCACACCAAAGATGGCGGCCGTGGCCCTCAGCCCCGCACAAAGATGGCGGCGGTAGCAGCGGGCCTTGTGCCGCGGCCTTCGATGGGAGCTGTAGTTCCCGCGGCGCCTCAATGGCGGCGCTGTCCCTCCCCACTCGAGGGCTGTGGGGGGGGGGACCCCCGCTGAGCCCATGTCGTGACAGCAGGCGACTTTCGTGACAGCAGGCACTGGCGGGGTTGGGGGGCACAGTAGATGAGACCTACGCTGCAAAAATATCCACTGCCCAGAGCAGACTTGAGTGCAGACTTGATCTCCAGATCATCTAGCTCCGCTCCTGTGTGGCTCAGGAGCCCCACGAGCCCGGTGGCCCCCGCTCCTTTTGGGTTTTTTTTTGCGGGGGAACTTCCCCTGGACGCCTGAATTCATCAAGCAGTTTGTCCAGCCGGTAAGAGGCTCCTTCTCCTGGCCCGGCCTCTTGCTGTTGCCAAGGCCTGATTCAATTTGATCATTTAGGATTAAGTCATGAATCTCGTCATTACGGCATAAAGGTTTAGATGGATTTGTGTAAAATTCTCTGGAGCTTCTGGATGTGGACTGCAAGAAAGAAGAGAAACACTGAGGAAAAAAGAAAAAGAAAGGACTGAGAATTAGTGTTTGAGTGCCATCAATGTAACACGTAGGACCTTCTCTTTGCAAAATGGTTTCTAAGAATACAGTCTTCAAAACTACCTTCCACTTAGTGTTTGAGTCAGCCTTCAGGAGACAGGCTCATTAACATGGTGCTGGATGCAATCACCATGCTGATAAGCAGCCAAATTATCACAGGTAAGAAAGGATGGGGCTAAGCAAACACTGTCCTAACATTAATCCAGACCAGTTGATCGATGTTTTCCCCTAGGTTGAGTGTGGGAAGGCCTGTCCCCTCTTTGTGGGGTCTATGTATTCAAATACGAACACTAAACCTTCATCTTTCCTAGCCCAGATCCAGCTTGGCAGTTTTGGATTCCAGGAGGAGGTGCCATGGCTACTAATTAATAAGAAGGAGCCACATTTACGTTAAGTTTGTACCTACAGCATGAAGGCTGAGTGATTAGCCCCAAAAGCTACCAACTCAACTTGTTATAAAGGCCTCTTTTTTGTGAAACTGAATTGGTCCTGTAGATATCCGTAGGTTTGGATGGAGAAATAGTTACCAGAAAACAGACCAAAGAGGAAAAGCATGTGCTGAGAAAGACTGTGCAGGTTTCCCGAGGACTAATAAATTCTAGAGACTGGTAGCCCTTCTGAATCTGCAAGAGCTGATAAACTCCAGACACGAAGTGTCTGCTCAATCTGTGCAAGGCCACAAGTGAATGCCGGTATCAACCGTGGTTGTGTGACTGTAGGGCAGGGGCTGCTATATGCAGATAAAGATGGCAGGATTATGTGTACATCCATTTAAATAAATGACTTTGAGGGACTCTCTGAACACCTACTGGGAAGTTGCTAGCGTGTCAGCACAACCTTCTACTGAGTATACAGCTGGGGTTGTCCTCCAACTGGGTAACAGGGTGACTATGAGTGAACTATGAGGGAATAAGTGAGTGTTGTGTGCATTATCTGCTAATAGTAGTAACAGCTTCCTAGAGTGAAAACCTTAAGTACTGCTGGCTGTCTCATCCTAAAGTCCTGTTGCACAGCCAAAGAATTTTAAGCAAATCAGGGGAATTAATCCCTTCTTTCCATCTTCTCCTAGAGTCCCTCTGTCTTCCTTTTGATTTCTGCATAGGGTCTGCTTTCTTCCTTTTCCTCTACAGTCCCTCTCACAGCTACAGTCATAAATCCAAAACTGGAGGCTGGTCTGAAGAGTCCCCCAAAAGTGTAAACCTTAAGTAAGGTAAAAGCAAAAATTGCCAATACTCTTATATATCTATATTTGCCTCCACTGGCCTCACTCAGTCTTAGCCATCTTTACATGGCTAATCCACCCCTTATTTTTAGCACAGTTTTCTGTCTTCCCTCTCAGGTTCCAGACCAGATTTTCCTGCTTCTTTCCTGGTTGACTGAATAGAGACATCAGCATGCTGTTCCAATGCTGTTTCTGGTTGTTTCTCACAGCTCCCCGCTAGTCTCCTACACAGCCGGTTGAGCTGTAGTAGTTTGCTCTGTAGCAAAGGTTATTTCGGGTGCTTTCTCTGAGGCAAAGAGTAGGAGTGGTAGTCAGCAAAAATGCTTAATAGGCCCTGAGAGCTAAGACTTTAAGATGAAGCTCCTTTTGAAGCTACATTTGCAGCCTCTGCTCTCCCAGGCTTTGTATAATGAAAGCACCCCGGGCCACTGTGGTGTGGTTTTGGCATGCGCTGTAGTTCCCCCCGAGCACCTTGGATGGTTGTAAGCTTCAGAACCCCTTGACTCTCACTTCAAACACAGCCTTTGCCTCACCTTCTCTACCTTCTTAATTTCCTGCAAATCCAGAGCTCTGTGCAGGAGCATCTGGCTCTGATCTTTGATACCCTCCCTCAAACACAATCCCTCCCTCATTTTTTTTCTCTGCCAAATCAAGCACAAACACCCACAAATTTACTTTCATCATGTTCCATGTGCCTGGAGTGGAAAATCACTTGGCTGTAAGTCTGGTGTCCTTGCTTTACATATTCAACATAGGTTAGAAGAAGGGTGCTTGGGAAAGAGTTTGGTTCTCTAAGCTGGTTATAAGACTGAGCTAAAGGAAATGTGCTGTCTAGATCTTGCGTTTCTCTCAGAGCTGTGGTCTGCCTTGTCTAATTGCTATTGTCGGCTTGTGCAGGGGTGCTTGTGGGGGCCTTTCTCCCTTAATTCATCCTTTTGTGCTAAATGGAAGTCCTAGGTTTTCTGAACTCCTCAAAGAATGGCAATTTCTTCTTATGAAGAATGGCCATCCTACCTGCACTGAAGTTTTCCAGAAGTATGGACAACCAGAGAAGGTTTATTTGCAGATAGAAAAGGTGATGCTAGTAAAAGGGGAAATACCCAGACATGATAAATGAAGCTTCCAATAGTTGTGAGGTAGCTGATGTGTGGCTCTTCTTACAGCTTTCACACTTGATCATCAGTGGGGCTAGGCTGCTGCAAAAGGCTTAGATGGCTCTGCTCAAAGCTCAGCGGAGGGAGGAAGCTATACAGGTTGCTGAAGTTCAAAACCTGTGATTGACATTACCAGGGCTTCTGGGGCTGAGCCCAGTCTTTCCCATAAGAAGCCACACGGCTTCTAGAGAGTCAAGATTGTTTCCTGTTGGTGAGCTCCTCGTGGAGCTTCTTTTTCCTTTGGCTCTGAGCTGTGTCCTGTAACATTCAGCCCTGTGGAGGTGTTGGACTGTGGCTGGCAGGATTCAGGAAAGCTGGCCACATCTTCAGTACCTGGCTTGGGGATGTTTGGTATTGAATATTCAATTATTTTATGCAAAGGAGGCTAATTATGAAACCGTTACAGCAACTGGAGCACTGCATGAGAAGTGTAGTACCAGAATACAACACCCCGTGAGGCCTGGGGTCATGAACTAAGGCTCAGACTAAGACTCTGCAGGGCCTGCAGAACAGCTGAGTTGGACTGGGCAAAACAAGTGCAGGAGATCCCAGAGTTTGGTCTTGATGAAACCCCATCCGAGTCTGCCAGTGAAGGAAGTCAGTAACCCAGCCTTCAGCCCAGCCTGAGGGTTTGTGAAGGCAGTGGAAACAATGGAGGATCCAAGAAAAAGTGGGCAAGGTGTCTGTAGCTCAAGCCTGAGGTCAAAGTTTAAGTACTTGTGCATGCTGTGGGAACAACACAAACCAACTACACCTGGTGCCTGAGAGAAGATGCAAGAACTGCAATGGTTTCATCCCTTGAGGAATTTGTATGTGCCAGGGGATGCCTGTGCTCATGGCAGTGATGACAGTATTATAAAGAATTTTTCATAATGGCAACAGAGTGTAGCAGCCCCAAAAGGGAAGAAGGACACCAGTTTAGTGTGAACTGTATGTGTAAGCGCACATATAAATGTGGGGCCAGGACTATATTTAAGTCTTTTTATTTGTACCCCGAAAAATGGGAACAGGCGAATCCACCTTTCTTGGAGGAGTTCAGAAAATGTAGGATTCTTGTTTTGTGCAGAAGAGTGAATGAGGGATTAAAAGTCATCAACACCCCCGCACAAACAACAAACTGGAAAAGGCACAGATTTGTAATGGTGGAGCATGGGGGGATCTGGTAGATTCGGAAGGTATCAGGCCCTTTGCCTCATCAAGAGGATGTATTTAATATTTGTACCCATTTGCCTTTGCAGTTGCATCACAGGGCATCAACACAAGCTAAAATTGAGTACATTCCTATAGAAAAGGCTTTGGCGTTAGGCCATGGCTGTAAAGGCTTTTTAAAATCTGTTTGAGAGGCCATGTTAACTAAAACTGATCATAAATCACTTTTTGCCATTGCCAGTGGGGATCTGGCAAACACCTTCCTGCAAACAGAACGTCTCTTTCTTTAGCTACAGTTGTATAACTTGCAAATTGAATGCGAACCTGAGAAAGATTTAGTAGTTGCAGGCATACTCTCTAGTGCCTTTGACAAAAATGCTGTGGAACAAAGTCCCAGGCTAGATTATGTATATGTCAATTGGGGAAAACAAAACAGAAAAACCCAGCCCTGTCGGTTCTCAAATGAAATGCAGACTTTTATTGCTAGTGGTTTGCTGAGGACGAGACACTGCAGGATGTAATTAAGGTTCTACTAGAAAATGATTTGCACAGCTTATTCTGTCCCTGTTTCAGTTTAAAACGATTTAGATACCACTTCTCTGAGGCATGAAGAAAACTGATCCTTGAAGTGTTGCAGGAAAATAAAGATACGGAAAGCCATTTAGAGCCTGAAGGCAGCGCGAGACATCTCTGCCTCCCTCAATAGTCAGAAATACAAGTGACGTTAAATGGAGGAGCGCGTGCTGGTGGAAAACACTCACCCTCTAGAAGGAACTTAACAAAGTAGGCTTGCATCAGCTTGATGTGGGAGTCCTGAGCAGCCATTTTCATATCGCCGGGTAGTCTTTATTGGAAGGCACTACAGCATTATAAGGGAGCAGGTCGCTTGTATCTGCTAACAGTGGATTTCATATACATAACAATAACGTCTGTCAATGGACTGCAGTTCGGTACAAGCTTACATGTACCGCAGCTAATCCCCAGTGCCTAAATCTACCACGCTGGTGGAAATCGATGTCAAAATACTGCCAGAAAGGGGGCAGTGTCAATCTGTGGCACTTCTGGCACTACTCAGTTCCAGTGGATTGTCACATCTGTGCTAGCAGAAACTGATATCATAGTACGGGTGGGTTGGTTGAGATAAGTAAACAGAAAAAGTGGAGCAAAAATGTGGTATGAATTTGTAGTCTGGGATTGGCAGCGTTTCACAAGTGATATAGATGCATAGTAACAGCAAGAAACAACAATTACAGATGGGGCGTGCTCTGTGGAGACTTTGTGATCATGTGAAGTGGTTGTTGTAGGCAGTGCATGCTGGGGAGAAATAGATTCGCTTTTCCCAAATTCCAGAGGGCAGTGGGAGATTGTAAATTGCTGCCTTTCACGGCGGTGGTGTCAGGTTCGAGTGGCTGTAGTCCAGAAAGGCAAGCAGCTAGAAGTAGTGGGTTTTTCGCTAACTAACCACGGTATGGGTTTTCCAGAGGACACAGATGACAACGCAGGACATCTGGGACAACAGGACATTTATTAGGGGGGAGCAGACAGCTTATATGTACTTGCCAGTGTCCATCAGTTGGGTGCAGTTGAACGTGGCTCCCCAGGGAAGCTCCGGGGACCTGTACCTTTCAGAAGGTCTCAGAGGAGGTGCCGTTGTGTGGAGGCTCGCGCTGAACAGCACCCATCAGCTCGAGCTCAGACAGCGATTAACGCAAAGCCCTTTGGGGCTCCTGGTTAGGAGTAATTCCTGAACAACGTAGAACACGGGAGCTCTTACGCGCTAGTTCAACTGGCAACAAATGGTGTGTTCATGTACAAAGAGCTGCGTGTTGAGAGGGCTCTAGTTCCTCCTAAAGCCCCAGCACTTGTCACTACCAGTGTCATTGCTCCAGCTACTTTGTTTCCTGAAGACCATCATTGCTGGAGAATTCCTAGATGTTTGTGACTCCATAGATGTTAATTCATTCAAGTTGTTAAATCATTGAAGCACTGAACTGTAATTGTGAGCAGCTTTGTTCCAACTACTTTTTTTGCAGAGCTGCACAAAAATTGTGCTTTTCTGTATCTTAACGTTGTTTGAATGTAATAGAATTTCCTTCTGCTAATAAACTGAGGCATTAAGTTTCTAATTTAGGGACAGGATAAAATGAGTTGTGCTGTGATTTCTAATCATGGGAGAACTCTTCTAATGTGCACACATTCAGTGTTTGTCTTATAAAAATGGTTTCTTAACAATGCCCATTGCAGCTAATTTGTAACTACATAGTGTAAACATTGATTTCGAAAGTTTTTTTAATAGATCCCCAAGCTACTTAATTATCACTTACTGACCCTTGTTTTCTAATGGTGCTTACTTTAGTTTCCTCAAACTTTATAAGAGCTGGGTCTCAAGTGGCAGTAAGATGGGCAACTTCTTATTCCATATCTAATAGGATAGGAAGGTCTCCAAAGCATTGCTAGTTCATGTCTTCCCAGGAGTAGGATCTTCCCTTCACGGTGATATCCCTCTTACCTGAACATCTAGAATGTTCTTTCTGGTTCAGCTAAAGCTTGTATTAAAATCAGGGAGAAGCAAATTCAAATCAGAACTTCTCCGGGGTTTAAAAAATCCTTCCTCTCACTAAGCCCCTTGCTTATGGTAGGCTTCTTTCAGGTCTGGCAGACCTTTTGGTCTATGAACCAGCTGGATTCTTCAGTACCCATGTTGATGTGAGTTGAGGGGAGAGAGCAACCTGCTTTCTGAGAACTATGTGCCATGAGGAAAGTCTTTAGGCTAACTTAATCCCTATTACGGTTCCATTGACTTGAACAGTTATCAGAGCTGAACTTCTCTTTTAAGACATCGAGTCTTCCACTGCAACTTTGCAGCCCACTACACTATTTAAATGACTAGCACGTTGGCTGTAACGTCAGAGCATCACATCTTACTCTGATATTCTTGTAGAGCAGATGGTTAGAGAGCAGTTCAGGGACTTGGCCACCTCGAATGAGCTATCACCAACAGGAAAGGGGATGGTTGTAGAAAAAGTTGATCAGTCTCTATCCGCATTTGGAAAAATAAAAGGTAAGACACATGGAGGGAGACTGGGAAAGGATAAGGAAATTACAGGAGGGTCATCAGAGACACCAGAGATTTCAAAAGCTTTCAAGGCCATTGCAGTCCATAAGGTACATTCCTTAGTGTCCTTGTTTTGCTGTAGACTAATCACAATCTGTAGCGGGCACTAAGCTAGCAACTCGAACACATGTCCTCAGAGTACCCCCTGCACTGACTGTGCTACAAACATAATAGTTGTACTTCACCTGTCAGGTAAACCCTACAGCTTATAAAGGGTGAATAATTACCAGCTATTGAATATGTGAGGAACAAGAGATACATGCATCCAGAAGAGATCTGAAACAGTTGGCACAGAGTTCAACAGATGGCTTGTGCTCCTCTACAGAAACCTGGGACATCTTCTTGTAACAGGACTGGAAAGAATATCCTTGGGCTAGGAATCCAGGCCCTTGGACCAGGTCCTGCAAGCAGCTGTGTTGTGCAGAGTACCCACAAGGCTAAAAGCACTTGGCTTATTCAGTCCTCAAAGCAAGATAAATCCTGTCCTGATAGCATTGTTGGTTACTGAAATATATTGAGAAGATTAGAAGAGAAGTAGGAAGCGTGGGGAAAAGTGCTAATTAAAGTAAGGGGCATAAAAGAGAAAAGGTATTGCTTGATTATGACTTATTTAGGTAGAAAATTTGAGAAAGGCTTTTATTGATCACAGAGGAGATCTTCTGGAAGAGACTTCCAAAAGCAGTAGTTGTTGTTTTTTCTTGTTACCTCCTATTGTCAGGGGGCTGGATCTGTCTTAAAAGGGACGCTGAGATGGTCTGTCAGTGATGATAGGGCATGGCTCAGAGACACACACAAGTCTGAAACAAGCAGTGAATCTTCTTGTCAAATACAGTATCACTGAAAACTCAGAAAAGAGGACTGAAAGATGCATTGGGATGCCTTCTAGTCCATCCCTCTATGCGATAGTATGGCTAGCTGTCATTCTTGACCAACATTTGTGCTTTTCTTGAAGACATGCAGTGATGGAGCCTGCTCAGACTTGTAGGAATTTTTGGCTCATTTTGGACTTGCTTCCATGGTAAGTCCAAGCCCTGTCTTCCAATGCTGGCATTGTAGCTGCCGTGTAGCTAGTCCTGCCCCTGTCTACTACATTTGAATAGCTGATTTTTCCTAAGGACCTGTAGAATTTTGCATGTCTTTTTTGAATAACATATTTTTTTTTCCCAGACTTTCTCAGGTAATCAAAGCTGTTTTGAATACTAAGTCTGTTTTCCAGCATATTTGCAGCCCCTCCCAGCAAGGTGCCATGTAAAAGTTTAATAAGCTCAGCCTCTGTTCCTTCATTCTTGTCATTAATGAAAACATTGAATAATACAAGTTCTGGGAGAGTTGTCTACAAAAATATAGCTTGATGCATCTCTCCAGTTTGATGGAGAAGTAGCAGCAGCTTCGCTGGGTATGAAATTTCCCTCTCCCTCAAATGATGATCAAGAACAATTTGCTTTCACAGATTGTGAAATATTCCAAGTTTAAAATCTTTTACAAAGAAAAGTCTCCAAAGGCTGGGGAAGCGTAGAATATGCCTAACAGCAGAATTTAATCGTAGATTGTAGAAGATCCATGCTCTAGCTATAAAATCCATGAACATTTAAAGTTAGACAATCTGCTCAAGGAAATTCTTTAAGTATTTATGGCACCCTGCCAGACAGCTACCAGGCCAAAACACCCCCTGGCCTTAAAGCTGGAGTGTTACAGAAATAGTCTCAGCAGATTGTTGAAAAAAACCTGTGGATTTAAGTCTTTTAGAACAGGTATGACCTCTGTAGAAAGCTTGGCAGTTCCTTAAAGGTTTTATTTCTTTGAAAAAAGCTCTCATGATTTGCTACTTTTGACTTTTGAGTCATACAGTGATCTCGTACTGAGGGTACATTGATCTGCATGTAGCTAAGTACTTCTCAGACATACTTCTAAGGGTGCTTAGACATTCAAATGACCAAGAGGAGTGCTTGAATTTTTCAAGGTAATGATGCCTTGTACCTTCAAGATTTAAACCAACCTCTAACTGTTTGGTATCAGGAAGAGGGCTCTGCAGAGGGCAGATTATTCCAAATGGTTGTGCTGCCGTTGAAAGGGATCTCAACAGGCTGGAGAAATGGGCCAACGAGAGTCTCATGAAGTTCAACAAAGGGAAACGCCAAGCTCTGTCCCTGGGTGGGAATAACCCCATGCCACCAGTACAGACCAGGGGCTGAGAGGCTGGAAAGCAGCTTTCCAGAGAAGGTCCTGCGGGTCCTGGTGGACACCAAGTTGAACATGAGCCAGCAGTGTGCCCTTGTGGCAAAGGTGGCCAACAGCTCCTGGGCTGCATTAGGAAGAGCATCACCAGGAGGTCAAGGGAGGGGATCCTTCCCCTCTGCTCAGCACTGGTGAGTCACATCTGGAGTGGTGTCCAGTCCTGGGCTCCCCAGTACAAGACAGACATGGGCTACTGGAACAAGTCCATCAAAGGGCCAGAAAGACGATTAAGGGCTTGGAGCATTTCTTATATGGGAAAAGGCTGAGAGGGCTGGGACTGTCCAGCCTGGAGAAGGGAAGGCCCAGGGGGATCTTATCAATATGTATAAATACCTGATGGGGGTGCAGTAAAGAAGACAGAGCCAGACTCTTCTCCATGGTATATAGTGAAAGGACAAGAGGCAACAGGCACAAGCTGAAAGACAAGAAGTTCTGTCTGAACATAAGAAAACACTTTTTTTTTCCCTTTTTTACTGTGACGAGGGGTTGAACACTGGAATGGGTGTCCAGAGACATTGCAGAGTCTCCATCCATGAAGATATTAAAAATCTGACTGGGTACAGCCCTAAGCAACCTGCTCTAGTTGACCCTGCTTTGACCAGGATTAGACTAGGCAATTTTCAGACGTCCCTTCCCACCTCAATGATTTTGTGATTCCTGAGGACATTCTTACACGTTCCTCTGAAGCATCCACATGTGGCACTGTCAGAAACAGGGCACTGACTTGAGTCCCAGTTTGTACAGAAGTCCAAAGGAGGAATTTGCATTTTGATGTAAGGGGATGAAAAAGGTGTCTGTTCCCTGTGTCTCACACTTAGCAGAGACACCTCTACGTGTGTCAACTGATGCCAAATTAGCATTTTACACAGGAAGTGGTGAAGAAAGCCCTGTGTGATATAAGTGCAGACCTTTCTATACGTACAGGTCTGGATACATAATTAAGAATGCTCTCACTCAGTTATACACTTTATCCATTATTATTGTTGTTAATGTTTTCCTATCATTATCTGTTTTTAATTACAGGCAAAGATGGATACATAAATCATCCCCACTCTGACCTAATGATGAAGCAATTGCCTTTTCTTTCCCGTAGTGGGAGAGGACACAGATGAAGCCGGTGCCCCAAGCCACAGCCCTGAGCACAAGGTAAGTCATTAGTTTCAAATGACCTGCTTGAAAAACAGGGGATGAGGAGCTGGGGAGCTGCCACTGGGAAGGGCCGTGGAAAGAGTTGGGAGCATGGCCTGGCAAGGGACAAGAGCCATTGCTTGCTCCAAAGGCAGACTCCAGTTTCTGTACAGGGAAACTGCTTCTCTTTGTGCATTTCCACAGCGTGTAGGGAAACAGGACTGGAATGAAAGACAGAGGCTGTGTATCAAGAAACACTTTGCTGATGCAACTGGTTTCTTCTCCACATAGGAATAACCCAGCAGAGCCTCAAAAGCTAGGCAATGAGCAAACAGCATATTGGATTTTTCTGTATAGGTATATTAACAGTGTGTATTTTTCTCAGCTTCTCAGGTAGACCTTTTCCTGTTCTGTCTGTTTCTTATTTCAACATCCTTTTTTTCCAAGTTGTACAGTCTTTGTGTACACTGCAGAGGCACTTCTGTGAATACAATCTGTCCGATAGGCCCCCAATATGTACTTAAATGCTGCTTTCTGAAGGCATCTATAGGATCCTGAGAAAGAAGTAATTCTTTAGTTTACAAGTGGGTCAGAGAGCATTACCTATTGCTCAAATGTAGCACGCCTCTTTTACTTTGGGGTGCAGAACCTGGAGCTCTGCTTGTGCCGTGACTTCAGGTTGTTCTGTGACAGAACTTCTTGGGTTACCCTATAATAAAAGTAAGAAGGCAAACATTGTAAGGAACGTTTTAACATGTCTGTAAAGTCTGATCTCCATACTGCTTCTCTATATCACAGAGCAGTAGCAGTCCAATCTTTCTATACTAAAATAATTTTAATCCAGTAATTTGGACCGAATTTGAGGGCTGACCTGTTACTGAGATGTAACTGGTGCTGTGTGAGGGAGAGTAGCAAAAGAGGCCACTATTTCACCGCATCTGGATGCCGTATACATATTCTGAATGAGCTGTCGTCAACAGCTGGCCTGTGTAACCAGGTGGTTTGAACTGGAATTGCAGAGTGCTGCCATGATGCTGGTATCAGCAAGTTCTGGCTGCAGAGGCAGCAGCCTCTCGTATGCCACCCTCTGTGGAGCTGAATTGGCTTTATGTGAGGGCTTTTCCAACAGAATCCAAGATGCTGTGACAACAGCTGTCTGCCACCGTGACACCCAGACAACATAGCATACTCTCTCTCTGGTACAACTAGCTGCTGAGCTCTCTGAATCCCAGCCCTGCCATTCTCATAGGACCTCTGCAGTAAAATAAAATGGCCTGCAGGTCTGGGGTGAGGCTGCTGGAGCTTCTCCTATTATCCCAGATCTGAGACTCCAGGAAGAAGGAAGAATTTCTCCTCCCCAGAACAGTGTTTCGCATTAGCCCTAGTTTCAGGCAAACAATTTTTGGATGAGCTGGTATCCTTCAGCGAGACAATAGCACCTTAAATGCACTCCTTTCGGGGCCGTATGCTTTGTGCATTAGTCCCTCCTGCCTTGAAAGAAGAGATGTCTGTATTTACAGGTTTATCTAGACAGTGTTGTATCCACGTGGAGTAGCATTTAAACTTTAAAATGTACCAAACTCCCTGTCTTTTTTTTCCTTTAAGCCATAGGGTGTTTCTGATTTGTTCTTTACTGTGCCCTTCTTGAAAGGGGGGGAGAGTTGTGTTGCTGAAGCGGCAGCCTTGGGCAAGATGCAGTATGTGATATCTCACACCAGCTTTGGGGTTAAGTGCCAGCATTGGGGTACTTTGTCTTGCTCTCCCCTTCTGTCCTTCTTTCCCTCCCAAGAATCAGGGAGAAAATGCTGCCTGTGTCGTTAACCCGTATCCCTTCGGGACAACGGGGGCTTCTGCCTCGGTCTCCAGGAGAAGTGGAAGCAGCCCCTGCTGCTGGAGCGTCTTCAGCTGCAGCCCCGCTGGGGTGCCCCTCCTGCTGCTGAAGTGTAAATCCCCAGTAGCTCTTTTAACCACCCTTCTCATACTACTTGAAAAATAACTTTCTCTTGTCATTAACGCTGATCTATAGCCGCATTAATGTGTGAAATCACTGGGTGTGAAAATAGTGTACTAACCGCTACTTAATGTAATATTACCACAGTAATGTCTCTAAAAATATCTTGTCCACTTGATTGCTTTCATTGTGAACTAGAGATAATGTACCACTTACAGCTGATGATTAAAATTCATAAAGCTTTGGTTCTTAATTACAGCAACTTGCAATCAAAGTGAAATGTCAGATCCTGAATGTTGTTTATCTGTATACAAATTCACAAAAACAAGAAAATATAAGGACCGTCTACACAACAAAGCTGAGCTGCTTTGCTTTAAGGTTAAGTAGAACAAATACCCATGTGTGTATTTATTGAGACAGGTTGGAATCGGTGAGCGTGAGATCTTTGACGAGGCAGAACTCATCTCTTATGAAATGCATATCTTTGGGAATATTCAAATGTTTAAATTATGGAAGAGATTTGGAAAATATATTGATGAAGATGGAAATGTAAACTTGATAGAAAACTGTTGTGGGTGGATGGAAGTAACTAATTGATGTGCTACGAATGGAAATTTTGCAATGCGGGCTCAAGATTAAACCTAAGAGGCATCCAAAGAGGGAGATATCTGAAAATGCAGATATGGATTCCCACTGCCATGGGGAATTACCGTGGTGGCTGGCAGGAGAGGGTAGGGTCCTTGGCTTCAAACGTCAACAGGACTTAACTATAATCATGCTCTTGGTCAACAGTGGCACTGTAGAACAAAATCACATTCTTTTGGGTGCCCTTAGCTCTGCATTTCCAGAGTGATGGTATTTCTTTTTTTTTTTTTTTAAGTTAACGCTAAGCTCTGAGGGTTTACAGTGCTCTGGGATGTCTCTTACCCTAAATTTACTAATACATACTCTCAGCCCTAACTCCATGTCACCATAGCTTCCCCTCCTTGCCTTTTTTTTTTGTTCTGGTATGTGAGATGCAGGCATAACTAAGTGTAGAAACTACAGTTCTATTCCATTTATAGTCCTACTGGCATTCTTCATTTGTTGTATCTGTCCTGTGCCAGTCTGTAAAAATCCAAACCAGAGGGAGCCAATTATCATAACATCAGTAAAACAAAATAACATTAGAACAATAGGATCACTTCCTTACTAAATCTGAGTAGCTCCATTTCTTTCTTCTGATTAAATGTCACTTTGAAGGAGATCTGGCCCATTGTTTGGGAACTTCTTTAGAAAAGCTAAGGTTTTTTCCCACAGGATTTCCCACTGTCTCCACACTGATTATTTTTTTTGCATCCTTTTTGCCAGTAGATTAAAAAAAAAAAAAATCATTGCATAAATGGGAAATCAGACCTTAACAATGGTATTCATTTTCCTAGGCTTTCCATGCCACCTGTCCCTTCAGGTGTTACTCTTCCTGGTGGTTTTGGTCATCTTTGCAGTGACACTGATGAGGAAAGTGCTCAATTTTAGAGCTGATCCAGTACACCCAAGTGTTACTCCCTTGGCAGTTTGTCGCATAGACATTTGCTATTTGCCTACCTCTGTTCCAGCTACACTGGCGAACATTTTCGAAACAGGAAAACCATTTCCTACGCTGGCCGCATCATGCAGTTCTGATTCACTGTGACTTATTCTGGCATGGAGTCTGTCCTGCTGGCTGTCGTGGCTTATGTAGTAGCTTTTGTAGCTGTCTGCTGGTGTTTGCGCTACTTGTGTATCATGAACAGGATGGCTAGCTTGCAGCAGGAAGGATTTCTATGGCTGTGTGGCTTGGTGAGCGCCTCAGCACGTGCTTTCCTAATGTCAGCCTTAGCCATCAGCAACTCCTAACAACTCAGCACGTCTGGGGTGTCCCGCTGCTACCCAAGCTCTCCTGCTCGGACTGCTGCTGCAGCAAAAGCTGCTCTCCGCGTGGATTGTGCTTCGATTGGAGTGAGCCTGTTCCTTGTGCTCTTCTGTACCGGTTTCATGGGTGCTATCCAGAAGACATGCTCGGCCACAAGTAGAGCTGAAGCCTCTGAGCAATGCAGAGGCAAAGTCAGTCACCCCACTTCTGCCCCTTTGCAACTTCAGGCTAACCCCTTTGCCTGGGGCATGGTATGAGCTTGCTGGGGTGTTAGCTCTTTGTAGCAGCTTCAAAAGGTCTCTCACTGAGTCCTGCTCAGACTTTCCCCTCCTTAGTACCTGATCCCTGTTTCAGTGTATAAGGTGTATGTGGCACAACGCAGGCCAAAAAGGAAGATTCTCATAACGAAAAAATACTGTCTTGTTCCTCCTCTTGGCATCCCAGCCAGAACACCAGTAGGAAATTTGATGCAAAGGTCCTGTTCATCTTTATGTTACAGATAACTTGGCCTCTCACATCTCAAGTGATGGGTTTGCAATATATTACTTCCTGCAAAATCTGTAAGACAGTTACCCATCCTTTTTAGTGCCAAATGCATCATGTTTTATGTCAGGTGGCTTGCAGCTGCCAGTGGCATCCGTATGTACCTCCTAGGCTGCTTCCAAAGCTCCTAGTCTGCTTCCAGAGCCTGAACAAGTTCATTTGCAGGTAACTCAGGCATCTCTGCCCTCCACGGCAACGTGCACTGTGGACATACCCCTCCCGGCTTACTTTTCAGTCCCACTCTTGGGGCTGTTCACGGTCCCTGGGAGGTTTAGGTGCTTCTCGTGGGAGTTCGCAGCTGTGGCGAGGATGTGAAAGGAGATAGACTTAGCTAAGCTGTGCCTACATTGAGCACAGAGGTACAGATAAATGCCCTAATTTTCACGGTGCAGTTGCAGCAGGTAGAACCTGGCACAGCAGTTTAGAGACAGGTAACCGGGAGCTGCCTGGCTTGGGGGAGGAATCCAGGATTTTCTGAGCAGCCTGAGCCCACTGAGGAACGTGTCCTCACAAGGCAACGTCTGACAGCTATCCCACTCGCATGAAACACCACATGTCGAGGAATTTAATGTGAGCACAGCGGGCCAGGTTTGCATTTCGCCTGTTGCCTCTTCACACTTCACGAATGCTGCAAAAAGGCCCAAGCGTCAAAGGGAAGGCAGCCCCTGGCAGTCGTGCTTCGTGCCACTGGAAATCCTGCAGGCTCCCGCTGCCATATGCTGCAGGTTGCTCGGGGAGGGAAGGCTCTCTTGTGCCTCTCACGTTAGCCTTTTATTCCGTGTAACAGGTTCGGGGCTGGTGATGACAGCTTTGCACCTAGGGGTAAGACAGTTAATTTAGATTGGGCACCTGTGGCTCCCTTGTCCTCTCTGGCTGAGGATAGATCCCCTTTAAGTACTGTATTCGTTACCTACTCTGTGAGCAAGAAATCAGACTGTGCAAAGGAGGCGAGGAGGTACAACATGTAAAAAACATGTCCTCCCACTCTCCCTTTTCCGCAGGATAGGCGATGTTTGACTTCACACTCGAGGAAGCAGCTGAGAAATCCTTCAGATGGTTAAACATTTCAAATGGTTTGGATGGGTAAATGTCCTAGATTTTAAAAATTTCGCAGAAGTACTTGAGTTACAAAGTGGACCGTGAAATGTCTGTGGAGATGTTCTTATCCTCCTGCTACTGACATCAGAACAAACAACGGGGTAAGGGAGGGGAGGCGGGAATTTTAGGGTAATGGGAAAATAAATGGGTGATGCTAGGTTTCAAAATAAATTTCTCATCCTGAGAATGGACATGCTACACTTGCCCGGTTTTGGTTTCCCTTGTTTCAGAGAATATTCAATTTCTGTGAAAATTTGCCATTTTGGTTTAACAGTGTTTCTGTTTTGAGTGATGCTTTCCGTCTCAGAGGGCTGCGGTTCTGGTGACCCTGGGCTGAGGCCTGGGCTAACCGACGGTCACTGGGGAATCCAAAAGGGAAAATTGTCAGTGCTGGTGAATTAGCATTTAGTAAGAGGAAAACATGTATTCTGGAATACATAATACTGCTCCTCAGCGACGCTCGGCTTCAGCTTCCCATTCAGCAGCACGGACATGAGTGATTTTTATTTCACTCTGCAGTGGTGAAAGGTCCTGGCCTGACCGCCCTGGGAATTGAGCTCTGTGTAAACCCTCAGCAGAGAGGCAAAGGATCCCGGCTACAGGCTGTTCTTCTCATCCGGTTTCAATGATGGAAGAGGAAACAGAGTTTATACAAAACCTAGCCCAACCCCCAGAAACATCTTGCTTTGTTTATGTTCCGAGCTCAGCCTGCGACTCTCGCAGTTTGGAAGAGCTATCCAGACATTTCTCCATCTGACTGACTTCGCATCTATTCCTTGATCTCATCGAGAGATCTGGCTTTTAGCTCCCACTCGTGACGTCCCACTTTCCTCTCTCTCTCTCTCTCTCTCTGCTCTCCAGCGCCTGAAAGATCCCTGTATAACGTGATTATGCAACCATGCAAATGGACACGGTTCTTTTCATTTACTGCAAACCCCGCTTCGGGTCTCCCGTTATGAAAATAAAATCATCGGTGAGAGACACGCTGTAGAAGGTAGCAGGAAGGGAGCTTTATGTGGCTGGGTTTGAATGCTTGAAGGTGGTATTAGAGATGGAAACAGACTATTTGAAGTAAACCGGTGTGCCACCATCTCTCCACAGGAACCAGCATCAGTTAATAGACTCAGACAGTTCTCCTCTGAATCCTTTCCCCTAGGAAATGGCAGACACCCGCCTTCCTGCTTGTTTTCCTCAGCTGGAGGTCTCCCCCCCTCCCAACCCCGAGCTGCAGGGAAATTAGCGGTGCTGCTCTCCCAGAAGGCTAATTTGCACCCTCCCACTGTAAACAGGCAGTTGCCGCCTTCGCTTTGCACCCAGGCGGGAGGGCCTCAGGGGGCAGTTATCCACGCCGCTGGTGCTGCTGGTGCTGCTGGTGCCGCTGGTGCTGCGCCCCATGCTCAGCACAAGGGCGCCCGGCACCGGGCTGAGGGCGATTCTCCTCCTGCGGGGATGAATCGGCCTCTCAAATTGCTCGCGTTGCTTGGAGGAGGAGGAGGAGTGAGGAAGACCCTTACACAGAGAGGGAAAAAAATAAATAAAATAAAAGGCACAAAGCTCGTACTACTCGGTTAATGACTCAGGAGACCTCGGCCACCTCATGTGATCCCTGTGAGTGAAGATGCCCCTCTCCACTGTGGTAGGAGTCAGACCCGTTCAGTTCTGGTGGCCTCTCTCATCACAGTGCTCAAGTCCCTGGCCCCTATCCCACGGGATGATCCCATGGATCATCCTTGCGTTACATGTGCTGGAAGCAAAGGTACAGGGCAGACTGAGCTCTGCCACTGATGTGGGCTGCGGGCTTGTGTCCGCCTTCCCCGGGCAACCCCTTCCTCACTCTCTGGCAGTGGTGCTACATTGCCTGCAGAGTGAAAGGGGTATATTAGCTAGCCCCAAGTCTTGCCAGAAAAGCTGTTTTCCCATTTCCCCCCCCTTGAGGAGGGTCTTACCTACCCAAAGTTCCCCTGACTGGGTAACCAGGGCTCCAGTACCCACCCGGTTCCCCTGACTGGGTAACCAGGGCTCCCGGCGCTTCCCAGATGTGGGCAGCAATTTGCAGCGGCTGTGCTCTGAAGGGGCAACGGGAGGTCCCACTGCGGCAGGCGCTGCAGGAGCAGGGATGCCGGCCCTCGGCCTGGAGAAGCCGAAGGAGGCGGGTGCGGCCCGGCGGCAGGAGAAGCCGCGGGGCGCGAAAGCGGGAGGCGGCGGGGCCCCGCGGCGCGGCCCCGCGGCGCGGCCCGGCGGAGGCGGGCGGGGCCCCGGGCGCGGGGGTGGCGGTGCGGCCCGGCCGCGGCCCTGCAGGGGGCGCCCTCTCCGCGGCGGGGGCCGGCAGGGGGCGGGCGCGGCCCCGCCTCCAGCGCCCTGCCGAGCGGCGGCCGCGCACCCGGCCGTCCCCTTCCCCCCCCTTTTTCCCTTTTCCCCCCTTTTTTTCCTTCCCATATCTTTGTTCTTTGGAGGGTGGCGTTGTTGCCGCCTCTCCCCTTGAGTTGCATTTGTCTCTCGCTGTCCTTTCCGCCGGCCCCCCTGGCCCCCGCTCCCCTGCCAGCTCCGTGCTGCCCGGCGTCTCTGCGCCGCTCTCCCCGCAGCTCTCCCCACGAAACGGAGCTGAACGATTGCACCGGAGCAGCTTTTTCTGTTGCTGCCATATGTCCCTCTGCCGAGGCACCATTTCTCTTGCGGTATTTTGAATGCATTCGTGCTGGAAATACTAGGACGATAAGGAAACTGTGAATTTCTGCCTGTGCCTTTTTGGATCATAATGAGATTTGAAATCCAGCGTGAATGAGGTTTGATGGATGGTTGTACTGATATTTTGAGCCGGTTTAGTTCAGAGTCATCCGAGAGGCCCAGGCTGGATACTGACGGGAGGGCCTTTCAGGAGGAGAGGGAGCAACCCCCTGCCTGTTACCCGCCATCCAAGCACCAAGAGGGATGCCGAGCCACTGAAGTGGCATCATCCTTTCTCTCTTTTTTTTTTTTCCCCCCTTTTCCTTTCAAAATAGATATGGTTCTGCAATCAAAGAACCTCTAGTAATTGTCCGATTGCTTAAACATGAAAAGATGATGCCTGCCTTCATCTGCAGGGCACCTGAAATGACAGTAGCTGTGCTCGGCGTACGCTGCCCCGTTCACCTTCATATGGTGTTAGCTGAGGCTGCCTCTGTAGCGCAGGACTTTCTTCTTGTCGCCTGATCTGTCCCCTTGAAATCCCTGCTGGAATACCCTGTAGGTCCGACCCCTTGCACGCGCAGGGGGATGCACAGCCCTGGGTCCCTCCTCCTGGTGAAAAGGAGCTTTGAGGCTGGGAGCCGTACTGCCCTGTAATTAATGTACACTCGGCCTCAAACACGCAGTGACAACAACTTAAATGTCAACATTCCTAGTTAATCCCTTGCTAACAAAATATGCCCGGAAAGAGATGCATAATCTCCAGTGAACACGATCTTATTTTAGCAGTACAAGCACTTGGGAGATTCCCCATTTTGACCAACAAAAACAAAAGCCAAAAGATTGGCTTTGATAGTTGCAGCTGTAAATGATGCGTTTGATCCCTGCAGTGAAGAAACCCACTGCACGTGGCAGAGCGTGCAAGCCCTCCTCTGCCCAAGCCCTCCTCCAGAGCAGCAGCAGGCTGGTCTTCCCAGGTGGCGTCTGTAGGACAAGGGATGTGATTTCTGTTCTCTGATGTTCGCTGCTCTCCTCGCTGTTCAGCGAGACATCCACAGGCTCCTCCTGAGTCACGTCTTCCAGCCCAGACAGCTATCAGTATTAAAAAGGAAGTTATAGGGGAAAATGGATTTTAATACCCTTGCAGGAGCACTGGAGAAGGGACCATAGACACGTGGTGTTTGGATTCCTCTCTTTATGTCTTGAGGCCAGCCTCGCGCTTATCCTGGGGAGCCCAGGCAGACCCTGAGTGGTGTTCATGTTGTCTCCCTGTGGCTGTTCTAAGCCTTCAGCGTAGGTGAAAGGCAGAGCACCCACGGTGAGGAGACGAAGCTCCTTGCTGTTCAAAGCAGTCCAACGTTTTCAGCGCCCTGGCTCCCCACAGGGAGGATACCTGTGCTTCCAAGGCTGGCATCCACAGCCGCAGGGCAGCAGCATCCCCTCCCAGCAGGCTGCAGAGCCAGGGGGGCAGTGACACAGGGTTTCTTGCCTGGGGTAGGTCAGTGCCTGAGCTCTAGGCCCAGCACAAAAACACAGTAGAAAAGGTGGTGGGCCATTCTTCTGGGGATTGCCCCAATTTAAGATGCAGTCCTTGCATCCCCTGGTTATTTGTGTCTGTGGTGTGCAAGCACGTGTTGGAGAATTGCGCCATTCTGCATGTGGTTTTCAATCACTGGGTTCCCGCACGCCAGCGTCACCTTGCACTCGATGATAAAACAATATTCACTTCTTTCCCTTGCATTTTATGGGTTTTTTTTTCCTTTTTTCTCTTTGTCACTTCCTTTCTGAAGGATGTCTGAGGGGTGCTCTCCCCACCATTATTTCAGTCTCTCATTTCAGCCTGACTCCGTTCACGCTCTCTTTCTCACACCGCCTCGCTTTTATTCTGCTTTGTTCTTCCACCACCACCTGTCACCAAAGCCTCTTCCTTCCCTACTGCGTTATCTTCCAGAGACCTATCGATCTCCTTTTCTCCATTCCTAATCTCTCCCTTCCGTTATTTCCTAAAATATCTTCTCCATCTCCCTCTTTCCCTCTGCCCAACACTTCCCTGTGCCTTAGCCATCCCTCCCCAGCTCCCAGACACTCCCCCACCGAACTTGCAGTCTCTCCATGCCTGTTGTATGCCACAACTGTGCAGCAACGCTCTCTTTCTCTGTACTTGCTCGTCCTCAGCATCTCCTGCTCGCAGCAGTCAGAGGCAGGTTACTGGGCTGCCTTGAGCTTTGAGGCCCAGCTCAGCTGTGCTTACAGATTGAGCTGCCCTCTTCTCTGAGTGTTCCTCCTGCAGCTTCTCATCCCCCGTAGGAGTCCTTCCCCAAGGATGTATTTGCCCCGGTATTCCCCATCGCTCCTGCACAGGGGCTGTTGGGGGCTGCAGTTGTTGCCCCTCTCCACCACCCCTGCCCGCAGCTGCCTTCCTCTGCCTTGCCCGCTCCTCGCCTCTGGGGCCCGCAGCCCTGCTAGAGCCCCCGCGCTGCTGGTCCTCTGGACCCTGGTGGGATGGAAATGCCAGGGCCTTTTCAGCTTAAGTCAACATGGAAAGATGTGACTTCTGGGCTAGGATGGGCTGCCTAATTATTTAGTAATGAGTCTAAGGTGCTTGAATTCAAATAACTGTTAGAGATGGCTTCCTGTAGCCCTGAGCCACACTCTTTACCATCTTGCTGTGCCGAAACAAGCGTGCAGCACACTTGGGCTCTGGAGATGACTGGATATTTTCGAATGCCTCCGTTCTTCTGCAGAACTTGTAGTGCTTCCATCTTTCCCTGCCCTCGCCTTATTCCTGACTCTCTTCCCATCGACTGTGACTGTTTTCTCTTTTTACTCTTGACAAAGGGTTGTGGGCTTACAGGCTGCTCTTGTAGCTGTAGATGTAAAATGCCTGCTGTGTGGTGTTTGTAATGAAAGAACCACTCCTGGAAATTAACTAATTCACAGACCTAACTAATTAACTCTGCAGCCGCGCCGAGCGGTGGAGGAGTGTCAGTGTGGTTTCATTGCCGAGGGCGCTGGGCTGGGGGAGAGGGAGAGAAGGGAGGAGGAGAGACCCGTGTCTGTGATCCCAGCTCTTCCCCCGGCCCCTGCCACCATAAGCATGTCGTTTCCCATCCCTGTCCCCCTTCTCTGTGCCCTCGCTCTCTTCTTCAGTCGAGCCGCTCAGGGCAGGAGCTGTTTCTCGTTATGCCTATTCAGTGCCTTGTACAGGGAGGCCTTGACATTGGTGGGGGCACTAATCGCTGCTGTTGTACAAACAATAAATACTGGAGAGACAAAGAATTATGGAGCCAGATAGCTCCAGATGTCAGTTTGTCCCTTTCTGGATTTTCTCCCTTTGCTATCTCTGCCTCCAGGAGAATGGCCACACGGCTTTGACAAGGGCAGGTTGATTCCTCCGTGCTGGCACCGCATCCCATCTCCTTCCCTCAGGCCCAAACCCACTCCTCCCTGGAGCCAGTGAAGAGATTCCTGCGGAAATACATTGGAAGTGGACCTGCCCTAAGCAGCGTAGTTTTGACATCAACCCGCCAGTGTTTAGAGTACACTGGGAGCCAGACGAGGTCACCCATGCTATTTCAAGGCTGGATATTTGATAGGAGAGGTTTCTCTCCATGCATGCTCCCACGAAATTTCAGTACATCCATCCTACCTGCCCTGGCTCACTCTCCCCTCCACATGTGCCGCTGGAGCTCCCTGGGGAGCTCCCCTGGGCACCTGTGTGGCAATCGCTGGCAGCATGTGGATGGGTGAGGCCACTGCCCAGGGGCCTGCTGAAAGACTGCCAGGAGCTTCCCTGACCCACGGGAGGGTCACGCCTTCCTTCTGCCTGCTGCCTGCCCCCGAGCAGGCAGCACAGTAACTGTGGCTTGTTCTTGCTGGGATGGTGGTTAGGACTGGGGCTTGCTGAGTAGTGCACAGCTCAGATGGGTTTCTGAGGCTTGAGGCGGCCAGAACGCGCGAACTAGAAAAACCCCATTCCACCGAGTCCCAGCGGGTCGAGGCGGTGACAGCTGGTGCTGTTTGGGATCAGGGATCATGCCTGATGTCGCGGCTGCATGTGCTCCCAGCTGACACACACAGGGCTAAGCACTGCTGGGACTGCATCCAGCGTGCGAGGAGGCAGAGGCACTTGGGCTGGGGACCCAGAATGAGGAGAGGAAGCAGAATAATTGCTGGATGAGGGAGGAGATACATTCAGCTCCTCGACTTAAGTGCGCCTTCCTGCAGGATTGCTGGGCTGTGCTTGCCGAGGGTGAGCTCTGGCCACCAGGGACAACAGAGCAGGAGCTTTTCTGGTGGTTGATGGAAACCTGAAGAGAAGGCTCAGACCCGGGCAGTGCTCACTAAGGGGACGCACGATGATGACTGCCAGGCTGGAAGTATGTGAGCGTGCGTGCTGAAGCATGCCTGGCACTGGGGCAGGTGACAAAACGTACCTGAGATCGCTCTGGGGCGAGCCCTCTGGATTCCCCCCCTCAGAGAGAAATCCCCTGATGTGACTCATTCCTCCGTTTTCTCCCCCTGGATACTGCAAACATCTTGACACCGTGACGCAAAAGGTGGTGCAAGGATGTCCATGCCGGTGAAGACCCAAGCCACTGTGCCTGTGCAAGCACCATGAAGCCTGGTAGACTTCATAGCTCAGGCCTTGATCCCATGGAGTCATGGTCCCTTTTTGAAGCTGTGCACAAGGTAGTAAGGGTGAAGCTTGTTACAGAAGGCATGCTACTGAAATGAGGAAGCAAGACTAGTACCGGACCCGTGTCCCACCAGCTCTGCTGTGCCTGTATGCTCTGGGAGAGTTAGCAGCGGCAGAGCTAACTCTCTGTACTGCACAGGTGTCGGTGTCACTGAGATGGCCAACGCTGCAAGACCATGCAGATTGACTCTTTGGGGCATTGGCTGACCTGCCAGCTGTGTGAGGTGTAGCTTTCAAAAGCACTGCTTTGTCACCAGGTGTCATCCCCATCACTGTAGAGATGTATCCAACTGTGATTCCCAAGGACCTTCAGACCTGCCCCCAGTTTGGCAACCCTGCCTTGCTTCATAAGGATCACTGGTTATTGCTATGGCTGGTGACTGTGAACCTGTGGAGAACCCAAAGACAAATGGAAGTAACTGGAGTATTGAAAGCCTTCTCTTTGTAATTTCATGCTGCAGGACTTTATGTGTTTGTCAGAGCAGACGGTCAGAGGTCAACTATGAGGGCAGAGCCAGAGCTGAGATGTAAGAATTAACCTAGCAAAACCACTATCTCTGGTTCAAGACCACTTGTGCTTTCAAGTTCTGCCAGGCTACGAAGGCTGAACCTGATGTCAGTCTCATGTACCCACCTCCCACATGACTCAGAGGGTGCGCTCCTTTTCGCACCATATCTGCCAAAGGTCTGGAGAACCAGCTACTGTGCTGGTCTTTACTGCATCCACACGTGTGGGCTTTCTTTTGGCCTGGCAGTGCTCAGCACCGTGCATTATGCCAGTCTGGTAGCTCTGCAAGAACCTAGACAGTCTAGATACCAGCTCATGATGAATCTGGAGCAGGTAGCTCAGGCTAACAACAGCAGAGAGCCATTACTGCAGCAGTTTCTTTCCAACAACCGTGGTTGTTAATTTGCCTGATAATAGCAACAGATATTTGGGCAGGAAAAAAATCAGCAATAAAACACCTGTTTGCAGTTTGAAGTTTTAATTCCCCTACTGTCCCCACCCCAGCCTCTGCGCCCCCTTAATCTGGGTCCTAGCCATATGCCCCGGCTTTGCTAGGTTTCTTTGGACCATCACACGCAGAGGTACGTGCCATTCCTCTGCCTCACCCCAGTCCCTGATCTGTTGTCCTGGCCTGATGTGTGCCCCTGAGCTCGCCCTGCAGCACTCGACCATCTCAGGGGCTCCTGGGCGAAAGGGTGGGTGGGGATCATTGGGCTGGCGAGAGGGGACAGGAGGGACCCTTCTACGACACAAACCGTTCACTCGCAGGAGACTTTGGAGCACTCTGCCCCAGCTCTGAGAGCGACTTAGCAATTGGCTTAGCTCGTTAACAGCTATAATCTAGGCTCATCCACCTGGACCCAAGCGTGGACCTCTGCCCGTTGTGCAACCACTGCTGTGCAGGATGAGTGGCTGGCATGCTGCCCTTAACCCAGGCACCGCACCTGAGACACACAGAGCCCTGCCCTGGCACCCGGCGTGCCCCTGCCTCGCAGAGCCCGGCTCAGGCAGCGGTGTCGGTGCTGGTTGCCCGCTGGAAGTGCTGGGTGCAGGCGGGAGGAAGGCGGACGGCTGTCCCCGCTGAGCTGAGGGCCGGGAGCGGGAGGACTGTCAGCTCCAGCCCCGGCCCTGCTGGCGGGGAGAGGGGGGTGTGTGCAGCTGCAGCGTTGGGCAAGAGATGCTAATGGAAAACAGAAGCAATTCAAACTGCATGGTGGTGGGGGAAACACAACGTTATGAGCTTGGAGCTTGTAACAGTCCTGCTAGTGAAATAACTGCCGGTGAAATAACTTTTTTTTTGCCTTTTCTTTCTTTTCATTCGGACACCGAAGTCTTCCAGCTTGTTATGCCAGGGCCAACAAAATTCTTCTGTGTCAACAGGACCTTGGGCAAGCCAACATTTTTCCTGCTAAGCACTACCAGAGAAAGAAGGGCAGCACGTTGCATCCCCTTCCCATGTGCTAGTCACTAGGAGCATCGCCTGTCACCTCGGTCCGTGGGCAGGCAGAGGGTGAGGGGGGTCCCTGGCAGGGCAGCAGCAGCTCTCGAGGGCGTGCTGTCCCTCTTTCCCAGCAGAAGTCCACAGGGCAAGCATACTGCAAATGGCACCCTTTGGCGAGAGAGGCTGGGAGGGCTGGAACAAGTCGTTTTTTCCTCTGGGAGGTGACAGAGCACATTCTGGATAATCATTTCATGCTGCTTGGGAGTGGTGCATAGTTTGGTTTCTCTGTGGTTGTGTTAATTGTGTGGTAAGGTGCCTAGAGCCTTCTATTGGCATCTTTATTTATTTAAATACAAATGAAGAAGGCATTAAATCAATTGTTCCTTTTTCTTTGCTCTCTCTTGCCTTATCATTGTTTCTATCACGTACTCTTAGCTGTACCAGGCTTTTGCTTTTTCAGCTGAATCAGGTACACTAAGTGAGAGTCCCAGGCTGAATTTCCTGCAGACTCAGGGAGCTGAGTCTGAGGTCAGCTCAGTCTGAGGTCTGCTCAGCTGAGCTGAGCAGGGAGCTGCGCTGAGGGAGCAAGCACACTTTACATCCCTGGCTTTCCCCTAATGCTATTTCACTTACACTTCAGGGCACTTCCTATCCTTATTTGCTGACCAAGGCTTCGGTCTGTGACCCCCTGCACACCTAACCCTCCTGCAATGCCAGAGTAAACAAATAGAGACTGGAATAGAGTTCTCTTACCCCTTCAGCTACTCTGCCTTTCATCTGGATGGGCTAAATCTATACGACTCGGTTGGCCCCTCTGCTATTTTAGCCTCTAGGTCCTATAGCTAGGAGCAGAACCCAGAATTCCTGGGTTTGATCATTCTCCTGCTATGCAGCAAATAGTTTGCAACCAAATGGCAAACTATGAGTCGAGGCCCTCTCTCCTCGCCAAACTCCATAAAAGATAATTACTCCTGGAGTTCAAGTGGTGGCATGTTTTGCAAGAGATCTGGAAGCCTAGTATGCAGCTTTCAGATAGACATTGTAATTGTGCCTGTGATTCCCCCCCCTCCTTTTTTGTTCCCAACGATTTATTAAATTCACAGATTGAAAACTTGCTGGAAAACTAAGATGTCTGTCACCAATCTGCTCATCGTGGTGTGCCAGAAATCAAAATACCTGTATGCTGATTTGGAGGCATTTGTTATGCGTATGGACTGGTGAAATCACAAGTGTGTGGTCCTGAGGGCTGAGGACTCTGTGTCTATCGTGGCAGTAGCAGGACGAGGGCAGACTTGGTCCTTCCCAGAGGCTGTATGTCTTCACCATGCAGAGGTCAGAGCAAGGGATGCTCTTCATTAGGGACTGGGTTCCCTCTGTTTGGAGTCTATACTGTAAAGGTTGGACCAGATGATCCTTGAGGTCCCTTCCAACCTGGTATTCTATGATTCTATGATTCTATACGTTTTCTTTTAAACTTTGACTCCTCTCTGTCTCTGGCGATATCTCCTGCGACGGATGCTGGCCTCTTTGCTTGCCCTAAATTCTGTTGTACTTACCTCATTACTCTCCTAATGACGAGCTGACAAATGCTTTCGCTTGATTTACTGGCGGTGTTACAGGTGTGTGGAACACTTGTCAGTACCTTGCTACTACATGCCTAATTTTTCAAACGGCTGGGTGTGCTAGTTTCCTTTGCAAAACGTCCCTGCACATTTACCTGGTATTATTTCCCTGCCATGGGCTTCATCACATACCTGCACCCAAAGCTTCCAGAGCTATGCCCTAGGATTTCCTACCCTCCAAAAAAAAAAAAAATCAGGCCCTACGTGTAGGTGTTGATGTAACTGGCCTTCCAATAAGGAGAAGTGAGCAGAGAAATGGCATGACGGAGCAGCCCTCCAGCTGGTTCTGGGTACTCTGGAGCAAGGATGGTCCGGTACCCACCCTGAGACAGGCAGCAGGGCAGTGTGCGTCCCTGCTCCTCCTACCCTTGCGAGGAGCTCCCGGCTGCTGCAGCCCACGGCGCAGGTTTGCACCCTGCCTTTCACCTCTCGTCTGTTTGTCTTTTTAAACCAGAAAAGGATGTTTTCACTGATCAAACCCCAGAAAACACACCTTGCCACCACTTGCACAAGCCCATCACTGAGATCCAACAGAGGTTTTGGAGCGAGGGAGCAGGGCAGGTGAGAGGTCTCCAGCATCACACAGCGATGGAGTGGGAACTGCTTGGCAAGGGAGGGACATCACCATTTCACGCACACATTTCTTCACCAGTTGGGCAGAGCTCTTCTCCTCTTCTTCTGGTTGTGTTGCTAGGAGAGAAGTGCTCTGCCCTCTTCATGGCTATGAATAGCTCGCTCTTGTTTATTCAGCTCAGCTCCGCCTGCTGGTTACAACCACAACCGGCACCATCTCATTGCACGACACCACCATAGAACAATGCAACTGGAAGAGGAACGGTCCCCCCTCCAGCTGAGGAGACTTCAGGATACTTCTCCAGTGCACCGCTCCAGAGCCGTCCTTCTCCTCCTCTCGCCACACTCCATGGCGCATCCTCTGCCTCCAGCAGAAAGGTCTAAAGGGTCACCCCTAGAAACCAATGCTGAGAGGCAGGGCCTGCAAATCAGGGCATGAGCTCAGAAATCTGGCTTGAAAATAAATGCACGATCATTTCAGGGTCCTTTTCTGCTATTCCAGTGTCGGAGCATTTCATTACTTTTCCTTTATTAGTGAAGGCTGAGATTCTTGCATAAGTCCATGAATCCAAGAACAGGGACTTTAAGAAAAGTAACAGATGGCTTGAAAATTGGCCATAATGGGATTCCTGAGATTTTCTTAAGAATATTTTGTTTGAGATCTGACTGGGAATGAAGCATCTATGGCAATAGATGAGCTGTACTGACAATGGGATAAACTAATGGGGCTGAGCAAAAGACTCTCCAAAGTGCTGCAAAATGTGACCAAACACAGCATTTCAGAACATCTACTCCCAGGGACAGAGGGGCAGGCAGCAATCACAACCAGCCTACACATTACGAGACGGGCTGCGTGCGTACGGGCAACCACAGAGAGCCACCAGGCAAGTTCAGAGTAGCAGACTAGGCACAAAACTCCCAGCTTTCAGAACAGCCTGAGCACTCGACTGAGGAGAGCAAGTCCTAGGCAAGGCAGAGCAGCATCGATCAGAAGAGATATGGATGGTTGCTGCACAGGTACAGATGAACCACCCCTTCATTTTCAGCACTGTGAGCTTCCACGTGTGCATATTTCCCTGGACATCTCATCTCTCTCCACCTGGGAATTTTGTTGGGATGAAATCTGAATACTGTTTACGTTTATCCAGAGTTTCCACATGCCCATCAGGCCTTTCGGATAGCTGGGCTGCTGAACATCCGGAAATTCAGGATAGGTCGACTGCACACTGGGAAGGTGAACTGTATAGCATGCACGCACTATGTCTAATGAATCCAAAAATTGTCAGACCTGCTGTGCATATGCTGTGCAGATGATCTGCATATGTACAGTATGCCCAGCGCGCTCTAAAGGCGTCTGGTCTACCCTGCATGCGCAGAACATCTATATGGTGCAGGTGTATGTATTCCTGCTTGGGAAATGGAATAAACATAAGGGGTTTTACACATTCTTGATATATTTGTAGCGGAGGGAACAGCTGAACGCTTTAGTGAAGTAGAGAAGGAAACTTAGGTGTATTTGTACGTATGGAGGCTAGACTATCCTATTACATGCTACTTGTTTTACAGCAGCCACCTAAACAATATAACTGGGGTCGGGGTCCTATTATACAAGACATTGTACATGCACATAGTGAAAAGGTGTTATTCCCTCCCACTCCCCCTCAAAACCCCCTACCATATAATCTAAATTAATGTTCGTACAAGAAAGGGGCATTGTAATTCCTTCTGGACAGACAGGGAAATGAATCCCAGAGATGAGCCAAATAAAAGGAAGCTCTTAGTCTCCTAAAGCAGGACACAGGTGAATTTTAGACATCTGAGCGCAAACTATGATCCTGCAAACCCTTGTTCAGCTGATGCCTGGTGCTGGGGATGCCCAGACCCCTCAGGCCCATCAGATTTGAGAGTGAGGCCCATGGCTTCAGCAGCTCTGCCCTGCACCTATCTGGGAAAGCCTCCAGCTTGACAAAGCTAAGCACAACAGCAGCAGCAGGAGGAGCTGGCCATGAAACGCCTCTTTGCCTAAAGGAGCAAGCCTCCAGGATGGGCTCTGTGCAAGCCCCCAGAGAGGCTGATGCTTCTTTTTAAGGTACAGTGTCCAAAGGGGTTAAAGCACCCATGGAGGATATGGAAGACCCAGCCTGGGCTGCCTCCTCTGCTCCAGGGCTTTCCTGTCTGCATCTCCCATGGACACGCTCCAGCTCTCGAGCTGCCAGCTGTTTCGGAGAGAGAGGGCATGCTCACCTCTCCTGCCAAAGGCGTTACGATTTTCTTAAAAGAGTTTTGGCTTCCCTGGGCACACACACAGAGCGGAGAGGAAGCATCTGCAGGAATCACCAGCCTGGCGGTTCAGGGTTTCAGCAGAGAGGAGGGAGAAGCCCACGCTCCAGTCCACTCTTGAGCAACCACTTCTGATTCCTACCTCATGCCTCTTTAATGTAAAATTCATAAGCAGGCGCTGGGCACAGGGACCCATGTTTTCCTTCGTACATGGAGTGCCATGAGATCAATGAGATTAAACATGTGCTTACACGCTGTCCTGAATTGGGGCCATGAGGAGAGCAATGGGAAAGTAAACAGAAGAGAAACGTTATGGAAATGAAGGAAGAGGGAAAATCCACCCTGCCAAGAGCAGCAGCTCTCATCAGTTGCAAGAAGATATGGCCTCACCCAGAGATGATTAGGCATTAGGAAGTCCTGGGGCCGGAAAAGAAGACCAAGTCATCTTCATCAATGTTCAAAAATGACCTGAAAGAGTGAGACTTGGAGCAGTGGAGAAAGGCTATCTATGGGGCGCAGCCATTCCCTGAGAAGGTAAGTTTAGCCCTGGGTTGTTTTTCCCCATTAGCAGAAGGGGGGTACTTGAAATCATCAGGCTTCAACCTGTGACAATACAGAAAGGCTTTTGTTCTGCCTTAAAAGACTCAGAAATCTTGAGCTGGATGTTAGGCTCAGGAGACGGGTCAGAGCCTTACTGCACAGAGCACACACGGCTGCAGACCCTGCTGCCCCACGTCCCGTTGTGGAGACTGCGGGAGATGAAGCCGGACAGGATGACCGCTCTGCATATAATCTGTCCTTGCTTTCAACAGGATGAGCGTGGCGGCCATCCTCTTCTGAGGACTTGTAGTGCCATGCTCCCGGCATTTGCCAAGGCGTTGAGGACTCTGTGCCTGGCCCCGCTGCTTCCCACAGCCTGCTCAGGGGGGTTGACTGACACCTTTGCCCACGGCTGTGGTGACGGTGCGCTCTACCAGCCCCCGAGTGCCTGACTGTAAATGGTTTGATTTGTTTTTCCTGCCTGTCCAATTCTAGACTGGACGTTCTTCCACCTTTTTATATTCTCTGCGTTGCCTTCAGTCCTTCCACCCAGAGCTCCTGGCACTACCCTGCTCTTCCAGTTGGGAAATCGGTAAGATCGTCTCTGATTTTCCAGCATTCTCCCCTGGCTTTGCTCTTCCCCTTCTCCTTTCTCCCCAGCCATTCTTGGTTGCAGTCTTCCTTCCCCGCATGACCTCTATTTCTCTTTCCTGGGAAGCACCTCATTTGCATCTGTCCTAGTATCCAAGCTACAAATTAGACCTGGTTAACATTTCTCGCAGTGAAACCCTGACTTGTCTAAAACTTTAGAGTTTGGGGGGATTGCAGGAGCTCTATTTTTGGGAAGTGGCTTTTCTGTTGAGCTCTTGAGCTCAAAAACGTGCATTCTCCCTTCAAAACAGGTTCAGAAGATGACCTTGGGTAGGTCACTTCACCTGCCTGAATCTGTTTTACCGCTTGTTAAATTTAAGATAAAAATACTTGCACAGGTTAGTAAAATGTCTTTGAAATCATTGGACATAAAAAGCTATCCAAGTGGTGATTATTATGATTATTGTAATTATTTTTATGAAATGAAACCAGCTGATGCTTGTGCAACACTCTTCTGGGCTCCGCCGACCTTTTCCGCTGAGACTCACAGAAAAAAACTTTTGTTGTCCCTGGACAGGGATGTGTTTTTTGAGACCGAGTTTTGTGGTTTCGTTATGAAACGTATGACAGTTGGTCACGTGGTTTGCTTTCTGGGCCGAGTGAACCCTGCTGAACCCGTACATAAGGCAGCATGCAGTTTAATGATTCACGCCGGCTATGTTTTGGTTTAGCTTTTGCTGGACGGAGGGCGTACAAACCTGAGCGTCCAGGGAACACTCTCAGCTGAAGTCACCGAAAAAACTCTGCCCAAATCTCTGTGAGCGCGGACCCAACATGGCCCTGCTGTTGGGCGAGACCCTTTTTGGGTGTCTCGGGTTGCCAGAGCCGGCCATGCCTGGAGACACCCAGACTTTCCCACCGGAGAACTAGGCTCCCTCGCCCCCGCCGTGCTGGGGGCTGCAAAAATTTTCGGGAGCCCACGAGGGCTTGTTGTTTGCGATTCCTCCCCTCGCCCTTCTCTCTGCTGTGTTGCCGTGAAGAGGGCTGGCGGCTGCGGGATGAAGTCGACCCCGAGGCCCCCGGGGCTGGGTCTCGGCGGTTTGGCGTGCGAGGTTATTTGTGCGACCTTGGGGGAACCGGGGACATTCTCCGCCGGCAGCGGCCCTGGAGGAGCGGGAGCGCCGGGAGACGCCGTTAGCGGCGGTGGGCCTGCCTTATCGACCTCGCAGGTTCCCCCTTCGCCTTGCCGCTGGAGGCCGGCACGCCGGCGGAGGGAGGCGGCAGGCGGGGAACCCCCCACCCTCCCGGCGAGGCCCGGGGCCGGCGGCTGCCATTTTCCCGAGGAGGCGGCGGGCGGCCTTCTCCCGGCCCCGGCGGGGGCGAGGAAAGGCGGCGGCGGCGAGGCCCGGCCCGCCCGCCCGTCACCGGAGTTGGAGTTCGCATGGAGGAGGCCGGAGGAGGAGGGAGGAGGCAGGAGGAGGAGGAGGAGGAGGAGGAGGAGGAGGGAGGGGGACGCCTTGTTTGTGGCTTGTCAGCAGCCACTGGAGACAAGCCTCCATGTGTGAAAGCCGCTTGGCATGAATGCCTGGGCCGTACCAAGCGCCGCGGCGCCCGCGGGGGGGAGGCCGCCCCGCCGCCCCGCCGCCCCGCGCAGACAATAGGCCCCGCAAGGGTTCCCCCCTAAGTTGCCTTGATGCTGCCCTAGCGCCCGGCCAGCCCAGGCCGCGCCGCCGGCAGGGTCCCGCTCCCCGCCGCCGCCCCCCCGACATGCCGCTCCGCGCCTTCGCCGCCTGAGGCAGGTAAGCGCCGGCCCCGCCGCCCGCCCCGGCCCGGCCCGGCCCGGCCCCGCCGCCCCCGGGCAGCCTGCGCGCCGCGCTGCCGGCGGGGGGGGCGATGGCTGGCGCCGCCGCCCCCGGGGCTGCCTCCCCGCCGCCGGCTCCCCCGGCTCGGCGCGGCGGGGCCCGGCTGGCAGCGGCGGGGGGCGGCGTGTGCGCGCCGGCGGCGGTGCGGGCGGGCGGCGGCGTGTGCCGCAGTCAGCCCCTGCCCGCCGCCCCGCTCCCCCGGCCCGGCTCCGGGCGGACCGGCCCGGCTCGGCCCGGCGGGGGGGCGAAAGTTTTTGCAGCGGGCGGCGGCGGCCGTGCCTCAGTTTCCCCCCCCCCCGCGGCGGCGGCGCGCAGGGAGGGATCGCGGTGGCCGGGGCGATCCCGGGACCGGCGGGGGGAGAGAGCCGGGACCGAGCGGGGAGGGGACAAAAAAGCTCCTTCCACCTGTTGGCTTCCGTGGCGGCGGCTTGTGGGGGGCGGCGGGCCGGGGGCGGCCGGCCTCCCCGCTGCCCGGGTGAAGCCTCCGGGGGCGGCCCGGGGGAGGGTGGAAAGCCGGGGCCTTTTGTCAGTCCTCCAAAGTCCGCCGCGGGGATGGGAGGTGTTTTTTCCCTCCTGGATGTTGGGAGATTAAATGAGATGTATTTACAATTGCCGTTTATCAGCAAGTAAATATCTAGCTCGGCGGGAGAGCAGCAATGCGAAGCCTGCTTGCTTGCTTGCTGGAGGTTTTGTGGCTGTTAACCTACTGTTGGTGAGGTGATAACGTGCAAGAGCAAAAAAAAAAAAAAAAAAAAAAGGCAGAGGGGAGAGAAACCCCGCTCCTCACGCCCGGCCTCGTTACAGCATCGGCACTGGGCTCAGCTGAAATTTGGAGGGTTATTTTTCCCTTTTGGCGTGAGATGCAGAAAGCCTCCCAGCGCACTAGGTGCATCCTCGCGAGGTCTTTTAAGTTTGTCATCTGCCGTCATTCAGGTTTCATTGATTCTAGTTGTTTTGTTAAAAAATAACCTACAAGGATCTGAGCTGCATGAACGTTCGTCATCCTAATGTCCTGACACAACCTAAGTGAGGCAGGAGCCGAAAGAGGGGGAGAGTGAGGATATGTGCTTTCCCAGTCAAGGCTGGGAGGAGAGCATCATGTGTTGAAGAATATGAGCAGGAATGGGAGATGGGGGAGGGAGTCTAAATTGTCCTGAGACCCTATTCAATCCAGCAAGGAAGATGGAGGATCTTGCTGCTGCAAAAAAAATGTACGGCAGAAATCTCAGCCAGCTTCTCTCTGACTTGTTACCTCCTTTCAAAAAATAAATAAATAAGCAGAAAAAGACTCAAAGCAAAACCCCATGATTTGCTGTAACGTTTTCCACGATACCTTTATCCTGCATGCTTTACAGTCGGAGAGTCCAGTGATGGAGGTATGAGAGAAGCAGGGAGAAAGACTCTGAGGTTTTTCGTCACAGGAGGGGGAGAAGTATCAGATCGTGTTCGAAAGGAGACTTGTCAGGCTGTGAGGTAGGGAGAAAAAATGCCTGTTCCAGGCAGCTGGACCTGGGGAGGAGGAGGAGGAGGCTCTGGCACCTACGGTTCTGATGCTGGGTGGAAAACCTGCGGAGAGAGGATGTAGACAGATGCGGGAGCGGGGAGGAAGGATGTCCAAGGAAGACCTTGGACCCGCTCCTCAGAGAGCTTTAAAAAGAGGGGGAATTTTGAACTGAATCAGAATACGAGCAAGGACGGAGCGTAGCTAAGCTGAATGTGATCTAGCAGGGCTTTTCAGCATGGAAGAAAACGGAGGCTGAGTTCTCTGACCCGGCAGAGTTTGGGGCAGTTGGTTGGGGGAAGAGATCTTTGCAGCCAGCTCAAGGGGTGATGGCGACTCGGGCAAGGATTGCAGCTGAGGGGATGGTGGGAGAGCGTGTGGCTTGCCTTTTCCGTAGGTGGTTTCTCTGGTAGGGGGACCTTCTGTTAAAATGTCTTTGTAAATTTCTGTTAATTATGTTGGAATCTGGCAACAGCAAGGACAAAATATCCGTCCCTTGTGAAAATATGCGTGGGGATGAAATGAAGCTTTATCACGAATGCTCCTGCGTACCCAGCCCCTCCGCATGCATGGAAACAGCAAGTTTGTGCAAACGCACCTGCTTGTGTAGCACATTCTTCCTCCTGAGGGGCAACGTGCACACGTTGTAAGCGTGGTTCCTGCACGGACACGGCCCAGTTCCCATGTTTTCCTCAGTTTACATAATAGCTTATTCTATCAGCCTGGTAGTGGTAGTATTTGACAGCCAACTTTGCAATAGCACGAATTATGATGTGAGGCTCAGGGCAGTATGTGCCATGTTTTAGCTTTTCCGTTCACGGCAGCGTTCCCATGACGGAGCAGGCACATACCGCAGACATCGTGAGCACAAGAGACACCATAAAAATGTTACGCGCATACACATGCAGAGGACTGATCTCGGGTCAAACATACTTGTTGCTGTCTTTGGGAAGAAGCTGAAGCAGTGCCTGCTTGTCGCAGACAGAGCTCGCACGCTGCTCCTGCACACGCAGATCACACGCGTGCAAGCTCCACCTTTCCTCTCTGGCATCACCTGTTTGAATTCCAGCTGGGCTGGCAGCACAGGGAAGTTTTGCAAGCCCCTGGATGGGGATTTGATGCCCTTTCTGTTCCAGCTTGGCACTGGATGGGCTCAAGCCACAAAAGCTTCACAACAGGGAACACTAATGAGCCCTGGCTTGGCATGCTGAGAAGAAAGGCCAAGGGCTGAACGGGCATAAAAACAGTGGCGTGGAGCCCCCTGGCCAGAGCCTGAGCCTCGGCACGAAGGCTGGGGAGGGAGCGGAGTCTCCGGAGTCGGGAACAAGACAGCAGTGCTGCAGCAAAGGCGCGAGAGGAGACCATGTTGGGGGGAGGAGAGCAGGCTGCTGTTTCCACATCATCTGAAAACTCAACCTGCTGTCAGGACAGAAGGAAGGCTTGTGCATATTTTATGTCACTTTTCTCCTTCTAGGACAAGCTGCTGATCTGATCAGCTCTGCGCTTTAAAATCCTCGACGTGCCGATCAGCAAGTATGACTCGAGGTCAATAACCAGCCTTGGCCTCCTGCCTCCGCTCCTTTGTGGACAGTCAGTTGCATCCCATGCCGCCCTTCCCCGGAGAGCGCGTGCACAATTAAACCCTGCACGCCGCTCCTCAACTATGGCATGGGATGTGACTAGCTGCATGGAAACGGGGACAGAAAATGGCAACGTGTCAGGGCCAGGGGTGGGAGGGAGGCGGGGAGGGGAGTTGGCCATTTCTTACGCTGTTTGCTGATGTCTAGAAGGAGACTAAATGGGTAAATTGGTTTTCCTTTGAACTGGTTGTGCGTTGGTCCAGTCAGCTGCTCTCGCCTCCGAGATCTTCAGAGGCGGCTCAGGAGTTGGTGGGGCTGGCAGTAAACAAAACATATTTCACTCCTTCGGCCTGGATTTTGTGGCGTTGGGGGCTGTCAGACAAGAGGATTCCTCCTTAGCAGTTATTCGGTGCTCTTCCTGCATGGCAGAGCCACTCGAGCCACCAACATTGCTCCTACCGACTGGAGGTGTGAGCACCACTCACTGATGCTCCCTGCCCTACACCTAAGGGTGCAGGCATCTCGGGCATCGTAGTTTTGATAACAGTCTGGCACACACAAACACATTATTCCTGTGTCCTGTAAGCAAACTCATTGCCCTAAACACCATTTCGGGACACACGGGGAAGCAAATATTTCTGCTATGTGACGTGGACTTAGGTACATAACTGAGTTAATGTCATCTCTGATTTATCCTTCACTGGTCCCGTTTGAGGAACAGTGGTCTCGCGCATGGACGTCTTGCACAACTTGTGATCCTGACGCTGATTTGATGGGCAGCCTTCGGCAAATCGCTTTAAAGCTTGAATCGATCTTCCTGCCGAAATCTGTAAAATGGGGGTAATGCTTGCCCGCCTCCCAGGGAAGGAGCAGCACACCAAATTGCTTGCGTACGGTTGTAAAGTGCCGCGTGCTCCTGTGCAGATGCCACGGCAGGCTCGCACACCATTGCACGAACAAAGCGTGTGGTTTTGCACTGAGCGTGACTCATGCTATGATAAATTTTGCTAGAAGTATGCGCGCGCTCGGCGCTCCGTTGGACAGTGAATTCTGTTTTGTCCTTCCAGCAGAAAACAGCGCAACTTGCCAGTGACATGGACTGTACATGTATTCCCATAACAACAATATTATAAACATATGGTAAACCTGGTATAACAACTGCTGTCCGTGTCTCCATGCAAAACAAGGGGCCGATTAACAAAAACTTGAGGCTGTCTGAGGCTGTATCTCCCCAGACTGTGATCTCATCAGCTTTCCCAAGCTAACCGCAACCTGGTCACTGCTCGGATTGTAAACTCGGGGTGTGGGGGGGAGCAGTTTGCAGGAATGGCTGTTTGTGATTCAGTCCGCTTCCCTCTGACTCAGTACTGAACCATCCCTCGGTAGGGTATTTGGGGATAGTACGCTTAGGACGTCGCGCATCAGTTTAGTTCTTGGAAGAAATTCTGCAGTGCCCGTGCTTGCTTACAACTGAGTTTTGTCTCGGCATCTTTTGTAAAAACAAAACCCTAAAAACTACTTCTAACTATTAAAGACGCCATGGTAATTTTTGCCAAAAGAAGGGGGTGGGGGTGGGGGTGGTCTTAGCCCTGGGCACTTTGCCAGACTCAAGCTCAGGAAATTGCAGTCTATCTAGGTAAAACTCCCCTATAGTTTAAATGAAAAAAAGTATTCATCTCTTACTGTCTTAAAGGGTTAGCGCTGTGTTTCTCTGGAGCCTTAAACAGACAGTACATTCTAGCTGGAGAGGTGGTTACAGTTGCTTGCTGGGAGAAGAATTTTTTTCTGCAAAAACCGGGGCTTTTTTTGCATTTTTGGGATGCTTCTAATTGCAAAATGCAATTTTAGGTTATTGCAAGGCTTGAATGAATATGCGGATCAACATACAAGTATAAGTACAAGGAAATACGCTGGTGTGGTGTTTTGCACAAGGGGCAGGCAGCTAGCAAATACATGTTTTTTCTGTAGCAGAAAAATAAGGACCAGTTTTTCAGTCTTGTGCGTGAGCATCTGAGGGCTGGATTTTGTATGTTTAGCAGCAATTGCTTTTGTAAGCTGCTGCTAAAGCATGTAACTGGCCGTGTGCAATTGCAGTAATGGAATGTGAAAATGCAACTACACACAGACCTGTAATCTTGCATGCAAAATACTGCTGGTCTCGTTCTCCAGGTACAAAAAATGGTCTGAGATTGTACTTGCCTTTCCATTTAACTGCGTTCACCTGCATTTTTCGGGTGGCAGCTGTGTGTATGGAGTGCTGAATGATTATCCTTGCTATTTTTGCTCCAAGAAGAAGGAGGAAATGAAATCATTACTAGTGATCGGGGCAGTAGATGTGTCGTGGTGAGCGCAGGGTAAAGTTGGGGTGGGGAGGTTACAATGTTAATTCTGTAACTCTTGGAAATCCTGGGGAAATGCATAGGCGAAGAAGGAGAGGGAAGAGGTGAGCTTCCGTTGCCGCTGCAGAGGAGGAGTCTTGAACCATTGAGTGGGGCGGTGGTGTCAGGATCTGGCCTCGCCCTCTGCCAAATCCGGTACTTTCAGAGCCCCCCAAACCAGAATGTGCATTTGGGCACAGATGGACGCGGGGCTGAATATTGACACTGGTGAGCCTGTCCTTGGATATTCCAGCCCAGGGCAGCGTGGATCCAAATGTGGAACAGGTTTCCCACTCCTCGCTCAGTGGGTGCGTCTCAGCCCTGCCCTGGCGAGCTGGGGGTGGCCGGGGGGGGGGACGGGAATCGCTCACTTTCTCCACCACTTCACTCTCTGGCTTCTCTGGTGACAGCGATAACAAAGGGCTGCTCAGCATTAGGTGATACAGATCTCTCTCAGCCCACTAAACCTGAGTCCCGCAGGCTTCTCACTAGCCCTCGGGGCTTGGGTGTCACTGTCCGCTCACTGCCTGGGGTGGCCTGGGACAGCCCCCCTTGAGACAGAAGGCTGCACCTTCTCCATGAGGTCTGGAAGTATGGATTTCTTTCTGCCGAAAACTGTGATTGTATTTTGGGGTTATTTTTTGCCATCCGGGGTCCTTGACTGCAGTCATTTCCATTTTGCATGCTGTTCTTTGTAATTGAATCTATCGATGTATATTTAATCCACTTGGCACCACGGTTTGTAACTAGGCACTGCTTCCCAGCCTTCTGTCACTTGTTTTCACAATTACCATCTTTAAGTTAGGGTGGATGCCTGCCGCTCAGCTCTTCGCCCGATTGCTATACTGTCTTGGAGGACCTGCTCTTGACAGTCAGGTCCACTGTCAGCACAGCTCCCGTCCTTTGATCTGAACCTCAGCCAGGTGTGTAGGACATGGGTAACGGAAGCTAAGCCTGTTGGGTTTAATTCTCCTCTCTGCCACTGATTTGCTGTGTGTGATCACGGGCAAGTCCTTTAACCTCAGGTGGCCTCAGCTGACTTATCTACTCCAGAAAGGTGTTGTAATGCTTAATTATTGCCAGCTCTTCAGAAACCCCCAGGGGAAAAAAATGCATTTTATTCAGAAATGTCTCTGACCTCTCTGGCCTTTCTAAGCCGTCTTGGTGGTGCTAGGAGATACTCTCTTTCCTCCCTTAATAACGTTTCTTCAATTTTTCATCTGTACATTCACCCACTCTCTCAGCTGCATGTAAAAATGCCAAGCTGTCTGAAGTCATGGAAATATTTTTATAAGCTTGACAGCCACGACAAACATTCCTCCTCGGCAATAAACAAACAAGGTACACAACCTGCCATTAACATTAGTTTATAGCAGAGAGACCTTCGTCACTCATTGACGAGGGAATCCTAGACAATTCCTGTGCTAGCAAGCCATAAAGTAGTGTTGTCTGAGGTTAGGAAAATACCGGATCCTTTGGGTTCCTGTGTGCAGTGAGTAACTGGGGAGCTCTGTTTGCCCATGTGTGTACGGGAGTGCAAACAGGCACCAGGTATTTGGTTTATTCAGGGCTCTTTACAAACTATATTTGGCTCAGGCGTATGTGGGGTTGGGGGCTTGGGGTTTGTTTGTACGCACAAACCCCTTGTTTTCCATAGAGGCAGTTGAAACATAAAGGTGGTACAAATTAAACTGGATAAATATTAGACGCTTGAAAAAAAAGCTGCAAATGAAAGGTGTTAGCAAGTGTTGCAGGAGCAGAGCCCCGGTCACACAGCCTCCTGTGCACCCCACTTCTGTTTTCCTTGCAGCTGGCTGTAAGCTGGTAGGGTCGGCAAGTACCTGAACCCGCACTGCAACATCTTCTCCCCACGGGTAATTCTCCACATAAGCACTCAGACATCGCTTGTTTTGGTGTGTTCTAGTTTAATTTACTCTGAATATGTCTAAATCCAGATCTCTGGAGACTTTGGTGTTGGTGAAAAAGAGCAGGTGCTGCTCTTTTTCCTATGCTACTTTGGTTTATCTCTCATTCTTCTAGCGGGCTCTCTTCCAACCGTCTTTGGGTAGTGGGCTCTCTCTGGTGTGCTCAGGAGAAGAAAGTCAGGACTGTTCTTCACCTCTATCTTTGACGGAAGACTTTAAATCGGGAGCTAAGCTCCTTTCTACCATCTCACTCATTCGCTGCCTCTCTCAGTCGCTGCCCTTTAGTTCCTCCCTTCTTAAAATGAGGATGACAACTCTTCACTCTGCTTTTGCAAAACCTTTGAAAGCTAAGGAGAAAAGAGTGCAGGGTTTTGTTCTTCCTTCTTGGGGAGACCATAAGTCTCACCTCTCCTCTCCTCTCCTCTCCTCTCCTCTCCTCTCCTCTCCTCTCCTCTCCTCTCCTCTCCTCTCCTCTCCTCTCCTCTCCTCTCCTCTTCTCTCCTCTCATTTTAAGAGTTCTTATTATATTCTGTCCCTCTAGGTCTCCTCTACTTCCACCGCTCTTGCAATCTGTCTCTCTCTGCTGTTTCCACATCCCCTTCTATTTGCAGCTCCCTTCCTTCTGTTCATGTCATTTTCTTCTCTCACCCTGTATCTCCTACCCTCCCCCACTATTCGTGTGCTGCACACTCTTCCTATCGTCTCTCTCTAGTTTATTCCCCAAATTTCTCCCTCCGCCGTGGACCCGTCTTTGTTGTCCCCAGCTGTGTGTCCCTGCAGCCCGGCTGTGTGGGAGCTGGCTGGCCAGGGCCCAGGCGAGAAGGACAGGGCATGGGATCGGCCGGACAGCCCCCTGAAGGGTGGAGGTTGCCCTCTGACAGAGCAAGGTGAGGCTCCTTCTGCTTGTGTGCCACCGGCTTTGGATGGGGCTGCCTCGGGTCTTGTTCTGAGCTGCAGCACAGTTGTCACTTCAATGTCCGTGTGCTTTGTTTCTCCCTGGGAGCCTGATGAAGTCTGTAGTCTCAAATTTTGTCTCCTGATGTCACCTTACCTCCTTGGACATGGCCTTGCGACTTGTTCGGGTCCTGGCCCATTGTCCTACTCCTGTTCCCCCAACTTCCCCCTGGCTCTGGACTCTCTGCCCTGAAAACGTGGGTTGTGTTCTGCCTGGCTGCTCGGAGACATCAGTGGTTGTCAAGAGGAGGGTGACTGTCCCCCTGCCTCGCTCCCAGCTGAGTTCAGGGTCCCATGTTCTGCCAGGGAAAGCCGTGGTGGAAGGGGGAGAGGACTAGCACCAAACATCTGGGGAGGCCTCTTCGTCTTGTTGGAGAGTTGCATTAAGCCAGCAAGCCAGGTCAGGACAGCTGCGCTTGGTTCCTGGGAGACCTGAGCTGCTCTTTGGATGGGCCAGGGGCAGCAGGGTCACTGTGCTAGAGAGAACCCCTCTCCCATCTGCCCGAGAGAGCCACCTGATCCCATGCAGAGGCTATCCCACTATCTGACATGGGACAGTTTCCCCCAAGTCAGCCGGAGTGGATGCAGCCTATTTAACCACCTCCCTGCAGGGATAGGATTTTGGCTGCAAGGCTCCTGGCCAGCAGTGACATTCGAAAGGTGGTGTTTTTTTGGATATCCCTTCATGGGCTCTGTTTGGCCTTCCACAACAGGGACATGTGGCGTGGAGAAGTCCTTTCCCCAGGGCAGGGAGAGGTGGCTGCAGCTAGGCTGATGGGAGAACCAGCCAAATCAAGGCTGGTCAGGTCTTCCTGACAGCAAGGCACGAAGAGATCACGCAGATGGCCATGTGTTGAAGTTCGGCCAGTGTCCTACAGGACAGGGCACGGTGACTGTCTGGCCTCCAGTGGAGTTTAGCTCAGTTTCTGGGTAGCACCACATTTGTTCCTGCCAGGCATGTCTCAGTCCCAGACTCATAAAAGTCCCGAGCCTCAGCTCTCCTAACCATACAGTTCCTGATTTCTCCCTTCTGTCTCTGCAACAGACTGACCCTTCCTTAGCGTGTTGAGATGATATCCCTCGTGCTCCATGCAAGGTGCCATACACATTTTCCCATTTTCCCACAGCCGTTTCTCTCTCTCTCTGTACTGGCTTCACCTGTTTTACCTGCTCTTTCCCTCCCGCTCTGCCTCTGGGCTAGGTCTCTCTCCAGACTCTTTCCAAAATTGTGTTCCTCTGCCTCGTTTGCCTTCCCATTTGGCTTCCTTGTCTCTCTGGTCATGCTGTAAGCTGTCAGCAGCTAGGGGAGAAGGACCCTTGCAAGAGCAGGGCAGAGACCAGAGGGTGTCTGTGAGGGCAGAGGGGGAAGGCAGAGTATTACTAGATCGGGGTCCCTCGTTTGCTGGTGTCTTTGGCCTCTCCCTGATATGTGCCATTAGCAACATGGCAGAAGTCCCCTTCCCCGACAAGAGTGATTTCCCCATTGGTTCTACTTCACTATCGGCAAGCTCCTGAAAGGTTAATGAAGTCATTCACTGCAAAAGGAAAAAGCATGTCTTCCTGTGTTTTGCATAAATTAATCTTGGAGATTATGGAGCAGCCCGTGTACAGGGCACAGGACACACAGCTATGTCCTTGAGTCTTTTCACCCAAAATGGAGCTCTGCGAGTGTCACGTAGGTGATACTGTCCACTCCACTCCTCGAGATCAGCTTAGGTTAAAACTTAGGTAGAAAGCTGTGGCCTTCCCACCCATCTTTATTCACATTTCATTGCATCTAATGGGGACTGGGGAAGAGGTACCCGGGAATGCCCACAAGCCTCCCCTTCCTCCCATTGCGGTGGATCCTCGTTTCCCACAGATCCTCTTTAGAAAATGCCCTGTATCAAGTTTCATTCCCACTAGATTTTTGCTATCTGAGAAGTACGGAAAAAATCATTCAATTGGTTTTGAATCACATGAGTGGGAGCAGGAACCAACCCCAGAAGATAAGTGTTCTGACCTTTACCGCACTCAGAAAACTGAAAATAATAACAAATAAATACATCTTGTTTCTAAACCTCAGACTTAGGGATGCGTACCTGCCTTACGCAACAAGAGCCTGAGCCAGGGCTCTTGGGAGGGTTGAGGATATGAACCTGGCAGCTGCCTGCAGTAAGCAGCAGCCCCTTTGCTTTCCTTTTGTAAATGCAGCTGGTACCAACCCAGATATTCAGGATGGGAGGGGACAGGGCCAGTGTCCCCGCTCTCCTGCTATCTTGCTGCTGGGACCCTGGATGTTTTCCTGTGGCTAGCGCTCCAGGAGAACAAGAGATTACTTATTTCTGGCCTGTGTCTGTTTCCTTGCGCTTTCTGCCTCGTCTTTTCACATATAGGGTTGGCCACATAGGGCCATACAGGGCTGGCCACCAACTGGACCTCTGCACGTAGGCAGGCCCTGAATGGGAGTATGGGATTTGCTCTGAAAAAGTGTGTTAAACCCCCCGCATTGGTGGGTGTTTGAAAATAACTGAGGAAAGCTGGCTGGAAAGGGGACATATTGAACTGTGACTCAGAGTGAGCTCCCCAGGTCTGGGTCTCAGGTCACTGACTCAAACCTCCGTCATCCCCTGCAGATGCCCCTGGGGAGGTCCTTGTTGCAGGCTGCTGGTGACAGTAAATATTTGTACACTGCATGCTGAAGTGCTGATACGGGACTGGGGAGGCATGCTGTGTGCTGTCCAGACACCGGAAAGAGACAGTCCCTGTCCTGAAGGACTTATTGTAGTCCCAAATTAGGGCATTCACGGTGCTTTCTGTAGCGGTTGTGACTTGATGTTCCTCCACCAGGATGTTGCTTCCCTTCCCTCCTCTGTTACGCAGGGAGCTTGTTTGCTTGGTTTCTGCCATCCAAACCGCCGTCGACTGAAGAGACGCCTGTATGCAGAGCTTGGGGAGGATGTTAGGAGGTTTCTGGCACTCTGTCAGTGTAAAGCATCTTATTTATTAGAGTCTAATGCCCAGCTGGGATGCACTTCTGATCTAAAGCTCCTGAATTCCTCCCTTTTAACGCTAAAGATGCCATTCAGAGAGGCCCCCTGGGCCCAATGTGTGCTTCTGCTGAGCACTGCCCTGATCATCTATCTACCACTGTCTTGCTCAGACTCTGGGTTCAGTGATTTTGTTTCCATTAGAAGATCTCCTCCAACTCACCCCTTCCTGCAGGGGTTCCAGCAGATGCCCAAATAAATATGATTCAATGGGCCGTGGGCTGCTGTATTGCAGCGTATGGAAGCCCGTGCATTTTGAACATGCAACCTCATATGTGTATGGATGCTTGCATTCGTGTCTGCTAGTGTATTCGGGCTGGAGGAGGTAGCAGCGAAGGCCTCAGCAGCTGGGAAGAAAGGAATGACAGGCTTGCCAGGGGAGGGAGGAGAGAGTTTGGTAGCTGAGATGAGGATTGGGTAACAACTGGAGGGGGAGATCAGATTTAGGATCCATGTTGTTCACTTAAGAAAATAGGAGAAGTAGTAGCACGTTGTTTATTGGGGATTTTGTTATTCCTGTGCATTATTTATTAATCTGCTTCTAATGGTACTGCATAAAGAAGTGGCGCTTCTACAGAAATTTCGCAGACAGCTGGAGGATCAGTTCCAGGAGGTATTGTAACCAGGTCAGGCTGGTGTAGGGAATCCTGCTGGGCTCAGTTTTGACAGGCTTTGGAAAAGAGAAGATTGTTCAGGAGGCATTTGGAGGGGGAAGGGGGGGTGTCTGTGACTCACCAGGGAACAATGATGGCTGTGAGGATAAAGGGGCAGGCTGGAAGAAGACCTGCAGACAATGGTGAATTCCTGGTTTCAACAGCTTCAGGATTCCAACCTCAAGTAGGAGAAACCGTAAGAAAATGAAGTGTTTAGGAGGAAGCTTTAGGAGCAATAAAGGCAGCTGGTGAGAGAAAGCCAAAAGTAAAGACAAAGCAGGTTTTACTACATGCTGCGCCTTGAAGCGGATCCTGGAAGGCTTGAATTTGAGGCAGGAGTTGGAAGAGGGGATGTACAGAGAGAGATGACCTGTGCAGTGAACATGACTGAGCCATTCTTGACTTCCCTGTGCTGTCTGATAGCACACTTGCCAGTTTGCAGCCTCAGCAGACACAGCAGGCTAAGCAGAGGTGTTGAGGTGCTCTGAGCACCCAGGGACAGGAGGCCATGCAGGTTTGTAAAGTTCGTAGTGCAGACGGGTGGGTGCCAGGATGGGTGCTCCCAGCCAGTTCTTGGATACGAGTCCTGCCTTGCCTTTGAAAGATGCCCAGTCACTTCAAGAGGTGGGACTGGTATTTTGGGAGGGGGCGTTCTTCTTTCACTCAGCAAATACTGCAGGAGGAAATCATGCTACTGGTGCAAACCATCTTTGGGTGAGAAGCAACAGTTGAAATCCCGGCCGACTCATAGTCCCCAAAATACCCAGACAAAAATGCAGTGCCCAGAGGTTTTGTTTTTAAGCGTTGTTTTACCCACCAGTTCAGCCATCTCAACATTAGGCGGGGAACACCCTGCTTACTGCCTGCGACTGTTTCCATAAGCCAAGGGCAGGTCTAAATGGTAGTTGCCGTGGTGTCTCTTCTGCCTGAGAATCTCAGTGCTGAGCTGGTGCAGAAATTTTGGGGAGGGGAGGAGGAGAAGCTGCAACATAAGCACAGCTTCATGGGCTGTCCTTTATTTTTCTGACGGCAGTGTAAAGCCAACTTTGTTAGACACAGTCAGACTGCGAACATGGGGAGTCTTGTAGCACAGACGGGCTTTGCAAGGAACTGCGTTAGCTCGAGTCAGCCTCTTCCCTCAGCCATCACATACAGCACAGCTGAGCCACCGTTACTAAACGGTGTTGGGCTGTAATCTCTAATTACATGCAACATTGATGCAAATCATGCAACAAGTACGTATGGCTATCTGTGTGTTTAAGAATTTTTTTTTTAAAGTTATTGTAAGTCTTAACACTGCACAGCGCCCTCCAGCAAACCTCCTTATTCTGTGCAGCAATCGTGGCGGTGTAGGTAGTACTAAGTGCACTGAGAAGTTGTAACCATAACGGTGTGAGAGTGGCCTGTAGGTTTTGAATGAACTGCACCATGATGGGACTCGGCTCTGTTAACCCACTGTGTCTGTTAGAGCAGAAGGTGACTTGGGCCAACCAACTGAAGCGCCTTCAGAGAGCGTTTTCCTACCTTGGGGAGAATCTGAGATCATCCCAGATCTGGGACTTGAGTTTTAAGAGGCCTTATCCATTGGGGAGGGACGGTCCATTTCAAAAGCAAAGTGCTGATGAGTCCAGGAATGATAAAATCACCCTTGGATTTTTTTTGTGTGTATGAACTCCTAGAAGTCATCTATGTTGGTATAAATGAGATCATTTGGCCTAATTAGTTCCAAGCTTAATTAGCAGTAATTATCCCAACATGGGAGTAATACCCAAGTAGGAAGTACTGAGTCCTCGATTAGATAGATCTCTAATTGGTGTTACAATATTGTAATTAAAGCATGCTTGTACGCCTCTGCCTCTGCAAGTGATTTGTTTTATGTCTGATTAAACAGGGAGTCCGGCAGCCTCAAGGAGGCCAGGACATCACCACTGATTGAAACAGTGTATTATTCTTTGTTACAGGAAAGAAATGATGAATCACATATACTAGGAAACACTGTGGGCCAAATTAATCCTTTGAGTAATTGCTACTGGAGTTAGGGAAATTACAACAGGGGTGAATTTGGCCTCAAGTGCATAAGCTCTATCTGTATATCACACAGTTAAACAAATACTCATTTGAATGTGCAGTCTGGCAATTACACCGTCAGACGAATGCAAGTAACTTAATCTGCGTTTGCGATCACTGGGTTGCACGGGTGAGTTTGGCCGCTGGGTGATTGTTGTTAGATTGCACATTCTGCTCAGATTTTGCGGGAGGTGGTGCCATGTGTCCCGGGGTGCGCTGCACCCCGAAGCAGGCGGCAGAGTTTCTCCTTGTCGGGGTGAGACCCGAAAGGTACCGCTGGGGTCACCAGGAGCACCCTGCAAACGGAAGAGATGGACAGATAAAGTGTCCTCTTTTCTTCCAGCATCGTTACCTCTAATCTCGCCGGTCTGACCCTCCCTAGCAGAAGACACTTCGGAAGAGCAGGTAAACAGACGTTTTTTGAAGAAGTTTAAGAAAAAGAGAGCGAAACGGGAACTTTCTGAAATTAGTCAGCTTCAGAACATGAAAGCTTCCTATGTCTTTTTAAGAAACCACCTCCTTAGGAGTTGGCAAGTGCACTGCTTTATTACTTATCTCTTTGCTACATGAGTGGGCGACTGTACTTCCTGATTTGGTTCTTCAATATAGAGAGATCATCAGCATAGGTCTGTAGAGGACAGTAACTCCTCGCCTACAGAAAGTAACAAATAGGAATAAGGATGCATGCATCTTCTGGCTGTCACAAAGGATTTCAAAGCACATTCGAGTCATAGCCAAAGTAAGACGTCAGCTTATTTCCATTTTACAGCTGCAGAAACTGAGGCACAAATCAGTTACTTCTCTTGCTGTAGCTTGTGGAGCTGGTGTGTATGGCAGCACCAGGAATGCAGCACAGATCTCCTAACCTTCTGCTTCACCCACAAAAACATCTTTCTTTTCCAAGGGGGAGAATCCAGAAGGAGGGAGGTAACTTGAGCAAGGAAATAAAATACATAATAAATTCTGTTAAAGCAATATTAGGGGTTAGAATTTGAACACCCCATATACGGGAATTCAAAGCAAGGGTTTCCATAGCAGCATTGCTTGGCCATATTGTGTATACACTATTTTGCATTGCTCTCATGATGTCAAAGGCATATTCTAATATCTGTGTGTGCAATACGTCTGAACCGGAGTTGCTATGAAACTTAAGGCTGAATTAGACCACGGAGGCATATTCTTGTGTGGTGCTTGGAGCAAATAATAGAACTAGGTTTTGTTAGGATTTTTCTCCAGTGATACATTTTTCTTAGAAAATTGCTGATTTGCCAAAACTGTTGCTATTTTCGGGAAAAGTTGATTCCAGTTCCGTGTCCCATCTTGAAAAAAAAATGGAGAAATGTTTTGAAGCTTCAAAATGATGTAAAGTGCTTCAAGAAGGCAAAATGAAATCTTGTGTTTAATTCACTTGCTCACAGTTCCTAGGTATAAGCTGTGAAAACATTTTCGTTTTTTTTTCCTGATCAGGTACAGAACAATGATTTGAAATCTCTGAAAATCTTGAATTCCCCTTCACCCTAAATAGTCCCGAACTGTCCCGGGAGTGGGGGGTGACAAGGGAGCGACTGCGCCACTCGACGCCATGTGTGGCTGCCCGGTGGGCTGCAGTGGGAGCAGCGGGAGAGGTTGCCCCCCGAGTACCTCTCTGCCTACCTGCTATAGGCGGTTGTCGGGTAGAAAGCCTGTGCAGTACCACTCAAATCTTTCACAAGGCCCAACTCTCTCTAAAAACCCCCGATATCACCTGGGTGTCATAAGGTTAAGCCTTTGGACCAGGAGGGTTTTGGGTGGGAGTCACTGTCTCTCACATCGTTAAACCTCCCTTCAGCAGATGATGGGATATCAGTGAGGGGGGAGCCGCCGCCTCTCCTGAATGGATGCCCCACACCAGGGGATGATGGGACCTGTCCTTCTCACCTCCGTATGCACGGGCAAAGGGCCTCCCCCGTGGCAGCACAGCTCTTCCCTGCCCTCGCCCCCTCCACCCGCTGCTTTCAGCACTTTGTCCGTGCTCTGAAAGTCTCTGGGGAAGGAGGAGGGATGTTGCGCCCAGGGCTGGGAAGGAGCGCTCGCGCTTATGGAAGAGCCCTGTGCGTTGGTTTGGCGTCGCTCTTGCTGCTGGCAGCCACGTTTCCTGACTGCCAGCGTTCCCAGATGTTGGTGTAGCCTGTATGCCAACGGCTCCTTTCTCCCGGCTCCCTCGTGTTGCAGTTGCTAATTTCTGTGCCCGTGCCTGAAGAGCTGTAGTTTAGACTTGCTTTGCCCTGCGTTGAAGCCATTCTTGTTTAGGAAAGAAACTGCAACAGGGGCGTGGGAGAGGGGAAAAACGAAGGAGAGCGTATTTTTCCTATGTGGCAGCGACGGATGCTGGGTATTAGAGACAAGCTGACAAACATCTGAATGAGTGGAAGAGACTCCTAACCCAAAGGGAGGAGTTGTGGTTTAGGTTAAAGCCACAAAGGAAGTGAAGGAGGTTACCACTTTCCTGTCTGTGGGCAGGAGGTTCTCCTTGTGCTCATTTGAAGGCTCAGCTCTAGCTCGTTCTTCCCTAGGAACACACTCATCTGTGTACTTCTTGAAAAGCATTCGATCTGGCATCTGATCTTGGGAGTGCCAAACATCCCCTTTCTCCACAGAAATCAGCGGGAACTGGGAGTTAAAGAACGGGGAATCACTGTCTGATTTATGGAGCCAGATATTCTAAAGCGTCTTGTTAAGCCACGTCTCTTGTTTGGTGCTGGAGCATGTGGTGCATTTCTCCTTGCCTCTTCCTCTTGCTGATTCCACTCAGATTTTGTTGTTGTAAATATCCATACCTCCGGGCCTGCTGGCTCCCCACAGATCTCACTTCCCTCCTGTTCCCGAGTGAGTGGCAAATTGTGTAGCCACCCTGCCTGGATCTAGCAGTCTCGCGTGCTGATACAGGGCAGATTCTGAATGCCATCGGGCTCCTGCCAGCACGGCCTGTGATCAGTATTTTCCTTGATTTTCACTGTGTGCTTTTCTTTTAATGGCTCAGAGGCTCTAGCTGTATGCGGTCGAAAAGTTTTGTCGTCTCGTCTCTATAGCTTCGCTCTTCGTCTGTCAGGAGAGAGTGAGCGGTTAACCCTGGTGCGCTGCAGAAGGCATGCCAGGAGGGAGATGAAAGAGTACGGGATTGCTCTTACAAGAGAGGAAGCCTTATCCGGAGTCTGAGGAGCGCTGGCGTGCAAGCCGGCTATCTTAACCCGAGCTATCAACTGGCGACTGCACGGTTAGAACCGCTGTGAGTGACAGTGACTTTAGTGCGTGCCGCCGGTGCCTTCTGATCACTGCGCGCTACTGTACATGAAAAGAGCATCTGAAAGGTGCTCCCTGAAGAGCCGTTGTGTCGTCTCTAACCTTCCATTAACAGCTCACCTTAGCCCCTAACCCTGGCCTCGAGATGCAGCAGAGTCATTTCATTTACCAGGTGTGAAAATCGTATTTTGCCATGTGAGGATGATTGCTCTATCAGGTGTATTACGGTATCTGTTTTGGTGGTTTTTTTTTTTTTAAAAAGGCTTTGTTAGCACTACAAGATATCATTAAAGATTTATATGTGGCAAATGTGTCCTTTTTTGCAGAGTGTTTCCTTTTAGAGACCTTCACGGTATTGATTTCAAGTAGATTTTCCTCCTCTGTTTTAAAACACTTCCTTTGCCTATGGATTTTCAACATTACTCACTGGATCTGTGTGCAGTATGTTCCCCAGACTATATTATCAAGCCAAAGTCCCTTACTGCTGGCCTTCAGGGACCACTTCTGAAGCTGGAAAGACCATTCATTTGCTGTGTTCACTCAGTCCCGAGCAACTATCCAGCATTACATCCTTCTTACTCCAGGATGTACGCTGTCGTCTAGCTGAGCCGTGGGTCTGCTTTCAGCCTGTACCCATGGATCCCAAACCCAGTCTGGCACAGCCTCGAGCTATCTCTTGCTTGGAGTGAGCGGTGTGTATTTGGATGTTTTAGATGTAACGGGAAAACAAGCTGTATGATGGGGAAGTGAAGGAACTGGAGTGGTAAGCAGCTGAAATTGTAAGGTCATTTAATTTTAATATCAGCATTGTATTGCTCGAACTCATCCTTATGGCCATTAGAGTGGGGTGCGGGGTTTCTTTTTGGAGAGGGCAGAGGACTGGGCAGGGAGGCTGGGAGCGCCGATGCAGCGCAGAGCCTAGAGGAGCGGGGCAGAGCCTAGAGGAGCAGGGTGCCGCAGCCCTTCGAGGGGAAGTGCCCGTCAGGAGCAGGCTGAGATCCACACGCCGTCGCTCTGCCTCGGGAGGAGGCCTTGGGATCCGTGTCCTGCTGGCGGGTGAGAGAGCTCCGTGACAGCCACCAGAAGGTGTGGGTTCAGCCATCTTTTGGTGAATCGTATGTGTAAGACATTGAAAACTTGAATTCAGACCTTAAAGCATCTGGCTTACGGTATTCGGCTTTGTTTACTGTAGTGTTATAGCCTTAGGGCCACAGAAAGTGCAGCTTTATTGAAATCATTGGAGTTGTGCTTGCTTATGGCAGCAGGGAGCTGGGGACATGTTTTTTTGGAACTTGTTGCCAGGAACATAAACCCTTTTCTTTGGAAGATGCTTTGTAAGGATGGCTCAAGTAAGTGCCTGGGAAACATTGTCCTAATAGAAACAAGACGTGGAAATGATCGGGTCTCAGAACAACTCTTATTTCTTCCCCACATCTGTGACTTCAGAGTCCACCACCCTAAGGCTCGGTCCTTCTCTCCTTCCTCATTACCATCAAATCTTAGTTTTGAACCACCGAGAGCTGGGACCCCACAGGGGACACCGCAGTCTCTGCACACGGGGGAGGCAGGGACCTGGATGAGGAAGCTAGTTGGCTTGCGTGGGACCCAGGCAGGCTGAAGTCGTGTTAACTGGGCAAAGCAGCAGCAGTCTTTGTTGTCCGATTCTTAAGGGGAGGGGTACCTGTGCTTCAGCTTTTAAATGTTTACATGCTACACTCTTTGATGCTGGGTACTCATATAAATTACCACAAACGCAAGTGGTTCTTAAAGACACTGTAGCCAGAGTATTACCTGCATTCCTTGCACGCTGGCTGGGCTGCTGGCATTCGTTTTGCCTTGGCTTGACAGAAAGGACAGGCAAAAGGTAGGGCTTGTGTGTAGGAACAGCCTGTCTTGTAAGCAAGCCGAGGCACAGGGAGTGTATCCCATCAGAGTTACATTACCGAGGCAGGTCCCCTGTGCAGCACCATCTCACTCTTAAATGGATGCTCTGAAATATAAGGATATAGACCGAAAAGAGACATGCTGTCCTAGGTGTCTCTCAGGACCTGCAAGGCAGGTATTGTAAGCAGATGTATTCATGCTAGGGAATAAACAGATATGATTTAAAATAAGCTGGCAGATTTTGTGCTCAGATGGACTAGGAACATTCACACAGTCTGTTATTGCAGTTCAGCTGTGAGAGGCCAACACCTTCAGCAGAGAGGGACTAGCAAAATGTTTGGGCAGAATTATGTCCAGTCGTGACATCTGTTGCTAAAGTGGTCCAGAGTTTGCACCACAAAAGTGCACAAGTGAAATTGCAGAAGAACAAGAGTGAAGCATGTGTGTGGCTAAGCCAAGACTCTTGAGTGCCCTCTAATAATGAAGATCCCTGGTTTTGTTGGTATAGTCCTCTGTCATCTAGGATCTTGCAGATCTGAAAGCCGCCGATGATTACTGCAGGAGAAAGTCAGCACCGCACTGATGATAAGCCAATGTCTAAACTAAAGAGCAAGGGGGAAATCTGCTTGCTTTCTTTGGAGGGATCTCACTGTTTTACGTAATCTTTGTACAGCACCTGTAAATCAGTGACTGGTACTCTTGAAATGTATTTCCTTCATCAAAAGCTATTTGAAACAACAGGTAGCACCTATATCCATTCAGTCTAAGCTCCCTTGACATTTTTAAATGACAGATAATGAAAACTGTCTTCATTATAACTCAAGCAATTTCATCAGACTGTCACCAGCAAACAATGGCAAATTAAAGACTGAACAGCCCTCAACTCTACTCTCCTAAGTGCCTGTGCGAGAATACCCCATGTCTTTTCTACAGCTTCTAGGAAATCTAAGAGGTGATTTCTCAGGTGGGGAGGGTTCTGGTGTGCAAGGCACTAGAGGTCAAGAGGAACATGTTAAAATCTGTCTGGAAACCAGTGGTCAGATGGCATGAAAATTGAGCATAAATGTGAGAATGATCGTGGGTGAGAGACACGGCTTCTCTAACGAAGTGCTGAATTCTGCACTGCCTTCAGTTTATGAATGGATTTAAAGCATGGTGCCAAACAGAGCATATTGCAGTTGTCTAATCCTTAGGTGACAGAGGCAGGCATGATAGTAGACAGAGCTGCATCCAAGAGGACTCATCAGAACAGCCCAGTCAGCCTGGCATTATTGCTACCTGATCTGTGGGAATCGGTCCAGGCCCCTGAATCTGAACTGCCGCAGGGAAACCCAGTCGCGGGAGCAGCTGTTGAGGTATGGTGCTAGCTTATCTTACCCTGCTTGTCTCTCCCCAGCCAGCATTGCTTCAGGCTCGCCTGGGCTGAGCATCAGTCACCCCGGTCCTTCCCCCCTCGCCCCCCTCCCCCCAAATTCATAGACCTAACCAAGCTACCCCCCGCAGTTAGATTAAAGGGAGACAGAGAGCAGAAGGGGCATTTCGCAATAAAACATCATTTATATGAGATGGCCGTGGTATGGAAGAGGCTAGCACCAGGGAGTGAATTATAGGGGTCCAGAGAAGAAAGAGACTGTGGCAGAGAGAGGGTTGTTATTGGAGCACACGGGGAGCAAAATGACTGAGATAGAGGGTGTAGATAAATAGTTAGAAATAGCTGCAATGGTGTGATTTGGAAGGAAAATCAGTCACTGCTTCAGTCACCAGTGGTGTTCAGTTTAGGGAGCTGAGTGGTAAATTACAGGCAGGTTAGGACTCCAGGAACATCTGTGACCCTGTGAAATGCTGGAGAGAGAAAAGTTGCAGTAACAGTGAGTAAGATTCAGATCTCATCTATCTGAGCATGAGTATCTCAAGGTGAAATAACAGAAGGAGAGGAGGCGGGAATATTGATTTCTGCCTCACAAAACAGACAACAACGCCTACTTTTTCATAGCAAGAATTTAACCATTCGCTTTAATGGGCCAGTCTGCAGTACAGTGGGGGCTTGATTTCTTCTTCGTGTGCAATCTAGAGGGCAAATCATGCTGAAGTTATTTTTATTTTACTGTAGCCTTGCAGGAGAGACATGAGCAAAATTTTACCCTCGAACACCTGTGCGCTGACTGTAGGGGCAGCTGTAGCCCCCGAGTGTAACCTGCCTACGCTGCTGCCCTGTTGCACAGCAGGCGGGTACCCTGAGCAGCCGGATGCTGGAGGAGCAGCACTGGAAGGCACAAAAAGCCTGTTATGCCAAGAGGGCGAGGGCTGTTGCATGTGTTGGCGACAGATGACTTCTGTCTGAGGGCAGACTTAGCTGCCTTCCATTTATCCTGTGAGAAGGATGCTCCTAATGAAAGGTGCTTTCTTCAGCCGGTCATGGCTTTCTCAGAAATATTCCTTTGGAAATGAAATTTCGGTTTGTTGGTTTTACACCATGGAAGTGCAGACATGTGTGCCGTGGCGCTGTGGGGCAGGCATTACAGAGAACGTAGCTGTGCAGCTGTGCAAGGGGGCTTGCTGTCTTGGACTGGGCTGGGCAGGTGGCTGAACGGAAGCAGGAGGTGAGTTTGGCAATTTTCTGAGCTGCTGCCATGTCTTTTCTCACTGAAGTCAAAGATGGTCATACACGTACAAGGGGAGTGTAAAGTCATGGCTGAGAATCTTAAAAGGCTTAAGGGTCAGGCGATCCCACAGCCAAATTCTCCTGGTGGCACCGCAGCACTCAATGTGTGTTAGTGGTTCCCTGTAAAACATGGGGACAGTGTAATGGGAGCAGTGTTCCTGGGCAAACATTGATTTTGGAGTCTCCTGTACACCAAAATGTCCCACCTTTCTTTAGTATGAGTTCATATTTTCATGTGTTGCACGAGCATGTTTCCCCAGATTCTGTTTACCTGATTTCCCTTCTGATTCAGTATCTCTTCTCTCCTCCTTCTTCTTCTCCTCCTTTTTTTTTAATTGTAGGAGATAAAGCTGAGCATTTATCTCTATGGTTGCGTGGTATTTGCCTCATACCTGCTTATTGACTTGAGACATGACTTTCTAAATAGGGCAAGAGCTTCCTGCAATTGGAGTGTTGTAATATGTGGGATTTGTTCATCGCATCAAGAGTTTTGATGTGGGATCATGTCTTGAAGGGGGGCAGATCAACTAGAAGGCTCTCTGGAGATCCAGAAGAGTATTTTAACCGTAGGCCCAGTTCCATGCTCCAGCCCAAACTTGATTAAGGCTCAGATTGTTTGGATGTTCATGTGCGAATAGGAAAACACGAGATCAACCGTTTCTCTCTTTTCGGTGTAGATAGATAGGAAAAGTGAGAGCAAGGCCTTTCTTGCCCAGCTGAATTTGCCATCGTCTGCACGCTGCTGCCATAGGGTGATGTTGTGCAGCCAGCGCTGGTTGGATCCATCTCCTTCCTAACAAGAGCTCTGTGCACTGTGCAGCCAGCGAGGCAGTAGTAATCGGCAGAGGTGAGCTGCAGGGGGTCTTATGCCAGCAGTGGGGACAGAGGTAGGGGTGTGCGTGTGTGTGTTTGGGGGTGTGTGTGTGCATGCGTACGGATACCGACATTGATACGGATGTGTATGCATTTCCCTCCTCTGCGAGTCTGTGAAGTCCCGTGCAAGTCAGGGTGCAGAGGGACTGTTCACCTGAACCAGGTAAAGAATGTTCTCTGGTGTTTGCAGGACTGAGGTTCAGCAAAACTGGGGAGACTCAGGGTAATGTCTAATACCAAAAGCCACTGAACTAGAAAGAAAGCCACAACAATCTCTCCCCCTCCCCCAGGCCTGATTTCCTAATCTTTTAGGAATGATTTACAATAAATAAAAGACTTTCTGAAAGAAGGGTTTTTTTCCAAGTTAACAGTGGGTGTTAAACTACCGTTCCCTGTGGTCCTTTCCCATCTCTTTCACACTGTCCAGCTTTAGACTTCATCCTGCAGCAAGATGCATGAAGGCAGCTCCCCTGTGCCCATGCAGAGAGATCACGGCAGTATGCGAACGGTAATCACCTGGATTCCTCACAGAAATGGGTTGTTTCCTTTCCAGAAGGCTCATTAGAGCATGCAGCCATGTAAAACTCAAAGCTTGTAAGAAAGATTTCATAGAGCCTGATCTCGCTCTTGTCCTGCAGCTCCTCTGATCATTTACACCAGAGCAAAAAGAGGGCAAAAACCCCCCCAAACCTAAAGCAAACAAACAAAGCAAAACATCCTCCTAATGATGTGTGTTCTTCCCTTCCAACAGTGATAGCGTTTCATACCCACTTTGCGCAGGTGTACATGAATGCAGAAGTCGGGAGGCAGCACAGAGAGCGAAGCTCTTAAGGAGTTACTGGAGCTTCCCTGCTGGAAGGTTATAATCACACTGAAAGAGGGGAATCTTGCCTCAGCAGACAGGAAATATGTGATGCAATTTCAGCACAGAGTTGCTGGAGATAAAATAGCCTATAAACTGAAAAAAATTGTAGGGAACACTTTGCATGGCCCAAATGTGCCATGTCAAGGCTAATAGCGAGGGATCCTTTGACTGCAGAAGCAGCAGCAGACTGGCTCCAGATGCGCGTGGTGACTACAGCCTTTACCTGCAAGCAGGAGCGAGCACGCATCCCTGATCCTGGCTATAGTGACCATTGGCAGATCCTTCGTCATGGTGACAGATTTTCTTGAGGGAAGGTTTTTTAAGCATGAATGACCAAAAAGGCTCAATGTGCTCTTGCATTTGAGGTGAAACTCGTTTCATGTGGGACGACTGTGTGGCTGGGGAAGAGGCTCCGCTTCGGAGAGCGGATGGTCAGGAGCAGGGTGTAACTTCAGAAGAGAGCAATGCCTCCAGCCTTCACACGCTAAGGCTCCTTGTCGCCATTTCGCCTGCCCTCAATCCCGTCTTCAAAAGTTCCTGTTCCTCAGATGTTTCCACCTCCTCCAGTTGTGCCAGTTCAGCTGCTTGTGGGGATGAAATCTACATCGGAGCTGGCATGGCGTTAAGGATTTGTTCTTGTTAGTAGGGCTTTTAAGAAAAAGTTGGATCATTTAAATAGCTCACCTATGAGTGTGGCTACATAAATGGTTTAACTGGCACAAGTGAGCAGCAATAGCTGTGAGAGAGCGTGGCAGGATCCTCTTAAACTGGGTCTGCTGCAGATGGAATAGTGAAACGGAGCCACAGCCCCACACGCTCTTAACGTTGTTTGCATGAGTAGCTCCATTGTGTTTCAGTGGGACTCTACTTGCACATGTAAAATTGTTTGCAGGGCCGGGCCCTTAAAGAGAATAAAAGCCGTGATTGGGGTGTGCCATGCTCTGAACCATATATAGAAAGTGTAATGCAAATGTCTTTTGCTGGCTGGCCTATCTCGTCTGATCTGTCTGCTCTGCAGAACTGGAGCTCCCGTAGCCACTTTCCTGAGGCTTGGTTCGTTCTAATGGAAGAGGACCTGGCTTTTGAATAGGAAGGCTGATCTGCTGCCCCTGCCGCGGCCAGGGAGTTGTGAGGAGAGTGCACGCAGTGTAGTGAGAGCTGTAATGTCTCCAAGATGTTCTTGGATTTGCCGGAGTGCTCTCAAGAGCCGGGACAGCTGGCTTCTCTGGGGCAGCTTTTACGAGCTTGGCCAAGGGAGGGCAAGGCCCCGGTGCGGGGGGATGCTCTCGAGGCTGGCAGTGGCGGTCCTGTGGTCTGGGGCTCCCTACCTGAAGTCCTGCCTTACAACCTGTCATGGCGGTTAAGGTCATTTGGGAGCCTGTCATTGTCATCAGTTCCCATGCTGAAACCCTTCGAGGACAGCAGGAGGGATTTCTCGGCTGAGAATCCCTGCCTTGGGAATTCACTGCCCGTGGCAGTTTGCTGTGGCAGATTCCCAAAGGTGGTGGGTGAAGTAGCAACTTAACTCTTGAGAGTGAAGCAAAACACCTTGATAGTTGCTCTCCGGAGCCGCGAAGAGAGGAAGGAAGAGACATAAAGCCGTTGGAGGGGAGAGGCTTGGTGTGGTTATTTGAGACCGCTGCCTGCAGAGTTGCACAGTCATTTATAACTGTTTGAAATGTGGGGGGATGGGGTCGGGGGGATGGGAGGGGAGTTGGAGGAACCACAGCATCTGCGAACTAGTAGCATTTTATGCTCCTTTTCCCCGGTCTAACTCTGCAAGGGACAAGACAGCAAAATACCGGGTCAGAGGAGGGAGGAGAACAAAAAAGGCCATCCGCTAACACCTCGTATTTTATCGCCGCTGTTGCACGTGTCAGGATTGAAGCACAGGGCAGGATTTGCAAAGGTGCCTTCAGGAAACGGAAGTTGGGTGCCTGGCTTCCCTAGGCTCCTTAGCAAAATCCCAGCCTCTGCTGCCCAGGGGAAACAAACTTCCTTTTAAGCAAACCACGATGGGTCCCTGATGTCGGTGAGAGCAGGACTGGGTCTTCTGTCTAAAGCACCGCGAGGCGTATCTGTCCCTTACACCGTGTGTTGCTGCCTGGCCGCTCTGCTCTGTACAGCTACTGCCGTTGCAGCCTTCCCTGGGCTCGCTCCACTGAGCCCTCTCCGGTGCAGGATGCGTAGAGCAGGAACTGTAGGTGTTACATTCAAAAAGACCTGTATCAGTGTGAGAACAGAGAAGGTTTATACGTCAGGTAAAGGAGCAGGCTGAACCGATGGCAACAAAGGCGGTGGTTCAAGCGGAGCCGATCAGTTAGGTTTCACCAACACTCCAGCTTTAGAAAGTGCTACCGTGATCCATGGCAAGGTACAGGGAGGGCTAGCGCCGGCGGATGAGGTGGAAGGACTGGCCAGAGACCAACGGTTTCCACCTCCGGGTGGTGGGTCCAGGGAACCTGTAGCCCGAGGGACTTGTCTGGAAAAAGTAACAGAGAGAAACAAGCAAGAGGCGTCCGTGGGCTGAAAGTCTGTCCAGCGGGAAACGTTTAGGGGGTCTGGTCTGCAAACCAGAAGGGATCGAAAACCACTGTTAAGAAGTATCCCCCTCAAGGAAGAGTATCTATGAGGGTGAGAGGTGTGAATTAGCTCCTGTTGCAGTGCTCAGGAAGTTGTAAAGGGTTCTTTAACGATGTTACCAAGTGGGCATGGACAAGGGACGGAGAAGAGAGGGACAAAAAAAGGGAAAAGCCCCTTGGGGGGTGAGGGCTGAGCGGAGAGAGGAGGTGGTTTTATCTGCCAGAGCAACGCCCAGTGCTGAAAAGGTCTCCTTCCAAAGAGCTGGGTTATTCAAAAGTGGGAGTTGGAGAGGGTGAAGAGCGGGTCGTGTGAGGATAAAGGGAGAGGGAGAACACACTCCGCGTTTCTATTCACTTTTCTTGTATTGGCAAAACAGGTTATTCAGGCATCGCGGATATGCAAAAATGATCAGCCTGCTTTCTCTCGTTAGACTGCAGCGGTTCTGTGCATCGGTGTGTCACCGGTGGTTTGGAAAGCTCTGCCTTACAACCCACAAGATCGCCCATTTTAAGAACATTTTGTGGAGGTGAAGGAGAAGGATTAGTGGATGTTGAAAGCGCTCTTTTCACCGAGTAAGTCGCAGACTGAAAAGGGCGGGGGATTGCTACAAATCTTCAAAACTCTTACCTGCCAGCTGGTTTCAAACTACATTGATGTTTAATCCCCCAAACATGGAGCATTTGTTCAGGATAGGGCCCTTGAGCACATTTGGGAGTTGATAGGTTGTGTCTGTTTGTCATTACTGGCTGGTTCCTCCCTGCTTAGTTGCAAGCTGCTGCTCAACCCAGTGCTTTCTCCCATCAGAACAGGCCCTCAGATCTCTCAGCGGCTCCATCAGCCCGCTGGCGGCTGTGGGCAGAGCCAAGTTGCTCAGCCACCAGGTAGGAGAAACGTGCTTCTCCTCCAGAAGTTCCCTCCCGCTTTCTTCCCGCCTCGCCGATGCCCACCCGGCCCCTTCCTTCTTCACAAGTACGTGGAAGGGAAATTCGGTGCTTGATGCCAGCGGCCCGACCGAGCCGCAAAGGAGCCCCTCGGGGTTGCCGGTGGCCGGCTGCCGTGCCTAGTGCCCGCCTCGGCCTCCCGGTGCGTGGGAGCCTCCGTGAGGCTGAGGCGGCGCCGGGCGAAGGTGCCGCGGCGAGAGCTGCCCTGCCGGCCCAGGCGGCTCCGGGCAGGACGCTGCCGAGGAGGGGTTGGCAGGGCTCCGGCTCCGCCTGTCCGGGCGCCTTCCCGCAGCCCCCCGGGGCCGTGCTGGGCCGCAGGGCCCGCCGGTGGGTGCCCCCCCCCCCGCGGGGCACGCGCCGTTTCCGTTAGGGGTGCCGTTAGGGGGCGTGCCCCGCGCGCCGCCTCCGGGGAGCGCGAGGTGCTGGCGGGGCGGGGGGGCGCCGGCTCCCGCGCTGACAGGGGCCCGCGCCGGCCCCTCCCCGTCTCACCGGGCGCCTCCCCTGCGGCTGCGGGCACCGGGGCACGCCGAGCCCCCGCCCCCGCCGCCGCGGCGGCGCGGCCCCGCCCGGGGAGCGGCGGGGGCGGGGGGGGGGGCACTCTCGGCGCTCGACTCCGCGGAGGGGAGCTGGGGGGGCGGGGGGCGGCCCCTTTAAGAAGCGCCGCGGGCGCGCGGTCTCTTTAAAAGGCGCGGAGGGGCGGGGCCGTCCCGGGGCGGGGCGCGGCTATGCTAATGGAGGGGCGGTGCTTGCCGCGGCCCCGGGGGCGCTCGGCGCGGCGGGCCTGCCCCTTTAAGAGCCTGGCTGCTACCACCGAGTAGGCGAGGGCGGGAGGAGAAGCGTGTGCGAGGGGGAGGGGGCGGCTGGGGCGGGGCGGGGCGGGGCGGGGGGCCGGGCGAGACCACTGCCCGGAACGGGGAGTAAGAGGCGGTCCCGCCGGCGGAGTGAGTAGGGGACGGTACCATTCCCGGGGCGGGGCGCGCGCGACGGGCGGTACCATTCCTCTCTCTCTCCGGGTTGCGGGACGCGGCGGGAGGGGGGAGGCGGGGGGGGGGGAACCGGTGTGGGGGAACGGGGAGGGGGGGGAGCGGGAGCGGGCGGGGGGGAGCGGGCGCGAGGGGCTGCGATGGGCGGTACCATGCGTGCGGGCAGGAGGGGGGGAGGCGCTGGCGGACAATGGAGCCTGTGTGTGTTTGCGGGAGGGGGAAGGACCCGCCGTCGGCGGGGGGGAGACGCCGCGCCGCCCCCTCCCGCCCGGGGCTGAGAGGAGCCTCGGCCCCCGCCCCTCCCCCACGGCCCGGCGGTGAGCGAGGGGGCGGTGGCGCGGCGGGCACCGGGCGGGCACGGGCACCGGCACCGGCCGCCGCCGCCGCCCGCCCAAACTTTGAGAGTTGGGGGAGGCCCGGGGGGGCGCCGCGGGGAGGGGGCGCCGCGGGGAGGGGGCGCCGCCGGCGGCGGAGGGCAGCGCCGCCCCCGGGATGGCGGCGGGGTGGAGGGCGCCCGGGGCTCTGCCGGGCTCCGCCGAGGGGCGCGGGGTGCCCCGGGGGCGCGCTGCTTGGCGGGGGGTGGAGGGCGCTCCGCGGTGCCCGGGGCCGTGCTCTGCGGAGGGGTGTGCGGGGTGCAGGGGTGCCCGGGGCCGTGCTCTGCGGAGGGGTGTGCGGGGTGCAGGGGTGCCCGGGGCCGTGCTCTGCGGAGGGGTGTGCGGGGTGCAGGGGTGCCCGGGGCCGTGCTCTGCGGAGGGGTGTGCGGGGTGCAGGGGTGCCCGGGGCCGTGCTCTGCGGAGGGGTGTGCGGGGTGCAGGGGTGCCCGGGGCCGCGCTCTGCGGAGGGGTGTGCGGGGTGCTTTGGGGTGCCCGGGAAGCCCTGGAGGTTGTGCTGTATGGAGGGGCATATGGAGCGCTTTGCATTGCGTTGTGGTGCAGGGGATGCCCGGGGGGGGCTGGCTATATGGAGGGGTGTATGGGTTGCTCTGGCTTGCAGGGGATGCCATGGAGGCTGTGTGCAGTGTGGATGGATGTGTGGGGTGTCCTGGGTTGCGCTGGGGTGCATGGGATGCCCTGAGGGGTGTGCAGGATGCTCTGCGGTGCGGGGGATGCCCTAGGGCTTCTGCTGTGTGGAGGGATGCGTGGGGTGCTCTGGGGCGCATGGGACGGCGGCGTGGCTGTGCTGTGTGGGGTGCCCTAGGCTGTGCGGGGCGCATCGGCTGCTGCATGGAGGGCTGTGGGGTGCTGCGCGTTGCCGTGCTGTACGAGCAGGTGTGTGGAGCGCCCTGTGCTGCGCAGAGGGGCACCCCAGGGGCTGTGCTGTGTGGAGAGGACGGTGCTGGGTGGATTAGAGAGGTAGTTCTGAGTTTTTAATCCCAGTGAGGGACTGGGACATCGGATAGGAGGGGCTGTAGCACGAGGGCGAGGCTGTTGGGGCTGGGGGTGCAGGCTGTCCTAGGAGAAAGATGCTGGCGCCAGTGGGGTGAGAGCTGGGTGCGTGGCCTCTGCGCTGGAGCGAGGGGCTGGGGCACAAAGGTCTGCGGTGGGGGTGTAGGGAGTGGGGTACGCGGTGAAGCGTGCAGCGAGGGGGTGGGAGATGGCATGTGGGACGCTAGATCAGCTGGGATGTGCTGTGAGGAAGGGATGGGGGACTTTGTTGCAGGAAGAACTGAAATACAGGTGTCTGCAGGAAGGGATGTGGAGAGGTGGATGGAGCGGCTGAGGGAACCGGGGTTGTTCAGTTTGGAGAAGAGGAGGCTGAGGGGAGACCTCATCGCTCTCTACAACTACCTGAAAGGAAGTCATAGCAAGGTGGGGGTCGGTCTCCCAGGTAGCAAGCAACAGGACGAGAGGAAATGGGCTCAAGTTGCACCAGGGGAGATTTAGATTGGGTATTAGGAAAAATTTCTTCATGGAGAGAGTGGTTAGGCATTGGAACAGACTGCCCAGGGAAGTGGTGCCATCGCAGTCCCTGGAAGCTTTCAAAAAACGTGTGGATGTGGTGCTTAGGGACATGGCTTAGAGGTGGACCTGGCAGCTGGGTTAACGGGTGGACTGGATGATCTCAGAGGTCTTTTCCAACCTTAATGATGCTATGATGGGGAGAAATAAGTTGATACACAAGGGGATGGACGTAGCGATGAGAGGATGTGAGGAGCTGGGACTTGGGTGATTAGGAGAAAGGGATATGGGAGTGGGATTGTGGTATGGGGAAGTACTGGGAGCCAGACTATGGGGTAGGAAGTGCTTTCAGCGTGAGGGAGGCAATGTGTGTGGTTGTAAAGGGAATTGTAGGGGTCCAGAGCTGGGGAGCAGTGTAGATCGTTCAGGGGAGCAGGAATCCAGGGAAGCTAAGCAGGTAGTGTTGAACTGGTATGAGGGATCATTGTGCAAGAAGAGTTTGTGGGACACTAAGAGTGTGGGAGGGGATCTTGTATATAGGGATGGTGGGGAAGAGCAGTATTTGACTAGGCAGCGGAAATGTATCTGACTAGAAGAGCAGTATCTGACTAGGCAGGGATTTATTTGGAAGTGTTTCTGTTAGGTAGAGAGGAGGCACTCTGTGTGTGTGCATAAGGGGGAGTCTGTGCCCTGGCGTAGTGCAAAGGGGTGTATGGGAGGCTGTCAGAGATATTGCAAGTTCGTGAGGTTGAGGGTTGGATGACAGGGGGGAAAAGAACAATGCTGGAGACCCCAAATGCTTCGGGAAGTGATGGGACAGGTGGATGCATGCAAGCAGCAAGGCTCGCTTCTAGGATGAGAGTGAGCACCCTGTATTTCTGTGCTATCCACTTTTCTGTCCCTGAGGCCACTGTGTAGGTGATGAGATGATGGGACTGAAAAGGCCTTAGACAATCAAATGTTTGGGATATGGAAGGTGGATGTTACTCTGGGAGGGTAGACAAACCATGAGGACACAGATGGGAAGAATCTGATGTGACAGTCAATTGTGGGTTGTTATTTGGGTATAAAATATTAAGATGGGATGATTACATGGTTAGTGGTTTAATAGTAAACAAAATGAGAGATCAGGAAATTGTCATGCAGCAAAGAAGGAAAGTAAGAAATAATAAGTGGCAGTAGGCAGCTGACTGTGGAACAGCCCACCAATGTGAAAGGGAAGATGCTTTTATTCTCCAGATGCCAAACCTAACTTTGGACTCTGAAACTGGTCTGGAAATAACCATGAGCCTCACTTTCTGGGAGAGGAGCATCAAGTCTTGTAGCTCTTACCTTGTAAAGTAGCATCTTTTCCTTCGTTTGGGCATTAGCCTTACTGACTGGGGCAGGGAAGAAAAGGTTGTGCTAAGTCAAGTTTGTCTCATTAAGCCACTCTGTTGGTGACTAGTTGCTCTACTGTCAAAACACAGTTGGAGGAAGTGGGGGAGACAGCTCTTCCCATTTTGAGGGGCTCCAGTAACATTTTTATTTTCCTTGAAAGTATGTTGTCCTCGATTTCTCTGTGAAAAGCCCACACAGACATCATAGGATGCTCTGAAGCATCCTTAAATGTACCAAGCTTTAAAAGCAGGAGGGAAAAAAAGTGATGTAGATTCCCCCCCCCCCCCCCGCCTTCTGTTTTGTTGGAAGATAATATTTGGTCAGTGGTTGCTCAAAATATTACAAAAACAAGTGTTGGAAAGCTAGGCAAGGCATTACATGAAATCAAGTTAAAAAAAAATATCACAGGGTATGGAATGAAAGAATGAACATACCTAAACAGCTTTATTCCTGTCGTCTTTTTGTTTACCTCTCTCCTGCTTTATATTAGGGCTGTAATGCCCGATTGCTGTCTACCGTGGGGTGTTACAGGTGTTGAACCGGTGAAGTTAAATAGAGGCTAACACACAGTTGTTTTGTGTTCACCCTACGCTTGCAGCAGAGCTGCGCTAGCAGCAGTGCACATGCCTACATCCCATAGCAGCCCGATCTGCTTTCTCCTGGGAATCACAGGGGGCTGCTTTGGTGAGATTTTATAGCCATTTTGGACAAGTTGACATGATGGCTCTGTTGTGTGGTGGTGTGGTTTTTTTTTTTTTTTAACAGTGATCTCCAAAGAGATTATTTTTAATGAATGTGCCCTTTTTTCTTACTCAGAGCATAAAAATGGCTCAAGGGCTCATATTCTTTCCCTGTCTCCCTTGCTGGCCCCTCCTCAAACAACAAAAGAAAGGCAGCTTTCTTTTTTTAACTTGGAGTTAGCAACGATGTCAGTTTTGAGATTTGGGAATTTTCCCAGTGGGGTGGGTGCGTGGTTTTTTTTGTGGATCTGGTTTTTGGGTTGTTTTTTTTTTTCTGGAGAAGGGTCCGGGGATCTTGGGTCTCACTGCACTGTTGTGAACTCTTAACACCTTAATTGAAGGGGTGGAGATGCTGAATCACTAACAAAGACCTCCTTTATCCAAAATGTTAATCAATCATTGACGTTAAATAAGTGTGAACAAAACCAAACAAAAAAAAACCCACCCTAAACAAGTTTTTGTCTAGGTCCCCCTCCCATTCAGCTGCTCATCTTTGGTCAGGTTAAGATCAGAAATTCTTTTGGGGATGTATTTTGTGTGTGTGTGTGTACATACTTGGTTTTTGGCAATGTTTGGTAAAAGTTCTGTTGCTGCCTTCCCAGTATAGTTTTCCCAATACAGATTATTTAGCTCATAGATGCAATAAAGATGTTTTGGGAGAAACTGCGATCTGCTCTGGTGTGGGGAAAGTAGCTAGACTATGACAGTACTGTTGTAATCATCTTTTTGTGGGCTAGGGGTGTGTGGATAGGTGTCTTTTTTTTTTGTTTGTTTGTTTTGGGGAGGTGTTTTGCTTTCCTCTCTTGTGATCAGTGGACACAGTCTTCTAAGCTAGGCAGGCCATGAATTTTAATGTAAAAGAAAATAAATAGGTTTCTGTTCCTACAACCAGAAACTTTGTAGATCGCTTCTGTATATTATGAATACAAAGGGTGTGGACTCTTTCTTCCCTGTGCTTCTCCCCCTCCCTCCCCCCCCATCTTGCATTTCATCTTTACAGTTCGTGTACTTGGATTGTTTTCAGTTAGGGTTAGTCCACAGCCAGAGAAACTACATTTGTCACTAAATATCCAAATATAGAAACTAAGGCAACTATAAGCTACAAGGCTAAAATATTAATATACAACAGCTTTTCTGAACAGTTTATATGTTTGAGGTGGATAATAATGGAGTACCTTTGATCCATATTACCTAGCTATTCAAAGGCTTGCTACTCTGTAATATGTTGACTTTCCATACCTATTTCTACATGTTTCTTTCTAGATTCCCCCCCCCCTCCCCCCTTGAGTTCCTGACATGCTGTGTCAATTCTGTTGCCTTACAGACTGTGCCTATGGCTTAGGAATTTTGTTGGTCTTTTGTAAATTCAATGGAAAAAAAAACAACCCACACAACAACTTTATCCTGTGGAGCAATTTACACTAAAGTGAGTATTCACACTAATTCCCATCTTAAATGTCAGCTCTGTTACCTAGCAGGGTTTGATCTCTTCTGCTTTCTAGAAGTTTACCAAAATTTCTTCCAAGCGATGTGGGCAGCCTTCATAAAATCCTTCTATCTAGTTTGTGTGGCCTTGGACTTCACAGAAATCTCTGTGCCTTGGTAAGGTCTGTGGTCTGTTTACATAGATACGAAGTCCTTTAACCCAGCGAGATTTGCTATGGGCTTGGATTTCCTGCTTACAAGCTCTGCTGGAGTCCCTCTAGTCTTCCTGCTGGCAAAATGAAGGTCTTAACCCGAAACAAGAGCAATCAGAGCAATTTGTGAATGGAAGGAGATTTCATTGCTGAATTTTTGTCTGAACACTGCTCTGCCTATCATATTTAAAATAGCCCCCCCCCCTTAATTGTCTGTTAGGGTTTTTTTTTTTTTCTGTTTTAAACGTTTAATCATTTTGGAGCTGGACCTCCTTTGTGGTAGGCACTATACAAGTGCAGAAGAACAGGAACCTTATTCATAATTAGGAATTTCAGATAATCTTGAAGAACTTGAGCAAAAAAACCCATCTGTTGGGAAATCTCTGGAGAGTTGCCTTTAAGACCACACAGTCTTACAAATGCTAGTTAAGGACAATAGCAAAACATAAGGTGACATTTTAATGTGCGCTAAATCCAAACGAACTGTTCCAGTGTTGGCTTTAATTTATATTTTTGAAGAAGCGGGGTTGTACTTTGTGACTATACCCTTAGCTATAGGCCTAGCCACCCTCTGTGGGTATGCCTGTGAGCATTTCTTTCAGTGCTAGTTGGCTTTGGAGGAGTCCTTGGCGCTTGCCCGTTTCTACTCTGCACCACCCCTCTGTGTGTGCTGGTACTGCTGCTGGAGCAGCTCTGTGCTGGAACCGATCAAGGAACTGATCTGGATTATAAGTAGCCTGGTAAAAAAATTATTATATTTAGCCTGCATCGGTTTGCCAAACTGGTTCACTGTTTGGCCATGCAAACGGTTGTATGGGCACATGAGACAGGGTGGTGCGGGGCTGGAAGTAAATATTGGTAGCAGCAGTTTTTTAAGCTGGTGTTGCTGCCAAAAGGAATGCTCGTCTAACTACACCCCTAAGAGTCTGCTAAACTTGCTAAATGTTGTTTACACCTATTTGTTACAGCTTCCCTTGCCTGAGAACAGTTCCTTCAGCTTACCTTGTTCTTTTTGCCAAAAACGTTTCTCATCTCTGAACATACATGCAATGTATAAAAAGAGAAACCCTCTTTAAGAAGCTTTAACCAGGGCAAAAAGAAGAGTATGGTGGTTTAGCTATGGAAAAGCTTCTGCTGCTTCAAGACTGCCTGATGATACAGAACATGTAGTGTAAATTGATTATAGACTATTTAGTATGGTTGCAATTAAACAGTGAAACTCATGCTGTGAGAATCATCAGGAGCAAGAATTCAACAAGAGTTAAAAAGGATCAGATGTCTGTAGGAATATGAAGAATATTCAATTATCATAATCAGTGACAGTAGAAATTTTGGAAGAGGTATTAAGCCTGTGGTCTAAACCTTGATTTTTATTCTGCTCTAACAGATGTGCTTCTATATTGGGAAAGAGAGGGAGGGAATAGCTTGTTGTGCCTGGGTTTGGGTTCTTGCACACTTCTCTGGAAACTTCATTGAGATCAGTGTGTGAGATGTGCTATTAAACTGCATAGGCTTCTGGTTGGATCCTGGTAACCCATCCCAAAATCTGCTCTGAGCTACCAAACGGTGGCCGTTGTGAAAAGTGAACTGCTGCCACCTGACTTCTTACATTTGTTTTACTCCTGCTTCTATGGGTTGTTCTTACCTGCTCTTCGGCAGAGTCGGATCTCAGCGCTCTGTTTGATCTACTTTGACAACGCTCATTGAATTTATTTTAAAGACTGTTATGAAACTGCAGTTTACTATATCTGAAGAATGAATGTTATCTCTTTAGAGTAGATAGACATGGTCCAAGATCCTTTTTTTTTTTTTCAGACAGACTTAAAAGCAGAGGTGAGCTTTTCCTTGTTTGGCCTCTGAGAAGGAGCTTGTGGAATAGGGAAGGGAGATGAAAAGTGGAACTGTAAGGTGGTTGGCTTGTTTGTTTTTAAAGCCTAGGCAGAATCAATGAAATCCTTTTGAAGGAAAGAAAATGGAAAGTATGCTGTACCAGTGACATAATTTCTTTCAACAAAGCCGGGCTGAGAGGTGGTGGAGCAATGAGTCCTCTGAGTCTGCACTGAAAATTGGGTGCTGTAGTCGTGAAAACAATACTGATTTTAAGTGCTCCTTAGTGGTACAATCTATGGCAAAAAGTGTATGATATACGCAATAATTTAACTGCATATAGAATTGAGGGAGAGCTTGCCACTTTCTGTATTGAGTTCAGAGCAGTTGTGACTTGGGCACGGATAGCCATACATCTGCCTGCTCAACTCCTAGTGTTTGCAGTTACTCTGAGCTGGTTGTCCTGTTTTCGTGGCTGTTTGGCCTCTTAAGAAAGCAGTGCCACTGTATTCTTGCTACTTAGCTTTCTGGTGGGCCTGTCTGCGTAGCAGCAGAGCAAGGGAGCTTTAAATCGCTGACCCATTTTGTCACCGGATGGTCTCCATGTGCCTGTGGTTGTCCTCTGTGCCTTCCGAACAAAGTGTGCAGATACCCGTTTTCCCTTATCAGTAGGGCGGCTGGGGCCCATGGGCTCTTTTAAAACCAGGTTAGGTTGGTTTTGGTGGCGAACTTGAGAACAGAACCTGTCTCTTAACGTGCCTGTGATTTATCTACCTGACCATGTTACTTACGCTCTACAAATGGCTTTAAATCTGCTCGTGTATGTTGCATGAAGCCATCTTTGCCACCTTTGCAGTCTGTATAGAATTACGCAAAACGTGAAGGAAAACTCTGGTTTAGTGATTCACTGGTAAAAACCCTGGGTAAGATCAAGCGGGAGACCCTTTTTCAGGCTGCTCAGAGCTATGCTCTCTGCATTTTGCTAAACTGACTTCTTCAGGTGTCTTGATAGCGCTGTTCCACTGTCTGTGAAATGGCAGTATTTTATCTGCGTCCCGATCTGGTTTTGTTCGAGGATTGATTAGAAATGTATTTGCAGTGTAATATAAAACAAAGCTGTAGCCTGTCGAGGTGAGCAGGCACAGCTTCTACAGTGAGAGCTGTTACGATGGAGAGTTTCGGCAGTCTTGTGTATGGAGAAACTCTTCTTGGAACTTTTGCTAGGGGAATTGAAGTTTTCCACCACAATTTATATGTATGCATGAGAAGGGAGTAAAGAACTTCAGGCCAAAATGGCTTGACAGCTTGTTAGCAAGAAAATGCTTTCTTCTCTCTCTTAAAAAAAAAAATACATATATATATATTTAAAAAAAAAAATTAACCTTCTTGTGGCTGGGGATAGAAAGTTGAAACTGTCAGGCAAATAGCCACCATCCAGCAGAAATGCTTCTGAATGTTCTTGTGAAAGCTAGCTTTGATTTGACAGTTATGAGTCTTTGAAAATAGTGCTCTGTTTATACAGTACTGTAAATACTTTGAAGTACGTTAGGCTTTGCTGTACATGCGTGGCTAACTAGAAGAATATTAAACGCGTACATCTTGTGTTGAGTGAAGGAGGGTCCCGCAGCAATTGGAATTGCATGCTCTTCATACTTTCATAAGGTCATGTCAAAGCAGTAGATTTGGTAATAGACCTGATTATACAATTGCTTAATTTCTTGTCAAAATAACATTTTTACATGCAGTGTTTTGAGATCTTTTAGGTGACCTCATGTTATTTATCAAATGTCAGTTTTTCATCCCAGCAGCTTTGATATAATCATGTAGCATCGTGGAGTGCTGTGTACATGCAGTCTTTGCTCGCTGGAGTTCTTTGAAGTGCCTTACTCCTTAGAAGAGTCATTGCTCTGTTGAAGATCCTACATTTAACGACTAGGAAACCAGTACACGGAAGCACTGCACTGTGTTGCTGAAGGCTGTGCTACACCTAACATGCCTAATGTGGGTCTAAAAGCAAAGAAATGAGAGGTGCAGTGCACCAGGAATGCATACCCCTCGACACACGTCCTGCCCAGCAGTAAGCTGTGTGGGATATAGTAGTTCTTCAGCTCTGCCCCTGTGGGAATGCCAGCTCTGCAGTGCTGAGCTCCCCAGGTGTGAGCACCTGGTGCTGTAAAACAGCAGGCGGGCTCGCGTAAGGGAGAAGAACAGAGGGATAGCTGGTGGTGGCAGTCCTGGATGAAAACTGGTCTCACGGGCAGTGCTGGAACGGTAGCAACGCTTAGGGGAGCCTTGAAAAACTGCTCATTTGGGATGAGAGAGAGAGACCAGACACCTGTTAAGGTGAAGGTTAACATGAAGGAAGGTGTGTGGGTGGCCCCCAGCAATTCTGACTGGCGTCGTGTGTGATGTCCCCTTGCAGCATACTGGGGAATTACTGCTTGCTGTAGCACTGGGTTTTCCTCGGAGGAGGTCTGTCCTGCGCTGACCCATCCCAGCCCCACTTAGCTTATGAAAACTGACAAGATTGCAGCCTGAGGAGTTATGCCTGAGGACTGTTTCTTACCTTTCATTCTGGAAGCCTAGTGAAGGGATGCTGGAATGAAAAGAAAAAGCGCTTGGTTTTTTCCGTGCTGAACTGATAGGTGGCTTATTTCTCCCAAGCCTTCTGCTTAAACAGTGTGGTGTTGCTACATGTTGAAGAACAAACTGGTGTCTCCTTGGTCCTGTCTTCCCATCCGTTATTTCCACATCCTTCCCACTCCACGCCCAAGGATTAGTTTCTGAAGAATGGGCTGCTGGCAAGCTTGATACAGGTGTCTTTTACCTATGGTTGTTCATGCTGATGTCCCTATTTAAATTTTAGAAAAAATAAACCCAGAGAAGTAAGGGAAAAGAGATTGCCTCTGGCTCTGAACACATTACCTACTTCCCAAAAAGTAGATGACATTTTGAGAGAAGGCAAAGCTATGAAAGCAGCCCGCGGAAAGCTCTAGCATTATCCACCGGACTCCTGCATGTAATACTGACTGATGCTGGGGCTGTTAACTGCTAACATGATGTAGTAAGCTGCAGAAGCCTGCCATATATTAGGGAAATACTGTTAAAACATTTCTTGAAAAATCCCTTATTGCTAGAGCTTTCGATCTTTATCAGTGTTAACAATAGTAGGAACTCTAGAGCAGACAGGCTGCTGCTAAGGTAAGTGACACTCCACATAAAGTGCTTAAAACTCCAGTCATAATGTACATAGACTGCTCCCAGCATTGCTAACATAGGTGGAGCTGAACTGATGTTGGCAGCTGCGCCGGAGTACGCTGAGGCTGAGATGAGGTCAGCGTGACGTCATGGCGCGCTATGGGTTACACGACAGTGTGCCTAATGCCCTGGCAGCAGTCTGGCCGACCTGCACCTGCAAATGCCACTAATGCTGGTGAGGCTGAAATGGTGTGAGCAGCAAGGGGAAGCATTCGTAGCATTCCTGTACAGAAGCAGATAGTTGTAGCTTAGGCTTTGGGTTTATTTAGAGTTTTTATTTGGGCTTTTTTCCCCCAAACTAATTTCTGGAAGTGTGTCAGAATTTGCCAAGAGGTTGTTCTAGTCCCAGGTGGACCAAGTAATTCAAGTGGTGGTGGCGGTGGTTTTTTTTTTTGTTTTTTTTTTTTTTTTCTCCATAATAGCAGCTGGGAAATTGAAAGGGACTTCAAGTGTCTGGCTGTGTACAGCTTGAATCTGCTCACCAGTGTCCATAAGTGTCTGTCTCCTCCATTACTTTGGAGAAGGAGTTGTGGAAAGAGTTGTACAAAATCAGAAACTGTCTAGGACAGCTGTTCATCCCCATTGTATTAAAAACACACTGAAGTGTTGTAAAAATAAAGTTTAACGGACGTGTAGTTGTCTTTTTGACAAAAAGTGTTAGTGTTACTTGCAGCTCTTAAAAGTGATCGTTATGAGTGTAGTGAGCAACGTGCCTATTGCAAAAGATTATTTTAGAATGATTTCTGTAAATACCTAAAAAGAATAATTACTTAAACAGCCTTTATGTCATGGCTGCTGTTTGTTATCCATATGCTTGTCAGAAGGAGGAAGGAAGAGAGTAGTCGGTGGAGATACCGATGTCGGAGAGCAGGGGATGGTTACATGAGAAATGTCATAAAGCACTTTAGTCTCTGAGCCTTCGGGTTTGTATTGTGCTTTGTCAGTGATTGTCTTGACTACACTTTTTAAGGATGGGGAGCAAAAGGTTGCACTTCCTATGGCTGTCCCTGTTTTGAGTGGACTTCAGGAGAGACTGGTTCTTTGGAGAATGTCCATGTGTGTGGTGATAGGAGCTGGGGGGCAAAAGTGCAGGAGAAAGAGTATCTGCGCTTACTCAAGGTACATGGATGGGCAGGCACAGGTAGGCTCAGCAGAGCTACGTTTATATGACCACGCATACTGAATTTGCATGGGGGTGATTGAGTATATTCTTATAGTTTCTGGGAGGTTTATCCTGTGATCCTAAATTCTTAAATTAATCTGAGCTACTTGAAGGAACTTCTCTATGCCATTACGAGGAAGAGTCTTGCCCGCTCTTTCCCTGTCAATGTACTTGTAGGTCATCAAGGTGTTAATTTTAAGTGAGCCTATCTTTGCTCAACCCCTTTCTCTGTGTTTCAAGGCACTGAGGTAGTTGTGGGCAATAATCTGACCATGTTTTAGAGGTTAACAGAGAGGTGCATACACACCGCATGTACAAGAGGAGTTATTTTCTTTGTGGAGGTTGTAACGAGCCTGGTGAAGGTTTCGTAGTCCCCACATTCATGTAGCAAAATGAGTTTAGGTGACAAGTTCTCGATTCTTCCTTTGATCGAGAGTCACTTCTGGTGCAAGACCACGAGCAAAGAGATGATGCTGTGCAGATTTGGGATTAGCAGTGATTCCTCTGACGTGCATAAGGAGCAATTCTTGGCCTTGGGAAACTGAGGACTTTGCATATACCTTCGTTTTTTACTGCCAAGGCATAAATGTAGAAAAATCCATACTGTTTCAGGATAAGTTAGGACCATCTAGAAATTGGTGACTGGCTGCGAGTTGCTATCTAATGAGCTTAGTATTAACAAGTTAGCTCTTGATGTTGAGAAAATGATTTATAAGTAAACGGGATTTGTGGTTTACTAGGGAATGACAGAACATGGTATGTTCCCCAAATCAGCAGCTGTTTTGGGTAGAATATGGTCCATGTACCATATGAGGTGCCCCTGGTGCAAGTGGCCACTGCCTTTCCGGCAGATGGAGCACATGAGCAAATCAGCTAAAAGTCTACTGTATGATAACTACATAGTTTGATTAAAGGATGAGGACTGCAAACCTGGAAAATGGAAATGGAAAGAGCCGGGACAGTAGGTAGTCAGGCCATCTACTGATGACTTGCTTGGACAAGCAGAGTAGTGTTGTGTCCAGATGACATGTGTGTTGATACTGTGTCTTTAGCCCTAGCAGTTCTTTAGGTACCCATTGTATTTTCTGCACGTGTTTAAGAAAAAGCAGAGGGACCTGGCAGGAGTAGGATGCAAGTGTGTTTGAACAACCAGCTTAAGCCTCTCCATGCCTGTGCCATCAGTCACTGCTGCCTCCTTTACGCCAGCGCCCATGAACATGTGGCCACCGGGTTGGCTGAAACAGGAAGCTTGTCTCCCGAAAATTAATCATATCTTATCTTGAGTTAGTTTTCAGCTGGGTCACAAGTGCTAGTGATGGCTGGAAGGGATAGGGTTGGATAGACTTAGGCTGGTTGAAGTTGCTTTCCTGGGTCCAGCATATTCTTGGTGTACAGAAGATAAGGTGGCATTTTTGACAAACCTGTTTGAATGCTGGTGGGTCCAGTACTAGTTGCATTACAAGCACATGCTTTATGCATTCGTGGGAGAAGATGAGGAGGACAGCTTTTGCTAAGAGGTAGGGGCAGATTTAAAGGTGTAGTTAAAAGCCCTTAGTAGGGGCCATATCTAGAAATTGGGACTGGTTCAAGGGATTGAAGAGTGTCCTGTGTCCCCGTATCCTCAAGTGTCATGGGGAGATGTGTGGGGTGTAGAATACTCATGTCAATTTATCTATTTGCTTTCACTTTTATATGCTCTTAAGGGAGTCTGACAGTTCAATAAAAGCATTGAATAACACTTCTTGCATCCTCCTTGTTTCCCAGTTACACTTTTTATCAATGAGGAGTGTGATCAAGTACTTTATTAAACAGCAGCTTATTAAAAACTAACACGTGCAGTTCAGCTGCAAGTCTGTAAAATAAGCAGATGCTTAACAAAACCGGTAAGTGCAGCATGTGGTGAAAACCAGTGGTAGCTCTTGGGGTGTCTTGGGTGTCGCAGAGTCACCTTTTGCCAGTGCAGCTGTTCTCCCTCTTACGTGGTTGAATGAGGGTCGGAGAAATAGGACGTGCCCTTCCCAGTAAAATTGGGCTGAAGGAGCGCGTCGGTTGATTCATTGCCTTACCCCACCTCTCCGGTCGCGCAGGGAATCCGCTGGTGGATGCAGAGGTTTGCTTCCTGGTGGCTGTCGGGATGAGCAGTTGCTCAAACAGCTCCTGCTGCTGGTGCTGCTGCTCTTGGTCCCTCCTGAAGCTGCTGCTTTTCCCGGAGCAGTCTCTTACTCTCTCTCTCTTCTTTCTCTCCCCCTCCACTACCACAGCTACAATTCAGGGTGCTGGCTCAGCTTGTGTTCAAAGTCATCATTTGTTTTCTGTAGCAGCAGGCCTCTAGCCTTTTTCCTTTTTCCATGCTGACTTCGTGCTCTCGCCACCCTCAGTCCAGCACAGACTGACAGTCTCAGGCCGCGGGAAAAAAGAAGTGTGCTCTTTCTTGTACACAGAGAAAGAGATTTCTTGCCTTTAATGCTTCGTGTCACAGTAAGGCCACAAGTTTGATACTTTTATCTACTTGGTATGCCTTTATTTCATCTCTCCACATTCTCCTTCTCAAAGAGGGAGAAAAGACTGAAGTGAATCAGTGCTAACCGCAGCTGTGCCTGCTGAAGCAGCCATAATGCTGTACACCTCCAAGTACCTGACCACTTGTCACTATTGAGCTTCTGCAGTTTAAGGGCATAAAGGAGGAATAAGCTAGTTTGGATTTTTTTTTTCCTTCTGTTTGCAGTACAATAATATGGCAGCTAGTTCACAGAAATACAGGGATGGTTCATGAATAAGTTACCAAAAGGTAAGCTAAGATGTGCATTTCTGTCTTGTTAGTTACTCTGTGGTAGCTGCTTGTGTTCATGTGCTCCCCCTTTTGCTCTTAAATTCACTGTGAAGCAAGCTGTCTTGTGCCGACTGTGGGCTAAGACCGCGCAGGTGAGCAGCACAGATGGCAAACGAGGGGATGGAATTACATTGCAATAACTTGGCTGGGTAGCCTTAAAGATGGATCGTGTCTGATCATTTGTGTCCCTCTTGCAGTCCTGAGCTATGGTCTGTAAGGCTGCCCTGCTCCAGCGCTTTGCAAAGTTGAACTTGAATGTTTCAAGCAATAGAGCCCCGAGCGTTTGCTGTGATAGCTTCTCTCCATCCTGATGCATGCTGGTGTTCACATGTTTTCCCTTTCAAGGGAAAAGGTGATTTTTGTTGCTGCTTTGATAGAGGTGTGTCAGTATTGGCACTGGCATGGCTTAGCCTGTATTGTTTTGTTGGGTGGGGGAAAGGGGAGAGGAGATATAACTGGGTAATTGGATTCGGGGATGATTGTGCTGCTGTGGTAGGTTTTTCTGGATGAAGCAGCTTGTTGCGATAGGTGTTTGTTTCAGCTTCTGTCTGCAGGTATGACTTGGCTAGATAAGGATGGTCTATCATGTTGATGATTTCATTGTTTGATTTGGCTGGACTGGGTGGAGAATGTAGCTGCATTGTTTGGGACTAGCTTTGTAGTTTAGTTTTGTTGAAGTGGATTACACGGCAGCACATTGCTACATTATTAAGGTGAAGCTGCAGTAGATAATAGTTGCAGAGTGTTGGAGGGAAGAGAATATGCCCAGGGTTTCACAATGCGTAACTAATTGAGCCTCGCAACAGCTCCTGTGTTCCTGTTGGGAGATCTGGTCAGCAGAATGCATTGGGATTACACAGAAAACCTCTAGTAGTGATTTCGGTTTGCAGTCGTACTTTAACTGCAAGGCTGTCCGTGCTGCGTAAACAGCTGAGAGTGCTCTGAGAGACCGCGCTGGCCCCGGCAGTGTGAACGTTGTCTGGATTCGTGCTGTTCTTGCAGCCTCTCCAGTTTTCACAGTGGGTGAGGGAGAAGCTGGCAGGTCTCGCTGCTCTGTCTTTCTTTACTGACCTCAAGTTTACCATTGAACCATGCCTCAGAGTCCGTGTTTCTTTGTATTACAGAACTTTCAGGCACTTAAACTTGCTTTAACATGTGAGTGAGCATTAACTGATGCAGGGTTGTCTCCATTACTCAAAGTGTAGCTGATCGGTTCTTGGGCCATGCACTCTTTTGGCCTTATAGGAAATAACGGTAGTGCAAGGTGGGGCTAAGCCCTCTATCTTGAGCAAACTTGCAGTATGTTTTACTTGGGAAGGTTTGCAGTTGGATTGCCTTCTCTCTGCAGTGTGGCACAGTGATGTGAAGTAGGAGCTGCCAGAACAGTAGATAGGGCTTCTTCCTTCTAAAACCTGCCTGGTTTTCCCCTAGATGTGACTGAGCCCGGCTTTACCTGATGCTTGATGTTTTTATTTCTGTGTTGACTGGCTGTGGAGGAAGTTGTATATACAAAGCGCAGGGGTTTGGTAGAAATTGCTGGGCTCATAGTGAGGGGAAGGTGAGCCTTTGAAGAGAGATGGGTGCAGAGAAGGGGAGGTTACATGTCTGAGCTTTGTGCCAGCTTCTCTAAGCACAGATGAGCTCATGGGAATCCAGCTAGCTCAAATGTGGGAGTGCTAAAGCAGGTCTGACATATTTCCCCTGCCACGTGCAGCACACATCTTCAGACTCTTCCAGTCTGATGGTGGCTTTTTTGGTGCTGACAAATCTTGCCAGTCTGAGCAGAGGCTTCTCCTTGTCAGTGGTTCAGAGCAAGTTTTGATTCCTCTGCTTCTGGGGCTGGATGCATGGGAGGGATGCACAGCTTGGCTGTGCATTCTTGTTGGTGAAACTCTTCCTCTCTCTTCTTTTTCCAGGTGATCTATTCTTGTGAGACGAGTGGTTCACAACTCATGGCCTCCACAATGAGTACTGCCGTGTCGTGACACCAGGGGTCTTGGTAAGCTTACTTGTTGGAAGGGTGAGGACGTACCGTATCTCCGCAAATGTGGGTCCATCTCTTTTGTCTCTGCAGTTGAGGTTTGAAGACATTTTAAGCCATCCAAATTGTAAGCTGCAACCAAGTGGGGTGAGGCTGCTTTTCACCTGTTCTCACCTCCTCCTTTGAGCTTGCAGTGGCGCTGATGTGGTTACATGATCAACCAGATCAGGGGACTGATCCAGCTGAATAGAGATTTCTGCTGTTTCCCTTGGGTTAGTTCCCATTCAGATCTTTCCCTGATCTGGTCAGGAGAGAGGTGGTGAGAATGAGTAGACAGTCAAACCATCCCTTTTCCCTGCAGCCATTGCTATTAAAGCAATCCTGAAAATACAGCTTTAGTTGTAGCTTGGCAAAATGTCTTGAAAAGTGGCTTGACCGTTCACTGTCAGTGACCCTACCTCTAATTTTAGAGCGATGATAAAGGCTTTGCTATGGCAGGAGACTCCAGCTGCAAAAATACATTTCTCTAGAGCTTTTCTAGTATTGAACCCTAGATTCCCAGACATATATATGTTAGAAGTGCATTTAGAAAAAAATCATGAGGCATTCCATTTCACATTATAAAAGATGGTACATTCCCAGTGTGCAGAAATGAGAAGCGGAGGAAGTTGAGTTGCCGTTGTTCCACCAATGAATATATTGACATATCCTTTATAGCTCTTTCTGGTAAGAAGAAATTTAAACTGAGATTGGAAAATACAGTTCCCTTGCAGAGCGTATCAGTTCTAATAGATGGAAGATACATGTATATAGGATAATAAAAAAGTAGGGTTAAAAAATTGGAGGGTTTTTTTTCCCCACTCTGAAATACTTGAAAGTTTGGTGATGTCAGAAATATTGTGCAGCTAGTGTGATCCTGATTCTGTTCTTCATGTTTTCCTGTTGCACTGTGTAAGACTGGGAGTCTGAGAAAATTCTCATCTTAAACTAAAAGGTAACATGATAATGCATAAATTTCAAAAGTGGAAAAGCAGAGGATGAAACAACTAGAATACTTAAATTCATCACAGAGGCATCCACATCCTCCTTTTAGCATTGAGCTCTGCTCACTTTAATGCTATTGTTCCTTTTTTCTTTTTACCTGAAATTCACTGTTTTCAGTCACACCTTCACTGTAAGTGAGGACCTCAAAGCATCAGTGAGTTCCACTGACTTTTACACATGCATAAATCTCTTTTGAAAAGTGGAGTTGGGTGCTGTTGGTAATGTTACGGTTTTGTTGTCAAAACAGACATAGGAGCCAAATTTGCATGCAAAGATGGTACAATTTAGATACTTGTGAAGATGTTCTCCCTTGTCTTTAATGTATCTGTATAGCACCAGCTCCAATTACAGCACGATGGTAGTAACAATAGTAATAGACTAACTCCAACATTGTTCGCAAAATCAGTGGGAGAACCAGCTGATAGCCCCAGAGAGGCATGTGGATCCTGTGCAGTGTGTGGCTGAGACTGGAGTTCATCTGATTGTGCCTAATAGGAGGCATTAAAAATGAGACCTTTATTGCAGAAGCATTCCCCCACATTAATGGATTTGTGCAGCACAGTGGAGGTGAGAATAGGGAGTAGGATGATTTCTCTGGGTCATGAATGTGGTAGAGAGGAGAATTTTGGGAGATGATGCAGAGCTTCATGGAACAACTGCAGTGTGGAGCACCATCACATTAAAGTACAGCAGTGCAAAGCCACTAAAAAGTGTAATGGCACAACCTCACAACAAGATAAATTTGGGGAACTGGAAAACCGTGGTGCTCAATACTACAAGTTACTGATAACTCTCCTTGGCCAGAGGTGGTCACGTAGTGCCTGTGTTTCTTAATCCTCTGGTGTCAGCATGTAAGCAAACCAATTTTTGTTTTCTAAACGCTGTTTGAACAGTAGTTTCTTCATAAAATTCAAGACACTCCCAGCCTGGTGAGATCTGTTTCATTTGATATACAGAGGAAGAAACTGCTTCTTTGGTGCTGAGAAGGAATACTGGGAATATTTACATTTGAATAATATTTAACTAGCAATGCTTAATACATTAACAATAAATCTTGGTTAGATTCTAAATTAAGTGGATTTGCATCTGAGTAGGTGAGATGAACAGGAGAGATTTTGTTGAAACATAAACAAGACAGAAATTTGTTCCAAAATAATTTAGCCCAAAGGACGTAAACAGTAATGTTCAATAGTTTCCTCCTCCAGAAACGGTTTTATGTGCCTTATTGCCTGTGTCGTGCATATTGTTTCTTAGAAAGAAGCTGAAAAAGTGCTTAGTTTTGTTTTGGTTTGGTTTTTTTAAAGTCTCAATAGTCTGTATAGCGGTGCTGAGCAAATTTAGATGGGTAGGTCTCTAGTGATCTTTTGGCCTTTCTAATAGATATAATGAGTGACTAACCTCTGGTATTTTCAGGGTAATCACAGCATAGCTGGTTGCTTACAGGTGGTCAGGAAGGCATTTTATTTTATTTCTCTCCTTTTGTGCAATCCTTAGCACACATCATTGAACATATGTCTAGTTATATTGGACCAAGGAGACAGAAAAGATTTGAGCAGAGTTTATGTTCTTAAATATCAGATTACGGCCATTCACAGGGGAATTCTGGATAGCTAAGTCATATAGGGGATTTGTAATTTTGGCTTCCTACTGACTTGCTGTGAGGTGTCTTCAAGCTGAGCACAGATGCAGAATCAAAGTGTCCAGATATGAGGCGTTTCCCTGTTTTGTTGACTCCAGAGTGATCTGCTTTGGATGAAGGGAAGATGGCCTCACTGCCTGTAAACTGAATGGCCAGCCAGGGCTGCCTCCGGTTTGAAATACACAGCTGTACTGAGCCATCTGAAAGCTCTTCTCCTGTGTCCTCTCAGTAATGAGGGAAGAATTGCCATTTACTGCTTCACACCAGACACATCTGCTTGGAAAGTTCCTCAATGGTTTTCTGTTCTCTTCTTGTGGGGTGTTTATAACAGTGTGCCCTGGAGATGCGAGACTTCCCCTGGGCAGCAGGAGGCACGCGTCTAGAGAATGCTGGAGCTGCAGGAGGGAAGCGCCCAGTGCAAAACCAGAGAGGAGCAAAGAGAAAAAAGGCAAGCAGACAGCCAGCATTGAGAGAAGCGGGTGGCAGAAAGTGCTTTGACGCTGCCTCTGGCGGCACGCTCCCCAGAGGAACTTGACGAGAGCCCATCTGCGTGTGTGTGAGACTGTGAGCTCAGGATTTCTGTCAATGCATTCCAGTAACCCCAAAGTGAGGAACTCCCCGTCAGGCAACACACAGAGGTAAGGAAAAGAGCCTGCAGTCAGCTGCTCTGGATCGGTGCACGGTGCTGTCCCTGCTCTGCTGCAGGATTAGCCGAGGACTGCTGCATGTGACTTACTGGTCCTCCTTTGCGCTCCCATTGGACCCGCTGAGTACCTGAGCGCTGGCTGCACAGTATTGTTGAGCCTTCACGTTTGCTAGGCTCAGGACGAGCTGAAAGCTGTAAACCTGTGAGGTGCGGATTCTACATTCCTCGTGCCTTCCTCCCTCCCATCAGTTGTCTGAATAGGCTGTAGGAGAGTAAACATGCTGCTTCTATCTGTTTTGTGGTTTGTTTTTTTTTTTCTTCCCCCTCTTCTAATTATCTGTTTCCCCGAGGGGTAGTTGGGCAGCAGAAGGTCTCTCTGTCTGTACTTTCACACAAAACGCCTCCTCTATATTATTGGCCTGAACAGCCTGGAGGACTGATCAGCTGTGCACTGAGATCCTCTGCATCGTTCACCTGCCAGTGCAGCAGGTCAGCATCTCTCCTCCGCTAATTTGGAAGGGGAAAAATATGGAAGCGAAGCACTGTCCAGGGACTTAAAATGGTCTGATTGACAGCATTCTCGCGTTTGATTATTTACTCCTAGAGGTCATGTGGAGCTTAAGAGTAATTCAGAGGGAATGCCTCTGAGTCAGATATATGTCCAATGGAGGAGATGGCTTGTGCAAGTCCCACAGTGAGGATGCTAGCAAGCGCTGCCTGTTGGAAGTGGCAGTGATGCTGGGAAAACACAATGCAGAAGATCCGATAGCAATGGAGTAACTGGAGGGTGAGGAGGAAGGGGTGGCTAATATGTGTGTAAAACCCAGAGGAACAAACTATTTTTAGGATGCAGTTTGCTGAATGGAAGAGGGAAGGAAAGACTCTGAATTTCTTTTGGCAAATTAAAGAAGCTTCGTCTGCCCCATTTTGCAGGAGTGTGCAGGGAGATGGTATCCTTCTTTTTTCTTATTCAGAGGCAGGTTGTAGCTGGTTTAATTGTTTTCACGGTCAGAGGTTTGTGTTTTCCTGGCAGCTCGCCCCAATGTATGATGAATGCTGCAGTAATGCTAGGTTTTCCTTGTGCTCCCTGCAGAACTGGATAGGGAGGTGCAAGGGAGGGGGTGGGGGGGGGTCTACTCTGATCAGAGCTGCAGCATATAGTTGGGGTCCAGGAGAATGGTGAGGTGAACTTTATTGTGCCTTGTTTGTTTACTCTGAGCTGGTCTTGGTGTGAGGTGCTTCTCTGTGCACATAGAAACCGTTGTCTTTATTGACAGAAGCCCCAGAGGTAGGTCCTCATGTGACAGCAGTTCCTGGGATCTGGCAGGTCTGTAGCTTGCCCTAGTGCCTTCTTGAGCAATGAGATCCCATCTTGGATAACAACCCTTTCAGGGCATGTTCAAAAAGCACATGACTCTAAGCTTGCAGGCGTTTTTTATTTGTCAGCAATTGTCTTAGCTTGCAAAGGTGGCAGTGGTTGTTTCTACTTCTCCGTAATCTGTTCCTACAGGGTTGGATGAATCCATGGTGTGATTTGTCACTTTTGTTTTCTTTTCCTCTTTTTGCTCTGCCCCCAGTAGCCCCAAATCAAAGCAGGAGGTGATGGTCCGTCCCCCTACAGTGATGTCCCCGTCTGGCAACCCCCAGCTGGATTCCAAATTTTCCAACCAGGGCAAACAGGGGGGCTCCACCAGCCAATCCCAGCCCTCTCCCTGTGACCCCAAAAGTGGGGGTCACCCCCCCAAAGTGCTCCCTGGCCCAGGTGGGAGCATGGGGCTGAAGAATGGGGCTGGAAATGGTGCCAAGGGGAAGGGGAAGAGAGAGAGGAGCATTTCGGCAGACTCCTTTGAACAGAGGGAAGCTGGGACTCCTAATGATGACCCCGAAATCAAAGGTATGTTTGCTAGGATGCATGCGCAAGTGCAGACAATTAGCCCGAGTCCTCTGTGAGATGGAGAATTGCTATGCAAGTGTTAGCGAAACATTTATTTGTCTGGGGTTCTGTAAGTTCCAGCCAACGAAGTCTAAAGGTCTTGAGAGCAGGCGAAGAGGAGAGGTTGTCATGGCTGGCATCGGTAAATGTCCTGTTCACACTCAGTTAAAGTGCAGACCTGACTCTGGTGGGAAAGTTCCTTTGTAACTCTGAAACTCCCCCAGAGGATTTGAAAGTACAAATGCAACCTGTTGGTTTCCTTCTGGCCTTTGGCCTTTCAGGAACTGCTCTGTTGTAACTGGGGTTTTGAACAATATGCAAGCCTGTTTTGTCAACACAGATACATAACCCGTAGCACCCTGACTGGTAATACAAGCCAGAGACTTGGGATTCCTGTGTTCTGTTCCTGGCTCCAACATTGCCTCTGTGAGGTAGTGCAGAAACAGACTAGATGTGGTGTTGTCCATCTTTCCTCTGTTGTCCATTTTCTAGGTCACCTGGCTAAGGTGGCTGGACGGAAATAAAAGTAAAGTTTTGCACAAAGTGTTCTCCTTGGGCACAGACTTACTTATATTTGTTCATTTTAGTGTGTAGTTTTTCTGCTATTCTGTGTGGCCATTAGAGAATTCAAAGGGATCAGCTCTGGGAACTGCCACTTGCCTTGGAAAGGAACAAGATGAGCTTTCTCCCAGTGGTGCCTGAAGGGCAGCATGGCATTAGAGGGAAGATGCATGGCGTAATAGAAGAACTGCCTTTAGTAGTGCTTGAGGGAGAAGTGGGAAATTTCAGAGGAGGAAAAGCTCTGTTCAGTTTCCAGAAATGTTTTCCAAAGAGCTCCCAAGGTAGTGATTCCCCTCTTTTCCTCTTTCTCCCCTTGTAGACTGCAATTCTGCTGATCATGTGAAGTCCCAGGATTCTCAGCACACACCGCACTCCATGACTCCTTCAAATACTTCAGCCCCGAGGTCTTCCACACCTTCCCATGGCCTGACTGCTGCTTTGGAGCCAGCAAGTGGGCAGAAGACTCCATCCAAAGTGGTTTATGTTTTTTCTACTGAGATGGCCAACAAGTAAGTAGGTAGATGCTTGAATGTCTTCAGGGAGCGGGGCTTATATTTGTGCTCCCTTTTTAAGAGATTCTCAAGTGTGCTTTCTCCATCAAATGCATTCTTGTAGCAGAAAGTCATTACTTGTTTTGGGGATGCTGAAGGGGCTGGAGTGGAGAATGTAGCTACCTCTTGCCCTCTGGGAAGCGATTATTTATTCCTCCGAGGTGTGTTTTTTTTGGCAAATGCTGGTAGATACTGTTTTGCAATCCATGCAGTGAGTAGCAGCCAGGATGGCTTAAACTGAGACATGAACCCTGAATGCTGATGAGTTTGTAGATGTAAGCATTTTTCTTTTGCTACTCATCTAGAGTGAAATATGTGTGGTTAAGTCTCTCTTCCTTCTGCCAGCTGAAGGATAGAAGGGAGGGCAGTTAAGAAAAATTAATTCTTGGCTTCAACTGGCTATGTGCATCTGTCTGTCTTTGCAGGGCTGCAGAAGCTGTGCTGAAGGGACAGGTGGAAACCATCGTGTCCTTTCATATCCAGAACATCTCAAACAGCAAGGCGGAACGAAACACTGTACCCTTGGTAGGGAATACCTGCATGTGGGTGGGAAGGGAAATGGTAAATGTCCGTGTGTGTGTGTGTGATCCAGAGAGATGGATTATTGTTTACACACCAAAATAAGTTTCAGGGTGGAAAAGAGAGAGACAGTTGTTGTCCTAGCCTTCTGCAAATAAATGTTTTGGATCATCCTGTTGTCATCATGTCTTGAGGGTTGGTCTCTTCTGCCAAGTAACAAGGGATAGGACGAGAGGAAACCTCCTCAAGCTGCGCCAGGGGAAGTTTAGGTTAGGTATTAGGAAAAACTTCTTCAGTGAAAGAGTAGTCAGGCACTGGAACAGGCTGCCAGGGAAGTGGTTGAGTCTCCATCCCTGGAGGTATTTAAAAGACAAGTAGACGTGGTGCTTAGGGACATGGTTAGTGGCATTGGCAGTGCTAGGTTAACGGTTGGACTCGATGATCTTAAGGGTCTTTTCCAGCCTTAATGATTCTATGATTCTATGATCCAAAGAAGAGCTTGAATCTTGCAATACTTGGGTAATGTATTTCCAACCCATTGCTCATGCAGAGCTAGCGCAGAAGCAAGGGGTACCTGCTGTAATACTTGAGCAAAATACCTTTCTGCATGGCCAAGATGCTGCTCTGTAATCACTGCACGAAGGCTACCCTTCCTTGCACAATGTGGGCTGGCAGTGTTGAGATGGGACGTTTCGTTTGCACCTCTACTTATGTGACGTGGCTGTAAGATGAATGAGTGACAACGTGTGGCTTTCTCTTGCAGAACCCCCAGATCACTGCACTTCGGACTGAACCCAAGCCCCTGCCGCAGCCGCAGCCCCCCACCGCCCAGGACCAGAACCCTCCCCAGAATGCCAAAATGCAGCCGACTCCACCTGTGTCAGCACCTGTATCCAAATCCACTGGCCCTCCGTGCCCCATAGATCAGGACAGTCCCAGCGTGGAAAGCAAAGTGATGTCTGTGGGCAGCCCTGCCAACTCTACCCCGTTGCAGACAGAAGGATTTGGGCAGAGTTCGACCCCCAATAATCGAGCAGTTAGCCCAGTTTCCCAAGGTAGCAATAGCTCCGCTGCAGACCCCAAAGGTCCTCCCCAGCAGGTGTCTGGTGGGGACCCATCCAGTTTGGGCGAGAATCCAGACGGACTGTCACAGGAGCAGCTGGAGCATCGAGAGCGCTCGTTGCAGACCCTGAGAGACATACAGCGCATGCTCTTCCCCGATGAGAAGGAGTTTGCGGGAGGGCAAAGCGGGGGGCCACCCCCAAATGCTGGGGTGCTGGATGGTCCCCAAAAGAAACCTGAAGGGCCGATACAGGCCATGATGGCTCAATCCCAAAGTTTAGGCAAAGGGTCAGGGTCTCGGACAGATGGAGGGGCTCCGTTTGGCCCTCAAGGACACAGGGACATGCCCTTTTCCCCAGATGAAATGGGGCCACCACCAATGAACTCCCAGTCGGGACCCATAGGCCCAGACCACCTGGACCACATGACTCCCGAGCAGGTGGCCTGGCTCAAGCTGCAGCAGGAGTTTTATGAGGAGAAGAGAAGAAAGCAGGAGCAGGTGGTCGTGCAGCAGTGTTCCCTGCAGGACATGATGGTCCATCAGCACGGGCCTCGTGGGGTGGTCCGAGGCCCTCCCCCTCCCTACCAGATGACCCCTGGGGAGGGCTGGGGACCTGGGGGTCCGGAGCCCTTCCCTGAAGGCATGAACATATCGCACTCTCTGCCCCCCAGGGGCATGGCCCCTCATCCCAACATGCCCGGGAGCCAGATGCGCCTGCCTGGTTTTGCAGGAATGATGAACCCTGACATGGAGGGCCCCGGTGTCCCAAATCCTGCCTCCCGGCCTGGACTTTCGGGAGTTAGTTGGCCGGACGACGTGCCAAAAATCCCAGATGGCCGAAACTTCCCTCCAGGCCAGGGTGTCTTCAGCGGCCCTGGCCGAGGGGAGCGGTTCCCCAATCCGCAGGGCCTGCCCGAAGAGCTCTATCAGCAGCAGCTGGCTGAGAAACAGATGGGCCTCCCTCCTGGCCTGAACATGGAAGGCATCAGGCCCGGCATGGAGATCAACAGAATGATGCCCTCCCAGAGACACATGGAGCCTGGGAATAACCCCATCTTCCCTCGCATGCCGGTGGAAGGGCCGATGAGCCCCTCCAGGGGGGACTTCCCGAAAGGAATACCCCCACAAATGGCCTCTAGCAGGGAGCTGGAGTTCGGGATGGGCCCCGGCGGCATGAAGGGGGACATGGGCATGAATGTCAGCATGGGCTCCAACCCACCCCTGGTCCCTCAGAAGCTGAGGGAGGCAGGAGTTGGGCCAGAAGAGATGATGAAGCTGCGCCCCGGCGTCTCGGAGATGCTCTCCTCTCAGCAGAAAATGGTGCCGTTGCCGTTTGGGGAGCACCCGCAGCAGGAGTATGGCATGGGTCCCAGGCCTTTCCTTCCCATGTCTCAGGGCCCAGGAGTCGGTCTCCGAAATCTCAGAGAGCAGATCGGGCCTGACCAAAGGACTAACAACCGGCTCAGCCACATGCCGCCACTACCTCTCAATCCCACCAGTAACCCTAATAGCCTCAACACTGCTCCCCCTGCACAGCGCAGCCTCGGCCGCAAGCCCTTGGATATCTCCGCAGCCGGTCAGGTGCATTCGCCAGGAATCAACCCTCTGAAATCCCCTACGATGCGCCAGGTCCAGTCTCCCATGATGGGGTCTCCCTCGGGGAACCTCAAGTCCCCTCAGACGCCCTCCCAGCTGGCAGGAATGCTTGCGGGCCCCACTGCCGCAGCTGCCGCTGCCTCCATTAAGTCCCCCCCTGTCTTGGGGTCTGCTGCTGCTTCTCCTGTCCACCTCAAGTCTCCGTCTCTCCCCGCACCTTCTCCCGGATGGACTTCGTCTCCAAAGCCTCCTTTGCAGAGCCCTGGGATTCCCCCGAACCACAAGGCGTCTCTCACCATGTCTTCTCCAGCCATGCTGGGGAACGTGGAGTCGGGTGAGTGCCGCCTCTGCTAGCCGGGCTTGGCTCTTGGGTTTGCGTGGGGTTACCCCGAGGGGTGAGCCAGGGGAGAGGGAGGAGGCTTCTCGCAGGGCGGCAGTGCTGCCAGGCGGTGCTTGGCCCGAGGGTCTGGTTGGTGGCTGTGTGAGCGAGCGGAGCGCAAGCCCTTTTCCTCCTTCTGTGGCATTTGTGGGTTCGCCCTGTGCTTGCCGTGTGTCGGGGTGAGGGCTGGTCACTCGGAGGACGTGAAAGTGAAAGGCAGCAGGGGGTCAAGTGGTGTGAAAAGATGCGGAGTGTTGGTGGGAGAGATCTCTCCTCGGAAGGTGTTTTTGGCTGTTCTGCCACAGCTCCTGGTGGCTGTAGCTTTGCGGAGAGGTTCCTGCTGATGTTATGAAAATGCTTTGAAATAAAAGCTCCTACAAATTGATGCTGAGCGTAGTAGCCAGTCACGTATCTAGACATGCTTCAGGTATGGTTATGGCTTTCCAGGTTAACCACCACAGACAGGGAGGTGCGCTAACATTTGTCCAGGTTTCAGCCGTTTCGGAGAGAGCTGAACACCACCCTGTGTAGCTTTCGGTAGCATGCCGGAGCCGTGCCGTGCCTGGGACTCGGGGTGCAGGTGCTGGCTCTGCCCTATGCTCCTGAACGTCCCTAGGCTGTTGGCAGCGCGCCTGGGCCCCCTCCTTCCCGCTCCCAAATCCTCCCGGAGCACGCTCGCCCCTCCGGAGCACGCTCGCCCCTCTGTCCCGGCTCGCAGCGCCGCAGCCCTGGGCGGCCTTCCAGCCCGGGGAGGCCGGGGGGAGGCCGGCAGCGGAGGCTTGCCCACGTTGCCCTCTAGTGCTGCCGCGGGTAACGGCGTGGCGGCGGCGGCCGGGACGCGCCTGCCCGGGCCGGGGGACCGGTGGCGGGGAGGGTAGCCCCTCGCACCAGCTGGCAGGATGGCTGGCCGGGTCTCCCTGCTCGGGAGGGGAGCCTGGATGCTGGGAGCCTGGATGTTGGCGTCCCTCGTGGCTGCTGCGTGAGCCCAAGCGCCTACAAGTCAGAACCGAATGCTTTAGTCCGTGCCTAACGGTGTGCTTAACGAATGCTTTTACATGCAGCTCTTCCAAAGCATAAATGTTTTGGCATTGCAGGATTTTTTGTATTCACTGTTCTTTCCTTTTTCTGGGGTGAGCCGAGGAACGTGCAGTGAATATTCAGTGATAGCACAACTTTGGTTTAGCATCTTTCCTTCACATGGGGTTTGGGTGGCACGAAATTCATCAGCAAAGAACAAAGGAGATTGGAAGTGCAATTAAGTTATTTCTAGTTTTGGGAGAGCAGAGGATGATAAGCTGATAGACGCCGAGAACGTTTCTTTAACTGAATGAGCAGTAAATGTGTGTATATAAAACCTGAAATGAAATATAAACAAGGAGTTTTACGTGTAGCTGCTGATGCAGCTTGTCAGAAATCTGCCTGTATGTCTCAGCATAATATCTGCTACAGCTTGCATTGCGCTGCCGATGTCTTTTGTGCTTATTTGATGCCTCCTAAAGAAGAAGGGAAAGGAGTTACAGTTGACGTTTGGTGGGTGCAGGAACAATTAATTGACTATGGATTTGGATTTTTATGGCTAGACCTGGTATGTAAGTCTATCGTCTTCAGCGCATGGAAGATGAACAGTAGGATTTTCAGGCGTACCTGATAATTCTTTGTGTGGATTTGTGGAGGCTCAAGATAGTTCTAATAGAAGTGCAGAATCCAGGATAAGAAATGTTAACAGTCTTGACCAATAGGCTTATTTTTCTGGTTACCTTTCACAGGCCTTGACTGCATTAGGTAGATCATCTCTTGCAATAAAAGGGATTTCTAGTTTTTGAGATTTCTAGGAGAAAAGGGTGGGATTTCGGGGAAAAAATGATAAGAAGGAAAACAAAGGGTTTTTTTTCCTCTCTTTATTTTTATTTTTTTCCCCCTCCCTAAGGTGGTCCACCTCCTTCCACAGTCAGTCAGTCCGCTCCTGTGACTCTCCCTGGAAATCTTCCCTCTAGCAGTCCTTACACAATGCCTCCAGAGCCGACCCTCTCCCAGAATCCCCTGTCCATTATGATGTCCAGGATGTCCAAATTTGCCATGCCCAGCTCTACACCGCTCTATCATGATGCCATCAAAACTGTGGCCAGCTCGGATGATGACTCCCCTCCAGCACGCTCCCCAAACTTGCCACCTATGAACAGCGTACCAGGTAAGAAACTCAAAGGAACATAAGCCCAAGCTATCAGGCAATACAGTGAGGGTGATTTTTATGGAAGCTTCACCAGATGAAGATGGCGAGAGGGAAAAACCTTGAAGAATATATAACCATGGGTTGTTTTTGAGGAAGGCAGTTGCAGTTCTTTGAAATGGGGAGACGGAAATTCTCCTTGCAACCAGTTTGTTCTGTCCAGAAAGTGTCTGTTCTTCAGAAGGTGTCTAATCTGGAAAGCCCTTATGTATGGGAGAGATTTCCACTTGGGCAGACTGCAATTACGTGTGTGAGTGAAGGCGGCTCATGGGAGTAAGGGTCAGACCTACTCCCTGGTCCTCCTATCCAGAGGAAACCATTCTTCCCCTATCTTAAGGCAGTGTCATAGAAGCTTCACAGTTGTGTGTGGGTTTTGTGTTGTTTTTTGGTTTTTTGGTTGTTTTTTTTTTTTTTGACACGGAATCATCTGGTCTTTTCCTGGGTTTTGTGGATTGCCTTTGTTATAGAAGAGTGTGTTAGAGCACTTTCTCAAAGCATACATCTTTTCATACAGGGAATGTGTAATGGCAGGTGACCTCAGCCAGGACTGAGGGAAACTGTCCGGGTCCCTACCTGAGAGAGTTAAAGGAAAAGTAAAATAAAAAAATTGTCCTTTTGGGCTGTCTTGTGAGTGAGCATGTTTATATGAGAAATCCAGTCCCTGCTGATAGCTGAATGTTTGTGGGTACGTATTTAATACAAAAGTAGCCTGTAGCCCCTCCACCCAATTGAATTAACATAGTTGAAAGAGGGGATGAGTGGATGTTTCATGAGCACGGCAACTGGTAATGAATTCTTGATGAGTTTACTTGTAGCTTTGCTGTCTTTCACACAGTAATGATCAGAGTGGCTGAATATACCTGGGGAAGCTGGCTAATTGAATAAGTTCATGATGGTAGCTCATTAACCTCATTGATCGTCGCCTGCTAGTCTGATGAGGGTTACCTGATTTATCACTTCTTGAGTTTTGAAAGGAGATTCAGTCTCCTCCCAGTGGACAAGTGTCCATATGCTGATAATCTGTCACAGACATGTTTGTTACTGCCTGCATCATCTAGACTGCCAGGGATGTAGTAAAGGTGTGGGTTGGATTGAGATCCTACTTGCAGAGCTGGCTTTAGTCATTTTTTGATAGGGCAGTGACAAGCTTAGGGAGGCAGCTGTGCAGGTGGCATCGATTTTCTGGTTAAAATAACGTTTTCCAGAGCCACTACTGATGGTTTTTTACTAGTACTAATTTTTTTGCATGTGTGTGCGGACTTGGTAACCTTGCAGAAAGCTTTCTGATAGCTTTATTGATTATTATTGGCTGTTACCTAAATGTGATTCCTTATTTCTTCCCTAGGAATGGGCATTAATTCTCAGAATCCTCGAATTTCAGGTCCGAACCCAGTGGGTCCAATGCCAACCCTTAGCCCAATGGGAATGACCCAGCCTCTTTCTCATAACAACCAGATGCCCTCTCCAAATGCTATGGGACCCAATATACCTCCTCATGGGGTCCCCGTGGGACCCGGCCTGATGTCACACAACCCGATGATGGGGCACGGTTCCCAGGAGTCTCCAATGGTACCTCAAGGACGCCTGGGCTTCCCACAGGGGTTCCCTCCCGTACAGTCCCCTCCACAGCAGGTGCCATTTCCACACAACGGGCCCAGCGGTGGACAAGGCAACTTCCCAGCAGGAATGGGCTTCCATGGAGAAGGACCTCTAGGGCGTCCTACCAACCTGCCCCAAAGTTCGACAGATCCAGCACTTTGCAAGACTGGAGGCCCTGGCGGTCCAGACTCCTTCACTGTTCTTGGAAACAATATGCCTTCGGTTTTCACTGATCCAGAGCTGCAGGAGGTGATCCGTCCTGGAGCCACGGGAATACCCGAGTTTGACCTGTCCAGGATTATCCCATCGGAGAAGCCTAGCCAGACACTACAGTATTTCCCTCGTGGGGAGGTGCCAGGCCGCAAGCAGCCGCAGGGTCCTGGGCCTGGGTTCTCCCACATGCAGGGGATGATAGGAGAGCAGACCCCGAGGATGGGACTAACGTTGCCTGGCATGGGGGGCCCCGGGCCAGTGGGAACTCCGGATATCCCTCTTGGGACGGCTCCGTCCATGCCAGGTCATAACCCGATGAGACCGCCTGCCTTCCTGCAGCAAGGCATGATGGGGCCGCACCACCGCATGATGTCACCAGCACAAACGGCGATGCCTGGCCAGCCCGCGCTAATGAGTAACCCCGTGGCCGCCGTGGGCATGATCCCAGGCAAGGACCGAGCCCCCGCGGGGCTGTACAGCCACCCGGGCCCTGTAGGGTCACCTGGTATGATGATGTCAATGCAGGGCATGATGGGACCCCAACAAAACATCATGATTCCCCCCCAGATGAGGCCCCGAGGTATGGCTGCTGACGTTGGCATGGGAGGATTTAGCCAAGGCCCTGGAAACCCAGGGAACATGATGTTTTAAGCTGCTACCATAAGACTGGATGTTCTGATCCTTGTCAAGATGAGATTCCAAGTCCTGAGCGCTTTTTTGGGAGCTTCAGGAGTACAGTTTGGCCATGCAATAGGTGAAAAGAGACCAGAGGACGCTTTGGGAAATCTCGAATGTATGGAATTACCTGAAAAAAAAAAATTATTCATTTTAACAGGTTGTTTTTTTTTTAAGATTTATTTTTTAAAAATTATTTTTGTGGACTTGGGTATCCCGTGACGGCACCTGCTTTGAGAATCTGTAGCTGTATTTTGAGAATTGCCATTTGTCACAAGTTGCACCATTCTCTGTATGTTTACGTCCTTTGGACTGGCTTCTCCCAGGACTCTCGGTTATTTTTGGGGTTTTTTGTGTACTGTACTATATTGTAAAAGGGATTTTAGCAGAGACTTTAGTCTTTGGGGTGAGAGGAGAATGGGATTCTAGGCTGTTTACTTTAGGTGGAGAATCCATCTTCAGAACTTCGGACTATTTTCCTTCAACTCCAATGTATAGAAAAACCAAACTACGACCTCAGAGCAGAGTATTAATGAAAAGCACAAAAAGGAACTTAAGTTCAGTGAGGGGAATCTTTTAAAAGAAATAAATAATAAGTTAAGGACATATTTTTCAAATTATGGCGTGCTGTCCAGCACCTTCTGTCTCTCCCTCCCACTCTTTATTAAATAGGCTTCTCTCTCCCTCCGTCCCCCTTCTGTCTCCTCCTATGGCAGCTGCAATACATTGTGTTATTTTGGGGAGTAAATCTAGGAGAGCCTCTCCTCGCGTCGGGACTCTTCCCACTTTTAGGAAGGGGCTGGACTTGGACACTGTTACATCCTACAGTAGTCTCTCTCACTGTTTCCTATTCTCCTTTTCTTAGAAACCCCAAGTGATTTTATTAATGTGGGAGTGGAACAGACACTAAAAGTTATCCAGGATTTTTTTTGTGGTTATTTTTTTTTTTTTTCCTCCCCAGCGTAAAACGTTCTGTGTAACCTCCATTAAATTTGGTACAAAACCACTCGCCAGGGCTGTGGTGTCAGAAAAATAAAATATATTGTTTCTTACAAAAATGAACTGTCTTCTTTATCCAGTCCAGTTGTTTCTATGTAAGTCAGACGGCTGGCCAGATGACTGTTTGCTCTTCCTTGTGATCACAGCCAGCCTAGAGGCCAGGTGGGGTAAGCTTTGGCAGCTCCTAAAAGTCTGGTCTGGAGGCAGCTGCGTGCTCCTTGCAAGGCACTTCTGTTCGCTTAATCCTGAACTGAGCTTGTTTTTCCGCAGAGCGAGGTCTTATTTCAGAACGCCCCGGGGATGATAGTTACAGTCTGTCTTCCTCAATTTGTTGAGGGTTAAGGAATAGATAAAACTTGTTGTCTCCGTCACTTCCTCCTGGTGAGTGTCTGCAGCGCTACAAGGTACGTGGTTTTGAGCTTTCCCTCAGCAGCGGCGTCTGTCTGCCGGAGTCCAGCGCTGTGCAGGGCACTGGAGTGTGTGTGTCCCCTTGGGGGCTTTGGATTGGGTAGGGTCTCTGACTGCCAGCACTCCGAGGCTGAGGTAGCAGGGAATGGATGAACTTAAATAACAAAGGTGAGAGAGAAATCATCAGTGAGCAGATTTTTATCAAGACAACCCTGCTGGGTAAATTGTTGCTTTGCCGCAGTTCTCATCGATCGCTTCCTAATCCCCTGTCTTTTCAAACTCGCTTTTTGAGAGAATTTCAGCAAGAAGGCTTTATGGTTTTGTCTATGAGGAGTGAAAGACTGGATGCTGAAACGTGGATTGGGAATTGAGCCCCGCTCCTGGAGAAGACCAAGATGAGCCAGCTGTGGATCTGCAGGGCAGGGTGCGGGCTCTGTGGCTGTCTGCTCTCTGGTCCCCCAGCACTGTATATGGAGTGTGTAATCTCTGGTCTTCCTTCCACTTACTGTTACTTGAAATTATTTCAATCAGTAGTTTCCTCAAAGGGATGGCTGTTAGTGTGAAACTTCATGTGGAGAATGGGTATCTTTAATATGCCTGTGCGTGAGAGTTTTTCAGAGTTAACTGATCTTTAACAGGTGGAAAAAGAAAAAGGTGGCTGGCTTACCAGTTTCGTTGCTAGTGTTACAAAGTGAGTGAAGCCGTGCACTGTTGGAGGCATGCAAGCCTCAGAGCCTTCTGTTGCCTGCTTCCAAATTCACCTTTGTGCTGCCATGGAAATTTACAATGATTTTGGGTGAGAATTACTCTTTTGACAAAGTGTAGGATGTATGTTGTGGTGCTTCCCTCTAATAAGACAAGCAGCGTGCCTGAAGCACGGGCTTGTCAAGATTTTAGAAAGAGCTGACAATGACACAGTAAGTGTTATTTCTGTAGAGCAGAGTTACCTCTTCTTTAAATGGTTGCGCAGTTCCCTTTTGAGGACCTTGCATGGGAATTGTCACAGATCAACCTTTTTAAGTGTTGCCACTTTCACCACGACTCCTGACTGTTTTTGCCATGTTGAACAAAGCAAACTTCTTGATTGACATAGAAATAACCTGGAGAGTTTGGGGTTTTTTTTAACAGTCTTTCTCAGTGCCTCCTCTGCCTGTCAGGGTATTTTGAATAGCAAAGGATTTGAGCTGACTGCGATTTATTATAAAAAAATAAGCATAGGGGATTCATTGTTTCAAAGCCACTTGATAGAGAAAGGATACATTTTAAAGATGCTGGATAATTAAAGTTCCTTCTGTGTCTGTCTAACTTAAGATGCTGGCATTTGGTATCTTAATGAGATTTTTTTCCTACAGAAAATGCAGAAGACGTGGGTTCTCCTGAGTCCACGTAGGTGCACTTAACCTCAGTGGAGTTGCCTGGTTTGCACCAGCTGATGGACAAGAGATGCTAATGCCTTAGCTGGCTCCGGTCGGAAAAGCGACTCGGTAGAGGTAGACTGTTTTGCTCTGATTCTACTTCTCCCCTTTTTGCTTCCTAAATGAAAAAGCTTTCTAGCTGCCAGCCTTGCAAATTCACCTTGGGATCTCTAAGTCAGGCTCTGTTCTCTCCTGCTTATTTATAATCAATAGTAACTGTGACTCAGCTCTGGTAGTCATGGTGCAGTTGAAGACAGAAAGTGGGGTTGCCATTTTTAGTTTTCTTCCCCTCCCCCTCCTCTTTTCTTTTTTTTTTAACTTTCAAATCCTCCTCCTCCACCTTTGTTTGAAAGAATGAAATAGACTTTATTCATACATGCTTGGCTGCTCTTCCTCTCTAGTAACATGGGAGGAAACAGTCTGCTGTTCAAATTATCTCATCCCAGATGGCTGCGCAGCCGGAGTGCGGAGAGACTTAAAAGGTAAACCCAGCAGATGGTGAACTTCTGAAACGCAAAGTAATGCGCCTGCTAAATCAAAAGTTTAAAATATTTGAAATCTGTTTGTTTTAAAGTAGTAGACTGTTGCAAACAGGTCATCTGTGAAGTACACTGGCAGTTTTAAGCACCGTCCAAATAAACTCGAGCTTTGTATCTGTATCATGGGCTAGCTAATCTACTAAAGAACATGACAAGCAAGTAGCCAGCCTTACGAGTTTAGTCCTGACCTCCTAGTGGTATCTAATGGGTAACGTTTCAGAAGACAGACCAGTACGTGGAAATGTAATCTGTATCAGTCTTGGTTGGGATTTGAATGCCGGTGGTGCTTCTGGCACACAATACATGTATCCTGACTTGGAGTAGATGTGGGTGCCTGACTCTTCCTGAGGGTAAGTGTGAATCCTAAACACACTTCTTAAACTGTTGGAACGCAGCATTTGTTGTGCCAGAGTGTTGGGACTATTACAAATATGGTACACACAGGGCTTAATTTTGCAATGCTTGGTATGCTGACCGTCTACTACACTGGTTTTCATTCTGGTGGCAGAAAAGGCTATGTTTCATTGGTGGTGCTCTTCTGCACTCACGATGGTGAATGCTTTCCTCGTGCAGCCTTGGCAGGCTGTTGGCTGAAACCTGTTCCCTATTCTGCTACTTCTTGAGCAGAAACGATCCATGTTTGATGTATGCCTGTATTTAGTAGAGCGCACTTCACTGTATCGATTGGTAATAATTCTTAACCTAAAAAAGGTAAGTCGTCTTGCATATGTGCTGTGTCATCCTTCTGGCGAGCTGACCTCTAATTGAAAGATTTTTCAGTTTTTAGCGAGTCCGCATACTTTCCAATCATTTCTGTTAGTGCTGTTTGTTCTGGTAGATGTGTAACACCTAGTTTTATCATGCTTTTTCTGCCTAAGGTGCCTGTGCATTATCAGGAGTGTTCTTCAGGCCTTAAAAAGACCCAAACCCAAGCTGCTAGCTTTATTATGTTGGGTTTATTGACAAATATACCAAACTCACTATCCGCTTGATCTCCTTTTGACTTTCAACCAGCAAACCTTTCGTGCCGAGAGATGTAGGTCCTCATGACTCATTACGCGCTCAGGTTTTAAGCTTATGATTGTTTTTGTTTGAGTCAGAGCATGAGGCAGAAAAGAAAAGTGATGCTGTTTTGTCTGGGATACTGGAAACTTTAAAAGACGATGTTTTACATGAGGAGAAAACAAAACCTAAATTTAAGTTGACATCTTTCCTGCCAATTACCTACTATACTAACACTGCCTTAAATGAAACCTACTGTATGATAGGTTTGCAATGCAAAATGGAAAAAACAGTCTTTTAGGTTTAAGTTGACCAACCTGCGTTAACTGCATTGGACTAAAATAGCAAGGGAGGCAGATGAACTTGGGTTAGCAGCTCCAGCTCAAGTTCGAGGGAACCTGGGGTTGAACACGTTAGCTGCTTATGTCAGCAGTTCTCCTATTAACAGCCCAGGATAAGAAAGTTTTGGATTTCTTTTTCTGTCCCCTCGGATTTGTGTCTTTCCCAGCTCTTGCAAACAGTCGGCCTATTACTGTAAATGCACTGGTTCCTTGGGAAATTGTTGATTTCTGGAAATTTTTATTCCATGTTCTCAGAAATGGCTCAGCTCTTCCATGCTGTGTTTGCAGTTCAGCACTTCCCACTTACCTGTGTCGTTTGGTCTTAAAACTCTTCCACTGTCCCACTGATCCTCTTCTGAAACCATGGTTTATGCTAGTTGTGGTCAGAAATAACTCCTTCATACTGTGGGCCATGACTACCGTGGAGTTGCTCAGTGGGATAAGACCAATGCATGGCCCACCCACTTCCACGCCGAGGGGAAGGGTAAGGCTGGGGCAGGACAGAGGCACTGCAGAAACCCTGCAAGAGACAGTGATGAAGTAACCTGTTCCCAGCAGAGGCTTCTTCCTAGCCACTGCCAAGAAGCTGGCCTGGTTTTCCGAGGTCTTCTGCTGTTACTGAAATGTATGTTACCCTGCCTAGAGTGATACGATTATTTTAACGGTGTGAATGCAGTGCCCTTTAACAGTCTTAAGTGCACGAGGACAGCTCACGCTGCCGAGTTCTTTGGGTCTTGACCGTGTTGCAATTTTTAACCTGGTTGCTGGTCAGTTTTGCTGGGAGATGCTCCTAGCTCTTGTTTAGGAGAAGGTATGTGAATTCCCCCTTTGTCTACTGGTATGGCCAAAGCTTTTGATGCTGTTCCCTGATACCCCTTTCCCAAGCAGTCCGTGCCTCACAACTAACTTGCAATCGTATGCCTAATGTTTCCATTGCCGTTCTCCAAATACTGTATACCGTGCGTAAGAGAGAGCTTGATCAGAGTAGAACACACTGTTCTTAAGCAAGGGTAGGACATTGATTTTTATATAATGGCATTATGTTTTTAGGCTGTATAAAAACTTGGTGGAAAATAACAATGTTTTGTTTGCTTTTTTGACAGCTTCTAATAGCAGTTCAGTGAGACCTCCAGCAATGTATTTAGTATTCAAATTATTCTGTTTGCTGTGCATGGTGTCAACATGTAATTGTGGTGGGGGCAGGCTAATGAAAGAGTAGAGGTAAACCCAGCCCACGCTTCTCAGGGAGAAGGTACTGTAGTGCCTCCAGTCACATACCTGTCAATGACTTACACTAACATCACTGCAGTCTGTTTTCGCTAAGTGAGAAGGGGTAACGCAGAACCAAAACCGCAGGGCCATTTTAATAAGTGGTCCCCCTATTTTAGCCTTTACATATCCCAAAGAAAGTAGGTCAGGATCCAAGTTTTATTTACTGATTGAAAAATGGGGATTTTGGCAACATAGTGATCCTTATTACTGTCTTACAGGAAAAAGTGTCATCATCTCAGCTAGAAGTACTTGTGTTGGCTATGCCGGTGTTTTCCTGTTTCAGCAAGTGCAAAATAGATGCAACACTGCCCAAAGCTGAAGTCAGTAGCAGCTCCCTGGACTTCCTTGTTTAAAGCACATTAAGCAGAGTTCACCAAGAGTGCATGTTCTTGTACTTGGCCCACTGTGTTTGTTTTGCATGTTCGCAGCAGAATTTCCATAATTACAGGCATGCAGGGAAGAGGTTTGGAGGCTTTCTGTCCCTTTGGAGAGGTTTTGTGTGCACAAAAATTCCCTCAAGAAGATGGGGTAGCTAAATGCTATGCAATTTTGGGAGGTTCATCTGTCTGCAGAGCAACCCTCCAACGTGACAAAAGAAAGGGAAAGGTACAGTGGCTTCTGCAGTTTGCCATACATAAAAGCAATCATTATGTCAGAACTCTCAAGTCTGGTAGCACAGAGCAAGCTGGGGTTCATCCCACAGTCCCAGCATATGAGGAACAGTTATGTTTTCTGTCATATTCCCGAAGCAGCAGGGCAATTTTAAAAGGTCTCTTTTCTCCCTTGCTGTTTGCAGCCTCTCCGTGCTTTTGGGAACACTCAGAAGCGAACGCGAGCCATTCTGTTACGTGGCTTCTTTCGTCTTGCTGCTAACAGTGAAAAGTGACACTGTGCCACCCTGTGTCTGGTAGGAAAAAGTCCACTCATCTAAAACATCTTTAGAATAGGGAAGGCTAGCAGGAATATAAAGAAAAATAGTCAAAGATTGTGACAATAAACTAATTTTAATTTAAGACAACTTATTCATGAGTCAGTTTGCTGATTCCCCTGCATTTGGGAGCACAGGTTATTGTACTCCTCCGGACTGACTGAGTACTGTGAAAGAACTTCTAGAAATTCTTCGAGTGGGCAGAGACCTGCTTTACATCCTTTCACCACTTGCTCCTGCAAAGACAAAGAGAGAAAATCACAAGATTGCCGTGATAATCATTGCCCTTTTTGCTGATACTGATGCATTCTGTGGCAGGGAAATATGCTAGTCAAGGCAATGACGGAGAGGCAGAGGTTTGAAGTCTTTGCCTAAACTCACACTAGATCAATAGCCAGCTCAACAGAAAAGATATCGTGGCTACCATGGATGTGCTGTAGGTGTCTTACTCCATTATCTGGCTTTACAGCATGCTCGGAACAAGCCTTGTTTCACAGCTTTACATGCACACATGGCAAAACCAAAAGCCCAAAATTTGTACAATGGACTTCCCCGGGATCTTACCTCTCCGTGGTAAGACATGCGAACAAACCACTCTTTGGACTGCCGGTCCTGATACAGTTCCAGGGTCACATCTGCAGCATAAGGTGGCCACTTGCGATCAAAGGTGCCCAGTGCCACCAGGAGAGGAATAAGGGTAACGTCATGAGAAGCATAGAGAATGAGCTTTCTGATAAAAAGGGAAGAAAAAAGCCAAACCTGAAGTGTTAGCTGTGTTCCTCCATGGATAGCCAGTAGCACTCATGCTTCTTCTAGCAGATGAGCACTTATTCTCTTTACCCACACATTCAACATCTTTCTGAACCAGCTTTTCACACTGACAGCAAGTCAGAATTTATAACGATCAGAGGAAGAGATCTGCCCTGTACCTGGCCTTTTCAGCTGGAGATGAGGGATCTACTGCTTCTGTAATGTTCTTCTGTAAGGTATGGAAAAGGAGACCAACACTCATCTGAAGAACTTCTCTATAAAAGAAGCAGAAACAAATCTACTAGTTTATAAACTTGCAAATTAAATAATTTCAAATGAACACCTGGGAACCTGCTTTTCTCTTACAAATTGATAACATGTATTGAGTGTAGCTAAGAACTATTAAATGCAAGTCCTACGATTACTTTTTATTTCAGGAGTTTATGCAACTCACTGCAGAGATTCTAATGTGATTGTAGATTGGGAGGGGAGAGGTGTTAACAAGCAGTCTCATGAGGTGTGGCCCACATAAAGGGAAACCTAGAAACTCCTTGATGTTCTCTATGCTATTTTGTTTCCCTAGTTGTGATTTTGGGATGCGTGGTTTTCAGCTAGGGAAGATGACTGTAGTTGACTGCAAAACAGCAACTGAAGTGGCTGGGGTCTTTGGCGGGAAGGGGAGGGGTGGGATTCAAGAAGGTAGTGGCTATATTTAAAAATTAGGTTTTATCCCTGTATTGAACAAAGAGGAGATCTTTAGACAACTTCTGGTCTGAAGAAACTCCCTCTACCTAATGAATACATCAGTGGAAATGGAGGATGAGTGCAACTGTGGCTCTCCTGGGTGTTCTGGCAGTGGGGGAAATCAGTCTTTCAGTACCCGAGATCTCTAATACAAGTTAAAGAAAAGGCTAAGGGCAACTGCCCTAACAGAAAGGCAGTCCTACACCACCACCTGAGAAGAGCCGGTGAATATGGCAGCTGTGAAAGAATCTGAAAGGAAAATGGCTGCTGGGCTAGCAACTCAGCCACCTTTACTAACAACTGTGGAGGAGGTAATTAACTGCATGTAGCAGCAGATTCTTTTGCAAGTAGTTACATGTGTGCAGGGCCTGGCATCACCTTTTCCACTAGCACCAACGCTTCTCAGCCCAGCTGTGCAGGTGCCATCCCTGGGATAAACTTCCCAGGCTGGAATTCAGGTTGTAGTTGTGCATCTGCAAGGGCAGCCTCGCCTGCGCAGCCTCAGTGCTCAGGCTGGAAGCATCTCCTATTCTCTTCTGCCTTTGCCTTTGCCACAGGTTCGCTTAAACAGCCGTGGCAACTGAGGCATTCACCGCTTACCTCAGCGGCTTACTCCTGCTCCTCGGAGACTACTCTCCGCGACTGTCAGCAAAACAGGACGTAAGCCCGCATCTTGGCCTCCTCTGGCTGGACCCCTCTGTCCTAGCTCATGGTCCTGACTCAAGGCACTGGACTTTACACTGAGATGGCTGAGGCACAAACCTCATGAGGGGGCAGTAGCCCCTGGTGGGGGAATGCAGCAGATCAGAAAGGACTTCTGTCTGCCGCACTGAGCTGGCGTAGCTCATGCGCCCTGGCTAAGCCTAAGACAACCTCTAAGGCTGGAGGCATGGATGCAGGCAATCACCTTGAACCGTCTTCCAGAAGAAAAAGCAGCGAGTCAACAGATCGACGCTCAACTGTCTGCTGAAAGTGCTTCAGCACAGGGCAGCTTGGCAAATTGTGCACCTGGAAGGAGAAAATGTAGCATAACAATAGGGTTTGACCCGTTCTGAACCCAGCCTGAAGACACGTGGATGGCTGCCCACAGAAAACAGCTGTTGGTGTCACAGCATTTGTGCTACAGTATTGTACTACGGTACTCATGTGAGGAGTTCTAGGATGGTTTTAAGCATACAGACTTGCTCCGCATACCAAAAGGATGGATGTTTGTTCTTGAGGATACATTTCTATGTGAAGGGGGTGTAACGCCTTGAGCTATTCAACCGACAGCCAGACCAATTACCATTAGCTCCAGCAAAAAAGAGGTACTAAGGGGGCTACAAATATGCCGAGCTCCCTTCCAGTAGCAGAAGCAATCTGGCTCACGAGTAGTATGCTGGAACCAGGATTAAGATGACTCTATTAGGTGCTGACTGCCAGAAAATGGAAAGCACTTTGTAATGGGGTAAGCAAGGCCCAACTGCTCTCTTCGCTCTACTTCATTACACTTGGAGAGATACTGGATTTCAGGGTAAGAACATAAATACTGGAGATGAGTCTTCATCCATCCTAGAGCAAGGCTGACTCCGTATTTTGCTTTTTAAAAAGGCTACGCTATTTCTATAAACTTTCTGGATTGCATAGAAAGGTACTGGGGTACCCACTGGTAGCAGTGGGTGTTGGCACTCTGGTTTCCTCCATGTGCATGGCAAAGGGATGTCTCTTTCTGTGACAGTGCAGCAGAATTGCTCAGCTCACCTGCTCAGCAAGAATGTTGTCAAGGAGGAGAAGAAAATCCACGGACTTATCGCCATCAATACCCATCTTCTCCTTAATTGTTTTCAAGTCATCAGAGATACCCGGCTGTTGCAGAGCATTCTTCAACTTATGCCTGTCAGGGAATTAAGAAAACAAAACAAGATCTTTTCACACGTCAGACTTCCTATCTTTTTTTGTGACCCCAGCCCAGTGGAGTTGTCTCACATCAGTGAGGGGTAGAAGAGAAGCGCCACAGGATGCTGAGGGATTCCTGATGTTGGGAGTCTCAGCTGCAGAGCAGACAGACACTGTGTCTAGATGTCAAGGATCGGAGCTGACTATCTGCTCTCACAGAGGCAGGGGAAAAAATTAAGATGAGATGTGAACACCTCAGAAGTGGTTCCCATAAGCAAGGGCTGTGTATCAGTTAGCAGATCTGGTCATACTGGAACAGTACAAGTCTGTGTCTTCAGGGAGTAGCCTTTGACTGCCTCATGAAAGAAGAAAGGATAGAAGCTTTGAACTGATTACCATATGGTGTGGGAAAAGGGAAACACCTAGATACTTACTTGTAGCTTAAATTCACCTCTCACTTTGTTAAGAAGCCATTTGCCTCTTCACACTGTTTTAAATTTTATTTTAAAAAGTTAGGCTGAGAATGGCCATGTACTTCAAACAAAATATGTTGCATAGTTTTTGTTTTCTCTGACCCTGATCTGTTGGGGAGGAGGTGGGAAAAGTTTTTTGAGTTTGCTTTTTATTTTTTAGGAACAGCTCTAGTTTCTGTTTGAAATCAAATGTGCTAGAAGCTCTGGCATAGGTAGCCTGTAAGCTGAGGCAGTGCTTCTTACTGCGGCTTAAAAAAAATCCACCTTGACTGTGGTCACAAAATACGCTCAGTTGGTGGGCTGGGGGGAGGGAGCAGAAGAGCTTGCAGTTTACTCACTTTCTGGACAGCTGATGTTACTAGAGGAGGCTGAATGAACTGCTTCTATGGGCCACCACCTCACTACTGTCAAGAACAACCCTTCGCCTGCAGAGTCAAGCATTATGTAATGAGCTTTTGCAAGTGAATTCTGACAACTCTTGAATTTGGGACAAAAATATGCTTATGTATAATCCAGCCAAACTGTAATACATTTGCCTCTCTTGTTCCGTTTCCACCCCATGCCCAACCTGGCACCAACATTCACTTGACTCTGCAAACATGAGTGTTTTTTCTATGTAGAATGTTCCTTATTTTACTTCATTAGTCTTTGTTAAATGTGTCAAGGCTGAGTATTTCAGTTTCTTCAAGGTATAAATGTGACAGGAATGTTGTAATAACCCCCAAACCAGAAGTTGAATATAAAAAGGAGGCCCAATATGTTCACACTTGAAAGGCTTGCTAAGGGATGTAGATGACATTAATTCTGCCCTGCAGCAATGCTGCAGAATAGCTGTACATCAGCTAGTAATGAATGTTTGCTAGACACAGACTAAATTAAATTGGTCTTTCAAGAAAAAGTATCTAAAATTTTTTTTTTCTTCTGGTGCCACTGCTTGGTATATGATGCTGCTCACTGAGTATTTTATACAACTAGCTAACCATTCCCAAAAAACAGTAAGTGGCAGGGGAAGAAATTAGGAAGTGGGAAGAAAACATGTTGTTTTAAATTACTACTGCTGAAATGAAACAGCAGTGAAATCATATGGGGAGGTCTGGCTGGCAATTACCTGCTCAAGCATTTCAGGCGCTGGCAGTTGTGGTAATTGGGGTAGAGGATTTCAGAGCTTGCTTCATCAGTGACAATGACAACAGATCCTGTGGAAGAAGAAGGAAACTTCTGTGATCACGAGTGCCTCTATGTGTCTTTAGACTGCTTTAATCACTCCCACAGTCTTTGTGCTCAAGTCCATTGTTGTCAACTAGCAATTCCCCCTGAGCTAGCACCTGCAACACAAGCCACGGTGCTTGTTTCTGTGCACGCAGCATTTAATTCCACAGGGATGTCTGCTGTGCACCTTGTAAAGCTTTCTAGTTGTGTGTTTGGTTTTTTTTCCTAGTGTTTCTACGTGACAAAAATTAGTTTCCGTGTCATGAGGCGTAAGGAGTTCTGGCAAGTCACTTCTGCTATTTATTCCTGGAACTGAATATGGAGGCAGCAGAGGTGAGGTCTTCAAAACCCAGAGCATATTTCTAGGACATACAAGTAGTTGTCAACTGCAGGATACAGCTGAAAGTTGCTCCAGGTAAGGATCTTGGGTACTCCTATGGCCGAGATACTTGGGTTTCTCTGAGAAACTTTTCTCAGATTAACACTGGACCTCTAACTTTTGCCCTCTTGATTCTGAAGTGGGTTAATGCTAACCTCCTCTGTAGGTCTGAAATTGCAGCATTCATGGCAACAGATCCAAGCTGAGCACCAGCAGAAAGCTACACAAAGAGAGGGAGTAAGTGACAAGTTGGTAAAAGAACATACAGAACCAGGAGAGTATGGGGAAGAGGGCCAGGCGCAAAGAACCAGGGAAGAAGAAATGACCAGGAGCCAGAGAGAGCTGGGATGTGCGAGGTGTGTGCATCTAGGGAAGACTAAGAAGGTCAGAAGTCTCCCCAACCTTCTTTCTGCTGTTGGTACAGCCCAGCTAGCAGGCACCGTGTGGACTCCAGATTCCGGAAAATATTAGTGGATCGGATGCTGCAAGAGAGAAAGCAGTTTGTGAGGTAGCGCTTTCTCCTTCACGTGGACGCGGCTGCAGCTGGGGAGGACTTGCTGGAACTGAGGGTTCTTTCACTGTGGCTTTGGAAACCTGCGGTGGGACTCATCTTGCCTCGCTATAGACACCCATGTCTGAACTGCCCTTCAGAGGCAGTTAGAGATAACAAATTGGCACTTTGCTGGTGTAATTTTTATCTCATCCTAAACCAGACATTCCCAGCATTACTGCTGTGAACAGCAGCGGTGTGCTTCATCTCACTGAACTTCAGCTATTTAATCTACAGTGAGTTAAACTATGCTCCAGAAATGCCCGTTTCTCTTCACTCACTGTAAAAGTGTGTAATACCACTGTCAATGGCTAAACCTAGGTGAGATGAATCTGTCCCTGGCATCACTTTGAGGACTGCTGGGGAATTGGATGCTTTGTGTCACGAGTGAGTTCTTGTACCGGGCTCTGCAGGCTGAGCAAAGATGAAGGCGCAGGGGCCAGCCAGCCTGCTTTAGGGTGGGGAAGGGTATGCGGGTCAGAAAGTTTCCCTAGCACAGGGCTACTTGTTAGGAGGGAGGAAGCAAGGGAAGGTTCAGGAGGGAACTGAGACTCACAAAACCTCAGCAGGCTTAAATGTTGGTGAGAGAAAGTTGGCTTCTTCCACATAGCTTCTCCTCAGCCTTTCCCCCAGGGCAAACATCTGCTGCATCCCTACTGTTGTCAGCTGTCCTGCAATTGCACCACCCTAAGTGCAAGGAAAAGGAAAAGTCTCCAGTGGCATATGGAAATAAATAAGTCTGCAGAGGGAATACAAAACCCCTGTGCAAGACAGCCTCACCTTGAACGTGGTCTTTTTGTATTGCTCCTCATAGGGTGAGGGAGGTTGAGGTCCCCCATTTAGGTCAGTCACCAGGTAATCAAACTTAGTCTGAGCAGGTACATCTAAAAGAGCGGGATGCCATTCCACCTGTTTCAAAAAAACCAAACAAACAGCGCTTCAGTGAAAAACGAGGACTTTCAAGAGCATTAAACCGATGCTGGACTGTTGCTCTGTGCTGCCTTGCCAACAGCACAACACGGAGCCAAGGAGAGCTCCTCGTATGGCACACACAGACACGACGGCAGTGCCGCACCTCGGAGCTGCTGATCTGCTGTGCACAGATGATGTGCAGGAGAAGAATCCCTAGGAAAGGGTTACTGCTGCTCTTTGTTACACACTGAAAACCTTCTTCACCAGCCTACCAGAACTAACATCTGCCAGCCCAAGAGGCCGCCTCGTTGGAGGCGATGGGGAAGAGGGATGGGTCGCGCTGACGCCGAGGCAAGTGAGCGCAGGTTGGCCGCGGACCTGCTGCGAGGCGCGGTGCTGCGGGGCAGGGCTCGGCGCCAGGCGTCGAAGAGCGAAGACCCTGGGCGCAGCAACAACTCGCGTTACCGCCGCCGCAGCCCCGCGCCCTTCCGAGGGCTCCCCCGCCATCGCCCGCCCCGCCACCAGCCAGCGGGACCGAGCCCGAGCCCTTCCACTTTTAGCTTCCACATCTTCCCCACATTTACTCTCGGTAGCGCCTTAGGAAGGGGAAAAAAGCCCCACTGAGGTGCCGATGGAAGCAAGGCGGCAGCTCAGCGGCGGGCATCCCGCCGGCTCGGGGCCAGGGCAAGAACCGCATCCCCGCCCGCCCCGTCCCGGTCCCCTCCTCACCGGCGCTGCCCCCGGGAGGGGCCGCAGCGGGGTGCGCGCCCCGTGCCGGAAAACCACCTGCACCAGCTTCAGCTCCAGCTCCCGCCGCTCCCTGCCCGCCCCGCCGTCCTGGGCGGCCGCCGCCCGCCGCCGCTGGGCCCACAGGGCCAGGCCGCCCAGCAGACCCAGGCGGCTCCCCCAGCCCATGGCGGCGGCGCTGGCACTGCCGGCGGCACCGCCGCGGCCCGGCCGGCCGGCGAGCGCGGGGGCCGACGGGAAGCGGAGTCCCCTCGGCGGCTCCGAGGAGCGGCGGGGCGCGGCCGGCGGACTACAGCTCCCAGCGGGCACCGCGCCGCGGGGGCGGGGGAGACGCGGGACCCCCCGGGCCCGCCGGGGCGGGCCCGGGGGGTCCCGCGTCTCCCCCGCCCCCGCAGCCCCTGGAAGCCCTGCTGGGTTGTGGGGGTTTTATGTTTTTTTTTTCTTCTTGGCCACGGGAGCGGTGTGTTTAGGTGAAAGAGCCTGCGAGGAGGGAGAGGGGTCCCCAGTTCCTCCCCATCTGGCTGCTTGTGCCCTGCTGTTAACAGTCCTTAGAGTCACGGAATCACAGAATCGTTTAGGTTGGAAAAGACCTTCAAGATCGTCAAGTCCAACCGTTAACCTAGCAGTGCCAAGCCCACCACTAAACCATGTCCCCAAGCACCACATCTACCCGTCCTTTAAATACCTCCAGGGATGGGGGCTCAACCGCTTCCCTGGGCAGCCTGTGCCAGTGCCTGACTGCCCTTTCAATGGAGAAGTTTTTCCTACTATCCAACCTAAACCTCCCCTGGTGCCATTTCCTCTCGTTCTATCACTTGTTACTTGGGAGAAGAGACCGACCCCCACCTCACTACAACCTCCTTTCAGGTAGTTGCAGAGAGCAATAAGGTCTCCCCTCAGCCTCCTCTTCTCCAAACTAAACAACCCCAGCTCCCTCAGCTGCTCCTGGTAAGGCTGGTGCTCGTTGATTAGGAAGGAAACTTTGGGGAGGAGAGGACGTTGTGTTCAGCTCAAGTCTTATATGGGCCAGTCACCCGTACACAGCACTTTGGTCATTTAATCGGCCTGTGTGGATGTTGCATGAGCAGCAGGAGAAATTTCCCTCCCATTCATATCTTAATGGCAACGTTTTGCCAAGGCAGGGAACAGCTGGTTACCCCTGTAGCTTGTTTCTCTCCCCGCCCCTACTTGGTCACCTCTTAACCTCACCAGCAAAGCTTTGCAGCTGGTACTAAATGTGGCAAGGCAATTTGTTTGTTGTTCTTGTTTAAATGAGGGCTTTTCCCACTGTGAGTCTGCTAAACAAGGTCTTTTTCAGTTTGGACGCCTAGGTGCAGACGTGCTGGTAGGGGAGCAGTGGGCCTTCACCTGGTCTTGTCTGGCCTCTCGTCCCCACTGCGGCTTCGGGAGCCGGCACAGCGCTGCCATTACCAGGGCTGGAGATGAGCTGCAGCAGTGAGGTGGGTGAAGGCATGGCCCTGCCGGGTGGGTAACCTGACCTTACCGGGAGAGGTTCAGGGTTGTTTGTAACATTGGAGCTGCCTCTTGGCATCCCCTGGCAGCGCTCGGCTGTTCCAGGGTGAATGTGAACCCGGTGCCTGGCGGTCCGCGTTCTGCTCCTTGTCTCTTCAAACTGCTGCTTCTCCTTTCCTGGCAGTGATGTGCAGGACCAGTGAGTCTCCGCAAATTCAATGCTATTTAGCATCTATTTAGCATAGTAGCTAATAACTTTGATATATGTGAAAGCTAGAGAGCTGTGCATTCATAAAGCCTTTCTTGGACATTATAAAGCAGTCGATAGGTTCCTGTCTCCTTGGTTCCTGTGAATCTTCTGGTTCAAGACTTGGTGGTGATGGCACTCTTGCATAAGTAGTATTTTTATCAGGGAATAAGGAGTTTGCTTGTTCCTTAGACCACATCAGCTTGATTTAGATTTATTAGGGATTCCTGTGTTCCCCCTTATCTGCCATCCTGCCTCCTTATGCATGTATCGGCTCCAGTACTTCTTTTCCTGTAGGTTTGGATCTCTGCTTTCCCAGGACCTCTTTTATCCCGCCCCTTTCTTCCTACTAGTACTGATGGTTCTCGGTGCTCTCCTTCTGGTTACCCTTGTCCTCTCCGTCTCGCCCCCCTGTTTCTCTTTACTCTTTCAGGGTGCCAACATTTTAAAACTCTCCAAGGAGATCAGGGGAAGTTTTACAGAAATTTGGGGTGTTGATGGAAGCTATCAAACAAGTTATTTTACTGTCTGTAAAGATCAGTTCTTTAACTTGTCCATAGGCAACTGCACTGACTACACTGCACTCACTGTCTCCCTCTTTCTGATTTTCCCGTTTGGAAGCGGGCGCTGTCTGTTGGGAGGTGGAGCGCTCCCTGAAAGGTTGGAACTGGTGGGAAGTGGTCTTTGAAAGGTAGCCCACTGGAAAAACGCCACGGAGACTGGGCAAAGAGGGTGTCTATGGTAAATGAGGTCTTCAGGAAAGCTACCGAGTGGAAATTGCTGCAGTGAGGTGCTGGTGTCTCTGGAGCCTCATAAAGTGCCTACGGTTTGTTACGAGGGTAAAGGAGTCCCTTCTGTGCTTCATTGCTGCCCTAATCCGGAGCGTCCCTTCCTCTGGGGAGGGTCTTGCCTCTGTTTCTAAGATTTTGATTTTCTCCTTGGTGTGAAAAGTGCAGGTCTGTTGCCTGCCTGGACTCTGAGCTCTCTGGTATCTGTATGCTTCTGCTGCTCTTCCTTTGGTCTGTGGCCTTTGGCACGCCCCGGGTGACACAGAGGGCGAACGTCAGAAAGCCGTACCTGACACTTAACACTAGGGCTGACATCACGGTTGCTGGGCTGGCATCGGCAGCCCCGTACACCAGCAGAGACCCTTTGCTTGGCCCCATTGCATTTAAAAGCTTGGCACCTGCAGCGAGTGCTGGCAGCCTGTAGGCTGCCTGTGCTGTCTGGGGCCAGCTGGGACAGTGAGGATGAGAGGACACAGTGTCCCCGTCCCCAGTATACCCCCCTATCCCATCTACCTCTCCCTGGTTCCCAGCTGTCCTGCTTTCCATTTTTTCTGCTGCAGGCAATTAAAGAAATCCTGGAAAGAGAGACAAGATTGCTTCCCATGAGGTCGCCCCTGAAAGAAAGAGGAGCCCCGTGTGGATACACGTGGCACGGGTGCCAAGCTGATACTGGGCTGGGAAAGAAGCTCAGTGCAGGCTGAATGCACGTGCCTGTAAATGTCCGCTTGGCAGACCCGGGATCTCCTGCTCCCAGGGGGACCTGCTGGAAACTCATCTCTGACCCCTGTCACCACAGCAGCTCAGTTCTTGCCAGACTTTAAAGGCAAGTATCCTCAAACCGTTCTGGAGTACAAATACCACGTTACAGAGAGAAATCTGTGGCAAAGACACCTGAATAATTTGCCTTGTGTTGGGAGGAAGACCTGGGCATAGAAACCAAGTCCCTTGAGCATCAATGCTGAGGATGCCTTTATCTGTCTCTTAGGAGCGGTACCCAGCATTGGTTCAAGCGGAGCTCACAGGACCTCTGCTCGGAGGGGTGGTGGCAGGAGGCACCGGAGGAGTCACAGGCAGCTGGCACGTGCAGAGAGCAGGACAAGGGCGAGGGAGAAATAGGAGGGAGAGGATGGTGACCTGCACAAAGGCCAGAGGGAGGAGCTGCTGCGGGTGGTGAGAGGTTGGCACAGCCACCAGGATGTGCAGATGGGGGGGTCTGGTGGTCTCCTTGTGTCTCTCAAAGCAGTGCTGTTCTGAAAGGGTTACCTCAGCTTTCTGAGCTTAGAGCATGTGAAACAGAGGGACGACCAGAGCAGAGAGAGAAGGAAAAAAAACATTTCAGAAGCCAAGAAAATAATAAATGGAGGAATCAAGCCTAAATCTTGTGTTATGGGAGGGTGAGGGGGGCAAGGATGCTGGGGGGAGAGGGAATAGGAAAATGTAGTGAAGGGGGAAGAGGGCGATAGGTGATGCGATAGAAATGAGCAGAGGTGGAACAAGGAAAGAGGCTCACAGTGAATTTATTGAATTTCCATTCAAATGTTATCCTGGAAGAAAACCCTAGTTCCTTTGAAGTTGTGAAGACTGGGACTGCAGGGTCCCTCCTGGGGGGACTTGGCTGCTGCCAAGCAGCATTACTGTTGAGATATATTTTAGAATATACCATGCCACAGCAGGTGCATGCAATTAGAGGAGCGCTCTCCAAAATAGCAGGCGGCTGTCAATTTTTTAGCAAATGGTGTTGCCCTTTTTTTTTCTTTGTCCAACTGTGTAGAAATTTATTCTAAGATGCATCGTCCTTACAGAAACATTTTCAAAAGACCTGTTATTTTTACCCTTCTGTTGCTTTTTGTGACCAGACGAGGAGCAGGCGGCTATTCCAATGGCCACTGTGGGTGAGCTTTGTTTCTCGGGGGGAAGTTAATGAACTATAACGAACAAGCAAGTTTCAGGAAACCTTTCTCTCTGAGAGCAGAGTGCAAATTTCCTCCTGGCTGGAATTTAATCAAATTACAATGATTGCTACCTTTGCAAAGTATTACCATTGCTATCATTTACCTTTTTATAGTGTTTCACAAATGTATCACGCCTCAGAACACTCCTATATGGTAAGTTTGCATTTACATCCTCATTTTCTTGAAAAGGAAACTGAGTCATAGTGAGTTTCACAATTCAACCAAACCACACAGTCGTCGTGTGGCTGATACATTGATAAGATATGCGACCAACTGTCATGATTAGATTTTTGTTCCATGACATGGATTGAAATTAAATAGCATTTAAAAAATACCTGCCAAAGAAACAATTTAGCCTGATGATTTCCAGTGGTTTACTGTTTCTTGGATTAGGCAAATGTCTTCACCTTGAACAAAGGGCTGTAGCTGTTGTGGTGTAAATCAGAGGTTTACCATAAAATGACCGCATGGTAGAGACACAAACAGAATTTGGGCACCCCTTAGGTAGCTGGGTTTTTTTCTCCCAGAATGGTAGGGGTTAGAAACTAGACTTATGTTGCCTTGGCTTCTATAGTTCCTTCCCAAATGTTTTTTGCTCAGCCAGGCGAGCGGGCTGGAAACATCTTCCCGCAGCTCTGCGCAACAGAGGCTGCAGCTGCGCTGGGAAGCTGGCAGCGGCGCTGGCTGCCGGAGGAGGGTGGTGTAACGAGGCTGGTGTGGCTGCCCACAGCGAGCCACGAGCAGCTCGTGCCAAGCACGACGTCTCCCTGTCCCTGTCTTGTGGGGCATGTGGCCGTTTTGGGGCAGCTCTGTGAACTGCATGATGTGCATGGAAGATGTCTCAACGGCCAGGTACTTTGCTTGCCAGATCCGCTTCTGGGTGGAGTATCTGCTGCTCTGCTCTAGCACGAAGAGTTTTCCTACCCTTCCAAATACCCCTTCCACCCCAAAATGTTCCCGGGACTGGCTCTCTGAGTACAATTAAGGTGCTTTTGCTCTGGTCCCTTGAAGTGACTACGGCTACTGAAATCTCATGTGGTGTAACTGGCAGGTCTCCACTCTTGCAACATGGGCAAGGATACATGCAGTCTTCATGTTCACAATCATAGGCTGCTTTACCCTGCGGCCAAAAGAGCTTTCACCATTCCCAGCTGTAGAGCTAATGATGATGTCTCTGTGTCCTGCAAGGATCGGTGACCGCAGTGGCTATTATAAACTAGTCAGTCTGGGCATGTAAGCTGTATCGCGCTCACAAAGAGCAGAAATTTATTTATAAATTGTTCAAGTGTGCTGTATTGCTTCCTGTGGAGCTGTGTCACTCTTGTCTACTCCAGTCTGTCTGTCGTCGTGAACCTTGTAGCCAGCTGCTTTGTGAGCAAGGCGCCTGGGGAAATGGAAGGAATGTTTCCACTCCTAATTTCTGTGATCCTTTGGGGTGGAATCAGCAAAAATAAACTCCTAAATGCCACCGCAGACCAAGCCCTCCCCACAAGGCACCATTCGTGGTACAGTGTACAGATCTATGCATCTTGTCTCCTTTTCTGCGTGCTTTCACATCAGTGGTTTACCTTCCAACAGTGAAATGGTGTGCGTTGATACTTGCAGGTCATCATTTTATTTCTGAATTCCTGCAGGTTATGTGGGACAGTCCTGGAAGTCAGAGTCATGGCATTTAGGGTTGGTATCATGAGGACGTTTTCAGAGATTTGCTTCTGTGGATTTTAGAGACAGGGTATCAGACAGTCAGTTGTTTCGTGTCCGTTTTGCCTGGGACCACATGATTTTCCCTCTCTTTTCCTTTTAAATTACAGGCTCGGGCATTTGGTCATTGGCAGTGGGAGAGCTGGAAGCTGGCTGCGTGATGAGTGACGTACCAATTGTGTGAAGGTTCATCCCCTGCCCTGTAACCTAGCGCAGAAGATGTGCTCCCTGCCTTCTGTTTTTCTTTTGTTCGAACTTTGTCATCCTAAACTGGATGATGCCTACAGCCATCTGCTGCATTTGGTAGTCTGCGGCATCATGCCGGCTCAATTATGCGCCTCTCTGGGATAACAGCAGGCCAGTTTTCTCTTCAACGTTGAAAGAGTGTTTTTCCCGTGCAAATGAAGGCTGAGATAAGGAGGAAGCAAGTTGGATAAGCTGTTCCCAGCTCTGTCAGGTGGACTCTTCGTGTCTGCACGGCAGAGCTGTCTGGGTGCGGTGGGAGAGCTGCCAGTCCTTCACGGCGGCTGAGATGCTGCGTCCTGGGGCTCGCCGCTCTGACGCGGTGGTAGATGTGCTCCCCTGTGGCAGCGTTTAACCATGTGGCACTTTTAATCTTTACCACCTCCTTTGCTTCTTGTGAATATGCGTTACACCAAGCGGTTTGGGATGATATGAAATTAAAAGGAGATGGTGCAAGTGTAAATGATTACAGTTGCTTTTTTCTAAGCACTCAGGGGAGAAGGGCCAGAAAGAAGTCATTTTGAGCCTTACGGTGGGTTCCTAGCAAAGTGAGTTGTTTTGTTATGCTTTCATACTCACACAGGAGTGACCAAACAGTAGGATTTGTGTGTGAGACAACCCGTGACCTCTGTCTTCTTCCTGTCATGGGCTGGGGAGACATAACTGGGACCTGGGGTAAAATGTTAGCCTTTTATTTTGCTGCAGGCTTGGGTTATGTTTTGGGACTCCAAGGCTGCTTTCCGTTTTCTTCCTTGCCTTCGCTGCAGGTGGTGGACCTGATGGGTTTCAACAGGCAGTCATCCAGACTGGCTGCTTGAGTCCTTGCGGGCTGTCCATAGCACCCTGATCCTTTTTCCCCTGCAGTATGTACTCCTCTTTGCTATATGAGGATGGGGGGCAGATCAAGCGGTGGGGAGCTAGAAGAGGGGACATAAACCTCGTCTCGGGGACCTGTGCTATTTACATTCAAGACATTTCTGGCCCCACCAGCTGTTCCATGTGTGTTATTTTCAGCAGGGCAATAATCCGTGGGAGGTCAGGAGGGTGGAATTGTGTGAATACGCCGGGTGAAGGAGATCAAGACGCTTGGAAGTCCTCAGGCCTCGTCATGACAGAGTCAGGATCCCAGCTGATTATGGCTTGCAGACTGGGAGAACTCAAGGAGAGCTCTGAATGTGCTGCTTGTCATGCTAGGAAAGGCTGCTTAGCTGGCCGTTTGTTAGCTGTTTTCAAGAGTCATCTGTGTTTACACTGCTGGCAGGACCACCTGTTCTTTTTTGAACAATAATATATATATATGTGTGTGTGTATATTGCTGCATTTCTGCATTTATTTTTAGCCCTTTCTAAAAAACCCTGACAGGTTTGAAAGATGCTGTGGATTGTGAGTGGTGCCTGGCGGCATTGCTCACATTGACGGTTGTCAGAATTTCCATGATAAATCTCTGCTTTGAAAGGCTTATAACTCATCCTTCTATTCTTGGTCCTGCAGGTCTCGTATCCTGGGAAAAGAACAAAATATTAAAACTGACTTTTCCCCATAGGTTTGTGAAAATCAGTTTTGTTGGCCTAAAACAGAGCCTTTTCAAAGCAGATGTTGAGTCTTGTAACTTTGTTTTTCAGCGCCTAATTGCAAATGTATGGCAGGTCTCTTTAATATGGTTCATACGGTCAAATGGAAAAACTATTTTGCATATCGGACTGACACAGACACTGGAGGGTGTAAATCGGTAGGGACCCAACAGCAGCTAGCTCCCCAACACCAGCTCTAAGGAAGCACAAAACCAGCTGAATTACGGCAGGGGCTGGGCAGCCTATAGATCTGCTGTGATACTAGTTGCAGAATTACAGGGTGAATGCTCCTCGTATCAAGAACTAGCAGAGAGAGGAGACATACTATGGAGTTTTTGTATTCATAAACAAAGGACATGTATATAGCTTATTATGTGAAACCAGCAAGAGAAATCCAGTACAAATCAGGAGCTGATGATTTTAATGAAGAAATACAGAGTTATCCCTTTTTAACTTTCTGGTTCATATGTCCGTACTGTCTTCCCTCCATGCGGTGCAAAGCAGCTCACGGTCGTTAATCTGTACCATTCCCCAGTGAAGTCGTACACCCATCATTGCGATTTCTAGCGCACAGCCAGGAGAGATGGTGTGGTGAGGAGATTTAATGATGTGCCCTGGTGATGCCGTGAATCCATGGCAAAACACGGAACAGCACAGAGGAACCCGAGTCGTGACAGTGCTGGAAGGACCGAGCTGCATCTCTTCTGAGAGTTTTTGCACTTTTTGAAAGCTGTTGAAACGTTAGCTGCTAATAGTACGTTTGCATGCAGATGGTAGGTGCTAATTCAAAACATGAAGGTAATGAACTTGAAACTGGGCCCTGACACACAATGAGAATTGTGGAGGGAGCCTTGGGAACTTGAGCTGAATCAAAGTCAGTGTAATTTCACATGCAGCGTTCAGCAGGCCATTCAAACTCAGGTTATCTTTTGGCAGATGGGAATAACACTTATTCCCTGCCTCACCAGGAAGGCTGGGAGGTAGCAAAGTACATGCAGAAGGCTTTGTATATGCAAGAGCTCAGCTGTTTTTCAAACTATATTAGTAGCTGTTTGAATGAGGGATATGACCTTTCCTTCAGGTCTTGCCTGACAGCCCTGGATCCTTGCGGTTACAAAACCACTGCTGTTACAAAATGGAAATAGTCCTGTGTTGCTTTTGTGCATGTTGCATGGGTACACACACAGGGCCATAATGTGTTTTACTGTAGCTTCACAGACACAGAGTTTGAACTTTTTTATCCTGCTTTTTCTTCCTCTGCAACTGATTTTCCTTTGGACATAAATTTTTTTTTTTTGTTCCCCTCTCCATCTCTTGTCTATCTCAGGATATTGCATTCCTGTAGGATCTCAGCACCTCCTTAGGCCCCTATATTCATTTTCCAGATGGGAATTTCAGGCAAAGAAAGGCTCAGGTGACTTGCTTCTTGTCAGACACAAAACTTGCTGGAGTAGGAACCTGAGGGCACTCTCCAAAGTTTCAGGCTGGTGCCCGAGCTGCTTGTCCAGACTCAGTGTTATCTTTTGTTGCCGTTCTGATCCCATCTGGCTGTCAGCTGCACCAGCCAGTGCTCCGTGGGTATTTACGCTGCTGCCAGTTCTCATGTCTCAATTGGGAGTCACTTAATGCGAGTGACTGAGATTCCTCGAGAGGAAGAATTTGAAGTATCCCAGACAATGGTATGGTCAACATCGGTTTTGTCCTAAGACTGTTTTTTAGTATTTATTTTAAGGATTGTTGACACACATGAGTTTTTCTAGGGCTTTAGTATCTATAGTTGCAGCCATGGAAAAGGGTCAGAGGCAAAACAGTCTTGGCATCGGAGTTTAATATCCTTCCCTTGTAAGATAATAGAATAAATGGGAAGAGAAACGTATGATTTAAGATCTTCACTGATAGTGAGGTCGTACGAAAGGCACAGCACAACGTTTTTCATGATACATTTGGCATTTCTGAAGAAAGATTCCTGGTAAAACATGACTGCAAGTCAACAGAGTCAACAAATGAATCAGAGAAGGGAATGGGGCACGTCTTCCTTAGTAGAAAACGTTATTACATGTTCTCTTACTCTCAATTACCCTAATTTGAAGTGGGGAGCTAATGAATATTGCTAAATGGATTGAAACAAACAGCAGCAGTGTGGACAAAAAATAATCATTATGAACCGCAGTGTATCGACCAGAGCAGATTTTTCACAGATTTGTAGGTTTTAATGCTGTGGTGACTGGTCTGACTGTCTGCTTAGTGTAGGGGAGAGGACCTTAAGCAGTAATTTCCAGGGGGGTCAGTAACTTCTGTTAGTACCACTGCATACCTTTTTAAACCCCATTGCAGTAATTAGAAATTACCTCATCCCTAGACTGTGCTTTCCAATTGTTAATTAAAATAATAGTTCTCATTATAAGAGTGCTTCTGTCAGGAGGGCAATCGGTTGTCAGAAATGTTGTCCCCATTGTAAGTACTTGTGTATCAATCAGGATTAAAATGCTTCTTAACTTTGTCTTGGTAAGTGAAAGAGAGCAAGCTGTGGACTCCCATTGCAGGCCAGTCTATGGCGCAGAGATGCTGGGGGTAATGCTGGAGCTGGGGTTCTGTGTGAGCACGGTGCTGCCAGGCCCGGCTGTATTTGTGTTTCTGGGTCTGAGACAGTATGGGTGTGCGATGCGGTGAGGTGATGTGCGCGTGTGTGTGCGCTGCAGCCTTGCTGCTTGCTCAGAAATACACCCGAGGCAGTGGCAGCCCTGAGTTGAGTTGCGGGGAGGAGCGCTTTGGAAAGCTATAGCCTGTTTGCACCGTAGGAAGCGAGCTGTTCACCCTACCCCCAGGTACGCACTGGGAGAGGAAAAAGGCCAAGGTACCTCAGCGTGTGTGCTTCTGAGGATCTCCTCAGGCTCTCAGGCACCTCACGGTGCTGGGAGCTATGATGTGCTTCTGGGGTCAGAGATATCCATCAGGAATCAGTGAGGATTATTCTGGGTTCTCTTTTGTTTTATGACTGTCTTTATTGTTGATTTAGGACTGGGTACTTTAATGAACTTTTCGGAAAGTCCTCAAATTTGGCATTTGTCTGGAAATGCCAGAGACGAAAGGAATCTGGAGAAACTAGAAATATGGAGAGGAAAGTGTAACTGTATCCTAAGAAAATACAAGACTACAGAGGGGAAAAATAATCCAAAGCCTAATTTCAGAGGGGAAAAAGGTGAGAAAAGAGTCCTCTTGATCTGTAAGGAGAAAATGAATTGAAAAAAAGCCCATTTTTCAGTGAAATACCAGCTACTACATATGCTTTTGCATTGACAGTTCATGTTATGCAGCAAAGGTGATGGTAATTTCTGCTGTACGTGTGTACCTAAGTGTTTTCTTGAATCTGGGCTGAATTAGAAGAAAAGCAAGGTGGGAACTGAACATGGCTTCATTGGACTACGTGATTTAGCAATGGCTAATTTTAGACACTTGTTTCTGAAACATCTTGCCCGTAGCCTGGCACCCATCAAACTGCTTCTGTTAGGAGCACTTTTCAACCTCAAACTTTGTTCCCAGGCTGCAGAGCTGGCACGGCATTTACTTAAAAAACAAACCCAAACAAATAGCAGCAAGTTTCTGACCTCAGGCTTGCCTCTCCCTGCTAATCTGATTCCTTTTAAGGGTAGGAGCTGGTGACTAACATGATTTTTGGTGAAACCCTGTGTGTAGCTGAATAGGAACGTGTTGGGTTTTGCTGGGACTGCTGTTAAAAATGTCATGTCCTAGCAGTCCATATCAAGTTTCTAGAAAAATAGCTTGATGTGTCTTTTGCTTTCTTTACATTGTCGTATAGCTGACCATCCCCAACGTGCCTTTTTAAGGTTAGGTTCATGTCCAACACGAAGAAGAAAATTTGACTCTCTCGTGGGTCCCTAACAGTTCATTTTGATCTCTAGCTTGGCCCCATCTGTCCTGACCCTTCCCATCTAAATTAACCTGACGATAAAGAGCAGCTCCTGCATATGAATAGTGAGTCACAAAACCCAGCTCGGAGGAATCCCTGAACACTTTCCCACTGTGGTCCAGCCCTGAGAGATGGAGATGCCCTCTCAAAAAATACTCGTGGTCTGCAGGGGGCTTGGCCCTGCTCCTGCAAACGCTGCAGCAGGGCTGCTGCCTCCCAGGAGCTTGTCACGGGCCAGACGAACGGAGTTGGTAATACAGAAATGAAAAAAGTGCCTAATGTACTAATGTGATGTAGCCACCTCGAGGGGGGAAAGTGGCTTAATGTAGCAGTCCTACAGGCCTCAGTCCAGAAATGATTTTAAAGGAATGCGTAAATATTGCAGCTTTTCTGAGTTTTGCTTCCTGGCTTGCTCCGGGGGAATACTTTTTGCTAGCAAATGTGGTACGATTGCTTTTATTCATCCAGAGACCGGTGGTTTTGTGTTAGTAGATAGGCTATGAAGCCCTGCATGGCAAGCTGCATTAGAGGATGGGGGAGCGTGTTTTATGCCGGCACCATGGTGCTTTCACGGTGCTTTTGCTACTTTTGTGCTTGGGAAGTGTAGGGGCTTGCGAGGGAGTGGCAAAGCCCTCTGTGCAGGAGCACAAAATGGTGAAAAGCGTCCATGTGGAGAAGCTGCTGAAGGACTCAAACCTTCCCATGGGAACTTTGTGAGCAGCCAGGAACGTGGGGTCTTCTGCACCCCTTATCCACATACATCCCGCTGTGGGGTTCCTGCACCGGCGTCGAGGATTCCCAGCCACGTCTCACGCAGTGCCTAGGGGTTAGTGGAAGGGAGCTAGAAATGTGTTTGACGCAACCACCATTTCCACCAGCAGAATGCCACAACATCACGGTTCTCTCAGATGTTTTATATTACTGATCTAATGCATAACTGTCTTTAAAACTTATTTTGGTGTGTGTTTATTGCATGTACTTTCCGGTGGAGGTGCGTTGTTTGGTTTGTGATTGGCAGGATTGGTTACGCAATGTTATTTGTGCTTCCCAATGGCTGGAGGAACACACAGCTGCCTCTGGGGTGGATATTGGCCCACATGAATTTAAAATTTAGTTTCCATGACTGACATTTGCTTTCTGAGAACTCTGTTGCCCGTCAAACTCAATTGCTCAAATGTCTGTGGGAAACCAGCAGCGGTATGTGAATGTGGTCTCAGCAAATTCGTTTTAAAAAATGTAAGCCAATGTTCACTGGAGGAAAAATGAAGCATTTCTGCATTATTTGGCTAGAATGAGTGTTATAAGCTCATTTGATCCTCTTTCTTTTTCTGTCATCAAATTTTCATGACAATGTTTTTTATATATGGTATCACAATTCCTGTGGTCCCCAGAAAGATCTTTAATCATCTAAACCATGTAAGCAACGAACACTTAAGGCAAAAGCAAAGCTATTAATTTCGCACTTCAGTCACAGGTTTTTTCCCCCAAGAAGTGTGTCTTAAGAAGCTGCCACTCTCCATCCTCATTCACAGTCCATCTGCACCTCTGCTGCAGTTGGTAACCTACGCACTGAAATGTTGTGCTTTATTCACAAATGGGTGCAAAAACTGGCATCAGCCCTGTACAGGATCCCTCCTGTAATCCCTGCTGGGAGGAGGCGCCAGAATTCCTTGGGGCTGTTAGAGATCTTATTGGGGAAAGAGGGAAGAGGCTGACTTCTCACCTGGCTGCTAAAGGTAAAAGTTGACCGGTCCCTGTCCTGGTCTTTCTTACTGCAAACCAATCTTAATCACAGATGGAAGCTCCTCATAGCCCAACCAGCTCTTCCAGCTCTGAGAGCGGGATGTGATGTGAACTCAGGATGGAGCTCCCCACCCCACGTTGCCCAGATATTGGTTCCCCTCCTCTTTTTTTTTTTTTCCCTTTAACAACTTCCAGGTTGATATTATAGCCCTGAACAGGACTGCTTGGTTTTGTCGTTTGGTTGCGTTATTTATTTATTGATTTTAATGCCATTTGTAAAGACACTGCTGCCCTTTTCTGTCATTGTTTTTGCCACTGGGAAATTTCTGATTTTTGCGCACCTGGTGATAGTTCACCAGGTCGGAAGAAAAAGCATCAGACTTCCCTGGGAGCTTTACTGAGCAGAGAAAAACAGTACTGGGATATGATCGAAACGGTGACACTATATCCCTTCAGCTGCCTCTCAGCTTCGTGCCAGTTCTTAAAGTCACTCTTCCTTGCTTGGATGAGTAGAAAATTGGGTGCCAGCTACTCTTGGGCCCAGAATGAGAAAGATCATGTACTGTCTGTACCTCAGTTCTCCCGCTCAGCCCAGGCTGATAAAGACCCTGGGCATCCTTTTGGCCAGACTGCCGTGTTTCCGAGAGCCTCCCAAGGGAGCGGCGGCGGCAGAGGAGGCTGCCCTGGGGACAGCAGTTCCCCTCGTGCCTGCCTCACGCTGCGCGGGAGGCAGCAGCAGCGTGGGCAGGAGAGCTGCTGCTCCACGGCTGACACTGGCGGTCCAGAGTGCTTGCCGTTGCTGAGGGTTGGGCTCTCTGCTACACCACACTGACTTTTTGAACTGTGAATTTCTGCATTCTTCATACTTTGGCCACTTGCAGTCCAGTCGAGCACTTTCTCGTTCCTATGAACACACAGTGCTTTTATTCTTTGGGTTTTGGATCTTCTTAGTTCCTTGGCCTCAGTGATATTTGGTGGAAAAGTGATTGAGGGGAGATTGTGTAGTCTGGCATCTTTTGACCTGCTCCCTTTTAAGTCTTAAATGTTATCAGATTTGAGTTTGCTTCAGTGTTGCCTTGCTCACATATTCTGAAAGAGGAAAAAACTTGCTCGACCCGTGTGCTCTAGATCAGCCATTACTTTTAAGAATTTCTCTCAGTTTCTCCCTCATTTGTCTCTTGGCCCACTCAACTGTCCCACTGTGCTGTTTGGAGAGAGGAGAGAGACTACAGGCATGACCTTGTCTCGATTCGTTACTTTGTTAGTTTTGGCATTCTATGCATTTTTAAATATAGCTTTTCCTTTTATAGGATTAAGTATTTCTGATTTAAGAGCTTGGTGAAACACACATTTCCCTGTTCTCCTGTCTTAGGCTCGGCAGCTGATCAGCACAAGGCTGTAGATCAGAACTGGCTCCTGGCTCCTTCAGACACCAGTTAGAGGAGGTGATGCTGAAATGGTTCGAGGTGTGCTGGCCAAGGAGACAACTGGGGATGGTATTTCTGTTAAATGTCAGTTCCAGCTCTTGCTGGAGAATTCAGTTTTGAGAGGCTGAGCGGACCCCTGCAGGTACGACTCTGGAGAAAAGAGGGATGAGAGCAGAATGAAAAGTTCTCACATTTTCTTTTTTCCCCCCTCAGAGCGTTGCCTTTGTAATGCTGCCATTTAAAGATCGAGTGCCTATCCAAGGGCTAAATTTAATATATAATGTTGGTTTAGGTCACAAGTACAAGATTGTCCATCCATCCATCTGGTACAAAGCAATAAATACAAAATCTGTCTGAAATGACAGGCCAGCCTCTCTCATCACTGGCTGAAGGAATTGGGCTGCTATCGTGGTGTGATAGCCTGACCAGCCTTGACAGTGGATTCCCAGAATCACAAGTTTATGGTCTGTCAGCCAGTGCAAACATCCATCCATCAAGTATTCCCCACTTGTTATACCTAGAAGACAGAACCAGAGAGGCATTAAGAAATGAGTGGCAGAAAGAGATTATCTGCTTTGATGCATGTATTCTCTAGGCTGGGAGACAGAGAGCTGGGACGGTTGTACTCCTGTGGTCTCAAAGACCAACAGAACACCACCTGTGAACATGTGTGGACTGTAGAGGTCTGAAATGGCATAGAGGAGATCCTTATCCTCATTTTTCGGCTATACCTTGCTCTCCAGCAGAGATGCAACTCTTCTGAGTGCCTGTAGCACAGAGGTTTTAAAGTTTGGGCTATTGCTTATTATAAATCAAGAATAGTTTATTAAACAAAGGCCTGGGTTGGTGCTTGAGTGGCCCTATGAAACGGCAATATCACTCAATAGCCAAGTTTTCCAAGGGGAGTGATCTGCTGTGAATATGCTTTAATAAGCTCCTGACTTACTCATTGCGTCTCTCTCCCAGGAAGAGGGCACCCTAAGGGACAGCCGTACTCAGGGCTGGGCATGTGCCAGCCAAAAAGCCCAGGTCTTCGGGACTAATCCTGCCTCCTTGCTGCATTGTATGGCTGTGGGTGCTCAGGCGGCATCTTCCTTCCTGGGCTGAAAGCCACCAAACCAAGGCTCCTTTGATCTTAAATGGTCCCTGCAGTCTCTAACACAGTTAAAGGTCCTTGTCCTGGTGTCCTCATCAAATTCCAGGTTCATTCTTTATGCCCCCTCTCAGGCTCCTTGCTGGGACCCAGTACTTTACTGGTCTCCAGCTTCCCAGCCTGCAGAGTCCCATGGGATGGGAGACTGTGTGGAGAAAGGAAGGGCGGGCACTTCCTTTGGATGGACAGGGGGACCCAAGGTCAGAAGGAGGGAGCCTGTGGAAGTCAGAAAGTGGGAGCAAGGGATGAAGATCAGAGGAGAGGCATCAGCTGGGGGAAGAAAGGGTATTCTTTGGGCCGGACAACTACATCTTAAGAGAGCTGAGTACCCACAGGAACTCTTTGCAGAGATGGTTAGCAGTGGATTCTCAATGTCTCTCAAGACCTTGCCCTTAAAAAGCCTTTCAAGGCCCTGTTACTGCATTGACAAGCAATCAGATGCTCTGGGGACAGGTTCTGCTACCCTTTTCCTGCTGAGCTGGCCTCATGTCGGAGGTGGCCTCTCTGGGTGCAGAGGTGCACTAAGGGATGCAAGGAGGGAGTGTTTCCATCACAAGAGGGTGGAAGCTCTGCTCTCTGGCCAGCTCTTCCCAGTCTTCCTTGATGTAATGCAGAGGCAGGGAGGGGAGCTGGAGGGGGTTTCTGTTGGCCAGTCAATCAATCATTTCCCAATGTTTATTATTTATCCCCCTGGCCCAACCCTCCCCTCATCCCTGCCACTCTGGGCAATGGGAAATTTTGTGATCTCTGAGCAGCAGAGGCTGGCGGGCAGCCAGATCGATGCTAGCAGCTCATTCTCAGCCACGTGAGAGGAGAAACATCAACGAGGAGAGATGGAGTTAGAACTTTATTAGGAGAAACCTAGGCACAATTGACTAAAATCTCATGTTAAGGAGAGCACGCAGGTCTTTTCAGGATTAAAAAATACACACATATAAAAAACCTTACAAACAAAAAAATGGTTTCCCCCCGCTCTGTGTGTGAGTGTGTATGTATACGTACAGGGAACTGTACCAAAGCTAACTATGTATCAGGAGCAAGGAGTCTCAATCCCTTTCAGCGGCCCCTAAGAGAGGGAATGGCTCAGTCCCCTCATAAGCTGGTCCCAGGCCGTTCGCTCACACAGTCCAACATTGGGAAGCTGCGGCCTGTGCCTGAAAGGGCAGCGCACGGTAAACAACAGGGAGCAGCACAGCTCTGTTTAGCAATTCTCTTTAAAAGAGGGATGTCAGCTCTGCAGTGAGAAAAGGTATCTGGAGTGGGAGCTGACTACAGACCTCACCCACCGGACTCTGTGCAGTGCTGGGCCCCAGTGGCTGCTCTGAGAGGCTACAGTGTTGGAAAGAGCTGGTCCACAGGTGGCTTCTTATGCCATTTGCGCTAGGGATGGAGTGGAGGTGAAGATGACCTGATGGCAGAACAGGGACTTGCTGTGAAGACAAATATCTTGACTTGCACTGGCTGGCAGGCTTGAGAGAGCAGCCGAGAGCTGAATGATGTGCAGGAACTGGAGAGGACTCTTGCTCCTTGCAAAAGATGCTGAAGTGTTTTGGTAGGTTAGTGAGAGAAGACACAGGCCGTACCTCTTCTGCAGATAAACAGAGGATGTTTTTCCTCTCAAGTTGGCAGCTGGCAGCTCCCTTTCAGCAGCATTCATGTTGCTTGAAAGATGAGTTTAAAGAGGGGAAAAATCACTTTGATTCCACATGGTAATTCCTCCTTTTTTACTAGTAGGATATTTGTTCTCACAGGAGAGTCTCTATTTCTGTTAATGGATGTCTTGCTTAGAATTGATGACATAAGTATCTTGGGAAAATTCCCTAGTCTTCATCAACTGGTCATCTAAGCAATATCCCAGGGCCCCAGGGGCCAGTCTGCTGCGCTGACTTAGGAATGAGGAAGGGATTCCAACGTTCGACATGAGGCAGCTGTGCGTGCGGGACCACGGACGTCCTTATCTATGGGGAAGAGTTATATACACATTGTCAAAAAATTCAAGTAGGATTTATTGTATAGGTAAACTGGTGTCAACTATCTGGGCTCAGGTAGAGAAAGGGAGGGTTAGAAAGAGCGAGAACAAAGCAGATGAGAAAGTCTTTCTTTCAGAAAGCCTGCCGGCGTGTTTCTGCTCCCTGCAGGTGAGAGAAGCTTCAGCTCAGTATAATTGCCAAGCTGATGTAGCAAATGTTGAACAGACACCAAAGAAGATGCAAGGGTGTTGAGGTCCAGTCAGTCTGTTGAATACAGTGTTGCAGTGGATACCTGCTGGGCAGCCTCAGAAGTCTGCTGGCCTGTGCTCTACCAGGCTAAGGATGGCCAGCCTCCAATCCCCGTGGGTCCCATGATGAAAATATGGCCGAGAGCTTCACACCTTGAGATTGGTGCCTCTCTTCAGCACGTGTCTCCCAGTGGCTGCCCCTGCCTTAAGCTGTGAGAGGTGCTGTCTGCAATATAACAATGATGTTCACTGAAAAGGAGCAAGAGGGTGTTAAAACAGAGAGAGGTTGGAGGCAAGAGTCTGGACTCCGCTTTGCAGAAGTTTTACTAAGCGCTGAGAGTGCTCCTTCTCCTCATCCCTCCTGGAGACAGGTCACACAGACAAATCATCTGACCTTGCCTTGCTGCTGGCACGGCTGGTCTTGCTGAACCGGCGTTTCTCATTGAAGTAGTTCTCGGGGAAGGCAGGTGCCGCACATTCGTTGGCCACCTCTGGGCTCTCCACGTAGCTGGACTTAATGAAGGACCCTTCACCAGCAGCATCCTCCTGGCCATGGACCCTCTCGGTGGCGAAGTTGGCGGTGTTCTGCTGGGAGGCCATCTTGTTGCTGAAGGGGCTCATGAACTTCCCGTTGGGACTTGACAAGCACTGATTAAAATCCGGTGGAGGAGTGTACATCTGGGCCCTTTCAACTTGTGGGGCAGACTCCAATCTGCCGGGGGCTGTGCTGGGGCTGGGTTTGTAAGACCGGGAGCACCTCTCTTTGGCTTTCTTCCAGCCCAAGTGGTACAACTCGGCCAGACTGAGGAATAAGGAGAGCACTGCTACAGCCAGCATGAAGACGATGAACACGTTCTTCTCTGTGGGACGGGAAACGTAGCAGTTGACGGGATGTGGGCAAGGTGCCCGCTGACAGATATACAGGGTCTCCAGGAAGATCCCATACAAGATGTACTGTCCCACGATGAAGGCCACTTCCATGGCAGTGCGAATCAAAATGCTGTACACATAGGTGTTCAGCAGACTGCCCCTGAGTATGATTTTGCCTCCTGATTCATCCCAGCAAGACAGCTCGGCCTTCTCTGCCACGGGGCACTTCTGCTGGTAGTATGTGTCACCGTTGTTTTTCATCTCCTGGGCCTCTATTTCTGCCTCCTTCATCTTCCTCTTCTCCTCCATGCGCACTGTGTGCATTGCATGGCCCATATACACCAGAGATGGGGTGGAGACAAAGATGATCTGGAGGACCCAAAACCGGACGTGGGAGATGGGGAAAGCCTTGTCGTAGCAGACGTTCTCACAGCCAGGCTGCTGGGTGTCGCACATGAAGTCAGACTGCTCGTCCCCCCAGGAAGACTCAGCTGCTGTACCCAGCACCAGCATCCGGAAGATGAAGAGCACGGTCAACCAGACTTTCCCCACCACTGTGGAGTGTTTGTGGACCTCCTCAAGGAACTCTCCCAGGAAACTCCAGTCTCCCATTTCTGCTTACCAGGAGGGGTAAGAAGTCTTGAAGGGACAATTGGATGCAGCCTCTGTGGGAGAAAATAGAAGAGAGTGGTTCTAAGGAGCATTAGGAAATGCCCAACTGGGATGCATGGAGTGAAATGATTTGTTTTGTGTCAAAGGAAATGTTTTAATTTGACCTGAAATGAATGTGGTCTAGTTTGCCGAAAACTTTGTTTAACATCCACTGAAAACAACGTGTTGGGTTTTTTTATTCAGCTACTGAAACAAAAAGTGATCTTTTTTTGCATAATCCAACTACAACCTGTTAGACAGGCTGCCAAAACTTTTGAGAGTGAGCCAGATTTTTTCTTGGTGCAGAAAGTGCTTTCACCGCGGCCTGCATGTTGCATCCTCTGTGGACTGTGTAGTTAAAGCAGTATCCATCCATCTGCAAACTGCGCTCTGGGGAATCCTTAATGGGCTGATCCCCTGGGAGATAAGAGTGGAGTCTAGGGCTTGGTATGAGCAGTGCCTGGGCACTTTCCTGTGTGGCCTTTGTGTAATACCTGCACCGACACCTGGAACATGAAGGGCTCGCAGCTCTGGGCTTCATTTCTGAGCTCAATGCCACCACTGAAAGAAATGCAGAGAAAACCTTCCTGTTGCCCACCTGCCCCTTGCCCATTGGTTTTGCTTTGGTTTTGCAGTGTTGCCAGTGGCAAGTGTTTCATTTACAAGCTGCAAATGTTTTGGGGAGTGTAAAGACTTTGGTGAGCTGTGCCAGTCCCGTAAACCTAATCTGCTGCCACCCTCTCATGCCGCTCTGAGAGGGAACTGCTGCAAAATCTAAATGGTGGATCTTGCTCCCTCCTCTTTTCTTAAGCTCTGAGACAAAATTCACAATTCAAATGACACAGGCAAAGAAAAAAGCCTCCTTTGAAATGCCTCCCAAGGACCAGCAACTCCTGGGATCTGCTGTTTGGTAGGTGGCCTGATGAGAGGAAAGGTTTGGTGGGCTGATTGCAACATGAGGATGTAGGAGAGCCTGCTTCAATTTTGTTTCTGACTCTGACAGACTGTTTCTGGCCAAGTCACTTAACCCCCCAGATAAAAAGAGAATGATGGGTTTAATCCATCTTTTGTGGGGCTCTGTGGGAGTGCTTGAGCAATCATTTGATCCAGTTATACTCGCCATGCTTACCTTCTCAGGGCACTGCAAAGCTCTCCCTTGTGCATGAGTTAAGGGCTAGGTGCTATAAAGTGTGCAGTATTACCTTGGAGATAATGTTTTCCCACAGTCACTCTTTCTGAAAATATCCTTTTAATAAATAAATGAAAAGCTTAATAATCATCCTAATGAAATATTAAAAGACTAGACAAGGTAAATCCCAAAGCCATAGGGACCAAAAGTGTTAACTCTCCTTCTTTATTGTCCCTTGTCTTGTCTTTAAGAGCCAATTATTTTTACTGTACAAAGAATGTCTGTGGAGAGTAGACACTGTTAAATGCTCAGAATTTACTGCAGCAATATTGTGTAGATTTCCTGTGAGCAAGAGCTGGAGAACAGAGACGCACGCTTGTTGAGGGAACAATATCCCCTCCTCTGGTTGTGTACGTGATGTAATTTAATGTAGCAGCGCACATGATGATTTATGCCTTCGCTTGTTTACGTGCGGTGTCCATCTGCAAGGATGGATGGGACGAAGATCAAAAATCGAATCCTTGAACTCCTCGTGCTGCTGAGGGCCGCCCTGCAGAAAGGTGAGGATCGCCCAGGTAAGGAGACGGGGAGGTGGCCACTTGCTGCCCCACTGCCAGTGGGAAGCTGTGTGAGGAGGGAGAAGGGGCATGCCAGGATGAGAAGGATGGGCTTTGGCAGGAGTGCTGCAGTTGTGCTGATGTAGATCCTGGTGGCTGCTCAGAGTACACTGAAGCTTTCTTCTGCTGCCAGCCCAGAACGGGAGGAGCAGTAACACAGAAAATCAGCTAGTCTTTCTGACTCCTCTTTGTCTGCAATGGTAAAAACTGGCAAATCTGCAGGTCTGTCTTATCTTCTGAAATGGCTTTGGTGCAGTTACTGCTTTCTGGAGAAACTAGCATATGGCTTCATTCTGTGGGCACCATGGGATTTAATACAGGCAGATAAATCAGTGATGGGAAATATTTACAGAAAGTTGCAATGAAATCAGGGGGTTTAATTTTTTTTTTTTTCCCTTGGAGTGCAGACAAGGCAACCAGCTACCTACAATTCAATGTACAGGTGCGTCCAAGGTCAATATGGTGTAGCACAACTGTACGTGTGGAACATTCCTTCCAAGACAGCATGAACCATGGTGGGTGTCCTCATTTTTCCAGGTGAGTTTCTGTGGTTTGCAGGTGCCCCTACTGCTCCTGCTGTTGTTAGTTGACAGCTGCCTTTTCTTGATTCACCTTGCTTGTTAGGGTAAAGATGAACACAGCTCTCCCTGGCTGTGCCAAGGCTGAGTTTTCCTTCCTGCCATAAACATGCGCAATCCCAAACTGAGCATCTCTTTCCATCAGTTCTACCATGTGCAGGTAGTTTGGGGCTTTACTATGGCTTGTTTTCCCTGGGGAAGGCTACTAAACATAGACACTTGCAAATTGTAAAAATCAACATGTACAGAACACAAAGGAAAGCAAACCTAAGTGCAAGAGGAGTCCAGAAATGAAAAATGTTAATGGATGCGAGAATAACAGTAATTTACCTGCCTCACACATGCACAAATTTTTCCAAGAGGAAGTAAATCAGTATGATTGAAGGCTGGCAGCCGTGAGGCTTAGGCTAGAGAACAGGGCTGTTCCCTCTGCCTCTTCTGCTGGCTGCTCCCCTGCACAGGCTGTTTAAAGGAGGAGCTTCCCAAAGAGCTGAACACCTCCTGATCATCCTTCTATGGCCCCACAGAGAGCTGAGATGGCTGCTGCAAGGGGGTAGGTGTCCACGGGAGAACGGGCTTTTGGAAACCAAGAGAAGGAGTTTACCACCTAGAGCAGTGTTTTTGGCTTAGACGTTTTTTAGTTACTAGCGAGCTATTCTTGCAATGCCGGACCAAGGGCCTCCTAGAGCAACAGAAGAGAGCATCTAGCTCTCTGCTGCCAGCAAGCAAAGAAGGGTTGTTGTCACCTCCTGACAGCTTTTCCTGGCTAGGCAGGGCTGCCTCTGACCTAGCCTTTCTCCTCAGGGCTTTGCTATTCTTGGGAATTTTCCGTACAGTTCCCTTTCCTCATTCCCAGACTACTGTGGTCCCTGCATGCTTTGACCTCTCAGCATGTGAGCATCTGCGGCCTTTTATATTCCTAGTTTAGACTCAGTTGGACAAATCTCATCTCACACTGGTGTGACTCAGCGAAAAACACCTCTGGGTATCTTCACGGGGTCTCAGCACCTGATAGCAGACTGTCTTGACGGCAGAGTCGTGCATATTCACGCAGAGTTGTGGGCTGTGCCGCTGCCTGGCCGTGCTTTTGGCTGTCAGCTTCCCGCTGGATCAACAAAGGAGCTGCGCGCCGTCGTGGGATCTTGGCACCGGGAAACGCGTATGTGACAAAGACCAGCGCAGCCTGGCACAAACCCAGCGACGTGGCCGTCCCAGCTTAATTATCACCTGGAACGCTATTAAATCTGGGGAAAACTGAATATCACACTGCAGGCCAGGCGTGGAGTCCACTCATCTCCGGGCTGCCTTGTGACTGCCAAATTCCATGATAAAAATACCCCAGCGGGGACGGCACCTGCCAGTACACCAGGCTGGCTCACCAGCAACGGGCTGCTCTCCACCATCCTTTTTTTTCACTACCTTTTTCTATGTGAGGGGAAGCATCCATCGCTCTTGGAGCAGTTTTGCCCAGCCTCTTTGTGGTGCCAGTTGCTTTGAACGACAGGCGAGCGTTTTGCATTGCTGCTGCTCGCTCTGGTCGGCGCGCTTATTCTGGATGGACCAGCTGGGGCTTTGGGGAACAGCTAGGAAATTCACACCAAAGAGGCAGGAGGACTGTTCCTGCACAATTCTCCTCTTTGTGTGAGTTTATTTCCCCTGGAATTGTGAGGAAGAAAGTTTTCCCCTCTTTAGAAGACAGGCAAGACTATCAGCAGCGATATAAATAGCTGAGCTGGACACTTCATGCTAACTTTTCCCACAAGAAAGGTGACAGGAGGTCGCCATGTTTCTAAAATAAAGTGGAGAGCCTGATTATGCCACTGTTTCTGCTCTCCCTCGCTGGGCTCACCTCTTCCCCTTGGCAGGTCCCAGGCGCACAGAGAGGCTCTCCGAGGAAGGCTCCTTTGTGTGGGGGAGGCGTGGTTCCCAGGGGGGAAAGTAAAAAAGTCAAAGCCATTGTATTTTTGCCCAGTCTGCATGTGTGATTGCTTAATTGGATACAAATGTGGGTATCTGATAGGTAATGACATGTCCCAATGAACGAGAAGGCTGGGGCCCAAGATATGGTGAAGAGGCTCACACGCTAGACATGGGGCTGTGCGTGGAGGCCACGCAGCCAGTCCATCCCCTCTGAGCTCCCAAATGGGGAGGCAGCCATCTCCTTTAGGTACTGGGCACATGAGAAGTGACAGCCCCGTGCAGTGGGGCATCCAGGCCAGCTGTGGCACGGTCAGAGCCTAGGAACTGCTTGTGGCTTTCCTTCCTCCAGCTGTGTCACCTCATCGCAGGTCCAGGTGAGCGTGTGGCACAAGAGGTAGCTACTGTGGGGGCATGAGGGCAGAGATCTTTTCCCCTGCATTGACAACTGTCAGGCTGCAGCCAGACCTGAGTGGTCCCTGTGCTGCAAAACTGGACGCTCACGCCTGTAGACACTTAGGAAGGACACTTCCAGCTCTGCACTGGAGGTTAGCTAGCGCTGCTTTGCTACACAGCTGTACGTTTTACTGAGGGAGCTCCAGCCCCCTGTTCGCAGTTAGTCCAGCCTCACAGCATCCCACACAGTGCAGATGCCGTCATCTTTATCTTGCAGGTTGTGATCACTGGGACACAGAAAGGGCAAACTGCTTGTTCAAGGTAACTGTGTTAGTGGCAGTCTGGGGACAGAGCTCAGGGGTTGTGACTTGCAAACTTGTGTCCTTTTTTCTATGCAGCACTGCCTCTTAGGCTTGGTGATAGCGACACAATGCTGCGTCTGCAGCACAAGAACATCTGCTTCTGCAGACCGCAGCCCTCCTCCTGTGCCCTGGGACAATACTGTCTTGGAGACCTGAAAGAAATCCCTCTCATGCTACCCTTCTGTAGCAGGTACACCTAGCAGAACCAGAGGTTCTCTTTTTTTTTGGCTCTTTTCTAAGAGACAAACATCTTGTTATTGCTGGCAGAGCCCGCAGCCATGGTCAGTGCCCAAAGGGAAGAAGCAGCCTTTTCAACGTACATATACGGTGCTCTTTTGTTGCCAGGACGTGCTCAGGAAGCGTTTTGGGGGCACATGGCTTACAACATTAAAAGATGAATAAAGTTAGAAATGCACTGTCCAACGTGAGCGCAATGCTTTGAATCCAGAGGCTTTTCGTAGCTCTGTGACACAGATCGATGCTCAAGCCCACCTCAGCAGCTACCTTTTTGTTCACTGTTTACTGACATTGGCTCCTTCATATGTGTATACAACAGACAAGCAATGACCTATTAGGTATTTTTGTCCAAGCGCCATCCCTCTGGCTTCATATATGCATGCACGTGCTTATGATAAGTTTCTGCCTGAAACAGGCCAATTCTTTAGCCAAATTTGTAACTCTGATCTGTGCACAGATCTGGACTAAAGAGGTTTCTACTTCTTTATGCTTTAAAAAAAAAAAAATCTGACACGTTGGCATAGGTTCCTTTCTAGTTCCTTGGGTTCAAAGTCCTGTGCTGAACCAGTGCCAGGGAGAGTGACTTTGACTCCAGTGCTCAAATCTCAGGGGAGAGGCAGAGCTCTGTGTTAACAGCTCCTGTCCTAGAAGACAGACATCCAGAGCTTCTCATCTCTCCGCTCCTCCTGAGTTCACTGCGATTTCTGGAAGGGTCGTACTGGTATCCAGAGCACTGGCCCTGCTTGCAGTTGCAGACAGCTTGTTATTCCTTGATGAGGTGTGCTTTCCCCCTCCTCTCCAAATGTGGAAAATCTCAGAGTTCACAAAAAAGAGAGTGGGTGAGAAGATAAGGGAGCTGAATGACCTGTCACCTCCTGAGCACACACACAACCCTGACGCACACAGAGACACAGACGGAGGGAAATCACTCAACACCTCCAAGTGTGTACATCAGGGATGTGTTACACACACAGATGACAGTATTATGTAGAATACTTTCATCCAAAGTGATGGTGGAAGCTGCAGACTCATGGTTAGCTGAATTTTTATTATTTGTCTATTCAGGAGATCTAATGCTATTCCCCCCACCCCTTGGCCAGGGTCAAATTGTGCTTTCATATACCCAAATATTAGGGCCAAGCTCTGCCTGATGTAGACACAGGAGACCAGGAACAGAAAAGACCTTGAACTCAGCAGAGTCAAGCTGAGGAATGAATTCGTCCCACCGTGTTTGAAAAGCCCGCATCAAATAGTTACATGATAGCGGTATCCAAGCTTACACATAGCACGCAGGGAGCACCCTCTGATTCTCTTGGGATTCTCTCTCTTTGCCTTAGAGAAATGTGGGTCCTTAGAGAGCCCAACAAATGTGACAAAACTGGACTTGAGATAACCTAAATGAAGGCTCACATGTGCTTTTTGCTAGGGAAAAAACATCAATTTTCTCTCTGATGTAAATGCTGCAAAGAGGCTAATGGATATTGCTCGGCTTACTCCTTAACTAACAGGATGAAGAGCATCCAGTTCAGGATTGCAAAGGTCAGTGCTCTTTCCAGTTTCTTTATTTTTGCAGGGAGAAGCTAACCTATATGAATTTGCAGCTGATGCTAACTTGGGCAGTGCTGTATACAGGAGGGGGGACAGCCAAACAGGGCAGAGGGAGCTCTGGAAAACAGAAACATGCTGAGAGATTTGGGGGCTGCTGTAGTAAAGCCATTGCCAAGCTCTGCTGAGAGAAGCAAATCTTAAGCACTGCTTAGTCAGTGGGGGAGGCTGGTATGAGGAGACGTGACAGTGATGGCAGGCATCACATTGGGCCCAATATAGCAGAAAAAAACCTGCCCATGTGATTTTAGGCTGGTTCATAGACTGCATGAGATGCAACTTGTTATAGTGTTGAAATAAAACAGACTGGAGAGGTAGTGGGAGAAGGAGAGGGCTCTCGTTTGGATTTTTCCCATCCTTTCTTCCCTCCTCTCCCCGCAATGTCTCCCTGCCTATCACTTCCCCATTGCAATCCTACAGCCAAATTCCCCCCACAGAGCCTTGCCTCAGCTTTTTGGCAGTTTTGACCACTTAACTCTCTACAGCACCCAGCTTGCTAATACTTTCAGCTTTAGAAAGGGGAAATTTTCAGTGACTATCTACTTCCCACTTAGTACTACCTTGTCAAATCTCATTTCTTCCTTCTTTCCAAAAATCCGTAGGATTCTCTTCACATTCCAGCCTCATTGCTGCATCCCTGCCTCAAGTATTTAATTTCTCATTCAGGGTGAAGTCTGGCTATAGCTTGTGAGTGGATTATTTTATATACACAGTGCATGTACATATATATATATATATGCGCACCCCCCCCCCTTTAAAAACAACTAATATTAAATTCACAAAACCCAGCAGCAGGGAGTTAGGAAATGCAGGAGTTACTGTTCTCAGTAATCTTAATTCAATCTCTTTGTGCCTGTGCCTCATAGCTATGAGTCTTTAACCACATCCTCGCATTGTCACCTCATTCTTTGCACAGGATGCCTGCCTTGTTCTGTGCCAGCCTGGCTGGGGCTCTCTTGAACAGCAGCTATTCAATGTTTTGTTTTCTCCTCATTGTTCAGTGGGTGGCCTGTGCCTCATTTACTGTACATTATTCAGCTCCAGTTCTAAAGACAGAATTATTAGTTTCCTCATGGGTTTTCCTATGGCTTTCATCACGACAGTATCTGATTGCTGCAGAGTTATTAATTTACTTATTTTCATTACCACCCGGAGGTGGGGAGATGGTATTAGATCAACTTTACAGCTGAGGAACTAAGGCAGTGAGAGATTAAGATAAAAAATGTTCATTAATTTTGGAAGCTGTTTGGCAATGTTGCTAATCTGGGTTTTTTTCAGTGTACTCTAGCACTATATAACGTACATTCAAAGCAGAGCTCTGTCTGGTTAATGCTGGGGTAGGAGAGTTTATCACTTCCACCAGTTGGACCACATCTAGAAGTCAGATAGCCAGAAGACGACAGACACCATTGAGGGGGCGTTTGTGAAGAAACGTGGCTTAAGTGATTTGCCCCATCATGACAGAGGAAATTGGAGTAAGAAGCAAGAATTCACTGCAGTCGTCTTGGATAGCTTTATCTGATTTTAAACTGGAGACAGTTTTTCTCCCATCCCATTATTCCCTCCCTTCTTCACCAGACATCCAAATGGAGCTGAAGACCCTGGAGCTCTGCAGCAGTCACCCTTGATGGGCTGCTTCACTTCCTGAGCGACCCTGTGCCCTGACCAAGGCATCTGTCAGCTTTTCTGCTTCTAAGGGAGGCGAGTTTCGTATGGAAATTCTCAACCATTCTCAAGCCATGTCCGTAATGACAAAGATAATGAAGAAAGATGGAAATGTAAGTGTAAACCCCTTAATTCTTACATTAAAAACCACTGACCCCTCTTTAAAGATACACTAGAGAGACTTAGAAGCATGCATCTCTTTGCTCATTACTTACTGTGTGGCATGAATATTTCTTTGTTTCAGCAAAGAGCTGGCATGCTAGAGTATTGTTCATAGAGATCTCCCTGTTGCTTATCAATAACCATAAAATTGATTCCCCCCCCCCCCCCTTTATGAATTCTTAGCCCAAAGATTGAAGTTTCTCTGGCGCCTCCCGGGAACTATTTCTAATTTTAAGCCTCTGTCCTCGTGCCTCATACAACAGCACCCGAGGTGTGGAGCGGTCTCTGAAATGTGCTCCCTAATGACACGGTATAGTGCTGAATTACTCATTCCTTCTCGTCTATTTTCAATGCTGCGAGATAAGTCAGAAAACAAGGGCAAACGTGCAGAATGTGTGAAATCTGTCTGAAGGTCAAAAAGAGAAGAGAGGCTAGGGTATGAAGTTCTGTATTTTCTGGCAAGGTTTAAATTTTTCATGTGAAAGCCCGTGATACTAAAATATTGTGATAATATATAGTCTTGAGTGGAAAAAACCCAACAACCCCAAATAGTTATAGTAGCAGGAATACTTAACATAGTTCCCAAGCGACCAGAGCCTGATGAGTATTTTAAACCCTGAAGCCTCAGGAATTCTCCTAAACTACTGTTCTTCTCCCAAGGAAAGTGTGAAGAAAGTTAGAAATCTGCACTCTTCTCAGAGTAGATTTCGAGAAGTCTAGCAAATGCAGAATTTCTTGGCTTCTGGTGCAAATACCGAATACTGTGAAGCTTCTGAATAACAGTTTGACCTGCTCCTAGCTGCACACACATATGCACACATATATTACATGCATTAAGTTCTTTAGCCTTTAAAGAGAGGATCACATAGGCAGCAATAGGGAAAACCTCTCACACATACTGCTTCACCGAGGTATTTTGACAGGTTTATTAGCATGGAGGAAGCATTAGATTAAGGCTTATTCAGCCTGTGACATTTTTAGCTGAGGTTTGTCCAGAAATGTTACTTACATGATCCCCTGATGGTTTTTACAGTACTTTAGGGACAGAGGCGCTGCCTCAGTTTACCTGAGCTGTTAAAATCAGAGTGCCCCAAAGCTCATTAGACATGAGAAATGGCCAGTAAAACGACCCTTTAGGAAATCAAAGGAGTCAGGACAGATCAGAGGTAGCGATTAGCAGGCAACCTTTACATTCATTATGATCGCTTCTTTCCAGGTGGAGGTATAGGGGTACTGTGTTTTCAAGCTGAGCTGTTCTTTGAAACATGCCGTGGCGATGCTAGAAGTATTAAATTATGGAAATGTAATTGAATAATTATTCCATGTACAAAAAAGGGGAAAAAAGTTAGGAAGGCAAATAAAAAGAAGCAGCAGCTGCTAGTGGGAGAGGGCATTTGCCCCTTTAGGTCTGCATGCCTCTTTGCTGAGGCTGCCCTGGGCAGCGTCGGGATGGAGAAGAAAGGCATTCCCCCCGCGCTGCGTGCGGCACGGGTGACCGGCAGATACGAGCAAGGCACTTCTCTACATTTGAGTTACGTTCCCAGGCTCCATGTCACAGACCAGCCAGGACACAATACTCTCAAGGAAAAGAAACTGCAATATTTTGAAAGCATCCTGCGTGCTTCGGAATATAGGCGGTTCATGCAGACACTTGACAAAGTGTTTATACCCTGAGAGCCTCTCACAGGTAAGAGTTCCTTTCACCACCCTCCCCTGAGCAGCCTGACAGCAGGCTGAAATGGGATCTGACAGAAACTGCACTTTGCACATTATACTGTCTGAGGATACTTGGGGCTCTTATCCTGCTTTCCTGTACATTGAAACCTATTGGTATCCATGTTCATTGCGGGGAGGCTTCCTCGTCATTTCTGTAGCTGCCCGTGGCAAAAAGAGTTTAATTTTTAAAATGTCCCAAGCCCATCTTGTTACTAGTGGGAATGCTTTGGAGAGAAAATGAAAGAAAAAGTACATTTCTTGAGTTATTTTTGGCCATCCTTCTTTTCCTGCCTCACCAAGTCCTTCTCTCCCCTCATGCTGTTTTCCCCTTGAGAGTAACAGCTTGATCTGCCATCGATGCTTCTGCAGTTCTGTTATTTCCCCCTCATGGTCACTTACCTGATTTCCAGTATCTTGTCTGCTGTCTCCTTTCCTTGGTTTAGCACTTTTCCTTTCTGTGGTTGAGTTGGACTCCTTGTTCTTCTCAGTTGCTTGGTTTTATTCCTTTAATATGGTTCTCTCTCTCTTCTTCTCTTTTTCTCCACCCCCTTTCTGTGTCACTTTCTGTCTTCCCCACTGCCTCTCTGCCTTTCCCCCTCTTCTTTCTTCACCTACTTTTCTTGTCTCTCCCACCCCCTCCAGCTTAATCTTTCTATTTTCAAACCAAGTTTCCTGTTGTTTTTCCTTTAAAGACCATGGATCTCATTCCTCCCTCTCCATTCTCAGCCTCTCCCCGTGCCACCCTCCCCATGCCGACAGGATGCACTCACTGCCGGCTTCGCGCTGTCCCTTCCAGTTGCCGCTACCGCCGTTCCTCGCGCCTCCTCCCCCAGATAACATGCCATGGTCTAAGCCTTCCTTAAGTGAAAAGAGGCAGGGTTGCCCCACAGTTACATCAGCCAGACCCCAGGAAGCTTTTTCCATGCAAGACATCAACGAAGGACGTTTTTCTGACTCGTTCAAGCTTAATCTGGCAAAGCAGAGTTCATATGGAGCAGGGTCCTCCACCTCTTCAAATAACATAGGACTTGCTCTGCTGGTTTGGACCAGGGGCCCAGCACCACTGCAGCCTTGTTCCCAAGGGCACCTGATGCTTCCCAGGAGGGTTTTACAGGCCCCCTTACTGATAAATAGAGAATAACCTGCCTGTCAGGAGAGGTGGTTTTTGACACAGCACCCCACACACACCTTCCTGCACACACACAGTCTGATGCACGAGCATTTGGGCCTTTCTAAAAAATGCTTTTGACACATCAAGTGTCTGAAGCTCTTGTATTTGATATATGTGTCAAGTCGAGCCTCTGATTCCTGCACATCAGGCCCCAGAGAAGAGGGTGAATCAGAGATGCCCTCTGGCTTTGAGAAAGGCTGGTCTCAAAGAACCGGTGTCAGGAGAGTGAGATTTGCACAGAAGACTCTGCTACCCTGAGAACTGGCTTGCTGCGCACAAGCTTTGGCGGGTGTCCCTCCAGCAACCCTTTCTGGGCCAGACATCTCCCATCCAGAACATAATTGCCCAGTGGTCCCTATGCAGCAGCTAGTGTAGATCACGGAGCAAAAGCAGCCCAGAGACTAAAACACAGGGCTAGCAACTCTTCTAAATGTAATCATTGTTCTCCCACTAATTTAGTATCCCCTTTAGTCACAAGACTGGAAGCCAGCCTACGCAGGGGCAGTGCTGTGCAGAGGCTACCTCTGGAGGCATGTCCTGTGCGGACGCTCACTCTGACGTTAAGAGTGCAACTCCTTTTCAAGAGGGCTGAATCCTCGCTGATGGTTAGTCCAGGACATACAGTGCACAGTAAATTCCCATAGCAGCTCAGTAAACCCCTGGTATGGAGAAACCCATAGTCATTTGCCACTTCGTTTCTAACTTTATTGAAAGGCCTTCTGTGACTTCAAAGAAAATGGGAATGTTTCTGGAGTTGTTTCTCCCTCTCCTGCCTGGCCATTGTATACCTGTGATGGAATCTCATGGGAAGCAGAATAGCGCTGTGTTCTTTTGTCTTTCTGGAGTAATTTCCATAAAGCATTATTATGTAAAGTCCTGTTGATTTTATGCCAGTGAAATTGTCAAGGACTTCATCATAGAAGTGTCCAAAAAAAAGGTGTTAATAATACAGATCTAGCTCACAGATGGCTTTGGGATAGGCTAGCTCAGGCTTGTCAAGTGTTTCTCACGTGCTGTGGAGAGGCAGGTCCTGTGAGCGAGCTGTCTGAAATGTAATCCCCTCCCGGCGTGGCTGACACTTTGCTGTACACTCGGGGAGATCAGGCCTGATCCTCCCTGCTCACTCCTTTGTGCTTCCTATCCCAGTATTGTTCCTGAGTGGCATTCTCATTCTCCTACAGAGCTAATCTCTGAATCCAGCAGATACAGTCTAGTTCTGTTGAATGAACGACGGAGGGGAGAAGGTTTCTGCCCAATGCATGCATCATGCACGTGAGGCAACTGTTACGAGCTCTTTTTTTTGGTGGTGGTGGTGGTAACTATTTGAATTTTGATGCACAGAAAGGAAATGGGTGAAGGCAGACAGGGAGGCAAAAGACAGAAAGGTGAGTAGAGATGTACGGATACCTCAGCCAGCCCCTCAATGTGTTGTCCCTTCTCTTCTCTACTGCACCCTCTTCAAGGGAAAACAGAGGTGTCATGGCAGCTTCTCCAGCTCCACAGATAAATAGTTGTTTTGCCCATGAGTAAGCTGGGAAGAAGGATTTTTCCTCCCCTCCCCAAGAGACTGCTATGCAAAACTTGTATGACTTGAGTGAGGAGAGCAAGTGGAAGAGAATGCTCCCCAGACAGTGGGAATGAGGAGAACAGCTGACAGCTTGCCATGTGCGGCTTGCAGATCTCGGCAGTTTATGATGCTGTAGAACGGATTTCGAAGGAAAGGAGAAATAAAGCCAGGAGGTAAGGGGAAAAATAGGACAACATGTACCATCTTTTGATCAAAGGTAAACAGCTGTCTTGGGGTAAGATTTCTGACCCTCTAGGTGAAAGAAACATGGCAGACCTTATCCACCTGGACTTCAGTAAGGCATATGATATGGTGCCCCAGAAGCAGCAAAGTAGTGGAGACGATTCAGCTGAAGACAGGGATTATTAGAGAAATCCTCAAGTGGGTAAGAGACTGACAGAATTGAGACACCAGTTCCCTAATAGGTTGAAGGGAAGGTAGCTGTGAGGCTGCTCAGAGATTGCTCTTAGGACTGATCTTTTTTAATATTTGTGTTAATTACCTTGGCACTGAAAGTAGAAATGCTAATGAAATCTGCTGATGGAACAAAGCTGGGAGGTATCGTCAGGGCCGAGGTGGATTCCAGCACTAGGAGAGCTGAAGGCTCTTTGTGACTGGAGTGATCAAGGCGAGGTTAAATGGGAGAGTGCAAAGTCACACACGAGGAACTTGTTGCTCAGAGAGTAACAGGAGTCTCTCTCAGCAATTGGGAGTTCCTAGTTGGCAGGACCGAGACGGGGAAAGTCCTGGGTGAAGGTCACCAAAGGAGGAGGAACCAGCGATGCTATGTGGGGGTGAAAAAGGCAAGTGAGCTTTCAGGATGTAGCAGTATTTCCAGTTGCAGCGTGTGAGACTAATGTCATCCAAGAGGATGTGAGACCCCACCAGAACAGTGTGTGCAGTGCTGCTCACCCACATTCAAGAAAGATATTCAGCCTGGAACAGGTGCAAAGAAAGGCCAGGGGGTGATCGGAGGGACAGAGGGTGTCTCTTGGCCAAGAGTGTATTTACTTATCAGTCACAGAAGTGACTGCAGAGAGGTATTTGAGCTGATTTGAAAATAGATGCGGTACCAGTTTGAGCTTCTCTGTGTTAATTATTTTGCACTGAACTTCATGCTAGTGCAGCTACCCAAAGTAATTAAAACACAGTGTGATGTGCCTGCAGGGTAGATACTATAAGGGATCTTAGTTACTTCGTCTGGCAGAACAAAGGTTAAGAGAGGAGAGATTTGCTGCCTATAAATACTTTTAGGAATTGGGGGTTGGGAAAGTAAGTGCTAGGGAGAGAGGAGAGCTACGTAAGCTAAAGGACAATGTGGCACAAGAATAAATAGATATAAATTGGCTATGAATGAATTTAGGTTGGAAATCAGAAGGTTTCTAAGCAACAGAGCAGGGAAAGAGGTGCTGGAACAGCATTCTAGTAGCATAAGTGAGGGCAGAAACCTAATGAGATTTAGGACAGAGCTTAGTAAGTTTAGAAAAGCCCATTTGTTTTGTACTTGCCTGTTATTCAAAGGGATTGAACCTGATAAGCCAAGAAGTCCCTTTTTCATTCTGTTTCCTGTACTTGCCTTATTGCCTTATCAGAGCCGCTCCCTTTCACACAGAAGCTAGGTAAGTCCTGAATAGAGTTTGTGTGATGAGTTTTTCAGCACTGATCCCATGGATGTTTAATGGAGGATTCATTCTGTGTCAGGGATTTAAACAAACAAAAAGAGCAAGCCAACACAATGCATAGAGAAGGGCTGCAAATATGCAGTAGTATAGATGAGAGCTCACATACGAAAGAGCTTCTTCACATACAACAGATGTTCTTGGAACATCTGGCTTTGCTGGAAGGCTGTTTCAAATGCGGGTAGATGCTCTCCTGAGATTTGAGAACTTCAAGAGGCTGTCTGAAGGGAAAATGTTTTGTACTTTCCTGCCATTACCAAGGACTTCGTGCTTGGGGAGGATATCAGATTTACTGCATTGGGAAATTTCAGAAAAAAACCACCACCCAGCAGCGCTTGAGATAGAAACTTCTTGTATGTATTTCATCTCTGATGCCTGGCCACAGCACTGCACTTATTCTGATTCTTCATATTGTCCCATGCTGGACGGGCACCTCTAGTACCTTCTCTAAAGCACCAATGGATGCTACCTTCCTGGTGAAACATTTTATCTCCCCCCCCCCCCCCCCCCCGTGGATATGATTGAAAGAGAAGGAGGGAGAGGGAAGTGCTCTGTTATACACTAGACCTCTGGAGACAGCTTGAAGGCATCCTCCAGCAGGAGGCAAATTCCAAGGACAGGCTGGGCCCAAGGGAACAGGAGTAGCATGCGACGATGGGCCCTTGAATGAGGGGAACAGTTTTATAGCCACAGTTCCTTATTTAGTAAAAAATCCCAAATTATTCCATTATAGATGGACGTTTTCCCCTTCCCAGCCCAGAGCACCAAACCAGCACAGAGTGAGAAAAGAAGAAATAAGAAACAGCAAGGCGTGAAATGTCACTGTGTGTCAGTCTCATTTGCCAGTAAAGTTTTCAGCAAGAAAAACTGGAGGAGGATTTCATCTCACTGAGGAGAAATGACCATCTATCCCCAAGCAAATGCTTAGTTGTCAGCTTTATGTTACTGGTAATAAAGCACAGCGCTCTCCCAACTACTGCTTCCACTTCCCAACTCTGCAGCATCTCTGAGTAGTTAAGTGCTTTGCAAATGCTAATGTAATTACAGCTCCTGTAAACACTCTCCTTGCTTTACAGGTGGAGGAACCAAACCATGGAGAGCGTACAGGATTTGTCCAAAGGATCGGCAAGTCATTTTCAAGCAAGGAGTCCTCATCTACCTAGCCACCAGACATTCATCTTGTCCTATAAACTTCCAGCTAGATGAATTGCTGCTTTACAAAAATATATATGTGTACACATATATACATATATATGTTTTCCTACGTGAGAAGAAAAGAAAGAACAGACCTTTACCTCTTTTTGCTGAGCCTGCACAGGTAGAGGGAGGAGCAGGTGAAGTTGACTGAAGGGTGAGCAGCCCCTTGGTCTTGCTGGAGCCCACCTCGCTGTCAGTGTTCAGCTCCCAGAAGAGATCTGTGTCTGAGGGAGGACACTCTGGACAGGGTAAGCAAACCCCAGTCCGCTCCCAGGAGCTCAGCCTCCCGCTCTGGTCTGACCCTGGCTCACTGGCTGGAGATTCCCTCAAGCCTGGAGGACTGATGCTGGGGGAGACTAGCTCCTGAGCTGTTCCTGATATGCACTGGCAGCTGTCTGCCTGCTATTCTTTTAAAGAGTCTTCGTGGATCAGGATAAAAATGTGATCTTACGCAGGCGGCATTGTAAGCACAACTTGGCTCAAGTTCAGCTCTTCCTCTGGCTCCCAGCTACTCTATTTTTATTGAAGGAATTGGAAGCTATCAGAAAGGAAGTCAAATTGTTTTAGGAAAACAATAGAAAAGCAACTTGAAGTTTATTAGCTTCCTGCCCAGGGCCTGGGACCAACTTGTCAAACTTATTAGAGCGATGGCAGAGCTATTTATTTAAAAGGGCTAGCGACAAGACTCACAATTTCATTCCTGTTTAGGCCTCGGTGAAAACAAAGGAAAACCATAAAATAATATCTGGAGGGAGCAGATGGCTAACTGGTAAATGGTGCAAGTAAGGTTGGCCTGTGAGCCATTCGTGGTGCTCACCAGGGCACTGGCTTTCGTGGGATTTTGTTACTGAATTAATGCCTGGGCTTGCATTCATAGGCTAGCCCCATCATCCCAAATTCCTTATTATGGCTCAAATTTTCAAATGGAAGCCTCACACCTAAGGTTACAAATTTGGCAGGAAAAGGTCTTCATTTAGAGCTACTGAAAGGAGCAAAACAATAGAGCAGGTCTGCAGAAGAGCCAGGAATAGAGCCCAGGTGTCCCTGATCCTGTTGGACTGCTGGAGCCCCCCCACTGTAAAAAATATTTATATCCTTCAGAAGCAGCTGCAGTCTGCTTCCCCATGCAGGCACCCCAAAGTAGCAGTGCCATTAAGTCACTGAAAATACGCTGGCATGTGGCTGGTGAGAACGGGCAGCCAAACTGTTAAGACTCGCAAGCTGAAAGTGTCCGTGCTGCCAGAGCCTTTCTAAGGAGTTTCATTCTTTGCACGGAAGCAAGAAGAGAATAAAACAAGTAATTGAGAAGTATTTACAAACTCTGCTTAATGCAAAGCCATGTCCCTTTTTCAGAGGGCTCTCTGCTAACCGAGTGTTTAACCTGTTTCCAGGGAGCACATAGGAAGAACTCACCTCTCCTTTCAATGGTGCAGTAGTAGGCTCTAGAAAGTCAGGCGCTGAGAGGTACTGAGCCCGCAGAGCTGCGCACACAAGCTTTGAACAACTTGGTAACTGCTTTTCCGATGAAAGGAGGAAGAGCCCACCTCCAAAATTCTCTTCCTTCTTCTCCTCATTAGCTTAACTAAAAGCTACAGTTTTCTCTGAGGCCTAGGGCAATAATGCATCTTGTATTGGCAAGTGGTAGAAGATCTCGGTTTATATGTTCCTTTTAATTTATCCAGGTTAGATACTTATAAGAGGGTCAAAGTGAGTACATGATCTCTGGAAGGACCTAAGAAACTGGGTCTTAACCTTGGTAGTTTTAATGTAAATGCAACAATCTTGCATTTATTTAAGGTATTCTTATAGCTTTTAGAAGGTTTCTCTAATTTCTGTCCCTTTGAGATATTTCCTTGGTAAACAAATCAACCAAAGAAGCACACAGAGCAGTGCAGCATCCTAGTTCATTACAGTTCATAGGCATTTATGTAATTTTAAGTACATTCCCATTCAATCACCTCTGCTGTAAGGGATGCCCACATGCAAATCACATGACGGTGTTCTGGCAATGGAAAATATTTTATTTGCACTTATTTGGAATCTGTGTCATCTGGACTGGTATCACTTAATTCGCACTTTGTTCTAGTGAGTAGTGTTTCAACCCCAAATGTATGCTGTGAGAGTCTTTCGGTCAGTCGCTCGGGACTGTTGGACTCTTGGTAGACCCTGGGGCTGGGATCCTGCAAAGACTTGGTCATGTGAGTGACTTGATATAGCTACGGCTTGTGGCCATTCGTGTGCGTAAAGGTCCCTCTGTGTACAAATACCATAGACTGGAAAGTGTTGTAGATTGTTGAAGCTCCTGTTTTTTTCTATCAGGAGCCCATATGGTTGCTCAGAAACTTTTAGGATGATAGAGGTTACTAGCTGGCTGGACACATGGATGCCAGGGGACCTCTCACCCCAGAAGGCTGCGACATGCTGCCATGGGGTGCCAGTGCCAGCACCCAGGTCCTGGGATGTGCTCTTCCGTGGTGATAGCTGTGCTGCTGCGAGATCTCCCAGCTCTAAAGCTTGAGGCTTTAGAAAAAGGCTGCTTAAGCAATATTGCCAGTGTAGAAAAAATCACAGGCACACATCTCATCATAAAGCAAGCTAGGTTTGCTGTGGGGTAGAAGGACCTCAGCCTGCTCTATACATTCTCTGCAGGGGGAAGAGAAATCAGGACTTGAATCTGCTCTGAAAGCCAAGATCTCTAGAGCTTTCCCTGGAAGTCAGCTTCAAAGGAAGAAACAGTAAAAGGATTTGAGGAAAAAGAGACATGTGCTTGGATGGTGGTGAGTGAAACTGACAAGTAAACAGCCTGAGTTATGGGAGGATTCTCAGATGGTGCTTATTGCTCCCAGCCAGCTTGTTCTCTTTTGTGATGGTCTGAAAGCGTTTCAAGACATGACCTCCTGGGTAAAATTAAGAACTTAATTAATTGCACAAATTTTTGAGTAATGGTTCTTTCCACCACTTTTGTGATGTGTGCTGGCTGGATTCTGAAGCCTTCTGTGAACAGTGCAAATTACAGCAAATGGAGGGGGGAGGAGGACACTGCTGGCCCAAGCAGATTAGAAGGGTACATTTTATACGAAAAGACCAAATAGCCATGCGCTAAGTGTGCGGTGTGCACACACAGACACACGAATATAGAATAAAATTGTATTTCTTTTGTTGGCAAGACTAACTCCCAGGGAAGGTGCCTTATGAGGGGCTTCCCCTTCCAAAGTGTGCCATGAGGTCGAGGGAAGCAGGCAGCTGTGCTCCTTCATGTGCGGCCCTGCTCCACCTTCTGTGTGGCTGCATAAAGGCAAATAGGCTCACAGGGATGCATTAGGCACCTATACTTGTCAGCCTGGTGTCCTGAGTATTTATTAGAGGAAAGCTTGGAAAAGGTTTGTATCCAGTTTTGCTTTCTGGAAGGGTGAAGGATTTGGTCAATTCAAATCTCCTTAATTGTGTTTCTGGACACCTGGGTTTCCTGGTAAAATGCCGTCTGCTTGGCTTCTTTGAAGAGCCCCCCCGGCCCGAAGAGGTGACGGCCTGCAGAGGAAACAGGTGTGAGCCTTAGTCACCTACAGCCACAAAGGCAAGGAAGCGAGTGCCCTGGCTTCTCTGCAGCAGCCAGCCGCGGCCATACAGAGAGCCACACTGGCTCTCCAGGTGGCCACAACCAATGCTCACATTTAAAGCTGTGAAGAGCAGGGAGGGGGCTAGGAAATTCTCTGGGCACTGAAGTCCTGACGATGGCCTAACGTAGGGCTTTCCTCACTTAGCTTCCCATTTAATTTCATTTAAATCCTCTCCCCTTGCTGCTCATACATATTGTGACACCCTCTGCTCCGAGCCTAACTGCTGACTGCTCCGTATAAATCCAGGCACTGCATTCTCCCTGGGTTCTTGGCACGCTGTAGCTTCTTGCTTTCAGTGCTAGTGGAGGCAAAGGTGAAGTGTGATCATGGGGCGCCTAGCAGAAAACTGTAGGCAAAATTGCTAGCTTGGGCTGAGATGTTTCATTTGTGGGTTGCTGTTTTTTCATCTCTCTGGTTTGGTGACTGACAGATGATAGGAAAGTGGGCTTGCACTGTGCTAAGACCCCTGTATGAGCTCGTGCAGAAACCTGGTGATAAAATCTGACCAGTAAGCGAGGTCAGACAGGATTGTGTTTGTTTGCTGGTGTTTATTATTTTCCTTAAAACAGTGGAAGAGATATTTAAACAAGTTGAGGTAGCTATAAATTCACTGGTTTTGAGTGGAATCTTGCAGTTCTGTACTCAAATACAGAGTATGGCTTCTTGGTGAGAAAAACAAAATTTATTTTCCTTAAAAACTGCCCCCTCCGCCGACTGAGATATGATAAAAATAACTATTAAAATAATAAGTAATTTTTTTCCTGGTTGGGGATGATGTTTTTTGGCTTTCTGTGTGTATGAGAAACATTCCTAAGATGCCTAAGCAACACACGTTAGTAGGATAGATGGTTTTTGCATGTGATACCCACATGGTATGATGTGGGGGCTTCCTGTAATTACCCTACGCCTCTCGAAGGAGAAAAGTAAATTGGCTCTTTCAGACCAAGAGGAACCCAAGACTGATTCTTTGACAATGCACTCAGTATTTAGGAGTGTTGTCACCAAAGCAGGGACACCACAGGATGTGCCCACTGAAGGAGCACTTCAGAATATGAATGACAGTGGTTAAAAGCCATGCAAGATTGCTCACAAGAAGCAGAGAATAGAGAAATGGGAAGCCTTGATGCTGTCTGCTGGTCCCACACTCTTTCCTCACTTTCCTCTCAGGCCAGCTTTGTGAAGAACCATGTTTCTCTCTCAGGGAAAGTAACAATTTAACACAGCAGGGAAGAAAGAGTTTTTGCAATGTGCTGCATGAAATTATGCAGTATCACTCAACTAACATCTGGTAAAATGTTCTTAAATGGCCTCATCTTCCTGCGTCAACGTTTCTAACATCAATAATTTTATTGGTAATAATCAGTGAGGTCTGAGATTTGTTGGAGGAGAATGGATGGCTGCATTTGGGGAGAAAATCTAAAGGGCTTTGAAGTATGCTGATAGAAAAATGCTGAGGCAACATCACAATCACTGAGCTGAGAAATCTGCACTTATTTGCAGTTCCCAAATTGTTTGGAAAACATGAGGAATGCTGCCTTGAGAGTAGTTGCTGGTGCTTTAATGCCGTCGGATTCCTAAGAGCTGGAGAACTTCCCAGGTGCCACAATCCAGGGTGAATCTAGCACCAGACATCAGCGTTTCTCCTGGAGCTCCTGTGGCTGCCCATACTGGTCACACGAGGTGCTTTCTCTTGCAATCCCTACTGCCCCATCCCAAAAACCTTTGAGAGAAGTTCTTCCATTCCCATCTCATAGATCTGGGCAAATCCAAGCCAGTCTTCCAGTCAAATTCCTTGCAAACCAGGTCACACAACTTTCCTTCCACCCAAGCAACCCTTCCTATTTTTCCTCCTCTTTTCAGAACTGTATGGTCATCCTTGCATTAAAAAAAGATACCTTGAGAAATTACTTCATATAGTTAAAAATAAGTACTTTCCACTCTGAAAAGTGGTTCCACACAGAAACTCTGGCACAGGACTGACACAAGATTATCTTTCAGCTACCAAAGTGATGTTAAATAGTAGTCTGCAGCTGTGTAAGCAAATAGACCAGCATTACAGGAATCCACACAGAGGCCAGTGGTGATCTGTGGAGTGGTATCTGTCTGGCTTTGTGCGGGCAATCTGCTTGGTGCTGAACTGGATGGGAACTCACATTTCGTTTCCAAGTGCAACAAAGCTGTGAGGTGGTTCAGCTATGAAAAAGGAAGAAGATGGAGCTGAAGAAACTTACTGTGATGCCAGCATTATCTGGCCTCAATAATGGCCAGAGATCTCCAAAGACAGAAATTTTGGGGCCTCCTGCTTCCTTTAATCTTCTGCTGTTACCTCCTGTCCAAGTTGCTGAACCCAGCTGGTGATGGTCAGAAATGCCCTGCAGCATTTCCAGTTGTTGGAACGGGTGGTGACCTAGTAAGTGTGGTTAATACGGAGGAACGCATTCTGGACTGGCTTGTAAGCTGCGGTGAAGGAGAATGGGGACACAGCAGAGAAAACCCACCACTTGTGTACCTTAAGCCACCTTAAAGCCCTCTGAGCTCTGGGACTGTTTGAGGCTTCTTGTGTTACACAGAGCAGCCCTCAAATTGCTCTCTCTGATAACAGGCTGCCCTCTGAGCTGTACCACTCAGCTTTGCCAGAATCCGGGCTAGACTCCCAGTCTGTCTAGTATTGGCAGTAAAGATGAACTGCTGGGGAAACTGGTGTCCAAAAGGAAGGCTGCTCTCAGCTGATGAAGTTAAAGAACAAGAAGCTCAGGCCTCCTGAGGTCCCTTCCCACCTGAATTACGCTATGGTTAGAAGCTCCTGGAAGCAGATGGCCTGTAGCAGGTTGAGGTCAGTGCAGCAGCTTCTGTACAGGTAAATCATATCAGTGTACAGGATTTCTTCAGCATATTAAGAAAAGTAGTAAAAGCAGAAATTATTCATCTTATTTTTCAAAAATTCCTCAGATGAAGCTATTTAGGAGCGCAAGTGGCCTTGGTTTGAGGAGGAAGCTTTGTTATAGATCATGAACAAGTGAAAAGAAGGAAATTACTGAAGTAGTTTGCCAGTTTAACACAGAAAAATAATAAAGGGCCACATCCCAAAGCATGCTGTAGCACAGATGCTGTTTAAAATATAGAATAGTGACCTGGATAGGGACAAGAACATGACCAAATTCACAACTAGCACAAATGTATCTATCTGGTGAGTAATATTATACATCGGCATATATGCCCCATGGCATCAATAACATTCCTAATTTGGGAGGTCAGATTACTCACCAAGGAAGAGTCTTCTATGTTTAAAAATACATGTTGTTTGCTTTTCTAGGTGCAGCTCTGTCAGAGTAGCTTTTTTGTTTTGGTTGCTTGAATATTCCTTGTTAGAAAAGTGTACCAAGACTTATTTTCATGGCAGGCTTTTCTCAACAAGAAAGACTCCTAAGAAATGGGTACCTGCATTCTGGATTTGTTTGCTTCCTTCTGGAAGATTGTGCCATGACTGGGACTCCCTTGGCAGAGGATACTTTGTCCCCAGGTTTCACATAGACTATCCTTGCCTCTGAGTTCCCGTTTCAGTTAAGAAAAAATTGTTGCAGTGGTTCATAGATTGCCATCTTTCTTTTCATGTGCCAGGGGATTTTTGAGGCACTTCTGAAGAGCCATCTCTCCTGCTCTGTGAGACACCATCCGCCGAGTCCTGTGGGGCTTGTAGCCTGGACTTATGTGATGGAGTAATCCAAAATGTCCCAGAGACAAAGCAGTGTGTAGCAGGTGAAATTCACGGGAGAAGTATGAGCCGCTGCATTGGCAGAGGAAGCACATCCACCTTTAAGTACTCCAGGCTCCTGAGTAAACTTAACCGCTCATGGAAAAAGTTGTAGGAAGCATTCTTGTGACCAGCTCCCTGACGAGAGAGGCATGATCGCCCAAACATGGAGCTTATTGCTGCAGGCAGAGGTCCTGGGGTTTGATCAATATGGGGTGAAAAGACAATGTCTTAATATTGATGAGAGACTGCTCTGCTGGTCTTGAGAGCAAATGACATGGCATAGCTCATGTCCGTTTGGCTCTCCTCACCCTCCCTCAGACCCCGAGCAGGGTGCTTTTGTCCGTGCTGCCTTGTGGGAGCTGTTATTAGTCATGGCCGGCACCCGAACCGTCCTGGGAGAGCATCATTGGCTTGGAGCGAAATTGCCAGTGAGCATGCTGACCGTTCAACAGTACCGGTGACAGCGGGATCATATGGGAACCTGTGCCTCGGTCCTGTTAGTTTGTGAGTTATAGAAGCACCTTCACTGTCTGAGAGCAAGCTAGGTTTAGAAGAGGAAGAAGGTCAGAAAGTAAGCAGTGAAAATATGATCATGCCACTGAGCTCAAGGAGAAAGGAGCTGTTCCTTAAATTGCAACGCACTGCATTTATTGGATTGCTTTTTGGACTGTGGAGTAATGGGTAAGACGATGGATTTCTCAACTGCTGACTACCCAAAAACATGGATAAGGACATAATCGACATCTTCGCTAAGCTCAAGAGCTGATGCAGTAGCTATTTTGCTTATCTCTGGACTGATGCGCAGGTTAGTGCTAGAGCAGGGTTTGTTTTCGTAGAGCCAAGTGGCTCCAGCCTGTCATGTCTACGGTGCCTGTACGGGCAGAGTGAGCCAGGCTCTGTGCGTCAGCTTCCCGGTCTGGTGCGTGGCTTGCTCTGTGCTAGCCACTCAGTGCAAGCTGACGTGGAGGCAGTCTAAATAACCAGTCCTGAGATAACATTGGAGGATGTCCATCATCTTTGAAAAACAGTATTTGTGTGCTAACATGGTTCTTGTAGAAGGGGGGCTATCACCTATTAAAAAAAGTCTAAATTTAGCTTGGTTGTCCATTTGTCACAGGCTGGAGGAGGAGAATCTTGGCTGAGTCCTTACTGGTTTTAAACTTCGGGAAGGTGAAAAATGCATGGAAAGAATGAAACTGAAGCATGAAAGCCTGCAGAAAAAGCTGGTGCAGTCACACTATTACTGAACTGCGTATTCTTACACAGACACATGAAGCAATGTTGCAGAGTGTTTCTAGATGCTGGAATAAGTAGTATCTGCAGAGAGCATGCCCTGTGTCTGGAGATCCACTCAGCAATGCATTGTGCGCTTTCATTTGGGGTGTCTTGGAAGTGAATTCATATGTTGATATTTGTCCAGTCAGTGCCTGAAGGAGCTTTTTATTTTATCTTGAGGGTAGGTGAAAACAAAGACACCCATACGTACATATAAGGTGGTTATATGTGAGATTCTGTTGCAAATGAAAAACAAACCTACAGAGAATATGAAAACAGGAGCCAGCTGAGGGGAGCCAGAAATATTTTGGCTGAAAACCTGGCTGGTGGTGACTGTTTGCCCCCTACTCAGTCAAATCACTTGTGTTCAAGTACTGAAGCGTGTTCCTTTTTAGTGCATTGAGAATTACCAGGAAACCAAAGATTTGGCTTTATCCCTGCCTGGAGCTACCAGGAAACTGTTGAGGGAGCTGGGTTGTTCAGTTTGGAGAGAAGGAGGCTGAGGGGAGACCTCATCGCTCAACTACCTGGGAGAAGGCTGTAGCGAGGTGGGAGTCAGTCTCTTCTCCCAGGTAGCAAGCAACAGGATGAGAGGAAATGGGCTCAAGTTGTGCCAGGGGAGATTTAGATTGGATATCAGGAAAAATTTCTTCATGGAGAGAGTGGTTAGGCATTGGAACAGCCTGCCCAGGGAAGTGGTGCAATCACAGTCCCTGGAAGCTTTCAAAAAACATGTGGATGTGGTGCTTAGGGATGTGGTTTAGAGGTGGACCTGGCAGTTGGGTTAACGGTTGGACTGGATGATCTCAGAGGTCTTTTCCAACCTTGGTAGGGACTTGTGGTGGCTTGTTGGTGGGCTGTGGGCTCCTGGACAGTTTAAGTGGCAATGATGCATGCCACCCTACAGTTGTTTGGTTCTGTTGAATAAGGAGGAGATACCCTCGCCTGCTGACATTATTGTGGCAGCCATTGCAGGCTGGAGCCCAGCCTGGCTAGCAAAACCTGCTCAAGAGGAGGGATAAGGACACAGGCGGTGAGCCTATTCTCTGTGCCGTGCCACACTGTTTACAGAACCTAGTCTGGCTTGTTTAAAACCAGGGTGGGTATGTATGTCTATAGGAGCTGCCACCACAGCAGCTACTGGGGCTCAAGGAAAAATCCAAGAATTTACAGCAGGCAGAGTTGTTTTCTTACCGCACCTCTCTAACTCACTGGAGCCTGAACATAGCTCAGAAGAAATGCTGGACTGGGGATGTGCTGCATCGTGTTGGTGTGCTTCAGAGTTTTTAACAGGGCCTTAGAGATCTCGGAATCAGGATCTCAATTTGAATGCCTTTCCTTGACTATCAGACACACCATCTCTGGTTCCCAGAGACCCCTCTGCTCAGCTCAGGGATAAAAGCACTTTTTAACACCAAAGCTGCTGTGTTCCCACGCCTGTTGCTGTCATGAGGGAGGCCAGTCTTAAACAATAGCAAAGGAATAAAGAATAGCCTCTCTAATCGATATCCTGCCTAGACGCTGAGTCAGGTGGCAGCTTGGGCCTCTTTAAAATTCCTGCATTGTTCCTGGTTTTTCATTTGACTGGGGTAAATTTTTATCTTTAAGGAAAGAAAACACACAAGACCAACTGTCTCTGCCTCCTCCACTATTCCCTTCCCACCCACCCCCACTCAGTTTTGGTGTCTTTGTCCTGTGGTAGCCTCCCCCAGTGAGGGACATAGATACGATTTGCTAGTCTGGACTTTGAGCTGAGCGTGATGTGCTGTGGCTAGGACAAGGTGGTGGTGGTGGCCTGAGCAGGGCTCCCTAAGTCACATATATCTGCAAGGCTTTGGAGAATGCAATCTTTGACACCTACATTTCCACGTGGGCTTATATTTATGTGATTGGTCTTAAAATGGTCAGAAGGCAAGGCAAGGATGCAGGCACAGGTTCCCAGAAAATTTCTCCATAGATGAATGTTTGGAGCCCTGGCAGGATGCTAGGACAGTCTGTCTGCAAACAGACGTTTGGAAAATTGACAAAAGCAGTATTTGCTTAAACAAACTGCAAGATCCCGTAGCTCAAGCTCTTGAATCCACCTCAGCTGCACTAAAAACGTTTTCCAGAAGGAGAAGGGGGCCAGGGTGGCTTTCCATAATCTCTGCATCTCGCAGGGCCTGCAGGGTCCTGTGTTGGGGTTTCATTCAGCTCCTGTTGTCCCTGAGCATCACCCTAGGGCTGCTCTCACCAGCCTGGACCGGGCCGGGGCTCTAGCTCTGCTCCTTCCCCTAGCCATGAGCCCTGCGTCAAAGGCTGCAGAGGAAAAAGGTCATAGATGCCCCCAGGATTTTCCTTAAAGCTGGGGCTCCCTAGGAAATCTTTGTGGCTCTTTGGCACAGCTTGTCACCTGCTGAAAGGCCCCAGCAGAGGGAGAAAGCGTGGTCCTCACTGTGCCGCCGGGCAGGAACTCTGGGGGCTGGAAAGGGAACTGGTAAGGGTTGCATTTGTGCGTGTAGATATGAGATAAGAGCTGACCTACCCTTCACCCCAAACTGAACTCCCTGAAGCTCAAACAAGGTAAGGCAACTGCTTGTGAAAATGCTGGGGGGAAGCCTGCCAGACCGGCAAACCTCCTGCTCTTGCCTGGGGCTGGGAGCAGACATTGAACCACCACCCATGAGGTGCTTCTGCTCCAGGCAAACCCTGCAAGGCAGTGCGTTCTCAGGAGCTTGCTAGGTCCCCGACTAAAATGCTTGAGGACTGGTGACATAGAGGAATTGGGAGCTGAGGGTGCTTGCTGGGGGACAGGGCGAAGATGGCAGCAGGCATTGGGGGCTGCCAGACCTGGCTGCCTGGGGGACACACACCATGCAACCGCTGCCGAGGCCCGAAAACCTGGCAGGAGGACACCCAGCCCAGTCACAGGGCCCACTGTGCCGGAGGAAGACATTGGGCAAAGGAAAGTCTTCTCAATATTTTTTTTTTTCCCATCAGAATTTTTTTTTCTTTTCCTTTCCAAAACTGCTGAAGTTCTGGAAGGATTCTGCATTTGTAGCATCAAAGGCTTGTTTCACAGGCCATGGAGCATTGTCAGGCGATGGAGGAAGCCTGGCTGGCAGCAGGGTCACATGGGGAGGGATGCTCTGCTCGCTCCTGCAGGCCTGCTTGCACCCAGAGACAGGGAGGACAGAGGACCCAGCGTTTGCGTCCCCCATAGAGAGGGCACTGGGGAACCTGGCAGGAGGTGCTGGCACCAAGGCCCCCATGGTTTCTGTCTTTCCCTCCCCACATATACCAGTATACCTGCCCATCGCTCTCCGGCACCTTTTGGTTCAGGAATTGCATTTTTACCCAGTTGGGGGGCAGGGGTGTGTTTAAAAAATAATGTAAAAGAAATTAATCCAAAGCAGGACAAACCCCTGAGGTTCCCAGTGTGGTACTTGGCAGAGGCACAGTCCTGTCTTTGGACAAAGCCTTTGTCCTGAGGGGTGGGGGTGGAGGGAGAAATAGAAATTTCAGACAATGGAGAAATCATTTCAGATTAAGCTGAAACAGCATCTAATAAGTATTTGAGTGGGGCCTTTACTGCACATAGCCTCTGACTGTTGCTTTCAGATATCCCTACAGTGATACACGTTCCAGATACTGTCGCAGCATTCTCCCCCCACGCAAATATAAACAGGGCAACATCCACAGCTAAGTGACCTTAGATGGAGTTCCTGTACTGGAAATCTGTTTCTTCTGGGAAAGAAACATCCCCCTTTAATGATATTCCTGGGTCTTTGGGTCTCCTGGGAGCCTCGGATCTGTTTTGCACAGCACGGGAAGCGGCGCCTGCCAACGCAAGCATGGTACGGCGTGGTGAGGGCTGGCCCCGCACCGCGCTCTCCGCACTAACCCCTACCTGCCTGCTCTCTCGGGAATGACCACGGGGCTCTGCCTGCGCTGCCTACTGCTTGCACGGTGGGATGCGTGTTTGTATCACACCTCAAGGAGTAGGGAGAGACTCTTCTTGCCCGTAGTGTCTTTACGAAGACTACGAAACAGGAAGCATGGATATCTCAGAAGGTGTTTTCCAGCAAACACACACCAAGAAGAAGCAGCTCTCTCTTCTCTCTCTATGAATGTAAATTCAGGGTGCCAGAGGACCGGCAAGATACAGCTTGCCTAGTTAACTGCTCAGCGCGTCTCAACCTCGCACAGGCAGGGCATTGCTGGAGGTGGACTGAGAATTTCTTTCAGACCTGGGCTTCCATGCTGAGGCTGCTGGTAAGGGCTTCATTGGCACCAGCTGGGAAGGGGGCGGTTGTGACAACCACACCTGTCTCACGGGAATATAATGCAGTCCTTTAGCTCGTTGCAATAGTTGTGAGGGTTTGCTGTGTGCCAGACCTGTTAGTGGTGCTTCTGTGAGTTGGTTGCTCTCCAGAGCAGTGATGCTTGAGCTACTGGACCTCAGCTGTGGTAACTCAGGCAGTGGGAGCGTCCTTGGTATGTGTGTGGATCCTTGTTATGTAGGTTGTGGAAGAGATTCCTGAGTTTCAGGTTGTTTTGAAATACTTTGATCAGTCTGTGGCTACTTAGGTTATCTCTGCTGTCGCTATGTGGAGTTAATGGTCACCACGGCAAGGATGGAGCCAGGATGTTTTGGCTCTAACAGCATGTATTGCCCTGCGATGTGGTTGAGCCTACAGCTTGCTGGCTGCTTGTGTGGTTCCAGCTCAGGGACTGTGGTTGCACAAAAGAAATAAATTTCTTATAAGCTTCTTCACCTACCCCTGAAAACTTGGTGGAAAAAGATTTAGGTGCTAATCAAGCTGTTAGTCAGAGCAGGTTTCCCAAGCCTTGGGGCTTGCCTGTGCAGGGGCCTAATCTCTGTGGGGTGTATGCCAGGCATGCTGCTGGGGCCCTCCGCTCCGCTCCAGGCAGCATGTGCCAACGCTTGCCTGGGAAAGCAGTCACTTCAGGGAGCAGATCTTTCCTCTCTGGGAGGGCATGTGGTGGGGAGGAACTGAAGCAACCAGGGTACCCCTCCATCAGCGTGCTTGAGCAATGAAAAATCTCTTTAATGCTCACTAGGGAACCCGCAGGGGTTTCATAAGAAAAGATTTGTTCCCTGCAGGCCTGATGCTGTGACAGCTTCCAGCAGAGATGAGCTGGCTGGCTAGATGGGAGGCTGCGTACCGAAAAGCGAGGGTGAAAGGTGCTGCCTGCCAAAGCAGCAGCTGGCGAGAAGGCGCCTGGACTGCACAGCGTCAGCGCACACATGGCCAGTGGAGAAGCGCGAGCCCAGCTTCAATCCTTGTCAATGGCACCTCGTTGACTTTTAACGCTTCCTTATCGTGTCTGCACTCACCTCATAGCAGCACTGATAAAATGCCATCGCCGGTGTAATCTCCTGAGCAGCTCTGCAGAAAACGTTGCAGAGCATGGGAGGCTGAATCGCCAGCAGCCAGCGTGGGACTCCGGTCCAGAGCAAGGTAACAAAGAAACGGCCCTAATCTGAGACAAGGCAAGGGCGGAATAACCTCCTAGGTTTATGGACCACCAGGTGTGCCAATATGACTGGCATGGCAGCACATGAATTTTGTGTTAGAATAGGGGTTTACAGAAGCTGGGGTAGCTGTTACTTTCCAGTACCTAACAGAGTTGGAAACGTAAGCCACATGATGGGATTGCACTATGTTCGTGCCCAGAGCTATAAACAATAGAGTTATGATAATGGGAAGGAATGCACAGAGCTTTTCACAGTCTTTCTTTTTTTCCAGAAATAACTTATTTCTCTCTCTTAGGGTATTAAACACCTAAGTAGTTCTTGTACAAATCTTAATTATCACTAAAAGAGGTTATTATTTTTCAACATGTAACTGCTATCTGTAGGCCCACGGCAATTTTTTAAACTATTTAAAATTTTTTTTACAGGCGAGCAACTTGGCAGTGATACACTTGGGAGAGTCCTCTTTATGAGTTTGAACTAAGGACACCTGAATATAAAACGATAAGCAACTACCGAGCAGGTATGTAATTTTTGGAACCTGTAACTGGTGCCAAACTGGTGTACAGTATCTTGCCACTAGAGGAGAGCAATGAAACCTGTCATGGAACTCACTGGGAAGAAGAATTTTCCTTCTGAGTGAGAAATTTGGATGTTTAAGAATGCCATTTATTTATTTTTTAAAGGTTCCTACACTTAGTGTCCCTCTTTCTGAGAGAGAAAAGTCATGATGCTAAAATTCCTTGCTGGAGAAAAACTTCTGAAGATTTTATCAAAGAACTTGGGGCCAAAGTCCTTCACTTCTTTCATGGCTGAAGATTTGATTTCAGCTGCACTAGTCCAACTATTTTAAATGATGAAAGGTGAAACAAGGGACTTCTTTAGAGGAGGGAAATATCATTAACAACAGAAACTTCCAGTGAAATCAATGAAAAGTTTCAATTTGACTTGCTGTTTTACTTTTCCATCTTATTCAGAAAATAGGCTTATGCAGCTCTAAGCGTATTTTTTTTCTTCTTGGGCTACAGCTCTACTCTGTACTATGTTATTCATTGAATGTTATTATCCTGTATCTTTTATATAGCACTAGTCTTGTAATCATCCCTGTAATCACTTCCACATGCTGCAAACTTGCAGAATGGAACAAACTCCTGCATTCCCTGTATTCACATTATCTTTGCCAAGTTCTTCCTCTCCAATACTTGCTTGGATACCTTGAAATTTATTTTCAATATCATAATCCCAAAGTTGTTCTCACAGGAATATCTAGTGTTGCCCCAGCCACCTTTAGGAGCCTCTTATTTTTTTTCCCCACCAGCTTTGATCTTTCCTGTGCTTTTGAACTGTTCTCCCCCTCTGCTCTCTTTCTCTTGTTTCTGTCCAACATCTTGTACTACCATCTCTTTGTTCCAGCGTCTCCCCATTTCTCCAGTCTTCCATCATCCCCTACCAACATCTGGAACTCGATGTGTGGGAAACCCGGGCCTTTTCCCAAGACCACCTCTCTTCACCCCCAGCACTTCTGCTGTTCTCCCTGACAGTGACATCCAGATTACCACACATTTTACTGTATCCAAGCTCTGTCTTGCATATGGACCTGTCAAATCTCACTATTTTTTCTTCTAAAGCTTGACTTTTTGCCTACATCCTCAAGTGAAAAGCTTAGTTGTCCTCAGTTACTGCAATGCTGCTTGCAGTCCCCAGCCTCCTGCCTCCCAGGTCCTGCTGCCTGCCCTTGTCATTCCCCAGCTTCATATTTCTTCTCTGGTTTCTCTGTCAGGTTTCAACCTCTTCATGTGGGCTCTGTATGTCCCCATTTCATGGCTGTCTGCTGTCCCCTCATACTTGCCATCTTCATGAGCAGTGTTTAACCACTTACTGACTCTTTCTGCATCTGCTCGCTCACCTTTATGCCTTTTTCCAAGCCTTCAAAATTTCTTTTCTTACACTTCAACCCTTTTTCCTTGACCCTGTTCATACTAGGCAGGATCAGGAGCACACCTTGGAGACAATAAGCACTTGATTTCCCTTGAAATTAATACTGATTAACTGCCCACCTGGGAGTTAGGCAGCGGAATATAGTTAAGGCATTTGTGCAGCAGTGTGGTACTTTGCACCCGCTGTTAGCTCTTGAGACCAGTACTTAGATTCCCCAAACTGCTGATGCCACCTCACCCTGCAAGTCTGTGGTATCTGTCAGTGATGTCCCCAAAGTCTGCATTTGGTAACAGCCTGAGGAACCTGATACCCAGTTCTCACTTCAGCCCACTGGGATCCATAAGCAAGCTGTCCCTCTGGCTGTCTGGCTGTCAGTGTCTGATCTCATACAGGTTTTCAGAGAGGGCATACCAGATCAACTGGTGCACAGTGCAGGGCTGGTGGAGAGGGTAAGTGTTGCAGCTGCTGTCTAAGACCAGGAGGTAAATGACCAGATTAACTTCCTTCTTTTCTTGGAGGATGTGAAACAGCACCTAGCCCCCTCACCTCTGAAATCCACTGCTTGTAGAGACGGAGGCAGCTATGATGTTGAAGTTTGCTCAGTGGCTCAGCAAAGCATGTGAAATGGAGTGTATGTAATACCAGGCTAAGCTCTCATGGTGGTAAAAAGTGGGACTGTGTTTCCTTTATGTCCCTCTGGTAATCTGCCCATGTAATACCAAGACCTACATTTGCACTTTATCTAGCTGGTTATTGTTCTTTGCAATTTTAAGGTGCTTCCTTGTCAGATTTGGATGAATTTCATCCTAGAATGTGCTCCAGCCACAGCAGAACCATTTGCCCAAGACACTTGAGGTCAAATGGAGAAAGTGTTGAACTTGACTTCTTTCTTATTTTTTCCATATTCTAGTAAAATGTCCTAATTAGTGGCCTACTGGGCCACATCACCACCAGCCTGGCTTACTATTTTTTTTTTTTTTCTGGAGTGCTTTTTGACAAAAGAACCCTGCATTATGTACTTAGACCAGGAAAGACAGCAAGGTGGTGATTCGTGTTTTGAGATGGGTACCCCTGCTACAGATAGGTGTGAGATATGCATGTCCTTCTTAAGTCATGCCCTCGGTCAGCATTTTTGCATGGACATCCTATGTGGCATCCCTTAAGGGTGCTGGTATTTGCTGGTGCTCTTCTGAGGCACCCAACACCAGCCACCTCCACTCTTTGTCCACGTGCAGCAATGAGGGGATGTGAAGTACTAGCTGAACTGCTCCTGTGCTCAGCACTGACCAGCTCATGTTTGCTGCAGACCTAGTGTAACCGTTCACCATGCCAGCAAACAAGAAAGGAGGAGAAGAAAAAGGGAACGGAGAAAATGAAAAGCAGGACATGGAGGTAATGGAAGTGGGGGAGTACTTCTGATATTATAACTCTACCAGACTTGGATTTCTTTAGCTCCTGCTGTGCTTTGCTAAAAATGAAGCTAGTTAGCAGCAGATGTGAATGTAACAACTGACAGGGGAATGAGAGAAGCTATGAGAAATGCATGGATTAAGTAGATTCTCTTACAATTTTTTGTGGGGGGCTTAGAAGTAGCAGTTTTCAAACTGCAGCCTACCGCTTGCTCATGTCAAGTGATTGGGGTGCTGTGGAAGGTGAGAAGCATGCGTAAGCAAGACTCATGATGTGTCATCAATCAGAAAAAGGAGAGCACTTGGGGAATGGGTTACTGGAACTGCTGAGGGATGATGGTGTAGCTGGGAGGAAAGATGTAGCTTAGGGGTAGATGCTAATGTTGCAGAAGTGGGGGTGGGGATTCATGTTGCTAAGAATAAATGGGTTTATGGAAAGGATACTGATGGTTGTTTGGTAACCAGAAGCTTAAATGATCAAAGAGTTTAGTAAGTCCTTCTGCCTTTGCCTTGCCCTTCCAAAAATATATCATGGCTGTGTGGAAGGTCACCTCCCATCCGTTCTTAGACGTTGATCACCCCCCTTCAGTATAGGTGGCCTATCAGGTTGCATAGGCTGGGTAAACACTGGGCTATATGATAGCACATTTGCTGAGCTGCAGGATCTAAAGGTAAGGTCGATATCTGGAAGGCCAAGATATTTGTGAGGGGAGGCAGGATTCCTGGCCTCTTCAGCTGCTTGCCCTCAAAATGGAAGGAGAAAGCATTTCAAATTCCAGAAATCTCGGCAGGCTCCAGGCTATAAACAGGCTCTTCCTGTATGAAGCAATAAAGATCTAACAGTAACCAGGAGACGTCTGCTTCTCCATACAGGCCTAATACTACTGGGATATGCTTTTGTGAGGGGGACGAGGCCCATCAGTTGGGGGAAAGGAGCACCCAGTGCTACTGGTGTGGATCATCCAAGAAGATGATATCAAAGAGAGAGTCATGGAGTAAAGAAGAAATGAAAGCCCTGTCAAGCCGAAGCACAGGGAGATAGAAAGGAGAAGGAGTCAAAAACAAATAGAAAGATAGAAAGAGGAAGAAAATAATTAGGGAGAGGTGGGAGAAGTATTGACAGTGGTTTGTACAATGGAGAAATGTTGCAGCCATTTAATACACTCCATAAATACTGTATTTTTTCAGCTACCTAGGCTAAGGGCCTCTGCGGGGGCAAGTACACAAACGATGGGTCTCCAGGATGTGCTGCTCTCTCCAAATTCAATGAGAGCAGAATTTATCCCCTACATAACTATCCTGAGTTCATACTGGGGGGCTGTGGCCCTAGCATGGTCTGGATCCTCTGTATTGGATCTCTCAGTAAGTCTGTATCCCCAAAAGTAATGTGAAGGAATATATGGCCAAAGGAATGTATTTGCTGTTTTACTTTGTGGCTCACAGGGCAAGTGCCATATGCAGTAGTCGTGGATGCTCTGTTTCTCCCCACCTCTCTTGCTAGCTTGAATGCAATGATACTGCAGCTTGGGTCTCTGAAGCCGTTCTTGGCATGTAGGCTCTTTGCATTAAAAATCTTTATGCATCTGTCACCATAGGCCACAGCTATACCTTGGGGTGCAGAGTATGCAGGGTGTTGATGCTTGGAAGTGCTTGTAAGACACTGCTCTGTATTTCCTGGTCCTAGTCAAGAGACTAAAGTGACGGTTACTAAAAGTTTAATATCCAGTAGCACGTTGCTAGGGCTGGTGCTTCCTGACAGCAATGACTACTGTTTCACCCTATAACCACATCTCTGCTCCCAATCAGAAGCACCAAACATGAGCAGCTTGGAGTGTGCTAGCCTCCGCTCTGGTGTGTGGTCTGACACGGATGGGCAAACCGCTTGGATGATGCAGGAAACCAAAGTGTTCCTCATAGCTAAAGTGAAATCTTCTAGGAGGGAGGTTGTTCTTACATTAGTCAGCTATGACAGTGAGGGAAAGTGCCTCTCCAGGAAGGATCTGTGTCAAGGACCCTTTGTTTACCCTGAACAAAGCCATTGGATTTCATACCTTCTTGTACAGTGATCCTACAACAAAATGGGAAAGATCTGATATTCCTGTAGACACAGATTACTGGGACTCTGTCCCAGATGGGAAATCTCCACAGTGAGATGCCAGACCCATGAGCCCTTCTCCCTGGGATGGAAAACCCACCTTTTATCATCATGAATCTTACCAGCCAAGGGTGTTGCCTCACCTCATTCGTTAGTCAGCCAGTGTCGGTATAATTAGGGGTTAAGTAGTTAATCTTCAAAAATCCCTTGGAAGTCAGGGAATCCATATATTTGCTTATTTGCAATTTGTGTACTGCCCCTGAGGCAACCACGCATGGGAATGCAATCCCATATTTGTTTATTTAACAACTGAAAAGAAGATGTGAGAAGAGGTTTGTATTTACAGCAGTATAAGGAAAAGCTTTGACTGTCTAACCTCCTGTTTCGCCCTCCTTGTTGCACGCTATGCATCTTCCTGGTGTGCGGTCCTGCAAAAACAGAAAACCTGTATTTTACTGTGCATTAAGACTAGCTCCTCTGACACAGGATGAAGTTAAGCACGTGCGTAAGCTTTGCCAGATCAGGGACTTGCACCGCAGATGCTTTGAGAACAACTTATTCACGTTCCTGTGCTTTCGAGAGAAATTTCACGTCTCTGAAAGACGAGATCCTAGCAGAAGTTTGAGAATTGTAAATCGCTTGCTTTTGTCCCAGCCAGAGAGGAAGACTACTGTTTCTTAATTAGGGGCCCACTTGTGGTAGGCCCTACATAAACATGTATCAAATGGAAACTTTACCTTAAAGCACTTACAATCAAATGACACAAGGTAGACTGAGCCAGGAATAGATAGTGCTGGTATAGTGCTTTTAGAGATTTTTGTTGTTGCTGTTTCTTGCAACGCAGACGTTAGAACTTTGCAGGAAAGGTGTCGGTCCTCCAAATGGGTGGAGATGTGTAATTGTAAGGGGGAATAAGCATTGTAAAGTCGGTCGTTTGTGGCTGTATACTATTGAACTCTACTGTCAATGATCTGAAAGACAGCAAAATAGTAACTGATCAGTAGGAATGACTCAAAAATCAGTAAGCTACCAAAAAAAAAAATACATTACTGCAATAGTCTGGATCACTCAGAAAGATGGGGCCAAGCATAACATTAGCTGCTGTAAGTCACATGTCAAAGAATAAGGAATACAGGCTATGCTTATCAGCTGGCAAGTTTGTCTCGGGAAGCAGTGACAGGGAAGAAGTGGGGGCGGGAGAGGCTCGCTGGCTGACAACAAAATTCCAGGATGATGCTGTAGCTGGGGGAACTCATGCAGCTTTCGGTAAATAACTCCAAGATGAATAGCTCTAGGAGAGGCTGAGTGCATGTGTCATTAAGCACTAACGCGGTCACTTCCCATGTACTCTATTTAGTGCTTTTGTTGGTGGTTCCTGGATGGGTGAGGTTTCAGGGACAATGCCTGAGGGTATTAAAGAATTGGAAGCATGCCTTCCAGTGAAAGAGGTTGAAGAGTTGAGGGTAAAGGGAAAGCTGAAGGCTAACTTTTTTCAGTGTCTGTATATACTTACATGGGGAACAAACTTTCTGTGGTCTAGCAGACTGAATGTTAACAAGATCCAAAAACCAGAATTTGAAACTGGGGCGGGGGGGGAAAAGTCATATGAAAAAGAGCACCATTTTTTAACATTCTCTGTAATTAACCACAAGAAAAACTCACTGAGGGTTGTGGAGGATATCCTCCACAGGAGGCTTTTAAATTGTGGCTGGATTCTTGTCAGAAAGTAGACCCTTACAGAGATGGGAAGGATTTCTGCCAAGTCTTCTGACCCAAGTTTTTGAAGGTGTGGGTCTAGATGATCACAGCAGTTCTTTCTGGCATTACAGCTGGAGGTTGGCTTGCTCTTGGCAGCTATGGGGTTGAGAGCTGGGACCTCACAGCGAGAGCAGAAGGCATCCCCTCTCAATGTAAGGCATTACTCCTTTTCACCTTGTCCTGTGCGAACAGCCTGCAAACAGCCAAACCACATCACTCTCCTTCTTTAAGTTTCAAATGCTATTGCTCCAGTAAGCAGTATTGCTCCCCCTTCATTCCTGTTCCCCGTGTAACCATCTACCCTGTTCCCACTCCATGACATCGGCAGCCACCTCCACCACCGAAAGACCACTGAGGATGGTGGAGGTGAGCACCAACATTTCAAAGAGGAGCTGCCACCACCCCCACCCCGCCACCAGCCCCTCATCCTAGAGCACTGTTCCACTGTCCGTGCTGGCACCCATGGGCCTGGCTGTCTGGTTGTACAGGGTGGGAGCAGTCAGAGTCCCCAGTGGGACCAATCAGGCACCCTCTTCACTGGGAGAAGAGGGCATGGGCTAGATGCAGGCCTCTCACCTGAACTCAGAGTGTTTGGTTCACCTTTTTATTGGATTATGCTGCAGTGATATCCCAAAGTAAATGAGGCTTCATTAGTGTCCACTGAGGTGCTCGGTGATAAGAGGTATTAATCATCATTTATCAGTGTTGCTTTAATTCTCCTCTGGCCAAGCCAAGGCATCCTTTGCATACCATCATCTATGGCTTTGTCATATATTTCAAACTTTAAACTTTGAACAGTTATTCTCCTATATTTCTGAGCCAAACAAGAATGAGTTTTTTCCCTCTCCCCCCTGTCCGTGGACATTTTAATTTTTTTTGTGGAAAAACTATATTCCCATGATGCTGGGGCTTTGCTTCGTTTCTTACCTTATTCCCCACAGACTTAAACTTTGACAGAGGCCAAGAGTGTGCATGTGGAAGAGTCGGTGGTGCGACGTACCATTAGAAACTTCTGAGAAGAGTGTTGGAAAGACAAGCGCTGATGCAGATGGAGGTTGGGGCAACATTAATGCATGCCAGCAGATGCTCCGAGCCTTCGCGCACAGCCCATATGAGCAGGTACTTGCTGTAACAGTACTTCCTAGGAAACACAATGGCCGCTTGGGAGCCAGCCCTACCCCGACACAGTGGAAGAAAGCCAGGCAGGGCAGCGTGTCCCCTGCGGCGTAGGAGGGCTAGCTGGGTGGAGTGTGGTGAGGGGCGGTAAGCGGGCAAGGAGCTGTGGATGTGACTGCTGAGGCTGCGCAGGGTGGGAAGCTTTTCCTCTTGTGATTTCACCTGGACCAAGTGCCAACCTCAGCACACAATGTTATCACTGCGAGCCAGCACAAGGTTGGGACAGCTGTGCTTGCACAATCAGGCCCTGGGAGACTTTCTCCAGTCCTTATAGATTTTGGCTTTGATGGCTCTTGCCAGAAACATGCCATGACCCTATTCCCTGGGTTTGTTTCCAGTGGTACCAGGACTGCCTCTGCTCACAGATGACCTGTGCCACCGAGGCAGATATGTAGTCACGGGGAGGATAAGTGAAGGGTTTTTCAGGAACCGAAGCAGGGACCTCAGCTCTACCCCACCCCTCTGGCAGTCTGCACTGCTCTTGGCTGTCTCCTTATCTAGACTTTATTGCTGTGCAAAACAGCTGAGTTAATGACTCAAAGGGAGTGCTCAGGCCTTGCTGCATGAAGGCTTTCCTGCTCAGAGGGAAATCCTTCCCAAGAAGCCCGTTCCCCTTTCTGTAACACACACAGAGCTGTTGAAACCATGAGTACTCTTGGATAAATGTAGTCCTTCGGGGCTCAGACCCAGTCTGTGGCAGTGGGCTGCACGGGCCAGGGATGTGTGGTCTGCGTCCAACCATTTTTACTTTTGTCACTGTTAAATATCTTGCCTAAAAAGGAGAGTCAGGCCTGGATCATCAGAAGCACTTGGCGTTTTCACAGATCTCCTTCCATGGCAGTCTACAGAAGTTTTATCTTCTCTCTGAGGGACACAAGCTAGATTAAATGCTGCCTCTAGAAGTCCCAGCCTAAGCCTGCTCTCCTCCCTGCACTAACAGAAAGCCTACGTTATTTATTTTGTTCTGTTGTTCCATGAATAAGATTTTTATTGCACCTTGCATGCCTTTTTGCCCAGGCATCCTTTCTTGAAAAGAAGGTCAGAAATCAATACCCTTTCCTTAATTCCTTGGCAGCCTTTGCTTTTCCCAGGACAGATGTTTTCTAGGACAGTTCCAAGTTTTCCATGCTGTGGCAGGATAGGCAATACATTCAAAGAGTGTAACAGCACCCAACTAGTTTGCAGGAAATGAAGTGGTTCCAACCTTTGACATCCAAGATTCATCAGTGACTGAAGTCCTTGCCGTCAGGGAGACCTGTTAATGCAAGTGTCAATTTCCAGCTAAATGAAAATCTACTTGTAGGACAGTCACATGGCTTTCGACAGGCATGACAATGTACACAGCAAATAGCATCCCAGGGAATTTGCAGGAGTCTCTGTGGTTTTTTGTGTGTGTTCTGGGTACGTGATTGGTGGCTGGTTGTTCATAAGTCTTTGTAGGTTCACGGACAGCTCGCCAGGATTGGCATTAGTACTCCAATAAGTGGAGTTGAAGAGTACAGTAATAAACAGGAGGTTGCTGGCACCCTCATGCTGGACATACATGAGTCTGCTATAGGCAGCTCAGGTGCTGATGCATGATACCCTTTGATACGAATGCACCTCAGTGCTCTGTGGGGCATCATCTGTGTTAAGCTTGAAGGAGGCAGATGTACATTCAAGTTGTCTGTGAGCTGTCCTTTGGCATGTATGGGTTGTGCTCTGGTGGTGTGTTTATTGCTTTTTCTGCTGAATGTTCTTTGCTATTCTCCTTCCGCTTTGTGATAATTCTAGTCTTCTCGCTTCCCATTTGCTTCTCACGTGGTCTTGCCTGTGTCCTTCAAGCCGCTTCCCGTATATGGATAGCAAAGATGGGCAATATCTTTCCAGGACTGATACATGAGACATTGCTCACAGACGGGACCTGCTTTTGAAATGCATGAGCAAGAATCCCCAGGATGATGCTGTACGTCACCACTTGTGACACTGCTTTCTGGGCTGCCTCACAGATCATAAATTATTTTTGGGAGCTGGATTAGAGCAGATTTAAGCCCTTAAAATTACATACTAGCAGCACATGTGTAGATCTAAGATCTCATATGATCTGTACAAGGTAAGAAGACAGTCCTGGGAGGTACCTTCTTCATTCAAGCTGGCAGGTAGTCATTAAAGCAAGCTGACTTTTGAACCAGAAAATAAGCACTCTTTCTAATTTGCCGAGTTAGGGATCTTGTAGAAGACATAATGGGGAGATACTGATAGCAGAGGAGTGTCATGAAAACTGGAGAATAAATCAGGCAGGACTGAGGTGATATATGTACACACCTTGCCTCTACGTGTACATCCAAGGATCACATTAGCCCTGTCAAGCACAGTGTTGCAGTGCGAGCTTATAGTTGTTGCTCTCTACAACTACCTGAAAGGAGGTTGTAGCGAGGTGGGGGTTGGTCTCTTCACCCCAGTAACAAGTGATAGAATGAGAGGAAATGGCCTCAAGCTGCGCCAGGGTAAGTTTAGGTTGGATATTAGGAAAAACTTCTTCACTGAAAGAGTAGTCAGGCACTGGAACAGGCTGCCCAGGGAAGTGGTTGAGTCCCCATCCCTGGAGGTATTTAAAAGACAGGTAGATGCGGTGCTTGAGGACATGGTTTAGTGGCGGACTTGGCGGTGGTAGGTTAACGGTTGGACCTGATGATCTTAAGGGTCTTTTCCAGCCTTAACAATTCTATGATTCTATGATTCTATATGCAGCTCCTCAGCTGCCCTGAGCTCAGAGTCCTCTGCAGAGTCACTGTTTCCCCGGACAAAGCTCCCCATAGGAGAGCTACAGCTGAGCTCCTTGCGGATGTGCCAGACGTGACCTTCCTTGTGCTAAAGCAAACCCTCTCTGTGTTTGCCCAACTGACTCTGCCATCAGGGGTGCTCTAGATCAGCAGTCCCCTTCTTTGTGATTCATCCCTCTCCTGGACTTAGTGACATCTGCAAAACGTTTGATGTTTTCTTCCAGGTTGTTGACTAAAAATATCGTGATGCCAAACGCCCTCCAGGATCTTGGTACAAACAGGTTATAAACAAAACAATCACTTCTAGTTCTCAGTTGCATTTTGGGACCAGTCTGATAGGTCATTTATAGTCTGTTTAATGACTGCTATCTTATTTTTATGTCAAGCAAGTTCTTTAATCAAATTGCCATGTGATAGAAGGGAAACTGCCTTCCAGGATCTTAAGTATATTGTACCAGCTTTGTTATATTTAAGAATGGTGTGTGCAATTTCCTCAGAGAAAAGTATTAACACAGTTCAATGGAGTGAATTTTCTATAAACCCATGTCAATTGCCCCTAGTTATATTTCCCTCCTTTTATGCCCTGTGTTCTGTGTTAGCCACTTCATTATTTAGTTCAGGACTGAGATATTATCACAGGTCTGTAGTTACCTGTGAATAATTACAGTTATGACATAATTATAAAATAATTATGCCCTTCTACATAGTCTTTACAAAATGCCAGACTATGGGTTTTCTTCTTTTCCAGGACTTACCCATTGCACCAAGTACAGAAAATCAACATAAATAGTGCAGAGACACCCTGTGCAGCTTATTTAAAAAAAAAAAAAAGTTTCAGTGCAAGGTTTCCAGTCCTGCTGATTTAAAATGCCTGATTTTAGTAGGTGGTATTTAATTCCTCTGAGATACTACAAAATAGACATGTCATCAACATCTTCATCATCTACTTTCTTTTTTCCCAGCAGTAGGATAGAAGTTTTTATTGATTTCTTTCTTGTCTGCATTATTATTGAATAATCTAACATTTCCATCTGATAACAGATCAATACCATGATTAGGACTCATTTTGTTCTTAATTTACTTTTTAAAAAAATAGCTTTGTCAGTCTTTTTCTCCTTTTCGCTTCAATCATCATTTTTCTTATAATTCCTATCTTCCAATTTATATTCAGCTTCTCCTCTTACTACTTGTTACATGTGTTTTATTTACTTAAAGCCACCCCCATTTCCATTTTAAATCTGGTTGTGTTTTTTCAATTACACTATTCTTTCTTTACTGCGGAGCTGTGTATTTGGTGCCTAGTAAAAAATTTTTAAGCAGTTCTCAATGATTATATGTATTTTCTTATTTAAATCCTTTCTTTGTGCTGATTTAGCCCAGAATTCTACTCAGGGCTGGAAAACAGGACTTTTTAAAGCACCGTGTCTTTCAAAGCATTGCATTATCACTTTGGTCCTTCTTCTGCTTTCATATAACAGTGCTGTTAACTGGGGATCAGTAAACTGGCTACCAGCCTCTCATTTCTACCATCACTTTACACATCTGGATGAGGTGAAATACAGGTGTTGTTCATTTTGGATTTAAGATTTTCAAAATGAGGAAGCTGTTTAGAACATTTAAAAATCCCCAAGGCTGTTTTTGAGTCAGCAACATCAGCATGTGTTAAACTAAGTAATAACTTATGTTTATTTTTTCTTTGGTTAGTGCTCAAATAATCAGGGCTCCCATATTCCAGTGCTGCTCGGTTATCTGTCGCAGACCCAAATCATCAATCCAGTTACTAGAGCACTCACAAATACTGAATATTGTTAACTAGGAAATTACGATTCAAAATCACAAACAAGCAAGCAGGTAATACTTTTCCTTTTTACTCCACTTCTGCCTACTCAGTCTTTCTTAGGGCTGTAGTCATTGATTTTGAACATTCAGTCGTACAAACCATCCCAGCATCTTTCCCAGTGTCTTACAGCTGTAGTCTCCTGGGCAGGCAAAGCCTTGATGAATATAAAATGGAAAGGAATGCCACAACTGTATACAGCTAAAGGGGATGTATTAGAATGGAACTGACTTCTGTATTGTGCTTCTGTAAAGGAGGGCACACTTTTGAAAGGAAGAGCCAGGGCTGCAGCTGAATACACCCAGCACTGGTGAGTGGAGCTGATATGAAGCAGAGGGACGAGAAACCCACCAAACCTGCTGCACCCTGGGCCAAAGCAGGGTGGCCAACAGAAATATTAGGATTCATGTTCTCACTTCGGAGCTTCAGGGACTGGAGAGACACAGGCCATTAAAATACATGCCTGTATTTTGTAGAGGAACTACCTGTAGTAATAGCTGCATCCATTATGATGGTGTTTATCAATCAGAAAAGAACAGGGCCTTGTAGTGCAGGACATGTGGAAGAGTAATCAAGAGTTGCTGTGCCAAGGCAGGACTTGCCATAGAAGTAGCTGCTGAAAGTTTTGCCAGGTCTGACCCACGACAGGGGACCCCCAAAGGGTCCTAATGCCTCTCTTATAGGGATCGTGATAATGCTTTAAACCATGTTGCTGTTAAGGATATCATATTCACTGAGCAGTAGCAGGACTTCAAGGAATTGTCATTTGCTGGAAATAACAAAGAAAAAAACCCTCAGGTCTCTCCAGACTGGAAGCCCTTCAGCCCTACCACCTATGTTTTCTGTCAAGTCTCTAGGCAGATAATCCCTGCCTCCCTCCACCTGGCTGTTTATTAGTTTGAGGCCAGGTTGTCTCAGGGAATGCCGAAGACCTTTGGATGGGCGATTTATCTATGGACGGGTTATCTCCTTGATCAGGAAAAGAGAGCGACTGGCTCAACAGCTTCCAAGTTCAATAACCTCCTTTTCTTCTTAATAAATTGCTGAGGCATGAGAGGCTTCCGTTCCTTGCTGGCATCTTTACACTGTGCCCAAAGAAACAATCGTATCAGGCTCAGGAAGGCAAACGGCTGAAAGGGCAGGGAAACAGGAACTGTCCCCACGGATGTCCTCCCCAGAGAGGCTGGGAACATGCTCTGCTCTGGGAAATGGGAAGCCGAGGTCAGCCAAAGTGCACGGCAGGTACGCACATCTCGGGACTGGGAGAATAGAGATAACGGCCTGTTTTGCTATCCCCATCGCTCCCCTGTCCTGCTTCTGAGCTCTCCTGGGCCACCTCCATGACTCGTATGCACAGTGCACCTCCACTGCATCGTTCCATGGTGTGGAAATGAAGGCAGGGAGATAAAGGTGGAGAGTGGGTGGTGACAATGCTCCTGAGAGGCCTGAGCCTACCACTCAGCAAGGCAAGCTTTGGTGGTGTTAGAAGAGCTCAGAAAAAGGGACAGGAGAGTAGGAAATGAGCCCCAGCAGAAACTGGAAGGCAACAAACCTCATGGACAGTGAGGTAACACGGGCTGTTTCCAGACATACCCACTTGTTCAGGTCTTTCAGAAGCTTTGTCCTTGCCAGCTCCTTGTGCCTGAGGATGTTAAGAGATTGTACAAAAAGTCTTGATAAAACAAACATACAGAGATCCCCTCAAGAGGCTGGGAGATATTATTAGCCCCTCTTTTACTGGCAGGCCTGGAGTAATTAATTATTACCAGAAGTATTATCAGGTGCTAGTCACTGCTTTCCCTGGATCCACTTTACATAGTCCAGATTGGTTGTAAGCAACGTGTTCCCTAACTGGTCTGATACCTCACAGCTCCCAATAGCAGTTAATCCATTTCTGTGAGGAGGATCTCAATAGTGGTGGAAGAACCATTATCTAGAATATATGCAGAGAGAAATTTGAGTCCGTGGACCACCTAAGTGCGCAGCTTGTCTGTATGCTCAGATCTTCTCAGTGATGTCCTCTAGCTGATGTGCTCCACCTCCATATCCGACCAGGTGGTAGGTTCTAGGCAGGGGGCAGAGAAAGGGACAGGTAAAAGGACGGTATATGGGGACCTAGGAAAGGCATTTTGTATATGACGGCTCCATAATACATGTGCTACACTTTGCGTACAAGCTCTGGGCCCTTTCCCAGTGCACCTCTTCAGAAATAGCATCTGTGCTGGCATGAGAACTTGGAATTTCTAACCAGGACACTGTTGTAAAGGTGTGCATTTCTAGGAATAGCCTGGTCAAGTCTTAAGTGAAATCATGCCGATCCATGAAATCATGTATCTAAAAGAGTATTCTTCTCTTCCTAGCCCTGTGTGTGCTGCTGCTGCAGTACCATAGCACCTACCCTTGACATGTGCAAGTGCATCTCCTTTGCCTGACACGTTCTTTGTAAGTTTAGCGCAGTTTTTATTATTAACCATGGTGTTATTAAAGGGAGAATCATGGAGGTCAGCTGGTATGCATGAGAAATATTTGCTGGATAAGGGATGCAGATTCAAGTGAAAATATGGATTACACTAGCAAAAAGAGTGCTTTGTCAATAGTTTGTACTGATTCTATAGGTAAAATCAATGATGTAAAAGTGACCTTCATGTCAGTTTAACTCCATCTATGTAACCATTGTAAAAGTACTATTAAAAGTCGTATCCACAATAGGTATTACTGCACCACCACAACTTTCCTGTGTTTGCTTTGCCTTAGTTTTGTATCTTGCAGAAAAAGCTCAAGAAATGAGGGAAGAGGAAGGCAAGGTTTAGATACAGCATAACAGGCAGACTGTGCCTCTCCTTTCTCATTCATAGCATCCCTCGGTCTCCCTGGTGCTGTGCAGTGCATGAATGAGAAGATACCGCCCGCTAGTGGTTTTGCCTGCAGGAGCCCGAGAGACGCTTGGCAGAGGCTGCTCCCTATTTCTGCTTTGCTGATGCTTCTCCAGCAATTCTGCTGGGACAAGGTGGGTGGCTCTTATTCCTCCTGCCCTCAGATAAAACCAGCATCTCTGGACAAGGTCAGCGCTGAACTGAGCAAGAAAAGAGGTTCTTACTGGAAGTGCCATGGGTCACTCACACCCTGTTTTTCATGTTTAGCGTCAATGTCCAGATGCAACACTCTAAATAAGCCATGGCATTTAATCTTACAGTTACTATAGCAAGAGAACAAATTGGTTGAAATGTGGTTACGGGGAGCAAACACCTCTAAATCCGCAGCACGTTCAGAGCCATCACTGAAGTCAAAGAACAAAGCAGTGACCCTCCCGAAGCTCCCCTGAAGTCAGCCCTCCTTGCTGGGCGGTGTGGCGGTACCTCTGGTAGCCCGGGGTGAGCTAGCACCAGCCCGGGAAGCAGCATAGCACCAGCATGCTTCACGCTGCCCCAGCTAATTAGCCCCACTCCAGAGAGGAGATAATTAGCTCAAGTGGAATGCTCTGCTGACACAACCTGCTCCCAGACCTGAGCTGGTATCTCCCCAGCTCAGCATTGCACCGGCTGGTGTAGACAACCCAGGATGTCCAGGCTGAGTTTTCAGGATTGGTGGCAAGATACTTTTTTTTTTTTAAAAAAAAACCCTGCAAATATTTCTCCGAGATTTCTCTAGGTCTTTGGCCCTACATAAAACTTTAGGGCCAAAGACCTCAGAAAGCCTCCCTCTCCCCCCAACTGTTTTCCTGCTTATGAGGTAAGATCATCCTTAACAGATGTTTGTTTACCTCTTCATAAAAACCTCCTGTGATTCTACAGCCTCCCCAAGCAGTGTGCTGCAGTGCTTTGCTATTCTTACTGTTGCAAAGTGGTTTTCTAATGTTTAGCTATATCATTTTTATTGCAAATTAAGCCGATTATTTCTTCTTCTACTTCTGGTGAATGTAGAGGACAACTGCTTAGTCTCTCCACCCATTATAGCAAATGTTTATGTGCTGGAAGACTGTTATCATGTCTCTCCTCCTGTTGTTCTTTTCCTAGAGAAAACAAACTCAGTTATTTTATCCATTCCTTATAAGTCATGTTTTTTTCGCATCTCTTATCATTTTGTTGTTCTTTTTTGGACTCTCTCCAATTTGTCTACATCTCCTGTAAAATGTAGTGCCTGGAACCGGACACACTGTTCCTGCTGAGAGCTCAGCAGTATCGAGTAAATACACAAAATAATTGCTTCCTTTGCCTTATACAAAAAACTCCCCTTAAAGCATCTCAGAATGAGATTTGTCCTTTTCTGCGGGAATCTCACTTAACAGACTCATATTAGGTCCCACCCCAGCTCTTTCTTTGCTGCACTGCTGCTGAAATGGCTACGGTCTAGTTTGGACCAGCACATTCGCTGTCTGTGCAGTCACCTTTCCTGAATTGTACCTTGGTACAGTCACCTCTGCAGAAGGCAGCCCAGCTCTCCAGTGTCTCATGTCCCTTTCAAATTCTGATCCCCCAGCTCCCCTGCCTTCAGGAGGGACTGCCACCCCCCCCAGCCCAGCTATCATCCTTTCGGTTTTGTCCTCTACTCTGTTGTCCAAAACAGGCAAGGAAATACTGAGCAGCCCTGGAGGCAGAACTTCAGGGATGTCATCCTCCCAGCTGGAAAAGTGAAGCCCTGATAATTACCCTTGATTATGGTACTTCAACCTGTGCAGCCTCTGCATGGTGACTTCATCTGCTTGCTGCTCGGGGAGCCTGCGATCTAGATATTTTCTAAATCCTCACTAAAGTCAAGGTATTTTATATTTGCCATTTCTTCCTCATCTACCAGGCCTATTAGTCAAAGAAGGAAATTAGCCTGGTTTGACAGGATTTGTTCTTCAAAATTCCCTGCTGGTTGTTTCTTATCACCTTATTGTCCTTTAGCTACTTATAAATTGATTGTTTCATAATTGGTTCCAGTATCTCTCTAGGTATCACGGTTAGGCTGACTGGCCTGTAATTCCCCAGATCCTCTTATAATAGTAATTTTCAGAAAAGAACTGCATTTAAGTTAAACAGATACTGAAAGACATTCCACTTTTGCTCTGCTTATCTTTATTCATTGTCTGGTTTTGTTCCATCCCTTAAATTAAGAACACATTTCCCATAAGTATTTATCCTCCACTTGAGGCTCAGCACAATCCAACCCTGCCTCCACCTCTTCTCCTGTGTTCTTGCCCAATATTCCTGTTAGCTTACATACTTCCCAATTTCCCTCCTTCTTGATGCTTTATATCTTCCTCCCCCTCTTTTCTTTATGGTTTGTTTGCAGTTCTCTAGCAAAATATATTCCCCAGCAATTTATATCCCCCAGTGCCCTGAGGGCTCTGAAGGGAGTCCTGGAAAATTCTCAGAGTTCTGCCCTTAAAATGTGAACAGTGACGTTTACCAGTCTTGCAGGAACACAGTAAGTTCTCCCCAAAGATTTGCCCAGGGCTAGCTACATTTAAATGATTTCTGAGACCGGTAGGTGGCAGAGAGAAGATGGAATCTGGGAGACTCTGGTCCTAGTGATCAGACCAATAGACCGCTTTGGCTCTAGGACGGACAAAGAGATGTGTAGAAAGCAGGTGCCTGCTAAGTTGGGTAGCGTCTAGCAAACAAGAGCATTGGTAAAGCTCCCAGCTTCTTGTAGGGAGGCTGAATATATCTAGCATGCAGCTTCAGCCATGAGCGAAAGGTTTGTGTGTTCATCAGAAGAACAGGAAGCATGTGCCACTTTCCAGCTAAGCAGATCAGGAGAAGATAACTTTGTTTGAGGGAGAGGTATCGTTATCCAGGGTTGTGCGCTATATAATTGCACAATCTGCTATCATGCATGAACAGAGCTGTTCAATAGCATGGCCCTGCCTTGTCCTGACATCATGTCTGTGTTGGAAATCCGTTTGGAATGAAAAATCCCACATTCCCCAAGTGACCTCGTAGTCTCTGAGCAAAAGGCTGAGTTGCAGTGGAGTCTTTACAGTCTCAGTGGTGCCAGAGATGGGAGCTCAGTCATCAGCCTCAAAGCAGCTAAAGGATCAGAAGTCAGCAATGAAGCAAACTTATTTCCAAAGAAAACAACATTTTTAAAGTGCAGGAGATGTCCATGGTGCTTTGAAGGCAAGAAAAGTCCCAAAAGCAAGCAAAAGTCACTGTGAGTAGCAGTGTTACTCTCATTAGCTGCTACTATTTCTAGCACTGTTTTTTGGAGATGAAAGTACTCAGCACTTCTACAGGTTGCCTAATGAAAGCATAAATGCTGGGCCAGGTACACACATTGGAAGTGTTGGCCATTATCAGTCTGGCACTGTCAGTGTTGCAGTTCTTTTGCAGACTCAGCGAATGTTGCATGCTGCGTGTGAGGTCCAGTCTTCTTGACCTTATGGTCTCTACTCCTTTCTTTCACAGCCATTGCTTTCATATTACAAAGGCAGCCCTAACTTCCAGCATTACCCTGATGCCTGGGAGAATCAAGTGCCCTTCTTGCTCTTCTCCTGCTCTGTCCTCTCCTGTTCATCCCCATCTCAAACAACCACTTCCCTGTGTAGCCCCAGTACAAGAGGAATTCTTCACTGCCCATCTTTGTCTTCGTTTAGGCCATTTTCTGTGGCCATTTTCTTCAGGGGGAGGAGGCCCTAGTGAGCTGGAGAATCTGTCCCAGAGCTCACTGGTGCCTTTTTAAAAGGCATCCAGTTGAAGGGACTGTGTGGTTTTCCCCGAACGCGAAATGTCCAGCAAACTCAGTGTGCCCCATGTCAAAGGCTCTGCACCCTAGTGATAGCCAAGAAAGTCACCCTGATCATTCAGATGAAGGTAACGTATACCCAGCAATCAGTGACTTGAATATAATTTCTGCATGAGCTGCATCTTGCAAGCTGTTCTGCAACTTGCCACATAGTGTTTGATATTTGGATAGCGTTTGCAAGTGGCAGAGAGAAGGTTAATGGAAAATGTCTCTGACAGTAGCTGGATGTAATTTAGAGATGGATTACAGCCATGTAGTTACATACCAGATTTGGGTTTTGGCTCATTTTATTAGAGAGATAAGGCCCAGAAAGGGATATGCACATTCAGCCAGAGCTGAGTTTTCCAAAAAGACAGTTTCAGTCTGAAAAGGGATGGGCAGTTCAACATCTGAACCATCTGGCCTCTATGATGCAGCAGCTTGCAGGCACTCTTTAAAGGTGTTAGCTGTTGGTGCTATCATTTAGTCCTCCCTCTCTTACAGCTTCCCAGAAGGTGGATGAGGGTGGCAGTGATGACCAGTCACTCATGTATTAATCCTAGTTTATGTCAGTAGCATATAGCAAAACAAAGCAATGAATGTATTCCTTACTCTTCCTTACTGTCCTTATTCCTCTTGTTGATCAAACTGTGCCTGTTCTTATTCACTTCACGTTCTTGGCACTTGTATCTTCTCTGTGTATCCTCTCTCCAGGAAGACTATTCCCATGCTTTATGTAGCACAGGCTGAAAAATGTCATGTATAGACCTCTACTACTTCTCTATCAAGAGAGTGATTTATTAAGGTGTTTAGAATATGACCTTCATTCCAACTGCATGCATAGAGATTGATTTTTCTTTTGTGTCTCCAAACTGGTCCCTCTTGCAAAATGTGATTATCTTCCATCTCTCACTTATCCTTTAGCTCTTTTGAAATCCAGTTTGGAAAATATCATCTCTGCCTCCAGTTGTGCTTTGGACTTTGGAGCTATGCAAGTCAGCTTAAAAGCTGTTTGGGAAGACAACTGCTGAAATGAGGCTCTGAACTTACATGGGCACAAATGCCCAGAAACACTGAAGAGAGTCCTGAAACCATTGGTTTGAAGATACAAAATTTTGCAGCCCTCATATTGTAATATTCAAATGACAGCTTTTCTAGAGACAGAGCGTCTCCCAGTGCTATTCTGAGGAATTAAATTCAGTATTGACTCTGCATAAAGAGAGAGGAGAGCTACTTGCTCCTTCATGACTTTGAGCCCCGTATCTGTATCGTTGCTTAGCAGATCTTGCTTCCAGTAACCCTCTTTTTCTTCAGAGCTGAACACCAAGAGCACATCCTGAGCATTTCATACAGAAAGACTACAAAAATAGCACCTGAGAATAAAGTTATATCCTTTGGCTCATAATCAACACTCATAGGGCAGTTAGTTGTACCTGTGGATGCATTACTGAGCCTGTGATTTTTCTCTTCCAGAGGCTTGCTAGCATTTTTGCAGATGGCCAGGGGTAGGTGAGTGCACATAGGGTAACATTCCTGTTTGCTGGGCTGCTGGAATTCGGCTATGCTCCTTAACAAAACAGTTTGTTTTAGACATCTTTGATGCATGTGTGAGATGCATTTGGAGGAAAAACTGAGCAGAACTAAGACACTGAAAGGCGAGGTTGTAAAATTGGTATTTCTCAGCTTTGATTAACATTGACTGATGATCTAGCTTTCCGATACTGCTTCTTTTTCCTGGTAAAAGATGTTAAAGAGCAGTCTAAAGTATCTGACAATGCCAAATACAGGTCCAGTACCTCAGTGACTGCCTGTGCTGGAAATAAGCAATGCAACTTGGCTGTCAGAGCTGGGCACAGGGTAACAAATTAATTCAATTAGTTCTGCCACCATCAGAGATGTTGGCACTCCCTTTTCACCTGTCACACCGTGACACCTAAAGACTAGCGAGTGGGGACACACACAGAGCTGTGCTGAACCATGGCAGAATTGCAGAGATGCTTTCGTCCCTGCTTAACTGTGCAAACTCCCATTTATGCATGTATTAGGTTTTCACTGCCTGTCGCCTGTTCCTCTCCCCCCTCTGCTTTTTCATGTTCAGTGGATTCTCCTCTCTGTGTCTCTGCCTCTCTTTCTCTGTTTTTTTTCTCCCTATTGTTCGTCACGTCACTAACTGTCACTCACTTCATAAAGCCGTCTGGCTCGGAGCTTAAATATTGCAGGGCAACTAAAACCCACCATCAGAGCCAATTCAGTCATATCTGCTCAGTCGTGCGACAAGATTGGGACTTTTAGGGTAGGGAAGAAGAGAGACAAAAGTTCACTCTTCCCTGCAGAGTGCCAAGAGAGGAGGGGGACACGTTTCTTCGGTGGAGCCTTTCACAGCGGCAAGTTGCTTGCTCAACGTCCTTAATCTATACAGTCTTTTTCACTGGTCGCGTGCTCAGGTTGCAACGTCTGGAAGTGCAGGGTAGGGGTTTGCAACAAGCCCGTGTGAGTCAAGAACACGAGCCTGTTGACTCTGAGTGGGCTTAGGCAGTCTCCTGCTCTTTTCCTCACGACAGGCAATTTAAGGGAAAAAGTGACTGCCTAAATTCATTGCTTGCACCTTTTTTGAGACTTCAGGGGCCAACTGCTTGCAGGTGGAATCCTAGACATTTGAACTGGTCGTACCACTCATCTTCAGTCCGCCCAAAATTGTTCCTTGCAGTTGAACCGACTGAGCAACCTCGAACCACTTCACTTGTAGAGAATAGAGAGAGCAGTCATGGCAGATTTTTGAAAAATGTGACTAGTTCGGAAGTGATCTCAGGAAGAGTTTAGCCAAATGTAGCAAGCCGCAAGCGAGGCATTTAATGGAGTTAGACAGGAAACATTTTTCCTTCTCTTGTACAGTGAGTTTTCCGTATGATAAGGTTTATCACATCTAGAATGTCGCTCTTGCGTGCTGCAGTGGAAATGCTCAAATGGTAGCTGTGGATATCAGTGTGACTCACAACGAAAGAAAGGGATGGAGTTAACTGCGGTGCCTGGGGGACAATGAAGTTTATATTGTGTATGGTGGTGGTTTTTACAGAGTTGCACATGATTGGTAACTGTCGGGTGTACTTTGCTCTGTGAATTTGCAGAAAGAGAATGTTTAAATCAGTTTAGATAATGTATGTAAACAGCGTAATCTTCTGCTAGACTTGTTAATGTAAGTGCTGACATTAACACACTCTTTTACACAACTTTAATGACTGAGAAAGTAGCAATTTTCTTCGGTGATTAAATTACATGTTTGCCGCTTACGCATGCAAGGTGTTTGTGCAAGCTGAAGGACTGCGTTCTGTTTTTCGTTTTCTAACATGGGTGCCTGGGGTTAAAATTTTACAAGGTTTGAAGGCAAGGAAAATGAGTCCACCTTGTTTTAGAAAAATAACATCAGAAGGATTTTTTTTGTTGAAAAGTTGTGATATTCCCCAGAGCCATAGAACTCTCAATATTTTGTGTGCTTGTCTATGTGTGAATACGTACACACAGTAGTTGAAACAGACTGGAATGCGTTGGTGTGCCGTAACATATGGCATTACAAATATATCCCAGTGGTATCTGAAGGAAGAAGGAAGTTTAGATACTCAGATTTCCATGCTGTTGACTGTACCTTCTTTTTCCCAGCACTTGTGTGTGTGTGTCTGCATTTAGGAAACTATAGATGGAGGTAGTATCTAAGAGATGAACTTCTAGATCCCTGTGAACATCTATTTATGAATAATGTTCTGTTTCACTTGTCATGGTCCATAAGTCGGTCTTTCTGGATCACTGTAATATTCTGCATTCCTCAGGTATTTCAGACTGCTGTGATATGTTAAATTAGCCCATCCCAAACAAGTTTCCTCTTTATTTCCCTCATCCATAGACGTTTTCCTCACCTAAAATTATAAAGTGGGAAGTTTAGGATCCACAGGATGAAGTTCTGGCCTAGGAATAATTTCTTATCGTGCAAAAATAATGACAGATGTAACGTTTGACTTGCATTACTTGAAAAGGGACTAATTTCTTAGCTTTCCAATAGGATATCTGTAGCTGGCTTCCAGCTCTATGTAGCCTGAGATAGCAGTGCTGACATTTTAGAGAAAGAAAATAGTATTTTAGGTCCCAGTTATAGACCTTTGTGTTTTTCTCCAAGTTGGTTCCAATGTCAGTGTGGCAACTGACTTCAGAAGAGGATACAATTAATAGTGCCAATAACACTGAATAATTATATTGTATATCGTGCATATTAAATAGCAAAACTAGTATATATGGTAGTTATTAAGCTTATACAGTATTACTAACATAGTAATGGTGTTGTAATTGCTATTCTTACCTAACAGAGCGATTGCTAATGTAGAATTAATATGTGCAACCTATAGAAAATTCAGGTTTGTGTAGGTGCAAGATGGGCACCGATTTGAGATCTGTTTGACCCTTTTGTGGTTCTGCTGCAGAAGAGCTTGGTGCTTGAAAGCTTCGCTCTCTTTTCTAACCACTGCAGCTGCATGCTGATAAATCTGTATTTCTGTACTGCTGGCGAGTGTTTGTACGTGTACAAAATCTAAGCAGGCTCATGCAACCGAGCCTACAAGGCACCACAGAAGACTCTTACCTGGAAAAGGAGTTAAATATACTCCCCAGCTAAAAAGTAATTGCCCATTTAGAGCCGGGGAAGAAAAAATTTAGCAAGCAGTTTGCTCTGGCTTCCTAGCCCTTCTTCTGCTAAGAAATCATTGTGATCAGGCAAATAAGCAAGCAAGCAACCTTCTTTCTGTTCTCAAAGCATGTTAGGAAAATATTAGTTGAAAGTAACAACAGGAATCAGTGGGAAAACCTGAAATCTTTTTAAATTTAGCATAATTTGTGGTCATTCTCTTTCTTTTTTCTTTCCTTAGACAGTAAGAAATGGGTGACTGGAGTTTCTTGGGGAACATTTTAGAGCAGGTGAATGAGCAGTCCACTGTCATCGGGAGAGTTTGGCTCACGGTGCTCTTCATTTTCCGCATCCTGATCCTGGGAACAGCTGCCGAGCTAGTGTGGGGAGACGAACAGTCAGACTTTGTGTGCAACACCCAGCAACCTGGTTGCGAGAACGTCTGCTATGATGAGGCCTTCCCCATCTCCCACATCCGGCTCTGGGTCCTGCAGATCATTTTTGTATCCACGCCTTCACTAATGTACTTTGGGCATGCAGTGCACCACGTCCGCATGGAGGAGAAGAGAAGAGAGAGAGAGGAAGCAGAGAGGCGTCAGCAAGCTGAAGTGGATGAAGAGAAGCTGCCCCTGGCTCCAAATCAAAACAAAGGCAACAACCCTGATGGGACCAAGAAGTTTCGCCTGGAGGGTACCCTCCTGAGAACCTACATCTTCCACATCATTTTCAAAACCCTCTTTGAGGTGGGATTCATAGTAGGTCAGTATTTCCTGTACGGCTTCCGAATTCTCCCCCTTTACCGCTGTGGGCGGTGGCCCTGTCCCAATCTTGTGGACTGTTTTGTCTCCAGGCCCACAGAGAAGACCATCTTTATTATGTTCATGCTGGTGGTGGCTTCCGTGTCCCTCTTCCTCAACCTGGTGGAGATCAGTCACTTGATCCTGAAAAGGATCCGGAGGGCTCTGAGAAGACCAGCAGAGGAACAGCTGGGGGAGGTCCCAGAGAAGCCCCCCCATGCCATCACAGTCCCTTCTATCCCGAAGGCCAAAGGCTACAAGCTGCTGGAAGAAGAGAAGCCAGTGTCCCTCTACTTTCCTCTCACAGAAGTAGGGGTTGAGCCCAGTCCCCTTCCATCAGCCTTCAATGAGTTTGAAGAGAAGATTGGGATGGAACCACTGGAAGATCTCTCCAGGGCATTCGATGAGAGGTTACCATCATATGCACCAGCGAAGGAACCGGAGGAGGAGAAGGTAAGAGCAGAGGAGGAGGAGGAACAAGAAGAGGAGCAGCCGGCACCTCAGGAAGAGCCAGGGGTGAAGAATGCAGAGGAGGTGGTGAGCGACGAAGTGGAAGGGCCTTCAGCACCTGCTGAACTCGCCACTGATATGAGACCCCTCAGCAGGCTAAGTAAGGCCAGCAGCCGGGCCAGGTCAGATGATTTGACTGTATGAAGGTGCAAGATACAGGGAGCACATGAAAAAGAAAAGGTTGAAGAGAAAAGGAGAGATAGAGAAAGAATCAAAAGATATTTTTAAGCAAAGTGCTAAAATGGCCATTTGAATATTATTTCCTCTTGAGATTCTCAACTGGAAAGGTACTATCATGGTAACTGTGCCTTATTTTCCCTGTATGTCCATTTGAAAAGGAACATTTTCCCTATTTCCACATGCCAGCTCACTCCTTACAGTAATATCTACACTGTACACATAACTGATGTCTTTTAAAAGCTAATGTGGCAGTGAAACCCAAATGTCACTGCTGTGAACGTATTTACTGGAAGCTTTGTGTTCCACATTTCTCTAGGAACATGGGGAAGATCTGTCCCTTCAGCAAGCGAGGGGGAAGACTGATCAACAACTGTATCTAGTATTTCTTTTTCTGTTTCCACCTATGACATGCTGAGCAGATCTCCCCTTCACTGTTGGTAGGGAATTGCAGTTATTTAAATCACAAAGTGAATTCTGTGCTTAGCATCACCACACGAAAATAGGAAGCACTATTTCCCCTCTCTGTTCAGAAAATAAAGGGCAAAATGTCCCCAGTTTCTCTGTGAATGCAAATCTGAGTTAGGTAAAAATATTTTCCCTTTGTCAAAAATATTTCTGCTCTTCAAGTGACATTGACAGTGGGCAAGGTTAACAGTAGCTCTCTACTAGGCTTTAGCAGATGCCCACAGATGGATTATTTGTTCCCAAGAGGGTCATCCAGCCCCAAGCCTATTTCAGAGCACTGGAAAGAATAAATTCAAGTGATATTTTTTACTTGTAGTCCTGTGACTTAAACATCTGAAACTCAATTTAGCAAAGCAAGCGTGGGAAGGCTTCTGTGAGAGGAGGAAACAGCTACAGCCCCCAGAGCATGAAACCAAATATAAGCCTTCACAGCATGATCCTGACATGTGCTCAGTTCCTGGAGCTCCCAGACTTGCAGGCACTCAGCAAATCTCAGGTACAGAGTCCTGAAGGCACCTGTGAACCTAAACCAGGGGTCTGGATAACTATGTGACTATTTAAACCTCAAAATACAAAACTGGTTGTTCAAGTTTGAAAAGTCTGATATGATAATAGCCTTTTGACATCCTTTGTTTTTAATTTGACAGATGGGAGCCATCCTGTGGTCTACTTCTCTATTAAATGCCAGTTTTGAGTAAAACAAGTCCTTTCAAAAGATGATTTAGACCTTTTGTGCCAACGGGTCTGTAGAGAACTCTCAGAGCCTCAGCAAAATCTTTTTTGTTACAAAAGGTAGAAAAGCATGTACTTGCAAATGTTGAAATGTCTGTGGATTTCTAATTTTAGGACTACAGCAGCACCTTTTGGCTGGGACAATGCAGCAACGTGTTCAAAAACTTCAGGTTAACAGCTATGTCCCCCCAAAACTGAGCCTCATGCCAGAAAAGTGCAGGTATGCACTCTCATCTGCTCTGCTCTGCAAACCTCAGACCCTGCCAGCTCAGCAAATTCTTTCTGTTGGGCTGCAGCCCATCCCATTGTTCCCAGGGCAGGCTCTAATCCAGGTCAGGAAAAAAAAAAAGGTCTTTGGCATAATGCATAAAACTCATCCTGCCATTAGCTGGAAAAGACCCCCTGCGGTCTCCCATTGTAGCAGGGCTGACTCAAAGCCCGTTGAAGTCAAATGGATGTCGGAGAGAGCTCTGGGTAGGCTTGGGCTCACACCTCCAGTCCTGCTGCCCCACGTCCCAGCCCAGGCAACCACCAGTACAGTCGGTTCTCTCGCTTGCTGATCTAACCTGTTTGGTGGAGTTTCTGTGCCTTGTTACGCAGCTGCCCTATACGAGCGCAAAGGTGGCTGGACTTCACTGCCGAGTGAAGTAAGCTGTACATATGTAGAAAGTTTGTAGGGTGCATTGGGATTCTTCAGCACCATAGCGGTGCCACGTATGTGGTTTTTTTTTTTATACTATTAATCCTTTTGCTCCTCTTGGGCCTGTGTATTTTCCCAAGGTTTGCAGCCTGAGGTCAAAATCTTTGCTCCCTGGATAAAGGCTGTTAGGTTGTCCTTCCTCGTGAAGGAAGACTGGAAGGTACCTCCTCAGTTTTAGGAAGAAATATGACAAAGCAACATATGCAAAGGAACATGCAGAGAGAGAATCTGGAGGCTACCATTTATCCACTCTCTTAATACAGAAACAGGAGAACAGTTAATACAAACAAAAGGCGACTGAGGAAAGAGACTGTTTTTCAGCAGGAAAAAGGGTCCACTGTGCCCAATACTCTACTAGAATTCAAGCAAGGGCAAAGATTTAGATAAACAGCAAAATCACCATACTTATACGAGATGGGATCTATTACTTTTTATTTTCTTCACAGAAGGTTATAAGAGACTTTTAATGGTTCGAAGCATAAACCAGCCCACTCGTTGAAGGGGGCTGGAAACACACTTTCCTGTAGGTAAAAAAAAATATATATATATATATCTGTAACGGTTCAGCATGAAGTATCTTCCACCTTCTTCAGAGCATCTGACCCTTCCAGATACAAATGGACTAGAGGAATCACCCCCACCCTTGTTTACTTCTAATTACTTGACAAGACCTTTTACATACAAAGTATTTTAATAAACGTCCCTGTTCCTGGTCTCTGACATGCATACCTTCATTAGATCCCTGGACTAATTAAGATGAGCGCTTATTCATCAGAGGTATATAGTTCACAATATGGCTGCCGGGCAGTCCAGTCTTTAAGCATCAGATGTTGAGTATGTCATTCTTTTTCACTGGAGTGCCTCAGTAAAATGCACTATATGCAGTGTACTCAATGGACACTCTGTAGTTCTTTCACAGCTGCTGCAGGAAAGCTTGTTTCTTCCTCCGGGTCACGACAGCACAATGCAACAGCCCATGTTTTCCTCCTGCATCCAGTCGACTGCTGGTTGATTTTTTTTTTTCCCAAGCCAGTTTTCAAGTATCCTGCCAGGCTGCTAGCGAATCTGTAGCCACGAAGTACGAGCCACGGCATCAAGACAGCACTTCTCGGCAAACTGGGCAGGGAATTAACAGTCCGGTCTTCTGGTATTCAGCCTCACCTCTGCAATGAAATCACTGTGGGACTGTCAGCAAGTCATTCTTCCTTCTTGTACAATTGGGAATCATTTTCTACCTCACAAAGACGATGTGAGGCTCGATATATCGTGTTAGTAATAGAATGGGAGGCCCTTGGATGGAAGGCCCTACAGATGAGCAAAGGATTATTGCTATTTCTGGATGTGATAGCATATAAATGTGTTTTATTCCCTCTCAATGAGACAAATTTAATCATTTATTCAAGAAATTCCTAGTGAAGTTGCATAACAGCCCCAGAGCTGTGGATTCAGTGTATGATTCTACTCAAAAAATAATTAAGCAAAACATAGATCTGTATGTAAAGAACAGGGGAAAATTATCTTCTTGGGAAGGGGGAAGGCACTGGACAATTAGAGCCATGCCTGGATCATTTAAAGGTGTGTGTACCCCCTTGGCTCCCTGTGCAAATAAATTAGTAACTGATCACATGGCTCTCTGCAAGGAGCATAAGAGGCAAGTGTCAAAATCACCAAAGGAGGTGAAAGTAGAAGAGAAGGTAGTGTCTTAGCTTACAATAGCATGTGGGAGTTGGTGTTCTCTAGTGTCTAGAGCAGTGGACCTAGGCTAACAATCTTAGATTTATTTCCAGCTCTGCTTCTGACTTGCTGTGATAATCACTATACCTCTCAATGCCTGTTTTCTCCACCTGTAAAATGGGTGTAAGAATTTTCACCTACCTCACAGGGATGTTGTGAGGCTTCCTTAATTCTGTTTGTAAAGTAAGTAGGAATGATCTGATGAAAAGCCCTGCTGAAATGCATGGTATCCTTGTTATTTCTCACAGAACTGCTAACTCGGTTAATATATGACTCCTCGACCAGAAGGGCAGTAGTTTGAAAATGTGAACACTGCATTGCACTGACAACATCAACACAGATGTGCATTTGCCATGAGTAGAAAAGACCTTATTGATCCCCCACCCCTTTCTCCCACCTTAGCCTCGGCCTGGCTGTATGAAGCAGCGGTGACAGTGTGGTTACACGGACCCCTCTTCTCCATCCCCAGTATCCATTCGGGGGCAGCATTTATGCTTAAATAAGACAGGTCCTGGACGGGGGGGTGCAGGTTTGTGGATCTCTAACAATTTTAAGGGCCCTGCAAGGCATGTGGGAGAGGGTTGTACAATGCATAATATTGCTGGGCTTCTGTTTTAAACCACTCAGTGCAAACTCAAAGTAATTTTCCAGAGTCTCCATGGAAGAGTTTACAATTGCTTACAGCACACAGAAAAAAAGCCACCCTTCATGAATGCAAACCCACAAATTACCATGTTATACTGATTCTTTCCTCTAAGTGAGATAGATACTAACCATCTCTTAGCACTGAAACACAATGAGGTACAGATTCCTCCTCCTCCTGTAGGAGGGGAGAGATCTGGGGGGCTCTCTGCTCTCTGGGTCTGCGTGGGCATGAAATCTACTTACTGCGGGAGGAAAGTCCAGCCTCTCCTGCCACTCAGTAACTCACTGACTCTGCAGTTTTACATTTAAAGGGCAGCTGTGTCACACAATGCTGAAAAAAAAAGTGGCAGTTTGCTGTTTTGTATAGAAAATGGCTTTTCAGGCTGACAACTGAAAGTAATCCTAGCCTAGGCATAGTTTTGTTTAGTAAAGACAGGAACGTCCGTGAGAACTAGACTAAAGCCTCCTATAAGCCTGAGGCAGTTGTGATAAAACGGTATATGGTGCCAGATTTCCTGAGGGCCAGGGTCAGATAAGCGTACCAAAATCAGGGGACTTGTCTAAGTATTGGAACAATTTTTTTTTCCCCCATCAGAATGACACTACCATTTCTTAGGCTCTGGGTGCGCTACACCTTTTAACGTGGCTCAGGAAAGGCTTCTTGCCAACACCAAATGTGCTTATACAGTTGAGTAGTAACCATGGCAAATAAATGTGTGTTGCCAAGACGTAGCCTGGCACACGATCCTTCTTCCTCTCAACTAGCTTGGCATGCACCTATTTCAGTAGAACAGGCAAGACTTGTGTCTCTGTCAACAATTCAAGTTTTTTTCTCAGCAGCTTGATGTACAGAGACATGAAAGCTTTGTTCAGCCTAGAGAAGACAGGGTTAAAGGAGGGGGGAGTCCTAACTGCTGTCTTCAGGTACCTATGGGGAGTTAGAGGGAAGATGGAGACAGACTCTTGACAGAGGTGCACAGCAAAAGATCAGAGGCAACAATCACAAGGAGCACCAAGGAAAATTTTGACTAAACAATTCTGACAAGGAAAAAAATCGTTCAAATGGAGAGTGGTTCAGCACAAAAGCAGGTGCCCAGAGACATGGTGGGATCTCCGTCCTTGGGGAATGAAGCCTGACTGGGAAAAATGTTGAGCCCCCTTGTCTGACTCTGCATTGAGCTGAAGGTTGGACCAGCTGGTCCCTTCCAGCCCAAACTATCCGCCTCATGGGAGGCTGAAAGCTCAGTGCAGCCACTGCGTGGTGGAACAGCAGGTGTAGGGCACTTTCTGCCTCTCCGGGGTGTTCTGGTAGAGCTTGCTTAGACTGTCCCAGCAGGCAACACCAACTAACTGGGCACCGCAGTAGAGGCTGATGCACAACCACAGTCAACTGATGTTTGCTAGGTACAAAAGCTGCTTGAGGCCAGAACCATGTGTTCTGTAACTGGTTTGGAAAAAGCATTACAAATTTAAAAAAAAAAAAAAAAAAGTATGCTTGTCAACAGAGAAAATCATGGAAATAAAAGGGGCTTAGGTCTTTCCATTTCCATTTAATTTCAGTGTCAAGTGTGACTTTAAATCCATCTGAAAGTGCAGAGGACTGCATTTTAACGTTCTGTCAACAAAAACCTGTGTATTTTAAAGCCTGCTGATCTGGGATGAAGCAGAACTGAATAGAAATGGTGATTACAGTGCTACTGACAGAACATTTTGAGAAAAACAAAGACTGTTGGCCTTCGCCTTGCTAGATCCAGCCTGGGATTGTAAAAGCAAAACTAGCCATTTATTGATTTCCAAGGAGGAAAGGCTACATTGCTTGGAAAAGTCATGGAGTAGCCTACCAAAAAACTTTTAAGTCAACACAGCAAAGACTTTATGGTGAAACATTAAACAGAAAAGCTGGCTCCTATGGCATTTCCCTGAAGCTCAGGGGACAGATGGATTGAAGGATGATCGGGATAATGAAACCCAGTGACAAATGAGCGTACAAAAAAATCCGGGGGTACAGGCAGCTGCAGGGCAGAGGCCATGCAGGTGGGCAGCACGGAGCCCCAGGCAGCGGCGCAGCACGCCAGCTGATGGCCAGGCTGCAGGCAAAGGCTGAAGTGAAGAAACCTGCGAGCTCATCGGCCGAGTACCTCATCGTAAGTGTTAGGCAAGCCAAGTTGAGACACGAATTAAACCCATCCTGTTACCAAATCTGGTATTTCTGGATTTTAAGAAGGTCAGCAACTTAAAAATTATTTAACTGAACTTTTATGCGCTGGTTCCTCTATTTACCTGGTAGAATTGAGAACCAGAACTACCATGGGCAAACCTTTCTTCCCCAATCCTTCTACATATGTATATGAAGAATTACTGGGACAAAAATGTTCAGGTAAGTTTCTCAATACATATATGTTAGCCCAAAGAAAAGTCATAGACAACCCCATAAAGGAATTAATCTATTGCCAGTGAACATCCTCCTCCTGAACTCACCACAAATAAATTCAAAAGAAATTCAGAATCAGAATGATGTCGGATTACTCCCAGCTTCAGAGCTCTTGTTTATGAAAACCTCTGGAGAGAAGAGAAAAGAAAATGGATGGCCGGCTGCCAGCTGAGCCTATTTGTCATGAATATGCCCTGTAGCACCTTCTGGAAACCTGTGCTATCTCTAAATATACTCTTGGCCAACAAACTGTTTTAATTCAATATGCTCCACCTTTCCGCTTTACTTGAAAGATTTGCCTTTAGTTCCCTCTACAAACTGAACATAAAATAGCTACATTCACACATTTAATGTGTGGAAGAATAAAATATGGAACTGAGTGGAAACCTGCCAATGTACTGACCAGCTCCTCTTCCTTGTGCGCTGCCTCTCCTCTCTGGCCATCTCCATCTACATTCTGTTTAGTGAAACTGTCAGCCTCTCACAACTGAGAAGTTGCCTTTGTGTCTGTGAAGTGCCACGGACCCTTCTCCCCACACATGCCCATCAGCAGCTATCTGAGGAGGAACACCACGGAGTAAATTTCCCATTTTCTTTTTACACTTTTTGTTTTCCCTGAGGGAGAAGTCCTGGGGCTGGGGGGTGGATATGAGTTTTTCCAGTAGGGATTATCTTCTTCCCTGTGTGTTTCTCCCAAGGCTCAGGGATCAGTAATTTACAGCTCAGTAGAGGCATGTTTCAAACCTATTTATAAACACATGCAAAGAAGAAAGTTTAAAGACCTATGACCAAACTCTGCCTTGTTTTTTAACCTTGTGTTGAAGTAAGCAGAGTTGCCAAGGTGTAAACAAGAGCAGAATTTGGCTTTGTATAATTTATTTTTTAAAGGATTTCCTGTTAACTTCTGTCTTTAAAAAACAACCAACACCTAACCTTGCCCCACAACCTACCACTACAGAACAAAACAACCATAAATCCCTCCGAACTCAGGAATCTCATCACTTTAGGAAAGATCAGTTTCTAAGTAGCAGATGCAGAAAGGAAGAACAGGGAAGCTCAGATCGCAGCTCTGCATTAATTGGCAGCAATACCAGACGCTGTAAAAAAAAGAGGCCTCAGATCCGCTACAATAATCTGCTCCCTCAGTTCATTTCCCCGTGAAAGCTGAATGTTTTTTCCTCTTTGCAATGCTGTAGACAAGGAGACAAATTTCAAACCAAGACGACTGACAGCAAGACAGAAAGCCAAACAAAGAGACTGTGGGACTAATCCGGTGACTTGGCACAACCAAATGTAGCTTCGCATTCCTAGTGAAATGAGTTGTAATGAGTAAAGGTTCCTGATTTCCAACCAGCAAGGGCTCCATGCTTTGTTAAACTCCCGGCTGACCCGACTTGATTCTTTCTCTTCTTGTATGATTTATTATTCCAAATAGAGTTTTGAGTGGCAACAGTAAGGTGTGTTTTTAAGAGGAAAAAAACCAAGACACAGATGCCATGAAGTTCAAGCGGGGACATGGCTTTGACATGAAGGATTGGCGCTCACACCGATAGGCATCACGGAAATTCCCTGTTTGAACTTTTATTTCCCTTCTGGCCCCGTTCCTTGATACATTATAACGGCAAGGCCTGACAGGCACCCCCAGCCCGGTTCTCCCTCGGTGCAGAGAGAGGACGGAAAGGGCCCCATGCGGGAGACGGGCCTCCCCTCAGCTGGGACGCCCGGTGCAGTCACGGCATCCCGTGCCCCCAACCCTTGCACGGGAGTCAAAGCTGCGGTAAGATGGCAGATGTGGGCCCCCGCTCGGCAGGCCGCCCGCGGCAGCAAATCCCCCCCTCGGGCCCACTCGCGTTTCCCCCGCTGTGGTGAGGCCCCAGCGGCGAAGGCGGCAGCGAGGGGCGGGGCTTATTTTCCCGCGCGGCCCCGCCTCGGGAGGGCGGGGCTCCGGGCGGAGGCAGGCGCCTGCGCACTGCAGCCGCCGGCGCGAGCGCGGGGCCGGAAGTGGGGCGGGCGGCGGTGGCGCCGGTGGCCGCCATGAGCTTCCTCATCGACTCCAGCATCATGGTCACCTCCCAGGTACCCGCTGCTGCGCGGCGCGGCGCGGCCCCCCCCGCCCTGGAGGCCTGAGGGGGGGCGAGGTGGGTCTCGCCGCGGCCTGGCCCGCTCGCCGCCGCCCCTCAGGAAGCGGCGGTTGGGAGTGCGTGAGGGCGGTGCCTGCGGGCGCGCGTGCGCAGCCTCCCGGCGCCCCGGGGCGGGTTGCGGGGTCGGCGGCAGCGGCCTTGCCCTGCCCGGCTGCCGCCCGCCGTGCTCGCCCCGCTGCCCGGGCCCTCGTGGCCTCTCCTGCTGAGCGGAGGGAGCGACCCCGCCCCTGAGTGCGTTCACCGCCCGCTGCTCAGCAGCAAGGTGGAAAAAAAAACAAAAAAAAACCCCCAAACCTCGTCGCTGACAAGTTTAGGGGTGTTGGGCTGCTAGGTCGTCTTGTTATGGCTGCCCGCCCTTTTCTGTCGCCTAAGCCCCTGTTGCAGGAGAGGAAAAAGGTGTATGCATCTTTAGACCGCTTCCTCACATGTCATGATGACCGTTGCTCTTGTGCAATTGTTAAGTCAGCGTGTAATGCATAAAAAGGTTGAGTAAGTAAGGTTGTAGGGAATGGAGCTTTTCTTGTAATGCTGTGTCACCTCTATAAACTTAAATTTTCTTTGCTGGAACAGACAGGAAAGTCCATTTTGTTGTTCTCTGTGTAGTACTTATTTTGTTTATGACACGCTTCAAGGCTAATTGTTTGTGTCTTCTGCCCCTGGTTTGCTACGAGGGGTTTGCTCATTTACAACTTTGGAAGATTTTTCATGATTTTTCATTTTCTAAGGAATCTTAAAAAAGATGCCACTCTTTTATCTTAAATGCTTCTGTCTCCATCGATCCATCTGTGATTCAGCACTTCCTGCAGCTTTTTCTTTCTGCTGCCATCAAAGTCATCTTTCAACTAGGCTTTGTTTTACACCAGCTGAATTCACCTAGGAGCCCTGTAAAGCTTTTCATGTCATCCTGTCTTTATCATTGCGAAGTGGGTTGTGGTCTTAACATACTTGAAACTGTTTTATTGTTTTGTGGGAGGAAACCCCCCCTCCTTCTTCATTAACTTCCTTTGCTAGTAATTTATCTTGTCATTGTGTTCTCTTTGACCTTCCTCTCCTCCTTGCTACCCTGCTCCCTTCTCAGTAAGCATCTGAATACCTTTTCTGCCTCTCTGGCAACTGAGACGGTCCAACTTTTTGCTTCTGCCAAACGGCGAAGGTTCTGCTCCCTCTTTACTTCTGCTTTGCTGCACAGTTATACTCCCTTATTTGTGCTCTCTCCAGTATTTGGTTTAAATAAGTTTAACTGGATCACAGAGGGATCTGATAAGCTTTTGAGCTGGTGTGAAATTTTTGTTCTATAATGAGGAGGGATGAGCTGAGGAAAGGACCTTTCCCCTCTCAACAGCAGTTGGTTATCTTATGTAGACTTTCACGCACAACTCTCTTAGTTTTCCTGACAGTTTTGAGGACAGTTTTTGTCCATTAGAGGTACAACATCCTCCTACTTGATAAATGCTTTGATTTTTTGCTCCTATCATTTGCTTTGTATTCCAAGATCTAACTTATCTAATTGCTTTTCTTTCATTTGTGATGGCAGCTTTGCATTGTCCCATCATCTTCAAAAGTATCAGGTAGATATTTAAATTGCTGCATGTAATTGTCAAACACTCAAGAATTTTCTGACTTAATGTGTCACATTCATCTGCAGTGTTTTAGAGTGTGAACTCTTAAGATAATGTCTTTCTATGCTTTTGTACAGTCCCTAACACAAGAGAAACGTAATCTTCATATATAACTTCCTCTGTTATTGTTGTACTTGATTATCTCCTCATCTCTTTCTTTTACTTTACATATTTCTTTTTGGAGAGTTTGTCTCTACCTTTTTTCCTCCTTTACACTGTTAAATGTGTCATTACTTTATGTAAGTATCACTTCCTTATCATACTACTTTGACTTATGACCTGTAGATAGGAGGCTTGTGGAATATCTTACCTTTTTCATTTTGCTATCAATTACTTTAAAGTCTGAAGTCCTCCTCAAACAAGTTTTGCCAGCTGTTACCAATCACACACTCAGATGTGTGTTGAAACTTAACTAAATTTTGTAAAGTGCTCTGAGAGCCATTGAAATGCAAAGCATTATTGGCTTGTCCTGCTTCACCTACTCTTTCTATGTGGCTTTCCTGCAACTCCAGGTTGTGGTTTGAGGCATTCAACACTGCCCTTTCATTATTTTAGAGATGCTTTTAACACCTTTCTCTCGCATTGTGTCAGAGTATAACCAGATTTAGTGTTAAGACCTCTGCAGAAAATCAAATCCACTTCTAATCTTAAAGAAACAGCAGATATTTTTATAAACTTGGCTCATCCGTAGCTTTGTATGTTGTGGACATTTGAGTGTTTACTTTGCCTCTGTTACCGTGTTTTCTGTAAAAACTGTAAGCTCTACTTCTGTAGATTAGAAGAGTGAAAAAAGAAACAACTGAGGAATGCTGAGAACTTGAGAATACAGAAATGGGCTGTCTTGACTGGATCTTCTGTAAAGTCACAGCCTTCAGTGTCTGCTACAGTTGAATATTTACAATACTCTTCTTTCCGTGGTACCGTGACAAGTTTTAATCTTTTGTGGATCTTGGGTACTTTGGCCCAGCTATTTTCCTTCCATTTCTTTCATCAACAGTCAGTAGTGAAGCAGCTCTGTATTTTGCAAGTTGCTGGATACAAATGTTAAGTGCTTTATCTCTTCTGCAGGTGCTGTTCTTTGGATTTGGGTGGCTGTTCTTCATGCGTAAGCTCTTCAAGGATTATGAGGTGAGAAGGGGCCTTTCATTACAATTCTACATTTTGAAACTTACTCCCAGGTATAGAAATATTTTAAAAACTGCACCTGGCCTTTTTCCTTTCTTTAAGCCCTCTTGTCTTGTTTTTAATTGTCTTTACAGTTACTTTCTTTTTCATTTCCTCTTGTGCTTCTGTTTGAAAGACTCAGATATCTGAGGAAATGGGTTCTTCTGGGGCCGGTGAAAGTTTCCATATTGGCTACTGTTAAATAAATGAAAAAAAAAAAAAAAGTGGAGGAGGTGCAGGGATAATAGGAAACTATTTTGCCTTTTGCTTCACTAAGCCTGCCTTATGGAATTGTAAAATATTTGAGACAAAATGAAATCCAGTGGTTAACTTTAAACTCAGTGAGGTGTGTTCATTGTGGCTGAATTGTTTGTGAGGATTGGATGAGATAAAACTGTCATGTTCTCATATCCCTAGAGGGGTATGAGGGAATATAGTCTAGGTCAGAGATGGCTTAAGTGCAAGCCAAATTCAGACCCAAAAAGTTTTTCTGATATGGATCTTATTTTTAAATCTAAGGCTAAGACCAAAGAGCTCTGTTAGCAAGGGTCTATCATTAGTCAAGCTGACATAGGGCATTGCATGCTTGACATCCCTTCTGTGTAGGCATCTCTGTTAAAAGTGCTGATAGCTGCAATCAGTGTAATCCTGAGCAACTTATGAGTTTGCCCTCTCTTCCTAAGAGGCTGTTGGTTTCTTCCCATTTACATAAAGGGCAAGGTGCCTTGAAGCAAGAGACCCTGTTGTGTACCTTGTGATTTGTTTTTCATTACCTGAGGGATACCAGGATGCCATTCTGGGAATGGAAATGCCTGATGTCTCTGGCTTGTTTTCACTATTGCAGGTGCGACAGTATGTGGTCCAGGTGATCTTCTCTGTGACTTTTGCCTTCTCTTGTACCATGTTTGAACTCATCATCTTTGAGATTTTGGGGGTCCTGAACAGCAGGTGAGTCTGGAGCTTACTCAAGGACTAGCCTGCCTTGTGTTCAGCAGCTTCAGTCCAACTTCTAAATGAATGGATCAGTCTTGGGTTGGGGAAATTATGTGACAAAATTGTCTACAGCTCAACAAAGATATTTGAGCAGCAGGATTTGTTTTTTTGACAGAACGTGAGACTAGAAGCCATAAGCTCCTGATTTTCCATGCAGTTGCTATTAGTGTGGTCTGGGTCCTTAGGGCAAGGCTTTAGTCTTTGACTTTCTCCATTTGTGAAGTTAAAAGAAACCGTTTCTTTTATGGGAGTATTGTGGAGCTTCAGATCATGCTGAAGAGCACTTTTCAGATGTTAAGGACTGTAGAAACTATAAGCAGTGATTTTTCTGTGGTGGTCAGAGCAGCGAATAAGGTGTGAAGCTAATTATGGAGTGAAAGCTACTTCTGCAATAATAGGGTATTTGTGAATCAAAGGCGCATCCTCCCTTGACATAGGGTGAGGACTTCTACATAAAGGGGATGTTAAAAACTGTCTACTTCAGAAGTCAGCAGGAAAGAGAAGATAGAACAGTAACACATAGAGGCTAGCTGGGTTTCCTATTTATTCTCTCTCATCATACTAGTATGAGAGAGCAGTCAAAGAAGTTGAAAGGCAAGTAGTTCAAAACTGATAAAAGGTAATGCTAGTTCTGACTGTATGTTATTAATCTGTAGAGCTTGCAGCCAGAGAGATCACTGAGGAGAATGCTTTTATAAGCTTCACTAAAGGGCTGGACATCAATATAGATGAAAATGTTTGCCTCTGAATTAGCTAGGAAAAAGTGACAAGGATCCTCATAATTTCTCCTTCCCTGGGGCATAAAGAGGATATGCGTTAATACTGGGAACAGGACACATATTTTTCTATTGAAGCTAAGTGAAAAGTCAGTTCAGCCAAGATGAATCTCATCTGCATTTGACTAATCTGCTTTGGTCAGAGGAGTATTGATCATTTTGATATATATGTGTATTTTTAAATTCTTGCTTTGCAGTGTCTTGTACATGAGGCAACTCACTTTGAAGTGAAACATGGAGCATTATGAACATTAAATATTTTTAATCTTTTAAATTTGAATTAGCCCTTTTTTGACTGAGCCACTCATTACAAAATTACCGCTTATACTTAGTTTTGATTTACTTTTCAACTAGATGAGCAGTAAATCAAATGAATCATGCTGCAAGTAGCGTTAGTCACCGTAGAAAATACAGTATTTGATAAAATAGCTCAATGTGTTTTTCTGGATAGTTGTTAATTTTGAAATACATGTTCTTGAGCTCTGTATTAAAAACAAACCAAAACAAAACCCCCAAACAAACAACCCCCCCTCCCCAAGCCAAACAACAAACAAAATCCAGAATATTCTATATGCTAGGCCAATATTATGCAATGTTTGACATAGTTGAAAGGATTGCATTGACATGTGATTGTCTTTGAGAAATTTGTTGTATTATGATAGCACGCTAATCAGTATTTTGGCTTTATTTTAGCTCTCGATATTTTCACTGGAAGCTGAACCTGTGTGTCATTTTGCTCATCCTGGTCTTCATGGTACCCTTCTACATCGGTTACTTTGTTGTGAGCAATATCAGATTATGTGAGTACTTGGTTCATGGCAGTGGGGCTGCTAACTTGAGACTATGCATACAAATGAGAAATAACTTTTCTGAGAGAGAGATATGTGTTGGTCACTATCCCCATAGCTCCCTCCTTCCTCTGGCTTTCTTTGGGCTAGGTAACCTCTCTTTGGAACTTCATGCTTTAGCATGAACTGTTTATTGAGCAGTTAGGAGATACTTCATGTGACCCCGACAAATATAGCTTTTTTTTTTTTATGGATTTTGACAAAGTTGAGCACTTTAGAGTAATGTTACTGGAATTTGTTCCTTTACAATTTTAAGCTTGCAGCCAAACCCTGGAACCTTTGGCAAGGCTGTGTTGTTCTGCTAGGGGGTAAAAGAAATGAGGCAGAGAAGCTCAATGAATTACTGTTGAGGGAGAGGCAGAAAAGATCAATAAACTACTTTTGCTTTTTTTTGGTTACTACTCTCTGGATGAGGCCTCTTCCATGTGCTAATGGACATTTACCCTTGAGCTGTTGATATTAATCGCTCTTTTGTATTAAGCTTAGGCATGTAGGTGGGGAGTATTAAATGTGTAGTGTTGGCATGAAGTTTCCAAGTTTCATGTTCAGGGTCACACAAGAAAGATGCAGCTAAGTGATCCCCTGTTCATAGTGCAGCCCTCTTAGTACATCTGCAGGGAAAAGCCAAAGTGGTATGTCGCTGCATTAGCTCTTAGAAACGGTGGTGTCTCAAATAGCTCATTCTGTAGGAAGTGAAGGGGTGCATGCTGCTAGCTGTAGCTCTGTCAGTTGACACCTGTTTTGTCCACCTGTGGTCAAAGCAGCCTTTGGACCAATGTAGCAATTTTGCAAGCTAGAAAAAGCCCTAAAGGAAGAACATCTTTAAAATACTGTTGTATTTTTCCTCTCCGTTAGTGCACAGACGGAAACTGCTTTTTGCATGTGTTCTGTGGTTGACATTCATGTATTTCTTCTGGAAGCTGGGGGATCCATTTCCTATCCTCAGCCCAAAACATGGTGAGTTTCGTATTCTTGCTCATTCCTTCCCTCCTGAAAATAGGCTTTATTAGCTCACTTTTATCTTGGAGCTATTATGTTATCTCAGCTCTACAGCTGGGACTGTAGCAAGTAGTTCTTGCCCCTGAGGGTCTGCTCTGCTTTGAAATCTGCAATCTAAAGGTTGTCAGACTGACAGAAATGGGCGGATACATCTGAATTATTTGCATCACACTTCTTCCAGTACCACAGGAGAATTTTAGGGAAGAGAATGAGTCCTAACTGAACCTAGGGTATGTAAGAACTCAGTGTACTTTTTGAGGACACAGAAATTCCACAAAAAGTTGAGCACAATTTTTATTCACTTGTTTCTTTTCTTGTGGACACTAATTTATTTAAGAGATAATCAACAACCAATCCTTCATCTGACTTTTTTCAGTCAGATTGTTTCTTGTGACTGAAATCAGATCACTTTAGCATATGTGGCTGTCCAGTTGACAAAACATGGTGGGGTGCCTAAATACCAGAGCTATATAGACTGTATCCAGCAACATGTCTGGCAGTGCATTCTGTGTTCGGTACAGCTTCGTACACTGCCTGAGCCCAGGGGCAGTACAGTTGTATGGTACTACAATGTGACTTGGTAAGTCCTGCTGGATGCCAGAGCTATTTATGTGCAGAATAGCTTGAGTATCTCTGCGTTGCAGTCATGGAACCAAGAGTATTTATAGCGTGAAGATACTGTGTGCTCTTGGGCTAGTTTGGGTCCAACAGAGCTTGTTAGCATGTGCCTAACTGTACTGAATCCTTCAGGCACTTAAGTGTGCCGAAGGATTATAACACTGTAGAACCAGACTATTTGTCACCTGGGTTTCCTGTGTAACTTATGTTGCCCTTATCCCCTGCACCCGACAATTGTTTGTATATTGTTCTCAACAGGTGAAATTCAGTCAGTTTCACTCAAATTGGTGAATATGTCTGTCTGTGTAGATAATGGTCAGCTTAATCTTTCTGTTCTCTAGGAAACACTTTACTCTGTACTGATCTGTAAGAGAAAAATTGAAGGATGCCAGCTGCTGTAGGGTCTGCTCACCCTTTCATCTGTGATCCTAAAACTTTCCTAAGAGAAAGTGTGTATCTGTGTTTTGTAATTGTCATTTGCCGCTGAAATGCAACAGCTAGTATATAGTGCAGATCCCTCTGCCCAGTGTTTCATTGCCAAGAAAAACATGTATCCACTTTGAATTGCAGAAGGTGCTTGAGTTGGCAGAATATAATAACCCAATGGGAACTTAGCCATGGGGTTTAGGTAATCCTCTTCAGATCACTGAAAAGGTTCTGTGAAGCTGCGTAACAACTGCCGATTTCCAGAATCGGTAGTGGGGTTTGTTCTATTTTTAATTTCCGCTTTACAGGATGATACCTCCACTTAACAGTTGCACAGTGCCTTATCCTACCAGGTGTAGACATCAGGGTAGAGCAAAGGATTCTATGCTTTTTTTTCCCTGCTGTACTGCTAGGGTGCTGCTGTCCTGCATGTACTGAGAAAGCTGCTGCAGGGCTTTGTTGTGTGGCGGTGGCCCAGTTGAGACAGGTAGGATCCTGTTGTGGAGGGACACCTGACAGGACGCCGTGCTTAATGAGCCCCTCACACTGCAGTATGTTACTTGTAGTGCCTTTCTCAGTGTGCCTCACCCTGCTCACCTGCATGTACAGTGCTGTGCTGCAGCTGGGGAATTGTGCTGACTAGTGGGGCCCTTTCGAGCACCGGCACTGGCATCCTGTATCAGGGGGTGCCTTGCCTGGGGATGGTGATGGCAGTGTGCTGCAGCCGGGAAATGCACCATCAATCAGGGCTCTGAGTCAGGACCCCTGGTTGGTCTGCAGTTTGCTTAAAATACCTGAGTTTGGGAGCTCGTAGCAGAAGGAAGGTTGTGCTTTACTCAGTTACATACTAGTATTCTAATAAAACTTTTATCTTTATCTGAGTTGATGAAACATTCATTTTATCTGACCTAATCACAAGAGTAGAGTTGTGATGAGTGTTATGGGGGAGCATTGCTTTAACAAGTGGAATGTCATGTCGTTTTGAAGGCACCTCTGTTTTAACTGCTGCTGTCTGACAGTGTGTGGGGCAAAAGGCCAGCGTATTGTAGCACATTCTGTAGCTGGTGTAAATCTCTATGCAGCTGCACGTGACTGGGTGTCTCGGTCTCCCTTTGTGAAGTCTTTTTGCCTTGTTTTCATCATTTATTCCCCTTCTCTGAAGCATGAAATGTGGCTTGGCACTTGGCCATCTCAGCTTTGCAATCATTTGAGCTCCAAATGTGCTGTGTGTGGCAGCTGCTCTGTAACTAGCTCCCTAAAAAGTGGGTGATGTTTAGTAGCACATGGCACTGTATCCTGAGAAGACAGGTTGAGGTCTGTGTTTAATGGCTGAGAAGAATAAATGCAACTTCAGTGCTTGGTGTTGGTTACAGCACAAGCTTGATGCTCATGTTCTATTACGTGAATATATATTTTAGAGTCCATTTGGTGCTCAGGTGGAATGCCTTGTTGGTGGTCACCTCAACAACGTGTATGTGTCCACAAGATGAATACTGAACAGCCAGGAGCAGCATAAACTTCCCATGCTGTCCTAACTCCACTGTCCTACAAGCACAAATTGCGTCTGATCTGGAGGGGTCACTTCTCATGACAATTGACAGGATAGGGCTTCCTCTCTATGGTCCAGATATTTTTGGGCCAGTTTGCCAAGACTAACTAATTTGGTAGCTCTAATCCTGGTTATTGCAGAAGTGGCTTTGTAGAAGATGCCTCCTTTATAGTGTCTGGTGGATGATCTGTGTTCCCACCTTAGCAAAGTGCAATCACTAATGTTTTATTAATTTAGGAACAAAATGTTGACTGTTAGTCCCCTCCAGATCTGTCTTAGGCTTCTTCATAGCTAGAGTTTCCCATCCTTGTTTTTAAACATGGTAACATGCCTTCTGAGGGAGACTTTCTACCCCTTTCTTTTTGTAGTCCCTGTCTGTACTTTGTATTACCTCTGGTCATTGCAGTGGGAGGGCAGTTGGATTCATTAAGCAGCTCTGTATGTGTGTTATGTTGTGAAGGCACCAAATGTGGAGCAGAGTGAAGAGAGCAAGGTTACTAATGCTGTGTTTTTCCTCTCAGGAATCCTGTCTATAGAACAGCTCATCAGCCGTGTGGGTGTGATTGGGGTGACACTCATGGCTTTGCTGTCAGGATTTGGGGCTGTCAACTGTCCGTACACTTACATGTCCTACTTTCTCAGGTAACTGCAGCCTTGTGAAATATTTTGTCCACCTTTTTGAGCTTATTCTTCTGCTTTTTCTGTGGCATTGATTTAAGTTTTTTCGTAACTTTTTTTTCTGAATCTAGCTATTGCCATGTCTACATGCTAGAACCATTTCCATTGCTGAAGCGTATTCTACTTGGCTTCTCTCTTCTTTGTTTCATGGACATATGCATATTTCCTCTGAAATGGGATAGCAGGCCTAAATGGGTGTTGTCATTTTGCAGGAATGTGACAGATGCGGATATTCTGGCTTTGGAGCGACGACTCCTTCAGACTATGGACATGATTGTTAGCAAGAAAAAAAGGTGAGAAGGCAGCAGTAGTATGAAATGATTTATTTCAAGTATTTTCAGTTAGTATGGTATAAGATGGTTCTTGAAATTACTTAAGCCACTACAGCTGGTGGTTTCAGTACAGCAACTGGTTCATACATATTGCGTGCTCTCCTGCTCTGTGGATCTTGTTTTTCCTGATGAAAGCTGAAGCAGGCTAGCACACTGGTGTGGACACAGCTATATTCTTGCAAATGGCAGGTTTACATTAGTTAAATTTTGTAGAATTGCAAAACCTTGCTGATGTGAATGTAGTGTAGTGCACAAGCGTGCCATCAGAACTCTGCTTGTGCTGGTTTACCTTATTCCATGTACCGCAAGTGAAAAAGCTACTTTTGGAAACAATGTAATTTTATTTAAGCTGAAAAGATTTTTGTGTGCTGTTACAAATTACATATTACATGCCTTACTAGTTGTGTGGAATAAATATACCATAGTCACTTCAAAGGTCTGACTGCCTGATACTCAATTCTTACAGCAGTCCCGCAAACTTTACTTTTGGCACACTAATGTTTTAATGGAACCTTTTAATGTATGACAAGGGAGCTTTTAGGTAGTCTAACCTTGCTGAATTAGTCACCAGCGTGTGTATCTATCTGCTGATCAGTATTAGCATATGAAAGTGTAGTTAAAGCATAAGCTTTTTCTTCCCCTTTGAAAATGTTAAGTGGTGAACAAATGTTAACTCAGTATTTGTGGTCATGTGTGAGATGGTAAGTAGTGAGAAAATTTAATTACTCAGGTTTAATTGATTTAATTGACTGGGAGCATACTAAAATACAGGCTTTGGAGTTAAAATATATTGTATAGTGCTGCTTCTGACTCTGTGCTCTTTTGTTTTGTACAGCATGTTTGGACCTCTGGTCCAAGGAGGGTGATGTTGGGGTAAAAGGAAGAGTGTCTGGGAGTTGTACATGACTAGCACTTCCTTGCCTTTCTATGGCCAGAAAATCTTCCGAATGTAACAACTTTCTAACCCTTATGAAGAGCCACGTAAAGTGTGTTAATTGCTTGGGAATTATACTGAAGTTCATTTATTTGTGTTTAAAAAAAAACAAAAACAAACAGAGAAACCCTAAAGACTATGTAGTCTCAGAAATGTACAAGAAACAGCAGAAGCTCAAGTTCTGTAGATTTAGTTCTCTTTTTGCTTTGAGAGGGAGCAATGGCTTGCATAATTGGAATATTTGCTCGTATAAAGCAGAGCTTAAAAAGTTAGATTTGTATCAGTCCAAATGCAATCCAAATCATTTGGCAGAACAAGCGGGAATAGCAGTACTTTACAGTGTAGGGTAAACGCTATAGTTCCATAAGCTGTCAGTTACTTGCTGGCCACCTTTTCAGTAGTACTCATAAATCATAACTTCTCAATGCACACAATGGTTATAAGGCAATAGAACATAAAGCTTTTTTGTTTTCTTTGCTGATCTTGACGTTTCTTCCTATACCAACCCTTATTCATACTGGCTTCCTTGTCAGTAGGAGATAGTTGTTGAAAGTTGTTTTCCCTGATGCTTTTTGCACGGGAATTATTGTTCTCTTCTTCCTGAGTGTAATCAAGTAAAGCCTTATGGAAACTCGCCTGTAGGGTTGGCAGGTTCTTTCTACTCATCCTTGCAGGCATGACATAACTAAGCCTCAGGCTTGAAATGCCTACATTCTGTGACACCATTGCTTCATTTTGCTTCATGTTAGAGTCAAATTGGCCTGTCTGACGTAGATTTATCACATACCTGCACAGGCAAAGTGTGTGGTTTTTGCCTGTGGATCCTTTCTATGAGGTCTTCAGAACGCCTAACTACTGTGTAGGTACAGAGATCCCTGTTACCTCTCAAAAGAAAAGATTTGCCTTTGTATACTTCCAGCCTTGTGCTTCACCTTGACATAGCTGCATTTTTGCTGCAATGCTGTGGATTGTTTTGGATGGAACATGTGAATTGGGTACTGGGAAGAAAGCAAGGATTAAAAATGCAATTCTTATATTTGGCAGCTATTAGGATGAATTGAATCATTCTAAGATCTGTTATTTGTAGTCTGTGGCCATACGTGCTTTTATGTGTGTTATGTGAGGTGCCCCAAGGGTATTTCTTTTTCTGGATGTGAAGGAGGAGCAATTTTTTTTTTTTCTTACTACACTGCTTATCAACAACCTTGAAGAGGGCTTAGTGCTAACTGTAGCAATACTGGCTGCAGCTACAAGAAAGGGGCTACACACTGTCGAATCATGGATCGCCTTGACAATCCTATGAATAGTTTTCAGCTCAGGAGTGGATAACTGGCTCACAAATTTCAATGGGGAGAAATGTGAGGGAATGAGGCCAGAAGCCAGCACTGCTCGTGGGGATTATGCTGCAGCGCACGTGGGAGTGTGAGGGACAATATGCAGCTGCTGCTGTAGTGTTGGAATTAGCTTTAGGAGTCACGTTCGGACGCCTGAAGCGTCCAGTGGTTCAGTCCAATAATGGATTTATGTGTTTCTGCCTCATAACAGCTTGTCATGCAGCCCAGTAGTGAGTGACAACATATCAGAGAGTGCTGCTGCATACCATCCAGCACTCACAGTTCTGTGGAGGAGGCGGATGTGCAGTGATAAAGAAGAGGTGTTCAAGGGGAGAGAGGAGCACGAGAAGTCTTCCGATTTCTGACCCTGAGATAGCACAATCATGTGTTTGAGGAAAGGGAAGCGAATAATCATATGACTGAGAAATCTATTTGAATTTTTATTTTTAATTGGGTTTAAATCCCTTTAAGGATTGAAGCAGGATCCTGAATGGAAGTCTTGGGAAATGTCTCATTGAATCTCGCTTGATTAGATCTGGGCTCTACTCCAGAGCTAATCAAGATAATGTTATGAAGCAAGATTGGTGCTTAGGGTAAAAAAAAGGGGGGGCATCTGTTTGCAGTGAATTTAGTTTAAGTGTCTTCTAAGGAACTGTTTTTTAGGGTTTTTTTTTGTTTTGATTTTTTTATAAAAATACTTTATTCCTAAGGACTTGTGTTTTCTGTTCTTTCAGGATAGCAGTGGCTCATAGAACAATGTTCCAGAGAGGAGAAGTGCATAACAAACCCACTGGCTTCTGGGGAATGATAAAAAGTGTTACAACATCTGTTGCAGGCAGTGAAAGTATCCTTCATCTGCATGCTGGCACCTGCCTCGGGAGGTGGCTCCAGCTTTCTTCTGTTTTGAAAGGAAGAGTGTTAGTTGGGCCAGTTACAAAACGTTTGCATTTCAACACATTTCAGCAGCCTGAGCAAAAGGCTTAGTGTCTCCTGGGAAGTTTGCTCTCTGCCACTGTACTGTCTGACCTTTTGCCGAGGGCTTGGACACACAGTTTTACTGTGACACAGTGGGAGTCGTATGCTGCTGCCCTGCCCTATAAATGTGCTGTTGCATCACCGTGGTTGAGGTGTACAGCAGGTCACAGGACAGATGTGCACACTTATGGTGTCACATTGCAGATATCTACCCCATCGCATCACTGACGTGGGAGGCAACTTTCTATTCTGATGTGTCCTCTGCTCATATGACTGACCTGCATGCATATTTTTCTCGTAACTTGAAATATGCTCTTCCAGGATGGAGAATCTGTGATGTACTTGAGCAAAACAAACGGGGTTGGCTGAGGTGATGGAACAATTTACCTAGCCTATAGTTGGCTTTCTGGCCATGTTCGAAAGCCGTGAGAAAAAGAAGGACAGAAAGCAACCTGTTGACCAAATAAATTGTTCTCATGATACAGGCTGGGCATTGGTGCTATACCAGCGTGACAAAAAGGTGGATAGGAACAGGTGAACAGAAGTTGTTCTGCCCATGTGAAAGGGGTAGAAGGAATCTGTTGGGAATTACAAGGGTCTGTATTTCTCTAACTTACAGTTGCCTGCCAACAGTTTCTGCCAGACCACCTAAAGTGTGCAGTTTGCATATTTAAGGCTGAAGACTCTTCTGCCTCTCCTTCCTACTAGCTGTTAAAATAAAAATCTGGCTATTTGACTAGACTCTTCATAATAATCACTAATTTCTTGGAGCAGTTACTCAGCAGTTTTGTTTATGAAGACGGTGTGAGAGTGACATATGATGATGCACTTCAGTGACAAGGGACACTGATCAAAGAGCAGCAGTCTTTGAGAGCTCTGGTTCTATTCCGCGATGTGTTCCCCAGGCAGAAGAATAAAGAGCTTGTTGCATGACTGCCTAAATACTGTGTACTGCCTACATTCTTAAAATGGAGTAGTGTGCAATACATGTATCCTTGAGATTTCTTTGGGTGCAGTATTAACAAGGAGCATTAAGACTGAATCAAAAATCTGATCTGGATCAAAAAAGTGGCCAAACCATTAGTTGTGGCCCTTGGGCTGAAGGTGGGGAACGTTTTGTTTTTCATTAAGAATTTGTGACGTATTCTAGCCTTGACTATGCTGGTTTGCCAGATCTGTCCCTTATCCAGCAAGAAGTGGATGCCCTAGAAGAGCTGAGTCGGCAGCTTTTTCTGGAAACTGCTGACTTGCATGCAACAAAGGTACATAGCAAAGTAGCTGCCCAGATGGGTGTTGGGATGCCAGGGTACTTTGAAAGAGAATGTATGTTACAAGAAATAGAAAGCTGTTCAGCAGGTAAATGTTGAAATGTTGTGATGCGGTGGAGTGAGAATCTGTTTCTTTAATTTGGGGTCTAGATGGCAGTTTCCTTCCAGTTCAGACACATACTGGAGTATGCCCCATATCCCTAAAGCCATTCAGAAAGTTTTGAATTAAAACTTTTGAGTTCAGAAACATTTGAATTAAGCAGTGTAGAAGGATAAAGCTGTGTTTGCTACTATTGGTGCTCCATTAAAATTTTGTGTTGTGGGTGACTGTGGAAATGATAATTTTTTTGTGTTCTGTTCCCCCTCCCTCTTTTTATATTTCCAGGAGAGAATAGAGTACTCCAAAACTTTCCAGGGAAAATACTTTAATTTTTTGGGTTATTTTTTCTCCATCTATTGTGTCTGGAAAATCTTCATGGTATGTAAATATTTTAATGCATTTTATGTGGACATATGCAAATGTCACACTCTGCATAGATTATGCTATACATGCAGTTCATCAAGTAAGGCTCCAGTTTCCTTAAAATTCTATTTCTGGAAATTCTGAAAGAAACTGGCCCTTGGTTGAAATAAAGCTCTGGATCTGCCTTTTTGTATAGAGCATTAGACAAGCAATTCTTATATGTGTGCATTTTGCACCTTCGTAGACAATCTGCCCCCTGCTCCTTTCCTTGGTGATACAAAATAAGAGCCATGCGTCTCACCTGTAACAGTGAGGTAAGCTTTTTTTTTTTCTTATTTGAATGTAAATCCATTTCTCTCTTGCAGGCAACCATCAATATTGTATTTGATCGTGTGGGGAAGACTGATCCAGTCACAAGAGGAATTGAGATCACTGTAAATTATCTGGGAATCCAGTTTGATGTGAGACTTTATTTATTCTTACAGTATTTTCAGCAATTCCTATCTAATCTAAATAAAATCATACTGCTGATAGGGAGAGAGTGATAGAGCCCTGAGAATGTGTCTTTGACTTCTGACTTACTGAGGAGGAAGGGAAAATGCGCCATGAACTTTGCTTTCACACTGATTTTATGCTGGGACGGTAATGTGGTCTTGCCAGAAAGGCTGTGACTTGCTTGTTTGTGTTGGGCAAATGGAAACATGCTAGTCAACTTACTTAGATTGATACATTTAGCTACAGAGTAATTATGTTTGCTTGTGCACACCTGTTCTGTCATTTACACTTTTTAAATATGTCCATGTGAATACCGGGTTCTCTGTGGTTGGTGTAAGCTACATCTGTTTTTCTTGTGTGTTTGAGGTAAACAATTGCTAATATGTTTGTGAAAATGTCTGTTATATAAACCTGTCTACAATGGATATCTGTACGATTAGGAAATACAAAGACCCTGAAGAATTGGCAGCTATACAATGTGGTGTAAATGGGGTTAGCGTTAGAGATTTAACTGTATTCTTCTTGTTGATACAGGTGAAATTCTGGTCTCAGCACATTTCCTTTATTCTTGTTGGAATAATCATTGTTACCTCTATCAGAGGATTGTTAATCACACTTACAAAGGTAAGAGCCAGGACTCTTATGTAGTTTTGGACCATGAAAGCTGTTATCAGATCTTTAACTTTAGGTGGGACAAATACTGTATAAACTTCCAATACACATTTATGTTTTAAATATGTGAATATAAATACTTGCAGAGGGAGGAAGGGAGGAAAAATACCTTCTGCAGTATATTTCCCCACTCAGTCTCTATTGTTATTACTCTTGGGAAGAGATGTAGATGTTAAATGTAAGCAAGTGTTCAAAATGATGCTGTAGCCAGGGCTTATTAGTAAGGTTGATGAGATGGTGATTAAAAGAATTTAGATTGCTTAATTTGAGCTGCTGGTAGGACTGGAAAGGCATTAACTCAGAGACAAGTGACTCATTGTCTTGACCTGGCTTTCGGTACCCAAGCTTAAACTTCAATATATATCGTTTTATGACTTTTACCACATGGCGCCAGTGGCTTAGGGAGATTCATATTTAAGACTAAGACTGAAGGTTTCTGAAAGCAGGGTACAGGCACCCCTGCAGAAAGTATGCTTTTTATTGTTTTTTTAAAATGAAAAAGTATTGAATGGTATGTACCTTTCATGCTGTCCTAAGGCACATCAGACTTATCTGACTGCTTATTTCCAGTGCTTTTTTTTTTTTTCCCCTAGTTCTTCTATGCCATTTCCAGCAGCAAGTCCTCCAATGTTATTGTTCTGCTTTTAGCACAGATAATGGTGAGTATGTAGAACCATGGGCATGCCTATATACACTTATGCATGCATACATGTTTGCGTGTGTGCACATATAATAAAATCTTTGTATGCTGACCCATGTTAGCCTCATAGCCAATTGTGAAACAATAACTACTTTCTCTTTTTTTAATTTACAGGGTATGTACTTTGTGTCATCAGTGCTCCTGATCCGGATGAGTATGCCTCTAGAGTATCGCACTATTATTACAGAAGTCCTGGGAGAGCTCCAGTTCAACTTTTATCATCGTTGGTTTGATGTGATATTCCTAGTTAGTGCGCTGTCCAGTATCCTCTTTCTCTATTTAGCACACAAACAAGCCCCAGAAAAGCATATGGCCCTCTAAATAAGGACTGCAGACACGCACTACTCTGTCCTTTCAACTGCACTGCTGCAACTCCTGTGGACTGCAAAACTTGAAGAAAGCTGGTACTATTCTCTGTGTTCCAGCAGTGTAACTGGCTCTTTGAACTTCCACACGTCATCATCGAGCTCTGTGGCTCTTTTTGTTAAGGTGCCACAGCTTAAAGGGAAGGGAATGCACATATTGAATGTGAAATAGTTCATTGCCAAGAAATAAGGGCACTCCTTGGTACACCAGTATCTAGGGGCATCGGAACTTGCATAGTAGGCGGTAGGAGGTAAGACCTCTTACTGTAAGAAGAACATCTTCACAGGAGGCACCAAGGAAATGTGATTTTTCTTTTGAAAATCAACTCATAGTTGGGATTCAGAGGATGGCAATTCTGGAGTTGAATGTTTGAGTCTGTGGAATTAAATAAGCTTTTGTAATATCTCATGCAAGCATCACAGTTGTTTTTTGTCAGCCCCAAAGATTTGTCTGGAAGTGAGCTAGAAAGTGGCTAGGACTTGCTGCATGGCAGAAGTGAAGTGGAAAGAATTTCACTCCATTTTGTGTATGGAGTGTATGCTAGTGTGTATCACTAGCACCTACTGTCCTTAGGAGCTGGAGATTAGCTCTCTGTTGTTGAGTCTCAACTTTGTTTTCTCTCCCTGCATAAATGGAGCTGAGGTTTTGAATTCCTCTTTGCTACAGTTCAGTGTGAAGTCAAAGACCATGGCTACGCCTTGTTTACCTTATATGTTACAAATTTGTTTACCTTATATGCTGTAAATTTCATGTTCCCCACAACCTGTGTATTCTTCTACAGTAGCCCATTTCCCTTTCTTGATGTAATTGAAGGCATAAAAGTAAATTTTATTCATGTAGCTTAAACTTGTAGCTTCCACCACTCTCCTAGGCTTTGTTTGTTTTAAAATTGTTCTGGAACATAAATCATAGGTGGTAAGAGTAAGACCTGGCGGGGGCAGGGGAGAATAGCCACTCTAAACAATTTATTTCTGTGTTGTCTTCAGCGTACAGCAAGGAGGCGAAGTATACAGCAGCAGTATTAGAGCCATTAATGTCACATTCCAGACACTGTGATGTTGACTTGGAATTAGACAAACCTGCATGACTGAATTACGTACACTACTCTTAACTACCATGATCCACAACTGTATGCACAGGAGAGAGAATATGAATTATGAGGTTAGTTTAATGTTTGAAAGACATTTCTGCAATGTTAGCAGGAGAAAGGAGCGTAAAGCACAGAGTACGTTGGCTTATGCCATTTCACAGCAGTTGTACTGCTCTAAGTATAGCATAGAAGAGTTGCCACAGAGATTAAGTTGATGGACTTGGATTAGGGGGAGAACCGTCTCTCCTGGGAGATGGGGAGAAATCAGTTGCTCTTTATTGAGAGCTTATCCTTAAAAGGCTAAGATGCTTATGAATCTATAAAACATTTCTGCCTTCTGCTGCAGCATACTTAATTATCTACTTCTAGTTATTTAAGCCTTTACAGAAGTAAGTGACTGCCTGCCTGCTTTACAAGGCAGAAAGCCAATGAAATACAATTGCAGTGTGTTAAATGAATGCAAGTTACACTGAAGTGTTTATTTCAGGCAGCTGCATTTCAGCAAGAGATTGCAGTCCTTTACAGGTGTGGCACTCCTAGGAATAGTCAAGTTCTGGGAGGTGTAGTAGCAAAGAATGATTGAAGAAAGAATTTGGAAGGTTTCTTTTTTGTTCTTGGCATAGTTTGTCTTCTTACAACTTTGTGTCATCTTTGTCACTGTCTGCTCTTGTAGAGGCAGCTGATTGTGAAGAGGAGGATGAGCTTGCCTGCAGAGGAGTAACAAATACGTTCAGATTATTTTTAGTTTGTAAACATGCTTGATAGTCTGCAGTGTTATGAAAGACTCCTGTTTTCATCTGCACTACTCATGTATTTGTTTGGATGGCAGAATGGGCCAACAAACGTGATTTTTGTTGTTGAAGTGCTTTTTTTGTTAAGGACGTTTAGAGAGAAATTTGTTCAATAGAGGTTTCCTATTGTTTAATTCCCATACCTCCTGAATTTGCACACAAAAGTGGTGCTAACTTCAGATCTGCAAAATGCAGCTTGGTGACTAAGAAACTTTTGAAAAAACTTGCAGCTGGACATTTGCAGACAAGGCTCATGAAAAATGAATAGGAGACAGTATTGGTCTTATTCTTCCTTGTCTGTCTCTTTTGCATGATCAGAAGAGAAGCATTTAAATATTTAAGGCTGACCACACAGGGTTCAAAATGACTGTTTCAAGAAGAAATACCTTCCTGCTTTTCTGACTTCTGTCATGCTTCAGGTTCTTTCTAATGGCATGAAGTGAGTAAAATAATTTCAAATTAGCACCTTTCCTAGAAAATGTCATCATCACCTATCAGTTGCTCTTCCTTCTACAAAATGATTTGTTTTGAAATATTTAATCTGATTTCCCAAAAGTGGTTTATGTTTTCTGGTGTATTTAAGCACTTTTTTCCCTGCACTTTCAGGACTGTATTGCCTGTTTCCCATCTTCATTAAGGATTACTGTATTTGGATTATCTTGTTCCATAAAATCTCTTGTATGTGCATCCTTTCTGTGATTTAATCTTGCATTAAAGATACTCACCTGTATTATGTGTGGGGAAAGGAAGAGTTGTTTATGATAATCAGATCATAGTTTCCCTTTTAATAACATAGACTGACTTGTAAAAATCCAGGTTGAAAAAAGTTCTTTTGCTATCCCCTAGATGATCCTGCAACATCTACTTAATGCAGTATTACTCACCCTTTCTCTTGGTTCAGGTGAGTTCCTCTCTGGCTCTGACGGATGGTTTTCTGTATAAGCAGGAGGTTCAGAAGTGTCATGGACAGGATCTGCCATAGAGGCTGTGATGGGAGTGTTCTGGCCCTGAAAGTATTTGTAAGCATCTTTGCTGCACACCAGTAGTGTTAGTCTGTCACCGCTATCTTGGATTCTTGCCACCACTTTGTCATAGGATTCATTCATCACGTTCACCCCATTCACTTCCACCAAAAAGTCGTTATTTTCTACACCTGCTGTGTCAGCTGGCCCGTGATTTTGTACCTGCAAAGGCAAGTTCAAACTGTGATATTAGCATAAAACATGGAAAGATGCATTAACAACTGATGGTTAGCTAGACTATTGTGTTACTGCTTTCCTTACAAGATGGCAAAATAAGCATGGGGGCGGGGAGATTTGTGGGGCAGAAATGGCAATAGGAGAGGCAATAGGCCTAGGCATAATGAACATGGAACCCATCAGCTTGAGATTTAAGATGCATCTTGATTTTTGATAGAATTTCATTATAGAAATATGGCATGGTAGAATCATGAAGACAGGTAGAAAACAAATTTTCTTATTATTTGCAGGTCCCTGTCCAGTAACTTCAGTTACCCATACTACCTCTCACAGATTCCTTAGTAACGAGTGGAACCCCTCCTCTCAAGAAAGCTAAGGGCACAGACATAATTTGAGACAGTAGAGGTTTGACTTTTGCCAGCTGTGGAATTCAGAGAAAGGGGGTAGAGCGGGGCGAAGGTCTCTCTTACATTTAGGATGTTCTACTGTCAAAAAAATCTATTTAAAATAGTAATTTTACCATGCCAGCCTCATGAATAAAAGCAAAAATGATGCAAAAGCTGGATTCCCCTTCCCTCTAGACATCTAACAGGAATGTTTTCTGGTGCTTATTTTTTATCTTGGTCCTACAATGTCAGTATGACTTTAACAATTGCAACTCTTATCTGAGAACGCTGGAGAAGAGACTTGTCTTTTGTGGCTTTTCTTGAATGTATTTGCAGGATGGAAGGGAGGAGGCTGTCCAACAGACTACTTGAGCTTTTCCTTGTTCCTCATTCTACATTAGTACCTCACTGATGAACAGTCCAGGCTTGTCCTTGATCATGTTTAAACTGAAGCCAAATCCACTAGGCCCTTTCACCATCTTGCAGATTCTTGGCTTGTGGTTCACTTTCTGCTCAGTGTGCAACTCCACTCTTTGCTCCATTTTAGCTGGAGTTGGGTCTTGTGCTTTGTAATAGTATGAAAAGGGAGAAATTTGAGCCTGAAAAAAGTGACAAATAAAACTTTGTTAACATAAAAACTTATCCTGTGAAATCTGTATTAAGCTTTCATGCTCAACATGTTTTGTTTGAAACCTTTTTACTGACGGGGACTTGAGCCGCAATGAAGAACTCTTTGCTATTAATTTCTGTCTGAGTGGAAAACTAGTGTTGATCTATGTGAGAAGGGAATTCTGTTACTCGTTCATAAATGGTTACACAGCTGTGTAGCTCTGAATTTGCTGAACTTCTGTCTTTCTTGTGGTGTGTTTAAATTTAGAATTGTTCCAATAGTGCCTATAAAAATCTGGAATAGGCCAAAAATTTGGCTGTTTAGTGACTTGCTGTACAAGTGCAAGGGAAGTTGCTGAAATATGGGTGTATCTTAGATGTTTCCTGCAAGTTGAAGAAGTGTCTGTCAGAGCAGACTGTTTCATTGCTGCATGCATCTCTTCATAATGATAAATCATCAATTCTTAGCAGTAATTTGCATTTTCTTACCAGTTTATACATGGTGTCAGTCTCCTTATCCACTACCAACAGTGTGGCTTTTGCCTCAGACTGCTTAATTTTTCCCACTGCGCTTTCATGATCCAGACCATCCACTTGCTCACCATTGACAGCTACTAAGATATCATTGTCTTTGAGACCCGCCTTGGCTGCTGGGCTCCCAGAATCAACATCCTTGATTACATGATCTAAGATCAGAAGGGAAAAAAGATTGATGTGAAGGTGTATGCTTGGTAAGTTTAAGGACATTAAAATTCATGGCAAAGACTAATTGTCAGAATTGCACCTCAGGTTGAGACCATTTCCCTGATGTAGCCCGGTTTGCAACACATCTATAGAGGACTTCTCTAGATGACAAGTAAGAAGCCAAAGAGAAAGGTCTGCAAACCTTGTACAGGAAGAAACTGTATAGCAAATGTCATGGTCTGTGCATTAACTTGGTCCTTACCACCAGTACTTTGCTCCATCCGTAGATAAAAGCCATAACCGTTTTTTCCTTTGTGGATCTCAATAAGTCGTGGTTTGAGGGGAAGCAATCTTAGGTTGGCACTCTCTTTGCTCAGTACCATCTTCTGGCTTGTGTAGTAGCGGTCTGTTTCTTCATTTGAAAGTAGAAACATAACATGATTTTCAGACTTCTTTACCTGTGGTAATACATATACAGTCTCAGATGTCACCCCTTCAACATGTGGGAATTGTAGATACTTTGGTAACTGGTGTACTGATACATAGTGGTGTGTGGGTGCTGTTGATGAATGAGCCATAAGGTATAGGCCATGCTATTATAAGTTGATTTTTTTTTTTTTCCCCCCTCTGGTCAGAAATTTGGACCCTGACAAGATCTCGGGCATGTGAGATCCAGCATACATATGAGGAAATTTTCTGTATTTCATACTGTTTTCCTGACCTCTAGGGAATTAGCTATAGAGTCCTATAAGGGTGGCATGCAGTGCCAGTAGAATCCAGTGAGCCTCAGTAGATAGTGCTTGGCTTATCTAGATGTGGAACTCTACAATCTAGATATATCATGCCATCTGTACCACTATTTTAGATTACAGTGAGAAGTTTAAGTTTCTGTCACCCTTGGTCCTCTTCCATCTCCCTGTATTACTGATTCTGAGGTTTCAGGGCTTTTTTTGTCTGTTCAACCACTCTAAGTCCATCCTTCTCTTACTCCTTTCTAGTCTAATGTGTGTCCTCTTTACTCATTAGTGTCATGCTGCTGTTGATGTTATAGCAGCTCAACAAAACACAGGTGTTGCACAGTTCCGTAGTTCATAGTGTGCACTGAATTGTGATGCTGGAATGCTGGAGCATGTACTGCCTATCACATGGCTCTCTGAAATCTCTTCAGCTCCCAGCTGCGTTTTAGCGGTGCCAATAGTGGAAAGCTGGAAGCCTCATTAGCAATGTTCCTTGCAGCTGAGGCCAGGTAGTGAAATTACTTGCACAGTAATTTTCATTAGTTTTGGACTTCTTAACAGGAGAAAGGAACTACTGTCTAAAATCATGAATTTTCCTTGTTCCATGCTAACTTTATCATCGGAGAGTTCCCCCTCTTCCTGCTCTGAAAACTGCATTTGATGACTTGCCTTCTCACCATTAGGAGTACTTCCAGGACTTCTAGGAAGAGAGCATGATTTATTTAATAGGTTTCCTGGCAGCAGTATACTCTGTTATTTAAAATTCTTTGGCCTGTCTTGATGGCACTATTCATTCAGAGTTGGTTCAAGAGGCTGCTTGACAACAGAGCCAAAGCAGAGGGGTACTCTGCCGTGTTGATGATACACGAACAGTAGCTTCCAAGATTTACTGTGAGGCATTCAAATCAGCCAGACCTGCCTCCTCAGTAACCCTGATAGGTTGCTGTGAAAGTGGGCCAGAACAGAAGGTGAATCAGTATACAAACAATATACCTTTTCCACCACTTCCTCATGTGTGTCATTTTCCACGTTTTCTCCATTGATTTCAATCAGGCGATCGTTATTTTGGACACCAGCCTTTGCAGCTGCTCCTTGTGTTGAAAGCTCTATTATGAACAGCCCCTTCTGTCCTAAAATAAATGAAAACTCATTATACAGGGTAAGTCACTGAAATATGCCTGAATTTAATGGTTAAGGAAGCTCAGCACTGATGTCCTTAGAGACTCTTGGTCTCTGCTTACATGCAGATTACAGTGGCACCACAAACCTTCCACATAGACACACCTCTGTCTCTTATTCTGTCCTGGAAAGATCACTTCTGTGGGGGATGAAGGCATTGGTTCACTATCTTCAGCTCAAACAATTTTTTATTTCTCTACCAAGAGTGCCAAAGGGGCTGATTAAGATAGCTGAAAGGGGTTTGATTTCTGCCTGCCTCTCCCCCAGTTTGAAGTCAGGAGCTGCTTTTGTTTTGTTTTATACATTTCATAATTTCCTGTGTTTGGAAGGCTTCCATGTTTGGTCTTTCAGTGATATTGCACTCCAAAATACCTTCTTTAGAGGTGACGCTGTCCAGAAGACTTCCCTATTCTGTTGACTGGCCTTGGAAGAAAGGCATATGTGGAAGAGGTTCACAATCCCTTGCTTTCTAAATGAAATAACTTACAAATCAGGAAAAGTATTTATTACAGCTGTCTAGAACCTTGTGTGCTGATCACTGAGGTGATTTGGAGGAATAGAAGAGGTCTTAATGTAGCATCTTGAGTGTATATCTGGTGTTTGAGCACGGACTGCAAATTTGAGTGAGCTTAAATAACAAGAAGACAATAGCTTATTCTTTTTCTCTTTTTTTATCTTTTCTCCACCCCATAAGAAATGTGGTCCTCAGAAAACGGTGCACTGCACATGCTGTACAGAAATGGACTAGAGATGGATCTGAACTTGTGCCGCTTCTCACTTTTTCTGTCAGCAAGAGCAGTTTGTGTGTCCCCGTTGGCCCCCACGTGCCAACTGTGGTTGCCTCTGTCCCTGCTGCCATATATATGTGTGTGTGTGTGTATATATATATATACACACAATCTCTTCTCCCCAGGCTCTCACCTTCTGTGGTTTTCAGAGAGAAGCCATAGCCTTTCTCCTCCTTCACGAGGTAGCAGAGCCGGGGTTGTGGAACTGCAGTGATTGCTCCGTTGGCCATGGGCAGTAGGGACTGCTGCTCCTGCTGCTGTCCTGTTGACACCTTTTGACCCAGCTCTTCCAAGTTCACTCCCTCTTTTTCTGCCTTTTGATAGGATGCGTCATCCAGAACAAGAAGTACAACAGAATTCCCGCTGTTTTTGACAATCTCCACCACCTGTAGTGGACAAGGTGAAATGGCAAGCAGGTGCTAGAGTGATTGACCTAAAAGCTCTCCCCAGGAAGGGTTGCACTGTCTACTGTTTTTGTTGTCTCATCCCTCTGCTTATGCACTATGGAGGCACCTCAAAGACATTTCATGCCTGTGGTGGGCAATGAATGATGCAGGGAGGTACTTGGAGCAGTTGACTCAGCTCTTGGATTTCCTAGCCAAAGATGCCATAAAAACTGGAAGAGAAAGCTTCACATAGTGGCAGTAGGTTTGGGTAATGGGGGAGTGGTGTGGATCCCAGACTAAACAGAGATGTACCTGTGCATGTTCCTCCTTGTCTACAAACACGCCATTAACCCTGAGGACTCTGTCTCCATCCTTCAAGCCAGCCTTTTCAGCTGGACTGTTCTTTTCCACATTCCGGATGAGATGCCCAGCTGTGTCTTTCTCAATACGCAGGTAGAATCCGTAGCTCTTTTGGGGCTTTTTGGTCACTTTACATTCTCGGGGCTGGAGAACAGAAGCCATCTCTACCAGACAGGATGGAAAAGATAATGTGAGTAAAAACAGTAAGCTTACCTAGATATGTTCCCTCTAAATACATACTGAGACAGTTTGCATCAGAATTCTTGGGGTTTTGTTTCCCAGGAAATCCAGCTGTGCAAAGTTGAAGCTAGTTAACAAGGCTAGGGAGAAGAAATCAATCCCTTTTTCCTCTGCCTCCTTGCTTTTCTTGTCTCCCTGCCTCAAATGAAGTTAAGCAAGATGCAGAACTGGAAGAAAGAAGTTGTCTGCCTGTGATAACATAGTGAAAATTGAGGTGAGGATTTAATACCAGAATTAAGTCTTACAGAGGAAAAATAACAGTAGGACAAAAATACTGGAACACTATAGGGAAATTATGTGACAAAATGGGATTTCACAGAATTGCAGAATGGTCAAGTTTGGAAGGGATCTCTGGAGGTCATGTGGTCCAACCTCCTAGCTCAAGCAGGGCTACCTAGAGCCAGTTCCCCAGGACCAAGTCCAGACAGCTTTTGAATATCTCCAAGAAGGGAGGTTCCATTACCTCTCTGGGCAACCTGTGCCAGTGGTCAGTCACTCTCATAGTAAAAAAGAGTCCTTACATTCAGATGGAGCTTCCTGTGGTTCAGTTTGTGCCTGTTGCCTCTTGTCCTGTCACTGGGCACCACTGAAAAGAGCCTGGCTTCATCTTCTTTGCATCCTTCTATTTTTTCCTTTGCATCCTTCTATTTTTTCCTTTGCATCCTTCTATTTTTTCCTTTGCATCCTTCTATTTTTTCCTGAATATTCTTCAGATATTTTTATCAGATATTTTAAGTTTCCCCTGAGCCTTTGCTTCTCCAGGCTGAACAGTCCCAGTGCTCTCAGCCTTTTGATTATCACCAAGGATGGACACTTTACAACTTCTCTGGGCAACCTGTGCAGATGGACAAACTGGTGGGATCAAGGAAGGACCTCATTGTCCTAACCAGGCTTTCCTGTTCTTAGTTAATTTAGCTAAACAAAATTACGTTTCAGGAAGAGACATTGTAACTGGAGTGTTATTGTTCATGAGTGCAGGGTTTGCATTGGAGGGTGGAAAGCAAGGACTATAAAGGAACTAGGAAGACCCTTGTCTCCACTTACAAAGCTTTTTTTCTTCTAGCTGGGTTTGATATCTCTAAGTCTCAATTTTTCCTACAAAATGGTGCACTTGCTTTATTTCTGTGTCCTTTAGAAGCTACTGGTAGAGTCAAAGTTCTTGGAGCTGTCCATGTTTTCCTCTGCCTCTGAATCCTAATTAAACACTCTGATTCTGTTATGAAGAGGAGCTAGTAGAGCTATTTCACTTTGATATATCATTTTATGTGAGACTTGGGTAAGATATGAATGCAGGTGTTATGAGGTCTAACACAAGTGTGGAATATTCAGGCATACACCTGCTGACAATGGGAATGTGCCACTTGCAGGAGAGGTAATTCAATACTGCCTGGTCTGTGTGGAACAAAATAGAGGAGCTGAGGCACTATGCTTATCTTGCAATTCTCACACGAAACCCGAAATGACCAGAAAGCCTCAATTTGCTGCCTGACTAAAACTTTGTCTCCAACCCTGATGACTTTAACAATGACGTGAGATGTAATCAATACAAAAATGTGATGTTGTGTGAGAAAGGAAAGAAATTTGGTTTAGAAATGACAGGCTGCTGAAGTAACTGTAGTCATTTGATTCAAATGATTTCTCAATGAATTTGTGGCAACTGGAGCAGAATTTCCAGTCAGCGTCTCTGGGGTGTTGTGTTACTTCCCCAGAGAATCTGGGGCCAGCTGGTTGAAGAGTATACTTGATGCTGGGGATTGCTATTAGGCAGTGACCTTTGTCCCCTGGAGGTTTTGGAGCAAATCTGCCTAGAAGCTGTGTCAAGGCACATATGCCAAGGACAGGAAGATGTTTGGGATCAGACAGTATGGGTTTACTGATTTTTATAATATCTGATGAACCTGATAACTTTACATGATGAATGGACTGGCTCTGTGATGGCCAGAGAGTGATGGATGCTGTTCACCTTAACTTTTGCAATGACTTTGATATAGTCTCTTGTAGACCCCATGTAGGCAACTTGGTAATATATGTACTGGAGAAGCAGACTACTAGATAATGCAGAAAATTGGCTGGGCCATTAGGTTCAGAGGGGTTTGATCAGTGGTGTATAATCCAGTTGTTGGCTGGTTATTAGTGGCATTGTTTAGAGTTGGTACTGGGGCTGATACCATTTGACATCTTTATGATACAGTGAGACAGAATACATCCTCAACAAGCTGACAGATGATACCAAACTGTGGGGCAGAAGTCAATAGGCTGGAGGTTAGGGTCGATCTTTAGAGGGACCTCAGCAGACTGGAGAAATGGGCTGACAGGAACCTCATGAACCTCAACAAAGAAAAGTGAAAAAAAATCTGTATCTAGACCATGCACAACAATACAGGCTGACTGCTGGCTGGCCAGAAGGCAGCATTGCTGGACAGCACTCATGTGCCAAGGTTGAACATGAGCCAGCGGTGTACCTTTGCGGTGAAGAAAGTCAACTCTATACTGGGTGGTATCATAATGTAGGCAGCAGGCCAATGGAAGGGATTGTTCCCCTCTCTTTGGCACTTGTGAGTACTGTCTCCAGTTTTGAGCTCCCCAAGTGATTGACATATTGGAGCTAGTCTGCTGAAGTGATTTAGATTTTGGAGCACATAACATTTCAGGAGGCTGAGAGAGCTGGGTTTGTTCAGTCTGGGAAAAAGAAAATAAAGGGAAGATCTTATTGATGTCTTCAACTGCCTAACTGGATTGTGTAGAGAACACAGAGCCAGACTCTTCTTGAAAGTTAACAGCGGTAGGATGAGAGGCAACGGACACAGGCTGCAGCAAGGGAAATTCCAATTAGACAGCCGTAAGGACAGCTTTTCATCTTGGGGGCTGTCAGACACTAGAACAGGTGCCCAGAGAGGCTGCGGAATCTCCGTCCTGGGAGATACTTACCTGGATGGGGCCCTGAGCAACCTGATCTAAGTTGGCCCTGTTTTGTATGGGGCATTGGACCAGACGACCTCCAGAAGTCCCCTCCAACCTAAACTCTTCTATGCTTTTATGATGTAATGAAACTCTGGTTTGGGTGATGCATATCATTAGCAGGAATACTATATACTGAAAGTAAGCAATAGTTGTGACCAGGGAACAACTCCAAGGATAGTTGTCTTAGGAACTCCTGCCAAAGATCCATGATGGTAAAGGAACAAGAAGAATGAAGACAACTTCCTCCAGTTGGGAAGTCCAGGTAATTAGCAAACTTGATTCATATTTTCCCGGAAAATTTTTTTTCCGCCTCTCTCTACTGACAGAAGTCTGTCAAAAGGCCAAGGTTGTGTTGCAGAGATTAGCCATTAATCATAGCCTAATAAATACTAACAAAATTAATCTGTTTGCAGGTAAAGCTTTCTTTGCAACTCCATGGTTTTTCTTCTCTTTATATCACCTGTGTGACTAATGTATGTGGGGCCTGGCCTCTTTCTTTTCCCCTTTTTTTTAGAAGTAGATGGCAGTCAAATCCTTCCACGATAGCAGCCTACTGCAGAACCACCTCTGTGGCTACCCATGCTACCCTGTTTGCTATTGAAGCTGAAAGCGCATTGTTGAGGTTAGTTGGGCAGCATACAGAACAGTATGGATGGGTGGTGGGGGTTTGGCACGGATGTCACCGAAGCTGGAAAATATGGGGAATTTCATCATGCAGGGATAGGAAGCCTGCAGATCATGATTCACTTATTCCCCTTGGCCAGGTGCCGTGTGCTTTTTTGAGTCTCTGTGTAGTTGCACTGGGACTAACTCCATACAGGGATGGACTGCCCTATTATTTGGACATTGTTTGGAACACATCAGACTGTATTGATCACAACTACAACTCAAAACAGTTTTTCTTGACAAACACTGGGAATCTGTGCTAATTCCTGAAGTTAACATGCAAAACCAGTGGTACACAAAGCTGAAGAAACAGTAGGCTTTTATGGGAAAGATTATTTCTTCATATTTAGAAATGGAGGGAATGTTATAGGGCACTGCATACTACTCCTTTTAATCCATGAAAGCTTTACATGCAAAATTATTGGGATCATAAAAAGGAGTTTTCTAAGGGAAAAGGGATTAGCAAAAAAGGAATTTCTTACCTGTATGTCTGTGTGGAGCAGCCTTCACAGGAATTCTCTTTTGCTATCCCTCCTGTGGCTGTACCTATAAGTAAGGCTGGACTTTGATTGGGCAAAGGTTGATTTAAAAGATGATTTATTTAACCAAGTTTCACTGAATATGTTCAACACCTTGATAAGCTGCCTTGTCCTTGCCTGCAGAAGTGCTAATCACATGCATTTCTCAGCAGCTTTGAATTTTGTTCTACAGAGAATTATACTCAAGAACTCAATCAAGGAGGTCATCCGGGGCAAGCCTGATCTTTGCTCTGGGCAAGAGCCTTCTCCAGCTATAAGAAATGTCTTAAAGGGAGCAGGTTTGGATTGTGGTGGATTGACCTGGGCCAACAGCATTTGTCTGCAGATCAAGAGGTTACAGGTTCAAATCTGTGCGCCCCATGTTGGATGCCAAAAAAGAGACTGTGATGGGTTAACCTTGGCCAGCAGCCAGATGCCCACTGAGCTGCTATCAAATCCCCTTCTTTACAGGACAGGGCCAGAAAACAGGATGAAAAGCCTTGAAGAATTTAAGAGAAGGACAGTAACTGGGAGAGATACAATGAAAAAATGGGCTCATGATTGAGGGGTGGCCCTGACTGTTGAGGCTGTCACACATGTGAAACATGCACTGCAATCAAGTGACCCATGTGAGTAAAGTCTTCCTGGAATAGAGGGAGGGAGGTGGCTGGGATATCAATATGGTGAGGCCTGGCAAGTTGGCTATACTGGACCACTGCTCTGAACCTGCCAAGGCAAGTGCTATGTGTTTGCCATGGCGGAAGCAACTACTGGGTGACTGGACACATACCCTGTAAACCATGCCATTGCTGGAAATGCCATCCTGAGCCTCGAAAGTCAAGTTCTGTGTCATGGTACCCCAGAAAGAATCAAGTCAGACAGTGCAACTCATTTCTGAAATAACCTCATACGCTCCTGGGCCAAGAAACATGGCATTGATTTGGTGCATCATCTGCCCTATCACCCACAAACCTCTGGAAGGACTGAACGATACAATGGACTGTTAAAGGCCATGCTGAGAGCATAGGGCACTGGGGAATGGAAGCAGTGGGACGTAAGTTTAGCACAAGCCACTTGGCTGGTTAACACCAGGTGATCTAATAACTGCCCTGGTTCTGCCCAAACAAAGCCCCCTACATACTGTAGGAGGAGATGAGGTCCCCGTAGTCCATGTAGGTAAGTAGCTGGCAAAGGCAGTGTGGGTTGCTCTCCCTTGGGAAAAGAAAAGCTCGTTTGTGGGATTGTCTTTGCTCAAGGGCCCAGGTGCACTTGGTGGGTAGTGCAGAAGGAAGTGGAAATCTGGTGTGTACCTCAAGAAGATTTATCCCTGGGAGAAAATAATCCATGATTTGACTTATATGATATAGGAGGTAATACAGCAGGAATCACCTGAACCAACGGAGAATGAGCCTCACAAGGAACCATGTGAGTGCAGCGCTGACCCAGCCCAGGCAGTCCTGGTGCTCAACAATCCAACATGCTGCTTCTCCTGTCCTGAGTGATCTCCTTGACAGATAGGACCAAAGTCATCGACTGTTCTTACGGATGTTTGCAGGAAGGGGAGCATGGAATGGGGGGATAATACCTGTATATATGTCAAGAGACAAGGTATAGTGGTTAATGAGGGTGTATAAACCAGACGATTGGATGTAAAGATGGTTTAAGTATGTAGTGTAAGTTGTAAGTGTTGGTAAGAAGGAATTTCAGGAATGAAAAATAGATAGAATGAAAAGGTTTGAGTATAGAAATTAAACAATATGAATGGGACAGAGGATACTTAAATGTGTTAAGTAATGTGTGACCTGAGCATGATATGAATGGTATGGAATAAGGGGTTGAGATTGTACTGGGTCTGGCTGGGATGGAGTTAATTTTCTTCATGGCAGCCCACATGGTGCTGTGCTTTGCATTTGTGGCTAAGATAGCGTTGATAACACACCACTTTTTTGGCTGTTGTTGAACAGTGTTTGCCTTCTCTCAAGGCTTTCCCTCCCCCATGCCCTCCCAAGCGAGTAGGCTGGGGATGAGCAACAGGTTGGGAGAGGACAGAGCCGAGGCAGCTGACCCAAACTGACCAAAAAGAGACTCCATACCATTTGATGTCATGCTCAGCATTAAAAGCTCAGTGAAAGAAAGAGGAAGGGCAGATGTTTGTGGCTATGGCGGTCTTCCCAAGCAACTGTTGTGCATGTTGAGGTGCTGCTTCCCATGAAGTAGCTAAAGATCTGCCTGCTGCTGGGAAGTAGTGAATGAATTCCTGTTTTTCTTTGCTTGCATGCACAGCTTTCCTTTCCCTATCAGACTGTCATTATCTTAATCCACGAGTCTTCTTGCCTTCCTTTTTTCCCCAGCCTGCAGGAGAGGAGTGAGGGGGAGTCAGGGTGGGTGTTTGGCTGTTATTGGGGTCAACCCACTGCAAGGGCATACCTTATCCACTGGCCATAAGCATGTGCAGGGTATGCTTATAGACATGGACTGGACTGATGGTGTTTCTAGTGAGGGGGGAAGCCTCCAAATTTGAGATCTTGGTATATTAAGACACTTAATGAATTGACCATGTGAAGTTCTTGTTAAAAAACCTCATTCAATTTTAGAAAGCTTTAAAATGACTTATTTCCCTTATTAACTTGCTGTGGAATTGGATTATTAGAAATAATACCTGTATTTTCCTTGGCTGTCTGCTCCAACTGTTTAATTCAAAGGAAAGGTAATAGAAATAAGCATAACCTAAATGTGCTGCAACAGAACAGTCATCAATGTTGTAAAAGCCTTACTGTAATCCACTTACTCTAAGTGGATTTGCAAGCCTGTTGTGACTAGGAGTTGTTCCTCTTTGTATAACATACAATCTAAAAACCTAAGTAAGCCAGCCCCAATGTTGTAAGCACCAGAGAAGTCAGACCCTGCCCTGTCCTCTGCTTGCAATCTTTCAGACAAGTAAGGCAAAGACTGGATGAGGAGGGACAGAGACAAAGGGAATCACAGTGGCTCATAGTTTTGCAGCTAAGCACAGTGCAGATGGGAACACATACAAGGATCTCGGGTCAGCATACAAGGAAACAACTCGCCATTTGAAGCAAGATGGTTTTTTTTTTTTTTTTATTGTAGTGCCACTGTGATAGTCACTTGAGGTCATTTGGGGTCCAGACAAGATTTTTCAAGAATAAGGTGCTACACAAATATAAAATGTTAGCGAAACATAGAGACATTCTGTGTTTCTAGAAGGGAAAGTATGGTCGTGTTCCAAATGGGAAGGAGGTGGAGGCTGTGCAGCAGTTTCAAAAGGCTTTGAAAAGAAAGATGAGGGAGAAAGGTCCAGGAGTCAACAGACTACTTAAGCTTCTGGCGTGGTGAATTCTGAAATGCTAGTAAATACGAATGGCGAGGGGAAGGTTCTTTGAGTTGAGGCTGGTGGTTAGCCCTAGGGCTGTGACAGGGGGTTGAATGGGATGCTGATGACTAGGTACAGGGAGGATGTATCTCCATGTCTGCTCAAGAACAGGACCCTGCATGTCTCGGAGCTGATCTTTGCATCTCTAGGGCTGAGGTGTAAATTGTATGGAAGGGATACTAATGCATCCAATGCTGACAAGCCCTTGAGGCCAAAAATTCTCCTATCCTTCCACCAGTAGAATGAAAATTATTTAAGAATGGATCAGAGTAAAGGCAGCTTGCAATATCTCCTCTTCTGGTTCTTGAGCCTTTTGGAAGAATGTTCTCAAGCATATTCATACAGCTACAACAATGAAGAACCTAACTTAAAAAAAAAAAAAAAAGACATTTTACCTTTTAACACTTTGGGAAAAGTGATAAAACTTGAGAAAACCTCTGAATTCATAGTATCCTTATATTGCAGGAGTTGGCCACAGTGACTTAGGTGGTGTGGTTCTGTTAGCACAGGGACTACACTTAGGGGGGGTCTGCTTTCTCCAAGGTATGTCCCTTTTCATCTATAACGTGGTTGTAGTAATATAAAGCCCTTTGTTCCTATCCTCATTGCATTCTCCTGTGGGTTAACATTTACAAAATATTTTCAATTATTATTTTTGCCAAAGCTTTTCTGATGTTCAGTTAGAAGAAATTCTATGATACTGACCTGTGGTACCAAAAATTATCAGAAATAAGCATTTTCTAGTAGTTGTAAGTGATCATGTGGTTTTCTCAGCATGTTGGTAAATGGAGAGAAGCACCTGTGTTCTTAACTTTGGTACGTGCTAGGATCTCTGGCTTTAGTAAATTCACAGGTTTGGTAAGTCCTAGCCTCCTTCCCCCAAAGCAAAAACTTCTCACTTTCTAGTGCTTCCAGCAGGCCCCCTGGAATACAGCACTGACTGTAGAGATGTTTTGGTATTGGATGTCTGAGGCACCTTATTTTGATCCTCTGGAAGGCTTTCAGAGAAGTTGACTTGAGCACATAGCAGTAACAGAAATTGCCTTAGCATCCTTGTCCACACATTCTTCATAACAACCTGAAGAGCTGCCTAACTTCAAGGAAGGGTGAATGTGTCCTCTGCTGGCAAACGGGCAATGGTGACAGTAAAGGTAATGGTATTTTTCCTACTTCCATTTGAAATAAAATGAGGGCTATACTGCACACGTTCTAGTAGCCTGAAACCAGGGGTACATGTGGCTTGTTCCAGAGTCCCACAGTGCTGGCAGAGCGCTGAGGAGTGGAGAGAGCCAAACCTGGCGCAGCTGGTGTTGTGCCAGGGCGCAGTTCCAGTAAGAGCTCTTTACCAAAGCTGCGCTCCTGGCCAAGAAGTGCGTGGCCCAGCTCGCTTCCCGGCCCTGTTTTGGACACAGACATAAGACAGACATATGTGCCCATTGGTACCAGGATGATGGCCCTTATTTAACTTATTCACATCTGAAGAGTTTATTACAGATTTATGTCTGAGGTTTTAGAAAAAAAAAAGAGAGAAAAAATAATGTAGCTAGTCTCTGGATCACTTCTAATTTTTGTTATAAGCGGTTTTGTTTTGTTTTATTAAATTGTGACTCACCAAGGCTGTGTTAAGAGATGGTGAAGAAACCACTTTCATGGCCGTTCCACTGGATGACAGTAGAAAACAGAGCTGTTAATGAAAGATTGGTGAAGTAGATCTTTAATGTTTATAATACAAGCGTAAAGTTACAAAGATCAGTCGACTAAAAGGTGCCTTTTGTTATTAACACAGTTGTACAAGGAGTCCAACCCTAAATTTGAATGAATATAGTTCATATGTTTGGATCTCAAAATAAAGTTGTGCTCAAATGATATGTATCACTGCCAGCATTGTTCTGTTGACAAAATGCTTATGTGGATATTTTGCTGTAAAAATATTCCCTCTCTTAAATCTTTATGATGGTGCCTATAGCGATCACAGCTGAACTTTCTCACCTGGGAGCATGGACATTCCTTAAAAATTGATGTAATGAGGATTTCTAAACAGTGCTTGTTTACCTATATTGCTCACTGTATACTTGCTGACCACAAGCTCTCTCATCTCCTTGCAGTGCCATCCTTTTCTTGGATTCATAACAAACTAGTTAATGAAAATTCATTTTCAAATGCAGCATGTTGGGAGAAGACAGGCTTATTCGTGTCCTCTGCTGACTCCAGCTGGGACGACTGTAAAGCTGTCCCCTACTCCCTGCAGAAAGTGATGCCCCTGCAGCTGAGTTCCAGAAAGGTGGTACGCCTGGTCTAAGCCACCGCAACCCATTGTATTAACAAGAGGCAACATCACTTTCAATTTATATTAATATGCAAGGCTGTGAGCTGCGATGGCTGAAGGCCGTGATTCGCAACCTCTGTCAGGTAGAGATACGCTTCCTGAAGAAGCTGCTGTTCCCATCTGAGGGGGCAGCGGCCTCTTCAGCTAAGTCTTTCCTTCCACAGCTAAGTCTGACAGGGATTGTGAATCAGAGCCTTGGACTGTTTTAAGGTCTCCTTCAGCAGGGTAATACAAAGGCATATTTTATTTATTCTTGTATTTAAGCTCTTCAAAATCAGCACAGCCCTTTCCCTTCGCCCCTTATTTTGCCAGTGACAGTTTTTCCACTTGAGTTTGGCAAGTATTATATAAAGCACCACGTGATTTGGTAATAGGGATATTTGGTTCACTGAAGTCCTCCTTAATCATGAGGCAAAGTCCATTTGAGCTACCAAATGAATATTCATCAGTCATCCTGCACATAGCCAAATGGTAATTAATTCTTTCTCTTCTGGTGACCACATGCTCCTGATATGGTAAAGAGAGTCAGGGAGGAAAAAAGGGGAAGCAAACAGGAATGACGCTGCAATCCTGCTGGTTTGCGGGCTTGCAGAGGGAGGGGAGAATACCCCTCCTTCTAGCTTTTTGGGCTTATGTCTCCCTAAAAAATGGAGGAGGAAAAAAAAAATCATTTGCTGTCCCTGTGTTTGCAGCAAAGAAAGGTATTCTGTTATCCCCTGGACCTGTCAGTAAGGAATTATAGTGGCAGTCCTCCTCCCCCAGGCTTTGCTCTGTGTGCTTTAAATATTGAATTGTCTTCCCTAGTGACCTTTTTACTGGAGAATATAAACTATAAACAATGCTTTCTTCTTTAGCCGTTCAACAAATATTCTGTATCGATCATGAATTTGGGCTTTTAGATGCAGAATTTTTTATGGAGTTAACTGTGAGGTGTGTCTGTGCAGCTTCTTTTGCTGTCATGTCAGGCTGAAATCAGTTAAAACCCAGAAATTTCCATTGAAGCGAAAATTCGAAGGTCTTAAAAATGAGGAATTATGTGAGCTATGTAGACTTTCTGGTGGAGCTATGTGTTTGTTCATTGTAAATGGCTGTACGCATGTATCTATATTCACATGCATGCAGAGCAGTCAGGCTGTCTGCAGGACTGTTTGGATAACAGCAACTGAAGTTGGCTGGATTAACGCTGCTCAAATGGCAACGCCTTTGGAATTCTCGTCTTCCCTCTGGCACTCGTAACATGCGGGAAGACTTTTCTTTCCAGCTCCTTCTGTTGGGCATTTTCTGGACATGTATTTCTTCGGTTCTGCCTTTTAATTGCTGTATCATTCAGTAGTCTTTGGACATGCAAGATGCTGAGACATAAAAAATAATGTTATAAATCTACTAGTCTGGGTTTTTCCATTCAGCACATGGAGCTTTCTTTTTTTATAGAGTATGTACCATTTTAAAACTGGGGTTTTTTTTTTGATCTATGAAAGAACAGAATAAGTTACTTAGATCTCAGTTGCATGTGCATTTCTTGCCCTCTGGAGATGGATTTCTGAATTTGACAGTAGACTGTGTTCCTTTTCTTTTAAGCTTTTGAAATGTATAAATAATAAGTACTATGTCTACTTCACTATTTTCTTCAAGGAGCACGAGGAAGAGATGCTTACACAATTGCTATAGAAAGCATATACTCTTCCTCCAAAAATACAGCTCTGTGAGACAGGAATTATCCTGGCCAAAGGCTTTGACAGCAGCCAGTGTGAATCTCTCTCTTCTCGTCTTCCATTCTTCTTCCTGCCACCTGTGTCCAACTCACCCTGTCCGTCCTCATGTGTGTCCCCCCCTCCCCCCGCCCAAGTCTGTAATCTCTCCAGGAAATGTCCCTAATTTCTGTATTAACCTCCATATTATTGAGTATTTAATTTCACTTTGTCAGTAAAGATACTATTCTGACATTTCATTACCTTAAGCTCAGGCTGAACTGATGTCTGGAGGGGTAAGTGGCATTAGCCTCAGCAAATATAAATGATGTTGCTTCACGCCATCCAGGAGAATTCTTTTGGCTCTTTTCTGTATGCCAAGGACCTAACTTTTGCTTCAAATTTGCTACAAGAAAGATTTAAATTGGAATAGTGTTCATCTACCTCTTTTTCTGAGATCAGTGATCATAATGGAAAGTCTGAATGTAGCCTTGAAGGCAAGGAGAAAGACAAACTTCCTGTAGAGGTTTCCATCTTCTCGGTCACTGTATCTTTGCTTTTGTGTTGGTGGAAACTATTGTGTTCTGCTCTGATGAGGCTTATATGATGCTTATAGAACTGTTAATAGAAATGTGGGGGTGGATAACGCCTGCTCTTTATTAGTTCTTGTCACTTTATGGCTTTGAAAGGCTTGTTATCTGTTATCACAAAAAGGAAATGGCTACTGCTATGCTTGGCACTGCAGAAATGCAAAATGCAGCCCTTTTCCTGTGTAACTATTGAAAACCATTATTATAAGCTTTGGGAGGAATATAAATCTAGCCACTATTTCAACCCAAGATTACTTTAATATGAGAAGAAAAGAAGTATAAAAATAAATTATTTTAGCATGGTGTAAAAGCCAGTAGAGTTGGTTATGAGCCTATATTTATTTGTTTAAAATCCTCTCCAAACAAGCAACAGATCCTACCAGAAATCCATGCCTAAGTACTAAGGACAGAATAGATCTCCATAAAATGCATACATGGAAATAAGGTTGCCTTGCTTATAAGAGTAAAACTGGTTTTGGTGACAGCAGAGCTTGTGTCCCTGACTTCAGCTGGAAGATGACACTCAAACTTTCTAGGAAATACCCACCTATATCTTAGCTTATTGCCTGTCTTGAAGATCATCATGAGTGACATGACTACATCTGGGCCTAAAAAACTAAGTGATCCTGAAATGCTGAACTGAGTTAGAGCTGGAGTAAGCAGGACATGCCTTCTCAAGCAGTAAAGACCAGAGAAGGAAAAAGAAAAATTCTGTTATCTGCAGACATAGCTGAAGTTACATTAAGCTGTTTCCTTGGGCAGGTCATCCAGAGGAGGAAGAATTTAAAGACTTATGTCACTGGGGAAGCCAGCATAAGCCTGAATGAAACTCGTGTGTGGCAGTAAGCTCCACAGTATTTGAGTCCACACAGCCAGTGACAGGATCCCAAGAAGTTAAGCAGAAGTAGTTTATTCTACTCTCTTGTGCTTTTTGTTTCGCCTTTGTGGGGGGGAATTGTACTGTTATCTCTTGGTTTTCATTTGTCTGTGCATGTGAGAGATTCCCAACAGAGTCCTTTAATGATTTCCTAAACTTAAACCACAACTTGTTACTGAGTCAAAGTCTCTTATGTTAATGGTTGCATTTTAAGCTGCTCCTATGTGATTTAACTGTCATACCTTCTTTAAAGCCCACTGTATCCTTTTGAAGAAGAGGATGATGAAATAAGAACCCTCCATAACTGTGTTTAGTGACAGTAAGGTGTAAGGAAAAAGTAGCTAATGGACAATTAAATCAGGTAGGCATTTATATTGAGTAAGGGAGTTGAAAGGGAAAGATGATGTCATTGTCTTAAATTCTCCTAGGGTTAACTTTGTGAGTGGTGATAATCTGTTCTATTAGTTTGAGGGTTTGCTCACTTGATTATGTCGGTCTGTTGATTTACTGTAATACTGTGAAGTTACATATTTAATCAGCTTAGATAACAGTGGAGTGTTGATTTCTCAAGGTTTGCTTGCTTTTGTGTTATTTGATTGACATTCATTTTATTATTTTGATTTTTAAAAAATGAAAAAAGAAGATGCATCTTTCAGTAATTGGTACCTGGACCTATTCTCTTTACGGTTACAGAATACGTATATCTTGAGGTACAAAATTAGTAAGCTCTTTGTGTTATCTTCAAAATTAGTTCTATATTGCTTCACAGAATGATTAGTAAAAATAATGATCACTATGGGGAAAAAACCTTATGTTTTAATTCAGTATAGAACTCTTGGGTTTTGATATTTTTTTTTTTGTTTTTAATTCTAGATATAAAAAAGTAAAAATGACAGCCCATTTGTCATTTATAGAAGCTAATGTATAAGATGTATAATGATGAAGTGGTATTTTACAAAAGCAAACCCAGCAAACTAGGTCTTAAACTGAGGTAAAGCAGGAGGGTAAAAGGGTGCCTTTGGTCATCATTGAGTTGTAGACCAATGCATCCAAAATGCAGTCCTGCCGTATGATCAGGGCAAAGACAAGTATCTAGTACAGATTACAAGCAGGACTATTAGAAACCCAGAGCATCTGATGCCCAGCTCTGTCATGCCTGTTCCTGGTGTGCTTGTCTCCAAAGTGGTGAAAGAGCAATTCCAGACCACCTGGAGGATACATCCTTCTTCACAGGTTTGATGAGGACCAGGCTTTCCCACCATCTCACTTACAGAGCTGAAAGCTGGAGCTGTCAGGATTTGGTTCTAGGAAAACTTGGTAGGTCCTCTGAAATGCATTTTTGGAACCTCTGTTGCAAATACAGAATATGGTGTTATCTAGTTATAGATCAGTTGCTGTGAACTGCTTAATCTGACTTGGTTATCTTCTGTGTATGTTTTTCCTCCTGACTATACTGTTTTTCATTTGTAACAGATAATTTAGATGAAACTGAACTTTACTTTCTCTCTTGCTGTCTGAATATGATTTGTACACCACTAAGACAAATCCTGGAATTGACTTTATTTGAAATTTTTCTTCCATTATTGTGGGTATGTATAAGTGAAGGTCATAGTCCAAAGCAGCATCAGCACACACTTTTTCAGGGTATGTATTTCTCCCATGTTGCCTTTTTTTTTTTTTAGTTAAACAAAGTAGGATGAAAATATCAGGATTTCAATAGTTAAAATCTATCACTGGTTTTATCTTTTGATTTAATATAAACACACACAAGAGCTGAAAGCATCTTTTTTTTCTTTTCTTTTTTTTTTCTTTCCTGAGGAGGTAGGTTCCTGCAGCAGGCAATACATAGGATACATGAGGACACCGGAGAATATATTGTCTGGTCTTGTGATCTATGTTTTTCCTAGCCCTGATATATCCTTCCCTTGCAATCTTGTCATGAAAATTTGTTAAAAGTTGTATTGAATCTGATGGATTTACTAATGCTGAGACACCTGAGGAGATCTCACTTGCCTTAAAACAAGCAGGCACCTACTCAGATTTACTCAGTAAATAGAACTTTGCTACTTGCATTTTTTTTTTTGATGGTTGAAATAAGGGATTTTTTTCCTCTTTTAAGCCCTGTTTGAAGTAGCATGGTGTGTGTGCTAGGGGATGTTCCATTGCATCCTCAGTATTTTCCTAGGCTACTCAGCTCAGATGACTGTTGTGAATGTAGGCAGAGCTCATGGTGCTGGCTTAAAGCCTCTCTAGGCCTTTCTCAAATAAAAAGGCTGTTCACTGCCCTGTTTCTGAGGAGAAACCTCAGAGACACGTTCAATCTTGTTTGCTCATGAGTATGTATCCACAGGCTCCACTGTGAAGGGTGAGTAACGGGGATTACGCTCCACTGACAGACCTGATGCTGAATGGACTTCAAGGAACACGTTGCTTGCTCGGCAGGAGAAGTGATTGCTTTTGGATTGGCCTGAGATATGAGAGAAAGCAGAAGGAGAAGAGGGGGGAGAAAAAAAATCTTGCTTTGCTCTCCAAATTGCGCATGTTTTGCAAATGGCTGATGTTTGTGTCTGAGCTCTCAAGTCAGCACCTTTCACAAATGTGGTGTCCTCTTAAGGATGTTTGGAAGCAACTCTGGAAACTAATGGCTTTGCTGCACAGAGAGCATACATTTTCAGTAAACGTGTCTGGGACACTGAACTACTTTCTGCTAATAGCAAGGATTTTGATTGCTTTAATGAGCTGCAGAGGCTGTGAACTGGCAGCTCTGATTATTCCCCTTACGTTAACCACTATGCTCTATGCATCTCAAACTGTTAAAAGGGCAACTGAACTCATGCTTCTTGTCTGCACTCTGAAAATGAAACCTCTTCTGAGTCTAAGTGTCCAAAAATTACTGGGTCCTCTAAGAGAGGAAATGTTAGCTAGGTTGGCCTTAGCTGGTAAAAGCCAATAACATCTCCTGGGCCTGGGTAGCTGACCCATAAGTGAAAGCTTGACACCAGAAAGTGTATGGAGACCCTTTTAGAAAGTCAATAAAGAGCTGAAAGATAAGCAAAGAATAGATATTGTAGTTAAAATAACACAGAAACCAACCAGACATTCAACTTCCTGCAAGTACAGCCTACACAGGAATTTCTTTGCAGTATAGGAAAGTACAGATAAATGGTTGTCATTTTCACTCCCACCATTTTGCTGTCCTCCCCTAACAAGAAGAAGGTCAGAGCATACCCAAAAGAACTGATTTAACTCACACAAGTACACAGATGTCCAGAGTACAAGCTCTGGACAATGGAACGACTAGAAGTCCTGCCATGGCTTTCTTTCATGTCTTGGTCTGCGGTGGTAGGTGAGAGGGGAAAAAAACCCAAACCCCAAGCAAACAAAACCAAAGCTTTTGATTTTTGGTTACTTATTTAACCTCAGAATCTTTCAAGGCACCTACCCATTCGGAAAATGGAGGCCAAGCAAACCACTCTCGCTTTTCTCCTTCCCAGCAGTGTGCCAAACTCCACCTGCTGGTCTGGCGCTTAGAGACATTTCTAAAAGACAGCTTTTGTTTTTCTAGGGAAAAGGAAAATCTATATTCTGAGGTAAAGAAAGAAGCTCTCCTGCCTCTTAACGCTAGTCTGAAACAGGAGGATGTTGTGGTAAGCATTTTTTTTTCCTTCAGAATTTCGCTGTTTTTTCCTGATGCCCACATAAAAATTCTCCTAATCAGAGTACAAACACAGTAACATTAGTAACAAGAATTGATTTTTTGTTTTCATCATTGAAAAAGAGATGCCAGTAGCCTGTTGTTCTGTACATTCATTTTAATGCCCTGAGACAATTTGCTGGGAGCCAGGCTCTTGCCTGTGCTAGCCAAACAATTTGATGCAGGGGCCCTCTTGAGGAGGAGAAACAATTACAAAGGAATTTTGCTAGCTTTTAGGAATTCGTTGACAGTTGTTCAAGTCACTGTAGACTGCAGCAGTAATTGTGTGATTGTGGTCTCGGTCCTAATTTTCAGCTGTTCTAGCTAGCGCGCTCCGAGCCTCAGTCAGCCTGTTGCCTGCAACCTGCGTTTACAGATAGCACGTGTGCGTCAGTGTTCTGGTTTGTGGCATCCGTTGCCATGTTGGTTTGTTGTTTGTTTTTCTTTTTTTTTGAAAGGAGATATGTGCTCTCATGTCTCATGTTGTATTTAAATGCAAAGGGTTACTTTGTCATTTACAAGCTCATCGCTTCAGGGGAAGGTCTGTGCACTTTTGACTGCTCTGTAAATGCTGGGAGAGGCTTGCAGTACCAAGCTAAGTGATACTAGCTCTCCTCTGTACCGTGAGAAGAACTCGTGGATAACTGCCTATGATTTTTTTTTTTTTCCTCCACTTTCCTTTTTTAGTGCAGAAGATGGCTCTGATTGCAAGGTTCCTCGCTAGGGCTGGAGGCAGCAGCCCCGTTCTGGTGTTCCAAATGGCAGCTTTGGCGATGCTGGTATCAGGTAAGGAGGAGCCCTGGCAAGGAAAAGCATGCTGTTGGCATTTTTTTAATCCCGTTTAGGATTACTTGGTGTGGCTAAGAGATGCTGCCTGGGTTATGGGAAAGAAAGAATATCTATTGCAATAAGTTTCCAGTGGGGCATGCTCTGCATGATGTTTTTCAGCCTTTTGTTTTCTCCATGCTGAATTTTGCCCAGGGAGCTAGGAGGTGAAATCTGATCCCAAAAGAACAGTATTTTGAACCAGTCAGTATTTTTATATTATCTTTCCATGGAATAGTTTAATATTTGATGAAAGTAAAAACCTTCAAGTTGAAGACAAAAAACCCAACAGTCCCCCCAAATATCCCTCTCCTCTGATGCTTTTGCTTTCTTTTTTGAAGAAAGGATGATTTTCTCATCTTCCATTTTTATGAAAACAGCAAAGCTTATAGAGAATATTCTGTCCGCATAATGCCTTTGCTGCAAGTTCTATCATAGGAAACAGATTTTTCTTCCTCTCACATGAGGGAAAAAGTATTGTTTTTATTGTGGTACCTGTTATCCTGGGCACTCTGTGCAAATCTGGAGCATAAGATAGCCCCTGCTTTCATAGTGCATAAACAAATGGAGAAGTATGGTGAGGGGGGGGAGCCGGCCTGGCACAAAGGCCAGTTCAGTTAATGTCTGCTGTCTTCCACCAGAACACAGTATGCTGGAAATCACTTATGCATCTACCACGAAATACCTGGAAGAAGGAGAGACCCTGAATTTGAATTGCCTCATCAAGCATCAACAGGATCAGTCGTCACAAATGGAGGCTCACTGGTATAAAAAAGCAATGAAGCAAAACGAGACTGGGTTTGGAAAGGAGATGGAAAGCTTGCACCTCTCACAAAACTCAGACCCCAAGGCGAAAGTCACATCCTCTCTGCAACTGAAAATTCAGAATGTCAGCCAGTCAGACAGTGGAAGCTATCAATGTAGGGCCAAAATAAAGAATACTGTCCTAACTGCTGTGGGCCACTTTATTAGAGTGAATGTAACAGGTAAGCTCTGTGTGTCCAGGAGCTTTCTTGCAGAGGGAGTTGGGAGATCACATGGTTGTCTCTAAAGCAAAATTCGTGCATGATAAAACCTGTGTTCATGAAGATGTATCCTCTCCTCCTAGGGTGTGAAACTAAAAATGCTTGCTGCCACACTGTGACACGTGAAATAAGTTTCATACTCCTCTGTCTCTTCTTCTATGCATGCTAAATGCAAGACGGACGTGTGAAAAACGTTGGCGATTTGTTTTAGATCAGCTGTAGATCTCTCTGAGCTAATGGGAATAGTTTCCCATGGCATTTCTACTCCAAGCACCGTTACCAGAGCTGAAAGGAATTGGGTGGAAAAAGCAGTGTGGGAAAATGTGTCTTAGTCTCGGGTTAGACGCAGGTCTGCCCCAGTTCACCTAGCATCTGTTCTGGGTTTATAGCCATAGTTACATTCACAGGCAGTAAAGTTATTTTCTCTGAAATGGAGATCTATGTGTTTTCTTAAATGGAAACCTTTGTGTATGCAAACAGTCTAGCCTTATCGCCTCTTGAATTCATTGTAGTGTATGTAGACCTCAGGGAGGGTTGGTGCTTATAGGGAGTGGGACTTGAGATAAAGCAGCCACCACTGTGAATTATTTTGTTTTTATTGAGGTGAATTTTTTTTTTTCTCTTGCTTCATTACTTAGAAGGGAAAAAATATTGTGTAGAAAGACTGGGAAGGCTGAAGCATACAGTGGCAGTGCCCCTGTGCAATCATTTCTATACAGGTCTTAACTGATTGTATGGTATGGTGTCCTCTACTTGTGCCAGGTGACTTCAGCTCCAAGCCTCCAGCAGAAGGGAATATCTATTTGGCCTAAGGAGCCGAGGTTCTCATCTGGTGGTTGTGGTGGTGGTGAGCTACTACAGCTTTGTAGGTTGGTTCTGATCAGGGGCAGGCTGAGAAACCAGCTCACATCCCTTCCAAGCTGTTCTCCCAGCTTTGTTAAGATGTAGGGATTATATTAATCTTTTGCCTTCTTAAAGTTTTCTCCAACATATTTTGACTAAAAATAAAATAAAAATGATGCCTTCAGTCACTGTTTTGGCACTAAGCTTTAGGTAAGGAAAGATGCAGTTCTGCAGACTTTTATTTGCATGTTGGTCATCGTTATATCAAGTGTGAGCATTGTCAATACCACAGAGAGGACAGAGCGTGACCTGGAACAGAACGAAGCTCTGAGGGTAGATTCTGAGCTGGAGAAGATGTGGGCTGTGGTCATAATATCCTGGATAACTGTGTATGTCAAAGGTAAGAATATCTATCTATCTATTTATCTATCTACATCTCTTTTCCGAAGATAGAGCTTATGATTGATTTTATAAAATCACAAGTCTCACAAGTGGATTTCTGGCATGGCCCTTGTATTTAATGACTCCCCCGTTCCCATTGCAATAATTCCATAGAGGTTAGTGGGCTAAAACTCCCCAGGCAGGAAGGTGAAAAGATCCCAGCTAACTTGCATTGGTTTTGGTTCTGAGCGATTTTGCATAATGTGCAGCTGAGCTGAATTCTGGCCAACATCCACAGAAGTCACCTGGCCCAGTGTCCGATTCCTGGCTGTGCCAAAACAGAGTGCACTGAGCACAGGACCATTGTTTTATGAACTTCAGGTGCCTCCTGTATGGCCTTTTGGGAATATGTAGTTGTGTGCTAATGTGACATAAGGTATCTTGCAAATTAAATCCTGCACCTGAGCTCAGGCAGTTGATTTACATGTGTGAAAGTCTCTCTTCTTGGCCAGACGACCCCTCAATATAACCTCTGAGATGTGGTCTTGCATTAGTCACTTTTTGAATAAGCTTGTGTTTTTATTAATTCGGATTGGTACATTTTGCTCCTGAACACTGGTAGATTTTTTCTTTTTTTTTTTTTTTTGTGTGTGTGTGTATGTGTTCGTCTTTTTTTCCACCCAAGGACTCATACCATGAAGACACTGTGAAGTCTGAGCTGCTTTGCTTAAACAAGATAATATTCCTGAGATGCTGTAAGAACAACTTCATTTTATTGCACATGATGAAAGCCTGGGATTCGCGCTGTGTTTCGTGGCACACTTCAAGGTTTTGGGGGACTTATTTCTGGACTTCCTGGTGCTGGTTCATTGGGACTCTTCACTTTACCTGTTAACCCCATCCACCTCCTAGGCAGAGAAGAAGAATTTCTTCACGCCTTTTCTAGTCCTAGAATGGAAATTCTCTCTCATCTAATGTCAGTTCTTCCAGGTTTTGCCTTCATTAAGGCAACAGATTTCTCAGTGTTGTGCTCTTTGAAATGAAGAGATGGTTTCTTTCCAGCTGTGCTTTCTGGGACTTGCCTCCCATGCAAGGAGGTTTTCCCTTTCTGCTCCAGCTCTCTACGCAAAGAAGGATTTCCTGGGTCCTTCTCTCCTCCGAAACATCTTCTGACATATTCCTAGTCTATCCTCTGTGCTCTTCAAGCTGCTCTGAGAAAACTTGAGGCCTTTCATCAACTCTCAGCAGCATGAGCTCAAGTGGGGGGATGCACAGGAGGCAGAAATGAAGCCAGTGTCAAACTCGCTGTTCTGCAAACAGAAACCAAACCCAGGCACAATGTTTTACCCTAACTGTGGGATGTTTTGAAAGGCTATTTTATCTGTGGTTTTTTAACTGTCTTGTGTCCCTCTCCCCTTTTCCAAGTATTTAAGTAAATTTGCCTTTTGTGTAAGGGGTTCTCTCTTAGGACTTAAAATTTGGAACCAAATGACAAAGGGAAGATGGTTACATCTGTATCTGTTTCTGTGATTACTAAAGCTTGTCTGATGAGTGCTTCTGACCTCTGCCATGTTTTTCATACTTGGGCATGTGTGTAATGTTTTTGAATGTCAAAGCAGACACGTATCTTCTAAATAAATAAGTCAAGTGATCATTTATCTCCTCATCACTTTGCCAGGTATTTGATTGTTTATTGGCTCTGAAGGGCTGCAATTGCTGCTGCTTTGTGAGCCTTTCCATCAAAGGCAGCCTGATTTTGGATTCTTGTTGAAATAAATGTGTATGTCACATCTGACAGAACCAGCTGCTTAAAGGGCATCCTTGATGCTGAGAAGCAGCAACAAGCGGTGTAGATGCCTTGCTAGCCGGGGGAAGGGGGAGGTGGGGGGGCCAAAAAGAGCATTGTAGGATCCTGTGTTTTGGGCTCCACTGAGCCAGTTCAGACTGCAGATATTTTTAGCACTATTCTTCAGCAGGCAGCATGCTGTACAATTACACATCAACACGATGCTTCTCTTGTAGGTTGGTGTAGCTATGTTTCCACCTCCTGGCAACTATAAGGAATAGCTGAAACGAGACTAAGGAAAATTATGTTTTTATTTTTGCGAGGCACTAGAAGATGAAGTAGGAATTTTAAAGAGGCACTTCTCTTGAGCTCAAAGAGATTTTTAACTCTTCAAAGTTCAGTATTCTATGCTATGTATAAGCATAGAAGCCATTTCCAAATAGCTTGCTTTGTAACTACTGTGAAAATGAGTGCTTGAGCTGAAAGGTCACAAATACAAGGTGCTTGCAGCAGGACTGTAAGTAATAAGACACCAGACAGACATTTATATTGAGGGAGGGAGCATGAGTGTATATCCATGGTAACTGGGGACATGAACATACTTAATGAAACTCCAGTCTCTAAAATACCTATATATTCTGTCTATTAAGGACAACAATTGTTACAGAGGTACATACTATTACAGAGAACACATAGTCAAGACTATAGGCATTCTGTGAGATAAGTGCCCTTCAGTAATAAGAAACTGTTAATTTTCCCAAATAAAAATCTCTTTCACAAGTCAGGATGACTTCTCCCTGTCTTTGACAACAGTGTAGCCAGAGCTGGGTTTTCTTTCAGGAGCTGATCAGAAACCTACAGGGCCTGTTTCTTGTTCTTTGCCAGGTCAATGCCATCTGCCGATTGCGCAGGAAAGACCAAAAGTCCATTTGGTAGCCATCTCAGAACTGCCCTGTGTGAACAGGAAAAAGAGAAGCTTGAGCAGATAGTGAAATAAAAATTTCTAGAACCTATAAAGAAATACAGACTGCTAGTCCAAAACTTCCACATCAAAATGTCTTTTTCAGTGAAAACTGATTTTCAAGCTAACTGTTCAAGTATGTATTCAGCCAGGATCCCTTATGAGGTCACTGTTCCTTATGCCCTTGTTAACTGCATTAAAGCTAGTTTGGAGAAGTTCTGTAGCACATGTACATAAGCCTGGTTGAGCAGAGGTGCTGGACTCCAGAGTATTGAATCTGGCCTTTGAATGAGGTTGTTTTCTTTGTTGTTCAGTTGCAGGGACTCCCATGTAGTCAGTGTCTGCAAGGTATCTTCTTTTACATGACAGATTGCCTCACTCGGGGAAAATCACCCTATTCAGAGGGGCTTGTTGGAAGCCTATATAGCTCAAAGATGCCTCTGGTGTATCCCTTTGGATGCATTTTTAAATTCCTTTAGCCAGAGGCTATTTATCATTACAGAAGTCATAAACTAGCTCTGACAACAAACCACGTAGAAGCAATGTGCAACCCAGATTTCTAGTGATGGAGACCTTGCAAACAGGCCAAATAACTTTTCCTGCTGTGTAGGAGGGCTGTGAGGTACACAGCTTTCGTATCTCTAAGCAGGGAACCGAGGCGGAAAAGAGGTGAGGAAAACTGGTAAGGCAGCGCTGCCAGCACCGTTTTGCTCTCTTGTCTCCATTTTGAAGATAGCTGCTTGGCTCTGGGCCCCAGGGCTGGAGGCATCCCCTCTTTGGGAGGGGAGGAAGGCGGTGGGGGGCTGAGCCTGGGCCACACCATGGGGCTGGGTGCCCTGCTGTGTGGCGGGTTTCGATGGCTGCCTGCTGCTGTACATGGCGGGGCTGCCAGTGGTGAGGGAGTGCTGTGTCTGCCTGCGCAAGCTGGGCTTTTTGGGAGTGCCGCTCCTGGCAGCTGCTCTACTGAAAGTGTCCGCTTTAATCCAAGAGTTATATGGAAAATGGTATATAAACAGTGACGCAGCCTCATTAGCTGAGCATCCCTAGACACCTTGTCACTTAAGTGCAACAGCTCTAAAAGTGTGTGCAAAATGTTGTCTCTCTATATATTGATTTTTATAAATATATATATACGTAGCAACACGCACACATAGACTCAGCCACAGCACAGATACTTTTGGTAAATGAAGATGTTTTACATGTATTTTAAGTGGGTCCATAGCTGTGCGCCATGGCACGGGCTGTGCAGGCCTGAGGTTGGGGTGGGAGGGAAGGCTGTGGTCTGCAGCATGAACGCATGCAGCAAAGGCCTTGTGGTGGGGAGCAGGAGGCTTCCTGAGTCCGCTTCTGACGCTTCCTGCACACTCCGTGCGAGTTGACTTTTTTTGCATCTTATTTCCCTCTCTCTCATTTGTTTTGTAGTGCCTTGTCTCAACTTTTCACACAATGCCTTAGGCTGTTGAATAAGGAGCCAAAAGTCCTGATGTGTACCTTCTCCCAGCCTGGAGCAGGCATGGCTCTGCCACCTTGTCCTTAGGAGCTTCCCCTCTGCGCTGTAGTTTAAGCCACTCTGGGAAGATGAGAAAATGAAGACCTTTTGCCAGCAATGCCCACAATCCCATGACAGCATCAACGTTTGCAGGAGCTGACCTGGCTTCATGTCACATTTTCCACCTGCAGACCACTGGCCTACAAAAAGGGTAGGTAGTTCAGGCAGCACAAACCTGAATAAGGACATGCCGTAGGACTGGGCTTCACCCAGCAACTCGGACCCTTCTGCATCATGCTCCCTTGCATCGAGCATAGAATCTGCCAGAAGTGCTGCTAACCCACTGCGACACAGAAAGAAATGGGGTGAGAAGCTTGACTGGAAACCACTGTGGAGAATGTTCCTAAACCGCTAAGTGACACAGAGCTATAGGTGTGAAGCTGGCTCATAGGAAAGGGAGTTTATGACAGCAAAGAAGCCTGTATGGTGAGGAAGGAGACAGGTAAAGCAGAAGCATCCCCTTTGGTTTATTATACTGCACCAAAAGATTGTGGCAGTGAGAAATGCCATCCTGACACTGGTGTCACGACTTTAGTTTGCATTTGAGAGGTGGGATGTGTAGGTTTTTTCCAATATAGATATGGGTTTCTATTTCAGGTATGCTTGTTATACAACTGATTTGTTCCACTTGATGTAAAAATCACAGAAATGGAAGCCACTAGAAGAAAACTATTGCGCCTTCTCCTTTGCTATGTGATAACAGTATGGATTTCATATTTGGAAGTGTTGATCTAGCTGCTCTATAAACATAAGAGACAAGGTTTTCCCTTCCTAAAAAAAAAAAAATAAAAATAACCTACTTCTGTGTGATGAGTCTGAGGAGGGCTGAGTACGCAGCTCCTTGAGGCTGGAGTAGCTGACTCCCAGCGGAGTCTGTTGGGGGTTCCTGGGACTTCTTGCAGGATGGTCACAGCTCCCCATGGGAAGAGGAAGCTGCAGCTTTCCAAGAACATTAGCTTCCCTGGGGCATGAAGGAGGAGGAGCAGTGAACAGCTGAAGGAGAGGGGCCTGGTAGTCCTGTGTCTCTACCCCTGCTTGGCACTGCCTAAACCATGGTTAGTGATGCTACGTGTAAGATTGATGGATGAGGAAGGACCACCTGGGTTTTTATTTCTGCTATATACCAGTTCTGCTATTTCTGTTCTTTTTAAAGTGGGAATTATTTGAGGTTTGCAGTTTCTTTATGTGCAGTTCGAGTTGTGCGGTGCAATTCCATCGCATTTGGCTGTGGAGTGGGAGGCCAATGCCTCAGGCTGAAAGATGGGGAGGAAACTTTCATCTGGGGAGTCTGAGATACACACACACACACACACACCGTTCTTACTGAGGTGTTTTGGGAGTTTAGTGTCCACCTATAAACCATTTCTTTTCTGTTCCTCTTTGAATACTTGTATGGGAGAGTTTTTCTTGAATTACCCACAGCTCTGAAGGCAGTAATTGTACTTGCGGGTTGATGGTTCTCAGGTTCTTCCTGGGAAATCGGCAACAAGGTGCAGTAGGTCCATGAGAGGCAGGAATTAAAGTAGTTAAGGTCACGAGCATCTCTGTTGTAGATAAATTTGGTTGCTGGAGTACTGGGATCGAGTGAAAAGCCCCTGAGGTTAATGACCCACGAGTGGTAAGGGGATTCTGTAGGGCCAGGAGCAGAAGCTGCTGAGCGCAGCCATGCTGGTCCAGTGACTGTGCAGTTAGGGAAAAACTAGCTACAGTTAAAAAAGAAATCCTTTTTCTTGGTCTCTGAAAATTGCAATATAATTGCCTCTCGACATTTTAACCTGGAAGTGTCAGGTTTTAAAGGCTTCATTATCAGCAGTGCTTCCCCCATATTTTTGCTGACATTGGTGACAGCCGCAGATGGTTTATACCTGGGAAAGTCAAGCGTTAGGTACATGGACTAGGCGTTTTTCCCACACAATGGAAAATGTAAAGCAAACGTCTTGTCTCTTTCTGAAAGGAAGAGAACAGGCTACCGGGGGTGATGTTCTCGTTCATCCTTCGCTCCTACGCTCCTACGCTCCGTTCCCAACATTGGGTTACAGTGCTTTCTGAAGAGGCTGGCTGTGAGGCAGCTACAGACGTGAGGTGTACCACTTGCCTCATGTCATAACTTCATGGGACTAAGCTGTTTTCTAGATGAGCTGGTGTTAAGAAGGTAAATATTTCTGAGAAGAGAGGAGATGCCCGCCTGCTTTCTTGAATTACAGCTACTAAAGATAAAAAAAAAAAAAAGCCAGACAAAATACTCATCTGCTGTATGGCATTTTTATTCCCCCCCCCGGGGGGAAAAACCTGCTTTGTAATGTTAATATTAGTATTATTCTAAATGTTAATATCTTGATGAATTCAACTCACAGACACCACAAACCTCTGCCCTGCTGTGGAGGAAGCTTCAAACCTATTTACCTTCAGGTATATGTTACCAAAACACTGTAATTTTACAGTTGTTTAGTATAACTTGTTCATAATTGTTTTGAGAGCTCCTTCTATTAGGCTAGTCCCCTCTCTCTTTCAGAAAGCCATCTACCCTCTATTTCCCAGTTCATAGTGAAAGCTTTAGAGTTTTACGTATTTGGAACTGAATGAAACTAGCTCACGAACTAGATGGGTTGAATTTCACAACTACAAACCATCTGTGGCTTCCACTGATGCCAGCAAGTATAAGACAAATAGGGAGCCTGAGAAGAAAATGCTTTATGGAGGTACAGCTCCTCCAGTCGCTAACAGTGGTAACAATCTTCTGCTGTGCTAGTACAGGGCTTCATGGGTGCATTTTCAGGGCCAGGGTATCTTTCAGAGAATAAAAATACCAAGAGGCTATAAAGGCAAACCAAAGTTCCGTTAGTTAGCCCAGCAGCATTTGCAGTGGGCAGCCGCAGCTGGTGTCGTGGTTTAACCCCAGCCAGCAACTGAGCACCACCCAGCCGCTTGCTCACGTCCCCACCCCGGTGGGATGGGGGAGAGAACTGGAAGGGTGAAAGTCAGAAAACTCGTGGGTTGAGATAACAACAGTTTAATAATTCAAGTAAAATAAAATAGAATAGAAGCAATAGTAGTAATAATAATAATATACAAAGCAAGTGCTACATGATACAATTGCTCACCACCCGCTGACCGATGCCCAGCCTGTGCGCGAGCAGCGATCGCTGCTCCCCAGCCAACTCCCCCAGTTTCTATACTGGGCATGCCGTCATACAGTACAGACTAGCCCTTTGGCCAGTCTGGGGCAGCTGTCCTGGCTGTGCCCCCTCCCAGCTTCTCGCTGGCAGGGCAGGGGAAGCTGAAAAGGCCTGGACTAGTCTAAGCGCTGCTTAGCAACAACTAAAACATAGGTGTGTTCTCAACATTATTCTCACCCTAAATCCAAAACACAGCACTAGACCAGCTACTAGGAAGAAAATTAACTCTGTGCCAGCTGAAACCAGGACAGATGGTTAAGGAGATAGCTAAGAACAGAGCAAGAACACAACCTCTCCTTTCCCCCAAAAACTTTCCAGTTTCTGAGAATGAACAGCTTTGGGAATACCTACCCACTGCCCCTTTTGATATGATTTGTCTGCCTCCCAGGGCATTCAAAGTCTTCCTGTATTTTGTAACTTCATTTCCAGTGGAGGGACTTGAGGAATTCCCAGGAGAGGACCATTGCTTTGGAGAAACTGGGGCAGCAGTCGAGCCAAATCAGTCCCCTGAGTGGGGACTGCAGGCTGCTCCCAGACCTGGTGCTGAACTCTTCGCAAACAGTGAACGGGCTGCACAAAAACAACCCAGGGCCTGGCCCCTGAGATGCACCGGGAATGCGGACCCACGCACACATCTGCTGCTACATTTCTTCAGGTAACTCCTACAGCTCAGATGCCTAGCAGCTCATGTTAAAACTTTGAGGAGAAATGGCAAAGTTTCTTAAATTGCCATTTGAACTGCTCCAGTTACTTATTGCAAATGCGGTACCAGTGGATAAGCCCAGCTTCCAGAGTTTCCCACGCTCAAAAGGACAGCTAAAAGCGGAGGCTGACCTGGGGATTTTGAAAATATGGCATAACCAGCACCTCTCACTTCAGAAAAGGTGTTGGCTGCCTGCAAGCTTCTGAGTCAGTTGCTGTGTGGTTGGCAAGTATTCAGTGTAAGGGTTCCTGGCCTCCTGAGATGCCAGCCAGCCCTGCGTAGGGTGCAGGGACTCACACTTGCAGAAGCCATGCCTCCCCCGAGAGCTGAGTGACAGAGGAGCGTGGCTTTGAGGAGAGGCCTTGGTGGCGAGGTGGAAACATCGAATGCCTTGTAGTGGATGGTGCTGCTGCGTGAAGGCTCTGCCCTTTAAAAGTGTGGGTTTGGATTTTAAATAATGTAGCCTTGCTTTGAATAGTCAGTCTTTACTGTTACCTTATCCTTGTACAAGAAGCGGGAGAGTTGACAGAGCTGCATGCAACTGCTTCCTCTTCTTGCCGTCCCCTCCAGCCCTTCCCTGCCCAAAGACACCAGGTGTTAGAACAGACTTTTGAGGCAGGGTCTTCTCTACCCTTTAAAATGTGCTTCTGCTGCAAAGCAGAGCTGTACTTTGCTGAGTTAAGCATGGGAATGGCTATGTGACATATTAATTATTTTTTAAATAGTTGTGGTGAGGACTGATGCACTGATTGATACCTGGTTCTTTATGATCTGCACCTTTTCCTCCTTCAGATTGTGTTGAAATATATTTCCATTATGTTGGACTTTTATTTATCTGATTTTAAGTTGGTGCTTTGCATAGCTCAAGGCTTGTAGCTTGTCTTTGATGTGTAATAGCAGACAAACTGAGGTTGTGGTTTGTCCTTCATGTCAGAAAGCAGTTTGTTTCCCTAGTTTTAACTGTGTTACATCCTCTTCAGGGGAGCCTACAACCAGATGGTTTGTTTTCACTGGGCTCTTTCAGAGGAGGAAGAGGCTATGTCTGTCTGCGAGACAAATCAGCTGCGTGTTAAGATCTCAGGAGCATCAATGAAAAGAAATTAATGAACTGTACAGCTGAAAACAGGGACTGTCTGGGATGGAAGGTCCTAAGCTGAGATAGTTCTCACTCCTTTGCAACTATACCCGGGCCCCTGGTGAGGACAGAGCCGGAGGGGAGCTCCAGGGACATCTCTGCAGTTCCCTGGTGCGCAGCAGCCACCCCGTAAGCAGCCAGGGACCGGTGTCCATGTCGGACTGGCTGCGTGCACTAACGTCTCTCTTCTCATCCCCAGGACGGCAAGTATCGGAAAACCGGAGCACACTGGTGCTGCTGCTCTTCATCTCTCATGCTCCCACGGCTGGAGGGCTCTTCTCCAGGCTGACAACCGGGTAACTCTCCTCCAGCCTCAGCGTTCATTGGGATGAATCTGAGCGTGAGCGGTGCCGTTCCCTAGCTGGAAGGCTGAGGCTAATGGAAGAGTGACGCACATATTGCATGGTCTTGTGCCAGCCGCCGCCGTCAAGGCTGAGTAAAAATTTTAATTTATTTTAATGTAGTTATTGAGGCATTTTAATTCCATCAAAGGAAATAACACAAGACAATCTACAAATATTCATTTGCTACTTTTAAATGAATTTGATTCAACTGTGCTTGGTTTCTCCTTTTTGGGTTTTACTTTGAGACTTATTCCTCGCTTACAGGCACAAGTATTCAAGGATTGTGAACCTTAAAAACTGCAGTCTAAATTCCGTGTTTCATACATGAATATTTAAACAGAGTAATATACTCTGTTCTTTCTGTAAGGCCCCATTTTTAATCATTAATGCCTGTTCTTTTGAGCAAATAAACCCCATATATATGAAATTTGTATGCATTTTAAAGAAAGATAGTTCCCTGGGACAAGATCCAATATGACAATATTCTGTTTATGAATATTTATAGATCCATCAAAATTGGTGAATACTGAATTTGCTGATGAACATTGTGGAGGATTTTTTTTTACTTTTCTTTTGAAAGAGACTGAAAAATTATTTGCAAATTGGGTCAAATTCAATACATAATTCTGGTCAAAAAGCATGTTTTTTAGTTTTTGGTTAAAAAAAAATTCAAACTTTCAAACTTTTTGATTGAAAGCAACTTTTGCATGCATAATTTATCCAAATTGCAAAAAAACCCCCAAACTTTTTGACAGTATTGAATCACATGGAAAAAAACAAAATATTTCATATGTGGCAAAGATTTTAAGTGAACAAAAATTAAACTCGGGACTTTTTAAATGTAAGAGCTATGTTGCCTGTCGCACGTTTGTGCACAGTACCAATCAATGTGGTTGCACTGGCATTGTTTCCAGGTTGCAATGAAAGCTTTTCATCCAGGTGCATCAGTGTTTTGTTAGAACTGTGCAGAAAACCGTCAGGCTCTTGTCTGAATGTGCATACGTATTGCATTGTGTTTAAGAAAATACTATTGCCTCTTGCACTTGGCTCACAAATGTGGCAGCATTTGTTCTTTCTGTGCCACAAGTGTGGCAGTTCTGGTTTTTCTTCTGTGCACCAGGTGTCCTCACTTGATATACTTTACATTTAAAATGAAATTTCGAATGCTGCGTAATTGAAGCCTGTTACTTTTACAGCAATTGGTACCAGATGAGGATTTAGGTTTCTGTGTGCACAGTGAATCCTGGCTGCCTTTCCTCCTCCTCTCAGCATGTACCGAGAAGCATGCTTGTATTTAAATATGGGTGTGAACACTGCATGATCTAAAGAGCCCGGAAGGAAAGTCCTGTTGCAACACATATGACATTTCCGAATCAACCATTGCACAAGGATATTTTCTTGTCTGGTGTGTATTGGGTTTTGACTTGGGAAAGAAAACAATGTATCAGTATTTCCCATGGGATGGAAACACAATTTTCCAGTCATCTCTAGCTGCGGGTGACTGATTTGGAAAGTAAAAGATTAAACAGATACAAATGGCGGCATAAAGGAGAGAATGACAAAGGCTCTACCAAGAAGACAATTTGAGGGAATGCAGAGGCGAGTGATGGAAAATGAGACAGCTTTATGGGCAGGCTACAGGGAGCCTCAAGACAAAAGTGCGGCCACTGATTTCTGACAGTAACATCAGAAAACTGCAGTCAGGATACGGCTACTGTGGTGCTGTGGAAACAGGCCTGCACTCCGAGACCTCGGCTTTATCCCCCAGCTGGCTGGGGGCACAGAGGTGCATTGGTTGTGAACCCTTCTGCAGTGACAGAACCAGCATGAGTACCCACTGCAGTAGGGTGCTCCTCCTTGAGACCTGAGCAGAAGAGGCTGGGAGTTTGACTGTGGGAATACATAGGTATATTGTTCAGTACAGTGTAGTGCAAGTTTGCCATGCCAAATTGGGGTCATTTATGCATAATATCTGGCCGTAGGAAAGTATCAGTGATGTTCTTAGCCAAATCCATGTTCAAGCAAGAGCTGAATGGGTTTACATCAAAATTCTCCACTGTGAACCATATATATTTTGATAGGAAAGCTTTTGGGTAGCATGGAGTTCTGCTTTTTTATATGAACCAGAAAACAATGTGTTGGGATGATAGCACTGTCTCAATCTTACCAATGATCCACTGCCCTTTTGCCAAGAAGGAGCTAGCAATTTATAAGATATGGTTTGTTAAAAAGTATATATAGTTGTAGAATAGCGTAAGTTACTAGATGCCTCTTTAGTTCATTGTGTCTATGAAAGCAGGAAAAAAACCTCACATGTTTCTGATCTCTTGCAATAGGATGGTTGCCCTTTCCATTCTACTACAGAAATGGAGTTACCTTTCGAGAAATTAAAAGCACACAAGGGTTAGGAATCATTTCTTTGTCAAATAGTTGATGAAGTCTAGATCCTGAATTTTCCTATATGTGCTGTTACCTTGATTTTTCAGAAAGAGTTGTAATGCGTGCATGTTTGCTCCTGCAAAACCTTTTTTCATCTTCTGCAGGTAAGTCTGAAGTGACAGTAAGAGGTCTGAGGCTATTTTTGTGCTAGCTAGCTGGGCATGAATAGTGAGCAGCTAGAGATGCCTGTAAAATGGTATCAGAGAGCCTGGATTTTTAAAACTTGTTTGTAAACAGTAGTGTTCCTTTATTTTCAAAACCCTTTTTTCTTTACTTTCTTCAGTACAAGAATGATACTTGACATGGGGTCTTGTTTAGAACTTCTGTTTTCAAAGGAAACAGAGGTTTTACTACATGTTCTCTTTGAAGGGATTTGCACAACAATTTGTGGCTCCATGCCATTTTCTTTGCCTTCACTTTCTGCAGTGCTAATTCCTTCTGTTAAAGATGGCTCGGACATGGGTGGTTCGGGCTGCGCTCCTCTACTTGCTAATCAGTCTGGTTGAAGGGCCAGGTAAGTGAAAGATCCAAAACTACATGTAGCATTCTTTGGTACTCTGTATTTCCAACTCACCAGTACACTGAAACTTTGCAGTTCACCAGGAGAAATTTTGCTTATTGTTTAATGTGAATGCAAAGAGTGATGTTACCTCAGCTGGCAAAATAATCGTGTGCCTTACAGAGCGGCACAGGATGATATATCTGATAGGAATCCAAACCAGATCACCTGAAGACCCATCTCCTGTTCAACTGGGACAATATCAAGAGAGCTATGATTTCTGGTAGAAAAGGGATCTACATATGCCCGTTACTAAATACGCCTCATGAACTATTGCACCAAGTGATCTTGGGTTTTAATCTTGTTACAGGTGTATGTTCCACTGCTATCCCCAGTTTTACTCACACTTTAACCAAGGTACCTAATTCAATAGCATAAGTTTTTTTAAAAAATAGTTCCCTTTCCCTTAAGGGTGAATCTTGCCCTCCCCATCAGTTTTTCAAAGCCCTTATTAAAGTGATAGAAATCTGTTGCCTAAAAAAAAGATGGAGGACTCGCAGCTCACCAGCATGCGTCACACACCTGCACAGGGTCCACAGCAGAAAGGCAACATCTCCACTGCATTTCCAGACTTCAAAGAGTGACAGCAGGAAGCTGGACTTGGAAACTGAATACTACTTATATGTGTCTGTACAGAGCAATGTGTCCCCAGGGCTGCCAGTACAGCAAAGGAGTAGAAACTTTTAAGTGTGATGAAGCCAAGAGTTTCCTATGCTTTGATGATGGCTGTAGCATCCTTTTTAATGTCTTTTTTCTTATGTAGCTTACAACATGGTGAGTGTGGAGGCTGGTCATGAGGCTGTGTTGAGTTGCCCTTACATCTCCAAGGTGCGTTTGCTAATGGTGACATGGAAGATGAAATGCAGCATGTGCTGCTTGTTGGCCTACAGAAGAGATCACAATGAGACAAGAAGTTAAACTGCAATGAGAGAATGATGTGGAAATATTCACCTGACAGTGACCCTGCTCTTTGTATTTACCCTGTGAACTTTGGTGATGAGGGAAATTACACCTGTGAAATTGCCAGCGGTGCAAGGAATTTTCTTTTTTTTTCTTCTCTGTGGTAGGTAAGACACACCCTGCGATTTTTTTTTTTTTTGTGTGTGTGTGTATAGAGATAAAATGATTTGATTTAGTGGTAAAAGACCAAATTCATTTTGGATGCATACTGAAATTGAAAATACAGAGGTAAGCTGATTTAGTCTGGCTATTTGGAGAGGGGAAAAAGGCATGAGGAGTTACACAATAGGACTTGGCTGATCTGTGGAGAAATAATCTGAGGGTTTTGTGTTTGCTTTTTTTAACTACTTCTGACTCATGAACGGGAGAGGTTTGAAAATGCACTAATCCAACAGTCTGCATAGTTTCTGAGAGAGTTCTTTGGATGTAACGTGGGATTTGAACGTTGTGTGAATGTTAACGCAACCAGGAGTATACACTCTTGGCTAAGGTAATGCAAACAGAAGATATCAAATAAATATTGCTGCTATAAGCTGAATAAGAGGGTGCTGAACCAAAATCACAATGAGGTCAATGTGTGTTTTGTCTGGGTAAGGGCTGAATAGGAAGGAAGCAAAAGTTTCAGGATACTATCTGGAAATATTTCACTCTTCCAGAAACACTGAAAGCTGTCTATAAGATTGCATCACTAAAATAAAAATGAAATTAGTCTATTTTCAACATAGGCAGAAACAAAAGAAAATTAGAAAACATAATGAATACATCAAGTCATCTTTTTCAGATAGGTAGGTAAACTATCTCTAGGTTTCCATAAATTAAAAAAAAACAACAAACAAACCCAAAACCAACCAAAAACCCATAGGAGAAGATTTTGTGTTCTGGCCATATTAGTTAAGCCTTCTGAATATAACTAAAAATTGTGGGAAATGAATTTCAGAACTCTATAATTGCTATTATTGATTTTTGTCACTTGATTTTTTTTTTTTTTTGTTGTTCTTCCCTGCAGGGTCTTGGCTTTCTGATAATGGCTTAGGTATTGTCTGAGCCTTTGCCTGTTTTGTCAAACGCAGAATATGAGTTGTTGGACTTTAGGCAGAAGAGTTTTGTCCGATTCCTCCTTTATTTCCCTGCTATCAAATTCTTGATTCTACCTACCCAGTCTCCTAAATATTTTAGCTGGAGCTTCAGCAAGCTGTGTTTTCTTCAGTATGTGCACTGACATACTTATAAATCTTAATTTAATCCACCCCTCTCTGTCATCCCATCTTCTCCTGTTATTACTGTAGTTGCCTTTTGGAAAACATGAGGAAGCAGTACTTTTAGATGCAGCTAGCTAGTTTTGGAGATATTCACCTTGGACTTTTTGATGTATTTTTTTTCCCTAAAGATCATTGGTGCTAATATTCCAAATTATTTTAAAATCTCTTGAATTGGCCATGCAAACTAAAAAATACCACCTATTTTTCAGTTTCTCAGTTGGTGATTTTATACTGAACTAGAAATAATGGTTGTGGACTTTTTTCTTCTTCTGTAGTCCCTCTACAGTGACTCTGACCTGTGACCAGAGCAGGCTGTCTGTCAAGTGCCTGCTGGAAAGCCAGCTGCTGACATCTCCTGGATCCCTGCATGTAATCACAGCACCAAGGAAGAAGTCCATCACCCCAACAGAACAGTGATCAGAGTGAGCTACATAGGCTGGGTCAACAGCACGCTTTCCACTGTCACCTGCCTGGTTACCCACCCAGCTACAAACCAGACCTGTCATGTAAATAACATTGTTCTGTAATTGCTCTTCATGGTGCTCTTGGGCTTCTTTGTGCTGTTCTATGCAGCTGTTCTCACTGAATGCCAGGGCTCTGCAGGTTGTTGAATGGGACGATAGGCCAAAGTTCTAGTGCATGTTGATGGAGAAATGAATAATTTTGTGTCAGTTAGTTAAAACCAAATGTTTTGAAGCATTGTATGGGCTGCTGTTCTTCATTAACTGCTCCAGCATGGGTCCTCTGCACAAGGTGCAGTCCTTCAGGAACAGACTGCTCCAGCCTGGGTCCCCTGTGGGATCACAAGTCCTGCCAGCAAACCTGCTCCTGCGTGGGCTTCTCTCCACGAGGTCACAGGTCCTGCCAGGAGCCTGCTCCAGCACAGGCTTCCCATGGGGTCACAGCCTCCTTTGGGCACCCACCTGCTCTGGCGTGGGGTCCTCCATGGGCTGCAGGTGGAGATCTGCTCCACCATTAACCTCCATGGGCTGCAGGGGGACAGCCTGCCTCACCATGGTCTTTGCCACAGGCTGCAGGGGAATCTTGGCTCCGGCGCCTGGAGCACCTCCTCCCCCTCCTTCTTCACTGACCTTGGTGTCTGCAGGGCTCTTCCTCTCACGTATTCTCATTCCTCTCTTCTGGCTGCTGCTCTGCAGCAGTTTTTCGCCCCTTCTTCAATACGTTATCCCAGAGGCGCTACCACCGTCACTGATGGGCTCGGCCTTGGCCAGTGGCGGGTCTGTCTTGGAGCCGGCTGGCAATGGCTCTATCGGACATGAGGGAAGCTTCTGGCATCTTCTTGTGGAAGCCACACCTGCAGTCCCCCCGCTACCAAAACCTTGCCACGCAAACCCAATACACTGCTTCAGTGACCTTTTTAATCACTGATGACAGAAAAGTTGCTTTCAACAGGCACTGTGATACAGCTCACTAATTTTTTATGTGAAGCTTTGAACCTGTGGAGTTGAATTTTGTCCAGCGTCCCACAGCGGTGATGGTCTGGAGAAAAATTCCTTGGAGAATGTCTGTCTGTGACTTTCAAGTGATCTTTCCCAGGGCCAAAGGTAGTAAAGGATAAAATTCAGCTTCTCAGCTGGCTGTGCTGGACCTGTTGGAAGTCTGGGGTGAAAGGGGGTTGGCAAGAGAGGACAGTGAGGGGAAGTGTGCATTAGAGGAGCAGAGAAGGCAGGGTGAGGAAAACAAAGACAGGAGAAGGAAACAGAAGGGCAGTTATCATTAGTGGTGGCAGCACTGGGCAGTGCTTCCTCCACTTTGACGGGAGACTGTCCCTGTTACAGTGATGTGCTTCTTTGGGGCAGGTGAGGAGAGAAGAAAACGTGCTCAGATGGGTTCCCTGGCCCAGCATGTCTCTGCAGAACTGAGGAAAAGTGTACCTAACTGAGTGAATTCAGTCATGTCTCCCAGGGTGACCAAAAATGTCAGTGAAAGGAAAAAGAAAGCAATAGTGTGTTCAAGACCAGGACATAAAAAATAAGAACTTAACCTATGAGTGTAACTGTATTTTGAAGAAAGTCTTTCAACAGCTGAGGGCAGCTAAAGGAGAACTCTAGATATAATGGCTGTATACCTTGCCCCATCAAACCATTTTAATTTCCTGACATCCTGCTTTCAGCTTTCTGGTTATATAAATTGGCACATGGGTCGGCAATACCATTTGCAGTGAGTGGGCTTTTTTTTGTCTGTGCTTTGAGTTTTTTTGTGTATTCTTCACTAAAACATGTAATTTCATTGCAACATGTCTGCTCTGACAAAAGTCCCATTTATCTCTGTGTGTGCTTGGAGGGGGGAATGAGGAACAGTGTATCTGGGAGGGTGCCTAGTGTTTGGAAGGCCCTACCTATCTTCATGTATGTTCAGAGTATCTGAGTAATTGTTTAAGCACTAGATCGAGAGTGGAATAGTGCATTCCCTGCCTAAGAATACTATAAATTACATTTACAATGCCAGTGGTTAAGCTGAATTTTAACTCTCCCAAAAGTTAATGTTTTCACATTTCTGCTTCACAGAGTAATCTTGACTCTGATCTTTTGTTTAAGAATGTATATTGCCCTTGATGGCAGAAACCTGCCTGATTAAAGATCAGATGAAAACAGACAGGCATTTTACAATGAGGGAAAAGGGTGCACTTCCTTATGCTGTATTAAAGACAAACACAGCTATGAAACTTTTATTTCTTAAGTTGCGGTTCAAACGCTCAGAAGCTAGGAAACAGCAGTGATAAATCTGCCACCACAACTTTTACTTCCTCTCTAATTCCAGTGTGTCGTGATACATACTTAGCAGCATGATAATATGCTGCTCTTTCCTCAGGGCTTCTGCCTCATATAATGCACATTGAAAGAGCAATTATTTCATATTTTGTTTTCTGCTCACGGTTAAATTAATGGCCGTGTGCCTTGTTTGTTGCAAACTAGTCAAACAGCGCTCTGAAGGTAGAATGATTAATTTCCTGATATGCACTTCCATGGCATTCAGGACAATTTGACTGACGGGAGTGGGAGTTGCAGAGATCAAAGTCAAAAAGCTTCCAGTAATTTTAGGTGCCTAAATTGGATTGCCTGTGGCCTGCCTGTTTTTTTGGTTTTGTTTTTCTTCAGAGAAGTTAGCATTGTTCATTATCATCTATTTTGCTGAAAATACCGACATTTTAAAATTTGTTTTCAATCACATTAAGAAAAAAAGAATTCAAATGGTTGCCCTGTTTAGGCTTTGTGAAGGTGGTTGTTGCATCTCTGTCAGTTCAGGTTTCACCCTCTGTGCCCTACCCCTTTGCCCACAGAACTTAGAGAAATAACTTCACAGTTTCTTTGCAAAAGTAATGTTGCCTACCAGGTTTCTTCTGGTCTTGTTTTTTGTTTGGACACTATAGGTATGATGGTTCCATAAAACTCTACCATGTAATATAATGGTACAAGTTTGTCTTTATATTGCAGACTAAGAACTTCAGGTCCACGCCATCATGTGAGAAAACAGCTGTGGTCAAGCCTCCTGTCTTATCAGAGAGTATCTATCAGAATTACAATCCAAGAATGATATATATGAACTATTAACAGTGTAGGCACAAGCAGTCTAATACCAACTCAGCTACTAATGTTACTCAGTTACTCGAACTTGTACTTCAACTAACAAATCTCAGACCTTGCTGCATAGCAGGCCAGCACAACACTCAGAACTGCCCCACAAAAGCCTTTGTCTTTCCTGACCTGAAGTGGGAGACAGCAACCTGTTTCTTTCTCTAAATATCAGTACAGCTCTTGAAACACTGGAAACTTTTAAAGACTGAGTTGGGGAAACACCTATCTGAATTTTGTTTGAAAATGGACTCTGAGGTATGTGCTGTCTGTCCTCAAATCAATAACTGACATATTTCTGTGCCAGACTAACAGACTGCTGGTGAAAATGTAGCACTTTTTTCCATATAAGCAACTGGATTCTCTTTGCAATTTTGTGTTGGAAACCAGGAAGTGACACAGGGGACCCCAAAACACAGAAGGTCAAAGAAATGCATCTAGCAGAAATAAGAGAGTTGGTGTTTTTTTTTTTTTTTTCTGAGTAGATAGTTACATGTGGCAGATGACAATCTGGTATTTGTCATCTTTGTTTACTTTTTATTTTTTTAAATGTATTTCTTTTTTAATTAAACTTTCTGTTTGCATTGATAATGGAAGAAAAAAGCCAATTTGAAATTGTACTTGATAGGGAAATGAGAGAGAGCAATGGGCAATTTTCTAAGATTCATTTTAAAGCAAATGTGCAAATACGTAAATATTTACCTAAATGATTTCTGAGGCTATTTGGGTAAATGTTTATTGACCAGTTTCTTAGAAGCTGAGATCACAGCGTGGTTTTACTGAGAACAGAAGTGTGAAGTTGTGAAAAATGCAGGTGGTGTGCTTGTTTAAAACAAACAAAAAAAACCCCTAACCAAATAATATATTTCTTCTCATCCTCATGCCCCCAGGCTGACACCCCCCCCCCCCCCTAGTTGTTAATTTCAGTTTTCATTCATCAGATTTGTCAAACCTTCCAAACAGTAATGCAGCAGTAAGCATACTCAGATGTGTGTTTTGAACGGTCTTTGCCTGCTCGTCGCTGGAGGAAGTCATCTCTGCTCCTTCAGTGTTCCTAGGCGTGAGGATCTCCCGGTGCCTTTTAACTGCACTTCACTTTATCACTTCTAAATTGACACGGGTGGGCACCTACTGACATCGCTCCAGCCTTTCATTTTAGTCAGAAAGGCATGAAAAGCAACTCTCTGCATTAATGAAAAGTGCCCACAGAAGGCAGTCCATTCATGCCTGGTAACTGAGCAAAGCCTCTCTTGTGGTGTTAAATGTCAACGATGGGTCACTGTCTCAGGGCTGTGTACAGCTTCTTCATGTCATCTGTGGGGAAGGAGATGCACGTTTTCATGCATACAGCCTCTGGGAGAAGTAAGTAAGTGACAGATAGCTCGGAATTAGTGAAAACGGGTTGTCAGTGATGCTAGCTAGGAAAAGTGTTTTATAGCTCTAGTGAAGTCCATGGCAGTGCCTTAGTCTAAGGAAGTGGTTTCCCAGTTCTGCTGGCCCACAGCTGGCAGTGCATCATGGGCATGATCCAGCACCCTTTTTTGTTCTCCCTGTCAGCCTGCACCTTTCACAGTCACGGTGTTGTCAAGGAGTTGGTTGTGATGGGAAGCCTCTGAAATAGGGGAAAGATCTCTTGTTGCTTAGGCCAGTTGGGTCTAAACCTGGCTTCCTAGGCTGGTGTTGCTCAGTGTGACAAGTGAGCGTGGACCGTTCTTGTGGACAACCACAGCAATTTGGGTCTGTCTTCTTGTTCAGAAGCTGGACCATTGCAGCCAGACCTAAGTATGATATGGCTGTCGAAATGAAGAGAGTTAGGCTGTGGAGTAGTCTGCTTTTGGCAATCGTGGTGCACATGTGTTGTGATTTTAGGGGTGCAAAGCAAGAACTTTTCATAATTCCGTTGCACTAAATGAAATGTTGAAGAGTAAGATCTAATGCACACAGACAGGGAGCTGATAGCATGGGGGGTAAAATGCTCTGGAGAAACATCACTGTGATAATTAGCCCTGGCTGAAAAGCATGGTTTCTGTGCTCATGATTTTATTTTCCCCTTTAATTTCCATTTGGTGGAATTGGTCCAGTCACCTGCAACGTGTCAGCATTTTCTGGAAATTCTGGGCAGACTTTGTCTGATGTGCTGAAATAAGGTTCTCTGCCAATGAGATAGGTCCCTTCATGCTGCAGGTATTCAGTGAAATGGGCTCTCCTGGTGGTTCCACAGCTCTTAACAGCCATGTGAACTATGGTTTGCCTGATTTCTTCTTTCTGGGATGGCCCAAGAGCCAGTCCTGCTGCAACCTCTCAGAAAATTCGCTCTACAGCATTGTAGCCTGACTACGGCTTTGATCATCACCTGTTTTCTGCCAACAAAAAGCTCGAGTTATCAACCCACAGCTCAGGCAAACCCACATTGCAGGCACTAGAAGGCCTCAGCTGCCTAATTGTTGTATCTTCCTTCTGCAATAAAATGGGCCCTCATGGTTTTCAAGCTCGTTGTGTATGATTAATGAAACTTATTAGGCCAAAGAGAATAATGTGGCTAGTGGGGGTGATTGTAAGAAAGGCTGGGACATGAATAATGCTTCTAGGCAGAGCATGATAATTGAACAACCTCACTTAATTTTCTGCTCATCTTTCGTATGTGTTATAATACTGGCACAAGCAGTAGGTAGTTTCAGATACAGAGTCTGCTTCTTTTTTAGCTGCCTGGAATTCACTGGAACTATTGACTGCAGGAGTACATATCACATCCAAGCTGCCAAGAGGTGATAAACATTCTAGTGGGCCTGTCAGCTCTGCTACTAGCATTGTCTTTGAAAGGAGGGAGATGGGATTAGCCGTGCCACAGGCCCATGTGTATGCTCAGAAAGGAAGCCCTTGGTGCTTGGGGTACGAGAGATCTGTGAGTTGAATGATTTTGTATGGAAGCAGAGAAAGGAAAAAGGGAGAGACTGGAGAAGGGGGTTGGCAGAGGAGAACAATAAGAGAGCGAGCATGATGTTGGGTCGTTGCAGCTTAATACTGTGATTCATTGCTTTTTCCATTCACACTGCCTGTCACTGGGTACCTTAACTGCTGATTGTGACTGATGAAGGACAGGCTTTTGTCATATGGGAAGCTCTACATTCTTCTCTCAGGGTGGAAAACTAGGCATGGGCTTTGATGGCTTCCTCTATGCCTGCCATCACCAAAGAGGGGTGTATGTGTCATACTTCGTGGTCTTAGCTGCCCACCAAAGGGCTAAAAGCCATGAGACACACACCTCAGGGGGGCGAGGGAAGGGCCTGGCACTGCCTCAGTGGCGCACCAGGGGTTTAACTCCTCCTGCATCAGAAACGCTTGAGCTGGGCTTGCAGCCAGGTCCACCTCTGCCAACTCCCTCCCTCCCAGAAGCAGGGACCAGTGTGCAGCAGTGCCCAGCTGCTGGGCCAGTGCAGCAGGGGGTTGCAGGCGCCCTCCCCGCGCTGCCCGAGCACTGCCCACAGGGGCTGCTGGCTCTTAGCTCCTGCCCGAGCTGTGTTCTCCTGGGCTGACTGCTGAGAAAGTGCCTGTTTCCCTCCCAGATTTAATTTTGCAGTTGATCTGTTGAGTGTTTTGAGAATGAGAAGAAAATCACTTAAATATTTTCCGTCATGCTGATTTTGTAATGGGATAGGCATCTTGGTGTAATCCAAAGAATAACCCAAATTCTGTATTTTGTCTCTTGTAGGAATTTGGTCTGGAAAGTAACCAACTTGAGGATGTTTTTATGAGTGTATTTACCATGCTTTTTTCCTTAATTGCAAGAACACTTTTGGTGATCTTATACTGATTTTATTTGCACTGAAAGCAAATTTAAGCAAAGCAAATGTTTTAGACTGCAAACTTCTACATATTCTGTGGCCTCGTCAAAACAGCTAGGAAAATGCTGACTGTTTATTGCATAATCATTGAGAGAGAGCTACTAAAAGGTGATGGGTGTTGGAATGAGCTATTTGCACGTTCTGACAAAAAAAAAAGAAAAAAAGGCTGGGAGTGTGAGCTCCTGCTCCAGGGCTGGTGCAACAGCTCTGCCTTGCCACTGCTCTTTCAGACTGACTATTTAGTCAAATGCACAGTTGATTGAATGACGCTTGTGCTTTTTAGCACTAGATGTGATTATAGATGAAAAGGCTCCTGTTTATTGTGTGGACTTTCACTCATAATGTTTGTAGGGCACTCTTGGCAACAGTCATGATGTCTGCTTTCTGATTAATCTATGAACAATTTATCTTCTGGTAATAGCAGGTGTTGCGATCCTGCCGATCAGTTCTTTATTCTCCTTCTGTTCAGTGAATATGGAAAAAAAAAAGTAGTTGACAAAAAGTTATGTTTAGAACCCCATAAATTGGAATGTAACTTCAGATTATGAACAAGATTTGTTTAAAATTCCAATTTTCAACATCAGGATTGAAATGAAGAAAGTAAATAATTTTCCTGCAGACTTTGGAAATGGGGCAAATGTCCTAAGGGTATTTGCCAGTTCAGTGAAAAGCTCAGTTTCCTAAGTTGGTATTTCTTGCAGCTGTGTTTTTTGGTCTAGCCGTCTTGGCATCACATTTGTCATAGCTTTTCTTCTCTGATGAGAAAATAATACTTTCCTTGGTTCTCCTCTAATAACTGCAACACCTGTGGAATATTGTCCTGCTGCTTTTGATGTCTTTGTGACTTGGTCCTTTTGCCTTTGTGAAGTCTTTAATGTTAACTTGTCCTCAGCTACTTGGCTTGGTGTCCACAATCTGTACACATCTGTCATGTGCTGGAGGCAGTGAAGAGCTCATGATTTAACCAAGTGGGACTTCTACTACCTTTCCTATCACTTCTCTGTCCTGAAATAGTTTGTGGTTTTGCTCTTAATGGTGCTTCTTTAAGCAATTGCCGACTTTTCTTTTCTCTTTATTTCTTTAAAGTTTTCTCCCCAATCCTCTCATGGACTAGTTTTCTCAGTTTATTGACTTTTATCTTCTCTAAGTATTTTATTATCCAGTTGTCTTTCCTTCTCTTTTTGGCATCAAATACAATTGCATTCTCCATTCAGTTGCTTTTTTAGGTGCTAGATCCTCTCCATGACATTTTTTTCTTTATAAGATTTTTTTTGGGGGGGAGCAGAGGAGGCGGGAGGAAACAATAGGTTCCAAATTGTGACTTGCTTTGGAATTTTCTAGTGCTTTTCACTGAACTTCCCCTTAGAGACAAACTTACTCCAGGTCGTCTTGATTTTTTTTTTTGGGCCAATACATAATAGAAAATTAATTGCTCTTGACTATAAACCACTCCTTTGCTTCAGCTTCTGCAAATCTAAGCTCACCTACCAAACCCAAATATGTAATATGCAGCATTTTATTTGTCTTTGGGTGACACCTGTCTTGCATTATTATGCAAAAACCATCATAGCCAGTTTATTTTTTCCTCCATAGTTTCCATGCTGCTTTGTACCACTCACACCAGCAACAGGCATCCAGCTCAAAGAAACTAAGGAGGCAATTATCAGTGAGGCTTTTCAGACAGTCTTGGTTATCAGTGATTTTATTTAGTTCAGACACAATAACAAAATATATCTGATACAATATCATGCTTCCTCTGAATGGGGCTATACCCATGTCTGACTCATACATTGTTAATAACATGGTATATAACCAAACAAGTGTGGACTGAGCCCCACTGTAGAAAACAGATGCTATTTTACCTGATTAATAAACAATAATATTTTCAAAGAAAGAGGAAAATGGTATTACAAACCACAGGCTCCTTGTTCATTTGCAAAAGTGAAACTTTCCCCCAAGAAGAGTAGAAGCAAACAGCATAAGGCGGCTTTTTGCTCCACTTCCTCCAGATTCTGTCTCTTGTCATTAGCAAGCTATCACTGCACCTGCTGCTGGGTTTCCCGTGTATTTTCTAGTGCTTTTGACTATATTATCAAATCAATTTGCACAGAGTTTACCACACAGTACCCAGAGAAGCCACTTGGACTTCCTTCTTTGGACTGGGCTAGTCTGAATTGGCCTCTGTTTTGACTCCTGATTTTCTTTTTTTTTTTTTTAATTATTTTTTATTTTTATGTCTTATTTTTCTATGAAGGCTTGTGTTGTTCCCTAGCACTGAGCCAGGCTCCCATGCCTTGACAATTTTTAATCTGATGCCTGGTGTACGAACTCTGGAACAGCCAGCGATAAGGAATAATCTCTTGTTGCATGAGAAGGAATGCAATAGATTATTCCTTTCATTAGGATCTCCTTGGGATATCTGACCTGAGTCTCACTGGCTGAAGTTGGTATCCTTGGTGACAAAGGTCTTGAAAAGCCTGAGCAGCTTTCATGGGAGCTTGACTGGTAATTTGCCTTACAGTTGGCAGAGGTTGTACCCAAACCTCTGCATCTTGCTCCTTGTCTTACCCCAAGCAGCTTCTGCAAGAACTTTTCAAGTCTGTTAATTGCTGTATTCCTCCAGGCAAAACTTCCCATCCCTCTATCTTCCCTTTCAAAAAGAAATGGTACTCAGGCCCCCTCTCAAAGCAAAAGCATCTTGCTTGCAGATAAACCTAAGAATTTAGGGACTGCCTAGAAGAGTGCTATAGAACAGTCACAGGACGAGCTCATCTCGGAGTGTATCTTCATGGCTCTTCAAAAGTGGGCTGATCATCCTCCTCCTGAGTTAGCTAGAATTACCAGCCTACATTGAATATGGGGATTTGCACTTAATCCTAGGCTGGGAGAGTCACGCTATCACAGTATCTGTCTTCTTTGAGTTGAAGCCAGATATGTCCATATGAATGCTGTGCTCCAATACAAATTTACACTCATTTGTTCTCAGAGGGATTTTGGCTTAGCTTCATGGCTGCTTTTGAGTTTCTCTTCTTGTTCCTTGTTTGCATAAGTTTACATTAATGTTATATCAGGACCTGATATTTCGTAGATTCTTTCTTATGTTTAAATGCTACAAAACCTTCCGCCAAGTAGATCCTATTATCTGTGCCTTAGCACAAGGAAAACATAAATGTAGAATCTCAAGCAATCACACTCTGCTTTTCCAGACCATAATTCTGTCAGTTACCAAACAATGCTTCAAGAAGCACCCAATACTGGAGAAATTCTGGGAACTCAGTTACCACTAAAAGTCCAGCAACATGCTGTGCAGAAATAGGTTTATTGTGCAAGACAGAGGGACAGCTGATTGCCTGTGACAGAGGACATCAGTGTATGTTCAGGTTTGGCAGGGGAGGGTGGTTTTGTTCTGTAATGTTTTGTGTCAACTGATGAGACAGACAGTAGATTTTTATTGCTGTTGGACCACCTGTAGCATCCTACAGGACACTGTGGAGTCTCTCTCCACAGAGATACTCAAAACCAGACTGGACACACCCTCAACAACCTGCTCTAGCTGACCTGGCCTGAGCAGGGGCTTGGAGTAGATGATCTCAAGAGGTACCTTCCAGCCTCAGCTATTCTGCGACTCTGTGACTAATGCCAGTGTTTCTAGATCCCAAACTAACTAAGGGTTCATTCCAGCACAGGGTTGCCAGGTCCTAGTGTTGGTGCTTTGGGTATGGGAGAAGAATATTGTAAAAGACTGTTATGCCTTGCAAGCAAGATTCAGCAACTCAGGAGATGTTGTCTGAAGGAACAACTCCTCTGGGAAGTCAGTGGCTCTTTGCTTGAACACTGACTTCTGACGTAAGGACTTTGCTGTTTGCGAAGCACTTTGTCTTTGCCTGGTCAGTGTTGCACCCAGGTGTGTGCTCCTCTGGTGCGTTCCTGGGGGGGATGGGATGCATGGCAGGATAAGGATTAGCAATCAGTGTCTGCAGGTTTAGGGTTGCGCCGTACCCTCCCAGTCACAGTCAGGCTTTTTTCTTGTAACTGAGGATTTTTTTTGCAAGTGTGTTAGGTTGCCACGCAGATGCTCCCTGCTTTAGCTGAGTGTGTCTCAGTAATGCTTCAGCTGAGCAGGACTTCCATGTTGTTTTTAAGGTCAGAATAGGAGGATTCTTGGACTTCAAAAAAATCTACAACTTTTACTTACTATTGAAACTTTTAAAAAGAAATAAAACTTAAAAGAATGACAAAGTGTATTGGGTTTATGTCGCAAGGTTTTGGTAGCAGGGGGGCTGCAAGGGTGGCTTCTGGGAGAAGAAACCGGGGGCAGCCCCATGTTGGACAGAGCCAGTTCCAGCTGTCTCCAAGACGGACCCACCGCTGGCCAAAACTGAGCCCGTCAGTGATGCTGGTGAAGCCTCTGTGATAACATACTTAAGAAAGGGTAAAAACCACTGCATAGCAGCGATGAGGAAGAGAATTGAGAAAAATTGGAGATAAACAACCCTGTGGGCCCCAAGGTCAGTGGAGAAAGGAGGGAGAGGAGGTACTCCAGGTGCTGGAGCAGAGATTCTCCTGTAGCCCATGGAGAAGACCACGATGAAGTAGGTTGTCCCCCTGCAGCCCATGGAGGACCATGCCAGAGTAGATACCCACCTGCAGCCTGTGGAGGACCCCACACTGGAGCAGGCTCCTGGCAGGAGCTGTGGCTGTGGAGAGGAGCCCACACAGGAGTAGGTTTTCTGGCAGGACCTGTGGAGGATCCACGCTGGAGCAGTCTGTTCCTGATGGACTGTACCCCATGGAAAGGACCCACGCTGGAGCAGTCCGTGAAGAATGGCAGCCCATAGGAAGGACCCATGTTGAAGCAGTTTGTGAGGGACTGTATCCCATGGGAAGGCCCTACGCTGGAGCAGGGGAACAGTGTGAGGAAGGAGTGGCAGAGAAAAAGTATTGTTATGAACTGACCCTGACCTCCATTCCCCATCCCCCTGCACTACTGGTGGGTGGGGAGGAGGAGGTAAATCTGAGAAGAAGAGGGGGTGGGGGAAGGTGTTTTAAATTTTGTTTTCATTTTTCACTATCCTACTCTGTTATTAATTGGCAATAAATTAAATTAATTTCCTCAAGTCAAGTCTGTTTTGCCTGTGACAGTAATTGGTGAGTGATCTCCCTGTCCTTATCTTGACCCACAAGCTTTTTCATCATATTTTCTCCCCTTGTCCTGCTGAGGAGGGGGAGTGAGAGAGCATCTGGGTGGGCAGCTGGCGCTCAGCCCACCACACAGGTCTTATTCACCAACAGAGCTATAATAGGAAATAGAATGCTGTACACTATTAAGGCATTTTATGCTGATGATATATCTCTAGATCTTCTGACTTTAATCTTATCACTCTGTACTGAGCTCTGAAAATTTCATTTCCACTCATTCTGTTCTCTCAGCTGACAATAAGTACTGCTGAGCAAACAAAGGTAAGTGCTTTTTGGATTGATTTTTGTCTGACTGCTGCCACAGTCCAACAGGGTTTATATGTCATAGCGTAGTGTTTGTATCTAGCTGTGCTTATATTTTGGATTTCCATTCATGCGTATGAAAGAGAAACCATGAACAAAACCTCTGAAATCCTTTCTATGTTATATTTATCATCTCTGAAGTATACAACCCCCTCTTCTGTGCAAAACAAGTGGCCACATGCAGAACAATGTACTTAGTACATAAATGTCTTGCTTGTACTCACTTCATCTCTTGTGTGAGAGAGGAGTGTTGTGTGCAAAAAAAGATGAGTGAGCCAACTACTGAAAGGCTCTGGCCTGGCTGCTTGCCTTTATCTTCAGCTTGCTTGAAATATTCAAATCAGGAATATTAGAGTCGAACAACAGCAGACAGTGTATTGTTAGGGTTGCCTCCTTGATCAGGCAAGTTAGTGCCTGCAGGGGTATGATACCTTTGTGAGCACTGCCTGCCTCCATGTCTGAACCTCTACCAGCTGCACTTACTATCACATTCTTTATCATTGTCATTCTTGTGTAATAAACAGTGGTTGCCTATTTCCTGGTGCTATATATACCAAAAATAAAAATGTACGCATATATGCAAACATCTTTATGCAGATGTTCATGTCTCTCTGTGTATGAAGCTGTGAATATATACAGAAAAAGTTATGGTTTTTTTCCTTAAGAAATTAATTTCTTAATAATTTCACATCAACAGAACATCTCATTATATATAAATGTTGTGAAAGACCTTATCAGACAGACAGACACATGAGGGATAAAATTAAAAGTTGCTGTGGAAACCATAACCTGAAATAAGTCTCTTTTGTGCACTCAAAATCCCAGTCTTTGTCTTCTATTAGAATACTGTTTGCATATCATTTCTTTCTTTAGGAAAAAGAATCTGAATTGCTGATACACAAATGGAAATCCCATCTGACTGTGACTGTAATGTGCATCTCAGACTAATGGAATTTTTTTTTTCCTTTCTTGTGAGTATTTTAATCCCCTTTCTTGTCCTGGTATCAGTCTGGTGTAAGGCAGAAAAAAATTTAATCCCCAGTGGTCATTACTGCCCGTCTATGACCAGCTGCAGCAGGTTGTTGGAACTGTTGATATTATTGCCTTCACTGGAGTTAATTTTGATATAGGAAACAGCTTGGGCTAGGGTATAGAGCAGGGAAGAAGAAAGACTAAAGAAGATGCTAAGGCATGGAGGAAATGTTTTGCTAAATACAAAACATTCTTTAGCTCTCAGCTGCAGCTGTCATCATCCCTCTATAGCACATTCTTAGAAAATCACGTTTCAAATATGCCTTGTCAAATAAGTCAAAAGCGACTGGAGCTCTGTATGTACCAACCGCTTTGGTACCAAGAGGCTTGATCACACTAAAGCTGGTGTCCATGTTCTGTCCTTGAGATTCTTCCGTAGCTGTTATTTTCTGTAGTCATCTCTTGGCAGATGCACTCACATAGTGTTAGCCCGGGTCAGGAATGTGCTTTTGAAAATAAACTCCCCATGGTCTGTGCTTACTGTGCTGCGTTGATATCGTCAAGCAGCCTCGGAGCACACAGCAAACACTGCATCTTTTCTGATGGAGCTAAAGCAGAATATTCCCCTCGGGGGTACACCTAATGCTCCCCAGCTGCTAACGGGCATTCAGTTCACAGGATCAGACTGTGATTAGCCCAAAATAAAATCCCCCCCAGCCCATGCTGTGCTCTGTCAAACCACTCCTGCTGAGCTACACAGCTGATGAGATAAACATAGCTTTTGTTAAACAAGCTCTTCCTGCAGTGTGATTTTTTTTTTTAATCTGTTTTATATGCAAGAAATAACTTGAGCATCAGCTCCAAGAAGGCACTGAAAAATGCCGATTTGCAGTGCTTGTGTATTGAAGACCTGTCTTGATGATTACACAAAGAACGTGCATGGAAAACATGGGGCCAAATATCAAGTATGCTCCTGTTATGTGCCTTTCTGTCTAGGAAGGAAACATTACAGACTGATTCTTCAGGTGACCTGCGAACCCTGGATTGCTCGGTAAGCAAACATAGGAGCCATGGCTGTATGCAGGTGTTGCCAGCTAAGTCTCATGTTTTCTTCACAAATGCTGAAATACCACAGACAACGATGTAATGTCAATCTGCACAATTATTTGCAAATGCATGAGTTCCATTTGACTTATTCAGTAGTTATATATAAAAAAATAAACTGGCACAGAATTTCTACTGTTATCGCACAACAGCTTGCATTTAAAAAGCCATTGTGCTTAAGTGCACATTGAGCATATCTGAAAAAAAAAAAAAAGGCAAAAAGCCAACTGCTTAGAATACATCTACTAGATACAATGTCAAGACCAGTCCCAGCTCTGGAGTTCACACTCAGCGAACATTTTATATACAGACATTGTGTGACAAGCAGGCAATTTTTTTTTCCCTTCCAGTTTTAGTGCCATCGATGTAGAGCTCAGCCCTGGTGGAATTTGATTGAATCTGCTCTGAACCAATACTGGAATGCCTCTACGTTGCCTTATAATTGGAATAAGGAGTTGGCGGTGAAACAAGCTAGCCCAGACATTGTGAAATCCATCTCTCTTTTAGGAGTACAGGAGAAGTGACATCCTGGAGATGGCTCTGGACTGTTCTAACTTTGTATGATATTTTACAGGGTGATTCAGAATTGCAATACTAGACAAGGACATTTTTATTTCAAAGATAAATACTAGGTGATTCCTTATAAGTTTCACCTCAATTTGTTTAAAAAGGATTATGGACTGTTTCTCTCTGCCAGCATGGTTGGCCTGCGTTAAATGAGTGTACATTCCTAGTGGATTGATGTCCATGCCATAGAAAACAGCTTCTACATTGGCATCTTGGTGATGGGTCTTTGCAGGGGCAGGTAGTGAATGGGTATGAAGGAATCTACTGCATTTCCCTGCCATGTAGCTAGTGCTAGACTGAGGAAACTCGCCTGTCCTTGTGATCTCCGCAATACATAGGATGGTTTCTGTCCACAGGGCTCTCGATCAAGCCCCTTTTCATGAGCCCCATGTTTTTGTTTTGACAAAAAATGTTATTTGTTTGTTGCAGTATAACAGCCAATAAATGGAGAGGCAGCAAATGTTCTGCTTTAATTTAATTTTTGTATATGATGTATGTTATCTGCCATCTGTAACACATGAGCAAACAACCCCTGTCCCAGTATCTTGGTAAGAGTGGCAGAAAGTTACCATCCTGAGGTACAATTTCAGCTTTGCTCACTTTGCTTTCATCTCTGACAGGAGTAATCCATCTGTAGCTTAGTGGGTTTTTTGGCTGCATTTCATACCGTCTGCTTTAGTCGCAGTTTGTGGTTTACAGAGGGTGCTTGGGATTGTGTGTACTAAGTAGGCTAGATCCTCATAGCTGAGCATTCACAAGTAGCTACTTGCCTTTGATCACAAATAATTTATTGCTGAGTTACTTGGGAGGCTATTGTTGCATGGTAAGGAAAAAACTCAGCATCCATATTGGGTTAGAGAAAATATAAATAAAATTTAGGAATAATTTAGGTTGGAAAAGACTTCTGGAAGTCATCTGGGCCAAACCCCTGCTGAAAGCAGGGCTAACTTCAGTGCTGTATCCTGTCTTGAACAGTGGCCAGCAGCAGAGAAGAGAAAAAACATAGAAAAAAATACAGCTGTCTTGCACTTTGAAAACCTTGCCTAGTTTTTTACAGCCAAGGATGTAGGACTTTGTGAGATGGAGGTTGCATTTGAATCATCTCTTAATAGCCATTGATAAACCTGCCCTGCATGATGACTCCAATGTCTTAACCCATTTTTTGGTTTTAATCTTCAAAATAAACTGCAGCAATGAGTTCCACTAATTTAATTATGTTCTGTGATGAAATATTTATGCTGGTGGTTGAAACCCACTTCTTGATAATTTACATATATGCCTCCTGAAGAAGCTAAGTGGCATGAAATGAAAACAAAGCAATAAAAAGGCAAATAAGGTGGGGTGTTCTCTCCTGTGGCTGTTGTTGTTTTCTTAAAGGGAGGTCCCAGAATAGAGGACAGGGAGTTCAGCTGAGTGATCAATGGAGGAAATGAAGAGGCTTCCAGAGATATTAAAGACTGGAGGCAGAAGGTGTAGGACACACATACTGGAAGGTTTTTATGTGTGAAGTGCCTCCACTATGAGTGGTGGGACAGAAACCCTGTGGGCCAGGCATGCAGGTAGGGGCAGTGTGGTAAAATGCCAATGGAGAAGTGATGATATGGTGGAAAAGAGGCTACATGGACCTTCATCACAGCACCTGGAAGTTAGGTGCTGAGAGGAAGACGGATTACTGTGGCGGAGCTGAAGGCTTGTTCCCTTGCAAGAAGAAAACAATCAACAAGTAGCAAGAGAAGTAGAAGTGGCAAAGATGAGCAAAGCGGCTCGCTCCTCAAAAAGACAGGCAAAAGTCAGAGGACTTAGTAGCTCAAGGCTTCAAGGGGGAAAACATCAACACGGAGAAGTATTAAATCCTGAAGGAAAAAACAAAACAAAACAAAATAGCAGGCTGGTCAGGCTAGCTGGAGAGCCAGGAAACACTGGGCCATTTGGTGAGGTTGTCAATGCCATCAGTGTCAACAGAGCTGGTGGCAGAGGGCACCCCAGCAGCACTGTGGATCTGTCCCAGGGAGGTGTGGGGGATGATGCTGCCCCTTCTGCCTGCCTCTCTTTGGCCAGCAAAGGCCCTCGGATGCCTTACCAGGGTCATGAGCGCAGTAGTGCTTAGCCTAATAGTTCAAAAAGATCCTAGCTGTCTTTTATGTGTGTTAGCTGATAAATAATTGCTTTACACTTCACAGTTATGTATATGTTACTCTTTGCCTGGCTAAAGGTGCCCAAACAAACTGACCCAAAGGAGAGGCTGTAACAACATGTGCCCAGGATGAAGGATAGTAGGGAGACGACCCCAGAGGTTCCCACCTGCCCGCAAAAGGGCACATCTAGGAGCGTGAAGAACCCTGTTTGCAGAAAAACTGGTTAGGGTGTCACTAGTGAGTGGCAGGATCATGGACTGCAGCCCTGAGGAAGGACCTGGTACAGGGTGTTGAGGTTGAAAAAGATCCTGAAGGTCATAGGAAGGATCAGCAGTGGATTTTTCCCTGTTAAGACAAGCATCAGTGCCTGGGGTGAATCAAAAAATCACTGTGCCAGAATGATACTCAAAGAAGAGTATGTTCAGGTGAGCTTTGGTGAAATACTTTCAGTCCTTGGAAGGAAGTGTGAAAACTAGAAAAATTATTGCAGATTAGTACAGTTGGTACAAGGATTGTGGTTAGGAGGAAAAGCCACGCAAAGGGGACTCGTCTGAGGATGGATAATGCTGAAGACATAGCTTCCTGAGATCCCACTTAACAAGACTTAGGAGAACAGCTTTAAACTAAGAAATCAGAAAATGGTTTGGGAGAGTAGTGAAATCCTTACAGCTGTTTTTATAATAAAAGGAGAAGGGGGGAAAAAAGAGTAATACTGCTGCCAACTGTAGTCAAGTTGGCAATACCAATAGTCAAATGATTTACGTGGCTAGAAAGTATGTGGTCAATAAGAGACAACAGACATGCTTGTATATTCACACCAGGCAAGTGTATTGCCTGTGATGTGCAAAGCATGAAACTGAATATGACATTGACTGCATCGAGGTGGAATAGCAGCAGTGATTATTACATGACAGGGAGCAATCATGTTGGAAATGCACTGTACAGAAATGATAGAAATAACAGTTTAAAGGCAGTGGAGGAGTAGAATAATATTTTAAAGATGTTAAGAAATTATAAAAAAAAGTGGTAATGTCGATAAAGTAGATTAGTTATGATCAAAATCATTCTAGGAAGGATGTCAAAGAAGGCCCTTCTGGGATAGACTGGGGAGTTGAATTTGGATATGAACAAAGAATTATTTAATGCCATTAGTGAGAGAAATACTCCTGAGATTTGTATCACAGGAAATTTTAATTTCTCAGTCATCGAGACTGAAAACCATTAGCAATCGTAGGCCATGGGTGTGACAATCGAAAGATCTGTTTAACTGAGCAGTCAATGAACCAACAGAGGGTTGGATACTACTTAAAATTTTGTTTCTGACTAACTTTAACAACTTAGAGGAGATGGTTGTGGAAAAATAACCTTGAGTGAGCAGATGAGGTTGATTTAGTTGATGTGACCTGGAATGTGGGTTTGTGACTCTTAGTTTAAAAATGGAAAAACATGCACAAGTAAAGGGAACTAAATGGTGAAGAATGGACTAAGAAGCTCAAGATTTCATTTTAAATGGAGCCTGGAATTTCTTTGTGTTAAAGATGTAAAGCTGTTGGGGACTTCTCTTCTAAAGCAAAGGAAACAATACCCTCAGCCAGCTCTGGAAATAAGGGCAAATTCTCTTGAAGTAGACATTAGCAGAGATCCTCCAATGATGGGGGAAAATGGTTACCAGCAGAGACATGTGTCTTAAAGACCAAGAAGCTCAGGGACAAAATGGGAATTGCCAGCAGCTGTACTAAGGCTGGTCTTGCAAAATACCTTTAAATGCTAAGCAGTGGGCTCTCGGGGTGTGCGCAAGGAGAAGAGCTGTGGTGGGAACAGCCCTCAGCTCTGGACCCCTCATCACTTCCCCACAGTTTGGGAGAGCCAGGGGACCCTGTGGGGCTCGTGTTTGGAGTCACGCATAATCGGTGGTCTGTAAGTAGAAAAAGTGCGTGTGGGGGTAAGAACCACCACAGAAGAATGTTTGGATTTTTTTCTGTAACAAGGGGAACGTTTTGGTCCAAGTTTGCTTTCGGCACATAGCGAAGTGGGCCAGGCCAGACAGGCCTCTCTCAGGCCTCTTTGGCCTGAGACAGGCCTCTCGGGCCTCTCACAGCTGTTCAGGGCAGAAAGGGTCAGTGCAAGCAGTGAAAAGGTTAGAGAAGTAATATCAATGATGTCTTTCAGTGCAAAGTGTTAGGAAATTTTAATTATCATGTGTAATCACTAGCATGATGTGTAATGACTTCACATCAGAGGATTCAGCAGGTGCTTGGGCAGAGATGAAAATGAACAAATCTGTCTTGACACCAGGCAAACATTCAAGATGACTCCCACTTTTGTTTTGTGTCCATTCCTTAGGAATGGGGATAAATGCACACACCAAAGAACTCCACCCGCCTAAGGAAGATGTACCCCTCCTCAAATCCTATAGCAACTGTATCTGGATCAGAAAACAGCTGGCTGTGGTGATGTGAGAACAGTTGGCTGGCATGCAGGTGGCCTTGCTTAACCCATGTCTGGAAGATCACACCCCTTCCTCGGGATACCAAGTGGTTGTCTGGGGACTAATGTTGAACAGACAGAGTGGAAATTTGATTCTGGACTTCCACAGAAACACGCTCAATGTTTTTCCTCTTGGCTTCATACAAAATTCCCTCCTGTGAGTAATTTTTCACTTTCCAATATCTCTGACAACACAAGCTGACTACAGCATTGCTCATTCTCACTGATTACTCATAAAGCTTCTGGTTTTTTTTGTTTTGTTTTGTTTTACCTTAAACACTTTTTGTTTTGTTTTACCTTTACCCACCTGTTTGAGTCCCAGTTTTTGTGTTTGGTTTACTCTGTGACTATAGAAGAAATCTGATGTTTCTGGGTCTTAAAATGATTGAAAACTCAGTGGACCTGGACACCACAGCTGCCAATGGCAAATTAAAAGGATCCCAATTGTACTATTTTCTGAAGCCTTAGCCATGATTTTGAACAGTAGGGGTTAAAAATAATGATACTCGCTAGAAATAATAAATACCTATATATTCTTTCAGAAGATCTCTACTCTAGATGCTGCACTTTTATGTCAAAGGAGCTCCCTTGCTTCTTTTCTGACTTTAACGTTTAACAGACTTTTAAAAATGCTATAATGAAGCCTAAGAAGAGAATAAGATAATGTCATAGAGAGGAGACGGGTTTAATTCTTTGCTGCTGTTTTCTTTTGTGATCTCAGGCAAGTAGTTTCTCTCTCTCTCTCTGCTTTGATTCTTTATCTTTAGCTGAGGACAATAGCACTTTCTTGTCTCTCCTGGAGATGCATTATTTTAATCACTATAAAAGACAATGAAGAGCTCAGACACTACAGCAAGGGGGATTGTGTTAAATACAACAGCTCAACAGAAACAGGAAAAAACCTCCGAGGCTCCTGATGTTTAAGGCTGGATTGTTTAATTATTTCTATCAGTTTGTTGTGCCCTCTGTGAACATGGGCTGTGAGGATATCAATAACAACTGCATCTCAGTGGGTTAAAGATCTGAACCCTGCTGCTGACTCAAAGCTTGGTCTTACTAATACAAATGTCTTTTCAGCTGTTAATCTCTGATGTTAAAAAAGGCTGTAGAAAACCTACACACCTGTGAAATGGAGGAGTGGGATCAGCTTGGGTTTTTTTTGTTAAAATAAGAAATAAGGTACTTAATGAATTGCTCTTGTGCTGCTTGAGTTTTGTGTCTAGATTGCTACAGCTTGGGCCTAGTATATTTAACCAACTTAGTAAAAGAGATGAGTTGATCAGCAAGGAGATTGCACAGTGCATTGATCCCCCATAGCTATAAAGTCTGTCCACAAAAGACACTGGCTAATATGTTTGGATTTGATGAATTTCAGGCAGAAGCAGCCTGGAAGGAAGAAATTCCCCAGCTACCTCTGGACAAAACAGCCACCTGACAGAGAAAACTGCTGACTGATAGTGCTGTCATTCAGATAAATGTCTGGTTTATCCCTTGTTTCTTTTTCTCTAATCCCCATTTTCCTGGGGAGCACTCCTTAGTCTTTTGGAGACACGGTAATATCTTTATTTCTGTACTTCACTGGTTTATGCTTGAAAAAAACTCTAGGTTCTCAACTTTGCTCTCTTGGCACACTTGCAAAAGTGCAAATGGAAAAACATGAATTTGTATCAGACTCTGTCTGTCTTGTGGTCTGTGAAGCCTCTCTGGGCAAAGCAACAGGCCACCTGCGAAGAAGTGGGTGGTACCAATGTGAGGGGAGAGAAGATCATGATGATGGGGTTGGAGCAAGGAAACCACCACAATGTGTGGAACACAGTATGAAAGGAGGAAATAGAAATACACCTCTAAAAGAGCAGAGAAGAAATGGTAGCAGAAATGACAAACTTTTTCTGGGTTAGTAAAGGATTTTTTTGTATTTACATTTCAGGTAACTTGGCAGTGCTTCAAATGTATACACAGCCAGACCAGAAAATGCATTGCTGAGGGAAGTGATAATCATCATGCCTCTTCCTGGCAACAAAGACCAGAGTCATCTGGAGCATATTCATGCTGGCCTGCTCTGCACTGTTTCCGCAGCATGATGCTAAGCAAAGGGCAAGCTGTACTAATTGGTCAGCAGGGGATTTCCTTGCATAAAAAAAGGCCTTCAAAAGGCTCAGAAGTGCCCATACCTTAACACAGCTTAATGACAGCAGCCTGTACAAGAGGTAGTGCTTGTATTTAAGTGGAGGTACTATAGGGATACAGGCCTGGCAGCTTCCTTGGCTCTGTGTGTGTGGGGGGGAGCTGGCCTTTTGCTGCCTGCAGTGATCTCAGCCCTGCGGTCCTGAGAGCCAGCATGTCCCTGTGAGCCAGCATGTTCCTGCATTGTCCTTTGGCAGTTGCAGGCAGAGGGGACACCAGCTCAGTTGAACACAGAGAGACCTGTTGGCAAGGTGCCTTCCCTAGGTGCTGGATTGTGGATTTCACTCCTTTTGGTTGTGCTTCAAGCCATGTTCAGCAGCCTGGCTCACCATCAGTCTTCATTTCCTTTTCCAGGGCCTGGGGAAGCTGCTGTCCTTACCTGTTTTAGGTCATTAACTACCTTCATTTTACCTTAGGGCCTTTGACAGGTGTCTTCTGTAATGTGGAGAAGACAGCTCATTTTCTACCTGTGATCTCCTGCAATGCTGTTTGAATTTCTTGCCTGTTTCAGCAATGCAACTCCAGGAGATATGTTTCAGCAAGGAGACCTCCCGTGCTAGCACATTTGTCTGGGTATGTCATGTAGTGGCAGAAAGAAATATGTTGGGATAGGGGAACAAGGGAAGGAGTTTACTTCGTATTTGCTGATTATATGGTGAAATGTTGCAGGCAGAAAGAGTTCCTGCAGTATTTCTGCATCAGACAAATGTTAAATATTGTGAAGAGTACTATTTGGCAAAAAATCCCACCCATGCTTTCCTGGGCTATTGAATAGCAGGATGTGGTTTGCACTACTTTATGACCATGCTGAATATAAAGTTATTGTTTGTACAGCTCCCTAAACAACCTGAAAATGTGAGTTCTCCACTATTTAAAGCTAACCTGTCTTTAGGGTGTCTAAATATTTGTAATTACCCGAGTCCTACTCCCTTTACAGCAATATATCCTGCAGTGGAAGGGAATGAGATGGGATCATACTGCCACTGTGAAAGATTTGGAATAATCTTTGATTTTTTTTTTCTCCCCCTTAGAATTCAGAAAACTTGGAAAGAAATTTCCAGGTCTGGTGACTTTTTGTCTGTATGATAGTGAAAGAGAGCATATGGGACAGAAAAAAAGGAGAAGAGATGTTGACAGAAGCACAGGAGTCAGAAAATCTGTCATAATTTTCCTTTCCACATTGCAAAGAAGCATCTCAAGTGGCTCCTGTGCTGCCTATATTTTTTAAAAAAAAAAAAGGAGAGCTGCAAGTGAATTGCATAAACAGTTCTAGATTCACTTTCCCAGTGACAGGAATGGAATTGGACAGCTGACAGGGACCAACTGAAGCACTTGAGTGCTTCAATGATTAGGCAATGCAAGACAGAAAATTCCTCAGCATGAAAAATGCCAGGGGAATTAGAAAGAGTCCTTTCAGCTCCTGAGTTCTCTTGCTTAGAAAAGATCTGCCATCATGTATCTCTTATATTTAGCAATTTCTAACTCTGGAAAGGATCATTTGTGACATTTTTGCTCTATGTTTGCGTACACTTATTTTTGTGGCCTATGAGTGTTTCTTTTTCTACTTTTTCCAGGCTCAGTTGAGACTTCAAAGTTGCTCTACTCAGTACCTGCAGGTTGCATTGATATTACATCCAAATCACACCTCAGGTGCTCCCAAAGATTTTTCTTTTGATTGTTATAACCCTCTTTTTTTCAAAGCTGGCTAGGGGAGCCTCAACCAGGACTTCCTGCAAGTACTTGGCTTTGCCACGTGGGAAACTCTTCAGTTCATTTTTCTCTTCCCTTCCCTAGTGTGATCTTGTGACAGGAATATAGCAAAGACATCTATTGATTTCAACACTTCCTCTTTCCCACCTCTATGTTGTTACTGTGTTTTAATGCATTTCTTCTCTTTATTTCCATCCTTCTCCATCTGCCTCCCTCTCTGTTGAGACCAGTCATAAAAAGCCAAAAACTGTCATGAGTGTGTTGCTGCCTAAGTTTCAGGCAGTTAGAGAATATTTATTGATGGAGTACACCTCCTAGGCTGTAATCGTACACCCACTCATTCTGCAGTCAGCTCAGAACCAGGTACTCCAGATGCAGCCCAGCAAAGAGGGAAGACGAGCATTCAAACTCCTTGCCTGCTGCTCTTGCGAATGTGCCCTACGTGCTCGCTGCCCTACAAACCCGGATGATTTGTAACCTGCTGCCCAGTATGCCACCAAATCCAGTGACCCTGTCAGTAGAATTTAACAGAAAATACATGAAGAGAGTGAGACTTAAATTATGTTGAAGTGTGAATAATTTTTCTTTCCTAGAATGAGATGCCAGTCATTGACCAGTCTATAGTTTCAGAGTGTAATTCTCCACCGCTCTGTGGCTTACCTTGTCCTTTACACCAGCGCGGTATGAGAGGGGTTACAGCTTTTGGAAATGAGGAAGTTTTGGCCACTTTACACAGTACTGTGCAATAGCAAACGGTGGTGAAGAGCAACTGTGAATGAAACCTCTAGTCTGGTAACCACAAACAAGTTTAATTTAAAAACAGTTATTATAATTAATGTCATTACTTTAAATGGAGATATGAGTTGCTATTTCCTACATGTTTGGTATTGCTCATGACTGCTCAGATTTTGATCCTAAAATAAAACTGATAAAATGCCACTAAAGAAACAGCTTCTCTAGAAACCATCCTAGAAACTTAACCTGCTGCTGAGGCCTGTACTTTTAGGCGTTATCAGGGGAGCTGATCTCTGGTGATTTGTAATGTTTTTTTTTCCCTATGTAGATTTGCAAAGTGTGTAGATGTTTCTGCACACCACTGCCAATGACAGTCCTTCCTGACCTTTGCCTGGGAGGTCTCACAAATATTGCTGACCTCTCTAGATTTGTCAACTTTAATTGGAAATGCCTTAGAGTCTCATTCGGCTAACAAAATGTTACAGAGACATAAACTACCTCAATTTTGAAGCAGCAATGAGAGGGAGCAAATGTCTCCTTCTCCTTCCTAGGAAACCTCCATAGTGGCTGGTTGTGCCAGGAGCCTCATGCTGCAGAGGTATTAACCCAGCGGAAAGCTGTGTCCCAACTCTGTTCCCTTCTCCCACCCACCCAGTCTTCAGCCTGCTGGGTGTTCGCTGGCTCCCCTTGGGTTATTGTCCCAGTAATGATCCCTATGGTTGCTGGGCAGGTTGATCAACCTTCCGCTGAAATGCCGCTTTGTGCGCCTGTGTCAGCGTGTACCTAGTTGCAGCAAGTCTCTAAATCACTAGACATTGGTCATTAACGATCAAGCCCTAATGCCTAATGAAGGGGAGTACAGATGGGGTCTGAGAACCTTGCCGGGAAGGGGAAGGATCCCATGCTGATCTTTTCCCAGCTTGTCGGGCCCTTCCGGGCGGGCCGGCGGGGTGTGGGAGGAAAGCTGCTCCAGCCAGGCCGGGCAGGCAGCCACGCTTGCGGGGAAGGACCCCTGGCGGGGCAGCCGCGGCCCCTGGATGCCCGTGGGGAAGGGCGGGAGCAGGGGAGCGCCCTGACCCTCCGGGGCCCGGCGGGGCCGCTGCCCTGAAGGCCGCGCCCGGCTGGGGCCCGGCGGCGGCGGGCGGGCAGGCCGCGCTCCCCGGGCCGCTAGGGGGAACCGCCCGCCCAGGAAACGGCCGCGGCTGTGGGCTTCCCCTCGGCCCGCCGCGCCCAGGCGGGCCCGCTGCCGGTTCCTGGCCAGCGGGCACGACCCCAGTCCTGACCCTGCAGCAGGTCTCCGGGACCAATGGCCTGGGATGGCTAGAACAATTTAAAAATTGCCTCTTGTTTCTCCTGTGTGTTTCCAAAATCCCCTGGTTGTATACAACATGATTTCTTGCCTTAAGATACATTGGTTTTTATTTTCAAAGCCTGCTTAATAAATGTTACCTAGCCTGAACTTCACAGCGGCTCGGACCTGTCTGAGCCAAGGCGCCTCTTGAGCAGAGGGGTGAGCTGCCACCCGCTCATCTGTCTTTGGCTCTGGTTTCCCAGGGCGTGCAGGAGGGTGACTACAAGGAGGACACGGCTTTGCTGTGGAGCGTACAGAGGCCAAATCCAGCCCTCAGTGCAATCTGCTCTGCTGCTCTGGCTTTTCTCCTTCTCCCTGACACATCTTTTTGTCTGTGCCGTGTTTCCTTGTCCGCACGTTAATCTGTAACGCATCTCTTCTCCTTCGGTTTTCCTTGCACGGTGAAGGATGAGAGAAGGCAGAACAGGTTATCATTTCATAGCCTTCCTTGTTCCCCTGAAGGATCTTTAAATGAGCTTTTTTTGTCCAGTAGAACAAAATAAGTAAAACCTTCCACTGAAATAACTCTTAGCCTTCATTCATGGTGTGCACTGTGTTGTGAGTAAGAGCAGTCAGAGCGTGGAGTGGGGTGAGTAGAAGGGATGGCTTGGAGAAGCGTTACTTCATTTATTTTCTGTTGAATCTAGGCTGCTTCATTTTCTTTCATTTTTTTCCTGTCTTGTTTGCAGGTTTAGCGCTTGGAGTGTGTTTCAGTTGCTTTTTGTTATTCTTCTTCAGTCAAAGAAAAAAGAGAAGCAGTGGAGTGAATTGCTTATGAAGTGCTTTAACGCCATGCTCAGTGAGCTGGAGACACAGGGGAAGGCCGGGCTGGCAGGGGCTGTGGGGGGGATTGGCATACACCAGGGTGTTCAGCAAGGAGAGGCAGGAAATGTGGTAGTGGTTTGACTTTGTGTAACTTGTATTTGTGGAACATAAAGCAAGCTGAGCATATATCCCTGGCTATGTCTAAAGCAAGGGACAAGTCTCCATTCAGCACTCTTCCTGTGCTCAAGGTGGCTTTTGAAAGGGGGAGAGGGCAGTGTTGAAATGTAGATAACATTTTAAAAGGTATGCTTTGATACTACTCAAAAATTTTTTCTCTGCTGTTTGTAGCCTTTAAAATGTCAGTACTTGCAATTCCCCAGTCTCACGGGCTGTGCGTGCCTGGTGCTGACCAGTATTGTCACACTAGTCTTCAAGAAGGATCCTGTGTGCTCAGATGTAGAGTGCTGCACTGACCCTGTGTGGGATGGAGATGGCAAAACAACCTCCTCTCCCTCTCTGTGCTTAGCTCCTGGGAGGTGCCAGGCAGCTTCAAAGTGAGCTGACACTTCTGTTAGTTGGATCTGAGCTGTGATGAGTTCAAGGAAGTTTATTTCAAGGCTGCCTGGCTCTGTAAGGAGAAAACTGCTCAGTCTTTGTCTCTCCCTGTTCCCTTCCTCCTTCCCCTTTTCTGATTTGCTTCACTCCACAGCTCTCGTTTTCTTCCCTCAGACTGTAGTATGTGATTCCTCATGCAGTTCAACAAAGGGATGCTCAAAATCCTGCACCTGGGGAGGAAAAACCCCATTTACTAGTATATGCTGGGGGCTGACAATCTGGAAAGCAGCTTGGCAAAAAAGGACCTGGGGGCATCCTGGTGGACACAAAGCTCAACGTGAGCCAACAACATGCACTTGTGGCAGAGAAGGCCAATGGTGTCCTGGGCTGCATTAGGAGGAGTGTTGCCAGCAGGTCGAGGGAGGTGATCCTTCCCGTTTGCTAGCCCTTGTGAGGCCACACCTGGAGTGCTGGGTACAGTTCTGGGCTCTTCAGTACAGGAGAGACAAGGACATACTGGAGAGAGTCCAGTGAAGGGCCACTAAGATGATGAAGGGACTGGAGCATCTCTCCTGTGAGGAAAGGCTGAGAGAGCTGGGGCTCTTCAGCCTGGAGAAGAGAAGGCTCAGGGAAAACTTATCAAAGAATATAAATACCTGAAAGGAAGGTGCAGAGGAGATGGAGCTGGGCTCTTTTCAGTGGGGGCCTAGTGACAGGACAAGAGGCAATGGGCCCAAAACACAAGAGGCTCCATGTGAATGTAAGGAACACTTTCTTACTGTGAGGGTGACTGAGTACTGGCACAAGTTGCCCAGAGAGTTGGTGGAGTCTCTATTCTTAGAGATATTAAAAAGCCATCTGGACTTGGTCCTGGGCAGCCTACTCTAGGTGGTCCTACTTGAGCAGGGGGGTTGGACGAGATGACCTCCAGAGGTCCCTTCCAACCTCAGCCATTTTGTGGTTCTGTGATTCTTGCACTTTGAAAACACCCTTTATTTCCTTCTCTTGTTTTGTATGCTGTATGGCACCCCAGGACCTCACCCAAATTGAGGTGCTGGGTGCCTAGTTCCCTTGGCTTCTCATTTTCTACCTGTAAAAGGGAGATAAGACCTCCTACCTACCTCATGTAATTAGTTAATTAATATTTCTTTCACACTTTGAAAACAAGATGGGAGAAATACTTGTCAAAATGCAAAAGACCATCAATGAATGAGGTTAGAAACAGTCCAATGGTAACATAACTTGTGTGTGTGAAAAATCGGGTCATGCTTACCTGTTATAGATATATCTTGCTTGGAAAACTGTTTTGGGTTCACAATGAGCGCAGTTTACTTGCTGTCAAAGGGGATGTGAAAGAAAAATCCACAACCTGAAAACCCTTAACCTGAATTTTTATCATCTTGAATTCCAATATTTTTGCATTTACCCAAGCTGAATGGTGGCCTCAAGCTTCAGAGCTGAACTTTATGGTGACAGGGCATACAAACCTTGTACTGACCAGCACAGAGCTGGTGAGGTAGTTCAACACTGTCTTGCTAAACATGCCAGAAGGACTGAAAGAGCCCAGCTCAGTTAGGACAGACAATAAGCTGCAGGAACTGATATTGAGGGACTGTTAATATCTGGTTGAACTCCCCTTGCCAGGGAAGATGGGCCAGATGCAGATTTGCCCTTTGTTTTGTTACTAGTTAGTACTGGCTAAGCTTGCTGCTGGTGGCATTCTCTTTGAAGAGATCTTTTTTTGCATCTGGTTGGGGAGCAGTGCTGGCCTGTGTTGAGCCCACCTGGTCACGAGTCAGTTCAGGCTGCCTCCTGGCTACCTCCAAAATAATAGATGGACATGAAAGATTTTGACTATTTTTGCTGTGGATAACGACACAGCTTTGCTCCTGCTGGTTAATGGTGTGTGTTTGTGGAGCAACTATCTTCCAGTGACTGCCAGACTAGAAATGACTGGAGTGCAAACTGGCTGATTTCTTATTTCATGGCTGTGGACTATTTTATGCAGCTTTGTACTATGAAATATGAGAAACCAGGCTTAGCCAAAAGTGAGTTGCTTAGCAGACGCTTGCTGTCATACAAATTAGCCACAGCTTCTGCATCTCGGAGTGCTGCCAGCAGAGAGCTAGCTATTGGATTAAATGTCTACTACCAGTCATGATCTAAACTGAAAGCGAGAAGAGTAATCACTCTTCTAGCATTATCTTAGCAGTTAGCTCTTTTTGTGGTGTTAAACATGTTTTTCGTCTTTAAACCCAAACCATAAAATACTGCTGTGAGTTTCAAATCAATGAGTGTACAGGAAGAACAGGAAAAGGTTTATTTTAGCGAGAGAAAGTGTCATGCATGTATAGGAACTATCTTGCTTTAAAGTGGAAAGGGAGGCTAATTTTTGCCCAAGTTGTATGTAACAATGAAAACCTTCAAAACTATAGTTTAAATAAATATATGCCTTAAAAACTGGATACAATTGATTTGAGCTACTAGTGAATAAAAAGTAACAGCATTCAATAAGCATCTTCTTTGACTTTACTTGGCTTCAACCAAGATTTTTAATACATAATTGTACTAATGTAGTTTGACTAATGAAGCAGTACTTTTTCCTTGCCTAAAAATATTTCCCTCTGAAGTTTTCCTGAGTTGCAAAGTTCTTACTTAAAAAGTAACTCATTTGAACGTGAAGTAAACAACTGGAATTTGGGAAACTCATACTTTAGTAAGTTCCTGAGGCTCTAAGGTTGCTTTCAGTCATTGGAGCCTGTTATGAGTGAGGGATTTGACACCAGAAAGGCTGTTTTGAATTCAGTTGGTAACCTTGATGGTTCACGCCAATGCTGCTGACTTCTGTTTGTTCTCTTCTTTGTAATCTTTCTTCTTAGCCAGCCTTGGTACCATCAAGGCTTTCATTTCTTGAGTTACTAAATGATGACTAGAAACACTAGATCAAAGAAATGTTTATGTTTCTTTTAGAGGTTTAGCCTTCCTGGTTGAGGACTGAAATAGGAAAATTTGACCCAGGATACCTAAAAGACAAATGAAAAATCCTGAAAAAAAAGTCTGTTTAATTTATTTCTGGATTTTGCAAGGAGGATATATCAACATCTTGCTGGTGATTTTTAGCAGTTCTGCTATTGGTAGTACTGTCCCTGTAGTGCAGCAGCACTTTTTGGAGGAGGAATATAAGAGCCACCAGCAGATGCCATTAACTGCTCGGGTGCTGGAGTGCTTGTGAGTGCCTGCTGTGACCAGAAGATGACTGCTGACCCATTAGCTCTCCATCTGAGAACAGCTGCCCATGCACTGGTGCAGCTCTTGGTTCTAGATGAGACACACTGTTAGGTTTATGCTTAATCCTTACAGGGGTGCTACAAGGGTTTCCTCATCCTTTTCTTGCAGCATGCCGTCCAATGGCTACAGCGGTGATTTTCTGTTTCCCTTCTGCAATGGAATCTGAAATGCAAAGGCCAAAGAGTAATGCGTACTTGCTGCCTAGAAATAATGTGCTGAGTTTGTAACTACTGGAGAAAATAATTTGGCACATAGTTATTTCCGTGTACCTCCCTAGCACCAAGAACAATTAGGCACCAGCTGAAGACAGTGACTGCCAAAAGCACATTTGGATGAGGTGGGTGTTCCTGGGTGGTACAGTCATGCGTTAACAAGTGTGACTGCATCACTAAAGCAGAAGTATATTTGCATCCCCAAGCCCTTTGTAGGGATATGCTATCCTCAAGAGGAAAGGACACCAATAAAGCATCTGGCAGGGAGGAAAGGCAAAGAAATGAGTACAGGATAATGAGGTGTATTTAACTGCTTGCTGTTAGCAAAAACCATCCACCTGAACTGGATATAGTGTTCACAGATGCTTCAGGAATCATTCTCTGTGAAAGCTGAAGTGGGAGCAGGTCAGCTGCTCCAAATCCAGTTCCCTGGGTGTTAGAAGAAATTGAAACTGATGGGCGGATGGGTAGGCAGCAAACAGCAACAGGGAGGGCAGCTGCAGCAGGGACAGCGATGCAGGAAGCTTTGTGCAAACCCTAGAGGAGATGTAAACCCTTTCCCTGCAATACACATATACAGTCTTCTGATAGAGGTAGGAAACCAGACGTATTTTTTTTCTATTATTTGCTGAGACTGAACTCTCTCAGGGCACAGAACTACTTGCAAAAAATATTAGCTCCAGTGCATAAAATCTTGCTCCCTCTTGCTCCTGGAATCCAGTGCTAAGCTTTGGTGGATGCCTCTGTACTTCATGGGGAGGGGAAAGCAGCATCCCACAGAAATCTTAACCTTTATGCATTTTGAAAGAGGAACTCGAGTTTTTTCTTAACACATCACATGTATGGATAAATGCTAGAGAGGATATGATACTATGTGGGGTTGTGTGATAAAGTGTTTGGCACAGTGGATTCTGTTAGAGAATAAGTGATGAATTGCAGTCAGACACCAAGAAATGATGGTCCGCAAGCCGCAAGTGCTTTTAATAGGATAACTACACACTTGTTTGCTTAGATTTCTTGTAGTTGCATCTTCCACCACTGGAGTGTTGAAGGCTGAGCAGATACAGCTCAGTGAAAACAATACAAAAGAAACCACCCTGCGTCTTGAGAAATGTTTAGCAGCTTAATTAGATTCAGAGTATAATACTGTTAACAGTGCATAAATGACAGCTATTTTCTGTTTATCTACATATCGTTCCATTCTTTGAGTTTTAGCCATTATTATTTAAATATGAGTATTCTAAGTATCTTTTCTCCTCAAAAGCAACCCCTCTTTTTTCTTCCAATTTGATTTCACAAGATGTTGTCAAATTTCTTACACGTAAGTGGATAAACAATGTACTCTACCCTCCAGCAGTCATAAAGGGAGAAGCAGGGGGAGAGGAAGTCCTGCCCCTAGATATCCAATGTTATGACTCAGTACTCAGGAAATGTGGGAAACAGGTCTTCAATCTTAAAGGTTTCAGTGGGGTTTTCTTTGCTGCCTTCTGCTAATCCGCTAATCCTTTTAGAAAGCTGAATTCCACAGCTCTTTCTGGAGACAGTAGAGCACAGCTGATGTTTAAAGCAGTTTTTTTCTTTCAGCATAATACAGCCATTGCTGAGGTCACAGGGGCTGCAGAGGCTGTGCTCTGACTGCAATGGTGGTGAAGTGCGCTAGCTTGCACTGAGCATGAGCCAAATTCCATTCTGTCTCATCCTAGTATCTTCAAAATTTAGCTGTGCTACTGCTGTGCTAGAGCTACACGGCATGACAAGTGAGCTTTCCATTAGATTCCTGGCTGGGTTAAAATCAACAGTAAAGCAAATGCACTGTTTCTAGTACTTCTGAATAGCATCTCCTCTGGACCTTGATGTGAAAGCCGAATATAGTAAGTTGCAAGTGACAGAAACAAATTAGTTCAATATCTCAGATCTCAAACCTCGTCATCTTGCAAGAAACAACCTGTCCCTGGGTTCAGGTGTGGCTCTTAGCAACTCATCTGCACCTGGGGGGTAAATGCCCACTGCTCTGTTAGTACCTTTAGCTGTTGGCAAACTTGCACTGCTGGTTTTGAGGCAAGAGCTGTTCTTGCACTCATTAGCGCTGTGGCTTGGCATCTAGAGCATGCAAATCAAGATTGGCCAAGGTGCCATCTTGAGGCCTTAGGAGGCAGCCCACAAAGGGATTTGTTCCCTGTGGCTATCTTTGACTGAACCAGCTGGCCAGGGCTGGCTGGAGTGCCTATAAGGTCCTTTTAGCTCTGTTGGGACTGGGGACATGGACTGGATGCTCTGGGCGAAGGAGGGGCTTAGGGATGCCAGCCAGTGAGCATCCCAGAGGATCCCCTCCCCAGGTGTGCACTGCATACTGAAGTTGCTCTCCCTGCCCTTACTAGGGAAGCTGCTGCATGGCCTTTTCCAGAGACCCACGCTGCCAGCACCGTGGTCGGTCTCTGCTTTCTCACATGCTTGGACAGAGGGTGCACAGCCCTAGTGCTTGAGGCAGTTGAGAAAAGACTCGGGGAACCTTGAGCTTCTGAGGATGGGGGGCTGAACATGCTAAGCCAGAGCTGCCAGCCCGAGTTCTTCCTTAGGTAGCCCTCAACCAAACCTCACTAAGCCACCCACAAACAGCAATGCTCCGGTGGCCCTGGCACAAACTGTGTGGCTGGGTTTGGTGCTGAAAGTCACAGGGGCTGTGCCTGGCCAGGTGTATAAGGTAGGGATGAGGACACGAGGAAAGGATTGTCTCATGCTTCTCTCCCTTTGAACATCTCTATAAGGAGGACCAGCTGCTCTTTATGAGTTTAACTCTCCCTAGTCCCTACTGGAACGGTGTCTCAGAGCACCAGGCACTATGTGTACCCAGCTCACTGGATGTGCCCCAGCTGTCTGGCTGTTTCCCTTGGGCCTATACCCACATCTGTTGTGGGTGTGCAATGGCAGAGGGCTCACAACGCTGGCTTGCTATGAAACTGGTAACCCATCAAAACGCCTCGCCTGCTGCTGGGGGTGCTGCAAGGGCATAACACAGGTCAGTCCTTCATCTACGGGAGAAGGCAGGGCTGCGGCTGTGCTCAGCTAATCAACATAGGATGATGCCAGGTATGTTTAAAGCTACTACCCTTCTCTGGGGATGGCTTGGCTCTGTGCTGCAGGCCTCTACCAGGGTAATAAAATCATGTCTTAATTCCAAAATGTATTTTCCATCTTCTTATTTGTGATTTGGGTTTAAAACCTGTATGTTGTTTTACTTAAAACGTCAGTGATGACTGAGGGTTACTTGTTTTTTTAAAAATTTTGTTTCTTTGTCTACTTCAAGTGTGTGTTTCCTTCATATTTAAGGTAATACCTTATGCTTCAAGCTAAGCAGCTGTGCAAATCCTAACTGGATCAGACCCACAATATGCTATCTCTTTTCCCAGAGCAAAACATCCCAGATGATCCATCTCTTTAAAACTTGGGCAATTTATGCTCCCAGTACTACTGCTACAAAAAAGTCATAATGTAAATGCAGAGTCTTGGTGCTTTTCCTTAAATACAACAAATGCCATCTCAGTTATATAAATTTATACAGGTTAAAAAAAACAATGAGTATGTTCTCCTTATATGAACAAAAGCTCTTAAAGATATTGCCTACACTGCACAAGCTTCTGGAAGGCTTTCTTGAAATCTTCATTAAAGATTGTGTAGATTAGAGGGTTAATGAGGGAATTTATATATCCCAGCCATGCTAGGAAATTAGACATGTCTTCTGAGATGTGACATCTTTCACAGGTATTAACAACTACTTCTTTTACAAAAAAAGGGAGCCAGCAGATCACAAATGCCCCCAAGATCAGACCCAGTGTAGTTGCTGCCTTTCGCTCTCTTGTGCTAGAGATTCTCTGTTTTTTCCAGGACTTCTCATGCTTAGATTCAGACCTGGGGCTTCGTACGGTGATATTGATTTTATCGCAGTCCACCAGGGGATCTGATGTCTTCTCCGCTGTGCTGGGCATCGAAGCCGATTTGGTGCTTCTTTCACCTGCATCCAAAAGGGTTTGTCCATTTACCTCCTCCCTTACAATCCGGCTGACGCTTCTTCTGTGAAATGTCTTTGCTGCCTTGTATATCTTGTAATAAAGGATCAGAATCAAGGCCAGCGGGATATAGAAGGCGCCAAATGTAGAGTAAATGGTGAAAACAATGTGGTCGTGTTTGATGATGCATTCGTCATCTCTGCTGGTCGTCTGGTGCCGCCAAAACAAAGGCGGCATGGAGATAAAAATGGATATGATCCATACCACTGCAATCATGATGCCAGCATGCTTAGGTGTCCTTTTCCGTGCATATTCCACAGCATCTGTGATTGCTCTGTACCGGTCCAAAGCAATGGCAGAGAGATGCAAGATGGAACATGTGCAGCACGTAATGTCCACGCTCAGCCAAATGTCACACACCACTTGCCCCATGATCCAGGTCTCCTTCACAATGTAGACAATGCTGAAGGGCATCACCAGGACTGCCACAAGGAAATCAGTCACTGCAAGAGAGCAGATTAAGTAGTTGGCAGGGTGGTGGAGCTTTCTTGTCACAATTATTGCAGTCATCACGAGAGAATTGATGGCCGTTGTCATTAGTGCAAGCACAGACAGAGTAATGGATATGAGAATCTTGGATGTCACCCATTTGAATAGTTCTTCTGATGTACCGTTTTGTTCAGTTGAGTTTATTAAATCCATGTTCCCTTTTAAAGGTGATCTTTACCAGTAGCAGTTACCTGTTGGAAAAGTAAAAACATTCAGAAAGTGCATCCTCAGCCTCCAGGAAGTCTTGATTTTTGTCATCTTAAAAGACCATGGGCCCCAAACGTACAAGAACCTCAGACTTATCAGAAATGATTCTGGCTCCAGACAGTTTTACCTGGCTAGCACTATGTGGGATGCTCTGCCTCCAGAATAGGGGCCTCCTCTTTCTCCTTGGTCGTGCTGTTGGGAAGGGCATGTTTGCATGGCAGGAAAGAGGAGTGTGCCGTGGTGCCTGAGATGGCCCTGCCCTGCGGGGTGCTGCACGTTGCTGCACGGGGGAACCAGCCTTGTTCCTCGAGCAGGGCAGTGACATCAGTGCAGCCCCTGGGGTGCAGAGCCAGCACTCCTGCTAAATGCTTACTCTGAATGGATTGTAGTGGAGTCTTGAAACTAGTTAAATGTGGACAATTGCATCCTAAAGTACATACTAATACTGCTTTTAGACTAGCACTGCCTACTCCACTAAGCAATGTAATGACTGTTGAAAACTTTATTCCACAGGAAGTAGGCATAATGCTCTTTTTCTCTATATAAACTCCTTTTTCCCCATCAGTATGCAAGTCCTTCCTTGTGTATAGATAAGCCCAGGCTTTCTAAACTGGGACATAGTTTTCAAGAGAAAACAGAAATGTGAAACATTGCAGTACAAACAGGAGAAGAAACAATTGCATGTTGAAAGTTTCATTTTAGAGCTTCCTCTTGTGCACCTCTAAAATGAAACAGTTGAATAAATTTTGAAGCTTCAAATGGTTTACTTATTGTCTAACTGAAATTATTATCATTACTTTTCCTTGAGTTTTGCTATTCTGTGGTTGCTGCCGAAGAAAACTGCAGAAAACTTGCATGCTAGTTGTTCTGCTAATGACTCTGTCTACAGAAACAGAATACCTCCTCTTATGGCTCTGCTGGAAGCAAAAAGCAGGGAAATACTGATGAATTAAATTGTCGGTTATGTTCTGAGGATGTGCACCCTACTTTCTTATCAAGAAGGGTTTCTGAGCACTCTATGGACTGCAGCTGAAGTACGAGATTCCAGCTTTTTAGATTAGAGCTTGTAACTCAGTTAAGAGGATCAGATTTCATCCTCTGGCAAGTTTTGACATGCAATTTCTTGTGCGTGCAAGATCTACTAGATGAAGTGGGGTTTTCTCTGATAATTTTTGGAGTGTAGTGAGAGGGTTGCGCTTGTGTTGCATTAGATGCCACATGTAGGGAAATACATAAAATAAATGAATAAGTTTTCTTAGGAAAAATGGGTCTCATTAACGTAACTAAAGCTTTTTGGTATTATGCTGGAGTGGCTTAAAAAGAATCTCATATACTGTATATAACCTTGGACCCAGCGCACTAATTTGGTTTGATATTCTAACCTGGGCAATGCTTAATATGCTATTGACCTACTCAAAAAGGTTTTTAGCATTGCTTGACCAATGTTTAATTGTATGGAAGAACAAGGAAAGGAAATACATTTTATGTGGTGATACTTACAAATGCTGAGCAGAATCTCGTCCTGTGCATGAGCTGATTACAGCATGCGTGTGCTCTCTTTCTCTCTGTGTTCCTCTCTCTGAACTTGAAATATACTTCACACACATAAAAATAGATCTTTCATCATGTCAGTGTCACCTTAAAACCTTCTGAATCCACAGTAATTACTAGTTTGCAGATATTTTTGTCTATAGCTAGCTGCCTTCCAGAGAAGGAATAGGCATGTATAGTATATTATGGTGAATGTTCAACCTCTACTAAATAAATCTTTATTTTCAAGCTTGTATAAATACATAGAAAAAAAAAGTTTATTGGGAAAAACTAAGACTTCTGTTGATATCCAGCAGTTGATCATATTTTAGAACAGTTACTCATTATGGTTAATTACCTTATAAATTTCTAACTCTTTGGATATTAGTCCTTAATTGCAAGCAAGCAAAAAGCAATTTAGAGATAATGAAAGCTGATTAATAGCTTTTGAAAGATTCTTCAGTTTGAGACATGGAGTAAGGAAAATAGTGGGTGGGTTCACAAAACTGGTGTGTAGGAATAAGTAGGTTTTCTTAGTGCTGCAGTGATTTGGAGGCTCTTTATAAGAAGCACAGTGACAGAAATGTGCTTACATGCCATGTGCACTGATTATGCTTCTCTGTGTGGTTTTAAGATTGTCAGCTCGTACACTCAGACTTCATTCAGGCTGCTAGCATGGAAGCACAGCAGTACTGAAGACTACCACACCGAGTTTTTAGTGTACTACTGTTAGATAGATAATTGTGCTGGGGTCTCCTGTTCATGGGACATAACCTGTTCTTTAATGGTACCCATCTGGACATACCGCCCTCCTGTTCCTACGTGGAGTGTTAAGACCCTCTGCTGTTGCCCTCACAGCCCCGGCAGCAGGTGTCCAGGGTGGTCCCTGCAGGCTGCTGTGCAGATTAAAGAGTGTGGCTCCATCCAAGGGAGACAGCAGTATGGTGACAAGATCTGCCCTCCAAAGTGGTGGCTGCCTTTGAGGTTACAGAGCCATTCAGCAGGCTGTGCTGCTTGGGACTGCCAGTCACAAAGTTTGGTGGCTTTCCAGTCCAAGTGGGATGGGGATCCTCTGCTAACTGTGGCAGGAACTCATGCAAGGTTATTGGGTGATCATTAGCTAAAAAGATTGTTTTATAAATATGTGAAGTTGAAACGCTGGCAACATTTAAGGACTGCTGTTTGTCTCTCTTTTGATCACTTCCAGGATGAACTAATTCTGGATTTTCTCTTGCTAAGTTGAACTCAGTTCAATCAGTGACGATCACTGGCTTCTGTCCTCAGCAAGCAACTGAATCACTTTTAGGAGTATGAAGGGTGATCCTGTAAACAGTGCACTGGATTAGGATGCAGAAGAGCTGGCTTCTCTGGCAGGGAAGAATGGCTGGAAAGCTGCCTGGTAGAAAAGGCCCTGGGGGTGTTGGTCGACAGCCAGCTGAATATGAGCCAGCAGTGTGCCCAGGTGGCCAAGAAGGCCAATAGCATCCTGGCTTGTATCAGAAATAGTGTGGCCAGCAGGACCAGGGAAGTGATTATCCCCCTGTACTCGGCACTGGTGAGGCCACACCTCGAATGCTGTGTTGAGTTTTGGGCCCCTCACTACAAGAAGGACATTGAGGTGCTGGAGCGTGTCCAGAGAAGGGCAACAAAGTTGGTGAAGGGTCTGGAGCCCAAGTCATATGAGGAGCAGCTGAGGGAACTGGGGTTGTTTAGCCTGGAGAAAAGGAGGCTGCGGGGAGACCTTGTCACTCTGTACAACTACCTGAAAGGAGGTTGTAGTGAGGTGGGGGTCGGTCTCTTCTCCCAAGTAACAAGCGATAGGACGAGAGGAAATAGCCTCAAGTTGCACCAGGGGAGATTTAGATTGGATATTAGGAAAAATTTCTTCACTGAAAGGGTAGTCAGGCACTGGCACAGGCTGCTCAGGGAAGTGGTTGAGTCCCCATTCCTGGAGGTATTTAAAAGACAGGTAGATGTGGTGCTTAGGGACATGGTTTAGTGGTGGACTTGGCAGTGCTACGTTAACGGTTGGACTTGATGATCTTAAAGGTCTTTTCCAACCTAAACAATTGATGATTCTGTGATTCTATGGTTCTATCCCTCTGCTGCAGGCTTTCCTTGTCAGTTTTTGAGCAAATTCATTAAAGTGCTTCAGTTTATTCTCTGTAAAATAGCTATAGGAGTACTTCCCTGCTATCCTACTTTGCATATTTGTATTTCCTTCTCTTAGTAGCACGAATTATCGCTTGCATGCATTTAATGCAGGGAAGATCTAATCTCAGGTGATACCCCTAGGTGCTGTGGGCATAACTATGCACTGTACTTTCAGCTCGGACTTTGCTGTTATCCCCGTGTGGGTCTACCGAGCTCTTGCCTCACAGAGCAGGCACAGTCCCTCTGCCCTGTGGTGTGGGCATCTCCTTATGGCCACATACCTGACACAAGACTTCAGAAGGAAGAGTGGAAGACTTGGAACCCTCTTCTCTGAGTAGTGAATTTACTTTGGTGAATGAAACCAAACTTGCAGCCATGCTGAACTGAAGAGAAAGCTATGTTTCAGCAATTATAGAATGGGTTCAGCAGTGACATGTAAGTAATTTCAAAGATATTCTTACAGTCCAGATGTTTTTAAGGCTACTTTTGTGGAACTGACAACTCAGTGCCCTTCTTGAAGTGCTAAGCTGAATCTATTAGCTTATCACTAATATTTCTTATTCCATGGCAGTTGCTCTTGCTGCAGTTGGAAGTGCTGTCTTTTATTATTACCTTTTCAGTATGCAGCTGTTGTTGGAAAACTTTTGAAAGACCTGAAGCTTCAATTCTATGTATTGCATTACATTGTCTTGAATTTAAGCTTGGTGAAAATGATGTCTTGTACTTTAACTTCATTATAGATCTTAACACAGTAAATTAATCTATAACTGCTCTTAAAATACAAGTATGGTATTTCAGTTGACCCGTTAAAATATTAGCCTTCAATTGCTGAACAAGAGACCTGTAAACAAAGGAAGCTGCTGTTTACTTAAGACAGTGTGTCTGTTCTCTTGGATACATCAACATTATTATTTTTGAGGAATTAGCCACTTCTACAAATCTTTTTTCCTTCCTTCCCAGATATGGCATGTTAAGGTGACCAGAACTTCCTTGTCTGTGAAAGCACAGATACCATCCTACTGATCTTGTTTAGAAGGCATGGGGAAAAATGTCTGTGCAGCCTTATCACAAAAGTAAACATTGAATTTGTCTAGTGACCACTCAAAGAAAAGGTAATGTTGTTGGTGCTCCTCAGTTTTACGGGGGCATGCGTATATGTTATTAAGCCCATAACCACCCATTTATGTCTGAGATTTACAGAATAGTAATAAAATTGCTCTTGTTCAATAGCATTAGTTGGTCCTTCCAGGTTTGGAAAACAGCACTCCTCTGCCTTTGAGTAAACCTGGAAATAATATGAAACACTGGTTGCTGGAGAAACATGGATGGGAATGCCTTTGGGAAAGGCATCGTGAGCCTAATCTTTGGGATCCTGAATTTAGACTGAACTGTTAGAAGTTTACAGCTCTCAATTTTTGGTCCTGGTTCGTTTTATATTGCTTTAAGCACTGGCAGTGAGAAAACTTGCTGATTAGAGTTTAAGTACTTCTTCTGAATACAAGTTTTCTGAGCGTACTGGGGGGGAGCGTTTGCTTGTTTTTTTCCACGTGAGTTCCTTAGCAAAATGTCTTTAATTTAAAAACACTAACAGTACTCAAAAAGCAAAATGAGCAACTGATTGAATGAAGAGACAGCAATAACAGCCTTTGTGCATTAAGTAAACACAAAGTTGTGCCAGTGGCAGAGGCAGATCCTGCCCATCTCTCTCACTCAAACAAGCTTCAGCTGGCTCTGAAATGATGAAGTGTTTCACCTGCTCATGGGATCTCTTGCTCTATTGGCCAGACTGATCTGTAAGCCAGTTAGAAAAGCCCAGCTTGCTCTAGTAGAAACTGATCCTACAAACTTCTTTTCCTGATGAAGGTGAAGACTCCATGCTTGTTTTCAGTTACCCTGTTTTTGTTGCCTGTTCCTGTATAGGCTAACCAGACACTTACTGCAGGTAAGACTAAAAGAACCATAGAAGGATAAAATAGTTATAAATACTAGCCTTGCTTGGGAGCTAAAATTGCTTCTGAAACCAGTATTTATAAGCTTGTAAGAATCCTTCCTGATGTGGCTGTGTACCTTTAGATACCAATCATGTGATATACTAATGATGATTAATGATCTATTGTATTAAATATGAGTAGAAGGAAATAATACTCATTTGGATTAAACAAATGTGTTTAAAGAGGGTGAACTTCTACTGGATCTGGTAGGGGATATGTACTTTGTTGAGCCTGAACCCTAGAGTCCCAACAGGCGAGGAAGAGTAGAGAAGCATTTTCACTTGATTCTTAGTGCCCTGTCCTTAAATTCTTTCCTCCTTTAAATTCTTTCTAAGGCTCCTAAAGCCACAGTGCATCCCCTGGGACAAGGTAGGGGTGACTGGCAGGTTTATAAGAGGAGTTACTTGCCAGCTGAAGGCAGCTGCTGCAAACCTGCCGTTCCTGGAATCCAAAGTAGATGTCTATCAGCAGTTTGAAGTGTGAAGCAGAAATCACAAGGTTGCCAGCTTTCCTTACCCAATCTGCATTTCTTCATGCTTAAAACTTTTCTTTTTTTTCCCTATATTTGCTGCTTAACTGGGAGGTTATTTCCAGTTCTTCATCTGTCAGCAAATATTCATATGTGCATACTGAAGTAATGCTTTGGATTCCCTGTTTTGGGTAGTACTGTCTCAGTCTGCTGGACTGAGCACACTCTGGACCTGAAATATATGGGTAAGCTGCAGGAGTAACTCAAAAGCTGTTTAGGTTTTGCTGCTTGAGTCTCAGTTAATTGTAGTTATTTATCATTTCCACTTGTAGAAGGTCATAACAGACCCATTTCTAGAAACACAGACCACAAATAACTACAAAATCACAGATAAATCAATTGAACTACTATAAACTAAAGATAATACAGAATTTTGCTTCCCAAGCACCCCCTCAGACAAGCATGGGTAAACAGACAGGCTTTGCAGCATGCCCTGAATATCGGTATAACATGTGAAGGAAACAAATCTGAGAGTCCTAGAGAATACATGCCTCTAGCTTAGAGAGGTACAAATCCATTTATTGCCTGAGCACAGGAGTTCTGATTTCTTACAGAATGGCAAAGAAAAGTCCATTTCTGTGCCTTGAATGCAAGGCACAGAAGTTGCGTAGTAAACCTGCATTTGATGCTTTTCTTAGCCGTGTTTCCAGTCTAAGAGTCCCTGTGGTGGCAAAATGATACACTGCAATGTATTTTGTAACTGGCACAACAAAGATAATGCTTGCTTTAATTTTCTGGATGGCTCTTTAAATTCTTTCAGCCAACAGAAATAATCCCAAATGGCTAAAATGACAAAGTCTGACAGATTTAGCCCTGAAAGTTACCATCCTCTATGTCTGCTCTGTCACGTTACTGTTTCCGGAGCAAAATCAATAGCGGGGAGGGAGTGCTTCCACTGAAGCAGCTGAAATGCAAAGTCTGAGGGCTTGCTGAAGCTGCCAGGGAAGGTGAACTTGCCCTCTGCCACTGGATGCTGACAAGAGAGATGCAAGTACCAGCTCCATCAGGACCAGAACAGACAGTAATCTCTGGCAAGGGAGCAGAGTGAAGCGTGGAAATAGCTCCTGTCCTTGTCTCCCTGGTGTAATTAACTCACCTTCATGTTTCTTATTGAGGCTGTATAAATTGCAGTGTGCTGGCTATAGGTCCTTTGACACATCTCCTTCCAGAAGGCTGTGGTCCTTGCTTCGTTACTTCATGAGCATTACCGAGTGTTTTCCAGTCTGCAAAATACCAGACTCTTCAAGCCCAAACGTGACAACCTCACATAATAGGGATTCCCGCGCCTCTGTCACAGGGGAGGGCAGCTCCTCGCCTCCTGCATTTCAAAGGTGTTGCTGACGTTCCTGGGGAGGTACCACTTGAGCTAGCTTTAAACTCAGCCAGGTAACCATGAGCAAAGCACTTGGCAAAACCTGCCTGGGAAGCAGGATTGCTGCATAGGTGGGGTTAGTCTGTGGTGCACTCCTTGGTGCCTTTGCCATGTTCTCTACTTGCATCTGTTGGACTGCAGTGTAGTCCTGTGCTGCTTGTCAAGCCTGCCTGGAGGATACATCCCCTGCTTATTGTCATCATATCTGTGGCAACTGCTGCGTTTGCTTATATGGAAGAATGATGTTCAGAAAGTAATTATGCATTCCTCGCTGCTTCTAGTGTTGAAGTTGAGGGCTTGGTTGTTTTTTTTTTTTTTTTTTCTCCTTTTGGAAAATTAGTCACTCATCTGTGTTTGCTCTTTATTTCATGTCCCTCTGCCATCTGTTTTAATCTAGCTGAGGGGGATGGGGGCGAGGCAAGCCAGCTTCTCAGCCAGCCCTCTGGGAGGGGGGAAGGAGGAACAGCAAGAACGGCATGGTCCGCAGGGTGACAGACTTGCTTATATAAAACAGTAAACATGCCTCCCAAATGCAGCTTCAGTTGTTGGGTAATTGGACAGTGAACCTGTTAAGAATTTGATCATTTTGGCTGGAGAAAGGGAAAATTTCAGACCTGTATTCATAGTTCTTCAGAGGAGATGGCAATGATTTATTTTTATAATTCATTAGATGAGGGGGTTCATGTTCCTCTCCTATTTGAGGCTGGTCTGAATGCTTAGTCCAGAGCTCTCGGGACAGTGGTCTGGATAGTTGTGTCTATATTGTATATGGTGTGGAAGAGCCCCAGAGGACCAGGTCCTGGACAGTAGTGCTTGTGGGAGCTGCTTCCTGCCACCTCTTCTGCTGCTGGTGTTCTGAGCTGTGTAAACAATATCTGTGAGAAATGAAGTAGTGTCTGGGCACCCCATCCACCTGCGTGAGCTCTCCACTGAGCAAAATGGTACCTTCATGATGGCAAGTATTCTATACAGACAGACAAAGTCCCATGTAACCATGTGGTCAACACCCTGTTATTAGATGCACGTGTCCCCTTGGATGGGTGGTTGGGATCTGAACTTGGACCTTCCATATAACGAGTGGGTCACTTGCTTCCTAGCCCCACTCTTTGACCACCCACCCTTAATTTAGTTTGATCTAACAGCCAAAAATGTTCCATTCAACCAAAAATTTTCTGTATTAGGAAAAGAAGTTTTAAAAATATTTTTTAAGTTCTGTTGAAGAAAAAGCAAAGGTTTTGTTTGGTTTTGTTTCAAGTTTTCCTTTGGATTGGCAGTGCATCAAAGAAGTGACTATTCGCCCATCTCTATATAATTTGTACAATTAATTTCATACTGTGCAGGAGGGGCTTTCTTTCATTATTATCAACTAAATCTTTACAGTGAGGTGAAAATGCAGAATGGCTTTGCTTGTGTTTCAAAATACTGCCTTTCAGATAAGGGCTTGAAACCTGTAGGAATCACAAAGCAGCATTGGAGCAAGGAGGCTGGGAGGTAGTTTTACTTCCTTTGAATGGTAATAAAATGCAGCCTTGTTTCTCCCACTTCCCACTCATCCTTATGCTTCGGGGCCATGTGTTCTTTACCAGCCCTCTGAAAACTCATGCATACACAGTTGTAAGTCAGAAACCTTTTTCACTGATACACCTACCTCTGAAACTCTATTACAAGGAGGAGTTAAACTGGAAAACACTTCCCTCCCCCGTCCCCCCCAGTTATTAGGCATTTTGGTGAAATAGCTCCTGTTTTACCTGACTTCTAAGATAATGTGGGCACCTTTTGGCTTAGTTCCTTGGGATTTTTATCTTTTTTTATTTATTATTTAACAACTGTGAAAGACTTTATTCAACTGGAAGAAACTACCTTACTCCTGGACAGTAACAAAACAATCAATATTTTCAAATATGTGTTTGGAAAAGATCTCTATTTCAATCTACAATATAAGAAAATGTCATTTTCAAACTCTCACCTGGGCCAACAGTAGGATATTTCTTTTTCTGCTATGTGCTCACCAGGACAGCTTTGAGGGAGAACTGGTCTCAGAAGCGTTTGTTTGCAGAGGAGTGGAGGTGATGCGTCAGTGTGCTCCTCCTCTGCAGCAGGGGTTCTGTGTGACACGAGAACAGTACAAGTCTGTGGTTAATCACTTACAATTTGGAGAGATGGCAAAATTCTCTGCAATCTCATCTCTACCTAGCGTTTGAAGACTGATGCTTTTTTACAAAGACTGTCTTACTGCGTACTTCCCAGTGTCTTTCCTTGTACTTCTTTTCACCATGTCATTTCTCTTTATTCTAGTCCTCATCTGATAATCTCATAGACTGAAGGTCTTTCCCTAGGTCTTGTTATCGATATGTGATGAAATAGTCCTATCAGATAGTAAACTCTGTATTGGGTTTGCACTGTACAGCGATTCTCTAATATTTTCTTTATCAGGACTAACTGAGACAATTCAGGCTGTTTCCTCTGAATGATGCACATGTAGTCCTGGCCAAGAAGTATTTTAAGTAAAACAAACAAAACAGTCCTTAAAGGTGGTGGGTTTGGAAGTGGGAGGAAAATGAAGAGGCTCAACTTTTTAGCGGAAGTAGAACTCAAAATGTTTTTTTTTGCAGTCTCCTTGGGGAAAGACAGAGAGGAAAAGATCTACGTGCTGCCAGAAAACCAGGCAGAATTTGTTGAAAGCTTTCTCAAAGTGATGCATCCGTGGGAAATGACTTTGTTGTGGAGGAATGTCTGTTTTTCCCTTCAGACAATGCTTTTCTGTCAGAGGGTGCCAGGCTGCCTTGCCCTGATGACTTCCACCAGTGAACAACAGCAGCTCTAGGGAGAGAGACTCTGTAAAAAGTGTGAGGAGGGGAAGGGCCAAGTGCAAGTGCAAGCTCCTGCTGTTTGCCTGGGAGGCAAAGGGACCTGGGCCCTGCTCTGTGCAGAGGGCTGCCACCACCACATGGAGGAGGACGTCCCATGGGGGAATGGCACAACAGACCCTGGCCTGTCCGAAATGCTGGCAAACTGCAGACCCCCAGGAAGCAGCGAGTGGGGGCTGTGGAGGGTGGCCTTAGTAAGGTCTGTAATGCACAGAGTCTTTCTTGAAACTGCTACACAAAAGCTTAGCATGGAAAAAGTGAACTTTGAATGCACAGGTGGAGCTCTGAACAGGCAGGTGGGAGACTGGGAAAATCTTACTAAGTGGATCTGAGATACTTGCACAGGAAGGTCCTGTATAGGAGCTGTCAGATAAAATCTCAACCTGGGAACCTGCCAGGAGTTTTCATTTTAGAAGCAGTAACTAAACTGTCCTCAGGTCAGGCTGGCTTAGATGACTGTGGTTGGACTGATTCGCAGTGAACTCGAAACCACACCATGTGGTGCTGTGCCAGCCTGTAGAGATCCAAGCTATTGGCCTCCTTCATAGGCAGAGACTCTTGTTGGTAGCGTTCACCTAGTGAAGAGGCAGAGAGGTCTAATTATACGGTTGAGACTGGTGCTTCCTAACTGGCACTGCAATTTTTTTTACATGTTTGTACTAAGATTGATTTATTCACCACTGTGAACACTTGGGTCGGGGTCTGTCTTTCCAAAATCCAGATTCTATGCCTTCAAACTTAGGTCTATACTAGAAAGGACATGACTTGTGTTGTACTCTGCGTGGAGTGCCATGGTGCTGGTAATACAAAACACAGAGCCATTCTTGTATGTGCTTTCTCCTGTGTGGAGGCAGAGCATTAATGTGGGCAGGTAACTGATTGGTCAGACTCTCCGTGAGCACCACGGGAAACTTTTATCTAGGGAATGTATCTTTCAAAGGGAGGGGGTACCAGATATTTAGGAAGTCCTCATTTGCTTCTTTCATATGCTTTTCCAGTTGTGTGGGTTTTTTGTTTGTTTGTTTGGTTGGTTTTTTTAAGATTTAAATCCTAGCATTGACACAACTGAATGTTTTAGCTGGAAGAGTTTAGTACACTCAGTGAATTGGCGCAAGTGCTAATGGCAAAAAAGCATTTGTTCCAGGCCAGTATAAACGATCTACATCTGAAATCTGGGATGCAGCTATGCTGGCAAAACTTCTCTAGTGCAGATCAGGCTATAGCTTTCCTCCTTTTCACAGTTTCAAAATACTCTGCAGCTCTTGAGTATGCCTTTGTCTCTACTTCAGTTTGTTATTGTTCTCCTTTAAAAGTACCAATATTTGTAAAAACAAGTCTCAGGACAGCTTGCATAACAAAAAAAAAAAACAAACCCAACCACCAAAAAACCAAAACCAAAAAAACCCCACAAAACGTGGCCAGGGGAGCTATGGAGATAGGTGAGAGTGCATCAGATGGGAGAGCTGGGGGAGAATTTGAGGAAGTGGGGTGTATGGGGTGGAGGGGTGCTGGAGCACCCTCCGCACAGCACTTGAATGCGTGTATATGCCACACTGCTGCTGAATCAAATTGAATGTGTGCAAACACAGTAGTTTCTTTCAATAACCAGGATGCCAAATAGCATGTCCATGAGGTGCAGTGGAAGTCAGCGTCTGGGATTTCTGAGCTGTCTGAGCAAGCTGGCACGTTTACTTGGCTCCGTGCGGGACTGCTATGGTGAGGACAGGAGGGAGGCGAGCCAGAGCAGCCGCCACCGTGCCCAGACTGGCAGCTGGTCTGGAAATGACTTGTGCGCGGCCAGGACAGGGATCTCGGCACCACGTATGGCAGGGAATGACTGTCTCTGTGGTCAGCTGGCATCACAGCTTGCTGAATAATTCCTAGAAGCCTTTGGCCTTGGGTATATTGTTAGGGGTACAACACTTTCTTGAAAGCTCGTAGCAGCAGGACAGTATTAAAATGTGTCCAAGCACAGAAATAAGGATTTATCCTCCCTAGGAAGCTTCCTGAATCTGTCAGGTCTCCTGTTGCAGACACTATGATTACTGAATAAGGTCTTAAGCTCTCTAACACTTTGTGAACTCATTTTCATTTCTGATAGGAAAATAACAGACTGTCACATGCAACTTTTTTCTTTTGCATAATTCTGATGTAGTTGTGACACTTGACATACAGCACAGATGACTGTGAATGGCTTCTTAAAATTTAAGCAGATGATTCAGAATTAATTATGAAAAAAACCCTTATTGTCATCCCAGGACTTCAGTACAGACAGCAATTGTCTAACAAGATTATCCAGCTTCAGTTGATCCCCCAAACTCCTCATTGATAAAGCAGCTAAAGAATCTTAAATGATAAGCCTAAGAAACTATTTCCAAACAAAATTTCAAAACCTTTTTTTACTGTTGTTGATTTTTTTTTTTTTCCCCTCCCTCCTTGAGAATCTATTGATGTTGGCTTTCTGAGGGCCTTTAAAACATAAATTTGTGATTATGAAAGCCTTCAGCACGGTAGAGAAGTTTAGATACTACTGTATGCTCGGGATGCTTGTAGACAGCACTTACAGCTCTTTGTTTTCTGAGTAAGAAAAAAAGTATGCCATTTCAAAAGAGGGTTGAGCAAAGCTATCTTTTAGATTTGGATTATAATACTAACATAAAGAAGCAATAATTCTAGCAGCTGTTTTCTCCTTAAGTTGTATGCTGAGAAAACGAAATTTGTCTTTTCATATGATAAGAACATTTCTTTGTAATCATGGTGTATACTTGCGATGTATTTCAAAACATTTCATGAGGACTCTTTAAAAAAAGGTGTTTGACAGTACTTGCACATGACAACATGTAATAGTAATTTGGTGGTGAAGAGAAGCATTAAACTGGTTGTATCTAATTGCCCAAATCCGCAGAAGGCATGTCAGTGCTCAGAACTGCTTTAGGAGAGTTCAAAAACCTCCAGTGTCTTCTCAGCAATTGTAGGCTGTCTGTGGCCCCTATAGTTTCTGAGAGAGAGAAAGATTATAAGATGTGCTTTCACATAATAACATGGTAAAAAGCAGGAGTAAAGGACAGAGGCAAATGGTTAATGTACTGATCTTCAGGGAAAAGAAAAATGAAAGGTAAGCCATTGCTTCTCTATAATCTGGCTTGTTTGTTATGTATGGGAACAACATTGTGCTTAGCACTGTTGGAAGCACTGAATTCCTTTCTCTGGATTGCTTACAGCCCAACTCTCACATTGGGAAGTTGGAGGATTTAACTATGGACTATAGCATGACAAACTATTTTTCTACCAGGAGACTGGAAAAGACCAAATTATAACTTGGAAGCTCTCTGCTAAAATGCCTTCAGTTTCACCCTTTGAAGCTGCTGAAATTTATGGAAAAAGTCTTTTAACATTTTAACAGCAATATACTGTTGGCAAGTAATGAGAAATATAGTATAGGGTCTCACATTTTATGCCCTCATTGAGGTACACATGTATGTATTGCATCGTATTTTTGCCCATCATTTCTATGTTTTCTCTTTTAAGAAGTCATTACTGAAAACTGCGTCTCCTTAGTGTTCAAAATGAGTCTTTGCTCTTTGAAACTGAAGAATATTTTAATGTTAACTCTTCTGGAAAGGAGCAATGAACAGATTCAGGCAAGTGTCCACATCTGTATAGTCCCTTGTTTCTTTTTCTCATTTCAGTTTTTCCCATTTTTAGCCACTAAATGATGACATTACATTCTGGGATTCTTTTACTTCTTTGTTTTTTGATTCATAATATTTAGGATGTAGCTAGGTCATGTATATCAAACATTCCTCCTCATAGGCCCAAGATTTAGAGGCTTTCCTAAAAAGATAAAGATCTAGCTACAGATAGTTATTTATACATACAGAAAGAGGGTGCTCTCTCTAACCAGTTGACCTGAGTATCTATGGCTTCAAGTAAAACTAGCGAGCCTGTGGAGAAATAGCCAAATCATTAACTGATGACATTAAATTTATACGGCCCATCCAGCTCTATCACAGTACATTTGTGATATATAATATATAGTGCAGCAGATCCTGAAAAAGACTACAGGGCTAAATCCACTGCAGAATGTAAGGACTATCTAAAAACTTTAGTCCTGTGTTATGTGGGCTCCCTCTCCAATGCTGGAGGATTAAAGTCCTGAAGATTGTGGCATGTTTTCTTTGGAGCATGCACTTAAAAAAAACCCCAACCAAACAAAAAGAAACCCCAAAACCAAACCAGGAGAGGAAGTTTGTGAACAGAGAGTGATATCTCGGGTAAGGGAGCCAGTGGAGCCTCTTCCTTTCTGATGTGTCTGGGAGCGACTGGAACTTTATGCTTACTTATTTGTACAACTAGAATATGCAGCCAGCATAAAAGCATACTTGGTCAATCTAAAAGGGCACACAAATAAACTTTTGCCTGCCTGGTACTAGAGAGTTGTGACATGATGGTTGGGAACGGGTGGTGGCAGGGGGTGCTTTGGCTCTGGGCATGCTGCATTTGTGTATCCTCACACTAGGAAGGTCTGTGACCTCTGTGAGTGGCCCTGCTCCCTCCCATGGGAAATCTCTGCCCTGGCTGGGGTGGTGCCTGGGGGTGGCCAGGCTGTTGCTGACACCAGCAATGTCCTTGACTTGTTTCACCTTGCTGGGGGCTGTGGGATAAGGCTGGTTGGGGAGGGAGGGCACCATACCTCCTGGTAGCCCTCAGCCTGGCCAGGTCACGCTGCACCCAGGCACTATGACGAATGGGGAGGAATCTGCCCTCCAGCAGTGGCATTAGTCCCTGAAGGTTGTGGGGGGATATTTGGGGCTCCAGTAAGACTTTCAGGCCCTCTGAGGGCGGGAGCCTTGTTGCATCTGCTGTCAGAGAGCAGCAAGCTCCAGCGCCTGCTGCTCCCACCGCTGTCTGTGCCCAGGAGCTGGTGTGTGAGGGGTGCATGTTCCTCTCAACGGTACAGCTCCTGCTTAGCAGGGGGTTAACTGAGCCCTCAGGGACTGCTTAGTGACTTGCTACATTAGGAGAAGCTGTTGGAACAGATAAAAAGAATGTGGTTGCCAGCATCTGAAAAAATCAAATATATTGTCTTTACTTGGAAACTCTGCCTGTTCTGTAGGTGTTTAACTCTGGGTTTTGGGGATGAAAAGTTCCAACACCATTGGCTGCAGCTTCCGGGTTTGCTGTTGCTTGACATCTACTGCAACATTTATTATCCTTTCTGATAATTCAAATGGATTGCTTTAGACCCAGGCAAGCAATCATGGTATTTTCCTTCTGCAAATGATTAATTCCAGTTGCTTTGTTCTCTCTGTTTCTGATAATGAATTTTTTTTTTTTCATTAGGAGGCATTAAGAGCTAATTTAGGCCATGCAGCTAACTTTGTCCTAAAATCTTTGAATCTATTGTATTGGAAATAACATTTTATTAATATTACACCTATATTTTTTTTTTTCTTTTACTCCATCATGACCTCAATATTGACTGTCAATACTCTCAATTCACTAGAAAGTATACAGCACTGCATGGAAGAAAACCTCAGACATAACCATTCATTCATCAACTAATCTAAATCCAAACATTAATTTAAAACAACCCTAAACTATAACAAACAGCATAGAAGCTTTCAAAAAACATGTGATTTGAGATAGTGCTGTAGGAGGGAAAAAGGCTCAAATATACTGAAGTCCTTGCTTGCCTATTATTTTCAGCTAGCAATGGAAAAAAACGCTGCAGACCTTTAAATGCCATGACGGTTTCTCATATATCTCAGTTGGAGATGAGCTATAATGTGGAAAGTAAGTGCAGAAGAACACTGAAGAAAGAAGCAAAACAAAACCAACCCTGACCAAAAAAAAAAACCAACCAAAACAAAACCCAAAACAACCCCCAAAATAAAATTTGACTACTTCTAATAACCATCAAGTATGGTACAGGATCATTAGATTAACCTTTTGTGATGATGAAAAGCATCGCTGTAACATGTGTTTCAGCTGTATTTAATGGGATCGGTAGGTTTATGCTGCTTATTACCTTGAAATGGATAAGGATTTTAATTTAGATAAATGGGTACCTGACATGGTCTGGTGGTTTTTTTTTATATATATCTGCTGCTTTTATGTTTGGCTTCTGACTTCTGTGATGATTAAGAAATAATTGCTTTTCCTGTAGTGAGCAGTGTTGAAGTTGGATGGCAAGAAGGAAGTATATTCTTTGTGCAGATGTTGCTTCTGCAGCAGCATCCAGCAAGAACGACGGAGCTGGTGTTTGTATGTGATGCGTGACAAAACAGCTGCCTCTGCCCAATGCAGTGAACTTGGCTGCCCTTTTTGCTGGTTTGCCTCTGTCCAGTTTAGAGAACTGTGGCATAGTGTGCCTCTTCAGGCTTAAGAAATAGATGAGTCGGTTTAAATGCTAGAGATCATTATTCAGTTAGAAGCTGAGATCTGTGCTGAAACTATTTTGGGAAGGTCCCTGTTGGATGCTGGAGCTGGAGCATACGGATCAAGCAAGTGTGATGGCGCTTTCACACCTCCCTGAACTGATTTCTCTCTTCTGCACCAGGGCATCTCCTTGCCACCTTGGCGCTCATCCCTGCGATGCCCAGCAGCTGGTGCCAAGCAGGGTGGTAGGGTTCCTTCGTGACTGCAAAGGTACTAGGAGATCTTGGGTGAATGAATGACTTCAGTGTGTCTATATGTAAAATGGACATTCTAGTACTTGTGCTTCACAAATATATATTGAAAACTGTCAGCTGTGCGGATAGTCGTGGAATTGAAGGATTGAAGTAAGGAATAAAATGTATTTAGGCTAGAAAGTGTCCAGTTCAAATAATCTCTTACAGCTTGCAATTGTTCTTCCTTTGATCTGACTGTGGGCTAGTTTAATCAGAGCCATTTAATTTCATCAAAGGTTGCTCAGATGCTTTGGTGTGGAGTGCCACTAACGATCCCCAGAAAGTTGTGCTGCAGAGCAACTCTGAAATAATGATGCTCAGTATTTACAGATGTTAGCATGGCCAAATGCTTGCACATTGCTTGAGGTAACCTCGTAAAGACAAGTGATTATTAGAAGTTTGGGTCGCTGAAACAAACCTGCGGTGAATAGCTGGAGCCTCAGAGGACTGTGATTAGCAGCACTGTATTCAGGGAAGCAGCAGATCCTTCTTTTGTTCTTCTCTCATCCCCTCCTGGCGGGATAACGAAATGCAACAAAAAGGGGTTTTGTTCATCAGACGTACCAGGCGTTTTGAACACAAGGTGATTATTTCTCAGTCCTTTTTCTCCCAGAAATTTCCTTCCAGCTAGAAAAATAGATGCACTCCAGCTGGGGCTCCTTGTCCTGTGCAGCTGACAGTATCATACATGTTTTTCCCTGTCTGGCTGAACACTTGCCAGACCAAGGCTTAAGGTCTGTTAGCTTTAAGAGGCTTTAAGGAAAGAACTGTTTGACTGGTTCTTAATAATGCAATTTTTTTTTTTTCAGCCTAATGTAATTAAATATCTTTTGCTGCCATGGTGGTTGTTACAGAATATCTAGAAGGAGGATATTGACCAGTCTTCAAAGTACAAGAAGTTGGTGTCTTGGTGGCTCCTCTTTTGCTAACATGTAAGAGTAGAGAAGAGGTACTTGTGACCTTTTATTCAGCTGTTGTGAGTCTGCTTTCTTGACTTTTTGTGTGGGTAAGAAGTATGCCTTAGAAGGAAGCTCGGCTGCGTCATTGATGGTATTGTGCTAGCTAAAGTCTGCAGTATAGTTGTTGAGAAGAGACATCCGTTTAGGAAATCGTTAGCAGGGGGCTCTTAATTTGCTTGATTCCATGGCACGACAAAGTTATTTTCCAGTCTGAAACTGAAGCTGAAGTCTTTGGTTTTTGACTGCAACTGCATGTGCCACTTTCATCTTATAAGAATAATAATAACAACAGTTATTTCTTCAGGCTTCTTCAGTTGCATGTGTTGGCTGCGTTGCAGGTTGATAATAAACATGGTGTTATAAATTGCAATGACTTACATATGGGAATAGGTCTTTTTAATATTCTCGGTTTGCCATAGATGATGATTACTGCACTTGCACTTTAAAAGCAGTTACGTAAAACCAGTAAAGGGTGTGTCACGGGAAAGGCAATTGCCTTTGAAAAGTTTTCATAAGCTGTGCTATTAAGTATTTGTATGTGCGGCCTTAGAGCAGGCAGACTAAAAAGTAACTGCCTTTAAGAATGTCACAAATGTTGCTTGGGACCCCTGGGAGAAGCAATATTTGGATCATTTATCTCTCAAAAAAAGAGACTGATGAGCACAGGAACTTTCTTCTGACTATAGTAAAAATGTCAGTCTCTGCAATTCTTGCTGTTTCAAGCCTTTGCTTTTCATTTAAGAGTCTACTGCCCTTTAAGACCATTTGATCAGAACATTAAAGGCATGTTCAAATCCTGTGTCCTCTTCAATCAGGATATTTTTATTCCTATATGTATGCTACAGATGCTAGAGAATGAATGATTCAGTTGGTAGGGGGTGAGGAATCCAAATGCCTCCTTCTGGACCTAGTTTTGTGTCGTTAAAAATTACATTTTACCAGTTATAAAGAAGCTTCTAGTGCTATTGCTATAGTCATGTATAGGAGAGTTGTTTGAAAAGACAACCAAGACTGCCTATATTTATTAACTTTAGCCAAAAGGCATAGAATCAACTGCTTGCTTTTCCTAAAGCTCTGTTTACAACCACAGACAAGCTCATAAAGTTCTCCTGTTCTCCGTGAAGCAGGAAAAAGAACCTCATGTACCAATTTCTTGAGAGAGCATTTCAAGACCTAGTTGACTTCCTGCATATCTTTAAAGGACACTTCATCTTGGTTAAATATTTAAAGCAATTGAGTATCAACCTTAGGAAATAAGCTATACTTAAGTATCTAAAATTGTAGTGATTTAAAAGAATTAAGTATCATTTAACAGTATTTCCCTCATTTGCTGTATGGCAAACACTGTGTCAGGGGCTATATTTATCTGTTCAATCGTATATTCAATACCTAGGCTTAATGGTGCCCCTGTTCCTCTAGGCACTATTGCAATTTTCCTACCTGTACATATGGAGTTAACGAAATAAACCCTCTCTATAAAGGAGACGTAGCCCTTCTTTCAGTGCATAGAATTATCATAGTAATAATAATGAGTGGCAATGGAAAATTCACATACATATAGCTTTAATTATCCAGATTTTCTGTGTTTGGACATCTGGATTGCCAACAGTACATGACATTTTAATTGGTTGTTTTTTATTAATATTTCAAATGTTTGATAATATTAGCAACAGAGTGTCTATGATCAGGGCGAGAAGCTGAATATTTCCCACTCCTCTACTTCCTTCCTCATGTACTGGAAACACAGAAACTGGATAACTTAAAGACAAGTTTTTGGCTTTTGCTTTAGCTGCAAAGCAATGTGGAAAAAAAGGATGACTTAGTGCTCCAGGAGAGGTAGGCTAAGTACTTTCCTTTTGCACTAGTGGCAAAAGTGTATTGAGGACAAGTCAAGCTCAGTCCTCTGTTTTGTACAGCTTTTAGGATATCTTTCTGTGCAATTTGACGAAATGCTCACATTTGGCTGTCTTTCCCCATCCATACTGAATTGGCAGCAGCGAGTTGGTTACATTTCTCCTGCCCATACTGAACTGGCAGCAGCAAGTTTGTTATGTTTCTCCTGCCCATCTCTGTACAGTCTGCAAGTAGTCTGAGCAATGAGCACTGTCCATTAGATCTGCAGCAGAAAACCCAGCAGAAAATCATTCCTGATGCATCTCCCAGGTGGGAGATTTGCTTTTCAGCTCCAGTGCTTCTGATCTGTAAGGTAGAAACCCAGCTTAAGTGCAGTGAAAGGTTACAGATGGCCTTGTTACCTCTTGCTTGAACTTCTCGAGGACTTCTTTTGATGGAGAAAGTACAATGCGGGCCTTATGAGTGTAAGGGGGAAAATTGAAAACACTGGGTGATTTATTAAGCCTGGAGAACCAGGTGGAAATATAATGGGCATCTCGGATGCTGAAAAGCTCTTTGACACAAGGAGCTTACCATTAAGAATGACTTACTGTTTTTAGTGGTACTTTGCATTTATAATCTGTTTTATCTTGAAGCAATTATGATTTTGCTCAGGTGTGGAACTGTAGATGAGGTTTTGAAGGTGCAAGCTAGGGTTAGGGTGCAAGCACTTTGCTTCCCAGCCATCTGTTCAGGCAGTTAGAAAATGCCTGCTCTCCTAAAGCACCAGTGCTTAGGAGCCTTGATGGATGTGCAGCGTGAATTGAAATAAAATGCCAAACCTGTTAATTGATCCATTACAATCACCCTGCCAAAAGGTGTCTCCTCTGAGGAAGGGCCATCTAAGTTTAAGTGCCTTAAACTTCTAAGAACACGAATTCAGACATGGCAAATGAAAATGTTCATCGTGTCTTGTATAAGGCTGCAGTAATTTTCCTAGTTGCTAGTGCATAAATAACTTAAAGACAATTTAACTGGTCAGCAACTGTAAACTTCTCTCCAAGTAAAGCCAGTGGAAAAATTCTTTGACTAAGTGCTCCTTGATGTGTTTAAATTAAGGATAATAAGATAGAGGAGGTCCTTGGAGGTCCTTGTGTTTTCTTGTACCCAAAAACAGAGGTACAGGTTGAAGGTCTCTTACATAAAAGATGTAACTCAAGGATGTATCCATGAAGAATAATTTTTGTAGGATTTCTCTCCAAGACTTTTTTTCTCTAGTAAAAAAAATTAATTTTGCAGAAACAAGAGTGTGGCTGAAAATAACTGTGCTTCAAAGGGCCACATTCTTTTCCTTGTCAAGTTAACTTGGTGCTTAACTAGAAAGTCGGTCCTTTTTTCCATTTCAGATGGCTGAAGCTAAACTGTGGCATGTATTTGATTTCGGTGCTGTTGGCAAGAGGTACTGTTTGAAAGCAGTGGGACCAGAAAAGAGCTTTTCTGCCAAAGATGGCAGATGACCCAGCACCAGATGAGGCATCACCAGTGCTGTTCTGGGGCAGATTATCCATGCCACATGCTTGCATATGGGCCACAAAGGGATCTGGCATTATCCTTAGTGCACTTGGCACCTCACCAAGCAAACTACTCATATGAAGTTCAGGAAGGAAAATTTGATCAATCTGTGTAGTTGGTAGGCTATCTTAAAGCACATTTAACATTGGCAGCTTCCTCTCTTAGGCTGAGCTTTACCTCCATGTTTTACACTGAGTAAGCCTGTCTTTCCTGGCAGAAGTTGGATGAAGGATTAAAAGTAACAGAAAGCATTTTTTTTTTTTCCTGGCGCAGAAAGCTATCCCTAGGCTTAAGCTCCTGATAGTGGAGAAAAGTCCACAGTTAATGTTTATTCTAACACAGTGGTACCTTGCTTGAGTGTATGGATGAAATAAAACCTAGCTGGTTCTGTCTTTGACAGACGTTGTCTGATGACATTAAATACAATGGACTTGGGGACTGGCAAAGTCAGCTAGTTCCCAAAGTGACCACCCTGTGTTCCCTCTGGGAAACTCCCATTTAAAACCTTGAGAGAAATGGCCCTAACAGCCACCCATGTTATAAATCCCAAAGGGGCAAGCTTCAGCTGACAGCCTGTCTCCTTGTTTGCACTGGTCAAAAGGATTAAACCTAATCACTCAGAAGTGGGTGGGAATGACAGCTGCCTTGTGCACCTCTAGTGTGGCTGGCGGTGGTGTGTGTCCTCCCATTGCCTCTTCAGCTGTGAGCTGTGGCTTGAAAGCCCCATGGGGAAGCTTGGAGAAGCTGTTCTCACAGAAAGGTCTTCTGCTATATTCAGAATTAAAAAAGTACCATGCTGGAGCATTAGAGAGCAAGCTGGAAGTAAATTAAAACAAATCAATTAGGTACAAGTGCTATTCAGAGAGTGTTTTCAGATTGAAATAGGCACCTAAGAGCATGAAGTATTCTGTCAAATTATTGAACGTAGGGGTGGAAAATGGAGGAAGTCCACTTTAGTACACGTGTTCAGCCACATTAATTAGAGCAAACTGATAATTTCCTTCTGTTGGGAAATGTTGAGTCTGTACTCTCAAAACAAGAGCAGCTCTTTAGAGGGTGAACCCTCTAGAATGCTATCATGTACAGGTTCCCCTTATGACTGTATAAGATGTCAGTACCTGTGTGTCACACTCCACATTGGGAGCATGGGGGTTAAATAATGTTTTCAAACACAAATGGTGGAATTTATTTGACTAAATGCAGCCATCTAATCCTAAATTGTCACCCTACACAGAGAAGCAGGCATCTCTAGGGCACCGTTATTCTCATCCTGAAAGAGATGTTTCAGTTGAGTCAGATGAATTATGCCAGGAGGTGTGTATTTCTCCCCACTGATTATAAAGGGAGCCTAGGAAGACTAATTCAGATATAGAAAACTGCAATGTGGACCTCTAGAGCTAGAGGAAATGAATCCTGCCCAAGATACCAATAATAGAAACCTGGCAGATAGATTTCCAAGCAGAACATTTATTATGTCTGTAGTGGTCTTATACACAGTGGTCCAAGAAGGTTGTAGAAGTGCTTAAAGCTATGGGGATGTCAGGGCTGTAATGGTTCATCAATGAAATTAACCAACAGAGCAAGGGCATACAAGAAATATTTTTCAGGATGTTTGTGGTAATGTTAATGTCGAGATCACTTCTCTTGGGGAATTTATCCCACAGAGGTTCACCAGTTATCTTTACACCCTTGTACAAAGGAACTCAGTGGAGAGGCCAATAGGGAACTGAGGGTTCATCTAATTTCAGCCTGTGTAACTCCTTGCTTATAAGGTAGGTGCTTTCCTGTAATCCTTTTGACATTAAAATTCTACTTCTCCTTCTTTCTTCTAATTGGAAAATAGTATATGGTGCCACTTGGATTTTATCCTATCTGTAGTAATCAGTTTCTCATAAATGAGAACATGGAAACCTCAGATGTGAGGTAATGGCCCAATATATGGAACTAAAGAACTTTTAGTGAGTCTACAACAATACAATTAAAATCTCAAAGAATTTATATGTTTTTAAAACATGCCATGGACTTTGGGATGTGTTGAGGGCCTATGTCTAACACAGCAAAGGATGGCTATTTCCATATATTAAACTATAGAAGCATTTCTAATTTCAAGGACACGAAATTGCAAGCTGCTAAATATTTTTTTTTAACCAATATGTGTCTCTATAAAGACAATGAATTGTGACTGCCTTTTCATCTTGTGCAAAGGACAATGAGTCTTAGAAGGCAAAAGCTTTAAAGATTGGTAATTTAATTAGAAAGTGCCCCAAATGAAAAGTCTCATCATTGAAATAAATTTCCTCTGGGATGAAAGAAGTTTCTCTCAAAGGAAATTACAGCAGATGTGTGAGTATTGGGGGTCACTAGGGACACCTTGGCATTTGAAGGCAGAGGACTTTTAATGGTGAAGCATTTGCTCCTTGTAATTTTGAAGTACACACCAATGTGCAAACACTGCATGGATGTATATAAAATTGAAGAATATACATATGCACATATATATGTGTGTATATACACTAAAAATAAAAAGATGAAGGGAACAGGTATCTTTCCTAGTAGCACTGGGGTGGCACAAGGTGGTAGCAGGAGAAGTTGTAGGGGGTAGTGAGGAAACAGTACAGCCTGAAAGGGACACCTGGAGCCAAAGATGGGACCCCTGCTGACAGGGCTGGGCAGCCTGCACAAAAATCACGCTTTGCTACCTCCCACATTGCTGGCAGGACTTTTGAGAGTTTATTGCACGCCATGTGCTGTCGCCAAAGCAAAACCAGGCAGGGATGGAGGGGAGTGGTGACTCTCTCCTCCCAGCATCTGCTTTCTGGTCCCCTCAGACACCATGGCTTGGTGTTCCCAATTCGTGTTTTCTGGGCCAGGTGGGTTGCAGCAAGGAGGCACCTGCTCCTTCTGCGCTGTTGGCAGCTGCCAATACCCCCTCTGCCCACGTTTTCCTGAGGACGGTATTTCACATTAGGGGAGGGTCTGACAAGGCAGGCTCGGGGCCACCCTCACCACATGGATTTTGGTTACCTCACTCTTCTTGCACTGATGCTATTGGGAGTTATTTCAAATAACTCTCACAACCTTCCTCTTAAGTGATACATGAATAACTTGGAGAAGCTCCTTTGGGCCATTATTTTAAAATGGCAGTTCTGAGTGATGCTGGTAGAGGCTCTGCTATGGGAAGCTGGTACACCGTGTCTTTCACTCTCTTTACAAGCTAGCTGATCTAATATGCTGGTACTTGCAACAGGCTTGAAGGGATTTTACTACTTAATCTGTATTTATTTGAAGTAGCATTTATTCTTAGCATTTCCATAATTAAACAATCATAGAAAGTTACTTTTGGTAATGTATGCTGCTGGACTGGCTTCCTGGTAGTTTCAGATCAGTTAGACTAATTTTCTTAAATCTGTGTAAAATGTATTAAATCAAGCAACATTTTATATAATTTTATTCTTCAGTTCAGCCAGAAATATTTTATAACTTTCTCTGCAGGAAACATCCAATTGACTGTTTAAAGTTTCTTGTCAGATTGACGATTATATTAACAATTTTACTAGCATAAGGGGGGATTGCTGAAGAAACATCTGCTTTGGAAGGGCTTATCAAACTTTCACCCCCTCATCATGAGATTAGTGGTGTTTTGTGCGTTCAGTTGCACAATCTCAGAGTGCGGTCTGACAATTTACTGCAATTTTCTGCTCATTCCTTTGAACTAGAGATTGGGATTTAAAGGTTACAGCTACTAGGCTATCAGGAAGCATTGTTTTAATAGTAGAGACATTTCCTGCATTGTAGCAGTTTTGATAATGCTGTTAAGCAAAAGACTTCTCTTCATTTTCAAGCAATAAAATGAATACTTCTAGCTGATTAGAGAGTCCCCAAATTCCTGTTCCACACATCTTCAAGCTCCTGTATTGCAATGACAGCATTGTGTATGGGGAAGGGGGACTTTGGGAGTTACTCCACAGTTATTTTGTGTTTAGAAAGGTTGACTGGCAGGGATTTCAAAGACTTGTGCACCCAGAAGCATCGGAAGCTTCATATTTTACAGTATCTCTGCCCACGCTGCTGTACCTGAGCACTGTCCCCTGCTTAAGTCCTCCTCAAACTGCTCGGTTCCTTTACAAACGATCTCAGAGTTGGCTGTCCTCAGGAGCCAACAACTAAGTGGGTGATCTCAAACCACACTGAGGGGGAGGGCAACCTTGACTTCTTCATTTTCTATGAATTCCCTGCTGAATTAGAAAGTTACAGGATGATAGAGGTCCTCTCCAGACCTTCTTTTCCTTGGAGGAGAGTCCAGGCCTCTAGAATTCCATCTGGGATACTACAGTGCAGGGTAGATAAGCAAGGTTTTCTGCAATAATCATGTCAGTTCTGCAATAATGACATTGGTTTAGTTAATAGAATATCAATTCTCCAATTATCTTATTCTATTTGAATCATATCAAACTCATTTGTACAAGAAAGCTGCTGATTAACATAATGCTATAGCATGAAACAGTAACAGCATAACAGTAAATATTTGGTTTTGTGCATTTTTTGTAATAATGCATTTTGTAATAAATAGCTGGTTTTAGAGCAGCAATTACATGACTTATTGCATTAATTTTTGTGGAAACTATTAAAGTATGGACAATTTTATTGATATAACGAATATAAGCTTGCATACAGCTAATGCTAAATGATGGGGAAAGGGAGATTATTAGAAAGACTTTTTGTATGTGTATATATAAAGTAAGTGATCCTTAAGGACAAATCAAGAGAGAAATTTGCTAAGTAAGCATGTTTTACTGGCTTGATGAATCTTTTTTAATTTGCTGGACTGCTGGTTTAGGAGATCCATTAGGTATCTAATGGAAATGTTTAAAATAACTATTTTAAAATGACACTTTCAGTAATAAGCCAAGTACAAATATAGTATGTAAAGCAGATAAGAGTTCACATAGTACACCATAAATTGACTGTGGGCGCATTTTCTGTTTCTAGCTTACATTTGTTGAAGATTGCAATACAGAAGTGCCAATTCTGTCTCTGTAAAAAAAAAAAAAAAAAAAAATCAACCTGCTTAGGGCTAGGAAGAATTTTTACCTAGGAAACACTATCAGTTTGTCCTAAGTTCAATTTTGTTCTGGACCCTCATGCTGATACTGTAAGGTAGTTGGGACAGGGAAGCAAGTGCAGGAAAGCAAACTCCATCCCAGTGCACACTTAAGTTTAGAGCAGGTCAGTGCAGTATTTCGAAGTCTGAGCACACTGACACTATTCAGAACTTGAACAAAAGAAAAGTGAAATAAGGCAGAACTTGCTCATTCTTTGAAAGATTTGCAAAAGTTCCTTAACAGAAGAAATTACATATTTTGTGTTTTGAACAAAGCATAAAGAAATGTGGGGGTTGTGACTGACAAGTTTCAGTCTTAAAAACAATAAAAGTTGAGTATTTTTCAAAAAAGGCCTTGAAAGTCAAAATGGTTGAATCATGCTCTTTGCCTGTCTTTTCTGTGATATCCAGTTTGAGGTGCAGAATGAGGAGATGTATCTGTTTATAGTCCTTTTCAAAGGGGAATGAAGTGTTTTCACATAATACTTTAAATATTTTTCTCTCTCTGGGCATATTAAAGTGGCCATTTTGGGAAGAAAAGGAGGAAAAAAAAAAAAAAGAGATTTGCAGAGACTCTCCTGACTGCAGAGACTGCTTTACTTGTTAAAAATAACCATTATGTTTCTTCCTCAGAAACTCTAAAATTTGCTCAGCTTGGCTCTGCATTGGGATCATTGCCGTCTCAGCAAGCACAGGTGCCAATATGGAAGCCTGCAGCCTGAGGGCCAGTCTCCCTGTTGATGCTACTGTTGTGTGTTTCTTCCTGAAACACAAGTTTCCCAGTCCTTCATGCATGTATGAGAACTCCAGTTCTCATACAGCAATTTCTTCTATGTTATATGAGGTGTGCTAAAGTAGAAGCATTTAGAAGAGCAGAGCAAACGTGAACGATGCCTTTCTGTAGCCCTTTGGGGTAAAGGTATGATTCAGAAATGGGCAAGCTGCTTATGGCATTGCAGAGCTGGCTCGGATCTCCTCTGAAGCGTGGGAAAAATTGTGACTAATGCTGCCTCGAGGGTGAAGGGGAGGTGTAGGGGGGAGGAACTGAGCTGGACTGGGAAGTCAGGGGACTGCTGGGCTGCTTCTGTCAGGGCAGGGGTGATGGCAGCTGCTGTGCTGGGGTGAGCCATGGGCTTCCTCCCTCGCTGCGGCTGGTGGTAGCAACCAGCCCAGGGTGGTGGCAGCTGGGTTTGTTTGAAAGGCTTCCGGCAGAGATAAAATATACTGTATACCGTGATCAGTTTGTTATCCTTGTCAGCCTGATGCCCTAGACAAACAGGAATACTTAGAGCTGGCTGTGCCTTGCAGTGGGTTGGTAGCAGAAGTAGGAATAATAATGCAGATCTCTTAGCACCATCAGTTCAGAGCTTTAATGACCAAATGGCCAAGCAGCCAACAACTTCTATGGAGCTTAACTGAAAAGTGTCCTCTTCCTATCTTGGCTGTGAAGAGTTGGGTGAATGGAAAGACGGGATACTACTGAGGAAATGAAAAACACAGAAGGCGATGAGTGCTTCTTGTTCATCCATTTTTGAAACGTGATGAGATAGTTGCCATAGAAATGCTATTCTCTGCTTGATACAATGTGCACCAGTTCCAGGAAGCCATTGATGGTTGTCACAAATAGCTTTCTGTAAATTTAAATATCTCGGAGTAATGTAAGGGGAAATATGTCTTTGTGTTTTCTTATAGAAGATCAGATTCTGTAAGATTTGCTTTTACTATAAGGGGAATATGACTGAGTTGGGCATAAGCTGTTACATATGATCTTCAAAGTGAATGTGACTGCAGTTTGTTTTAGTTGTAAACAAAGGACAGCATATGTTTTTCAGAAAAAAATTAACTTGCCTCTTTTAAGAAAATTTTGGTAGAACTGAACTTGCAAATAATCTTGATTTACATTACCAGGCTATAAAGTTACACAAATTAATTTGATTCAGAAGACAATTTTGGCTGTTTGAAACAATGTACTCCATAAAAATAAAGAGCTCTGTAAGAAACAGTTTTCAGCTGTAAATAGTCTGGGATATTCAAACCTTCGTAAATACAGCTAGTAAGTGTGTTATGAAAGGTCAGTTAGCAAGAAAGATACTTCTCAGTTCTTTTTGTGACTAACAGTTATTTATGCCAGTCGTATGCTCTGGTATGGCAGGAGGTAATAGCAGCTGGATGGAGAGTGCTGAGTGTGTAGAACAGTATGAGCTTCTGGTCTGCTTTTCTGGTTAGCACCTCGCTCTGTAGAGCCTGGCTGAAAGCAGGCTGTTTTGGGCAGAAGCTATTTGTCAGAGCAGTGAAAGCTGAGCTACCCCAGGGAAGGAAGAATGACCTGTACCAAACAGCCTATGGAAATAACATTTAAGAAAATGGAGGCTCTGAAAGTGTTTTGCAGATGAAAGATTCAGTTCACGGCTACATTTAGCAGCTCATGCTATCTACAAAATTTTGACAGTCAAGCATTACACTTACAAGAATTTGTTTCTTTTATTCAGGGATTTAAAAAGATATGAAAATTAAATCTATTTTGTGGGAGCAAATGTCTTTATAGAAGACTAGACCGTACTGCAAATGAAGACAGGACAAGTTGATTTTCTTATGGAGCTTTCTGGACTGGAGCAGCATCCTTAAACAGCCCTTGAAGAACTTGAAGAATATTCTTGAAGAACTGAGACTGATTTAAAAAAAAAAAAAAGTGAAGAGACTTATGCTGCTTTCTTTTTCTGGTAGTTAGATTTGGAGCTGCATAAAGACATACCAGTAGTAATTAATTATAAAATTTATGTGGCCAGGTGAATGTGCTGTGTAACATACAGATGGAGTGCTTACTCGAAAGCTGCAGTCAGAGGAGTGTTAGTTTGCTTCTCCTGTGCTGCCCTTCTAGTCTAAAAGGACCTCTCTGGCCCATCATGCCTTAAAAATTGAGGGTAGGGCAGCTGCAGGCTAGTGCGTTAATGGGAAGGCTAAGTTTATGTGAGTTTATGGAACTGACTGAGCAGAAGTGAGCGTCACCCAGTGGGCAGCAGATACTGTATGGGGAACCCTGGGGACATGGGGGTCCCAAACCGACTGCTGTCAGCCACCGTGTGGGATTCAAGGTGCAGATCTGTGATTGAGGGCTGTGGTTGTGCCCTCTGGAGGGATGCCATTGCTCAGCGCTTCGTTCTTGGAGAACTTGCCAACTGACATCTAGTTCATTACAGGACAAACTTAATTTGGCACTATTGATTTCCAGAAGCCTAAAGCCACACTGAAGTTTAGTACTGTGATTGTTGCAGTTACTGTAAACAAATATGTGCTGTATGTTAAAAGCATAATGTGCTTGTTCAATATTAGATGTATAGACAGCTTTATTCCTAGGAGTAGTGCTTTTATTCATCATTGTATAAGAAATTGCAAACCTATTTTCTCAACATCAATAATGATCCTGTTCTTATCTTTTCAACCTCTGATTTGTCAAATATGATTAATCTTGACAGTACTCAATTGCTTGAAATAACCAGATTGTCTATCCTGAAATGGCCTACTGTGAGACTCTCAAATTTGAGGGCTCTTAGCTTGCCAAGTTAATTTACATGATGCTGCTAGCATCTTGAAAATACTAATTTCAGTTTGTAAACAGTGTGCTTTGACAAACGGCAATCTATCATCAATGATCTTGCACCTTCTCTCTAGTTCTGTGCTTTTACAACCAGAGACAGGACAAATGTTACCCATACTGAGTGAGACAGACATCCCTCTTCTCCTTAAGAACATATATTGTGTTCCGTTTTGTTGAAATGGATGAAACTGCTGTGACTTGGTGTGTCAACCTGGCAGTATTACTGTCCACCCCTGGACAAAATAAATGCATATTAATAAACTATGACTAACAGACTCTGTACTTCTATAGTTTTCTATTATATTATCTTAAAGCCCTTTACAAACTAATTCTCAGTGTCAGAGAGTTTCATATTATACCTTGTTCTTTCAAAAAATAAGAGAAAGTATAGGAAGGCTAAATGCCTTGTCCTACCTCCCATGGGAAATGAATAGGAAAGAGCACAGAACAAACCTCTAGGTCATCTTCACCCCAGCCTGTGCTTTGCTTTGTCATCTTCCCCTCCGCTCTCAGTGGTACTCCCTAACCTGCCTATTGAGTATGTTTTCCAGCAGAGTTGTTTACATCAGCAGGAGTGCCAAACATAAAATCCACCTTCAAAAAGAGATGAAGAGAGCAGAGGAGTGCTTTCTAGTGGGTATGTTGATGTGCTTAATGACTTGAATTGGGGGATGTCGTGGTTTAACCCCAGCCAGCAGCTAAGCACCATGCAGCCGCTCACTCACCCCCCCACTGGTGGGATGGGGAAGAGGATTGGAAGGGCAAAAGGGGAAAAACTCGTGGGTTGAGATAAAAACAGTTTAATAACTAAAGTAAAATAAAAAATAGAACAGTAGTAATACAAAGCAAGCGGTACACTGTACAATTGCTCACCACCCGCTGACCGATGCCCAGCACGTCCCCCAGGCAGCGACCGAACCCCTCCCCGGCCAACTCCCCTGCTTATATACTGAGCATGACGTCACGTGGTATGGAATAGCCCCCGCCCAGTCTGAGTCAGCTGCCCCGGCTGTGCCCCCTCCCAGCCTCCCGTGCCCCTGGCAGAGCATGGGAAGCTGAAAGGTCCTTGACCAGTGTGAGCACCACTTAGCAAGTACTTAGCACTACTTAACAAGAACCAAAACATCAGTGTATCATCGACATTGTTCTCAACCTAAACCCAAAACACAGCCCCATACCGGCTACCAGGAAGAAAACCAACTCCATCCCAGCCGAAACCAGGACAGGGGAACAGTCTTTTCATCTTGTCTCTTTCCCCGTTTGGCCTTTCCCTTTGGTTGGCAGTACTAGCTATGCTTGCTCCTAGTTAGAAGGTAAGGTTTTCAGTGGCTTTGTACGTGCACTCCTGTGGTGTTGAGAAAGGAACAAGGCAACCTTTCTGGAAAGTGCGTTGTCCCAGCATGAGGCTGCCCTATTTGTGTCGCTCCCCTTAGGAACCATGACAAAGAACAGGATTTTGCTAACAAGGAGAGGTGCTGCAAGCATCTTCCTTCTTTCTGCAGTCCACAGCCTGTGCTATGAGATGCAGCTCCATAGGGATCCCTCCCTTCCCGTACTCTCCTAAATATTTAAACTTGCACCTGCTTGGAAGGATTTCCCCCATTATGTCCTTGAAACTTTTCTTCTCATGGTGATTTCTTCCCTCCATGGTAAGGCTGTAGATTTACTGCCTTCTGGAAACACTTGTGTTTGACTTCAGCCGGGGACAGCCTGATACACTCAAACCACCATGATCTCCTACAAGAAATGGCAAGGTAATCTATTCAATCCTGTAAAGCACACAGCTGTCTTCTCTTAAAGAAGAGAAGGTCTTTTGGCTTTTAAAACCTTTGGTAATGGAGGATAAAGAGCAGTAGAAAACTGTCCAATCTCTGTGTGTTCTAAATCTGCTGGAAAGTCTGGCAGATTTTTTTTTTTAAAGAAATAAATTAGTTACCTTAATATCTCTGCCTCTAAGTCATAGGTATTGAAAATATCCTAAACAACTCTTACAAAATGTTGCAAGATTTCTTATTCCCAGCCCATTAAATATTATTTTGTTCTCTGACCACCTACGCTTTCGATAAATTTCTCTGCCAGGAATGCCACAGGCTGTGCAGGGGCACAGGCCCTGAAGTGGATGTGTCTAGCTCTCGGTTTACAAAGACTGATACCCCTATTGGAGTGGGTGGTGTCTCTTAAAAACCTCAGCTGAGAAACAGATGAAGTATCACTGTGATGTCTTGATGTCTTGGTGACAGGTTTGAAAGGCTCTGTTACCAGCCTGGTTACAGCAAGAGCATCACCGTTCTGAATGAAGATGCTTGAATCAAAACTGAAGGCATCAAACAAAGACTAGTCCAGCTCCAGAACACCTGATTAGTAATGGGGGTTGATTTTTTTAAATTTTTTTATTTTTTTTTTTAAGAAAAACCTCTCAGCGAGAGTCCACTGGCTGCTTTTTATTTTACTGTTGCTCAAGATCAGGTTATCCTGATTTAGAGTCAGGAGGTGGGCAAAACCCAATTCTGCTTTCAGAGCCTCGTGTATTGATGATCCATCTGATGAACAAAAATGTTTCTGAGCTCTTGAGATGAGATGATAAATATACTTCTAGCAAATAATTTGGAGTAGGAAGAAGCACCATTTCTTGAGGAAATTTTCTGTCTTGCAAACAAGATGGGTTGACTTCACCAAATTATCCTTGGAGTGCAGTACTCTGGGCAGCTGGGCTGTAGGGATTGTTTGGCAGACCTATATAATGATGTTTTATTTCAATCTTGTTCTCTTCACTGCCCACTGCCTTTAGTAGGATTAGTGCTTCCTCTAAGAAACAAAGGGAAACTAGGGATTCTCTTCCCTAGTGAATTCCTTTTAAGAATCAAACAGCCTTTTCCCAAGATAACTTTATTTTCTAGATGGTTAAAATGGCCAGTGCAGTCTTACATATGTCTCCTGCCCTGGCAGGAACACTTAAAGATGGGTAGACACAATGAAAGGCATTGCTACCAGGTGCCAGCATGCTGTTTTGCCGTCAGCTCAGAAGAGAGCCTCCTACAGGGAAACCCGTGAAACCCTTACTCAAATGATAGCAAACAGCATGCTTGCAGTGGCATATTGAAGTGGCATAAATCTGCTGAAGAACAAAGCAGAGGCTATGCAATTTATAGTTTGGGAATGGTGTGCGCTTTTAACCTTGCTGAACTGCGTGGGTGTTTGTAGTCTGTGTGGGCAAGAACCTCCCAGCCCCTGGATGTGCGTGGCGTTGGGGTCAGTGATAGCAGTTTCTGTTGGGGACAGCCTGGTGAGGCACTCACAGGAGTTGTTCGTTCCTTTCGTAGTTGAACAGTGGGACCTCAAAGGAAGGAAAGAAGTAGTTTACAAAGAGAGGAGAGCCAGGAAAGAAATTAGCTGGGAAACAACTCATCAGTCCCCTGGGGGGTGTTAAGAAAAGACTATCCTAGGAATTTTGCCAGGTTTTTAACAGTGTAGCCTGAAAACTCCCAGTGAAGAAGAGGACTGAAGTTGCATAAAGCTGTGAACATTGCCAACTACTGCTTTTTCCAGCAGTCTGGAGATTTTGAGAAGCTTGAGCATCCTATGAAGGATTTGGATGCTGTCCCACAGGGACTCAAAGGAGTAAATTACTTCAGAGAAGAGCTCTAGGAGAACATTATTAGCTATGTTTTGCATCTGAACTCATGCCTGTAAATCCTAGGAAGCTTTGTAAATGTTGGAAATCTTTCCTAGAAGTATTGTCTTTAGAGTTGTTATTGATAATATTTATCATTATTTTAAGTATTATGATATATGTGTTATCCAAATGTTGTATATGTGTTTACAGTCTACTATATTGCAGGTTGTAAAGGCAAAAGAAGGGATTTGTGTGATCTCTTTGCATATAGGCTTATTTTTATCTCTATGGGAAAAAAACAACTATGTGTGGTGCAGCTATGTTATACATAATTTCATGACATGATTGTAGTTCATTCTAATTGAACACATTTTATACATAAAACATGGACATGTAGCATTGGTGTACAGATAGGATGTGCTGGAGGCAGGAGAATAAATAATTGAAGTGAGGGCCAGGATATTCCTAACATTCAGACTCTAAAAGATTTTGATATACTAGCCACAACTGCTTGATTTGTAGAAGATCCTTAAAATACTCTGAGTGACTTTTCCTATACACTGTTGTCCACCTAACCTTTTTTTTTTTTTTTAAAGTAGCTACAGTTAAAAACAACTACTGTTAAGCTCACCAAGATCTCAAAGTACTCAAACACTTTCCCACCAGATCCTGCAAATTCACCCAACTCCACCCCAGAAAGCCAGTGCCGGCCCTGCAAGCCACCAAGCCAAGCAGGCTGCGTTCCCCGCCTCTGTCAATGCTGGGCACCGGGGACTGGGGCAGAGTGCCAACCGCAGCTATTGCACTCGCTGCGTAATACTGGATTTCCCTAAGCGCTTATTTATAGTGGTTTCTGCTAAACTGTGGTCTTAACAGATCTTCTCACTTGTGCATGTTCTTCCTTCTGTCACTCTACCCCATTCTCCTCTTGCTCAGAATGGCAAGGGGAGTGGACGCGAGACATGCAGGAATTTGGTCTCAGGATTTCCCAGCTCTTCATTTAAACCTCACTGCTGACAAGGGAACACAGAAATACCACCAAAATAAAAAAAACAGCCCCAGTGCACATATGAAGGGCAGCATAGTCAAAACTGTTTCTAATTCTCCAGATGTTGTGAGATTTGTTGCTGTTGTGTTTTGTTTTTTTTTTTTACATGCTCTTTTTTAGCAGAGATCTCTTTTGCTTGCAAGAAAAGCTATTGCTATGAGTTGGCAGGAGGTGCAACACCATTTGCCTTTCAGCTTCGTTGTCAGCCAGCCATGGCCATGTATGTGGGAAGTACCCCCCAGTGTTGTTCACCAATTCTTACTGAATTTTCTGGGGAATGTGGTTACCTTTTGGTATTTCTCTCTCTCTTTCCCTCACTTATGATTGTCTGGCTGTAAATAAGTTCAGTACCCTAAGCAACAGCATTTCCAACACCATGCATGCTGTGGTGAAAAATGTCACTGATATTACGTGAAGATGAAAGTTAATTACTGTTTTCAGTGCTGCTTGGAGCATTTAATTTCTTGTTCGATACAAATGAAACAAACTGCTTTCACAAAATAACTTACCAGTTTCTTCCCTTTCTGGTTCCACTGAGGAAACCTCAGTCTCTTTTTCTGGATTACCTACTCACTCAAAAGAATACTTTTGCCCTGGCTAAAAGTCTCTGTGAGGACTGCCCCCCACTTAAGGGAATACTTGAGTGGCAGACTCTAACAGGAGTGAACTAGAGATTCTTTACTTCTAAATATCAGAAGATAACAAAACAGGAAGCTGCTTGAAACTAATTTTTGTTAATCTGTTAATCCACAGATAAGATGTTTTTCATGATATTAGTGAAATTCATGATACTCATGGTAATGAGTGCTTACTTGTACTTTATCATTAGAGGCACAAAGTGACAACTTGCTACATGGATTTACTTTCTGCCTTGCAAAGGACAAGCCCCAAAGGGGCTACATTTTAATGTGTTTGAAAAGAAGGGAAAGGACAGGTAGATGAGCAACCCTTCTGTACCTTTTTGCTTTCAAATACAGCTCCCTGAATAATTAGTCATGTGGCCACTGCAGCTGTTGTAATTACTCTTAGCCACTGAGTTAAACATCTCCTGATGTTGAGTCAGTAGTGATTGCAGGCACCTGAAGAGGAAGTATGGGGTGCAGTGTCTAGCTCCAGAGTATTGCTTCAGCCTTGAAATCTTCCTGTAAAACAGAACTTTTGACTTTGTATGCCAATTCTTGCAAAATTGTAGAGAGTAACAGCAAAGTTGTGACAAAGCCTGAAAGGTAATACAACTAAAGTGATAAGCAGGTATATAACTTATAAAATTGTCTCCCTTCTCCTCTGGTGTCACAACAACTCTTTCTTCTAGTTCTGGTAGAAAAGAGATCACGAGAGACTGGCAGATAGGAGGCTTCCAGCTTGCAAAATGTTTCTAGCACCAGATACAGCTTCATCTATCTGCTACAAGATCTGGAGCCCAGATTATCTGTGGCTAATCCTCATTTCACAGCTAGAGAAGGCACAAGAAGGGAAAGAGATAGCTGACCCGAGTTTTGTCATGAGCAGGGTGAGGTGAAGGCTGAATTCTACTTTAGGTTATGACAAGAATGAAACTGAACTTTTTGTAATTTTAAGATTGTTAGTTTGGGTTCTTAGGAGACAGCTGGCCTGATAGCTCAGTAGTTTATCTATCCTGCATTGGCCTCGTGCTGTGTGTCCTTTGCTAACCTATTGCTAGGCTTCTACTCTTGTACAAAAGTCCAGATTTCTGCAAAACTATCATCACACAACACCTATCTGCTGCTTGGGGATACTGTGCGGTCAGTAAATCAGTAGCTGATTACAGAACTTCTATTAAGACTTAGGTCTTTGCAATGCCCTTGGTAATTAATCACTGATGAGCGGAAGTATAGCCATGTAGTTTCATTAAGCCTTTCAGAAATAATGTCAGTAGTTGTGCTTATAGATTAAGGGCAGGATCTGGGTCTCATTTCTGGTTATACTGCATCATTGTTCATCACAGGGTACAAAAGTTTATAGCTGAAGGCATCCTGTTGTGGGAGACTTTCTCTCTGTGTTGAAGTGGGTTGGTCATAGCTAGAACTTTATCTGTATTGGCACACATTTCCTAAGTCAGACAAATTATTTGCATATAACACAATAATGCCTACCACCTGACATTTACAGGGGAGACTCTCAGAGTGAAGAAAAGAGAATTCTCCTTTCAACACCAGTTTTTCATGGTGACATCTTTAGCTACAGGCTTGTCATGTTAATTGATTGAATTATTTAAGGTATTGATTTATTTACTGATGGCAAAACTAGTATTTTTGTCTCTGACAGTCTTAGGACTTGGAAGAATAGTCAAGGTCTTGTTTCTGATCCTTCAGTACATTAACTAAGAATGCATTTCCTGCATACTGGGTAAAAACAGATGGAGAAATCTGACTTCTTTCTTTCCTTTTTCAAGTGCTCACTTCCTAGTTACTAGTCTCTTGGCAGCATTTTTAGTTCTTTTTCCCTACAGTAGTCTCTTCATAAATCTTAACAAAGATCAGGATTTTACTACAGCTGTAGAAGAGCCACATGAAATTATATCAAAAAGTAAATTTTTTTATATGTTAACATACATATATATAGTGGACATTCATTCACTATTTATAATGCTTGTCTGCATTTATAGTGTGAGAAATTTTGACGTTGGCTCAGCTTTTGGGTTTGCATGCTGCTGCTTCCCGTGCAGTGCAATGCTCTGGCTGTACAGCCACCTTGCTTCCCTCCCCCATCCTGCCCCAGTAAAAACGTGCGAGTTGTCTTGCTCACCTCAGAGCCTTTTCCTCTCCAAAGTGTGCACAACCACGTACTTCTCGATAGCCTGTTGCAGAGGCACCACCTAGTCACTTGTAATTTGTACTTTCTTCCACAAGAAACAACTCTGCTAAGATTAATGTTTCTATTTCTTACCCTTTGAATGGCTGCCAATCAACTATTGTTTATAAACAAAGTTCTTGGGTGATGATGGCAATCTTTTAAGTCACTGCTCAGTAAATTCAAGCATGTATGGCTACCCATTTCTAATTTGGTCGAGTACAGATTAATTTTATCCACATCTTACTGCCCATACTGGAACATTAATCAAGCAGCTAATGTCACTTTTCATCTGCCCCATACAACTGTACAGATCAGAAATACAGGGCAGGAGTTACTCTGCCCTGGTCTCCTGAGGGAGATTCAGAAGAGCATTCAGAAATGCTCTCTACCCTGCAGTGCTTAAAAACAGGAACACTGAAATCCGCCCCCCACCCCAGGACAATGCACTCCTGGGGGAGAGAGAAGCTCTGAATTTCATAAATGAAGGTTGATCCTTTCGAGGATGCTAAAACTGAGTTTTGGCAGTGTTTTCATGGAATGGCCTTTATAACTCGATCCTTTCTTTGCCTCGGAAGCTATTGCAGTCTTTCTGATAAAAATCTTCATACCACACTGCTCCCAAGAGAGATGTAGAAGCAAGGAGAGGGATATGTATTATTTCATCTGTGGTTTGCACCATGCTTCAGTTAATCTCTAGATATGATATGGATGGTTAGTGTGTTAATCGCAAAGCAGTTCTGTTCAGATAAGCCTTGGCAATTTTGGATGCTTACAATGAATACTGTGTAAGTCTCTTGAACTTGCAAAACTTTCCAAAAGAACAAGCTCCCTGAGGGATGTCAAGTATTGTAATTCTTGCTGCAGGCTTAGTCAAATACCTTGAAATATCTTCTCTTACTATTTTGCAACATTCCTACTTCTGACATTATTCAAGAAATGCCAAAATGCAAAAAACACAAATGTGGGAGAGGACTGTACTAAATAAGCCTTTGAATGTGTGTTAAAAGAAATCTCTAACAAAAAACATATTTTTGAATTCTGGGCACATATTCAGATTGCTTTACTACTACGTGTGCAGTTTTCCCCTCCCATAGCAGACATGCAGTGCCAATTAAAATCCTATCTCATTTAAATAAGGTACTCCACTATTGAAAACAATTAAAAAAAAAAAATACTGCCAAAGACTTGCTTGAGACCTGTGGTTACCAATCATATGATGTCTAGATCTATTCTGTTAACTGTCCCCCATGGTTAGTTTGTTCCCCAGCCTGCAAGAACCAGCTTGAAATTTACTGTTTTATTTTACTTTCACCATTAACTTGCTTATTGTCTAGAGATTGTTAATGTAGCTGATGAATATCTGTATTCTGTGTCACATTATTTTCAAAGCCTTTCTCTTTCCTGTTGCAAGGTGTGAAGCTGATCCTACAGATGCTTACTCTGAAGCATTGTTTGTAATAATGGGTTAGGTGAAATACGAAGGAGAGCGGTGGGCTTTTCTTTCTAACTTATACAGCCCATAGAAAGGCCAAAGAGATTTGCAGCTTTGTATTCTCCTGCAGGTCCAGAAAGAGAGATTCATTCACATGGCTTTATTCTGTGTAGGGATGCTTGTCTCCCTTAACCCACTAATAGTGAGGCTCCTGTGGGGATTCACAGACTCAGAGAGGTCTTGGTTGAGTGGGACAGCTGGAAGTCACCTCACCCAGCCTCCTCTTTGTAGCTGGAGCCTTGCTGACTTTAGAGACCAGGTCAGCCATGGCTTTGTCTAGAAGAGTTTTGAAAATCCCCAATAACTGCAACACTACAAGTGCTCTGGGCAACAGTACTGCACTGTCTTCCCAGTGAGCAAGTTTTTCCTAGTCTCTAGCCTGAACCTCTCAGGACATTATTTCTGAATGTCATCTTTTGTTGTATTGCCTGCCACTCTTGAAAACAGTTTGGCTCCTTAGTCTTTAACTTCCCTTCAAGTAGTTGTATTAGATCATCCTTACTTTAGTCTACAGGATCATCCCTTCTTTGAAGACTAAATGAGCCCTCCTCCTCAACTTTGCCTCACAAGCCATGTGCCCTGGGCCCTGACCATCTCAGCAGCTGGACTGTCTCCAGGTTCTCCGCATCCATCTTGAACTCCTCCCTCATCACAAAAGTGGATGAAGTACTGCAAGTGTGGCCTCATCAGTGCTGACTAGAGGGGGATCTCAATCCACTGGACATGCTTCTCTTAATGTGGTCATTTGCCTTATTTGTCCAGTGTTGGTTTATGTTAATCTGGCATCCGCTGTAACCTTGGGACCTTTTCAGCAGGGCTGCTAATCAGCCCACTTGCTTTCCAGTCTTTGCAGATTCCTGGGGTTATTATTCCCTGAGTGCACAGCTTTGTACTTTGCTGTGTTGAACTTCATGATGTTTGTTTGCTCAGTCCTCAAATTTATGGCCAAGTCACCTTGGATTGAAGCTCTGCCTTTTGTCATGTCAGACACTTCTAATCTAGTATCCTAGAGGGTAATCCAGAAAATCCAGGCAAGTTTCTGCTCTGATTTATTCTCTTGGGAAACATCTCTCTATCCATTAACTATAGAGGGAACCATGGAAGACATTCCCTAAGCTAAGGTTGGCTTTTGAACAGTGTATATCGGCTTTAGCTTTCAGAAGTTAGAACAGTGGGAGATATAGAGAGGCTACGAGTGTCTTTTATTTTTACCCTGCTGTGCAGTGCCCAAGTCTGAATGGAAAAAGAGCTTTTTTGTTTGCTATGATGTTCTTCTGCTTTGTGTCTATTTCTGCCTTCCAAATATTGTGTTTCATCTTTAATGGTTATGGCACCCATTAAGCAGAGAACAGTCTTATGACTGAACTAGCTCTTCAGGCCGTTAGCCTCATTATGGAACCTTAACTTAATGTTCAGGCTGTTGATACATTAATAATTGTTCAGCATAATATGTTGGCTTGTCTTCATGCCTTTTTTCCTCTATTAAGGTTCCATTATTTGTAAATACAGTGACTTCTGGCCAGTTAACCTATGTTGTGTTTTTCTTGTTAACCTTTCTGTTAACATCATATTAACTACAGATACTCCCAATTTTTCTCAGATTTTCATCAGACCTCCTACTTTAATAATCTAGACAATAAGTTCCCAGTGGATATATTTCTGTGCATATTCTTTCCTTTATTTTCATGGCCTCTCTCAAGGGGTATGTGTCTTCTGATATTGACCATGCAGATATCACTTGGATATATTTAGCTTCTGCAGTTGTCTTCAACTTTTCCCCCCAGGCCCCCCTCTACCCCTCCATCCCCTCCCTTCTCCAGCCAATTTGTAGACTACTAAGAATCTTCCAGTAGAAATGCAGGTCCCTGTGTGGTAACTCTGATGACCTGCACCAGTAATGTGATGGTTTTCATTTTTGCCTCCTAATTGTTTTGGGTGGATCTCTTAGAAGTAGTTCATATAAAGGTTTACAGGCCCCAAGGTGAAAACAGTTGTTTTGTTTTATGTGATAGGAAAATGGAAAAGGAATACTCTTAGGCTGTTGCTTACAGTAGAGAAAGCAGTATGTGCTAAGTGGCGATAAGTACATGCGATATATTCTGGCTAGTGTTGCCTACAGGATTCAGAGCAAAACGCATATTTGACTCACTTTGTTCACTGAGCAATAAAGGTTTATTAAGCCAAACCTATTTTTGAGAAGCCACAAAAGTCCTTCACTTTGATATAGCTCTTCAACCAAAACTTACAACATGAAATCGACATGCCTCATTCTGTCCTTTCTCCTACAAAGTGAATACATCCTATCTCAACCTAGACGAGGACTAGGTTAAAGGGAATGTATTTTAATGGGGGGAAAAGGTGTACTACTACTGAGAAGGACAGCAGCAAAAAGGCACTATGCTGATGAGTGACTGGCTCACTCTCTCTCACAGTAGCGATTTCTCTTTTCAGCCACTAACCATCCTGGATACAGCCATATGAAAAGCCCACTGCTGAGGGGGAGTGAGTGTGACATTCTCTTCAGTGGGACTCAGAGCTAAATTAGTGCAGTCCTCCTCCCCCATTTCTTCCTTCATGGATTGCAGTGCTGTGGCTGTATTAATGAGGCACCAGCTTCGTACAGTATGTCTTTCTAGTGCCAAAGTTCAACTGAAGTTTGGTAAGGCTGCCTGCAAACGTTTAGTTTTCTACAATTACAGGTTATTTTCAAATAAGATTGCTTCTTTCATTCTACAAAACACCATCCTTGTTTCTTTCCTTTCTTTGTGGGAAGCATTAAAAAATGACCCATTTTATATAAAGAGATGCCTAGGCTTTCATTGTCTTCCACCCTGTTCCAGCCATGGTAACGAGCTGTCATGGATATGGTGGTTTGCTGTAGTGACAGAAAGTGAACTTACAGATGATAACCCTGAAAGTTTCTTGCATTATTTCCCACTGTGAAATGTGGAGTGTGTCTGAAAGATGACCCAGAACAGCAGTTCACAAAGTGGTCTCTGGATTGGTAGTGGTTGGAGGGCTGGGTAGCACTCTGCTCTTCAGCTAAAATAAGTACCTGCTTCACACTGCTTTGTAAAGCAAACCACCTTTGGTTTTATCAGTGTTTTCTCTTTCAACTCCAAGATCCTGATTTTGTTTGGCATTAGGGTGTGATGATAAGGAGGAGAGTGCAAGAAATGCATGTATGGACAATTATGAAAAAGCATGGCTACAGAAAGTGCTTGTTTCTAACTGCCATAAGCTGCAGGTTGGCTGATGGTTGAAGAATGAATAATTGCATTCCTTTGTAAATGACACACTTTAGAAGTGATGTGTATGATCCCTTTTTTTAGTCAGTCACATTTCCTGATCCAGCAATGTGTTTTATTTCTTTTTAAACTTGGATGAGATTTTGAAATAAATAAAATTAGCATATGCTTCAACACTGTTCTCAAGCATAAGTTCTTTCCAACGTCCAGGCCCTAACTTTTAAAAAAAAGCAATTATTTCTAAGATCATTTCATATATTCAGTATTCCTGCGTGCATTCAACTGATGGGCCTCATGGTAGACACCCAAAACTCGGAGTGTTCGTGACATGGGTCACGTGGAAAATGATAGCTGAATTCTCAGATTTGTTGCCCCTGACCCCCAGTCCTGTGCCTTAGCCATGATCCCATCCCCACCACTGAAACCGGAGTGTGCATGAGGTAGGAAGTAGAAATCAGTGCTGGTGATTTAAGTGATGAAGCTGATAGAAGAGCAGAAGCAGAAAAGTGCACTGAGGGAAGCAATTTTTAAGTATGTAATTATAGAGTGCCTGAAGAAGGCTAGGCGCTTTCTGGAGCACAGATCAAGCGTTTGCTCCTCTGATAGGATTAGGCCACTTCGGCTACTTGTGTCAAGTCCTTTCCAGACTTGCTAGTGCTTTGATTCCTCCCACTCTCCAGAGGACTGTAATTAAGAAGTTACTGCCTCCCAAGTGTGCAATTATGTTCTCTGAAACCCAGTAACAAGCCCTTAGTCTGAAACGTCCCCTGCTTCCTGCATTAGCATTCTTTTGATAGGCAGGTACCTTATCATGCTTTGGTAAACTGCAGAGGATGTTTTGTCCTCCAGACCATTTACTGAATGCGAAGAGTGTTAGAGTGGGGATCAAAAAGAAGACGTGAAGTAGGTAAAATCAAAATAACTGTGTAAGTATGTTTGATAAGTATTTTCTAAATAAAAGTGTATATAAAAGTCTGAGTATTTGTTGAGTTTGCCAGAAATGAGCAATGATAGACTTCTGAGGACTGCAAGTTTGGGTTTTGCTGTCTGTTTTTATTTTTTTGACCCCTCTTAAAAAATGGTGATTCTAAATAAAAGGTGTTGGAAGAAAACTACCCAGAGAGTCAGAGTCTCTGTGCTGGTGACAAAAATAAAATTCAAAGAGTTACTACCCCTTAAAGCCCATCGTTCAGACTAGCCAAACGCTCAGTAATGTCAGTCCCAATTTTAAGTTTCTGTGAAGGCAAAACTCATTTTCTGAAAATTGTGTATGCAAGGCAGTAATATAATCTGCTTGAAAACTGGTTTTGAGCAGTAATCTTGACTATCCTACCATGCCAATGTTACTGTCACATCTGATAAATAATTATATTTCTCTTGTTTAAGGCATTCCAGCAATAGAAATAAAACAATTCCTAGGCACGATCTTCTAATGCAGTCACAAAATTTTGAGCTGAACTTTCCTTGTTGCCATGCACGCCTTCATGCTGTGCTCTGGGTGGGCATGGAGACTGTTTTATTCCCTCCCTCACTGCACCAGCATTTAGGCTTTCATATGTGCTTTCTCCCTGCTTCCCTTGTTTAGTCTAAAAACTTAATTTCCTTGATATTTCTTCTTAGGCCACATTTTCTAGCTCTTTGAATTTTTTCCTTGCTCTTTTCTGGATGCTTTTCAATATCTCCCTGACCCTCTTAAAGTGCTCAAAAGTGGACAGAGTGGTCTGGGTGATGCCTTGTTAATGCTGAGCTAAGCAGAAGGATTTTTTTTTTTTTTAATGCTTTGTTATATCCTTGTTTTATGTATTACAGTATATTTTCTTTTTTGGTTTTGTTTCTTTTTTCTTCAATGGCACGGTATTGCTGACTCATGTCCAGCTTGTGATCCCTTAATTTGTTCTCTGCAGAGTTCCTCGCAGCCCTGCTTTATACAGGTGATTATTTCTACCTAAACGTAGTGTTCTGAAATTCACTAAGGACAATGGCTATGTCTCTTTAATTGGGCTGTTTCTCCAGTTTGCCACAAACGCTCCTGATTTAGGGCCTAGTTGTCAGAGTTGGACCACAACCCAGAATGCATTTACCAGAGAAAATCAACTGTCTGTGCTTTGACCATTGTTCTAGAAGAGGACTTGAAGCTCAGGAGATATTAACGCTATAGACCTTCGGGGAAGGTTAAAAAAATAGAAGTAGGAATATTCTAAAGAAAACAGGGAGTATATAGTTTTAAAAGTAAAGTTCATTGCCTGATGTCTTTAAGTAGTAACTTTTCATAGTTCTACAAGTCATGGCATGTTTCAAGTAAGTTGAGTGCAAACATTTAGGCTGGTTCCACACCAAGGATTAATGGCAATAACTTGAAGAAGAAAACAAAAAGTAAACTATGCAAAAAAATTTACGGAAACAGAGTAACAAAACTTTGTTTAGTAGATGATGCTAATAAATTGTCACTTAGTTAATGAACATAAGGTGTCAAATGCAATGCTAGAAACTATACAATACAACCTTCACTATTATGTGTTCCAAAATGACTTTCATAGTCACTGCTGCTTTCTGCCAGCATCGTAGTACAGGCTGGTGACATGTCTAAACTATGAAATCATTTATAAGAACTAACCTGGAAACATGTAGAAGTACTGCAGTTATGCCAGCTGTTTTGGACAGGGAAAAATGATACATGCACTGTATTAGAGATTACTGTTTCTTCAAAATGTGTTCATATCCTGAGTATTATTCATTAAAAGCGCTGGGAGCAAGACATGAAAATAACAGCATTATCTGGATTGTAGCAACTGCCTTCCAAACATAAGGTTAACTTTAACGTTGAACTATAAAATTTTTGGGTATCCCTTCAGTTCTGTTACCCATAGCGCTAGTTAATAGTTGTGTTTGAGAGGAATGGATGAGCTGTCATTGCAAACAGAGTAAGTATTTTAGTTCTGAGTGTGCACATTTCTGAATAGCACAGGGAGCACTACAATATTTATGCCAGTAGTCTGGCTATTCCTTAGTTAATTAAAAACATCTGGTCAAACCGGCATCTCTGTTATTATACACTCAATAGAATACAGTATCTTTATTCTGCATCCTGTTGGTTTTCATGGGGCTTTCCATTTCCTACAGAATATCTCTGTTAGTGTTGATAAAAGCTCCATTTAACTTGAATGTCCCTGCATGGATGCAAAGAATCTGGAATTGTGTAACAGAAGGTAAAAAATCTAATTTAGGCAAATATTTTAAAGTGCTGTTGAATATATTGAAAAACCATCCCACGCCTAAAATGATAAATGCTTGTATAGGATATATCAGCACCCTGCTGTCATAATGCAATATGTTGTATGACATTATTGAATCTCTGGGTTTGCTAGTGAAGAATGAAAAGAAAAACAGAATTACTACTTCATACCTTAGAGATGAATGTAATCATCATGAAATTCATTCAGGTGACGATGCCTAAAACTATCCCCATATTTTCCACTGTAAGATGTGATTTTTGATTTTTTGTAGCTTTGCGAAAAAAAGAATTGTCATGCTGATTTTGTGCCTCAGGATGAATTGTAGCGGGATGAACTAAAATGGCTGGGTTGTTTCAGAGAGGGAGGTTAAGGAAGAATGTATGATTTTGCCACTATTAAAATCCTGACAGCAGTTTGACTGCAAAACACTTCAAAACTTTGGGAGAAGGGAGATGGGAAAATGACAGTGAGGGGGAAGACTCATGGTCATCCCACTATAAAGGACCTGTCCTCCTGGAAAAGTGCTCTGAGCAGACTAGTGCGAAGAGAGAAACTGGTGGAGAGGAGACAGGTTGGAAGTGGCTGGTTGTTAGCGCTCACTCTCCAAAGCTGGGAGACAATCCCTGCACCCACCATCTCTATGTTTTTCTCCTGTTGGCCAACAGCTGAGACACCCACTGACAAAATGCATATCCATCTTCTGCTGGTGGTCAGCACAGAGACATTAGCAACTTAAAGCGCTTTCTTCTGCTCTGTTGGCTTGGTGAAAGAAGCTGGTGATAACCATCCAAGAGTATTAAGCCTGTGCGTCAAGGTAACGATATGTGATGGATGTTTCCAGGGCTTGTCTTTGTGTTGTTTTTAAAAGGAAGAAGATTCTGCAACATAACTGTATTGAGAGAAAACAGCAGGTATAAGGTTGCTTGTGCAACCTTAAGATGGTGCTCAGGGTATAAGTCAGAATTTTATAGAAAAGGCTGTAGTTGTCTGTCAGACTTCTGCCTGCTTCGTTACAGAATCAAAGTGTATATCATGAAAGAGAAAAGAAAATAACGGCTTCAGGATTAGACATTTGCCTCTGGTCCTAAAAATGAGTTTTAGACCTCTTTTTGTCCTAATATCACTTACGAACTCTCTGAAGTCAGTTAAGTAAAGCTCTTGTCACTCTGTGTACTCTTCAGTGCTTGACTTGTGAGAGCCTGTGTCTGATCTGCTGAAGTGATTAGCTGCTTTGAAAAGCTGATAGCTGGTAGGTGTATTCTCTGAGTAAAAATAAAGCACTGTGCATTGCTAAAACCTTTGGCAACTAAGGCTATGCTCTTCTTAAGCTGGGATCCTGCAATTGGACACTTGTGAGTGTCTTCTTTCTGTCTTCAAAATGAGAACAATGCTGCAAGCCCACTGGGGGTTGGGGCAGAGGCCTTCACTGGCCTTTGGAAGAGGTCTACAGTGATGAACACTACTGAAAAAGACCATGAGGGAGTGAGCAATGCTAATGCGCAGTGGGGGGAAAAGTATTACTTGGAAAAAATAATAGGATCTGTCTGTTCACTGAGCATGGTCTCTTTGACCAATAAGTGTAGCAGGGTCCCATGGGAAAAATAACAAAGCATAGTTCAATGAAAGACTACGAAAAAGCCAGTGTGCAAAGAAGCTGAATGCAAGTTGTATGACAGTTTTAAGCTTGTCGCTTTCTAACTTTTGATTGTTTGTAAGTGAACAATATATTGATTCGTTGATGTAGTGTTTAGAGGGTGGTTTTGGGCATTCAGGACTTGCAGGGTCTTTTTTGAATGCTCTTCATGTACATGTATGCATACAAACCAAGAGACTACTTAGCTTCCCAAAGAAGCCCAAAAATGTTGCTTGTTTAACCAGTGCGTTTTTACAATATGATCATTTCTTCAGGTAGAGCAGCAAAACCCAATTATGCAAAAAGCTACTGTGCTAAGATTAGGAAGATTGTGATTCACAAGGAATATTTTCAGTTTCAATATATTTCCTTTGGAATCTGCACTTTGGGTGTTTACAGTTGTTTGTTTTACATTTCTAGGCAACAGAAACCTACTTTACTCGATGTCAGGGAATAAATTAAGTCATCCTTCAGTGTGTCACTTTTAATCTGGAGATCATTCTGAAGATATTTTTAATTACTTTGCATCTAGAAATATCAGTCTAGTTTGCTTAAAATCCTTGTATACTGTTTCTTGCATTACACTTATTAAAGGAAACCTATAGTTTAAATTGCAGCTTCACAGTACTTAAAATGTGTTTCTTAAAAGTCTCCTTTTCTTATCATTTACATGTATAAATATTAATATCCCATTTTATGACATTACTGTTGTCTTATTTAGGATCCTGGAAAACAACTAATTTGATTCAGAAAGAACATCTATTATTTTTATTTAACTAGCAGGCTACTATTTTTAAATTATATTGAATATTATCTGACATACACAATTGTCCTTTTTAATTCTGTGTTACCCACAGACCTGACGGACTTTGTCACCATTACCTATCAGATGTAGGGGAGAGGATATCCTCTAAACTGTGTGTTGCATCTCTAACGCCTTTTCCAAATTCGGATCCCAATGTGCAATGTATAGGAGCAGCCTCAGTTGCTCTCCTGTTTGTGGGAGACCTAGAAAAAGCTTTGGGAGATTGTGAACTGTTATACCTCATAAAGCCTATCCTGTCATGGTTTCACTCAATCTCTCTTCCCCCTTCCCCCTTGCCCCCTGAGGATATGCTGCCCTTGCACTGTGACTATGTTGTCCTTTTTACCCCAGGGATCTGATCCTCTTATTATAAATACTGGCTCCCTTACAAAACAAGCCAGTTTCTAACAGGGCAAACCCAAATACCAAAGCCTGGAGAGTTTTATGTCTGACCCTGCTGCAAACTAGTAGTAATGACATAAGGCAGCACCATGTCTGTCCCCCTCCAAGAGCACCCTTTGTATCTTCAAAGTCTTACCTCATGCCATAGCACAGTCATGTAATACAAGTGTCATGGTATAAAAACATTACTCCGGTAGGCTGGGACATGGCTTTTCATATTCTTAACTTTTTACCTGAAAAAACATGTGATAAGAATAATATATAATAACTATGTCCTGATATCACAAGGGCTACTAGCTGGGGGAGAACATCAGAGAGCGCATTATAGGCTCAAACCAAAGATTGCTTTTGGCCCTGGGTCATGGCTCCAGGATTGCCTACTATAAAAAATTGGCAAAGACACTGACACTGCAGGTGCTAAGTCTGGCACTGTTCACAGTGATGTCTGTGACCAAGTATGCAGGGACTCCGTGAGGAGCGCATAGGAGATCGGCCCATGGTTCAAACTTGCAGAACTTGTTGACTTCAGCTCTTCTGCTGACTATGAAACTGAGTAAAATGAGTTGCTGTGATGAATTCTGCCTTCCTAGAGCATCATCTAATTCCAGCTACTGTCCTGGAAGCAATTGTCACTATGGCTACCTTTATGTCTGTTCTCAGCTCTGCCAAATAAAGGGATGATTAAGGGGTAGAAAAGCGTCTCAAGTGTAGACTTTTGGAAAAGCGTACGAATGAAGGAAGTGCAGGTAGTACTTCCCTCAGAACCTTCCTGGTCTACAACATTTTCTCCTGACCTTTCAGGAACTCCCTGGCCATGCAGCAATTTTCCATGGATTTCTTTCCACAAATTTAGTTAGTTATTGCCAAATGATGTGTTTGCTCCAGAGGATGCAAGATCTGAGCAGCATGCATACAAGATCATCTATACCAGCTGGTTTGGTGGCCAAGTTTCTTTTGCTGGTGTGCACCACAGAGACCATTTCAATGTAGCTTCAGGTGCCTATTTTACAATTGTAATGTTTTCTTTTTCTAGATGAAGATTAAATTCTAGGTGTTTACTCCTTCTCTGTGGAAAATGATGTATGCCTCTGTAGGAATATCTTAAACTGAAATGGGAATTCCTGCTTTCCCTTAAGTGGCTTCCATGTTAATTTGCACATCAGCCTCTGCTTGGAATTTTTAACTGAGGTACTACGCTTCCTATCCCTTTGGCTGCTTACGTGGTGCTGAACATTGGCTTGCCATGCCTGCTCTTACGCTCTTGCTGATGCTTTTGGTTTTGTAAAGGAGTAACCACAGGGCAAGCAAGGTCAAAACTGTGCTCCAAATGAAAAACAGAATTTCAAATCAAGGGGGAGATTAATTTTGTGACACTGTCTTTGAAAAGCAATACTAACTGGTTTTCAGTAATAAAAATCACCTCTGTAACTGTGAGAAGTAAGAAAATAATTATTACAAAGATATTAATAAGAGCACTTCTGAAATGTGCATGTGTTTGGACTGAGATGTTTAAAGTGTGTTTCAAATTTATCTTAATTATGGCTCTAAACTTGTAAGATGATGAAAAATAGTATTTCTCTTTAGTAGGAGTGGGTGGTGTTATCTATTAACATAAGTTTGAAGTCACAGTAACATTTCAAGTCTATTTATAAGTGAAAAACTAACAAGTAGATGAGTGAATATAGGTCAGAGAGGGGAATTAAAGTGAATGGTAATAATAACACCTCTGGCTACATGGGCTGGTAAGACACCACTGATACCAGGGGGAAGAGGTTCAGAAAAATAAACTGGATTCTTGCAGCAGAACAAAATAGCAAACACTATGACTGTGCTTTATAGCACTGTGGACTCCCTGAGAAGCTTTGTGTTTCATCCCAGAGGTAGACATAGTGTACTTATTATTCAAATAGCTACCACTTATCCTTGATAATGCTTTCAAGGCATACCTGACTGAACTGTAAAAAACCTATCTGGTCAAGTGCTGTTTTAATATGCACAGATGCTGGCTCACAAACGACCATAGGTTGTTTCCATAAACTACAATTTACCTGTCAAGATTTAATTAAGAAATACACCTGAGCCTTTGAAATAAACAGGATAGTCAGGGGTGTCAGACAAGTGGGCTGTGTGACATGGCAGGGGCTTAAAAATTTCTGCACTGACAGAGTTGTCTTCCCAGCAGTGAACAGGGGCAGGATTGCTTAACAAAGAAGCCACCAAACCCCGAAGCGTCCACCTTACGTATAATGCACACGATAGTTTTACATTGTTATCATCACTGTCGGCCACGTTATGTAATTGGGTTTTGATTCTATCAACCTGCATATTGCAGTCCTGAAAATCCTGGGAAAAGGACACGTTTTATGGTACTATAAAACCATCACTTTCCTGTACGCTTTTCTGCTATTGTATGAAGATTATTACATTCCCTGAAAATACATAACAGGTTTAATCTGACATAAGGTGTTTTTTTTTTTTCCTGTACAAGCAAGCTGTCTGGCAGGCACCAGGAGATAAAGAGAATGTTTATTTTTAAATTGTAGTGATTTAAAGTAATAGTTGTATAAATGTGCATATACATGTAAGTATTATTAGTATACGTTTAAAAAACCTGAACTACTAAAGCTGACATAAATGTCAATTTTAAATAAAATTCAGAAATAGAGAAGCCTAAAGGACAGCTTGACATCATTCATGGACATAAACTAATATAAATTAAGAAATGTTTCTGCTGTAAATCTCGTGTGTTAGAACTAATCAGTATTTACTGTATTATCTCTGAATATAATAAGGAGGGTCCATTATCTGTTTCAGTAATGCAAACCTAATTTTAGCTGTCAAAAGGTTGGAGTCAAAGACCTATAAAAGAATATCTTCCCTGAGTGAAATCTGAAGGGACATTTTAATTTGTTTCTGTTCCATTACTTCTGAATAAATTGTTTTGAAGCAAATAATGAATTCATGTAAGTGGTGATCTTCAGATCTGGTCCTAAACATTCTAAAAGCTTTCTTAAGAAGAAAGCTCTTTTTTGTTATTTTTAAAGTATAAGCAAATAGGGTTTTGTTGGGTGGTTTTTTTTTTTTTTTTTTCAGTATTAAAATGTCTGTGTGAAGGTAGTCCAAGCAAGAGTTTTAAAAATTCAGGTTACCTTATGTAAAATCCATATAGTTGTGACTTGTTTAGAATTTTAAATATGTATTTTATGTATAATTTTCAGGGCTGTAACCGTCTTGGCTGGTCCCAGATGTTTATCACAGAGGAGGAGAATCCTAAACTCGGATAAAGTTTATGAATTTTAATTTTCACTACTAAAGTGGTTATTTGAAGGTAAGTAATTTAATTTAGAACTGTTTAGAGATGAAATGTGCAAACAAAATCCTCTCCTCCAGTCTTTTCAGTCAATATAATGCATATTCAGTTTATGAGGCCCAAAGTAACAAATTCGTCCTTTAGCTATGCAAGATAAATTACGGAGAAATTCCACTGGAAGCAGTGTAAATACCTGCCAGCATGTTTTTAATAACAAAGGACATGCCCTATTACAGAATTCATAAGACAGTGGCTATGAAGTTATTAAAACTGCAGCATTTATTGCCACAGGATGTTGAAGCAGTCAACAATAAAAATAGATTGAAAACGGGTGGTGGCAAATTCATGGATGAAGATCCAACACTGTTATTGAACATGATGACTTCACATGTAACCTCCATCTCAGGAACTTTTAAGCCATTTTGAGTAGGACTGTCCTGATGTGACTGCGTTTAAAGGCTATCAAAAGGTCTGACCCAGGACCAGTGCATATTTTGTGCCTCACTGAAAAGAACCTATGTAGTGACATGGAAGATCTTATTTCTGTTGGTTCATAGTTGTGAAATGTAAAGGACTAAACAGGGACAATGTTCTGTTTAGTGTTGTGGGATCCTTGCATTCAAGCTGGAAAGCTTTTGCCAGATGGTTAATTGACTCAAAGAATGCTTCTAAACCCCAGAGAACCAGGCTGAAAAGTTTTCTTCTCTCTTATTGATTTGTTCTGCAACAAACAAATGGTGCATCTTGGGATGGTGAAAGACTGAATCCAGCAACATTGTCTTAATTATGGAAATGAAAAGCATAGTTGCAGTTGAGAACTGAAAAGTATCACCTGCAAGTTGTAATCACACAACTGTGACAAAAGTAGCAGCTTCCCATTTAGCAATGGTTTCTGTGCTGTGGTTAGCCAGAGGCTTCAGTCATTTCCATCCATCAGCATTATCATTTGTTTCACTTGCTTCTGCTTTAAGCTTTGCCTTTCTTCAGTTGAGAATAAGTGAGAGCTCTGCTGTACCAGAGCTCACACCACACCAAGGTATAAAACCTGTCACTTAACATGAGTCATTTTGCGTGTGGATCTCACGAGTGAATAACTGAATGAGAGATACAAGAGTCAGCAAGTTAGCCCAGCACTTCAAAGTACAAACCCCCTCTAGTTAGCTTGATTTCCTTAGGTTTTCCTCTATATGCCTTGCGTTTTCATACTTAGATCCTAAGATAAGCTCAGGACCATGGATACTTCCCTATTTTCCATTAAATTATGACTTTCCCTTCTGCAGGATGAACTGCTGAACTTTGCCACTAGCTCTTTCTACCACTGAAATATCTAAGATACCAAGAAACATTCTTCAATATTTTGCAGATCAGAAGGCTAATTTGTTTGAAACAGGCATGGCTATCCTCTGCGCTTCTGCTAGGCTGTGTACCTTTGTGTTTACAATACAAGTGACTGTAACCAAGCCACTCGGAACTGGCAACAGCAGCAAGGCGCCAAACCCCCAAACACAAACTCTCCCTCGGCTGCCTCTTCTAGAGGATGCAACCAAAATGCAGAGAGTATAGGGTTTCTTCAAATCCATGCAAAGTTTTCTGTGGGTGGTTCCCCCCCTGGCCTGCTTTGCAATAGGGACAGAACCTGATGAAGGTGCAAAGCTGCTACTCTTGATGGAAAAGTGCTATTCATATCTCCTGGTGATTGTCTTTCAAAATCTAGGCAGGATAGATCATACCTGAGGACTACTGTTGATTTTCTCCAGGGACAACTTGCTAACAACTTGAAAAAGAACTTCACCTTTCCTATGCATTGCACATATCTCTGGTCAGTCTGTCACTGCAATTGGAAAAATCCTTTAATACTACTAGGGTGGAAGGACAAGGGAAAGCTGGAAAGTCTGGAAAACAGGTATCACTCTGGGAACTGAAGTCCCACTCTTGTGGTCAGGGGTCTGAAGTGAGACAAAAAAGAGAAACCACTGAAACAGGGATGGGGATTTTGCACGTGCATTTTTAATCATGCTTGCCATATCTGCAACCGCTGAAGATTTCTGGTACTGCAGTTTAATGCAAGTGCAGTCTGCGACCATAGCTTGCTGTCAGCAAAGAGGGCTGTGCTGGCCCAGCTGCTTTTCAGACTGAAGTGAGGTTGTTCGTAGTCATGCTGTTTTCAAAGGATTTGAAGCCACACTACTTAACCAGCTTCAAGTCATTACATATGACCCAAGGACAACTGGGTACAGGAACATATACATGCTGTGTATAAGATAAAACAATTGCTTGTGGAAATATTTGTAGGGATGCAAGTTTACCATTGAAGGTGCATTTGATGGAAGGCAAATGTAAACTATTAAATCCCTACATATGCAGACTTCAATTGCCTGGTGTAACTTCAGTTTCTGAAGGACTTCAGTTAAACTGTTACAGTTTGTCTAGCTAAGCAAGGCCACAATTATTTTGAAAGCCAGTTTTTCCCAAGCCTTCATTTTGCCTATTTATACTGAAAGCTCTTTAGTGAAAGGACCATTTACTACTATATGTTTGTTCAGTACAAGATGAGTTTCTAGGCATGACTACAGTAACACAATTATGAACAAATAACCACTCCAGGATAATTCTGTACAATGTAGTGGATAGACTTCATATTTATGCTTTTGTACCTCAGATACAGTCATGGCTTATGCAGTGCAGCAGTTAATTAACCTACTGGTTACAGTCACTGAGTTACAAGGGCGTGCTGAGGGTCCGATCCTATGCATGACATACATCTGTAGCCTCCCAGTAATGCAACTGTTTTATCCTTTGGAAACATAAGTGCAAGTGTTGAAGGTTGGGGCTTATGTTTGTGTGCCTTAAAAGCAGCAAGGGAGAAAGACACCAAAGTCCAGAAACAGCAACATCTCTGTGCTTGTGAGTGAGGACAGCAAAACTGTCAAATCTTGCTCTTTCTTATCATGTGTCAGTTCAAAATCCATCTCCCTGAGCAGCATCTTGGCATCTGGCCACCAGTAGTGTTGCCAAATGGTGAGTTTCTGTTATTTTAGATACCTGCCTGAATCCACACCAGGTTTCTCAGCTGCTTCCTTATTTTGTATAATGGATCAGTGCAATAACTACTAATTACTAAACTCTAGAAATCATTTTATGGAGACAGTGACCAAAATGACTGAAGATGTGAAGTTCAAATATAGGTTTAATGTCTTCTCCTGGTCAAACTTAGCATTTTTGTATTTTACAGTTTCCTTTTCTAAGTTACAACAACAAAATGTAAACTGCTTAATGATGCAATTTATCTTAATATTAATTATATTTTAAGCAGGCAATTTCTGATTTTGGTGTGTGTTTTTTTTTTTTCCCTATCCTGCTGCTAGTGTTTTAGATACATTTAAAGGGACAATGTGTGTGTTTGTCCAGCTCAGCAGTATATGTATTTGTAATTTTAAAACAAGTCCTTGTCCAAAGTGAAGGAAATACTATACTCATTCGTAACTGACCCCAGAGAACTGGACATTTGTTTGCCTGGTCAAGTATGTAGCAAGTCCCTTTGTGATCTTAATAAATACAGAATTAAATCTGCATTTCCAGATCGGTGCAGGGATAGGCAGAGATCTGATTAAGACTGTCTGAAAATTTCCATTCCAAAGCCCTTTTTTTCAGGGCTGTTTTCTGTGCTGTTCTCTACTCTCTAAGCTAACCTTAACCAGCTGGTTAACATTTCACTCTGCCTTGGGTTATTTTTTTTTAAGAGTAGGAAAAGAAAGAAAAAGCATTTCCAGGAAATATGTGTTAGAAAATTTTCCAGGAGCCATTTTTCCAGAGGCAGACATAGAAAAGTTAAGTCATTTTGCCAATGTAAAACGTCTGTGAATATTTTTCTTGCCTGAGAAATTCTAGCAGACTTTTATGACCTTGACATTTAACATGGGATAACCTTGTTGGTGAAACACATGGCCTTCGCGTCTTTGTGAAAGCTCAATTAAATTTGAGTTACTGGAAAAAAAAAAAATCACAATGTGTACAGGCTTAGTACAGACTTTAAAGATTTTTGACAATTAAATTCTGCAAAGAATACCAGTGCTAAATTCCTGTTTACTCATAGGAAAAATACAAGGCAGTGTATTTTTATCCTATTTCCAGGCCATCGGCAGTCGCTTAGGTGCTCCATCATCTCTAGCATGTCAGCAGTGTGACTCTGAAGTATTCTGCTTTGTCAAACAACTCTTTATTAGCAGATTAATCTTTGCAAGCTGCTCTGGGTTACAGCCATATCAAGAAATCCTGTATTTAGAATAAGTAATATTTTCAATTGGCCGCCTTGCATTTTTCCTCTATAGAGACATTGATCTTTCTTTCCAAGGACCTGAAAAGATCCCAGGGGAGAAATTTCTAATGACAGGCTCATTTAAAACCACAATCTTTCAGGACAACACTTACATACAGGCTTTGATTTTTACGGGTTATAGCCCTTAGCTGTCAATGAGAGACAGGGCTTACAACAACAGAGACCTTTTTAAAAACTCTGCAGCAAGGACTCTTAAAGCATGCAGCAGCTATCACCCAGAAGAACCCATGGAAATTGCTACTTTCCAAAGTAAAGTTTACCAACTTTTCTTGAACAGATCATGCTACCTGTTCCCCTGCATGGGGGAGATTGCAAAAGGTATTGCATATGTTGATTAACTCTGTGAATTTAAACTTTTCTTTTTTTCTTTTTCTTCACTGTATTTCTGGTTCTTCCTGGAGTTACGCACTCCTACTAAGTAGGAAAGTTTTATGCACCTGTTTATATAAAGCGAAATGAAACTCTCCAGTTTTCTAAATTTTCCAGCTACTGTCGATGGGATACATCTCACTTGCTTTTAGGTGTCTGCCTAAGGTAAAAGCAACATGATGCTTTTATCTGTGCTAGACAGGTACCCTTTGGCACCTTAGGCACTCTTTATGGGCAAAGGAGTGAAGTAACTACTGGGGTGAGATTGTGCTGACCTGTTTCGACCAGATGACTCCCACCTTATGAGTGGCTGTTTGTCTCCATTACTGCAAAAGGAAGCCTGGAGTGGTTGGTTCAGGTACAGATGTCCATCTTCCGTCACATGTATCCTACCCTAAATTTGCAGGTACTGAGTGTTTAAGCTTTGAGAACAATAATGTATGGCAATTTCTGCTGGGAAATTTGTGTTATTGACATAGTCAGTAGGAATAGATTCTAATACAGCATCATCCTGATGCTTAGTATCTGAAGAATCCAACATTGGAAGCATTTTGGAAAGGGAAAGAGATGTCTTTTCTCTGAAATAGATTTCACTGCAACAGAAAAGATCTGTATTACTATATCTTAGGTCCTGAATAAAATCCAGAATTTGATTGTTTATCTGCTGAGCCTTTCAAAAGGGAATCTGCTGAGCTCTGCTCTACCAACCCTATCTGCAATAACAGAGCTTAGTTTAATTCAAATAAACATGCTTAGGTGATGACAATACCATGTTCAAAGCAGGACACAAACTTAACAAACATATTGTAGTTAGCATAATTTTTAGAAACACATTTTAAAAGTCTGAACATTTTTTTTCCCCCAGTTATTATAAATTTATGTATTTTACTGAAATAGCAGTAACTTGCCTTCCCTTAGCTCACGTATAAATGACCCTATTCCTTTATAGCTAAAATTGTCTTCCCCAGAGTACACTGACTTCAATAGAATTACAACTTGCATGATTTCAGCTGATAGAGTCTACTGCAGCTCTAACCTAAAGAAGTAACATATTTCTTGCAATACGTGATAAAAGAAGCACTTGGCAAAGGTCAGCTTTTCAGATGTCTTGTAGAAATGTCATTAAGTGCAATCTTCTGATAGGTCCTCTTCTTCTGCCTCAGTGTCTGTACCAATTGTCTGGAATTTCTGATTGAAGTGCAGCATCTCAGTGACTTTAACTTCAAGCTAGAAGGTTCCAGTATAATTAAAATAACCTCAAAGTCAAATTTAACAGGTAGGTATTTTGATAAAACTCTTTTAATGAAACTCTATTGTATGAAACTAAAACAATTTTTAAATTATCAGTCCTTCTGAATGTAGCTAAGGCTGCTAAGATTTGAGTGAATGTCAGGGAAAGTCCTAAATATTTGAACAAAAAGCCCTGTTCAGGCTATTATTTTATATTAATGGGGGCAAATACTATGCCAAAGTGGAACTCTTCTGCAAGCAAGGCCTATCTGCATTTCAGTTTTCCATTTCTAAATCCCCCCTTTTGTCTATCACGATGACTCCTTGTTAAGCTGTCAAAAGACTAGGTCAGTGCATATGTTAAAGGAGTGCAGGTACAGAGATCAGAGAGGAAACCAGATGGCCAAAAGGTTGGAATGAACTCTAGTTCAGTGCTGAGGAAAAATGTATACCTACCAGCATTGTTGCTGTCTACAAACTCCAGAAATTGTTTTAGTTGAGCTATCTGCAAATAGGGAAATGCTAATATTTATGTGGTGGCTTTCTGTATGAACATCTATGTAGCTAGCTTTCAGTTGACAGACTGCTATAAAACAAAAAGATGGCCAGCAGGCAAGTCACCATGGTCAAATACAAAATCAGTTAAAAAAAAACCAAAACAACTCTGCATAATAGATATGAATTGGTCGCACAGTGAGATGATAAGTTTATGCCTCTGTCTTGCTGGAGGTGCTTGTACAGGGAAGCGAAGTACTTCATGACCTTGAGGTTTCAGAGCATACTTGTTCTCTTTACATGGGCTGCAACATGTGAGCTTGGTAGGCTGGCGCTTCAAATCTGCATTACCTTGCCCTTTGGGAAGGACTAAGGTACCAGAGAGTCTTCTTGCATATTTTAGAAGATTCCCTGAGCCCAAATGATTTTCTGACCTCATAAGCATTCAGGATGCATTATCCCAGATCCCAGTCTTACAGAGATCTCCGCAACCTCTGCGGCATCGCAAAGGTCTCTGGATCGAGGTGGCTGCCAGGAGATTGAACAGTAAAGAACACACCAGCTCTGAAGAAAGAGCTAAGGGTTGAGTTACATGGAGCACTGCAGGGGTTAAACTCCATGGCATATCCTCAGCTGAGGTACAGATGAACTTGTATCATGTGAGTTCGTTGGTCAGCACGAGCCTGCAGGACGCTTTAACCACTATCCAGTAAACTTCAGGATTTTCAGTAAACTACAGTCAGTTGTGTTGTATTCAGCTGAGAAAAAAACCCTGCACGATCCAAAACTAAAAGTAAAACCAAATATAATTTGGACAGCTTAGTGTCTGATGTGTGTCCAGTGAAGGCATTATTTAACAGGCATTCTTATGGACCACCCTTAGCCTAAGTGATAGTGAGTACCCTGTAAGATCACAAAGAAAGAAAAGTTTGGAGTACATCCAAAGACAAATAGATGGTGAATATTTACACGGATACATGGAGGAAATGGTGTAATATAAGCCTACCTGATGTTGAAAGATGCTAGTACTTAATGCATTGAAGAAAAGATGCAAGAATAGCTTGTCCTTTTGGAATACTGCTGTGGCAATGTATTCCAAGGACAGAGACTTCACAAGCTAACTGCTGTCCATTGAACTAGCTTCAGTCTTGACTTTATTGAGGTATAAGAAGTATATGAATAGTCTACAAATATGCTGGTAATTTAAATGATAAATGCTGATAAGTACTTTTCTCCTTTGTGCCTAAGCTTTACTGAAAGTCTTCCATTAAAATATATAATTGAGGATCTAGACAGTTGCATTTTGATTTGCATCTATTGCCAAAACAATATATCTTTCAGATAAGCCTTTCATGCATTACTTTTAATAATAATGTTTTAAATTAAAAGACTGCTTCCATCAGAATAATGAAGCAAGATAGCCAAGAAAATAGCTATGTGCCTGAGCACAGAAATTCATTAAGGTAAGAAAAATCCATGAGACAGTGATGATAATGAGAAAAAGTCTTGAACCTCAAAGTTGACAATACTGAAAGCAGAGACTGCATTTAGGGCTTACTGCATGGGAGGGGCTGTTTGCCTTTTCAGAGACATTTCTCTTTTTTTAAATTCTGAGAAATCAAAGACAATTTTGGCAACTCAGTTACTTTTACATTGCTATAGGCATACAGGATTTTACTAGCACAAAAACTGGGCCTGATAGTGCCATAAGGAATAATCCTTTATTTTACTTATGTAAGTATTAGTATTAATGATTTCCCTTCTTCCAATACTAAGAAACATACAATTAATTAATAATGACAAACACCACCACATGAAGAGGGCAATTTAATGTAATCAAGATGCTCTGCTTTCTAATTTCCCTCCTGGTCTCTATTTAAGTTGCAAAGAAGGTATGTGTTACCTATATTTGTCTTAGAAATAAGTTGTCCTTATAAAGCCTTTTTTTAAAAGAAATATTTGAAAAGGTGCTGTTTTCCTCATTGAAATATTTTTACCTTCCCCAGAATATAAGGAACTTGCATAGCAAGTGCTAATGAGACACAGGCTCGCCTTTCAATTGCATTCCCTTTTCTTCCTTTGCTTATGTTACTTCTTCTCTTCAGCAAGTCAGCCCAGTATTAAACAAAAAGTGGCACTAACATAACAGTAGTATGCATCTGATACTTCTCTGCATCCCTGCCTGTCTGCTGAGCTGTGCTGCTGCTCTTGACAGGAATACAGAGAGGGCTTACAGGAGAAGCTGACACTCTGCATACATCCAGCCAGAGACAAGTTTTATAATTCTGATATCTGGCTCCATTGACTCCTGTGACTATGCAAAGACAAAAGGTTCTGCCTGGTTGCTCCAGAGCAACCCTTTGCTGCTGGAGCACAGATGGTGTGAAAGTGCTTTATATGACACAAACTGTTACAAAACGTTTGGTGCACTAAAGTGTGCTGTCAAGACCTTTTTTCTTTAAGCTGCCAGTCTGTCATTGTCTTTTGGAAACGAGCATGCAGCCAGCAAACCCATTTCCATCAAAAAAAGAAAAAAAGCCCTGTGTATACTTCCCTTCCATTTTCTCCTACCAGGCAATTTCTCTCTATAATGTCACCTCAGGTATTATAGTAGAATTAATGAATAGCCAAAATTTCTCTTGTACTGGATACAAACCAATAAACAGTGAGAAAGAAAGAAGGTTTTAAAAATGGTAAGAGAAAAGCAAAGAGAAGCTTTCAAACCAAACATTCCCCACACCTGAATCTGCTGAACTTCCCAGATACACTATAAAACTCATCCTTTTCTGTATTATGGGCACAGCTACCTGCAGTTGGTTCAGATGCTGCTAACTTTCACAGCTGAAACCGGTATGGACCAGAGCACGCATTTCATGCAGTTTAGCATGCAACTCACGGGCTAAAACTCTGTTAGAGACAAAGAGCATCGTTTACCTTGTGGTTTTCCTGAAGCCTTGACAGTTATTCTGCCTTGTTATGCGAGTCTTATTACAGATATGCAATGAATTTCTCCTGAATTATGATGCATTCTTTAATCTTCTTTTTAAAAGCTAAATTAGGTGGCAATGGTGTGAGGTCATAGATCAGAAGAGCTCCCATTCAGCATAAACCTCCAGTACCTGGTTTATTCATCCTCTAATTTGGCAGTTGGAGGAATTCCTGGCCAAGGTAAAATCCAACTTGGAAGTATAAAATTGTACAAGTTTGGGAATTTTGTCTGTCTTTCCATACATGTTCTTCATGGCAGCAGGAAAGGCTTGGAAAGGCTGAAACTGGCCTGTATTCCGACCTATTTTTCACTAAAATCTGTGTTTCATTAACATCACCATGAAACAATTAGATGACTTTATTTTCATCAGTTTTGCAGTTACCCAGTGACACTTTGTAATTGTTCTGTTATTATAAGCACAGCAACCTTGTCTTTGCCTCTCTCAATGTGGGTCAGACTTTTCAAGTGCACCTTGCCGGATCTTTCAGACACCCATAGTATGGGCACAATCCTGAGATGCTAGAACTCTGAACTGGTGTAGACATAAGTGAGGGTAAGGAGTGCTGAACACGTGAAAACATCAGCCTTGAGGGTCTGTTTCTTCCTCTAGCAAAAAAGTAATGAGATTAAATACCCCAGGAAGAATGTCTTCAAATGTCAAACGGTGGCATGTTGCTCTACTCCCTCTCAGCATGAGCAATTTTCAGGTCCACTTATGAGCAATCATACTTCATGTGCATTTGCATAGGCAATTGACTGCTGAAGATTTTAATTTGTTTCTTCTTACTTTATTACCCAGATGTCTCAATATTAAATGACAATTTTGTCCCCTGATACTGTTGCAGGAAGTTTTACCCTTCTGTTTTTAAATATTTTTGTATTCAGACTAGTTGTAAGTGCTTTATGAAATGTTATCATTAAGCTGCTGTATTTGAATCATTATGGGGAACAAGAATTTGGGGATTTCATCTTTCATGTTGTTAAAAAGCTACATTTATTTGCTATGGGAAAAGTCACTTCTTTGAAAAACTGCACACAGCAAAAACAGAAATAAAAACAAGCATATAGTGGCATGAAATGGCCACAGGCCAACACAAAAGTGAGAAAAATCTTCTCACGAAATATCTTTGTGATGAGCTAACATCAAAAGATTTTAGGTTCAGCTAGGCACAGAGAAATTTGGTTAAGCAAAGTAATGAGTGCTGCTGTGCTTTTCATCTTCAAAACATCTTACAGAGGTTAAGTCTTTAAAATATATCTGTGAAATGAAGCGTTATATTGCCACCATTGTTTTTTCCCCTCAGTTGAAATGGATGTTGAGTGTTTAAATGTCCAAGGCTGTGGAGAAGGTCGGTGAGATCTAAGACTGCAGACTAAGCTTCTCCTGCAGTGCCTGAACTTCTTAGACCGTGCTGGACATTCTCCATTTATTCAGTTGTCCCTCCATCAGCCACTGCCCTGCTTTTCTCAAACTGTTTGTCCTTTCTGACATCTTTTCCCTGGCTGGTCTGCAGCTTTCCATTGGATTGCGTGTACTCGGATTGCCCGGCTAAGCCTGCAACAACCCTGTAGGTCAACCCTCACCTGGCTACGTTTACCTCCTCTATTACTTTAAGCTTTTCCCAGTGCAGACTTTTCTCTCCTCCTGCACTACTTTACAGAAAGGTCAATCTCGCAGAATTTAGCAAAACTCTCTATTCAACATGTTTTGCAGAACCCTTATGGAAGACCCAGCTAAATGAATTTGATCACCTTTAAATTAGGTATATCTGTCACAAACTCACATGTAGAGTCTCTACATATGAGGCTAGGAAGCAACTCACCATCTCCCGTGTTTGGGATAGACTTGGAAAAGCTGCCTCTGTGCCAGGAACCCTGGGGACTGGGCTGGAAGTAGGAATTAAATCACTCTTAGCAACACCGGATACTGCCAAAAACCTGCGAGAAAGCAAAAAGTTATGAATATAGACTCTGTAAGTGACAATGAAAGATGTCTACTTCAGGAGAAGGAAAAAATCTTTTAGAAGGCCTAAACTGTAATTTGCAGGATCTCTTCAGCTAACTGGGGATGATTCTTTAAAAGCTTAGAGGCCAGTGTCAGGAAAACCCTACAGAGTTCGTGTAAGAGCATAGCTGATAATGTCTGAAATTCTTTACGACAGGCAAAAAAATGACCAGCAAAACCCTTGCAGGATTTGACACTCCAGAAACTGGCTCCACTTGAAGAACTCAAGAAATCGAAAAATTGGCCTGGACTTTTCTGAAGATCAATGGTCAGTAAAAGGAAAAGGAGGAAGAAGTCTGTGCTGTGTAGCCAAGCCAGCAGGCTTGGTGCATCTCATGCTATTAGCATCCAAGTGCATCTGTGAGGTGCTAATAGTCAACTCCTATTGACTGCAATGGGAGCCCAGGGCACTTGGCATTTTGTAGCATTAGGCCTCACGTTATTAAGCTAAGGACATAAATGTGCCAGAGTATGGGCTCTTTGAACTGCAAGGCATTGTTTCTTGCTTTATCAAAATATTCAAGATTCTTTTCCCCCCAGTTAGCAGTGTCTCACAGTAAGCAACTGCCTAAAAAAGAAATATACTGCAAAAGAGTATGCACTGTGAAAAGCAGAAATAAAGCATTCTACCAAGAACAGGCTGATTTAATTTTAAATATATATTCTTTAAATGGCTAATGTGCTTAAAAATGTAGAAAATCAGATATCAGAGGCAGTTTAAAGCAGAAGAGCAGTCAGTAAGAAAAATGAACAAAAAGAAGACAAAGTGACAAAAGAAATGAGGAAAGATCGTTGATTTCCTGGAAAAAAGGATAAAACTAATAATTTTTCACACATTATTGAATAACATGGTAATTTATCCAGAACATAATTCTACTAACATCTGACTGTGACTTGGTACCAGATGAGTCCTTACAGCTCAAAGCTGTCTGGGGCAGGTTTTGAGGATGGCTACAGAACTATTTGTTGTGCCATCTACATGACATGATGGCCTAGGCTAGGGTAGTCAGTGACATGGTTTCTTGAAGTTGTCAGTGCAACTTTAAGAAGCTTGGGGTTCATTGTTGCTAGAGGAAGGGTAATGGCCTCCCTGCCAGGGAGGCACCCAGCAAATCATGAATTATAACATCAATCCTGTATGTATTGAAAAAACAGAAAAGTAAAAGCTGTTAGTACTTTTGTACCTGTGCCACTGGTAGATGCGAGACTTACATTTTTCAAAAATTAGTCTCCTTCTCAGTACAGAGCATTAACCTTCAAAATCTAACTTACTGGCAGCAATAATAGAGTTCAAATAGTAAAACCGAGTGCCCATGCTCTCTCTTTCCCTCCCCTCCTTTGCAATGCAGATTTCTCTGTCTCTAGGCAAGGCCAGGAAGGACAGAAGGTAGAGTGGCCAGCATGACCTACTATGGGAATATGCAGCACTCAAGATGTGAGTAATGATGTACTTAGCTGTATCTCATTAAGCATCCAACAGATGATCAGCAGCAACTCATCAAGGCTGAGGCAGAGCAACCCTCTTGCCTCATTTTGCTTGGAAGTTGTTGGTGTAACCATCCTTTTCCCTCAACACACTCCATTGTACATGGGAAAACTATGTTCTGTATGAAAATGCAAGAATGCACAAGAGCCAGGATAATTTTAGGTTGATTTTAAAATACTCAAAAGGATTTCTCTCTTAAGGGGTGGAGGGAGGGGAAGCTGCCTTTAGTTCCTGTTTGAGATCTTGTATGCTATGTTTCATTCCAAGGTAAGAAATTGTATGTATCAGAATATCTAGGCAGCACCTACACACCTCAGAGATTTTGTTTGGCTTTTCTAGAAAAGTAAAAAGGCTCTATTTCTTCTCAAACTCTAGCTCCTTTTCATACATGCCTTCTCTCTACAGTCTGTCTTTTTCCCATCCTCCTTTCCTTCCAGCTTCTGCATCTTCCTTATCTCAACCGTGTTTGCAAGCAGCTGGCTCTTTGCACTTGGGCCCTTTCTAATTGCTGCTCCCTTTTTCTCTCCTGGTCCTTTTGTGCAAAAAAGAATATTTCTGCAATGTGTGTGCTTATGTAGTCAAGAATTTCCCCATTGGCACACCATCCAATGACCTCATTCCTGTCTGAATGGGGAGAGAGTGTCCCCTGAAGGGGATGGGGAGGCCACCTGGGTGCTTAGATCACTATTTGTACCTTGTTACATAGCTTGGGGTGCTGCCAGGCATTCCTGCACAGGCAGATTTGCAAGCTGCATACAAGCTCTTGTGAAGACCTTGTCTGGATGAGAAGGGAGGATGGATGTGGGAGTCCTTGTTAATGATATAGCAGTATGGATGTAGCAGTTTTACCTCCTATCACTTTCAGCTTAATTAAAATGTAAGCACCCTGGAACTAGAGGTTCAGCACAGGAACTGAACAGACATCTTCAAGGCAAATCCTACATAGCCAGCAGGTAAAGTTCATATAGGATTATGCTTTCTTTTAGCTTTCTAAGAACATCACCCCAAAATATGTAATGTTCAATCAGTAACTGAGGCTGTTTTAGAATAGTGATTCCTATAAACTGAGATCAGAGAGGGAGACATCACAGAACTGGAGAAATAAGGACTTTTGGAACCATTGATGAGTAATTTACAAGCAGGGTAATTTTTGCTATGGCAGAACATCCCCAGGTAAAGGGAAAAATTAGGAAATTGCCCAAAATCCTATGAACTCACTGTTTTGTTTAATAAACAGAAGCCAAGCTTTTAACAGATGAAGATGGTTGTCTTGTACATATCAGGACTTAATATTTCTAAACATAAACAAACTTCTTTTTACCCAATATAAAATCATTTCACATCTACTCAAAATCCCAACAATCTCAGCTTGTGTGTGGCAGCAACTACCTTTAGGAAGGTAGTTCAGCAGAAGTAATTATGGACCTGCCTCCATCTCTGAAGCATATTTATTGCTTCCATCACTTCTCAGGCCTCAGAGTTCTCCTGCTTCAAGTCTGAATATTTATTATGTCAAGTTGAAGTCTGTCAGTAACCAAAAAGCAGAACTATCAGTTACAGCCCTCCTTTCCTAGCAAAGACATTGATATTATGAGGGCTTTGGTCTTGTGAAAAACAATGGAAAAAGTCTTGTGAAATATGTGGAATATGAAGGCAAGCTTTTTTGTGGTTAAAAATAACATCTGCAATAATTCCATGACAAGACTAAAAGTGAATTTTTTACTGTGTGGAGGATGCTAAATAAGACTTTTAAAATGGTATCTTATGCTAAGATAATTATGGGAAAAAAAACAGCTTTACATGAATCTGACAGCTGTTTTAAAAGCTCAACTGGCAGCACCATTTGCTATAGTGCAGAAGACCTAGGTTCAGAATCACACACAAAAATTTTTGTCTTCTTAAAAGCCAGCAGGAACTGGAGGTGGCATAAAGAAAATGACAGCCTTACTGCAAAGGCAAACAGAAATCAATCTGTGATCTTGAGCTGAGTTTGTTTTTCCTGTATAAAAGGGGCAAGGAGTTAAAAGTAGATAATACTCCCCAGAATGGCTCGATATCCGTAGTTGGATGAAAATTCTCTTTTTCTTTAAATTTACAGTGACTGCATCGGATGTGCCAGAAAATGATGGATCAGTACAGTTCTATAAATCCCGAACACATATGTAGTAAAACTTTCTAAAATAACTTACAAAACAGCCTTCCAGGAGAAGAAAAAGTCCACAATAATGACAGCACACTGACAGTGCAATAAAGAGGGATTCGTTATTCTGACTGCAGGGGTTGACAATGACCAGAGGGCAAATGCATAAAATAGGAAGGAAGAGCCTATGCTCAAATGTCAAAAACTCCCTGCCACAAATGAAAGAAAAAGAAATATGCACAAAATGTGTTTACTCTGTATAGGCATAATAATAGTAATAAAAAAGGTAATTTATCTGGCCACAATAAGTATTTCTGAGCTTGAAGCTGAAGATGCAGCATTACATAATATCATCTGTGTATAAATAAATGATTCCTTTCAAATGTTCATTGCCATGAAATCAGAAGAAATCTTTGCCATCTAATGGTGAAGAAGGTGGCAGCAAAAATGAAAATGAACAGTAAGTGAAGGGTTAAATATGTAGGATGGTCTCTTTTGTGAGTAATTTTTGTTGACCATTTTTAAGCTACAGTTCAATTCTAGAAACAAATCTGATTATTATTATTATTTCTTTTATTACCTAAAGAGGATAATATCTACTCACAAGTATGACTACTACTGTATGAAATGAATTTTGCAGGCATAAATTGCACCCTCAAACAAGATCTCAATCCCACAAAAGAACAGCAATAAATTGAAAGCCCAGTTGTTTTTCTGAAGTTATTTAGTTCTAAACAAACCATCCTATGCAGTCTGTCTACTTTTTATTTTTAGTTCTTCCTTCTTTGTTACTGAATGCTTTTGTAAGAAAGAAGGATTTTTGTCATGAGTCTTTCTTCCCCTGGTATTTCCCATATGAAGTTACAATCCTCTGATAGCTTGTATGAAGAGGATTAGAACATGTCATTACTAATTGCAGATGGGGATTTAAAGCAGGGATGGGCAGGAGAAGCAGAAAGATGAGGTTGCCTGACCTGTCTTGATTCAGACTGCATGGATGCTTTGCTTCTGCCTCTGCTGCTCCAGGAAGTTAACCTGGCTTCCACTTCTGTCCTCATCTTATGGTAAGGGAAAATTGTTTTTTGTTGAACATGATGAAAGACTTTTCTGCTGAAAGACTGATATCTGTATTGTACATTGTTCCTAAAGAGCAATTGCTACCATGAGGACTACACAAAATTAGTTGGTTGATAAAAGCACAAGAGAAAGAGCAACTGCAAACAGAAATCACTTCTAAACTCCCCAAAATTTCAGATTTCAGTTGTGGGATTATCTCTTCCTCCTCCATGTTTTTTTTTTGTTGTGTTTGTTAGACTGTAAACTTCTGAGTACTGTCATTGTATCTTCACATATACCATACAAGTGCGTCCTGCAAGTGTGGAAATTATAATGATAACATATGCAAGACCAAACCATCTGCAAACATTACTGTTACTTAATGTCAACAATGGGTAACAATTTGACTAATAAGCTTAAGGAATTACATAACTTAAGTAGAAATTGGACAAAATTATGTCAGCATGCATTTCCTCCTCTTTTGTTTCAGGATGAATCAATTATGAAACACAAATCAAAGTAATAGATACACGTTTATAACAATTTAGGGTCCCAGGCATTGATTAACCATGACTGAGAGAACTTTCTCTCATGAAGATAAATGTTATGTCATAAAGAACCTAAAAGCTCCCATGTGAGGCCATGGACTACTGGGAAGGACACTTCATATTAGCCCTAGCATTCTTTGATGGGTTGAAGTCTAATCTCAGTTGTCTTATGTCAGACAAAATAAGCAAGGCTAAGTACTCAGAGTTGCTCTGCACTTCTCTGTGTGGATCGTTCCTCAGGAAATTGCGCAAGTAAAGGAAAGAAGTTAACATAAATGCCCCTTCATCTGCTTTTAAAAAAGATTCTTTTCTTTCAAAGCCTACTTTCTTCAGGCCTTGCAACAAGACAAAAAAGTGGCTTAGCAGTTTCAAAAAATGGCAAAACTGAGCCAGAGGGAATTTAATTATCCTCAGACATCTCATGGAAACCACACAGTTTTGTCACAATTTTCAGGACTTACCTGTCAAACCTTGACAGATCAGGAAACTGAAAAGGACAATTTCTTGATTAGGACTGAAACAGAGCTTGAACTTCATTTTAAAGGAGAAAGGATGTTTTTTAATTAACGAAGAAAAGGAAATATGCACTAAAACTACCTCCACGTCTAACCTATTAACAAACTTGTAACCAGAGTTCCACACCTCTCTCTGTCCCTGCCGTGCCAAATTTTGGGCTTTCATTTTGGGGCCCTCCAAAGGATGCCACTTTCAGAGGTACCTTTTTAAACAGATTTATTTAATGGTGATGTGCAGTCAAAGAACTGCCCTCCATTCTGTTAAACTACATTTTGTTTCAGGACTCCAATCTGAAGCCATATCCAAAAGCTGCAGCAGTTTAGAAAAATTAGCTAGCAGCCTAGCTGAGCTTACATCTCAAGCACATTGTTTTTATATGCAGTGATAAATCACTTTTTAACTTTCTGCACAAAGGACGTTTTCTTGTTGATGTGATTTGAGAACATTGTAGAGAGGTTTGTAATTAACTAAGGAAAAAGTAGGACTTCTTTTCTGAAGAAATTAGTTTTTAATGATATTGAAATAAGGAAACTTTGAAAATAACATGCACTGGCTATTTTTGCTTTGCACCTGAAAGCTGCACAAAAGTAATTGCGTTTCCCTCTAAAAGACAGCGAAGTGAGAAATAGCCAGCTTTCTTTTACATTGAGGATAGAAAATTTATCAAATAGAGAGACTACAGATTTAGGTAAAGATGTCTGGATTTTGCCTGAATTAAAATATATTCAAGGAGAAGCTTTCCAAGGTCTTTCACCTAATCGTGTACTAACCCACATCTTCCTATCCATTAAAAGTGCCTATGCTTCACAGTACAGTTTAGTTTAAAAAATGACGTGTTAGGGCTCAAAAAAATATGCAGTTCAGTGTCTAATGCCAACTATATAAAATGCCCGCCTCTTCCTTGTCCTTTTCTAACCCAGGGTGGCTAGCTTAGCATTCTGCCTGTTGTTGATTAACGACAAGGTACAAATCTGATCCGGCATGGTAATTACTATATTCCAGTGTAAGTCACAGACCATTGCTGCTATAATTTGTTCTCAGACAAAAACATTCATCCCCCCAACCTGCAACTACAGGCTGCAAATTCTTAATGACTAGCCTTTTGCTATGAGTAAAAACTACATTATTTCTCATTTGCTGCAGTTGCCGTGGGCCACCACACCTGTGACAGCTGAGATAGCTGCACTATCTGTTGTCCATTCTCTGTGGAAAGATTTGAAATTTTCTAATGCTCTCTTTCACTATGGATCAGAAAACAGATAACTTTTTAATGTTAAGGATGGTCACTTGCACCACATCCAGTTTCTCCCTGCTTAAATAAATGCATGCTCACACACACACTTATCAGATCAGTCTCTCTAGAGAAATCTTTTTTTTCTTCTTAGAGTAGGTGGGGGTATCTGTGCACACTTGAGCCTATCTTGGCAAATTCTAAGAAAAAACGGATGGTAGACCAAGGAGTTTATTAATTGTCTTTTCTGAAAATTTTCCCTGCTGTGAAGAAAGCTAGGTTTACTTCATTTTATACAAAACCAGAGGTTAATATGGAATGGAAGTCTATATAAGCAAAAAAAACCCCAAAACAGCCCCCGGTCCCCCAACTTTTTCTCCTGGAGCTGTTTAATGTAGGAAAAAGTTGACTGCACAAAGCTGCTCCATCGTGAACTAATGAGTCACTGCCTCCAATCTGTACTTCTTAGGTTCAGGCTGACGCATTTGCAGCTGAACTTTTTAGGCTTGCCAGTTCTCTGGAGCAGATGTATATTATAGAAAAGTTGGGAATTTCAAGATATAGCTCGTCAATTTACCATGTATAGCGCATCTGAGAAACAGCATCTAACAATAAGGAAAGGGAGGAGAGGGAGGGAGATACTGATCAGACTACAAGACCTGCAGAAGTGCTTTCACCTTATTAGAAACTTTTAGGACCTAAAGCTTATTAATATTTAAATAACTGCCTTGAAGAAGCTACAAGTTTTTTAAAGTGAGTAAATATGTTGATTTGTTTGATGAAAGAATCCACACAGTCTGTCACAACATGGTAGACGTTCTTCAAAGTGGACAAATACAACACTAATGACATGACATTTCCTGCCATATCTTACTAATGAATAAAACATTAGGTATGCAAGGGGAGGTCAAAGAAGGACAAGAGGCTTGAATGAGGCATGCATTTTTAGTGGAGGGGATAGAGGTAGGCAAAGTTACCATAATTAACTATAATTGAAACAGGATTTTTCACTCCTTTCCATCACATGGAAAACAAATTTTTCATTGTCATTAGTATCCCTTTACATTACAAATGGCAGGAATGTACAGGTAGCAGGAAAATCAGTCTTCAAAATCTGAACATTTTAAAATGGAAAAAATGCAATTGATTTTAAGTACACAGTGTTCATGCAGAAGATTAGCTAAATCAATTTTATACTGAAAATATGTAAGTGCCTATAGAGCATTTTGTTTGGGAGTAAGAGAATATTTTCTTTTATATTTTTTTATGAGAATTCTATTACATTCACTCCATCATAATTTTTCCACTGTTGTTTATAGATAGTTCAGGAATTTGAAGCCAAGACTTGATGCTGCAAAATTTCAGATAAAAGCTGTGAGGTAAGAGGGCAGTATGCAGAAATCTGAGTTTCATATTCAGATTTCCACAGAGAAAAAATATCTTTAAGAAAACTGGATGTATAATGAAAAGGCAAAGAAGTGTTTCATCTCATTATTTTCCTCTCTTAAATCTCAGGTTCATACCCTCCCCTTTGGCTTCTGAAGACACAACTGCTTACTTGCCAATCATGAGTAATGCTTCCCTTTCTCAAACACCTTCCCCCCACCTCAGAATAGTTTCTAATGTTGGATTATGGTATTACTTAAGCCAGAAGTAGTAAGGTCTAACTAAATGTCGCATTATCCTGACTGGAGGGTTAAGGAAGGACTGCAAGCCTGGCTAGTCAGGAGGAAAATAGCAGTCTTAGAATAGCAAATCCCTTAAGCAAGGAAATTTAAACAGGAATGATCCTAGGGTTTTAAGACAGTCCCTGTTGTTTGAAGCCTCTTTTAGCCAACATGGCACCTGTCAAGGCTTGGACACCTGGCTGTGTGTTTTCAGAAATGTACAACCTGATGGCTGCTGTCGCTGTATCTCGCCTCATGCGATGCAAAGGAGGTCTGACACTGGCCCCAGGGTGGTTCCTGTGAAGACTGGGACCGCTCTGGGACTGCTCCTAGCAAGTGCTGTCATCTCCATCTCTGACAGCATCTGATCTGCTTGTGGGGACTGTAACATGAAGCAGACCAGCTAAAATGTGCCTGTGGCAGGTCTTATTTGCCTAGGAAGGACTGAAGTGAGCCAAGATCCTCTCCTACCCTACTGGGCTTGTTCTTCTTGAGCTACTTTGCCAGGGCAAGAGGCACAGCAAAGAGGGCATGGTGATGCAGCGACGGAAGAGTGCTGGACAGGGGGATCCTGCTAGCCCTCAGCTTAACCATAACTTTAAGATTATGGAGGATTCTGCAGGACAAGAAGACAAATGGCTTATAACTAGCCATGGACTGCTATGTGTGTTGCTGAGGATGTGGTTAATGCTAGTATTGGGTTTATGATTTGTGCCTAAAGAGCCCGAGGAAGTAGGTTCATTCCTAAATACCACAAGATCCACATGGCTAGATGAAGGCTAGTGCCAGGGAGGGTTTATGCTGTGGGAAAGGTCTCTGTAGTGGCTAATGCCTTGGTTAGTACTGGAGACAGTAACACCTGAGACAGAATACACTCAAGGTTTGTCAGTGGGGGAGACAAAGTTGAAATCTTTGATCTCAAGAATGAGGGTCAGGTCTGGCCAAGACATGGGAGAGGGAGGCAGAGGGAAGGAGAGTGGTGGGGCAGGGAGGAAGGTGGGGTGGGGAGAGTCACATTTGCTGCTCTGGCTGCTGCATGGAAAATAGGAGGGAGGACAGTGACTCCCTGCACATTGTGACTCTGCACTGTTGTGGCAGACAAATGGGATTTACAGGGCTCCAGCACTGGCAGACTTGGAAGCCGAGCATATAACTTGTAATGCCAACTTAGTGAATGCCTCTAGCTGATGCTGAGCTGAAGACTAAGATTTATTGCTGGATACCGCAGGACCTTTAGGACTTCTGCTGGCAAAACCCACTGGCGTGTGGGTGCTTTTGCAGGAAGAAGATGTCACTGTATTCTAGTTTAGGCTGCACTTCAGGCAAAGATTAGTTAAGGAGCTTGGCAACAGTTTCAATAATTATGTTTATTTTTGCCTCCTAACAGGCTTGCATGGCAGGTTAAGGAAAGGATTGATGATAAAATAGAGCAGCTGGCTCCAGCTGTGCAGGAAGGATTGGGAGGAGGGTAGGTGCAAGCAGGGGTGAATGCTGGATGCTGCCAGTAAGAGCAGAGCTGTCAAGGAAGGCTGCTAGGAGTGGGAAGAGAAAAAAAGAGTGGAAGAAGGAATGGTGAGCAAGAAAAGTGTGAGGGAAGAGACAAAAGCCAGAAGCAATTTCCTAGGGCTTCTCTTTTCATCTCTGTCCACCTTCCTGTCTTCTGGGTACACCCTGATGTAAAGCATGCCCTCTCAGGAACTGAGCACACTATAAGCTCCAGCTTTCCCTTATGTTTACAGTAAATGATCTGATGCCTGCTTAAGTGACCTGGCCACCTTTAACATCTTGAGATCACTGCAGAGCCTCTTTTTCTCCTGTGCTTTTTAGCAGAAGACAAGACACAGCTGACTTTTGTTCTGAGCATTTTAAGTAAATACTTTTATATTGCGTGTCTTCAAATCTCTAGATATTGGTCCCCATCATTCACAAGAACAGGAATAGTGTTCTAAAGAAGTATCCAGCTACTATAGATCATGAAGAAAATGTGTAAAAGGCTATTATATGTATATATCTATATCTATGTATATATTTGTATATAGGTGAAGGAGTGAAGCTCTAAGAGCAGCCAGCTCTCAATAAAAACAGAGTTCCTTCTGGGTTGAATAAAAGGAGAAGCAAGATACTGACTGTGAGGGTGACATGATATTGCAACTTGAAAACTAATTAAGGAAAGAACAGAATTTAAATAACATTGGGATGGAACAGCAGGAAACACAAGGAACAGGTGTTTAACAAGATTTCTTTTGACTGTTTAACCTCTTCATTTATGCCAAAAACCAAACTCTGTCAGACTTTGGCTTTATGTAGTTTCTGTAGTTGTATGTTTGGCTGTTTCATGCCTCAGAGCATTTCTTCTGCTGTTCATTTGTCTCTAGGGATCTGGGCCTCTGCTTCTAAGTACTTTGGATCTCCACTGTATGTGCTGCTTTCTCTTTGGGAGTCAATAGGATTACATGGCTGTGAATAGGGCCCAGCATTTGTTACTCTGCTCTGCAAGTTAACTAGAGCACCTGCAGGAGAGATCTCCTTACAAAACTAGATGAAATTTGTTGCCTAAGACCTAGAAACCAGGGAAGGCTTTTCTTTGTGGTCATTGTAAAATATAAAAGCATAAATGTTTTTCAGTGTTTCAGGTATTGGTATTGTCTGGGGGAATATCTGTTAATAGAACAGGTCTCTCGCTGCTGACGCTCTGCTTAGTGACTGGGACTACATAATACTGAAGTGGCTTTACATCTTCGAAGAAGTTCCTGGTTTAAATGACCTTTTAGCAAAGAGCTCTTTCTCTCTAGCATTTTATATTCTGTTTCACACTGTTTCTTGAATTTAGCAAGTGAAAAGATACTAAAGCGACATCTATTTTAACAGTCACCTTTTAATGACATGAGTGTTTACTTCAATCATGATTTTTAAAAGTTTCTTCCAGAATTTCTTTGAAGGGTTCAGGGTTTGAAGAGAAGAAATTATGATAAGACTATCTCTGTAAAAGCATGCTTTCTTTAGGATGGGGTTTCAGCAACTTTGGACAATAGACAGAATCAGTATTTGACACCAGAGTTTGCCTGTGTGAACCCCGCCGCTCTCCTCCCACACCCATTTAAGACCTCTACACGGCAGGGACTTTTGCGTATGCATCTCTAAATCTTTAGACTTGTTTTCACAGAAACGTATCCCATTAGCTGCTGCTTCTTCTTTTTGTTCTTATTATTCTTCCCTCTCTTCTTCCTCATTGCTTTCCACCCAGTGTGTAGTCCAGCCTGCTGGCTGATGGTCTTCTTCCAACAAATTAGTGTTTTTGACACCAGAATCTTTTTACTCTCCCCTCACTTTTTTTTTTTGCATAATTAGCTTTTTTTCATGTTGTTCAAACCTCTTTAATAATATCTTCTCCAAATAAACTGATTCATCTTCTCACCCCATTCCAATATATGTATATATGAGAACTGATTGTCTCCTGTACCTTGCTCTCCCGTCTGTGACCTGCCTTTCTACCCAGAGAAAGGTTAGACTCGCTGTCAGGACACTAAGTCCATCAGCATGCTCTGTAATCTCTTGCTTTGAGAGGTTTAGCTGGCTGGGCTCAAGGCTGTGACATTCGTTGTCAGCTCTTTTTTACTTTGCTGGATGTTAGCTCCAGGGCTGCTGGTGGTTTGAATTCCCCTAACAAAGATCCTGCTTAATCTCCTTCCCTATTGTTACCATTGATTATGATCTGTAGAGATTTCATTCTCATTTTCCAAATTCCTCTTTTTTTGTTTTTCTTTTTTTTTTTTTTTTTTCTGATGACAACGCACCAAGGATACGCTTGCAGTGTGCAGGGACCATGCTGATCTCCAGGATGTGGCTGTTGAAAGGGGAAAGCACAATTCAGAGCTGAAGGGCCCATCATTAGGTACACCTAGCTTCCCTCAGTCTCTAGCTTGGACGCATTTTGTGATCTGAACTCAAAAGTGACCAGGAACAGAAGATGCATTGGGTAACAGGGTCCAAATCCTTACAGCAGTTTGTTTAAAACCAGTGTTTTGGACTACCTTGCTAAACTCATAGGAGGTATGAAAAAGGTTGAGTGTATCTGCAGGATACAAGAGACTGTGTGTGGATCCTGATAGCTTCCTACCTGACAGGGTGGGTTTTAAGGTGCTTAGATGTGACAGTGATTCAACCCATTAAGCAGACAGATGCTTTATAGACCTGATGTTACACCATTTCTCACCCTAGAGAGTTGCTTCCTGTACGACACTTCATCTTTTATGATCTTAATTAATACTAATTGGTATATGATTGCCTCTAAAAATGCTATTCTATGAGGAAAACTAATCTCTGATGTTACAGGGATTGGTATTTATGAGAAATCATAATGTACTACAGCCCTATGTAAATGATTAAATAGGTCATCTTCCTCTGTTTTGATTTGTGTGTATCTATCTATACATTGTTTTCCTTGATAGCTTATATTGTAACTCCCACATCTGGAACTTCCACCACATGTTTAAAACCATTTCAGAAGTAATGCATGGTTAGAGGAGAAAAAAAAAACTTTTGAAAAATGTAATGAAAACCCATTATTAAATAAGGGATATAGCTTTTTTTTTTTTTTTTTCATTTTGCTTTCAATCAGCATACTAATTCTGCTCTTATGTAGAATTCACTCCTGCATTTATATGGCAGGGTGGTTTCATTTTTGGTCCATTCCTGTTCTGAGAAGGAATCGTCCTGCATACATTCCCAAGATTCCCTTTCTCTTTCAGCAAGCATAGTGATCACATAAAAATAAAAGCAGAGATCTTAGATCTTAGTAAACAAAAGCAGAGGAATTAATTAATCTTTAAAGCTGGCTGTGACACTGAACTCACAATTCACATATTATTTTTGTCAGCAGCGTGTCCAAACCGCCAAGGCCATTCTTGAAAATCACAGCTGTGATATCTACAATAACTGAACTACAGCAAAGCTGCAGTTAGGTCATGCTGCCTTGTCACTGCAGATGAAACAATTGATAATAGTTAGCATTACTTCCTACTGATTATGCTGCATGTTTTGTTCAGTAAAAACAATTCTTATGATTAATAGCATCATAAAATAGTATGCTGAATGCCTTCTCTCCTGCCTTGTGTGGTTGACTCAGTTAAGGAGCATGATGGTGTAGATCAACCCCAGCTGAATCAATTTGGTCCCTGTTTATGGTGGGCAAATGGAGAGAAAGGTGGTGGAATGGGCTGGGAGGGGAGGTCAGGGAACTGGGTGGGGCCAGGTGGTTTTTGGAGGCCACCTGGGGAAGGGGAAGTTTCCAAAATGAAGCAGGGGAGAGGCTAAGGCCAGTAAGCAGCCTTCTAGTGGGGAGGAAGAAATGCTCTGGGCGCTTTGTGTACAGTAGGTGTTTGAATACGTTATCGTAAGTCGAAAGAGGCTGGTCTCTGGAGTTGTCAGCCAGAACTGCTGGTCAAGGGGGAGGTGTTAAAATTAGACTCTGGGCTGGAAGAGTATTAAGAAATTGATTTGGGCATTTTACTGTGTTCTAGCAATCTGATTCTCAGAGTAAGTTTTACACGGTGTGCTGCCAATTATTTCAAACAGAGCTTGAAAAATGCTCCTGCCTAAGGTAAAAGACTTCAGAAGAACTCAGCTGCTGTTTCAGAGCCCTACATAAACATATGTTCCACATCTACGATTATTTGTTTTACAGAATTAAATTTCTTTTAAGTACTATTAATGGTTTGGAAGGCTTATTCAAGCCTCCTGCATGCACAGGCTATTCGACCACAGGTGTCTGATTTGGAAGGTCTGCAAAACATCTATTTTGCATGTTTGCAAGCAGTCCAGGAACAAATTGCTTGATAATGCTGTTACAAATACAGGCTATACGTAGTAAAATAACAGAAGTCATGGACAAATAAGAGTATTGTGAATGCCCTAAGTACGCGCAGTAGTAGATAATATGTGAGGACGTCCAGAGGTCCTAAAATTGTGTGTCATGCTAAAGGTAAGGGGCTGCTTTTTTTTTTTTTTTGGCTTATCTTTTTGCTTTTTTCAGCTTGGGCTGAGGTAGTGTGGCTTAGCCTGAGGGAAGTGGAGAGGAGTTGCTGCCTTAGCCCTGGAACTGAATGTTGGTAGGCAAGATGGCACATGCTACTTGCAGCTTGTCTCCAGCTGCAGCCAATTGATTGGGCCAACTTCAGGGCAATAAAGCTGAATGCTGAAAGACATTCTAGACTTAATTTCACAGGAATCAGAGGAGAGGAGAAGAAAAACTTGGAAAAATAAATGACGTGTCATAGGCAAAAAGAAATTTCTTGCTCTCAGCAGGTAACCAAAAGAAATTTTGATGCAGAGGTTTAATACAGTATAGGTGTCACGCAAGTAAATTTTTTGGCTGTACCACTGCATCAACAATTCAAGGACCTGTAGCATAGACTTAGTTTTCTGTCTGCAGCAATTCTTAGCTATGTAAATCCTTGCATAAAGTGATTGAACTGTTTTAAAACAGTGCAAGTTACTTGTCCCAGTTGCTTTGTTTGGAAGGTTGATCTAGAGTTTCACATTGATAACTGTGAAAGCACTTTTTTTCTTTCCCAACTTCCAGTTTCAGTTGATTCACTACCAGTTTGTATTTACTTGAACTTTTACTGATGTTATCTTTGAAACAGATCTTCTCTTACCTTCCTATTTGCCCCCTCTCAACTTTGGTAAGACAAAACTGTCCAAGCTCTGGTAACGTCTCTGCTGAATAATTCATTCCTTCAATAATCTTTCTATTCTTCCACTGTACCCTTTCCAGCTTACATTATTGTTTTCAGAATGTAAATAACCAGATAAGTAGTCCAAATAGTGTCTCAGTGAAACCTTTCTAAAGGACAGTCTTCTCTTTTTTCTTCCAAAACTGTCTTGCCTAAAGCATCTTAAGATGTCATTGGCTTTTTCCACGTGTGCATCACACTAACAGCTCACAGCTGTATGCTGATTGACCAGTACATCCTGCTTTTCCTCCTTTTAGCTATCTCCACTACATAAACTCTATGTTATTGATCCCTAATCCTGCAACTCCATCTCCTACACTGTAAAATGCCTTCTCATTTTTATCATGAGAACATGTTATTGCCTATTGGCATAGATACCCAAGAGCTCTGGTCATATTGGGCAGCATTCAGCAAGGTCGTATCTGAGGGGAAAAAAGTATAAATCTCTTTCACTGATCAAATAAAACTTCCAAACTTTCCCAAGCCACATATAAAGCCTAAAATGTGACCCAGAATATGAAATGCTAAGAATGTGGTTCATGCAGGTGGGTGACCTTGACTACAACAACCTGGCAAGTCCTGACATGGTTTCAGTTGCCATATACACTATTTTGGATTAAAGTTATAAATAAAACAAAATAGGCAGAACTAAAATAATTTGAAGTTGGGCACAAATACTCAGACTTACAAAACTTTATGTATTTAAAATGTGTAAAGGGCAAAACAAATACAATTTTGAATATAGTAGAAATACTATAAATTAAGGTGAATAGATTCTTATCGTATAGACATCATTTGATCACTGATGTTTGAGTAGATACTTTCAAAAACAAGGCACTTGTTAAAAAGAACCACTCCAAGTTGCCATACTAGCAGATGATCTCAAAGTTTTACTATAGCTTTGTAGTAAAATATCGCAGACTTTACTCTGATATCCTGTCTATAACTAGTTTATTTATTTATCAGGTAATCTTTTAGTTATGAGGAAGAAGAAGCTAAATATACAAATGACACAAACAAAATACATTTAATTGCAAAAACTTGAAATTATTCCCAAACAGTGTTTAAAGTAGACTATTTCTAACCAAACAAAAGCCACTATTCTATTCCCCAATAGTGACAAATTACAAAAAATTACAATCCACACCTCCCACAAGTCTACATCTGATAAGCTTGCAGAGACCAAACACAAATCTCTATTTTTCTCAAGGAATATTGAACTGTGAGGGATGCTAAAAAGGTTGTGGGATGGGGGAGGCAGGGGAGGATGAAGGGAAGGGCAGATGACGTTATCTTCTTGAGAAGATGCCCAAAAGTGAAGCAGCCCAATTCTATACCAAGAGCTACAGAATTTAAGAATACTTTAGAAAAGGTTTATTACAACTGACTTAAGTCACCAAAGCAGAGCTTGGCAAGGAAAGAAGAGGTTCAAACATAGTCTGGATATAGAGATGTGAGTTCTAATCGTAACCTTTTGCTCCTTCAGAAGCTTTATGCTATCTATTTTTCTCAGTATTTCTGCAGTGAAAGGCACTAATGATACACTGAAATCTTACCCATGCAATTTCTAAAGACAATGTTTGCAAAGTGTTTTGATGATTAAAAATAACACCAACTAAACAACGTCATTGCTGCCACTGGGACACATACATGTAGATGCATTGATAATAGGAGGAGGTGGGCAGCTAAGTGTACCAGGCAAACAGAGGCTTGTGAAGAAAAGTTCATGTGAAAATTTAAGAGTTTTACCAAAGCATTACAAAATAAAATTCATGGAAAGCTAGAGAATAAATTGCCTTATACAAATTTCATATTTGAAGCACTAAAATGAAATGCTTATGCTGAAAAGAAATGCTGTGTAAGAATTGTTTTGTTTGTCAAGAATGTCTTGGATTTCTTGAATAGGTAATATAAGTAAAGACTATTTGCTCATTAGCACAGAAGCTAAGCAATCAAGAGATGGGATCCAACAAACATCAGATGCCAGAAACCTCTTATTTAAAAGCCATCACAGCAGCAATATAATCTTTCTTGCAGTATGCCATATATGCATATCGGTTGATGAACAGCTAATTAATCTTGTAGGTTAGAAGCTAAAAAAATCTCAGACAGCAGCATGGGTGAGCAATCTTTACATCTGGAAGAGAATACATTGTAAAATTAAAAGTTTTTCAGATCCACAGACAGCCAGACATCCTTTATGCTCAGCATAGTGTTTATCTCTCGTATTATGCTTCCCTGAAATGAGCTTTTTGTTTTGATTTTTTTAAGTGTTTAGGATTAATCTTCTGTGAATCAGCTATAAAGATCTCTATCCTGCTTCCAGTGTCCACGGACAGCTCAATCTGTGACTAAGAATGTTTTTATTGTAAGAGAGTCCCTTTACTTGGGGAACTTAACAGAGCATTTCAAGTGACACAATACTGAGAGGAGCATGACTTTTAAACAATTTTAATCCACCCATTTAAAAGAAGAGATACAGTTTCTACTTCTAATGATATTAAATTCAGCAGTGTGATCTGAAAAATTCCAGGGAAGACATTAATTTTGTTAAATGTAGACACATAGAATCATTTAGGTTGGAAAAGACCCTTAAGATCATTGAGACCAACCATTAACCTAACGCTGCCAAGTCCACCACTAAACCATGTCCCTAAGCACCACATCTACCTGTCTTTTAAATACCTCCAGGGATGGGGACTCAACCACTTCCCTGGGCAGCCTGTTCCAGTGCCTGACTGCCCTTTCAGTGAAGAAATTTTTCCTCATATCCAACCTAAACATCCCCTGGTTCAGCTTGAGGCCATTTCCTCTCGCTTGTTACTGGGGTGAAGAGACTGACCCCTACCTCGCTACCTCCTTTCAGGTATTTGTAGAGACTGATAAGGTCTCCCCTCAGCCTCCTTTTCTTTAGGTTAAACAACCCCAGTTCCCTCAGCTGCTCCTCATTAGACTTGTGCTCTAGACCTTTCACCAGCTTTGTTGTTCTTCCTTGGATCATGTAATGCAAACACCTATAACTAGGGTGGGGTTTTTTTGCATTCCATTTATATTCAGTACCCCTTCTAGGGTGCAGTGCTTTGCATCTGAAAATAAAATGTCTAAAACAGATGAGAGGACTTGCATTCTATCTTTTTCTCTTCTTTGGCTACAAAGGGAGTATAGAATGACCTGCTCAGACATAGGTTTCCAAGTTACATGTGAAAGTCTTGTCTTAAGCAATGGCACCAATTGATAAAACTTCATAAAAGAAATAGATTTATAGAAAAGATGTGGTTGGTGAATTACTATCTTTTGTATGAATATCTGGCTGGGCTGAAAATAGGCTATGATAAATCCAGTGTGCTTTAAAGTGGATCAGCAATACCACTTGGCAAATCTCACTTACTAAGCTAAGGTTTTTTTCTACTGAGAATGTGGGCATAAGGCAATTCCTGTATAATGCACTTAAGGATGTAGTCCAGTACCCATCTGGCAGTGGAGGTGCTAGGTAGCTCATATTATTTGAATGTCCTTAGCCTGAAACCTCCTGCAGGAATCAATTATCTGAGGTTCTACTTTGGGGTTAGGTAGACCTTCACAGCTCTGACCAGAGAGTAGAGACCTGTGCTCAGCAACAGCTCTTCAGGACAATCGAGAGCTACTAGAAATGAGGTCTTTTAGGGGCCTTTATCTGTTCCAGAAGGCTTCAGTTGCTGTGACTTGCTGTAGTTTCCACAGTCCTGGAAAACATCCGTTCCCTAATAACACATCTTTTTTGAAGGTGTATGTTAAACTAGAATACAGAATATACATTACTTTGTTAGCCTATGTCTCAAGTGAGCGCTTTAAAAACAGGCTATAGACCTTTCCTGAGCTGTGCACAGTACTCAAAAGACTGTGCCGAATCTGAAACCACCATGAGTTAACAACTATGGGTTTATCATCTTGCAAATTTAATTTTTAAATGAGAACAAGAGAACTTAAGCTCAGCTTTCAGGTCTCTGAGGGCTTTTTTCTTTCTGTTCCCTATTCTTCCTTTTCCCTGTTCATCTATTGAAGAGTGAAAAAAGACCAGAAGAGTAAAAGTCATTTGGATATTGGATCCAATGTGTTAACACTTCCTACCATTGCCATTAGAGCTACTGTAGTTGGAAAATAAAGCAAAAGAAATATTCATCTTAAATTTCTCCAGCTGGAATACTGCATTTTCCGACTCCACATTCTTCCTGAGTAGTAGAGACTACTTTTATTAGTACAAGATTAAAACAAAAGAACCCAGAAACACTTTTGGTTGCAAGTGTGAAATGTTATCCCCACTTATATTTCTCCTTGTCTGTATTGAAGATTAGCACAAGTATAAGCTCAATTACAATCACAGGAGCCCTATACAAGAAGTGACTGAAACAGAGCCACACCCCACCCGTGATAAACCAAAAGTGAAAAAGTATAAAGAATATTACTTTCCCCTTACAAGAATCTTGCAATTTGTGTTTCCAGCTTGTAACAGTAGAAATAGGGCACAGGCTAGATGATTTAACAGCTAATAAAATAGTGAATATGTTCAAACTACTTGGTACAAATAAAAGGTTAGACCAAGTTCTTGCTTGGTTTTCATAGGCATGCATCCAAAATGCCTACACTTGTAATAAGAATTTGTATAGGGAAGACATAGTATTTAAAATATCAATGGAAATTCAAAAATTCTATTCTACAACTGTGCTAAAATTCATGCTTTAGGCAACGCCATGAGAGAAACCTAAGCTACTGGTGTGCATCAAAGTGAAAACTTGAGGACTTTTATTTATGCACGTTGATGCACTGTATTAATGTGTTATGTGCATCTAAAAACAAAAATTACTTTATCTTTCTCTTTGAATATGTGAGGCCAAGAGGAGCAAAGAAAGCCCTGCCACAGGGGGCAGGAGAGTTCCCTCGTGGTTTTATGGGGTTAGAGATAAAGGATGGGGCTTGGTCTGTGCTTGGGGCAGTCCTAGCACCACCTCAGCAGCCCCTGTGCCCTTGTGCCACCCCTCAGCATGGCACCCTAAACCCCCTGCTGGTGTGATTTTGGCATTCTGAACTGCAGAACCATGCAGAAAAATCGTGGCCTGGTGTGCTGTAAGGAAGGGAGTCATCCTGAAGCCCCGTGCCTCATGGCCAGAAGTTGTCCCTGGCCCTACTTTTATTTTGTCGTACAGCTGAAGTGATCTTGGCTGAGCCTGCTCTGGAGGGTTAGTCCCTGAGGAGTTTGAATGTGGATTGGTTTGCACCTGTTGGCTTGTGTGGTCCACAAAGAGAGCCATTGGCTTGTGTCTTGTGGGTGCTAAAGGCACTCACCCTCTTCTTTCCCAAATAAAAGAGGTGCTGTCTTTGCTGCCACCTTCCTCTCTCTGCCACCTTTCTCTCTGAGCTCTCTCTATGTGGAGAGTAAGCACGTGCTTACTTATCTCTTACACGTGATGAGGTAAAGAGGGGAGAATATTTAAGTATTCATCCTCTGTACTACCTCCTCTTTTTACTGCTTGCCAGTAGAAGACAAGCTAATTCACTCTGTCTCCTTTCTCCACCTTTTTTTTGCCTTGTCCCTAACCTGTAGGGAACTGGGAATCAGGGGACTAAAGCTTCCTCTTGAGGCTGCCACTTCAAATCCAGCTCAGATTAACAATGACTGTTTCAGTGTATGTAAAATTAGTTTTCCTCAGATTTAAGTGGATCAGAGGCTGTACCTCACAAAATAATTGATAGCACTGCCAGAAGTCTTAGAAGATAAACCAAAGACTGAAGTCTTGACATCCCCAGAGACCTCATCGAAGATCTGAGCCGAACCATATTCAAGGGGCAATGGAAGATAATTATGCAGTTCAGCTGCTTTAGTCTACATATCTGTTTTGGAGGGGAAAAAAAAAATCCATATAGACCCAGGCATATTCACCAGCTACACGACCTGTACACACGCAGCGAACAAAATTGTTAAAGGCTTGTAAAACAGTATAGCTTGCTGCTAAAGTATGAACTAGCTATCTAGTGGTTTGCTGAAGGTCTGATGAGAACATTGCAGTTTTATTTTACTGATTGCTTCTGTCTTCCTAGAAAAACTAATGCTTACTGTAGTTTTAAGCTGTAAAGCTGTGTCCAGCTCTGCATGCCATGGTGTTTCTGCCCCATCAGTTCAGCCATTCTGTTACAATCTGTTGGTAAAATGATTTTACATTTCTTAGAGGGTATTGCAAAAGGGTAGAAGAAAACAGCAGAGACCTGCAGTGGATTTGGAGGGTCTGAATAAATATGAAGATAACACTGAATCAAAACACCACCACCTCAATGCCTCTTCCTTAAAGGTTTTGTTGTTGAACATTTATCTGAGAGCTAGACACACAGATGGCACTAATCCCCCCCGATGTACAGTGCAGTATAAACATCATGTTCAAATAATGTATTACAATGACTAACACACAAGTTTCCCACAAAGTACAGTCACTTTGTGCTAAAATGGATGTATTCATTTGTTAATATTTAATGTTTCTGCTGTGTGAGCTCCAGTAATAGTTTTCTGTAGGCAATTTGTCTTTTATTTACAGGCATGTATAATTGTATTTGACAGCAGGAACAGAAAAATATTTGCAGATAAATTTTACTCAAAAAACCCCCATCTCCCCAATTTAAAAATACTCAAGGATGCTGAAGAATATATTTTAAATGTTAACTAAAGAGCACTTAAACATTTTTCAAACTGCCCCATCTGGCACAGCTGTAAATAACAATCTGTCTGTTTTAAACAGTCTTCTGTTGACTATGTTAGCAAATGTTAGGATTATTTGTTATTAACTGACAATTTCGTCTTAGAGTATATTTGTAAAGTTCTGCAGTGTTGACACTAGTACGTATATCATTTCTTGCAGATTGGTATAATGCTGAAAGAATATTTGTGCAAACATATTTAAAGCTCTTCATCTTTATGTCTGAAGATATTGATATGGATGGAGTTAGAGATATTTATCACCATCTTTACTTTGATCCTCTTCTGCAAAAAGGCAATAAGCTGAAAAATTAATGCATCTGGAGAAGTAGGGAAGACAGTTTCATCTGCTGCTGAAAGTAATCACTTAGGCATAAAGGACTGGCTGACTTCTGGATGTGAGTGCGTACAACATAGATGTCTCACAGATATTACGTGTTGCGTAGTGGCCTTTCATCAAAGCAGAATTTATGGGTGTTTCCTTGCTACTAGACCAGTGGTGTGTAATATGATTCCATTAATTATTATCAAAAGCAGATAGCAGTACAATAAAAGTAAATATTGATTGCAGGTACCAGTGCATGTTACCCTGTATGAACAAAGAAAAGGGGGCAGAGCAGTTCACTCCTGTTGATGAGTACTTGAATACTGACATGAGACGGGCAGGGATTCCCAACCTGTGTTCCAAATGAAAATCAACTTTTGCTTGGCCCACTGGTTTGGATGTAAGGCAAATATCATCTGGTAAAGTGTGTTTTATAAAATACATCTTTCATTCTTTAAGTAGCAGTTATCAGTTTGTTGCTTTCAATTTAAAATAACTGCATATTGTATCAGATAGAGAATGCCCTACCTGTGTTCAAGCCATGCTATTACCTATGCCCAACGCATGTAAATCTTTCTAGCTTTCTAAGGCCAAAAGCAGATGAAAACAAAAGTGGCACATTTAGGCACTAAAATATGCACTGTTTCTTAAAGAACGAAACTAAACTAATTGTCTAATTATCTCTTCCCAAGCCCGGAAAACTTATTTGTCCTGGAAATTTTTTTCATGGCGTTGGGTAAAGTGAAGGTGCTAGAAGTGCACAGCAAAGGGCGGAGTGAAATAAATGTGAAAGCAGTATTCAGTCCCAGGTACTTCAAAAGCTGCACTGAGAAGAGACTTCATCTAACATCTCCCACTCCGATGTAAAATTACCACCTACTCAGTAGGTTATTTATGTGTATTCCAAGTCATAGCTACTAGCTTGCCTTTAAAGCTGATGTTTTAACTATTTTCTTTGGTGTGCAAGCCCAGCAGAGGAGATGTGCTGACAGTGAACCAGGCTCAACATTTTCTTGTATATTAGCATTGTTTGTTAAGTTTTGGTCTGCATTGGCTGTGCAAAAAATGCTGACAGGAAACAAAATGCTCAAGTGTCAGTGAATCAATTTGGCCAGAGGATTCTTCATTACAGGTAATTATGCATGAGAAGAACTTTGCTTGATTGTCAGCTTGAGTTTGTAGAACTGGCAGATCGGGGAAAATAAAACAAATTTAACTTGCAAATAATGTAAACTTTACATGGAAATAACTGACAGACAACAACTTATAAAGTTCCTGCCTGCTGCTTTTATGGCCACTTTGCAGGCAGAACTATCATTTATGTGAAAGTAGAAAGCACTACCAGCCTCTCCTGAAGGTTTCATTGTGATCAAACTAAATCTGTTTAGAATGGGATAGTCGGGTCCAGAACCCCTTCAAAGGCAACATAAAAAACCTGTTGATAAACAGCCTGTCCCTTCTGTGAAAGAGAAGTGCAGAAAAAATAGCTTTAATAGAAGTGTCTGTGAAGTTTAGTGTCTGTGAAGTTTATTGTCTGTGAAGTTTAGTGTCTGAGGTAGCCAGATTTAAGATAGACTGATTTTGGGGGTTTTTTTTGAAAAGCAGAAGTACATAAGAATTTTCTTTTTAAAGTTGAATCTTTTTTTCTTTTGAAAAAAACTGGTCTTGCATAAGCAGGAAGAGCTTCATATGGAGACTACAAAAACAAACAAAACCCTTGACTAAAGCCCAGTCCCAAACCCTCCTCCATGTGGGAGCTAAGGGTAACAATGTCCCAGCATCCCTCCAGAGTCCTTCCACACTTCAGCTGGGAAGAAGCAGTGCGGATTCTCTGGGGCTTCGCGCAATCCCCAGTTCTCTTGTTTCTCTCTTTAACTCTGGTTTGTAAAGATGTTCCAAATACCTCAAACTGATGCTTTGAGGATGAGAAAAAAGATGCTAGCAAATTTCATTTCCAGCTTTGAAAAAAAGTCTGTCATCAAATTGAATTGCATAACCGTATATCAATTGTTATAAAGGCAAAACACATTAAGAAGATTCAATAGAAAAAGGAATTGGTTTTAGGAATAAATAAATACAGGTTAGCTATGAAATGTCTTTGTTCAGTGACTGGGATATGGAATACAACTGAAATGCATGCCTGTTCTACAGATTTTTTTTGTGCTTTCAAGAATGACGGAAGTTAAAGTTGACTAAAAGGAGAAATTACAGAATTGAAATTTATGATATATATATTTGCAATTGCTACTTAATAAGATACATTCAGAAGTAGTGAAGATGTAATATGCACTGAAAATAGTAGACATGGAAGAAAATTGCATCACAAAAATGAATTAAATTGGATTTCAAGCCATCCATTACACAGTGGAAATGAACTTAGAAGAAGAAGATATGGCTTGGCATGCAAAATAATTATTTTAAATGGGTATATGCATTCAAAGGTTGTGTCAACATGCACACGCAACTCCAGTGACCTTGTCTGGTAGGGGATGGGGAATTTTGCCTTCAGACTGCTGCAGGCTAATTGGCACTGCACTCCTGTTTTCCAAGAATAGAATAGTTAATGTTGTTATTTATTTGCAGAACACTTTTTCTCTTAGACTATTGCAAGGCTTTTTAATAAGAAACCTTAGAGTATATTTGTGAAACAAGTCAGATATTTTAAATGGGTATGTTGAAGCAAATGTAAAAAGGGATTTACAAAGGTGATGTGCCAGTGGCAAAAAGCTGGCTAAAGACTTCACAAACAAAAAATATACTTGTTTGGTTAAACCCATGGAGGGAATATCCCAGGTACTCCAAACTTGAAAAGCATGAAGGTAATTATCTGAAAAGACTCGTGCCTTCCTTTCTATTCTCATACGTCAACACTGTCAATAGTTTGTTTTAGCTTTGACAAACTTCACGTAAACTCTGTTAAAGTTTCAAAGAACAGACTGAGGGGAAATACTTGGTTGCTTTTCCTTAAACGTGTCTCTCATCTGGGCAGCATGGGTGCAGTTGATTACATGAGTCGTGGGCCAGCCATCTAGGCATTTCATCCACTGTTATAGCAGGCAGGGCTCGACTTTTCCATTTTCTCCCTCAGCTCAAGGAACAACTGGCAGAACTAGAAAAGTCTGTGCCATGTCAGCACATCCAACAGAAAACTTTGCCTTGTGAGAAAATACATGTACCCTGTTTGCTGCTGGAGTGAGAGGTAAGCAATATGGATAATAGTTAAGCTGACTGCAAGTAGTAACAAGGCAAAGGATTATCACTGAATGCTGGAATATTACCTAGTCAAATATCTAGGAAACCGTGGAGGAATCACAGAGACTTGATTATAAAGAAACTTATAGAAAAAAGGACTAGGAATGGTCTCTCTTCTACCTGCCTCAGGCAAATTTATCACTAAATCTGTGTTCCAAAGTGATTAATCTCCATTTCTGACTAGTTCTGTGCCAGTTACTCTTGTTGGAAGGTTGTTCCCAAACCTCATTGCACTGAAGGTTAGAAACATTTTTCTAACTTAATGATGTGTTTGTTCTCATGTCAACATTACCTTTTAGCTAAAATATTATTTTTCCCCTTTCTGGTTTTTATTTCAATGATATGTTTGTAGACAGAACCCCTATCCTCATCTTGTCTGTTATTTTGGCAAGCTCAAACAGTCTTTCAGCAACCTTTTTGCAATTGTATAGTCATTTAAGAACGGATTGACCTGGCAGAATTATTGAAAATACTGGTTACTCTACCTGCTGTTTTGCATCTTGTTCTTTCAGAACTCTGCTCTGATGATTATTTGGTCTCAAAAGACCAAATAAGCTCCTTAGCAATTTTCCTAACCTGATTCCCTTTAGTCATTCTGCCTTTTGTTCCATGCTCATCATCATCTCCTCTGATAGAAACGAGGCCGAGTATTTACTCAGTTTTTGGGATGTACTTAGATTATCTTTAATCTCTGTCCCATTCTTCCTGCATAGCAACTCCATTTTTTCCCCCTGTTTGTTTTAATAGCTTTTGCGAAGTCTAATTTTCACTGTATGTCGGCATTTCTTCATCTCTAACACTCAGCTTGCTTTGCTGCTCAGTACTTTCTTGTTGGTTCTGCATACCCAGCATCTGTTTTTGTTGTCACTGTTCATCCTACTGGGCAAGCCTATTTACACATTTAAAATAGCAGTTAAAGATTTAAACAAGGAAAACACATTTCCTAAATGCGGTACTGCACTATGCTTCACAGCTTCCAGGTCAGCTTACTTTAGCAGCTTGGTTTTGTTATCCTAAAGGAAACTCTCATTAGGCAGATGCAACCTTCCCTTTGCTAACTTAGCATTGCTTAGTATGTACCATTTTGCATTTGTATGTTGGCTTCCAAGTTATATTCTGGGTGAAATACCAATTTGTGTTCTATAAAGATTTATGTAGCTTTATGTAGCTTCTGCATTCTCTCCTAAATGGTGATCAAATGAAACTTTTTTATTTACTCCATGGATGACATTTATGAACTGAGTAGAAATGATGTAAAGTAGTCTCTTTGGTAATTCAGAAGAAAAACATAACAGTATTATTGCTCTCCTCATGGTAGACATAATTTTTGATACAGTGGTGTAAAATAAACCCTAAACAGAATTTTAACAATAAACTTTTATAAGAATGACAGTAAATTAAGCTTATATATATATTTATGCTACCACACAAGTTTTCATATCTGCCTTGTACCTATGTTTTGCTAATTTCTTTCCTCATAGTCTCTACCTGCTCCCACACTTTTAGTAACAACTCCTTATTTAATGTTGCCTTTTGTTGCCTCCCAACATGTTTCTCTTTCATTTGCCTGAATTGCCTCTTTTTTCTATTGCTGTTTATTTTTAACTCCTACTTTCAAAGTAATTTCTTGCTTCACCTGACTGCCTTCATAGCACTAAGCTGGTTTTGCCTTGAGTATTTTCTAGCAGACAACTTTGAGCACTGTAAGGTCTCTTTCCATCTTGGTGCTAGGGGAGGGGAAGCTGTCCTTTGCAGCATCTGTTGCCTAGCAATCTGTTTCTCAGGTGCCTTTAGCTGTACAGCATTGTGATCAAAGCTTAAAAGGCAAGTGCAAGGGAAGGTGAAAATGGGCCTGAAAAACACTGCAATCAAAGCACAGCACTTGCTGCAACATTTGTGATTTTTACATGACAGTGAAGAGACCCCAGCAATACTTTATGCCCTACATGCCATTATGTACAAAAGGCTTAAATCCTTTTGCTAAGTGCACTGCACTCTTGGAAGAGAGAAAGCAGTTGTCACCATCTAGCAGCTCTCCACTGGACGGTGTGGCATGACTCTGCCTGTTCAAGATTCAAACTGATACCGCTCAGCCTTGGATTCTGTTTTTTGTATCACCTTAGACATTTTCACTAACCATCAGGTGGCATTCATACCTGAGGCCAAGGAAGTAGCGTGTTTTGTGTAGGATAAAGTTGGTATAGGTGGGATGGAGTACCCTGAGAAGCTCTACTGTTTGTCATTCAGGTATCGTTCAGAGTGGAAGACCCAGGCATGGCTTTGCATGTCACAGACCATCACTGTGATCAATTTGAGCTGTTTCATGACATAGCGACTAGTCCACACTGGCCCCTGCTGAAGATGCAAAAGTTCCCCATACCTTGGCACCGACCATATTGTGTTCAGGCTTAAAAAAGGCATAAAAGAAATCTTGTGTAATAAGGCTTTGTTAATGTAGATGATGCCCAGGTTCTTGAGATGTTGGGCTAAATTTTGTTTGTGCCCTGAAACTAACTAATAGCATCATTGAACAAAATTAGACAGAGTGATTAGTACCATTCATGATGTTAGAGGGAAAATGAAATTAATCATCCTTGCAAAACCAAGCATCTCTCAGTGACATCATCTGGATGCAAATATCTAGATTAAAACAGTATGACCCCAGCCTAACATAGCATTTTCCAAAATTGTCTTTGTAGTTTGGGTATTTCGGTTGTATTACCTTTCAGTGTGATTGAGAATTGAAATAATATAGGCATTCATACAAGTGTTTTATCTAGGAAGTGACCCCTGAATAGAAACATGAGTATGTATTCTGTTATTAAAAAATTGTATTCTACATGTGGTACATAAAAGTCCAGGGATAAAGATAAGTAAATCATCCTAAAGACAAAACCTCTCAGAAATCCAGAGATCTCTTGGTAATCTCTTGTCTTTCTTTAAGGTTCACAAAATAAAGGGTTTCATCGGCCTGTCTTTCAAAAGCATAACAGGGGTATGCAGTAGAAACACAGATGATTTTGAATTTCACTCAGAGTTTCTGCACTGCTAGAAGGTTAAGCAGGTAAGTCTCTTGACTGTGATTTTGGAGCTTCATAATGACATTTTTGCGTACCACGTTTTTGGCATGTGAGCAAAAACCACACCCTGCTGCTTCTCCTGTTCTTGATACTTTCTCAATTAGAAGATCATTGTTATTTGTCATGATTTTATTACATTTCATAAAAAGAAAGAAGATTTTCAGGGAATGGGGTAATTAGTAATATCCTCACCCATCCCCATGATACCTGTATTTTCAGACTTCAGCCATTCTATAGCGCACCTGAGTTTCCAGTTTAAACTGACAGTTTGCTACTAAGACAACCTTTTAATAATAAGCATATAAGAAGGTGTTCAGATGCTTTGTTGACTGGAGAAGTATTAAATCAAAGTGTTGATTTGGGATGACTTTTTCCGTAACTTTCTGAGCTTGAAAGAGCAGTTTTTCTGTCTGTGTTTCATGTGTGGTTTTAAGTTTTCTGAGAAAGGTGTTTCCTTACATATGCTGTATTAAAAAGTGTAGGTCTTCACCAGAAAGACAAGGGGGTGAATCTTCAGAAGTAATATAGGACTTTTAGTTTCAAGGTATTTTCCTTTACACGACTGAGGAGGGAAGGGGGATGGAAATGAGATGGTGAGGGTGGAATTATAGTTGGACTGAGAGACCCACTGAACCTTATTCTGCTTTTGGACTTTCCCAAGCTCCCATGAAATACACTGTAGAGATCAATAAATGAGTGAAGACTCTCCCTCCTCTTTAAACTCTTGAAGGGAAAGCCTTCATTTCCCTGCTTTTGAAGGCTTGCCTGCAAGGGCAAGTTATGAGAAATTACGGTTTTATTTGAAAATTTTTGCACAGCAACTGATAGCCAAAATTGGTCATTTCTCACCACCCTTTTAAATCTGGGCAGCAGTGAGTCTTTGACACCACAGCACCACACCAAAGGTTAGTCTTATGGTGCTCTCTCCCATCATGGGGCTGGAGGTTTGGTTTTGTTTTTTTTTTTTCTGTGTTTTTTTCCCCCCTCAAAGCTCGGTTAGAAATCATATAAGAAGCTCTGGGAATGCTGGGACTGGAGAGTGGCAAAGACTCAAAAGAGTCAGCTGTATCGTTCACATGTCTTTTGCAAACTATGCCTGTTTTCAAGTTGTTGTCAGTCAGCGGGGAGGGAAGGTGGTGCAGCGAGATCCCCAGAGTCATCACTGTGGGGATGCTGCTGTCTGCATGTGTCATCGCACAGCCAGGTGGCACGAACAGCCAGTTGCTATGCCATTTTGGACAAAGGAGGATAAAATCTAAGGGGTAGTTTTGGTGAGCTCTGCCTACATCAATACCTACATCCAATAGGTCAGTTTCTGGGCTCAGAAAATCAGTATTTATTTTTAGGAAAGGACGTGACACGGGATGAGGATATATAACAACGGCATAAGTGTGAATGCCCCCCAGCCGCATTTTAGGCCCTTTTTGCAGCCTGCTTTCCCTGCGGCTGGAGCCCTGCTCCCTTCCGCCCGCTGCTCTTCTGGGAGGCACGTTTTATCTTCTGCTTATCAACTAGTTTGTAGTGTCTTTTGCTAGCTAGGTAAAATAAAAGTTCAGCTGTACTTTTGGTGGCTGCAGAGGCATATGTTTTTGGAAGACTGAAAGAACAAAGGTGGTGCTTGCTGCAGGGCCAGAGGCAGCAGAGCCAGGCTCGTTTGTTGGGTTTTGCACAATGGCTGTGGCAGCAAGGGGCAACGTTTTCAGCAGGTGAAAGATATGTTCCGAGACACTTCACACAGCTGGTGATGCTGCCTCTAGCACCTGCTGTTAATTGTGAAGCCTAGTGGATCAGAAATGCCTTGTCCTCCTAATTTTCATCTACAAGCTCAATTGAATCTTTATTACCTCTTTTTAATGCTTTTCCACTGTTTCTGCAGAAGGGCAGGACATTAATGTTTACAGCATGGGTGATTTTATGGAACAGTATTGAACTCCTGTCAACAACAACTCGTACATAAGCAGTGCAAGCTTTAGGGCACTGGAACATAAACCCCATCAGAAATGGCACAACTATCTAAATGAATGTAACAACGTGGATGTGGAAAACTGTGTTTAAAACTATCGCATTCATTTCAACTTTTGCTCTTCCTCTCAGAAGAAAGTGTGGTGTTGTATTTGCTTCCTGGAAGCTTTGCTTTTGCTCTCAGTACTGAGTAAAAAGGAAGAGGCTGTTGCATACAGGAGGGAAGATGATGGTCTCAGTATTCACTGCCGAGTGGTGTACAGCCTGTGCATCGCTCTCCATGAAGGGCAGAGCTTCATTAAGGAAGGGTAGAGCGTAACCATATGGTACCAAAATATTTTCCATTTCTGTCTGTTTCTGTGCCATCTCCAGAAGTTGTTTTTCCTTGTCCCTTCCTCTTATAACCCTCTTTTTTTTTAATCCTCTCCTCTTTCTACAAGACCTTCTCTCACTTTTTTCTCCCCCTTTTCTGGTTCCTGGCCAGACTTCAAGTTCTTATATGTTCTGCCATTCCCTTTGCAGTTCCTGACCCAGAAATCTGTCAGGTGTGCTGGGATGTTGCTGGGACAGAACTGAAGTGGTGGTGGAGTGGGGGAAGGAGTTAAAACTGGAGACTGGGAAGCTTTGAAGCAGAACACAATAGTTATTGTGCTAATTCTCATCTCCATAGCAACACTAATGCGATGTTTTTCCCTCACTCCTGGAATCCCCCTCCTATGGTCTCCTCCTGGGCTGAGCTGAGCCCTGGGCTCAGCCTGGAGACCAGTATTGGCACAGGGACTTGGAGGGTGCCTCTGTGGCTTTGAATTGGTGGAAGGGCTGTTGGGAAATCAGTGAGAGGCAGAGAAAAAAGTAGTAACCTCCTTGTGCAACTCTGCTGGCTATCCTTATGGAGGGGGACAGATGCAATCAGGAGGTTTGCCACCAAGGAACAAAAAGGATCTTGTTGAAATGACAATGGCAGCTGGCAGAATAGGTGGCAATGCTTCTGTTGGAAGGATTCTCACAGAGGTTCTATGAGAGTGAGAGGTCAATATTACTTTTAGAGGTGACTCCTCAGAGAGACCCTCTCGCCTTTGAATGTATTATCTTTATTTTAAATTTGGTTTTATATCATCTGAAGTTCTTCACAAATGGCATAGCAAAAATAGACTTTTGCAATAACTTTTCTGAAATCAAATCATTAATAGTGCTGAGACTGTGAGTAAAGCAAACTGAGTATCTTAAAATCTGTATGCATCTTTAAATATCATACTTTGGGTAATATGTCTTTTAAAAGGTAAAGGTAGCTGAAAGCTCAGAGGATCGTTCAAACTGTAAAGCAAACTACTGTCTCAGTTGCATTTTCTCCTATACCTGCTATCTTGGTAACCATGCTTGCATTATAATAAGCTTGTTTTTTTAACCCTCATGGTACCATCATGCTGAGTGAGAAAAGGTGGTAGCTGGGAGGAAAGAGACTTTTTGATATTCCATAAATGCGAGTGTCCCAAGGTGTGTTTGTCACTGTTTAATGCTGCTGTGTCATTTGGAGAATGCCAGAGGGCAAACTTCAAAAAGGCATAAGAAGCACCAAGAGGGAGAAGAAAATGTTAGAAAATGCTGTTGTGACAGATGGTGAGATGGTAGGCTGTTCTCAGATGGAGACATGTTGAAGAGCTTTACTTCTCCAGTCTGGACAGCTTCTTGAGAACAAGCTGGGGGCAAAAACATCCAGGAAGCCTCAGAACGGCTTTAATCTGTGAACTTCAGCTACTAGCAGAAAAAAGGTAGCTAGCAGCTCTCTAGGTAGCTGTATTAGAGTTGAACACGTTCTGCTGGCAGTTTTGGCTGTACATGAAGATCCATCAGGAGTTCTGGATGGAATTCATCATGCGTTGGCTGAGAAACATTAGTGCTGGCCACAAAACATGGGAGCGTGATGGTGGCCGTCCTAGCAAGCCACAAGTGCTGTTTGGAGCCAAACCAGCACCTGCTGGGAGCTTTTTTTGTCAACGGTCCTTGACTTAGTTTGCAGTAGTGGAGTATCCAGATGCTCCCCTCTCAGCTAGCGGCTCTGCTGGATGTCTACCATCAGGTCTGGCACTATTCTGGCAGCAAGAACTGAGCAATGAGATGTTTCTTTTGAGTAGATCTCTAATAGGATTTGCTCAGGTCTTGACTAAGATGACTGTTGCAATCTTGAGAAGGGCACATAGTTCTGCAGCTGGAATGCACCCAGCTGTGCAGCAGCATTTAAAGTGAAAACGACACCTGAGCACCTCATGGAAACAGTGAGCTTCCAGGTAAACTGAGAGTGCAATGAGGGAAAGCTGCAGGAAAGTTAAAATATAGAATCACTTGCCTTATCAGCTGACTCTGAAGCTAAATTGATAAGTCATTTTCAAGCAAGTATTCCATTTCACCAAAAGTATATACTAATTATATAGATGTTATCCTACAGACATGAGGCATTTCAATTTAAAAAATAATAATTAAAAAAGGAATAAACCTAAGCATCTTTTACTTCTTCTACGCCCTTCTGTCCATCCCTTCTCCCATCTTTCAATAACATAGCCTTAATACCCAAATTAGAGACCTTCCTTTCCCCAGACATTCAGAGCCTATTGCGTACATGTAGTTTCCAGAGCACTGAGTGGGCTTGATGTACCATCAGGCTGGAACGTGTTAGGAGCTAATTCTGGGATGCGTGAGTACAGGAATTGTCATGGGAACACAGCCGATAATCAAGAAGGATAAAAATTCCAGTAGGAAAACAGGCTATGGGAGGCTTCCATCATGTTGCTCGAAACAACCTTAAAGAGATAATGATTTTGCAATTATTTCAAAGGAGACGCCATGCAGTGGAAATCCCTGACAAAGCAGATCACAGTAATAAATAAAAAGGACCCTTTAAAAAAGGAATTTCTTCTAGTTAGTTCTAGTTAGTTCTTCTAGACATAAAGCTGTCCTTTTTCTAGATTCTATTAATGAAAAAAAAAAAAATTGAGGGAGTCGGCTTCCCCTCTGACTGAAACTCTGCTAACTTTGTTTAAAAAAAAAAATCTCACCTATTTTTTTTTTTTACTGACAGAAAAGAAAGGGTTGAATTAACCTACCACACAGCCAGCTGCTAGTCTTTTCATCCAGTTTCCTAGGGAAATGACGCTTACAAGATCGTGCTGTCTGTCAGTCCCCATGAGTTCCTTTTGAACTCATTGCCCAGTTTTAACTAAACTTGCAGAGAGATCAAGAGTCCCTCTACGTTTGATGAACACACATTGCCAAATAGACACAAGGCAAGCCCCTGTTAATGGAAAGGCCACAGCATGTGTTCAACTTATTATTAGACATTAGAGAATCTGTATGAGGGAACAGAAGGACTGAAAACTTTTATAAGAACAAGAACTACAGGAAAGCAAGCTTCAAAACTTTCACCGCTCAGATAACTTGTTGGGAGTCGCTATACTAAGGTCTATGATATACACACTCTTAATTTTTTAATTCCAACCTGTGCAGGGACTCCTGATAATTAAAGTGTCAACATTTCAGTGATGAAAAACCATATCGAAAATTAATGATCAGCTGACATTGCTGCGTGCAGGGAAGATGGAAAGGTCTTATGAAGGTCTGCAGAACCAGCTGTGGAAGCCTTCTGTCACCTTGCTGGGAGGGAAGAGCTGTAAGACTGAACCATCATTTGCTAATTCTCATCCTTTAAACTTATGGCTGGCTACAGATAAAATCAGAGGCACATCTCTTATGTGGAGGCCTCCAAAACTGCATGCCCTGTTTAAAACTTATTTGCAGGTATTGTGCATGTTCCCGGACCAAGACAACAGACTGAGTAACCCTGAACTTGAAGCCACGGGGAAGCTCATCACAGGAAGATCAGTCAGTCTGAGCAATACCCGCATGGCCCATCTTTGCAGAGTTCAAGTACCTCTTACTTTTCGATGTAGTTTTCTTCCTAGTGCTTGTTAAATGGGGAATGTGCCTCACCTTGCCTTGTGAGTTAGGAAAGCGAGACACAGGGAGACCACATGGTGAGACCAAGGTCACACACTTTGGCAGAGGATGAAGTTAAACCCACACCCTCTGAGCCATGGGCTGGCAGCAACTCTGAGAGCCATGCTGCAGGAAGGGGCAGCCTCGGGCTCCCCGCAGGGTGGAAAGCTCTTTCACGTGATCCCTGTCCTTCCTCCCTCCTCCAACCAGCTTTGTGATTCCTGTTTGCACTGTTTTTAATTGCACTTTGGCGTATCAGATATCCCAGAACTGACCATTACGCCATCACTTTTGAAGTTACTTTGACGCATATCCCAATGCAAGACTCTATTACAAAATCGCTTACAAAAATGGCTTGCTACCCTCCCTTTCACCATTCATAAACTAATACTCCAAAATAGCTGCTAGCAGCCTATATTGTGGTTCTGCTTGCATAAAAGATAATTAATTTCAAATTATGAAAATTAACTACTTAAATGATTTGATTTATTTTATAGTCTCTGTGAGTTTTTCATCACAGTACCTTATCCCAACTAGTGCTCTGTTAATCCTGAACCGACAGTATATTGTGTGGTTTAGAAAGGTCTAGTGAGAGTGCTGGGGTGGTATGAGGGAAAAACAGGTAGATGATATAACAGAAATTCTATTTCAGTCTCTTGCCTGTAATTATTCCGTCTCTTTCTTATCGTCTGTGCTTATTCTGTTGCATTTTGATTTAGCAGCCTCTTTAAGATCATGTTTAATATGTATATTTACATTTTGAATACTACTCTTACCAGAATGCCTAGTTCAGGCTTGCTGAACTTTTGCAATCCATTCATGTTTTCCCCAGCTCAGAAATGACTTCTCTATTTCCCCGCTCCAGCGAAGCAAGCGCTCTCCCATAGTCCCGCCCAGCTCCTGCTTCCTTGCTAAGGAAGAACCGTCCTGCAGCCCACTCGCAGGTGCTGGCATGGAGCATGTTCTACGTTCTCCAGGGCAAGAAGACTGCCCATCATTTAGACGAACCAGGCAGGGGAAGAAACACCAGAACCAGCAGATCCCTCACAGCCCACGTGCAGCTCCTGTTCTCCTCTCTCAGGAGGTAGCAGCAGCTTTCGTACCTCCATTAGCTTGGTCTCCTCCTCAACACGGTGCAAGAAGGAGTGGCAGTTTCTCAGTCAGCGTGGTCAAAACCTTGCTCTCCAAGACAAGCCCCCTGCCTTCAAAACTCCCTGACAAGCAGTGCTGTAGGCAGCGCCGAGCATGAAGTGGTGGTGGCGGCTTGTGTGTGCACCTGAAAGGTGGCAAGTTAACAGTAGGACAGCCTGTTCAAATAAGGTTTTGCTTTTATAATCACACACATAGCCCAGTGCCACAGGCTGTGGTACAGCCTCCTTGTTATCACAGTGGAGAATATAAAAAGCAGAGACTGCACTAGGAATATTTTTATCTTTTCAATTTATTTGTTCATATATTTCCCTAGTTCTGACAGGGACCCTTCTTCTACCTCACATTGGCTCCTCCAATCACACATACATAAAACGGTGAAAAAAGAAGACAAGCACTTGCACACAAAAAAATCGGGTCTGGGCACTGAGTATTTAGATGTAACTGGGAATCTAAATTGCAAACAAACAAAAGCAAAAGAGTAGCTAGCTGGATAACCTTTCAGAAGGCAGAAACATCTTCTGAATTACCTCTTTAGTTCCTTCCTTTAGCACATTATCATCACTTTGATCTAAATTGAATTGACTCTAAGCCAGTTTATTGCAATGTATGAGCTGCTCCCCTGCAGATGCTGGAGATGAGGCTCTTGCCTGAAAGCTAGGTGTGACACTGCTCACTCTCAAAGGCACCAAACGAGAGAGGTGAGAACAGGTTCTTGTAGTTCTCTCCACTACAGCGACGGAAGAAAAACTGGTTCTCACTTTTACGATAGGTTTTAGAAGGAGGTGAAGATGCAAAGAAAGGAAGAAAGGTATTTTTCTCCTCTTCTTTCCCCTCTCCACCCTCAATCAAAACTACCTTCTCTTCCCTGGCTGGAGGTAGCTGTGGTCAGAGAAGGAGAACAGCTCTGCCCACAGGGTCTCTCCACTGCTCCAGGGTGTTTCTTTATTGCAGCTCAGCTGTTTCAGAGCTGGCAGCTGTTGTAGGCAGGAAGAGGAGAGGCTGAAGAAAGGAGACAGGCTGCCGAAGTCTTTCTTACTGAAAGCAAGAGCAATACTTCTTGATCCTTACTCTCATTGCTTCCTACAACTCTTTAAAGGGCAGTACATCTAGAGATGTACTTGCTTGACAGGTGTTGGTCCAGCAGATTTGTAACAAGGAACATGAGGGGTATGATGTGTTCTCACTACCACAGAAAGAAGCTTTCTGTTTCAGTCAGGATGAACAAGCCTTTCATTTCCTGTCTTCTTTAATTACTTCACCAATTTATTAAAATCTTTATTTTTATATTCTTAATATTCCTGCAATTCCTTGAGTTCTTAAGTCAGTGACCCATACTTACAGCTGTACAAGAGCAAACTTCTTTTATATAAATGGCTTAATTTTCAGGCTGACCATGTAATTTTGTCATTCTTCAAATGATTTATGCTTCTCTAGATTAAATGAATGAGTTTCCAGAAGGTAAATGTGTTCAGGATCAACAGATGAAGCTTTATGTCAGGTTACTGCCAAAGAAGTCTACGCAATATTGTCTTGATAAAAAATGAGAAAGTAAAAATCATTTAGTTACAGGTGTACGACACATTAGATATGCGGAAAAGGCATCACAAAATTATGATGTTGCAAAAGTAGTTGTCTCAATTACAATTAAGAGAACAAATGAGTTGGTCACACCTAGAATATGTATTGCTTTTATGAAAAGAATTGGCAGTAAAAAAGTCAGAATCGCGTTGCTAAGTGAAGTAAGTTCTGATGAATTAAAGCAACTCCTGACGTTTACAGTGCCCCTTCCCGTGTAAATGGTGCTTCGTCCTACACGTATTTTCAACACATCTCTCTGCCAGTCTGCCTTTAACTTGGACTCTATGCTGTTGCATTGAATTTCAGTCTAGATTCCTGTGCCACTTCTACCAAGGTGCCTCACAGGTTTATGAAAGAAGTAAAGAGATATGTACTGTCCCCTCTCTGTCTTGGTTAAATACCTCTTTGATACATGCTGGAGGTCAGATTTCAGCACACAGATGCATCCAGGTCAGAAAAATATTATTTGCTTTCTCATCTTTCTGCATTTTAAGTGCATTTTAATCCCATTTTTTGCCAGACAAATTCTGGCCAGATCTGCTTTTCCAGTATTTTGTACAAAGCTTTTTCTTGTGAATTTTCTGATGGAGACAGAGATGAGCAATTTCTAAACCACGAGATGAAGTTCCCTTTGACTGTTACAAGCTGATATGCGTGTTGCAATGGTCCTGGTAACTGTGCAGTCACCAGTTTATCCTCGCCACACACCTGAGAAGTCAGTCAGCATCATTGCTGTGTTACTTGGGAAGATGAGAGGCTAACTCCCTGACCTAGCATATCGTCCCTGGCTTTGTCCATAGGCAGGGGTCTGCCTCTCTCTCTGAATCAATAAAATGAATGGAACAGCCATGTTTCCACCTGACAGACTGTGGTGGGACATTCAGTAAAAACCAGGTGGTACTTCAGTATTGGAGACCATGTGAGTCCTTTAAGGAAGAGAAACATCTCTGTGGGTCTGCAGTGGAAAGCATTTGCCAAAGAGAATCAGTACTAATCCTCCTCTTTCTCCGTCCTTGCCTCAGGATATGTCCAAATACAGCAGATAGAGTCCGTTCTTGCAGGTGATTTACATGGATGCAACACAGACACTATGCTTCTAGTGTATTGTTTTTCTCCTGGTTTTCGTGTGTTGCATCAACTAGCCTTCACGAACAGGTCTGGAGAAAGAATAATTTAATGGGATTTTCTGCAAGCAGGTATTGAAAAGAAAACAGGAGTTTGCAAAAAATACGTTCCTCTCTTCATTTGGATGTAAATCAAATCCCTTGATTTTCTTTTTATACACTTTTATCCCAGCAGAGGTCAGCTCTGCCTGTGCTGGGGAAGGGTAAAGCAGTTCAAAGTGTGGGCGCCTGTACACCTAGGAACACAAAGTGCTGGTTTCTTCCTATTCTTCCCTCACAGCTGCTAACCAAAGCCCATTTCAGGCCTCCTCTTAAATAGAGAAAAATGGTGCTTTGAACCAGGTCATTTATACCTTCAAGACTGCTGTAACAAGCTGCTTAGAGAGTCATTCTTGCTGCTGTTGTGTGGCTGCAAGCCTGTTTGAGAACAGCCTGCAATGTACAGGAGGAGCAGGAGAGCCAGAAAGCATCATCCATCTTGAGGTTAAAACTGCTGCAGGATGGGAAACCCCTGATAAGCAATAAGTTGTCTAGAATGTGCTTTCTAATTACTGAACTATTAGGGAAACAGAAATATTGCTGTCCTGTTGCAACTCTCTTCCTTTATTGCCGTATCAAAACTGTTAAAAAATGAAGGTCTCCGTGCTCACTAATGTTTTGTCAAAGTTTGTTCTGGCAAAACTATTTGGGTGCATTCACAAATAATTTTACTGCTCTAAATTGCATTCTTTTGGTGGATATGTGGTTCATCACAACTATTATTTCCCCAGCTCCATCAGTTACAGTTGTTCTTCAGTGTTAGCTCTTCAGAACACAAGACAAGAAACATTTTGATGCTGAAGGCAGAATGTGTTTTCAAAACTATGTAGTTCTTTGTTTTAACGACCCTCAGTTAATGTTTTTATTTTCCAGTTTTTAAGTGTCCATGTGCATTTCACATTTTGCACCTAAACAAAATTGTCTTACCTAGTCACTGGAGTTTGAGGGCTGCTCTTGTGAGTGACAGCTCCTCCCACTCTTGTTTCCTCCCATCCTCTTTGGTTTCACAACCTAGCCTTTTCCTTATGCTTCTCTTTTCCCATCGGTACCCAAGGAGGAAACTGTGTTTAAATATTCAGAAATACTGTTCATGGCAGGATGTTCTATTATATAGCCCTGAAAATGTGCAGAATGCATTTATCCTCTTTTCTTTTGAAATACTAAGTTATTGCTATATTCAGAATTTTTCCTAGTTGTCATTAATGATTGACATGCTTTAGAGACCTTTGAAGTTAGAAATTAATGACTGCTTTTCTGAAATTAAATGTCATGCTTTAGACAGAAATCTTTCATGTAACCAGTGATGTGCATCATTAAGACAGCAGCTGCTTATGAGGGATAATGTCTAAAAACCCAAAGAATCTCACTGTAAAGCTAACATCTGGTTTTCCTCATTCATATTTTTCACACTTTTCTGGCACCTTTTTTCAATTTAGCTTCTTAATATTAAAAAACAGGTGAGGTTTCAGTCCAGCTATGCATGCCTTTTCTTTCTTCTATTAGATTTAGTACTTTGAAAAGACTGAAATGACTAAATGTGGTCTGCTTATTTCTTACATACAGCTATATATAACAAGAGATGAGTACCATTAGCCTAACAAACTGCCAGGAGAGCCAATAAATAGTTTCAGTACAACATCAAGGATGGAGCTAATGAGCAGCAGACTTGACTTGTTACCTGAGAATTGAGAGAAGACACATAAACGCACTAGAAAGAGGTAATTAAGGTGTACCGTCATGGTGAACTTGCACTCCGAGCGTGGTTGCATTGGCCCAGCTGCAGCCTTTTGGAGTGTCAGATGAATGTTAATGAAAGCAAGTAGAGCCATTTGCCATTTTAGCACTTGTTTCTCCTGATGGCGTTATCTGTTACAGGTCAAGCAACTATAGATGACAGCTTAATAGGTCATCTTAAAAACAAGATATGCACCCAGACCTGTTGCCGCTGATTAAAGATCACATAACCAAGAGCAGATGACACACTTGGCTTTTAGATGGCTACAGTGGATTGAGAATTCCCGTGTGAATATCAAATCGTGTCACGATATGATATATACGCATCTCAGACTGTTGTTCACCAGAGACCATGCAACTGCTTCACTGAAGAGCAAGTAATTTTCTAGAAAACTGTCAGCATTCGGAAAGCTCCCATTCTTTGCTGTTACTTGGGGCTCTGGATAGCCCACCACTTACAGGTACTTGCTGCCACACAGGCAGTCATGAGCAGGCTCCACACTGAGGCCCTCTTTACTGGTCTTTCCTTAGTAGCTGTATCCAAATATACAACTTTTCTGGGCCATATTTGTCTTTACAGATAGTTCAAAGCACTACTGACTTTTGTGCTAAAAACTAATGGAGGCATCCTAGGCTGCTTGTCTTGCTGCTTCATTTTGTCATCTGCCTGGTGGTAACTGGCTTGCCCTAGATTGAAGAGAGCCTTGCCTGCTTTCCCCAAGGAGAAAACTTAGTGTCACTAGGCCATTGTCAAAAATCTGAAATGCAAACAAAAAACTTAAGCCTGAACCAAGCATGTCTCAAACAAACAGAAAAGATGTCTGTATTGCTGAGAGATCCTTACTTCCTGGCCCAAGTGGCACATTGTGGCTGGTGCCCACAATATTCATGTCAACTCCATTTACAGCACTGTGAACAGCTGTGCCCACACTGCATGGCACCTAACACAGGTCCCGGTGGCTGAAAGACATTATTACTATTTTTCAGAGGTTTTTATGGTTCAAAATACCTGAATTGATGTGAGGGCTGACCCAGTGGAATGGTAGTTTGATAGCATAATACCAAGGGGGAGATAGGTTGCATGTTCTCGGACATGGCATGAGGGCTTGTGAGCCCTTAAGGGCAGAAGGTCTGCTGGGAGTGTGCTGAAAAATACTATGTAGGACAGAAAGGTCCCAATCTGGGTATGGTCTCAGCTATTGTGCTTATTTGAATTGTTCTCCTCAGGAAATCACCTCCAAATCCACACCTGGCTTTTGTCTTGGAGGAAACTGGTTGGTTTGCTCTATAACAGGGTCCAAACAAACTAACATTGATGCAGTTTGAATGATCAGGAGATGGGGACTTAACAGCAAATCAGGGAAGTGACAATGTAGATATACTCACAGATCCTCATTATTAATAGAAAATAGTTGTTTATTCTAGATATAAATATCCTAAAATATTAATTAGAAACAAAAAACCCAAAGAAACAAACAAAAAACCCAAATCCCACAACCACCCAAGGCTTTTGGTCTAGATGAAAAGAAACACACATTTCATCTTATCCAAAACAGCAGGGGCCCTTTTTTCCACTGGCAACTGTCAGTCCTCAGGTAATTTTATAATAAGACCTGCAGTACAGTCCTTGAGAAGAGTGAGGGTTGGCTGGAAGGAAAAAATTAAAAGGCTTCAATAAAAGGCAGAGTGAGAATGAGCTTAATTTATAACCCTAATGTAAAAATTCTTTGTGCAGAAGAGACGGTAATGATGCCATTATGTTGGGCAAGCCCAGTATAGAAGATTGTTTATGTAGATACAAGTGTTAGAGAGGACAGAATGGAAGTTGTTTCCCTACGAAAAAAATCAACAGCTTTAAATGCATCTTTTACAGAGACCAAAATGCTATTAGACTTCTAAAGTCTGACTTCCCTGTTTTCTTCTTGAGCGGATAATTATATTATTTGCTTGTTTTGTGCAGTACATTTGGATTTTTGCTATGTCATTAAATAATGTCAATGTCATTTTTTGCTCCTGGCTACTCCCTCAGATGGCCCCTGGCCCTGGTTCATCCCCTCATGGTGCTGGGGCTGTCAGTGGGTCCCATTACCAGCACTTGGCTCTGCCTGCCTGCACTTGGCTGTGCCCCCTTGGTGAGGCAGTGCCCATGCTGGGGTCACCTCGGCTCCCGGCACGTCCGCCCTTGCATCGCAGCCCTGCTCTCTCCATTCCCCACACGCCCAGATTCAGAACGTGGATGGCCATGTAGCAGTTTTTCAAAAAGGATCCGCCGGTTACATCATCTGAACATGAATCAGCGCTGTGATATTGGTGACATATATTGGGATGTACATCTCTGCCCTGTCAGTCATTTCCGCTGTTATATTTGCACTCTTGGTTGTTCCTGTCCAAGAGTATCCTTGATACTTGTTCTGTTGAGCTGCATTTCTTAAAATAACTTTAAATTCTCACTCAGTTTTTCAACCTATTTGCATTCCTTCTCAACCTTGTATCACCTGCACACTTACCAAGTGTACAAGTTATTCCCTCAGCTAAACTGTTAACAAATAATTAAATACTAATTATTATTAAACTATTAATTAAAACATTACTTGATACCCAGGAGAGTGTCCTGGACACTCACAAGTGGTGCAAGCCTTACAACTTGACAGTAGTTGTTATAATGAGTTATTAAGACCTATTTTCTGAGTAAAGTTTTCCAGACAGCAATACACACCCCTCCTAGTATTTTCACCCAAGCCACATTTATTGCTTTGTGTCTTTGGCAATGTTAGAAGCTTGTCCTGTATTTACTAGGATTTATTATAATACCAGTTGGAGGCCAATACTATGATAACTGACTGGGTTGCATCTGTAAACAATACAGATGCGGTCCAAATTTGCCTACATCCTCTAGTGGTTGAGATACCAATAAACCATGGCCTGAAATCTCTCCCAAAGATCATCTTTTGATAACAGACCTCTTTGTTGCAGTTGTCTCTCTTTCAGTTTCAGAGCACCCCCTTCTCATCAGTGACTCAGTGAACCACAGTCATTGCAGTGAGTTAGGAAACTTATACTCTGTGGGCTCCATCACCGCCTACTACAGTGGTTTGTCCAAGCCATGCTGATCTTTTATAATCTAGCACAAAGCTAAGGATAAGAGAATGAGTACTGATAGCTACTTTTTTTTTCATATTGAACTTTATAGATAATCTTATGCTTAGTACAAATAAAATGAATAGATTTAATGCTATCAAATCAACAGTGTTTATTCTGTGTAAAAAGACAGGAATATGCTCCTTTTCTCCCAGAGGAAGGATCACTCTTCTTCAGCAAAAGACCCAATTATGGCCCAAATCTATGCATCTAGAGACTAACAAATGTGGTTATGATACAAAGAAATCATCTGCACTTACAACTGGAAAATGCTTGTTTTTCATATATTGCAGCAACCCTACAATAAGCGTTATGCACACTGGCTTCTGGACTTCGGGAAAAACAACAGCCATGATGATTATCGGTGCCCACACAGAAAGTGTTTCAGTCAGGGCAGTGTCAGTGCTTTCATGTGACTGCAATCAGTAGCAATCCGGGAATTCAAAAGACCAGGAAACTCAGCTGAGGATGAGGAGAGCGTGGTCTGCCTGAAACCTAGCTGCTGTGCAGTAAGAAAGATGGTGAGATGGGGAGAAAAAGGGAGGGAAGAAGATGCAATGTGATGCTGAATTATTATACACCACTATGCTGCTGACCTTAAGAGTGATTCACTGAGCACTGTGTCCTCTGTCAGAGGTAGGAAGCAATAAGCAGAGAACATTTGGCATTCCCATCCATGAAAAGACCCAAGCCAACTGTTCTGCTCTCCTTATTCAGCTGCTGTAGGAACCAACTACAGACAGCTCTAGGAAGGAAGTGTTACTATGGGAAAAGGAATGAAACTTGATTAAAATAAACTTTTATTCCCACTACAGTGAAAAAGGGGGAAGAGGAATCTGACTGTTGTCTGTTTGCCCATAACTGTTATTGCAGACATGACTATACAGTTACAGGTATAGTAATTAAATGCTCATAAATTCTATTTTGAAGGTCAAAAGTTTCTAAAATTGTTGTATTTTTGATTGTGACTTATAGCAGCAGAGTTTAGAAGTTCTCCTCAAGTCAGGAGAAGCTGCCAAATGCAACCACACTTCAATAGGTACAAAGTACCCTTTGGAGGAATTCCTGATTTTGCGTTATCATAAAACATCCATCAAATTCTAATCGCCTCTCATTACTGCACAAGCACTAGCTTTTCTGCGTTAGGTAAGCCAGTTCCAGTCCTTCTCACCTACTCTGTCCAAAATTTACATAATGGATCCGACCTTTCTGCGACTCTCTTAGTTTTTGTTTCTGTTCTCCTTTCCTCTTTCTCCGGCAGGTCACATTCTCAATGTTCCTTCTTAATTCATTGCAACTTTTTATTCATTCATATGGCTTTTATATTTGGCCTCCATGAAATTGGTACGTGTGTTTGTGTACCTACACGTATAAGCACACACACATATTTATATACACAAGGAGGTAGCTAGATTGCCTTAGCCTCTCTTTGCACCTCATAATGACAGTCCTGCTAATAAGTTATCTGTGCAATCCAATATTCCCTGTGGCAGAGAACGACTTTTTAACTGTTTAGCACCTAAGGCATAACTGCTGTGTTTACATGTGGGCCAGCTGACTTGCTGATTCTTTTTTGGATATTTTTGCCCTCAAACCTTTCTATTTTCCACCACGAACAAAAACCCAGTTCAGTCAAAGCCTGACAAAGTAACACGGTCTTTTAACATAGTGGAGTAATGGTTTCCTACAAAATGCCGTGAATTAGGCCTGAGGTGGTGACAGACCATTTCTAGGGAAAAATAATTACAAAAAATTGCAGTTACGTGGCCATTTTTTTTTCTTTGATAAGCCCTCTCTTCAATTTGGGCCTGCTTGCCACTCAAAACAAAATTTTCAAAATTCAGCTTGCATTTTGACCAGAAGAAACAATGCTTAAACATATTCAACAAGGCTACTTGCTTGTATGCTGATGTAGTTTTTCAAAAGACAATATCACAACTGTTGCTTTATAGAAATCCTCTCATTTTTTGATGAAGCCAGTGATGTGGGAGTCCTTAGATTAGGCTTTTTGTGGTACTGAGCTGCTGATGCTTCATGGTAGAACAAGCCATGTTTGCTATTTAAAACTAGCTATCCAGCCTTTAGTCTCAGGCTCTCTGCCTCTCTCCTGCAGAAAACCTGCAAATGCATACACAGAGATGCACAGCTCTGAGAGTCAAACCCAGTTTCAGAACTCTTCCATTTTCAAGTAAGCCTCCCAAATTATGATGTGATACACTCCTCCTATAGGCAAGGGGAACTCAAAAGTGTTTAGTCAATTCTTAGGATGTCTAGGTCTGCATAGTTTACTGTATTCCCGTGTGCTTTTCTTCTTCCAGGAACTGGAGGAGAACTGAGGACACGAAGAGAGTGTGAAGGAAGTGACCACCAATTCCCTTCTCTCCCTCCAGCACTAATTTGTAAGATGAACCATCCTGAAAGTAACACTTGCAATTAAATATATGTAATACACATTCCAAACACTTTCTGAAGTATGCCCTGGTTTAATTATGATGTAGAGGGTTTATACTGAAGGACTTGCTTGTCTGTCAGGAACAGATGCCTTGTGCAACTTTCCCACCATGGACATCAAATGTCAACTGAAAAAATACTTTGTTTTGTTCTTGCATTGAAACTTCTCCAACCTTATTGCAATTGGAAACATAATGTAGTAGTAGAGGGCAACATTATGTCTCATATATATAATTAGTTTGCAAAAAAATATAACCAGGGGACACATTTTTGATAGAATCATGTCTTCACACAGTAGTTGCAGAATAATGGATCGTGTTGACTGATCCTTCTTGCTAAATGCTATGACAAAGTAAATGAGCATTTGTGTAAAAATGCCATAACAGTTGAAACTTGAATTAGAGAGTCTGTAACCTTTGTTTGTGATCATGAATTACAGAGAAACCCTGCAGGCAAGAATGTAACATTAAAAAAAAAAAAAAAGTATCCAAAGCCAAGAGATACAACCCATCCAATACTGAAAATGCATTATATTGTGTACCTACTGTTAATCACTTAAGAGTCTGTAGTACAAATTGCCTCCAGCAGTTTCTAAAGTTATCTCACAGGTTAAATGGACACCCACAGGTGGAGATTAGTCATTTAAAAGACAAAGCTATAAAAACTGATTTCAAGTACTAAAGCTGTCTTAAAGTAAATTTCTCTTTCATTTTGAAGCTATGCAGATTTTTTGCCCTGTTTCTGGATGAAGGGCTAATACTAGGGGCAAGCCACTGAATCTGGCAGTATATAAGGCTTTTTCCAATTAATGACTTAAAGAATATTGGGGCAAAAAGATGTTACTCTTTCAGATCCAATAACTTTAGTTGTAACTTCTAACAGATAAGTTATAAAAGAAATCTGAGTTTTAACCATTTATGTCCTCTTAAACACTGAAATAGTGGTATGTCATCCTCAGATGTGGAATTGGCACAAAATACCATGGGCACCTGAGAGATGTCATGTGCAGCGTGAGCCCTTTTTGTCTGTAACCCCAGCTCAAGAGGAATCTTAGTATTGAAAAGTCAGATTCTACAAGCAGTGAGTGCCTTCTGCCTGAGTGTATTCTGTTAGCCCTCTCATTTACTGCCTGGATGAAAAAATAAGTAATTTGGAGCTCACGGGGGGAAGGAAGGAGGAGGAATTCTGCAAGGAAATATGCAAGGAAACTTGCTTATTTGCAGGTTTCACTGAAGGCAGTAAGAGCTGTAGAGTCCAAAACTTCTGGGAAAAATAAAAACAACAGAGGCTTGATTAATCTCTTCTTAAGAAAGCAGAATTTCTGACTTACCTAAAAACCTATTTTACTTATTGTATTAAAATTTGACAATGGCTTGGAGACAATTACCTTTTTTCCTCCTTTGACACTCCAAGCGCTTCAGTCTCCACAATCAACATGAAGAAACTTTCAGATATTTATGACAAGCTTGGCAGAAATCACGCCAAAGAACGAAGGCACTATCACACCTGGGAATGGCAATTGTGAAGAGGCAGAGGTACCAAGAGTAGTGTGCTTACAGTACCTTAAACCAACCTGAAGCAAAGGTCGCTGCTGTACCTTTTGCAGCGTTCAGACAGTAATGTTCCCCGGAGTTACTAATGCTTTGAGCTGCGCTGCTGACCAGTCACTTAACCACTCATGTCCTATGTGCAGGAGAAACAATGTCCCCTACTTCCATATTCCTGTTTAATGCAACACTGCTGAAAGCTGGTGTGCAGCATCAGCACACAGCAGTTTGTACGTTCATGAACAAAGATTATTTTTAGCCCCTAAGCAAAATATTTGTCTCTTGGGTCAAGAGATCTTAATATTTAGCAGACTAGAAATAACCAACGAATGCATATTCTATCGCATTTTCAACACTAACAAGATAAATGGTGGACGAACATAAGTTTTTGGAAGATGAATTCAAGTAGAGATGTAATCACAGCAAGCAGCAGTTTAGAGCAGAAGCATATGCTAGGTGCTTTGAAGGGCACGTGGGGTCCTGTCTCTCTTCTTTGACTACTGAGACTGGTCTCCAAGCTAAGGTCCCTAAAATATGTGCCCAAAAGTAAATGTCATAAATCTCTTCTCCTTTTTCCTTTCCCCACCATTGTTTGTAGTCCTCTGCAGCTCAAAACCTGGAATCACAAGTCCTGTGCTTGGCCACTCTCGGGCTGGTATGTGTGCCTGTCCAGGTGTATATGCACGTGTATGTACAGGTAGGTAGATCAATACAGGAACGACTTCTCAGAAAAGAAAGAAACAAAATCAGTGAAGAGCTGCAGAGTCTTCACTAAGTTTCTCCTGAGGTAAACTTGGAAGTTTAGCTCCTATTTTACAGCAAAGTTCAGGTCAGTCATTTTTACCAACTATGCAACTGATACTCTCATTTTCTCTATTTTATGAGAATAAGGCAGTGTTCTCTCCATGTATACACTGATTTTTTTTTTTTTTAACTGACCTCTCATTTTTATTTTCCTCAGGTAAAGGTCTGCTGGGTTAATACTCCAAGAAGAAGAAGAATATCTAATAGTAGAAAGCATAAATCTCTATGGAATTATGATATCTAACAAGGCAAAGATACATAATCTCCTAAAGTTGGTTTTCATAATGTGCAGAAAACCTGGGGTTGCTCAGTCTCATAAAGCATCCAACTAATACAGTGACTATATAAAATTAATAACCTCTCAAACAAAAGCCTACTGGATTAAGAAGCTATAGAAATTGTGCAAACTGTACAAACCGTAGTGTGTTTCTATCACTTAAATGGAAACTAAGTAATTACAGGGCTGAGAAATACCACTTGATTTGGTCTGGGTGACCTTGGATCCACAAGTTGAATTAGGATGAAAACAGAAGACAGTTCACTTATTAACATCATAAACTAGAGAGATTCAAAGCCTGCTTGGATTTTCAGATGTGAATGCCAGCATACAAAATCAATCAGCATACAGGATTGCATGTGTGTAGCATGCACACATCTATGCCGTATTAGATAGCATCAGCAAAAATTAAACTAAGGAAAAGCAAACTCAAAGGGATGCTGCCACATGAAATCGCACCTACATTCAGGTTATTGAAACAAGTAAACATATTTGCAAGGCTGGTATGAACTAGAAAGGTTTTCATTCCTCAGTCCAACTTTAGGATAAAGCAGAAACAGAGTCCTGCTCTGTTCAAACCCCCAATATTTCAAGTTCTCCAGCAGCACGAGAGAAGCTAATTAACGAAAACCAAAGGATGACGAAATGAAGCCAGATAAGCCATAAATATCTACATACATAAGCACGCAGCAAGCAAGATAATGAAAAGTTAGCTAGATTTACCGTTTTAATTATCCAAGTGGGTGGTTTGTTTGGGTTTGAGTTTTTTTTGGAAACGTCGGGAGCTGTTTTCACGAGGACTCGTCCGTACGCATCCGCACCGCGGCAGGCGCCGGCCCCGCAGCGCGGAGAGCTGAGCGCTTCCCTCCGCAGCCACCGCTCCCCCCGCCAAAAATGAAAAAGGAGAAAACACGACGAGGGGAGGGGAGGGAAGGGGAGGGGAGGCACCAGCCGGCCGGGCGAAGTCCGGCGCCGCCCCGACAGCTCCTCTGCCCGGCGGGCTGCGGGCGAGGCGGCTCCGCGCCCCTCCGCTGCCTCGCAACTTGCGCCCGCCGCGGGAGCCGCCGGCGCGGGGCGGAGCGGGGCGGCCGCCGCCGGGGGAGGGCGCCGGGATGCGGCTCGGCGATGCGATGCTCGGCGATGCGATGCTCGGCGATGCGATGCTCGGCGATGCTCCACCCGCGCTGCCCGCGGCTGCCGGGCCGCCGCGGGGATGCGCCTACCTGCCGGGTGTTCCCCCCCGCTCCGGTGCGCCGTGCCATGGGGAGGGATGCCCCCCCCCCCCCCCCCCCCCCCCAACGCCTGACCGCGCAGGGAGCAGCAGGGGACCCTTGCGGGGGCTGCCCTGCGCTTCTGCCGCCTTCCCGGCTCCCCGAGCGGGACGCGGGCTGGGAGGAGCCGAGCGAGTCCTCCGGGGGGCCCTGGTGTATCCTAATTTGGGTGGGAAGTCTGCTGCTTAGTCGTCGTCTTTTCAGTCTCTGCCTTGTGGGGGGACGAAGGGGAAGGTCTGTTTCAAGCACCCGACTTGTGTGGGATTTTGGATCTTCAGAAGTGCGTGCTCATCGGTGAGGCTGTTACCCTCCTCCAAAATGTTATGATCGGGCTGTGAGGAAGAGGTGCCAGGCTGTGTGTAATGTGGTGCAGAGGTGGACAAGTATGTGCTCAGTTCTTCTGCAAAGGCAAAAGAGCAGCTGGCAGAGTCATATATTTGGACCAGGAGATTTTGGAGTGATACCTTAGCGATATGCTCAGACGTGCCTGGGAGGTAACTGACCCGCTGTCCCTGGGCTAAGCCCCAGGCTCTTCAGCACCTACCAACAGTTGCACACCTAGTCACTGCCTTCTCTCTCCCTCTTCTCCGCACTCGACACTGGGCCTCTGCACTCAACATGCCTCAGTGGTTGCTTTTAGCCCATCATCCGAAGCAGCTGAGTACCACACAGACACCCTATTTGCAAGCAGTGCGTTGAGCTCCTCTTTACATGCTGTTTGCAGTTCACTTCCCTGATGCACATTTTGCCTTGGTACCAAGTAGTCCTGGGTGCTAGTTAGTACCCTTTCCTTTAGCTCATGATGTTTGTTGTTCACTTGGACCTCTGTTTATACAAGTCTTTGTTTTTGAAGCAAACCAAAATGTGTTTCAGTGAAACTAGCCCCTACATAAAATTGCAAACTTTTATTCCACACGGGCTTTAAAAATCTGAAAGTGCTAGAAGTTAATTTATAACTTTGGTTATTCAAAAAGGCAAAGGAAAACCTTTATAGATAGAAGCTCTAACAAATACCTACATCACACAGCCACACTGTAGTTTCATCAGTCTAATCAGAGGCAGTCTGCCGGGATCATTTGGTGCCTGCCAGGTTCTAAGGTGGCTGCTTAGGACCTGTCTTCTGCAGGCTTTTTAAGTTCCAGTTTTATATGAGCTGAACGCAGGTTTTTCTTTTGCAAGTTTTGGTCCTAGTGAATACAGTCTTCTCCTCCCTCAGCTAGCAGTCACGTGTACCTCCTGCTATTGTTTGAATTAATGAATGAAGTTTTAATTATACCACAAGTGACCTTAGAAATAGCAGAGGTTAAGCAAAACAGTCCTGCTCTGTCCACTGCTCCTGATGAGTAAGAGTTGACTGTTTACGATGAACCTGTGTTTGCTCTGTGGTCTGCAGCTGGCTTCAGATTGATGCCATTACACTCAGGCTAACAGGAATGTGAAAGTGCCTCTCTAGAACTGACAATTTAGTATATGGTTTTTCTGCAGTACCTATAAACCTTTTAAAAAGATTTTCTCCTAGGGAAAACTGCTCAAGTGACATTGATGGTGGCAGAAACTCTCTAATAATTCTCAAAACGGTGTGCAAGGGCATTGGATGTCACAGTGTGAGCAAGTAGTCTCTCCGGCTCCTTCTTCAAATATCTCCTTAGGACCTCTTGCTTCCTGTGGTGTTTGCTTTGGGTTTGCTTATTGCTACTTTGTTCTTTGTGTGTTCTTTTGGTTTCAAACTGTGGCTAACCCTCAGATTGTACTTCACGAGCAAAGCTGCCCCCCACTCAGTATCGTGGCATCTTGATCAGCTGGTGTGCCTCATAGCAACAGCTTTGATGGTAGCAAGATGGGGCTTTTCTGTTTCGATTATAACAGGTAGCAATTTAAAGCTTATTTTTCAGAATAAATTTTTTGTTGTGTTCTTTTACATAGGAATGGTCACACTGGGTCAGGCAGAAAGTCCTTCTAAGTCCATTATCTGCTCTCTGAGGAGAGCTAGCAGTGGGTACTTAGGAAAAGAGTGTAAGACCTGGGCAGATACAGAGATCCTTGTCCTGGTACACCCTCTCAGCAATCCAAGTTTGAAATGCTAGCTATGCCTTTGTATGTAATCACCTTGAGGGATCTTTTTTATGAGTGTCTCCAGACACTTTTTGAACACGTTCATAGTTTTGGTATCCACTCTATCCCTCCAGCAAGCTGTTCTACAGCACACCTCACCATTGGGCTTATGAAAAACTATTTCTTGATTGTTTTAAACTTTTGTTCAGAAAAAGTGTATGTCAAACTGAAAGTCAGGCAATGGTGGGAAAGTTTTACTTAGCTTAAGTGATACTTGCATTAGTTTAGATAAAGCTATCTAATCCCCTGCATTTGAAAAAAAAAAATAGGTCAGTGAACAGGTAATAGCTGCATACGGGGTGACTACATTTGCTGGAGGAAGAAGGCCCACTCTTCTAATGTACTTAGATCTCAAGGTTTTTGAGACAGTCTTTTTACCCTGAGTTTCCACAGCACCTACCACATTGAAGTCTCGATCCTGGACTCGGGCTCCAAGACACTATGACAACACAAATAATAATAATGGATTGTTTGAATGATAAATAAAAAGCAAATAGAAAATTGGCATGGTGGCTGGTCTGTGGATACAGAACGCTGTTGAGTTGTGTGACATGCGTTTCTGTCCCTTTCTGAGAGACTTGATGCAGAGAGGAACATTTCCTTAGATGAACATTAAAATAATTGGGTTCCTTGAATTCAGGGTTACATTCCCTATCTTTTGTTTCCAAACAATGTTCATCACCAGTGATGATTCTAGTCCCAGCTTCTTCCTTGAGCTGACAGTTAGTCACCAGCATCTCAGAAATCTGTTCAGAGACAATTTTCCAGGTATGTCTGTAGCCAGGAGGACGCCAAGAGGGATTTCTGTCCATTTTACTGTAAGCTCTCCACAAACTAAATCAGAAAATATGGATCTGAAGACATCAACAAGGCTATGGAGATTGGCATGAGTCACAGTCACCCTGCACTTCAAAAGACAGCCTTTCTCAGCTCTTTGCACTTATCACCCAGGGCAGGGGGGAATGAAAAAAGCAGCACTGCCCTGCTGTGCATTCAGAGCCTTGGGAAGAGATGTGACTTATGGAGTTACTTATTCCCTGTGTGTGCAGCTAATGGCCTCTCCGGCATCTCAGCTCTCCCTCCCCAGGGTTGGTGCGGTAGATGATAATGAGCTGATGTGTAAAGCTGGTGTGGGAGAAGAGTGGGGCAGGGAATCCTCAGTTTACCACAGTGTTTGACATTCCAGTATCCAGCCATGAAGTCCAGGTTGCTTTCCTCTTTCTCTGTCTGCAAACTCTGCCTCACATCAGTATGGAGTGAAAGAAGGACTGGAGCTGGTTTGTAAGCCACTGTCCTTTGTAAGCTCTCCTTCCTTCTCGACACTACAGGCGATACATCTGAAAGTCTGGGGGTTTTTCATCACATTTAAATCCCCCTTGTGCAGTAAATCAGGTGGATATTTTGTATTTCCTGTGAGGCATTCTGTTGTTTGCAGGCTCTGTTTCTTTCTGGGATGTTTCTTTCCAGGGATGTTAAGAAGCTTTAGTTGTTCCCTGCTGCTTCATCCTTTCCCATTCACTAATGTAAATCCGGTGGCTGGGGTCTGCTGACAGCTACCTTTCCTCTCTGCCTGGATCATATCTACAGACCTGGAGGTTAATCAGGTGGGGATGCTGGGGTTTTTTTCCTCACATCCTTCCTACTTTCCAGGCCTGGGTTTGAGAAAAGAAAGGCTTTTGTTCTGGAAGAGCATAATAGCATGCTGGTGAAGAGTGTGGTAAAGGTCCCACTTTTGTGCTGCAGATGGATTAGGAGGTTAATGGGTAGCCACTATTCCCTTCTCCTTCCTCAGCTCAGGGTATGCTTGTGCAGACATACAGAGTCACATCTTTCCAGTAAACAAAGCAGGACCAGAGCGAGGGCTTGCACATGAATGTATCATTGCCTGTGCTGTTTAATTTGTACCACACTGATGGGTGTGACGGTAGCCTGTGCTAACACTCTGAGATGATGCCCAGGCGTAGTTCAGAGAGGAGCACAGGGCTGTTTCTCTCAGGTGCTGTAGTTATGGCAAACTGGGGGGGAGAATTTAAAGTTAGCTGTATATAGACACAGTCAGTGGCTTCTTTAATATATTTTAGCTGTGAGGATCTCAGCAGAATGTTTTATAGCAGGGAGTACCGTGTGTGTCTGCATACAATACATTGGGATCATGAGAAGAGTATTGTACCAGGTAAGAACAATAGGGGTTATTCATTACCAAGATAATGCTAAGAAGACAGAAGTGTTTAGTTATGGAGCAGAAAACAACACCACAAAGAAATAGCCATTCATTTGTGAAGGACTTCTGTAGCTTTCTCCTACACACATCTTGTCGTGCTCAGCCTGAGTTGCCACATTCCCATCCTCTGTCACCTTGGGATAGCCAGTAACATCCCCAATGAGGGCTAAGGTGCTGGTGCCTGAAAGTATGGGAGCTCTGTGAACTGTTTCGCACTGCTGACCACCCACCTACCCCCTCAAGAAAACCCCACTGTGGAAACTAGTTACGTGTGGTAGCAAGCTGCTACGTGTTGTAACCTGGTATTTGCTGCTTCTGTTGTTACCCAATACCTCCTTGTTGCCTTACCTCCATTGTGTTATCCTGCTGCTGCATGTCAGCCATAAGGCAGAGGGACAAAGAAAGGTTTAGTGAGGTTTTTACAGTTGTGATGGGGATGGGCCCCACTATGCCCTTGGTCAGAGCCACCCCTGGACACAGCGTGTTTGCTTTCTGGGAGGTGGAGAAGAGGCCCTGACCGTGTTTGCGCAGGCATAACCAAAGACACCAAGCACAAGACAAAGCAGCTTAAACTGATGTAAGAAATTAATGTGGCAAATAGTGCTGCCAGAAGAGATTTCCTCCCACTGGGTTTATGAAAGGTAAGTATAAAAGTTGCTGTTTAGTCTCTAGGGCCACACTGTCTTGGAGAAGAAGCTCTTCCTTGGCACAGACATTTATCAGGGCAACAACTCAGCATTGCAGGGGATGCATGTGCCTTTTCAACTTTTACTGCTCTGCTCTTAGAAGAGCTCTAGCTGACCATCTTTCCCCCCTTTTTAAATCCCTCTACTCTTTCACCCTCCTTTCTGAACATATCTGTCTGTTGTACATACCCTGACGAGCTTGTGTGAAGGTGTGAAGGGAGACTGAATCAGCGTGACACAGAGATTTGGAGCAGGCTCAGCATAAGGACAAAACCCCCTCAGAGCAGTGTGAGGGGGCTTAATGGGTGGCTTCATGGACAGGAGAGGTGAGAAGGAGTTTGCTGAACCTACAGTGCAGCTGCCGGTGTTTGGCATCAGGGCCATCTTAGGAGCTGCTGCCGAGTCCCAGGACGACCTAGGGACTGATGCCTCACAGTTCTTGCCTTTTCTACTTCACTATAAATACCTACACGTTTGGGATAAAATATGATATGCAGATGCCAGGCTAACTTCAGGTAGATGACAGGGGTTATGATGTTATTATTTACATTATGGTGTCTAGAGAGTAGGGAGTGTAGCCTCATTGACTTTGCCTTGCATAGCCATCACAGTAATGTGCTGCGGTGTGCCCTTAATGAGGGTCAGTGGAGCAGTTCAGCAGGGGCAGTGACAGACCATCTGTGGTTTGCAATACCAGGTGCTCAGCATCTCTCAAAATCAGACTATTTGTTTGCAGCCTTTAATTAAAACACTCCTAGTTCTCTTAAAGTCTGACTATTAAGTGAGAATGAAGATTGCTGCTTAGGAAAACAGCCCATCGTTTTTACTTAATGGAATGTGTGTATCTCATTGCTGTGTATCTAGAAAGGAAAAATGTGAAAATGTTTATCCTCTGTAAATAATACTTACACTTCATGTATTCAAACCTGCTCTCATCACAGTGGCCATTGAATTAAGCTCAAGCATGACCCACAGCAGATTTAGCAGGGTATATGGGGCAGGCCACAGTGGGTTACTCTTCTCCAAAGAAAAACAGAGAGGCCAAGACTCCTTCTTGGCAAAAGGAAATGCCACAACTTCTATGGATAAAGAGTGGGAAAGGAGATATACAGCAGTGGGTAACTAAGAACAAGAGACTGGGACTTTAAAAAGAGTGAATGTTCTCTCATGATGGACAGGAAAAGAAGAATGCAATGGGAAGTCACTCAGAACAAAACCATGAAACTTACTGTTACCAGAAAAAGTCATTACAGAGTTTCCAGAATGTGAAAACTGAATATGACACACAGCCGAGAGGGAGGATAAGGATGCTTATATTCTGTTTTACAACTAGATTATGTCAGGAAGAAGTTTCGTATCTCTTTCTTAGATTTAGTAACTTCCATTCCAGTTGTCTACTGGGCTTTTAGTGGCTTTCTTCGAGCCAACATATATCAGTGCGTATGTTCATGTAGTGAAAAGAACTACAGAAGCTGGCAAAATCCCTATGCTTTCCTCCTTCCTTCAAAAGCGAGGATGTCCTCCATATTTCATATTTTTGTAAAGTTTAGAGACTACGCAATACAATTATTCATCCAAAGTGGTAACTGCCTAAGATCTTAGGTGGATATGTCAGCCCTTAGTAAGTATTAAATCTATTCTTAATCATAGCAAAGAACATAGGGATCTGAGGGAACCTTTAGATGTGAGCCACAAGAGAAATCTTGATCATTTTCACTGCTAAATTACTGGGTAACTACATTTAACAGATTACTTCTTTAGGCAGATTGTTGTCTCTGGGAATGCATGTGTTTATTTTCTGGAAATTGTATTTTCCACTTGGCTGGGTGCTGCTGTTCTGTCAGCTGCTGTGATCACACTTGCACACATGCACACAAACACACAGAGGCTGGTATCAGAGCCGTATGCAGCTGGAAATAGATGAGTTTGGTTAGCAAAAGGAAGAGATGCTAATTACAGGGCAAAATGGTGTACAGTATGCTTATAGCTACAGGTAGTAGTGCCCTTACTCAGCACGTCATTAAAATACATCTGATAACTCAAGCTAAAAGGCTTGCTGTAGTGTGTAAAACAGTAATATAAACAACTTCAGACCTCAGCTCAGTAATGAAAAAAAATGAGTATATCTTTTTCCCCAAAGAGAAATGCTTTGCATAAATACTGATCATGAGAACTAATGATGTCAGCACTGCTTGTAGAGATGTGTCAGTGCTGATAAAAAACTCAGTGGCATGGGGATGACTTCTGAAAATGGCAAAAAAAGGTGTAGTGTCTACTTAAATACATGCCAAAGTGCCAGTAACAGAATTCAGCTCTGAAGAGGGAAGGCCAGATTTCAGTTGAGAGAAAATGTATTTCGTTCCACTTCAACACAATCTGAAACAATTTTAGCTGAAGAAAAGGGTATGGACTAGTCTCTGCTGTGTTCCAATTTATTGTGCTTTCTCCTAATTTCTGCAGGCATTGCCTTTTCTCTAATTTGTTGCTCTTCTGTTTGTTTATTGGGTGTTTTTTTTCCTGCCATGTTGTGCCATTTCTTTATTTCTTTGTCTCTGTCCTTTTTTTTTTTTTTTGTTTCTATTTGCTCCTGTTTTTCCCATCTTTTTCGTTAGAATGATTTCTATTAAAGTTGCATTTGGAAGCCTTGGCCAAAGATGGAGTGTCCACTGTGTAAGGACTGCAGATATTATTGGTAGGCAACAATCTCTTCTTCCCATCTAATTAGATAAAACAGCAAAAGGGCATAAAAGAGAACAAAAACACTGGCAGGTGAGGTAACTTCTTGGCTTTCTTACCTCTTGAAGCATACTCATATTTACCTAAACATTTTTGCTACTTTTTTATAGAAGGAAGGTTCCAAGCAATGAAATATCAATAGAATTTAAAAATATAGAATGTACCATATCAGCTGAGGACAAGAAAGCTGTGGAGAATAGAGGAAAGAAACTCCTACCTACTTAAAATGAAGAAGAACTTCTCTTCCATATTATCAGTACTAAGAAGCTGTGCCTTCGCTCTCTCAAACTCACATGCAGACGTTTGAAAATCCTTGGGAATGAGCAGATGTAAGCAATGTTAACTGCAAGAGGTAAACTATGTCCCATGACACATTCTGATGTTACAACAGTCTTTTCCTTTGGGTATCTTAAGAGCATTTTGTTCAGTCAGACTTCTGCCTAGAAAACCCAGAGCTTCATTCCCTGCTAATAGGCTACCAGAATTATTTTTATAACAAACAACTTTGGTCTCTGCCCTAGGGTGTTGTCTCAGTAAGCAGGCTGATTTTGTTCTGATTCAGATTTGTTGAAGCCAAGTCTGAAGTTTTGTTTTTACTGAAGTCTGTGGGACTCAGTCGTTTTCACTGAGAAGGAGAGTCTTTGTCATCTTGGAGATATTTTCAAAACTATTGAGAACTTGCTGAAATGAATAACTGCCTCCTCCCTGATGTAAAAAAAAAAACCAAACAAACAGGTCTAACAATCTAAATCTTATGAGTAGTTAGATCTGTTTTCTGCAGGAAAGAAAAAATCGTGACATCAGTCACCAGGAAGGACAGAGGAGGTACCTACATAATCTAATTCAAAATGCACTTAAGATCCATGCTGGAGAAGGAGCAGAAAAAGAGCCAAACAGTAGAGGAGCAATAGCTAAAGGAAAGCATGTCTTCCATGGTGGCCAAATGGTGTGTATGCATTTGTCTCAGTGCTGTCAAGTCCAGCATCCCTTGCTCTAAGTCCTTTTTTACACTTTTCATGGACATTTGTGCTGAGTTTCACTGAATGAGACCACCATGACTTTTTCCACAGCTAGATCAGTATTTGCCACTGCTTGCTTCCACCAAGTGCTGACTTCCACTAAGACTGCAGGACTTCTCCTTGAAAAAAAATCCTACTCTCCTTCCCTTATTCTTCTTAATCCAGAAAGATATTGATAAATTTCCAACCCAGCCTGACACTAAAGACCTGCTACTGGTTCTCCTAAAGAAATCTTTGTGTGTGGTTCCGATGATTGACTAAAAAGTAAACAGACCGCACAAGATAGATAATGTTTAATTTAAGTTAAAATTACTAGGGTTTGCTCAGACATCTCTGAGTCTTTTTATTTTCTGCTGCTTTGATTCATATTTAGAAAATTCCATTGGAAAATGAAAAGCCCAGAGGCATATTTATTGCAAAGGTTTTGAATCTTCTATTATTAAACAACTTGACTGATGGCATTGTTCTTAAACAGACTGAGCTCAGGTGAGGATATGGAAGAATAGATGAGAGAAATATTCTAATGGCTTCTAAATAAATGCATCTTTCCATGACAGCGTTTGCTTTTAAAGATCCCACTTTCTGAAATAACTTCTTGCATCATTAATGAATAGTGTATAGGTAGCTGATTGTTCACCTTCTTTTGTGCAAGAGCTTGGTGGATTTGCTCTGAATACAGACTATGGAATGAATGTGTTTGAGATTTTAAAAGTCCCTGTTTTCTAAAAAGCAGCTTTGTCACCAAGCTTCATCTCTGGAAATGTGTAACATTTTCTTTTTTTTTTTTTCCTCCCAGTTTCTTGGCTTGTAAAAATGTAAATCATATTTTAGGACCCCTACCAATCTATCTGTATGTTTTCCTCTGTGCCTGAAAAAGCATACTTGTTCAAAGCTGAGATGAATTTGAAAATGTAAAAAGTCTTGCTGAAAGAATAAAGGAAAAGTTTCTTTTGTGTTATTTTCTAAATAAATTGCTAGATTATGCCTTTGTTTTTCAAGAGCTATTTAAATGTAACTTTGTAAGTGATGGTGAGATTGTCACGGGGAAGTACTGGTGGTTAGTGTGTTTTCTAAAAAAAATAATAATCAAACATAGATTTATATTGACCAGCTGCGTATTGCATGATATCCCCAAGACCCGAGGCTGGTAAAGTTTATGGTCATTCAGTACAGTCAGCCTTCCAGTTATTTACAATGGAGGGAAACCTTCTAGTGACAGTTGCCTTTCTCCAAAAACAAGAAGATTGGGGAAGTTACTGGCTGTTCTGCTTTTATCTCAAAAAGCTTTAGCTACGCATCCAAGTGTTTCCCAATAGATAACCACCTCTCTTAAGTTTTCTGCCTTTCATTACTCACCCCTGTGCTTTCCCTCTTTTTTGAGAGATGATGGGGTCCCTCTGTCACCATGGAGCTTTGGATGTTTTTCTTTCATACATTTCCCAGAAACATCCACTTTTCTACATATTTTTAATCTCCCTCCATTTGTATTTTTCTGTCTCTTCTATTTTGCAGACCCTTGCATGCATCCAAAGGCATTAGACCTTCACCTGCTCCCTCATAAGGACGCCTTCTGAGGCATGTTCTTCCCTGTAATTCCTGTGCTGTGCACACATTTTGCTTTCTCAGGCTCCATTCCACTCCCCTGCCTCTAATAAAACCTATGGTCTTAATATTTAGCAGGGACAATCTCTCAAAATCATTTTCATGTGCCTAAGGGCAGCTCTTACTTCCTACTCCTGTTTTGTCTTCGAATAGCCTAGAATATTTAGGAGGAATAGTAAAATATGATTTGGAGATCTGTCACATCCATAATCTTGAGCTTTTTTTGATATAGGAGTGGCCAGTGGCTCATTAGTTCATTCCTGGCATCAGCTGTATGAAGTTCAGCTACTGCTTTCTTTGAACTTTAACCATTGTCTACTTGCTATTACTGTTATGAAACTATCTTTGCAAAGAATGAAGAATGTCTTAGGTGAAAACCAAAATTCCTCCTAAGTGTATTTTGCTGTCTGCCAAAACACTTGCAGGTTGGTTTCCTGAACTTTTATATATATTTAAAAACACGGGAACTTCGTTCACCAGTCTGTTGGAAAGTTTTTGTGAGGGAAAGCATTTGCAGTTAATAATAAAACATTCAAACCTATAAATACATTATTTTGAGTTTATAAATGTAAGAATTGATCTGCTTTGCGTACTAGGAGGAGCTTGAGGCTAGGGAGCCAGCTGGCTTCGTTTGCTATCAGATCCAGCTGGGGAATAACCAGGTGATTTCTATAAAGGGATAGAAACAAAGCAGCTGGGTTTGGTTGTTTGAAGGAGGTGGGGGGCTGAAGGCTGCAGCCTGCCTTGGTCAGGTGTGCGGCTGGGCTTTCTGCTTCAGCAATGCAGTATGTCCTGAAAAACAAAACCTTAGCTGTAACTCTCATCCTTCTGGGCAAGCTGTTAACTTGCTTTGGTGCTCTGCAACTGAAGGTTTAGCTATTGAAAGAGGAGAAGACAGGAGTTTTGAAGTTGGCACCTGAGGTGGCAGTGTTCAGGCTGTAGGCAAAAGCTTTGACTTGTTGGATGCCAGGGAAAAGGCAAGTACAGCGGAGTTCACAGTGTATCTTCCCTCTTATCTGTCCCAGCTAAGTCAAGGTAAGATAGTTTATGGCTGATACATTTGCATTTTGTTCAGGTTATGTGCAGATGAAAGCAGTACCTGGCTCTCACTCTGCAGGGGTTGTCTTGCAGGGTACGGGCTCCAGCCTCACCCAGGGCTGCTGCAGGGGCCTCTTGTGTCGGTGCTCCAGGGTCTTGTCTTTGTTAGTCATCTCCACATCACTGTTGCGTGACTCTCAAGGCTGTTTTAACAAACAAATTAAAGATGGTTTTGATGCATGTTGTGAATGTTGTACCTAATAGTGGGGAAGTTCCTGATGTGGAGTACTTAGCTTCGTTGCTAAGATCCTGTTGTCAGTGGGTGGCGTGGCCTTTAGTGGAAAAGTTTATGACTATCATGTAGGGGCGATGAGTCCTACTGTTCTGCAAAGTTTAAGCTTCATCTGAGCATGCTTTTGAGAATGTAAAATTATATTTTGCCATTAGCCTTAACATAAATGTTTGGAATTAAGGCAGTCAAATGCTTTGATGCTCTGAAAAGACTTATCCCTATTTTAACTCTTAGCATAGGCATTTTTCTTCCCCTTTGTTAAAAAGTACATATATTAGCCTGAATCATATCCTGGAGTGGGTAGGGAATATGAATGGGTTGAACTTTATCAAGGTTGGGGTTTTTTGGTTTTTTTTTTTTTGGATGAAATAGCAAAATACTCTATCAAGGACTTCGGTGATGTGAGATAGAAGTTGGGCAAGAGTATTTGTTTCCTTTTTTGTGTACTCACTTGTACTTAATGAAAGCTTACAGAAAGGTTTGGAATACTGCTGAAGATGCAAACCTTCTAGCACTACCCCATTTCCACACTCATTTTCCTAAGCAAAGCTGTCCTTTTATGATAACTCTTTCCAACATAAGGTTGGAAAAAACCAACAGGTTAATCAGAATGGCATCTGGGTTCTTACTGAGAGATGGTACCTGAGATAGATACTTCTGTACTCTAAAGTATTCTTTTTAGTATCCATCTGACTCTTCCTGCTCTCCTACTATTTAAAGTTGACTTTCCTTTATGCTTTCTTGGAGAACTAGAACATACTGATCTTTAGGATGTGCTGTTTATAAAATATTGATGATGATCCAATGTGTATTCAGGTAAAGAAGAACATCTATTTGGGCTGAACATTAATCTGAAATGCTGCAAGTTCTGCAGAAGAACCCCCAAGAAATGTTGTGCATTAATTATGTGATTTAAAACTCATCAAGTAGAAAACTGTTGGACAACTTCTTTCTATCCAAAGATGTATACCTGTGGATGCTGGACAATGAAAGTTGTTATTTGCTGAGAGTATATGTAGGGATATGCAAAATATCTTCAGGATTTGTTCCTTTGACTTTGCAAGTTTATATAGCAAATATTGAGTACCTTTATAATTACAGTTTCTCAGACACTAATAATTTTATTCAAAAATCTCTGCAGTGTGGATGAAAATATCATGCCCCAAACTACAATTAGAAATAAAAATTATTTGGGATAAAAGCCTGCAATTGCTTTAAGCAAAGGTCATAGGAGAATGTCCAGAGATAACCATAAATATACTTGTTTACAAGTTTGTTACTGTCGTGCTATTGTTTACCAAACCCCTTTTCTTGAAAGGTGGGAAGTGAAGAAGGGCGGTGAGAACAGAGTGCCCTGTTTTGACTAGATTTAAGTGAGTCAGCTACTTAATGCCTTTACAGCAATAATATAACTGCCTGATAATTGTTTGTAATTTTATTTTCTTGACTCATTCAGGATGAAAACTGTGCTTTGCAGGAATAAAACATGCTAGAATGGTGGCTGAAATTCTAATGTTCAAGAGTAGTTTAATTTCAAAAGAGCTACAGGTAAAAGGAATATTGCACAAAATTAATGTATTTATAATTCAATATCTATTTCTGATGCACTAGAGAACTTTTTTCTTTTTTCAAAGCTTTCTCTGAAGTCTAGAAATAGAAAAGTGACTTTTTCAGTACAATGTAAGGCTGAACATACTAGCTGTCCCTCTATAAAACCGACAATGACTTGTTTTCATAACCCAGTAAAATAGAATGCATTTTTTCCAATTTGTTCTGCTTGCATTGTTGCAAATGACTCCTACTTTTCCCCCCCTCGAGTGAAAAACAATGCCTTGTAAATGCTTTTCACTGAACAAATGGTTAGGTATAAGTTACAACACTTGCTTTAAGCACTTGTCCAAGAATATGCACTGCTAATAGCCTTTTTCTAACAAAAGCTTAATCAATAAACATTAACTGGGGAATTGGGGAATGCAGGTTATTTGTTTTATTGTGTATCACTAAATAACACTTTCAAGTTTGATGAACAGCCTACCTTCTAAATATCAAATTCTGTGTAGCCCGATTTATTATTTTTTTTCTTCCTCAAAACAGCTCATGTCAACATCAGGGTGTCTTTTTTTTGCCACCATACTGATATAGCAGATAATAAATTTTATCTGGACTTACAGGACATAGTCAATATATACAAGTGCCTTATTTATATGCAGCAGAATTTGCACACTCATTTTTCTTTTGTGAATGTAAAAACCAAAGGATGCTGTTAGACTTTTGTTCAAGACTGCAACACTACAAAAGAATCTTCAGAGACTAAGAGATTTGCCAAGCTTTTCTAAATATTTATAAATGGTCTTACACTTTTTGCTAATGTCTTTAAATCTTGATGTTGTGGGTCTGTATCCATCTCCCTGTGTGCAATATTCAGTGTACTGTTACAATATACCTTCATACCCACATCTCGCTGTACATAAAATGGTCAATGCTTCTTTTTGTGTTACAAGTAAGAATCAACATGCTTTTGCTCTAAGTCCAGGACTGTAATTCCTCCAAGTTCAGGCCAAGATGGGAGTTAGGAGCTGCACAGGGAGTGTTTTGAGGTTGATGTGCTGTCAGAAACTGTTGAGCCTGTTTCATAGCTGCAGTGCGCAGGGCTTCTCCAGGGGAGCCTCTCTGGGAGGCTGCAGTGCCTGACCCTGCACAGGTCCTCTCTGCACAACATCATTACCTGTGTTCAAGACCTCTGTAAGACCTAGCAACTTCTTGAAGTGTTTCTTACACCAGTCTCTGAAATATTTATCATTCCTGTCAGCAAACACTTTGCCTTTTTTTTTTTTTTTATTTCTCTCTGCAAAATGTGCTCCAGTCAGGACCCCTTATCCTGCACGGTTAGGAAAGGATTTTTGCTTCAGAAAGCCTTGTAGATCTGGAGATGCTGACAGTCTGGGTAGGGATGGCAGTTATGGTTTATACAGTTGATCTTTACCCTAGTGTTCTCCTGGTGTTCTTGCCCAGAGTAATAACCAGTAATTAAATACAGCTTGATTTTTGTATTTTTCTCCAAGGTATGTATACTTTTACTTCCAGTTCAGTAACATTGTTATATCTGAAATTACTTACAGACAGCTTTAAGGAAAGGTAAATAAAGCACTAGGCATAGTGCAACTTTTGGACAACAGTTACGAAAATTTTGAAGCACTAGGAAGTCTCTTGATGCTGCAAATTATTTTTTTACTTACAGCAGAAACACAATTTTTATGTATGGTTGTTATCTTGTTAACTATTTGAATTGCTTAGTAGTTAATGCTGTGTAAACCAAAGCTAATATTTGGCTTGAAAAAATACATTCTTGGGGAAATGTAACCAAAATGAAGCAACTTACATAAAACGTGGGACTTACGCCCACAGACTGGAGGCATCTCTTCCTTTTGGACAGCTCTTGTCCTTTGTGCTGCCTACTATCATTAGCTTTCATCTCACTGACCTCTATGATTCGGTACATGCCTTAAAATGATACAAGTTGTCATTAAGAAATGTGCAACTATGGCTTGGCCATATCTTGATAGTAAATAGCAATAACTGCAAGATACAGGCGTTGTTTCCCTTTTCAATATCTGAGATAATATTTGGGGAACTAATTCTCACTTTCTGATTTTTGGACTTGAAAGAGTTTTCAAGAAACAACAAAAAAACCCCTTTAAACCATGTCGACAGCTACTACATGTAATATTTCCATTTTCTAATACAGTAGTCTAAATGGAAATTATTGCTTATTTTTTCTCTTCCAGTAAGAATAAGACATTAATAAAAAAGGAATGAATGTTCTCCTGGCTTTGCAGATAGCATATGCTAACACAGCCATAAACCAGAGAAATAGGGGGAACCATCACCCCAGATCACAAGTATCCTTTCCATGAGAGTTTAAATGAAGCAAACAAATCATCTTTAGAAGATGACAGGTTAGAGAAATTTTCTTCAGAAAAAAATATACTGGGTAAAATTACAGGTTAATTCCTGAGTACCCAGCAGTTTGGGAAATGTGATAATAATTCTAGCCTTTAAAATCTTTGCTCAGAGAAGGGGCAAGGTGTACCAGGAAAACAGTTTTTCTAGAGACTGTGGTGCCAAGACCTGTCTAGGAGTCTGGGTGGGAACAGGGAAAATGGATTCTCAACCCGATGCTGCATTTTTCTGCTTCATTAAATAAATACTCAGACCATGGGGAATTCTTCACCTGTTTTTTCCTAATCTTTTTTCCATTAGATTGGGAAGGTTGGTTTAGATGGCAATATTCTTTGCATGGGGTGTGTGTGTTGTCTGAAGGAGAAGAGGTAATTCAAGTGCATGATTCAGTTGTATGGCACTAGGTACAAAGCCAGGGTTTGGTGCTGTGATGCAGCAGCAGTTAAACTAATCATTCTTAAGAGACAGAATTATTTTTATTTTAGTGGTTGTGTGGTTTAGAAGCTTGCAGATAAAGCAAAAGGCAGTTAGCAGGTAGTATACCCTTTTCCTTTGGATGATAATTGTGCTGTGTTTCCTAGGACAAAAGCCTCAGCGAATCTCAAGCTGTGGTCTAGCGTGGTGCCTGCTGCTGTAGCACAGTCCTGAGGAGAGGGATTAAAGGATGCTTCAGACAGGGCAGGGCAAGGATGATGCCTTGGGGAAGAGCTTTAGCAGGGAAAATTCCTTTGCTTTAGTTGTTCTCCTGGCAAAATAATAGTGTTGTTCTTGGCTGTCTTGTAACTTTCATTGGAGAGTTATTTTATTTTTTCTTTTTTTGTGTGTATGTGAAGCCTCACAGTATTTCAGTAATAAAATGCTGGTTTAATCCTTGCTCCTTTGCTATGTGTGCGGTTCTTCTAGAGCTGTGCAAAGTCCTGTAATATCAAGGATGGTGTCGGCAGAAATTGCACATTGCTAAAATGCAGTCAACCTCTACTGTGACCAAAATCCTCACTTATAAATACACACCATCCCTTTAACTTGTGAACTATCCTGCTTGCTGAATAAGCACTCCTGCTTTGTCCCCAGTCTCTCTGTGAATTACAGTTGGCTGCAATTTGATAGTCACCTGGGGAAAGGCAATACATATTGGGATGTTTTTTTCTTTCGTGTAATAATCACAAAATACGGCTTGCAGTACACTACATATCTGACTGCTTCAGAAGGAGGGAAAACTTCCTTCTTCGGTGAGGCAGATGCCATTTAGTATACAGATGTTTGGGATAAAGCAAAGAAATACTGCACTCCAGGGGAATTTGACTTTTTTCTATTTTAGAACAAGGATATCTCTAGCAAAAACAACTCTGCCTACTATATGGAAAGGGAAATGATGGCAAGAATTTAACTGCTTCCTTCTCTTTAATTTAATTTAAGGAGTTTCATGAGTAAAAAGAGACAAAACACTAGGGGAAAAAAAGTAAAATAGATGCTTGTAGGATGGAGACTTGGAGCCTTAAAAGGAAAGAATTTGGACTACAAACTCCAGTAACACAGCGGTGTTGCTGTGCAAGTACCATAGAGGTTGGTGTCAAGAAAGCAGATTTTCTGCCATGGCTGGGAACAGTTTGTAGATTTTTGCTACTTGTATATCCAAATTTAAGTAGTTACAATGAAATACATCATAGCTTCCAGCTAATATCTGCAGCATCCATTTACAACAAATAGTTGTCACTGCTGTTCTTTGTCCAGCATCATTCCTCTTTCAGTGAAATAGGCTCTGTACTCAGTTTCACAGCACCGTAGGTAAGGCTATCGCAGAGGTATCTCAGCATCGTGCACTTTCAATCTGACTGTTTTATTATTAGAAGATATTTTATTTAGGTTAGCAGTGGAAGGAAAACAACAATTGAAAATGTATCAAAGAGTGTGAGGAGCTGGGGAAGCTCATAGTAGTTGAAGACAGATTTATCACTTTAATGATATTTTATGGTGTGCTCCTGAATATGCGTCAACAGGTTATAAATCCAAAGGGAGGATTTGCACAAGCTCTGAAATGCTTTCAGCGTCCCAGCCCAATTTCAAGCTGTGACAAATAAGCATAAATACTGCAGGCAGCATTTTGCTCATCTTTCTAGCATTCAATCACTTGTAAAACAGACTTAAAAGGAACAATGCTGTGAAACCTGGCTTAACTGACTGCTGGGGAGAGTGGCAAAAAGGGGGACATATTGTTTTAATAGATGTTTTAAAACATATCTGGAATGCTTTATGGAGAATATTTTTTGTTACAAAAGTGACTACTTGCATAATTCTTAATGTATGGAAAAATATCAGTTATGGAAATGATGGCCCAGTTTTCCACCCACTGCAAAAACTTAGTAAGCAGCAGTAATATCACAGTGACCCCTTTCTTTTACTGAGGTCTGCTGGCTATGTGAGGATATTTCAAAATAGCAGTGACTGTGGACTTGCAATGGAAATCTCTCATAGAAAAGTGCCAGTTCAGAGAGGACTTAATAAGGTAAAAAGCCCTCTTGGATCCTAGATAAAATTTCTAGTCATAATCGGGAAGGGAGAACCATCTGCACTAGGAAATAGTCCGTCCCTGTTGTGGTGAGGCTTTGTTAGGGGTCAGTTAAGCCTGTTGCACGTCCTCTTAAGGGGTATTGGCAAACCCTGCACAGGCTCTGAATGCAGGAACAGTGTTGTGGTTGTGTAGAGTCCTTCCTCCTATTCAGTGTGTCAGACCCAAATATTCTAACTGCATCAAATAACCTGGGGACTGACCCTAGTTTCTTCGTAACCTGTGGAAAAGCTCTGACTACTGGTTGCTCTGGAAAAGTATTTGTTTTAATAGACTTTTCTGCAGGGATTGGTCTCAGCATGGAATTTCCTGAAGTGGCACTTCTCCATCCCTTTGAAAGACCCAAATTCAGCTGAGGTCTTTACTGGTGGAAGAGGGGGAGGGTTCTCTGGTGGTCAGTGCTGTGACTTAGGAAGGATTGGAAGCTGGAACCTCACAAATATGACTTTCAGATACATGATCCAAATGAAAATGTTTATTAAATAAGTTCGCTAATACTTTTAGCTATATAGTGCAAATATACTAGTGCACATACAATGCCCGAATACTTTGCATTAGAGTACTGAAAGCTGCAGCTCCAGAATGACACAGTAGATTGATGGTGAGCATCTGTCTTGCTGTTGACTGTATTGAGCAGTTTGATCAGCTTTATGCTGTTAAGCTTCAAACCCTCAGTTACTATTTTGGGATAATTACTAGTCAGTCACTGAAAACCTGAAGCATGCTCTTTCTGGAGACACCAGGTTTTTGTGATGCCCTGCAGCGGAGGGAGCGCTGCCCACTGTGTTGGGCTGTGTGAGTGCTTATGCCTGTTTCCAAGGGAGTGAGGCGATGAACGAACGGCAGCCACCTTCCCCAGTGCTCTGTAAGGAAACTAGGAACGGGGAGAGAGGGATCAGTGCAATGGCGAAGGTAGTGAATACATGAGGAGAGAGAGTGCTCTGTAAACGGGGTTTTAAGCAAGCCCATAATGTATGCCAGCAGACAGAACCCTTTTTTGTAACTTTTGAATGAGCTTGACAACTGTGAAAAACATAATCTCCCAAACCTTTTTCATCAGCAAATGGCTGAACTCACCATGTCAGTTTTGTTGCTGAACCTCATCACTAGACTTTATAGTAACCAGCTAATTATTCTGTGTGCTCTTCATTTGCATGTTCCTGACTACATCTAGCGTGCCACCCTGGTTCTGAAGTGTCTATGGTACCTTGAATGGCCCAGAGGAGACTTTCACTTGTGTTTCTCATGGAGTGGGCTCTGCACACAGGAACGTGCTTTCTGCGAACTTCCTAAACTCCTTGCAATGTGTGTGCATGTGCATGCATACACTTGTGTGAACACACACTCAGCTATAGACTTAATAAGCAGCTGTTGGTTTAGCTCTGAAAAACCTGATCTGTCCAATATCTTGCATGTCTAGATGTGAAAACTATCTTGCAGGGATGTATCTGCTTCTAAACCAGGAATTAAATCACACTGCCTTCATAAAATCACTGTACAGAGAAGTTTGAGAAAATGCAATCCATTTCTCCAATCAAGGCAAGGTCACTAGGCTACAGCCACAGTGGCTGAAAGAGCAGCTGCTACTTCTTCATGTATCAGCTGTGAAATGGGCTGGCATCATTAGTTCTGTAACCAAGTAAACAGATGTTTGCAAGACCTTTTGGGTTTTGCTCCTTAGAATATCCAAAGGTCATACAACTTTTTGAGGGTTGACTGCTAGCAATGTTGCTCATTAGTTTAAGGACAGAGTTTCATTGCTTGCAGGCAGAGCCCATATTGGAGATGGGAAAAATCCTGGCATGAAATTGTTCATTCTTGTTGTGTTATGAAACACTGATATTTGTGCTGGGTGATTCAAGAAGTGCTGGTATGTCTTGCTATCATATACACTACCCATTTCAACCATTGTGTGTTGCTTTTCCTTTGGGTGCAAGCAGGTTTTTAGGAGGACAAATGGAGATAGATGCTTTTATAAGTTTGCCTGAACTCCACATTTTCAGTGAAAGATGAATTTATAAACTCATGGAAATATGGGCAAGAGGGTAAGCAGCTGTGTAAAATGGAGGAAGATGGGACATAACTGTGCTTGGAGGCGTTGATATAAAAATTAAAACAGGCTTCTGGAAGCCAAAGCAGTTCAAGGTCAACAAACAGCTCTTTGCTTGCTCTTTTTATTTCTCTCTCTTTTTTTTTTTTTTTTCCCCACTGAAGAATTGTTTCTTCCTGACCTGAAATCTTGAGCTCTCAGCTTCCTCAAAACTCAGATTGTGACTTAAGCTGTTGAACAGTATGGTTCATGTTACTAATATTTATTTCTTGTGCTGATATAAAATCAGGCTGTTTGTCACTTTTTGTAAGAAATACTGAACAGCAATTTTACAAGCTTTAGTTAATGCTAGTTTGGATCAGTATTTTGAGACTGTCATTTACAGCAGGAGGCTGCTGTGAAATCATAGGGTAGCCCCAGATTTGTTATGTTTGTTGTAATTCCAATTAAGTTAAAGGATTTATAGTTAGCTGAGAAAGTACATTGCTTTCTACCACTGTTATACACCACCAAATTTTCCTGTAAAAATCAAACAGATGTTTTCATAGGTATGGGTGGTTAGGTTTGCTCAAAATTTTGCTGTTCATCAATTTCTATACACAATATAGTAGCTTTAATGGATTTTAGGCTGAATTGCAATAGCTGAGATATTTTTGTGGAAATTAAAAAAAAAAAGATGCCTATAGATCTATGCTGTTGCAGGGATATAGCACATGCTGAAATATGACTTATATGAATAAATGAAGCCAGACCTTTAAAACTATATGGTACTTTTCTTGATACTGCAAGATTCTAAACGTGAGAAACTTAATGCCTCAGCTGTTTTGGAGACAATTTACTGAAGCTGTTCAGACTTTCAAATGCAATATAAATAGAGTAATTTTTAGTTGTCTTCTGCCTTCCTATTTGATAGGACCTTTTTTGAATGTTTCTTAAACCATTCATCTCTCCCTTGGCCCGAAGTGTGTATGTGTGTGGAAAATGATAACACTGACAAGTCCTCACTGGTGAGAACCTAGTAATTAGTATTTGATGTTGGTAGAGCTGGTTTTCTGATGCTTGGTGACTGCAGCCTAAGTTGCATGAATAAAAATGTTGTTTTCAGCTACGTGTACAAGTGCAGTGAGCTGCAGTCTTGGCCCTGAGCAAAAACCATCACTGAGTCACTGTGGAACTCTGGATGCCTATTTTGTCTTTACTGTAATGGGATTTAGATATTCAAATCTCTTGAGTCATTCTGACACTCTTGCCTTGTATGGATGTTCACAAATTTGTTTACATTGTGTTTTTCCTTCTTGTTTAGAAAAGTTAGTCATCTGCTTCTGGTACTCATTGATGTAGCTTCACTGATCGAGTTAATTTTATGTAACTGTGAAACATTTTGGTCCTCGTCCACTAATGATGACAACATATTCTACCACTGAAGTCTAATGAAATTGAAATAAACTATTATCCCCTTTCATTCTTCTCATCTCTTTTATTATTAGTATAATTATGTTATATAAATTATAAATATATTTATATTATGGGGAAAGTCTTGTTAGCACTGGCATTCTGTCACTGCAAGTGACACTTCCATTCAGATCTTATCAAGAGCATTACAAAGTCATTTGACCTCCATTGGTTCTGGATGCAGTGAAGAAACTTATGGAGCATTGTCACGAGATGAATGTATGGCTCAAACATCACAGATCATCAATGTGGCTTCAAACCTCCTTTGTGGGCTTTTTCTAAACAACGCAAGGTATGCTTTTTCTGCCTCTAGAAGAGGTGAGAGCCCTAGTGTTTCTGCCCCCATCTGTTTTGGGGATTTTCAAGTGTGTGTGGGAAATCCTGGTTTTGGTGATGCTAATGTGAATGGATAGATATTAAAATGGTGTTATGTCAAGTTAAAATCAGGTTGACGTTTGAACCAAATGGTTCATCCCCTATCTGGTATGGTGACATACTGCTGCCATGGACCTGAACCTGAGGGTTTTTGGATGGAAACCATCTATCTCTTCAAATTGTGTTTATTGCATGCTCGTTCAGTTCAGCATCACTGTCTGGTTATGCATGTTTACCCTCCTGTCACTGCAACCAATGGTAAACAAAACTGTCATACTTGATCGTGCGTCTAAAGAATCCAAAGCCTCACTAATATGAATCCACTGATCTTCTTTTCCACATAACTACGTACCCTTTTTCCTATAAAAAGATACACAGATGTCTGTTCAACACTTTCAGTGTAATAAGATAAATGTTGATAAAAAAATCTTTCCAAGGGGATTAAAAAGACTCAGGGTTGTGTTAGCATATTAATTTCACATTTTTATTTGTAGTGGTAAGGAGTAATAACATTCCAAGAAGAGAAAGAATAGCTTGTTTTACTTCTTGAAATATGCTGTTTATGAAGGTTGAATAACAACATGAATTGTAAGATTGAAGATCAATTTATACCTCTACATTATATTCTTTGATTTATAATTAGGTTACTGGAAGATCTGAAAGAATTATGGGATAACATGGAGGCAGGATGGAGTTGATGAGTGAGGTAAACCTATGTGAAATGTTCCCAGATGGAGAATCAGAACTTTCTCTCTGTTTGAAGTAGGTTTAAAGTCTCTTCCCTTAAACGAGATCAGCTGTATTGTTGAAATGAAGTAGGTGTGTTTGCAATGTTTGGATAGTAGTTGCAAAAGTAATTTGGACTTGGTCGTCTTTTTTTCCCCACAAATGCTTTTTAGGGTTACACTTTTCTTTTTGAGAAGGAATGATGTTTTAAAATTTGTTTAGGGAAACAATTCAATTGGCATTTCTACATCTCAAGCTTTTAAGAAAATTGATACTGCTGTATGACAAGTGTTATACGTGCTACTCTGTGCGTTGTCAAAAGGCTTGGGAAGATGATGTGCAAGCTTTGGACTTAAAATGACTATCAAAATTTGAGCTAGTTAGTAATAAAAGAATAAGCTAAATGTTTGCTTCAGTGAATTTTACCTCAAGCCAAAGCAATGCCTGGTTTGGAGGACCCTGGAGAGTTTTGGTGATTTTTCCAAGGTAAGTTACTACATGTCTGGAACAAGAAATGCTTTGCTTACTGTCAGTTTATTGTGCCACTTCTGAACTTTAACTTTTTTCTAACTTGTGAAAGTCTTTTAGTACAGTGTTCACTGATTTGCTCATATGCAAATGAATTTAGTTCCATCTCAGTGAAGAAAGTGAAAAATTTTCTTTCTCTCCAACCATTTGGAAATTTTTCTAGTTATTGCTTTTCACAATAATAAAAAGTAGTACATCTAATTAAACTGTCTTTTTTAACATTGCATGCTGCATGCAATATTTTGCTTGAAACTGTCATGTTTTTCCACGTTTGTCAACAGCACATGCCTCAATCTGTACTTTTCAGTCTCAACTTGTCAAATTCATTAGCTTGATTACACTGTATGTCATCAGACTAATAATGCACATCCTTGTCTATATCCAGATTCCACTGAAGTGAGTGGGAGTTCAGCTATCAATTTCAGTGGAAATAGTTTCATATTTTACATCAGGAAAAATATTTTACTTGTAGAACTTGCATTAATGATTGGAAAAATCTGAAGGTTTAAATGCTGGGTAAAGAATCCAAAAGTTGAGATGTTCATCCCAACATCTGCAATCTGGAAAACTGTCTGAAAATCTCATTTGTAGAATTTGTAGAAGTCCTGATTTGGGAGCAATAAAAAGCCTTTCCACTTACACATTTTTGGTGCTGTTTTCTAGATTCACTTGTAAATCAAAAGAGCAGCATAGTTGTGAAGTTGTAAAAGGAAAAAAAATAAATAAAAGCAACTGGGGCTTGAACTGTCAAAATCAAAATTCAGTTTGTGTTCATCAAGACTATTTTTTTATACTAAATCTTGCCCGAATGATGATTTTTAGTCAAGAGATATTAATATTTCAGTCTGTACACTTGAGTGTATTGATCCAGATTATGATCAGTACTCAAGAATAATAAATACTGGAATGCATAAATAATGGTAAATGCTTTACTTTGCAGAGTTCAGCTATCTGTTGGAAATATAAACATACTTGTCTTGCAAAATACTTTGATATTTTTCTGTTTTAAAATATAAAGGGTGCAGCTACAGTGTAGAGCAGAATTGCTCTTGTAGTACGACACACTGTCCTGCGCTAAGCCTATTACCTTGTCTGTGATATAGCACATGTCCATCACTGGGGGGACTATACATGGGGAAGTGGAAGAAAAAGACTGTTAACAACGTAGGGAAAAAGACAACTGGAGTCTGTTGGTGAAGTCTCTCTAGTACCAGTCTCTGCTGAAGAAAGTGTGAGGCTGCGAGGTTTCTGAGGGTATGCTGCTTTCACAATGCTCCTGACAAGGGTGAGAACTACTGTCCCCAGACTCTGGGTGTGAATGGATGCCCTCCTAAGTGACATGGGATAGCAGCCCTGGGTAGAGTACACGTTGTGTACTGTCATATTGGATCCTATATTTCTGCAGAGAAAACAATGGTGTCAAAAAAGAGCAGATTCTGCTTTTGTCCTTGTCATTAGTGCCTGACTGGACAGACTTGTCCTTGATGGGGAAAGAGGTTTGCTGTCCTAATCCCATGTCTTCCCCTAACTACATGGGAGACTTCCACAAAGTGGTAATTTCTTCTGTGTGGGCCTTCTGATATGTCCTGGCAAGGCTTGCAGTTAGGCTGGAAAGGGAAAAAGAGGAAAAGCTCTTAAGCAAATGAAAATTGCAAGTCTATGTAGTGAAAGGAAAAATACTGAAACGAAGTGATAGAAGACAGATCTTGAAAGGCCATGTTTGTTACAGCAACTTTCTGAGCCTGACTGACTGGTGATGCACTTGACTCTGGGCTCCGGGTCTGTGCAGGGTTCCCTTTTTTTTTTTAAGACATCTGTACAGCTTTACCGAGTCTGTACAGCTTTACCGAGTCTGTACAGCTTTACCGAGTCTGTACAGCTTTACCGAGTCTGTACAGCTTTACCGAGTCTGTACAGCTTTACCGAGTCTGTACAGCTTTACCGAGTCTGTACAGCTTTACCGAGTCTGTACAGCTTTACCGAGTCTGTACAGCTTTACCGAGTCTGTACAGCTTTACCGAGTCTGTACAGCTTTACTACAGTCATTGAGCAAGATCCTCCTGGAGAATCCCCATGGTGACTGGGCTTTTGGAAGCAAACATGGAAGAGCGTTGTTTTGCCTTGTCCCACTGCTGGTGTCACAGGCTGGGAGAGTACAACTGTGTCTGAAGGCATTCAACAGAGCTGTTTGCTTAGTACTTTCGTTGTATTGGTGGTGGGGTTTGGTAATACAAGTAACTATGACTTGTTCAGTCTCACTTATACAGCTCACAAACATAGGGAATATGGACTTTCTTATTACAAAAGGAGTGGCTATTAAACATGGAAAACATCCCCTATATTTCAACTATTTGAAGTTGCTGTGACACTTGAAGGATGAGAAGAGGTAGATATGGCTTATCCACAGCAAGAATACAAAGCAAATGTCTGTTTGAATTCAAGTGAACAAGTATCTGTATGTGAACAGCTGTTACATACTTGTCAACTATCAATTTATTAGAAGAGATGTGGAATGGAACAAACTTTTCCATGCCCCCTTGCTCCTGTTCCTAATGATGTGCTCTCTGCATGGACTTGTCATGCTTTCAGGGAAGGCAAATACCAAAAATAACCCGAAAATGGTACTGGCCAGAAATTCTGTGTGATCACAGAAATGTGGTGTTAGCTGTTGCAAGCTGTTGCTCTGACACAAATGGTGTTAGAGGAGATGGTATCATCTTCCCTTTTGCTTAAGCAACACAGGAACTGTTTTGCAGAAGAGAAGGTTGAATTTTTATTTTTTTAATCACTTTCAAATCATCCACCAACAAGGCTCTTCAAAGCATGAGCAATTAGAACGGATTTTCATTATAATTATTATCTTGCCTTTCACTTGCTATCTAAGAAACTATCTGCTCATTTAGGGACATATGTTTGCTGATTAAAATGGTGATATAACAGGCCTCTGACAGTAATTTGGCTTTAATTGGAGGGGTACTTTGGTTCCTGCTAGTTTGCTGTGCCAAATGCAGTTGACCCTTCTGGGGGAAAAAAGCAGAGGAGCTGGTGTGTGGGTTTTCTCCCCACATCCATCCGAAAAACCCCTAGTATTAGTATTTCTGGTTACATATCTGGGATACCTTTGTGTTAAGAGACTAAATGAAGTGAGCTACAATATGTGTGAATGTTATCATAGAGCACTGTGGGAATCCCACCAGATTTACTAGTGTCCTTCTCATGCAAGCCTGCACTTCTCTTCCACATACATGACTGAAGCTGGGATTTCACCAATACTGTAAATCTACTGTGTGCCAGTATGACACTGAATGCAGGAAAATTGTAGTGGCTTGTTCACCTTAACAGTTGAAGTTGTGAAAGCTTTTGTGGGAGGTAAATTACTGCAATTTTGCAGCAGTTGTCCTGACCAGGTTAATATCAGCCCCTAAAGATGCATTATGGGGCAATGCATGATCTCTTTAATGGGGCAACATATTTGTCATATGCATTATATCTGTGAGGCATGTCTATATGTAGTGTAAATGGGCACATTTCCTGTAAACTGGTTCTGTAGCTGAAGCCATGTCCTTGGTGGCTGACTCAGCCATGCCTGTGGAGGAGAACGTGGCTTCCTGGGGCAGGCTCCACCCCAACGTGCAATCCTCTGACATGTGATAGCATACTTCTGGGCATAATATGTTATACATGACCATGACCTGCTGCTGCTCCTAGGCACATCTGCCAGCAGGGACAGTATAGTCTAGTAGTGGTAATTCTGCCAGTATGGCCAATACAGTCTGATAGTGGTTTGTGTTCTGGTCACCCACCAGCTGCTGGAAGGGTTGGTTGGAGACCTCTGTGGGAAGCATCACTAGGCGTAGTGCTGAGTCAGCAGCTGTTTCTCTTTTCTGCTCTCGTCACTACTGCTGCGGCTGAAAAAGGCCAGGGCTCTGCCTCCAGCAGTTCTCTCCCGAGACTGCCAAGCAGGCTCTTGCTGAAGACAAATGGCTCTCGCTCTCTAGTGCAGCCAGTCTGATGCACAGAGAAAAAGACTGCATGTGTTAGTCCTTTTGCCTCCCGCTCGAGAGGGAAGAAGCTGTTCCCGAGATCTGCGTGCTCTGTCAGCAAGTCTGTCCTCTGACACGGCATCCAGAGCTGGCTAGCTCTAGGCTGTTTGTCCCTGGATTACTACTGCTATAGTTTACCCAACTTTCTAAAAATAGCGGTTTGCCTCTATATTAGTCTAAGCATTTCTTAGTGCAGCTTAATGAACAGATGACTGGCCATTTTCTAAATGATCATTCACACTGTCCTGAGAAGCAAGATGGGAAATGTCTGAGGGAGAAAGACCTGTCTTCCCCAGGGGACTTTCTGGCCAGGTCCCACCCTACCGAACTGGCGTAGGGATTGCCTTGGGACTCTGTCTGGCTCCTGCCTTGCCTTGCCTGGTGGTTGGTTTACATGTGATTTCTGTGTTGATTTAATGGTACTTAGTTTGTGTTCGCATCTCTTGAGCCTGAGGCTTATGCGACACAGCTCAGGCTCCTCTTCTCTTCCTTGGCACAGAGCATACTGGCTATTGTGTGTAAAATATCCAGGATGTGGGAGGGGTTTTATTATCAAATTAGCAGACTTTAAAACACTACAAAGTACATCTTGCTTCTTGGTTAGTAGTTAGAAGAATTATAGGAGAAAAGTGAGTTAACAGTATTTTAGTTGAGCAAGGAGGAGACACTAGTTTTCATATCTCAACACCACACCACCCCCACCATCTCCCAGCAACTCAGGGATTTACTAATCCTGTAAATAAATCTATGATTAATATAGCTAAGCTGTAAAGCAAACTTTCTGTCTTGCACCAAAAGTCAAAAGCAGCCCTTTGCTGTAGGGACTACTTTGCAGCAAGCTGATGTGATCTGGAAAATAACTCACTGAGGGAAACAAAGTTTCAGCATGGCTTGTGGAGATTCTATGTTCAGAGAGCAAGGGCAGAAACGGAGTTTATTGATCCAGGTTGTAATGACAGAGTACAGGCTGGTAATTATGCTGCTTTAGGAAGAAAGGCCTAAAATTGCCAACAGGAGTCTATGCTGTATACCACAGAAAAGTTGTATATGCAGTAGCAGGAGCTCAGCAGATTATCTATGTGGCTGTTGGAGGTGTTATTTTTTTCTCCTGCATGCAGTGAGTGTACATCCCTAGACTGTATAAATTTTGCCTGCAACCAAAAGTGACCTCCTATGTCACTCTCCTAAGATATGTGTGATATTTTTTGACTGAATATTTTGTTATGGTCAGCTCTTAACTGGAAACCCAAGTTCCAAACATTTTCCCTTAAGACCAGCATGCAGTATTCTGACTAAAACGCAACACTTTGATACCTCAGGGGAGTTGCGTGCACCCTGTGTTCTCATTCTTCTCTAAAGACTGGACTGTGGTGTAATTGCATCTCCTGCAACACACAACTTGGGAGCTACTGTGGGGCTCTAGTACCCTCAACGCTAGAAGGTGACAGACAAGATGGGTCGTATGAAGATCCTGTGCAAGGAGGAGGATGAAGGAATCTGCCCTCAACCATAGTTCTGAGGGCACCGTGGTCAGTGATCCATATGGAAAGAAATACTTTCGTCTCGGGCTAGAAATGCTTTTGACTTGCTCTTTTCTGAATTATGTTTCCTGTTGGTGACCTACACTTTTTTCCAGGTTATCTTTTATTTTGTTTTGCTCTCACCCAGTTCCCAAATTGTTGACATTACAGAGTTCTTGAGGAAATAGTACAGTCAGAAAGCTTTGACAAGGTATAGTAACTGCTGAAACACAACAATATTGATTAGCTTTGTGAATCCCAACTATTGCACTTCTTAAGAAAATAGAAAGCTGTGCTCTTTGAAGATGAAACATGACTTCATATTTTAGCCTATCCGTATAAAGAAAATCTTTGTGAGTTCATCTTCTGTTTTTAGCATTCATCAGTTTTAGCAACTGTTGTCCTTGTATAAGTTGCCATGGACAGATTCTGTACTGTCACTTATGTGATCTTTTTTGAGTTGCTTAGTGTAGCACTGTATTGCTAAGTCTATGTATAATCTTATGCTGTAACTGTCACTATAGAAAGATACAACTGCAAATGAAGCTTTCTGACTTCCTTTCCCCCCGCCCCTGTGTAACTGGTGACAAGGCCATTATGTAAAGATTTCTCCTGAAATGAACCTCTGTAGTCATCAGAGGTATGGAAAACTGCTTGGCAGACATGCTTTTAAACTGTGAATTTGAAAAGATTGTGAGGATTAATATAGCTGAACTTGAAAATAATGACATATCAATGATGTTGGGATAAGATATTTTAAAAGTCTGAATTTGTCATTGTAAGGTCTGCAGGTTCATTGAATTTTTCATTAGCATAACAGACTAAATATCAATCTTTCCTTTATCACTGTGTTTTGTAGTGCCTTGTCAGACAGTTAATTTAAAGCCAGTCTTCTTTCAGTCCTTATTTGATGAATGCATAAGGGACTGGAGAATTGCAGGTGGTTTGATTTGTGCTTTTGCAGCACTTCCAGTAGCTCGAAATGTTACTATTTCCTGAATTTCCTAAAGACATACATTTGTGAAATTTAGATAATTTTTGGCTCATTGCAGAGCTATTATAAAAGTACTTAATCTTAGCAACACTCTCTGCATCTTCATTTTACTGTGATATCATTGAGTCAAGTTCATTTTTAGCATCTTTGTATCTACAAATTATTCTGCTCAGAAGGTTGGTCAGACTGTCTTTTCTTTAAGGAAGGGATAAGATAGCTTCCTCTATCCTCTCCCCTCCCTTCTCTCCCACCCTTAATAATAATTAAAATAAAAAAAAGACAAAAGGGAGCTTGGCTGTAACAGCTAATACACTGTATTAAGAAGAAAGAAAATATACACAAAGCCATCTTGTTGGGAGGAGAACAGGCCAGCTAAAAGAAAGGGACTTTTTTTGACATAATATTAGCATAAATAGATTACATTTAGGTGAGGAAATGAAAGAAAACTGCCTTTTATAAAATCATGACTGTCTTTTTAAAATTATGAATAAATGGTTTTGTTTTGTAGGGTTTTTTTAACATTTAAGATTATTTGAGTAGAGTATGAGTGAAGTTAGCAGGAAAATAGCAGGGCATTCCTTAGCAAAAATCATGGCATTTTCTCACCTGTGACCCTAAGACACAGTAAGTGCCTGAGCTCACCAGCACTCTGCACTGCAATCCAAGGGTGATAGCGTGGGCCCCATCTCACCTGCATGTTGCAGGTGGTGGAAAGCCTGTAGAGAGGACCAAGAAAATACCTTCCAGCAACTGCAGACTATGTTGAAAGTCTTGGGCATGAATAAATTCAGTACATACTTCAGGTGTCATGGGAGCAACACATCACACCTGCTTCATTGCCATTCCTAGAGTAGGTCCCTTACTGTCTATCAGCCTGGATTTCTGGACCAGCCTCTGGAGAGAGCTTAAGTAAATTTCTTGTTGATTTTTTTTTTTTAAAATTTGGCTATGTTGTTACTGTTATTCATCTTTGTTATACTGAAACTGATGGTGTACGATATTTTCCTCCTCAAGTTTTAAAAGCAGTTTTCTTTATTAAAAAAAAAAAGCATGGGAAATTGTAACAATGCCCACCTGTTAACAGGTATGACTTTGGTCTCCCTCCAATGTGGTGTTTGCAGCTACATGATGTGAAGCTAAGCAAGAAGGGTAAGAGCAGAATTAACTAATGTGAGCGGGACTCTGGAAGAAGAAAGATTTTCCTTCTTTTTTTTTCTTGCACCATAAAAAAAGACAGAGCTCTGATCTGAGTGATGCTGGTCAGAAAAATGATCTTTCAAGATAAAAATTAATAAATTAAATCCTGCTTGAAGTATCAGGACTGAGTCACACAATAAGTATCTAAATCTTTTCAGTGATTGAAGCTTTTAGATGTAGATAACCATTTAAGCTTGCTCTGTTTTTGAACTGAAAATAGCAAAACAGTGATATGGCAGTATAATGACAAGGTGGATGTAACAGAAAAAAGATAAGCATAAAAGGGAGGGTGAGCAGGAAGCAATGGAAGTTCTAGTTGTTCCTCAAGGTGAAAAGCTGTTACCCCTGAAATGGTGATTCTTCAGCTACCAGAGCACACATGCTGTAATTTTTATTCTGCTACACTGGATATTGTTATCATGCAGCCAAATGTCTGAATCATCATGCCATTCGGGAGGCTAAAGATCTGGGCTATAACAGGACTTGTTTCCAGAAATAAGATCTGGAATCCTTCAGTGGTGTTTGCAGTGTTTCCAACTCGGTGAATAAATACATCCAGAACACACTGTAATTGATACACTACTTACGAGTTAAAGCTGCCTGTTCTTGAAAAACTCCTGCTAGAAAACAAGGCTTTACTTTGATAAAAGGGAGCTGAGGGGAACAGGTAAAACACTCCAGGGTGAAGTGGATAATCATTTTGCTGGCTGAAGTACCAAGATGAATAGTCCAATGCTTCCAATGTGTCTTACTCTACCTTCCTGACATCTAAGATGCAAATTCCTGAAAGCCGTACAGATGGATGCGGAGTCACTATGCTTACAATCCTGCAGTGTCTCTGTCCCTGAAATGGGTACCCTGAAAGGTGAAAGGTCTTTCTAAAAGTGAGTGACTGCAGAATGAGCCCAACAGCTGTCATTTGCCTATGCAACTCTCCACTGAAGTATTTTTTTTTTTTAATGTGTTGGAGCTGACATTACAAATTCTGCCTCAACGTACTCCAGTCTTCAGAAGAAAACTCAAGACTTATGTAGTTTGCAGTCAGTCAGTGGTCATGCAGCAGATCTGTTAATCACTGCTGCATCTTGGAGAGTGACCCTGCTTATAGTAATTAGTACAGCATTATCTTTGAAAGGGAAGGGAAGAAAACACTTTGCCTGCTTTGCTTGGTGTCCAGGCTGTGTCAAAACTGAAAGGTGTCTCACTGATGCTCCAGTATCATTTTTGTCCTTCCTATTCCTAGTGAAAGAGAGATTTGAACTTGGATGTGATTGTTCTTACTGTTACGTCACAGCGGGATTTCTATGATAGGATCAAGTATCATGATAAGGCTGGGGAAGATGAGTTAGCAGTAGGTTTGGATTTGTATGCCATCATGGAAGAGACTACAGTGGGGAGATCCCATGGAACATCCTGTGCTGTACTTAGGATGGATGATGTCTCTACAGTCACTAGGGTGTGATCAGTACCCCCTAATAACTAGGTCATCTAGGAGTTAGGTGTCCAGTCTGTCAGATGTCCAGTCTGTCAGATATCAAGGCTCCTTTTAGAGTCATCAGAGACAGACTGATACCTCTTGGAGACTTGGATATTAATCTTAGAGGATGAATTTCCCCCTAGAGAGACATGTACTTTTCTCCTTTGGCTGACTACAGAGAGAGTCTAGCCTGGCTGTCTAGGAGTTGGGCATCCAGTGTGAAGTTTAGATAAGGATCTTGCAGCCTACCATTAATGGCACCATTAAAAACACTGATACAAGGCAGGAGCAGGCTAAGGTTTCTAGTGCATGAACACACTAGATTACCATGCTGTAAATAATTCATTTTCAGGTGAATCTTAGATAATTATCTTTAAAATGGCTATGCCTTGAGTTCTTCCTGGCTGAGAAGCATCTTGTTGAGTCTTTCAGAGATGACAAATTTTCTGCTGGTAACCTGAAATGATGCAATAAGTTCAGGCTCTCAGCTGTGATACTTGAATGCAGACAAGGCAACCACTATCTAGTATTCCTTTACCTTTTGCATTTGATTGAAAAAGTGCAAATCTTCTTTCAGGATCTTGACTTTCAGCTGTCGTGCATAAATAAATGTTACTTGTGAGAATGGTCATTAGGTACAAAACCCAACTCACTGTAGAAATGCAAAGTGCTGTTATGGAGAATGTTGGAGTGTTGTTTGGGTTTTTTTTTGCAAAAGTTTAGAGGTCAACAAACAATGCAGCTGAAAGTTGATATTACTCTCTCATAATGGCTATTAGTAATTGGTAATGGTTCAAATGAATTTATCTTCCAAACTGGCATGCTATTAATTCTGTTCTTATTAATTTGCTTTTTTGATTGTTACCTGTTTTAACTGCAGTATTTTTCTGGCTTGATTGGGAAAGAAAGGTATGCTGTTGTAGGGAGAGAAAAAAAAAGCCTAATAAGATGTGATATGACAGACAAATTAATTTTGAATCCCAGCAATTTATGAAGGGCAATGAGCTGTGTTTGGTTTTTTTTTTTGAGGGGAAATAAGTAGATTTGGCACTGCATAGTTCTAATCTGTTTTCTCTTTGGAGACTTGTACAGGTAATTTGGTCTAAGGAGACTTTCAACCCCATTAGTGTGGGCTGTATTAAAGGGGCTGTTTGACAAGTAGCCATCCTGTTCTACAGGTTCTTCTCTGTCCATCTCATGCACCTGTAGCACGTCCTCTGAGAATTTCTTCTCTGACTTTTATCTTGGCTTCGTAATTAGAGTGTACAGAGTCTTAAACATCTGTGTTCAGTTTTTTTGCAAAAGATGCTGTTGAGTTAGACTGCTTATAGTTGAATGATGCAGTCTCAGTTCTAGTCTTAGATGATGTTAATCATCTTAGTCGTTAGCAATTTGTGAGCAATACAAGCCAGACTCGAGCATTACAATGTGGTTCATTTTATTGTGTTCCTTAATTCTAATATGACACCATTTCTAGAATAATTCAGACAGGAAGTGAGCTAATAAACAGTTTCCAAGGTGTTTTTTTTTTTATTGATCAAGCATAAAAGAAACAAATGCTGATGTTAATGCATTGCACTGTTCATTATCTTGTGTGGTTGAACTGTGGTTTAGTTTCTGCACACTACAGCAAGAAGATATTTGACTGAAATCTCTGCTTACAGTTCAGTAAATCAGGTCTTTTCAAGCTAGACAGTTCACTCAATTTATTTTAACAGATGTGCCCGTTCTGCTATATTTTTCATGCTTTCCTAACACTGTTCAGGAATCTAATTCTGAAATGTATTCTTGGTGCATTTCAGCTGAAATTTAGGCAGTGAGGTCTATTATTTTGACATGGCAAAAGCTGAGCTGATTATTGCTGCAGGCTTTGGAAAACTGAACACTTTTATTCTAATGTGTCTGTTACATTCTGGACTAATTGTTGGGTATTTATATCTGTTACCCTGATAAACATTCTGGACTAATTGTTGGATATTTATATCTGTTACCCTGATAAATATCTATAGCTTAGATGATAGTACTGAGACCCACTTGTGTTTTGGGGGGTGTGGGTTTGGGTTTTCTTATTCCCATTAAATTCCTAGATAAACACCACTTACACTGAAGTTTTCTGTTCTTTATTCCATTTGTTATCAACCTGAATGGGTATAGATGTGGTAGGAAAACAAGATGGTTTCAGGACATCCAAGCCCTTTTCTCTGTGTCTGGATGTAAGGAAGGTCTAGCGATATCTTTTGTTCTAACATGAGATCCCAGCATGGGGAAAAACAAAGATTCTATGAACTATTGTAAGTTTGATGATTTTATATGTTATCTATCACAGGTGGAGTGATTAGTCACATCCTCCTTGCTCTCTTTTGCACCTAAGTATGAGGACAGATATCACATTTTTTTTCTATGTACTTCAATGTCTGCCAGTCAGCTTTACTTGACACAGAACAGCTCAACACTACTGCTCTGAGTGGTCTTTGACAATGTGCCTTTTTTTTTTTCCTTTCTTTACTATGAAGTCGTCCTCTAGCCATTTTTTTCACAGAAACAACACAAAAGTCACTACCTGGATTCACTGTGTAATATTGTTATCCTTCTTCATGGCTTCTGACCCTTGATATTTTGGGAGAACCACTGATTTTTCTTGGCATAGTGAAGTTTTGCCCAGTTCTTCATGTTCTGCCCAAGTTCCTGTAATGTCTTGCCTTGTAAAGGTCCTTCCTGTTCACCAGCTTCACTTAAGCTGGGTTTCTGTTGCATAGGTGAACTATTGAACTAACCTGTTTAGTTAGCATGTGTGTTCTTGCTCTCTGACAGCTTGGTGGTTATGTTGGCAGAGCACAGCAGTAACAGCCCTCCGTTAATTTGGTTTTATTATTTTCAGAATTTGGCTTTGGCCTTTCTTTCCAATGGAAACCTACCTCCAACAAGAAAACAAGCAATTAACATCTGGTGATTTGTTCAAATTTGAGTAGGTGATGTAACTGTGCTTCCCTCCCAAATGCCCCTTTCATGTCATGTGGGATAATCTTCTGCTCTAAACCTTGTTTTCTTTACCCTAATCATAGTTTTAGATACAGCCATGCTTCTTGCTAGGAGCTGATAGAAAAGTCTCCTCCAGACCACACAAGGTATATTTGGAATAGCTTGCCAACAAGGAGCATAAAGAGAGCAACTGATTTGGTCATTAGTATTTTAGATTGCAAGCATTTAAAAGTTGGACTGGATGCTTTGGATTTGTGCACAGAAAGTGGCAGTAACTTCATTTATGATATCTGGAATCTGATGTAAGCTCGATTGCTGAAGCAGCTGGAAAGGCAAGGAGTAGAAGACATCAGTCTGCTTACACGCTGGAGAGTGTAAATTCAAAAGATTATTATGTGAAGATGGCTGAAGAATAACAGTCACCAAGCACAACTATTTTTGTATGATCAGGTGGGCTGATACCTTGTGTGTTTTGGCTGTGATTTTTCTACCAACTCCAAAGAAAAAAAAGTGCTGCTGGCATCTAAATATCAAACAAAAGTGTTTACCCAGGTATTTCCCAAGCTGTTCTGGCCAACCCCCAAGTAGACAGGGGGAATTAGCTACAAGGCTGGGATTTCTCAAGATCCTGTAGTGTTGTTATTGTAGACATAAGCAAATAACATCTTGGGCTTTAAAACACCACTACATTTTCTGTATTACTATTTTAGAAAGTCTTATTCATCGTAGCTGTAGAGCCTAATACAATGTCAGCTAAAACACCAGAGAAGATCTGAGCTTCTGTAGGCAGATACTAGCAGCTTTGATGTAGAAATCCATTTGAGAAGCAAGTTTCCAGTATTTTACCAGCTAATGCATGCTGGGTGCTCCCAAGATGAGGAAATCTTTTCTGACATCTCCCAGCAGGTTTAATTTTTTGTTCGCTTCCCAGAAGCTTGGTTTACTGTCCTTCCCTCACTTTCTGCTGGAGTTCGTTTTTTTAATGTGTGACCAGGGTGCTCAGAGTGAAGCTCACTCAAGAACCTGGACCTGTGTGTGCTGGTGAGGATGTTTCTTTCACTCTGGCAATTTTGAGTGTTTCTTATCTCTCTGTATATGGTCTTTGTCATGGCATCATTTCTGATGTTTCCTTGCAGCTGTGTAATATTTCAGCTAATTATGTGGCTTTATGGTTTGTTTTTCTTTGTACTCTATGAATTGCCTTCCAGACTGAAGCTTTTTGGAGAGAGTGGCTAGTGTTTTAGGTATCCCTGGTGCATTTCCAGTAATGCTCTTGGGAGGCTTCTGTCATGTGGAAAGAAGAATGAATGGTTTTGCAGTGAAACAGCTTTCTTGTAAAAGTGCAGACCTCAGATTTCCCTCTTCATGGGCAAGTTACTAAACTACTTGTTGTTGCCTTTGAAAAAAGGAAATAATAGCACAGGCAAACACTGAAAATTAATAGCTGGTGTATCTTGGTGAACCATGCTGCCAAGTGTTGTGCAGTAGGCATCTCTGTCTCTGTTCTTTCTGTCCTTCTTCATATAAATAAATATTCCCTGGGCCAATTCCCTTAGAGACTTGTCTGGAGTGCTCATGGATCTCTTCCTGCTGGTTTGAACACTAATTCTTTAAGAGCAAGTGTATATGCAGGCTGAAGTGTCCAAGACTCCAGTTTTATCATCATCTGGGGTTCACTCTCTCTCTCCCCCCCTGCCCCCTCCCTGTTTTTCAGCTTTTCCTCTAGAATGAGAGTAGCTGTAGGAAAAATAACTGAATCTATCCTGCCTCCTTGCTTTTACTAAGCAACTGCATTTCAGTGAAGCCCCAGGGAGATTCCACAGCTGTAGAATAGGCACTCTGTGGCTTCATGATCTGGGATTTTATTTCTTCCTTAGACATTTGATCTGGCTGCTTATCCTGATGTGTCCCTTCATTGCTTCTGCTTGAGGGGAAAAGAGGACTCGATCCTTCCTTGAACTGAGAGAAAACGTCCTTCAGCTCTGGTCACAAACAGCAATTTGAGATATTGTGGATGCAGAAAAGTAGGAGGAAGTGTCAGTAGAGATGCTAAACTGGATTAAGTGATGGCTAAAAATATATGAAATTCTGCTCTTCATCTAAGTGATAGTTGTTGCCATGGGGAAACATTACTTTACAAAAACACTTCTCTTGATGTAGTCCAAGTAACCACAAATTGTGTTTGTAGAGTTTATTTCTATTTTTTCTTCTTGTATCTTTGCCATAAAGGGAAGGGGGAGGGGGAAAGAGAAATCTGTTTTCTAGCAGAAGCTATCTACAACACAGATAAGATTTCTCTCTCTGAAATACAAACACTAGTGGTGCTTTTATAAGAAGGCTAGAAAACTATTAGAAAAGAGAATCAATTATGTATTTGACTGCACTGACCAGAAGTCTTCATGCTAGTAGTAGCCTGGTGTTGTCTGCAATGGTGTGGGCTGAAATATTGAAGATGGTACTGTTTATATATAGTCTTTCTCACAGAGCTGTCTAAGGATTTGTTGAATGTAGTTACAACAGGCAGATTGATGGCGGTCTTATTGCAAGGTAACTCTAGCCTTGCGTCCTCAGTGCTTTTAATAACCTAACTGCAGAAGCCAACTCTCTCTGCTGCACATGTGGCGTTCAAGGAAGCTTTTGCTTTGGTAGGCTCTTACAGTTACAACACTTTCCTGTTCTTCCTGTAACTTCTAGTTCTAAATTACTTGTACATCTCTGAATCCTAGACTTCCCCATCTCACGATAGTCATATTCAAAGGATATCTTGTCTTTTGATGTTAAGGTGTTGAAAAAGCTTTTCAAATGTTTTATGGACCTTTCTATTTCTGAGGCATTTTAAACCTTTCTGCCCCGCGCCCTCTGCCCCCCCCCCATGTTTTCAAATGACCTTCAGCAGAGTTGGAAATATATTTGGCTTCTGCAGTCTGCTAGTTGTGCAACCAAGGCATACACAAAATTCCTCTAAAACAAAACTCATTTCTATCTCTGTGTTTTTCCTACTGGCTGTTGGTTCTGGTTGTTTCTTTTTTGGTAACTATAATATTTTACAGCTCCACCACCTTTCCCTTTTTGTGTTCCTTTTCAAGCAGTTTCAAGCAAATGTTTAAATTCCTGAGTCATATTGTGGAAATGTTTTCTTGCCTCAGTTCCCATTTTCCTTCTTGCAACACCCTCACAGTGCTTTTTTACGTAAATTCATGCAGTATGTGCTCTCACACCGTTATTGCTACATAGGTGGAACACACTAGTCTGAGAAATGAATTTTCTTGGAGAGATCTATCTTGGATTTGGCCAGGCAGACTTCTTACTGCTGTTTCTGGTCACACTGCCAAGTGATAAGACATTGAGATTACTATGAAGACCAGCCAGCATCCAATTGTGGGCCACCTTGACTCACGTCTAATAGTAACTTATTTTACAAAGATCTTCATTGGTTTCAGTGGTATAGTCATCTATCTACACATATTTTTGCAATTGGATGCCATTTGGAGATGAGCTAATGGATGGATTGAAAGTTACTGATCGAGGACTGCTCCTCAAAGGGCATGTATCCAGAGACTGCGTTTGCAGTAGTAAGTATCAGGAGAGGGACTTTGAGCTTTGTGAAAGAGGTATAGATAACCCTGGATCTGCATAAATGATACCTTCTGCCTTCAAACTGAGCAGAGGAACACTGAAATACTTTAGGCTAAAGGGTGTCTACATGTTCCTGGAGGGGCTGCAGGCACAAATGCAGTGTTATTAACAGACTTGAGTCCTGTTGTTCAATTTTACTTCATGTCTGCCTTCTGGTCACTATCCTCTGAGAAGTGTCAAAGAAATATGCCAGTGAAACAGATAGAGGACAGATCCTGAAGGAGTGCAGTAAGCTATGAGAACAAGATGACTGTTTCAGGCACATCAAAGAAAACACTGGGTCCAATTTCAGATAGTGCGTGTTTAAGTTAGATTTCTTGAACCCTGCGGCATCCTGTTTGCTTCTTAATACAGATGTGCTATACTAAGGAGCTTTGCAGGGACCTGGCAAAATAAGGCAATTGTGTAACACATGGTAGGTCAAATTGTTGAGGTATGCCAGTTAATGTACAACAGAAGGAATAATGTGTGCTATTTACATTACACTTTGCTAGCTTCAGAATTAACTGCAGTCCACAAATAAAAAATGGCTTGGTATCATTAAGAACCAAAATTACAAGCAGGTTGTGGAAAGAACAGGGGAAATAATACTTAATGTCAGTCACCCTCGCTGTGGTGTGCAGCCACCTGGAAAGCAGTGTGTGCTCTTAGCCTGCTTCTGACAAGAGAGTAGAGATGGAGGTGGAAGAAGTAAAAATAATTAGTGGTATGGAAAAATCCTGCTAAGAGGAGGCGTGCAAAGACTGGGAGCATTCTCCTGGAGACAAAATGAATAGAAAGAATCACTGAAGAAAGCTTCAAAATGGATTAAGTTGTATACAAGTTGAATTGCAGGGCAAGAGAAGTATTAACGCTCTTCTCTCTATTTTCTCATGGCTGCAGAATAACCCTTTTAGTTTCATGGACAGTCATAATGTTTCTTCAAGAAGTGCTACAGGCAGACATGAGAATCACGGGCAACAGATGAGGACAGTTGGAGGGGGAGCATGCTCATGGAGTGCAATGCAGAATTTGAACCAGCAGTGTAAGAATGTATCTGGTTATGTTAATGCAGGCAAGAGCTGCAGCTGAGGAGCAGCAGCGTTGTGTGTTGGGGGACTGTGGGTTGGCACAATTCTAGCAACTCTGTGAAAGATCTGAGAGGTGTACCTGGTGTCTGTAGTTTCACTGTTTAAACTCTAGAAGAGCTATGGTCTGCAGCTTCTCTGCAAGTACCTCCAGGTGCCAACTGGCTGAATGCCTCCTGCTGCTACATGGGTCTCCTGAGCTGGTGGGGACTCAGTGAGCTGCTTACACCAGGTTGAAAGCTGCAGGCATTTTGTAACTTGCCTTTTCCCTGTTTAACATGTGAATCAAAGTTCCTTATTTGGCTAATAATGCTATATACAGCTGAGACTTTTTTCACAGAAAAATATTAAGTTCTAAATTCCTTTTTAAAAAAGCAATTTTCAATTTAGAGATGTGAGGGCAAGTGGCATCAAAAATAGTATCTCTGGAAGTTGCTGTTCAGTGTGGTCAATGTCATTACAAGATGATGAAGGATGTTCCTACAGGTGTGTGAGAAGTTATGGGAAAGGTTAGCCCCAAGGTACTTAAAGAATTGTTGACTTTTAACTTGGTTAAAAGCCAGAGAAGACATGTATCTTATTTTTTGAATGATTTTGTGATATTTTTTTTTGAGTGATATGAGTGATTTTAGGCAGGTGTAATTTTATCAGTTTTAAGCAGAAAAGTCAATATTTTATACCAGAGAACATAAAGCCTCTTAAACATCTGAATACTGCAACTGCAATTACAGGATTTCTTGGTTTGCTTTTGTTTTCTATGTATATAAGAATGATGTTAGTTTGCACAATTCTGTTGCATAACAAAAACAGTTTTCCTTGTTTCAGATACTGATTAACAAGATCTTAGAAGCATTTATCTTTTGGTTTCTATCAGCCTTGTTTCCAGTGTACCAAAGAGTTAATCAACTAGATTACTTGACAGAGCAAGAACATTTCTGTGGCACAACAGCCAAATGAAATATCTAATTCTATTAAAGCTTCTCTTCATGTCCACACAAAAGAAATCACTTTTAATTTTTTATTTCATGATTCATAACTGCTTAGGAATTGGTATTCTTGGCAATGTAGTGTCTTTAATCACACAGCTGTCTGCTGTTCTGATGTGTATGTAATATGTGCATGATACTGCGGAGGTTGCTCCAGTGTACTGAGAAAATGACATAAGGGCACATTGTTTGGTGATAAAGTTAACTACCTCTACATTAATAGCAATAATATTGTCAGGGCTGCTGTATTAATCCATTTGACCTACTTTTACCTTTAAAACCACAATAACAATCTGTAATACTACCACATAAACACACTGGCTTCTCATGATGAACTATTGCTAACAAAATTCACTGAAGACATTTCTTTAGCATAAGCTGTCTTTATATACTGCAGCTGGAAGCTGCTTAATACCAAACATTCATTTACAATCACTTATGCTCTATTACTGCTTAGTGGACAGCATTGTGAAAGATACCTCAGCGTGTGTCTGGCTTGGATCATCTTCATAAGCTTTGTTTCTGGAGGCTGTGAGTATAGCTTAACCCTCTGACAGCAAGAGTTGGCCAACAGGGACTGGCTTCTACTGCAGAGCTAAATTTGCTTATCAGTTCTCTTGGTTGCTCCAAGAGAGGCTGGGTGACCATTAAATGGTAGTTTTTGAGTGGCAGCATTGCCCTCCTTACGCATCCTGGTGCTGGCTCCCATGCAGTGCGTACGCTGGGAAGCTGGGGTGGTCACTGGCCCTGTCACTTGTGGAGATGGGCAGGGACTCAGGGCTGCTTTACCCCTTGGGAAGGGGCCGGGGTTGTTGAGAACCATCCCTCATGCCAGGGGGTCTCCAGCTACGGTTAGGGAGCAATGGTGGGCAGGCATGGATGGAACGAGTACCCTGGGGCACTGGTATTTGCCCTTCCCAGAAAGGGTGATTGCCCCAGCATGGAAGTCACTGCTGGGAGCTGAGCCAGCTGGTCTGGGGCAAGCACTCTTCTCCAGTTCTTTACGGATCTCCTGCTAGCAAGAGGGGTGTTTCTAACTCGTACCCTCCTCCAGTGGAAGCAGGATCACTATAAAAGGCGGGGGAGTATGTGTTTTTACATCTTAAAATTTAAACTATGAAGAAATTAGATATAGAAACCTTTTTAACCTGTTAGAAAGCAGGCTTTCACTAGAGTACTACAGCTAGATTTTCTAAGCCATAGTAGAGCTGTCTCAGAGGAGTATGGAGAGTATTTAGTTATGTAATTTATTCCATAAAATGGGTAAGGTGTAATATAATTCTCAGAGCCGATGAGCACACTATGCATGTTGTGGCTCTGCTGAGCAGAAATAGTTCGCTTATGTTGCCTATAGTAGATGGTTCAGAGATTTTAATAAGTTTTAATATGTGGACATGTTATGCTTTGCCTGTAAAGTTCCCAGGTGCTTGACTAAGATGCCAAGACTCCTCACAGGAATGCAAACACCACCAAACATTTGTTTGCTTATTTTAGCACCCCCCACCTCTCCCTCAACAACCACAAAAAAGAACTTTTCATTTTTTTTTAAGCCTAAAGCATAAGAGTTCTCACTAGCGATTATTTAATGTCTCAGGAAGAAAACAGCAATACCACAAAACCAAGAAAGTCACATCTGATGTGGTGTTTCTTCTGGATGTAGTGGAGAAGAGTGCTAGGGAGATTTTTTTTTTTTTTACCCTGGCATTATTTAGTGGTGAGTCTTGCTGTAGCGTGTGATGTGGCTCTTGCATGCGTAATGGTGTTATCTGCTGTGCTGCAGAGATCTTGACTTGCCTGAGGTGATGAGATTTGGGATGAGGTTGGTGGGGAAGTTAAGTCCAGAAGATCAAGGTTGGAAGTCAGAAGTTTGTGCTTTGAACATTTTTGCAAGGCCCGGAGTTGCTGTAGCAGCAGAGAGTGCATGTGCCTTTAAGAACTGTGAAACAGATATTTTTGTTAATGTGTAAATTCAGAGTGGCAATATCTGCAAAACAGAACTTTAGAAAGAGTCTTTCATCTGAAGGGATAATCTGCCTTTTGAGAAGCGTTGAAAACCCTCAAGGCCTTCTCATGTTAATGCAGGCCGAGGAAGTACTTGAGTGGCACTGTGGATGGTTGCCCACTAAGCTGTGTGCCTCCTTGCCATGAGAAACTACAGAAACTAAACGCTTGAAGGAATTAATGATGGTGAGGGAGAGAGACTGTCAAGGATTATACGATGCAAAAACCCACCATCACTTGTTCAGAAGGTCTTTGCATCAAACATCAGCGGTACCTGTTCTGCAGAAGCAGAGGCACAGGCATGCCCTGGCTTGGTACTCTTTCGTAAGCAATTGCTAATTGCCAGTAATGGCAACAGGCTGTGAGGGAGGGACCCCTTATGCTTGATCTGATTTTGTGTGTATGTATCTCCCCCGTGTAAGTAAAAACAAAGTAAAAGATCTTAATTCCCGATATCTTCTTTGGCTGATAAGCTGATAGCACTTAGTTCTACGGATCTTCTGAGTGACTGTTTCATGATAAAAAAAAAAATTGATATTGAGATCCCATCATTGCAGTGGTCTATTGAGAGATAAGGCCTGTTAACTATTTAATCTCTACCGAATGACTAGATTGCTGGCTCTTCTGACTGCATTACAAGAATTGAGTTTCATGAACAGAATACTAAGTTTATAAATAGCTCCTGTCACTTCTTCAGTTACGTGACATGCATTGGCAGAACTGCCCATTCCCAAGGCCTTGCTTCAGTTTTGCCTCACTCCAGTGGCTGTGGTGCTGGTTTTTTTCATGGCAGCAATAAAAGCATCTCTTAATTTAACAAAACCAAAATGTTTAACAAATCACTATGCTCATGGTATTTTTGGTAATATGCTTTGTGGCCCATTAAGAGACACTGAACACCTTCTTCCAAGCTCTCTATAAGAATTGGAAAAGTTGAAGGCCTGACTGACAAATGAGTTTGCATTAGGACAGCTGTTGGGAGATAATGAATGCTGTGTAACGTGTCAATGCATGTGATCAGGGTTGTCTCCAGTAACTGTGCTGCATATTGAAATGATTCAGCACTAGGTTTACAAGAGTTTGGGAAATGTCTTGGTACAACAGGAACAATGTGGGGTGTTATTTTTCTTTTTCTTCTTCTTTTCTCATCTCTCACTTTCCAGGACAGACTGTGCTATACTGCTTGATTTCCACATCACTGAGCTTGATTCTCTTCAAACATTAGGGATGCTTTTCATCTTTATTGTGACAACAAAAACTGAGCAAGGCTCAGTTAGGGGAGGCTAGACTGGACAAGTATAGCTGATGGATTTTTGGGAGCTCAGGAAAAAGAAAGCAGCAGTAGGAGAAGAAGGGAAGGGAGGGAAGTATGAAAAACAGGAGAGAGCAGGGAAGTAGCAGAGGCTGCATGTTAATGTATTCAGTCTGAGCAGCAGCAGATTTTATGTGCTTGTAAATGATCATTTGAACAAAATTTTCCTGCCCTGTGGACAAGCAGATGACTTGAGGTCTGCACTGTCCCAGGGTGCTGTGGCCAGTGCCTGCAGTGCAGCTGACCATCCATAACATGGGTGACCGTTTTAACATAAGACAAAATATTACACTCGTGATACCCCTGCAGTGCCTCCTGCAACTGCTCAGTGCTTGTCCTGGGGTCATGCAGGCAGCAGTGGCTCACAGCTCCCTGGCAGTGCCTGTGTGCTCCTGTTCCCCCAGGGCCCCTCTGTGTGCCCTTCCTCCTCCTCCCCAAAACTGCAGGGTCCTTCCTGAAGGATGGGGGTGTGTCCCACTGCTACCCCTCATGCATGGGACCCTGAGCATCCTGCCTAACTCTCTCCCGATGGTGGTGCCTTCTTCCTCCCCTGTTTTCACTTCCAACTCCAGCACATCCCATTTCTGATCCATACCATCCCCTGTTTCCTGCCAAACCAGGATCCCTCAATCTTTGCCTGCCAGCTGAGCGTTGATCCTGTTTCCTCACTGTCCCATCCCCAGGCATTTATTGTGCTGCTGCGTTGCTTTCTCTGGCAGAGTTCTCCCCCATCCTTCTCCCTCCATCTTATTCCAGCTCTGTTTTTACCTTATCTTCTCCAAATGGTTTTGTCCCATCTTCTTCCTCATTGCCACCATTTGTCTGTTGGAGATAGGACTCCCTTTCTACTGGCTCCTAAACAAAGAGGAGATGCTTGTGCTTTGAGATGTGCTGGGACCTTGAGGGTGCTGGGAGAATGGTCATGTAGCTACTTTGGAAACATTAGTTTTAGTATCTGACCTAGACACTACATCAGTCTGTCAGGGCAAGATGGAACAGCAAGTTGGATTTTATCTGCTTGATGAAAGCTAGGTAAGGAACAAAGTGCTGTTTTTCTTTTCCTATGCTTAATAAGCTTTGGTTTTCTTTTTGTGCTATAGCATTTGAAAAGAAGAGGCTGTTCACTGTAACTCTCTTCAGCATCCTGTCATCTTCATTTACCTGAAACATTGTGCAGTTCTTTGTCTCCGTGCACCTACACTGGAATCTAATTACTTCAACCTGCAGTCTCCTGGTGCAATACCATAGGTTTTTAGAAGTGAAACTTCTTTACTCAGTAATGCACAAGACAGGGCAATTCAGGACAGAGGAAAAACTTTCAAAATTCATAGTGTGATCCTATCGTTATTGTCTTTTGAGGTAAGTAACCATTGGTTGTCTCATCCCAGCTCCTAAAAAAGCCTTCTTCAGGACCTTCTGGCTCAACTTCAACAGCAGGTGGGATCCTCATGTCTCTCTCAGAAGATACTGTTTCACCATGGAATATGAAAAGGCATCAAAGGAGGAAACTTGCCTCCTGAGAACTGTGGTCACTGTCTCACTTCTGCTGACCTCACAGATTTTTACCCCAAGTGGAGGCAAAACAAAATGGATTGATTTTTTTTTTCCTGTGGGTTTTTTTTTTTTTTTTGCGCTCACAGGAAGTAGCAACCAAGTTTCGGAGCTCCGTGCTGCTACTCGATTTCTGCAGGATGCTGCGCTACCTTGTTTGCCTGTTGCTGGCAGGCTGCCACATCACACAGGGAATTGTCCCTACTTTAAAAGAAAATCATGATGTTTGGCACTGTGCAGATAAATATAGCACATGGGATTAGCTTACCTGCATAGTTCCTCAGCTGAAGGCCCAGATAACAATTGTGTTTATGGCCCTGCTCTTCTCAGAAGGCCTTTAGAGATCATCAGTTTTATAAAAGGATGTTGGGAGCAGAGGTGGGGGGAACCCTCAAGCTTTCACTTTTTATTTATTTTTTTTTTAAGTTCCAGGGAAACTTAATTCCCTTTTGCACAAAATGTCTTCTATCAGAGTTCCATACTGTTGGGTTTTTTTTTTCTTTCTCTTACAAAATCTACAGCCTTATTTCATGGAGGACTGACTTTTGTGCTATTCTAGATCCCTTAAGTGAAGTTAAAACTCTAATACGTTAGTGGAAACACTTGTACCTTCAAGATATTGAATATTCTGCAAAAAAGTATTTTAATATTATTCTGTGGCATAGATGGACTCTGTAATAAGACTTCATACAGTGCACAAAATATACAAGTAGGAGGGTTTCTATACAGTGGAAGTGCATTGTTCTGGTGAAGGGTTTTGCTAGCCTTACTGCAATATCCTTATGGCAGGAAAAGGCGGGGGGACCAACAATAAATGCTTTTTAAAGTTAACTTTCCAGATGCTCTGAAATGTGCCTGGCATGGCCGCAAACAATTCTGGTTATTGACATGACTTCCACTAGCAGAAAAAAGGCTACCCCGAGGGAAGGGGGCTCAGCTGCAAAAGGTCCCTGGAACACAGGAAAATGGAAAAAGGTCCATGTGCCCGACTCCCATGTAACTTATGGGGCATTGACAGAGGGCACATCAGTCTCTGCAGCACCAAGCTCAGCAAGTCCTCAGCCCAAAATGTTTCTACGGGACACCATGACCACACACAAGTAGCTGATGTATCTTCAACCCCTCTTCCTAGCCTTGTGGTATGTGCTCCCTACCTACAAGGGACCATAGCCCTTGCAGTGATATCCCACAGTGTGACTATTCATGGCACTGGTGAGCAAATATTGACCCTACAGGGGCTTCTGTGTTTGTCATTCAGGTCAAGCAATGAAGGGGTTTGGAAATTCAATGGTTGAAGTCTGAATTTGACCAGGATAGCTATGGTAACTTTGAGTTTCTAAGATACCATGATCAAGGGATCTGTAATCATTGTTTATTCTTAGTAGGGAAAAAAAAAAAAGTGAGGGAGAAAGAGACTAACTCTTCTTAGATGAAAGAAATGTCCCATGACATTTGAATGTAATCTCTTGAATTTCAAGACAAGAAGGAAATATCTTCCATAGGTAACCCCACAGAGACATGGACCTAAATTTTTGTAAGAATATGCAGTACTTCTAATTGCAATTGCAAAGCTGAGGGAAACGTATGAAAACTGAAGAAACACAGATTATATTTAACCATAATGTGAATTTCAATGTCACTTTAATATCCCTAATAACCTTCAAGACAGTGGTTAGAGCTGATGTGAAGATTAAGTTGCTATTACGAATAGTCTTACTGCAATTCTAATGAAAGTGTCCTGGATCATTTCACTCAGTATATGATTAACCCCTTGTTTTACTCATCTAAATAATTTCAGAACAGCTGAAATGTTACTCAGAACACTCTTCTAAATTAACTCTATTTTTCCAGTTCTTAAAATGAGCTTTCAATTTAAGCAGTAAATCAGAATTCAAACTCCCGTCACACTTAATCCTTAGTACAGTACCCAAACCTTGTTCATAAACATTAATCTGTCTTAATGTATCCTTCACATAAAGTACATCCTTCCCAGAAGATGCATTTAGCGTTCTTTTGTATAAATTATGAATATGAAGCTAAAAATCTAGTAATAAAGTAACTTTTAATTTTTATCATTAGTGAATTCTACTTGCCGTGGTCACCAAGTAAATTTATTAATGTAGCATGATTAACATTTTCATAAGGTGTCAAAAATCAATGAAAATTTAAAGAATCTTTTTTCAGCAACATGAAAATTAAGGTTTAATGTATCGATGCTTTCAACTGTACAAGACCAATCTTTCTGTTTTGTTTTGTCATACACTTAAAAGCAGATACAAATTTTCTGATTCAAGGAACTTCCTGGTCCCATGTGTTAAAGTTTTTATTAAATAATTAAAAAAAAACCCCTAAAATTCTTGTAGGCATCAGTCTGGACTGTGTATAAAGAGCAGGTTTTTATGTTAAGGATTACTCTGGTTTTATGCAAACCATATTTTTTTTTTCTATAAAGAATAGTGAGTGTCTTCTAAGTATTTTTATAGATTATGAAGTATCCCATGCGTCCACATAGAACCAATACCGTGTCTCACACAATGGAAAAATCTTCTGAATTTGATAAAAAATTACTTCTTCTATAAACAAACCTGCAGGGCTTGGATTTATTCTAGATGACTTTCTAATAAATGTTCTATTATGTTTCATTTTAACATGGAAATATCACAATCAGGGTAAAAATCTCTACAGATTTTTTTCATCTCCATAACTAAAGTTTTGTTTTTCCCTGACATCCTGAACTTTCATAACTACTAAAACCTGGACCTGGAATGCTGGGGTGAAAGGAATGACTTGGACGCTTGGCTTGCATTCTATGGCATCAAAAGTCAGCTGAACTCTGTTATATTCCACATTGAGAGAATTTGTAGGCATGAAAAGATTTACCAGGGCAAGGTTTGTCCTTAAGCATAAAATTATCTTTTACTCTTGTAAGTTTTCTGTTTACAGTATATCACATCTCCCTGCCTCTGCATTGAGCCTTTACCCAACAGATGTACATTTTTATCAGCAAAAGTGATAAAAATGTATATATGCTGGGTTCAGCCAATGATTAGGATTTGACTCTGAAAAAATACCCTTAATGTAACATTGCTCAGAAAATGCATCTGTACAGGCTGCCTTATTAGCCATGGTGTCAGAGCCTGAAGGAGGGCCTCCAGTGCTTAATGATGAGAGCAGATATATATTCTGACCTTAAATTGCCCTGGCTGTCATATTTTCTAGGAATACAGGGTATGGGTTCAGTAAGGGAAGACAGGAAGGTCTGCATTAATCTAATAACTGGATTTAAAAAAAAAAAAAAGTTGTACACAGATTAATTTGCTATGTGAACATTGCATGCTGAGTCTACCTAACTCTCCTTACTTGAGTAATTTATTTCACTAGCTCAAGTTAAAACCCAAGACATTTACCTATTATGAAAACATATAGTTGATATTTCAGAAAACATCAGTTCAGCTTAGGTTGATACATTGTGGAGAGAGGGAAATGTCACTCATTTGGTAAAAACCACTATTTTCTCTTCAGATGCCATTTCATACTTCTAATACCAGATAAATGCTCTTTTGATTCATGGAAAATAGAAATATCAGAAGTCAAGTCTGTTTCATGGTATGTCAGAGAATGATACAAAGCAATGTTTTTAGCACCGTTTCTGTTCCTTTAGAGGGAGATCTCTGGATTATTTTTTTTTCCCAAAACAGATTAAAGATGTTGTGTCCTCTATCAAGACACTTCCATCTCCATCAAAAAGATATGTTCAGGGCAACCAGTGGCTTTGAGCTTCAGTGGCAGTCTGCTGGCTGATATGAGAGAACTGGAGGGGAGTGCTTTGGTTCTGTGAAGCCAATGATTCCCTTCTCATGGAGATTTGTGCACCGCACCTTCAATTTTGCAAGGATTTTCATATAGCAGTTTCTCCATCTTCTGTTCTTCTTGGGCTATGTTGGCTGCTGTGTGCGTGGTATTACTGCATCACACAGAAGAGGCATACACCTGCTGGGAATGTCACTCCTCAGCCTCTTTGTATTGGGGACAGAAGGATATTTGGTAGAGTAATTATTCTCTTTTAGATTAAAATTGCCAACTGACTACTGCTGTGAAGGTTGCTCTGAAATATTTTAGCTTAAGATTAATATAGGACTTGTCTAAGGATGATGATGTCCCAGTTGATGTCCATATGAGTGTCTCATTGCAGATAAAATTTCCTGTAAGATATATATGGATCATCTTTGAACAAGCCACTTAAGAAATTTTTTTTAAGAGAAAAATTCCTGAAGTATCATGAGGGGAAAAAGCAAAGGAAAAAAGTATTTCAGAAGGACCTTTTCTTTTTATCCTCAGAAGAATATGTTTGAAGATGATATCCTTTGCTCAGAGAAAAAGCTTATGGGGAGTTTCCTTCAGCAAAGTAAAAATTATCAAAGATGGAATATCTGTGTTTAAGGGGTTCACATTGTGTTCACGTTTCTTGATTCAGTATCATTTAAAGGGCACACTGGTTGCCTCTGATTTGAAATTTCTTTGAGTCAATATGTCACTGAAAAGGTGAACGCTAAAGCAAGAAATCTGAATTGAACTCAGTGGGAGGCTTTAACTATAGATATGTCTAAATTTAAACATGTTCTGAAAACTCCTCTTCCTACTTCCTTTGCTCTTTGTTGTAATTCTCCTTTATACAAATTATCTCAAAATGCAACATTATGTGTGTATTTCGTTACCAGAGTGTCCTGGGACTGTGAACCATGAGCAGAGGAAGATTTGACATGACAGGCTGGCTATAAAATATAGAGAAGGCAGGATGTCTTGCTGTGTGAATTTTTAAAAGCCTGAACAAAACTCACTCCTGTTCTGAACCATGGTCAACAATAAAGGAAGCCGGACCTGATATAGTGCTTGGTTGTGTCACTTTAATTTAGTGGGGGGTGGTGGTTGGGTTGGAAACCCCTGGACTTGCAAACTTGGCTGCTGGGTTCCCCAGCAGAGTGCCGGAGGGGAAAGGGCATTGCCCATCTTCCTTCCCTTGACCCAAAGATTTCACTTGTTCTGATTTTATTTCTCTTGTAGTAAAGCATGGTGAAGGAGGGAATCTTCCCTACAATAACAAAACTGGACAATGACAACCTCTGGTATCATGTCTGAGACAAAAATTTAACTCAAAGATATTTGCAGTCCCCAAATGGCTATTTCTTCATTTTATTGTTGCTCATTCTTAGACTGAGGCGTATGTACAGATTTTATTAAAATCTACCTCAAGTTTGATGTCTTTGTTCCTGCAATGCTGAATTGAGGAGGTTAATGGATGACCATGGCCATGTGGTGCTGCTTGCTCCTTCCCACCATGCTCAGTCATTCCTGTGAATGAATGGGATCTTATCTTCTTCAGGATACATGCTGAAAATAACTAAATTTGTAGCTTGCAAGTGTTACTGGACTAGGGGGAAACTCATATGGTTCTTGACATCTGGGAGGAACGCTAGTTTTCTCAGGAGAAGTAACAACATAGTTCTGTACTTTTCTGCAGTATCTCCAATGGGTGTTTTGTCAGGATAAAAAATTGCTTGCTCAGGCCTGTAGCTGACTCTGGAGGAGCTGGGCAAGGAGGCGCATGGTGAATGAGACAGCCTGTTGCTTGTGCTTCTAATGCTACGTCCCTTTTAAGAATGGCTTGTTACTGAGGTTTTAGCATAATAAAAAGAAAACAACATTTTTTTTCTCCTCCCCCCCAAAAAAAAACCCATTTGTAATACTAGCTTCACAAATGAGATTATATTTGCATTATGTGTTGAATTGTTGATGGCATTTCATAATGTTTCAGGACCTGCTGCATTCTTGGTCTTCCCAGGCTGTGTATGGGGTAGAGCTTTTTCCAGCAGGCATCTGTCTTAGCAGTAGAAATTCAGGAAGAATGGGTAACTTCTCGTAACTGCTTAATGGTTTCCAGTAAAGATCCTGGCTGCTGGTGCCAGAACAGGACCTAGGGCAAGCGAGGATAGGCTGGTGGGGTCACCTGGAGCAGGCAGAGAGTTGCAGAGGTGGCGGGGAACAGTGAGCTGATAAAACCTTTGAGCATCTGTGACCTCCTGAGAGAGAAGAGGAGAACAGGCAGGCTCAAAAATTACCTGAGGGGACAGAGACTGAGGCTGGAAGCTTGCGAGGGCACAGTGGCCAGGGGGAGAGTTGTGCAGAAACACTTTCTCTTCTGACACAGTCACTGTGCTCTCTATGCTAAAAAGAAATCTAGTTTGTCTTATTTCTCACAAAACCAAATCTAACCCTTCTTGTGTTTTAAAGTCTCTTTCTTGCTATTTAGAGATCTCCCTGTAGGGAGGAGGTGGAGACACACCCTTCTTCAGGCTCTGGCTCGCACTGGGTCTTATCATAAACACGTTGGTGTGTGTCCTGGCGTTTTACATAGGAGTAAATATATTAGTGAAAGGCCTGGAGAATGACAAGCAAAATCAGCATGAAAATATAATAAAGTGACGAGGGGAGTAATTAAAAAATATTAAATGAGAAGGAGATTCAGTGGATGAAATTAAGTTGGGCGACTGCTTTCTGGAAGGTAAGTGGTTTAAATATAAATAGCGTAATTATCCATGGAAACATTGATTACTTTGATGGAGAGTTAAACTTATGGCTTAATAAGCAAATACAACCTAGTGAGACTGTGTTGTCCTAAGCACAGGTCAACCATCAGTACTCAAACAGCTGCCAGTTATAAACTGTTTCTCATGACTGACTTCTTTCTGAGGAGAGAAAGAGGGAGGAGAGTGATCCCCTGCATTCTGTGATCCCTGATCACAGGGACTGAAAGCGGCAAACCTAATCTCGGAACCTGGTTCTTCAGTGACCTGAATCCTGGGGGCAGGACTCCATGGCAAGGGGTAGTAGAAAATCACTTTATCAGATCAACTGTTCAAAAATAACATGAAGTAGTATATGGCAGAATTGAACACAGTTGGAATGCTTTTAGTAATGTATTTCTTAATGGTTGGAACCTGATTTTACTGTTGAGGGGTTTTGTGCTGAGGATAATAAGATATTGAGTCTCTTTCTTTAGCTGAATATGGTACAGCACTGCATATACTTTAGGCTCAGTGTTACCCTCCCTGGAGGAGGAGGGAGTTTGGAGCTTTTTTGGGGGGAGAATTAGGTCCTTGTTCAATTAATATTTTGGATTCAGCCTTTTCTGTCAGACGAGTTTATTACTTTGTGCTGACAGGTCTGTTTCTTCCTACTGACCTCCTGAAGATTCATCTTTATATGGAAACAGTATCAATAGTCTTTGAACGTCAGCTCACTCTTAAAATTTTCTCTTGAAGAAAATGTAAGTACTTCTTTTTAAAGCAGAAGCCCTTCTTTCATCTGTAATCTTTTGAGTAACTAGTTATTTTCTTTTTATTTGCTTAAACAAACCATAATCTCCTTCCCTGGGTCCCTTCAAAATCTATCAATCATGCTAAGATTTGCATCTCAGACCTATCAAGTTTAAGATCCTTATCATCTTATTGCAGCATAGAGCCTGCTAAATCTTTGACATTTGCCTTCAGCTCTAAAAATTCAGTTTTTAAACAACAATAGGTTTATGAAGTATATAGAGACAGCTTTATAATCTATTAGAAAATAATTTTCCTGTTTTACCGTAGTAAAGCAAAGATCACTCATCCTATATAAGCAGTGCAACATGAATAAAGGTTGGGTTACTGCAGATTTTTGCAAGCTTCCTCGCAGTTAATTGAAATGTAGACGTGTTAAGGAAACTTGGTGGTGAGATACACTTTCACCATAGATAGGAAGAAGGAGGAAGGCAGTACAGATATGCATTTTTCTGGTAAAGTTGCTTCAAATTTCGATATGCAGACTCTTAACACGTACAACTGAAGCAACTCCTGGACTTGGGCCTTAAAAACACGGAAGTTTTTATGATTATGGTGATATCGGATATATGCTTAATTCAGTATAGCTAGCTCATTTAACAAAACTCCGTTAGTTAACCTCAGCTAATCCTACTGATGCAGCTCTGCAACTTGTGGTGCGTGCTCTAGCGTGGATAGTGCTGCAGTCAAGTATATAATCTGTGGCATGACAGTTGAAGAAAATGTGTGCTTTATTCTTTTTAAGGGTTATAACATAACTTTTTTAGGGTTCTGAAGTTTAATTGTGTGTGGATTTGTCTTGTTTTTAGCTTAGCAGCTTAGAGAATTGCTGATCTTGTATATCCCTAAAATCACCTCTGGCTTTGAAATCTGAGAGTTGTTTACATTCCCTGGTACTTGCATGCCTGATTTTCTGCTGCTTCTGCCATGAAGAGGAGGATGAGGTTTTTTTGGGGGTGGCGGTTTCTTTCCCTCCCCCCCTTGATGTGTTAATGAAAAATGCTGCACCTACTTCCTCTACCTTTTAGGGAAAATGCAGTGGTTCTGCTTCATGTATTCAGTTCAATTTAGAAAGAACTTGCGCAGGATGGAGATTATTTCAAAATGCTGGGTGGCTGTATCTTGCCCTGTGAGTCTTGGGGAATGCTTGTGCTTGAGAGAGATGCTAAATCAAGCCACTTTTGCTCAACATCACATACTTGTGGACTTTAAATCTTCCAGCTGTCTGTCCTCCAGAAAGAGCATGCTGTAGTGGGCTGGGCGGGGAGCCAGCAGCTCTGAAGCTGTATTCCCACCTGTATCTGGTTTAATAATGCTTTGTCCTTATGTAACACTTTATTTTGCTGTCGTCTTTCACTTTTCTCTCTCCTTTCCTCCCCCGCAACTAGGCTGTTACTGAATCTTGCCAGCAGTACATAATAGGAGCATATTAGTGCTCTGTTGACATCTTACGATCAGTTCAGACCCACAGCTTTGTCAGTGCTACCACGCTGTTAAAAACAACCACTTCTTCTAATTCTTCAATTTTCTTTTCTTTTTTTCTTTTTTTTCTCAGGATTGGACATTGTATGCCTTGTGGTCTGTTGCTAATGCTAGTACTTTATATAGCAATTGCTGGGCAAAGTCAGATGGTTTCTTGTCAGGTTTTTTTTTCTTTTTTCTTTTTTTTTTTAATAAAATACAAGTTGGCTTTTACCAGAGAGCTTGTAGTGAAGTAGCAAAGAGGCAGATATTAAGGGACTCATCTGGTATTTTTGCAAAGAGCTCGCTGAGGGGAAAAAAAAACAGTTAATTGAGAAAATATATCTTGCAGCTCACAGAACCAAAAATGCCAGCTGCTTTTGGCAGTCTGATTGTGGAAGTCCAGTAGACATGGACATAGATGCTCTGATTGGCATTGACTGATTGGATAGTGATTTTCATTGGAACCTCAAAAAAACTTGGTGCTGAGTCATCTGAGGTTAGGCAATTACAGAACGTTCCTGTGGGGTAAAGTGTGCATGTCCCTTTAGCGGGATATGAGGCAATTTGGGATAGCCTAGTCCTTGGTGAAAGAGGGCTATGCTTCTAGTGGGACCTTAGAGGTGAGGATCCAGGCATTACCTGAGATGTTGCTGTGCTCTAAACTAAAATTCTAGCTTTCTTCCATGATAATCTGGTGGTGGTGGTGTCTTTAATTAATTAAAAAAAAAAAAAGAAGAAGTAGCTGTAACCTTTGACAGAAATGTTTTGGGGGAAGCTTCAGCAGTGTCCTCTTTGGCTACCATACCTTGAGAGAGTAGTCTTTGCAATAAGAGTGTTTGAAAAAGACTGAAGTTAATCTCATCTTTGGAGAGCAGAAATAATATTGCTGCATATAGATGTTTTGGTGAGCAGTCCCAAGAATAGGTGATAACATGATATGGAGGAGAAGGCTGTTTGTTTTATTTTTTTTTAAATTAAAGGTGAATATTGAGGATGGAAACACCTGGCTTTTTGTTTCATGCTAAAGTCTTCATAGCTTTTTTTTTTAAGTGTAGATATTTAAAACAAATAACATGACTGCCTGCCTTCCTTGAATAAGCTATAGAGACTTGTCAGGTGATTCCTGTAACAGGCTCACCTTCTACAGGATGTCTCATGTTGACTTAAAATTGTTACAGAGTGAAAGCTATCTCCCTAAACCAGATGTCTTGCTAATTAATTATCTTTGCTTTTAAAAGTAAGCACCTTCATTGTAACATGAACTTGTTGCCTTTGGTTTTTAGCCTTTGGAAAGCAGATTAAAAAGCCCTTTATTGCCAGAATTCTTTCCCTCAGGTAGACAGGCAATGCAATGAAATCTACTGCCTTCATCCATCTTTTGGTTAAAGTACATGGATTGAGCATTAGTCTGTACCTATTGTCATCTTGCTAATTCAGCGTATGGTGGAATAACACATCTCCTTTGTATTTTGAATCCCAAGGCATAGGCATGAGTTCAGTTTTCTGTTTAATTATATGGGATTTCTGTTCATTTTCTCTTGCATTTTCTGGTGCATATTTCAATGAGGGTAGAACACCAGGATGAAATGCTACAACTGCTGTGAGAATTCAAAAAGTATAATACAATCCAAATTTTCTTATTCATTTTTTTCTGTTCTGTGATATTGAGGTATATTTGATGCCTGGAAGAAGTAAGTGTTAGTGTCATGGAAGCTGATAGGTGAGGTATAACCAAGGCCTTGGGTAGAAGTTGCTGTTCCCATTAGTTATGTCAACAAAGTCAGGTAAGTCTGGCATTCAGGGAGTACGGCTTGGGCAACAACTTTCCCAAGTATAAAGATATAACTCGAATTAGTCTTAGACCTTCAATAGTCCCCTTTCCACAAGCTTAGAGAAAGCAAAGGAGGCGTACTGCTCGAGCGTTGGAAGAGGTGTGTGGCAAAAGCATTTAACTAGAAGACGGGAGATAAGGATTTTCTGAGCTTAATGGCATGATGTCCTCACACTCATGGAATGGAAGGCAGCCTTGCAGTAAGCAAATGAGTCTTACTGACCTCAATTAACATTCGTTCTGTTTGTACCAGGACTGAATTTTGTTCTTCAAGCTTGCTAGGTGCACACTAGGTGAATAGCAGACAAATGTAAATGACCTCATTTTATCACTTGGATGGCATGAATACCTCAGAGTCCACCTTTAACTAAATTAGAAGCCTGGAATGAACAGCTATAGCTCTCTGTGTGGTCCATGGAGAGAGCTATACTCCTGGGGTGGCCTGAATCATCCTCTGTGTGCTTCACTGATCACATAGGAACATAGAATTGTAGCTCAGCCCAATGTTAATGTGATTTGGCTCTTTATATCCGCACGCATCTGATCTTAGTATGCCCAACCCTGAATTTGCCTCTCTCTCTTTTTAAAGTTTTTTGAAAAATTTTATTTCTGGTATTCTTTCACAGGAGACAGATTTGTCTCTTACTGTGAGACAGCATAAGAAATTACAGAAATCACAAACTGGATGCCACTTTGTCTCTGTAATTCATGAGAAGATGCTGTACCTATAAATCACAAAAATCTAACAGCTGCAACTGCAGCCAGATAAAACACTGCCACAAGGGCAGCTGAGAAGCAGTGAAAGACAGATGAGACTGACATTTTGTCAACTGTCACCCTCCTCAAGAATATCTGGTGTCAAACTGCAAGTCTACTTGACTTCAGAAAGAACAAAGAGAGGGAGCTGATAAAACAGTGTGAGTCCTATCACCTCTCCTTTCTTGGGAAAGTTTAGAGACTGACATAATTCATGAGATGTTCTGCCTTTTTGCTACTCTCCTGCTTTTTTTTTTTTTTTCCCCCTCCCCTGTATTGTGTCAGCTTGTAGCCTAAAACTATAACCTCTGGTGGTCCAAAATTCTGGTTAAATACTATGCCTATACACCATTATATGAATAGACTGGATCTGAGAATAAAAAATAATTAATGCAAGTGCAGAGAAGGTCTTGAATCAACTCTCAATCTGTTTCTGTCTTGGTAATGCCTCTAACTGAAATATCAAGTGTATCAAAGTATTGCTGAAGAGTAGTCCATCTCTGAAAATTATCACGTTGTAACTTAGCTTTCTCTGATCTAGCTTCCATAGATGTGGAAGAGACACCTTTTTCTTTTCTTTACATATAAACATTTAATTCTAGTTGCAAAATATTTAAATATGACAAGGAAATAATATGCAGATAGATCTATTGTTCCACTATGGGAATCCTGTGGCTGCACAAAAAATACTTTGATTTGTTTTCCAAAACACTTCCTTGCTTCCTGTGCCACTTAAGCTCATGGTGTTAAAAGTGCTTTGGTCCCTGGCTTCTATTAAACCACCCTCAAATACCCTTTTCTTTTACCCAAGGGTTACATTTGTTATTATTTGCATTATGGCAAACTTAATTTCACATAAACTTAATTTGGTCCATCCAGATAGATTTAGTTTTATTATGGACCATGGGAAAGGACAACAAGAGATGCTTTCTAGGTCCCTAACTGCAGAGGTCCCAATTTTGTATCCGTATTTTTGTGGGACATGCAGAATATGTATACATATGTAGATGCTTTGTGAGAGAGATGAGTAAAGTGGACAGAGAAGGGAGGGATCTTTACATCAATCTCTGAAGTAGCTACACCAGGCTAATACTGTTAGCTGTTTCCAAAGTGCCTCATAGAAAGAGGTTCACTGTGGAGGAAGTTCTGGTTCCTTTTTCAGCTTAGGGATTTTCCATCAGATGAACTGAAATTCAGTAAAAGTGTGATAGCTCTTTGAGCATGTTTCAGCAGCTTTATTAGGAAACTTTAACATTAAGCTTCGAAGAGAGATTTTGCTGTGAACTAGGATACACAAAGTCTAAGGTTGAGCAAGTTATGTTGTGTTTTAGCAGGGTAGGAATTGGTAAACTTCTTTTAAAGGAAATAGTTTTTGTTTGTTTGTTTTTTTGTTTGGCTTGTTGGATTCATTCTCTTTGTGGTGTGTTATTAAAAATCTAGTCTCTAGTCTGAATTCATACCTGGGCGAAAAACTGTTGCCTGTTGGGTTTTGTTTAGTTTTGTTTTTTCTTTCATTAAAAAAAAAAAAAAAAAAAAAACAAAACCCTCAGACTGAAATTGTTTCCTGACGTAGTGAAATGTTTTGACTTTACTGGGCTTTCTAAGGAACTGTATGCAAAGTAAAAGCAAGGCACAGACCCCTTAGCCCAAGGTCTAGAGTAGGTACTTCAGATGTGGAGGGCCTCAGCTCCAGACTGGCTCTGTGTCCTGGTCACCCACCTCCTGGAAGGATGCCCTGGGTACCAGGTGTGTTGTGGTGTGGGTGTCTTGATCTTTGCACAGCACTGGTGCCTGTTATCTCTGCAGTGCTTTGCAGAGATTGAATTGATTAACATGGAAACTAGTTCAGTTTTGATCTTTGGAAAAGTTGGAAAAAATGTGACCATAAGCCAAAACCCAGTAATATTTATAATACTGATAGTAGTACGAAGTATGTGAAGAGTTCTAAAAGATAATGCAAGAGAACCATCTGTTTGAGGAATATTGTCTGATATGCAAGCTAATAGAGAATGCCAGTTGTATTTTTTTTAAAGTATATATACAAAATGGATAAACATTAAACAAAGATACAAGATTGTTTATCTCCCTCTATGGAAGACTGCATTCAGAATACCTATAATGACCTTGGCATTCTGCTTAATGAATAAATGGAGTATTCAGCCATATCTGATAATGAAAATGAGGCATGCTTAATTGACTTAGCACCCAACTAATCAGCAGTTAATGCAGTCCTGAAAATTGCTGTTATTTCCTCTTGGAGGGTCAGAGCACATGTGTAGAGAAGGGAGAATCTAGACTTTATAGCTTAAGAATGAAGCAAATGTAAATGGCAAGTAGTAATTGATGTGGCCTGGAGGTTTCGGTCAGTAGCATGGCCTTGATCCATGCTCTCCTCAGCCACCTGCAAAATGTTTATAATTCTAGAACGAAACATTGTTAGCTGACACACTACAGGCAATTGCACTGGAGAATCTATTAGATTGCGAGCAAAACAGCTCTGCCATTGGTGGAGCAGCAAGTTAGATTGGGTTCATTTAAAAAAAAAAAAGTGTGGTTTTTAGGCACCACTGTGTGAATGTCCTAGAATAGCTTGCTGGGATTTTATTCAAAGTACATATTGAGTTACAGTGCCTGACTTGACACCTGCAAATATCTCTGCCCTGATTTTACTTGGCTACAGACAGTGATTCAGAACTAAATGAGATAATTTCTTCCAAAATCTTTCCCTCTCAGCAGGGATTTTTCTGTTGCTCATAGGAATGACTTAGTATTCAGTGCCAAAACAGTGATGTTTGAGAAAGAGGCCATCAATTTAGTTCCCTGCACAAGGGGTAATCAATGGAAAGCTTGCTTTCACTGTTGATGTTCAGAAATCACAGGTTAACAAAGGACCTCTTACAGCAGGAATCCTCTTGTTCCATTTTTTCCACTTTCTGTGAACTGTGTTTTTAGCAATTTTTTTTCTTAAAATATTAAATGATTTTCACACAACATCTTGATCAGCAAGTAGCAACTAACTATGAGGATTTTTTTTTTAGGACTTTTGCATTTATGTAGAAGAGCAGAGGGTTAAACGTGCTAAATGAAAAAGTAGCTACGTGCCTTGAATCAACAGGAATGGCAGCAGTGTCTGGATGTTGGTTGCACAGCCTTTGAGTTGCTGTCTTGTCTCTGATTTTAGCAGCAGATATCTTTAGAGGACACGGGATTTACCATACTTCTCCCTACTGGAAAGAAGCCCTGAGGCATTGCAGGTCTCTCAGTAAAATGGATGGGAGTGGGGAAGGGGAGGCCTCAGCCTCCATGTTGGGCCTGTCAGCCTTTGCAGATGTTATAAATCCCTGCAGAGGCACCTGCTGCTTTCCTGTCGTTAAAAATCTGGACATCCTACACATGATCTTGATAAATGAGGGAGCAAGTGTTAAAATGCGGAAGGAGTCTATATTCAACTTTTCCTCATTTGTCTCTGTTCATCTGCTTGCTGATGTTGTCTGTCTTTGAAAATCATCATAGATATAAAACAATGGAAAAGTGATTTTATTTTTTATTATGTATATGATAGAATATTCCTTTCAGCTTTTGACTTATTTGAGTGCCAGGCTTCAGACACTTAATGTTTTGTGAGTTGGGGCTTTGCAGACCCTGAATATATTCTGAATATATTGCTCAAAATCCAAATCCTTGATCTGGCATCAGCAAGCTTCATTTAAATTGGTTTTAAGCCTGATCTTTATACCTCATCTGATGCATCAGCTGTGAGGGGTCAGTGTATCAATTGTGAATCTTCACAAACTTCGGCTTTGGAATTTGCTTGTGGAATGAAAGAGGAGCCTTGCCAAGTCCCCACTGCAAAGCATCGTGTAGCCTTTCAAATGACAGATTTTACTTGACAGCGTTGGATTTCAGTGCAGTCAAGAATGTACCACGAAGGTATTGACAAAACATCCTGTCCTCTAAGATGAATGTTTATTATAGTGATGCCTGAGGAGATTTCAGCTTTTTTTTGGTCAGACCAATACTGCAAAGTGTACATAGACACTAACTGAACTGTTAGCAGGGTTTGTAAAGAATACTAATAGGGTTATTATAGCAACGGTGATCTAAGAATAAAAGCAAGGTAAAGGTCACGGGCAGAAGCAGTATTCTTAGACTTACTGATAACGAGCTGTGTCCTGTAAAGTTTCTAGAGTAAGGCATTTCTGTCGTTAAAAATTATTGGAGCCCAGAGTACAGATTTTCTGTAAACTTCCGTAAATATGAAAGTAGTTTTTGGACACCTTTTGGAAGGAATCCAGATGTGGCCCTTGTGTTTCAGTCCCTATTCTGCACCCACTCCGCTTTGCCAGCCATGGTTTTAACCAAGTCTGTTTACCTGTGGAAAGTAAGTGCTGGGCACTTCATTCTCTACATGATGTTGCGCTGGGTTAAATAACGTGTTTTGTGGAGAGAGGCACAGAGGAAAACACTGAATGGCATGTTTTTCTTAGATATTTTTAAGTGTTCTATTTCTCTTAGTGTTCTGTATTGAACACTGAGTATTTGTACAGCCTACTTGAGATGATGATGACCTCTTATCCAGCTGCGATACTGGTGCTTGCTGTCCTCATTGCTGATATTAAGTGTGTTTCACCAGTCTCTCTTATGATCCACCCTCAGTGGGTATTAATGTTGATCCTTATGATTGAAATGGATTATAAAGGAGGTGTACTTCACCTGTGTGTTGCCTTTTGGTGTTATTTGTCACTGCACAGTCTGGAAATAATGTTAATTATGATATTTGCTGGTCAGAATGTAGGGTTGATGAAAACAGAAGTGCTACCAAGACTGATACTAGAGAGAAGCAGAAAGGAGGGCAGTGTCTCCCTCTCCACTGCCCCCAACAGCTTTGACACAACTCAGCTGCATCCTTCTGGAATTGTCATGGGGCAGGAATGCGCTGGGCTGGGCTTGGGTGCCAAGCTGCTCTCGGACACCCTTGGGAAGGTACCCAGACTTAGCCTATATCATGCTTCAGGTTCCTTGCCTCCCTATTGGCTTTAATTGAAACTCCATGCTGGAGGGAGAGCAAAGGAGCAGCAGGTCAAGGGAGCTGTGCCTCCTACAGGGGACAAGAATACAGAAATCAAAATCTTTTGGATGCCTTCAGTGCGTTGAGATCAGAAGTCAGCTCTTCCACAGATGGACTGATAGTGATGTGAGAATAGTTGTTCTTGTCTCTAGAAGGACTTTTTCTCTGCAGGTGGGGGAAAAACCCAAATATGCAGCAACTGCAAAATAGGAAGGAGGGATGGTGGTTTTCTTTTCATTAGCATGCCAGCAAACCTCAGGTAAGCATCTATTCCTAAAGTGAATTAGCTCAATCGTCATAGAGGTCTGATAAAGACTGAATTATATTATAACCCTGGGTGTCCTATGTTGGATTTGAGAGCACGTATTCTGTCTCAGTGTCCCATATGCTTTGCTCCTGGTATGAGGTCTGCTTTTCATGCTTACTTCGCATGGCTAAATGAGCAAAAGTCTTAGTCTTCCAATGCAAAATGAACCACCTGAACTCTTTAGAGGCAGCACAATTACAGAGACAGAATGGTTATCCTCTGTACATCAGAGATGAAATCTCATTTAGAAAACTCTCCTACACCCAGTATCATTGATTTAGAAACACACGTACATACGTGTGCAAACAGCTACCGTATATATGCACACACACATAACATGGCTCCTGAACTCTCTTGTTCTTGTAACACCATTTCCTTAATAAAGAGATGTTTCCTATGTGTCTGCACCTTTCTGGATTAATTCAAACTGAACGTTGGTAACTAAAGGGTGTAATGTTAAAGGTGAGATCTTATGAGGCTTAATACCATAGTAAGCAGTCCTTATGATTGCCTGGTATATTTCTGAGACATGCCTTTCCTAGGTCTGGTGACAGCCATCCCATGATTGCACCCCTATTCTGATCCTATTCAGTCACTTTCAGCTGATGAGCTCCCAAATTGCAACCTGAAGACTTGCTGTTAGTTTGTAAATGTTGCAGTTATGACTTTGTGTGGGGTGTAAGTGGTATTTAGTTGATTGGAGGGGTGTGGGGGGGAGGAAGCATTTTTTTTGTTTAATATTTCTCATGAGCTTGTTGCCTCAAAGATAAGTTTTTAGCATAACATGCAGGAATTTGCCTACACAATATGTCTTATTAATGTAGAGGAACTAAATATGGAAATACTCCCACTTCCATTGTCTCTTTTATTCTGTTCCTTGAATGCCCCAGTTGGACTTCTAATGAAATATTTCCTCCAGCTGTCAAGAAAGTTTATACTATGATCCTAACTTTCTGTTTCCTAGCAACTCTGCATCCCTCTGCTTGTAAAGGAGGGTGGCTTATACTTTTAATGAACATAATTCTAAGCCATGGCTAATGAAAAGCAAAATACTGTGGAAGAATAAATGTCATACATACTTTAAACAGAAAGTAAAAAGTTCATATCGTAATTGCTTATCTGCTTTAGCATTGCATATAATTTTGATGAGTATTTCTTTATATGCTCTGGTGTTTCAAATTTAAATTTTTCGTTGTGGTTGGCAATGTGGGTATGACCACCCTCAACCATATGGCCTTGGGACTAGGCATCTCTGCTTGTAGAAGTTGTTTGGCATCTTCTTGTGTTTGAACATCACCAACATGTTACTTGGAGGGTATTGGGTTTCCTATTTATTTTATTATTATTTTATTTGCGTGCCCTGCTTTGAACCTGAGTTTTCTTACCTGGATGGTAGGTCAGCAGTCTGCTGAACTGGATTATGGTGAGATGGATTACAAGTCCTATATTAAAACATTTCAAAAGGACTGCATCCCTGCTCTGTAATACTTGTGTAAAGCAAGTCACTGAAATATCTTCAGCAGTCCCTTTATTGTGATGTTTTCTTAGCATTTCTCATGTATAAAATACTATGAGTTGAAGTATTTTTTCCCCATTCCCTCTCACTTCATTATGTCATTAGTGTGTTGTGAAAGTGGAAGCTGATGGGGAAACCTCTGAAACCAAAGTTCCTTTTAGCCATATTACAAGCAGAATATGGGTGGCAGCTGTGTGGGAATTCTGCTTCTTCTAGAAATTTAGGAAGACTTAAACATCTGATTGGTATCTGAGATTTCCTAAGTGACTAATGAGATAGCGCAGAAACAAAGTGAAAGCTAACTAGGGATTTACTTTTTGGTGATAGCTTTTTCACATTTAGAAATATCAATGTTTCTTTGAATTGGAATTAAAGATCTTACTGGTGTTTCAACAATCTATCTTTTCTGTTAAAAAGGTCAAAATTTTTGCATGTTTGCTTTCTCACCTCTGAAGTGGCCATATGGCTTCCATTGCTTGTTGGAAAATAGATACTCTGAAAGAGTAAACTTCAGTGAAAACACACTGCCAAAAAAAGTGATTAACTACAGAACAGAGGAGCTGCTATGCTGGTTTACAGTAGTAATATATTTAGCCTGGGATCTTGTCTTCAATAGAGAATTAAAGATGCCAAAAAAGGGGAAAGGCTTTTCTTCTGGTTTTAAACACTATAGAAAAAAACCCTACTTCTAGAGAATACTTCTCTCTTTATCTTCTGCTACTGTAGTAATGTCTTCATTCTTATTTATTTTGGACAAGTCTTCCCAAACTTTTTCTTAGTCTTTTAATGCAATCAATTTGTGTTTCACCTTGCTGTTTAAACACCACCCTACATAAGCTCCCTCGTGCGTACATTACAATTGTTCTTAATTACGAGGTCACATATTTCTCCCACGGATACTTGCCTCATGCAGAGTTGCAAGATGGATGGCATTAAAAGCAAGTTGATATTAGTTTAAGATTTTATGCTTTAAAGTGGTCCTGTGTGTTATCCACACAGTATCATCCAAATACTAATCTGACTACAAAACATTTGTTATAACAATGGTTTTCTGCAGTGCTTTTTGCTATGGTATCTTACAAGCTTGGTCATCATTAATGCATCTATTTTCAAGGTGCTCTGTGAGGAAAAGTGATGCCTTCCCATTTTACTTAAGAGGAATGGAGAGGCAGAGATGTCAGGGTCAAAAAAAAAATACTCATTTGAAATGTCTGAATAGAGACAATAAGACTTGATCCTTCTGCATCTACAACACAGAGCACTACATAAATGTAGAGCACACATCGAGTTCAAAGCTTAGTTCCCTTTAGTTGCAGTTGCTGCAGAGCTCCTACACAAAAGTCTTCTTTTGCTATATGACTCTGCTTCATCCCTGAGCAGCCCCATCTTGTGCATTGGCCCATCTATCAAAAAAATGCAAAAGATTATCAGAAACTCTGCTGATCCCCGTGTAAAGTCATCTTCAGTGTGAATGAATAAAGCTGTTAGTGACCAAAGGCTTTCATTGATGAGCAGATCCTCCATTAATTAGGGAGGACTCGCACCTTGCCAGTGAGGTTCACCAGTATTTGCTGGTAAGGGAGGAATGGTACAATGTAGAAACCGCAGGCTGCAGTTAATGCTATGCGGAGAACCATAGGCTTACTACAGCACAGCTGCTGCCTTGGTGGTATAATCTGAACCACTCATGGTTAAGACATCCACGCAACACCCAGGTAAAACAAAGAAATGCTGTTATTTCAGCTGTACAGGTAGGAATGTGAGACAGAGAAATGAAATAGTTGTTTACAGCTGTGTAAGAGATCTGTGATCTGACAGACAAGTGGTATGAGCTCCAGAATAATACCTTAATTGTAATTGCGACAGTGTCCCTTTGTTTCTGGTAGCCATGGCTTTTCCTCTTCTTTCCTTGAAGCCTCATCGTTGCTCTTGCTCCTGTCCTGCCATCTCAGTCTCTCCACCCTGTGTGCTGGCTCCCAGCGCACTCTGCCTCTTCCTGCTCCAAATTGCACTGCACTCAACCTTATCCAGGTGCTGCAGTTCCCTGCCTTTACCTCTTTATCATGGTGTATGTACACTGTAGTTCCAGCATTTTGTTTTCTTTAGCATGTTTCTGATGTACAGTAGCACTCTCACTCACCATTAAAATGTTTTTACCTTAATACTTGGTTTCCTGAAGAGACAGTACGATTGCAAGGGGAACTTGGTCTTGTGCCTATTGTCATTCTGCCCTTTGTATTACTGCAATTTTATAGGTAGGATAGGGCCATAGAGGGAAGCTCTCTTTCTGCAGTGACTTATGTGCAGCACTTACTCACCAGCACAGCCACGGCATGTACTTGAAACTATAAGTGTTACACTGTAATTTTTGAAGTCAAGAGGATTAAAATTTGTCTCCTAGGTATGAAAATCTTAATGCCACTGACTATTTTGCTTCAATATCTTTTTTTTCCCCATCCTTTGGCATGTGCTGAGTGAAGTTTTAAAACATGCCTGCTCATTGGAATGTATAACAAGGTAATATTGTAGGGAAATGAAGAGGGATAATACCTCTGCAACTGCTGTGCTTAATGTGATGAAAGACAAGCTTTTAAAAACTCTTTAAATAGGTATTCTGTAGGCATTTCTCCTGTCATTTTCATTCTGCTGTGTGGAAAGTGTAAGATATCAATCCCCTCATTTTTTTTTTTTTTTAACCTTATGTAGTTGGTGTAATGCATGGGTAAAGACACTGAAACATCCCACCGTTTCCGTAGCTTTTTTACAATGGGAAATTTATAGGGTAATATCAGCTTTACTAATATCTCAGCATTTGAGACTTCCCATTCACATAGTCTCTCACAGACACAAAAAGAAAATAATCTGTCCAAGACAGAATTTCTGCATGTTTTTAATCACTTTCTATTCTTGAATGGCTTGCAAAACTTCTGCACTAACCAGAAGTAAGGTGGCATGATCCAAAAAGAGCTTTGAAAGTTCCTTCAAAAGCTTTCTCAAAAGCTGGAAGGCAGACAGCATTGAATCAAAAGCAAAATGTTCTGCCCAACTGCTCCATCCCCATCATCATCTCATCTCAATTTGAGTTGCTGACCTAGAAGTAGGCAGACAGATGGATACGTGCCCTTCTGCTTCTTTTTGCAGTGAGAGAACATACCAAGTACTTTTGTTACATCTGTGCTCTATTTGCTCAGCTTTGTAGCCCGAGCTTTCAAATTACTACCTGTTTTCTGGTGCTTCTGGTTTTGTGACTGCTGAATCAAATGTACAATTTTGGGGGTGCTGTTTTTGCCATAAACCACTGATCCTGTGTCCTATCCCATCCTCAAAATTGAGCTGCAGTTTTGGATGCTCAGAAGCTGTGCAACTTTATGGATGATTTCTGGTGTAAGAACCAAATGTGCCTCACTACAGGAATACCAGCAGCTTACTGTTTGATGCGCAGTGTCAGAAGCTTATACTTCTGCCTGTGAGCTATTAACAAGGTAATTGCTGTGATCATCCCGTTAGTCCACTCTGGAATATTTTAAAGCCAGGTATTTGATCACTTAAACTGGCCCAGTATTCCACCACTGCAAAAGCTTATGGTTGAACATCAAACAGGACTAATTAGCTTTCAACTGCCGAATGCCTGAAATTAGTTTCTATGATTTCTTGATTTGAGCTAGAGCTGAGGAAACTGCTGAAACCAGCCAGGAGTTGATGGAAGGGAGAGAAAACTTGCATAGCTTTGATTTCAGCATGACTTAGTGTACAGAGCAGTGAGGAGTATCATTCTACTTGCAGTGAGGTATACACATGATTAGCAGGCAAAAGACATTTTCCTTTAGAATTTAAAAACTTGTGGTCTTGTACAAATAGGTACCATCCACTCTGCATCTCAGGGACTTGGAAAATGAGCCTGCAGCACCCAGTGCTGACATTCATGCTTCAGAAACAACTTTGCAAGAGCTCTGTGGTTTTCCTGTCCTTTGGGCTTTTTAAGATGCATTTGGCTACTGTGGAGGTGTGTAAGTAGGTTATCTTTAAGCAAGAAACCTGTAATACTGAGCACTCAGGTGGAGTCCTGACTGCTGTGCATGATTTTTGAGTCAGTCTGGCAGTGAAGTCCAACACTTAAAGACAAATAGCTGTCTTCCTGTAGCTCCAGATGGAGGTGGTCTAGCTGTGATATGTGCCTATATATGCACCATACAAGGAAGAAAGCATGGGATTAAAATGCTCAGTTTCAACAGGTGACATTCTTTAGAGCATCTATAGGTACTACTGAATTACACAGTCATGAGTGGAAAGTTCCTTTCTTTATAGTCTAAGTCATTAATATAAAAAAATGAAAATCGCCAAACCTTCTTTCCCCTCCCCCAGACTCCTCCCCAAAAGGTTTGTGAAATGTGTAAACCATTTCAGTAATCAGATGATGAAGTAGTACACCCAGATTTCTCCTCCTCCCTCACTCCCCTCAGCCCCTGTAATGTTTGGAATATGATCTCTTTCCTCCTCATCTTTCTTTTATTCCACCCATTTATACACACGTGCTTCTGAAGAGTAGTCTAGGATCTAATATGGGATTTGCCCACTTTGCCAGTACATGAGTCTCTTCCAAGTAGGTGTCTAATATTTGTTGTAACAATCTAAATATATTTTTTCCTTTTCAGCTTCTCAGTCTGGCTGCCAGACAGACATATCCATTATTTACATGGTGTTAATCATCTGGTCTGAGATATCTGGACTAAAAGATGAACAGTGCAGGAAGAGCTTTGTGTAAAGACCACTGGGGTGATAGTTATACCTTATCCTGTGCTCCAGTCACAAAGGGCAGGATTCATATCATCAACCATTGTATTTCCACAGCATTGATGTCTTTATTTGAGCTCTAGCCAGTCGAGACACTTAACAGTCAGGGAAGAGGCATAGGTGCTTTTAGGTCATGATTTGTCTGACCTGTTTTAGATGTAGTGGATGCTAGCATGAGATGACTCATGCCCTATGAATGCCCATTTTTCTCCGCTGACTGGAAAGGGAGCCTAAGGTGACTCTCAGATGGAGACATCAGTATTTGTTCTGATACTTCCCAATGCGTTTAGGCTAGTCATTGTGAATTTAGCAGCATTTTTCTTCAAAAAATGAAACATCATATATCAAGGAATGTCATGAGATTAATTTTTGCATCTTTGTAAAAGCACAGACAGAAAGTTGCTTGATACTTGTGGTGTTCATAGTAAAAATGTGAAAAGGGGGAATAAAACATTGTAATGAAATAAGCAAAAATGGAACAATTTTCAGCTCTTCATTTCCTGCCTCACTTGAGACATCCTTGTAGCGTGTCATGCCTGCTCGTATCAGAAATGGGACCGCTTTGTATTTTTTTACTGCACGTGATGGAATGTGTTTGCTTTAGCCAAAAGTAATTTGAAAAATTCAGTAAGTTCTTTCACACCTCTCTCTCAGCAATTGAATTCAGTGGATCAAGTGAAACAGGTAGTCATGGGAGGGAGGGGGGATATTACAGGTTATTGCAGAAATGTATCTTTTATCCTGTTTTATTTTCTTGTCTGTTTACTGGGTACTGAGGAAAATACTTTGAACCTAGTGAGAAATTTATTTCTCTAGGTGGTACGTGATGGATGTGTGGCTGAATAGGGGATTTTTTTCCTCATCCTAGGAATGGTAGGATAATATCAGAGGAGGGAGAGTTTTTAACAATGTCCAAGTAAAATGGGTATGTAAAAGAGGGTTAATGAAGGCAAAGGCATTATTCTTAATGGATTTAAGCCAAGAGATAGCACTTTGCAGTAACAAAAATTGTTGATGAACCTGAAAGGAAAAAAATTCTGGGTGGAAGGGAATAATTTGTTGCAAAAATGTTTGATGCCAGTAAAGTAGCAAATGCTTCTTACAAAAAATCCTGACCTGCTGCTTAGCCACTCTAATAACATTAGTTTTTAATCACTCATCAGCAAGGCAGCTGTTTCCCTTTCTTTCACTTTAGGCATCAAGTTGAGCACAGGTTTTAAATTTAATTGCTTAATGTAGCTTCAGCTGCAGTTTCTAGGTGTTCCATTGAGGTGTCTCTCTGAAGAGCGAAGAAACAGGAAATTTCTGTTCCTCAAATTCTGTGCTGAAAACCATGATTCCTCTTTGTATAAGTGAAACTCAAGGTCCTTTGCCACTCTGAAAAGTCTGACTAGCATTTCCTCTAGACATGTTCTTTTGTGTGTAAACATGTACACTATAAGTCTATTATATACACAAATGCAAGTGTTGCTAATAGCAGCAGTATACTGTGGTGTGATGCAGAGAGAAGAAAGAGTGCCAGAACCATACTAATAAAATTGCAGGAACAGCAAAAGAGGGAAAATAAAAAAAGTGCTGCTGATTTCCTTGGTACTAAGCTCTTCTCTTGCTTACATTTTACTATTGATTCCTGTTTGTTAGTTCAGTGCAGGCATTATAAAATGTGGCATACCAGATTTGTGGAAATGGGTATGTTCTTAAATGTATCATACAACTTGAGAGAAAATTATGGAGTCTGAACATATGTATACTGAAAATGATACATTGATTACAGATCATGAATAAGATGTTAACGTCAATAACGGTTGCCTTGATTCATTTCCTGAAAGATGTGATAGGCATCTGATCAAAATGGTGCTGTCATTTCTGGTAAGATCACAAATCCTCTTGCCTGTTTGAGGGGCAAATGTTGTGTTGTGGATGAAGTCAGACTAGGTGAACATCCTAGCTATTTTCTTCTAAAATACCTGTGAATTAAATTAATCAGGGTTTTTCCCAAAGACTGTGACAGTAACATGGAGAGGTAGAGAGTACTGCTGTTTTTATACCACTGTTTTGGAATAGCCAACTTTGTGTGCCTTGTGATTCTTGTGCCCTTGGTTTTACTAGTGCTGAGGAAACCTTTCCTATTCGGACATCTTAAGTTCACCAAAATGTTGCCCACACTAGGTACTCTTAAGGATTTTTTTTTTTCAAATTCTAAATCAGTTATGCAATTGCATTCATTTTGCATTTATAGGTCTCAAATTATTTCCAGGGAATTTGAAACTGACAGGATTAACACAAGGAATTGCTCCATGAAAAGTTTGAATTTTATTAAGAAATGGCTTTGTATATGTATAGCGTCTTCCAACCCCATCTAACACTATTAATGTACATCTATTGAGTTCTCAAATATTCTGACACGTCTGCAGCAGCCCATGGTATGCTAGTAATGAGTTAACAAGATGAGTAAAAAAATCCAGTGATTTTAGTTGCTGGCTGGCACTGGAATAGGGTTTTCCCTCTAGCTAAGAAATCCCAAGTACTGAATGATATCCAACCATGTGGCTTTGCTCTTACATGGTGTGGATGCTGGGTGAGGGAGAGGGGCATGAAAATGAATCCTGTGCTTCTCTTGGAGCAGGATGGAGTTTTGCCCTTTCCTGCCACCTTTAACTTTTCTCCTAGCAGTGTCAGGAGCAGCAGGCTCTCCTGCCTGTGGATCTTTCCTGTTCCCCTTCCCTGAGCTGTGCTGGCTTGGTCAGGTCTCCTCTGCTCTTCCCACTTGTGCTGCTGCCTGTGAAGGACACAGGGTGAGCATGCACCAGATGCAGGAGATGGGAGTTTGGGGCCCAGCAGCTGTTTTACCAAATAGCAGCACGCAGGCACATTTGTGATACAGTGTTTGGAACTGTGGAAATACAGAAAAGATCTGGGGAACCGTAACCAAACCTGGTGGGGGAGGGAGTTATTTTTTTATTTGGTCATATGGGTTAGGAGACGAGCAAGCATCACAGGAGCATTTGTGAAAATGTGCTCTGTTCTGTGTACAGTCTGAAGACTGTTCTGGAGGACTAAACTTCATTCTTATTTACTCTTGCCAACAATTTTGGCAGAGAGATCTGGCTGTGTGCCAGGTTGTGGAATCTCTCCAGACATTGAAGCCACCTGCTGAAAGGACAGCAGGATGGATGCCCCTGCCACTGGAGAATGCCCTGGCTGCCACAGGTGCTGATCTGTGCTCCCCAAGAGGCAGGAGGCCTTTCACAGGCAATTGCTCTCTGCTTTTATTTTGGCCAGACAACTTGCCATGGATGGTGGGCTTGATCTAGTTCTCAGTTTTAGTCTTTGTTCTTTTAGGTGGACTCACTCAGGGGTCAGGTACAAGTCTGCAGATGACAGCACACTTTCTGTGGCAAGCATAAACAGGGACAATCCTTCTCAGATGGTGGGGTGGGCAGGACTGCAGCCAGGGAGGGAAATGGGGTGGCCCCCACAGATCCTGTACGGCTGCAGCAAGGATGCACGCTGGGCCCAGCAGGGTGGCTGGAAGCCCCCTGTGAGGGCAAGGGACTGGACCGGTGTTGGGGCTGCTCATATAGGTGACAGTGTGCATGGGAACAGGGACTTGCTTGCATGCCCACAGCGGGAAAAGAGGAAGCTCTTCTCGGTTGTGTGTGACCCTCATCATACTGCTGGTTTTGCTGAGAAAGTGTAATGTTTTTAGTTCAGAGTTTTCACCAGCTTGATTAATTGGAGTGGTATTTGCAACTGAGTTTTATTCACATTCAGACTTTCTGTAATCCTTTATCCTATTACAAATGTGTATTTGATTAGCTTCTTACTTCATAAGGCTGCTTGTTAAACTATTTCACAGGCTGACTTTTGAGGAAAAAGTGTGGCAAATCACATAATGGCAGTTGCATGGGATTACGTAGAAGATCCTGCTGGACTGAGCCCATCTCTTTCCACTAGGTAGAAGATGAATTTTGTGACCAATCGCTTTTCTTCTGATAAGCCATGCAGGCAGTTAAACCTTCTCACACGCATCTGTGCATGGGAATGTCATGATGGGAAAAGCTGGCAAGTGGGCCACACAGCTAAGGGGTACCCAGGTAGGGGTTCGGTGGGAGCACTTCTGTGCCTTTGTTAAAAGGCTATGTGGCCTGCTTTGCACAAAAATCTGGATACCACTAGTCCAATTGATTCGAATCTTGCCTTTAAAGATTGTAAGAGTGAGTGTTATACCTAGGTTAGAAATGTTTCAGGTTTGAGGCTAATCTCAGTTTTGATCTTGAAAAACTGCAACTAGAGCAGTTGGTTCCTGCTCAAAGTTGTTTTTGAGTGGAAAAATGAGCTCTTTTCAAATATACACCTTACAAATGTTGTGACAATGTGAATCTGCATACTTCTGAATCTAAATGCTTTTAAACCAATGCTTTGTACTGTTTGTGAAGATCATGTATTCTCTTAGAATCTTAATAATTACAGGCTATACATATTTGCATTGGCATTGCTGCTGTTGTGCTTTCTGCTTATTTAAATGAGAATTTATCAGGGAAAAAAGTAGGAATTTAGTGGGCATCACAGCCAGAAGATACCCATCTACTGATAGTGGAACTCAAAATAGCTATTTCTATTTTTGCACTAAATTAGTGTGGTGGGTTGACCCCAGCTAGCAGCTAAGCCCCACCCCAGTAGCTCACTCACTCCCCACAGCAGGCTAGGGAAGAGAATTACAACAGCAAAACCAAGAAAAACTTGTGGGTCGAGATAAAGACAGTTTAATAAGTGAGGCAAAGCTGCACGTAAGCAAATCAAAACAAAGAATTTTTTCATGGCTTCCCATCGGCAGGCAGATGTCCAGGCGCTTCCTGGCACGCAGAGCCTCAGCGCATGTAATGGTTGCTTGGGAAGACAAATGCCATAACCATGAATGTCCCTCACTTCCTCCTCTTTTCCTTGAGCTTTTATTGCTGAGCACCATGTCATATGGTACGGAATATCCCTTTGGTCAATTCAGGTCAGCTCTCATGGTTGTGTTGCCTTCCAGCTTCTTGCTTCCCCCTAGCCTACTCACTGGGGGGCAGAGTGGAGGGGGAAAAAAAAAAACGAACCCTAACCCAAAGGCCCCCATCACAAAAACCCTTCATGCTGTGCAAGCACTGCTCAGCAATATCCAAAATTGGTGTGTTTTATCAACATTGTTTTAGTCATAAATCCAAAGCACTGCATCATACAGGCTGCTATGAAGAACATTAGCTCCATCGCTGCCAGACCCAGTACAATTAAGTGGTTTAACTGTGTATTTCTTTTACTGTTTCTTCATTACAGCTGTACCTGGTAATTTGGCTTTTCTGCACTTCCATGGCATTAAAAGCTCTTGCACTGTTTTTTGTTTGTCTCCCTTGAAAATTACTTGTCTGTTTTCTTGGAATCTGTCACTTGAATAACCTGGACTTCTCCATACTAGTTGCTGTTTGATCAAGATGCACCCACTAAGAAAAGAGAGGATGTGTCTGATAATTCCAGACAGATGGAGTGGTCTTGGCACAGAGGCTATGGAGAGTGGCAACTACACAGGTTAAACTTGATGAAGTCATGGACAGACTTGCACAATTAACATACTGATGCATATCTTTCTGGCTTCCATCTGTCAGCATGGCTAATCCATTTCATTACTGTGAAATTCACTTGACATTCCAGGTTGATTTTGTACCATAATTCACCTGCTGTGCTACTCATGCTCTTCTTGAAACAAACCCTTTGAATCAAAGCTATTTTAGTTTGTTGTGATCCTTTCATCCTTAGAAGAGGTTTTGCAGGTCTTAATATTGCAGCAGGAATGAGCTCAAAATTATAGTAGCCAGTGACTTAAAGGTGTTTAAGTCCTGTCAAGTATTCACCTTTATGAATGTGAATAATATTCTTCTTAATGGTTTTAAGATTTTTTTTTTAATTTTTTTTTAAATCTGTTAGTTTTGAAACCATGCAAGTAATAGCCCTACGAGGGCTGATCCTGCTTGTGGAGCATTGGCTGGATGGTTAGCTATTGCAAGGACCCTCTGGCTAGAGCACTGTGAACACTGAATTCTGAGCTAATCCTGTAGTGACTTGTTTCTCATATACAAGGTAAATCAGGGTCACTGTTGCTCAGAAGACCTCTTTCATATGAATTCTGAAGTTATTCCTGTGCTTTGAGTACAGTGAAATCCAAAAGTGCAGTGATAAAAAGTAAGTTGCTTCATACAGCAGTTGTTTTATCAAGCAAAAAATTATTTCCAGTTACTAGCTGTGATGGTTTGGGGAATGGAAATATTTAGGGCTCAACAGTCCTCATTTCTGTTCTGAAGTTGTTGACTGATAAAACGTGAACACGTGTGGTATCAGCTGTGGACTTGTCAGCACTGTGATTTGTTTTGCCTGGATCACATACAAAAATGTTTGGCTGAAGCTATTCTGTTGATAGTGTCTTTATATGAGGTCCACTGCAAAAGAAACACGTTTGATTTGCAAGAGGCAATCTGATGTTCTCCAAAGGTGAGTCAGGGAATCCAAGGTATTGATGTTAGCCTTCAGCTATCACAGAGGTAGTATACGCCGCAAGAGTTACAGAACCATATACACAGTGTGTGGCTAGCTCCTGGATCCAGAAGACTTTGGAAAGGCGGATCTGCTGCTGCTGCCAACCCTTATGTCAGCATGGATGAGTTAAGTTTCACTTATCCATATTTACAAAAAGATCTTTAATTGCTATATTCCCTTTAATTGATACCTTGTTGATTAATAAAAGATGATGCTCAAGAAACACTGGCTTGCTTGGGAAACACTTTGTCATTGCTGCTTGGTAACTCCTCAGGGAGCAGTGCAACCTGCAATGATGTCTCAGTAGGAGTTCACTTTCACCTGAATTAACTGAAGACCTGGAGAGAAAAAGGCCAAGCCTTTGAGGAAATTGTTTCATCTTTGCTGTGTCTTTATTTCTCTTTTGAGCTGAGCTGAGAGAATATCTGTTGTCTTGGTATCTTTTTTTGTTCTTTAAATTTATCCCCAGTAATACTAGTTTCATTCATAGCTCCAATTCACAGGCACAAATGGCAACATATGTCTTTGGGGGTGGGGCAGCCTATTGCTGTGCTGCTTATGGTCCTTGTTAGGCTCAGGACCTCATAAAATGGGGAAGAATCCTTTCCTTTTGCTGTTCCCTTGCAGATGTGCTACTGTCCTGGTTTCAGCTGGGATGGAGGACATTTTCTTCCTCGTAGCTGGTCTAGTGCTGTGGATTTAGGGTGAGAATAATGTTGATAACACAGTGATGTTTTAGTTGTTGCTAAGCAGTGCTTACACTCTTCAAGGACTTTTCAGCTTCCCCTGCTCTGCCAGGTGCACAAGAAGCTGGGAGGGGGCACAGCTGACCCCAACTGACCCAAGGAATATCCCACGCCATATGACATCATGCTCAGCATATAAAGCTGGGGGAAGAAGATGGAAGGGGGGGGGGACGACATTTGGAGTGATGGTGTTTGTCTTCCCAAGTAACCATAACACATGATGGAGCCCTGCTTTCCTGTAAATGGCTGAACACCTGCCTGCCGATGGGAAGTAGGGAATGAATTCCTTGTTTTGCTTTGCTTGCGTGCATGGCTTTTGCTTTACCTATTAAACTGTCTTTATCTCAACCTATGAGTTTTCTCACTTTTCTGATTCTCTCCCCCATCCCAACTGGGGAGGGTGAGCGAGCGGCTGTGTGGTGCTCAGTTGCCGGCTGGGGTTAAACCACGACAGCTACACAATTGTGTGTTTTAGTGTGTGAAACTGCAGCACTGGGACCCCAGATGTACTGTGTGCCTCTTGCCCCTTTCTCTATGGCACTACTGCAGGTCTCTTTCTTGTAAAAGACACAGTTTTAGGCCTGCTGACTTTCATGTCCAGACAGATGCTAAGAGAAGCCTGGAGCCATAGTACATTTGTAAATTCAGACAAAGGTTTCAGCCACTCTGTGGGACCTGATGCTTTGGATGCTTTATGGTTAATACTTGTACTGGCTGCTGACTTGCCTGGAGCCATTATTTCCAGAGATTCAAGTGGCATTAAAATAATTGATCCTACTCACTGCAGCACTAACAATCTGAGTTGCCAGAACTTCTTTGTGGTGGTACCGTGGCCATTAACATGCAGTGGGAGTGAGGGGTTAAAGATGACAAAGGAATGAAAAGTGTGAAGGACAAAATTCTCACATATATTAAAACACATAGCTGGCATAACCTTTTCTTTTCTTCTATGTTGCTAAACAGATGAGGGTCAGGATGTATTTCTGTATCTCTATACAACTGGCAACGAACTTGTTTCTATGTAGAAATTGCTTCTGTGATTACGATGAGACCACAAAAGGAAGCTTGGTTTACATCCAGTGAATATTTCTGCGATTTCCCTTTTTTTCCTTTTCTCTTTTTCATGTCTAAGCTATTTATTTATTTATTTTTATTTAAACAGATGAACCTTCTGCAGACTACTTTCATGGTCTTGGTGTAGTGTCTAAACAGGGCAAAGTATAAGAAATCAGCTACTGAGTCTTCTACAGCCAGGGGAGAACTGTGCACTACCATGCCAAAGTCTATCCTGAAGTTAGGCCCAACTCTTTTTTTTTTTATGCTAGGGGTTCTTGAAAATTTCGTTAAAATGTCCATGAAAATGTATAGCTTCACATGTTGGTAGTTTTGAATGAAAAAATTCTACCTTGAACACATCAGAGTAGATCTGCTTAAAATGTCATGATGAAATAGAAGCATGTGAATAAAAGCTTGTTAAAGTAGTCAGTGTCTCTGTGCATGAGAAAGCTAGGGATATGGCTCTGCAGAGTCTTACAAGAGCAGTTTAAACTGTCTAGTCTTGCTATAATTAAAGTATTACTCTGTCTTCAAACAATTCTGCCCCTCCTTTTTTCACCCCTCAGTGCTGCCTTTACTCTTACTTTGTCTCAGAAACATTTGAAGCAAGGAAGAATATATATATATATAATTATATATATATATAATTTTATAAAACTTGGACTCACAAGAAAAAAAGTATTGAGGAGAAAAAGAATACCAGTATAAATAATTTTTAGATGTTTTCACTGTCTAGGGTCCAGACAGAACATCTAAATAGCTGGCTATGTTGTTATCAACATGCCAAGTCCTACAGAAGCTGCATAAAGCTTTATATAGGAAGGGAAAAAGGACAGAAGACTTAGCACAGATGGTGGATAAATTTGAGTAGTTATCCCAAGACAACAGTATTATGGCTTCAGATACCTTAGTATCTGTTATGTTTTGTATTTTGATTCACAATCAGGGAATATTCAGGCCAGCCCATGTGTTAGATGCATCTCTAATGAGAAGGAAGAGAAGCATTTGGAGGCTATTGAAGCAATTAGCATTTCACTCTTTCTCAATTGTGTCAAATGATGCTATCTCATTCCCACAGTAACTTTGGCTTTTTGCTTTCTACTATGCAAGATAGTTCTTAGTTGGATGGCAGGACTCAAAAGTTACATTTATAAATGCATTATAAATATTCAGATAATTTCAGGCTAGGTAAGTCCTTCCAAATCTGCACCACAATTAGCGAGCTGCTTTTTACTTTGGTTTGCAGGCCTGTAAACCTTCTTGCAGATGTGCTGAGTGAGATGCTAGGTTGAACTCTGTTCTCACCAAGAGTCTCATGCAGAAAGCCAAGTGCAGGCCTTCCCCTGCCTAAATATGGAGATAGAAGGCGAGTGCTTGTGAGTGGTTGTTAACTAGACCTGATGGGAAAAAAAATTGTATGAGAAGATTAGTAGTTAGAACTGCTTCAGTACTTTTTTCAGTTCTGCTTCTGAAATTTGAGGAAACAAAAAACCATCATAGATCAAGATAAACATTTAGTTGCCAAGAGTCCTAATGTTGTTCCAGATCATGAGATGAAAGACTCCCTCCTCTATTAGCAGTTCCTGCCTTTTGAAATTTTATTTTATTTTATTTTGTTTTAATATTAATATAGTTTGGATTAGCTTTCAGACTTTGCTGGTATTCTGCCAGAAGACTTAGCTTAGATAATCTCAAGTCTTTAAGGGTGGACTGCACAAGTAGAAGTAAACAAGGAGAAATAGGGAATTAAAAGTAAAATCAAGCCTCAGTCTCCCCTTCTCTATTCTATCCAAGGGATCTGTTTCAATTTTGGATTGCTTTACCTATCTTGATTCCAGCTGAGAAACTAATGTGCCCATATTTATTAGAGGTGACATGCCTCTGGAGAGGCACAGATCCCAGGAGGGATTCAGACTAACTGAATATATTCTGTAGCTTGGAGAAGGCTGAATTGGTAGCTATATTGCAAGTTGCTTTCAGTTTTGTAACTTTGTCGGTGGCTGGTCTCTGTTCACTACGAGAAGAGAAACTTTCGTTTCCCAAACCCTACACTTTCTGCTACTTAATCACAAAACCCAGGGGAGGGAGGAAAAGGGAGTATGATTGGAATAAGAAAGTTAGTGATCTGACAGTTTTATTTTTGATCAGTGTAACAAATGTCTGTTGCTCTGTTTCATATGTCTTCAGCTGGATTTACAGTACAGATAGATAACACCAATACTGTTTGAAATCCTATTAAGTAGGGGAATCTAGCCTTTTGTGTCTAGTGACAAAAGACACGAGCAGGCAAGGATAGGCTGGGTGTGTACAGTGCACACTGGCTCATCTCATTCTTTCTTAACTCAGTCTTAACCCAGTTGTAGCTTTCTTCTGCTAAAGACAAGAGGATATTAAAATGTAAAAGTGCAAGGGGTATTTGCTCCTGAGAGCTGATTAGGAAATCTCAGCAGTTTTTCCTATATCTATCTCTATAAATGTGGTTGTGGATACAGATTGCATTTTGGGAGTTCTCAGTATGTATTCCACTTGGACTTGGGAGATATCTTTTGGGTTGTACTGTTTGCATTACATGCCGGCTGTTTGTGTTGTCAAATAAGCAAATTCTCTTCTGCTATTTTGAGATTAAATACTTGCAGCTGGTAAGTACGCATGTTCTTTTACTGAAATGATTCTCTACTACGTTGGAGGCTATGTTGCTTGGCTGGAAAATAGAGAGTTCTGAAAATGATTTTGTATCAAATTTACTCCAGCCTGAGTCTGTGTTCATAGGCATTTAGTGTAAATCTCACTCTAAATGTTCAAAACACAGCTAAAAAAAAAAGTGAACACACTTGATATCCTTGATAGAAACTAAATGTGTTAATAATCTCTAAATACCATATTCTGCCCCTTGACTTATATTGATATCAATGGAAATAACTTTAGATATATATTGCTCAGTGTGATGAAAGATGGCAAAATCTGGGCATAAATCAGAATTGATTAAACAGTGTCTGATTTAGCTTTGCATGTGAATGAGCTTTGAATTGGTTTATCAAATGAAAATAAATGACACTGTTCAAGAAAGTGAAAACATAGGAATTTACTGTAGTAGAAAGAAAACTGGAAACAAGAGTGGGCAGGATTATTTTATGTGGGTTTTTTGCTCTTCATTCATCAATGCCAATGTTACTATCCCCATACTAGTTGAAAAAAGATGAGTTTGGCGTAGGATGTAGCAGAATGAAGAATAAGCTGTGGCTTAGGGCAAATAAATAGGTGTGCTGTTGTGTAAAGGATTACCAAAGGTTCTGTTTGTACTTGACTTACAACATCTGGTCTGTGAACCTTGAAGTGGTACAGCAGTTAGCTCTGATATATTGAAATTATTCTAGTTTACTTAGCGTAAACATTTTCACAGTGATATTTGGGACAGTTCTTCAAAAATAAACATCACCTTTCTACAGTGGTGTCTCAAGCATTTTTTGTAAAGATATTATTGTAAAGATACTAAGACATATATGAAAATTTCAGAATTCTAACAATTTATTTGTCACCATTTTATACTATTTCAGTGTCATATAAATTGCTCAGCAACCTTTTTTAAAGCATTTTAAAAAGAGAATTGCTATGACTCTCTTTACTTTTTTCCCTCCATGCACTATCATATTGTCAGAACGTGCTCTAAGACTGAACCCTTGTTTTAATTCACTTCTCACAATTCACATCTTCATTTGATTTAAAAGTTAAAAATGAAAGAGGAAAAAAGGAAATAGTACCTTTTTCTAGAAATATCTTTGGAATATTTTTAATTAAAAAAAATCAATTACTTTTGCCCTATGAAAAACAGTCAACTGATTATCTAGTATTTCAGAATCATAGCTATCTGCATTTACCACATTAAAAACTGAATGTCCTTCAAAATGAGATTATATTTTTGTAATACAAAGGCATTCTATAGCTCATGTACAAGATAAAACCTAGAAATCAGCTTGGCCACTATTACAAAGTAAGACATTTAGAAAATATTCTGAAGCACACAAAACCATATGTTATCTATTAACATTTACTCAAAATGAAGAAAATCTGAATAAGTGTGATAGCTTAGAAGCTTTACAGTCTTCAAATTGAAGGATAAACAGATATCATGTGTTATGTTTTATTAGATTAGTCTCTGAGAAACAGTCATCTTAATAGAATGAAGGCAAAACACAGCTGCTAACGGTATTACAAATTTCATTCATCAAAAGCTTTTTTGTGTCCTAATTTTAATGCTTCTTATGAGGTGAATTACTTCTGCTGTATCATCTGTCTCTGTTCTGAACTAAAAGTTAAAAAACATTCTAATTTAGCAATATTGTTATAGCTGCTATCCAGAACTAAAAAAGCAGGGTCTTGGTAATATTTATGAGAATGTAGGTGAACGAGGCATTCATATTTTGAGAGGCGCTTAGGCTAAGGTTCCTACATGCAGTCTTTTTTTGTGGCTTTCTAATAGTCATTTCACTTGCAATGTTTACCAGTTGTTTAAGCAGGACTAGGCATAATAGTTCTATAAATAACATGGATCATGTCTTGAATCCTACAGAGCAGCTGTTCATGGCTGTACGAATAATTTACTGATTAATTACACATAGTCCCTTAAACTACAAATTCCTATCAGTTTGTTGGAAAGCCTTGAGTCTAATACCACATGGCACTGACTCAAAGATCACAGGACTTCCTAAAACATTGAGATTGTTTTTCTAGCTAGTGTCTTTATTTAGGAAAAATCGACCCAGGGCTTATTTTTAATCTTTCAGAAGCCATCTTTCACCTGACTATATGACCTGTTCCTACCTTTTGTCTCCAGCTGTGACCTACTAAAAATATTGTAACCCAAGAAAAATAAGTTGAGAACTAATTTCTGGCACCTATAGAGCAAATTTTTTTTTTTTGTAATTTGTTCAAGTGGAATTATTCTATCAGTATAAACTTAAGAAATAGAACTGTCTGGATAACAATAATGGAAAAAAAATCTATTTTAATCACTGTCAGTCTAAGTTTAATGTAAGTGAGCAGTGTACAACTATTTTTCTTGTCCCCCTAGCACATGCACATAGATTTTAATCCTTTCATGGCAGTATTTTAAGACTGTTTTATAGCTAGGTTATTTTCTCAGATTTCCGCCCCCCCCCCCCCCCCCCCCGAACAACGCAAAATTCTCTTCTTTGGGAAGGTTCAGTCAAAACCAAGAGTCAGATATATGTTACTTAGGAGTAGCTAGCTGTCATATTACTCTGGCACTTAATATTAAAATCTGGAGGATTTTTCTGAGATGGGAAAAATTGGTTTGCATGGAGATTTGTTGAACTGAAAAGAGATTGGCTCGTGTCTGTCATTACATCACTATTTGTGCCAAGAAAATAATTGTGAGGGAGCGTTACCCATGAAGAATACAAAAGCCTGAGAAATCATCTATGCATGTAACTATCTTTCCAATGGTCCATTTGTGATCTCAGTGACATCAGTGTGTGGGAAATAGTATTAGTCTACGTTCTTATCGAAAATTGCCCCCCAAAAAAGCAAAAGTAGAAAATATGTCTGTAGTACTTTCAGTGCCACAGACTGGTACTGTCCCCTTCTTACTGTGATGTTCACATCCAAAACATGAGGGCATATGTTTTATTAGTACATTATGTTCACATTTGTTGTTGATGTCATGGTCCATAATAGAGCTAGTTCACAAAATGTGTTGTTGCATTCTGGGTTTTGGCTTTCAAAGCATGATTTTGAAATGAGATATCAAACAGCTTCATTTGCTGTTTGAAGTAGAAATACCAAGGTTATTTCTTTGCTGAAACTTTCCCAGGTGCTCAAATTTTCAGCTCAAAGCCCATGGGTTTTTCATTGCTGTGCCAACAGGTAACACCTGTAGTTAATTAATGTATACCGTAATAGCTCCTACAGGTGCATGAGGAAATGAGCAGATCTGTTAAATTAGCAAATAACAAAATAATATTATGGGTCATGGCAGTCTTGGACTGTCTTTCAATTTCTATGTGTATCTCCTCTCCTCCCATTTTGCTTCCATTTACTCCTGGCCAATAGTTATGACAGATCTTGCCTGAAGGCCGTAGCAACAGTCTTTAGAGAACTGCTTGACATGCATGTTTGGTTTTCTATAATCAAAGTCACAGGCCTGCATCATGTTCAGATTCTTCTCCTGCCTTCTGACCCTGTTACATGCTTTTTTTTGTTTCCACAGGGCAGATATTTTGGAGCTGTTAAGTATCTCAATCCAGGAAAAAAAAAGCAGCATTCACAATGTTTTATAAGCACCGAATCAGTTCTGCAGCAGCTTATTTATTCAAGTCTTACATGCAGTGTATCTAGTTATTTAGAGCATAGTGAATTAAAAGCCCTGTTTTTTGTTTTGGCTGGAAGTTTCAGTATTTCAAATCCTTTCGTTCTCAAATTGAAATTAAAATTTTAACCTTTACCAGGTGGAAATATCAATTGTTTTCTTTTTACAGGAAAGCCAGTAAACGCTGGTTTGCTGAATTTGAATCAAAATGCTTTAGGTGTGGTTTTGTTTGACCTTACTTTGCAGACAACTTCCTAGTGCCTCATGTGCACTGCGGATACTGCATACTGATTCTCTATTGGTTTATGATCCCATTTTCTCTGTTGTCATATTCTGTATCATTAGCTAGATTGAATTTCCACTGGTGTGCTTTGGTTATATGTTTGTCCACACACACTGATATTCAGTTTTAAAGGGATACTATGTAAGAGTCACCATTTTGTGGAAAATTGCAATTTCTGTGGAGTTCCTGACTACTCCTGTTGTCTGTCAGTAAGTACTATTGGTTTTAGATGACTCAAACAAATGACACAAGCTTTGACCTGAAGATGTATCCAAGACATGTCATTCATATATCAGAGTAGATAACTGTAGAATAGCTCTCTGTTACTCAAAGATGAATACGGCATTTTTGACTCATTAGGAATTTAGAACAAATTGCAGTCAGGAGGAATTCTAAGCCCCAAAATTGCCTCCTGTGAAGACACAGCAGAAATGGGAAAAGGTCTCAAATCCTCATTTCTTTATCATAGCACAAGTCTTTCTAAGTTATTGATTCAGCATAATCCATACCAAATCATGGAACGCTTGTGTCGCCAAATGTCTAATTCGTCACTGAAAAAGTTCTTTCATTTGATTTCAGTTGGATTTTAATCCACATCTTTCTCACTGGCTCTTTCAGATAAGGCCAAAACAAGAGCTTCTTCTTGCTAATCTGAAACTTAAGAACTGAACTTTCCATCTGCCACAGGAGATGGCAATGTTTACAGTGATTATACATTGAGCAATATAAACACAGTAACTCTTGCAAAGCTGTCTTTAAGTAGCATTTTCAAAAGTGAACAGAACTAGATTATGGTATGATGTGATAATATATGCAGTAAAACAGAAAAAAGAATGTGTCATACTTTAGGCTGAAGGAATGAACTTTGACACACAATCTACCTGAAAAAGGGTTGTTGTGCTAAGACCATTTCAACTCTTTATTTCAGATTTTGATCCTTTGAACTTGCTGGCTACTTCTAACATGCTGTAGTACCTGCTGATTTTGCTACCAGTTCTTTTTTGATTTGGTGTGATTAGGAAGTTTTCTGAATATTTGTTGTTGTTGTTGCTGCCGCATGTTTTGCAAATAGACTTTTAAAGTTGTTGTGATTGTCTTAATGACTTATCTATAACATATAGTGGAATTTCTTAATGTATATTGATTATTTGGGCTCAAAAAAGAAATTGCTTTTGTGGAGAAGTTTTTGTAAGGATACTGATGTGATATTCATGAAATCCAACTGAAAGGCATTTGGGAACTGAGCATTTTAGTTCAAGCTCAAGGAATTTAGGTTTACAAGATATTTAGCTATTTTTAGTCACACTGAAATGGGATGGAAGTTCTGCACTTTTAATGTCCTCAGATGGTGTCCAGGTAACCCCTTAATAAGGCATTAATTATTTAATAAAAAGCTGGGGAAACAGCTGTGTGACAGTAATGAGGAAAATACAGTAACTTCAAGTACAAAAATGCAAAAGTACAAAAATGCTGTACATGAAGTGAGGCAATTTTAAGAAGCTTGTGCAACTCTAAGACCAGAGGCTGTAAGGAGCTGCATGGGATAAATATAGTGCAGAGGTGAAGGAGTTTATAAAAGTTGCTGGCTGCACTGGCAAACATTTTCAGAAGGGGAGGTTAGTTTTGTGTGGTATGATTTTGCTTCCTAAATAACAAGTAAGGTTAGTAGCCTTTAGGAAGGAAAAGTGCTGAGCATTTGGTGGCTACCACTGTGCAGCTTTGCTGCTTTGATTACTGGGAGCAGGAACTTGAAGTAATCCACCACGCTTTCAGGGGTCCACACTTTCCAGTGTGAAGCTCAAGGATCAATATTGGCACTGTTTTCATTCTTCTCCTAATGGTTAGGGAGTAACAAATTCAACTTCTCTGTAAGGAAGCTACTATCTTCTCAGCCTCACGGTGATTCTATAGCTTTGTATTTTAAAGGACACTGTTATCAGTTTAACCTGGTATTTAATTCTTAAACTAAGGGATTAAATATTTCCTAATCTATCGCAGATAAATTGAGACATAGATTGTCCACTATGTGTCCACTGGGTAGAAATACCTGACAAATACTTATGCATGGTAAAAATTTGTCATTGGCCTAAATCTGAAGAAACTTGTCCTGAGAGAAAGCGTTTGCTATAAGTGGCATGCTAGGTATGGACTCTCTGAAGTATGATTCTTGAGCTGTCTTGGAGTCCTCTGATTCCTTGTTTTCATTTTAAAATGACAGAGGATCGTGCCTGGGAAATTTAAGTAGGTACCACATTGTTTATTATTATTGTTGTTGTTGTTATTGTTATTATTATTATTATCTTTTTATTGATGAGTGTTTGCACCTTATCTATAACAAATACGATTGCAAATAGCACACTATACTGTGATGCAAATTGAATTATACTAAAATCATACACTATTGAGTTAATTTGTCAGATGCATACACAATATATAGCTTAGCAATATGTAAATAAGATGGAGTTGAGAGGTGTTAAGAAAGGGTTTTTTGAAGCTCTCTAAAATTTCTTGACATTTGGCAGTTATATTGTTTCAGTCATGGCATGTTGCAAGGAGGGGAAGGGTTTGTGGTTTAGAACTGGCTTTTCATATTAGAAAGAAAGATAATTAGCTTGAATGTTTTTTAATTTTTGCTGTGAAAACGCAGCTCGTTACAATAATACACATGCAACTGATCAGAGGGATGATGCTATTGCAATTATTTAGTAAAGGTTTTAATTTGCGTAATATGTTGCTATGTGACTATTTTGCAGACATCCTAAAATCAGGATATGGGCAAACAGGCAATGGGTAGCCTATCTGCTGTCATCATTTTTAAAGAAGGCTTACAGTGCCTGAAGGCCAAGACTGAACCAGCCCAGCCCTAAGTGTGTGATGACATGTTGGCAGACAGAAACTTGCAGTATAATCCTTGGGTCCTTCTCACCTTACTTCAGTAAGGTTGCATTTAAATGACTTTGGAAATGGATCATGATGTGTGAAAGGCTGGTTGTGACGCAGGTGGGTTGTGTCTATGCTGGAGACTGAAGGGTGCTGAGACACATCCAGTAGTGTGTAGTTCTTGTCCAGTGTCTGTCCTGTGTGTATCCTGGGCTGGCTGCTTATAAGGTATGGCTGTATTTTCCTGGGATGTTTGAGATGGCTTCAAAGTGTTTCCAGTGTGTCTGCTAACAGCTAAGCAGCACCTGGCTGAGGTATGTACAGGCCATGCAGGGCTGCTCTCTCTTCCTCACTGCAAGATGTTGAGATTGCAAGTCAAGGTGGAAAGGTGGGTGAGAAAAGAGGAGGTGAATGAAGGGAAGGGGGAGATGGGGCAGATGAAGGTGAGAGACAGCAAGATTAAGGGATCTAGGCAGCAACCAGTCAATAAACCTCTGCAATGAAAAAGGCTCAGAGGAGATGGGCAAGGGTGATATGCTCAGGGAGGAAAGTAGCGAGTGATTGACCACAGCTATTGCAAAAAAAAACCCAAAACAAAAACCAAAACCAAACAAACCAACCCCCAAAAACTCCACCCTGAATTTATCTCAAAACCAAGGGAACCAGAGGATGGCTTTTGTTTCAGATTAACTGACTGTATCATTTGAGTGGATCAACTGGTTGTGCAAATGTTTTTGCCTAAGTTAATCTAAAGAGCATGAATGTCCTCCTGAGCCATTGAGACCAGCATGGGAGCAGTCTATACTTGGCTCAGCTCGATAATAGTGTACAAAAACTGAGCAACTAACAAAGAAAGGAAGTCCAGTGTCATGATGGTGAACGTAGAGAGGTTGGTAATGAGAATCACATTTGTATTACAATTGAACTGTATGTTGCAATTGCTATATTGTGCTTGTGTTGTGATTTCAATATGTTGCTGTATCACTCTGCTAAATCAAAATCCCATGTAACATCAAATATCTGCAAATAAGTACATTTGGTATTAAACATTAAACTCTCGTGCAGAATATTTAAAAGAATCTAGTCAGAGAGTATTGGACTTGGGCAGGCATGGAGGCTGTTTTATACACAAAGGAAGATAACTGCTGTTCAACTTTTCTGTAACCACATATTCCTAGAAACCACTTTTGTCTTTTTGAGGATTGTCAGCTCATTGATCAGATTGTCTCCATTTGCTCTTATATTACCTTAAATTATATTGATTTTTACTTATTGCTAGTCTAGATCAAGTCCAAAACATTTTATATGTTTATGGAGAGTTTTTCTGAAATCTCATGCTGAGCTGGGTTAAGCTACACGTTAATCCTTCTCTAAAACACACTGATCACTAGTGAAAAGTCAATGGAAAAAAAATATAAAATATTTCAGGAGTTCCTAAACTTGGGAAGTTTATAAGTAAAGGAACTGGTGTTTCTTTTTAAATCCATTAAATAGAGAAAATAAGTGCTTGTTTTATATTGGACTCTTCTTGATTTTATTCAGCATCTTGCTTTCCCTAGAAGCTTCCTGTATTCTTGGTTTTCATCTTGAATACAAATCATAGAGTAAAGAAAGATTCATTTTTTAATTTTTTTTTTTCCCCAACTGTTATGCAAGGTCTAAAGTAGTCATAAAAGTTCATTCATCATTGCAGTGATGCAGGTCAGTGACATATATTAGCCAACTGAAACTCTCTGCTCTGGCTTCTTGCTATGCAAGGTTCTGCAGAGAAGATAGATAGCTATTAACCCTTTTATTCCTTATTTCACTGAAAAAGGAACAGTGGCATAAAGAGGAAGAATCAGAAATATATTTTCCACTTGTTTCATTCTTCTAGATAGGACTTCTTTCCAGTACAAACAGAGAAGCACTATGGAGAGGGAGAAAGAGAGACTAAAAACTCTTACGGATGGTTATCAGAAATTGCAAGCTCAGATGTTAATATGGCTGACATAATTTGATGGTGTAGCTTAGCTCTGAGTATGAATGACATACAGTTTCAGGTAAATGCTGAAATATTCATTTCTGAAATGTAATGTGAAAATTCACACCTAATGAACTGATCTGGATTTACATGACAGTTCAGTCTAAAGTAAGTAATCTGTGGCTGGAGTGAAACAAAAGTTTACACTTCTGTTGAAATTAGGATGCTGTCATATGCTCCTCTTTAGAGAAGGATGTTTAAAAAATACAGGATCAGGGCATGGGAGGAATCCAACCTGTTTTCCTTTTTTTTTTTTGCTTTTAGGTTTATAACAATATAATTATAAAAATTATTTTAAGACTGTTCAGTTTTTTATCAATTTGTATGTAAGTTTAAAAATAATTCAGAACATATGAAACGTTGACTCTTTTTAAGGCTGTGTCACACTTCAAATGAACAGTAAATTTCATTAGAGAAGTTTGATTTAACTGTAATGCCATGGCCTCATCTTTACCTCCATACAATTGCCAATGCCCACTTTACCTTTGGAATGAAGGCTTTAGGCTCTTGCACAGTTAGATGCCATTGAAAGTCCTGAGAATAAATCTTTGTCTTGCCAACAGACTGTGTCGCTGTGTGGGATGGCTTATATACTTGGCTTTATGATGGCCATGGAAAAGCTGAGGAAGAGAGTCCCTTCTTTCCCAGGTGCTGCTGGTAAGGGTCCTGTGTAAAAATGGGGCTTCCCTGACCATCACAGTTGCTCTTTTTTGCTAGTTGGCACTTATCATCTAGGCGCTAATTCTAAGGTGCAAGTGCTTCAGGCCAGGTTTATGATACTGTAAAGTTTTTCTTTTGATGATGTGGGAAGACAGAAGGGATCTTTCCTTTCTTTGTGTTCCAGGAAGCACTAAATCAATTTTGGCTGATGATAAAATCATGAAACTAATGTTTATACAAGCTGATCTGTTTTCAGAGAGATTGAAGCTGAAGTGTATTCAATAGCTTCAGATGGTGGGCCCACTCCACTGGAAATAATTGCTATTCCACTGTAAGATGAAAGAGCAACTGCATTGAAATGCTGGGTAGTTGTTTGAAAAACAGCATATGCTCTGTTATTTATATCTTATTTAAGCAACTGGTTATGCAAGATGGTTTGCTGTTTGGCTTGTCTCATTTTAATGACAGCAGAGAGTAGTGCATGCTGAGGTTTTGATTAGCTGTGCTCTAAATGTGTTCTCAGAGTAAAGCTTTTTGTGCTGTATACATTTACATGAGCTCAGGAGTAGTTACTTTCTAAAGTTGTTTTCATTGCAGCTCATACAGAAGAGCAATGTGTGTAAACTGGTGAGAGCTGACCACCTCTATTGCTACCGGACATGACTTTGATAACTGTTTAGTCATTGTCTCATTTTCTCATGACAAATTTTGCCATGTTGATTCCACAGGAAGTTTTGTTGGAGTCTTGACAAAAGCTTTCGGGGAAAAATTGAGACATTTTTAGCATGTAAATAACCATTAACAGTGGTTATTAGTGGTATTAGTTTGCCTTAGCCTTGCCCTGTGGACCAGAGCCCCTAGATTACATACAAAATTTTTTCAGTTAGAATGAGTTTTTTCCTCTGTCATCTTGAGCCATATTGGGGGAAATCTTGACAACATGCATGTTGTCATATCTATTCTTGCAAAAAAAAAAAAAATCAATGGCAGCATAGGCTAAATTTTAATTAAGTTTCTCATTTGTTAGGCACATGAGCTTACAGTTACGTGGCATCAGATGATCTTTTTCTTCTTTTTTTAAGGGACTTTATTTCCTTTTGTGGCATTCCTTGTAGCAGCTAATATGTCAATGAGTTGTCCTTTTTCACAAGATGAATGGTGGTTATTGCCTGTGAACAACTCTGAATTTACAGTGCTGAACTGTAAAATCTTCTGTTCACCCCTGGTACCTTTATTATGACAATTGCATTTTCTAACAGACTGCTGTAATCCTAAATGTGTGTCATTAAAGGCCTAAGGGGCTGCTTCTAAATGTGAAGGGGTAATGGAAGCACAGTGAGGTCTCTCCAGTCCCAGAGCACTACTCTGTGTCTGCCAGCAGCAGTGTTAATAACACGCCTAAGAGTTCACATGTATGATGTGTGGATACCAGTCTTGTGGGATTAGCAGAATTCAGGGCTCCTTGTTTGCTGAAGAGACAGGAAATAACATGGAATTTGATTGCTTCTCGGTCAGTTTCAAGTGGCAAAAGTGACAAATATTAGGTCTTATCATATATTGGTTTTAACGTGGAATGATTAATGGATAGTCTTGTTATTGTGAGATTTTTACTAAACTTCATTTTACCATGTTCCTGGGACTCTAGTTTTACTGATTAACTGGTGAGGGACAAGTTCAGAAAGTGAGAAATTCTTCAAAATGTGGTTGAAATAATAACGATGTGCCTGAGAGGGTTTGTTCAAGTGAATGCAAGAATACAACAGCGTGGAAGCTTTTCTTTGCATGATGGTGGTTTTATAAAAAGAAAAAAAATCCTAAGTTTTTCTGAATAATTAGGAGCGTGGACATAAACTGAATCTGTGAAAGGGTGTCATTTGACTTGTATTGTCTAATGCCTTCCTACTGTGGAACAAGTCATAAAATAAACTTTCACGGGATATTTGATATTCTTTGGATGGTGTAGGATTTCAGCTGCATTACTTTGAAGACCCCCTGTGTCCTGCTTCACATGATGGTCAGTCAACTGCTTTCAAATTACAGCAGTAAATTATTGCCATATTTTTGCAATATACTCTAAAAGGGTGTATTATGAAAAGGGATGGAATGAAGAACCAGTTGTCTTAAACATGAGGTCACTTCCTTATGGATAAAATTGCTGAAACCATTACTCCAGCCATTAGGAACTGGCATTATAATATTTGAAACATGAACTGAAGTACAGCAAAAGTTTTTTTTCAGAAACAAGTTGAGCTTACTGAGGTATTGGAAGGATTTTATAACTTGAGCTAGGAATTGGGTTAAAGCCAGTTCATGCAGGGGTATATTCAACCTGAGAATAGCTGCTCATCCATGACTAATACTAACTTTAGCCTGTCTTTGAAAGTCTCCAAAAGTGCTGTGGTAAATGCCTGTCAGGACTCTTTCCTGCTGTTTCATGACAAGCAGTTAATACTCAATTGCTCAAATTCCTTTTGTCTGCCTTCATTTTTTTGAAGTGACCCTTCATTGATTCTTGAAGTTCTGTATAAAAACATCACTGTAAATGAGTGCCACAATAGAGCTACACCTTCCTAAATTGTACTTAACTCAGAGCAGATCCAAGAGTCTTATTTTCAGGGAGTGGAATAACGGTGTGAACAATTAAAAGGCCCTATGTTGTAAAACTAATAAGAGTACATGTTGTGCAGGTGGTTGCTTCTCATCATTAGATGCCCATTTTGATTAGCCTACAGTTATTCCCTATTTTTAAATTAGGGTAGCATTCTCCAGATATTGCTTCAGATGAACAGGAGTGAAAGAAAGATTATGCCTGAATATCAAATGCCACTGAGGTTCACTTAGCAGCCCATGGCTCATTTAAAAAGAGCCATGCTGAAAGTAAAAATGCTGATTCTTAACTTTCTCAAGATGTTACTTCTGTTCTTTTTCTATTTTGACCTGCCTTGTCCATTTTGTGTCTAACAGAGCAGTCCACCATAAAGGCACAACAGAAGAGTTTTGTGATGAGCCAAGCTGCATGCATCATAACCCTGTATCTACTCTCTAGAGAACAGCCGTATAGCTGAAGTTATTGGGACAAGAAGGTAACACATCTAAATCCCTTTCTAAAAGGCTTAACATAATGAAATGAAGCCTGCTGGATCTACTCTGAAAGCCTATTTTCACTGGCAGAACAGAAAGACTTTTTTCGCAGAGTTTTTGGATCAAAGTTATTTTGGGTCTTGATCTTCAAAATCTGAAGCGCAGGGTAGTGTCTCAGAATTCAGTGACATTTTACTGTGTAAAGATGTGTTGGAGAAAGTGTGCTGCTAGATTTCATGAGAAGTTGTAGTTTTGCTGCTTAAGCATGATTAGATCAGAAGATCAGAGAACATCGGTCTTTTGGTGTTGGACCCTGTTGTGTGTGTGTTTAATGTGTTCTGTGAAGTAAGATAAAGGTCTTCTATTCTCTATAACTATTTAAATCTGAAGATAACATGAGTCATGGAATAAATGAACAGTGAGAGAAAGATATTGACTACAAAGAAAGGAAAGAGGAGACTCTGGAAACTTTCTGTGGCACTATGTACCCTCTGTCAGTATAATGTGACACTGCAGGGCTGTTGCACAGCAAACAAATTGAGAGAAGGAAGCAAGAAGGGTCAAGTACCTCAAGTGCTGAGATGTGGGACTAAGTAGACCTGTGCTTCTTTGCCAGTTTGATCACCAGTCTTCGGGAGCCTGCTTGATACCTTTCCAACCTTGAGGTTAATAATTGGAAGAAATTGTATGGGCCATTATGTAGACCACAGTTCTAATTAAATCACTGAATGCAACTTAGGTTGTACTAGTTTGTTCTGGAATTGTATATATCAGAAATAGCATCTTTTTCTGGTCTTGTATACTATAGTCATCTTATGCTGTTTTGAATATGTGGATAGATACACGGCAAGAGCCTTGAGGCAGTGGACGTTTTCATGTTTCTGAACTGTCACCAAGATGTGAATAAAGGAGCTGTCCTAAAGACACTAATTGGCTTTTGAGACAAGATCAGGAGGGGTTTGAGGAACTTCCATGTGTGGAAGGTAATTTCTGGATCTAATCTAGGGGAAATGCTGGAACCTTCTGCCAATCCTAAACACATGCGGACCTTGGAAAAGGGAATAGGACTTCCTGGAGACTGCTGTTTCTACTGACACAGGCTATTCTCTATCACTGCCTTTCCCTGCAGCCAATTACTGCCCTGTTTCATAGCGTCTGAAGCCCTAGAATATAAAAGTTCTGTTATTCCCCTTTCCTCAGCATATAAAGAGGATATTTAATACCATACTCAGTCACATCAGCTGACAGCAGCATGCAAGAACTGGCTGTTCTAAATATGTGGCCTGTTTGCACTGAGAACAAAGCACTGGTTACGCTTAACTGGAGAATGATAATTATGCCATATTTTAAAGCAAACCAAAATTACAGTGCATTCTCAAACTTCTTTGGGACACCAGAAGGTGGAACTTTATACCCAGTATTATTCCTTAGCTTAGCTTCATACATTATGTGAAACACTGCTGCAGGTCTAAATGCAGCAGTAATGGATGGGATTGTCCTTCCAACTAGCAAGTGCTTACTCCAACCTCAGAAAGCAAAATTCTGCTTCATTCATGTTGCTTTGGCTCGCCCAATCTTTGAAAATGCATTAGTATAAAATTTCTCTTTATGTATGGATTTCAGCTTAGGGCACAAACGTGGGTGGGTTCCATCCATACTGGCAGACTAGAATTGTTTTTACCTAAGACCAGTTTGGCTCGGCACAAGCAAGAAGCATGTCACTGGGGTCCTGGGGAAGCTCCACAGAATGTTGGCAAATCAACAGACATCTAGTTTGTTCTGGGTCATTTTAGGGTGAATGAAGCATGTTGTTTGTCTGTCATGCTTACAGAGAAGCCATTTTTCAAAGGGGCTATAAAACTGAGGTCTTTAGTACTTGCGATTTATCATAGCTATCTTAATGCTGTCAACAGAAGTAAGATTTGACTTTAATATAACATCTTTGTGGTTTGAACAGCTGCTTTCTGCCTACCTGTGTTTCCTGTTTGGAAACATTTTACATATTTTTATTTCTTGGGCTAAAAGTTGGTTGTAATAATGTTGATGTTATGTGACTTGCAATAAGCTCTTTATGCCATTAATTATTAGTACTTCCTTGCAATCAAAGCACTTCTCAGAACAGAAGTTAATTTGTCTGTCTTCTCTTTCTTCCACCCACCCTAAATAACAAATAGCCCATAAGATAAGCACAAGGAACAAAAACTTCAGTGAAAGTAACTTTAAATAACTGAAGTTAGAGATTCCAAGATTAATTTGATGTATAGTGTGGTTTTGTTTCTAACAGTTGCCATGCCCATTAAATTGAGAATTGTTTCTCTTGCTTTGTCTGATTTTTATGTACATTCCAGTAGTGGATTTTTTCTTGACAGAAAGGCTTGCTCCTTTAAAAAATTAGGAAACTAAAATTCTGTGAGTTTTTAGGGTGTACTCTAATAGAATAGTGGCATGATTACTCTGAAGTCCATAGAAATAAATGGGACTTTGTATTAACTCTGGAGTTTCTTGGGCCATGCAAGTGTAAAAAGTGTTATGTACTTAGTGCAATATCTTGTTATAGGTCCTGCTGTGAAAAGGTGCGGTGGAACTTCTGTCTCTTAAAACTGGTTTTGGTACTTTGTTTTCCAGCGTAGTTTGATATCAACTTTGCAAACAACTTCTGATGAAGTCTCAATACCTTTCTATGTAACCAAACAGATACAAGAGCTCTACAACAATGAACTTTCTAAGGCCAGCAAGAAAGAAATGAGAGCACTGAGAAGATAACCTTGCTAAAAGCACAACAAAACAAAGTATTAGTGAGAAAACCTCAGAAGTATGAATAGCTGCTGTAGGACTAAGGTTAATTCAAATTTTCCTCTTTTAAAACTTTTTAATTAAACACTATTTCCTGGAACCTAATTTTCTTTTGATATATGAAGAAGACTCTCTTTGCTTTTGATTATTCGATTGCCGTTTGAACCAATGCTCTGTGGGAATAGTCCCAACAAGGTAATATAATTGTGCTCAGGTTTTAGACTATTGCTGCAGAGTGGCACAGTCTGTTTTTGTAAGTGATTTTATGAAGTTGTCATTTCTCTAGGGAATTCTTAATCTGAAAACAAAATATTGCTTGTGTTCCATTCTCATTAACTTTGAAGCTACCACCTGCTTTCTATTGAATTAGTAATGTAATTGCAGATAATGTCTTTATAGAAGGGGATAGAGGATGGCTTACGGTGTTACTATACTGTTGCAGTAGAGGGGAACAGAGGTGTGCATTGGGAAATACCAACTGTTAGTGGTCAGACAGTGTGTCAATATGCTGTGTGGGAACTCTCTGTTATCAAGCACAAGTCTGAGCACCAGAAATGAGGAAATAGGTGTAATTGCAGACTCCAAATTATAGGCTTGGGGGAGGTATTTCTTTCACTGGGATTCTCTGGTGATTTTTAACATACTAGCTCATAGGAGAGCTTTCTTCTCTCCGTAGGGGGTTACCTGTATAGGGTTTGCAGACACTATTTGATCACTTTCATGAAACTTTAATTATGCCTGCCATCTCTGCATTTCTTTTGGGACTAGCAGAGATAAACCTAGCAAGAATAAAACCTGCAGATAAAGGTGAAAAGACATAAATGTTTAAAGGCAGTATTGATCATACATAGCCCTTACACTTAGGAAAACTGCCTGCAAACAGAGCATTTAATGAGAAACATTCTCAACACTGATTCCTTTGCATTATTATTGCATTTATTTCTTTTCCCTATCATGCTGCTATATTTTCTGCTGGGATGGGGCAGGGCTGTGCTTTGGAAGTTCAGGTAAATATCGATTGGAATAAGCTATCTCTGCTCCTGCTGTTGCCAGGTAAGCAGCAAGCCAACACGGCAGAATGTGGGCAGAACATGTTCATGCATCTCAGTGATGCATGTATGTTCCTTTGTGCTCTTGCTTCTGGACAGGCTGTGCCTAGGCAGCAGCATCTCAAAGGGAAGTGGAAATGTAAGGCTCAGCTTGGCTTCTCTCTGAGGCAACAAGCCAATAAAATCCTTCACTGACTAGTAGGCTGGATTTGCATTGATGCGGTTATCCATACTAGTCCTAGAGGAAATCTGTGCTGTTTGGTGGGAAGCATATGAGAAATGCTGAAAAGTTTCCACAAGCCACTTAGTGCAAGACAAACAGCGCTCCAGGATATATTTCATTCTGATCAATGTGAATTGGTCTCTGAATTTTTTTTTTTATCAGGGTCACACTGTTAACCCTACTGTGAATATTTTTATTGAAGTCCTTGATGATAATGACACTTTAAAATTAGTACTTAATTACTGTAAATTATGTTGGAAGCAGTTGTCTTTTTGCAAGTTTCACTATTTCTTTTCCCCATGTTGTTTTAATTTATAATAAAATCAGTAGACAGCTGTGTTCATTACTCTGCTACTGTGAAAAATATGAAAGCTGAAACAAGCTTTTGAATGGAAAGCCAACTTGTCATGTTCTTAATACAAATACTATTGAATTATAAAAATGGAAAGATGATCCTTCCAAAAATACCTTTGCACACCTGCTATTCTTTGCACTTGTCTGGTGTTCTCTGTAATTTTTTGCTACTTTGCTACTGTCACCCTATAGGTAATGATATTGAGGCTCGACTTTTCTCATGGCTCAAACAGCTTGATTCAGCTCATACCAGAAGGAAGTAATTTTGTTACACAGCACTTGTTTTTGAAGACATTAAAAACTGTGTGTTGTTAAGAAGGGCTTGCTGGGCAGGGTAATTATCTCCTGCCTCCTATTTAAATCAAAATTGACCATTCAGGACATTCTCCTAGCCCAGAATATAGTCCGCCCAAAGGGAAAAGTAGCTCTAGGGGCCAGGGTGGTAAAGCTGCGATCTCTCATGTATGTCTTTTTGTTCTGCAAGATAGGCTAATATATAACTATTCCATGCTAATGCTAGCTGTGTGAAATTATATGGTATAACAGGGTCATTTGTTGTGCAATCTGTCTGATCCTGTGGGCTCCCTTTGCTATGCCACCTGAATACCTTCTGGGACCTGGGAGCTTTAAGGGGATTTATCTTTCAGCTTTTTTCCTCAAGTTTGGTTGTTCCTACAGTATATTCCTTATGCCTTTTAACCAGTATTTCCCTTACATTCTAATATGGTCAAGGTCTTAACCTGATTGTTGTGGAACTTAAGGGTTTTAACACTTTTTTTTTTTTAAGTCTTCAACTATTTCTGTAGCTTGTGGGAGGAAAATAGACTAAAACCCACTTTCTAAGCAAGCATGAATATTTAATTTATCTCTGAGCTGCAGATTTGGCATCTGCTGCTTTAAGGCTCTGTTATCCTTTTTTGTAAAATGCCGTTATTGGTTTTAAGTATGCAGGCTTTGTATATTGAAAATGATAAAAGATTGCTAGCAAACAGCCCAGCTGAGAATACAATATGAACCAAAATTTACAGTTATTAGAAGTAGCTCTAAAAATATCTGTGGCTAATCATATCAGCCACCTGAAAGAAGGTAATAGTTCCACTCTTATCTAGATAATTTTGGATGGCTTAAAAGAAATCCCAACACTTCCCCTTCTTTTTTTTTTTTTTTTTTTTTTTTTTGATCTAGGCATTTGTCCTATAGGCTGCACAAAGCCCCTATAGAACACCATAGAAATTATGCAACGGTTAATCCAGAACTGATGTTGGAAGCCAGGACTTGGTTTGTAGATGGCTTTGGAAACTTTATATTAGCCTCTAAAGAGGATGAGTTTAACAACATTTTCTTGCACCTTCTTTATTCCTTGATTGGTCACTACAGAAAATACCAATTTGGAGAGTTAAATATCAGAATAAGTAGTAGATACCCATAGCAAAGAAACATTGTCTGCTGTCTTGGTGTAAGAATTAATATGCGACACTTCATAAGCATTATTTAAATCCAGAAATAAAATAGTCCTTTTTGTGAAGAGTATTGGCGTTTGCAAATGTATGCAGAAGCACTTAATATTCTGAAGTTATTTACTCTGTCTCTCTTGGCAAGAGTTAATTTACAGTATCTTTGTGATGTCTTAAAATGCCACTATGCACATTCATCTCTGCCGCTTTATCCACTGAAAACCTGGAGATTTGAGGGCAATGTCATTCTACCGTAATGTCGTCAACATGAATGTATCAGATTAAGTTCATAAACAGGAAAAATTTCAGGCCTTTATCCTATTCCCCATAGTATACATATGCATACTTCATGCGCATACATCTCATTCTCTCAAAAGAGATCCCAGACAATTGCTAGCAAATTCCTTAAAGGCATTTAGAGCAATGTATTTTATATCAGGGAAGCTACTGAATTTCAGAAGCTGAGGGTAGGAAATACTTTTTTTAATGGTAAGTGCCTCTCTTGAATAACTTAGTCCTTGAAAATACCAAATAAAATTTCCTATCTTGAATTTGCAGCCTTTCTTTTCAGCTAGAAAGAAAATGGTGTTTATGACTGGAGTTATAAGAGCTGGTCTTTACAAGAGGACAAAACAGAATTGTCTCATGAGGGATCTGATCTCAGGTACAAAGGATTGGGTTACTAGACCTTGTTCATTGCCATGAATAGAGGGACAGACCTTACAAATAGAAAAGTCTTGTTGCCTAGAATCATTACTTAGTTGAATTTATTTCAGTTCTTGAGTGATTATCCTGATAAAGGGAAAAGCATAATCTTGATACTTTTACATGATTTTACAGATATTTCAAGCTAACTATAAAACCCAGAGGTTCCCCAAGATAGTTGCTTTGAAAACTTTGACTACTTAAACATAAGATATATTTCTAATGATATTTTTGTCTTTCTACTAGCTTTTCTTTGTGTGTGTGTGTTGGGTGGTATGTTTGATTTCTGTGACCTGTGGCTAAAATGACTTTATACTAGATCACCACGCTAAGTAAACTGGCAGCCTTTAATGATGACCAGTGAAAGATGCTTACCACAAAAGGGTAAATTTACTAAAAGCAAATGTGTTCCATACAAGATTTTTTGGCCAAGTTAATAGTAGGTGCTTAAGTTGTCCTGATGTCTTTGTACTACTTTTCCTTAGCAGAAGTACAGAGAAATGTTTGGAAAGTCTGTGACATCCATCTTAACTCCTTTCTCTCAATAATTTAATGATGGTGATTTCCATAAATTAACAAGAAAACACCCCAGATCTATAAGAGAAATATTTTTCTTTATTGGGGATTAATTAAAGCTACTGTACTCTAATGTTATAGCCTTTTTCTGTCTTTGTATTGTGAAACATGGCAGAGCGCAAATGATTGACTTCTCTTAAAGGTAATTCTAATTTTTTTGGTCAATTATAGTGGAGGTGACTTTTTTATGTGGGAAAAAGAACAAGTTTGCTTGCTAGTAGAAAGAATCAAGGTTTTGTTCAGTTTTTGAGCATTTGAATGTTGCGTGTAATCTCCATTTATGGAAAGTGCCATAATAAAAAAAAAAAAAGCATTAACTGTGCATGCAACAGGACTGCAACCAAATTGTTTCATGAATGAATGCATGTAACTTACTGGAGAGTAAGCCTAATCGTGGCATTCTTTTTAGTGCCTTCAAAAAATCCCCCACTGCATTTCTTCAAGCTTTCTGAAAAAGCGTTTTAAGTAGCATCGCTAATTGTTGCTAAACGGCATAGTATTTCAGGAAAGGTCTGGAAACTTATTCTTCCTCCCTCCCCTTCCAGAAGAGAATGTTCTCTCTTCCACTTATTCATGGAAGTTTTCGTTAATAAGAAGAAATAGCCACCTTGGATTTTGTAGCTTCTGTTGGCATCTTACTAATGTGTGACCTCTGCGATCCTATGTCCTTCCCTCGTTTGTTAGTCTCTGCTCTGCCTTAAAGTTCTGTCCTAATTGGGTGTCTTCCTTCTACTGACATTTCTCTCTAAAATTACCTACAGGTATGTCATGAGGTGAATATAAATACACTGACAGACTGCCTGTTATTTGCCAAATGGACAGTTCGGAACATATGTCTCCAGTAGTACATTATCGTACTCAGATCATTGAGATGAAAGGCTTGAGCACGAGGTTATCCAAATATCCTAATTCTACAGGGCATCTATTATGCTCCCACACAAGACAAATGAAGCAGTTAAAAATTCAGTACTCATCCATGAGTAGCCTGCAATGCATTTTTATATTTGTGTGTATAATGTCCATATTCAGGTACTTGCATAAAGATTCATTTTATTTGTGCTTGTATTTTGTTAGGAACTGTCTGAAATGTACATATGTTTTTAAAATACAGTATTGCCTGACCTAACAATTACGTATTTTTCTTTAAGTTTTCAAAATCTTTCTTACAAGAAAAATGGGGACTACATACTGTATTAAAATCTATAGATTTTTTGGTTCCAACTTTATGTGGGAACATTTATTTATGTTCCTTAATATCAAATAAACCCATAGTTTTATTTTCTTAAATAATAGCATCAGCAGGCTTAAAGGTGTAAGAGGGAAAAAAGGTAACACAAGTCCAAATACAGACACATTTCAAACTAATGTTGTGCCTGCGTATGTCCTATTCCTCAGAGGTGTATTTGAAGTCAGTGAAGTCAAACCAGGGCTGAGCTTAGCTTTCTCTGTCTTCTCCAATTTATACTTGCCATCCTGGCATTTAAAGCTCATTATCTCATGAATTGTGTTTGTATTACATTACCCAGGTCCCATTCTTAATCACTTATGCAATGTCTGACTACCTTGTTGAATGTTAGGACTTTGATTTGGTGGAAGTAGTGAATACAGCTCACGCTCTTGGAGTCACAGATTTTTTTTTCTATTAAGGCAACTTAGTTTTGTTTTGCTGCAAATACTAATTGAGCTTTCTCTTGCTTAAAATAGTATTACTGCATAAAGGATACCGTGTAAAAAATGCAAATGTATGAAGGGAAGGGAAGGAGGAAAGATTCATGTCATTTTTATGTATACCTTTTCTGTTAAATTTACTTGGGTATTAAAAGAATTTTATTTCAAATATATAGTTCTATCAATTACATAAACATGTTTTACAGTAAAATTTGAGCTGTTTTATATTGCTCGTGACCATCGAGCTTCTTTTCTGTTTGGAAGTGACAGATGATTAACAGAACACAGGTTTTGAGTCCATGCAAGTTCTGTGAATAAAAGTGCAATTATGTGAGCATGAAGATATGGGATAGTATGAGTAGGGGCAGAAGCTGTTGGAGTCATCTATTATCAGCTGTTTATTCCTTGATGTTACAAACTATTCTATTACTAGACAGCTCAGACTATGGCTCAAAAGCATCTCTTCATTTGTAATTAGTTAATATAGCAAAGTTGAATGAAATATGTATTTAATTACAAAGATTCCTACCTGTTCAGTGTTTTATACGTATCTGCAAACAGATTTACTCAATTTTTTTGATTTTCCCTCAGCCTCTCTTCCTTATCTGTTCTGTGGCTTCTGGTACTGAAATGCCAAGCCAAACACATTTGGTTCCCTGTGGTACAAGTTGCTTATGCTGAATGCATGGAAAATTGGAATTTAATAGGTTCCAGTTTTTAACAAAAAAGGGGTATTCCTGCATTATTTACATTTCAATTCTTGGTAACCATGCAAGAATTGCTCCAAAAAGCCCTTGAGCTTTCATTATAAAAGCTGTGTGTATTCTATAAAGATATATAGACACAAAATATTTTTATGCTTCCCTAGAAAATAATGCCTTTAACAATCAAACCCAGAGAACTGTTCAAGCTTTTCTTTCTACCTCAAGGTTCTACAAGGAGGATTTCCCATTTTGGAATGAAGGGGTCTCTAAGCTACTCTAAGCTGGGCCAAAATAGAAAGATGGAATATAAATAGAAAAAATGTGCAGTATGTTCACAGAGGGAGAACTTCCAACAAGTTGCATTTTTTTTATACTTCTATGGAGCAAAAAAAACACAGATGAAGCTTCAGAGTTAGGTTGTTGCCTCTGGTACAAATGTTGGTTATTTTGGGATGTAATTTGTGGTTACAGAAAAGGGTCTATGCCAAAACAGGCCATGCAATAGAAAATAGAGGGGAAGATTGCAGATGGGAGAGTGCGATACTTTGAAGCATGGATTGAGTCAGCTTTTGGCTTAGTCCTCTACTTCAAACTTTCTATGCAGTGCAGAAGTAATCTGTTAGTGTTTGACATTACAACTAGAACTGCTTCACTGGAACCCTATGGGGGCAGATGAGAAGTACTGTTTCTCTTTCATTTCCTCCTGTTACTAAAAATGCAACAAACCAACCCTTCCAAGCAACTTTTCATAGTGGAAGACTGCTTTGTATGAAATTTCTTAAGAAAAGTTCCTTTCAAGTAGTACGTGTGTGTGATCATTATGAGTTTACTCCAAAAATAGCAATGAACCTTTTCTATTTGCTTTCCTAAGCCAGTGGTTCTTGGTGCAGGACTGACTGCCTGAGGCAGGTAGGGTCACAGTTGCCAAGCAGATGTATCTGCAGCTGATTGTGGCTTGTTTCTGTAAAGGTAGCTCCCAGCCTAATTAATCCACCCTGCATAATTTGAAGTAGGATCCTTAGCATCATATTAATGGAGCTCTTTGTCAGCCTAATAGGGTTTGTAACACTATTTTACACAAGGAATCTATGCAGACCAGGAGCAAAACCCCCTCTTGATTCCTCTTTCAATGTAGTAATAGCAAGTAAACAGAAAGACTGGATTATAATAAAATATTTTTTTTCCCCTGTGAATGCAATGTCATAGGTTTAATGAATTGAGACCTTACACTTAAAATCCATTTCAGAACATCAAATTCCTATGAGGGCAAAAAGTCTCTGTGCATTATTACAATGTGGAAGAGATGACCTTCTAATTCCCATTGTTTATAGCATAGGGTACGATTGATCTGCATATCTGCCACTGAAAGAAATAAATGATACTGCTGCCATTTACCTTGTATTCAGTCACCTCTTGGGAGAAGGAGCAGGGGGAAATAACATTCACAAGCACATACAACAAAATCTGAGTGTGTTTTAAACACTTAACAGTGGAGTAAAATTTGTAGATTAAAACCACAGGTAAAATGTACTGTACTGACTCAGGGGAAAAGTGTATTTGAAATTTCCCCTCAGTGGCATCTGTCTTCCCTTGTTTCTGTGATATGACGATTCAGAGAGAGGCTCAATGTAAATACAGCAGGAGGCTGGCAGCATGGCAGGTAAATAGCGGCTGCCTTTATTTCTGAAGTGTGTTGTGGTATTCAGCAACGTTTCTACAATGCTTTATCTGCAGGCTTGATGTATGTGTCTAGACCTAAACAGGATGGAAGAGGGAAGGAAATAGTTTACAGGACATCTGCTAGTCCATGACACATTCTGTCTGGAGGTCAAAATAATTTACAGCACAGTAGGATTATAGATGCAGCAGCTTTTATGAGCAGGGGGCTCTGTTCTGTGTCAGGTGCTCACGCAGACTCTTCTGTGGCAATGGCAAGAGAAAAAGCAGCTTGAGTGATTAGAGAAGCAGCACACCACACCAGCAGGCATACTGCTGCTGGCCAGACCTCCCTGCTCTCTGAAAGATCATGCACCAAAACTTTCCTTGAGGGGCTATGCCTTGTTGCAGTCCCTTCCTTTTCTGAGAGTAGGATCCCCAGCTCTGGTGCCGAATTCCTGCCAAGCGTCTGCCTCCCCAAATCCATATGCCTTTTCCTGAACCTCATCTGGTCGTGACTTCTGGCAGAAATGGAAGTCCTCCATGTGGCTGGAAATTCAGCCAGCTTCTGTGGCTTACACACCAGTGAAGGTGCAGGAGAAAGTTACTCCAGAGAAGGTCACAGCACTAACCTGCTTCCACCTAAAGCAACGTCTGTTGCTCCTATACCAGGTCTCTTCATACAGCTTACTGCCTCAAAGAAATTTCTTCCCCTTTATGGAAAGCAATGCTACAATACACAGAGACCAGAAAACATCCAGCCACTTAAGTGTGCTACACTTGAGCTGCCTGACAGCTGTGTGTCTCTGATAGCAAGTTTGCCAAGCTTGGTGTTTGGCATCAATCTGAGAGGGCTTGCCTGAGTTATTGCTACTGTTTGTTCACTGGGACAGAACAAGAGATGGTGACTCTTCAGCCTGGTACTATGCTTTAACCTGGGACTCTGGTTTTTCTTGTTTTTTGTCCCTGGTCTAAAGCAAGCTGCTGAGGGACTTGAAGCTGGGTCCTCTTGCCCCACAGATGAATACCTGGGGTGGTGGGACACTGGCTGTTCTTCAGTTACTCTCATAGGTGCTTGTTATCAAAATGCATCAACTCTGTTGAAATAGTTTGTTGAAATAGTTTTTTTTAAAAAAGGGGGAATACCCCCCCCCCCCCCCAACAAACACTTTGACTAGTTTTCAGAAAAGTGTCTGAGAACTTGCTGGGGGTGGATGGAGGCTAATGTATTTATTGATGGAGCTGGATAACTGTTACCCCACAAAGTTTTCATCCACTTGTATTGTTTAGTTTGCTAATTCAAAACTGACTGTGTTCACTCCAGTCAGTTGCTAATTTAATTTGCAATACTGAGAAATGACGGTTTAAATAATTTGACCAAACCGAGATGATTTCGGCCAGTTAAGTATCATCTGAGCTTGATACAAGATGAAAGTGACAGATTTTAATTTTGTGAGCATATGAATTTAAAAACAAACCAAGACTGAACCAGGACTGTTGAGTGTTGCGAACACTGGGGCTCCCAGTGTCACGGTGCAAGGAGGCCCAGGGGGCCGGCAGCAGCAGGGCCTCCCCATGGCAGGGGTGGCAGGGCCAGGGCCTGGCAGCCAGGGCCTGTCCTGATGCCCCAGCCAGGGAGCAGGGGGGGCTCAGGGGCCGGAGGGCAGGGCCTGGCAGCCAGGGAGTAGGGGGGGCTCAGGGGCCTGAGGGCAGGGCCCAGCCCTGAGGCCAGGCTGCGATGTGGGCCTGTGGGCGGGCCCGGCTCGGCGGGGCCCATGGCTGGGCAGGGCTGTGACATGACGGGGTTGTAGCTCAGGCAGGGCCCAGGCATGGGAGGGGAGGCTCAGGCGAAAGCAGCTCCCACAGACAGGGGTCGGCCCCGGCCGCAGGCTCCCTGCTGCGCAGCGCTGTTGGGGAGCCTGCCCCTGTGACCCCAGCAGCGTGGGGCTGCCCTGGTCTGTGCTGGCTCTGAGCAGGCCCTGAGCAAATACCCACGCGGGGCAATGTGCTCGAGGCCCTTATAGCTGGGAAGGAAATGCTGGCATTGACTTAACTGGATGCTTGGGAGTGAGCACTTCCATAAATGCAGTTTCTCTGACTTTACACCTTGTCACACTGTGACATGGCATTACACAGCATTACTGTCTTGGGATTTGACTGAACTAATGGAAGTGGCTTTAGCATTAAAGGTCTGTGAGATCACTGCATAAATAACCTATGCCATTAGCCTCTGCTTATGTCAGGCTATTGCTTTAAGCAAGAAAAAACGAATGGATATAAACATAATCTGGTATTTAAAGCCAAGATTTAAAAATATCACCCTATCAGCTGTATGCTGCTACTTTACTTGCACAGCTGAGAAAGACATCATGGTCCTTGTAAACAGAAATGCCTTCTCAAACTGGTACTGTGTTTTTTACCTTGGGGGTACTTGTCCTGGCACTTATTACTTAAACAGCAGAATTTCACACTGTCTGTGAAGAATGAAGCTGAGCACGTGGAAAGGTGTAATAACAACACTACTGTGTTTGTTCTTTCTTAAATGCAGTTCAGGTTGTAACCCCACATCGAACAACGTACATCTTCAGCTCTGGCAGTAGTGGTCTTGCTGCTTCAGGGTCATTAACCAGCAGACCTAGGGTCTCTCCTTCAGTGTTAGAGATAACTTCAATGTATTCCACTTGATTTTCAGTTTGATTTATTGCATTTATAGAAGTACACAACTTATACAATTAACCTACACAGTTATTTGAACAAGTTTCTCCTTATGAGAAAATATAGTCCAGTGGTTTGCACCTGTGAGTGGGAAGCTCCTGAGCTCCAAAGATGATAGGGGCAGAAATATGGAAACTTTTTTTTGGGCGGGGGGGAAAGGGGCAGAGTGAAGTGGCAGACAATGTGGTTTGTAATGAAAAGAGAGTAGGAAACGATTGAATGTATTTGAACTTAGATCAACACATGAAGTAGAAATTTAAGAGCTAGAAAAATAGGGGACGATAAATCTGAGTGAAAAGCTTGTTTTTCCAGAGAAAAAGTTGGAAAATTTTTAATGTTCTGTGACTTTGAAGAAAGGTAACCCCACTCTCCACACAGTGGCATGAATGAAGAGTAGAATGTGTTACAGCTTGAAATGTCTTAGAGTTGCTGGTTTGATAGTCTCAATGTTATTTTTAAAGCAGTTTTTGTGTAGTCCTCTTAGAGGTCAGTTGCAGCAAACCTGCTCCTTAATTGATTCAGTTAAAAAGTGAAAAATTTTTCTTAACTGCATAACCATGTAGGTCATTTGATTAGCCTCATGTTTCAATCAGGTCCGTTCTGAAAACAGCATCAGTGACAGTAGGGCTGACAGTGACAAGTGAAATTTTATTCTTTTTTTTTTGTCCTATAATTTGTTAGCATTTATTCAGCTCATTCTGCATATATCCCGTGACAATACCGACTTTGAATTTTAATTTAGGGTCACCTCTAGGCTTCATTGGAGTCAAAGCATTGTACGTAACATATTTAGTGCCCTCAGACAAACTCAAGTGGAAATCTCTAAAGTTTCATCAAACAAGCTTCTTACAATTACTGTAGGGAAACAAATATTAGTGTGTGGAAAGTTGATGTGTCTTCTCCAACACGAATTTCTATGATTTTGTGATTATTATTTTTTTTTTTTAATGTGAAAAAGAGCTGTGTGTGAAACCTCTGAGAAGCTTTGTCAGGGGCTTTCTGCGTTCAGCTCAAGGGTCCTGTCAGGGCCTCAGGGTGGCCAGGCTGACCCTAGTCACTGTCCCCAGCCCACCTCTCCTTGCTGTGGGATGGGGCTAGTTGAAGAAGGAGGGCACCACATCACCCTGGTGGCACTGCAGCCTGGCCCTAAGGTTTGAGGGTCACTGCAGGGGAAAGGCTAGAAGAAAATAAGTCCTGGAGGGATGTGTTTAACTGCTGTAGGAAGAAGAGAAGAGCTGAATAAGGTCATTGGCTGAGATGGAAATGTTGGGAGTTAGAGACCTAGAAAGTGATCGGAAGGTGGAGAGAAGGTGATGAAAACATAGGGAAGCAAAAGTCACCTTTGTGAAATGGAAAATGCACTGGTTGGACTCAGATATAGTACATCCTGTAGATGGAAAATATTAAAATAAAAGAAGAAAGAGCAACAGAAGGTGAATTTAAATCCTAACAGTAAAATATAGAAAGCTCTTACTGTACACTTCATGTGGGGAAAGGGAGAAAGGAGATGAATAGCGACAAATGTAACACTGAGTGGAGAAAACTCAAATCTCTCTGTACAGTGCTAAGCTAGTGTTTATTGTGATTCTGTCTTTAATTTGAAGATTTCACCTTTTAGAATGTTGGAAATTTTGCTAAAATTTACTGATGAATTCTTTCTTTAAAAAAAAAAAAAGAATTTTAGATATCAGGGGTCCCCCTCAGGAGACTTAATTGCTCTCTTAAGTATTGTTTGACTTTTTTTAAAAAAAATGCAAGCTGCTCAAAGGGTTTGAACATGTGCAAGGCTCCCCACAGACACCTCACAGTGCCCCCAGCTAGGGCTCCTGAAGCTGTGCAGGCACCTAGACCTACGATCCAGAAGATGAAAACTTGAGGCATGGCATTGTTTTTATTTTATATCTCTACCTCTGGAGAATATCTCATGCCTCAGTGCGTAAGCATGGCCATGGTAGGGACTTGACTTAATAAAACCTAAACTTTTGTTTGTAGGTCAGGTTTGGCATTTGTTTCAAATAACTCACAACTGAATCTAGTAAATAGAGATAAGAGTCAGGATAATAGGTAGAGGAGAAAATGGCTATCAGTGCCTCACACTCTCTCATCTAGGGAGGTAAACTATACTAGGACAATACACAATAAAAGTACTGATCAAATGGGATCTGAATGCAGAAATCAATTATGAGCAATTAATAACTATAAGAAGGAAAATGTTAAAAAAACAGCAAGATGAGAGAATTATTAGACCTCTCTCTGGAAAGCTACAGTGTTGGATAAACTCCAAAAGTCTGGGTGACTAATTATTTTGTGAGTAATAATTTAGATACTAGATCAAACCTTCAGATTGTAGCTTTTTCCATTAGGGAAATGTCCTGTTACTTCAGCATTTACACTGATTTAGTCAGATGTAGGGGCTATTGTACTCTAAAGTATTCCTCAGACAGAGAACAGCTGGATGAACTATATTACTGAGCATACAAACCACCACTGCACTTTCAAACTGAAAAATTCCCAGCACTGAAGCTATGTACTTCTTGGCATCAGACAGATTGGGTATCTCAGAGCAAATTTTCTTGCTAGGGCTGATCCTAGGAATAAAACTTAATGTCTTTGTTGCTTTGTTTAGCTCCCCGCCCCCCCCCCCCCAAGGTTGGTGCTGCTCTGTCACAGTAAAATCGTTAACGAAAGTTACAGGCAGAAACCAAGATGTACAGGTATATTCTTTCCTATTAAAAGTTAAGTTTATGCTTAGAAATGTGAAGGAGATAATAAAAAAAGATTGCTAATGTGTATTACATTACTTGGTAGAATAAGATGACTTTACTACAGTAAATCCAAATTTTCTGTATATATGTTATGATTTATTTGGGGTATCTTTCCATTATTAAACAACTAAATAATTCACCTATTATATTGGCAACATTACTAGGATCACAAGTCCCTCATAAATCTTCTGTCAAAAACCCTAATAGTTGTAGTGACTTTATTCATGTTTCATGAAAATCTGTGATGTCAAACCAGCTAACCTTATGATCCACATTCCAGTCGCAAGGTCTTGTCTCCTTGCTTAATAAGTGAAAACTCATATTTGTTTGCATCAGAAAGAAGTTTTAACCAGATATGCTTTACCAGGAACCCAGTTCCTTCCTGCTTAAATTATTGGAAATACCTTATAGATAAAGCTAACATTTTAAATAGATACTTAACAACATATGCCTTCAAATCTTTTAAATATATAATGAACTTCTAAAATTATTAAATTTTCTTTAATCTCTGTCTAGCAAACAATTACTGAACTATTTGCCAAATTTTTGGCATTGCTTTAACTCTTTGGATCTCTCCTACCACTTTAACAGTCTGATTAAACTATCCATATAGATAGTTGCCTTATGGATATGCTGCCTAGTGTTTAAATGTATTATTATTCCCCTTATGTTTTTCATTATTTGTCAAATGTCTTTGAAGAAGAAATGCCATCATATTAAAAATCATGCTTGTAAGTTTTTTAAGAAAATGCTCCCTTAATAAAATAGTTTTACTGCTGACCTCTCTTTAGTTTAGATGCTTCTTGCTATTTTTCATGTCCCTGATGGATGCAAGCATTTAAATAGACCTTTACTTAAATAAGGTATCAACAGAACATAAGTAGCACTTTTGTAATGGAACTTCAGATAGAAAAATCTAGCAAAACACCTTGTAGACTATTCTTTTGTACCTTTAGTGTTATGTGGTGATTCCTCTTGTAGGTCTAGTTCGAGGCAGAACTATGTGCATCCCTGTACAGTAAAAAAGTGAGAATTGTATTCAGGTCCGTCTTAGGTTTTATGCTGTCTTGGTCTGAAGTAAACAGAGATACCATGTAAAAATAACACACTCTGCAAGAATTACAGATTGCTCAAAGCTTTGGCTCTTCTTAAGAGGATTAGATGCTGGAATTTGGTGAAAAAAGTCACTCTTCCTATGGTAACTGTGGTGATTGTATTTCACAGATGTGACAGCAAAAAAAAAGCCCTGTATGTAAGGGAGTTGCTATCTGTAAGACTTGTGTGGCTTCTAAACCAAGTTGTGGTTATTCAGAATTATTTGCTTAAAAATTAGAGATCATCAAATAAAATAAGCCTTGAGTTTCTTTAAAAAAAAAAAGTTACTTTAGAGCCCAAAATGCTCTATTAACAAGTTCAAATGCTTAAGTGGGGAAAAAATTTATAAAAATTTATAGGAAATGTGTCATTATGTCATCTCTCCATATCCCTGCCTCCCTGCCCTTCCCTCCCCTCCCTCTCGTGAGCAGAAATATGGGCATCTATTTTGGTCAAACTTCAGACTGTTCCTTCTCATAGGAAAACTCCTATTGATTTCAGGAAGAAGAATCAGAAGTGAGTAGCAGTTGCCTAGCACACATATTAAGATTTACATACAAACACTTTTTTTAAGATGTTCAACTCTCTGCCTTCTGGAGTAAGTACAGACCTCTTCTAATACCAGTAGGAATACAGCAGGATGTCCAGGGCAGGAGAGCTATTATCTAGTTTGTTCAGTTTTGTATCTCCATGGAGGTTATTTATACCCTGAAGCACTCCCAAGCACTGTATGGATTTTAGTCATTCAGAGGTTAGGAAGCAGATCTGGCTGATTCTTCTACAAGTCATTGATCTGCAGTTTCCAGGAGCATGTTTGCAGAGACATGAACAAGGTCTAAAATGACTGTTAGTGCTTTTCTTCTTGAGTTTTTGTTTTTTCAGTAATATGTTTGCTAGTAGGAAAGCATGGAGTCAAAGTGCCTTCAATGTGTGAAAAATGTTCACCTGCACTTGAGTTCTGGATAGAGGACTGTTTCAAGCTCTCCACAGAAAACTCCCATTGAATTAACTGAATTAATTATCATTAATTAATTAATTGAATTAATTATCACAGCCAGGGTAAAAGACTTGTTTCTCAGTAACTTAATGCTAAAGCTTCCTTTAATGTTAAATGTCAAAGGTGTGAGTTCATATGATGACAGGATAATTCATGTTGGAAGGGACCTGTGGAGGTCCCTAGTTCAACCTCCTCTCAAACCATGGTCAGTCATGAGGTCAGATCCGGTTGCTCTGGGGTTTATCCAGACAGGTGTTGAAAATCTCCACAGTCCTTCTGGGCAAACTGCTCCACTGTCTGACATCCTTACCCTGAAAATGTTTCTCCTAATGTCTAGTCTGAACCTCTCTTGTTTCAGCTTACTCCTGTCATCTCTTGTCTTCCCACCATGCACTGCTGTGAAGAGTTTGGTTCCACCTCCTTGATGCCCGTGGGCACTGGTAAACTGCTGTTAGATTCCCCTGAAACCAGCTCTTCTCTAGGCTGAACGAGGCCCCGTCCCTCAGCTTTTCCTCACAGGAAAAGTGCTCCTGTCCCTGACCAGCCACCACTGAACCCTGATGAACTTTGTCTGTTTGCATCAGTTTGTCAATGTCTGTCTTTTACTATAGGGTCCAAAACTAGACACAGTGTCCATTTGTGGTCTATCAAGTGCTGAGTAGAGAAGGGATCATTTTTTCAATCAGTCTGCCAGCTTGTGCTCCTGGTAATACAGCTGAGGATTTGATGTTGTTAGCTATCAAGCTGCTTCTATGAAGGGACTGCTGGAGTATGTGCAACACAACCTATGAATACATGAGAAGTACTTACATGAATAATTCCTGTTTGATGCTAGTGAAGCATAGTTTCAGGCCATCGCTCAGCTGGCAGTCTGTTTCACTGGACATTGCCCAGACCTTTCTACCATTCTCCAGCTATTTAAGGAAAATCAAATGAGGATGTATGGAAGAAAAGAAATAAGTTTTTTTTTTTTCCTTTTCATAAGGTCTGATCCAATTTTGTATGAAAATATTACTATGGGCTTTCCAGGTGGTTCAGTGAGAAGTACAGTCAAGGACAACTCATGAGACTCCTTTTATGTGGAGCTAGGAATCCTTCAAGGGATATAGTGGAAGAACACACAAATGTAACAAATGTAATTAATTTGAGTTGGCTGTTGTGTTCTCAGGAAATGAGGCAGAGAGGAAATACAAGGAAAAAAAAAAAAAAAAGTAGGCCAAATTATGACCTGGTATAAGTAGGTACAGGTCCATTGGCTTTCCTTGCTTTGTACCATTCTTCAGTTTGTTCTTTGGGGCTATGGTTTAACCAAAGAGGAAACAATCGAAGACCTGAAGTTCTATTTATCTGCAATTCAAGTTGTCTTGTTATCTACTCTTAAAAAAAGATCACTTTGGTAGTGAAATAAAACAGCAAAATTATGTTGTGCATTGCAATTTTCCCCTGCTTTTCAGTGGCTGTCTTTTCTGATGAGCTATCTAGATAAGATTAATTGCTCTCCTTTCCTTCTGTTTTGTTTTTTGTTTTTTTTTTAATTCTCCCCTATTTTTTCTAAAGTAATTGCAGTAATATGTGCAAATCTGTTCAAGAGACTTGCAGCCAAGAATGAAGTTTGCAGTTTGAGCAGCTGCTTTCCTCCCACCTTCTTGACTATGGTTAGGGGTTGGTTTTGTTCTACAAGAGAGTATGATTGGAGCCAGTGTGGTGTTTGTTTTTTAATAGGGCAAGCATTTGTACATAGAGCTTTCCCGCATATCAGACCCTAATGCAGGTAACATCTGTGCATGATGCAGTAAATGTTTGCACAAGGGTCTAACTAGTTGCCAGTAAAAGACCAGACTGAACAGAAAAGTGTTTCTTTTGTTACTTTATTTCACAGTAGTAGTTTGAAGCTTTCATCTCTTGCTCAAGTGTGGCTGGGCTAGGTTCTGCCTGTTTTCCACCCATGCTATTTGAAGCTTTTCCCATTTGGACCTCTAAGTATTCAATTATTTGAATGCAGAGAGCAAGGAAGGCTGTTTTGCTGACTTTGTAGGAAGGACATTCTGCAATGTGATGAGAGATTCAGCTTCCCATCTCTGCTCTCAGTCAGGCATAGATCTAAACCCTGGGCAGCTAGCCTTTTGGGGGAGCTATCTCAAATAGCATAACCAGGTTCTTTACCTTTTTTTTTTGTCTCTCAATCTATGTAATAAATATCTTCATTTAAATGGCTTCCCTTGCAGAACCAGAAACATAGTTTTATCTTCTTTTGTTCTTTGTTCCTCAGCTCCTCTGGAAAAAAAAATGAGAATATTGCAAACAACTGTGGCAGTTACCTCCTTTCTTCTACTTCCTAAAACAGATGCAAGAACAAGGGAAGTGGCAATATCAGAAAAATACTGTGATTACATAGCTGGGAGTAGAAACTGAGCATTAATTTTTCAGCCTTGTGCTCAGCATATTTCCATGTTCATTTTCATTCTCTGCAATTCTTGAAGCATATGAGTTTTGTGCTGAAATAAATTTTTCTTCCTGTTCTTTGTCACACTTGCTCATAAATTCTTCAGTGGACAGAAGAATTTGGATGCATAGAGGAATATTCTGTCTTCATTAAATTCAGTGCACAATTGGTATGACCTCCTCTGAATGCTTTTCATTGTAACTTAAACGTAATGTTTTATGAGCAAATCATAAACCCTGAACTTACTAGAAGTATAAAACCTGCATTCTTTCCTAGATCATCTCTTAACTCAGATATCATAGAAACAAAGGAAACTACTATTATATCAGCTTTGGTGGTATTAATGAAGCATGCATCTGCCCTGTTAAACTTCTGCTGTAGAAAATTGATCTCTGGTAGGTCGAGTTGCTTTGTAATAGTTTACAGGTCCAAGGAACAAACAGCAGCAAATGCATATGGGCTACTATGCCATGCTTGTCTGTGCTTAGCATAAAACTGAGCACAGTTAAAAATAAGTAAAACTGTTGATCTGAAAGGAAACAAGTGAAATTTGGTTCTGGTTTACTACATGGTTGCACCAGTGAAAGTGAGGAGAGAATTTATTTGAATGTCAGCTGGGGTTTATGCTGTCTTTTGAAAGGTCTGCAGAGTGAACATTACCACCTAGTGGCTGGCAATAGTGAACAGGAGAAAAGAATTGCACACTACTGCATGTAGACGAGGTATTTGCTTTTAAAAGTCTGCCTGTCGTGCAGAGGCTTAAATATCTGAAAGTAGAGACCTGTTGGGTTTCTGTTCGGTTTAGTCCCTAAGCATTGCATCATGCTCGGTAAATATCTTCAACAAGAAAACACAGAACAAAGGAGAAGGAAACTTGCAGTCATCATCAGAAATCCATTTGCTTCAGATTAACTACAATAGCATAACTACTACTGTACAGCAGATGTGTGGTGCTGCTAAGTAGGTTCTGCACTAAAGGTGAAACAGCTGCAACCAGTGTTCTGCCTGGTGAGAACAGACAACACCTCTGCTGAGGGGCTGGCTGAGCTTAACTTGACTAATAGAAGCACAGGAACTGAATTTGTTTCACTTGTCCTTTGTCAAAATGTTGTTAAAAACTAATTTCTGGTTTTAACCTTCTTTAAATAAAGTGGAACCATTTATTCAAATGTTTAAGCATGTTTTTTTACTCCCTAAAAAAAGTCTTCAAGAAGTTTAATTTCTCTTATGGTGACAAACCAGTTCTGTTACTATAGAGTATGATGCATCAGCTCATTCAAAAGGCCAAGAAATTGGGTGAGCTTTGAGTCTCTGAAATTGCCATGTATTTGTGGTTAAATTTAAGTTCTCCATGTATTCCTAACATCCTGAAAAAAAAAAATAGTAGTAACTTGTTTCCATTTCATTTGAAAAATCAAATCAGTTATGCGAAGGGGTTGCTATTACTCTTAGTATTCTTTGTATTCCCTATCATCCCTCCAACTTCTGATAAGAGGGGAAAAAAGCAGTGTATGAAGAAAAGACTTTTAAAGTGGATTTTTTTTCTGTTTGTTTGTTTTGGGGTTTTTTTTTGTGTGTATGAGGAAACTTTTCTTTTGCTATTAAATTCTTTGAAAAATTAATAAAGTTAGATGAAAACTTTCAGTTCTGGGGCAGGATTTTCTCTAAGTTTAAGCTATGATATTCACTGCAGAGATTATCATTAATGTGATAATTTTTGCACATAATTGATTTTCAGGGATCACAGAAAAGAATTTGACTAAGGCTGTCTTGAGTAGGCAGCAGCCTGAAGAGTAGATTGCATGCTTTTTTTTATGTCATTGAAGACAAGGATCACCTACTGTAACTTTGCTCCCTGCTGCTGCCGCCAGATCTTGCCTACATCCCCAGAGAGTCTGGAGTCACTGGGACCTCAGTAAATAAGCTAGTAAGGGCACAGCTAGTAAGTACAGGTAATTCTGGCAAGAGGATCAAGCTAGAAGCTGAAGTGGAAAAGCTTTCTTTTATCATCAAGTGTGAACAGTGGATCAGAAACTGGGATAAAAATATCTGTATCCACTCTTATGTCTGTATGTGTGTGCTTAAACCAGGAAGAGTAAGGCTTGAGATTTCAATTGATTCAAGACAGGAAAATGAGGCAAAATATTAATTATGACTACTAAAAATGATTCTACTTATGAATTTATATATTTCTATGCTTGTTAGTGTAGTCTTCAAAATATCTTATTCTCAGCTTGTGGGTTTTATTTTCTCATGGACCAATTTTAAACCTTTTGCATACTGCAAATGCTCTAAACTATAAATGAGACTTTTCTGTTGTATAGTACAAATACAAGTATTTCCTCTTGAGAAGATCCTAGATCTACACAAACATCTCTGAATATACACACTAGGATAATGCAAAGGAAAAATACCTGGACTTTTGACAATGAGATCTGAAGCAATTGCATTTCTATGGTAAAATGAAACTTAAAGTGACTACAAATACCCAAGGGAATTGGTAAGTATATAAAAGGGGAGGAGGGAGTAGCTTTTAAGCAATTACAAAGTTGCTTTATCAGAAGAGCTGATACCACATTGTGTCTTGTTAGAAAGTTAAACGTCTCAGAACTAATCTGAAATGTGCTTTGTAGTGAAAAGGACTGTACAAATTAAATCCAACAGCTTGCAAATGAGGCTCTGTTGCAACTAGTGCCAAGTTTGTCTTTTTAGGGCTTGATAGTTGTTCAAAGTTCCACTTGTAAAGAAAGCATTGGCTTATAAACTCCAGAGATCACTGTCCTGTATGAAATAGGGGAGATGAAGTTGTTGCTTCCTGGGGGCAACATCTCAGTGGTGATGGATGGCTGGGGAAAAAAATGGGACAAAGTCAATAATTAATTTTTTTAGCCAAACTACAGAGTGTTCAAATACTAATTTTCTTAATCCGCCCCCCACCACCTCATGTTGTCCACACTCCCCCACCCCCAAAGGGAGGAGCCCTGCAAGAGCAGTTTGGGAACTCTAGATATTTCTTCTGCATTCAGCTTAGCCTCTATTTAAAGTCAAAAGGCTTAGCAACATGTTGCTGCAAGCTAAGAGTCTTTAGAAAACTTGGGTATTTTTCAAAAACACTCATTCCTAGAGATAAAAAACACAAAAATAAGTAGATGGCAGTATATTGGTTACTGCACAAAATATGTTCAGGGAGTCCAGAAGCTAATTTTCTATCTATAGAAGAGAGAAGGCTGAGAAGAACTGCTTAAAGAGCAAGCAATTTTAGTCCAAGATTAAATGAAACTCTGAAGACCCCACCATTTGCTCAGACATTGACAATATAGTTCTCACTAGCCATTTAATATAAACTTCTCTTAAAAAAAAAAAAAATTGCCAAAGCTTTATTTTAACATTTCTCAGTGGCCAAGGGAGGTAGTTGCTGTAACTGCTGAAGAGACAGCTAGAAGTCTATGAATCTCTCTCATTCCTGAAGGAAAGACTTCTTGAATGTATGAGCCAATAAATGATTAATTAAAGAGGTCACCTGTTTTTCCTGATGGCAGATTCTTTATATAAATGGTAAGGGTAAACAGGTAGCAGTGGCTGCAGAAAAATCCAGTGTTTAAGGAGTTTAAGGTGATGGATGGTCCAGTAGTACAAGGCTTCTTGTATTGAGATTGGAATGTGTATTGAGTATTTTCTTGTTATTAGGTGAATAATTAAGTATCTGTGATGGAAAATCAGCTTTCTTCAGCAAAGGAAAGAATGACTAGAAAGGTCGCTTTTTATACATGAGAAAGCAATGGAACTGTTTCTGATATAGATGCACCCTGTCTTCAGATGCAGATGCATCCTAACTTCACTAGAATGTACTCAGTTTATGCTTTGTTGACTCCTACAGGACTTGAGCGCATGCTAAATCTTAAGCAGCTACTAGTTGCTGTACTGAATTTTGGCTGGTGACAGGCTGTTCATAAAATCACCTTTCTGGTTTCATCTGGATTAATGCTGATGGTCCACTCCTTTTCACTGTGAGGTCTCAGTGGGGTGTACTGACAAGAGGTTCTTGGTCATCTTATGTATGTGTGTGTAAAAATTCCTACTGTCCTTGGATTTTAAGTGGAGTAGTATCTGTTTTTAACCAAGTTTCAAAGATTTGTTTTGGGAGTTACCTGGTGATTGTATTTTTTGGTAGGGTTCCTCCACACTAGGTTCTTCAAGTAAATGCCTCTTCATCCTCCTCTTAATTTTTGTGCTCTTTTGTGCTATGGGTTACACATCAAGCCTGACATTTCCTAAAATACTTCAGGACCTGTGTGTCCTTCACATTGATTTCCCTTGTTTGTGATCAGTGTGTGCCTTCCCTATGCTCCATCAACAGTTCTTGGCCCAGGCAATTACAGGTCCGCTCAGTTTAGGAAATACTATTTCAAGCTTAAACTCAACAGTTTGAAATGAAACAATGGTTTTTACTAAGTTGGTTTTAAAAAAATTCAGGGACAGGAGGTAGGAATGGAGTGATAGAAGGTAGGAATGGAGTGACAGAAGAAGATGTAGAAAAAAGAAGAGTTAATTTTTTTCCTAGATGCAGTGAACTTTGTAGGCCTCAACTTCAATAATAATCTTTGAGTGGGAGTTAATCATGGACCAGTTATTAAGGAAAATGTCTATTCTGTCCATTCTCACAAAATTTAGGAATTACTAACAACCTTATTAATTGGAATGGAAAAAGGTATATTGGCAGTAGTGTTTATTAGGATATTGTCTTTCTTCTGTAATACTTTTATTGTTTTATACTTCAAAGACACTGAGTGAATAATTGAAGATTTTCCTTGATTTGTTTTCAAAATTCTTATGGACCATGTGGTAGTAAGTGCAACACGGGGTTTCCTCATTAACAAACAATCCCTTTATTGTAACGATTAATTAATATGAGTACTCTTGACTAATATGATTATTCATCAGAGAACTTTGGTAGTGTTAGTAATCTAGAAGTTAGGTGTTACCAAGTACCACAAAGGGAAAGGACTTGATTTACTTTTATCTGTTCAACATCTAAGAACTTAAGCTTGGTACCTCAGAGTGTTTTCTTGAAGTCAAATCAGACTTAATCTATGCAAACGCACACAAATACTTGCATGCATGCACACACACCTTTTGCTGAAAGGAAGCATGATATAGGCACGGAAATAGGAAGTATATGAGTTTACTGGTAGAGTTAAAAAAATTCAGGAAGATAAACCTTGTCTTAATTACTTGAAAGTCCTTTTTTGAACTGAAATTTGCAATGCAAGACTATTTGCTGCTTTAGCAAAATTAAAATCAGCTTGGAAAAGAAGAATAAAGCATGGCAGATTATTAATTTAAGATGCAAAATTATACTTATGGTACCATTTCATTGAAATTCCTTGCAAAATTTTTTATGCTTTTTTTGGCCATGTATAATTTATGACTGAAGGCTGCTGTATTTTATAACAGGACTCTGATGAAATGCTTTAAACAAAGAATTACGATGGCTGCTGCAGCATCCATTGATGCAATAAATGTACTGTTGTTGTCAGTAATGTGACTAAAAACTGAGGCAGTGGCATGTCTGGTTTATATGCCCTACAGCTGATTAACAGTCTACTGTTCTTGGTTAAGTAACCCCACGAATTCCATTAGGTAGTACCCGCTGGAGATTGAAGCAAGCAGGATCTAGCTCTTAGAGATTCGTGGATCTGTACCTTGGGCTTTTGCCAATATTATTTAATTGAAAAGAAGACTGAGATAAAATTATAGCCTTTTGAATGCCAATGTGTGCTTGCAGCTTTGTTAACCCACTTTTTTGAATCTCAGTGAAGCATTCTTGCATAAATAAAACACACTACTATAAAATAAATGATGCACAGGATGTATTTTATGAAACTAAATAAGGGATAATAAATTGGACTGGATTGCTGGCCATATATAGCTTTGCTATCTGAAGTACCAAAAAGAAAAAGTAGTGTATCTGAGATAGTGTGCTAAGAGCCTTGCCAGAAACAGCATGAAGAGAAAGGAAAGACTGCAGATAAAACAGAAACACTTATCTGCATAGTCAATGTTCTTGAATATTCTTGTTTTCAGAAGTCTTTTGTTTTCAGAAGGACTAAAATGGAGCATGATAATTTAGTATTAAGCCAAATCCTGTTCATCTTTTGTTTGGAAGAATTTGTTTTGAACAAGTGACAGCTTCGGTAGCAATAAGAAGCCTGTCATGGGACAGACCCTTTATGGTGTATTACTTGCCCAGATGTCAGCTCATTACTGGTCACTTGAAGGACATCCTCAGCTATTCCATTCCTTTACTTGACAATTAGAATACCACCAGATGACCCTAACTGAAATGATTGGTATGGCATAAATAAAGAAAAGGAAAAAAAAAAAAAGGGGGGGGAGGGAATGTAGGGAAATACAGAGCATAGATTTCATTCTTCCTCCCATTAGTTTTTAGGCCTACTTCAGTTCCTGAGGACAGAGAGTGTCAGATCCATTTGATCTTAATGGGACAGTTAGATGTTTTCTTGCAGATTTAGTGTAGCCATTGAAGAAGTCCACCACGTGATATGAATCTCATGTTCTGCTAAGCTGTATTAGGGGACTGTGTGGGCACATGAGTCCATGACAGCTCAAGGTCAGTGGGGTAGTTCAGGTCACAGTGATCTGGGTGAACCCATCTGGGTCTGAATGAAGTGATGTGGCATTGTTTTGTAATCCTCTGGCACAGATTAGCAGTGGAGTGTTTAAAAAGAGGTGTGAGCAGTAACTTTTTAAATTGCTGCAATCGCTTCCAAAATGATCCTCTCCATGGCTTTAAACGTTCCCTTAGAGCATAATTTTAACTGGGTCGCTTCAACAAGTTTCTTCTCTTCTTCCCCACCCCTTTTTTTTTTGACCCTTTGGCATTATAGGAGCCAATCCAGGTTTATAAAAATGGTATTTCCTTGGACATCACATAGCCTGGTACAGCACTTGCTTGGTACCAACCTAGCATATTGGCACCAAGCCATAGCATGCAGACATGCTTATGAAGATGGGCTTTTTAGCCTGAATGTCTTGCTTAATTAAATCAAAGATAAATTAAATGTGCACCATATCTTTTGCTGTTTGTATCTGCAACAAGAAGAGAACAGGGGAGGCCTTTGTAGAGATTGGTTAAGAGTCTTTGCACATGGTAACATACACTGTATAAATACATATTTCAATATTAACAAAACTGAAATTACTGTATATATTTATTGCATTTTCAGTCCATCATCATGATTTATGTCAATACATAAAAAAGCCTCCATCCCTTGAAACCCTCAGCTGCTTGTAAAATTTTATAAGTAGTAAAAGAAAGACAAAAAAAAAAGTAGATGTGGCAGATAAAATTAATGAAGATATATTTATAGCAGCACAGATCAAAGATTGTAGGCCAGAGGTTTTACAAACTCCAGTGAAGGTTTTTGTCATACACATGGGAACTCTAGAAATTATGTTGCATGGAAGCAAACAGAATTTTGCTAGTGTTAAAGAAAAGAAATATGTAGACCTGGGGCAGAAGGAAAATCTGCCTTTAAGTACATACAATAGATTTTGTCCTTAATTATCTTTATAACGAGGTTCTTCCACGATCCTCAAGAATATTGGCAATTAGCCAAGTTACACAGACATGTGCAGTTGGTTCATGTCCTAATTGCAGCCCATAAATTAAAGAGATAGTGCAGGGTGAATTGCTTAGTTATGCTATTCAATAATTTCAGCACACTGGATAATCTGGCTGAACTTCAGGTCTCTGAGAACAATGTATTTAGCTATATAAAGCCAGTTTGACTCTAAGTATATGAAGGTTAGAGAACCCTTGAAGAAGTGGATCTACAATGTCTAGAATAATTGCTTGATGGAGAATGTAGTGTGCTTGATGGAGAATGTAGTGTACTTGATAGAGACTTGTATTAATTAGTGAGGGGGGGAATGATATTTTTATGAAAGTCATTGGTATCTTCTTGTACAGTACAACTTAGGCACCACATGTGGCTTATTTGAACCTTCAGGAGAAGGGTAGGGAGATCAAGTCTGGGAAACTTCATATGGAAAACAGTTTTAGGTAGCTCTATTTTTTGTATTTTTGGAGAATCCAAATATGTTGGCCTTTTCTCACTTAAAACTGTTTTAATTCCTGAACTTGATCACATAGAACCAAGAAGGTCTTAATCTGAATCATTCTTGGGACTGATGATTGTGTTTGAGATTTTGGTACCAAAAGAGATACTGTTTCTTCTGTACAAAACCAATCAAATATAACTGTTAGCATTCATAAACAGTTTATTACTTAATCTTATTTTGGATAGGTATAAGCCCACAGATATGAAGGTAAATTACTGAATTATTCTGAACTACATTATTTTGTAACCCTTGGGGCATTTAAGAAACTGTTAGGTTAGTCCTTTCCATATAAGTGGTGACTAGGAGCTAAGAGTACCAAATATCTTCACTTACAGTGTGTGTAGATGGAGTTAAATGCTGAGCAGGAAGGTGGCAGGTATTTATTTTAGGGCAATTTCTTTTGCGGAGTTCACAGAAAGCAACTAGAGATAAACTGATGCTGAAGTCAACATAGTTTTAGGTCAAGGGTAGATGACTACATCTTGATCCAATTATCCGGAGTGTACTGCCAATGATACCAACTGGGGTCTTTTTGCTTCTGAAAGAGTTGCTTCTGTGCAACTCTGTTCCCAAGATTGGAAATGGTTTTTCTCTCCCTTTACTCCTGTCCCTCTTCAATGCTGGTTGACAACTCAAGTGCTAAGAGGTGGCTGGGAGAACTCAATAGGGTATTAGGAGTATCTCCTTTAAGTATTCAGAAGAAAAGGCCTCTAAAGTTTTGATCGTTAACTTGATTTTATTTATAACTTAAATAGGACTCAAATAACTCATTCTCTGAACAAGAAAGCTTCGAGCACAATGAAATCTCCCTTGTTTCTTGTACACTGTAACAAGTGCTTCTTCCCCACACACCTGCCTCTGCCCTCTGAAAGTTTGTAAAACGGTTTAACCCCCTGTCTAATAGGGGTAAGCAGCATTGCAAATGTGATTGAAAGGAGAATCAGATTAATTTATTGAATATGCACTTTTTATTTTTAAAGGATTCGTCAACAATAATAGATATCTAGGAACAAAATACCCAACACCAAGGAAATTGGGAAAGAGGGGAGGAGTCCTTCTACTTAATCCAACAGGCTATCAATAAAGTCCTCTTATCTGTATTCTTGTTTAGAGGGCTAGGTGGCAGACTCATAACTTGACTTGTTAGAGTTGTAAGAAACTTTTTCTATTAGATAGTAAATTTATTGGAGTAGAGTTCTGTAGACACTGAGCTTGTTCAGATTTTCAATGAATAGTTTATGCCCAAAAAAAGGAGAAGGGGAGAGAGGTGCTGAAAGTTTATTAAGAAGAAAAGAAAGTATTTTCCCATACATGTTATGATAAGCCTCATTAATATGATCATTTACTACTCTTTTCCCTACTGGAATCTTTTCTTACTCACTGTTCACATTGGAGAGCATTTATTTAATGATGACTACTGCTATCTGAAAAATAGCTCAGTGACTTATTTATCACAGCCTATTCAAACTCTGTTTTGGAAACTTCCCCTGAAATTTGCTGGCCACAAACAAGAATAAAGTGGCTCTGCCTCCCTGCAGGGTGAGATGAAGAAGTACTGCTCTCTCATCTTACAGATAAGGGCCTGAAACAGAGGAAGATTACATCAAAAGTGCTGCTGAATTTGAGCACCTGCTTGAGGATGCCTTTGAGTGTTATTACCACTAAATAGCACGGTTCATGTTCACAATGTAACTTATTGACTTTCAGTACCCTGAAATGAGAATTTGATTTCAGGCTGAGCAATAAAAAAAAAAATAGAGACTCTCTCAAAAAAGCCTGTTCTTATTGCCCTAAGCTCCCAGTCCTGGTTGTCTTCTGCTGAGTAAGAATCCTAATTTTAACTCTTAGCTCTCTTCCCAGTCTCCTCAAAAGGCTTAAGAAGGTCTATATAACTAAATGTAGGCATTTGTAATGTGGACATTTATGTCTGAACTAGTAGCACTGAGCTCCTTTGCATAGTCAAAAGAAAGAAATAAACAACTAGGATGCAACTGATCGCCCACAGATGGCATCTAAAACAGAGCAATAGAATTGCATTCTAGCACCTGCCTCTGAAAGAGGGGTGAGTAATCTGCAGATGGACATCTAAAGCTAGGTGAAATTAATCCCACCTTCTATGTCTCACCCAGCTGGCTCCTTACTCAGCCACCTGTGCCATGCTTTGTCTCCTTGGCTAGCCAGAGCGGGCTTTGACACCACGATGTCTTCAGTTCTTTTTCTCCATCTGTCTGCTTTGCCATCCCTCCTGCCCTTTAATAAAGTAAGGCATCCTCTTTTTCCATGCCTTGTAGGGGTTCAGAAGTGGCATGCTAGTCAAGAACATAAGATGGTATTTGTGTTCCTGCACCTCCTTCCAAATCTGTGAAGGTTATAGGGAAAATCCTGCTCATCCCTTGCGTTCTGCTCACTGCACTGCAGGATAGCGATGGGTGTAAAAAGGTCAGCCTACAGCTTCCCCAGAGAGCTGGAGCTTGTCAGATGCTGTTGATGGCTTCTGAAAATGAGTTGCTTTTTTCATGTTGTCTAATGACTATATATGACCTCAGAGTTTTGAAAGCTATTTAACTTGCCAAATTTGAACAGATAAAATCACGTGTTTCCAACATCAGGGGCACACTCCTTTCTTCTACCTGTCCTTCAGTTAGCTTTAAAGGAGACATGAGAGTTTTAAAATTAGAGAATATTCTATCCTTCCCAAAAGAATTGGAACTGTTTTCTTCTGATTTTCTTCCTGAAATGTCTGACTCCTTTAAAAAAAACAACCCCCAACCCTCCCAAGGAGGGAAAAAAAAAAAAAAAAAAAGAAAAACCCACCCAAAAAATCCCTTGCCCCAAAAATTCAACTTCAGGGAGCAGTATGATACCAGCTGTATGGCACCAGCCCTAATGATATGAGCTGTTGGTTATAAAAGAAAGAGAAAAGAAAGAGAAGAAACAGCCTTACAAAATCTTATGATAAAAAAAAAGTAAGATCTCTCTACAGATTTGATTTTTTTTTTTTTTTTTTTTAGTATAAGCTTATATATTAATGTAGTTGAAGGCTGGAACTGCTTTCAGCTAACAGTATTATCAGTAGAAAAGCATAGGCTTTAGATACCACAAAACTACCTATTAACTCAGATTATGCTTACCAAGTAGTTTTAACTAAGAAAGAAGGCTTCACCAGAAGATCAAGTTTTATGACATACTCGATAAAGGATAATAAGGAATACTAAAGTTCAGTGTCCTCTTCTATAAGCAGATTTGAACTACTGTTTTCCACCTCCAAAGAAAATTCCCTAAGCTCTTTTATATGAGATACTATGGGTATTGGTTGTTCTGACATTTCTGATTCAAACCACTTCACTTTCTCCTAATTTAGCATTCTTTTCCATTCAGCATGGGTACTGAGGGTGAAGAGTAAGCTGCTACTGCCTACCACTTTTTTTTTTTGCTTCATTTTGTTTCAGGTGGCTGAAAAAGAAATGCTTCAAGTCAGGCAAAAATATATATTAAAAAAAAGTCCTGCCATTTGAAGTTATCTGCAGTATTAAGTAATATGAAGATAGTGGAAATGCATCTTCCATTAATTCTTTAGAAGGTCTGAATGATAAATGTTCTCCTGCAAACTTGCATGATGGAAGGTCCCCTTTAATCTTAAGAATATGATTTTTTTTTTAATAATCTTGAATACAGATACATTTCTATAAGTAAATTGAACTGTGGTAAATGCCTAATTATCACCTTTTGATGGTAACAATTAACCTTTGTGAAGCTTCCTGTTAATACAATGCATTTGCAAAACAATTATCTGTATTAAAAACTTCTGTTAAATCTTTTAATTCCAACTGTCCTCTACAAATTTCTATTCACATTGAAATTGTAGAACAGAATTTGTTCAAAGTAAGTTAATCAATTTTGCTGTTAATAAGAAGTTAAAATGTGGCCTGGAGGAATCTTTTGTATTTCTCGTGCCAACTTTTTGAAGTTTCATTTCTGTGGTTTATTTGCCAGGATTAGAATAATGTTTGCTTTTTTTCATGCATATAGTTGTTCACTATTCAAAAGCATTAACACAAGAATATCCTTTTCCAAACAGCAGAATGCTTTTAATTGCTTCAATAGGACTTCTGTACAAATGTATCTCTTTGGGCAATTTTTTTACATTCATTCCCTCTTTAAAGGATAGGTGTTCCAAGGCCTTACATAATTGCTTGCACAGGAGAATTATCCTTTGCCAGTGCATCATTAGGCTTGTATACAAATACATTGATACGTACGATATTATTTACTTAACGACATATGCCAACTCTGCATAATTCTGTAGTAATCCTGGCGTATTATACTTCAGAAGCATCTTACACTTAATTAGTGACTGTAAAGTGTCTTATGCCTACCTTATACATCAGTCATCTACAGGACAAGAATAAAGAATTAATTTGCAATTATTCCTCTTCTTTTGGGATATCTTTTTTGAATTATGTACTGCTGCATATATTTGTATTGTTCAGCTGTCATACCTCTGGGACAAAAGACAATTTAACTTTATTTGTAGACAAGCAAAGAAAAAAAAAACGAACGAAAGATGTTTCATCAACCAGGGCCTTCAAGATAAGGAGGTTCTCTGTGGATTCTACATCAAAGGCACAACATGTTGTGGAATAGCAGGTTGAACAGTTTCTAACAAACTGTTCATTGAGCAGGAAATGAAAGTATAGAAGTATGGAGTGAGACAATGATCCTTAAGGCCTGACTGGAAAGCCTTCCACCATGGTCACATGCCTGGAAAATAGTAGCTCTCTTGGTCAATTCTGCAGACCTGAAACCCTTACTCAGAGACTTGAGCTCTGCCCCTGGGTGTCAGGAGACAATTTCTAGGGCCCACTAGCAAGTGCCTAAGCTGATCCTACAAATTTTGAGGTATACATTTCTGTTACTCTGTAATGTAATATCAGCATGTCGTGGTTTAACCCCAGCCAGCAACTAAGCACCACGCAGCCGCTCGCTCACCCCCCCACCGGCGGGATGGGGAAGAGGATCAGAAGGGCAAAAGGGGAAAACTCGTGGGTTGAGATAAAAACAGTTTAATAACTAAAGTAAAATAAAAAATAGAACAGTAGTAATACAAAGCAAGCGGTACACTGTACAATTGCTCACCACCCGCCGACCGATGCCCAGCACGTCCCCCAAGCAGCGACCGAACCCCTCCCCGGCCAACTCCCCTGCTTATATACTGAGCATGATGTCACGTGGTATGGAATAGCCCCCGCCCAGTCTGAGTCAGCTGCCCCAGCTGTGCCCCTCCCAGCCTCCCGTGCCCCTGGCAGAGCATGGGAAGCTGAAAAGTCCTTGACCAGTGTGAGCACCACTTAGCAAGTACTTAGCAAGAACCAAAACATCAGTGTATCATCGACATTGTTCTCAACCTAAACCCAGAACACAGCCCCATACCGGCTACCAGGAAGAAAACCAACTCCATCCCAGCCAAAACCAGGACACAGCAGAAGGTATACATTTTGTTTCCTGCAGCCTATAGTATCTCAGGCTTTAAGAGCACAGCATACTACTTACAAGTCTCGACTTCTAATAATGACTGTACTTTCACTTTATGCTGGATAATACACATCTTGCAGTAATTTTCTTATAATGACATCTCTCTTTTTATATAGTATGAAAACAGTCTACAAAAAGGATAGTTATCTTGAAGTGTTTCTAAAATTTTTGCTTAGGTTGATAAAATATCTTAGGCTGTTACTGATCTGAGGTTGCTTGTGTGAACTTGGTGGAAATTCTCTCATTTTAGCAATGGAGTAACAGAAAATAAATTCAGCTCCTTCCTCTCAAGGAAAGGGGAAGTAGACCTCTTTGTTCATGTGTTTTTTCTAATCTGAAAATATCCGTATGGTGGAAGGAAATATGTGAATTTAGTGGTTTGATGAAAACCATTTGGAAAAGCTTTGCAAGACCAGAGTATGCATGTATGTGAGAGAGACACCTTTCCTGTAATATCCATCAGCTAGTTCTAGTTGTAGTCATTGTACCTTTCTCTAGGAATGAGGAAGACCATAGAGTAGGGCACATGCTCTGCCTGACTCAAGGGTTATGTCCACACATATGAATGTATACTGAGGATTTTGTTTGAAGCTCAGGGGTCTATGAAGCAGCAAGAGTGGGGCTACTCTGAGAGGGGCCAAGCAGGGAGTGGAGGTGACCCCAACACTAGTTGTGGTGACTCACTGATGGGCACCACAGTGTCCGAGAGGGACCAGCAGAGCTGGGTGCTGGTAATGGGATCCATTGACAGGCTCAGGCATGGTGAGGAGATGAACCACGGCCAGGAGCCACCCACAGGGGTCAACAGGAGCAAGTGGAGCCAGATCCAAGAACAGGGCTGGAGACAAGGCTGCAGCGTGCATCCAAGGTTTGTCCAGGAGGCCCCTACAACATTGCTGAGGTGGGGACCAATGGCCTCTGGTAGAGCTGAAATGGGGTTTTTGGGCCCGTGGGCAGGGTCAGGGGAGGCTGGGGCTGAGCCAGTAAGGCCCATCAGTGCCCTCAGGGGCCTGATGCTGGATTTCTTCACCGTGGAGAAGAAAGGACTCAGAGAGGTTGCAATTGCTGTCTTCAAGTACCTGAGGGGCATTAGAGAGATGATGTCAGGCTCCCCTCAGCAGTGCACAGTGAGAGGGCAAGGGGCAACAGTTGTAAGTTTTGAAAAGGGAAATTCCAATGGAAAATAAGAGGAGAAAGGGGAGGGAATTCACTGTGTCAGAGGTCTAATGCTGCAGCAGATGCCCAGGGAGGCTGTTGAATCTTCGTTCCTGGAGGTATTGAAAACTTGACTGGATGAAGCTCTGAGCAACTTGATGTGACTTTGAAGCTAGCCCTGCTTTGAGCAGAAGGTTGGACTGGATGATCTCCAGAGACCTTTCCATCTGAATGATCTGTAGTTCTAAAAAAGGTTAACTCTCAAATATCTGGACATGCGGTTGGGTTCCCTGGTATGGTGGCAGAGGGTATATAAATCAGTGTGTTCTTTCTTTAAAAGTTTAAGGGGGAAAAGAAGAGACAGAATAGTTAAGAAAGGTCTCATTTTGTCCTCATGGGAAGTAAAAGCATGCTTGAAACCAGACTTACAGATTCAGAAAACTGTTTCCTACTGTACTTTGGCAGTAAGGGAAACTACTGTAATCTCAACTTGCTACCATCTACCAAAAGCAGGCAGACTTCTCCGTCACCTTTTCAGTGATTGGTGCCATTCAGTATAGCAATATGAACAAAGAACTTGCTTAGGTCTTCAGTTTTAATTCATCTTTCAATGTCGCTATTCAGCCATCATCTTCAGTACTGGTTATTCTATTTCTTCCCAAATCCCTTAGCAAAAACTCAAAGAAAATAATCCTGCTCAGTATGGCTCATTGCCACCCGACACTATCCCTAGGATTAATAACGTTTGTGATAACTGCAATAAATTGGACCATTTCATGTTACCATGGCAGCCAAATTGAAAGTAGCAATGTTTTTCCCTAGGTTGGCTGCAGATACTGTTGCAGGTAGAAGATATAAACTAATATTTGTTTATAATTTTTGTCTGTGTTATACCAACATATCTTTTCCTAAATTTCTCATTCTCTGTGATAAGTACCTATGGTGTAGGAGTTTCTCATTAAATAATAACTGGAGACAGAAGAACTCCCTATTTGACTGTATCAGTGATTAAATGAATTTGATATTTTGTCTTGAATGATGGTGAATTTCAAATACTATAGTGAAGAACTTGTATAAAGCATATAATTGGAGATTACCAAAGAAAACATCCTTCCTTATACTGTTGTTAAAAAAAAAAAAAATCAGGTTATGCTCTAAATAAAAAAACAAAACCAAACACCAGAATTTTAAATGAAAAGAAAGCTGTACTTTCTGTTCTCTATGGACAGCAAAATTATGAAAAGATTTAAAATACTAAGAATCTAGATATTCATATGATTTTACTTAAACGTGTTATCAATATAATAGATTTGGTAATTGTATGTGCTAAAGAAATAACATCACCTCCAGCAGAGGGAAGGCAATGATTTAATGTGCGTATGGGGAAATGGGACAGTGAATTCACTACAGTGTAGTCTGTCTGCAGCTCTGTGTTCTTTTCTCTTGTGTAAGCAATGTGTCTGATGGGGAAGTGTGGCAGCAGATACAACGTGCTGATCCAATGCTTAACCAGAGATGAAAGGGAAACCTCAAACTCTGATACTTGTGTATGTTCCAAACATCCTATTCCGTGATGGCTGCTGTTCTATACATTAGTTCCTAAAAAGCCGTTCTTTGATAGAAATGGTTCAATGTTTTACAGACATCCAGCACTAGTAAAGCAAAAACTCTTTAGAACTTGGAGGTATTTTGTAGTTCAAAATCAGATCATTTCTATGGGGAATGTAAGCCTTAGATGGATCCTCGTGGTGACTGTGTGCATCCCTGACAACATCTCAGTATGAAGCAGCAGTGCACTTTTGATGTGGATCTTCTGATCTTCCCTATCCTACTACACTTTGGTTCGCATTGAACTGTATTCCTTTTGGATGAAATTGAATTGAAAGATCTGCTCCTGAACTGCATCTAATGTACTGCAGACACTGATGTCTACAGAAATATCTAATCAGGATAGTGAGCCTCACCCCCACCCCATCCCCCAGCACATACTGAGATGGCGGAAACTGATAGAAAGCTCTTGGGATTATCAAGGACTTGTGCAATGCCGACTCATCATTTGCACCATATAAAGAGTCAGGTAGGATCTGCGCTTTGTCTGTTGTCTTCTGCTTGCCTCAGTTCCTTGCTGGCCTTCACACAAGTTACGGGTCAGTTTGGCTTCCTCAGGAACGCAGTGGGGTTTTTGTTCATGCTGTTTTGCTGACCCATTTCTGTTTGGCTGTGGAGGTTTCTTCCCCACATTGATTTTTGGCTTAAGTCTAAAGCTGCATGCCTTCTCAGCATACATGTTCTCTGAGGTAGGTGGTTAGTAGCTTAGGCTGTGAGGTGTTTATTAGTGTCCTGTCATGAGGGTGTCAAGGCATAGTCCCACTCTGAAGATTTGCCTTTAGAACAGAATCAACTGTTTGTTTATTATGTGATATTTGCCCAAATGCAAGAGATGTAAATGTAAAATCATGTTCCCTCATCCAACACTGTCTGCTCCTTGATATTCTGCATTTTCCTAGTTGACATGGTTATCAGTTGACCTGGATATGTGTGTCTGGTTGTGTCTGACTCCATATATATTAAGCTCCATCTGAATATGTATACACACACATGTATATACATTTATTGTTTTGCTCCCTTTTTCCTACCCAAAAGATTGTTTGAGTGTCATTATTCAGATCAATGGGAAATATGTTTTAATTTTGGATCTAAACTTGATTTCACCAAATCTATACCTCTACCTGTCATCCTAGTCCTCTACTGTGGCAAGTGCTACTTTTTTGCTGTTGTATTTGCTGGCTGTGAGCCTACCCACTCTGACTTACATTGGCTAATCAGAGAATTATTGTAGTGGAGAGGCACCTCTGGAGATCATCTGCCCCAACTCTTTGCTCAAAGCAGAGTAAACTAGCACAAGTTACTCAGGGCCATGATCACTCAGGTTGTAAATATCCTCTTTCAGAGCTCCTTCACTTGGGTGACTCAGAGCCTGTTTGATCAGTTAGTAGACTCAAGTCCTTTTCCTCAATTGTTTTTAGACAGTAAAATCCCATTTTGGGTTAGACATTTTCATCAGTCCCTGGGTGCATGTATCTGAGAATCTGTAGCACTCAATTTCCTCATGTTTTTCTTCCTCTAATCCAGCCTTATAGTGGAGTTCCTCCTGACACAGAATTCTTCTTCCTGAAGAAAAATCAAGAAGATTGTGTTTCTTGGAGGAGAAGAAGGGATGAGTGTGATGGTGGGACTGGATGGAAGGGAAGCTGGGAAATGGGTGTGGAAGAGGAGGTGCCTGTGGGTAAGGTGGATATTAAATGTGACTTGTGTTTCTATGGTGAATTCTTAATGGTTTGCCTGCTCATTAGAGTTATGCACCTCTGATCAAGTCTTTGAGGTATGATGATGGGTCTCTGGTGTTAACAGTGCTACCTAGGTCTATGTTTAATCCTAAACACTTTTTTTTTTATCTGTGCCAAAGTTACTGGTGTAAACAAGTGGGGTCCTGCAGCTGGCTGTCTGGCCCTGGATGAACTGCATTAGTGGCCCTCCTCATACCTGATGGCTTGTCTTTCAGTGCTACTCTAATCATAAACAGTGATGTAAGGAAATCCTCATGCTTGCATGAACTCTGGTGTAGTCATTGCAGTGATGTTTTTTCTATTGTTACAATTGTTTTTAAAAATAATCACAAAATGTTTTGCTTGTTATTCAGTCAGTTTCACCTGACTATATTTGTACACAATGATTATATCTCCCTCTTTCACCATATATGCTTTAGTATTATATTGCTGTAGCTCAGGATATTTAGGGTTGTTCGAACAGAAGACAAAAAAATACAAAAGCTGACTGATAGGGTAAAAAAAACCCCTTCTTTCTCCACGTCTGCCCCATATTACTGTGTAAAAAACTTTGGTTGTTCTTGCCAGCTCTTTGGTCTTGAATTCATCGTTCTTCCCTCTAGCTCTCTTCGTTAGTGTTCTTGGGGTTTTTTCACCCTCCTCCTTTAACATTGCTTTTTTGAACATTTCTCCTTGTGTTTATATGGGGATGCTGGGAAACACTCAAGTAGTTTAAGATCCTCTGGGAATTTCTTTAACATCCAGAGTCCTCCTTTTCCAGGGCTCAGCTGAAATCTTCCTGTCTGAGCTGCATCTTCCTCATACAGCTGTATTTTTTCCCAGGTTGTCTGGCAGACGCTGGCCAGTAAATACACGATCTCTTGCCTGCTATGATGCAAACTGACTTTCCTGCTTATCTTACTAATAAATATTTTCTACAAGAGAGCTACAGTTGTTAGGGTAGAGAGACATAGCTGTATTTTGAACAGGTTTTGCGTTAAGTGTCTTAATAGGTTTGGTGTTCCTTTGTTTAAGTCAAAGAAATGCCTCTGCAGTGGATTTGGATGGCAAATCTTGCCTAGAAACGGTTGCTAAGTAAAACTTGCTTTTATTGCTGAATGATTTTGGTTGGAGCATCTATCAGTAAGAAAATGTGAAGCTGAATCATAGGTGTGCAGGCAAGCAAGCTGGGAACGGCAGGCTGTGAGTAGTATGGACTTGTGTGAAGAACCACTTATATTTATGGAGCAAGCTCAAGGCTAGCTTCATCACAAAACTACCTAGGTTCACGATTCATTTCTTTTTTCTTTTCTGCCAAGGAAAATCACATTAATAGCTCAAAATAGCAGTGAACGAGTGCACTATAGGTGATTTGCTCTAGAGGGTCAGCTTTAAGGAGCTTCTGAGGTGACTGCCTTGACAATACTCGATACTGGAACTTTCTCATCTGTAAACTTTGTTATGTGGAAACCGAATCTAATTAGTTTTCCTGTCCAGTGCATTCCAGCTCTGCTTGCCTAACTCCTAACTGATCCTGAAGACTGCCAGGTGAGAAAGTATGTAACTGCTCCCTCAAGAGGCAGTATCTGCTTGGGCATAAAGTATTCATGCACATGAATTCTTGAACTCTCAAGGAGGCTTTCCTTTCTTCTCCTCCTTCCTTGTGCTAACTTCACAGTGGTTACAGCAGGTCTGGGACTGTGGTAGCCCACTTCAGGGTGGGAAAGAGAGGAAATCTTCAGGATGCATTGCAAAGTCATCCTGGTCCCCTTCGCTCAGAATGAGAGAAATCAGAGTCTATCTTCCCATTCTGCCACGGTTGGGTAACCTGTAACCTACCTGTCTTTTCCCCACCCATGTGCTCCTTTATGGTTGTTTCTTAGATATTTGAAGATAGAGTGCCATTGATACAAAGGTTTGTGTCCAGTGGAAGTGTATGAGCCTGGGGATTCAGTGGTATTGTCCTGTTTGTCTTTCAACTTATGAAGATGTTAATTTGGCCATTTGAAGACCAATTCTCTTCTGAACTACTTTTTTTTATGTCATCTTGTCTGAGATGGCTCATTCTTGATCAGATTTGTGAGCTAAGTCATTGGGACTTTGGATGTGAATGGAGGTGATAAAGAATTAGACCATGCAGAAACATGAGGACTGCGCTGATGTTTTTCTTCATGATAATAAAGATCCTTCTGCGCAAACACGTGATTCCATAATATGCAATCTCTTAATCTGTGACAGAAGGTAACTCATAATGTTTATAAATTTTTGGTCTTTTGGGGATTCTTAAGGGAGATTTTCACTCAGGATGTTAGAAATATTTAAGTAGGCCCTGTGTGACTAAAGGTTGTAGGTTTTATCTGTCTATTTCTCTCCAAAACAAACCATTAGTGCGGTGCCATTGATTTTATGTAGGAGGACAGTAGACTTGAACAGGGAGAGTGTTTTTCACTGATCTGGTGCTCTATAAGGCCTTTGAATGACAAGAAAGAGATTTGTTCACATATCACAGATAGAATTATTTTTTCTGTACACTAACATCAGTGGGAGAAGTTGCCTTCTTGTTCCAATCATTTCTTAAAAATAGATGATGACTCCTTGTGTTGTCTGTATGTATCTTTTGGCCTTTAAACATCTTTTGGAAATTGGCTTGTAAACTTTTTGGTATAGCTCAGCTTATTCATTTCCAACCTTGGGACATTCATGTATCTCCTGCTGCAGGTTTAACTTGTATTCCTTACATGTGATAGAGAAAGAAAGCTTGTTAAGATAGCATTTATGTGTTCTATATGCAGGCTGTGCAGACCGATGCAGTCACATTTCTAGTATGTGAAGGGAATACTCAACTGACAGATTTGTTTTTTAAGATGTTGTTAGGAACAGACAGAATACTGCCTCTGTTGGTTTTTTTTTTGCCTAGCAAAACTGGATCTTCAAATGCAGAGTCCTCTGTGTGTGTGTGAGTGAAAGGAGCTTCTCCTGTGTGACCCATTGAAATAGGCTACAATCTCTGGATCTTTTAGGGATGCAACACAGTATTAGCCAGTCCATCCTTTCTTCTGCTGTCCATTCCTCATCTTCTCCAGTGGTCCCCCAGACACATCGCATGTTTGCAGTCTTTTCTCTTTCCTAGCTTTCTGGAATGTCATATGGCCCTACTGAGTTATCAAGGAAACATGCTTTTCAATGCAGGCAACTCTGTCCTTGCTTATGGGCATGCTTCACGTGGAGGTAGAAAGGCAATGCCTCAACTCTACAGATAGTAGAAGACTATGCAGCAGTAAAAGAAACGGGAGCACAGCACGTCTCTCAAAACTATCTGTGAGTACAAGGCTCAGCAACTTTTCTTATGAGACCAAAAAATCCTTAGCTATAGCAAGTAGCAGCCTTCTAAGCTGCACAGCATAACTATTTTCCTCCTTCTCAGCCTTCCCCTCCCCCACCCCAGCACACGATATGTTGTATTTGACACTTATGAGGGAAAAGATACTTAGCAAAGTCTCACATTTTTTCTAGTCGGAGTATTTAAGTCCTGAGTGATATTCTTTAGAATATTCATATTAAAATAGAATATTATTTAAGTGCAGAGAAATATGCAACGTAGCCAATTTAGCATCTTATGCAGAAAGTATGTTTTAAAGCCTCTGTAGCAAAATGAAAGGAGTGAAACCAAGAAGGCTACAGAGCTGTGATAATCTACAGTACAAAGCAATAAGAAAAATTCTTACTGTATGTGCACAAGAGAATGATGTTTAGATGTTATTTAGCCTACTTAAGATGTTTTACATGTTATTTGAAACAAAAAACATCCCTAGCCAAACAATTAAATAATAGTTTCACAATCTGTGTTATAAAGAGTCTACTGTTAATGTCAGACTGGACTGAGACTTATTTTTTTCAGAGATAGCAACCCTAATGCAAGAGATCCCAAAGCCCTTAAAAAAATAAAGGGTATAATACTAGAAAACATTTTCTCATTCAGAAGACTTTGCGGTAAATAAGGCAAGGGAAGAAATGGAGAAGATAAAAATTTTCAGTAGCTGCTTCATGCACAACTAATTTATATCCTGTGCACTGCCAAGAGGAGAGACCTTGTGGAAAAACAGTGCACAAGTGTTTAATTGACGGTGGTATAGAAATATCCAGAGTTAAGCTTGCGTGGCATTTTCTTACATTCTAGCATTTCATGACTTGCGTGTCTGACGATCTTTTAATGTTATTGTGATTGTATTTATTTTTTCCTCCCCCAATGGATGTGGAGTGCTCTGGAAAGCACCAACTCTCTGTTTCACCTAAGAATAAACAGAATATGGTCTTGACTTGACCAGTCACACAACTATTGGTGGTCCAGTTGAGTAGGTAACTGTGTAAGGCCCGGCTCCTGACACTTGTTGGTTCCTTTGCTCTGTGCATCACCTCTAATAGAACTAAATCATATGCCAAGGAGCACAGGTCAGCGTGACAGAGCAGCAGTTTAGCTTTTTCACTTGTTCATGCTTAAGTAATGTTACTCTTTTTTTGATATCTTTCTCTGCAAAAATGTATGACATAACATTAAAAATGAGTTGATTCAAATCAATCCTAATTTGGTGGATTTTGTTTCAGTGATATACCCACTTAAGATATTGACCAAATATTAGTACACCACTTAAAATTTTGTTCTAGTGCTGACGGTGGAAGCATATTTCAGCAGCACGGTATTAGTGAGATTGTTAATTGATATTTACATTTAATGAACTCATCAATAGTAGTGCATTAAAGGGCAAATATGCATTAAAGATGGTGGAAAAAAAATTGGATGCCTGCAGAATAATCAATTTAGCAGAAACTTTTGTTAGCAAGGCCATGTGCTAGCAAGGCCAACAGTGTCTTTTTCAAGAATTTGAGTTGTCCTGGAAACGTGGAGGTTTTGGCTTTGTTTTCAGTAGTTTGGCTTGTATCTACAATGATGTAGATCACGTGAGAAATCCAGAGTTCCAAGGTTATTGTGCAGGGCTTTATATAATATTACAAAATAAACTTTCAGTATGATATTGCCTTTTATTCTCGAGAAAACCCAGGCTAAAAAAAAAGGTTATCAATCTGAGAAAATTCTTTGCATGGTGCCTGTTTCAACTGCTGCCTGTGTAGTGACAGGAACATAGCACACATGAATCATTTATTGCTAGAATCTGGATTGATTGCTTGGTGATCATTTAAGAATTCAAGGTGGGGGATTGTTATTTGGGGTTTTTTTTTGTGTGTGCCTTTTTTTACTAGTCTGAACACACAAATAAATGGTTAGCTTGTATGCTTGAATTTGAGCCAAAAAAAATCTAGGTTGAGCAGATGCCAATTCTGAATTTTATAATCAAATATGTAATTCATAATTTTCACTGTTGGTGGTTTGCAGCATAAATAGAAGGAGTAATTAAATCAAAATAGGAGTAATCAGAATGTTGTGCAACTTATCAAGGAGCCCACATGTAAAGTTTGTTTTTCTATTACAAAATAAGGTTTTGAAGTGTTTGTAGAAGCAGGCATTTTGAAAGGTTTATATTTCCCTAGTAAATGAACAGAAGTAAACAAAAAAATATTCTAAGAGAAATGGTCTGCATTCTTTTGATTGCGCATTGCTGTCTGAGGCATGCTATAATTTTGTCGATTAAGGTATGTTAAGAGATGGGGGAGATTTTTCTGACAGTTTTAGTCAGGAATTCTGTAAGAGCTTTGACTTCTCATATCATGCTATGAAATGACCCACACCAATCAACTATGAATAGAATATATATTTTTATCAGAATCTGAACCTACATTCCAAGAGGGACAGTTTGGCTTTAAACAATATCTGCCTGTTCCTAGATGGGTAGATCTGATCTATTCTCCTATTCTGTGTGGGAACTGTAGCACGGGGGTCCTGAACTTCCATTTGGTCCAGTGAATCACATTCTTTAGGCAAATTCCCTCTCCCAGACTCAATGGCATAAAATTCTGACTGAACTACCAAAAAAATCTAACAAAAAATATATTTGCTAATGTTCATTTGGGTTTCCACAGAACAGATAAGTAACCGTTCATAATTCTGCACCAGTAGCAAGCAATTGGGCAAGCTTCTGTGTTGTGTTACATTACATTTACTACTCAGAAGTAAACCAAAATTGTCACATTTCAAAATCGGTGTGTTTCTAGCAACGATTTCAGGAAGTGTGGAAAGAAGATCCAGATAAGAGATATGCATTACCCATAGTTTACAAACCCAGCAAAGTATGGATTAACTGGCTAATAATTGCTAAAAATTTGGTTAAAGCAGTGTGTTAATCCCTTGTGGAGAATTATGCTAGTATCTTCTTTTAGGATTACATCTAATATTCCCACCTTTGATTTAGCTAAATAGTGTATAGCTGAATACAGTTTCACCATGAAAGCAGGGCAGGAAGCAATGACATGGATGACCTTGCTAATGTAATGAACAGAATGGTTATGAGACAGTCCCTGGCTGCTGCTGATGTTATTTACAGTAATATCCAGTGAGACAGAAACTGTGATTTGTGACTTCTTTTACAGAGCATTTTACAGACCTACGATCTAGGTATGTAGTTAAGGAAAATGTTAGCAGACACAAATGCTGCATGTTCAGTGTGTTACTTCTCCAAAACCACTGCTATCTAAGTATAACCAATTTCGAAGTCTTCAGCCAACTTCATTTCTTGTTTCCATATCCAAAGTGCATTTAGTTTAACTTGTCCCCTCTAAAGAAATAACCTGCTGACTTAAGGACAAGGTTATAGTTTTACCAGTCAAATGGGAATCTGCAGATGACTTCCCATTCTGGCCTTGGTCATGACACCTGACCTTTACTTGGTGAAATCGCAGTGAGCAAATGAATGTTATGGTCTCCTGCTTCCTACAATAATAAATTTGCACTCTCTCAGCTTCTGCCAATCTCCATTTTGTCCATAGAGTTAGTAGGTGTCCTAATGACGATAGAACAAGTCGAGACCAATGATATTGATGCTACTTGACCTATGAGTCTTTTTTTGCATCTATTTATCCTGGCAGGAGTTTAAAAATAGCACTTCCTAGTTGTCTTTGCTGACTGTTTCCAGTATAACCCAAAAGGCAGTGATTAGTAGCTGTTTGTCTTAAGAGCTCTGACTTATTAAGTCCACAACAGTTCTGTCCTGTTGCTGCTGCAACTTATTAGTCACAAATGGCTCTCAAGTGAAATGCTTTGTCCAGCCTTGTTAAAAATGTCTTGAGAGGGCTAGGAGGGTGTATGTGTGGGTTCTTTCTATTGATGACTGCGTTAAGGAGAACATGTGCTGCCATTTCAAGGTAGACAGCAAACCCGCTTCAGTGCACGTTCTGAGACCACAGGCAATTAAAGGCAGGTAAAGGAAAATTTTGTTTTGACATGCCTCCATTCTAAGCATTTGTCACACGGGTGCTATACAATGAACAGAAGACAGCCTCAGCTTATCTAGACCTAGAAAGCTTGTTGGAAATGGAAAACCATCACGTGTTTGACTTCTAGGAGGCAAGTAAAATAGTGTAGGAGACGCGTCTACAAAAAGTAATAGCCACAAGCTGGACAAAATTAGTTCTGTCTAAGCACCTGAATGTTAACAGCCTGGAAAGCAGGTATCACTCATCATATATTGACTAATGCAATCACTTCACTATATTTGCTGCGGTTTGGATTCCAGATTTCAGTAGGGCATGATGGTACTTTTTTTGATAAACGTTATTGCATAAAAATGAGAAGCAGAGGCTTTGACAAGTGCATTTGCAAAAGACGGGATACAGCATTTTTGGACTAGAAAAGCAAAGTGGTTAGGTATACCTTGATTGAAGCAGTTGAAATTTACGAGAGGGTTATTCAACTCCTATTTTTTTCCTGTTGCATAGCATGGAGGTAAGACTTCACAGTATTTGAAAGGCAGTACTCTTCGGTACAAAAGAATAAGCACTCTGTGACAAAGTATGTAGTCATCTCATACTATTCAGTGCTACAGGACAAACTGAAATATGATTTTGGTGTGGGTGTTGTGTTTGGGTTTGTGGTGGTTTTGTTTTTGTTTTTTTTTAAATGTGAACACTTACATACTTTTTCTTGCTGGCAGTAAGGTACCATCATAAGACAGCGTGCATCAGCAATATAGGTACCTGAATTGTATGCTACCAGATATAAAAACTGCTCTTCTTGAAAAGGGACTTCTCCTTCCTAGACGGATGTACAGTTTTTCATCATTGACCGTGCTGCTTATGCTTGGAATTAAGTTGCTTGTGTGAGTGCAGGATACCAAGCCAAATAAACTAGTGCAGTAGGAATGAGAGGCCAGTAGGTACCTTCTCCATTATCACAGCATGAAATCTTTGTCTGAAAAAGGCTTTGATAAAAAAAGTCTCTTGAAAGGCTGGGTAACAATGTGGAAGAAAAAGCAAGTAAGCACCTTGCAAAGACATTTGATGTTTCTAGTAAAGAACTCCTCTTCACAGACTAGAAAGCTTGATTTATTGTACTTCATGTACTGTTGAATTCTGTAGTACTTCATGATTCAGTGTAGCTGACTACAACAACAAGTACAGTGTTGTTATAAAGTACAAGTAGAAGAATGTTTTGTTATATTTTTGTGTTTGGCATTTTGAGCTACTTTTATTTTTGGGAGAAAACACTGATGTGTGAATTCTGATCCGTTAGAGAGAAGGAACCTGGACTTATAAATCAAAGACTATGATTAATAGCAGTTATTTTTCCTCTTGAGTGGCAGGCACACTTAGGCATCAGGGAAACACAGTTTTCCTCTTGAGGAATTGCACCTGTGCTTGGAGCGTGGCACTTCTGCTCAACAGTGGACAGGTCTAGAAAAAAGATGCTCCCAATTCAAAGATGTCTTTACTGCGAGCCAAAATTGTAGAAGCAGAACATAACACATAAATAATTCCTATTTATTCACCTGAAATGCCCAGCAATGTGATGAGAATGGCTTCAGCAGAGAATTAAATGAAAATCCAGTCCTCAAAACTGCCACAACCACTCCTCCCTCATGCTAATGTGACAAAAATGGTATAGATAAGTGTGCTCTCTTCCTGAAATGTTGCTTTAAAATAGCTAGAGAGAACCATCTGGGCTGCTGGAGTCACCCATCTGATGGGAAGCCCTGGGCTTGACCTCCTGTTTTCCTGGAAACTGGGGGAGGATGAAGAAGAGAGAGCCAAGGGCTAAGGCCTTCCCTGCCTAAATGGGATTTAGTAACCCGTTGGGCAGAATCCCTCAATGGGAGAGGGAAGCCAGCAAGGGTAATCTGCTCTTCAAGAGAGCAGTGAAAGACTGTCTTGCATTCTTCATCTAAGAGAATGATAAACTATATTTTTCAAATCTGTAGTTCCAAAACTCCCCAATGAAGAAGGTAATTGTATTTATTACATTTATTTCCTTTTTTTATTACATCCTGCACAGAAGAATATTGCAGGCAGATACCTGTTGCTGAAGCTGGTCATAATTTCCGTTGCTGGTATTAAATCAGGATTAATTCCAAGGCTGTATAGTATATTTTTCTTTATTTAAAGAGAACGACAAGTTATTTTGCACGTTTATTTTCTGGCATCAACTGTTACAAACTTCTCTGCAGGATTATTTCTGCTTATAGAGGATGTCCTGCTAAGTCATGAGCTGGCAAAAGAAGGCAACTAATATAGTGCTAAACAAACTTAGCACTCAGCATATCCAGAGCCTGGCACTTTGAAAGATGCAAGCACGCTCAATATTACAGTGTCTTCTATCTTGATATACCTGTTTTTAACAAGATAAATGAAAAACAAACAAACAAACAAACAAAACCCCCCAAAAACCCAACCAAAAAAAGGCCTCAAAACACCAAACCCCAAACCACCTCATTTTTTTTCTTTTACAAATATGATGAATTTTGGAAAATAAAGACTGTACATGTACATGGCAAGTGGCCACTGAAGGAAAAAAAACCAAAAAACCACTTGAAGAATTATTCACCTAATGTTTTCTATGCATCTTCCCCAAATATACATGTGTATATGTCAGCTGCTCCACCGTGTTTTCGTGGAGGAAGGGCACGGACAGAGTACAAGTGAAAAAACAAACAAACAAACAAAAAACCCAAAACCAACAAACCAAAACCCCAAACATTTCTGTGGACTTCAAGTGGTATGACACTATAGCAACTTTGAAACACAATGCTGAGTGCAGGTTGCATTCATCTCTTCTACATGCTGCCTTCTCACTGTGGTGATGAGCAGAGGCCTAGAAAAGGAAAACAGCAGCAGCTAAGCTCTTAAGGGGCATGCAGAGAAGCACTTTGAAGGCCTCCTCTTCTTACAGCAGACTTGCTGCTGGGCTTGTAGCTCCATCTTCTTCAAACTGACCTAGAAGATTTGCAGCATTTCGAAGTCCAGTGTTATGCTGCCCCATGAAAACTCTTCTTCCATGAGCATAGTGGTTTTTGAAACTACTGTTTCAATCTTTCTGATGTTTTTGAATATATAACCTGATATTTATGGCTCGTATGATTTAATTATATAGCTCACCCTCTGTTTTCAGTATTTTCTCTTCTGCTACTTTGTAAGTAACAGAAAAAAAAAAAATGACAGTTAAACTACCCTTAGCTTTTTCTGGAACAGATTTCAGTTTCTGGAGTGTAAAGAACAGATGCTCCTGTTGACTTGTGCTTTGACTACTATGTGCTGGGAGAGAGGAGGAGGAGGGGTACTTAGGCATTATCTTAAAAACGCTTTCAGATTTCATCTGACGTCAGTTTTTCCTGATCCTGCAGATTTCAGTAACACTGAGGGGTCCCATCCATGAGTTGTCTTGGGTTTTTTTCCCTGTGTTTGCCATATGTTGCTCGCTTATTAACAGTAATTAAACATGAATGATGAAAATAAGCTAGGAATAGGCAAGTGTCCTACCAGAAATCAATTAAGAAATTAGACTTTTTTCTTTTTTTTTCTTTCATGAAAATAGTAACACTTTGCCTTCAAATAGCATTTCATCCAGGGGTCTTAAAGCTTGTCAAGTACAAATGTCTCCTTTCAGGGAGGGAGCAACTGAAGGACAGATGCGCAGCCAAAATCCCTTCCACAGAGTACAAGAAAAGCTCTAAAAACCAATTCTGTAGTCACTAATTCATGTGCCCCCCCCCCATTAAAGGCACTGGATGGTGCTTAGGTTCCTGGAACTTTTATAGAATCGTAGAATCGCTATAGTTGGAAAAGACCCTTAAGATCATCGAGTCCAACCGTTAACCTAGCACTGCCCAGTCCACCACTAAACCATGTCCTCAAGCACCATGTCTACCCATCTTTCAAATACCTCCAGGGATGGAGACTCAATCACTTCTCTGGGCAGCCTGTTCCAGTGCCTGACTACCCTTTCGGTGAAGAAGTTTTTCCTAATATCCAACCTAAACCTCCCCTGGCACAGCTTGAGGCCATTTTGAAGGCGTATGGAACATGCAAGCTTAAATAGTAAATCTTCTGCTTTTTCCCTCAGATATACTTCTTCCCTGTTCTGGAAGGATCTCTGACTGCCTTTGGGATGGCCTGCAATCTTGTTTTATTCTTCTGGATCTCTGCTGAGATTATCAGTGAGGATGCCAGCACTAATTGTGATGGATTTTTGTTTGTGATCTGGATACCTGCCCGTTGGGAAATGAATTGGAACAACCTGGTCTTTTAGGGATTAAGCTGAGGGAGGAAAACAATCTGTCAGTTTCAATCAATGCTTAATTCATATTTCTGCATTGTACAAGAATTAATTTCCTAAAGCCCAGATTCTGAAATCACTGAGAATAGCATCTGTGGATTTCAATGGGAGGTTTGCAAGAACAAAGGCTGTTTCCATATGTCACAAACAGGGAAACATGAGTGCAGCAGTGCAGGGTAATGCAAAATTTGAGAGAAGGCTACCTCTAGAAGGTTTCCCTTACTGTTTTCCTGGAGGCAAAACCCCCTGGTTTCTGGGGGTCTACAAGACATCCTCTAAGGGCAACATTATGTCTTGTACTTTATGCTTGGTTTTGTTTTTTGGGGGGTTTGTTTGGGTTTTGTTTTTGTTTGTTTGTTGTTTTGTTGTTGTTTTTTAATTAAAATCTAGAGAGTAGCTTATCTTCTGGAAAACACCTGTTTTTGCAGTTTTGCCACAATGTTTGCTTTTAAGAAAACGTTAAGCAGAAGTTTGAATATTCTCTTATCTTTATTTGTCCCTGGTTTTGCTTCTTTCTTTGCTTCTATGTATAAGAATATGCCTTTGGAACAGGGATTGATTTAGCAGGCATTTCACAGATCACCTTCTGTTTTATGAACCACCAGTAGCCTATGAACTACAGGATGAAAAACAATTTAATACACTGGGCTGGAGCCCTCTCCCTGTTTTACCATGCAGAGCAGTAGGACAAAATTTTGGCCTGATGTTCAAAACTGGAGAGAAATAGTGGGAGATATTTGGCTGACCATATCTGTTAGTGTGCCACGAGCCCTGATTTCTTGGCTAGTGGGTAATGGCCAGCTCATTCTCTGCACAACTAGAGGATTTGCTGCATAGGCTGAAGTGTCTATTGGAAGATACAGGCACTGTTCTGTATGTCCTCATGACCATTTCCCTATGTCATAGGCAGCCTTTGATCCATAAGTAATAAGTATTGTTTTATAATTAAGTTCCTGATTCACAGATCTGGTTATTTGTTCATTGGGGTATTAATTTTCTTTCTCACTCTTTCTTTAAAGCATTCTAGATACTGGTGCATCTCCCTGGAATTTTAATTATTTTCTTTTTCATGAGCAGGTCACTTTTTCTAAATCTTAGTGATTTAGCAATGTTCCTAGGGCTTCAGGTACTCAGAGTCCCTGGTATTGCTACTACAATATGCACCTTTATTGTACTATTTTTCAAAATATAAGCACATCAATTAATTTCCAGGAGAGTCATTTCTGTTGAAATCTATTTTCAGTGCTCAAAAGGTATGATGGTTTCTCACTGTGGAGTTGGGAGATCAGGCAGGAAGGAGATCACAGTGTTAAAGAAAGCAAAAGCAAAACAGATCCCTTAGGGAAAGGGTCGAGGGAAATAGTCAAGGTTCAGGAGACTTCAAGTCAAGGGAAATCCTTAGCAGGGGAAACTTGAGGGATAAGTATGGTAAAAGTCGGATAGATGGTCTTCCTTGTTAAAACCCTGGGAAGCTGTGTATTTCCTAGTATCTGTGCTCTAGTGATTGCTCTCTTCTGTGTCTAGCAGTGTGTAATGCTTCACTGCTCCATAACTGGAAATCCCCAACCATCTTATGTGTAGTGGCCCTCCAGTGGAAAAAAAATCAACCAGCCTTGCCTGGAAAAAAACAGCTCTTTCAGCTGGTCATGCCCTTTAAAATCATAAAGATAGCCAGCTGGATGAATAGTCCAAGGAGCAGAAGCTTAGAAAGTTGTCATGTGTACTCACATACTGTGTCATCTCTTCTCATTATATAGAGTCAACCCTTGCTGCTCCTATGTTTTATACTCTGGAATTGAATCAGGAAGTTATGGGTTATTTTAAATCTATATGTAACTTATTTCAGTGTCATTGTCTAGCTGAGATGGAATCGACTAAAATATATTCAGACTGCAGATCCTGGCATATTGAACCTTTAGACTGATTAGGTCACTAAGAATAGCTGCTTGAAGTATAGTGGTTTGTCTTTTTTGATGTCTTTCTGATGGACAAATATCTAAATCAATAACTGAATATCAGGTAGAGTATCAGTGGCAGGAAGACAGATCGTATTAATATGGATGCAGTCATGCATAAGAAAAATGTTATGGAATAATGAAGGTAAATGCAAAAACAATTGAGGTAATCACAGGTTTATTGTCTCTTTTTTTTTTTTTTTTACAGTACATAAATTCTGTTTTCAGTTCTGCCTGATAAGATATCATATGAAGAGTAATCATTTTCCTGTGACCATCAGATCCTTTCAGCAAGTATTTATAACTTAAACATACCTTGTTGGGTTTTAGACATGTTAACAGTCAACGTGACCCACACACTGATTTGATCTGATGGCCTAAAAAATAATTTAAATGAAGGAGTGTATTTAAGAATTGACAGAAGGAAAGTTCAATGTGAAGTTCAATGTAAATCTGTCCATTTTCTGGAGGAAACCCCTTCATTATTAAGGGTAATGCTTCCCGCCACCCCCACCTGCCAGCTCGCTGTTCAGATAATTACTGCAAACCTGATTCTCTGCTTATAATTGTCTTTGGAAAGATTCCCTACCCTCCAACACTCAATTTTTTTTATCTCTGGCTTACAAGTCTGGGCCCCATTGACTTCTCAAGCTCTGGGTCAGGCCCTAATTAGCTTTGCCTGCTTCTGAAGAACTCGGTTGAAAATTAAAATCTCCATTATAGTATTAGGTTTAAGTGTGGGTCTTATTTTCTCTATCTATGCCTAGACTAAAGAGCATCTTTAAAGTTCTGGTTATTCTTATGCAGAGAAGAGATTCAGTTGCTGAACCCCCTCCCCTCAGCCCTCTAACTTGAAAATCTGCCAAGGAGGAGGAGGGACAGGAGTCAGCATCCCCAAACGGTCTTGCACCAGGGCCGGCCCTTGCTTGTCAATACAGCACCTTTGGGCACCTCCTGTTGGGTTGCTAGAAGTCTCTAGTCAAAAGCCCCTTCCTCTCAGACTTATCTTCCCAACTTCATCCTTATTCCGGCTTCCTCCTTCAGCTGATATTCTGGGAAACCCAAAGAAGCTGTTTTCTCAATATCACAGTAGGTGCAGGGAGAGCTGTACCATACTCCCCGTTTCCTCACCACATAGATGAAACCAAAGCTTTACTTGTTTTTTCAGCTCTGTTTACAAACTAGGGTTGGCCATGAGAGAATAGGTTTAGTAACTGGTAACTGCTCTTTTTCTTTTTTTTTTTTCCCCTCCCCCCTATCTCTGGTTACAGTGTCATTTTGGAAGGAGAATGTTTTCTGCTTCTTTGGAAAATTCCCTCTACTTGTATAATTCACAAAATGAAAACCTTTTTCCAAAGCCATTGGAGGCTTTTGAGCTTATGAGAGCCATATTCTTCTTAAAATTCTAGGGTTTAATGTTATTTTATTGCTACTGAACTCTAGTGAACACCATGAATTTTAGGCTGTCATTTCTCTAGTAACAAAGAAAGCCCACAGAATTTTGTGCCTAAGAGATTCACTCAAGAATAAGTTATTGTGGTTAAAAAAAAAAAAGAAAAGAATATTCAGAAAAGAATAGTCCAGCTCTAGCAGTTAATGAATGTTGCAATACCTGTGAAATATTATCTCAGACCAGCGATGTTTGCTATGGCTTATTATTTGTATTACAGGTGTGACAAAAGGCTTACAAATTAACCTGCTTTTTTATTGATGCAGGCATTATTTACAAAGGTAGAAAAGTTACTGCCTTGTAAAGTCTGCAAATCTAATGGACAAGAAAGAAATTAAAGATTATTAATTTTGATGAAGTAAGGAAAATCAAAGGACTACCTGTAGGTTGCATAAGAAGCTATGAACTGAATTGCAATCTGTCAGGCTAATCCAGGTTTGAATAGTCTCAGGTGCTTTAACATCTAATATTCTGGCATAAAAGAATGGAAAAATGCTTTTTCAGGTGCGGCTAGGTAGCTGGGTTTCCTAAAGAAATGAGAATTTGCAGTCCTGCTGTTTTAGTAGTTTTTGAGCTCATTGGCCAATTTCAGTCCAGTTTGACAGGAGGCTGGCAGTTTTAGAAAGCATAAGATTTCATGAATATGTTCATTCAGTTGAATAAAGTGAAGCTGCAGAATGAGCTCATTTCATGTTAGACACTGGAGGGAATCAAGGTAGGAAAAAAAAATACTACTATTGCAGGAAAAGCTTCACATGTGAGCAGGTAATCCGTGGGAAACCAAACTTCATTTGTCTTGTACAAGAAATGATTTGTTTTTCTGGAGAGGCTAGGTGTTTGCTGCTGCTTGACCTGGACTTCGCACTTTATTAAACTTGTATTTGAAAAAAACTCGAGGGTGCATTGCTTGATCGTGGTAGATTACAGGGAAACTCAGGTCAGGCATTAGATGAGCCCCGTGCTCTGCTCCCCCGTATTTACTCCATGAGACTGTCCTGGGGCTACTGCAATTGAGCAGCTCCTTCCCAAGGACACCCTGGCAGAGTGAGGGGAGAGTACCAAGAAGGTCCTTGCTCAGCCCCAAGCAGTGAGTTTCAGTATTCACGGTGTCATTCAATGTAACTTGAGCCTCAAGGGTCTCATTTTAAAGAAATGTCTAGGGTAATGTATTTTCTAAACCCCAACAGGCAGCACTTAGTGTTAGGAAAAAGGACTTTGAGAAGTATTGGTGACAAAATCTGAGTGGCTGTTATACCTTAACTTATATTTTCAAAGTTGTCTTTTTAAGGAGGGAAAATTAGGGGTGTCAGAGAACTCAGAACTGTATTTCTAGGATCTCCAAAATTGGAAGGAGCCAGCCGTTGCTGTAGGTTTCACAGTTTGATGGCATCCCCTTAAAATAACTTTCTGATTCTCCTCAAATGATTAGCTGCCTTCCTCATTTGATATGAAACATCATTTTTTCTGACACATAACAGTGGGGATTTAGACTTCTGGGTTCCAGTCACTGTGATAAGAATCAAGCAGTAAAATCACTGCTTGTTGCTTTGAAACTATGCTTTGTGTATTCTATTATACCAGTGTCAGATCTGTGCTCAGATACTCTGCCACTATCACCCACTTCTCTGCTACAGACAGCCAAACAGACAGATGTATCAAGAGCTGAAAAACAGATCTGTTAACAGTACAAAGGCTTCCATTTATTTGTAAAGTCCTTCTTCATTTCTTACCATGAAAGTCATGGTTGACCAAAACAGCTCTTTTTTTCCGCGTGAAAGATAACAGGACATCTGCAACTTAACCTGGTAAACAACTGTGTGTGTGGTGGAAGCAATTGCAAGAAGGTCTGTGTGATCAGAGGATGGTTCAGAACTGATGCGAGAGATGGCTGATTCCTTTAAAGAGAGGGTCAGAAAGGAAATCCTTGGACTTTTTCCCCTCAAATTAGCACACATTAATCTTTGTTCCTTTGGTGCAGGAGGTTTACAGGAGCGGGAGGGAAATGGAGGTGTGGAGAGCTTAGTCTGGTAGCAGAACCAAGAACCGTATCTAGATGTCTTGAACATTAGTACTGACCCTTAAATTAAGACATTGATTCAGCATAAATTTAGTAATGTGGCACTGCAACTGTTGAAGTTTGAGTTGAACACACACACACATATACACGCGATCTCTTATCTGACACCTAGGCTGGGGTGTTTTTTTCTGACAAGTTGCTTGCACAGTCTGTAAGTTTGGAAGCATGCTATAGTGATACAGCAATCACTATAGTGATACAGTGCCCCCTTTTTAGCCATAGTTAAGTTTTATTCAGTATTTAAAGTTCCCTTTCTGCCATGGGTTTGCAGAACAAACAATTGGTGCTGGCCAGTGCTTGTTCATGTTCGTAACAGCTGTCCTACTGCTTTTAGAAAGTGAAGAACTGTACACCATGTGAAATACTACTCTCTCCTTGCCCTTGGCTCTTCAATATGAGAAGTCTTTGAACGGCTCACTGACACTTCCATGACTTGGCTAGTTCTAAAGCAGTTGATTCCTTAAGTGCTCTCCTCACAAAGTGAGCATTCACAGTGACAGCACATGAGATGACAGTATATGTAGAAATCTGATGGGGAGCCAGAACCATATCTGCCAACAGGTGTTTGGAAAGTCTTACTGGTTATGGCTAAAAGTCTTGCTAAAGTTCCCCAAGGGAGAAGCTAAAAATGTACAACTCCCTAGCAGAAGCATCTTTAATTGCCCTCTCCCCCGTAGCCCATATTTCCAGGCAGAAAATATGGAACAAACTACCATGTAACAGCTTCCATTCACCAACAGGACCTAAAGGAGAAGCTAGAGCTAGCAAAAATTTAGCTAAGTTAACTGCACTGGGGATGGACTTACAGATACTCACTGTGTAGGAGGAAGGCACAAGCCACATGTGCAGATTGTTGTCGGGAACTTCTACCTTGAAGTGATGATCCTAGCACAACGGGCAAGATTTTCAATAACAATAACTGTGAATGTCCCTGACTGCATTAGAGCTGGGACTGACTTGGATCAAGTGTTTACAGAGCACTTAGCTCATCTTAAAATGATGTTGCTAGGTGCTAATGTGATTAGAACAAATACTGTATTGAAAACTGGATGGACAAAGAGTTGTAATTGTGGTGCAATTAATTGAGATGGATTAAACTATTGCCACAGGTTTATCAGCTTATGCTCAATGACATAGAAATGAATGTAATTAGCTAAACATCATGAATGAAGATACTTTTCTTCTCAGTGAGCAATATGTTCTTTTGAGAGCAATTATGACTTAGTTCTGCAAGACGCCAAGTAAATATAGCTTTGAGGCCACTGATGATGTTTAAGACTTTGGAGGCTTGAACCCTCAGTATTCAGAACATCCTCAAAGGTTTAGAGTATAGCCCATGAGAAAAATCAGTTTGTCCTGTTGTTCTTTCACTACTTTTGCCATAGATGAGACGTGAGACACTTCTATCAAAAGATTAAATTAAATACTTAGATGCTAATTCTTTCAGCTTTACTGAGGTAGTCAACTTGATTTATTGTTCTTGGCTTATACAGATAACAATTCTCACCAGAGTTAACTTATTCTCTCAACAGGTGGTCACATAATTAAACTGGATTTTTATTGCAATTAGGTACTCCATGTAAAGCATCAAGCTTTTCATGTTTGCCAGGAATCATTCATATTTTAAACCAGTGTATGAGAGCAGTAAAGGTATTTGAGGGATTGGAAATGGCTTAAGAGTGGTGGAGAGAAGTTTTATTCCTTGGAGCATCTGATCTCTGCACATGGGCAGTCCTGGTTCTTTGACAGTGTCACACTGAAATCTGAATATTGGTTCCCTCGACATCTCACCCTCGTTTTCCCTCTGCTGAGATGGTGCTTCCATTGCACAGACAAAATTGTGTTGCACTACATGTTCCCCTGCATTATTACCTCTTCAAAAGTTATGGCGATGAGTGAATGTTTGCGCTTATAGTACCCGTGAGGGAAGTTGGTAAAGAAAGGATCAGCACCTATTGTGCTATGCACTATGTATTTGTATAAATAACCTCTTAGTGCACTATGAAGATTTCATGGAAAAGCTCTCAAGACAAGTCAGGTAATCTGGGGAAAGGAGAGAAATCACCTGCAAGAAATGCCTCTGACTGAATGAAATGATGGAAAACAGGCCTGGGCCACTTTAGGCGTGTTGTAGCCTGAGACAGTTGACCAACAGTACACCTTAAGTAGTTTCCTGAAATTCTGTGTTCATGTCCCAAAAAATAGTGTTAGGTTCATGCTTTCTTGCTTTAAAAATATAGCTGATGTTTTCATATGTCTCTCTTTCCAACACCGCACCTCTTAAAACTTTATCTGAAGATGTTTGTTTTTCTGGGGAGATGGAGAAACATTTTATAGGCATGTGGCTGGGTTGCTTCTGAACTGATGATGTTAATGGTGCAGAGAAGTGTTAATGGCTCCTCAGGGCTCCAAAGGAGGGAAGGTTTCACTGAGCAAATGTGTATATAGGCCTATTATGTCTGACCTGGTTGTCCTGGATCTACTTTATGGTCAATGGAGAGAAACAGGCACTTCTCATTGCAATTCATCTCATCTGGGAAAAAATGTAGTCTAAAATGGGTCAGATAATTGGGCCCTGAAGTACTTATTTCTCACTGTTGATTATGAAGAGAGTCTAAGGTGACAGGCTCAGCTGCTGACATCTTTGCTGTAAATTTTTAAAGTTAAGTGAAATAAATCAGCCCTGGAAATAAATGGAAAATGAATCCCGCTTTGGCCACAAACATCATTTTGTTCCTGTTCTTGACTCTCTGGACTTTAACAACTAGGTTGTTTTATGTACTTCCCTCCACCCCAATGTATCCACCCAACGCCAGCCAGAGGATTAAAACTAAGCAAGCCCCAGTAACAATGAGTCTTTCCACTGACTTCTCTGGCTTTGTATCTTTCTTATAGTCTGTTAGTTTTTTGTATTGTAGGTTGGTGGTTTTTTTTTTTGGTTGGTTGGTTTATTTGTTTGAACAAATGAATTCTCTTGAGTCCTGGAAACATTTTAGAATTAAATGGATTTGGAGGTGACGGTTTTGCCTCTGTGGTCGGTGGGTGTTAGCATAACCCTTGCCTGTCCTGGAGGCTGGGGACCAGGAAGCATCAAATGGTTCTGGGCACAGCCAAAACGGAGTCTGCAGAAGTACTGATCTGCATCTGGCATTCAAGACTGAGACCTGAATGAACCTGCCACAGTCCTGTGGGTTGTCACGTCTCTGACGGACTGAGCTCACACTGCACCTTCTCCCCTGCAGAGCTCTGTGCTTGGCTGCTTTTATTTTGTAGTCAAACCTGGAAAAATACGTATCACTGACAGAGAACTTCTGATGAGCAAACAGATGTGTACACGTGTGCACATGGACACACGCAAAATGTGACTGCAGAAGCCTTGTTTCACTGAGGACGTAAGCTAGTTGTTTGTTAGCTCTTGTTTGGGGGTTTTTGTTGTGATTGATTTTTTTCCTAGGAGGAAAACAGAAAAAAAATAAGGGCCAACGTGGTAGTGCAGTAAGTGTAACCACGAGGGGGATGCAATGCCATAGTGCTGTGCCTGTTTTCTGGACGTGACCATGTGAAGAAACGGCGTGTGTTTGTGGGGTGTTTTGCCGTGGTTTTGCTGGCTGGTTGGGGTTGCCACCTGCTGGTAACAATAGCGCATAACTTGTTTTCCCATCTTCCTGGAGGGAGATGAAAGTACAAACGAGCGGCAAAAGTGTATGAGTATTTTTTTTTCTGATTAAATGAGTTCTTTTTTTTTTTTCTTGGAAATTTGTTTTGAGTGTGGCTATAGTTATTGTGTTTCTCAAATATAATTTTTGTGGTTTTAGTGCTCTTCATTTTTTGCAGATTATGCAAATCTAAATATTCAAAGAACAATGTTTAAATTATTATGTAAGTTGCCAAGACCCAGTTCTCGTTTATTGCATTTTTTTTAACCACTGTAACAATCAGTTTTTCAAAGGGGCCTAAAGGACCTGAATTTTGCAATTGCATTAAAACTCGAGGGTTTCAAATTGCCTACAGCAGCTTTGGAGAACTCATCCTGAAATGCATTTCAAAAGCTGCTCAGGACAAAAAAATGTTTTTGTGCCCAGAGTTGAATTCAGCGTCCAAAGACACCAGATATTGCGCAGCCTTTATTTTGCCCAAGGAAGATGTCTTTCTTGTTCATTTTTCAATGTTTCAATATAACATCCTCCAGAGCATGACCGAGATGACACTAGGAGGTAGGTGCTCTGGATTTCCTCCCGGAATTACATGTGACTGCCGTTGTTTCTGTCTCAAGCTGAAGCACACAACTTGTGGTGATTTGCAAGTTGTCATATTAATAGTGCTACCGTAGTAACTGGCCATGCACATGTTCCTACTCCATTGGCTCCCTTTGTGTACATGACCTCTGCTAGCTTGAAGATCTTATGCACCATATGACATTGTGTTGTGGTTTAACCCCAGTCGGCAACTAAGCACCATGCAGCCGCTCTCTCACTCCCCCCCGGTGGGATGGGGTAGAGAATCGGAAGAGTAAAAGTGAGAAAACTCATGGGTTGAGATAAAGACAGTTTAATAAGTAAAGCAAAAACCGCGCACACACACAGAGCAGAGCAGAGCAAAGCAAGGAATTCATTCACTACTTCCTATCGTCAGGCAGGTGTTCAGCCATCTCCAGGAAAGCAGGGCTCCATCAGGCGTAACTGTTACTGGGGAAGACAAACGCCACCATGCCGAATGTCCCCCCCTTCCTTCTTCTTCCCACAGCTTATATACTGAGCATGATGTCATATGGTATGGAATAGCCCTTTGGCCGGTCTGTGTCAGCTGTCCTGGCTCTGTTCCCTCCCAGCTTCTTAGGCACCTGGCAGAGCATGGGGAGCTGAAAAGTCCTTGACCAGTGTAAACTCTACTCAGCAAGAACCAAAACATCAGTGTGTTATCAACATTATTCTCATCCTAAATCCAAACCACAGCATTATACTAGCTACTAAGAAGAAAATTAACTCTATCCCAGCTGAAACCAGGATACATTGAAAGCGTGCATCTCTGCTGTTGGAATTCAGAGATGTGTAGCAAACATGCTGGCGGGGGTGAGGAGATGTTCTTTGCTCAGAAAGGTGCAAGGACCCCATGGGAGGTGCTGCTTGTGTGTGCTACAGCTCTGTGCTGACCGCTGCTGGTCAACATGGACCTGCTGGTTGAAGCAGATTGGCTTTGAAAAACAGGCAACTGGGAGCCCCAGGGAGTGGGCAGTGGTGGTGATGGAGTTTGGTGGCCCTTTGCTAGCCCCACAGCGAGGGGGATGTTCATGGGAGGGGGGGGGCCTTGAGGATGCTGTTGCTTTCTAAGTGATTACTCTTAAGTCCTGGCTTAGTGTTGCCAGCCTGTTTCAGGAACTAATCTCATTGTCTTCTCTATAACATGTACTTTTGCACAATACAATAATTATTAGCTATCTCCTGGCAATTAATAATTTAAAACCCTGTAGATTGTGTGCCATTTGCTGCTTGAGCAGAGATTTGACAACTTGTGAAGCGGGAGCTGGTTATGGGTGAGGTCTGAGACCTCCTGTGGCAACCGCAGGGAAGAGGAGACAATTCAAATGACTTGTCTAAGGACCTGCAGGTCAGATGCTTGAAGGGGACTTGCTGTAGCAGGGTGGTTTTATTGAAGGCCATGAAGTCTGTGCTGACTGGTCCTGCTCCACAATGCTGTACAGGCTTGTCATTTGCCCCTAACAGGCACAAAATTAATTTTCAGATGGATCTGTGCATATGGTCTCCATGAGGGTGGTTCTGCTTTCCCTCCTCTTCGTGGCTACAGTGAGAGGGAGGGCATGGTGTTCCCTCTGCTTTTTTCTGCCTTTTTTTTTTTTTTTGGCCCTCCCTCCAGTTTGTGAAAGGGTTATTTTCCACTTCACTCCCCACCTCCCCTGTTGAGGTGTGTGGGGACTGGAGGCAGGGCAGGTGACTCCTTGGCCTTCAGCGTTGTTTCTTTCAAGGCATTATAATAAATATCTATTCCCTTCCCTGATGAAAAATCAGTTGAGTTATAGCTAGGGTTGCCTGTTGTTAAGGCTGCCCAGCCCTTTGTCTGATAGCGTATTGCTTGTAGTTATTTATAGCTGTCAGGCTTTGACAAGTCAGGATGAAATTTTTCATGCTTAGTGGGAGTCTCAGATAAATTTTTATAGACAGTTTCACCGATTCCACTTTTTATAAGAGAAGAGCAAGGGAAAATACTTTGATCGTGTTTTAAAAAAAAAAACAACAAACCAAACAAAAATCTTGTCTCTTGAGTTGCTCCTATTTTGTCCCCATGATTAAAATTTGGAATTTGGATTTTCTTTTTTGAGAGAGATGTGTTTTAACATTCCTTTGAAAATTGGCCTGCGCTTGGTCAATGAAATAGCATTGAAAAACTGTAGCTTGCTCCAAAACAGCAAACATTTTCTGGAGGTTAAAGGATGCAATAATGAACATTTATGAATCTTCCTTCTTGAAGAAGGTGAGGAGAGTGCAGCAGTGATGATGAGCCAGAGGTATGAAGATAAATATGAGATGGGGCAGACTGGAGAAGGTAGGTCAAAAAGGGGTTCAAACATATGAATAATCCGCAGTGGTGACTGTGTATGTTAACGCCACTAAAACCTTATTCAGGATATGTTTATTTTGAAGAGGTTAGATGAAGGTATCCTTAATTTTGAGATATCTGCATTTTGAGTATTTGACTTTGCAGATATGGTGTGTGCCTAGGCTAGCGCGGACAATTTTTTTTATTTGCTTGTAACTATTAGCTCTATGGTAAACAATAGAAGTTGACCTATTAATATGTCAGAAAAGTTATTCTGAAGATAGGGCTTACATTTTTTTCTTAAACATTTTGACTCTGACTCTTTCTCATTTGCCATCCTAAACCAGTAAGGTGTGGTTTCTATGCCTTTTTCTGATCTTAGGGTGAAAAGCTTTGATTTTAAATTCAAGTGAGTTGTCATTTAAGAAAGATAAAACACATATACCTTTTCTCCTACCTATCGAGCCAGGAGCATACGTAATGTGCATGCCTGGAGCATGAATACCACAAAGATTACCGTTCTGCCCAGAAGAAAATGCAGGTACATGTAAGAAACTGTACACAGAACTGGGCACAGCTCCAGCAAACTGGGGCTCAGAGGCTGTATGTTAACATGACTGCATCATGCTATAGTAGCATCTATCGCAGTGGCCGGTGCTTTAGCAGGGATCATAGACCCCTTATGCTCCTCGTTGCTTTGCAACTAAGAAACATGTACAACTACAAAATGTTTCAGGTCTGGCATATGGCATTGACTTTGGATAGACACTGACTATGGTATTTGATCAAGGAGGAAGGGAATTGAAAGGGGTGGCAAAAAGGGGAATTGAGAGGAGGCAAACCTCTCTCTCTTTCACTGAATCATAGAATCATAGAATTGTTAAGGTTGGAAAAGACCCTTAAGATCATCAGGTCCAACCATTAACCTACCACTGCCAAGTCTGCCACTAAACCATGTCCTCAAGCACTGCATCTACCCGTCTTTTAAATACCTCCAGGGATGGGGACTCAACCACTTCCCTGGGCAGACTGTTCCAGTGCCTGACTACTCTTTCAGTGAAGAAGTTTTTCCTACTATCCAACCTAAACATCCCCTGGTTCAGCTTGAGGCCGTTTCCTCTCGTCCTATCGCTTGTTACTGGGGTGAAGAGACTGACCCCCACCTCACTACAACCTCCTTTCAGGTAGTTGTAGAGAGCAATAAGGTCTCCCCTCAGCCTCCTCTTCTCCAAACTAAACAACCCCAGCTCCCTCAGCCGCTCCTCATAAGACTTGTTCTCTAGACCCTTCACCAACCTAGTTGCCCTTCTCTGGACACGCTCCAGCACCTCAATGTCCTTCTTGAAGTGAGGGGCCCAAAACTGGACACAGTATTCGAGGTGCGGCCTCCCCAGTGCTGAGTAGAGGGGCACTATCACCTCCCTGGTCCTGCTGGCCACACTATTCCTGATACAAGCCAGGATGCCATTGGCCCTCTTGGCCACCTGGGCACACTGCTGGGCACACCTCACACTTAGGCGGCTGTCAACCATCACCCCCAGGTCCTTTTCAGCCAGGCTGCTTTCCAGCCACTCCTCCCCAAGCCAGTAGCGTTGCCTGGGGTGGTTGTGACCCAAGTGCAGGACCCGGCACTTGACCTTGTTGAACCTCATACAGTTGGCCCCGGCCCAACAATCCAGCCTGTCCAGGTCCCTCTGCAGGGCCTTCCTACCCTCCAGCAGATCGACATTCTCACGCAACTTGGTGTCATCTGCAAACTTACTGAGGGTGCACTCAATCCCCTCATCCAGATCGTCAATAAAGATATTAAACAGGACCGGTCCCAACACTGAGCCCTGGGGAACACCACTCGTGACCGGTCGCCAACTGGATTTGGCTCCATTCACCACCACTCTCTGGGCTCAGCCATCCAGCCAGTTTTTAACCCAGCTCAGAGTGCACTTGTCCAAGCCGTGAGCAGCCAGCTTCTGCAGGAGAATGCTGTGGGAGACGGTGTCAAAGGCCTTACTGAAGTCCAAGTAGACAACATCCACAGCCTTCCCCTCATCCACTAAGCGGGTCACCTTGTCATAGAAGGAGACCAGGTTAGTGAAGCAGGACCTGCCTTTCATAAACCCATGCTGGCTGAGCCTGATCCCCCGGTTGTCCCGCACATGCCGCATAATGGCACTCAGGATGATCTGTTCCATGACCTTCCCTGGCACCGAGGTCTGTAGTTCCCTGGATCGTCCTTCCGACCCTTCTTGTAGATGGGTGTCACATTAGCTAACTTCCAGTCATCTGGGACCTCCCCGGTTGACCAGGACTGCTGATAAATGATGGAGAGTGGCTTGGCAAGCTCCTCCGCCAGCTCCCTCAGTATCCTCGGGTGGATCCCGTCCGGCCCCATAGACTTGTGGGCATCCAGGTGGAGGAGCAGGTTGGCGACTGCCACCTCTTCGACAGCTGGGACTACATTCTGTGTCCTATCTCCATCTCCCAGCTCAGGGGCATGAAAACCTTGAGGATGATCAGCCTGACTATTAAAGACTGAGGCAAAGAAGGCATTAAGTACCTCAGCCTTCTCATCCTTCATGGCCAAGTTTCCCTCTGCATCCAACAAAGGAGGGAGATTCTCCTTAGCCCTCCTTTTGTCGCTGATATACTTGTAGAAACATTTTTTGTTGCCCTTGACGGCAGTGGCCAGTTTAAGTTCTAGCTGGGCCTTCGCCTTTCTAACCTTTTCCCTGCATATCCTCACCACATCCTTGTAGTCCCACTGAGTCACCTGCCCCTTCTTCCAAAGGTGGTAGGTTCTCCTTTTCTTCCTGAGCTCCAGACAGAGCTCTCTGTTCAGTCAGGCCGGTCTTCTCCCCGACCTGTTCGACTTACGGCACATGGGGACAGCCTGCTCCTGTGTCTTTAAGACTTCCCTCTTGAATAACATCCAGCCTTCCTGGACTCCCTTGCCCTTCAGGACCGCCTCCCAAGGAACTCTGTTAACCAAACTGCTAAACAGGCCAAAGTCTGCCCTTCTGAAGTTTAGGGTTGCGGTTTTGCTGGCCCCCCTCCTTACTTCTCCAAGAATTGAAAACTCAACCGTTTCATGGTCGCTGTGCCCAAGACAGCCTCCGACCACCACATCACCCACTAGGCCTTCTCTGTTCGTGAACAGCAGGTCCAGCGGGGCACCTCCCCTGGTTGGCTCGCTTACCAGCTGCGTCAGGAAGTTATCCTCAGAATGCAGATGAGGTACTTTTGAAAGTCATCTAAATAGCTACCACTGAAAGCCTAAAGCTTGCAAAGATTATACCTAGGTGTCCCGCTAAGAACTGTAGCTCACCAGTGACATACAGTCATCCTCAGACTTCAGTCCCCGGCCTCTAAGCTCTGAATATAAATGGCCCATTTTTAAAGGCTACAGTGCAGTGAATGAGACTACTGAGACCAGAAAGCTGATGCTCTCAGCAGCTCGCTCATGGCTCTGGGGCTGCCCTTGGAGTGTGTTGGAACAGCTACCAATTTCTCAGCTTTCAGAACAAATCAACCGCTCCAGGCATGCACATTACGTATGCTCCTGGCTCGATAGGTAGGAGAAAAGGTATACATGTTTTATCTTTCTTAAATGACAACTCACTTGAATTTAAAATCAAAGCTTTTCACCCTAAGATCAGAAAAAGGCATAGAGACCACACCTTACTGTTTTAGGATGGCAAAGCCTACCGTGGTGAGCAGCACCACACAAGAGCAGTGGTGGCATGGTTTAGTCTTACTAGCAATATGTGACTTAATGCATGTCTCTGCTGTCAGTGATGAGGTCCACATCAGGAGCTGCCTCTGGTGAAGCGGGTGAACTTGAGCTACCTCAACAAGCCTCCTCACTTGTGCCAGTAGTTCATAGCTCTGCTTTCTAAGTGGATCCACATATTACGAGAGAGAGGTATTCAGAGTAGCTTAAGTATGTGTGATGTTTGGAAAGAAAAGGTGTGGGACACTTGTTAAAGCAAGAGGTCAAGAGTTGGGTGATCTGAATTACTATTTCTGACCACCAATTGTCATTTTGTGAATCCTGACCTAATTTCTGCAGAGAAGCTTGCAACAACTCTTGGATACCAATTCCTCAAATAGTGGGCTCAATAGGTGCTGGCACAAAACAAAGAATTTGTTGCTTCTGCCTGAAGTATTAAGCTGACATAAAATTAAAAGAGAAGACAATGATACTGTCCTGCAATTAAGTGTTATGGTATCTGATTGAGTTTGAGCACTGAAACCTTGCCTAATTATTTTATCCCCTGTTGTTCTAAAATGAAAAGAGTAATGGTGCAAATGTACACCTAAAATCTCTGTGGGGCAATGTTTCTGGCCCTCTACAGAAAAACTAGATGGAGCCTACATAGACTGGAACATTGGATTGACTATGAGGGAGTTAATTTATCCACTGTAATTTAGTTTGAATATAGATATAAAATGCCTGCTGAAACAAAGAAACCTTACTTCTGATTTTTGACGTGCCAAAATTTCAAGCCAATGCTATGGAAAGAGTACAATGTAGAGATTAGTGTGTGCGTGCATGTGTGCATGAGCACACAACTTTTCATAATTGGTGTCTTTGTAACGTCTGATTCATTTTTATGCTAATTTTTTCCATAGAAAAGATTCAGTGTGTTGTAAAATCTGGCATTCAAGATACATTGAATGCTGCCAGCTACTTCTTTTTTTTGAAAGACAAATCTCAAATTAGTTTCATTGCTCCTTTATTTTTCAATTACTAAGAAAAAAAAATCTAGGCAATTCCTTTTTTTAATGTTTCAGTTTACTTCATTTAACCCTAATTTCCAAGTTTTTTTCCTAGGTCTTTGATATGAATATTTATCTGTTACAGGTGTCCGCGTGTCTGTACTCTCTCTAGAGGTGATCTTGTTATTGCAGTATCTGAGCATCTTCCTGTATTTTATTGATCACTGTGGCTGACTGATGTTAATGGTGATCATGTTTGTAGCTATTTCATTTAAAACAAAAAATCTTGCAACAATTTAAGAGTGCAGGAGTGGTTTTGAGGGGCTAAGAGGGAGTTTAAATGTATATGTGGTTTAACTTAGAAAACGGAAAGTAGAAGGGTACTAAGTAAATATAGCGAGACTTGGGATCATTCTATGTTGAACCAGTTGCTAAGGAAATTCTGTGTTACACAAATAACCTTTATTCCTCAAATTTCATTCAAAGATTATATTTGGAGACCACACTGAACCTCAACTCTTGGTGATTTTTTTAAAGTGTATTTTGAGTTATTGTATTTAAAGTATGCAATAACTCTCACTATCAGAGAATGCAGATTTATTGGTTTAAATCCATGTTCATGTACATACTTTTACATCGCTTTCTATTTTCTAAATTTCAGTTAAGAGAAGGTTGTTGAAGACATATTTAGACAATCTCAATAAAAACGGACAAATGCTCAGAAATGGGTATAATGCTTTTCAAAAAATCTAGCCTTTATTAAACTTTTTCCACTCTAGGAATCCAGGTTGGCAGCTGAGGAAAGTGGAATTAGCTGATATGTTTGAACAGACCCATAGTCCAGCTTTCACATAATTCACTTTCTTCCAATTAAGGAAAGGGGGATAATTCTTTCCTTTTTTAAATATGTGTTTCAGTGTTAACTTTCCAAAAGTGAACTGTATGCAGGATGGTGTTTGGGCACACATGAAGTTTGGAATGGGACTGTTGGAGCTCTAAAATCGCCAAAACAACTTGCCTTTAAAGTGGAAGTTTTTAACAATATTTTCTTTGAAAACAGTAGTGAAAATCATTATTTCAAATGGTATTCCAGATTTAATTTACATCAGTGTAAGAAAAGTAAAAAATGGGTAGTTGTATTTTATACCAGTTATCACGCTAGCCTCACGTGCCCTGGTATCTCAGTGCTCACAATACTTTTCAGTCCTGTGCTTAATGATATGACAAAAATGTTATCAAAAGCATTTTATTTTATTGCTCCTACTGTGCTATTTTGCTAGTACTTTGGTTTCTTCAGCCTTTCTGGAAATGGCTAATATTAATGAAAAATATGAAATTATTAGTTCAGAGTGTCATTTCATGGAATTAACAAAGATCTTAATTTTGAAAGATGCTGTATGGATATTAAATGTCCACTTTATTTCAGTCCATGATATAAGCACAGAATCAGCTCTGTCTGTCTGTCCAAAGCAAAGCTGTGAAGTATGTGTATGTATTTGTGTATAAATAAGCTATTTTGTAAACTTTTACCATTTTTGCCCATGGATTTTCTATGCTTGCAAGATGATTCTTGATCATGGAAAAGTTGTGATTTTGCAGAAGTTACCTTCTGAGAGTCAACAGGCCTGCAATGAGAGCCAATTATTAGAATAGAATACTATTAGAATAGTAGCCTTATTTTTTAACAGGTAGTTTAATGTAAGAATGTGGAAAATCTTACTGGATTGTTTATGTGTTTAAATCCAACCACACACTAAAATGGTGTCTTGCCTACCTCTTTTATATGGCAAATAATTTTTTGTCAGCTTATATTTTCTTTCCAATATTTCTCTAGTATCTTTCACTACAGGTGATACTTTGAAACAGACATCACCTAATGTGGTAATTTACTGGTTTATATCATTCTTAACCATTGAGCAAATAGTGAAAATTAAATAAGCAATCTTTGCCTAAGAATGATTATTTAAAGCAAAGCTATTAATAAAGTCCTCTGACAGGTGGAGGCACTTAGTAATATCAATTAGTTCTCTCTTTAGATATGAAGTATTCATTTTATAAATTTATTTATTCTCTATATAAACTTTGTTGCCTCTTGAAAAATGGCTTGCTATTGGGAATACATCATGCTATTCATTTAGAAGAATATTCCGTAGATGATATGGATGTGCTTTCAACAGTTTGGGGAAAAAAGAACAAGTGGTTCTGTTTTGCAAACATGAAGATGAGTCTGAGTGTTGGATTAAGAAAAAGATTAAGAGATGGCTTTGTGGAAATCTTCTGCTCAGGTACTGCATTTACTATGTGGAGACGATAGGTTATCATAGGCATTACTAGCAACATATGTTTTTTCTATAATGCCATATTTCTTAGTTAGCTTCCTCTGTTAAAGCTTTTGTGAACTCAAAGGCAATTTGTTTCAGGCTAGTATAAAACAGTTGCTGAGAGTGGTAGAATTTCATTATAAGGACTTAATTCATCATTTAGATTGCTCGGCTGATGATCTGCATGAAAGCTGTATAGCAGAATAAATAACAATAGCTGTGAATCACATCAGGATGGGGATGTTAAAAAAATCATATGTGTTTTTTCCCAGGCATTTGGAAAAGTTGTCATGCTCTTAGTGCCCTGAAATAGAGACAAGTGATCTGATTTTGTGTTTCTTTTGCTCTGTGTCGGGGTACAGGGGGGCAGATGCCTGAGTGCTCTCTGGCAGGGAGCAGTTGAATAGTTCGCCAGCTTTTTTAAACAACTCCAACAAGACTGAAAATCGAAAGCTGGTGTTTATTCAGATCTAATGAAGCCTTTGCCCTGTGGGGAAGGTAGCTACTTAGTCAGTCTGAGACTAAAGGGAAGATCTGGAAGAAATCAACTTATGGCTAATACCACTAGTGTTAAACAAAAGTAATTGGAATATGGTAGTATTACTATGATCTGCTTCTAGTAAATGCCAACTGGCAGAGAAAATTATGGTGGTTTTCACCTTTACTATGGTTTTGTGACAGGGGATGTGCTGGGGTTTTTGTTACTTTCTTATTTTCATTGAGAAAACAGTAATATACCTCCCAAATTAACTTCCAGTTAAGCATAAAAAGGTTAGACTGTACCTAATCTCTGAACAACTGTGCTAAAACTGGCTTTCTTTCAGACATGCCAGCTCCTTTTTTAATATATTGTGTATTTTTGTTCAACTCGTAGTTTTAAGTTTTACTGGACAACAAGAAAAAGATGGTGTCCTCTAATGCAAGTGATTTTGCACCATGTGATTGAGTCAACCAAGTAGTTGGAGGGAGCTTAGAAAAGGGCATTGTAGCCAATTCCAAGCTGGGGGTGAAGCAGGGTCTGAAAAGAGGAAGAAACAACAAAGAGAAGTAACCAGGTGACAGAAAAGGGAAAAGTTTCCTCATCTGTTCGGTCAACTAAAGGGTGTTGGGAAGATGCACTCAACCAGATTACATTTTGTAGGGTAATATGTTTCATGTAGATGCTTTACTTGGGGATTTTCTTGTGGTTTATAATGGATTGTGTTATGGAAAGATCAGTAAACATGACGTTTTCCTCTTCTTTTTTTTTTCTTTTTTTTTTTTTTTGTCTTTTTCACTTAAACTGTTGAAGTCCACAATTATGGTTGTAAATATATTTCATAGTGCAGTGGTGGGGATATGGCACTATCATCAGTGTAGACCTTGAGACCATGCAGAACTCAAAGATGTTTTCAAACCATCTCTCTGTACTTGCTTCCACTTTACTTCTGAAAATACTGATTCATACTGATCTGAACCAGAGAGGGTGAATGGGGAGAGGGATTCTGTTAGCGCTCTTCTGTCACCCCTTTCTAGGCTGTGTTATGTGAATAAGGAGTTCCTTTCATTTCTGTATACTCACACCCTTTGTCCAGGTAGTGTAGCAAAGGTTAGTATTTCCTTGGGTATAGTCCTCTTGGAGTATGTAGTCTGCACAGAATCCTCTGTATTACTGACTTGTTATTCACCCATAACGGAGTCGTGCTGGGAATCACACTCCCTACCTGCAGCCTACTGCTGCTCTCCCTGCCTATGGCCCAAACTCAGGGCTTCCTTACATGGGAAGAAAGAGGGGATTTCAAAGGTCTAATTGCTGTTGAGCTAACCTTGGGGTTTAATTTGCCCAGGGTGATTCTCTGTAAAGAAGTCACCGCTCCTGCTTCACCCCTCTCACATACATGTTTGAGTTGTGCGTGTTTGTTGTAACACCTGGAAAACGGCACGGTATTTTATTCAAGTATCTGCTCCTTCAGGCCAGCACACCTGCCAGTACGGTGAGAAGCTTCTTGCCATGTGTTACATGTGTATGCTGTCAGATTAAAATGCAGTGCTGTGATTGAAAAGGAAATTTCAAAGCCCTGTTGTGCCTGCCTCCCAGCATGGTTTCCCTAAGCACAGTACCTGTGTGGTCAGGCATTTTAAAAGGAGAGCGAGGCCCTAGCTTGCAGAGCAGTGATATTGTGAAAGGGCTGTAGACATAGTTCCAACAAGAAGTATTAAAATACTTGCCTTGGGGAGAAAGGAACACATTCGAACAATTGTTTTCAAACAATAAATAATTCTCATAGTCCCATGCCAATTGTTTATGACAATCGCTGCGTCGTTATTGTTTGAGTTTAGTTGTGTTTTGCCTTGGGAAGATTTCCACTTTCCGACTTTTACCTGAGCACTATTTTAAGAGGAGTGCTTATATGAAAAAGATAATTTTACTTCTTACCTTTAAAAAATTCAGAAAGCACCCTCTCCCTAACCCTTGTTCTCACTTATATTTGGAATGAGAGGATGATCTCTCCCCTGCCAACTTGTATTGAGACTGAATCAGCTCAGATCTTGGGCAGTGGCTTCTGAATTTGGAGACTGGACAAGTATGGTCCTTTGCACTTGGACACACCTTTGAAACTGCAAGTGGAATTTTTGGGTCTATATGTGCACCTAGTGAAACATTTCAGACTTTCCCTCATGGCACAGGAATACATTTAAAAGCTGTTTAGTTTTATAAGTGAAGCATTGATCAAAATGTCATTGACAGATCTGGCTGCTATCCCTAGGCTGGCCACTGATTTTGTATTCTCTTGCGCAAGGTGCTTAACACATCAGTTTCCTCACCTGTAAAATGGAAGCAATACCTTTGGGGACAATGATGAGGTCTTTAGATGAAAGGAGATATTGAAGGACGAAGTGGTGCTATACCATGATGGTTATTCTTTCACTGAGGAGCTGCACTGTTCAGGTTTAACACTGCTTGGTAATGAGTCATCGAGTTGTGTGGATTAAATTTTCAGTGAGAGTTATGAAATACTTTCCTAAAGAATAATGCATTTTAAATGTTATGTGAGATTTAAGAATTAAAATTTTGTCTCACATTTCAAAGAATTTTAAATGACCTTCAAACTGAGCCAGTCAGTGGTTTGAATATGCTAATGAAATCACTTTGCTCGCAAGATGTTTTTGTTTGGTAATGAAACTCAAAACTACTGACCGTGTTGAGCTGATGATGTTTGTCTGTCTAATACACTAATATTCATCAATGCAGTGTGCAGGCAAAGTTCAGGTATGAATATAGATGACTAGGATTTTCTGGGAGCCCGTATAATAGTCTCTTTTAGGTCTTGATCTTTGCAGCTAGCTGATGACCTTTATTTTACACTGCTAATGAAAGAAAGCAGCATTATTTTATCACTTAGCTCCATGAATACAGAAATAATTGAGTTCTCATCACTAATCATTTTAGCAAATTAGAAAGTCCCATTTAGCCCACATCTTGCCAGCTGGACTTGTACTGAGTAGTGGGTTTGGAGTATTTTGAGACTGCTGTTTAACGTACTGCTCAGTGAGGATATCAAAGTCCGACCCTAATATTTTGAATGTATTTCAGAGTCCAGTTTTGGGGTTGTTTTTTTTTTTATTTGATTGTTGCTGTCATTTTAATTAGACTGAATCTAGATGAATATAGGTAATTTTTCAGGATGAAATATGAACATTAAAGTTATCTTGGTAAGAAAGAGCAAAATGTGGCTTTATAAGCTGTGATCTGAAGTATTAGAGCTGTTTAAAAAATAAAAGGCAGTAACCTCAGAAGATTCAAATTAAATTTAGAAAAATCCACAGACTTCACTTTTATCTTGTGCCTTTACTACTGTAAATCTTATTAAGTAACATTGTAATCCTATAAATTATCACAAATTTGGATTATACCCAAAAGAGTGAATGTCTTAAGTTGCAGTTTGTCTGGAAACCTTTCCTCCCACAATATATTCTGGATAAGTTATCTGTACTATATGCATTAAACAGCACTCATAATACTGCAGATCAAAAATCTTTGAATATTTTATTTAACGCAACCTCAGATAATTAAAAAAAAAAGTATTTGGTTTATGAAAGCTCATCAGAGATGCACAGGGCATTAGGTGAGGCCTTTGATATCATTTCTGAAACTCTGAATGACTTATTATTAAAGCTGAAACTTTCCATTTAAATATGGTGATTTCATTTATTTTATGCCAAAATTGTTGAAACTGAAGATTTTGCTCTTAGTTTGGGAATAACTTTATAGTGGAAAAGTGTTCATCAGTTCTGCTGGTCAGATATCCAAATATAATTGGGAACATATCAACCTGTTCTTCTTTCCTGTGACATGTAATGAGGGAGGAGTGGGGAGCAGGGACAGGAGGCATGGAGCAGAGGAGGGAAGCAGATGAGCACATCAGAGGGCGTTTGTTATGCCAGAGGGAGAAGGAGGGGAAAAAAAATGAGAATCCTCATTATTCAGTACATTTCCTGTGAGTTTTAACATATCCTTTCCCCAAGTTTCCAATAAAGTTGAGCAACAGGCAAAAGTATTAATCAGTCTCCCAGAATATGATTTCAGCTGTTACCTATTACGTGCCTTTCAGACTTCCCTAGAGAGGCATGGGCAGATGAGGCATGCATTTGCCTCTGGCTGTGAATCATGCAAAATTGATGGCAGCTTGTAAGAAGCATCTAGATTACCAAAGTTTCTTTGGTATTCTTTCTAATTCTTTCTAATTAAATTAATTGTAAAGAGTTGGAGATGAGGTCACATAAAGACTACATGGTAGTCTACGTTCTTTCTCTATGTGGTGTGACGGGGGTGAAGATGCTCACGAGGATTGTCCTGCTGTAGCAAAGACTTTGCTGTGATCCACCATGAGCTGGAAATGGGTGTAAAACCAGGTCATGAAATACATCTTTGCAGGAAAACAACAGAAGGCGTGTGTTGTTCAAAGAAGGCACAGGCTGTAATGCTAAAGGCATCTCACTGTGATAAACAGCCACGGAAGAATGTTTTGAACCTTTAAATGTCCTCTGATCCTTTCAGGATTTTTGACCTCTAGAATGGAATTTCTAAAGTGCTCTCAAAAGGTAGTGAGGCTAGTCTGTGGGAATTAAAAAGAATTTTTACTTTTGGAGATATGTGAAGTGAAAGATGTTTTCAAGAAAAATATTTGAGGGTTTGCTCATTTTCATTGTTTAATACAATTGCTTAATTGTATAAGCCCAGTTTCTGAGAATAAGTTATGTTTGGTAGATTTTTGCACTTTGGATAGGGGAAAGCTTGTACTGCCAGTTAGATTCTAGTTTTTATGACAGATCTTGTCATCTTTAATAGTAAATTGGCTAATTCATAGTAAAGCTGCAGAGACTACATGATGCGGTTTTAGGCTATATGTAATGTTGATGAATTTCAGTATTAGGTCAGTAGGTATTTGGATGGCCGATCTGGATGGTTCCAAGGCATTTTCTGGGAAGAGTTTTATGAATTCGGGGATCTGGGTTAGCAGCTTTACCCTGGTAAGCTGCCTCTCTCAGGTCTGATTCATTTGCTGTACTTTCTTTGCCCTGGTGTGCTTACACTCATTCTTTACATTTTGTTTCCTTCCATCTTTGTGTTGCTTCAGGGTATAAAGGGGCATTTCTGTAACATTTCAGACCTGGAACTGGTCAGTTCTCCTTCTTTCCATTTCTTTAATTTATTTTTTAAATGAACATGACTTTTTGATTAACTGCATTTGCAGAGAAACTTTTGCTAATGAAACTATAGACTGAGAAGCAGAGGATGTATATGTTTCCACCATTTTGGGGAATGTGAAGGGACCTTTTAACTACAAATGAATGTAACTCATTTCTATGCTATCATAACTTTTAAATGCTAGGGTTTTCCAAATATTTCATGTTACTATACCACAGGCAAAAAATAAGACATATCTAACCATTATTTGTTTGCCCAGGTACCATGTTGAGAGCTTTTCTCTTATTAAGAAAGTAGTGTGAAACCAAAGTCTTAACAGGTGATACCATTTTACAATGTCTGATCCTTACAAAACTACTCTGATTTTCTTGTTTTAACTAAGTTTTAGTAAACATATACTATATCATATGGATGAATGATCTGATCTTTTGAAAGTAGCTTTTTGTAATTGAACACATTTTTTAATCTGAAAATATCAAGAAATACGACTTCTGACTGCAGAAGTTTGATTCATAATTGAAAACTCAGCTTAGATGCAGCTAGATAATGAAGTCAAATATTAATAACTGCTTTTACTACTCTGACATGAGGGAAGTTTACTAACTTCTTTTAAAAAGATAAAAAAGGTTAGCACTTTCAAGGTGCGAGGCAGTGTTGAATTTACAAGGTTCACAGTACCATTTACATGGTATTCAGTGTACATGAATATTTACAAAAGCTTTGTGAAAGCAATGTTTGTCTTGTAATATAAGAGGGAAAACTAGGAGAGGATTAACTGTCTGGCTACTGTAGCAAAAGCCCTGTTTGCATGATAAAAGCTTCCTGGTGTTACAGACACCCCTTCTGGACCGACGTACGAAAAATTGAAATAAGTCACTTGGACAGGAATAAGAGTGCTCACTGAAAAGTTAGGTTGTTAGAAATAGCACTGTGTAGATTTAAATTTATAACCAGGTATACAAAATGGAAAAGTTCCAATTTTCTAAATGAAAAAATGATGTGGAAAAAGAGATTTTTGCCACTGAAGAGGATGTTATGTGATCCTGAATTAACTGAAAATGAGTTACCACATACCACATCAGAGTTTTAAACCTAGCCTTTAACAATTGTGAAATCGTTATTATTGTTAGCATTTTGTAAATGTTTTAAAGATGTTACCTTTTTTTTCCACATACTTGGCTAACTTCATACCTGGTATAGGTCCACTGGCTAGGCCCAGTCATAACTGTTTGCCACCTGATCCTACACTGCTTTTCACTGGAGTTGCACTGGAAGGAGCTTGCACCACTGCCATGAAGCATCAGGGTCTCTCTCTAGCAGTGTATGTGCAATATGTAACATTTTGAGAAGCACCAGTCTGACTGGGAGCATGAAGCAAACCAGTAGAACTGGTATATCTGTGTTATTTAAGTTTGTAAACCTTATCTATAAGTTTAAACATATTTTATGATGCTCCCTGTATGGAGAGCTGCTGACAAGGCTCAGGTTGTTCTTTGAGAGCCGTGGGAACAACGCCTTTCCTTGCAGATAACAGATCATGTCTGTGCTGTACATTCAGGGGCTCTTTTCTGCAGAGATGATCTAACGTTAAAGACAGGTGGTTCAGAGAAACAAATAATCTTACTTTTTTTTGGTCTTTATGAAGTAGTTCTACCTGGTCTAAATCGGGCTTTAAGGCTATTGTTTGCTCTAATGCAATTACACATGTGTTTTACTCAGACTCCAACGAACCAGACTTTGGCAGCAAGACTGGATAAGCCTTCTATAGGTTTTTAAAAGTGAATTGCATTGTGCTGGTCCCTGGGAAAGTGTCTTCCTTGGATATGTTTAATCCTCCCTCCCTCCCCATCGTTTGTGGATGAAACTATCCATGGCATACACTGACAGTTAGTCAATTTATGTCTTACCTAAGAAAGAAGATTTTTTTTTTTTCTTTTCCTGTGCACAGTGTAATGTACTGAGAGATGTCTTTTTCATTTACAGTGGCGGAAGTAAACCATAAATCTATGATATCCCTCTGTCTTTTTAGTATTTCGATAACAACATGAGCATAGTAATTTCAGTTAAAGATCTTTCTGGATAGTAAAAATAAGGAGAAAAATTGTGTAAACATGCAGATATTTAGAGCAGTTGTGAACTACTGAAAATATTAAAATCTTGCAAAAATGACACAGCATCTGCATTTATAACACTGGTGCGTATTTCTAGCGAGGTCATTGTTTTTGTGTAATAATATTGGCGTATTTGATGCTTACATTCTGAGACGTGCTGAAATCTCTCTTGGTCTTGCCTTTTTGTGATGCTCAGTACTTCCAGCTCCTATTGATACCACCTACCGTTGGGACCACTCACTCTGTGAAGATAAGTCCTTGAAAAATAAAGTACACTTGGGATACTGAGGAGCAGCCCAAGCATCTGTATTTAAGGAAAGCTGGGGCTATGCTCACTGTTACTGTGGGCTTCACAGACCAGCTTTCTGATCTAGCCTGTGCAGCAGTGATAGAGTATTTCTGCATGAGGGCTAAGGCCCAAGTATGCTACTGGGTTGACATGGGGAGAGGAGAACACTTGCTGTTCCAGTAAGAGTCTTTTAGAGTCCGTGTGCACATGCAATGGCCTCCACTATGCTTTGCAGATGCTGCTGTTACACAGCATTGAGCAAGCAGAGCTTGGATGCTTCATGTGGAACAGTTATGACAGACTCCTCAGCTTTGCGTGATTGCTGAGCACTGCGGAGTGTGCCAGGAATAAAATAAATTAAGAAAATACCTTACACAGAGGCATGATACAACTGAAAACCCCAGTAGAGCTGTGACTCTCTGGAAATCTGGAATGCAGCTGGAGAATGCTCAACACGTTTTATCATGTATCTGCAAGACTGTTAATGGCAAAACAGAAACAAGGCAAAGGTAGTTTTCTGTTTCCTTTCTGTTTATTTTATAGCTTTTACCCGACTCAGTAAAACCTAATCATGAAATTATGGAATTAAAACCAGGGAAGTTAGTTATTCTGCATAAAAATGAAACCTGTGACAGAGGAATTTTTACATAGAAGTATATTGTGAAAAAGCTTACAGGGGTGACAGGATGCAAATTGTAGTCATATCAGAAATAGAGAGTTAAAGATCCCCCATGTGCAGTAAAGGCAAAAGGGAAGCTTGCTCCTAAAGGAACCAGAGGTTCTCTGAGATGCATTATTGGGAGAGAGAGATACATGGGGTGTGTGTGTGTGTGTGTGTGTATATATATACGTGTATACATATGTGCATGCACACCCTCTCCAGAGTGCAAATGTACATGTGGGAGATTATTTGAGTGGGATGTGTTTCAGCCTTAGGAGTTTCATAATGGTTATGCTTGTAGAGACTTCTATCTCTACAAGCTCTTTATTTGAACAAGCCTTATAATTGCAACTTATCTAGAAGAAGGTCTTTGAGATCCATGAATGAATGATGCTGCCAAGACCTACACTGTGCCTGGTTTCCTTTGCAATTATGTAGTGCTTCGCAAAAGTGAGGATGAAAGTCCATGTTGTTGATCACCGTGGGATCATCTCTTGGCAACACAGAGGCTGTGCTCCTGTGAAGCAAAATGATGGTGCTTTCCCTGGCTGTCTCACAGCCAGTCCTGAGAGCCTACAATGAGAGGCTCTCTGAGCTGAGAAAACCACTTGAAGGGATCTTTTTGCCACAAAACCAAATATCTTAATTCTGTCTAAACAAAAACTCAAAAGGTTTTTTTGAAGGCTCTCTTCAGTATTTTGGGATTCAATCAGAAAAGTTTTAGAGGGAAAAGAATCGGTCTCCTGATGTGAAGTAAAAATTGGAGATAACTTAAGGGAAGAAACTAAAGTGAGTTCAGCATTATCCCCTAATGGACATCATAAAAAGAGACTCAGTCATTAAAATCTTAATTTTCCCTAGTCCTCCTTTATAGAATTATTGGCCACTTGAAAGGACAGCTTCAACTGAGGATTCAGGAAGGGGCAGATGGGCTTTACTGTGATGTGTTCCAACAACATATCACCATCCAGCTGGAGAACGGGGTCTGTGTCTCAGGGCAGAAAACCCTCACTGAATTTTTGAGAGCAGTGTTGGGAAGGGATGATCTCTTTCAGTCGATGGCAGCAGGTCTGAAATTGCTGGCAGAAACCCTCAGCTGAACTGCTACACGTTCATTTTTAATTATAAGATGACAATTCAGAAATAAAGAAGAGAGGGCTCTCTGGGTAGTAAGGACTTCCACGTATATTACTTGGTCCACTTGAGTATGTCCACTGAAGCCTTTCTTAATCATAAAGCACTCTCTCACCAGAAAAGGACACATCTATTTGGTTTCCATAAGCTGTCCAAACTTGGGATGCTGGATGTTGAGATTCAGATGGTGATTGGGATTTATTAGTACATAATTAGTACAGTCCTGTCTTTCCTTTTAAGATCTGGCCAAAGAATGCAGTTTGGAGGAAGGACAGATATAGATCGTATAATGAAGTAAGGGGGAGTTTCTGCTCTAAAGCTGTAGATAAACTGGCACATACTGTTGATTTTTTGAGGAGGAAAAAAAGAACTTGGGTAGCTTTTACAGTCCTGTAAGATTAAGTTGGGGTTTGTTTTGTTGTTGTTGTTTTTTTTTTTTTTTTTTTTTTTAAAATAAAGACCAACCAACCAAAAAAAAAGGCCCATCACTCCAGGTCTCCCATTTGTGGTCTACCAGCCTGGAGAAACTTGGGTTTTCTGTGAGTGTAGTCAGAGGAGAGAAACTGCTGCTAGTTCAACCTGACTTCTCCAGTCCTAAAGTCTGATTGCTTCTTGACACAGGAGAGGAGCACTGTATCATCCTTTTTGCTTATGATTAGCACATTCTCACGGCCAGAATGGAGTGTCCTTGGACAAAGACCTGGCACAGGTTCCTGAGATGTCAGCATGGCAGTAAGGAGGCGATTCTCAGGTCCGTATGGCCGCAGGACCTCCCTAAACAAGCAGAAGAGTATCTATTACTGCAGATCTAGATAGGAGTTGGGATAAGAAGAGCAAATATCAGCAAAATCCTTCTGCTGTGAGGCAGAGTTTTAAAACTGACCATGAAATTACAATATACAGAGCCATAGGGTAACTTTGGGTAAGACAATCAATCTGAAGCCCAGCCAAACAGTTGAGTGTGGCTGGCGTGACAGGGCTCCACCACCAAGGGATTCTTTTTGGCAGAACGGAAGTAGTAACAGACTTAGCACGGTATCCACAGAGGGTTGTAACAAAGCTTTAGGAGAGGTGCTGCTCTTCTTAGAAATGAGCTCTATTATTCTACCTGATGAATGTGAAATTTGCCAAATACCTAGTATTGGTAACAGAGTCTAGCTATTCAGGATCCTCAAAAATGCCACTAAATAACTTTATTTTAAACTGAATGCAACTGAAAACTCAGTCATAATCAAAACAAAAAGAAAAATAGTGAAGTTTTTACCTGTAGTGAGAAGTAGGCCATGTGGCACACACAGAAATAAAAATCCAAGACATTCAGCAGTATGAAACACAATACTAAATAGCAGTGGCATGAAAAAGTCATTTGAGGTGGTGTCTGGGGTGGTGTCACAAAACAGCTTTTTACTGTACTCTGAGGAAGAGTTCAATGCTTCATGATCACTGGCTGCACGTACTTTCCCAGTCTCAGTCCCAGCTTCTGCAGGTGAGCACCCTTCATGAACCTACTACTGCCTCCTCTAAGGAACTGTATAGGTCTGGAAAGCTTGAGCACCTGGGCAAAGTTAGGGAAGTCTCCTAACCTCAGGAAGAAATGAAAATCTGGAAGGGAGCTGCATCTTGTACTGGGGGACAGGCTACAACTTCTTTGCATCTAGCTATGAGTTTGCAGTAAAAACATTACCTGTTGGGATTTGAGAAAAAAGAATTGTCAAGGACAGGGCTGTAAAGTTATTCTTAGTGTTTCTTTTTCTCCCATGGCTTCACAACCCCAGTAGGTAGGTGGACTGAAGCTCCTTGTGGATGTATCATGCTCCTCACTGAGGGAGAAAAGGTCACCGGAGGTGAAAATGCTTAAAATAATTGTTGAATTTCCACTCATTTGAGTAACAGTTTATGCATAGTACTCTGGCCAAGTTACACATTTGCCATTGGAGCTAACAAAATTATTTGTGTCATAGAAGGACATACCATTTGAGAACTGTTTAGAGTCGGTAGGGTGTTATAAAACAATGTCATCATTGTTGACTTCTGTCCTGGTTTCCTTCAGGGCCATGCTCTAATCTGAGAATTGTATGGGTTCCAAATATACTGTTAGCTGAATGAAATGCTAGAGTTTAAGACCCAGTTCTCACTCACTAGTCAGCATACTCATGAATCCACAGACATTAATATATATTGGGCCAAGTGCAAAGTCATACGGATGGCGGTTCATTTGATGACAGTATCTTCCATAATATTGCAATGATTATTTTAAAGTTTTTGTATATTTTGCAATATGAAAGTGCACATATAGATAGCAGTTATGAGTGTAGAGCCTCACTACTGTTAAAGTACATGTGCAATTTGCCATATGCAGTAATTCTTCTGAAATTTCTCAACAACCTCAGACACAGCCTTCCCCCAAACACATTTACAGATAATATCAAGGATTCTGCAGAATAGCTCGATGCAACCCCACTTTTCTGCAATAATCCATGAAAAATGACACAATAACATGTATGATTGTTCCTGTATCATAGAATCATAAAATGGTTTGGGTTGGAATGGACCTTAAAGATCATCTAGTTCCAACCCCCCTGCCATGGGCAGAGACACCTTCTACTAGACCAGATTACTCAAAGTTCCCATCCAGCCTGACCTTGAACACTTCGAGGGATGAGGCATGCACAGCTTCTCTGGGCAACCTGTTCCAGTGCCTCACCACCCTCATAGTGAAGCATTTCTCCCTTATATTTAATCTAAATCTACCCTCTTTCAGTTTAAAGCCATTACCCCTTGTCCTGTCACTACATCCCATTGTAAAAAGTCCCTCTCCAGCTTTCTTGTAGGTCCCCTTCAGGTACTGAAGGGCTGCTATAAGATCTTCCCGGAGCCTCCTCTTCTCCAGGCTGAACAACCCCAATTCTTTCAGCCTGTCTTCATAGGAAGGGTGCTTCAGCCCTCTGATCATCTTCATGGCCCTCTCCTGGACTGGCTCCAACGGGTCCATGTCCTTCTTATGTTGGGGACCCCAGAGCTGGATGCAGTACTCCAGGTGGGGTCTCACAAGAGTGTAGAGGAACAGAATCGCCTCCCTCAACCTGCTGGTCACACTTGTTTGATGCAGCCCAGGATACAGCTGGCTTTCTGGACTCCAAGCGCACATTGCTGGGTCATGTTGAGCTTCTCATCAACCAACACCCCCAAGTCCTTCTCCTCAGGGCTGCTCTCAATCCATTCTCCGCCCAGCCTGTGTTTGTGCGGGACTGCCCTGACCCATGTGCAGGACAAAAACCAAAAAAACCCAAGCCAAAACCCCTCAAAAACCCAAAAAACAGACCACAAAAAATCCCCTCCGCATCAATACATTTTATGTCCTAAAAAGTACAAAAAAAAAAAAATAAATAGGTCATCTGTGTCATTTTTTCCTTTAAAATTTATGACATATACATAGAATATGTGACTATGGTGTACTGCAGTAATTTTCATCATTTTTAGGGTAACTTGTATGTTGTTTACTGCTCCAAAGTAATTCCAACCTCATGCCAACAAATCAGTTTGTAAATTTTTTGAGAAAAGGTCCTGTTTTTACTTAGTGTGTAGCACAATAAAGACTAGGACCTTCTGGATCAGACTGTAGATGCTGCGGTAGTATAAATTAGTAATAAGAACTGTGAATGAGTTTTATGTGACACTATGGGCTCTTTCAAGAGTTTATCTTAGGTAAACATTTAGCACTTCATGCTTATATAAAGCTATCTGTTCAGAAACTTCCTCCTGGACACAGCTGCTCCATATTGTACATCTCTGATTTATACTAGTGTATGTTAAGACAAATGATTGCTGTGCAACTGCTGGGAATTAGGTTAATTTAGATTATTTTGCTATATGTTCCTGACTTTTGCAGACTTTCGATTGAGCTCTCAGACAGGTTGCCTTCCAGAAAATTGCCCGGATGAGATTTTAGGGGCAGGTGTTAACTGTGGAAACCTACTTAGTATTAAACGTACCTGTCTCGTTGCTACTGACTTTGGAGACGATACTTTTATATTTTTTTTCTGGCCATTGTTCTTCACAAAAGACCTAATTGAAAATATCTGTCAAATCATGTCTCTGGTTTCCCTCTTCTTTCCCTGCCATTAATTGGACACGTATTGTGTTTGTGTGGGAAGGAAGGAGGCTTTATAGCAGTATAGCAATATTGCTGGGAAAAGAACATTAAAATGGATAAAGGGATTTCCTAGTGGTATAAATACCTGCACACGACCTCCCCGTGCTCTGGAGCCCTCCTGTATATGTATATGCAGGCAAAAAGCCTGGAATAGAGTTTGAGCTGCCGTTAATCGCGCAGGATCTGTTCTATTAGAAAACAGGGGCAAGTAGTGCTTTTGCCTGTTGGAGGGTATGACTTGCCAAGCGTTTGCTTCATCTGACACCTTTGTACCCTTGAATTCTGACTCTTCTCCCTCTCTGCCTCTGATAATGCATCACAGCGCCGCAGAGTGCTTGCCGGTTTCTAACCATGCCACCAATGTTGTGTCTACAGGTACTTTTTAAAAATAATCTTGCTCTCAGTAACTCTCATTTGTAATGCTTTTGGATGATACGTGTTCATCGAGTTCTGCAATATTTAAAGGGTTTGGTATCAATGCTATGTCAGATTGGGACTACATTAAAACAGAAGCATTTTCACAAAACTCTGCATGACAAGTGAATCAAGAACACCCCAAATGTTTGTGTTTTAGCTAAATTCGTAACTTTCTCTTAGTTTGTTACAAGATTAGGCTCAAGTGTGATACCAATGCATTAACTTAGAACAGGTTCAAACTCTATCGCGGTTGTTATGGCTATGTAGTCTTCAATGACAAGTGTCATGTAAATTAATTGAAATTTTGTTTATTATGTAACACAATTTAAAATAATATTAACTACTTTAAATAGGAAATGTATTTAAAACAGGTCAGGTCTAAATATCGTTTGGGGAAGCTTTCAAGAAGGAAAACGATTGCTTTACAAAGCATATTACACACAGAATCAAGACTCAGATTTAAGTGGGATGTTCAAAATTGATGGCAGAAGTCTCATCAATATTTTTGAATTTTGTGTGGTTCTTTACATAATCCAATTAATTGCATTTAAATACTAGGACTATGTAATCACAGAACTATCTGAGAGAAAGACAGAGAGAGAGAGTTTTCTTGCACCCTTAAACCTGCAGAAGTGGGATTCTGGAATACACGAATTGTTGATGGAAAGCTTTCAGGAACAGAAAATGAAATAGTTTTGATTTATTTGAAATTGCATTAAGGTAAGAATTTTATTTGGAGTCTTAACAAGAAACTAGCCCTCTCCTGAAATGCATGGGTAATAAAACATTTTAATAATAAAAAAAAACCCATGTAAGTAATGAAAACTGAGCACTGATGATAGATAACAGGATCTTATATGTTAAGCAGGAGGCTCAAAATATCTTAATACAGCTGTTGGTTAGCAGTGGTAGTAGGGAATAGGAGAATTTAAATTTCGTATGAGGCCAAATTTGTGTATCTGTATCAGAGTAGTATTTTCTAGATTCATTTGATTCATAATAAAAAGCATATGGTGACAGCCAGCCAAAGGTATTTGCTCATCTGCTTTAGATTTGGGTTTTGATATTTTGCAGTTACCACCTAAGAACAAAGACCACTGTAGTCAGTGGGAATTTTGTTTGCAGGATCACATCTAGCAGATGACCCTGTGAGAACAGAAGCAGTGACAAAGGACGCTAACTATAAGGAGTAAAGGTTTACAGACTTCATACATGGATTCAGAAAGTGTGATAAACAATGCCATTCTGGTGAAAGCATCTAAGGAGGATTTGTGCACAAAACAGATGTGAAAGAATTTTGAATAATGACTTACGTTAAATGTCAAAATTTTTGAAAATGCATGTGACAATTCTGCATCACAAAAAAGAGGTGAATATACTTCTGTTCAAATACTATACCACGTCATACAGCTGATGTTCTGCAGTATCCTCAACACTTTAATTGTTATTATTTAATTTAAATAACATCATCCTCACTATTTAATTTTAGATGCTTATTAGCAAGTTGAAAATGCTGTTTTTATGCATAAAAATTATAGTCTATGGATTATTATAGAAGAAAAAAACACCAGCAAACACTTAGATCTTACCTCAACAGAAAAGTTGCATTGCTCTAAATACATTAGTAGTATTAATGCAATCTTTATTTTGGGTGCATTTGTAGTAGTATAAGCATGCCTATTTTAGTAGATTTTATATCTGTATAAATGTATCTAAACAGGATGTTTTACTGTTATAATTACTGTTGTAAAAAACAGAGATTCTAATCCCTAATTAATTATATTGTATTGAACAACTGGAATGTGTGCTCTGAAGCGCAGTTTTTCATATGGGAATGTCCATGAACATGAGTTTTTAATATTATACTTTATAGCAGTTGTTAGAGGGGACAGTATATGCATTTCTGTGCCTCCTTATGCATGAGAAACAGCCATATCTCCCATTTTGCATTCAGTAAGAAATTGTCTCATTCTTCAGGCACTGGTGATTACTGAGCACAGATCTGAAACACCCCTGTGAAAACACTAGAGATAAATTAATTGTGTGTTTGTTGGTATTGATGATGGAAAATGTTGATTTAGGCCTAACTTTTTAGAAGAGCTCAGACTCTATCGTCCTGTTTCCCTACCACGCTTCCAAAGCACTCTGAAATGTTTTTAGCAGCTTGGCACTTAAGAAAATGTGACTTCTGGATGCCTCAAAGCAAATGTCCCAAATTGCTGCTTTTGGAAACCCAGGTTTTAGGCATGCATAAAACGTTGCCGTCCTTGATGCCTGTGTTCACTGTGGGGTTCGCACAACAGTGGAGCCAATCAATTTTCTGGGAACATAGAGCAAGTTTTTATGTAAGATTAAATGAAATGGTGTGTGGACGTTGGGCAGGGAGAGGAACTGGTCTCCTCCTGGAGAGTTCATTGCTTCCCTTGCTCAGCAGTGTACGTAAACTGGGTTATGCCCATAGATTATACTAAAAATAACACATTGAGGTGACAGCATGACAATTTCTGGTCTTGGCTCAGAGGGTATCTCACTATTTATGTTGGCAGTCTCATCTGGTGTGACCTGGCCAAGTGTCTGGACTTCCAGCAGTGTTAACCTGATGGTTATGGCCCAGAGTTAAATGCTTACTGAATGCACACAAAAACTACATACAAGGATACTGTCTGCCTCTGAATTTAAGGGCTGTGTCTTGAATCCTCACACATTTTCTTACCAGTCCTGTCTGTTTTGTCTTTGATCCAAACTCCTATATGCTCCCATATCTGCTTTGCCATGACGACCGCGGGAAACACATTGGCAGGCCTTCATTACTCTGTGCCTTCCTGTCATTATGGAAATCAACCATCTACCTACGGGGTGATGGCAGGTAAGAGACATACCCTCAACTGGGTGAGCTATTAGCATGTTGATTTTTGTCAGTTTTCCTTTAGAGGAACTGATTCAAGACAGTTGCTTAAAGAAGACAGGACTGGGGTTAAGGTACTAGAAAAGGGGCTAGGAAATTAAGAGTCGGTGCCCAGAGTTTCCCCAAACCTCTGCATCTCTCAGCAAATCCCTGTATCTTATTTCTTTCTACAAGACTGGGACAGTGCTGCTCTTTTTGCTTGCCTATGTCCACTTCCCCTGGTGATCATCTCTTTTTGAGAGACCAGGAGTGATGTACCTGATATACCTGTGCATTACCAGTACCTGGGGTGATGGAGCCCTGACTGGAGCTATAAAATAAAACAGTTGCATAATGGAAGAATAGATGAATTCAGCAGGCAGATCATACAGATGATCGTGGATTTTTACACTCGTGAATATATGCTAGGAGTGTATGCTAGTATCCTGCTCAGTTTTCCGTGTCCCAGGCTGAGTAAGAAAGAGGAACTGTTATTCTGTGCAAGTTCAAGTAGCAGTCAATGAGATAATGCAATAAACCAAATTAACAGAACTCCCAGGAAGTAATCGTGACTCAGAGCTAATCCAAAATCAAACTCAGCATTTTATTTCACTTAAGATGAAGGAAATATTACAGTAAGTCAGCATAGATGAATACATCTGCATAGAGACTTTTTATGGATGGTGCATAGACTGCCTTCACTGCGTGCAAATGTCAAAATGCTCCTATTTAATTGTCCATTAATGTCTGTTGTAAATGTTCCTGGCATTGTTCAGATCCCCAGGAAAAGTCCATAGGTATTAAACAAAAGGTATTGCTCAGAAGTTCATTGTGTTTCATTCCAAAATAAATACATCTTCATTTTTCTCCTTTCTTTTTTCACCCTTACATTTTAGGCATCAAACCTGCAACTCCAGAGATGCTATCAGCGAGTCTCTCCCAGAGTCGCATCTTACAGACGTGCAGCATGCCACATCCCAATGTGGTAAATGGTGTCAGCACCTTGCAAAGCAAGTCCTCTTTTTTTTTTTTAATCTTTTCCTTTATTTTTTGAGAAAATCTTCTTTTGTGGTTGTCCTTTGTGAAGCATATAAAGTATTCCTATGGGGTTAGAACCTCCAATGCTGGTGAGAGCAATCGGGGTAGTGAAGATAAAAGTAAATAGAGGAAGGGGTGGGAGGTTAATGAAGCTCTGAGTTCTGCTACAAAGTTTTGTGTAATTTAGAAAATTGGGAAGGATGTCCTCAGAACCTGGAATTTACTGTCTGCTCCAGATACACTGAAGAGTGTTAATATTTCTCCAATTATTTTTTTTTTCCTCTTCAGGTCAGAGACTCTTTAGCTCTATGTACAATATCTAGTGAAAAAACAGCCTTTGCTTTCAGCTGAATCTCCTTGTTAAGTCTGATAATTGTGAACAAAAGGTAGCATGAGACAGTTTTGTTTTGTCCTTGAGCAATTTCTTTTTAAGCCAGAATGATCATTCCAAATGTGTTCTGGGTTTTGTTTGGGTTTTTTTGGTTTTTTGTTTGTTTGTTTTCTCTTTGATCTCTTACCGGTGTACTGTATTCTTTGTATCAGAAAATAGACTGGCACATTTTAGGTGGCTCAAAATTACATAGATCCATCAATCTTGTTGTGCCACTTAATTCCAGCTGAGGCCCTGGATTGTTATTTGTTTAAATTTGGACCATTTATTCTCTTACTTAAGTGCATCACGTTTGCTAAGAAGTAGGATGGCTGTGGCCTGTTAAAGTGGCTGTTGGTCGGTTTTCTTGTATTGGGACAAGAGAGAGACCACATCTCCTAGGAGATCCTCACTCTCGGATACTTTTGCATATGTTATATAATAAATATTACAGACATGGATTATGAGATGATGAAGGCATGTTTTATTGTGTAGCAGTAAAGAATAACTGTACTGGGTTTTCTTTTTGGTGTTGCTCAGGTAGCCTGACCCCTTGCCTTTACAAATTCCCGGAGCACGCCCTGAGCGCCAGCTCCTGTGGCCTGGGCCACGGCTTCACGCCCATGCACCAGTCCCTCCTCGCAGACGATCCCGCCGCCGCAGACTTCAAGCAGGAGTTCCGCAGAAAAAGCAAGTCTGTCGAAGAGCCTGTTGACATGGACTCCCCCGAAATCAGGGAACTGGAGAAATTTGCTAACGAATTTAAGCTGCGGAGAATTAAGCTGGGTATGTGCTTTATGTCCGGAACAAAAGGCTGAAAAATTCCAGTGAAAGCCCAATTATTTCTGACTGTTTTATGGTCTAGCCTCTGCAATTGTCTAATCATAACTCTAATCCTGCCTTGTACTGCCAAACTTTCTCCGTTGCTAGAAGACTTGCACAGAATTAATGAACTTCAGCTTTTTGCAACTTAGTATACAGAAAGTGACTTTAAATTTTCCTGCCCTTAAATTATTTGTCTTAAGTACACAGAAAATTATTGCTGTTCATTAAATTATATTCAGTAGCAGGTGTGTTATTTTGCAGAGCCTCAAATTTTCTGCAACTTAGGGTAGCGCATGCTCTAACCTCTCATACCCATCCTCTTCCCCATGAAGTGCTTCATCTGATGGTGCAATGTCATTTCAGTATGCAAGATGGGTGACATCCGTGGCAAACCTTTCATACCAGCAGGAAGCTTCTCTTCCTGGTTTATTTTCTTGTGCCAAGACACAGGTACAGCAGCAACTGATATCTTTGATGCTGTCTGATAACTAGTGGGGCTGATGCGAGATGGATTGCATTAGAGGGTCTCCAGTGAGGTGCTTATCTTTCACTGGACAATCTTAGCTGACAACAAAGATGGACCGAGCCCTGTCTTTCTCACCTGTAGGAGATAGAGGTATGTTGCAAAGTAAAAGCCTGTCTCACCCTTGTTTGAACTGTGCTGAAAAAAAATAACATCCAGCGCTGCAGATTCAGCCCACTTACGAATATTGGGTACTCCAAATGAAGCGTTGCAATGTTGACATTATCACCTATAACATTACCTTGTATCATTACAAAATAGGGCATCCTTCTAGCTTTATAAATGTAAAAAAATTATAAGGTTGTTACAGGTATCTATGCATTATCTCAACAGCTAGAAAGCTAGTGTGTTCCATTTGCAGTGTTAAAATAAGGACTGAAACACAAATTTAGGGTTTACAATAGTATTTGCAACTTGGTCATTTTTGCTGTATATCATGTATTTAATGTCAGCCACAGCAACAGAAAGGTTTACTAGGCCCCATGCTGTTAATCACTGTAATTATTACTGCATCTTCATCCTGAATTTGTGAGGGAACAAAACTTCCTCTGATGCAAACAAATGACACAGAGCCTGTAAGACTGGGCTTAATGCTCTGATGGGAAAAAAGCAATTTGCACAGGAAAACTAATCTGAGGTTGAGCTTTACAAGGGGAGACAGAGTTAATATGGGCTGTGGGTCTGAGACTGAGAGAGACAGAGTTAGTGCAATCAAAATGGAGAGAAAAGCTGCCTCGTGAGACATTGAGCATCTAAAGAGATCCTGCCTGTTCTGGTGCAGAGGCAGAAAAGGAGGACAATGAGCCAGGCCCCTGAACATGGCAGGTACACATTCAGAGCATAGAGTGGGGAGCTGCTGTTACAAAGTCAGTGTCTGCATGGAAACCGCAGCATTTCTCTGATCACTTAGTTGCAAAAAATAACAGACCAGCAGTGCCACCAGGAATTAGCTTATTGCCATTGCACCATCTGTAGAAAGAAAGATATGGGGTGTCTGGATCCTTCTCAAATCCCTAATCTTGGAGTGTAAAACTCCACTAAATCAGTGTAAAACACTGAAACCAACAGGAGACTGAACGTGTCTCTGAGGTGAGCTCAGAGTCAGCCACAGAGACCTCTGCAGAAAGCCCATCCTGAAGACACTGCAGGCACACACTGTTCATAAGAGTCAGCAGTGAAGGGCTAAACATCTCAAGGAAAGTAACCCTTTCTAGAAAGCACCAAAGTGACTTTATTCTCTTCATTTTTGACAGGTTATACACAAACAAACGTTGGAGAAGCACTGGCTGCTGTACATGGCTCTGAATTCAGCCAAACTACTATTTGCCGGTTTGAAAACTTGCAGCTGAGTTTCAAGAACGCATGCAAACTGAAATCAATACTGTCCAAATGGCTGGAGGAAGCAGAACAAGTAGGAGGTAGAGAATTGATATCCTATAAATATTGATTTGCATTTAAACCAGAATCCTATATGTATGTTGAAGGAGTAGTACGTGTCTTCTGTAGACTAAAATTTTTGTTTTACCAGCTTTAAATACTAAGGGTGTGATTATATTAAATTTTCGTTATCTTTTTTGGGTGAGCAAGGAGGGGCAAACTGAAACACATGAAGGGTACAGAGTAGCAGAAACATCACTTGGCCTACTGGAAGTAATTTCTCTCAGTCCCATCCCAGCAAACTAGCTCCACTGCTGTAGCATAGGTCAGAGCTGTTATTAGGATCTGCAGGATAGCACATTTAGCAGCATACAGGGATTCTTCACTAGCAAAGGACTCTTCCTTCCAACCTCTGGCATATGAGATGTGGCCATGGGGGAAAGGATTTGAGTTCAGCTGAGGCAGTGGTCTTTAAACCCTGAAGAAGAATAGCGTGGCATAGAAGTTTTTGATGGAACCTTTTTGCTGCTAGAGGATTCCCTTCCTTTTGCCTAGTTACTTTCCAGTTGCAGGAAGAGTCACGGGGTTCACTGGGCAAAGTGTACTTTAGAACAGGTTGGTTGATTTAAAGGAAATGGTTTGCCTTAAAGAACAGCCTTTTCAGCTGGATGAATTGTGATGCTGGGAAGCAGCATGCTTGGAGGTGACAGTGAAAGCCAGGACTACCACTGTGCAGCACTCACCGAGCATAGGAAGAAAGAGATGATCTTAACGCTGCTTTTTGGATTTGCCATTGTATTCAACAGTAGGAAAGGCTGTTAAACAGCTGCTTCTGCCATGCACTTCAGCTTCCTTTGAACCAAATGTAGAAAGCTTCCTTCCCCTGTAACTGCACTAGAAACCAGAGGCTCTCCTAACGCGGCCAGCATGTTGCAAGAATCGCTTGTGAGGGGGTTGTGGTGGGTAGCAGCTGCTGACCGCCTGAGCAGCGTTACAGGCTTGAGCTGCAGGATAAGATCGTGCCTGCAGGCAGCGGCCTCTGAGAAGCACAGGGGGACTTGTCCAGCAGAAAGTGGGGTGGAAGAGGCAGATGAATAAATGGGGTTGGGGGCAAAGGCTGTATTTCTGAGGAAAGAAGGTGAGGTAGCTGAGCGGTATGGAAATGGGGACTCCATCTCCCTAGATGGTACCCCGCAGGGTAGGAGGAGGAAGGTATGTCAAAGGAGGGGGCTGAAGCACAGCTCCACAAGTACGTAGGCACAGAGCCAGTGCCTATTTGCAGCTTTACCGGTGGCACGCCATTTTTGCTTGTAACCGTTTATAGCTGGAGGTAAAACAATGACCAACCATCTTAAAGAAAGAACCGCTCCTATGTGTGGTGCTGTTCTTATTCAGCAGCATTATCTGTTATGCTTTCTTCTGTCCTCAAAGAAAGGGACTGTTTTTCTGGAGATGATTGTGCTTGTTTTCCATTCTCTGTGGAAGGTAACTGCCAGGTTTCCTTTTGGTTTTAATACAGCTTTATACAATGAAAAAGTTGGAGTGAATGAGAGGAAGAGGAAGCGCAGAACCACCATAAGGTAATAAATATTTAGGGTGTTACATGTTAGAAACCACTTTGGCTAAGATGCTTCTTTTTCTTGGGTTCAAAATCAAAGTGTTATTTTCTATTAAGGAATCTCTATAGCTAGTGTTTCAAGTGAAAAATAACAGCATAATCCTCCAAAACCCCAGTTTGCTCCAAATATACTACTTTTCCCAATTAAAGACTTTTTGCCAACGTAAGACAACACACTTTAATATGAAAAAATATTTTATTCCAATTCTGCCCAAATTTTATGATATCTATATAGTGAATAAGGTATCAGAGCACACTTGTTTTCATTTTGGGAGGTTCTACATTATACCAAAATAAATTGCATTATTTTGACAGAGAATTAAGGTCTGGGAAGTTTGAGGTCTGGCTTGTACACATAACATTGCATCCCTGTCCTCTGTCACTGGATTCTTTCGAGTTCCCAAAGAAACACTAATGAGCTGAATGGAAAAAAAGGGAGTTGTTCTGGGAACCTCCTCCTGTTTCTCACATCTCTGGTAGCCAATATCTACCATCTATCTAGCCTCAACTCCATATGGAAATCAAGTAGGCTGGTAAAATCATGTTACAAAACCAATTACCAAATAGGCAAAATGAGAACATGGGGTATTTCCTTCTCCTTTAGATATCCTAGACTCTTACAACCTTTGGTGAAGAAGAATTCACTCAGGGGGCCTCCAAGGAACTGTAGCATTCTTCTACAGAAAGGGAATTTGGCTGCCTCTGGGCACAACTCCTGTGCTGTCCGGCCATACCCATTACAGTGAAGTGCCTGTTCTTTGAACAGGGATTATTCCCGATGTGCAGTGCCACCTCCTGGAGATGTAGGCTGCTCTATTGTCCCACAGACACAACATGTACCTTCTCCAATCACATTCAACTTGGGACTTGTTTTTTGAGTCATAGAATCATAGAATAGTTTGTTGGAAGGGATCTTTAAAGGTCGTCTAGTCCAACCCCCCCTGCAATGAGCAGGGACATCTTCAAATGCATCAGGTTGCCCAGAGGCCAGTCCAACCTGACCTTGAATATTTCCAGGGATGGGGCATCTACCACCTCTCTGAGCAACCTGTTCCAGTGTTTCACCACCCTCATTGTAAAAAATTCCTTCCTTATACCTAGTCTGAATCTACCCTCTTTTAGTTTAAAACCATTACCCCTTGTCTTATTGCAACAGGCCCTGCTAAAAAGTTTGTCCCCATCTTTCTTATAAGCACCCTTTAAGTACTAAAAGGCCACAATAAGGTCTCCCCAGAGCCTCCTCTTCTCCAGGCTGAACAACCCCAACTCTCTCAGCCTTTCTTCACAGGAGAGGTGCTCCAGCCCTCTGATCATTTTTGTGACCCTCCTCTGGACCTGCTCCAACAGGTCCATGTCCTTCCTGTGCTGAGAACTCCAGAGCTGGATGCAGCACTCCAGGTGGGGTCTCACCAGAACAGAGCAGAGGGACAGAATCACCTCCCTTGACCTGCTGGCCATGGTTCTTCTGGTGCAGTCCAGGATACAGTTGGCTTTCTGGGCTGCAAGTGCACACTGCTGACTCCTGTCCAGCTTTTCATCCACCAGTATTCCCAAGTCCTTCTCCTCAGGGCTGCTCTCAATCCCTTCATCCTCCATCCTATATTGATACTGGGGGTTGCCCTGACCCAGGTGCAGGACCTTGCACTTGGCCTTGTTGAACCTCATGGGGTTCATATGGGCCCGAGCTTGTCCAGGTTCCTCTGGATGGCATCTTCTCCCTCAAGCGTGTCAACCACACCACTCAGCTTGGTGTCACTGGCAAACTTGCTGAGAGTGCTCTCGATCCCACTATGTCATTGATGAAGATATTTAACAGTACTGGTCCCAATATGGACCCCTGAGAGACACCACTCGTCACCGATCTCCATCTGGACATTGAGCAGTGGACCACCACCCTCTGGATGTGACCATCCAACTGATTCTTCATCCACCAAACAGTCCATCCTTCAAATTTCTCTCTCTCTAATTTAGAGAGAAGGATGTTGTGGGGGACCATGTCAAAGGCCTTACAGAAGTCCAGATAAACGACATCAATAGCTCTTCCCTTGTCCACTGATGTAGTCACTCCATCATAGAAGGCCATTAGGCTGGTCAGGCAGGACCTGCCCTTGGTGAAGCCATGCTGGCTGCCTCGAATCACCTCCCTGTCCTCCATGTGCCTTAGCATAGCTTCTAGGAGGATCTGTTCCATGATCTTCCCAAGCACAGAGGTGAGGCTGACAGGTCGGTAGTTCCCACGGTCTGGGTGCAATGTTTCCCTTTTTCCAGTCATCAGGGACTTCACCTGACTGCCATGACTTTCAAATATCATGGAGAGTGGCTTGGCAACTACATCAGCCAATTCCCTCAGGACTCTGGAATGCATCTCATTGGTTATATTGCCTTTGATATAAGAAATAAAATGAAGATGTGATTTCTCTCTGACTTTTGAATTAAATATTCCTCTGAGGGGGTGCTTCTTAGTTAGGAGAGAATTTGGGATGGGAGATGCTTCATAGCTCATTTGCTCATCACAGCACCTCACAAGGGATGAAGCTTTACTCTTGGGAGGCCAGTTTCTCCTCTCAGGTTCTCTACAAGCCAGTAAGGACTTGAGTGGTAGTGCCAAGACCTTGCCCAGTTTATGCAGTATGGCCTGCATGAGAACTCTGAGTTGAGAGCATCTCTGTCCTAGGTGTTTTGCCCTGGCTAGAGGAACCTACTGAGGACTGTTCATCTAACATTGTGGGGTTTGGTGTTGTTTTTTAACAGCTATTGAGAAAATCAGTCCTCATATTAAGCATTTTTTAATTATTCCTGCTTTTACATCTAACCCCACTGCACTGGGAGTATCAAATATGGCAGGTTGTCAAGGGCACAGATAATTGAGGGGAAGTTCAGGACCGAATCCCATACAGTAAGAAAATATTAATTGTTCCTTTGAAGGCATATAGGACCTCAGTTTGAAGACCTGAAACTAATCAGGGAGATGGACTTTATCTGAACTGCAGCCTTCCTCTTAGCAATTCTTAATGGATGTTTGAAGGCAAACTAGAGGTAAAACAAAAGTCCTACAAACTAAATTAGGTTAGTCATACCCTGAACAAAACCTACTTAATTTGAATTTGTGGAAGCTATTTTATTTTACACTTTGATCAAAGCCTAAGAAGCTGTTAGTCAAAAATAATGATGTTTCTATACTTCTGTGTGTGCAGAACACCGTGCTATTAATTAGGTAGTTTTGGTAACATTAGTAAATATTGTAAAATTGACCTGTAAATGAAAGACCAACAACATGTTACAGATGAAGTAATGAAAGAATTAGAACTCCAGCAGGTACTTTGTACCTTTCTATAACAGAAATACCAACACCTCATTTCCAGAATAATGCATGAAGTGCCCTCTTGTGTCCAAAGAAATTACAGCTGCTGCTGAAGCTAGTCTGGATGCGTCCTGGCGGCACACAAGCATGTCGCAGATACTCTGCGTTTTCTGAGAATATGTAACACAAACGGGAAGCAAATTCTATCTGACAATAAGAAAAGATAGTAGTCTTAACTTATTTTGTTCATTGAACCACTCACCTTTGGGCACTGCTGACTCTGAGGAATAGATTAAGGCAGAGTTTTAGAAAATGGGGTGATTGCTAGAACAGCTTGCTGTAATCCCCTGTGATTTCTACAAATACTCTAGTGCCCTCTCTGTAACAAAATGAGATGCAGAACTTGATACAACAAACAACATTTCACAAATTGTAAATGATGGAGCCCTTCCCCTTTGTAAACCCAAACGATTTGATACAACCAGGTAATCCCAGTAACGTGCACTTGCTGATCCCCTACAACACTGGGGCAGAATGGGTGGTCAGGCTTGTTCCAATTCCTGTGATCCCATTCATGTCTAGTTAGTAGCTGTATCTCCTAGAGAACATCAAGAAGCATAAATATTCTATGATTACCACTGAAATTGCACCGAACTCGATGCTGGTTTTGCCTGTAAATTACTCTGTGCTGAAATTCTGTGTGATGTGATGCTGTTCATGTCAGCAAAGAACTACAGTGTACTTTAAGTCCTGTGGATTTCCTTTATGTAGAAAAAGAGGAAAACAAGCCAAGTCACTACCTTCAGTGTTCTTAACCCTCCTCCTGAACTAGTGGTGAAAGCCTGAATGTGTCAGAAAAGTTTTTAAAGGTGAAATTTTATCCCTCTATCCAGTATCGCTGCCAAAGAAGCCCTAGAGAGGCACTTTGGAGAACAAAGTAAGCCTTCTTCTCAGGAAATTATGAGGATGGCTGAGGGGCTCAATCTTGAGAAAGAAGTTGTGAGAGTTTGGTTTTGCAACAGAAGACAAAGGGAAAAAAGAGTGAAGACAAGTTTACATCAGAACGCCTATAGTTCTATTATCAAGGAGCATCACGAATGCCGGTAAAGCTTTTCCATGTATAGATGTGGATTTCTGTTTTGCTTTTTGTAGATGTTATAAATACTATGTTGTTAAAAAAAAAAAGAAAGAAAAAAAAAATCAGTAAACCACTTGTTTCTCTTACAAGCTAGCCAGCTTCAGATGTAGTGTGTTGTGGAAGACCCAATTTTAATGTAAAATGTTGGCAACAAATTAAATGCTACTACATATATTTAAAGAGTTGGAGGTCTCTGCTTAACTGCAAGGAACCTATTACGCATTATTCAACTGGAAATGCTTTCCATGTTACCCAAGCACTTGCAGTTTCCCTGTGCTGTGCCTTTCTTGCCTCTGTGGTACATTTAATGATTAATGGAGAACCCCATGTAGGTACCCTAAGCATCAGGAAATAAAGCCTTTGCGTTATGTGTGAAGAAAGGTTACAAAGGTTGCTATCAACAGCTATAGTATTGAAAGTGTCTTGTCTCTGCATGTCCTTTACCACTGCCCCAAGCTAACCAGCTAACTGCGCTAACCTTTGCGAGATTGTAAGCCATTGGGCACATGGCAGGGTCCCATCTCCAGCGGTGAACACTGAGCATCAGTGAGAAATTAGAACTTCAAAGAAGAGAAGGTGAATAAGCGACCTTAAACAAGCAGTGGTGATACTGCTGAAGATCTAGTTACGGCCAAGGACAGGATACACCCACAGGACCTTGTGGGACTGCCACTAGATCTGGGAGCCAGGTAGAAGAACACTAGCTGAAGACCTGCCTTCCCAAAGGATGGCTCAAACTCAGCTACCCACTCACAAAAGCAGTACACCTCTGAGTGAATCATTTCAGGTAAACTCCTTGTGCAAGTTCAGGACAAAGCCATTAGAAATGTGCCATGATTGCTGTTATTATTTAGGGTAGAGTAAGCTTACCAGTACGGAGGTGTCAACGCTGTTCCTACTGCGTGCTCTGTGTCCGCATACCAGTTGACTGCCTTAAATGGGTGCCAAGTAGAAGTGACTTTTTTTATGCTTGTTATCAAAGGTAATTCTTGCTAATTTATTCTATGCCTTAAAGTTTGATTTGGATAGGCTTAGCTATAGAATTGGGATACAATTTACCTCACCTTAAGACTTTGTGACTTGAGGGGGAAAAAACTAGAGAATTATCAGGGGTTTTATTACTTTGGGCTTTCTCTGCATTGTATGTTTTTCTGATTAAATCCATGTGTGGACATACTTACACCAGTGATAGTGTGTTAAGCTAAAAAAAGAAGGCCCTTGTATCCACACAAAGCATTTCTTGCACTGCACATTCCTGCTCTCCTACACCCCACTAATTGAAAATAATCCCTTATTTGTCATCCTCTGGCCCAGAGAGATAATTAGGGGGGGGGGGGGGGGGGGAAACAGTGTAAGAGCTCCACCTCTCAGAAAGCCAGGCACCGAGAAACTGAATTAATGACTGTAGTGCTCACCAGGGACAGATTATCCAGCCATCTCATCAGCCCTGCTCATTGTTATTAGAATAGCCCATTACCATGTATGTATTTTTGACTGTATTCCCAGGACCAAAATTAATTGAGTACACGCTAGTAATGGCCAGATACATTTTATTTTTCCATAAAACAGACCTGATGATTTAGAAAATGTCTAGATAATAGGCCCACAGAAAGCTAAAGGAGTTTAATGTTCAAGACCACTTAGAAGCAGTGTGTACAAGTTAAGTGCTCTCTCTCTAGTGTACATTAAATTATCTCTGATACCTATTACAGTGACCATAGGAATATTCAGCTATGGAAATTAGTCTCCTAGATTAAAAAAAATACATTTTTATGGATGAATGCATTGCTATAACCCCTTGATTTAGAAGAAACCTTCAATTTAATAACTCAAAGGGGAGAAATTGTGCTATGTACTCTCTTCAGGCTGTTCTCATCACTAGCATAGCTCACCCACTACAGCAGAGAAAGACTAGGCCTTAGCTTTTATCCACCATGTGCGTATCGACAGATCATGAGCTGTCCCAAAGGATGAGAGATAAATACAGTTGAAAAGATCAGCACTCAATGAAGGTGGTGGCATGTATTTAATGCTATGTGATCTAATGTTATGTATGTTGAAACTATCTGAGATATATAAAATTTATTTATATTCCAAGTTATTTTCTTAATTATAAAAGGCTTCCTAGAAATGCTCTAAGCCTGTACTTTCCACCCACCCCCAATAAAGTATTCTTATACATTTGGTATTCCAGGTAATGGTTTGTAGTTCTGTTTTGGTAACACTTTACTTTTTCAGTTGTGTATCATGCTGACGTGCTTATTCATTTTAGTATGCTGTAAGTTAATTCAAGAGCAGACTTACCATAACATTGTGATTTCTAGTCTTGCAAGAAGTCTCACAAGTGAAGGCTAATTGCAGAAGCATCACAAAATAAAATGAAAGGTGACATATAATGCCATTTTCTTGCAAAAGAAGGACAAAAGGCTAAGTGGAGGAAGCAGCCATTATTTAAACACATCTAGCTGTTGCCACAGAAATTACTAACAAATTAGAGCAGAATTGTTTAAAGAAAAAAAGCTGTATGAAATCAATTTAATGTGCTGCAGCTGCAGCCATTAGACTTGGAGAAAGTGGCAATTCATTTTTTTTTTCTGTAGGAACAACTTACTGGGGAGTTGCCATCAATCACTCTTGATTGGGGAAAAACCCCTAGATAAAAGACTTCTGAGGGGCAGCTTTACAAACCTGCAAGTAAGAGTTTAGTTGGCTGTTTGGCTAACATGGGCTGCACTATTTTTCTTTGAGATGTTTGTGGGGTTTTTTTCTTGCTCTTACTTTTCCCATGGTAACTTCAGGTAGGATGTTAAAACTAGAATAGAGGACAAAACAAGACATTCTGACAACGTGTAAATCTGCGGTTCACCTGTCTCCAAAGTGCTGTGTAGCATTCTGTCCCCCTCTTCTGAAGGATACAGCAGACCTAGAAAAGGCTCCTGTACAGGCAAAGCTGATGATCAAAGGTAAGAGAATAACTGTTTAAGCTACTGTCTCTCTTCTAGATTTAATGGGTGTGCATTGAATGCTATGGAGGCCTACTGAATTATGAGCTGTATTGACGGGCTGGACGGAGGCAGGCTGTTCACCATCTTGCCTCATGTAAGAGCTAGGAGTAAACGCGTGAAGCTGGAAAGAAGCTTAAGAAAAAACAAAAGTGGTGGTTTTTAATGGAGTGGGGATTAGATCTGTGGAACTCCTCTACTAAAAACATGTGGGTGCCAGAAGTTTATTTATACGGACAAGTTCACAGATGAGAAAGACACTCAAAGCTGTTGTATATAGAGGAACTTACACATGGCTCTGGAAGTGCTCTAAATTGAAAATAGAGGCTGGAAGAGTATTAGGGGAAGAAGCATCATCTATGTTTATCTCGTTCTCCTATTTTTTCTGGGCATTGCTTACGGGCACTTGTGGAGTAGGATTCTGGATGAGATGGAGCTCGGCCTGCCCCAACAGAGCTATTCTTAGGTGCACACACAATTGCGTTGTTGTTCTGGGATGGAGACTTTCAGATCCAGCTGCTATTAAGGTGTCAGCAAGGATAAAGGAGTTTAAGGATTGAGTGGGGTTTTTTTTAGTCTAAGAGTGATTTAAAAGGAATTTGTTTCTAAGTAGGGGATGCAATTTTGTTATAAGACGGCTACAACATACTAACTATAATTGAAACAAATATAAGCAAGCCTGCAAACCTACACCACTTCTCACTCTGCTACTGAAAGGCTTTTATACAGATTAGAGCTGCAGGACTTAAAAGATAACTGTTAACAGAAAGACTGCATAGATAATTGACAGTAGCCCTAGTTCAGCAGTCTTACTGACACCAGAAAGCAATGCCTTTATTACTGTTCACCGAAGACCCCACAGACAGAGGAAAGAACTCATAACAGAATTATGCTCAATTTTGACAGTCATTAAAAGGATAAAGTGCACACTTCATTCTGAAAGGACAGAAGCCTTGGTGTTCAACTAAAATACAGTCAATCAGTAACATTTTATACCTAACTAATTTCATATTATGGTTTTTCCTTCAATGCCTAAGAGCAGTACTTGGACACCCAGTTACAGGCAGAAGGGAATGCAAACTTAATGAAGTCTTTACCAAATGTTAAGTCAAAGGCCCATGAGCAACTACAACAAATATTATGCTGCTTTATAGCTCAGGTCAAAAGAAAATTTATCAGAGCTAACAGGAGTCCAAAGAAAGCCCACTAAGAGACAGATGTGTAAGACTAACCCTACAGACAACAAAGTCATTGCGGAATAAAAAGCCTTTTATTAGATTTTTACAAAATAACCTGTAAAAAAAAAAAGAATATTCACCTCATATCAGATATATGCAATATATAAACTTACACATTCCTACCCACTACCTCACAGATTCATAGTTTGTCCATTACTTCCTTCAAAGAGAAAGAACACCTCCATTTCTACGTCAAAAACCAGACGAAGGCTCACTTGTTTTTTCTTTCTCTGCTGACTTCAATCCTAAAAAGCAGATGGTGCGACAACAGTAGATTCACAGAGGTTACGGTTTCCTGCTGCACTTTCTCTAGCAGCAAAGTCTCCTTATGAAGATATTCCCCCCCCCCCGCCCCAGTTATCCTGGTCTCACTCTTGGGAGGTATTTTGTTTTTCTCTTTTTAAAGCCCTGATGATTTTGTTGTTTCTGTTCAAAGAACAGCCCCACTAAATCAGCACAACTGAGGGGCAAATAATCTCCAGCAGAGTAAGGGCTGACGAACTTCATAGCATCTGGGAAGTCCTAACTGGGAACTGCATTCTCAGACTTTGTCGTCTATTTAAGCTATCAGCAGTTCTTATTTTGTTAGCCCAATGCATTCCACTTAAAGCTAGAAGCATGCTGATGCAGTTCAGAGACCATAGAAAAACCTTCATGGAACCAGAACACTTTTATTATAGTGTTTAGACAAGTAATTATCATGTGTCATTCAAAATTGTTCTCAAAACTAAAATTTAGATTTAGCTTATCAATGTGATCAATTGCATCTTAGTAAACAATACAATTATGCACAGTTATCTTCCATTAAGAAATACTGTAAAATATATACAAATGTTTCAGGCAAATGTCCTTTTTGCAAGTATGCAAGTTGCATTTCTGAACAAGTGCATTTCTGAACTTCAGCACTGAGTCCCATCAAGTGTACACGGAGCTCTTGCCACAGTGTTCTGTGAAACCTATCTTAATTACAGTTTACTCACCTTTCAAAGACTCATTCTGAAAAAAAAAAAATCACAAAGGTACAAGATTTATATACATAAAGGCACAGCAATTCTGTTGAAACCAGCTATGTTACAGTACAAGAGTTCAGTGCCTTTCATGCAACAAAGTTCACTAACAAATTTAAATCCTCTTCCATTAAAATTAACTGCACAAGGACTGTATCCTTCCCTTTCAGTAAAGAGAATAACCAGATATTATTTAATCAACTCAAAAGTTACTACAGGAACTTGAAAGAAATACAGAAAATGCTCTTTCTGCCTAAATTTGCTAGACTTTCAAGCCTATTTCTCATCAAAAGGAAGTAGTTTCCAACTAAGAGCAAAGGTGAAGTTTCATTTGTGCTAAGATGACAGACTAAGAATTTTTCTATAGCAATATTTTAATAAAAATGATATATATGTTATATAGGTGCTGTCCTAGGAGGCATCACCACCAGCCACAGAATGGCCAATTCTAAAGATAGTTAAGGATCTGAGATGGAAGAAAACTTGAATTCAGAGGACAGATTCAGATCAGGTATAAATGAATTTATCATTAGAACTACATCCCTGGTTGGTCCAGTGCTCAAGAAGATTCCATGCAATGGACACACCAAGTGCACTTCTTGTAAATTGATTCAAAATATTCTCCCCTTCTCCTTCCCCCAGTACCAACTTCAAGTTGTCATTTCTGAAGCTTCAGAGTTTTCCTAGACATCAGTTGCATTGAAAGAGTATTTGCACTTTTTACATCAATCTGCAGCCGAATAATTAGAAGGCAGACAGACTGTATATTGCGATCAAGCTAATCAACTCCCAAGGCTTTGAGCTGTCGTTCAATCTCTTCATCTGATATGGTAGCAGCTTTTGATGTCGATGCAGATGGTAAGCCTCTAGCAGCTGACGGAGCTTTGGCCATCTAGAAGAAGACAGAAGTTTTCTTCAGTCAAAATAATACATGTTATGACAAGCAGACTTCTAGAATAGGACTGTAAAATAAAGGCTGCTAGAATAAACTATTTAAAAAAAGGGAATGAAGGGGAAGAAGCACATGAACTAGGTAAAAATAGCCATACCTTTCCAGAGATTTCAATTCCTATCTCATCAAGCACTTGGTTAACAATATCCTGGCTTTCTTCCTCTTCATCAGAAGCATCAAAAATATCATCCAGAGTATCATTAACTTAGAAGAAAGAAAAAAAATCCACACCACATTAAGCAAAAAGATTTCAGAAATAACTTAGTACCACTTTTCTACCCTCCCAGAATGTAGTAGTAATATCAGCGTACAAGATACCAACAGGAAGCAGCTCTATATCAGAGAGGCTTTCTTACCTCTGCCTTGCAAAGCCTGCGAGCACAGCTAGAGCAACAACAGGGTGAGGCATGACTGCTTTTATAAAAACGTTTGGTTTCACCACAATAGTTCAGTTGCCCTATTTTCCCCCCACTAGATTTTAACATTTCTGAAAGACATGTTCTATGGTTCTGTAAAAATCTCTTTCCTCTTCCAAACAAGTTGCAAAATTGTTAATTACTCAGCTAATTTCTGAATTGCAACAATACGATTCTGCGCAGTTGAGGTGTTCACATCTTGCTCAACAATACTGTTTTGAGTCCGTGCCACTTACCACAGCCAACACAGTGGCAGGGATTAGGATAGGAAGGAGACTGTGCTAGCAACAGGAGGAAGTTTGGTATTATTTAGTTGACAGAGGACAGATGCAATCAGGAAAAAGAAACTTGCCACCCCCCCAAGAAGTTTGTGGCTTAAAGTAAAAAAGGAGACAAAGACATGCCGTAGCACCATGTACATAAAGTGGAGATGATCAATAATCTCTAAATTAAATTCAAATTTTGAAGCGTCCAGTCCCAGAAGAAAAAAAGCACATGCAGAACTATCAGCTACAGAAGGGACAATTTTTCAAGTCCCTCTACCAGTTATGCGAACAAGGTTTTGAACTGGTCTCAAATCCCCTTCTCTTCCAGTATGTTCTTTCTAGAAGTATAATGGGTTTTTTGCATGAAGATGAGAAGAAATGGATTTGTATCTAGAGCTCCTAACAAGCCTAAGGCAGCCTCCCTGCTCAGACATGCACTGTTTTGTTTACTCTTCATTTTTGCTGTTAATCTCATGAATTGTAGAAATAAGACCTCAAGCATCAGTATTTCTAGACTGGTTCTACCCCTTCAAGAGCACTGTGGGCTGCAGCTCGCTGTTCCCCGCAGTGCAGAACTTACTCATTTCTTCAGTCATTTCCATCTTCATGTTTTCCTTCTGGAAATTCTGCATGGTTTGTAGTGTCTTTTGTGGGTCCATTTTCTTATTAACTGCTTGCATTGTCTATTAATATTGAAAAAACCTTTAATCATACAATGAGACATTAGTAAAGGCCAATATATAAATTAAGAAGGAATAAGACTTTTTTAATAAAAAATCCTTCAGTCCAAATTTCAATTTCCTTGTCTCTTTACATCCCATGAGAACTGTAGATACACAACAGATCAATAGTACAGTCTGCACCTAGTAAGAAATTTTGCTATCTACTACCCTAATAGATATGCTTTTAAATGTATGCGTCTTTCTTGCACCACGACCCTTCTCCTGGCTTTATATTAGGAAAAATCTGCGTGATCTAAATGAAAAGAATGGGACAGTATTTCCTAACTTGCAGGCTATACACTTCAAAGAGGTGAATGGCTACAGGTTTTTTTATTCAGTAAGGAACATTTATTTGAGCCACCACTAGAGGACAGGCATTAAATTGCAATTGTTTCTATGTTATAATTTAATGGAAAAATTACTTTTCTCTGAAAAGCAAATATTGAAGTGTTCAGCAAGTAGATATTAGCTTAGGGTGAACCTTTGTAATGGGCAGAGATCTTTCTGTGACAGTGTAATAAACTTCACCTGTTTTACTACAAGTATGCAGCACTGCCTTTGCAGGCACCAGTATTTAATATTTTCTTCTTTCCTAAGAAGCAACCTACTGTATCTCTCATGGGACGTCAAAACCCTAAATATAGACATGAGCAATTCAAATGTAAAGTCTAACCATCTTTAAGAAGATAAAAGAGTTGGTTAATTAAAAGGGACACTATCAAGCTACTACAGCCACTACTGGCTTCATAGAAGCTCTTCTGCCTTCATGTTTGAGTTTAAAGTGATAATGTATTATGCTTCTAATATTACTTGAATTTCAAAGACTGTGTTTATAGTCACATTATTTGGATTTAAAAAGTTGCTCTAGACTTAAGGGATGTCGGTTCTTTAGAATTCTTCTACAAGAGTTATAGATGGACATCAGAAATATTTGCTGACATAGTTTATATATCTTCAGAAAATAAGCATCAGATGCATGATTAAAAGAAACAGGTACTATTAACTGGACTTTACTACGTCCAAAATTAGTGCCATACATGCTAAAAAGCATATAGAAAATAGTTCAAAAGCTTCACATTTATGTATGTCTTGCTTGTTGAGGCAACTGATTCCATATATTTTTCACTGATAGTTGTATGAGATTAAGAATAGTTTATAAGCTTCAAAATGAATGACTGTTTACTTTTATAAGCTTCTCATGTTGATAAGGCAAAATATTCACTTTAAAAGTGACCGAAAGAATTTAACACCTTCCTCTCCAATAATGTTACACAAACTAGTCCATAGAAGCACCTGCTGTGTTTCAAAAAGCATCACTTTTCTAGATGCTGGTTAATTTACTTTTTAAAATATTTTTGTTTTTTCTACTGACTTAACCTTCATAATTGGTCTAGTGACACTTTGGTTTTGAGAAATTTAATCCAAGACGTCTCAGATAAAAACAGCTCAACCATGTAATAATTAAAAAGCAAGACCAACTTGTTCACGTTCAACACTGTTATAGGAATACTGAATAAGCTGTTTAACTCGATCGGTTGTACAGTCAGACAAGCCCTCCCTTTGGGGGTTAGTCACGGAGGGTAGAAAGTTTGCTACAGAGCCACAACTTTATCACTGAGCGGCTGATATCTGCCAACACACTGCTTCAGAAAGATAGCTGGCAGCAAAGCCTTAGCAGTAACTACTTTCTGCACTAAGTTGCATTGCATTACTGCGTTTAACTGGCACATAACTGGATGTAACTGGGACTGTGATAAAAACACAAGTTGTCTATGATGATGCACACTAATTCTGTTTCCTACACCTCAAGCTGAACAATCCTCCTTGCCAAAAGCAAACTCCCTATTTATCAATTCAAGGAAGTAGGGGAATGTTCACGACTAACTCGGATAACTGAGATTTTTCAGACTCTCTTATGAGATGAAATTTGTAAGAAAACTTAATGCAATAGTGTTTCCTTAGAGCACAGAGAGTGAGAATGACAGGGAACTCCAGATTAGATTTCCTGAGGAACTTAAGATCCAAAGCAATAACCTACTTCTTGCACAAGCCGTAAAGCCACTGTGACATACTGCCTTGATTTCTAGATGAAGGATGCCCTACTTTTTCCCAATAAAAACTGCTTGTGACAAGATATACAGGCAAGACACTGTAGTGGCATGGTTTGGATTTTTTTAATGTACTAAAAGAGTTCTTCCACTGGCATTAGAGTTTATTTTTATCATGCAAACATTTAACGGATGTCTAGCCAAAGAAAATATGCTTAGTTAGGTGCTAACTGGCTGGACTGACTACACAAAAATTTCATATTATGAATTAAATGACATTTCCTTACTGTATCCTCAATGCCATTTGAGGTATTAAGCAATAAGTTTTACCCCTTCGATTATCTTATGCAAAATAACACAACTCAACTTTTGCAACCATATGCTGCATTTTAATATAAAAGAATGTCTTGCAACACCTTACTTTTGCTGTAGTTGACATAGCTCCTGCCATCTTCATCTGAGAGTTCATGACCTTTGTTTGAGTCGACATAGAAGTGACTTTAGAGCTAACAGCATATGTTCGATTTTTCTGCTTCCGCAGCTGTACAAGCTGTTTTGCTAGCACTTTACAGGCTTCTTTGTTACCAGTCTTAGCCATTTTCTTTATTTCCAGTTCCTGTTATAAAAGGTATAAGATTAATTCTACAGAATTTTCATTCAAAGACAGACTATAATTAAGCCTTAACACTAATAATTAAATTCCAAAAGTTAACTATCCTCTTGATTTTTTTTTTAAGACATTTGAAGTTCTATAAATAGTCTTCCTTGCTTTTCTACCAAGGCTACTTAGTAGAATAAATGCAATGCTGTTATGATTCGACCAGAAGAAAAAAAAAAACAAAAAACAAAAAACAACAAAACTGAATTATGGTATGGTAGCACACAGCTCCCCAAAAGGCTTCAAACTCTGCATAACATCACATTCACTTATATGTGCACATTTAATTCCAGATCTGGATAAGGAGTAACACTTAAAAAAAAACAACAAAAAAAAAAAACCAAAAACCCCCAAATTGAATAAGTTACTATGGCCAGCCAGCTATTAGTGCCATGACTCTAATAATCTTTGATTTCTTGCATTCCTGGGCAATCAAGCCACATCACCCATGGAAGAAACAGGGAGTTCATAGGTTCTTTTTAACACTTTTTCAGCCTCGAGGGAATCTCATAACCTTTTTGGGGAAGAAGTAGATAAAGTTAGATGAGCAATAATTATATGCTGTTTGCCCACATAATTTAGCTGGACTTAACTTAGCACATAATAAAAGTGGTACAATTTGTCTACAACAGCATGTGCTTAAACCATAAGAAAGACACCTCTGGCTTGCAAAAAAAAAACAAACACCCAAATCAGTCTATCAATTCAAGGAGAAATAGCAAGCTATTTAGCCCAGAGGTACGAGGAAAAAGTTGGGCACAAATAATCTTGTCGGCTGGGATTTTTCAAAGTATGCCTTCTGATTTGTGACTTGGTAATGTAAACTTTTCAACTAATTTTTCCTTTTCAGCCTTTTTAAAGGAGGGTATACCATAAGATCTCAGTTCTTTGTATATGTCCAATTGTACATTTTGATTTTTACCATTAAGTAAAAGCAGCCTTTAAAACCAGCTTTCTCCTGTGATTCCTCAGGAGAATATACCTGCTACAGGAATACAGTTGCTTCACTTTATGTGCAATGGTAGTCCAGAAAACTGCACTTATTAGAAGATATGTTGCTCTGAGAAGGTAAATACTGGTCACCAGGCTATGCAAAACAGTCATGTTTAAAGGCAAGTGTAAACTGACCCACTGCATTAGCTTTACTATCAGGAAAGATCATGGTTAAGTTTACTATAGAGATGGCACTGGCACAAGATCTTCTCTGTAAATCCATAATTTCTGAAAAGTTGTGTCATACATACTATTTTTAATCCAAGAAGGAACAGATCAGCAAATAAGAAGCATAAGACTGTTCAAACATTAGAGGCCCGAAATATATGTAAAGCTGTCCTCTTTGTAAGTAGCTCACAGAGACCACAAAAACAAATTTCTATAGCATGCCCAGAATATTATCTCCTTTTTTCATACCTCAAGTATTGTGAAGGATAGGAGGGATTAGTTTTCACCCTAGTCTTAACAGCAAACATTTGAAAATAGGGATTTTTTTTTTTCACTGAGATGAAATACGTAAGTAGCATTTATAACCTGATTTTCAAAGCAAAATACAAACCTACGCCAATCATTGCTAAATCACTGCAGATAATCCAGCTGCAGAAATCAAACCCTATATATAGGTGATTTTATTCTTAATTAAGAAGAATTTGGGTAAAGAGCTGCAATACATTATTTGCTTTTGAGAGGTCTGGGGCAAGCTTGTTAAAGTCAGTTATGTTCTTCTGGGAAAAAATAATCAAAATTCATATAGTCATATGAGGTTACTGAACTGAAACAGAATTGTCTGCACACTTTAGGTATTTTTACACACAATTAACATAACTAGGTTTTCTCAGAGTTCTCCTCATAGTTCAGGGGAAAAAAAAAAAGTCTTTCTTCAGAAAGTACATAACAAAATGTTCTGAGATTGACTGACAAGCCCTTGATCCTTTTTCACCTGATCTGAAATTTAATATTTATTGTCCATTGATTCTCTCATCCTAACAGCAAATTTTACTTTTTCAAAGACATGTTTTACTTCTCCTTTATTCTTCTCCTCAGAAATCAAACATTTCTGAAACCATTTACTGTAGTAAGTAACCAAAACTTCTACCTGAGTATTCATGAAAATTAAGGTTATTACCAGAGTCAGAATATTTCATACTGAAAAAATGCCTTATCTATGAATAGCCTATTATATATTACATGTTGAAGGCTTCCAGAAACAATTTCTCTGACCTCTTTTAGTTTATTATTCCCAGCTCTTGGTATTCATGCAACCTGCTGCCATGAAACACCACCTCGATAGCTGCTGAAACAGTGGCTGGATTTGCATAGCTTTTCCCACAGTCTGAGCATGTCTTCATGCATCAAACCCCACCATCTGTCACATCCATTTATTCAATTATACTGCCACACAGGTGTGGCATTCATTCACTGAATACTTGATAGCTCACACACACTAAGTTTTAAACAGATCTTAATTTAGGCAGATAGTTTTATTATTATTAGCTAGCTTTAGGGAAGTTCTATATGAATGAAATTAACAACCCTATGGGGGGTATTCATGATACCCTATGGTTTTTCAAGTAGTCTCTCCCACTGGAGAGTCATGGTAACATATGATAGTACTAACACTTCTAGTTTTTCCACCACCAGACCACTGATTTACAAGCCTGTTAGAAAAAGCCTTCTGAAGGACAGAGAATGCTAAGAATGGAAGGGAAAAATGAATGTGGCTATTTAATCTAAACACATTGTTTCAGGCTTTTCCTATGTTAAAGCCTGAGAATCACTTTTAGATAGTACATTTTTTCTGACACAATAACTGAAAAGTCAAAAAGGGGAAGACAACTTTGTTAGTGTTCAATTATTACACATGGAGTTGTATCTTTTGCACTTTGAAAATTTTCTGTTATATTGGGTGTGTGTTTGTTTTTAAAGAGTAAAATAAAGTTCCCTGCTCTACTTACCAGTTGTTTTTCCTGTTTTTCAAGTGCTGCTCTATCTCTGGTTATAGCCCTCTGTGTACCTCTTAACTCTCGATTTTGCTCCTTTATTATATCTGGAAAGAAAATATTTATAGCTGGGAAAAGTTTTCAATACTACATCAACATCTTATCTGCTAAGCACTCTCCAGACATGCAGACAGCCTCCCTTTGTTCAGAATGAACTGTCAGCTATCAAAGAATTGTCAGCATTTCAAATATATTAACTATTAGCAAAATACAATTTTATGTATAAACATGATTATGTTTCAGCAGCATAGGCTATTTTACCTACTATGTTTCTTTGCACCAGAACCATAGCAAGAGCCTTAACCACACAGTGAGAGTTAGGTACACACATTTTTCTGCAAGTTCAACCCTAACTCAGCCATAACATACCCGCTGTGAGCCCACTGCTTTTCAACCAGTCAGGCCTAATTGTGACAGGTAGACCAGCTGAAGAAACCTTATATCTCAGAGCAGTTAAGGTGTTCTCCAGTCCATTAAAACAGTGAAGATACTCCCAGATGCAAGTCCTGGATCCTGCTCTTCTCTGTCCTATTCTGTCTGGTTCAATGGAGATTTCTCTCTTCCACAAATGTACCACATCTGTACAGCCCAACTTCAAGGCAGACTATAAAGCAAGTGTTCAAACTTTTTCAATTAGCAGATGCTTAAGAATATTAAGATATGAAAATGGAGGCCTTTATAGCAAATTTAAGTTTCCTGACAACGGACGTAGCCAGCAGAAGCTTGAACGCTGTCAGCTGAAACATATCCTTCACAGGAGTTTTGTCCACTGTACTACTTAAAAATTATTTACTGGTAACATCCACTTATTAAAGCAAGTATTATTCACAATATAGGAATCAATCATGCTAGTCTCAATTAACTTTTGTTAGAATTTACAGCATGTGCTTAGGTGTGATTCACCTGGGCAAAGGTAGAGACGTCTGCATCTGACTCAGCATCCTCTGACCTTTATAGAGGAAAGAAGTTAGTACTTTTAGGAAGAGATTCATCTACTCCTAATGTATGCGTCTACATGACATTAGATAAACTTTGGATGGGAGTTTAAAAGGAACTGACTGTCACATAGACTTTGTTTAGAGCTCTTTCTTCTAATCCACAGAAGTAACATCATGGCAGGGCACTGCTATTGTACTTACAAAGTCTGAAGCACATGAAAATCAATACAAACATGCGGAGTTAATAACAGAAATAAAGGCATGAAGGATAAATTCTAGAAACTGCAGCCACCCTTTTCATTTTAAGGCTTACGATAATTTTTCTACAAACAGAAAGCAGCATTCATGTTCTTCATTACCACAATCAGAAATACTGTAAAACATCCATTGCTGAAATTATTTCAGCTTAACAGGTTTGAATCAGAAAAACCCCAAGCCTTCAGTGGCATTTTAAAGGGGGCATATACTCTACCCCCTTCCACTAATTCTTTTTGGCCAAATAAATACATATTCCAAATAAACTCTGTGAGAGACCTGTTTTTACAGTGCTACTACTGCCCTGAGAACCACTCAAAAAGCATGTTCAGGAGATGTAGACTTTTCAATGGACAATAACGAAGAGCTAAAAGATGACACAGAATATAACATTGCATTCTTCACACTGGCAAAGCAGCAGTGAAAATTATTCTGAAAACAATGCTATAGGCAAGTAATTTTGAAGTAAGACAAATGTATATTACTTGCACAGCCGCACTTGCGAAAATGAAAGAAAAAGCTTAATAGCTACATACAAGACTATCTTTTCTAACTACAATAACTATTAAAAAAAAACCCCTTAGCGTAGAAAGCCTGAGAAGAAGGAACTTCAAGACGATAAAAAACAAGAACTATACTTAGGTCAGGAGACAATAAGGGTGAGCACGATGCTTATTTCTGTTGTTTCTGATCTCACTTAGTGGCTCAAACTAAGGAGAGCAATAAAGCGAAAACAACAACTATCTGCAGTTACAGGCACTTTCATTTGTTTTTGCAAGTGAAGGCCAATATGAGAACTTGGTTCTTGTTTCCCTGTGATAATTGATGCAAATTCCTAGCTTTACGCCAGCAGACAGAAGAAGATGGGGTATTCCTGAGACAGCATTTTGCCAATAGCCACTCCCGTGTGTCGCGCCGGCGCCTCACACACCAGGGTGAGGAGGAAGCACTTCCATTCCTTAAAACAGGTTGGACGAGAGACACACAGCAGCACTTGACCTGGCTCCTACAATCCGCCTTGGCCATGGAAGCTTAGTGCCATCTCCCTCTTCCTCCCCTCTCACGTGTTGCACCAAAAATGGGAAGAGACAAGTGGGAAACATACGTATTCTCCCTCGGTGACATACAATTGGTTGGTGCACAGCGTCATTTTTGGTGTGCTGTTTTTGAACGAGGACCCACCTGATTTGACACAGGGTACCCAATGCGCCAGCCAGACGGCTCTGGGGCTCGCCACCCCCCGGCAGCCGCTGCCCCACAGCCACGCGTGGGGCACACCGATTTGGAGGGCTGACTGTCGCCCACAGGACGGCTGCCAGGTAAGCAATCTTTTTTGGCTTTACTTCGGAGAATGCTATTTCTGTGTTAAGTTTAAGAGTTTTGTCAACTGACTGACTACAAAACCATCGAGACCAACCTGTCTTACACCCGCGTCCCAAGCCAGGGGCGCGGCGGTGGCGGCTCGGCGGCTGCTCCAGCCGCTCTCAGCGCAGCCGGGCAGCGGCTCCCGGAGCCTGCGGCCGTGCTCGGCCGCCCTCTCCCCGCCGCAGACGGCGGGCTCCCGCAGACCAGCACCGCTCGCGTCCCTGCTCGTTCTCGGCTCCAGCAGCTCTCCGCGGGCCCGTTTTGTTCCCTCGCTGCCGACGAGGGACGTTCCTCCTCCTCCCTCACCCGCAGACCGGCGTCACCAGGGGCCGGCTCCCACCACACCTCACCCCGGCCGCCCCACAGGTCCCGAGGCCTCGGGAACCCCCCGCCTCGCTGTCCCAGGGGGCCGGCCCGGCCCGGGGCCTCTGCCCGCCGCCCCGCCTGGCCCGAGCGCCGCCGGTGAGTCACCCCGCCCGGGCCGTGGCCTCCTCCTCTCCCTACGAGTTCCCGCTCCGCCGGGACACAAGGCCCGAGGCCGCTCCGCAGGCACCGGGACCACCCCCGGGCTCCCGCTCCCCACCGGACCCAGGCCGGGGCCAGCTCCGCGCCCGGGACCGTACGAGGGCTGGGGGCAGCCGGCCCCGGGCTGCGAGAGGGGCGGCGGGGCCCTCCCCCGGGCGGCGGCGGCCCCGCGCCCCACTCACCGTCCACCGTCTTCTTCTTGAAGAGCGAGGCCATGGCGGCAGCCAAACCCGGAGCCCCCCGCCGCCGCCGCCTCAGCGGGCTCCTGCCTCCTCCTCAGGTGACCAGGAAGCGGCCGGGCCGCGCACACCCGCCCGGCTCCGCCTCCCCGCCGGCGAGGGGCGGGACGGGCCGCCGCGCTGCCCCCGCCTACCCTGCGGCGGCGGCCGCTAACCGCGCGGGGCCGGGACCGCGCTCCCCGCTGGGGCCCCGGGGGAGTCGCTGCCTGGGGCGGGACGGGGCGGAGGCAGCACCTCCCTGCCCGGTGTCTCTCCGCGCACGGGTCTGGTCACACCGAGCCGCGGGAGAGGCGCGCCGGGCACCGTCCCGGGCGCCGGCGGGGACGAGCCGGGGAGCCGGCTGAGGGGAGCGTGGGGAAGCCCGCCCGGCGGCGGCGGTGTGCGGGCGGGGCGGGCCGTGGTGGCTTCCCGCTCCGTGCGCCGCTAAGCGGTTTAGGGTTTTTCTTGGTGTATATCTAATTGTTAAAAATTCGTGACAGCCAGCAGTGTAGTGCTGGTCGGGCTCGGTGCCCGCGCCACCCGTGCGCAGCTGGCACAGCGAAACACGCGTGGGGCGGGCTGCTGCCGGTGGGGCAGGGGGCGCGGGGCGGGGCGCGGGTGGAGCGCAGCGGGGGCGAGTGGGGTTTTGTTAAGGAGCCTCCCGGCTCTGAACCCTCACCCTTCGCCAGTGCCCTGCCCGGGGAATGGGTCACACGTTAATCTTCCGAGATAAGCCTTTGCCCGGGGATCACAGCTACCGTGGTGCACAGGATGTAAGAGTATGGAAAAAGTAATAAAAATTTTCTTGGTTTTCAGGGGCTAATTACAATCCTTAATTTTTAATAAGGCAGTTTATAACGTAGCTGTGGTTTCATCATTGGCAATTACCCACATACATATCATGACCTTAGAAAATAGAAAAGCAGTTATAGTAGAAAATACAGAGCTATTGGTTTGAACGCTAGCTAGATATACCTTCACTTACTTTGAAGTGTGTGGGGGGGTTATGTTAATTTGCAAGGAAAAACAAGTGATTGTAATGTAGTAATGCATTTTGATAGCTAGATATAAATTTAACCTGAGGAGGAATTGTAAGTTTATGGTGGCAGTAGCCTAATAAACCACACTTTTATAACCTTGCATGGAAAAACAATCTATTTGAATATTATAATAGCAGTGTAAAGATATATGTGGACATAGGTAGGTACAAACTACGTGTTTGCTGTCAGTATTTCTTGATTTTTCTGAAAATACTAATTTTATAGCAAATAACGAGTTTTCATTGTTTTTCACATGGCCTTTTAGTTATTTTTCACAATTGTGCTAGACTGAAATCCAGATCACGTGTGATGACATAGATATGATGAAAGTTTAACAATTCACTATGAGATAGGTTGAATAAAATACACTTTGCATGTTTATTCCTGTATGTCTGTCAGGTCAGATCGATCAGAGATGAGTTAGTAAGCAAAAACTGAAATCTTGGCTTTGAAAATGCACAGATAAAGGGGAGGAGAGTGCTTGAAATTTAGACTTAGTTCCCCCCTGTCCTTGAGAGAGAGGCCAGGCAGCTTAACTATGGGGTACTCTTAAATTGCACTAAGTAGCTATAAGACCAGAAAAGCATTTTTCCACAATATTTCTTCATGAATGTTTACTTGTGATGAGGTAAACAAGGATGTCCGTAATAGGCTTCATGATTGCAGTAAATAAAGTATGTCTGTGCTTGACAAGACTTACTTTTTTGTGCTGTAAGCCTGAATGCTCGGATGCTATCATATACTTGATTTGAATTTTTTGGTGGTAGTGATACAATAAGAGAAGCCCTCGAATTTATCTTTTAAAAGAATAATGCTTAAACTTCAGTGTTTCTTTTAGCTTCTCAATGTCTTGTTTCAAGATCTATTTGCAAATCAAAATGTAAAAAAGAATATCTTAGTCCTTTATGCTATAGATAAACTTTAAAAATCAACCAGATGGAATAAATAACCTTTCCTTAGTGCCTGTATGCAAATAGCAGCAGCAAACAAAAGCAGGGACTGTGTATTTTCTGTTTGTTGGATACTGAGTAAAGTGGGACACAAAAACTGGTTCAGAAGGATGATACAATACCCTGTACTAATTTGAAATTGAGCACCTTCAAATCAAAGTACGAAAAATGAATTTGGATAAGAAAAACAGATTAATTGCGGGGAAGCTGGTCTGCCTTCCAGAGTTGTGCTTAGAAAAAGGTGGTGATTGTTTTTAAATACATATATAAGCTACTCTAGCATTGGTCCATTGGTGTATTTAAGCATATTGTTAATTTAAACCAGGTGACTAGGTTCAGTCTGCTTAAAGCTAAACATGTGCAGGTGCTCAGATGAAATGGCTGCTATGAAGAGACCCTTGCAAATCAGCTCTTTCAGGTACTGTTCTGTAGAACAGTAGAGATAGTGGCTGATTTGCAAAAATACTTTTCTGATGCACTCGCAGGAGAAGAAGGAGAGGTGAGCTTTCAGGCATATGAGTCTTGAAGAAACTCTCAAGGTTATGCTTAAATCTTTTCAAGCTTTCTGGCTGTATCAGCTGGTCTAATGAAAGTTATTAGTCTTCCTTATCTCCCTTTCTAGAGTGAGGGAAACATTGCAAGTGAACTTTAGCTGACAAGCTAAGGCAGACTGTCTTGGGATGCTTTGTGGATAATGACCCAAATTCAGTACTCTGATCTATTCTGAGCCTGTCTAATTTCTCATCTGCAGATATAAGGAAATTAAATGAGGCCATGCATAGTAAAGAGTAAAGTGGGTAAGTTGAAAATTACAGGAGCCTGAAGGAGATAAATGATCAAAGACTGGTATAAATGTATTGTTATATGAAATACACAGCTCTTAATGTGTAAAATAAGGCTATGAGGATAAGTGTCTTTGGGGCCTCAGCAACTGGCCATCTTCCAAATCCTGCAAGGACTCACTAACGCTTTACTTTATTCTGGGGGAGCTCCACTGAAATCAAATGACATGGCATTTACACATGTAAGAGTTTGTGAGATCGTGCTGTACGGGCTACATGACGTTATACCTTGCCATATGAAGGTAGGCTGAGCTGGGGGGGGGACAGAAAGGAAAAAGCAGGGAGAGAGTCGCAGACCCTGCAGAAGCTCAGGCTGCAGTTCAGTTCAACACCTGAATTTCTTTCCTGAGTAAGAATCTGCTGTGGCTGTGTCTAAATGTATGGCTCTGCTGAAGCCTGCGTGTATGCCATGCTGTTCTCTGTAATTGCATTCATTAGTAATGGTAGTTGGAAATCAGAGTGCGCTCTCCAGGGCGCAGAGGTGATGGCAAGGCACTCTGTGGGCACAGAATATGAGATGCTGGGGAGAAGGTGAAGCAGAAAGGGGCAGGGGATGATCAATGGTCATTACAAAAGGTGTGCGTGGAAATTTGTGAAGAATAATAAAGAGTTAGGAACAATAGGAATAAATGAAGAAGGTCCTAGAGGTGAGGATAAAGAGGATGGAGAAGAGCAGTGGAAATGGTGCACCTGTAAGATACTGCAGGTTCACTCTAGTCCTGTGGTTCTGAAATTCGTTTTCTCTGCTTTGTTCAAAATCAAATCACTTATTTATATGTACAAGTATTAAAAAAGCGTTTTCTACAGTGCATCTTGCCCTCACCTTGCAGATTAGTCCACTTTCCAGTAACCTTTGTGGAAAGCTCATGAGAACTGAAAAATACCTCATTCACAGGAGGAAAGGGGGAGTCGTATCTAGCGAATACAGAGGTATGAAATAACCCTTAGAAACACTGAAAGTACAATTATGAGATAGATTTCATAAGGTAAAACTATTTAACTGTCTACAAATAATGGCAGTAGTGAATTGCCGTCGGGTTGCAATGGGAATCAAGTCAGTGAGCCACAGAACAATCAGTAGATTGTCTATTTGGAAATAGTTTATAATTCTAAACATTTTCATTTTCAAAAAAGGATATTTTTCATTAACTTAAGAAAATATTGAGGAATGTAGTGAATCTGAAATATGAATGAAAGTCTTGCTCCCCATCTGTTCACAATTTAAGTTGAATTGGGCATGTATGTGAAACAGAGTGTATTGTTGGTCTTATAACTTAATTGTTCTTGTTTCTTGCTTTCTCTATCTAAAAAGGATCAACTGCTAACAGATCACTACTCATCTATGCCTTACAGCATACAAGGTATACAGGACAGAAGGAAATACACCTTTAGGTGTAGAAGCATGGTTTGATTTTATTTGGTCTTGTGAGGACTGTGTGACATCTGTGGAGACTGAAATTGGCTTTTTATGTGAGAGGGGCTTTGTGATGTGCATGTTTTGCCTGATAATCCACTGAATTCACTTGACAGACTTCTGAGTAAGTAAAAAACGGCAAGAATGAGTTAAAGAAAAACTGTAGTATCTTAAATGTGAAATGTTACTGTAGAGATTGCTGAAGTTTTTACTGAACTGGAACTCTGAACACTTAAAGGATGTTGTCTTCATCTTAATTTTTTACTCCTGGATGTATTTGCGAACAGTTCTGGAAAAACAAAACAAAACCCCCCAAAAAAACCCAAAACAAAAACTGTAGCCATCCTTAATATATGTGAGTAACTAGGCAAGTAAGTTTTTTTTCTGTTGCATGGAAACAGCATATCAAAGTAAGATACTTATGTATGCAAGATTACACCTTAGTTTCAGTCACTTGCAGCATCATCTTAATAAAGTATAAGTACCGTGCACCATTTAGTATGTGCATGAAGTTCAGTACTTTGTGAAACCCCCTGAATGCCTAACCCCTCCTTACGGAAATCTGGTTTTAATTATTACCTTGATTGGTGATAATAAGATACTTTTGAGTTGCAGACTACATCTCTTATAACCTTCACATCTGATTGCAAGGTTCTTCCTTGGTGAAAGAGCAAACACTTCATTATAAAATAGTGCCATTACTTTGTACAAGCAGATGTAGTTTTGCTTCAGTAATCAAGTACAGTAGGACATCATATTTCTGTAAGGCATTCATGAAATCAAGGGTTATACTTTTAAAAGCATTTGCTTGCAAAGATCGTATCTTTAAATGACTTTGCCCAAGGAGAAAAGGAAATCCAGGCCAGCAACAAAACAGGTAAATACTGTTAGCATTTTATCACAAGCTTCAAGAACTCCTCAAGGCACCAAGTTTAGAAAAAAGAGTGAGAGATTATGGGGAGGATATTTATTATTACAAACTGCAAAGTCAACAGGGACTGCTAAGTGTTCTTACAGTCATAATAGCCTATCTCATGTTAATTCTAGCCCGAAGCTCTGTGACTCTTTATGTGCAGAATAATGGGGGACAAAACTGTATTTTTAGTTTAGCTGCAGATTCCTCCCAACCATGGAAAATAAATTAGAGAGCTTTGCAAACTAAAAATGATTTGGGGCCTTTGAAGGAATTCCCAGCAATAATATACAAGACTTATTACCTTGGGTAGTTAGAGGGTCCCGTATGTTTATGGCTGATAGTAGTCATTTTGATTGAATATTGCCTCAGTAACTGGTTTTCAAATAATTTGCCTTTAATCCAAATCTGTTGGTCCTAAAGAGGAGACCTTTTTTGGTAATGTTCTTATTGTTTGTACTTCCCATGTGTATCTTAGATCAAATTTGGTGTATGTTTCCCAGGCAAAACGCTGCAGTTAATGGTAAGGTTGTTATATTTCACTTAGCTGGAATTCACTACACATCGAGATTTAACGTATTAAGACCTGGTTAAATAAGTTCAGATTTGAGAATGCGTGTACATTTTTTTTCAAGTAAAACACTACAAGTAGTTATTCTAAAATAATGCATTACAAACCTAGCAAATTCAGTTTAAGGGTATTATTGTTCAGTATTTGTGTTACATTATTATCTAGGAACATGACTGCTTTGGGCTAGGAATGCTAGAAAGGTGAAACAAACCCATTCCATCTCCCAGAGGACATATTGTCCCAATATAATAAGAAATAGTATGTGAATGTCAACAGACTGGACAGTGGCAAAGAAACCAGAAGTTTCCATCACATACTGTCTGTGCATAGGTGTCAAGGTAAAAAGATGTTAAGCATTTGAAAAAAAGACCTCTGTGTCAGTTTGTGAAGAAGTACTTCCAACGGTGATGAGTAGGTAAGGAGAAGACAAAAGATGGTTGTCAGAAGCAAAATGAATAACTGGCTGCTAAAAGCTAGCATTAATGAGAATTGAAGGAAGAAGGTCAGTGTGGGCTGTGAACGGGAGGTGGTATGGAGGTGGTACAGAGATTGGGATAGGCCGGGGAAAGCCTCGAATAGAGACGCATTGTTTGTGGTGAATAACTGAAAGGAACCACTTGGAAGGAGGCAATGAAAATGGCAACGTGATCGAAGTAATGAACTAAGAAGATGGCCTTTTGCAAAACATTTTGAAGGAGACAGGTTGATTCACCAGGGATGTGAAGAAAGATGTTGCACTCATCTTGCACCACAGTAATGAGTAACTGGTCTAAAGCTTCAGCTTTGTGACTCGATAGGAAAGGCTGGTCTAGCAGAGCTGCTATGTAGGAGGGAGTGGTGAGATTTTTATACAGCTAAAAGGATGAGCATCTGGAGATGACGCTCAGCTGACAACCCTCAATAATGGAGGTGAAGGTGCTGGTGATTGTATTGATGAGGAAAGGGAGAAGGTTGGACGTAAGTGGGTAGGTGAAAGATTGGAAACACTGCCCTATGGAGCTGAATATGCATAAACTAATGGTGGACAAAAGGACTGACATTTCAATTCAAATAGAAAGAAGTCTGGAGCAGAGAAGCAGAGCTATAAGTTATCAGAATAAGTGGGATAGTGGAGGTTTTGTACTAATGAATGAGACCCTTCAGAAACAGAATAGAGAGAAAGGACAGGGCTTATGAAAATGAAAGGGTACATCCTTAACATGTGCAATTCTATTTTTTTTTTTTTTTAGAATTTTTTGTAATCATATTTATGGAGGGGATATTTTTTAGAAGTTTGATAAATTGGAAGTACTTAATATTAATTTTATTCTACATAAAGTGCATGATATTCTTCATTCCTTAAGAAGGCAAGAATTTTTTTTTTACTTATGATTTTGCAATATTTTAAAACATTTATTATTCAGTCTTTTGATAGGTGTGAGAAGAAGCAAACATTTATTTAGTGGAGTTGTGATGGTATTCTTGCATCCACATGAAGACAAAGTGATTTTAATATTTTTAGAAAAGTTAATGTTTCTTTTAAGTACAAAAGGAATACAAAAATATCTCTTAACACTGGAAATGTCAAATCGAGGATTTCTCATCTTGATCTTTTTGTTAATGATTTATATTTTCACTGAGGTTCAGAAAGCTTGTCGCTTAGACTGTCCTTTGAGAATAGCTATAGCTACCTAATGGTCTAATCCAACAAAAAATATGATCAGTTCCTGTATCATGAAAGTGTATATAAAACTCAAAGTCACTAGAATCTGCTCCCAAAGCATATACTGCCAGAAAACCAGATATATTTTATATTGCATTGGGCCCTAAAGTGTTATAAAAAATGGCAGATCCCTTTTTTCCATAGCTTTATGACCAGCAAGACAGCATCAAGCAGTTTATTGCAGACCCTGTTTATGCCTTGTGCAGTGTAGTAGACCCTTGTGCATCCTTTGTTTTCAGCATCAACTCTGGAAGCAATTTTCAATCTCATTTGATTTTAGTTGAATCTATGTTCTCTTTGTTGTCTACATGTGAATCAGTATTTAAAAAATTAGACCAATGTTGTTTTCACTGTTTAAAAAGGCATTCTGTTTATTTTAGATTAGTTCAAACTCTGTTTTTACATAATGCTTAACAATTTCTTTCTTAACCCTTTAATGCCATCGTCACTTTATACAGTTAGGGTAAACAAGTGCCATTTCCAGGGATTGGGGGGTGGGGGGAGCTCAACCACATGTAAATGAGGATTAACTTCTATAAAGCCAGGACAGACATTTGGCTACACTAATTTCAGTGAGAATTCATATGGATAATCCCTTTAAAAGTTAATTGGGATGTTTCATTGGTAAATGAGGTAGCCAGGATCCACATGCAAGTGTCTGTAGCCTTCTGGGAGACTCCACTGTCGCTGATGGAAGCGATGTTGAGCAGCCTCTCCTTTGCTCATACAACATCGTCTCCTGAGCTGAGCCTTTGGATCTAATTAGATCCCTATTCAGGGGACTCGTCTGGCTTAGCCTTTAAATTGTATCTGAAAAGATGCATCTCTCTGGTGGCTCTTTTTTTCTTAACTTGTATCACGTTGTTGAAGTGACTAATGTAGGAATGGTTTGCTTGTAAAATAGTATCACTAAGTTAACTTACTCCTTGATTCTGATATGGCTATAATTGCCAAAAATGTGTGTGTGACAATTATGGATCTTGGTCCAAAGTTAGAAGAAGAGTGTGAACCACAGGTGGTTTTGATGTTCCAGTTCAGCAAAGTTGTTCTGAACTTGTATGCAAGTGCTTGATCCTTCTTCAGCAGAGAAGTCCTTTTATCAGCACTTGCTCCAGTTTTGGAAATGAATCAGAGATACGGCTATTCTGTTCTCATGGTATAACCTCAGTTGGCAACTAAGCATCACACAGCCCTTTGCTTACCCTCCCCGCTGCCCCTGGTGGGGTGGGGGAGAGAATCGGGGGGGGGGGGGGGGGGAGTAAAACCTGTGGATTGAGACAGAAGACAGACAGTTTTATAAGAGACCAGATGAAGAGAAAATACTACTAATAATAATAATGATAAAAGAATATACAAAAGTCATGCACAATGCAATTGCTCACCACCCACTGACCAATGCTCAGCCCGTCCCTGAGCAGCAATCACGGCCCCTAGCCAACTGCCCCCAGTTTCTATACTGGGCATGACGTCATACGGTATGGAATAGCCCTTTGGCCAGTCTGGGGCAGCTGTCCTGGCTGTGCCCCCTCCCAGCTTCTTGCTGGCAGAGCAGGGGAAGCTGAAAAGTCCTTGACCAGTGTAAGCACTGCTCAGCAACAACTAAAACATCAGTGTGTTATCAACATTATTCCCATCCGAAATCCAAAACACAGCACTAGACCCAGCTACTAGGAAGAAAATCAACTCTATCCCACCTGAAACTGGGACACATACTGAGAAGGAAGACTTGGTGACTGCCTCTGTTTTTGCTGGTTTGTATAGTGCACAGCAAACTGTAGTATGCCAAAGTCTTGCTCCATGGAGCAGAAGGGAAAGAAACTCAACTGCATTTTTCTGTCTGCTGCCCAGGAGAGCCAAGTCCCTCCAAGTAGAAGGGGATCCTGTGGTTGGGGAAAATGCAGCTGGCCAGGAAGTCAGGGAAGAGCAGCTCTGTGTGATGTGCTTTTTTTTGCAATAACAGTTCAGATTGTAACTGCTCCTGGGAATTACAGATATTTTGTTTTTAGGAATAGTCCCTGTACAATGGGTATTTTACATGATGGTGACAGAATTCTGAAACGGGCTGTTTTGTTCAGAGTTCTGCTGAATACATCGCTCAATAAATGAAGTATTTTTTTTATTAAGTGCCTGATCAGAACTACTGAAATTTGTAATGTTAGCCAAATCCACCAATTTTGCAATTTAGCTTTCACTGCAGTATCAATTACAGCTGTTTCTTGTGTTCATTGTTGCTATTCATGTTCACAGAACGCCTTAATAAAGGCAATAGAAAGAGGATTATCATGTGCTTTCCTCTTGCACAGAAATAGATGACACAAGCACACCAATTTTGTCTTACTTATAAATAGCTTCCGGAAATAGTGGTCTGTGAGGGAATAGGGCTGAATTGACTCATTCGTTGTGAATAATTTAGCCTGAAAAATTAGCATTTTTGTACACGTATTATCCATGGAGAACTGAATTACATTCATCTATTTGTTATTCATAATCTAACCATTTAATAGTTTATGAATTGCTGTCTGAATTTTTTTGAGACAGGCTTATTCACTGCTTTGTTTACGTGTATGTGTGATGGTCCTCTGAGTCATCTTGACAGTTTCTGTGTCCTCACTGGAGGGCTGAAACTTTTAGCTAGAGAACAATTACAGCCATCCATGGTTTTTTGTGGTCACATGAGAAGGTGTCTCTCCTCTATGAAGAGGACTTGTGCCAGCATTTTTTAGGAAATGGATGTGGTCAAGGAGGCAACTGTTCAGACTTGCAGTGGTTGTGAAGTCTGTTTCACAGTGGTTTTTTTAATTCAAGTTTGTGCAAGGCCTCGTATTCTGGCTTTCTTATCAGAGCAAATTCCCCTTTCTTTTGTGAGAAGGCAGGGTAGCACAGAGTCAGTGTGGGACTGGGAAATACGGTGTCCATTGTTACAGCTACCAAGCATGAAGCGATGTATGTGGAGGTGATGGAGAGCCGCTGAGCAAAGTAGCGCAGGTGCCAGAAAACAGACTGTGTACGTTGGCATGTACACTACCCTAAAAATACATATATCAGGCTTCTAGTTAAGGAATTTCTTGGATATCTCTACTGAATTATGTTTTGTGCATGTATGTGTACTTACATGTGTGTATGCCCATTGTATTTATACACACATATGATGTATATGTGCCTCAGTTTCACTCTTGTTCTTTTCCGCTCTGTGTGCGAGTGGCCTTGCACAGGGTCTGTTTCTCATCAGCAAATAGGAATAGCAATCATTTCCCACTTCTTTCTCAGGATTTGTTGTATTTTATTAGTCTGTGTTTTTGAGGTGCTGTGAGCACGCTGACCATTTGTATGGAAAACCCAATAGTGCTGGATTGCCAGGGTGTGCTAATGAGTGCCAGGAGGAATTAATGATATAATCACACAAGCCAATATACAAAATCACTGAATGTTAGTTTTATGCATGGTTACAATCGATGTCAAAACTATAGGATGCTGTATAATCAAATAATTTATTAGGCACAGCTGGTTAACTGCTTACAGCAAAACAACTTGTAGCTTAATTGCTCCTTCTACTGCATGGGTTTTATGCATGGTCTTTCTGGCCCCAATACCCAAAGCAGAAAACCCTGCCTTGGGCTTCTTGAGAGTTGTGCAAGAAACAGTGGGTCATAACTCATCCATGTCAAATTAATGTTGCTGTCATGGGACATCGATGGCATAATGAAGGGAGAATAAGGGCATTAAGGAGAGTTAGTCCTTCAATAGGACTTCCCTTCTGATTTCATTGATGTGGTAAATGCAATCATATCTTCTTTTTTTCTTTTTTTTTTCCCCCTAAGAAATCATGATAATATCTTTAAATAATTAACTATGGGGAGCAAATATGAACCTTGTTGGTTTTAAGTATTAATAATTTTATTTGTTTTTTTCCATTCAAAATGGAATTGTTTTGTACATTTAGGAACATGATTAGGGAAGTTGCCACATGACATCAATCCTAAAATGTCTTTTCCTCTGAGGTAGTTTTTGACAGTTCAACTATTTTACTTTATGAAGTACAAAGTTAAATGTCTTGCTCTGACCCATGTTCTAGAATGGCAGTTCGCTATTTTGATTTTGTTTTCAAGATCTCTCTCTTATAGCCAGGTAGGAGAAGGGAACTGATTCTTAATTATTTGCATGCTTGGGGGGTCAGCTTGAACAAAACCAAGATGGTTTCCGTGGGCCATTGATTGTAAATGAGAGAATTTGAGAAATCGTGCTTCGTTTAAACATTGAAGCCCTTTACGTGAAGTGTTGGATTTTCAAAATAATCTCCTTGATTTAGGGGCATGAGTCTATTAGGGAAGGGATGTTCAGTCACACAAGACTTGTCTGTATTGAAGTTGTTCATTTACTGTATTAACACAGATAGCTGTTGAGTCCCTATGGTGTGATGGTAGATATTTGCTTATTCCTGAGTTGAAGAGAAAATGGGAACTTTTTGCTGTTTCAATTATGTCCATGTTAAGAAGATTGTATCCATTTAACCATAGCCTTCACTGTTAAATACTTCAGATTTTGTTAATAGCTCTGGTGCTAAGATTCTGTTGGAAAAATATATTTATATGCCCTTCATGCTTTCTGTCTTCATGTTTAGAAGCAGTGATTTCTTGAATAAGTAAATACATGGGCATAGAAATAAACTTAACAACATTTCAGCAGTGGCATGAGTTAGTGTATCAGGTAAATACTCTCTACTTTTCCTCACTGTTTTGCTTTTTATTTATGCAGTGCTCAGTCAAATGAATCCATACTAGTTCAATGGGATTGTGAGGTTCCTACTGCTTTATGAATAAAGAAATACACAAATCGCCATGGGAATTTCTTCTGCTACTGAACACTGGGACTGGCATGAGTAGTTCTCCACCTTTCTTGCCTGTGCTGTATTCCCTAACCCTCCCCTGCATGTCTTTTGTAGGCATCTTAAACTATACGGAAATTCACCCTGTGTGCAGACCATTAGCACCTTCTTCTCGTGTGTCCTTCAGCGAGCCTGTGTATCATGGCAGTGCTCCAGTGTAATTTTTAAGTCACATCAGTTATCACTATTTGCTTTTCTCTGTAGATCTAGAGGTGAGAAGCCGTGAACTCTACTGTATCTCAGCACTTGTGCCAAAAAAAACCCTAAAATTCCATTTCATACCTACTGCTCTGACAGAGGTGTCTACCTTGGCAGAACTGAGCTGTCTCCTTGAACATTTAGTGGGTTTCTGGTTTTCACATATGCATTTGAATGGAAGGAAAAATAAATTGAAGATTCAGTTTTTTCATTTGTGTTTTTGGCCGTCAGATCTTGTTTCAACTGTATGTACTCTGTCATATATTTCCCTCTGCTAATTTCTGCCAAGATAAGTAGCTAGCTTTGCTTCTTTTATTCCTGGCAGGTTGGTTTGTTTGTTTGTTTATTTTGATCCAGGGCAATGGGAAGCTGGAAGAAAAATCTTTCCATTCACCTGCATGGTGGGCTGTCAGTGGAGTGATTTTGGAAGAAAAAACTAGATATTCTTAATTAACGGTTTCAACTTTTTCTACAGAGCCCTCAACAAACTTAAGGCCTGTTTCTAACAGGTCTATGAAAAGCCAGTCAGAAAAAATAAGCTTCTGCAGTGGGCTTAAATTTGTTTTGTAGGTATTCACACTTCCGTAGTAAAATTCTTATGGTGGCTTTTCAAACAAAAACCAGTTTGCAAACCAGTGCTATAGGGTGGTATTGCCACATGCACACAAAAAGCTGCATGCCTATTATTTGTACGTATTATTTCTGCAGCTAAACTGAATCAAACAGGAATAATTTTCCTTCATACCATTCTTCTTTAGCCTTGAACCTTTCTCAGTTGGAGACTCAGTTTACCAAATGTACAGATGTCAAGAAATCGAGCCATAAATTTCTCAAAACACTTGGCTATTATATCCTGTTCCATGTTCTAAAAAGGTAGAATTGTTTATAGAGAGCTAAGCTCAGGGTGCCACCAGTGCAGGCTCAACAAAACCACATTAAAAAATCATGTGAAAGGGGAATCTAGCCTATTCACTGTAGACACCAGTATGCTATAGGCTGGGAAGGAAAGACAAGGCTAACAAACACTATAACCAGTCCTGAACAATAATCTCTGTGCTTAATGACATTTAAAACTAGATTAGAGAAAACACAGGGAAGTAAACAAGAGCTAAAGGAGCAATCTGCTCTGGGGGGAGGATGGGACCACATGATTTTTCCCCTCCCTGGTATGCATGAGTGTAGAAACAGTGCCATATATTCAGTGCGCTAACATTTGCATTACATATGCTTGTCCTGGTTTAGAAAAGAGCTAAACAGATTGTCATTGCCCAGAGCACTGGCATTACAATGATTGCTCCAATATAACATGTCCTGTTAAACTTTTTCTTAACCCTTGTGTTACCTTCACCTAGCTTGAAAGAGTGTTATTTGCCTAGAGTTAGCCTTCCTAGATAAATGCACATTGTAATGCCCCACAGAGATCTGGACAAAACAGTTGTCTGTTTAATCACTAGCATCTGAGATATTGCATGTTTCAAGATGTATGGTTTTCTGAAGTTGCTGGAGTAATAGATGATGCACAGCTCGCTCCTCAGAGTGCTGCCAAGATTACACCCTCGGCTGGTGGGAAGATGAAGGATTATGCAAGGCTTTTCATACATTGTTTTTCTTGTATTGTCTACAGTTTTCTGAAAGCTGTAGGCAATATAAATTAACACCCTTTTGTCATTTATGCCATTGTTACAATGCTGTCATTAGTTTAATTTCAGTGTCCTAATTTATATGGTGGAAGTTGGAAGAGAATCTTGTCCTCTGGTTACTTGCTGAGTCCTCTATAAATTAATACATCTGGAAAATTGTGAGGGTTTGTTGTTGTGAATTTTTAATATTTTTTAAAAAAATTTAATATTTTTAAAAATTCTTCTGTAAATTAAAAACCCCCCTAAATTTCATTTGTCTTGAAGTTCCACAAGCTAATTGAAAAACAGTGAATCTCACAAATTTTTGAACTTGGCTTTTCGGATCAAGATTTCCATATCAAAGTTATCAGTACCCCTAAAAGGGCATTGACATTGGGACTGGAATAATGGGAACTCTTGCAGGAAAAAATGGAGGATTCTTGGCACTCTTTGCTAAATACAGTCACAAAAACTATTTCTGTGACATTTGAGTTTTATTGTATTCTTGTCTGCTTATTCTACTTGCTCACAGTCATCTATTTTTATCCAGTCCAATGCTTCAAAGCTTTTACTTGGTAATTCTTAGTGTTTTCCATCCACTAAAGAAATGCAGATCTGTGTAGACATCTATAAGCCCCAAGTGTAGTTACAAAAGTTATTAATCATCTCAACAAAGCATAGCTGACATGCTAAAACGTTCCTGTTCATATCAGTGCAAAAACTGGTGTAACTGAAGGAATACTCCTCACTAAAGTGAAATAAGACCAAGCTGTACCTCTGCTCTGTAGAAGTAAATTAAGGGTAGAATCAGCTTATGAGCTGCAAAGGAATTTCTATTTAAGCGTTAGTGAATCCACCTCTGTCAGTAATAGAGTGCATCTATGGGAAAAAGTAGTGATCCTAATTACAGCCTGCAAACCTAACAAAAAGTATTTAAAGTTGTTGCTTAAAAACAGCTCCTCAGAGTCTCATACTGAAACAACCAACCAACTGGTATTAACACACTTGCATTCATATTAAATTCCATTTTTTTTGCCTTTTAACAAGGTCAGTTCACATCTCTCTTTCAGGAAACATAGCCTGACAATCTGGTCTGTGCCAGGACAATGTGGTAGCATTTTAAGTTTTAACAGAACTTCAATTTGCTTAAAATAAATAAAAATTGCTGATAAATAAATAAGTCTCTTGTGCTTTTAGAAACTCCATCTCACGATTGTCCCTGAATTACTAGTCATGTTGCAGAAATGTCCATGTTCAGATGAATGTATATTCTTCTGATCCAAGATCTCTTAGGAAGGTGGAAGACCATTTCTTTCAGTACTGCTTCCATTCAAGTACCACTGTCATCTTTTCTTTTGCTCAAGGTGTCATAGGATGGTTTTTACTGGTGGCTGCAGCTCAAGGAGGGGTCACAGCTCTTCAACTTGCTATTTCCTTTGCTTTTTGTCTTTTGGTCAGGAAGATGTAAGAACATCTTTAGAGTTTTACCTCACCTGAGGACGTGAACTCATCTCTCAGAAAAGTTTTAATATGATGAATTAAACAAACAAACAAAACCCAAAACTAACCCAACTCCTCTTTTGCTATATTCATTCAATAAAATAAATTTTTGGTCTTTGAACAAATATTAGTCTTTAGTTCTAAATTTAAACCACTTAATCAGTGTTTTTGTATTGTGATGTCATCTTCCATTTACAAGTGATTATATTACCAAAACCCTCCTTTCCCTGAGCATAGAAAATATCCTTGATGTTGATATTAGTTGCATCAGCAGTTGTTATATGACAGCTTGCAACTAGATGTAAATTTTCTTGAACAATGATCTGAAGGAAAAGTATATCACTTTAGCATTTAGTGACAAGCAAAATGTGTACTTGAAGCAGAGACATAAAAGTAGCCAGTATTTGTTGGGAAAGTATTGCCCTTATATAAACTATCTGTATGGAATTTGAAGAAGGAGAACTTCAGAAAATTCACAAAATAAAACTATTTATAACCTAATGACAGCATTGTAACAATGGCATAAATGACAAAGAATGCAAACTATTTCAATGCAGATATATGAATCTGAAACAAAGTTTCTCCTTGCCATAAAGGACAGGCACGAAGTGCCAGTTTCAAACGGGGTAACCATATCCAAATTAATCCTTTTTTTTATTCAGAATGTCCTGTACAGAGTGTATTGTCACTTTGAGGAAGCTGAATGTATAAAAAAAACCCCATAGGGTATTCTAAGCAATCTTTTCAGGATAAAAATATATCTCTGATAGGGCTGGTTCTTGTGATCAAGGGGTGTTGTTAACTTCTGTTGAGAAGATAGTATTTTGTGGGGCTGGGTTTTGGCTCTTGGTGTTACAGTTGTACCATTATTAATTAATTTATGACTTGCAGTAAAAAAATTCCGTAAATATCCTATGTAGAGCACAAAAGAGTTTAACATACACGGTTGCAAAACACTGTGCGAAAGAGGCTATAATGGCATGGCCAAAACAGTGGCATCATAAAAGCTGTGTTCCAAAATTTGTATAAATGTCCTAAGAAATAACAAATAGGACTTTGTGGTTGAGGGATGGTCATTGTTATCTTTTTTTTTCATCTGTGAGGAGAAAGTGAGCTGTTTCTGCCAATTATCTTGACTATTTCGTCAACCTAAAAACAACCTGTCATCTGAATTTTTAATGTTTTTTGGCTGAAAGAAAAGGGGCAGATTTGCGATTATCTAAATTGTGAAGTGACATAATATTTTATTAGCAGTCTTGGCGGAGCAGTACTCATGTATGCATACTGTAGCACAATCTATGGTATTTGTTACAGTAAAATTTGAATTAAAATTTAAACTAAGCTGATGGCATTGAAACTGCCATTGGGTAGGGAGAGCATATTTGATGGGTCTCTATATGTGTGCGCATTTGCCATTTTGTTCATTTGTAGCCAAGGCAGCTTCTGTCTGAGCTCAAAAATGTGTAGTCTGCAGTTGTTTTTGTGGTGCCGTTGCAGAAAGCATAATACATAGCCTGTTATTTGCCATAGTTTTGTGTGATCCTTGATAACTTCTGTGATCCTTGATAACTTCTGTGGCTAGACATTTTTAGCTCTCAAACACTTGGAGCCTCTGTTTTGGTCTGCAATTTTACTCAGCACCATTGTAATGAAGATTTAGATATGCAAAATGGGTTTTATGTGAGTTTATTAGAATAACAGTTAAGTCAAGATAGTTAACCACCCACTGTCACGGACTGCTCTTCTAGTTCACTGAGGATGGCAGCAGCTAAATCTGTGTGTTCATTTTTTTGTATGAAGAATGACAGCTCAGTACAATGTTTACTGTACAACGTGTCAGTCTGGCATATAAATGCACCCCTCTTCTTGATGTGCACCAAGGCTTGAGGCAAGGATTACAGAAGCTGAATAAAAGAGCAGTATGTGCCATGGGTGGCTTTTACTGATGAATGCAGCTTGGGCTAACTGTCAGTAGGGCTTAGAGAAAACTATCCTTTTAAGTCGGGACTGTGCTACATACCTAGTGAGCCACTTGCTCATCTGGAAATTAACAGTTATTCTATGCAAGGTTTTTACATTGCTATTCTACTGGATTCGACTCCGATTGTTTGAGGGTGGATGTGATTAGCAAATTATCCATTTCCTTCCTTGTTTCCTATACTATTTGTTTTGGAAAACATACCAGTAATGGTGGAAAGATCTGCTTCTTTGTGATGTTTATTCCTTCTCTTTGGTACTTAGCCAGAGAAGACTAATCCAAATATATCAGCTGGTGAATTCCAAATGGTAAGTGAAGGGCAAACTGTGTGGCAAAAGCAGTGAATCTGCTGAAAGATCGATTGATTTTAGGGTAGCTGCAATAACAGACTTTTTTTTTTTTTAAATTTCAAATTTTTTGTGGCATGTGAAGTTTAAAACAAACAAACAAAAAAGCCTCTTAAAATTTCCAGGATCTTTAGTCAGGTACAAAATACTGCAATAATATCTGTAACATCATTTAACTCTCATATCCCTGGTTCTAGTATATGCAGACATGCAAGAAAAGATAGTGTTTCTGTAGTTGGTGACAAAGTGTCCTGTAGAGACTGAAAAAGGAATATTGAAGAAAGATTTGAAACAGGTCTTACACCACAGATCTGAGAGAAAATTTGTAAAGAAATAGTGAAATAATACAGGCATCTCTTTACTGATTTTTTTGACTGTTGTGATTTTTTGTTTCCACCTCAGGGAAGTTGTCACACTACAAAATTCTTAAAGTGCTTTCATTCAGAGGGGGTTTGTGTTTAATGATTTAATGTTTTCCTGTGTAATAGAAGAAAAAGGGTTTATTCTGTAATAATTTAGCAAATACAGGAGAATGATTAGGAGGCAGACATGGAGTCTAATGAGTTTAATGAAATTATGGTGTAGCCTGAAAATTTCTTACCAATGGAAACTGCTTATCAAATACAGTGAACTCTCTCCTTGGTGTCCCTCAGGAGCATCTCCGTCTCTCTGGAAGTATATGAGATTTTTTGCATCTATTAAGGTGATTGGCAGCATTTTCAATACAGTTCCGAATTATCTCTGCAACACTTCGGAAAAGTCAATTGCCTAAAGCTTCCGCTCCCCACCTCTCCCCCTCCCCAGTTTTTGCTACTCCTTATTTAAATAAGTTAAGAAAGAAAAAATGTTTAGTAACAGAGCAAGTCTTTGCTATGGGCAAATGTAAAAGGTCAGATCCTTATTGAGAGCAAATGGAATTCGGTGAGAACTATGCAAATACTTTTACAGCCATTTATGTCCTTTGTGATCTGACCAAAAGCTGTTCTGGAGTGTAACGTGCTGCTGTACTCTCTTGCACTGTCTGGAATAAATATTTTGTCACAATAGAGTACATGTGACAGTTTCATGTGCAAGAGATCTTATGTATATGGAGTAAATAATCCTAAGACATGTACAGTGTTTTTTAATTCTCTACCCAAAATATATGCAGTGAAGAGAAAGTTTTACAGAGTGGGTTTCCTCCCCATCTCCCCACAAGGACTTCTTTATTATGGACAAACCTGCGAATAGTCACTGAAACATTATTGTTCCTAAGCTAGAAATCTGCTTTTTTGTGAGTGGACATGAAATTCATAATCCGTTAATGTCTGTGTTGTTCCCCTACTACTCTCCCCAGCTTGGTCAGTGGCTTAGCTGCAAAAATTAGCTTGAATGGAAAAAGAGAAGAGACCAAAGGTAAATCTAAATATGTAAATGTATTTCAAAAGGTATGTTCTTGACATTAAATCTTTGAAAGAACCTCACTCTGTCTTCATATCATGCTGTTGCCCAGCATCCTGACTAAGCCTATTACTGCTCCTTCTTGCAGCCAGCATATTCATTACCTATTTAATCTTTTAATTCCCATGTGAGGGATCCTAGAGAAATATGTTTGCCTGTAAGTGTATATGTGCAGTGTGGGTTGTGTGCCCGTACAAACAAGTTTTATTTCTGTTCCTCATTGTGTTCTTGCTGTACTTCATTCCTGCATCTTTACAAATGGGCACAGATGCCTACTACTCAGCCACCTTCTGATGCTGAGTCTTGTCACTGGGCAAACAGACATGCTGTCTGGAGGAAAAGTTTCTTTCCTTCTGGGCTTTGGCAGCTATTCTGGGAAGGCCTCCCTCCCCAAGGAAATGATTCTCTCCATCCTAGATGTCCTGCGGTCTGATGGACACTGACACTCTGGAAGTCTTTGTCAAGAGACTACTATGTCCTCAGTTGGCAGGAAGCTGTGGGCTTGGGCAATGTACTCAGTCCTGGGGATGTGCAGAAAACAGCAGTGTGTGCAGAACTTTAAGGCAGAAGAGCACAATGATGTCTCCTGTGAGGCTGGCACCAGAGCTGGAGCATCACCAGATGCAATTTCAGGAATCTGTTTCTGTATTTAAAAGACTGGTCCTATGAAGTATTGTGAGCCACCACTCCAGTGGTCAGTAGCTTAACCAGTTTGTGGTAGGCAAGTGTATTGTGGGAGAAGTCTGATCAAAATCTCCAAAGACATCCAGAAGGTCCACTGTGTTCAGGACAGTGTACGAGGGAGGTGCTGACTAGACCTTTACTCCTCATGGTTTCCTGAGTTGTGTAGGATTTTTCTGAAATTGTCAACAGATTTCTGTTTTATGGCTAGCTCAGGGCACCTACGATGATGTAGTGTCGAGGGCTACCATGTGAGATTGTCCCGCGGGCCATGGTAAACCAATAAGGCAAGGTCAATGGGTATCTCGGGAAGATATGAAAATTCTCTAATGGCTGTGTTGTTAGTCTTTGGGACTAAAAAGGGCCTCCTGGCATCTTCATTTCAAGTACGGACAGGGTCACTTGCATCATTTGGGTGCTTGGAGGAGTTGTTGAGATGCTACATACCTCCTGGCCCACTGGGTTTATGAGTCTGTGCGTAGACAGTGACTTATGCTCTTATGGCCAATTAAATGGGCTTTCTTGCATGTCATTCTGAAATTCAATCAGATTGTGGTTGCTTGTCTGTGAGACATGATGCGTATGACAGTGTGCCAACAGCCTGTATGGATGGCTGGATGTGGATGTTCCTTTACTGGCCAAGCTCTTCACACCTTTCTCCCATGCAAAGATTAAAAATATTTATTTGGAAAGTGAATTTGCCCTGCCAGCCTCATGACGGCCCATTCCACTTACCAAAATCCCCGCTACTTCATTACAAAGGAAACACCTGCTTGGTAGGGAGCAAAGGCCAAAAACGTGATTGGGAGAAACTGCTCAGCAAAACTGTTCAAAGGAAAAGAAAACTTTATTTCCTGCAGGAGCCAACATAATTCATAACGTGTGTGGAAATGAACAGAGATGAGGCACAGGAGGTAATGGGATGTGTGAAGAGAGAGACAGGAAAATGGTGTGTGAAGCAAACAGCCAAAACACAAACATTTCCATATGTGCTACCATGGCCCATCAGACACCAACTGTAATGACCTAGGTGCCATCTGACTTTTTATGTAGCATAAGAAGTACTTTGGGATGTCGTATGAGTTCTTAGTAGTTTGAGAGCAGTCTGTTGCATCATGTAAGCTGGGAACATGCTGGAGGACTTCATGACTGTATGGACTGCTCATTAGTTCAGACTTTTTTTGCCCCGCTAGCCACTGGAGCGTGCTATGTGTGCACCTGGAGCACGTCGCCAACAGCGATCTAGTTCTTGTGCACCGTTTAACCATCTGTGTGCAGTTAGCAGGGAAGATCAGAGGACTTGCTTCAAGTGCCCTTCTGCTCCACACTAAAACAGTAATGAAGCCCCACTCTGAGAAACTGTCTTCCAGTATGTACCATACATGGTGTATCAATCAAAAAAAATCCACTGTTAAAAGTCTCTTAAGGTCAACTGTGTGTGTTTGAGCAGAACTTCAATTCCCAGGCTCTGCATTGAGGTGTTTTGCACTATTAAGACTATTCAGATGGTTAACCTTGCTGGTGTTACGTTAAGCATAAGAGAGAATACTTTAGACCACAAACCTCCATTAAATGTTGTCCATTATAAATTGACCAACAGATGGCACTATCAGTCTCCTTTTCTCTTGCGGCTTAGAAACAAATCTTAAGCAAACTGTTGTCCGGATCTCTCTGCTGCTAAATTCAGTAATTTCTTTCTAATTAATATTTCATTTAAATTCCTAATGTCTTATAATAGTGCTTAAAATCTGTGCGTGCCTACATGTGCAATGAAACAAATTAGAAGGATGCATATTCATAAATTTAACCTATCATGTTCCTGCTAGTGTATTAAATGACTCTTGATTTTCGAGGGGTTTATAATTCAATCCTGAATTTGAATAATTTAAATAGACAAGGCACCGCTTGTGATCCTCTCAGTTTAACAGATGCATACAATAGTGGAGAGCTAAAAGGCAGTTTGAAAATTGATGGAACAAGCTAAATTGCGTAAAAAAAATATACTGCACTAATTTCTGGAAACTGTACCTTTCTCTTTTTTATAGTAAGTTCTGATTGTATTCTGTAACTTTAAGATGCGTCTTCAGGATCCATAGAAAACACCATGAACTGATAAAAATGATGACTTATAGCAGCTATGTTCTCCTATATTACCTGAATTGCTAATGAAATGAGATTTTCAGAATGAGACATTACTGAGAAAGTGTCAGGAATAAGACCTGCCTGGACACAGAGAAAAGAAAAATAAAGTCACAAGGAAAGAGCGAGCAGCGTAGACTTTAAAGGAACCATTATATAGTTTTGAAGGGATAAATGCTGTGCCGTGTAGATATCTAGCTTTCATTAGCTACCGTGGAGGAGAGAGACTGCTGAGGCTACACTGTGTGTGCTACCACCCTTGCAATAAAGAAGGTATTTTTTCTTATGTTTAAATGTAATTTCCTGTATTGCAATTTGTGCCAATTGTCCCTTGTCCTTCACCAGGCACCACTGAGAAGTGTCTGCTTCCATCTTCTCAATCCCCTCTCCCCCTTCATTTATACATATTGATAAGATCCCCTTTGAGCCTTCCACAGGCTGAACAGCCCCAGCTTTCTCAGCCTCTCCTCATGAGAGATGCTCACCTTTGTGGCCCTTTGCTGGACTTGCTCCAGTATGTGGGGAGCACAGGGCTGGATGCAGCGCTCCTGATGTGCCCTCACCAGGGCTGAGGGGAAGCATCACTTCCCTGTAGTCATGGGTAGCACACCAGTTTTCTTTCACAGTAGTCCCAGCCACCTTGACAAGATGATGTCATTTTAGGAAGATATAAACGTTGCTTTTGAGGTTTAGTATTTATTATTTTATCCTGAAAGGTGTTAACTGCTCTTAGTATATAGCCTGTTTTCTGAAAGGCCAGCCATGGTGTAAAAATGTTTATCAGCCTGAATACTTTGGACAGCCCTAGGCCAGCTTCTCCACAGTTGTCCTCCCTGAATGGTCAGTATGTAACTTGTGCAAAGCATCTCTAAAATACTACTGCTCTGAATTGCTTGGTTTCACCAGTTGTTGACTGATTTTGCACAAATGTATGTGACTAAACAAAATGTGAGTAAGGTTTGGAAGCAGGTTTTATTTTCTATTGAGAGAATAGCAGTGTTCCAAATTCCTTGTGGTGACTGAGTACAAATACGAGCCTAACTTGCAGAGCACCAAGACAAACTCTGCTGTGAGGGTGCAAGAAGGAAGATGTAGGGTCTAGTAGCAAATGTAAAGTGAGCTTCCTTTATAGTCAAGGCTTTTTTTTTTTTCCTAGAGGTATTTTTATCACCACAGCTTTTTCAGTTATGTTTTAATTAAGCTGTATGATTATAGGTGCTTGTCAACAGAGGACGTCTATCTGGGTAATTAGAATGATAGTGCAAGGGATAATTATAGAATATAAAAAGTAGCTAAAAAGGAGTCTGTTGCAGTGCTGTTAAATCCTGCACAGCCACTCTGCTTTCCTTGCCCCACCTCACCGGGGGCTTAAGTTGCTGGGTTGCTGTCCACTCACACTACATCACTTTAAACTGGATTAGGGAACTGTTTAATGTGAAAACTTAATAAGGTGAAAATCCAGCAGGGCTGTGAATGGGGGGAAAGCAACCGACACACCATCCATCCAAAGCCTCTCCTGTATCATAATACAGTGTGTTCCATAACAGACAGAAATCGTTCTTCAGCAGATGCTAAATAAATGTATTGTTCCACAATAAATCCTGTTTAGACATCCTCAAGGCCCGTGTCAGCATGCTACTTAAGCACATGCTCAAATCCAGTCAGATTTCCTGAAGTACTTAAGCTCTAGTCAGGCTGGGTTATGTGCAAGGAAAGGTTGCAAAATCAGAACCTGTTAATAAATATCCGCTTTATTAAGTGAGGATTTGTTAGCCCTTTTCCATCAATGCTTTCCTTATGTAGGGCTTAATTTATAAGTATAGATATTTTTTTCTCTTTTTGATTGGCTTTAAGCTGCTGGAAATCAGCAGTAATATATGAACAAATTAGTCTTCATTTTAGGTCTGATTTCAAAGACACAATGGAAGTTAACGGAATTTTTCCTTAAAGTCAACAGGGAGCAGCATCAGGCCTTTGCATTCTTAAAAGTTTTCCAGAAAGCCTTAGATTTTCTTCAGGGCATGCATCTTTATATTTTACCATCCTGAGAACGCTTATGAAGAAGTCCAAAAGGAGTGAATGTGAATCCAAATTTTTATGCAGAATTCTGAAATCCAGCCCTTCTTAATTATGCTATTCATGGAATAAAAACCTAAGGGTTAGAGTGAAAGCTTCAGGAAAGAAACACCATTTCTAAATTCTAAAACAAACCCCACCCTATGCAGCTTCCAGCATAGTTTGTAGATTTTTGAGGTGTCCTTGCTTTTTATGCCAGTTATTTTCTTTAACCCGACTTTTTGAAAAGGGAAGAAGCCAGCAGTTCTCTCGTATGCAGTCCTTTATAATTTGAGAATACGGTAGGAGAAAAAAGTGCGTCTGTTCCTTTTCCTCTAAATCTAAAGGAAAGCTTCTGAGTTAAGGACTTGCTTTGTAACCTCAGGAAGGCAACGGTAGCTTTCTGTTTAGCTTTGCTGGGCCTTGCATGAGCTTCATCTTCTGTTGATTTATAGTGAGTAGGGATAATTCTATAAGATACAAAGCACTGTATCTTAATTTGTGTGCTGGAACCTCACTGTAAATTTGTTGTCCAAGAGGTTTCCCTTTCATAATTAAATTGCAGTAGCTAGTTTTATTGCTGTTCCCAGGGATAAATCTTTGATCTGAGAGCTTTCGTGCTCTATATCTCTCTTGCTCACCTTTTTATTACAGGTAAGGGATTATTTTTTACTATCTTCCTGACGGTCTTGACAGAAACTTAACTTATATTGGTCTGTGCCTTCTAATTTATTCATTGACTGGAGAAACCTTGTATTAATAAGCCTTTTACATATTGCCCCATACTGTTATGTTCTCTTCAGCTTATGTGCAGGTACCCTCCAATTTCCTATAGAATTTTTAACCTTGTTGGTTTCTGTTCTTTAGGACATCTATTATGCTGTCCTCAGGCAGCATGCATAACTGCTAGTACTAGTAAAGAAATTTGTGTAACCTCTTATATAGTAACAAAATGAAAAATTCTGGAAAGCAGAAGATCAAGCTTGTGTTCAGTTATAGCAGCAAACCCAGAAACCTCCTTGTGGCATTACTGTCTAGTACATATGGGGATTTTGTGGAAGGCAGAGAGAACAACAATAAACTCATAATTGCTATTTAGTATAGGGCTTTTCTAGAGAAGAGCTTGAATGGCTGAAACATTTGTGAAAATGCAACTGGTAGCCTTGTCCGTAAAAATAAAATGAAGCTCCAGATACGAGAATTAGAACAGAAAACTAAAGCAATACGCAAGAACTATAAACTGCGTAAAATGTAATTGCAGCATTTAGCATTATGCTGTAATGTCATAAATGTCAGCCAATAGTGCCTTCAGCAAAGATTAAACTGCCTCGCTTCACCAGCAGGATAGGCATGTGTGGTAATCATTCCAGTTCCTTCTTGCGCACAGCTGTCCCAAGATCTCTCTTGGCAAAAAGGATGCTCTTCACTACCTTTGCAGGTCTCTTCTCCCCTTTTGGGATTTGTCAGAATTTTACCCAGGATTTATGTTAATTGAGGAGCCAAGATGTTGCCACAGCAATCTCAGTTGCTTACTTTATAGCTTTTTGATATATAGGCACCATTCATTGTAGCACTGCTTCTAAAAATTTTAAGAGGTGTGTTAGTAACAGATAAACACGTGATGCAATGTGCTATCTTTCTGCTTTGACAGGAAAGAAAAAAGGAAATGAAATCGGATTTCCCACACACAGATTACGCACACAAAGATCAGAGTGAAACCTGGATTGCACTTTGAACCCTACAACGGTCTGCATTAAAATATGTTAAACGTCCAAGTGTATTTCTCTTGGTCAGTCTTTGTTGGGTTGGACTCTATTTATGAAACTGGAGAGGCTCCCTCTGGTGGCTAATTTATCACTTAGCATCTTTTGCATTTTTAAAAGCTGGTGTCTCTGGTGGATAAAATACTGGCAAGCACTAAGCATTCGTTCAAATGGTGTTGGAAATGCAGCAACGTTTTTCAATTTACATTCAGCAAAGAGTGGTTAGTGGGTACTAACAGGAGTGATTTGTTGAGCATGCACAAACTTTATTATAAATTTACCTACACATATCAAACATGACCTGTGACCCCTGAAAAATTAGTTTGGCAATCTCTTGACAGAGGTTGCTAACATTGCTGAAGTTTAGGAAAGCTGTAGGATATGCTAAATTCAAAGACCATCTTGCCCAGCCTAACTATTGCATATTTATATAAATTTTATGGTCTTTGGCAAAAAAAAAGCACTATGTTTATGTTATGTTGTGAAAGAGAGGGAGAAGAGGCTGCATATCTTTTTAATTAGAATATCTTTTCTTGTCACATCTTGTGATGGGGAAAAAATATTGTTTCTAGAAGAAAAAAACAAAACAAAACAGAAAAAACACCTACATTTCAGTAATAAGGGCTCTTAACATTATCTCTGGATTAGAGAGCTTTGGAGCTGGGGGTCCCAGCCAGGCAAGCCATTTTTACCAACTGGCTGCCTACAACAGTGACTGGGCATTTAGCAATATATAGGGCTTGCAAGGAGATTTTTCAATCTTTTAAAATGCCAATAGCATTTTCCTTTCGCCATTCCAAACAGCTGGATTCAAGGTAATTAATGTACTAGCTTTATGAAGTATAACTTTAAAAAGAAAGTGTAACAGCTTAGAGAACTCACATAGGAGGGATATTTTCAAGGATGTTCGAGTTACTTTGAAAGAAGCCTTAATTTCATATGCAAATGCAGGTGTTTTGGAAGCAGTTTCAAGGATCCATTTTCTCTAGTAAGTGATATAAACACAATATCCAATGCTGTCCAGCTTTTGGGATATATAGCCTTTGTAATTAGTTCAGTCTCCCACTTATGATTTGATTGTGATGCTGTTAAAACTTCGATGGTGTTACCTTGTACTTGCTCTTTCTTTGTGGAAGCATTTATAAAACCAAGTATTTAAAAAAAACGATAAAGGTTCTTTTCAGTGTTGATGACAACTTGCATAAATTTTGTGATTGGGATGTTTTCCCAAAAGGCTCAACTACTGGAATCAATAAATTGCACTGAGAACATTGGCTTTCATTAAAATTAAATACCATAAGAAAGTCTGCAGTCTGCCTTTGCAGAGAAATTCTTTAAATATTGAACTGATTGTAGGCTGTTGATTCAAAAGTGAAAAGCCAAAGCTAAATAATCACAAATTTCATTACATTGAAACTTGTCTAAGAGTTTTGGAAGCCAGGTTGCTGTTTTTCCTTGCATTTCAAAATAGTGAGACTTGGAACAACTAAACAACATCTGCTGAAAATAAAAATGTGTTATGATTATAGCGAGCAAGAAACAAACTGGTCCAGAAGCTGCTCCAGCTAGTTCAGAAACACTTGTTGACCAAAGAATTAATTTCTTTCCTGTTTTCTATGCAATTCCGTGCCTTTACTTTCAGTTTTAATGAATGTGTATTTTTCCTTTGTCTGTCAAGCAGTTGACAGTATTCCAAATTTAGGCTTTTCATGTGCTCAGTATTGCTAACTACAGCCGTTCAAAAATTATGTCTTGCTCCTGCCCTCTTTCTTGAGGGAAATTGGTTCCTTGGTCATAGTATCATGATTTGAGAAACTAAAGAAATCTATTACTCTTTAAAAGATAGTTTATTTTCTTTGCATTTCTCAGTGATAGAAACTTCCTTTTCAGGCAGCAAGAAACCCAAGGTTCTTATGCTGGCTTCTGATTCAAACCATTAAGTATTAAGAAGTAATTCCAATCTTGTTAGATTTATTTAAAAAGTCATACCAGATAGCAGTGATGTGCAGTTTCAGTCTGTAGTCAGGTTTCTTCATTGTCCCGGACAGCAGAACAAACTTTTACATCTCTCTTGCACATAATGTTGTTAGCCTGATGCAGCCTCTGCAATCCAAATGTTTATATGCACTGTCATCTCTGAGGCTTCCACATCATGTTTTCAGTCTATTGGCCAACGTTAACAAATTTTGACAAAAGGTCAGACGTTTCAAATATATTTACAGTTTCAAGCTTAGCTTAACCTCAAGAAAATGGTGGGCTGTCGCTGGAAAGAACAGCCCATTCATTGCTGCTTCATCCCTTACGTTGCTCTAGCAGTCCTGTGGCTGTGTGGTCACCTGAGCCACTTGCTGATCTGGGTCAAAATTAATCATTTCTAGGTCAGGCCAACTCACAGGTGGATAAACAAGCCAACCCCACGGCCACAAGGTTGCTGTCACTGGCCAAATGGCGATAGCAAGCAAGTAATAGCGGGTTGTTGGAAAGAGTGGCAGGGAGCTGGACAGAGAGTTTGGGATTATCTAGTTCATTAGCAGCTGGTTGTTAGATTGAGGCACAAATCTTTAGAGAGTCAGGCATCTTTGGTGCTAATTTGTTTTTCAGAGCTTTATGCACCGTAGTAGGAACAAAGATTAACAGAAGGCTGGGGAAGCATCTCCAAGAGCAAACTTCCCCCTAGTGGTCTATAATGAGGAGATTCATTTTTATTGTTCTTTTTTCTATTATCTTCACATTCTCACATGGGACCAGCTCAGTGAGGCTCCTGTAGCAAAAGAATAAATTGCTCTGAATTAGTGGCCTGTTGTGCTTCAAGAAGGAGGGACAGGATGGAGGAAGGATGAGGAGGGCAAAGTTATAAAGAAACTTATGCCTCTGCCTTGTCTGAAATTTCCTTTAAGCATGCTGTAGGCAGAATAGAAGAGAAATATTTCCCTGTTGCTCAGTATTTAACTACAGGCACGAAAGCAGCCCAATTTAATTAAACAGGTTAACAAATTAATTCAGACTAACACTTGGTGATTTAAGCTTTTAGCTCACTTTTCCAGAAGACTCTCAGAGCACTTGTGGAAATGGAGCACTTTCTGTAGTCTCACAGATTTTAGAGATACTTCAGGTTGAATTTTGTTTTAATAAATCTTTCAGCAAAACAATAGCAGTAGAGTAGCAGAAGGATAGCCTTACAAGATGCCTTTCACTGATAACAAAGCATAAGTAATCCTGACTTGCCTTATATAGGGACATTTTCAGTTATTTAAATTTCCTTGTCCTATAAAGAGTTCCAGATCTGCAGCCTACATAGGAATGGATGTGTGCTTCCACTGACAGTACTCCTGTGAAGGGAGTCTTAAGGGGAAAAAAAGTTTCCTATTACACAACTGTTCCTTATGTTTAGGCACCCAGAATCCATCTCAGAGCATTACCAGATGCTTCTTGGGATAAAACGAAGTTCAAACTGATCCATTGTGGAAACTTCCAGCCTAGAAGAACATATCTCTTCAGGGGCAGGTTGGCTTTTTTATATTTTATATTCCTTCAAATTTTTTTCTTTTAAAAAAGAAAAACAAAAAAAACCCCAATAATTGAAGTGTTAGCATTCATGTAGGTCACTGAAGGAATCCCGCTGAGTTATTGATATCCGTGGCATTTTGAATTTGATGGTTTTATACTTATTGTGGGAAATTTATAAGTATTTTCATGAAGGTCCCCAAGCAAATATCTACTAGCCTTGCCCATGATACCTTTGTTGTTTTGGTTTTTTTAACTACATTTGAGACTGCTGAGAGCAGCTGCCTAAAGGTACAGGGCATCTCCTGCGAAGACCAGATTATTTCAATTCTATTGATTTGTTGTAGTCAAAGATGAGCTTGATTACACTCAGCTTAGCAAGCAGACTTCTTTGCTTATGCGCTGCTGATAACTTTCCACACTAAACTGCTCCATTGAAGACAAATATTTCTATACATTTCAACACTGATTGCTGTTAACAAGCGCCACATACAGCTCCTTCTGTTTCTTGTATTCTCGGTCAGAGTCACCTGTACTCTCTTGTTCCCACGGTGCTTAACACTGTTTCAAAACTTTCCTAGGGAATTTATTGTGCTCATGGAAATTTGTGCATAACTTTTAAACCTATTTTTTGCTATGTGATGCTTTTAAAGTATTTGGAATTAATATCTGCTATTTCTTAAATAATGACTAACTCCACAAACATTTTTACTGTTGCACATCTAAGTGTTGCATGTGCCTGATTAGCAAAGCAAATGAGAAAAAGTTTACATGTGTTTTCTAAAAGACAAATAAAAAACCAGAATTTCAAACATTCTTTTCTACTACTGCAGATGAGTAACACATGTTCTGTGTTTCCAAACGCCAGCACTTCGGAAAAATAAGAGATCCCTGTCTTCTAAAAGTCACGTGCTTTGATTTAATGAATAAACAGAATACACAGCACAAATTGGTGAAAACCCAAGTGCTGAGAGAACATACAAGGAGGTGAAATAACGTCTGTATAAGACTTGGACATTTAGCAACAATTAGATGATGCATCACGGAATTTATTGAGACTCTTCTTCCATACCAAATGCCTGAAAACAACAGAGTGAATTGAGTCCTTGTGTAAAACATGGAAGTGTGCATGTGCAAGGTTAGAGGGCCTTTTTATTGGGTCTAGACATGCACTTATGCATCTTACTGGATTTGGATTTTGGTTTGTGAAGGTTCAGAAAAAACTGATTTTGTCTTTAATAAGCTGTATGAGGAGACACAGAATGAAGTCTAAAAGAATAAGAACATGATAAATGTCTCAAGAAGTTAAATAATTATTCTTAATAATTATGAATATATGCCTAAACTGCTCTTCCATTGCTTCCAAGGCTTATCCATTACTATTGAAGAGACATTTTTAAAGGGCATCTGTTACAGTAAATGTTCTTCTCATTTGACTTTGAATAACCTTGTTGTCTGAAAGGACAGGCTGTGCTCAGGTCCTGCTAGGGGACAGGACTGCTTTGCCAAAGCTTGAGAAACTGGGTTTTCTTGCCTTCCCAACTTTGAGTTGCTCTCAGCAGGGACTAGAAAATGAAGACTGTCACCATCATGAACTTCTCTGTAACAAGGGCACAGATAAAGCAGGGTGCTCTCTGGTAAAATGGGAGGTACCTGCAGGATGCCTGTAGGATTTGCAGGCTCTGAATCACAAGTTGGTGTTACAATGGTCCGCTGAAGGTTGTAAACTATGAACCCAATCAAATAAAAGGGAAGCAGTTATGATAATGGAAGTAACTGGGTCACTTTCTTGATTTCAGCATCTGTCATTCAGAGGCTGATTTAAAAACCTAATTCTTCCTCTAAAGCTGTTCATCAGTGGTTGGACTTGATGATCTTAAAGGTCTCTTCCAACCTAAACGATTCCATGATTCTATGCTATGAGCCAAAATCAGCATCAGAAATTGCCTTTTTTTTTAAAATCAAAATTATTTTTTGCATCATATTTCATGTTCCTGTACTTTTTCCCAGTACAAAAGAGATGGAGCTACTGGAGAGCATCTAGTAAAAGGCCACCAAAATGATTAAGGGACTGGAGCATCTTTTGTATGCGGAAAGGCTGAGAGAGCTCGGGCTGTTCAGCCTTGAGAAGAGAAGGCTTGGGGGATCTCATCCATGTTTTATACATTGATATTTATTATCTGAAGAGAGGGTGTGAAGAAGGTGGAGCCAAGCTCGTTTCAGTGGTGCCCAGTGACAGGACAAGATGCAATGGGCACAAACTGAAACACGGGAGATTCGTTCTGAACATCAGGAGACATTTATTTACTGTGAGGGTGACCGAGCAGTGGCACAGGTTGCCCAGAGAGGTCGTGGAGTCTCCATTCTTGGTGATATTCAAAAGCTGTCTGGACATGGTCCTGGGCAACTGGGCCTAGGTGGCCCTGCTTGAGCAGATAGCTTTGACCAATGACCTCCAGAGGTTCCTTCCAACTTGACCATTCTGTACCTGTATTTATATGCCCTAGTTTATGCTTTGAATTAAAAGCTAATCCTGCACAAATTCACATTTAAGCAGTGCCAGTTATGCAATTCCCATGGACTTCCTGCACAGTGACAAGCACTTGATGGCAAAACCTTAATTTTCGTTTGTGGTATCTCTTGGACATATGTGGCATACCTAGCTTATTAGTATCTTTGAGGTAATAACATTTTGGGGGACAGACCTCTGAAACTTGATCACCTAAGATTTAAGTATTTGATTGCAAATGGCAACAAGTAATAGGACAGCTGGTTATTCTAAATTGGGCCTCAAAAGGTTTGCTGAGTAGAGGCAAAACTATGCCTGCAATTACTTGCATGTGTAAAACTGTGTATTAGAAAAAAAATCCAGCTGAAAGTCAGAACCTTTTAAAAATACTGTGAATTGGAAAAGCTTGGACTAGAAATGAGAGGTCCTTAATACAGAGTATTGTATGGGGGAAGAGGAAGTATAACTCACTCCATTCAAGTATTCTAATTTGCAGGGGGTTCCTCTTCTATTATAATTTAGGGATAGGAGTAATAATGGAAAGATAGCATTGCAGAAGCAAATAAGATGGAAGAATGAATATAGTCACTTTTACTTCTTCTATAACTTCTCCTCGATTTATTTCCATGTCATCTTTTTGAGTGATCGGTTAGTGCTGATCACCCCCTAGCCCAGAGCTGATAAAATAATAAAGATAATATTGTTCCCGTGGGTGCTATTACTAATATATTATGTATATATACTATACTCTATATATATGATATATTACTATATCACAGTACATCACTGTAGAATTCCACCTCTTTTTTTCATAAATCATGGTTAAAGTTGCAGGGATTTTTGGAGGTGAGGTAGAAAAGAGATAGAGGAGGGGGAGGTTGGGCCAGTGACTTAAAAATTAGCCATTTAGTGTATCTGTAAAACACTTTCCTGTTTTACAAGTTCTAGATGTAATTGAAGGAATTATGGGCACTTGCCAAAGAATGTTAAATTCTGGCTTCAGTTTTGGGTTGAGGGTTCCTTCCCAGTCACACTTATTTGCCCTTTTTCCGGAATGCTGTACTGAGGATAGGGGCACAAACTCTTAATAAGATATGCTGTGTCTATTGGAGAAGTATAAAACAGGTTGTAAATCCTCCAAGTAACAAGAGAAAAGAATATACTTTCTGCAAATGTTTTTATACTTGCACTTTGCTATTTTTGGCATTAGGTAGAAAGGATATAGTCAGCCAAAACCAGTTTTTGAATCTAGAAATAAGTGAGGATCCTCTGATCAGGTTTTCATTTGGCTTTTGATCTTGGCAAACTGCATATCTGCAAATTCATAGTTTTGGGGTTTTTTTTACTTACGTAACCCGAAAACTGTAACATAGTATGATATTCCATTGCTTTATGTTTTATAGCCTCTTGGGAGTAAAATCTTACCTTAATTTTGTTTAAGCATTTTATACACATCCAGTTTGCTCAGGGATAATTGAGAGGAAAAGATGTGAGGGTATGATTGAGAGAGAAAAAATAAAGACAGGTAAAATTTTCAGTTAGAGTGTGTGTGTTTATGAGTGAGAAGGCAGGGCAGGGATGATTTTAGAGTGTCTAAGATTTTTCATGAATGAAAACATTTGAGGCATTAAGGCTGATATTGAGTTATATAAACATGCTGTGTATACAAGGACTTCACTGTATATTATGGAAACACTCTCTTGATAGAAATGAAAGATGAAAAATTTTAGGATCCTTGTTTGTACTTAGTATCTTCGATCCAGTGACATCATTCACTAAGTCGAATCTAATGATTTTTTCGCTAACATCTTAACACACTGCAAATCATATCACTATTTTGAGTTTCCAGCTGTAGGTCTTATCATGATGACAACTGTCTCAAACTATTCAGGTATTGCACATACTGAAAACAATGCACTGTATTGATAGTTATTCTCTCCCAGGTGAACAGGCAGCATAAATTGAAAGAATTATATTCAAAATGTGTTTCTTGCCCTCTGCTGCTGCCAAAATGTTTACCTTGTTACTTGGCATATCAAGCTGTCAACCATATGGATGCCATAAAGCCATTTTTGCTTCTCAGAATACCATTGAACGGGGCCCACACAACCAAATGTCCTGCGTTCTGCAATTCAGCGTGACTCAATAAAGATGAGAGAAAGACCACAATTTTCTCAAGTGGCATCAGGCATCTGTGTCTTTGCTTTAGTCATCTTCCTGTCAAAAAAACCAAACCACCCTTATGCACACCAATTTAAGTTTTGTCTACAGGGCTGCAAAGTTCCATAGCTATCTGGTTTACTGATGTTGTTTTGCAGCTGTAACATATGAGCAATGTTAAATAAGATGGACTTTAAAAAAAAAAGTAAGAGAGTATAGCAGTTTCTGATAACTTTGGTCAGGTTGCAACAGAAAGAGGAAAAAAAGGATGGCAGTCCTCATGTGAGAGTTCTTTACTAGTGTGGAGATGTTGTTATTAAAATAGTAGTACTATAGAAAAATCATGGCTCAGATGAGCTAACAAGAGATTTCCAAGCAGCCATAAAAACTTACATTACACTGTTAGTTTGCTGTTGCACTTCATAACAGTAATAGCTGCTAACCAGCAAAATCGTCCCGGGAACATTTTCCCAAATGTATCCTATCATTGGCTTAGTTATGTCAAAACGCCCAGGAAGCCAACAGGCTGCCAGTGATGGCTGTCTACTGCACTGCGTTCAAAGAGGGGGCACAGGGACCTGTAATGTGTCCCTTTTACTTTGATTTCATGGTCCTGCTTGCCTAGAGTTTAGACCGTGGGGGATAAAGGGAAAGGAGTCATGTCTAAAAACTAAATATAATTTTGGAATTTCCTCATTAGATTGAAATTTTTCTGACAAGGTCCAATGCAAGCAGAAATATCAACCTCAGTTTGGTCTCTAATCCTGAATCACATAGTTGGTCTAAACCCTATTTGGCCATCAGCTGGCCTCTCTATGACAATAAAGAATATTTTAAACCATTCAAAATGATCAACAGTTTTGCGTTAGCTGCCTACGCTTTGCCATGGTTACGTGAAGAAGTAACTTCATGACACATGGTTGGCATTTCTTGCATTTGTTTTTTTTGCTCGAGCTCCAGGAGGGCTATCAGTGATATACATCTGAGAGAGGAGGTTTTAGTTTACATCCTACTAGCCCCAGACTGTTAATTTTAACAATATGAGTAAACTTGCCAGAGTTTCCACATTCAGCGTGTTTGGGGCATGCCAGGGTGGAGGTGGTACAAGGAGAGGGGGGGCTACAAAACAGGCAGATGAAGGTGGGTTTCATTGCCATGGGAACCAGGACCTCCCATGAGGAAGGGAGCAGATCTGGTGAGCTGGGTAGGGGGGCACAGAAGAGACACGTTATTATGTAGCCTGTATTTTATTTTAAAATTGTTTGTGGCATGGAAATGTCACTGATGCAGACTCTAACTTGGAGAGGACTAGCAGTGACCTTGTTTTAAAGTGCTGCAGCTCTGCACCTGCTGGATTATCCTCACAAAGTTCCTGGCTGAAATGTTTTCCTCTGATACATCAATATATTAAAATTGGTGATCTTGTGGATATACGTTCTTATAACTGGGACAGCAGATTCATGCATTGGGCATTTCATTGTGTGGATCCTGCCTGAAAAAGCAAGCAATTGGTTTTGGTTCTCGTGAGAAATTAAGATCACATTAAAGGCTGAGCATCTTTGGCATCCCCAGACATTGCTTGTGTAAGCACCAAAACCAAAATACCCTTCTGTCCATCTTTCTTGTGACCCTTCAGTTTCTTGAGCTTGGGAGAATTTGGATAGATAAATTATATGAAATCTTCACAGTGCAATATCTCAGTTGTGACTCAGTCAACAATGCTTTCATTGCACTGAAACGTGCAAAGATTAAACAACTCAAGTGATTAAGTCATCAATATTATTTTGATTCTAATCAACAATCAGGAAGACTAGAATCAAATAATAGTTCTAAACTCACCTTGCATTTGCAATGATTTAGGTCAGTTCTCTAAAGGGAGTGATTTCCAGTCCTTTGGCAGCCATTAAAGATGTCGATTGCAAGTGAGTACAAAGGCTCATATTTCCTAATTGGAAATATTGCTATCGGAAATATTAAGAACATTTATTTAAGAAATAATGGGGGGATTTTTTTTGCATTTTATTTGATTAGACAATGGTGAATCAAAGAATCACTGAAAAGAGCATTTATCATTGAAAGAGTATTAACTTTACTTAGTTTCCACCCAATTTAGATCTTGATGCAAATTAAGATTCAATTAAAAAGTACAAAAACATTAAAAAATAATATGAAGTCAATAAAACTTTAAAAAGTGTTCTTGAATTGCAACTTTTTTGCTATGCTTCTAAACCAAAGGCAACATTACATATGATTAGTAAACATACATATTGTGGTTACCATATTTGTCCGTTTTTTGGAATTACAAGATCTTACTGCGGATTTAGAGTTAAAAAAAAAAAAAGTAAGTTCTGCTGAACTAATTTACCAATTAGTTCATAACGTTGTATGAACTAGGTATTGAAATAATTTCATTGAATAAATATTCTTTACAACCTGCAAGGTGGAGCTACTGCTGCCAAAAACTGAAATATCGCTTCAATAAATTTTCAGTCTACTTAATGACTTCTCCCATTGATCCTGTGGTTTGGCCCATTTTAAAACTTCAGCACAAACATGAACTGCTTAAGACATTAAATGTTAAATTACATTTTGAGAATTTTAATAAGTTGTAGTAAATTTAGAGCTTAATGTACATTGTCTTGCTTTAAATTTAATTTTGAATAAGCTTGTTTTATGAGACTTATAAAAGAACATAGGGGTTTTTAAAAATGAATTTATACACCTTTTGGTATGTTGATTTATCTGTTTCTACACTTCATTATGTCCACAGATTTCAAATAGCACTGGACTGGGCCCTGTGTATTCTCTAAAACAGACTTTTCAGTGAATATTGTATTAATTATATCTATTTAAATACAATGAGAGTCCTTGTTAATAGGGGGAAATTATTTTCAAGTTTTCAGTGGGGCTAATAAAACCACACTATTGCTTTCCAAATTACATGGAAGAACTTTTCAGCCAAGGGACACAACTCAAAGCTAAGGACCTATGACAAAATTATCTGATTTTACTTGGCATTTGTTTAACTGTTATGTATATTTGCCAAAGGCCATTTATTCTGACAAGAAATGTAAAATAATACCAGTAATAAATCAAAACAGGAGATAGGATACAGTTCTCTTTCCTTTTTTGATATTTTGGGCAAGGTAAGGAGTGGTTTGTAGACTACTGAAATTCAAAGGGCTGGTCACATATGGAAAAAATATTTTTTCGTTAGGAAAATTCTGTAAATTTAAGTGTCTCAATGTGTTATGAAAGTTGTTCTTAACTACATATTTTTATGGTCACTAACTAGTAGTATGTACAGTCTGTTGTGTATATTCAGCATTAACTGTTTCTTTTCAAATGAACCTTTTTCCCCCCCTTCTGTAGTTCTATAATACAGTAAAACATTTGGCATGAGGATACATATGTCTGATGCATATGCCTTTATAATACAGTCCACTTCCTTGCTATAGACAGACCTTAACAATTAAATACTGGTCAGTTAGTATACTTCCTTTGATAAACCCTGAAGCTTATTGGTAGCTGCACTGGATTATGACCACTTTAGATCAAGGAGAATTAAATTTTTATTTACTAATTCAGATTTTTTTTAATTTACTGATTACCTTTTGTTCCCTTACTCTCCTTTAGAAAAAGATTCTGTTTATTAAACAACCAGAGTAACTATTTAGAAGTTGACTTTGTTTTCAGAAGAGGTGGGCACAGATGTGTCAACGTTGGATCATTCCCTCCAGCCCTCTTCTGAAATAACAAGGTTTTTGTTACCATTTGACCATTTGGTGACCACTTCATAGAAGACAAAACAGGGAAGTCCTCTGCTGCACTTGATTGCACTCCCAGTTTTAAACAGAATGTAGTCCACCAGTTAACAAAAAATTGGCAGGCTTTGACAATAGCAAATGGCTTTTGGTACAGCTGAATACATCTACAGAGGCTTTGGTGAAGTTTTCTCCTTTAGATCGGCAGAGAAGTTAGCCTATGATTTACAGAAATTCTAATTTTTAAAAGTGTCAGTACTTTCATTTATTAATTTAATTGTAAAAATAATTTCGTAGACTTAAATAATGTGAAAACTATTTGTCACATGCTTTTTACTGCCTCAGATTTCTATAAGTAACCCCTCTTTACCAGGATGGCTGTGTGATTGAGTACAGGATAATTTATTGGTTTCAAAGTATTTTTTTTCAAAAAGAACAACTTCTATATCAAATTAGAAATTACGGAGGAGAATGTATGCCATGGTTTTCACAGCTGCTTAAAAATCATCAGAATTTTTAATCTGGTAATGAGATACTGAAATATTTAAAAACCACAGAGGAAGGATTAATACTGGTGGAATAGTTCAAACAGATGTAAGAAGTTTTGTAATGTGAAAAGTCATCCCAATCTCTAAGCAGAGCAAAACAGCAACTTTATTTAAAATGCAAGACTAAAGAGAATTCTTTAAAATATATTGATGAAGTAAATCTCTATGGGAGCTTTGACTCATTTGTGTGTGCACTTTAATGGCGTTCATTGGTTTTTTGTGCCAAAAAAAAGACAAATGCACAGTAGTGTAGTACAGGTGTTTGAATGTCGGAAGAAATAGAAAAATGAAGTAGTATTTAGCTGAATATAGTATAATAGACTCTACACATGTTAATTGACAATATCATGTCAATTTTTATATTGTGGCTTGTTCTTTTGACACTTCTTCACTATGTAAATCATACGTTTTTACCTCAAACTATGTTATCTATTTTAATTTGCATTAATTCACATAGTCATCTAAACAATTTTAAAATTAAATCATTTTGGTTTAAAATTGCTGGTAAATAGTGGAAGAAAAAAAAAAACCAAACAGGAAAACATTTTATTTCTAAACAGCCAGTTCTGTTAATACTTTGTTTTCATCATATCTTTCCATTTGTTTTTAATTACTAAGTACATTTCCCTGAAAAATATGATCTTTTGTGGGTTAAGGGTTCCTCTGCTCCTGCTGTTTTTTTCTTTCAAGCAGACATACTTCACTGTTTCTGGCAACCAGATTATCTTTAAAGCAGCACATTGTAATGTTGCAAACAGTGAATACTGACTTCAAGTGAGAAACAAGTACGCTTTTAAGCAACACAAACCTGGATCAGATCTTGAGGTGGTGTAAACTGATATAGTTCTGACTTGAGCCAGACTTCCAGTTTTCCACTATGCAAGGATCTTATCTGTATATATCCTCATGTAAATATCTTCAATACCCATCAAGAGAGGTGAAAACTGAAATTACATAGTGGCAGAACCTCTGTAAATAATAAAATTTCAAGGCTGCCATACAGCATTCCTTTGGCTTTTGTGGTTGACTTTGTACATATAATATAAATATAATGAGTGTATGAGATGGGTTTCAATGAGAGCAATATCTGTACTGCATGAATTAACAGTAGTTGTATCAGGGCTGGATGAAGTCTTGATCTAAATGGGAATGCTGCTCAGCTGCACAGTTTGTGACCACATCATATGTGAGGGGAAAGTGCATTTTACTCAACAGTGCTAGTAAGGCTGGGAAGGAGAGTTAAAGCATCTTCATTCATCTATAAGTAATATTTTCCACATAACTTTATTCATGGTTTATCTTCTATTTCAGACTTTAAGATGGCAATGTTGTAGACCAACCTTTCTCCCAAAACTAAAAAAAAAAAGCCGCAAAAGATATTCTCCCCCCAAATCTTTCTTTTGAATGTATTCCTTCCTTAGGAATTATGCTAATTATGTGCTAATGCAGCCATAATTTTTCAGTACAAAATGTTAGGCGGCATTAGGCAATGTTAGCAGCTGGCTTCCCCAGCTTGTTTCCACTGCTGTGGCACAGACCTCATCCCTGTCTTCCAAGCTGTGCTGGCACAACTGTTTGTGGGACAATCCTGTGAACTAGATTGGGGTGCTGTCTGCATTAAAATAATGCAAAAGGTATGATTTGAAATTGTCACCTCACCACATACTACCAGTGCCACAGACTGACCATGCTTCAGCAGATATGGGAATCTCGCTTAGCAAAATAGTCCTACTAAGGACAATTCAGGTGAGACCAGCCACATCAAGCTGTTTTATTCTTTATCAGTGTCTAATTCATTTGTATTAAAAGCTGGCTAGATAGTTGGGAATGTTGGGAAGGCTGTATGCTAATTGCCTTTAAAAATAAATGCATCAGAGCCACTGGGGCATTTCTGTTGTGTTTCTAGATTATTCATATAAATTATAAGGTTATCAAATACGAATGTGAAATTGTCAGGCATATGCTCAGATACCATCTTCCTAAGCTGTGCAATTACTCAGGATGTCATCTCAGTCTTCAAGCAACCAGAAACTTCTGCTTCTACATAAAACATCATCAAGGTATTAGAAAGCCTTTGGCAATAGGACACAATTAAAATACCTCAAGCAGTGAAATCCATTAATATAAAAGAGGCTAAGTTCAAGAGAAATTGTTAGGGCATGTCTGCTTGATGGTGACAGCAGCATGGAGCCCTTGCAGATGAAATCACCCTGCTGAGAAGCTGGGGTCTCTGCATGGTAATGGCTACAGTACAGTGCCTGAGCTGCTACGCTTAAAGCTAATTTGGACATCTCTGTGCCACACTGCAGTGGCTACAGGCAGCAATGGTCCTTCTTTTCTGAGGGCAAATCATCTCAAGGCAGGAATAGTACAACACAATCTAGATGTTTATGTTACCAGCTTCAAACTCAGCTGTATTAGACTGAGTGTCCTCTTCTACTACTGACTCCCTCTGGTACCGTGGCTGAGTCCTTGCAGCACACCTGTATGGACACATACAGTTTTGAGCAGCTTGGATGCAAGCTGCCTTTGTTTGGGAAGCCAATGAAGCTGTGGTTATTATGGGGCCAAACCTGCTCTAATATGTTCTGCAGGACCAATAAAACCAAAGAAACATTCCCTCAACTCACAATTAACCATATCCTTTGAGATCAAGAATTCTCTGTCAACATGCTGAGTTAACGAAAACGAATTATACAGGCTGCTTCTGAGGATGTATACATTACTTTTACAGTAAACCTATAAAGATAATGAAGTTTTCATCTTTTCACCATGAAAAGGATGAGATACACTGCACTGTAGTGAAACAGCTTTACTTGTAGACGCTTTGCTAAGCTATCTTCATAGATGATTTTTGAAAATAATAGTTAAATCTTCAGAATGTTATCCAGACACTTAGAATTCACATAGAAAAATTATGTGCTGGAAACTTTCACTTCACTGTTACTGCATTTACACTACATAGAGTTTACATTATGCACATAAAGAAAACATCTGCATTTTCTAATTATAGAAACTTTAATAAACACCAGCTTCGAACCATGACTTTCTCTATATCCATAGAAGCACAGAATACACAACTGCAAGACATTTCCACATGCTACCTTTCTGATGTGTATGGGACCTGACCCCAAACAAGTATGTCTATGCAGATAAAGGTGGGGTCTGTATACACTTAATTCTTGAACTCTACTGAAATTGCCAGCTGTGAGGATTTCTGGAATGGCAACACCCCATCATTGGAAAGAGAACAATTTATTTCATGTAAACATGTAAAGAGCTTACAGATGAAAATTGCTCTCTGTCATTACTTGCACGGCCTGGCCTTGACAGGATCATCAATTTTCATATCTTTCTACATCATAACTGAATTACTCATCTCTCCATTAATGTACTGCGATCTTAAAAAAAAATGGTGGACCAGATCTTTCACTGTCATCCCATCTCATGAGGCTGTGCTTTTCAAGAGAGCAACATCTCTTCCCATCACAACAGTTATGAAAGAGTAGAGCCATCAGTGGTGCTGTCCAGATGTGCATTTTACGGTTTTGTCCAGGCAAACTAGAGCTATATATCCCTGTCTAGTGAAATTGTATCTTCTAACTTAGCATTTTGCCTTTCATTTTTCTGCCAGAGAACCTGTCTGCTGTGGGCAATTGATTTATTGTTGAAAATTATCAATCTAGCAATAATAATTGTACCCATAAAGCTTCCCCATGTTAGCCTTTGTCATTAACTGAAAAATATGTTTTTATGTATAAAAGGTATGAATCTGTGTACCAGGTACTTTAATGAAATCTACATATAATATGTGCTATAATTCCATTTCAGAAGTTTTTATGATTTGATCAAGTACCCAGTCAGAGTCTCTGGCATGATTTATTAGCTGGTTAATATTCATAACTATAGTTTCCTTACTTACAGACTTTCTCATTAATACCTGTACAACTATCACAATAGGTATTACACACCAGATGACACTTGCCAAAATCATCTTGCCCCCTGTAATGTAGCCTGGCATCCCGCAGGTCTCCACGCTCTCATGGAGCTCTGAGAGCTGCCTCTTCCATCACGATTCCTTGTGCCCCCAACTGAGTGCTCATATCACCAGTCATACTCCGCAAACTGCTACAGGTTTTGGCCCTCTTAAATTTGTCAAGTAATTCCTACTCATCCATTTTCATTTGAGCTAAATAGAAGCTTTTTATTTGCAAAAGATGAAGACCAACTTGCTAAATAAGCCATATTATAAATGAATGCTTGAAATAACGTGACAAACAATTATTTGAATGGCTCAAAACTTCTTGCATGATTTGTATGTAATCTATGTGTGAAATGGCATCTTTAGCTTCAGTGAAGATTTCTGTTTGCTCAGAGGCTCTCACTGTCCTAAAATAAACTTGGGGAAAAAACTCAGCTTCCAGCATGTTTCTAGAAATCTGCATTTGTTATGCTGCTGCATCTTCTTTATCCTGTACCACTTCTTTACAGAGCCCTTTCCTTGCAGGTTTCCCTTTGAAATCTGGAGACCAGACTACCTGCAGCAATGGGATTCCCCGCTTCCCAACCTGAGCAGGGGCAGGGGTAAGGAGGAGGAAAAAAAAATCCTGCCAGGTAATCTCTGTGAATTATAACCTCATTAGTAAACATTCTGTCTTTAGATTGACTGAAATCTGTTGCTTGGGTTGGAATTTGTTTTAACTGTATAAACGATGATTATTACGATTCTTAGATTTGTGAAAGTGAATAGGAAACTGCTACACATGGTTTAAAGGGTGTTATCTTAATTTTATGCTTGGACAGTTTCAATTTGGTAATAAGACTGATGCTTAGCAAGTACAGCAAAGAGTAGAGGATAGTGGACAGAGCGTAAATGTTTTGTCATTACATTCCGGAATCTATAAGGAGGGTGAGTGCAAGCCCTGAATCTCAGTTAGCTGGACAGTAACTGGAAACGTGCTGATGGCCAAACAGCTAACACATGACAGGGCAGCATTAAATGTGTTATCACCAGAGAGCATTAAACACACAAGTATATACAGGACTTAGGCTCTAGGAGGCCTCAGGCTGGAGGCATGTTTGGTGAAAGTAGCCCCTTCCCAGCTTCTTCTCAGGTGCTCTTCACGCAGGCAGGGAGCAAGCCAGAATCAGAACTGCTGTGCATATGAAGCATATCATTACTTCAGTCATAAGCCAGGCATATTCCAGCAGACCCATGGAAGTATTACATGCACTGAGTATATCCACAGTAAATCAGGATTTGCTATGTCTGCATGGTAGGTGTGGACATATTTCATGAAAGAAGCCACTTAGGGCCCTAAGTGGCCCTGCAAAAGCCAGTCCATAGAGGGCCATATGTGAGAGGTATTGGTTACTTTATACTTCTTCCCATATAAATAGGCAGCTGTGTTGTTGTGTTCCCAAAGGACAGCGAGTTCTTATGGATTGGAAAAATCAGCTGTGAAATGTCTAAGAAAAATTTAGTTAAATTTCCTAAAGCCAAAAATAGAAACATGCTTATATAGTAAAGATAGACTGAATCCAGCGCTTGTTTCTGCTATAGGTAACTAGCAGCAGAGTTGCATTTTGATGAGGAATTCTGTTGTCTGACTTCAACGTCCCATTGTGGGGAACACTTCATTTCTTTAAAGGAAGGTTTTCTTATGATTAGGTTGTCATTGATTAGGTTATGATTAGCTGTATCAAAATACAGCTTGCTATATGGCATAAGGTAGACTCTTGCACTCTCTTCCTCACAAACAGGCAACCCATGTCACTGTCATCAGATGAATAAGGTGCATGCACACCACAGTGAGGCAAGATTCCTGAGTTAATCTTGAATCTGCAATTGATGTTCTGGTTGACTTTTTTAGAAGCTTCTTCCCATTTCTTGGGTTCTGTAAAACTGAGAGTCAAAACTGAGGGTCACAACATGTGACAGACTTTGATCTTGAGGATTTAAAATGCTATTTGTTCCCCAAAATCCTTTGATATCTTCTTTGTTTTCATGTAGTAAATGTATTAGCTAATTTCTTTAAAACCACAGCCAGTTGACTGGTTATATTCCTGTCAGTGTTCGTCATTTGCCTGACTTTTAACATGACTTCTTATTACTCTTATAACTGATCTCCTATTATGTGCACTTTGCCTGAATTCTTTTCTGAAATTGCCATTAGTGCTTAGGTAATAAAAGCACAGCAGCCTGTACATACTTCACATCACCCAAGAATCTAGCTGTCAGGGTTGTTATTCTTCTTAGTAGCTTTTCCACATGTAAAACCAGCGACATCTTAGAGGCTTTTATCAATGATCAGCCTATTGCGGAATGTATTTCATATACCGAGAAATGTGCTGTATACCATTTGGGAATCGTATTGTAGTTTCATAACATCCTATCAGCATGTAGGTACTGCAGTAAGAAGCACCTGATTCCGACTTTGCTCTGATTTTGTGCTGGCATAACTCCATTGCTTCAAATGAACAGAAGTGAAATCAGAGTCAGGGCCAGTGGAGTTGCACAGACAAGCTGGTGGGCTAAGCAGAAACTTTTGGACTTTGTTGGAAGCTATAAACATTCTTAATTCTGCGGGTAAATTTTAATTCATCTTCCTGGGCTTGTCCATAAATGTATTGCAGTTTTGGTGCTTGTAGGCACCAAGTCTTTTGTCTGGCAGTTTTATTTGGTTCCAAGTGTCCTCTTACCCAGCACCAGGAGAGTAATGAATAGAGCAGTACCAAGCATCACTCATAGTGGGACTCTGCTGCTTTCATGATGTTACTGCTGCTTACGTAGCTTTTCCCAAATTAGCTTTAAACTAGCTGCTTGGGTCCCTCTAAGAAAATAGCTGTAACTGCACAGAATATAGTGCAGCTGCCAGAGAGGTTTGGCACCTATCCAGCCCATCAGTCTATGCTGAGATCCATGTTGTTGTAGCTACACAACTGTTGGCACCTGACCTACTTAAATTAAAGTCAGTTTGAGCAGAGCTACTCAAGCTGCAGTCAACCCTTTTTGTTCAAGGTAGATGAAGTCTCAGGTCCAAGTGTCTATCATTGCTGTGCAAAGCATTATCCATATGCTCATACATTTCTATGCAATTATTTGCATCATTTCCTGTCTGTATTACCACTAGGGTAAGTCTTAGTTAATGAGATGATTATATGTTGGCAGCTGTTCACAGGTATTAATTTTTTAGAAATATAAAAGTTTGTTTCTCTAAACAAAGTTTTTTATTGTGTAAAGATCAGCGAAGTCTGATGTAATAAGTTTTTATATACTGTTCCTCCTTTGTGGTGGCTAAGACTGTTTGTATTATCCAATATGGGTGCCCATTTTATGCTTTGTGGAGTCTTACAGCCAACCAAAATTACAATATACAGATCATTCGTAGCAAGTTAGAGTCAAACAGATGCATCTGAATGTATTTCCGTGGAACCAGTCTGCACACTCAGCTTTAGATCTTTTTTTTCCCTTTTTCTACAGTTGCAGATCTTTGCTGGCCCATGTCATGGAACTGTGGTACTGTATTTGTGCTGTGCTGTATTTCAATTGCTATTTCTGCAGTGGATGTCCTGATAATGACTTCCATGATTATCCTTAATTGGAAGGACTGCCAGTTTAATGAGTTTCCTGCTGGCTATGTTGGCCTACCAATCTACCCTCCTCCTTGCAGCTCCAGTGCTCATGGCCCTGTCCTTGACAGAATGAACAAATAATGCAGCCGTAAGGGTTTGAAGTGTTGGAGAAGCTCACCTCTCCTCTGCCGTTACGAGCAGTAACAGACCCTTGACTGAACCAGCACAGCGGTACCCCCAGCATGGCGTGTGTGGCTGAGATTGCTTGCTTGCTTCCAAGTTCATCTCTTTGATCATGTTCACCGTAGTCAGCATTCAAGGCATATTAGAGAAAGCAGTAATAGCTTAGGTAGCCAGGTCCCCTTCTTATAATTGTTGTGGTGATAAGAATTTAATAAATTGCCTGCTGGTTCAGACTAGCCACGCGTTGTGTCTGTGGCTCGGGCAATCAGAGTGGCTGTTTGGGGAGAACACATGATCCTGTCCACATCCTGCTGTTCATTCCCTTCTTGCTGCCCTGGAGTCAAAATTTTTGCACTAGGGATATCAAGGGAACATTCCTGTCTGTTCCTCTTAGTATCTATTTATGGACCTATTGTCCACAAATGTGTGCAGCTGCTTTTTGAACCTTTTGATACTCTCTGCTTCCACAAACTCCCATGGAGAGTCTGGAAGGGAAAAATTCAGCTTAAAATACCACGGTTACACAAAAATAAGCAAGCTTTTTGAGTATTTTATGAAAGGTAATTTCTACTATAAATATTGTCTGTCAATACTTTGACTTTTTACTGTAGCAGATAGCTACACAAACCATGAAATCAGCAAAGCAGAGTGATACTTTTATGTCATAAGACACTGAAACATAAGAAAGGCAGTGGTGGGTTAGATAAAGGTACAGTCAGTCATGGGTTTCAACCAGTCTCCTCTTTCCAACACTGGCCTTCATGCTCAAGGTAGATCATAAGCAGAGGGAATACCTATAATATTACCTTCCCAGCACTTTTCCCAAGCTTCCGGTGATTTTCAAGTCAAAGACATCCTGATACAAAAGTGGTGGTCTTTGAGTTTAATAGCAGCTTGCTGGATTTTTCTTTCACAGAACTATGTAGTTGCTTTTTGAATCCCTACAGTCTGGGCGTCCAAAACACAGTGACAGCCTGTTCCCTCCACAGGAATTCTGAAGATCTAGTTTTTCTGAAGCATTGAGTTTTTGTGAGCGCCTTATGTGTGTGTGGGAAATTGTATAGCTAAACCCATGATTATTTTGAATAACAAATTCAAAGCATGTTTACGAGCTGAACGGAAGGAAGGAATGATTTGTTTTGATTTATTCATTTGAATTTTTTAGTAATGCTATTGACATGACATGCATGGACCTACTGCCTGATTCCTGACTCTAATAATAATGAAACACAAACAGAAGAAAGTATCATGTATGATTCCAAGCATATATACAAGTTATATCAGTTATACAGCTATAGGAATACAGGTCCTTTTTATAGGCACAAAGGCTTGTTTGGGTGGATCCAAAGGTAGAGTAGTGGATTAAACTTCTGAAAACAACAGTCCTGATTCTGCCAGACCCTTGAGAATATGCTGTGTTTTAAATGAGGGTTCCTTCCTGCTGCAGGCCATGATAGTGCTTATCCAAGAAGGCCAGGCTTGAGCCTTCAGCCCCAGCACTGAACTGGCACCTGTCGACAAAGCTGGGATGGTGGAGTGTGGGGAAGGTTTGTAAACAGCTGAAGTGGACCCTTCTGGGTTTAATGTGTTCCATAACCAGTTCAAACAGGGCAGTGACTGAAAACCCCAGATGTCAGAGTTATACAACAGCTCCTTCAGAAAAGCAGCTTTAAGTTTTCAGTGGCCTTTATAATAAAGAGCATGCATGAAATGTTCACCCACAGACAGTGAAGTGTTTGCTTTGCTAGCAGTACTCACCCACCATCAGCTCTCAGCTCATCCTTTCATAGGGGGAGAGATGGATCTAATATTCTTCTTCATCCCTAATGCATGTTTTAACATTATCCTTATGTTATTGTGTGTGGGTTGTGTATAGCAGACTTAATGCAGCAATTTGTAGACCTGCATCAATTTAGTGCCTTTTTTTGTTCTTAGAGAAATGCTATATTGAGTGCAAAGTTTGAGGCTTTTTTCCACCTGGGCTAAGGTTGAGGACTTTGAATGAAAGGAGGGTTTATTTTGAAACTAACAGAAGTTTGGTATTTTCTATTCATACCTGTAGTTTCGTATCCGAGCAGTGTTCAATTGTATCTGATCTATTTCAGCCACCTACCGTGGGATGTGATAAGCTGCATCCTATATGCACCTGTTTCTCCCCTGCTCTGAAGGGAGTCAAGACTCTGAGCTCAAACATCAACTCTTGTACTGAAGCTGTTTAAAGAATCTCACCAGGTAACCTGGTTTTAAGTTTTCAACATTTCTAAACTTTTCCTATGAAATTCTGCAAATTTAGCGTTTCTAGTGGACTGTGAGGTCAGGATTCTTCCACATGGCACTTGTATTTGGCAGGGTATTCTTCTTTTCTACCATGTTACGGGGGTATAACAGCACTGCTACTTGTTTTACTGTCTTGCAATGACTGAATTTAAAACCTCCAGTCTTTTTAAATAAAAGGTTGTTTTGATCCTGAGGAATGACTTAAAAGGACCAACGCTGATCTGTATATTCTTATTTTGGTTAAGACTAGTGCTGTGATTTGGTTAAGAATCTAAACCACAGGGAACTATCATTAACATGGACTCACATAGTCTCTGTTATCAGTTTAGTTAACTAGCTTTACTTTAATGCAGCCTTTTCATCCAAGGTAAAAAGAAGGCTGTAGCCCTGCCATCCCTTCAAATCCAAGCTGTCATCTCCTGAAATCTCACAGTGCTGGGCTTACTTCAAAGTGAAGTACTTCTGGTTCTGAATGCTGTAGGACAAAGATCATCACCTGATATTCATTGCAAGGCTCAATGTGCCTCTGCTGCATCATAAATTCTCTCATTACCATGCACAAGACCCTTCAGCTTTGATGCTTCCCGTCTGCTTAGACCACCTTCAGACTGCCTGGAAGGTTTTGGCACAGTCAGGACTTAGCTGAGCACTGCCTGACCTCTTTTGCTTTGTATTTCTCACTGGCTTTTCCTTCCCGCTCTTTGACTCTTTCTGTCATTTATCATCAGTATGCTGATCTGTACCTATGTACTAATGACTTTACCCCAATGTTTTCATGTGACTAGTTAGTTAGTCAGGGTGTCACATCTCTCCTTCTCACACCTCCGTATTTCCCTTACCTTACCTCTGCCTCACTAAAATAAATACTAATGCCAGCCTCTAAAAACCTATCCACCAGTAAAAAACTTCTGCTGAGAACTGTCTGTAATTGCTGACTGGCCTCCCTTGGAGCACTATAAGATGATTTTAATAGGCTTTTTTTCCTATCAAGGCTGGGTCAGTAAGGCTTGACACAATATTTTTATTAATGAGGTGTCTGATTGTTCCATGGACTGTTTGGTTTTCATATTGTACTCACTGAACAGTGTAATATTCTAAAAAATGAGAGGACACATTGGATGCTGATTTGAATTGATTATAAATCAGCAATCAACAGTCATATCGTCTTACCTTATTTTGTCAGAGAACATGAAAAACACAACAGGAATACAAGTTCTCTTTCCGCGAGTGTGAGGAAACACTTCATTAAATGACAATTTCCTATATGATTTTTTCACCTTCTGTATTCAATCAGCTGTACAACACACTGCTTTCTCTTAAACGCCATGGGCTCAGGGAAGTAAGAGCAGGAGAATCAAACAGCTGTCCCTAGCTAGCAACAAACCTTGATGTGACAGAACATGAGAAAAACAAGTAGCTGGGGCCTGTTTCTGCAGTGTTTAAGTAAGTGAGGTGCTTGCAGTAATTCCTTCAGAGGCTTTCTGCATGCAGGGTCCTGAACCGCTTTGTTAGTGTGTATTGGTGTAAGGCTATTGTATGTGGTTCTTCACAGATTACTGGGTCCTACTCCATGCCCATGCATCAGAAGAAGCAACATACCAGGGTGAAACCTACCCTGCAGACTTCATGGCACAAAGTCACCATGAGCCTCTGTAGCCCATCACAACTTCACATTTTTAATATATGGAAGGGCTTCCATGTATTATGGGGTCAAAGTCGTCTTCTGCATCATCAACACAGTCCTACCCATTGAACTGAATATGTCACTCATTTGGGGGCTGAATTTGGGCTTGAATTGAATCTGTCTGTCATCTGGGGATGATGCAGAGGTTGGGAACAGCTAGTTGCAGGGTGTGTGATGCACTTCCACATGTCTATTTTCTCAGTCTGTTGTGTGCTTAGAACAAAATCAACACTTTGTATTAGCGGAGATGAAAGGTATTAATAAGTATTTAGCACAGCCCAAAATTTGAGCCTGGGTGAGGGGTGCCTAAGCTATCTTGGCTACTACTAGGCAAACCAAAAGCTCTTTACCTATTTTCAACAAACTTTTAGTTATTCCATCGTCTCTGTTTCCTACTTCAAATATACCATAGGTACTATTTTAAAAGCAAGCTCATTTTTCTTCATAATAAGACCAATCTTTTTTCTGTATAGAGTTCTCTTCAGTGTCCTTGATGCAGGAGTGTGAAATGTTTTTTTTTAAACAGATGGGTTTAGCTCAGCACTGTAGTATACTGACGGCTGCTGCTTTAGCCAGGTGGCCAGGACCCTCTTCTCTGGAGGGGACTTATGACAGCAGATGATGCTGGTGAAAGCCTGAAAGGATTGAGAAACATGATGAATTGCCCATTCTGCTCCGTCCCATATTATGCCTTTTTCCCTAGACTCTTTTGATGGGGGAAAGGCTGTAGTGTAGGAAGGAATAGGCTAATTCATCACATTTTTTTTAAAAGCCTCTGTTGGCGAGGTCCAAAGAGTCCCTATGTGAAAACTAAGAAGATATTCTTGCTCTAACTGAACTGGCAGAATTTCTTTGCTTGAGTAGAGATGCTTGTAGGGTCTAATTCACTTTCATTTTTGGACAGTGAGTGCCTTTTCATGCTTGGGCAACACAAATGTTCCTGCCTGTTTTGAGCACATAGTCCTTATACTAAGTGTACCCCCTTCCATCTCCCTTTCAAATGGGAGGACACTACACCAGGGCAGGTAAACTGAGTTTGTTACTATTACTTAGCTTTCTAGTGGCTACATGATTTATCATGACCTTTCTTTCATAGTTTTTCTGTTATGGAGAGAGCAGCTTAACATAACTGCAGGAATGACTAGATTGTGGTAAGGATCATGTAGCACTTGCACCGAAGGGTATTTTGAAAGTGTGGACTTTTCTAAGAGCTCCTAAAGGTAGCGAGGGCTTACTTGAAGATTTAAAAAGTAGGCTGGGAGTCTGGTCTAAGCTATCAGAGAAATTGGTCACTGCATACATCTGCCTGGTCTCTAGCTGACAAAGTTGTCTTCAGCCTTACCTGAACATACAGCTTAAAACCGCCTGGTAGGGTGACAGCACAGAGCTCAGCATGGTCTACTCTCTGAATATTTACACTGGGTGAAGGTGTTGGGAGAGAAATGGGGACAGAAAAGCAAGTTTTGCAACTCCCAGTGAACATCATCTTGTTGCAGTGACGCTGCTGGTGGTGTCCAGTGTAACTAATACAAAAAGCAACTCAGATGTGTTCACACAAGCTGTCATTAACACCTTTGGATTCCAGTTGCATATCTTAAGTGTAGTAGCTAGTGTGTTTTCCTTGATTGTTTTCAGACTTGGAAACTTCATAAGGCGATGTCACATATACCAGCAACAGCAACAGTTTTATTTCAGCATCTGGGCTCATCCCCTGGGCAGATTCAAGCCAACACTCCAATGGGAAGAAAGCTCTATAAGGTATGGCTATTTTTCCAAAGCAGCTGATCATCCAAGAAAATAACATGAAATATTATTACCACTAACTATTCCTCCAATCTGGGGTTTATTCAGTGCTCTTTGAATTCAAAGTATAGTCTCCTTTTGACTCCAAATAATGTAATTCTTGTCTTTGGTAATGATTTCCTAATAAGCTGCAGTTTCACTCAGTTAGCATGGTGAGGAGTCCTATTTTGTGAACTGTGTTTTATTTTGAAGGTTCAACTTTCATCTAAATTATGAGGAATACATGAAAATAGCATCCTCTACTTATCAGCATGTAGATTTTTTTCTGTAATTTGTGTGAAATAAAAATAGAAGTAAGGTAAAAGATGTGACAATTAATGTAGTACATAACTCTGGAGGCATCGCTATCTGGCGGAACAAATCCTAATGAAATCATCATTCAAAGGAAACCTTGCTTCAAGTTACAGAATGAATATGAAAATGATAGATTAATATGCTTAAAAGAAAAGTAGATCTGTGTTATAGATGCCTATCAGACACTTGGTGTTTTCCCCTGGCTTTCCATTGGTAAATCATCACTGTGGATTTCTCTGCTGTACCCCTGATTGATATCATATCACTGACTATCCTGTGGCAACTACTCCCCAGCAATTTGGCACATCCATATTACTCACTTTTAATCAGATAAGATATTTTCTTCAGCACCTGCTCTCATCCTCCGTAGGCTTTCTTTAAACTTACATGAATGTTACTAAGAACTGATTTAAGCCCAGTGTGGTAATAAAGGTATCCCCATTAAAAAAAAAAAAAAAAAAAGTAATTTTCTTGCAACGTAGAATAAAACTTATTCACAGTTTTGATACTTTAAGGGACTGTTTTATGATCACATTTGACAGGTTTTATCAGGAAGTTGAACCTATTTCACTTGAAATGGCTTTATCTACTTATGTCCAAGAAGGCACAGACTCATTCTTGAAGTCTGCTCCCACTGCAATTCAGGCTGTCCCATCAAGACTGAAATCAGAAAATTTTCAGGTGTTTCCTGTAGTTGTTCAGAGAGGGATACTTTACTAGCTTCTCTCTCTGTGATGCTTGTAGTTCCTGTGCTCCCAGAAAAATGCAGGTTTGACTTAGGAGACTGCTGGTGTGGTGCCTGAGGAGTTGGTATCAATTACTCCACGGCTCTACTGAACTCCATGGGTTAGGGTCACCATCTGAATCTCTTCTCCCGTGATGAGCAACTTCCTCTCACCAAGCACGGAAAGGCATCGTTCAGGATGACTCTGGACTAAAGTCAGGAGCAGTATTTTTATTTCCCTTGAGGAACAGTGGTTGTATTACCCAGTTTAAATAGTCCAGGTTTTGATTTTTCATTTGAGAAACAAAATTATTCATGGCTAGCCTGAGTTATGAAAGATTTACTTTGTGGAACAATACAAAACTGATGATGCAATCAAAATGAAAATATTATTCAGAGGTAAGGCTATAGGAAGAACAAGGATATATAAAAGCAATTTAATTTCATGGGTTTTGGAAGCATTGCCCTTCATCTATTTAAGATCTATTTTTATTAAAATTTTGCAGCCTGGAGGTTAATTCATTTTTTAATGTATGTTTGTCTTTCAGGAGCTTATTGAGCTAAGCACCTGTTTGTATGGCAGTGGTCTAGAAATATTAATTTACATGCACTATATCTATATTTCCTCTGCAAGCTACACAAATGGCTTTTTATCAAAGCTTCTTTCACTTGGTCGCTTCTTTGGAAAACTATGCTAAATGCAGATTACCCCACTAATGAATTGTTCCATGACCCTTAGGATAATGAAGATTGTTTATACAGGTCTGTGCCGTATGTCTTTTACCTTTCCCACTAGGATCTTTCCCGCTCCCTCCCATGCAATACCCTCAGAGCGCTCACTCCACTGTGTTCTTTCTTCCCTCTCTCGTCCCTCAGAACCAACAGGTCTCACTACAGGCCTTACCTTCCTTCTCTAGCTTGCTGGCTGAACCAGAGGCAGAAATACCCGCAGGCTGACTGGCTGGCTACCAACAGACTGCCTTACTAGAAACAATAACTTCTCAAGTAAGTAGTGCTCTGTAGTGTTAATTAACAGGACATTCATCTAATTCATACACAGTGGCGGCTCATACTATGAGCCAAATCTTTGATTGACAAAATCTGGTGTACTCTGGCTAAACCAAGCACTTTGTTGATTTAAACCAGAACCTAATCCTTAAAGTGGAAGTAGTAGTCGTGTAAGAAACTGCTGGGCGATCTCATAAACTGAATTTATTGTGTCTCTGATCCTACAGTTTTCTACAGGTTACTATACTAATTCATTCTTACTTCAAGCCTACCCTACATTTCCATGCTGCTGTTGCAAAATGCCTCTTTCAGAGGTTCACTATGTTCCCAGATTTCTTGGAGAAATCCATTGATGAGTTCAGTTCTGTTTTTGAAGCCAGGCAGCATTCAGATCCAGAAGAAGCTAAGCTTATTTTGCAGGTTATTCAAATGGGGCTGTTATAGCTCAAGTCTTAGTTTAAAAATATGTATGGTTTCAAGCAGAGCCATGTGTTTACCAAAGTGCCTGAATGTATAATGCCAAGTCTGAGCCTAAAACAGTAAGAGAAAGAAATTTGTTTCTTCCAGTTTTGCCAAAACTTGTTATTCTTGTTGCAAACCACACAATATTTGCTGGGTTTACATATCTATTCTTTTGAGTCACGTGATTATTATTTTTTACATTCCTTACCTTTCATTTAAAATGCAAAACAAATTTTGTTCTCACAATTACTGAGAATACATCACAATGGTGTTTTCCAAAGAATCCAAACCAAATAAAACCCAAGGCAGGGTAAAACCGGAATGAAGCCAAAAGCTCAAAAGCCCAAAGCCTAACAAGAAATCCAGATAGGCTCATTCTTAAAGTAATTTTTTTTAAAGTTTATTTTAAATTATGGTTTTAGGAGCACACCAACTCGTGAATTTTGATTGCAATAGACTAAAAATAGCGCCTTATTATAATTGGGTTATTAAAATGGAGAAAATAACCAACAGTTCTTACCTCGTGAGCAACCTTCCAGAAACAGTCACAGTCAATGCTTGTGCTTGCTAAGACAATGGCAATGTGGGAATGGACATATCAGATCATCAGTGGAGAGGATTATATTCAGCTATTGCTACTCAAGTCTCTGTTAAGTGTTAAACAGAAAAGAAAGCGCCCTGTATGGAGTTGTTGAATTGAGCCTCGGAGCCCGGCTCAGACCCAAACCTTTCAACTTCTTGAAAATGACGTCCATCTAGTGGACACAACTCGATATTACAGCAGCAAAAACCAACGGCTTCTTAAAAGGTACGTTAGCATTGTCTCTATGTATAAACGCCAATTTTTTTTAAAGGAGATAGGCTTATTTGCAAATTCTTGAAGCCTGCGAGAGAGTGTCTCTGATTGACTGCTTTCTTCAATAAGCCCATTATTCTTGATGGAGATATGTTCTCACTTTTTTTCAGAGTCTTACCTACATCCTGATGAGGCTGCTGGCGTTTCCTTCAAGTTCAAACTCTGGACTTTGGCTGGTTCCCTGCTGATAAAGTTACCACCAGAGAACAAGTGGAAATTTTGGAGAAGAACGATTGATCACTCTCTGAGAGATCTAAACCATATAAACGAATTAAAGGCGCAGTTCTGCAATCCCTCTCAGTTTGCTTCATGAGACATTACACCAAGAAGACTCCTGAGAGACTTAAATGAATCCCCTTGCTTGTGTGCACTAGATCTTGCTGCCTAGGAGATGTACAACTGGCATATGTAATAGCACAGAGTATCTGAACTGTGTTTAAAAATAAGAACCCTGTGAAACAGGTAAAATCTTGAATCAGCATGATTAGCAAACAGGTTTTCATATCAGTTTCATTTATGAAGAATAATTGAGAGTATCCCAAGTCCCTCGTCATCTTAACTACTGCAACCCATGGAAGTTATCATAGGTCAGAGAACAAGAAACAAATCACAAAACCCTTTTGAAGATGTCATGTGATTTTGGGACCATCTAATCAAAATTATCCAAAAGTAAAGTGTTCTGCAGCACCAAACCAAAGTGGTGGAGTGCCAGAAATGGGAATCTTGCTGCATTTTGCATCCTCCCCTCATGTCACCATGGAAGGGTAGCACTGTTGCTGCCTATATGCTGCAGTCGTCTGCTCTCCCTGGAGCCTCTCTTTACCTGTGCTGCCTGAGTGAAGCGAGTAACTGATAGATTCATGTCTCTGAATCCCAGCCAACACAGTGATCATCTACTTCAGTTGTTTAACAGAAGGGCCGTGCAGCTGGAAAGTGGTTGCAAGTCTTGCTTTGATGGCCTCTGAGCACTGAGTGTCCTGCTGTGCATGCTCTTTTTCTCCTTCAAGTACCTGTATCAGGCTAATTAATTACCCAGTGAGCTGTGTTGCCCCTAATGCTTTGCAGAATGAGTAGGGCAGCATTCCCAACCATTAACTTATCTTAAAAATTGATGTTTGCAATTTGACAAGACATTTTCTTCTTGTGATGTGTTTTGTACGATTGTTACAGCAAAGAAGTTCTACTCAAATGGAATACCTCTAGCAAGAAACTTCAGGGTTACCAACTCAGCAATTCTGTATGAAAAACACTTACACGTTCTCAACAAGTTTTAATTCTAATAGCCTTTTAAGTATGCTCTAAACAGAGAAAGTCAATGAAACCCTACTCAAGCTGTCATTTGAACAATTCAAAAGCATAATAAATAGCAAGACAATTGCTAAGTGACGTGTTGGTTTGTGTTGGTGCTTGCTTAACTGTACACAATGGCTTAACTTTCTGATTTGACTAACTTAAAATTCACTATGTGCACTCACTCGGCTTTCTTTTTTTGAGAGGAAAAGCCACGAATGAACGTCACAACTTTATTTTCTTTTGCACGTCAAAAACGTTAGTTATTGCTGTTAATACTAGTATTCATAGAACACCAATTCTATTCCTTGCATATAACAACAGAAAAAACTACAATAATATCGGAGCACCTTCCAGCAGTGCATGCTAATGTTTACATTCTCTTCAGAGAGGTGCAGGTGTGAAGGGAAAGAGTTGGTTCAATTACTACAATAACTATAGATGTCACTGTGTATGTTTTAGAGAAAGTAATTCCTTATATCTAATGGAAGCAATATTGATGTTTGCAAGGACTCCAGGGGAGGCTGTTCCCTTTTTATCTGCAGAAAGTTCTGTCTTCTGTAGAGATTTGTGTCACCTTTGCTCTAGAGCTCTGGGAGCTCTACCCTCACTCTGGAGAGGCAGAAACTCCATGCCAAACAGGCTTTGTTTCCAACTAGTTTTCAGTATGGAGCATTAGGCAGTCTTTCCAATGTCCTGGAGTGATCTCCAGGCACTGACCATGACAGCAAGTGAAACATAGATCAGAACTACTCCTGGCCCTTAAGACCTATTTTGATATTGGTTTGCTATATAGATGCTGTTCAGAACAAGGGGAATATCTCTGCCAAGGTTGAATATTCTCAGAAGAGAGCAATTACCTTTATAAATATTGCAATATGCCTAAGGGACATTTTTTTCTTACACAGCATTAATTTTAAAACTAATCAAATCTCCCAGGAGTGCAATGTCACACGAAGTGATTTAAAGTGTCAGAAGACAAACAGAAAGATTAACACTACCATTTCATCTTTACCCTTTTTCTCCATTATGCCCAAACTTTACAAAATGCAATAATGCATGTAAGAGATCTGGTAGTCTGATGTCTGTCCATCCTGAGGCACAATGGAGGGAATCAAGAATAGAGCAGCTGCCTAATTTCTGTTATAGGCTCTTACATAAGCCTTTTTTCTTCTGAATCTATATTTACCAAGTCAAGGGTCTATCTCATTGTTCCGTTAGTGAATTCACCTGAATTCACAGCAAACTAATGAAATATAGCAATAAATCTTATTAGATGTCGTACGTGGAACATAGCTCAGTCCCAAATGCTCTCCTGAGAGAGCCCCATCCCTCTCAAGCAGATATCAATGTGGGTAAGAATATATGCAACAAAAGAGAACAACTAACGTTTTCAAAATGGTGGTATCTAAATTGCATGGCACAAATGCCACTCTTTGGGAAAGGAAGATTTTTCAAATGAGCTATGTACAAAACCACCGATGGGTTATGCAAGTAGAATGGACAAGATGCTCCCACCCTCATTCCTGTCTCTCTCATCCCTGTTCCTGGCAGGACTCTTAAGTAGGGCAAGGCTACAGGGGCTGCCTCCCTGCTTTCAGATGCCACAGCTGATGAGTTTCAAACATTAGTCTGACTTCAGTCCAACTCTTTTAAAGGATTAATTTACACACTTTTGTTGGAAGGGAGAAGATGCAGGGTTTTAAAAAGCTAGTTTCTTGCCTTGCTATGAGTGAGGTACCTGGCTCATTTGTCCTTCATAATTTGCAGCACTGAGTGTGTCTGAGAGCATTAGATGTGCCTCTCTGCTGTATTGCTTCCCATCATGTAACTGTGACATGTCTTTGAGCAGGCCTGTTTGCTTGCCACATTATAATTTATAATTAGGCTGACTTTATAACCAATTCAAGAGATACAGGTAGCCTCTCAGATGCTTCTGTCCACCTGAGAAATGATCATCACTGCTGAAACCTCTCAGGTTTCTCCTGGCTCTCAACTGGCTCAGCACTGGGCCGACACGAGCCTTCTCAGCACTGTCAGGAATGAAGTGTTTCTTGGCACGTGCGGAAGCTGAATGCTAGGCACCTGGAGAACTTTAAAATTGAAATAGGTACCTACTTTGGTTTAAGAGCCTTCAGAGTTGGGCAGCAGCTGAGCAGAGGTTTTTAGCATCACTGTGTGTAATTGCAGCTAAATTCTGCCTAGCTGCCTGCTTAGATACCTAAATACCTTTTTGGAATCTGGCCCTAAGGATTTTTTTAACTTTCTTATGCATTAAATAATAAAGAGCAGGCAATTAAGAAGTCTTACTTTACTGGGTTAGCCTCTTGAAGAGAGCTACAAATCAGCCTCGTTTCCTCCTCCTGAGAATCATTAGATCATTTGTTACAAGGGCAAAGGGAGCCTCTGCAGCATTTCATGGTAGAAGCGTGTAGGGCTGTTCTATGGAGCGCTCTGTTCAGTTGTTTACAAACCACGTGCACTAGATTGAGCATCCCAGTTGGATGTTTAGTTTGAAAAGCGATATGTCAGTTGCCATTTAATTAGGAGTCTGCAGCCCACCTTTCTCAGATGCTGCTGCTTATTAAAGCATTCCCTAATTGGGAATATGCAGATGCTGTTGGTGGAAGAAATAGTTGCCTTTAGTCAGAGTGAAAGGACTTTGCCACCTCTAACTTGGAGTTATGGCAGCAGACTTGGACCCTGGGGGTTAGGGCTAAGGACAGAGGAGACAAACAGGCTTCTATTCTCCTTCCAAGGAAAACGCTGTCAGCGCGGGGTGTTGCTGTGCTCCGTGGCCCAGGAGAGGAAATGTTTCTCCATCGCTGCCTGCGTATCCTGCTTGCGTTGCTTCTTGGGGTTTCTTTGCAAGAATTTCAAGAACAGGTGAGCAACTTCTCTTTGCTGTTTGCTTGTTTGGGCTGGGATGTGAGGACAATAGCAACCAAAAATGTTGGCGTTTAATGTCTCTGAGAGAGGCCTGCAAAGAATAAGCCATTTACAGTAAAAGAGTGTGGCTCATTCTCCGGTGGTACAGCCTTCTCTTATTTGGAAGGAAATTAGTACTTCTTCACAAAACTGAAGGCTTCAAGGCTGCATTTCTCCAAAGACACTCCCCAGTATGCTCTACTGAAATTGTAAAGGTACCTCTGAAATAAACTGTAGCGTGCCATTCAAGTGTCCTGGCTTAGTATTAGTGTTGTTAACTCCTTCCTGTCTCTCTAATTTATTGCTGCTAGCTTAAAAAAAAAACCCAAACAAAACCAAACCTGAAACCCTCACCAAAATGGATGGTCCTCATGGGAACTGTGGTACTGATACACTTGGAGAATTAAGTTGTTTATTCATGCTGAGCTATAGTAGCTATACCAGTGCTCTTAGCCCATCTGGTTTTTTGCCTCAAATGTACTTTGCCGAGGTGACAATTTTCTGTCTCACTTTGACATATGAAAGGTGAGTTTAGAAGAAAGCATTTAATTTGTTTGTTTGTTTTTTTTTTTTTTAGAAAAGCTAACATTAATGAAAGAAAACACCAAGTACTGTTGTGTTGGACCCACCTCCTCCAAAAAACTGAAATGCATTATATGTTGTATGTACTTTTAAGATAGAAGCACAAATATTTCTTCAAAGATTAATGCATGTGTGTGTATAGGGGTAAGGACTGTTTTAACAGGTGAGAAAATTCCATTATAGGGTAAAGAAATGGAGCTTAATTTTTAGTTCTCTTATTCCTGACTTTGGGAATATTATCTCTGTTCAGTAGTTTGCTTTAGCTCTGGTGCAAGCAAAAGCCATTCTACTGTATTTCCCCCATCCTCTGGCTTTCTGGGAAGTGAAGACTCATCACTGTGAGCAATATACTTCCTCTTTAAGTTGCTTTTTCCAGACGGTTTCAGGATGCTGGTTTTGCTCACTTAAAGACCTCCTTTTTCATTAAGGCAATCACATCCTGCAGCATGGAGCAGAGAATAATCACATCAATGAATCTTGCTCCCTACAAGAGACTAAACAAGCTTCATGACTTAAGCCCATGCCTGAACGACAGAACTTCTGGCCATGATCTTGAGCTGATTAAGCCCACAGCCTCTATATCTCCAACTCTAAAAGAAATAGTGGTGATAGCTCACATAGTCATTGTGGAAATTGGTGCATTTACATATAAATAATTTACACTTTTTACTATACAACATATTAATTCACTAAGAATTTACTACTTGCTTTCCCACTCATACAGAGTATTCTGGTTTTATGGTGGGAAAGGAATGATGCCATAGACAACTGAGAAGAGCTGGTTAAGTGTTATTGATAGCTGTTTTTTTTTTTTTTTTTTTTTTTACCAAGAGACTGGTAATACTCTAGAGGTATTTTTCTAGCCATTTCCTTCACCATACACACATGTTCTTTTGATGAGCAAAGAAAAGCTAATGAAAAGCCTATGATAATGAGATCACAAGAGCAATATGAAAAGAAACTGGGAAATGCTGACAGTCCTGATTATTATAATAATCTAGTATAGGAGCAAATTACATTATTACTCTAATCTACACTCTTGGCAAAAGGAGTAAAAAAAACCCCCAAGCAATTGTTAAATTGTTAAAGGCATTTATGAAACTGTGTCTTGCAGGAGCAAAACAACTTTTCACTTGCATTTAACATATCTTTAGAGTTGGGAAATGGTGTGTGGTATTAAAAACATAGCAGTGTTTCTTGTGGTAAATGCTTTCTGTCATTTAAGCCAAAGAAAGGATTTGCATTGCCCCATTTCTGCAAACAAGAGTGTTCATCAAATGCTCCTATAGTCACTAATCATACCCAATAAACCATACGGAGTGTTACTAGCTGAATTATTATAGAAACCACTTATTTCAAACAGAGGGAAAGAAGGAGGAAGTAAAATGAGTGCAGCTCAACTGGATGCAGTATTGCAATTACTTTGTTTCACGAGGAGTTATCAGAAGTAGCCTACCTGGGAAAGATGGATTTGTTACATCTGGTGACAAAACTGTATGATTGCAATAGAGGTCTGAGGGTGAAGCAAGAGTGTAAAATCATTCCTGTTCTCCTGCAGTCTGCGATATCTGAATGCAAGACTGGGAGGGGGGGGCGGGAGGAGAATGTTAGCTATGACAGCAGGCATGGTTGTAGAAAATCTAGGCATCATTTGGGTGTGGAGAAGTCAGATTTGTAAAATTGGGTTTCTTCAAACTAAGAATTAATCAAAGATAAAACTGATCGTTATTTTACTGAGTTAGTCCTAGCTTGGACCGGTGTCTCTGTCCTATTAACCTTATAGACACACGTGTCTGCACTGACATAAGGGGAAGCAAAGGTAAGCAAGGAGATGGGATTAATTGTTTTTTATAGCAATTATGGCTTAAGTGTCATCAAAAGCCTTAGCCCTACCTTAGGGCTTGTTGGACTAGCTCAAAACCTTTGCAGTTAGCTGATGCAAACATGCTCTGCTACAAACTCACGTTCCTGGTTCAGATTTGTTCTAAATGTGCTGCTGGGGTAATGTTTTGCTATGGGCTTCATGCCAGACCAGCCATTGTCAGCTTGCCCCCAGCTGCATAAAACTGGCAGACAGTCCATATCATATTCTGGCTAATTCATCAAAAAAGTGTTCGTATGCATGCCATTCAGCAGTTACAGGTGGTGTATCAAAGACTGGAGGACCACTGTAATATTCTGTGAGTGGCTATGCTGATGACAACAGGACTCATTTCAGAGCAAAGTGTCAGTCAGTGTTCATGAACTGGTCACTGGTCCTCGGTCTGTAGAACAATAAAACCATATTCTCCCAGGCTTTTCAGTTCCCAGGAGCCGCTGGGCTTCATCCTCAATCACTCCCTATGCACCACTTTTGCTGCAGCCCCAGAGTTTGGGAGGGGGAGCAGGGAGTGAGTCTACGCTCATCTGTGGCCAGTTAGGGACCAAAGCAACCTTCAGGATAACTGGGAAGAATGTTGAAGCTACCCTGTGTTGGGCCAGCTACTGTACCAGCTGCAAGTTTGAAGGAGCACCCCAATGTGCTTTTTTTTCCTCCGAGGAGGAGGATGGAAGCAAAAGGCATCATCCAGCATCTGAAGGTTTCGATCAGTTTTCTGCTTCTCCTTTACAGTTACTCCCCAGCTGCTTTGCACTTCCCTCACAGATGCAACAGGGCCCCAAAATTCAACTGCTGAGATGGAAACATGTTTAATAATATATTATGAAAAAGACATGGTGAAAAATTCCAATATAGATAGAGGATTTTAGTGCCAGATTGTGCCCTGGGATTCCAATGCATATCTTCCATTAAAGCCATTAAAAACATTTGCGTTTCGAGGAAGAATTTGGACTTTTGACACAATTCCCTCTTTTTCTTTGGGAGCCAAACATTTTCTGTGGTAACAGAAAATATTCTAACAAGAATAAATATAATGCATTTAGGCATTAAAATGAATAACAGTCCTTGATCTATTTGCTGAAGATTACAGGCATGAGATGTGAAAGCTGTTGGTGGCTTAAAGAAAGATATTTACTATAATAGGCACTGCAGCTTTGCTTATATTACAAAATATGAAGATGACGACTAGAGAGGTGTCCAGATCCTCACATCATATGGAGAGGCTGCTATACATCTCATGATCGTAACTTTGGCCAGTGGTTTGCTGTATTTCATTGCCTTTTGAATCAAGTGATCCTAAAATCTCAGGGTAACGTACTTGCCACACACTAGCTGCTGCCTCCCATTCCAGAGGGGTCAAAACCTTGGTGGTGAGTGTGTAATTGCCATATTTATAAGCGAAATATTAAACCTGTTTCCTGTACTCCCAAGGTGCTGTATGAATGAAAATGGCATTGAATGAATGGAACACTTCTTTTTTCCCCAAACACGCAACCCTTCAATTTCCGTATTGTTTCAAATTGGAGCAGTGTAAGTATGTATAGAGAGAAACTTTGTCCTCAGGAAAGGAAATAACTCTCATCCTTCTCTCCCTCCCCAAGTGTTTGAGGCAGTCTAAGTATGTTTCCATTCCTTTTCTTCAGGAATGAAAGGGAGTGCCTGCCTGCCTCCCTCCGTCTTGTGCATCTTCCCTGGGGAATGGCGAGAGCCTGAGCTCAACTCAGCAGCTTTGGAGCTCTCCGTTGCCTCCTGTGCTTCTGGGACTTGCACTGTATCAGCTGGAAGTGCAGCTCACGGTGGTGATGGCACTGCAGCTTTACAGGAACATGCCTAGCAGCACTTGAGTCCCCAGGTCAAGCTAAATTCCCTAGTTGGGCTATCCAGCATCATGTAAGTTGGTGTGAAACCTTTAGAAATCTGTGTGGCAAATTCCACCAGAAACCTAACTTGCTTTAGAGGGTGTTTGTCAAAATTGAGTCGTCTCCACAAATATGCTGTTTCAACCAAACTGACTTTTTTTTTTTCCATCTCATCAGAGAATTCCCAGTCAGTTGCAAACAAACGTTATTTTTACCCTTCCTATTCCTTTATATATAAGGCATAGATAGAACCTGGTGTTTATTTCCTTGGGACACAGTGCATATTTTCAGATTTGGTCTCCTCTTTTTTAGGAAAAACTAACATTACATTTTTGGCTGTTGAGTAGACCGTAACAGCAAAGCCAAGGGGCTTTGCCTGTAAATACTAGCCACAGCTAGCTAGGGTGTGGTTTCCAATGATTTAAATACGTATAGAATGCCAGCACAGGGTGAAACAAGGAGGGGGGGAATAAAGGAGAGGGCTTGCTTGTTTTAATCTCTGTGGAACTGCTAACTCTACAGAGTTGTCTCCTCAAAGAAATATTTGGAAACAATTGCATAGTGGTGAGAAGAGTGGGGGGAGGACCCTTACTTCTTGTTGTTTATTGTTCAAAAGGTGTGAAGGGCTTGCAACTCCTTTCCAGCATTTATTCAGACCTCTACATAAATTTTTCTATCTGTGGAAGCGGCAAGAACCCCGCACTCCAAAGGGAAAAGCTCATCTCAAAACAGACAAACAAGTGAGTTCTTGAAGCGCCTGTGCAGAGACCGCTTCCACCAAGTTGTTTTGCTCTTCCTCTCTTCTTCAGAACTACAGCGTACCACACAAGTTGCGTTCTCTTGATGTTGCAACCCATATAGCTGCTGTACCAAGTTGCGTTTGGCTGTGGTGCTTACCTAGTGCTCCGTGAAAATTTTCTGGACTTTATTTCCATGGTTACCTTTAGCATCGCTGAAGTTCAGCTAGCCCAAGAATCAGTGTAGCCTGACGGATTTGAGAAGCTAGAATACAGCGCAAAGATGAATGAACTTTACTTAAAATACAGCCAGTCATTTCTTTTCCTCGTTAAAGAAACAGACTGTGGCAGAAAGCTGGGGCGTTCCTTTTCTGTGAAGAAGATCTTGCACCAGTCATACCTTAGCTTGTTCCCTTCCTCTCCTTTTGTCAGTGTGATGCATCTGCATTAGCAAGCTGTGCTTTTCATTTCGGAGTGATGAAAGGAGACAACAATAAATTACAGTGCCTTTTAAGAAATCTCCAAATCTTATCAGATCTCACATTTCATCCTGGCTGCTCTTTCATGCCATTCTTTTACTATTACTCTAATTGCCACTGAAAACTTACTGCTTGCCACTGTTCTTGGGCACCTGGCACTTGAAGCTACTGTTGTAAAATAGTATGGAGGCAGAAAGCGGAGATCCTCTCTCTTCCTTTTTTGTAAATTCCTATTCCTTGTGAAATCCCCAAATTCACAACTTCCCATGCTTCTGAGAAGAGTTACCCTCTCTGTACTCCGAGGTGTTGTTAGGCTGCTAAACATGGAAATGTGACGCTGCTTCTTGTGGGGTGGAGGGGAAAGAGTTGAGAAAGGTGGCAGTTTTACCCCAACTGTCTCACGATGCTTGAATGCTGGGAGCAGAAAGCGATGTAACAAATATCTGAAAATGCAGCCACTTACCACTCTTTTATATAAATTCCAGATTATGGGCCAAACTCACTGTTGACATAAGCAGATGCAAATCTAATGAAGTCACTGCAGTTACTTCTACTTATGCCAGAGGTGAATTTGTCCCTATTTTTGGAACATGCTAGTTTTGTGCTACAGCATTGGCACACTGTATCATGTCAAAATCCTTTTCAGCAATGGCTGCGTGCCACTGGCTGACTGACACGATGCATCATGTCAAACATCTGCCTGATAATGGTCCTGTTCTGCTTTTTGACATGATGTATCATGCCACTGTATCGTGCCCGAAGGCATCCGACAGGAATTGTGGCAGGATCTGATAGTAAGGAATGTGAGTGAATTGAGTATCGGAGCGTTTTGGCATCCTGTGGAAAACAGTGATATCTAAGTTAGCGCATCTATAAATCTCTTGCAAGCACCTCATGTACTTGGGTGTAAAATGATCACTAATGCACTCCTACCTCAATGTATTGCATTAGCATCGCAGATGATAAATCATTTTCTATTTCAGTCTGGTTCTGCTTTAAGGACCAAGAGTGGATTTTCTCCTAAAAATGATCAATTGGTATTGAAAGAACTTGTTTCTGTTTGTGATTCTACAGACTTGTTTTGTTACTGTTTATTGAGCGTAGGAGGGTGGTGTTTTGGAATTTTTTTGATAAACTAGCATCGGGCCTTATTGCCATTGCATCTGAAAGCATTTTACCTCAGTCAGAATGGTGCTAAACAACATTTTCCCTAAAACAGGAAACATGTTTCACAATCCTCTGCGGCAAGCAGCACAGCTTCCCTGAGAGGATCTGCGATGGTGGAGAGCAGCCAGTTGTCCAAATGTGAGGAGGCTGGGTGCCAGGAGACCAGGAGACGGAGCGGCCGGAGGAATGCCTGGAGGCAGCCTGGCCGTATGCTCGTGGTAAAAACCTCCAGGTCAGGATCAGACGCATGTCCAAGAGCAGCAAACTTCAGAAGGTGGTACTTGTTATTGCCGATGGATGGCCTCCGGCTCCTGCAAACTTTGCTGTCAGGATAATGCTCTGCCTTAGGGTTGTTGTTGCAGTAGGAAGCGAGGGGAAAGAGATTTCTGAAATTAATAGGGCCCAGATCGACCAGAGATTTGTAGATAGCAATCAGCACTTGGATTTTCTGTTTCCCTAAAGAAACCGTTCAGAAGCCCATATATTTGGTATAGCAAAGTGTGTGCTGTATGTGTATTGGACTCTTGCGGAAACTTCAGAGTGGCTCTAAAGGTTAACACTTAAGAATGAATCCATTTAGGTAGATATACTAAATGCAACAGGAACAAATTACCAGAGTGCTATTAAAAAAGTATATAGCTACCTTAAAATCTGTATGCCCAAAACTCTCTCTCTCAAAAAAAAAAAAAGAAAAAAACCCAAGAAATTAAATGTGCCTGCAGGAAATTGGATCATTTTTTTCAAAGTATTGCAGTTGAATGTTTCAGAGAAATGCTTTCTGTAAACAGGGAATCCTACAGGGGTCAGGCAGAGCTATTTTAACCTTGTGTATTCATTTAACTGTTCTGGCCAAGGAGATGTGTGTGTATACGTATACAGACAGAAGAGAGAGTATAAATTTAGAATTTTTGATTGAAACCTTCAGGTTTTGGCCACTATTAAATGTAGGTAAACTTCAAAACATTTTTTTTTTTAAGAAACTTGAAATAATTTGTCTTAGGCCAAATGAGAAGAAAACAAGAGCAAACAAGTGCAGTCATTCCCAGACTCATAAGCTGGGATAATGCTAACAAGCCACATGTGTAGTCTTTTCCATGTGAGGAATAGTATCAAAAGCCTTCAAGTGCGGGACTGCAGTAGGGTGGCTTGCAGGCAAAAACGTGCGTACAGAGGTGGGCCGTGGATATATTTGAGTAGGACTGGAGCCATTGCGACCAGATACTGGTTTTCTGCGTATTTTTCAAGTAGAGCAGTGCACTTAATTGATTTTATTTTTTTCTTTTTTAAACATTGTGGACCAAATGTGGTAAGAGAGACTTCCCAGGCTAGTTGAAATCACATCTAAACTGCCACCTCCTATGGGACAAGTGGGTTCTTCCTTCCTCCCAGATGAAGTGCCAGGATGAAACCTTAGGGAGGTGAAGCGTGGCTGATGCAGGTGATACGTGGCTATGGAGAGTCCATGCTGCCTTTAAGCCTGGCCGAGCTTCTCATGGACCGAAACCAGGCACCGAGGCGCATCCCTCTCCCAGCCAGAAGCGCCGGGGCACTCGCCCCGAGAGCGAATAACTGAGTACCAACGGGGGCCAAACCTGCCTCAAAGCGCCGGGCGGCCGGGCCGGGCCGGGGGCAGGTGCTGCGCGCCCGCGGAGCCGCTGCGAGGGGGGCGGGCGGGGCGCGGTCTCCGCCCCCGCGGCCCCGCCGCTGCCGCCGCCGCTGCCGCCGCCGCCGGGGCGCCCCGCGCTGCCGCCGCCGCGCTATAAGTGCGGGCGCGGGGCGCGGCGGCCGCCGAAGATGCGCTGGCAGCCGGGGCTGCGCGGCGCCCCGCCGCGGCCGCCCTGCGCGGAGGAGAAGGAGAGGAAGAAGAAGGAGGAGGAAGACGAAGAAGAAGGGGGAGGCGGCGGTGGTGGTGGAGCGGGGCGGCCGCGGCCATGAGCCGCTCGGACGTGGCGATGCAGCAGCCCGCCCCGGCGGCGTGCGGGGCACCCCGCTATCTGGCCGCGCCCGCGGCGGGCTGCCCGCAGGTGAGCCGCGGGGAGGGAAGGGTTACGCGGGTTAGAGCGCAAGTCGTGGCGGTGGGGCAGACTGGGGGGGGCTTTTTGGGGGGCCCCCCCCCCCGCCCCGTCCTAGCGGGCTGCATAGCGCATCGCTGGCTGGCCGGGGCGGAGGTCTCCGCCCCGGCCAGCCAGCGATGCGCTATGCAGCCAGCGATGCGCTATGCAGCCCCCGGCCTGATTTGGAGATGCGGGGAGCTGGTGAGGGTGCCCCAGAGCAGCGGAGCCGGGTAAGACCTTTTTTTAAAAGAATTTTTTTTTTTTTCCCCAAATTCTTGTATTTGGGGGGTGGGTGTTGGCTTGCTCGGCTGAAGCGGGAAAGGGGGAGAAAGTTATTTCTTGCCTTCTTTCCCCCCGCTCTCCTCTCCGCCGTCGCTCCTAACTTGACGAGCCTTCCCGCTCGCCCGCTTTGCCGGCGCAGAGCTGCGCCTTTGCCGTCCGCTGGTGCGGTGCGGTCCGCGGGCGCGCACAGGGGCGGAACCTCCGCCCTCCGCCGGCGGGAGGGGACCCGCGCTGCTCCCCGCGGACGGGGCGCGCCGCGCCTCTCACCCCGGCTCTCCTGGAAGATCGGCTCCGGCGAGTTTCCAGCTGAATTTGTTGATCAGATGTATTTTTTTTTTTTTAAATGAATCAGGAAATTCTTATCAGGCTGACAGCATTTTTAGACTATGCAGTGCGTGGGTGAAGTGGGACTAATATTGACTTGGCCCTAATGTAGTCATCTGAGAATACATTTTTTGGTTGTTGCTGCATTCCATAAGGTTTTATCATTATTATCCATGAAGATTGTTTTCTCCGTACATGGGAAGTGACCCCTAATATCAACTTGCCTGGGAGACATGAATATGGGCTAAAACATTAAAATTCCTATCGCGTGTTAGTGGTTTTTTTCTTTATTGTTGGGAGAGCGAGCGCATTTGCAGCAATGATACCCCAGCGAACTTTTCCAGGTTGCTCATGTTGTTCACTGTAAATGCGGGCTCTGGAAAACTTGTGAGTTTTGTCTCTTGCAGCGTGCCTTCGTTATTATTTCTTCTCTAATCTAGGTCACAGCTTGCCGAACCTTCCATCTATACAGTAATTTTCCTTATGAACTTTGGATTTGAGTATCTGGAGCTCCAGTTGTTAGCCTGCACAATTTGGAGGGAAAATAAATAAATAATCTCGAAAAACTTGACTCTTTGGCTGAGACACCTAGAAGTAGAAAACTGCAATTGAAACTTTGGTGAACTTTTTGGCATTTAACTCTGTAGGTGATTGGCTGCATTTCTCTTCCAGATCTGGAGTGTAGAACACACAGTACGTGAAAGTCTCTTAAACGATCGTTAGCAGCTGTGTCACGCTCAAGTGCAATTGCTTTTTATTTTTAAACAGAATCATGAAGTCTCTCCATCAGCTGAAAGCAGCACCATGTATGAAATGTCCCAGAGGCACCCTAATGAACGCCAAAGTTTCTTGAAATTTCATTTTAAATAAACTGAGTTCTTGTGGGTTATGCTATTTAAGAAAAGTGGAGGTAGACATGCAAGGCAAGAAACAGATAGCTTTGTTGAGCCGGTACAGCTCATGAGTCGTGGCCAGCACACTATATCCCATTACCACCAAAAAACATTCTAAACCTTGCTATCCTGTATGTTATTGACAATTTGTTTTAGTTAATCCTGCTTGCACCAGTTTTCCTGAAATATTTGGAGCTGGAGGGTCTTCACAAACTGGTCAGATGTCAGACTGGAAAACCAAGCTGTTGTTGCTGAACTAAGAATGTTGCACCCTCTAATTCTAGCAGCTGCGAACTTCAGAGCAGCTTACGTATTTTCTCTGAATCCAATGCCTTTTAAATAAAAAAAAAGTAAGTAAACATAAAATGAACGCCTCATGCATCTGTAGTTGTAGTGGAAAGATTTATTGTTCAGGTAACAAATGACATTTTGCAAGTGTCTGTTTCTTCAGAATTGTCCTGTCAGGGACATTTAATCAACTGGTAAAGAGCGTAGGAAAGAAGGATGAAGAATCTGTTGCCAGGTTTTTGTTTCTTCTTACACATGTGTTCAACATGTAAAACACTCCTGCGCTCTTCGTGAGGAGGATGACCGTTTTAAAGAATGTTGTTCTTTGCCGAAATTAAAACTCTGGTTTAAAAATAACAGAGGGAAGATAAATTACTGGGATATCTTAAAAATAAAGCTCCTCATTGGAGCTGATAAAGTGGAGCTCACCCTTAAAATATCCGAGGACTCCAAAAACAGCATTTTTCAGTGCTGTTGTACTACTCTGATGTCTTTCAGTACCCGGTAAAATGGTTTTTCTGAGAGAGAAAGCTCCTCCGTGCTGTGCTTCTGTTGGCTTTCCTTTCCTTCTCAGTGCGAGGAGATGTAGGTGTGTTATTCTGACTAAAGATTGTGCATCTTCATAGGTATTTGTAATAAATGTCACAAACATGTAATTGGTTATGCCAGCTTTCGGTATCAGTTTTGTATCCTTTAAAGAGCAAAGCAAGCTCCTTAGCTGTGGGGCTGCCGTTGCAGCTGTATAGGCTCAAGTTCTGGGCTGCGGCGTCTCTCTGGAGAGGTAATCTCATCGTGTTTCTATAGGTTGTGTGCTGCATATGTGGGTCAGGAGAAGTGTCTCTAGCAAGCAAGCTGCTAGCATTGTGTAACGGCTCTGCAGTGAAAGGGGTTTGAATGGTTGTCGCCTTTTTTTTGTTTGTTTGTTTTTTAAAAATAATAGATCTTGGATTGTTTTTAAATGATGGACTAGCATGCACTTGGGTTGTGCAGAAGTGACATTTTATTTTTTTTTTTTTTTAGGGGATGGTCCATCATGCCTTTTTAAAGTTACCCCACTCTAAAGTTATTCCCACATTTCTGTATCTGTAGTTTTCACTCCCTTAAAATCAGCGCAGAACAGATTTTTGCCTTGCACAGAAATGCAGAATTTCTGGAAGCTTAGCTTTCACCAATCCGTAGCCAAGAAAGGACTTGCTGGCAAATTAATTTAGACAGGATTTTTTTTAAAAGCGCTTAATGGACTGAAGCCTGAATTCCTATTGAATGTTAATGGCAGTGGAGGCTTAACACCTTAGATCTTTGAGATTACTGAAGTCCAGGGTGTTTGCTGGAGGGAAGTAAGTGGAGTGTGGCTATATACACGCTCACGCTGTGCCAGAAGAACTGATGAAAATGGGGTGTGGCCCTAATTCTACAGATAAATCGGGGTTTCCATATTCCTTTGCCAAAAGACAGAGTGAGTGTGTGCCGATGTTACAATAAGAATGAGTTCCTGTGCGTGGTAAGGAGTCATGCCTGCACGAGTGTAAAGCCCTGCAGAATGGCGAAATTAAAACACTCTTCATCGTATGCTTTCCTGAGGGGCTGTGCAGCTGTAGTAGTAAGTTTTGGCATTCCTATGGGTTGGGTGAGGAATGGGTGTAACAGAGCTGCTCCTTAGAAGAGACTCTGGAAACACATAATCAGTGAAGAATCCCATTGTATTCTTGGTGCACAAGAAACACTGTGACGGCTTGCCGTGCCCTGTCAGTCACCATATAGCAAGCTGCAGAGCTGAGGCTAAGGTAGGATTCACCTTGGCTCACTAACAGCTGAGCTTTAGACCTTTGAAATGGGAAGTTACAGTAAATGGTAGTTTTGGAATTTCTCCATGGTATGTAGATGTAGAGAGCTAAGCCAACACCATCCTTGCTAAATCAAGTCTTGCATAAAGAGTTGTGATATGTTCAAGTCAGACTTTCTGCTGGCAGTGCTGTAGACAGACTTTTTCCAGATAAGGGCTTGTCTCCATTAGCAAATTAGGTCACTAACTCAACGCTTCTTTCCAAACTAACAACATTGCAGACAAGGACAAGTGGCATTTAATGTTGTGTCAGCTGGCTGTAGCTAAACTCTAATTCATGTACTGTAACTTAGTTTTTCAGGAAAGTTCTTTGTATCACATGCTCACAACTTTGAGGACAGATTTATTACACTGCTTATACTGTGTGGCAGTCTGCAGTATTTAACACAGCAGGTAACAGCAGAAGATAGCTTCACATTTAGTTTTTGTAGTTCAGACGCTTTCTCAAGGCTTGTTCTGAAGGCTGGTGGTTGCCCTACTGCTGAGTTCACTGGAAACTGAATCAGACCTATATAACTCACCTTTCAGAATTACAGGATGTAAAACCTGGATTAAGTCTTGCCCTGTGCGGGGGCTTTTGTTGTTTTGTTTTGTTTAATTCAACGAGACACTGCTGATTTAAAAACTTCAGCTTGCTTTACTTTGTTGTTCTGATTTGGGACCAAATTCTATTTGATCTTCCTCTACCTACATAAAAATAGAGCTTTAGACTTTAATGGTACACCTCTGTTTAGATGTACAGCAAAAGATGTATAAATTCATTCTTTTTCTGCTGCTTCCCTCCATCACTAGAGCACAGCGGGAGCTCCAGGCTCTACTGCTGCAAATCCAGCGGCTCACCTGAAAGCAAGCATGTGGCTTTGCTCTCGGCTTGCTTGTTTGCGAGGGTAGAAGTTAGCATTTCATATTTTCAGGGCATGCCGTAAATACCGCTTTCAGGCCCAGCATTCCATGCTCTGATTGATTGAAATTGTCTTCTTGAATACTTTCTGTGTTATCAGTAGGAGCCTGCTTAGCAGACAGCTCCACAAATGGAGGACTGTCCGTGATTTGCCCGGAGTTTGTTGCTGAAATTCCTTCTCAGAAGCTTATGTCAAATGACAGCCTTTTTCTCAGGATAGGGTCATATAGTGTTTCCTCACTGTAGTTATTCTTTATTTTTGGTTCCTGTTCTTTCTCTCATAATGGAAAATCTGTAACAGGTGGCCACAGGCACACCAGACTTTCATGCTTGGGAACATAAAGGACCATATGCTGTATGATGGCATGTATGGAGATAATAAGTTGTAGGAATAGGCAAGCAGCTTATATGTAAAATAAGAGCTGGCCTGAATTTTTGATTCAAACTTGGCTAAACTAAAACTTTCTCTGTTCTCAACTGTGCTCGATTGTTTTTCTGTTTTGCTGCCTACTAGCTGGTTTCAGCTGGAAGTGGATTTTTTTCAATTTGCAAAGAGGAATGTTCTGACATTTTTACCAGACACCCTGGGTGAGATCTGGGACCCTTGAAGTCAGTTGGACTTTTGCCATTGGCTTTAATGTAGCCAGAATTTCACTGTCTGAGAACCGTTTTGCTTGGTTCTGGATAGGATATGTCAGAAAATAACAGGCATCTTCAAGACGGGGGTTTTTGTGAGATTTTGGACATGCTTATCTAGCATAAACCTTCTCTTTAATATTGCCGTATTAGTGGCGGTTTGCTATTGACCTTTAGTTTCCTTTTGTTAGACAACTTGCACTAAGAGTTCAAATTCTCTTTGGAAGAGCCTGTTTGTGAACACATGAAATAACAAAAATAATGTTGGTTTAAGCTGAATTCAGCCCATGCTGTACAGCATTATTTACACAGAGGTTGTACCATTCATTGTTCAGCCATGAACTTGGGTCTATTATCTAAGCTGGCATCAGGTGCTATAGACATTGGATTTCCCTATTTCCCAGTACACTAAGCTGACTTTTAATTCTGTATTCTAGGTTTTGGCCAAGGTGAGATTTTGTGTGGTTTTTTTGTTTTGTTTTTCTGAGGCTGCTTAATCTCAGTCTCTAGTTTTTAAGGAAGAGAGATGTGAAATTCACGAATATATGAAAGTATTTGAGATCTGAACATAGGGAAGAAATAACATTGTGTTTGGTCAGAAAATACTCTTTGTAAAGATCTTACAGATACTGTTGACTGCTTAAATATATGCCAGAACTGTTCGTATGAAAAAAATACAAGTGAAACTGGGCTAGCCCAGATTAGTTATCAGAAATCTAACCTGTTTTGTTTGTTAGTTTTATACCCCACCCTGTGATGCTGGGACAAATTCATTTAGCAGTTGATGTTCTTGCATACTTTTGCACTCACACAAGTGCAGTCAGAAATGCTATGAGAAGATTACTGTTAAGGTCTGAACGAGTAAGACAGAATCTGTGTGCAGGCAGGGTATTTTAAGGGAGTTAGGGGGAGAAAAAACATTATTAAAGGATGTATACAATGGAAAGGATGTATATATGTTGCATACAAGGAAAACTTCTTGAGTCACTTTATCTCACTGTAGTCTCTTACTTAGAGTCCTGTAATTACAGGCTGACAGTTTCTTCCTGAAATACAAATCAAGTAGATCTGTATCTGATCACAGGCTCGATGCAGTTTTGAAAAGTCTTTTAATTTAGAACTCTTATCCTTTGCAAAAAACTCACCATGAAACATGACTTTTCACTGTAGATAGCTTCAGTCCATATACAAGGCCTTGTACTTGTCTGTCAGTACTACTGTCTTTTTTGTTTTACATAAAAAAAAAAAAAGTAGTCAGATTTGGTGTTTTCAAAACCCACAAGTGCTCAGAATATCTTGTAATGACTGCCCATGGACTGGAGGGGAGGGAAGAGAGTTGAAATGGAAAATGAATTAGATTCTTAGGCTGTGGAAGAGGGAACATTCCTGCACAGAGAAGCGACTCTGGAGATAAATTTTAATTTCCTGAGCTCCAGTCTCTATATAGGAACATTGAAAGACTTCCTTCCTGATAACCAAGTCAAGCCAGGGGCTATATTAAATGATGTGTTTCTGTATATAATTGCGTGCTTGTATCTGTATTTGCATACTCACAGTATAAATACAAATAGCGTACCTACAACGATAGAAGTCAACTTTTAAATGTGTTGCATGTATTCAAGGTCTGGCATATACACTGCACCTGAGATGTCATAATATATCAATATCTATTTAGACTTCTATAAAGGATCTCTTTCATACTTCGCCTCTACACAAAAAACAAAACCCAAGCAAAAATGAGAATGAAAAACACACCCTCCCCAACCACTTGTCTTGCATTTTTAAGAGGATCTGAGTTATGGCGCACCTTTAAGAATGATCAAGTCACTGAGGTAGATGTGTTACAGATTTCTAATGTATATATTTCCTGTATATGCAATATTGTTATAACCATTTCTGTTTTACTAAGGTCTCATCGTTCCGTGATTACTTAGGCAAAACCGTGAAGCTCACTATGAGTAATATCTTAGGAAGCATTTCAGGAACAAATATTAGGAGAATTTTTATTTGTTTACAGAAGGCACAAAGCATTTACAAAAAAGTATAGGTCACCCCCAATTTTGCATTTGCAAAATTAGTTTCAGAGCCTCAGGATATGCTTCCTTTTAGTAATTAGTTTCTAGCAAAATTGTTTTAATTTGGTGTTTCCATCTTTGGTTCTTTCTTTTTTTAACGTGAATCCCGTAGTTTTTCTTTATATATTATAGGATTTTGGGATAAACCCGTATGTCTAAATAAGTAATAATGTGCTAAGCAGAGCCACGGTATAACTTGCTTTGTGAAGCATGGATTTACTTGAATTCCAGACCATTGTCTAGATATCCCAAACTGTAAAATAAAATTACTTACATCCCTCATTGCAGTTTGTGTAACAGCATCAGAATTAAAGGTCTTACTGAGCTGTTCTATGTTTATCAGCTAACCTACTGTAATGTCAGATACATTGCATAATTTCTATGAGCTTTTAGTATTACAGGCTTTAGTTCCATTTGTCAGTAGCTCTTTCTTACAATTAATTTTTTCATAAGCTTTCATAATTAAAAATTATCCCTGAGTATCTATTTTGTATCATAATGAGAGAATTTGTATCGGCTTGTGTGATTTTAGAAAGCACTGAATGTAAATATATTGATGGTATACAAGATCAGAAAATGACCTTCAGTTATTTCTAAGTCAGACAAATCTATTTATTGTATAAATGGAACTTATAGACTGTGTAGCTGTTTAACTTGTTCTTTAGAACAACTTTGGAAAAAGGGAAAAAGGCCATAAGCTTAAAGAGATTCTGATGGCGCTAAAGTGTTGCCAAGCAAACCATAAAAGATAAGTCAAACTGTAATTCTATAGAAAAGCTATGAAATACTTCTACATATGTGCTGTAGTTGGTTTTGGGTTCCTGAAGCTGCTTGTGTGTAAAGTCAGCTGTGGAAATGGCTAGCTAGCTAAAAGCTATGATTCCTGCAGCTTGACTGTTGTGGGGAGATTTTTTTTCTGTGAAAACAGTTGTAAAGTGGAACATCTGAAAAATATGTTCCATGCAAAATGGATCTTCACACACATTTATTTTGACATTTAGGTTTGATTTGAGAGAGAGGGAAGATTCTGAAATAGCCATTCACAGATGGCTTGTGCTTTTTTTTTTTTTAATATGCTTCTCTGTGTTTTTGGTTTGGGGTGGATTTTTTTTGCATGTGTTTGCAGACTTGTCAATCCCCTTCTTCCCCCAGATCACATGTTTAATTTTTTATGACTTGAATTTTTGTCATTTTTCCAGAAGTTGAAGTTTAAAAAATAAAAAGAAAAAAGGAAAAGGGGCAAAAAACTCCCAGCCCAACCCCAAAACAACAACAAAGAACCACCCCAAACCAACCAACCAAAAAAAAACCCTCAACCCCCATCCCCCAAATCCTACTCACCACCCTAAGGCATAGCTTCCTACGATAAAAATTTTCTTGGCAGTGAGTGAGAATTAATGTATTTTGTGGACTTTGATAATACAGTGGAAAATTTTTCAGGAAGCACCAAATTCTCCCATCTTTACGCCTTCTGCAATGAGTAGATGTTGGGAGTCCAGAGGGCCATGAGCTCTCGACTGAAGGAGCATGGCCGGCAAAACCTGGTGCATGTTCAGCTAGACGGGTGAAATGCAGACATCGTATGTATCTGGCCACCCTTCTGTAGGGCTGGACTCGAGCTCTGTAGCCTTTACTGATGGGAATATCCTTACCAGGTGGGAGTCAGGAGTGAATTGTTAGAGCCTGCCTGTTTTCTTTTGAAGGTATTGACTGAAAGCCATTGCCGTTAGGTTGTGGTTGTGAAACGTGCCTGAGAAGCAGGCCCATGTGTGTGTGAGGGGAAAAAACTCTAAGTGGCACTGGTAATCTCTTCTTTGTGAAATGTTGGTACAAAATATCCCTGTATTCCAACTGTAATTATGAAATGAATATTCAATGTATTCAGTTATTTTTCTTTAAGGAAACCAGATGTTGAGCTTGCACTGAATGCCATCAGTGATACATCTCTTTGTTTGTTTTGTTTTTAATCCCAGAAGAAGTTAGCTGTATACAACAAGATGCAGGAGTCTCTGGAAGTGACCCTTCCCAGCAAGCAAGAGGAGGATGAGAAAGACCAGCCTGCCGAGATGGAGTACCTTAACTCTCGCTGCGTCCTTTTCACTTACTTCCAGGGAGACATTGGTTCAGTAGTGGATGAACACTTCTCAAGAGCTTTGAGCCAAGCCAGTAGCTTCAATCCAGAAACTGCCCTTACCAAGAGCAAGGCAGGGCTAAGTCCTCTGTGGAGAGGTAAGAGGAGCAGTAACTTGCTCTCTGTGGTGTGGCTTACTCGGTTTGTGTTGTAGTAACACATATTGCATTGCAGCTGAAATTTTGCTCCTCTGTGGAGGTGGAAAAATCCCCCTCAAGTTTGAAAGAACTGAGTTGCTTCTTGGGGTTGAGTGATCTGAAGTATTAAAGGCGGAAAGAGGTGCCAAAGGCATGGAAGAAGCAGGCATCTCCCCCTCTTGCCATAGCCTGCAGCTCCGCCGAGGACTGGAAGGAACGGGGCAGAACTCATATGGCTTCACAAATGTCTGCTGCAAGGTTGGAGGCTTACTTTTAAGCTCCAATTATGAAACCTGGCATGTGAGGCAAGAGCAAAGCTGTTTGGGATGTTGGCCTTGGACGTGAGGAGACCCATGCAGCCTTCTCGGGTGACTATGCCAGCCGATTAAGATTAATCTATGGCTGCTTTCCAGGTGGGGAGGAGCCGGCACAGGCTGGAACAGGCTTGAGTGCAAGCCCTGGCCCACGTGGCTGCAGACGTGTGGTTTGGTGCATTGCAGCCTGCTCACGGGGGAGATACGTCCATCGGTACTGGCTTCCCATGTGTAAAATGGGGACGATGTCATTCTGCTTCCGAGGAGGGAGTAGACAAGTGGTAGGTGCTGTGAGGCATTTGCATACTGCTTTAACAGTTATGTTTTGTAATGCATATAAGCATGATCAGTGTAACAAAGGGCAGATCTTGCCAGATAAACTAGGTGGACCTTACGGATAAGATTTCAGAATTGGTGGCTGGAGAAAGCATGCTGGTAAGAGGTAAGACGCTATTTCCATTTTGTTGAATGTGGCAGTCTGGTTAGTTTTTCAGATCCACAGCTGCATTATTTCTGATCGTGTCCTTATGTGGACTGGCAAAGGGCAGCGAACTAAGTGTTGTGAGCAATGGCCTTGCATTGGGTTGACTGAGAGAGATACCGTGAGGATCTTTGTAGGGGTGGTGGTGTTCATAATCAGCGATGTTGAGGTGAGAGCGTATTGATGAAAGTCACAGATAATAAAGAGAGACAGGATTTTTGGAAACCACTGTGAAGAGAAAAATAGCACAGAAGGACTTGCTTTCCAGAAGGATGATGACAAATCCAAGGAAGTTTAAGCAAAGGTCAGCACAAGTGGCTAGGGAGCTAGAGGAATTTATGGCTTGAGCCGGGACCATTAATGTTAATGGGAAATTTTCCGTCGACGAGACTGAGAGCAAGGTTGAACCTATGCTTACTAAAAAGGAGACTGGAGCATTTATAAATGGCCCAGACAGGCTATAAATGTTTTAGAGATGGGATCAAAGCAGTCCCCAGAGACCCCATGCCTACAGCGAGCCCTCTTCACTGAGCCTGGAGACATACCATGGGTGGGGTTGTGTGTCTTCTCTTTGGCCTCAGACATACCTTGCTGTTTTTCCCCGGCTCCCCCTGTGGTTGCACAGCCCTCCCCAGAGGGCTCTGCAGGGGACACGGTGGCCTGGCATAAGGGTTCTTCAGCCATGCTGCCTCCTGACCCAGTGTGCCCCTTGCCATCAGCAGGGAACAGAGGTCTGCATGTCCTGAAAGTCTTCTGGGAATAAAGTAAGGGGATATGCCCTCTGCCGTCACTGCACCTGCTGAAGTGGTATGAAAATCCCCAGGGAGGCTGCAGGGCAGGGCTGTTCGGTTTTGCGTTGTGGACGCTGAGAAAGCTGAGGGTATTTGCTTCTCCAGAGGAGAGAAGCTGACAAGAATTTTATCAGGCTCAAATGAGTTTCTGAAACATGCCTCCTTGAAAAAAGTGGGGAAGGAGCGATGCTAACACCTTAGTCTTCTGGTTCATGTACAGTTGTCAAAGATGCTCAGTTACAGCAGATGGATGGGAATTTTTATCCCATTACCTAAAGAAGTTAAAATATCGTTAGCTTGCAGATCTTTTATAAATAACCTTCATGGGTAGTCAGAATTTTTGTCAATAAATTACTCAAAGATTTAAAAAAAAAAAAGCTTTTGCATTTGCAGTAGCTGTTTTGGAAGGTACAGATTTAAATGGAAAGTGTGTGGGCATGAACTGGCTACTCAGCTCACTGCATTATTTCTGCTTTACCTGAAAGGAGGGATAGTCTCCACTTACCATGTGCTAACTCAGTTCCCAGAGCAGCATTAGTAATGCTTTCTGCTTTTTTTTATCTTTTTCTGGGGCTCTTTAGTGTTCTGATGGCAGAGCAAACTGTAATTTCATCATTAAGGTGATATTGTTGGGGTTTTTTTTTTGTTTCTAGAAGGGATTTTGCTTATGTATAGGAAATAGAACCTGTTGTCCTGAGAAGAGCAAGTTTTCATCTTTTATATGTTCAAAATGCTGATCAGTTTAGGCTAAAATTAACTTCAAAACTGACTTTTTATAAAATAGGTTTCCCTACAACAGGCTTCAGTAATATGGACTTTGAATATTCAATTGTAGGTGTAGCTACCTGAAATCTTTTGCAGGGGCTAATGAAACTAATGGTACCTTGAAACTAATGTTACCTTAATGGTATTTTTATCAACGTGTTCTTCCTAGCTGAAAGGGTTGGGGTTTTTTTCTTTCTTGGGTTTTGTTTTTTGTTTGGTTTTTTTTTCCCCTCCTGCCTTAACTGAGAAGTAATGTTGTACTACAGAAAATTCCATACATTGTCTCCTTTACAGAATGTGCACTTTGGCATATTTTCAGTGCGTGTTGGCCAGCCACCATGAACATTTGCATTAGTCACCACTTCGTGGTATCCGAGATGTTGCCATCTCCCTGCCTCCCTGTACTTAGAATAGGAAATTGTGGTAACTGTAGTATCTTTCCTGGCAGACAATTCTTGTTAAATGCCTCCTTCCCCACTCCTGAAAGCCCATGGAAGCTACTCAGAATATTTTTATTTCTTTCTCAAGGACAGTGCTGAAATGACTGTTTCTCCATTGCTGTGTCCCATAAAGGCCAGGTATCTGACATGATGGTATCTGTAAAGATAATTGGTTGTGCTCACTGTTTTAAAGGTGGGAAGGAAAGGAGATACCTCAAACACCGTGGAAATGTGTGGTGGTTGGGGGTTGTGGTTCAACACAGAGATGGTTCTTGTTGATGGGGTTGCTGCACACTTAATATTTAGTGGCATCCTCTGTGAGCCCTCAGGGTAGATGAATTCTTCTTGCATGTTCATATAACCTGGATGGACCCTGTATCCTCAGTGACAGGACTTGACCTTGACCAGTGAGGTTGGTCTCTGCAGTTACACTCAGTGGTGTCTCAGTGGGGGCTGAGCCATGACAGTTTCTGACAGCAGTAACGGCTTTGTGAAATGTGCACGGGTTTGAAAAATGGAGATGACCAAACATGTTTTCTGTGGCCTAGACCTTCTGCATGATTGGTAAAGTCAAGCTGGTATGCAATCTGGAGTGAATTCATATTGGCAAATCCAGTGGTTTCAAGTGCTCTCTCTTGGTATTAAAGTTGTCCTGCAGATACTTTGTGGTTTTCTGTGGTTTTTTGAAGTGAGATGGTTTGGATTTAGGGCTTTTCCATGCAGATAACAGCCAGATAGTTTCCAAAAACTCTCGATTACAGAGATTAATTTTCCAGAATACTGGCAATGCATTGTCAAGCTGTGCTCCTCTGTTAAGCAGTGAAGAAAACAACAGACTGCACATGAAGAAGCTTGTTTTTGCTTTTTTTTGTCAGCCCTGCTGCCAGCACTGTAAGCCATGTGCACTCTCCATCTCAGCCTAATCCCTTGTAACGAGGAACAATTTACAAACAAGGAACAATACCAATTTCAGAGGGGTGCTGAGGCTTCTGTTATATGCTTGAAGCTCTCTCCAGTCTTCTAGCATGAATTACAATAGAAATACATTGCTAAAAAAAGCAGCAACCTTTTGAAGAAAGCCATGTTGGAGTACAGGCTGCTAGATAAGCTTGCAGCCTCTAAAGCGGTTTGGCACAGAGGAGTTCTCTGTGTTTATCCATAGTACATTTGCAAAGTTTATTTCCAATATCAAAAGTTAATCAGACTCAATAAACTGCTAAATCAAAGCCAATTGATGTGTGGAAAGAATTTCTATGATTTTAATGGATTTTAAACCAGATACATAAGTGTCCTAGTGATGCAGTCAGAAAACACTTCTACAGTTTTTGTTTGAAAAATATTTTTGCATAAGCAAAGTTCAGAGACAGGAGCGTTTGAAGAATCTGTTCATTCTCAATGGTGTCTTCGCCCAAGTCTCATTCCAGTTGCTTGTTAAACAAAGCAAAACAAAAGGTCATTTAAAAAAAATAATATAAATATTTTTGTAAATGTTATATGAAGAACAGAGGATTCCTCTCCTCGTCAAATATTAAACTTCCCTGGCTTTATTTCTCTGTAGGCTATTTTTATGACTGTTCTTTCATCAGAGGTAAAGTCCTGAGTTTTTATGTTTCCATCTTTGACCAAAAAACCCCCTATTTGAGCTGAGACATATTGCATGAAGCAGTACTTTCAAACATGACCTGGCAAGAGGATTGTGAGAATGGAGATGCCAATACTTTCCTACACATGAAAAACACTAACCGTTCCTTCAAAAGAGGAATTTTTAGAATGTGATTTCATAATGTAGAGGTATTGGAATCCATTTAAATATAAGTTGAGCCCATGCTGTAAGAAGCACCAAGTCTTTTATTTCTGACAAAAACCTCTTTCAGTTACATAGATGATTCTGCTTGGCAGATCCTATTGGGTACAGGGCAACATGATATATTCTATAAGGGACAACATAAGATGCCTTAGATATGATCTTTATCCCATTAAAGCATGCAATTAGTTTGAGAAGATCTGGTATTCTTCCTTTAGCCAAATGTCTCATATTCTGCAGTGTGACCTGGTTCTCTGTCCTCAGAAGCATTTACAGCCACAACAGCTGCCTTTCTAAATGATGTGTTCTGGTCCGGTCAGGAGTTAGCCTCTCCTCATAATTCCTGTACCAAGATCCTGAGAGAGCTGTGACTCTTCAGCCTGGAGAAGTCTTCTTGGGGGGATCTTATCAATATGTGCAAATACCTGATGGGAGGAAACGAAGATGAGGGAGCCAGGCTCTCCTCAGCAATATTTGTTTACAGGACAAAAGACAATAGGCATGAATTAGAAATCTGAACACAAGAAAACAGTTGGGTGGGTTTTTTGGGGTTTTTTGGGTTTTTTTGTTTGGGGGGGTGGTGGGCAGGTTTATTGTTGAGGATGGCCAAACACTGGAACAGGTTGCCCAGAGAGGCTGTGGACTTTGGATCTCGGTCAAAATCTTACTGGACATAGTCCTGCACAGTCTGCTCCAGGTGACCCTGCTCGAGCAGGAGGGTTGGAGTAGATGAACTCAAGAGGGTGCCCTCCTACCTCAATTGTCCTGTGATTCTGTAATTGCTGGAAAAGCTTGAGTTCAGTGTTAGAAATTTGAAAGAGTAGAAAATCATTGTGCATTTTTCATCATTAAATTTGTTGTTCAGCTTCAGTCATACTTCATTTCTCTCCTCTCTACCAGAAAGCTCAACAATTTCAAGCCAAAGGAGCAGTTTCCCAACTTCATTTTGGACCAGCTCTTATCAGCCTCCCCCTCCACCATGCTTAAGTGGAGTACACCCTGATTTCCCTGTTACTGCACCAGGCACCTTCCCAACACCAGATCCCAGCAGCTGGCCAGGACACGGCCTTCATCAGACTGCCCCACCTCCTCCCCCTGCTGCATCTGAATCCTGGCATTATCCTTTAGCATCTCAGGTGAGCCCTTCGTATGCACACATGCACGACGTGTACATGCATCGCCATCACCCTCATCCACACATGCACCATCATCATCCCAGCTCGCACCGCGACCCCCGGTACGGGTCCCTGCTGATGCCTTCAGTCCGCGCAGCCAGGATTCCTGCTCCCCAGTGTGACGTGACAAAGACAGATCCTGCTGCTGTCACCAGCGCTACCTCAGCATGGGCTGGAGCCTTTCATGGAACGGTGGACATTGTGCCAAGTTTCGGGTTTGACACAGGTAAGATGGTTCAATTGTGTCTATGATTTGTTTTAGCAGGAAGAATTTGAGGAAAGAAGTGGAATCCCTGCAGTTGAAGCAGGGCTTGTTCTCAGAGTCTTCTCCAAATATATTTCCAGGTGGGAATCCCTCCTGAAATTGCTGCCAGGACAGACGAGCTGTGGAACATCCAGCTCTTGCTGCCTTTTGCTGAGAGACCTTTGTCTGCCTTGGTCCTATTCAAGCCAAATGAGTTGTGACATGATATGTGTTTTTCGGTTTAAATCTTGTGGGAAATGGTTAATTAAACCTCCATGTGGAAGTTTCCAGCTTCTTCAGCTAGTTCATATGTGCATTCATCAAAATATAGCTCCAATGAGGACTGAAGTAATAACTTGTCAGTACATAAGGATTGCATCTTACTCATCTAAATTGGAACAAATCAGCATTTCCTTCCTGTGTAGCATCCAGGTGTCACACAGAGAGTAGAGATGCTGGCTGAGCTGTGCTCACCATCAAACTAAACTTCCTTCTGTAGGGTCTAGGCTGAGGTCTGTGAATTAGATTCATTTTACTGCAGGGTCTGTAGCCATAGGACAGCCGCCGTAAACTACGTCTGCATCTGCAAGCTTTGACTGGTAGCTCTCATTTCAGGCTTAGGAGCAGTCTAGCAGCCCTCACTGTTCATAGTTGCTTGCAGTCAGGTGATGGGTGACTAACAGTTTCCAGCGCATCCATCCTGGAGCTCATATGCACTACTGAGGTCTCCTTTTTTCTGCTTGGTATTTATCTGACCAGCAGCAATCCTTGTGGATTAGCACTTCTTAAACATGTTATGTTATTTATTAAGGAAATACTAGGTTTGCATCTCTCTTCCTTTTTTCCTTAAGGTATCTGTTTGCCTGTCTTCTTGATAGCTCTAGCTAACGGATTCAATGTGTGAGAAGCACTTCCTTGCTTTGATCACTGTGCAGGGGAACACAGAATTGGTGGAGAAAAAAATGCTGTTTCTTACATATGAAATAATGTGAACCTGATTATGACTTAGCTAACCTAACACAAATCTCTCTCTCTTCCCTTAATAGCAAGTGGGAACCAATAATCTCTTCTAAATACCACGCTACTTGCTGCTTCAAGAAATTAAGAAAAAGCATAATAGGATTCTTAACACTGGACAATTTTATATCTATTAATAACATTTCCAGCCATGCCAATGATACAAGAGGAATTACATTTTGTGCTTTTGGGTATAAAATGATAATCTGACAAGACTGGGATCTCGAGTTTTGCCTTTCTGACAAATTCCATAATGGGAATGAGCTGTCTTCTCTGAAGCATGAGCAAATTGTCACTGCCACTGGCAGAGGGGCTGAGCCCCCTGGTCTGACAGTAGCCCCAGCAGTCCAGCTCCAGAGCTCTGGTATTTGACTTACCTTTTGGGGATGGAGCCGAGAACTGCATAAGGGATTGTTAGTCAGGAGAAACTACTGCCTTGCTTAGGTATGAGTCCAGCCTAGTCTGTGAGTTGTTTCAGTGCTGGGCAAGTTGGTTTGCTTATGGCTACTTTGTTGGTAGTAGTACGTATAATAAACCAGGTGCTTTTTTTTCTTTTCTGTAGGAGCACAGTACCTCAAAAAGGACTATGGGTCCCCTAGCACTGCCTTACAGGACTAATACAGCCTTTGCTTGGTGCTGCCTGCTTCTTGTGAAAATCCCTATGGAGGGGTACAGCTGGATGCTAATTTTATCAGGATCCTGATTTGGCAGTGCTTAACAGTGGCTTGCATGTCTTGTAGTTGTCTACTCAGCGTGGGAGGCAGTGAAGAAGGCCTGAACTGTTAATTTCTGGCCCATGCCTGATGTGTGGGTTTTAGTCCATGAGTTCCTGTGGGGGAAAAGAAAGAAGGGAAATGTGTGACTAGTTTGCAGGAACAGGATTTCAGCAATGTCTCACTTGTTTGTGACTATTCAAAATAGCCATGCACTGAAACACAACAGCAAAACCTTATCAGGCAGCCCCAGTTTGGCATGTAAGGCTTTGGAAACAGGGGAGTAAGCAACAAAACACAGCAGGTAGTGGTAGCCTGTGACTTTACATTTATTTGCTCTCTTACCCTGCAGACTCATCTCTCCTGTGCTCTCCAAGCAGAGGCTTGCTGGGAAGGGCAGGAAGGCTCTGAGCTCCCTTTTCAGCCTTGCCTGCAGCTTGTAGATTTGAGACAAATGCTTTGGTGACAGGCATTCGAGACTGATCATGGTGAAAAGAGGGAGCTTAATTGCCCCAGTGTTTTGCATGCATCTCAAATGGTGTCATCCCAGGGAAGGTGTGTTGTGCTGCCGGGGAGGGGAGGGGGCTGCTGAAGCACTACGCTGAAGCATCCAGCACTCACCAGCACAGTTGAAGCTTTTCTTGCTCCATGTCCACTACAGGGGAGGATTATACTGGATAAGTCTCCACATCACACAGAATTTCATTACATTTAACTCTAATGTGAGACAGCAGTCTCAACAGAGAGGCTAAAAACTGAAGAGCCTGGAAGAATGTACTGGCTTTCAGCAGCGTAGAAATGGTTTCTCCAGAGTGGGGTAAGGCCACAGTGGCAAGAAAACTTCAGTTCTGGAAGTCTTTGCTCATGTATTCCTGTTGAAGAAAAGACAACCTGTGGAGCTGTCAATATATCAGATTCCATGAGCTTCAGATGACATATATTAAAAAACTCATTTGGTAAATATCTAGACATTGCTTGTCAGAGCCCTTCAGATATGAAAATGACACCACCACCCCCCTTACTGTGGGTCACATTTCTTGTGCTACTGTCACATGCGATTATAGAAACATTTGCAAAATTCCTCACGCTGAATTATATGGAATGATAGTGTTGGGATCAGGGCAGGCTGGCTGTAATCTTACCCTCTTCCAGCCACATTGTTGCATCTCTGCCATACTAAGTCAAATATTCGATCTCATGAATGGATGATGCTGAATCACTTCAAAGGTTAAGAGGGGGTTCCCCTTGCATGCATGGTATAGTTTGGGAATTTATGTTTCAGAACAGATTGTGTGGGACATCAGCGTATTGCCATTCATAGAGCTAACAAAGTATTGATCTGTCTTGCACATCTGTTTGAACTTACATGGTCCTGTTTTAGAGGAGGAAGATTTAGCTACCTGATTCCCATTATATGTGGCTTAATCCTCACATTGCATGCTGTAAATTAACCCTTTTTGAAGCTTCTTTATTGGTACAAGTAGGATTAAAGAAAATGCTAGTGTACATCAAAAATCTATTAAAACCCATTATGGTTGTGGGTGCTAGCGTGCAGTGCCTTTCCGAAGCTGAAGTGCCCAAGCTATAATGCTCAATATAAAAGTATGTTTTATATCAAGCATTGATATAAACGCATAGCTATAAGCACAACATGTTTGTGCTTTAGACCACAATTCCCTGCCCTGCCAATATCAAGCAAAGCAAGGTCAGCCTCTAACAGCATTGACTGCAGTTCATGGCATACATACAGAGAGCATTGCTACAGCCATAATCCCACAGTGTCGGGGCTAAATCCTCGTGTTTATGTTAAGGGTGCGCAAGCCGAGTTGAGCATTTAAGACCACGGAGGCAGGGAGGGGAATTGTTGTCTTGCAGTGGAGCTGATGGTTACGGCCATCAGTGTTTTCCTCAGGAGCAGGGCGGGAGGCTGCCCTGCACACCGGGCACTTCAGGTGGTCAGTCGGATCCGGCTGCGCTGGCAGCTGCCAGGTCTGCGGGGAGCCCCGTGGGGAGGAGAGCAGAGCAACTTGCCGTGCTACTGCAGAGCCTCGGAGGATATCCTGTCCTGCTGTTGGACAGATGTGCTGGAGGAGGCTTCCTGTAGCCCCAGCGCACTAAAAGCAGAGCAGGATTTTGGCATATCTGAGGGCTGTTAAGTCTATCTTAAAATTGAGGTGCACATCCTTTCTCATGCAAAATTATGCACATTGAGGTGCATAACTTTAAATTTAGGTGAATTAATCGACATCCTCTAGTTCTGGCTAACTATGGAAAATCCACTTTTGGAAATGCCTGTATGTCAGTGTGTCACGTTGAATACGGAATTTGAACGGTCAGTCTACTGCCTTCTGTAAAGTTGTCTCTGTTCACACACACCCCACAAGTTTGTCACAACTCATTAAGTTTGTTTAGATGTTCCCACAGAACCTGCATTCTGCTTGTGTGGCGATTAGCTATAACGTTGGTATCCCAGAGACGGGGGGTTGTGCTGGTGTGGCAATACTGACTCATGCAATGCAAGTGAGGATGTCTTTGCTAAGAGGAGAATGTTCTTGCAGCAGGCTGCAAGGGAAAGCTTTTGATTAGCAGCAGTGTTGCACTTGGATGACATATTAAGGCTGCATATAGCCTTGCCATGAAGGAGATGGGAATATAATGAGGAAAAGGCATGGAAAGTGTTCCACATTCAGTTCTGTAACTAAGGCAACTTTGGTTTTTTGGATTGTTTTCCGTGGCTGTTCAGCCTTAATAGCTGTACCTTAAACCTTCTTGTTACAGTTATTTCTGTTTGGTGCAAAGACACTTAACTAGGAAGGTGTCTGTTCAGCTGGTTATTCCCCTTCTACCAGTTGCTACCATCAGGTGGACACCCTCTTAAACAGGTGTGTGTGTGTCATTTTTTTTTTTTTTAAGCTGCTGAGAGCCATATAACCTGTTTCTCTTCTCATCAGCTTCCATTGCCTCTGGTGGCCTTTAGTGCTCCACTGGTGAACTTAAATGACTTCCTTACACTCTGAAAGATTTCTGCTGTCTGACTCCCTCTTTTTTGTTATTGTTGTTGTGTCTTTGTTTAAAAAAATTGTAAACAGCAGGGGAAAAATAACACAAAATTGTCATCGCTAACTTTGAGGGAGCTTTGAAGGAAACTAACAGCAGTTTATGATGACTCTGCCTGTGAATGATGCTGCCAGGAAAACAAGTAACTCGTAAGCAACAAGGAGACATCCTCATTGAGTAAAGAGCCTCTGAACATGTTTTTGTAGGCATGCTTTAGTTGAGGGATATCTCAGTTTTTCCAATCTAAAGACATAGGTGCAAGTGCTTGTGAAATGGAGTAGAAAGCCACCGAACAGGGTTTGGCATGCTATACCTGTGTGCTCTGCTTTCCCTATCTGTTCACTGCTGGACACAAGTGTTTGGACACTGCTTGGGAATCCTCACGTGGATAGAGCCATAAGCTGTCATCTTTTATGTGACTGTTAATTGCTTTGTAGCTCAACTCTGAAATGATGTTGATCATCATTAAAGGTTTAACTGTTCGTACTCCTAAAACAAGGAGGTGGTGGTCAGATCTGAACCTATCATGCCTATTAGGCTTTCTGAAAACATACAAGTCTTCCTTTGTATGTCACTATGTGTTCAGATATGGAAATGAGAGATCCATGCTTAGCACGTGGATCTGTCAATTTTCACAGGTTAACGATCAAATGAACATGGAGCTTCAGTGGTTGCAACATCATTGAGTTCTGGAGTTGCACCTACTTACGTTAGTGGTGAAATTGACCCTAAATTCTTAGCAGATTAGGTAGTTGATACATTGGTCTTGGTACGCTGTGTAGCAGGGCAATATATAGTATGACACAGAGCGGAGCATTGCTGTCTATATAGCGATGATTTATAGTGGGAAGTGCACCTTCATTTCATGAAATGTGATTTGTTTGGCTCAAAACGTCAAGGGGCAGGTTTTAAATCAGCAAGTCCTAAGTGCCTTACTACCTCTTAAAATATGTGCTTGCACCTCTCTCCTTTCTACTTTCCCTATAAATGAGCAAGAATGTATCTTCTTTGGGAAGTTTCATCCTCACCTCCCCCCTTTATTGTCTGGATTTTAGGTATACGCCCTGTTGGGTGTAAATCTAGCGAAGATTGAATCCCTCTGGAGCAGAGAAATCCCAGATTATAACACAGGGTCCAAGTCTATAATGCTAAAGCCACAACATAGCACCACATTTATTAGATAGTCCTCACTTTTTATAAAGAAAAATGTTAGAGGAACTCATAACAAATGCAAGCTGAAAATCATTAATTTTTCCCATGTGGAAGCACTAGCCATTCTTGGCTAAAAATCTGACGATCTGTAGGTGAAATGATTTGGGTTTTTTTACTTGCTGCAGGAACATTTTCCCTCTCTCCTCTGTAACGTGAAATGCCGTAGAAACTGTGAGATCCTAAAGTGTCACAGGCCTTTTCTAAAAGAGGTAGGGTCTGTGGCTGGCCCCTAACAGGAAAAATTATTCTGTTACATACTGGGTTGTCTGTGTGGACCTTGCTGGAGGTTTTTATCATGCCATGCCATGCTCCAGATGAGGCAAAACCAAGGAAGCACACAGAGGATTTTATCAGCATTCCTGAACTGCTTGAGCCAGTCTAAAACTTAAGTGTGGTTTAAGCTTATCCCATATAAACTATAAAGTTGTGACCAATAGCAATGTTACTAACAAGTCCACTAGGCTGGTAAGTTGTGGGATTTTTTTTCTTTTTTTTAAAATGAAAAATGTTTATCCTTACTTCAGTTGCTTGGGGAGAGGGAGGAAAAAACTCTATCATATTTTAATTTTACTTTTTTTTTCTTTTCTGAACTGTAGGTCTACAGCATCAGGACAAGAGCAAGGAAACTTCTTGGTTCTGAAGTTCGGCTAAATTAACATCAGCTAGAGCTGGAGTAAGCGCGGCTGGGTGGGCGATATAACAGTTGTTGACTGCTTCTGCATGGGGCAAAGGACACACATGAAGATGAAGAGCCAACCATTCTGGTTTTGCTATTGAGCCTTTTGTTTGTAAGGCCGTTTATGGGTCCCACAGTGTTGGAAAAAACCAAAAACCTAACTTTTCTTTCTTTCCTCATCTGAGCCTGCTACAGCTGGGCAACCTAACTCCTTTTTGCTCCTTTAACAGTGTTTTGTTTTGTTCAGCTTGATATTTTTATGAACAGTCTCAATTGTCAGGAAAAAGACTCTCCCTTGACACAGTGCGCCTCCTTTCAGGAATACAGTATTTTGTAGCTCTTTGTGCATCTATTTTTGTAGAAATACAGAAAGTTTGGGTAAGGATTGATGGGCTATTTTAGGATGACATATTTTTTTAAAAAAAAATTGTAAAATTGTTAAGTTCTGTTTAAAGAACTTGCTCTCAGAGAAGCACTGGCAAAAAAATGTATAAAATGCTATTTTTAGATGTCTGTGATGTGTTTGTGCATTTTGGTTTTTTTGTTTTGTTACCTCAAATGTCTATCTTTCCTTTCTTTTTAAAGAGCTAAACCTTCCTTGTTTTAACATTACTAGATTTTGATGTTTTTGTCCTTTTGTTCTAGCTTAAGCAAGTATAATTCACACCTAAAGTTTCAGCCAAATCTTTTTCCTGCTGGTGTTAGATTATAGTAGGGGTGTTTTTATTTTCTTGCTTCTAAAGGTGGCTTTGTGCTGTGCTGATTGTCAAAAACTTGCAAACACATTTAGCATGGAGGTTACAGGAACTGCATTTCCAACCCATCCATTCTTTCAAAATGGACCAAATACTCTTACGGATTTACATCAGACATGAGTTTGGGCCTCATCCATGATCCATTGAAGCTGTCAAACACAGTCCCCTATGGGTTATGTTTCAGGCCCTCATAGTGCTCATAAATATCAGTATACTTTTACTTTAATTCATGAGGCAGGACTTTCAGCTAAGCCATTTCAAAGGTGGTAACTTATAACATCAATATTCAGGAAAGAAATGTCAGTTTTATAAAAATGTGTGACTTATGGAAACAAAATGTTTTCAACTGGCCTGATCTATCTGCTGAGCACCTCAAGGAAAGCGCTGAAATTTTCAACTCCTGTTGACTTCAAAATCTGTTTGTCTAACCGAAGATTTGCTGTGGGCCTTACAACACCCCAGCTGCAGCTCTTGAATTTCTTAAGAAGTTGCACGTGCTCAGCGTGCACAAATTCAGGCTTGGCTGCTGTCTGGGTAAGAATCTGAACTTGGAAACTATGTGGCCATGTCTAGCCACAGTGCTCTGCAAGGTGTTTGGGAAACCCTGTTTCTGGCCTGGGCCTTGGGTCTGACTTTCATAGTAAGGACTTAGTTGAAGCCAAGGTGAGCATGATGCAATCCTGAATAAGGGCTGCAAGATTACCCTTGACAGCCTCAGTCCTGTGATGGGCTGGAGTTGGGTCAGCCCCCATGCCCAACCCTAGTGATTCCAGTGTGAGTGTCAGCATGTGCTTAGGTGGGGCTGAGCACAGGATCGGGCCATGGGTTGCCAGATCCTAGCTATTGCTTGGAGATGTTGCCTTTCTGCTCTGTGCACCCAGGGTCCCTCTGTAATATTTCCCAAGGCTCTTATAACCTATTATATTTCTGTTACCACTGTTTTCAGACATCCCTGTCTGAAAGACAAACCAGCTAAATGGAAACCAAGACGTAAACACATGGCTGAGATAAGAAACAGTTTAATTTTAAGGCAACGAGCATTGTAAATGTAGGTTTGTCAGGTGGAGACCACATGGATCTGCGTGTGAAAGGGGAGGGGGAGTGTGGGGATGTGCATGCCACTCCGAGGTTCAGGCCTCCCTCCCTGCGCTGCTGCTTCTCTCCAGGCTTTTTGAACTTGCTCCTATGAGGTGTTGAGCGTTCTCCCTTGCCACGTAAGAGGGCTTGACATGCTGGCACTGGCAGCATTAGGATTATGTCACAATTTGGCAAGACCCTTAAGTGTATACCTTGCTGATTGGAAGTTTGAGACAGCGTAGAAGTGCTGAATGGACTGTGCTTAAATATTATTTTAAAATAGTAGGGTTGTAGTTTTGGTGTTGGGATGCTGAATTAAATGTGCTGGGGGTTTTTTCCTCATCTTTATAGTCCATCAGCATTTCTTTCTCTTAATAAAGTTCACTCTCATGACAGTTCTATATATTATTGCTGCTCTGGTGGAGGTAGCTCCTCAATTTGTCAATGAATTTGTAATGCAATGGGAAAACTGTATGGGAGGGAACAGAGTAATAGCTGCCACTGTTCACTTTCTTATCAGGACAGTATAGTTCAGGAAATGTCTCAAGAACAAGAGTTCTGACTTGGGAATTCTGACAGTATTAGAAATACTGGGAGGAAAAAAAATCCAAGCTTTTTTTTTTATTTTCTATTTTTAAAATTTTTTTTTCTGGACTTGGCAAAGCTGGAAGGCAAAGAGGCAATGTATCCTCTTTGAACTTCAGGGCTGAAGAGTTTGGGTGGTGGGGGGAGCAAAAGAAAAGGCAATGTTTCTTTTTGAGGTGTAGTATTTGACTTCCTGAAATAGTTTAAAGTCTAGTGAAACCAGTCAGTTCATTGCCTTCCTCTTCGCAAGTTCAGGTGATGAGGGACCTTCTCCTGTTCCCTGTATACATCAAAGCAGAACGGGACAGGAAAAAACAGGTCCACAGTTTGCACTGGAATCCCTTTCTAGATTGTTTTATTGAGTTGATGGGCAGTGGGGATGAATATGTGGTGAAGCTATTGCCTCTTCCACCTCAAGGACTACTGTTATGTGCCCAGTTTCCACTGCTGAACCTGTGAGTGTGCTGAAGGAACTTCTGTTGCTCTGCAGGCTGTGGGAGACAAGTGCCAATAAAACCCTGCTATCATCTGTAGCCATTCATGCACCAGTCAATTGGCTCTGAAAGTCAAATAAATTAATTTTTTTTTCCTCAGTCACTAACCATCCCCTGTACTAACAAGTGAGTTGAAAGTAAAAGCGTAAGTGCATAGCAGTAGCCCTACTTCTATGTTCTACAATTTGAAGGATGGGAAAGAAAAAATCCTTCCCTGCAACAAACTTTTAACTTAAAATTCAGCAGATTTACTTGTCTCTCTTTTTCTCTCTCTCATACACGCACACTTATACACACGCACAAATGTGCTTATGAGAAGCAGATGCTGTGATGGTTTTGTTCTTGAAAAAGGAGGGGAGCGCTTGCTTGCAACATTGCAGTTACGGAGAATTGATGGCAGTGAGAAAGAAACAGAAATGTTAAGACTGCTCATGTTTCCACAGATAGGAAAAAAAGGCCCTTAAAATCAGGTCACAGACAAGTTATGTGTCTTAACGCATTACTAAAGGAGTTGTTTCATTCTTTTTGTGTGCGGTGAGTTCTGATGCTGTCCCAAGAAAGTAGATGATTCATTTTGCGAGGACTTATAAAACATGATGTACTCTGTCATTATTTCTGGGAGAACATAGGGAAATTATTGTTTTATTTCAAGAAAATCTACATACTAAACTCCTTAAAGTTGTTCAGGATTTGATTTTGTTCCTATTCGTGTTGAGAATGCTGTCAATTTTTGTGTCTTCATTTGAAGACTGGGAGGGTTCAAGCTGTCCATCAGTTTTTGAAAAGCAGATACCAATTTGTTTCAACTGGGCATTTCCATCCCCGCAAGATGATGGAATAGTGCAGCTACTGACCACCCAGCAGATTTGATTTCTGGAGAGGTGAATAAGCTACACTTGGCAATAGGAAAATGCACTTTGTTCTGATTCCTCTCCTCACCAGACACACAAATTCAGTTATCAGTTTATTTGATACCTCTTTTATAGTGTGAAGATCTTCAGTGAATTTTCTAGTCTACTTCTGCCTCAAAACATGCTTTTGAGGATGAATCTCTCATCACAGCTTTCAGAGAGAGCAGAGGTTGCGGGAGGGGAGTGTCACATTTCCCCTCAGCTGCACTTAGGATCAACTTGCCTGTACCCAGCTTTTCTGCTTCCAGGCTATTGTGTATGTCTTGCTGTCCTTCCACAATTCTTTATGTGTATGTATATATTTATATACATATACACATACACATGTGTAGCTATACCTGGGTCCCTCCATTCCACCCTCATGCTTTAAATGCACGTCCTTTGGAAATGAAGTGAATGACGTCACTAAATCTCATCTGAGACTGAGAAAATGTAGGCATTTTATTGCATTCTCTGTAACCTCAGGAGTGAATAGAACTTTTCCATACTTGTAAAAAAAACAAACAACAAAAACCCAACCAAAAAAAACCCCTTCAAAACCCCTGATTTGTTGTACCTGTAAAGATGACCACGGAGTCAGCAGAGTTATGTAGAGAGGTGCAATATATTGCCTTTCAGCAGACAAGTATATCTTTTTGAATATGATTCTTTAATTTCAGGTACAAGCTTTTTCTCCATATCAATGGACCAGCAACATATATTTCTTATAAATGATTTAGAAATATATATATTTTTAAAATTGACTTCTTGGCTTTAATATGTCAGCCTTTGAGCTTTTAAAGGGTATTTGGATGATAAATATTGTTTGTGTGTGGATTTTTAAAAAAAAAAAAGTTGATGCATGTTGTTTGGAACTGAAATCTCATGTAAAGCAGGAAGGTATTTAAAAATAAATACTGCTTTTACATATTAGCCCTATGGGCACAATCTGAGAGTTGTGGCCTGAGCAAGGTCAAAATCCAGTCCCTGTGACAGGAGAGGCAGGAGCAGTCGTCTTGCAAAGGTTGAGCTGGTAGAGATGTGAGAAGAGATGATCCTCTCCAGCATGGTTGGGCAGCTCCTGCTCAACATATTGAAATTAGGCTGTGTTGGCAGGTTTATACTTGCCCTGTCTTATGGGGTGAACTGGTTGCCAAGGGGAATTAGAGGTGTCCCTGGAAACCTGTGTTTTAGCTGCCCTTGGTCTGCACAGTGCCCATGACCCTCTCCCTGTTCTTGCTCTGCAGTCTCCATGACACCACAGTGGGACCTGGTGAAAGCTGGGATGGAGTTCCCTGTGAAATGCAGGATGGTTTTAGCTCCCAATAAAGATAGTTTAGGGATGGAGGTAATTAAAACATCACAGTTATCTCATGCACCTGCTCAAAGGCTCAAGCCTGCAAGATGGATCAGCTCTGCATCATTGATGATGGCCATTTGCATACAGGAGCCCAAATACTGCTTCCTCCGCTTGGTGTCTTTGGAAATATTCAATGGCATTTAGATCATTGGGACCAGCCTCGAATGCCTAAATTGCAGTCCAGTGTTGGCTGGCACAGCATGGTGGCCTTGGGTCTGGTCCAACATTAGTGGACAACAGTTGGAAGCAGCATTGATTCTGGTGAGCTTGGGCTCAGGTAACTAGTACCTATAGACAACCAATATTTATAGCAGTTGAGGTTTACAGTAATCTAGTAAAGTATCTGCAGAACTATGCTGCACTTTCCCTGCTAGCTGTTTGTAGCTGTTGTTGAAAACCATCAGTCAAATCAGGGTCCCTCTCCTCCCCCCACCTGTTTTCCAACCCTGCTTCCCTCAAAACTCCATTGAACTCTTTTGCCCCTCTCATCCAAAGTGATGGAGGGCTTTGTATAAAGAAAAGTGTCACTGTTTTAATTACTGAATAAATAATTTAATGTGAATTTTATTGTTCTATTTTTTATGTAGCATTTTTGGTTTGGTCTGTATTTCTCAACAATTAGCAAATGCTTTCTTTTTATTCTTATGCAACTGAAGAACTCATAAATCTCTTTGTAAATTACAGCATCCTGAGTTTCTATTTTTTTTCATGAGATTAATTTTTAGAGCCAAGGGTTTGTCTCTTGTTGACAATGTTGTAAAACAAGTGTACTAAACTGGTTCTCTACTAAAATTGGATGGAGTGAAAGCCTAGCGTCAAAGGGATTTCAAACAGGGCTCTCATGAATGCACTAGCTTTCCATTTCAGATACTGTCAATTGCTTCTGCTACAATGTCTTCCCCCCCCCCCTTTTTTTAGTATCTTTTTAAGTTGCATTAACGCTAGAGGCTATTTTACAATCAGACCTAGTAGAATCACTACCTGACATTTCTTAGTGTAAGACCCTTTTTAATTTTATCATTTTCTGGCAGTTTTGACAGTCATCAAGTAGAGACTTTCCATGCAAGTTATTTATCTTAAATTGACTTTTTTTGGCAAAGTTCAGTGATTCCCACTAAGGAGGTAACGTTGCCCTTGCTAAAATTATTTTACAACTGTTTAATCAAGAAATGTTTGCATGTCTACATTCTGGCTTGAGAGCTGAAGGTTTGGTGTTTTGGTCACAGATACATAATTTACTGTTCCAACAGAGGGGGAAAAAAACCCTCCAAACTTTGGCCAAGCACTGAGCTTTTGAAAAATTGCCACTTGCACGCAATCAGCAGGGAGCTGTTAAGAGTTTAGTTGCAAAATCCTGTGAAGATCCTGACCATATGGGATGTACTCTGTTTCAGAGCATCAGGAGATGAGCAGGATTTTCCCCATACGTCCTGCTCCAAGCCCTGTTTCCAGGACCAGGCAGCAAGCAGGGTGCTTTTTCTCTGCACAAAATACCATGTTCTTCTTTCTCAAGCCATGAGGAAGAGATGGAGAGAGCTGCCAGCCAGAAACTCAAGGAGAAGGCGGCTAGGAAAGGAGGAGACTGGCTTAAAGCAAAGTAGGAGAGAACGAGGTTGGGAGCTGCCAGGAGAGAAGCCGTCTCCATGGACAGTGAGCATGAAGATAGGATGTGGACCACTGAAAAATAAGCAAATAATGCCTAACAATCACTTGGCTAATACATGAAAGACATAAAGGGAGATGTGACAGCCATCAAAAAATACCAGAATACTGTGAGGACTTAGAAATCTGGTATAAACTAAGTGTCAAGGAAAACTTAGGATAAACATTGCGGGAAATTTCTTTCTTTGAAGTGAACTGTGTACACTGCGGTTTAGTCTGTGAGAAAAGACATGGGAGCCCTGTTGCTTTAAGACAATCACAATTATCCTCTGCAAAGCAATTGTATTTTAGGAGCAAGAGTGCATTAAGCTAGGGAATGAGCTAGCTGAAGTGCTTTTTCTTCACCCTGTAACTTCTACTGCTCTCACCAGAGTAGGGCTCCGGCTGCGTTGCCTCACACCTGGATTTCCAGGTGCTCATGGGGTTATTTCTATGTCCTCTCATTGCACCAAGAAATAAGAGCAGGGAAAGTGATGCTCGAGAGCAAGCATTATTTTGTTACTGATTTTATTCACGACGATCCATGTCCTCTGTTCATGTAAATCAGTGTCACTCAGTTGGCTTTAGTGACCTTAATGCCCATTGAGAATCTCATCGGTTACATCCACATAAATCTTGTTTTGGGTGTTATCAGCTGGAAACTGGATCCCAGCCTCATGCCTGGGGGAGGTGCTTTCCTCAGAGCCAGGATCCAGCTGGGTGACCTCAGCGGTGCTCAGCCCACCTGGCGCGGGGGAAATGCCATGGAAAATGTGAGGAGTGGGGCTGGCATCCTCTGTGCTGGTGAGGGAGGCGAGCGTGGCCAGGGGCCAGCTGCTGAGGCTGGGGCTGGCTGGCCCCAGTGGGACAGGGGTGCCATCAGCCCTTCATGGAGACCCTGGGCACAGTGGGGCTGGTCGTCCCGGCAGGACCTTGGACACCGAGGGGTTATGCTGCCTGCATGACGTGGGAGGCCGGGTGGGGACCAAGACATCTGGTGAGAATTCCTCACAGCTGAGCTGTGCGTTGGGCTGGGATGCCGATTAATTTAGCTGATTTCTTTTTTGGGGTTGTTGGGAGGAGGAGGGGGGCTGGATGCCACAGCCTTCCAGTAATTGTCTCTCCTTCAGAATATCACTTTTGCTTTCTTTGAAGACAAGTGAGAAATGATATTTAAAAAACCCAAAACAACAAACCAACACCAGGAACTACACAAATGTCTTTGTCTTGACAATAAATGTACATCTGCAACGGTTTATCACTATGGGAAAATGAGTGGGTAATAAAGTTTTGATGTTGGCCATTGCATGTACAGAGGTATCACAGGCTTTGAAAATGATTTGTTATGTGAATGCCCATGGTAGCACCAAGGTTCAAAGGGAGGTGGTTTGTTTTTCATGCCCATTTAGTTATGAATAACACCAGCTCTAATTTCCTCCTCCCACCAGCAAGCAGAGAGTCCTACACTGGAAGCCAAATATAGCAACAAAGATTTCTATATCTGGCCAAAACCAAAAAATCTGTTCCCTTTTAAGAATAACACTCTATCCTTTTCTGATGGAGATGGATAAAGAGAAAATTCAACTTTAAGGAAGCCAGTTTCTCAGTGGGAAACTCCCTAGTCTCTCTCGAATGCCCAGTCTAAAAGGTATGAACTTATTTTTTGGCGTCTGTGTAGAAGCCAATGAGGAGACTTCTGTAGAGCCCCATCAGTAAAGCACTTTTGGGGTGGCAGTCTGGATAAATCTTCTGCACTCACTGGTGTGCTTTTTCTGCCCTGCTTTGTCTGTCTTCTGAGCAACAGAGCCAATGCTGAATGTGAACTCCATGAGTTGCACAACTACCCCTGCTTTTTCTTCACCCTTTTCTTTCTGGTTTGCTTTTGTGGAGAAGTTAATTTCTTGGCTCTGAGGGACAGAAACCTTTCTCCACCTGGCAAGTAAGCTTGATGATGCAGTGTGGAGCAGCAGCATCGCCCCCATGCTCCTTTCCTCCTTGGCTTTCTCATCAGGAGAGTATGCGGGGAGCCAGCCTTATGCTCTTTCCCATGGCCACTTTCAAGTTGTGCAGTGCCCGCAGAGGGTGACCAGGGACAGTGGGGCTGCCCACTTCCCTGCCTGGCTGGTTGGGCTGGAAGAGAAGGGATGTCTTACAAATAAAAACCAGAAATATTAATGACCAAATACTTCCTCAGGTAATCATTTGGCCTTTTCTGAATTGGAGCTAATGCCACTTGAAGATGAGCATGTACATGGGTGTCACTCTACCTGTTTTTAAGCTGGAATATGCTTTTAGGAAGAGGCAACACCCCCACCCCTCCACTTTTTTCTGATCTTGAGCAGTTTCTTTGACTTCTCTACACCATCTGAGGAAAGCTATTCAGCCTTTCCTTCGAAGGATTTATTCCCATTCCAGCCCACCCCAGCCACCCACCCTTAAGCAACTGGTACCTGTGACGTGAGCAAAAAAATCCCTTTCTCTAATGTACCAGCTGTCCTTGTTTCAGAAGTGTTGCCTCATTCATTTTCAGATTGTTTGGCTGAAGGCCTTTGCTGTAAGGTGAATACTGCAGGATTATAGAGTTAGCTGTTCCTCCTTTGGAAACCTGGGATGTTTTTTTGTTGACTTCAGTAGAAGCAGCCTTGGACCCTGATGCATTTTAAAACCAGTGCAGGGAAGTGTCATCCAGTGAACGTATTTGCACTGGATCGATTCTGCCAGACATGTTACTGATAGAGTTTTTAAATAAACACAGGGATGTTTGGAAATATTTTGTGTATGTAAATATGTAAAATATGCAAAACAAAGCTAACAGCTGTGGGGTGTACTCATTGATCACGTGAGGAGGCTTTGTGTAATGTTTTTTTTCCACCATCCCCTCTTTTTTTAAGCATCTGTGTCTGTTCCAAGATAATCACTTCTCTGTGATTCCCACTGGGCAAAGAGGGAGGAGGCTGGATGGGCCTATGTGATGCCCTAAAGTCTGCCTGAACTTCTGTGAAGAACCTCCTACTGTGGTGAAACCTGCTTTCCACCGAGCACGGGAACACATGCCCTGAGGGCAGCACAAAGCAATTGCTTTTCATTAGCGGTGGGATGGCGCCTGGGTCCAATTGAACTTGGCCTTTCAAGAACGGTAACGCAAGACACAACGCGTAGCACACAGCGTTCGTTCACGGCTGTCCTTGGGTGCTTCGTAACTAGCCTGACAAAAGCATTAGTCACTGGTGTATGAGTCTTAATTTCCTGAACTGAATCTGTTGCTTAGGAAAGGATGACAATTTTGCAGCCTCAAGTCCTTTATTTAGCTAGGGAGAGCCGAAGCCTGTGTATGTATGTGATCCTACTGAAGATTTTGGGAGAACTGCAGTAAGAAAAAAAGCAAATCACCCAGAACAAGCTCAGTGCATAGCACTACTAGGCTCTTCACATTTTTTTTTTTTTTTTAATTAAAGAGTGTGCTGCTTTTTAGACATCCTTTCAGAGAGGGTAATTCATCCTCTATGCACAATCAGTCTGCACTGCTTCTGAATTCTACTGGATATTTTGTGTGACTTAGCCACCTGTTGTTTTTAATGATTTTTTCCACCCTTATCCTTGTTCTTGCTTTCCAGTTCCACTGCTTTAAGGGCCGTCTTCCAGACTCCTGGCTGTCTGGCAATGCGGATGTCCAGGGACATGGCACAGTGACTCTGTGTCACACAGTTAGCACCTGTGTGCATGGCAAGTTTGACCTGTCCATAAGCCGTGACTCTTGGACTCGTGGATGTCAGAAGGTGCAATACAAATAAAAGCTCCATTTGTTTGTTTGGTGGTTTCAGTCACAGCAAATGGAAGTGCTTGGCAGGAACAACAGCCCTGGGTAAAGGGCAAAGGGGAAGTGGAGCATCGTTCAGCAGAATCCCAGGAGACATTCTGGCTCCCTGAGAAAAAGCCACATTTACTCTGGCAAGGGAAATAGCATTAGTGCATCCTACAGAGACCTCCTGCTGCTTATTCTCCTTCCTCCCAGTTAGCCTAGCTGGCCTTTTTGCTGTGCTGTCAATGACACTTCTGTGTGAATAGGCTTGAGGGGGTCTTTATAAGATCTAGTACTGTTAGGAACCTCATCCCCACCTTACCTGTGTCCTAATGCAAAAGACCAACACAACGGGGACAGGACACTCTGGCAATCCATAGTATTTTACAGTGCCTTAGTGCTATATTCTCCTAGTTTAAAAAGTGACAGGTTCCTTGACTCTTGTTTCCTCAGCTCTTGTCCCACATGACATCTTCCAGTGATGGTGTATGTTCTACCACCAGTTTCCCCTTGCAGTGACTGGAAATTGCTACCAGCCTGGATGATGCAGTAAAGGTTTTGAGGCCACTGTTAAAGCCCATGACTTGAACAAAAAATTACTGTTTTGTGGCTCATATGTGGCTTGGTTACTTTTCTGTTGTTTTCTGTGATGGAGAAATAGTTGCTTTCTGTATGAAAGTAGATATCAAAAGACCAGAACACCCTACTTGTGCAGAGAGCCCCAGACATGGGTGAGCCAAGCGAAGACTCAGAGGCAGAAACAACTCAAGAACAGGGCACTGAACATCTCACTTTCCCCCTCACTGCAATGGCTGCGTGTTGTCCTGAAGAGACCAGCGCAACAAGAGATGTCATTTCATTCTTTGCTCCCATATCCCTTGGCAGAAAGTAATTTTTTTTTGCTGATTTGTATTTATGATACTTTGCAGCATGTGCTGGTCTCATCAAACATATGGACAGCAAGCACCGAAACCAGTTGGCTAGTGATTTACCTGCAATAGCTGATGTTCTTCATGAACAAACTCATCATTCACAATGAGCACTAGCAAAGCACCATTTGCAAGACAGGGGGTTGGTAACCAATAGGGAATGACATAATTTTTTTTTATTTGGATTTGAAACATAGAGAAGCTTAGAGGAACACTGAAACTAAGTAGGATCCTCAAGCATCAAATCTGCCCCTTCAGAAATTATTCCCTTCTAATATTTTGGACTGTATTTCAGTGATTCTTAACAAAGGTTCTCCTTAGTAAAGGAGAAAAAGTAGCTGTCATCCATGACAGACATTGCTGATTATTTTTCATGTGGCTGTTTGCTGATTTGAAGAGGTCTTAGAGGAAGAATAGAGAACCCAGATCAACTGCTAAAATCTCCAGTTCTCCCATGCACAGTTTAATTCATCATTGCAAGGACTCTTCTGCAAATCTCAAACCTGTTATTTTCTTTATATGAAATCAGCAATCATTATAATTTCATCTCAGCTGGAATATTATTTTTCCCTTTTTTTTTCTTCTCCTTTTGATGGGTCAGATTTAAACCATCTGCAGGCAGATGGAAAGGAAAAGTGGAATTATTGTTTTCACCAAAAAATTTTGCAGCTGTCAGGGTGTGTTTGACACAAGCCTGATGGCTGAAAACAAAGACAGGACACATTGTCCCAGCTGGATATCAGAGAGCGTAAGAACTCTTCATGGCCAGTTCTTACTTGGAGAACTTGGGGCTAAATGAGGTAAACAAGATCATTACTTAGCCATACTCAAGGGCTTTTCAGAGAGAATTCTTCACTGAATTATGTAGTCCTTTTCCTGGGCCTCAGTGAGACCCTGTTGGTTTTGGCATGAGGGGGGGGTGACTCTCTAAGTGATGGTCACAATATATCATATGGACCACTGCTTTGTGACTGACCTACCACATGGCAGAGGCTGCAGCCATCGCTTCCAGTACCTGTCATGACATATTGCTTTTATAATTCAGTTTAATTTATGGCCCCGTCATTAACAACTGCAGCCAATGAAAAAGGGCTAAAAGTAGAGCTTTCGAGGAGAGATATCAGGAGCTATGACTCAAACTCTCCCAGTGTGGACTAGAAGATTACTTCACTGCTTCGTGTCCGAACACGAGTGGCTCCTTGTGATACCAACACTACTTCTTTTCAAAGCAGGCCTTTCCGCAGGAGCTTTGTCTGAAAGCCAGATCCACCACTGGGAGCTCATGCATCTTGCTGCTGGTGTTCTTGTTGTTAGGGTTTCTAAGAGTAACTGTTCCTTCTGCTTGCACCAAGCTAGGCATCTTCAAGAAACATAAATGAGTTTCCAAAATAGACTAAAACTGAAATCTTCTTACGCACTTGTAGGTGGCTTTGCCTGTAGAAGTGTGATTTCTCATTGGCAACGTGCAGTTCATAACTGCAAGACCTTCCTCATATAATAGCAGACTTTTGCTATGGTTGTATGTGTTTTGTTTTGGTTTGGTTTTTGAACTACTTCAGTATTAACATCAGCAATGTGGGCTAAGACAGTTAACAATAAAATTTTTGTCCTTTTCATCATGAGTTTTGAGAGTGATAATCCTATGAAGTCATTGGGAGGTGTATTTTTCTGCTCTGAAGTGACAACCATGCATCATTTCCATCTCCCAGGGTTGACACTGTTGTGTTGGTATTTATTGATGTTGTGGTTTTTCCCCCAAATAATTTGTCTGTATACATCTGTAGACAGAATGTGCTTGAGTTAAGCTAAAACTAAGAGAATAAGACATTCATGAACTGTGAGCTATTATCTATCATTAAGTCATCTGAACCCTTGCAGTGCACTAGTTTTGAGTTACACTCTTGTTATTCTGTGGTTACTGAATGTGTTGTACAACGGCTCAAACTGAAAGCAATTTTGGAAATAGTTCATCAGCTAGCTGGTCTTCTGAAATAGCTCAGAAGACCCAGCTTCACACAGATCCTGGATCAAGGTAAGATGGGACCATGCTGCTGCTGCTGTTATAATTTGGCTAGTCTGGGAGGAAGCGAAAGCCCTGAAGATGTTTCAGTTCTTTTATTTCACCTGTTCAGGGAGCTAGAATCCTAACTTCAACAAGAAAACCAAGAAATCAGAGATCTATTGGCAATATCATCACAGGGAGCCCAGAAAAGGTAGATCACATAGACTAGAGGCCAAATCCTATTTATGTTGCTCTCATTAATCCAGCAAATGCAAACCTTTTGTAGAGAGTAACGAGATTTAGCATTAAGTGCATCAAAACTGACTTTCACAAAGGGAATATTTTCTCCTACTTCTGTGCTTGATATACAGTGCTTGGACATGTACTATTTACAGCCTTAGCAGGAGGATGTAAGGGGCCATGTTCTGACTATGTACTTTGCATAGTTATTTACACCTGCACAAAGTGGGTGTGAAATGTTCCTCTTCAGCACTGGTTACGCTTATTCACACCCACTTAACGCTGATGTCAAGAAGCACAGAAGTGGGCGAAGAGCGGAAAACCATCCCCAGCATCCTGCTGTCCCTGGCTCATCCAGACTCCTCAGGACAAGCCATGCCATTGCTGTGGGTGGGATCTCCGCCACCTCCCACAGAGAGCAGTGTGAGAGTGAGACGAAGGAGCTGTGTCCAGCCAACCCACCTCGGCTCCCCTGGCAGCCGTGCTGCTGCAGGAGATCTGGTTTCTACGTTGCTTTCTTTGAAGGTCTGGAAAAAGAAGCCAATATTCACTCGTACATTTATTCCTTTGCTGCTCATTGCTATCTTTGGAAAAGAGAGAAGATACAAAATGCTCTTAAGGAGCTGAGGCTGTCCTGGTCTCACAGAGCCATTCATTTTCACGTGGTTTTCTGCTGTCTGTAGGTTTAAGAGATAAATTCCCATATGGCAGATCCAGTTGCAAGTGCCTCACTGTGATCTCTGTCATCTGTAGCAATGCCTGTCCCTCCTTGAGAGCAGGAGGAGAACAGGCTCAAATAACAAGAGAACCCGAAATAAACTAAGAAAGTAAGTGACGTAAGAGATGCTGACTTACTGAGCTCTGAACTGATCTGTGAGACATTTTGAGGAGAGAAAAACCTGAGGCCTTCCAAAAGCAGTTAGTAAAGAGAGCCTTGTGGGATACAAATGCCACTCGTAGGTGCTACAAACAGTGCTCAGCCTCTGCCTCTCAGGAAAAAGACGCAGATTTACACAACCCCTGCAAACAGCCAGGTGTAGAGGTGTGCAGTCCTGCCAGTGGTGCAACTCTGCTCCTTAGCGATATATGTTTACCTCCATACTGCTACCCTAGCCATGGTCTCTAAAAGTTCAAATGGGAACAAGAAAACAGTTTTCAGATTATGTTTTTTCCCCTCTGCCTACAAGCTGACTTACTAGGGAGAAGCAGTCTATGACAATTTCCCAAAAGTTCAGCAAAACAATTCCTCCACTTGGTTCTTTCTGTCCTATTATGGAAGTGTTTTAATACCAAGACATTACCCAAAAGCAGTACCACCATTGATTCTGGCTGGTTTGTGCACATCAGAGTCCTGTAACAGGTGTTGCCTTTCTCAGCACACAGCTGAATATGGTCTGACTTGTCAGCAGCAGTGATACGATGTTTGGAGGGGGGAAGCACTGATTAGAAAACCCAGTGTGATGGATGCTGCTCTGTTTTTATAGGTGTTGGCTCACTGAATGGGCATCGTTAAAGGAGACTTCACTTCCAGGATGGTGAGGAATGTTATACTTTGTGATCAATATAAAGTAAAGTAGCTTGATTAACTAATTAAAGGTCAGGGTAACAGTATAGAAATTCACAGCTGAGCTGAGCACACTGCTGACCAAGCTGAAGGAAGGAAGAGATAAGGGGTTTTGTTGTATTTCATCAGACCATTGTTGACAAAGATGAAAACTCAGGTAGGCTCTCATCTATTTTTCACCAGTAAAATTGCCTTCTCTGTTTTTTGTAGGGACTGATCAGGAGCACTGAAATCAGCTAAGCAAATGATACGGATCTGAATGGATCTTATGTTTTCTGTGATTCTGTTCCTGAAGACAAGGAAGTTACTTGGTTTCTCAATAACTATCCTAGAACTGTTCACTTAGTAAAAGTTACAAAAGCTGGCTGAGATTCTTAAGTAGGAGGAACCTTAGAGGCATCGCATGATACTACTATTGGTGTGTTTCCTGAATTTTGAGGTATGGTTATTACTTCTGTAGTTAGTTTCTTTACTGAGGGAATCATGCAGTCTTCTAGACTTGAGGTTCTCTTCCCCCCCCGCCTTCTTTGTTTTGGTTTTTGTTTGTTTGTTTTGGTTTTGGTTTTTTTGTTGTTTTTTGCTTTTTTTTCCTCTGGGGAATTTTTAGAGTTGCTTGCATTTGAACACTTTAAGGGGTGCAGTTTTTTTATTGTGCTGGATGCACGATAATAGGTGTGCTTTGGGAAATGGGTGTGACAGCACAAAATGTCCTGCTGTCAGAGTCCTTGTGTAAAATTGTAGCCCAGCTGAAGGTAGATGGTGTTTTGATATTGACTTTGATAAGATCCTTTTTTTTTTTTATTTTTTTCTTGGTCTGCTCTCCCAAACTGCTTATATCTAATTGTGAGAAGCACGGGCATTCTGTCCACCCCTTCAGAAGAAAACACACATAACTTAAGACTTTAAGCTTGTTATATGAGGATAAATACCTATTTTCTGAGGACAGCATGTATCAGTTGCATGGTTGTGTATTTAGATTTTAATATAGAGATTGTGCAGGCAAAAGGAGATTGAAATATGTCGGTGGATGATGTTATTAATATTGGTTCTCATATTGTAATTTTACATTAAGGGTTCTAGTATGACCAGAGGCTCATTCTGTGTTAACTACTGCATGTAAATACAGGTTTTTTTATGTTGGAAAAATTGCCTTCTGCCTGTAAGTGTAGCAGAGAGGAGCATGGAGAACAGGGAGGTCCCCCTGCTGTCAGGAGGCAGGTGAATGCAGACAGGGACAGTATTGTGGAATAGCACATTATAGTACCCTGTGAAACAAATGTCTTGCTGACAGACAACAACAGATAACATTAATTATGAATGCAGGAGACTTAAACAAAACAAGCAGATTGAAATCTGAGAAAGGATTATTCAGAATTTACCTCCATCAATTTTTGTCTGGATGGTTATAATTGTAATCACTAGGCATGGCCTGTGCAACAGCTTGGCTGTTACCATTTATAAGCAATTATTAATAACACTGTTTAATTGCAAGCTAATTTCCTCTAAGGAGGCTTATGCTTGAAGCTTCTGTGATTTAAATGTGAAATGACCCTATTAGTCCTTTATTTAATTGATATTAACTGAGACTAATTAACATACAAAAGTTAAAACAGTTTTAATTAGAAAACCATTACTGGCACCTCTCTAATTAGTATTTGAGGCAGTAGCATTTTCAGTGGCACTGAACTGTTAACATGAAACGTAGCTGTATGAACTACATTGAAAGCAAATGCTTTTGGACCAAATATACCTATAGAGGTTTTTGTCTTCATTTTTTTAAGAGATATTGACTTAAACTGTAAATTTACCCTTAAAGACTATGTACAGGCTCTCATATTTATAGACTACTTTGAAGATACCTGTATATGTATTTAGCTTTCATGGTGCACTATTACAGCAGGCTGCTTTCCTGTCCTTAACAGAGAAGTTAAGATTGAGCTAATATTTCCCAGTTATACAAATAAAGTCTCATTCACAGCAGGGTAAATTTCTCCAGCTGTTTATGGACTGGATATGAACAGCTGATCTTGTCTAAAGAAGTCAAGCTGGGAAACAAGGGGGGGAAAAAGCTGTTGAGCAGGAGGTGAAATGGGTAATGATGTAACTTACTATGAAATTGGTCATTCAAGAAAACTGTGCTTTATCTGTACCTGCTTTTACAGTACTGTATGGTTTGCTTTTAATTTTTATTTTTTTAACATGATCATTTTACCACTGTAGAATAAATCTGCGCTATTATAACCACCTTGATATGCCAATAGAGGCACATAGTGTGGTCTCAGATGTGGCCTTAAAAAGGAAAGTTTTTACATTGGTTAAAACGAGTGCATGTGCAGGAAGGAGAATGCAACAGGAGAAAGAATGGAAGTTGTATAGCTTTTGAAGCAAGAAAAGAGCTTACTGTATGGGAGAGCTTCTCTAAGCCAGACCCATGGCACCAGGAAGGGCTATGTCTGTAAGCAGCCTGTCCGCAGCTATCCACCGAAAACCTCCCAGCTCTGCTGTTGGGAAGGCTCCCAGCAGAGGCAGGGCTGAGGACAAAGGCACAGCCTGATGCTGCCATCGGTACTGTCATTCTGGGGCTGTGGATCACAGATGCTATCTCCTCCCGCTAGCGTTCACTGAGATGTCAACCTTTTCTGGTGATGGTTTCACTGAATGCATTCAAACCCTCCCTAAACTGTCATTTCTGTGAGCAGCACTGTTCATCACTGTTGTTTTTTTTCTGTATAAAAACTTTTTTGTGCTGGAAAGATCCTATTTGAACATCTTTTGAATGGCTGCAGCACTATTAGAGAAAGCCAGAAGACCAGATTTGCTCTCTGACGCTTTTTTTTTTTTTTTTTGGTATGTGTGTAGCTCCATCTGTATGAAACAGAAAACATGATTTAACTAGTTGCATGGAAAACTCTAATGCATCAGTCCGTCTCCAGGAAGTGTAGTGGAAGATACAGTCCTACATATGTGTATGAAAAGAGGAAAAAGTACCTTTTGCATATTTGTTTCTTTTTGACCCTTGTATTTTGTTCATGTTAGAGAGTAACCTCTAACACAAGGGTTGGATCTGAAGCTTACAAAAGGTTGTCTGCCATTAGAGAGGTGTATTGCTCTAGATTAATATGTGTTAGTAAATAAGCACAGTTAAACTGATGTGCATGGCTCAGTGGGTACGCCAGGCTGAGGCGCACAGCACACCTCTGGTGACAGCCAGGCAGGCAGTGGCAAGAGGCAACTTGTTAAGCTGCAGGATCTGGGTGGCCATGGAGCTGCACCCTGGGGCTCCCGGTGGCTTTATATAAGTTTGCCTGGTAGCTGTTTTGGGTTTACCTTTTTCTGATTACGCTCTGTCACTTTTAAATTGAAATGCTATGTATTGTGAATACCAACTTCAGAAGCCAGCCCAGAGCAACTTCCTTTGCAATCAAGGCCTTAATAAGACCAAGATATCTTTTGGTAAAGAAAAGGGATTTGTGCTTGTGCCCTGCAAACCGTGTCACGTGAATCACTGTTGCAGTGCTACATGAGAGCAGAAAAGAAGCTGAAGACTATGGAAGAATACAATGTTTGTTTCCGAGAGCAATTTCGGTCTGTTCCAGTGAAATCATTAATGGAAAAACAATAACTAATTAACTACATTCACAAACCAGGCTTGCAAAACAAGATAGACTTAGACTTCACATCAGAAACCGGGAGGAATGTTATAGTATAGGAATGCATCTTGATAATCTTTAAGATTCTTGAAAAGACTTCTGAATTCCTGTTACAAAATTGGAATTAATAGGAAATACCTATTAGAGCGATTTCAAGGATGCATCCTCCAAATGCCTATTACTAGGGTGTTAAGAAAATATTCTGAATCATTAAAAATGAATATCGTATGCCTGTTTTAAATTTCTGTGACTCCTCTCAGTAAATGTCTTCCATCACTATAGTTGCAGAAATAAATACAAGAATTTTGGTGGCCAAAGGAATGCCATGAAGAGCAATGGAGCAACTGAACATCAGTTTCATGCTAATAACTGATGGGCCAAAGAGACGATTTAACTGATAATACAACCGATGTAACTTTTATAGCATATTATAAATTGTAGCAGGTATTTAAGATGACATTCTCATCTCTTGTATACGTTCTCTTTCTTAATACATGTATTGAAAGTACTGACAACAACTTTGTATACCTTTAAAGGGACATTACTTTCAATTTTAATTACAAGGCATTCAAAGATGTGTACTTGTTACCATATCTAGACAAGATGGAGAAGGAAATTCCATGGAAAGTGAGAGCACTAAAGAATCAGTGGGCAGAAAATATTAATAGAAAAATCTTATTGAAAGATCCGTTCAGTTACTCCTATGAGCTGTATTTTTCAGAAAGTATTTGAGTATAAACTATAAGTGTATCCTTATTTTTCAAGTTCACATCTTTTCAGCCCATCATCTCAACTTGGGAGAAGTGTAGAGCTAATATAAGTCATTATATTTAGGCACAAGTCCTTGGCTGAATCAGGATCTTTGCTCTTAACTAGGGTAGGGTTAAGCTACTGAACAACCAACCATCTACCCAACCAAAAAAAGAACTTCCCCTATCAACACCCATGTTTGTAAATGTTAAATTAAAAGAAGTCCTTCGGATATGGAGCCAAAATGACTTGTATGCCATGTGTGAACATAATAAATGGTTCTTGCTTGAACCATCTCGCTTTGAAATGACAGACTTGTAATACCAAGCACAACCCTTTCTCCAGCTGAGGCTCTGATTGTGCAGCTGTCATTGAGCAGTGCTTCTGGGTACAAATAACCTCAATGCAGGGATTTAAAAATAATAATAAACAAAAAAAACCAAAGCAACTGTGCAAACTTGGCTTTCTTTGACTTTGAACTGAACTACCTAGGCAAGTCTTGTCTGTGGAAAAACATTCTGTGCAATTTCAAACCAGAACATTGAATTGCCAAGTATTGAGGAATAGATTCAGACAAGCACCAAAACTGAGATCTGAAAATGTTTGAAAAGCTTTATTTACCCTCACCTAAATGAGATTTGAATTCACATACTATTATGCTTATACAGTAGAAATGTAGCTCTATTTTGAAATGTGAACAAGACAGTGGTGGAAAAGACAAGATATGGATGCTACAGTGCAGTGGTAAAAGAAATGTAGCAGAGGCAAAAAGCTGATTTTTTTTTCATTACAGAGAAAATAGTTTAGGCCAAATCCAATTGCACTGGAGTGAGGGGAAAGATCTCCATTAACCTCTGTGCAGCTGGATTGTCTTCAACTGGTATAACTGACTTCCTTAGTGGATCATATTCTATGTCTCATCCAGTATGTTGTTAAGCTTTTTCAGTTGTACACTGCTTTAAATAACATTGGTAGTGCTCAGCATTTTGTCTATTTTTTTTTTTTTTCCTTAAGCACGGGAGATGTCACTGAGTCTGAGAAAGAAGAAATCAGTTACCAGTGGATAGAGCTTGGATCAGTGCATTCAAAACCTGTTCTCTGAATGCTGTGGGAATTAGATCCTTTTGTGCAAATGTACATAGAGCCACTGACTTAAACCCTTCAGATTGATCGTGAACTTCTGGAAATCAGAATATCTTCATTCATCATCAGGAATTCATGTTAAGATTCATGACAGGCTTTGCATGTTTATAGAAAGCAAGGGATATAATTGAAAAAACAGAAAGGAAGTGCTGATTGACAAAAAGATATTTAATTTTGTTTATATATCATGAATGTGACCTAAAGAAAGTTGCTTTAGCTAAAGGAGGCTAGATTTCTTGTAGAAAAAAAAGTACTTTTATGACAAAAATAGGTCTATATCCCATTGCTGAGCAGTCATTAGTTTTTACAAGTTCCTTCCTTTTTCCAGGTTCTAATTGGTGGCCTGTTGGGAGCCCGGAATGCCGAGCTGTCAAAGCAACTCCCTTTTTTACTGTTTTGTCACATTCCAATATAATTAGACAGATGATTATAGTAACAAACACAGTACCAGCTGTTTGAAGCTTAATACTATTTAAGTATTACCATACCTTTATTTTAAAGGTACCAAAACATATGGGAATCATAAGCCATTTCTCTCTCTCCTTTCTCCACTAAGGTAGTATTTTAGTATAATACAATAAAGTATTTGAATACTTTTGTATTCAAATGCTAAGCCTGTGTTTGAAGAAAGGGGGGAAAAGAAATAATATTTCTGAAATACCCTGTAATAACTTCAATTCATCTGTCTCATTCATGCGACTCCAATTCCCCTTTCTATTCCATCTCTTTACTGACAATATTTCTCTGGGCACAGAAGAGTGACAATAATACAGAAACAGGTTGGTGCAGCTTTAGTAGCCTAAGACTCAATTAATGGCAATAAAAAGAGTAATAACAGTAATAAAGATTTTTTGAATGCTCTTTTCCTTGAAAAACTCCTTGAGGCAGCAGATGTATCCCTTCTAGATGGGGCTACATCACTGCTTGGGCGGCTACTGGAACTAATTTCTCTCCCAGGATTCAAATTTTCTACAGTGGAAGTTGCTGTCTGTTTTCAGATACTTATTTTTCTCACTTCTCCTGTATGTTTTAAAAGGAAAGCTTATATAAAAGACCAAAAAGACAAGAAAGGAAAAAACAGCAGTAAGTAATTTAAAGATATCAAAAAATTACAGCCAAACTCACCCTGTGCAATATTACTCAGAAATCTGCAGAGCTATTCCAGGGATTAAACTAACCACAGAGCTTGCATTCTTGGTTATACAGAGCTAGCTTTCTGCCAAAGTACTTTAAGACTTTGGCATCTTTTGCTTTCATGTAACCGGGAATCAGGTCCTGTAGCTTTATCCCCTCCACTCAGAGCTCTGTTCAGTGAAATCCCTGAGCTTTGCTTTCCGTGTTTATGATGGGTGGGAGGAATGTGCAGCAGGAGGCTTGAAGGAAGAGTGAAGCCAAGGATAATAGCAGACTTGGTATTGCAGGATATAATCAGGTTCCTATGCTGTGCCTGTCACTGGAGCATCTTGGTGTCTCGTGGTGGTATAACAAAGGGGCGTACTTAGTGCCTGTCAGGTACGAGTCCTACTATTCCCATCATTCATAGCAATACATTTTCTGCTGCATAAGAAGATTGTGGGTCTTGGTGATTTACTTTCTTTAAATACTGTGTGTGTTCACATATGCACATTCACAAGCCAGCAAAATGTCTCTGCACTCGGAATCAAATGTCCGGGGTTGTCAGCAGAGGTTTTGTGGTGCAGGTTTGGCTGGGCCCCCAGGAAAGCTGCCCCCCTCCCCGGCTCAGGCAGCAGCGCAGGGCTGCCCGTGCTGAGAATGCGCAGCAGGTGCAGTCTCTCCGTGTCAGCTGGGTGTCCTGCAGGGTCTCCGAAACAGTTTATGGCTTTCCTTGAACTGGAGATTAGAATCACATTGAATGAGCTCTGTGTTTTGGTTACTTTTAAAGGATTGTGAGGCTATGGCCGGTCTCCTTTTAAATATGAAATGAAAATAAGCATAAAAACTTCTGCTACCCTAGCCAATCACAGAAAGTAGTGCCCACTTGTTCTCAGAGGTACCTGAATTCAGATTGTATGATGGGGATTACTTCCTGTAAATTCTAATTAAGGATGATTGTATCAACAAATGTTTTATACATATTAGTAACAAAGCTGAAAGGAAAGAGAAATTTAAGATAGCAGAAAAATATTCTGGTTAATTTGGGGGAATAAAAAGTTTATCATGTGTGTCAATGTTTTCAACAGAGCATTATAAATGCATACTTGGCTGCATAAAAGATGAAGTGCTTTTCTTCTTTTCTTTTTTTTTCCTTCCTTTTTTCCGTCTCCTCAACTCCTTACTACTTTAAGTTTTGAAAAGGAATCCTTTCCAACCGGCTGATCTTTTTTTGATGTTGAGTCAGCGGACAACTGAGCTATTTCACACTTGGGGAGCCAAATTTTGTCTCCTATTGCACATGTTCAAGCCTAAATTTGGGCCTCAGATGTTCCAACAGAGACAAGATTACTGCAGGCACAGGGTGTAGAAATTTACACTGAAGCTCGTGTAGGTATGCTAGGGAGATAATACTTTCCAGGATGGGAAATCATTTCACCTTCAGTGAACAGTGTTGGAGAAGAAAAATCAGCTTAAAAAACCCAACAGAACTAGAGAATAGATGATGTGGTTTAATTGCTCAAGGGAAGGCTGAAGGGAGCTTTAAAGTCATTCTCTTCCTTTTGCAAGGCCAACCAAGCTGCTGGCATAAATCAGAGGAGCTTAAAGAGTGCTTGAGTTAGTGTTGCTGGTCACCACTGTCCTGATGGCACTTCTTTGCTCTGGCCTGACCCTCCCTCCCTCGCGCCCAGAGGTGCGGTGCCTGTGATCTTAGCACCATTTCAGGATGAAAAGTCTGACTCTTGCTCCACTGAGACAGAAGTGAGGGAAGAGGAGGGGTTGACTGTGGCCGGAGCCAGGGCAGTACAGACTCTCCGAATACACTGGACATGTGAGCCCTGCGAGATTAACATAACTCTCTGAAAATATATATTCATTTTACCTGTGTGTGTATATATATGCACTATTGGATTTTAGCTGTGAGCTGGATTTTAGCCTTTAACCTGTAGTTTGGCCCAAAGCAGTCTCTTTAATGGTGGTACTGCAGTGAGACCATATAGACAAACACAGCTGTCACTGTATGCTTAGTAGATGCTCACGAACAGCCCTGAGCAAGCAAAAACATTCTCCTGAGATGCTGGGAAGGATGCTGAGGTGACCCTTGTTCTCTCTCTGCATAAACTCCAACTCCCACAAGACAGTGTTCAGCAATGGATGAATAGATGGACCTCAGTGTAAAACTTTATCTGAATAATGGTGCCTTTGCCAGTTCAGTGTTTCTTTTTTTTTTTCTTTTTTTTTCTTCTTTTTTTTTTTCTGAAGCTTCCCTGCTAGGAATAAGATGGACTCCTACTAGGATGATTAAAACCAGTTGGCTGACTCTGAAGTGAGCACACTATGTAGTATAGCACAAGAAGACATAAGATGCTCTGAGAAAGCTTTTTCTCATCTATCATCTGCTCTACTATTGCACCAATTAAAAAGCAAGCAAACAAACAATGAAATGTAGCTCCCTCTCCCCAACTGCATTTATCCTGAGAAAGCCATATTGAAGGTCTTGAATTTTTTTGACATCAGCCTTAAAGCTGAGCTGTGGTCATTTTGGTTTGGCTTCTTTTAATTGCACTAAAAGGTACACTGTGAATGGAGTTTTGTTATGAAAGATTAAAAATCTAAAGCAAAACATGGAGATTGCCGAGAGAGGATGGTTTTTGCTCCAAGTGGACTAGAAGGATGACGGTACCAGAGAAGTACAAGATTTGATATTCAAGACTTTATTTACTTGCTTAAAGAAAAAAATAAAAATCCTTATTCTGAGGATATGCAAATACAGTACCACACAACTCCATGAAGGACAGTACTTGGAGTGTGTAATATCTGCCTATTAAAAATAAGCAAACTGTGTGTTCTCCCTAGTGCTTCCTTCTAGAGTTTTTATTTTGGCACCTTTTAGTGTGAAGTGGAGTGAAAATCATAACCAGCTATTCAACACTATGAATGCAAGGAGGTGAGATGCCAAGACAGAAGCATAAGGCCATATGATTTGTGCAACTACTTTAATTAAGCTGCCCAATGACTCCTTGTGAGAAAGCTTACAAAATAGGACCTGTATGTACGAGAGTGATAAAGTAAGGGGCTTGTGGCATACCTGAACTTCAGGGGAAACAAATTGTTTCCAGCTTGGTGCGTGATATAGAAGTTATTCATACTTGCTGAGCACTTAGCTGCATTTAGATAGCACAGACTGTCTTATGGAAGATACCTGGAAACTTAATAGTATCCAAGCCATTTTCATAACAGAAGTTGTTATTTACCAGTGCAAATTGCTTAGCATTTCTCTTACTGGAAGATATGTCTGGATGATAAACCAGACAGATTGAGTTTAGATCACGAAGATGCACCTAAGGTGTTAAAATGTCCCTGTCTGGAGGCTGATCATGATGTAGCCAGGGCACTGGAGGACCCAACACAAAGGCTAGCATTACTGGGGCCAGGTGGAAAATACAAGTGGGGTTTGGCCTGCATTGAGCTCTGCTGTTTAAATATTTGTACCTGAAATAATCTGGTTAGGTTCAGTGCCAATGCAACCTGCAGCTGCACCTGTTCATTGGTGGGTAACAGTTGGTTTGAGAGTAAAACTTGAACTTTTAATTTTTCTTGGAATGTGCTCCAGTCAGAATTCAGAGATGTTGTTTTCTTGTCTCCCTGTCTCTGAATGCTGTCGAAATGCTGTTATGATCTTGATGATAAAATCTAGTATGAGGCCATTGTCAGACTTCTGAAGAGAGGTAGCAACATAATTCTTCCATTTCAAAAGTATTTGGAATTTTCTGTGGATTAGCTTTGGTCCCACAACTGTCTATTTAAAAGACCAGTATGGTTTCTTCTCTGTGCTTCTTAGCATGAGACTGGCTCATAACACAATATATTTTAACCATGAGAGGAAAGAAAAAGACCACTTCTGCTAAGCCACAAGCATTTTGTACAGAGATGTGTTTTGATTCAGCTTCCTTCATCCACCCCAGACACTAATTTGCTTTGCTGCAAGCTCTGTAGGACTATGCACAACATGTGTATATTTTTGGCTAGTTATTTCAAAACGATCTTTAAAGCTTACAGAAGGCAACTTTGAATTTTAGCAGGGGAGAGAGAAGGAGACAATGACTTTACTTGGAAATAATCACCGGGCACATGCCCAGTTAATGTTTCTGTTCAAAATATTAGGGCTGGATAAGTTCAGCTCTAAAGACCCATACAGACTTGGGGGGTGTATGTGGAGCATTGCTACTTCACTTTTTCACAGAATGGTTGAGGTTGGAAGGGACCTCTGGAGGTCATCTGGTCCAACCCTCGTGCTCAAACAGCATCACCTAGTCCTGGGCAACAAGGACTATGTCCAGATGGCTTTTAAAACCTCCAGGGATGGAGGCTCCACAACCTCTCTGGGTAACCTGTGTCAGTGCTCAGCCACCCTCGCAGTAAAAAATTGTTTCCTGATTCACATCCTTCTTGGCTTGTAATTATTGGCTTGTAATTATTCCATGAGGCATCAGTAAAAATTTTGGTTGACTTTAGTGGCATCTATTGGGTGGACAGTAGGAGGGAGGCAGTCAAGCCCTTGTAGCCCAAGGCTGCTGAGGGTGAGTGCTCAACACCTTGAATTACTTACCCTTTTCCTTAGGCTGCTGCATGAACTGAGAGCCAGCAGTGAGCTCCTTGATGAGCAAGGCTGTCTTGGCAATCCTGGCTCCCTGCTCTTTCCCCACCTGTCTTCCTCTCCTGTTACCAGGAAACAATGCTGACACTTCTGCACATGGATATGATTATCCACCTTGCCTAATCATCGTGTATATCCAGTGGTTATTACCCATTTCCAAAACTTCCCTTAGTTTGAAAACAAATTTGACATAAATCATGTGATGTGAGGGGAATGGTGTGTGTGTTTGACCGCCTTGGCAGGTAGAGAGCAGAGGTAATTAATGTTTCTCTCCTCCTTGTAATCAGTGCATTCACTTCTCTCTGTGCACAAGGGGGGCAAAAGCGATTTATACTCTAGTTTCACAGGCATAAATAATTAGATGGAGGGCTTAAACCTTATTAAAATATGTCCACTGTTGCAAAGCCAGGGGAACACCTGTAAGAGTGAGTAACTTTCCATTTATACTTGCTTTAAGTCTCTGTGCAACTAAAGAGAGTGAAATGCTCTTAGTGTCAGAATGGGGCTGGAGGTGGCAAGCAGCTGGGAATCAAGCTTTGATCAGAAGTCAGCTGGCCAAGGTTTTTTTCATTGGTTGTTTTTGGTTTTTAAAATGCATCCTTCTGTTATGCACTCAAACGCTTCCTTACTTCTAGGGAATCTGTCTGAGATGCCCGTTACAAAGCATGCAGTGCATATCCAGAAGCAGCACCAGCAGTTCAAGACCATGCAAAATATTTTGGCTACTTGCCATCTTTTTGCTCATGTATTTAATAGCTTTCTTAATGTCTTGGCTTTCTGGATTAGCAGAGAGACCTAGCAAATGGAAGCCAAAGAGCTCTGTGTGCATGCTCACGGGTGATAGGCACAAATTAGAAGGGCTGTGGGAAAGAAGCCCCCTGACGAACAGCTGTTGTGCCATGTGCATGACTGTGTTGGGGAGGGGGAAGGCAGGTGGTTTTCTGATCAATAATGTTATACTGGTCAGAGCCATCTTGTGGATGCAGTTATGGATTATGTCCCTTTCACATAATATGAATTTATGCCTCTGTCCCCATAGGAGGATTGGACTGCAGTGAATTATACTTGCATAGCTACAGTATGGTTCAAATTATGTGAGTAGACAAGACTTATTTCCAGTTTTTAATGAAACAATAGGGACAGATCCAAAGACTGTCAAAATTAACGGCAGGATTCCTGTGGGCTGCTTTCCATTTATTCAAGAGCTGCCTAAAAGGGCACTTTGCCCTCTCTAAAGAATTTAAAATGTAATTTTCTATGACTTGTGGGCTTATTTTCCCTCCCAGGCTAGTGGAGAGGACCCCTATTATTGCTTTTGGGAGGTGGCTCAGACTCTGGTATTGGATGTGAATTCTTTGAGAATGTAATTAGGAAATACATCACTTCAGCATTTTTTATTGTAAACATACATCACTGTAATACAGCATTGTTATGAAATAAATATCTGATATTCTGGAAATATGGAACAATCCCATTTGTTTTAAGAACAGAAGGAAGGCAACTTTTCTTCACGATCACAAAAATACGCCTCTTGCTGCTGGAAACATGCTTTGCATTAAATTCTAGAGTCAGTGGGTCTAGGCCCACGTATGTGTTGGCAAGAGTGTGCCTAACTGTTGGATGTACAGTGTATGGAGATGGCAGCAATTCTGTGAGACTGATTAACGAAGATGGGCACGACTTCTGGCTCTCCTTGAGAAGTAAAACATCCTTTTCCTTGCCAGTCTTGTAGATTTTTTGAAAGGCATCTGTGGAGCTTGCCTATATGCAGTGTTTTGTGTTGCTTGTGTGTGCCTTTAGAAATATCCTTCCTTGTTGTGTTCCAGTGGAAACAAGTATCTGATACTGTTGCCGGTGCACTGTTTTCCTTCCATAGTCTGTTTTCCTGTTTCAAACCCTTCCGGTGCAAAAGAAATCATGGCCCCAGTCAGAAATCAATGGCACTTTGCATAGGCATAAAGGCTTACTTATGTGAATCTCTTTGTCCTTTCATGAGTTAGAAGTTTAAACTACTATTTGCCTGATCCAAGACATAGACTACTTGAACCTGTGTGTTTGTAGGAGTTTTACTTGACCTAATGTTTCCTCTTTAGTTATTTGCCACCTTTGATTTCCTGCTTTTTGCTCATTTCAGTGCTAGCTACTGATGTAGCTATTATTTTTGAGTAGTGTGTCCCATGAACAAGGTTCTGCCTTATGATGGCACAGCTGGTGGCTGACCTTCCCCTAGAAAATGGTAATTTGTCAAAATAAAAGCATTTAGCGGAGATGAGTTTGAGGCATTGTTGGTTTTTATAGCACTTTCTAACTAAAACACTCTTTGTTTGCCGAAAATACATTTTCATGCTTTCTTCTTTCTTTCTACCTTTTATAAATCTGTCTCTACTTGAAAAAAATAGTCATGACTCAGGTAAAAGTGGACCTTTGTTTTGTCCAACCATATATTTAAGTTGAGGCCAGAAGAATTATTTTCAAAATTTCCTTTTATGAGAAATCAGATTTCTTTCAGTCCAAATCGACACAAATGGCCAATGTCAAAACGGTTGAACTGACACGCATGCCAACTTCTAGACGCTTTTCTCCGAAAGTCATTTGTCTGGTGCCATGGTGATCTAACTTTAACTGAGGCAACAGTCTAGCTGAGATTATGCAGAGCCCAACGTTTGAGGCAAATGGTACCCTCCACATGAAGGTGTTTCCATGACAATAGTTGGCTCCCACGGCTTTGACAAGGAGCACTCAAAAGATGCACTCCTGTCCAGCCTGGAGCATAGGCGAACTTAAGGATAGCCATGGTCCTGGAAAGGTGATGTTTCAGGCCATCCTATGACAACTACTATATCGCTTTCTGATCTCCTACATCTTGCTTGTTGGGAAGGCTGTGCTGCAAAACTAGAGTTCATCTGCACCCTACCAGGAAGCCACTGTACTACTTGCTCTGTGGCAGATTCCCCTTTTGCCTAGTAACCTCAAAAACAGAAAGGCCCTTCTGCTGTCCCACTGCTTCCAGAGAGCAATATGGAAAAAACCACATAAGAAAATGCCCCTCTGAAGTGACAGCTCAGAAATGAGTTGTGCTATAATACAACTACACAGACACCTCAAAATGATATTTAGTTATAGCAGGAGTGGTTTATTTTTAGATCAGTCAGTCCCTCACTTGGTCTATCTATATGCCTTCTTGTTAGCTCAGCTTTTACAGGAAAAAGTAATGCATAATTCATTGTTTCCAATTAATTTTGGATATAATTTTCATACTGAATTTACCTGTTCACAGCTAAGTTTCCTGAAGTGTAGGCTTGGAGCTTGTTGCTTTTTGTTGTTGTTTCCTTAGCAATCATATTTATTAAAGCAGTCCATTGGGAATAGGATATTCATCTTTCAAATTTACATGCAGAAACTCTTGGGATCACAAGGAAACTCTTTCCTGGAAGCTTCCAGAGTATGTGGTTAACATGTATTCTTATCTTCCTGAGGCCGGTGCTTTAAGGTGGGAGAAAAATGTGCGTTAAGACTAAATATTATTTTCTTATTTCAAACACATTATAGAAGTATACATGCACCTTTACTGCATAGAACATTAATTGCTTTTTCTGGCAAGCCTGGCTTTCCTTAGCGCTTCCTTTGTGCTCTTAAATCTCAGAAACTGAGTATGCATCAAGTTAAGCATGGGAGTCCTACATTCCTTCCTGCACTGGTTATGGGCTTTAACTTCCTCAGAACAACTACTTGGTGTTTAACAAAAAATGTAATTCAACCTGACAGCCAAGCACCTGAAGTTGTTAAAAATCCTGTTCTGTGCAGTGTCTTGTCTTTATTGTGGTAGCATCTGAGTGCCCTCCACAGCTAGAAATGAACTGGAAGACTTCTGTTAGTCAATATAAAGTCAACATAGTCAATAAAGTTTTGCTACCATCTCTTTCCAAAGAAAAGTTACGGAGATAGTTATTGACCGATTGCTTCTTTTTTAAGATCTGAGTGTGTGTCTGTACAGAACACCGAAAGTTTCAGTGCCTTAGGGTTGTTGTCAATCTGGGTTCAGCTGATACTGAATTGCATGGGTTTTGGCCTGAGCCTTAGAAAGACGAAGCACCTATATTCAAGAGGTATCAGTGCCAAATAGAGCTAATGATAGCAAATGAGAACGCATTACAAGACTTAAATGCATAGGTAAACCCAAGCCTAACCTTGAAGGCTGTTACAGAGGGGAAGACTTAAGCCTCAGGATTCCTGGAGGAGCAACTTGAGAGAATCTCAAGTTTTGCAATTTTTGTTGAGATTTCTTATTTCTAATTCCGATTAATTCCAGATCTGTAATCTTGTATGGAAAGGACAAGAACTGGTGTAATTGGAATCAGATCATCAGCAGTGAGGAGCTGATGGAGTCTCCAACCTGCCATGGTATATTACAGGCAATGCTGCCTGCGAGTCAGTGAGGAATGCAGGTCTTGAACTTGTGGTCTCTCCTTGAGGATCTCTTGGTGCACACCCTTAACCATTGGAGACAGCTCTGCGGCAACTGCCTCCCAGAAATGGTATTTTCTTTTGCTTGCAAAAGTAACTCTTCTTGCGTGGGTTTAATTCTGGCCAACAGTTTCTGTGCCATGTGATGAGCTCAACTTGGCACCCATGGGTAATGGTGATTAAACTCTGACCCAAGTTACTGAAGAATTCCAGTAATGTCCTTGAATCACCATTCAACCTCTTCTCCCGTTTCCCCTGAGAGAGCAGCAAAGTAGTTGAGGAAACCAAGAACAGCTTGAGGTTTCATTCCATCGCTGTTTTGTGAAGCTGAACCAGAGTAAGGTGGGCATAAAACTGACTATCTCCTCCTCCTGCCGAGGGAGCAACATTGTCTATGCAATACTTGGCCATCCTCAGTGGTGCAGGTGTGATGTAATGTAGGGATACCAGAGTAGCCCAAAAGTGCCACTTGGTTTAGATATTTTGGTGGCATTCACTATCATTGCCCTTGGCAGTTTGTTCCAGTAACTAATTATTCTGTTGGCTGCCCAAATTCTAGTCTAAATTTAGATGGCAACCCTGCTGCTACAGAGATTAAGCCAGCCCTAGCAGACAGTCTCCGCCACCTTCACTCATGTTGACTCATACTTTGTAATACATAGGAACTACTCAGGATGAGGAAATTCATCAAAAACAGGCCTGGGTGTATATTCACAGTAATCTACGTAAGAGATTTGGCTTCTGGCATTCTCTGTATCCTGGAAAAGTGAAGAAAATACTTGCTTTCATTAAAACAAAAAGCATGTTTATCAATTACTGAAATTTAAAGTGAGTCATTAACTTTCCCTGGGATCACAGAGGACTAGCAGCTTTCCCTGGACTGGTTTGATGGGAATTATGAAAATCATAGCCACAGGGAAGGAAGCAAAAGGCAGGAAGTGGTTCTGCCTTTACTGGGTTAGGTCCTGGATGCTGATTTTATACTGATATCCTTGGATGGCATAGCTTCTTATTCAGGGATGTGTAAAATATTCATAAAATGCAGTAAAATATTCATATTTCAATGATAACGAATCCCCTGTAAATTTTGAGATTACTAGGCTGAAGCACCTGATAGAACTCACAAATCCTGCTTGATAGAAACAACTTGTTTTACTAGCAGTCAGTCCTTGGTAGCTTCATCAAAGAATAACTTCTTTTTTCTTCTCTGATTCACTCTAAACACACAGGTAGAAAGATGGTTCGAGGTTCTGTTAGTGCTGTCTTGAACAAATTACCGATCTTTCCCTACTTCATAAGAAAAGACCACAGTGGTATTAGTGACACACCACATGGACCAAAACCTGCTTTGACTAGATCTAAAGTTTGATATGTTTTGGGAAACCAGACATCTGTCTGAATGAACTGCAGAATTTATCTGTGTCTAAACTCCACTGGATAAGTGAAAGAGACTTTTGCAATGACTTTTCCTTTTTTTGAGTGGTTTAAGATAACTAAAATAAATAATCTCCGGGGAATATTTATTAATATTGGAGAGAGTGTCTGAAAGTCTTCAGGATATAGTATACACTTGCACTTTGACAGGTTCTGCCTCATCTGCATAGAAGTAGTACTGACTAAAAAAGTGATTCTGGGTTTTGAGGCTAGTAAAGGTCATTACACCAGTTCAAAAAAATAAAGGGTTTACCTGGAAACCATTCATATTATTCCAGACCATAAATCTAGCAAATTAATATAGGATTTATAAGATCATGTGAAATGTTGTTTTTTTTTTTTCTGAAAAAAGGCTTACTTTATAGAATTATATAGTAAAGAATTTACTATCATTTTAATATTCTGTGAAAGTAACATCAAGATTTACAGCAGACTAAAAGTTAAATACTGCTTTTGTTTATAAAATTCCTGCAGATATATATATAAAGAAAATGGACAAATTGATGTTTGGATTTTTTTAGTTAATGAATGCATGTTTAGGATTAATGTGGGATGGGTATATATGTGTGTGTATATATATATATTGAAAAAATTATTATCCTGAAAGACATTTTTGAATCCCATTGATATATTAGCAACTGATTTTCCAGCTTCAGGATTAGTTTTGATTACATCATTGCCAAGAGTTACAGAAGCCAGAAGTAATGTCACCAAATTACATATACAGGAAGCTTAGAGTTAGAACAATATATAATATTACTGTATACGAGGACCTTTTTACAAGAATCTAATTGACCATAATTTGATATATTGTTTCTTGACAAATGGGAACTCTGCAGTTTTTATTCACCCAAACGTTATACACACTCTTCTTTAATTATGTTGCTTTCAACAAATTTGACCTTTAGAATGTTTTAAGATAAACTTAAACATTCATGTATCTAAGTTACTCTCATATCAGAAGAACTATTAAAATACCATATATATTCAGTAAACTGAAGCATTTTAAGAAATTTGTATTAAGTACCCTCACAGTGTTCAATAGGTTTTTTTCTTTTTTCTTCAGCAAGTAGGCTCACTTCATGCAGTGATATTGCTCTTGGACAACTTCTTCAGCACTTGCAAGAGTTTCCCTGAGCACAAGAGTTCCTTCATAACAGCTCTTACCTACTTGCCAGACCTGGACACCAGTAGTGAAACTCCCCAGTAGTCCAGTGCAGCAAATGGGTGCTGTGGATTGGAATGGCTCTCAGAATAAAAATAATTGATTTATTGTCTGTTTTGCCCATACAATGGAAGTATCTTGCAGACTCCAGCAATTATTCTCTCATTCATAATCTACAGGGTTTTATTTTTCATTTCTCCTTTATACTTATCGCCTCTTTGATCACCTACTTAAAAGTACGGTAGGTTCAGCGACACTTTTGGTTAAAATGATTCAAATCAGAAGACAAATAGGAAAATAAAAATTTGGAGTGGCTTGTTTTGTACTTATGAGGATTTGGAACTCGTATCCATGGAGGCTTGCACGACTCAGAATAGGTCATTTCATGTTACCAGATGTGTTAAAATAATGATCTCAAAGATGTTTGTTTAAGAATCAAAGTTAGTTCATTATTTTGAGTTTACTTTAGTAAGTAAGTAGGGCTTTAAGCAAGCCAGTCTGCTTATTTTGACTGAAGTATCCAACTTTCCCCTCTCCTTGTGAGAGAAAGGAGGGTAATCATGCTGCAGCAATGCCAACCAAGGTCATCAATACGCTTTCAGAAGGACTTTGCTATTTAGAATATTTTGGAATACGGGTTGAGCCAATGTTTACTTTCTACTTTAAAAGTGCCTGTCCTCAAACACCAGATACTTACACAGATGATGATAAATACAGGAAAAATATAAATAATGACAAAACCTTTCAGATTAAGCCAGATTCCAAAACAAAAGTAACCAGCAAGAAGACAAATGTCTTCCAGCAGTTGTATGATTTGCCTTGTTTCCATACAGTTTTCTTCTTATCGGGAATTTCAGCAGATAAAGTTGTTTTATAGGGTTCCTTGAAAGTTAACAGATTTTGGTGTGGACCTGAGGTGGCTGAGGAGGGGATGAGTAGTGGGTGACCCTGAATGGAAACATCACCCCCACCAGTCCCCCCTCTGCAACTGTGAACCTGATAGCATTAGTAGTGCTGCTGATTTGAACTGTAGCAGTAACTCAAAGATAATTTCACAGGCTCATAAGTTTCAGACCACACAGGTCATGAAAAGCAGAACTTGCAAATCGCATGTTCAGAGTATACTTTTGTCCCCTAGAATTTCTGCCTGTGTCAACCCTGCCTTCTTGTGTGTTTAGGAGAGAAGAGAGTCTTCCAGACGTGACTTGAAGTATCTATACTGGGAGGTTACCTCTTGCTATTGTCATAGGAGAGAGCCAATGCTCAGGCAATAAAGTTAGAAGGTGCAACAACAGCCTTCAGTATGAAGCACCAACTCCAGTGTGAGCTACTGATGCAAGCCATATGAAATATATCCTTCAGCACAGACTTTGTCTCCCAGTTTCCATGGAGATGGATGATCTGGCCTCTCATTTTTTAACTACAACTCTTCTGGAGAGGGAGGAACAGAAATGAAAATGCACAATAACTTTGATCAATGTATTTTTTACTTAATAAAAAAGATATTCCCTGTTCTTGAGAGAAAGTCAAGAGATCACATTTTAATGATAAGCCAATTCTGGCAATGTTTGTTTTCCATAATTCCAAAGTTGCAGCAAAGGACTAACTTTGTGTGTCTTTCTTTTTATGACATAAAGTTACAAAATATGTTTGGCCCCACTGAAGTCAATGGCATTGCCCACAATAGAGTGGGCAAACTCCACTGGCGTCAGAGCAGCCAGGTTTTGCCCAAACTATGACTGAGGAGATTTCTTACAATGAACTGGAGCATGAAAATAAACATTGCCCTAGTGTGTCTTAGACCTCAAGCAAACAATAATAAAACCTATTTGAGTTATGTTGGATAAGCTGTGACTGGACTGTGAAAGCCCTCCCAGTTGTAGAAGCACTGAAACCATAGAAAGTCTCTCGCTCACTTCCTCAGCAGTTGACTTACTACGTATTAGTGCACATATTCTTGCTATTCAGTAATAATGCATAGCAAAAATATCCTTTATGACTGTCAACTGAATGAAAGGAAGTTGTGCATTGCAGTTAGTCTTTTGATTCTGGGTTTCTTGTTCCTTCTTAGTAAGTGTCCTCTACCTTTCTAAACCAGATAAGTCATGAAGAGTTTTTATCACTGCATTTGGAGTGGGCATCATTTTGGACAGTGATGAGTGCATAACATAAGTCATCTCATATCATTGCCAGTAAGACAGTCTTAGTATTTTGTGTCACTCGTGACAATCAAAATGGGTTTATTAAGGTCAGAGTCTTAGGACATAATTTTTTTGGATTGTTTTTCTGTTTCTCTAAAATCTGGTACTCAGTTACCACAAGTCTACTGGAGTGTGCAGAAGGGGAAGCGTACATGCTCCTGGCTTTTCTCAGTACTCTGACAAAGTCCAGAAGCTTTGTTAAAAATGGTGGTTTTCTGATGCGTGTTCCTGGTCTTGGAATATAAGAATTAGACATGCAGAAAATGGATTAACAGGCTGAATTCAGGTAAAAAGCTAACACAAAATGAAATTTCCTTTTTTAAAAAACTGAAGTACAACTAATGCAAACTTGGGACAAAATGTGCACTTAGTTTTTGCCAAAATTTTCTCCAAATGACAAACAAGCCAGTTTGATTTGTGAAGTCTAGAGGAAAGCCAAGGCTCTGCAACCTTATTATGTACTACTACAACTTTTTCACCCTACCATCACCTGTAGCAATGTGGCATGTTCATGCCCCCAAAGTTGACGAGGGAGGTTGTCTATTTTTATAGTTATATAATATTAACCTAGACATAAGCACCTTCACCTAACTTTTTTTTTTTCTTCGTGCATTCTGTGCATGAATGTGGGACTGTTTCTTGAGGTGGAGGAAGGAGAACAAAACAGGGGAAAGGCAAGGGTATTCTTAACTGCATCAGGAAGATGAGTTGGAGGAGGGGGAAAAAACCTCACTCTCCTGGGACAGGCATAGAAAGATTTTCTTTGCCAGCCAGTGAGATCATTTGTCTGTTGTGAGCCTGTATCTGCTTGGAGACATGCACCTTGCTCTGTTTCCATAAGGTCCAGGAAAAAAGAAAAACTAATTGCATGCTTAATTTTCAGTATTCCTGACACACTATTCCTGTGTTCTGCGAATCAAAATTTTTCAGCTGGGGCAAGGCATGAGTTCAGTGTTCAGGAGCAGGTACCTGCCAAATCTGAAGCCTTAAAAAAGAGAGAGAGAAGGGGAGAAGGGGAGCTGATTTATTCCAGCTCAATAAAGAATTTGACCGTATGTAACAGCTGGACAACCTATTATTTTTTACACGTGGACAGCCTCAGAAGTGTCCAGAAATAATAATGCAGCTTGGGCATTCAATGAGTATGAGAAATTTTTACCCAAAACAGTAAAGAGGGAGGGGAAGTTACAAGTCTTTTAAAATGAGATTTTGCATGAAAACACTGTCTCAAATAGCTACTGCATGGCAGCAGTGCTAAACTAATGCTAGGGGACAGCAATTATGAACATCACAGTAACCTCTGACAGGTGTCAAATGAAATTTCTAAATCAACATCTGCCTTCCGAGGCTGCATATTCCCAAAAGGAATATTCCCTCTTCTGCTCTTATCTCCTGCTCCATCTTCTTCTACCTGCCAACAGCTGTGAAGGCTGGCGAGCTGCCTGGAAGGCTCTGTGCAGTCTAAATTAAAGAGGCATGTTAATTTGGGAAGACTTCTTCAAACATCTAGTAGGTGGTGGATATACCATAATTCTGCCTCATTCATGCTCTTCTTGTGAAGAGGTCCTCTTTCAAAACATACATATATTGAGACACATCTGATGGGCCAAGGTTGATTTTCTGTTCCCCAAGTTAACTCTCTATTCTCTGATCAGATGCTGGCAATATGGCACCCAGGATTGTACCCATGCACTGATTTTATTTTATTTATTTTTCTGGCACGTGATTCTATTGACAGTATTGGTATGAAGTAGTTTTACAAAGGCAGGGATAGCTGCTCTCCTTTTGGAGAATATGTCTGGAGCCAGAGAAGGTGCAGCCAGGATGGGAATGACAGTTCTCAGTGAGCAAGAAGTTCTCTGGGCACAATGTAGAGAAGCCTTGACACTATTCTAACCTGTAGTATGGGAAGGTAAAATGTCTTCCAGCTGCCTGCTGGATCTGGAAGCAAGAAACATCAGCAGCCTTCCCCCGTGAGGCCCTGCAGAAACTATGTGCAGTAGCAGAGAGAGCTGCTTAATTTTAAAGGAACAAAATCTGGGAATTTTTAGAAAAGTTTCAGAAATTAATTGCTTCGGCTTTTGAGGTTCAGAAGAAAGCAAGAGATGGAAACTCTTTGAAAAAAAAGGAAAAGGGAATGTGCAAGCCTCAGTTTAGCTTTCCAAAATTTCAGAATCTGTCAGGGAGGTCTATGCAGGATTGAAGACCCAAGGGAACAACAAAACCAGTTGGCTTAAACTGGCTTTCCTGCCAGCTCACTAAGACAAGTGGGAAGTCCGAGGTTTGTAATCTCCTTTTAAGTTTTCTCTGGACTTAAGTTGCTTAGAGTTTGTTTGCTTGTTCCCTTCCCCCTACCTCCTCACCATTTAATAGGAAAACCAAGGATAAAATGTTAAGTCTCTCCTCTCTTATTAAAATACCCCAAAACAAGTACAGAACAGAGCGGAGAGAAATAACCCCAGTGACCACTAGCCAAAACTCACAAGTAGTATGTGCATATCTGAAATAGTTGGTGCACTCGCATAGGAAATCGCTGGATATTTTACACCTCTTGCAGTGGTTTAGTAACTGGCTGTGGAAGCTCATTCCCCACTTGAGAAAGTCATGAATTATACAGTTTTTACATCTGTTGAGCATGTTGTGCTTCTCAATCATCCAACTATACTGAGCCCTAAGTTTTCAACCTTCACAATGAGATCACTGTTTTCAAGCACGTTCTAGTGGCATTTTGTCAAGCCATGTGTGTTTTCAGGATGGGGGCAGGGAGGGAGGAACAAAAGTATGCTGCCGTTTCACAGGATTACAATCTACTTTTCAGCCTACATAAAACTGCGATTGACCCATCAACAAGAAGTATTCTTTGTTTACTACTACTTTTCCCTCTGAAATGGTCTGACTCTTGTTAGGAAGAAGAGAATAAAAGGGAGGAATATATGTTTTTCACTTTGGATTTCAATACCTGATAATCTAAAAAAAAAAAAAAACCCAAAAAACCAGCCAGCCAAAAACCCCCGAAAACAACAAAACAAAGCCACAAAACTTCAGTCATCCTTAATCCTCCTCTCAATGTATTTATTTCACTGTGTAAAGACTCATTTTTGCTTCAGCTGCATGGTGTTTTGAGTGAAATTCTGCTATTAAACAAGGGCTGACCATGTGAACCCTATCACAGAGATTAAGGGAGATATAGTATTTTAATTTTGCTTAGGCACAGGCATAAGGAAATTGCATACACTAATTAACAGATTTTAAATCAAAGTACTCCAGGTTCATAATTGCAGGAGGCAGATTCCATAGAACTAAGAACAAACAACTTGGGAAGGGGCAAAGACAGAAAACCTTTGTAGAAATTATCCATGGATAATCTATTGCAGTGGAGACAGAGAAATTAATACGTTTATCTTGAGTCACCCAGGACTCATTGGGATCCCTCCAGGCTGAAAAATTCACAGGCAGATAATAATTCCTTGCACTGAATGGGTTTGATCATTGCCATATAAAGATTTCTTTTTTTTTTTTTTTCTGGAGACGGTCACTCATCACTTAAACAATGGTCAGCCATGGTAACACTTCCACTGGCCAAAATTCAGATGCAGAGAACACAAAAGCAATATATGTGATGAATGTTCACTACTTGATGCATAGGTGCAGCTTAAGGTTTTTATGCATCTTTTGTACTAGCTTTTTGGTTTTGGACTAAAATCCACTTGCTTCTATAGTTTACATTGTTTGAAAAAGAGGAATGGGCATTCCCATCTAAATACATAACAAGCATGGCACTGATGGAAAGGCACTGAAAACTGTAGCCTCATGTAGAATAAGCTGGACTAGCATTTGGATCAAAAACATTTCCGTATTCTTGCTGAGAAATAAAGCATGCAGAGAAAACCCCTCTAAAGGCAAAGTCTTCTAAAGCACTTAGACTCTCAGTGCTTAATTCAGGTAGTCTAAATGATTGTAATTCATATGTTTTCCCAGTCCTGTGAGTGTGTAGGGCCAGCTGGGCCCAGCTGGGCTGTGGGTGTGCGAGGAGGGAAAAGCTACACCGCTCCCTCCTGTGTCCTGGGCCAGATGTCGGACCTGGATGTGGCATACGCTTCCCCCACTGCCCAGGGACGTGCAGAGGAATGGGCAGAGAAGAAAGCGGGTCAAGCAGGAGCCAAGGACACTGCTACGTGGCCCCTACTTACCCACTGAGCTGCAGTGGCCACTGCTTCTCGCTGGCCCCTGAGCATGCCCTAAGCCCCGTCCTGAAGTGCCCAGATCAGCTGTGGCTGCCGCTTTGTGGCTGGGCTGACATGTCCAGAGAAGTGTCTCGGCTCAAGGACTAATCTTGACAGGGAGATCTAGCTTAAGTTAGGCTGAGCAGATTTCACACCTACCAGCTAAACCTAACCAATTTCAGCAGTTTTCTCCATTAAGCTCAGGATAAGCCACACTTATGTGTGGACCGGAGAAACCGAACTGCCATCTCTTAGCCCATGTCTATAAGACACCTTTTTTTCTCTCTTCTCTTTCTGTTCTCTTTCTATTCTTTCCCCCCCTTTCTCTCCTTCCTCTTTCCTCCTTTTCCCCCCTTCTGCCCCTTTGCCCCCCTTCCTCCCCCTCTTTCTTTCCGCTTTTCTTTCCCTTTCTTTTTCCCCTCTTTTTTTAATCTCTCTCTCTCTCTTTTTTTTTTTTTTTGGCTCACGAGAATTTTCTAGCTAAGCTCAGCAACATCTCAGTGAATTTTTAAGTGGATCAAAGACAAGTTGTCTTTACCCTGCTCTGGGATATGATTATAGCACTTCTGGTGGTAATCAACGCTGTATAGCTGACAACCCCCTTCAGCAGGTTGGGCACCAGGTTTTGTCACTGCCACTGCCAGCCCCTAGTAGGGGCTCTGGGCTGCATGGCTCCGACACGGCCCCCACATGGGGTTGGCTCTAACATCAGGGCACCCCGATACACATGGGGTGCTAGTAACCATGTTGTTGATCCATGGCTACCTAAAACTATCTCTGCCTACAGAGCGAGAGAGCCCACACCAGCAGTTTCCACAGATGCACTGGAGACTGGTGACTTGTTACCACCCAATAATCATAGAATCGTTTAGTTTCGAAAAGACCTTTAAGATCATCAAGCCCATGTGACATGTGACAACGTGACTGTGGAAGCAAGAACTAGGCCAAGGTGTAGGAAAAATCTCTCTTTAGGCACAATATGATTGTGGTTAAAGTTCATAAAAATGCTTGCCTACCTGCAGTTAAACACAAGCTTTATGTTGTTTTTATTTTAATTAAATAAGCAAATCCCTTTCCATATAGAACAAGACAAGGCTGAGGTCTCTGCTGGTTCCAACTGCTAGAGTTAAGTGTCCTCACACTGTATTTAAGTTTTGGTTACATAAGTTCACTATGGGATTCTGATTAAACTTTAACATCTGTGGTGCTTCTGCCTTTTCTGTTTAGATCATAACATTCGGTACTTCCATTATACATGTGGACAATACCTTGATCCTGGTATGATTTCTTTATCCTATCACAAAACATCCTATATGTACCCAGTTTTGCCAGGATGCAGAAATACTATTAAAAACAGGGAAAAAATAGTCTGTGACTGGTATTCTACTTGGTACGTAACAACTGAATGTAAATTGATGTATAAAAATCAAAGCTGGCTGGAAAAATATCCGAAAGAGGAGGAAGCTTATCAAAGAAATTGTTCACTGTAAATAACTAAACTATGTTTTGATTTTATGGTATTTGTGTTGAGCTCAGTCACGACAGGAGTTAAGAAAAGGGATGAAGACTTGAGGGGGGGGGGGAGCCTATGGGCTAATATTAGCTACACTGTTTTGTTTCAGGACACTGTCACAAAGTGGATGAGAAGCTAAAGCATCTTTGGAATTACCACTTGCATGTTAAATGGGATTCCCTCCTTGAAGATATTTTTTGCGTTGTCAGAGGAAGGAAACGGCAGCTGCAAAGTCGGGCTCCTCTCATGCCGACCGCAGAGCCCACCCCACCCCCCTGGAAATCTATGCCAGATGCAGGAAAGAATGAGCAAGGTTTTCAAAGTGGACACTCAGCATATGGGAGGGAATATTTTAGCAACTAGAAAGCCTTGGATAATTTCAACAACTCTCAGTACTTGAAGTGGTTCTTTAAGAAAATCTGCTCTGAGGCTCTCAATGGTGTAAAATAAAGAGCTCTATGTCTTCTTCCTATCTACGTGGAAACTGAGTTTAAAACCAGCCTGCTGAAAGCCTTTTTTTATTTGTTGTCTGCATGCTTGCTGTGAAGCAGAAGTAGTAAATGCTGGGTTTGGAGGAAGAGTAAGCTGAGGTGATGAGGTATCTATGAAAAAGCAAAGGTCTTTGACCAGCCTCTGAGACAAGTAGGCCTTTTCTAGCTCTCTGCCTCCAGAAGGTACCTCGAGTCCTCAGACTAAAGCTATAGCTATTATAACTGGGGGTGATTAGAAAATGATAAGCGTTTTCCATGTAACAGAAAAACTCAAGAAATGTTTTGTTTAAAAATATTAACAGAAAGGTTCAACTAAAACAGCTGAGCACCCAGAAGTCCAGCTTTATTTTCCAATTTTTTGAAATGTTTTGATAAAATCTTGGCTTTTAGAAACACAGATGAAATATTTTGGGCTCACTTAGCTATAGACAAAAAGAAAAACCTGAACAAAACACAATGCCTCCAAAAGTATCCATTTCAGGAGAGGCCTTTTCCTTCTTTTGTTGAAAAATGTTTTGATTGAAAAAATGTGACCATCTACATTTATTGTGCTAAGTATAGAAAGTTAATAAAGGACATCTCGGCTCTACCATGAGCACTCTTAGCGAATGGGCTCACTCTGTCCCTCACTTGGGCACAAAAACTACCAAGTAAACATAGCTTTTGGTGTGCTGCACAGCCAGAAGTAGACACATGCTGAAGAGAAAGAAATGAAACAGGCGTATAAGGAGCAGAAGAAAGAAGAATGAGGGCAGATACTGGGACAAGGTTAGATCTGCTGAGAAAGAAGATTATTCTTCATCTAGGAAGCAAATTACATATACAAAAGGAGAGACATAAAACAAGGTCACATGCTTAAAGGAAAATGTGTGCTTGCTGGTTCCTGAGCTTCAGTAATAGACTTGTGTTCTCTGGTCCTCCACCACAGCCATCTTTTTAGTGCCCTAATTTCTTGACTCACTAACTGATAAACAATTTTAATGACATGATACTAGGGATGTTTTCTGAAGAGCTTTTCATATTTTCTGTCTTCCAGTGTTGTAACAAATTGCAGTTATTTAGGCACAGCTGCTGCCTGCTCCAAGCATGCTTATAGTGTCAAGGTAGGCTGTACGTTCAAATCTGAAGGTCGGGTCACAGAGCTCCTGCCATCAGTAATACACTTGTTTTCCTCTTGTACAATGTGCACCTTATTCTTCTTCATGAACAATGGATTGAAGCTATACCCTTATTTCAATTTACGTCAGCATTGGATGTAAGTGGAAATATTATATCTCATTGTAAGTGGGGACATTTATTCTTATATTGGTGTTGTCTGTCTATCATGGATATACTTAATATCTGAGCTGCACACAATATAGAAGATTATATTAGGAATAACTCCTTTCCTGGGTTTCCCAGCTGCAAGTAATAAATCTTTTTCTATAAGCCATACCCAGGTGCTCCTGGGCACTCAGAATCAAGAGGGTGCTGCAGCTCTCCGGTAGCAGAATGGGTCTTGGTAAAAAAAGTTCTGCTTTGCCTTTCATATTCAGCAAGGACAAGGACTGCATTTTTGAAAACTACCCAAGCTAAACTGTGTGTCAGAAACTCTTGCTCAAATAGTTCATAGGAGAATTCAAATACAGTGCTCAACAAACATTAGCTTTGGTGCTGTAGCCTGCCGACTGAGAATTACACTTCCAACAGTCATTTAAACACAAGCTTAAATAGAGATATTCTTTTAGTTCAATACAAAGATACTCAGACCATTATCATAGTTATAGAAAATGATGTGCAGTCTGGGAAAAATCATTATGATCATCCTTAATTAGAATGCATATTTAAATACATTAGTGAGCATCAAGCGTTCAAACTCATCTGCTAAGTCATATCCTTTTCTCTGTTGCCATAGGTCATCTCTAATTTGAGTTGTACTCGGTACGAAACTTTTCAGCACCTTCTGGGAGGTGGGTCATTCCTCATCTTCATTTGGAAAGGCTTAATTCTATGATGTCAGTACAATAGTACTGGTAATTAATCTGTAAACAGTACATTTCTTAAAGGCTGAACTTGAAGGACATCACATGCAGGATTCTGCTTTTAGCAATGTCTGCTTTGAGTTGATCCTGTTCTTTTTAAGTCTTGTTTCTTCCATATGTTTTGAAATCCCCACTTTGTTGCCATAGTCATAAATGTGATGGAATACTGAATTAAAAGATACAAAGAAACTTTTTTTTTCTGAAGGATTTTCAGCCTGCAAGGTCTGGACACTGGAAGTAGACCTAGCAAATCTCTCCTAGATAGTGGAAATAATGCAGTACCATAACAGTACAGTTTGTCATGCCTTAACACTATATTTCACTAGGTCTTGCTTACTTGACCCTCAGATTTGGAGGACAAGGCACTTAATGGCATTAAAATTTAAGCTAGGCGAGGTCTAGAAATAAAGACTATATTTTGACTAATGGCATCTAAATATAAGATGATTCCATTAAAAAACAAACCCAGAGAAAAGAGCTGTTTCTCTTTATTTTTAGTTCTTTGACTTTTCTCTTTTTTCCCCTTAGTAGTTTTAAGTTCAAAAACTTAATACCTTTTGCAGAAAAAACCCATAGTATTACAATAGCAAAAACACCATGTCCTTTATAATGGAACACCTATTCAGGATATCAGTGGGTTAGATGAGCCTTTCATAAAAGCATAACAAAAAAAAGGAGAACTGTGCTTATTATTTATAGGAACACCTCCTAGATAAATTACAAATAAGGGCAGCTCTGATACTGCATTCCATTTCAGTCACTTCTATCAAATATATAGGAAAGGATGTTGAGCATGCTCATGATCTGGATTAAATCAGGAAGGTCATCTAAAGACAGATTTAGATCTAAGGAGAACTAGGACTTAGTAAATTCACTTTAATCTGGCCTGTGATACAGTAACAGCTTTATAAAGAATGTCATTTGAGAGACTTGTGAATGCTGTTGCTCAGAAAATAAAGTTCTTGGGGGTTTCTTTTCCTGCTGAAAGGAGTGCCCCCCTTCCTTTTATCATACAGTTTGAAAGAAAAATTGCTTTGCAAACCAAAGTATGTAGTAGACTATTTCCATTAAAACTGTTCATGGAAAGCCTACCATTTCCATAGTCGTCTTCCATTCTCTTCTGCCCTCAAAACAACAACAAAAAAATCCCACTAACACAACATGACTAAAGCAATTCTCCAGGAAGAAAAAAGATTCTGTGTGAAATGTGGCCTTGCATTGCTTTTAATATGAAATTGCATGGAGTCACGGCAGGGATGGAGGAGAGACAGTGAATTCAGCAGATTTTACCCTTGCATTGGCCTGTAGTGACATTTGCCATGAAGTGAAAGGGCTGAAAGTTCTTGTGTGGGGCACTACAAAACCAAGAACAACATATTCAAGTAAAAACAAATTAGAACCAAAACCCAAACCCCAGAACAAACCAAAAGGGTTCTTTTAGTCATTGATGGGAGGAAAGCAAAGCACCATAATCTGTTTGGAGATTTTACCCAATTTATGTGTAATTTCTCCCCTCCACACCTCCCTCCAAGTCTCTCTTCCCAGGATACTTGAAGAACATGAAGAATCAGGCCAGGTAGAAGGCAGACCACTTCTTCACACTCTGCATACAGAGTTACTCCTTTGTGTGTTACAAAATTAACCTTCCAGTGGTGAGCTGAGCTACCTCTATAAGCCCTCCATGGCACTGGAATTGTCCACATGGAGCTGTGTAGGGGCCAAGATCTTGGTATCAACTAGTTCCTCTTACTTCAAAATACTTCCAGCATTCCCTTTTCTACATCTGTATTAATTCCCCAGGTATAATTTCTGGGTGAAGTCTAGTGCTCAAGTCTCTTTTACTGAGAACTGCTCTTCAGTGCTTTAGCTTCAGTGTGACATAAGCACGAACTAAAGAGCTGCTATGAATAGAGCCCTTTTCCAGAATAAGGGCCTTCCTTTAGCATTCAGAACAGGCTTTCTAACTGGCCTCTGTAATTATTCTCTAAGCACAAATAGATTGCATTATAAAATCATGGATATCATGAGTTTTCGTCACATACTATACTGTTAAATCGGTCATGCAAGTAAAACTGAAGTTCTGTATCCAGATCTGTAGGAAGTTTGGAGCACAAACTGGATCAAGCTTACTTACTTGGATTTAGGTTTTCTTTTCTTCCTGTTCTTTTGGACTCATACATGTTCTCACATATGCCATATGAGTATGGTAAAGCAGAGCCAAAAATTAAAGTGGTAGTTATTGTGCCCTTTTTTTCTGCCAAAATTAAAACTGTTCAGTCATACACATGCTTACACAAGATGTTACTGCTTTTAGTTTAGGACCCCATTGTAGTAATACCTTATCTCTGATAGGTAATTCATCCTTGAGGTTATTGAAACTAAGGCTTGCCTACAGAAACAGTCTCAGTCAATGAAAAGTTATAGAGTCGATTTAGGAATTAGGTGATGCAAACCTATATCCTCTGCTATTCAAAGCACGTGATGAGTTGCTCACTGTTGTCCTTTCTCACTTAAGCAGCAGTGAATCTATGAACAGTAATAATATTAAATATTCAGTCTGGCTTCAATCCTGTTTCCAACTTTGTCTGCAAGCAAACTCATTTACACTTATGTTTTAGATGTGTCAGTCTTTGCATTTTCCCTGCCTAAGAGCTGTAGACATCTGCATAACTAAATGCTAACATTCTGCTGTTTGTTAGAAATAAAACATCTTCATCAGTCTGCTGGCATACTCTGCTGTCACATTTTGCTTATAATCACACTGATAGCTCTCCTGAGGAAGACCCCCTCCAGTGAGAACAAGGGAACATAAATACCTCACAGAGTATACTCACATCCTCTCTGTTTAAGTCCTAAGTGATAATCACCAGGAACAGCATTCAAGTACTGATAAGTAATGATGTTAAACCAAGCCCATAGATCTAACCATTACACAAAACCCTCTGAGGCTACCAGAGGGTTTCCACAGGCTTCATCAGGCTCTAGATCATGCCTAAGTAGGCTTTGGTCTCAAAAAAGATTAATACCCATAAAAACTGTACTGTACCACCCAGCTATTCTTCAGCTAGCTATAGCAATGTCCTTGTCAGATGAGTGTAGGTGGGCAAGGAGGGGGACATTATAGCTGCCTGCTTCTTGGGCCAATTGAAAGCCATAGTAAGATAATTTTCTGAAGTATACTGAAAGGATGTGCTTCTTAACACCCTTGATGACTGCACTGTAACTAATATGTTTTAATTAGGCATCAAATAGTTTGGTGTTTGCTCCCAGTGTATGCATCTGTCAACAATATCTCAACAGCAGCAGCTGCATCGAACTGAATTTATTTTCATGATAAAGGTGTATTGAAAAGGAGGAGAATAAACCCCACCAAAAAACAGTCCTACCTTTGCTAAGACTGGATTTGCTGAGGGGTGAAACTCAATAATCAATAACGACAAAAAACACCGGGTGGGGGAAAAGCATGACGCATATCCTGAGAGGAATAATAAAATATGCCCCACTTATATGGTTAATCTTCTCTGTAGGCTTGCTCTGCAAATTTAAGGAAGATTAAATTTCAGATATGCTGTTTCTTGTTTTTTCTGGCAACAATAAACTTCAATTTGGGGGAGGTGGGGGAGGGAGAGGCTGAGTGGGGAGAAAGAGCCACAGTAAAGTGTCTGCTGTCCATGTAGTTTTGCCAGACTGCTGTCTCAATTGAGAGCTGTGATCAAGATTTATTGGGCTTAAAATATGAAACAGACCTTTCATGTTGGAATTCTAAATATCTTCTTAAGCAGTAGTGAGTACCACCAAATGCTTAAAGGCAACACACCAGAGTTCAAACCCACACAATAGTTTCTTCTCTCTTGTGAACCAGCAGATTGTAGGAATCTTGTTCCATCTTCTCATTTTTGAACTGGGGAAAGAGTATGTTGGATGTTATCATCATCATCTGAAAATCACTTTGTTTTTTTATATTAGATTTTGGCTCAGATGGTCAAGATTGCTAGTGTTTGAACATGTGCATTGAATGGGCAGGTTTATCACTTAAGTTAATAAAGAAAATGCTTGAATGCGTGCAAGATGTTTGCATCTTGGTAGCACATTTTATTAAGCTCTTAGATATGTAGTGGCAGCAGGAACAGCTTGGAAATATCTAGACTATTTGTTTCATGCCATTTTGCCAGCCTCCTGTTCCTCTGTTATGCCAACAGTTATGTTCTACAGGAAAAATAAAGCTGTCTGCCTGAGAAATAAAATCAGAGCCAAAGTTTTCTCTGTGGATCTCAGAGGTTAGAGAGCAAAATGCAAAACCTGCCCCTTTTCACTACTTTTCCATTATTATGTTTTAAAAGTATACTCAGAAGAACTCGTCTTCTCCTTCAGCTTATTTAGGACATGCAGCAATGAGACTGTATTAGGACTGTTAGGCTGTACAGTATCATTTATGCTGAGATTTACTAGGCTGCAGGTCTGGTAGCAGTTACATTGAATTTTTGGTATCATATCAGTAGATTTGATTATTGTAGATTTTAATTATCGAATAGAGTTCCAACTGGCAATTGGAGACTGGACGGTTGCTTTTTAGTGGCTTATATGAAATGGGCCTTCAGTAGCAGTTCTATCAATGATATGTGGACCAAGCAACCTACTGAGTGCCCATTGCACATATGCTCAAGGACTTTGTTTTCACCAGCTGCCCCAGTGGCACTAGATAAGTGAGAAAACATGGGAGAGCAAGTACTACAAGCCATAGGAAAGAGTACAATCTTCTATATTTTCTGCATATTTTTCTTCCCTTCACAAAGAATTTCACTCACACAGAATAAAAGGGATTGAGATGAGTAGAAAAGTCTCTTTCTCTGCTAACTGGTAGGTACGTAACATCTGATACACAAGATTCATCACCTGAGTTGAATTTTTTCTTTGAAGATGCTGTATTTCAGTTACGCTTATAAGACTTTTACATCCCTTTTAATTGCCAGGTACGCTCTTTTCAGTTCTTCAGTCTAGGAAACTAGACCATGTCCCATTTGATTAGTCCTTGGGTCTACTAGGGAGACTATGGGAGACTAACATGGATGCAGAATCTCAGTGGCTTTGTCATGTGTAATTCTGTTACTAAGCTCCTGAAGTAAACAGTATCGACATGTCTCCTTGCGTTGAAAAAGGTATCAGGAAGGTCTTGGAGGTGTTATCCAGGCCATTTCTAGCTTGAGCTTAGAGGACTTGAATGCATGTGACCCAAGGACAATTCAGAAGTGCTGTGCTCCTATTATGCATTAGAATTTTGCACCAAGAATGTAGCACACTGGTGGGTTGTACTTTGCTCTCCCTGTGGAAAAATGGTGAGCAGAATTTAGATTTGCTTAAAATGGCTTGAGATGTGTTTAGTTGAGGGATGATGATACTTCTGAAGATGACTAAAATCCTGTGAAGGATCCTTCACTCTGAAGTTCACTTGCCACCACTGCTCCAGAGCCCAGATTTGTTAACATTCCAGGCATGTTGCAGAGCTCATAATTTACACAGTCTTTTGACTTGGAGTGGGTTGAAGAGTGACGAAGATTGAATGGGTTCATTATAATTGTTGTTTATTTTAAGCAGTTATACATCTCTTCTAGTTTGGATAGTCTTCATTGGGCAGGTCATTTATGGTTTTGCATTGTGAGCTTTATTCCTTTTCTTTATTTGCAGTTGTTGCACCAGATTTAGAGCAAAAAATGTTGCCCTTATTAATTGGACAAAACATTCTCCTTGCAGTATGTACTTCAGTTTCGTCTGCTGTAACTGGTATTTGAAGTTATATGATAAAATTATCTTCTTTCTCCAAAATGGGCATACAGTTTTCTTTATACCCTGTTGTATATGCTGTTTCTCTGAGGCTACAAAAAACACTGTTTAATAGTTAGCAAATTCAATGTGAATAAAGAGACCATGAAAACCCAAAGCCTCTAACGATTCTTCCGTGAATGCTATAAGAATGGAGAAATATGAGTTTTCTATGCATAATAAGTGCCATAGATGTGCTGCATTATTCATGTACTATCACTAGAGGAAGGCTTAAGGTTTGCTGCAAAGTAAATAATAAGTAAATTGCAAGGAAAAGAAAAAAAAATGAAAAAAGCTCTGTGTGTATTTGATTTACTCTCAAATTTGATATGAGCAACAGAATAGCTGGTGGTCCAATTATTGGTCCAAAATCTTAGGTCTGGAATAACGAACATACTTTAGAATCATTGCATTCCCCTATGCAATGACCCTGATCCACTTTTCGTTTCTTGTATAATGTATGCTGCGTGGCACTATAGCTCCACAGTGGTCTGACATTTGCATTGGCAGCAGTAGGATTCCTGGGTATAGGAAGAATGACAATAGCCAGTGTGGGAAGGAATGGGTGACAGTCAAGACACTAAACAGATGTAAAATATCTTGTCATTCTTCTTAACAGCTGTCAATCACAGGGTCTTACTAAACAAGACACCCCTGAGGGTGAGAGCTAGCTACCCTGTTTTCTTATCTTCACAGAAGCTTCCCAGCAGGAAGCACGGTGGGACAGCTTACCTGGGAAACCCAGGCTTCTGCAACCTATATCTTTTAGACAAGTCTAAAAACAAACAGGCATGGAAAATGGGAGATCCTTTTCCTGGGAAGGCCACTTGGCATGGATGGCCTCACTGGAGAACTAGCCACAATGGAATTAGCATCCAATTTGTATCAATTCCCATCAGGGTCAGATCAACCCATGTTATCCTATTAGCTTGCAGCAGTTAGAGAAACACACAGATGCGTCTGTGTTCTGAAGACCAAGACAAAGCCTTGTTATGCTTTTTATGCTTTTTTTTTTTTCCTTTTCCCTCCAATGGGATTACAATGGTCCCTGTTGTCTCTTTGTCTCAGTACTTCTTGATTGACAATACCCTGGGAGATGTCACTGTCCTTGCTCCATGCATTGTAATAGCCTAGCGTACCAAGGGTGCTTTAGGACCTTCGTCCCCTCTTTTTTTTCAGGTGTTATAAACATCTGTCACTGCACCACAATGACGACCTCTTGTTGAGCTTACATGTCTGATGCTCTATCAGTCAGTGTCTGAGGGAGATGCAAGAGAAAACTTTAGGTAGTGACATGAATAGAGGGCAAAGAAATAGGGCAACTTTATTATGGACTGTCATCAGAAAGTAGCATGTGTGGAATGTCAATTTAATAATAGAATTGACAGCTTTTCTCTGGTTTCCGCAATGCCACAAGTGTTTCTTTGGCAGTTTAAAAAATAGGCCCTTTGTAGCAGTCAGTGAGTGGCACTACATACATTTGTGAATGCCCTGCATAACTGAGATTCCCCCAAATGCCACTGTCCTAAGACCAGTCCCAAGAATCCTTCTGCATTGACTAAGGATAGTGATGTATGGAGACCTGGTGAACCTAAGCAATGCAAAATATGGCGTACAGTAGCCAGGAGGATGCAGCGTAGCTAAAAAGATGCTAAGTTACCATTCTGTCAGGAAGGAGTTTCTAAATCAAAGAGGATGCATGTGTCATGGTAAAAGTTGCTACATAACTGGCCATAAATTTTCAGATTTCCAGTGAAAATTATTTTTCCATTTTTCATTCAACAGCCATTCACGGAAAGCTTCCACTTGCTCACCATAGAAAAATACTAGTATTTACTGAAAAACTACATGTCCATACCTTTTCCATTTTTCAACCAAAAAGTAAAAGAAATGAAAAAGCAGAAATTCACATGATTTTTCCCTGATTTCTGTTCATGTGGGAAGAAATTCTAACTAGTTTCTCTGTTTTCGTGATCATGAGTACAGCTGTTTTAGAAAGCAAGGCACATAGTCTGGGGAATAATATTGCTCCTCTACAAGCTGCAAACAGAAGAATAAATTAGAGATGTGTCTTTTTTTAATGTGTTCTTTTCAGTGTTGAATTTGAGATAAATTATCTTAGCAGAGGGTAAGGCATATTTCATAATCTATTTGCAATTCTAAAACCATAAACTTCAAGATTTTTTTTTAAATTACAACTCTGCAATGACAAATAGATACCACACCTTTGTTGGGGTGTCAACAGAGTAATTTTTCTTCCTCTTTTGAGGAACAGAATCATTCTAGTAAAGAAAAGATGACTGACAAGAGTGGAAAATAGAATAAAATGAAAACTGTAAAGTCAGTATGTTGGAAAGTGGGTTTCATTCCTTTTTCAAACAATCATTTTCTAGATCATTCATTTTAAACATTGGACTTTTCTATCAAGGCTAAAAATAAAAAAAAAAAAAACCCACCTAACCACCAAGGATTTCCAAATGCAAGCAGGGAACATCACAACCATTAAATATATATATAGAGAAAGAGAGAGTCTGAGAGACGATGAAAACACAAAGCATCATTTTATGGCAATAAACCAGTAGTTATACTACTGGAGCAGACAGTCTAGTCTAAGGGGCATATAAATGATGATGACAGAAGCTTACAGTGCACTATAAGTAGACATCTACATAGATGATGCCTCATAGCATAATTTACCTTTCTCCACAGGCATGGGCTTTTTAATTAATTTTGGTTTCTAAGGTTGGACAACTTATTTGCCTGGAAATCTAAGGAGAGAGCCATCCAACTAGCTTTAACTAATTTTCCTGTAACCGTTTTCTAATACATGTTGACAAATACATGGTAAACATATAACTAGGAGAAAAAGAAAAAACATGTTTCCTTGCCATTTGTTGCTTTAGTAAAATTGGTTCTACTTCATAGATTTAATTGACAGTCACTGGCTGAAATTGAAAAGAAGCAAAGTCAAGGAAAATACATCAAGACTGAGATTGCTTATACTTCCATATGACAAAGCTAAGCAAGCAATCTTTGTTTATTCCCTGTCATGTGTTCAGAAAAAGCAATAATTGAGTCTGAAACCATTTTTATTTTTAATGAAAATTCATTTGTTGGCAAGATCTGCAAAATAGCCTTAAGTTTTCCTCCTGTGGCTATTTCATGAGGAAAACAACTACTTGTCTCTGTTATGAGATAGTACTATTTCTCAAATGTCAGACATACATACTCTAAGTCAGACTAGTTGGTAACTTTTTAAATTTTGAATTGAGTCGCATTTGGACTTAAGACAAAAAAATAGCTGCTTAAGGATTTCTTCACTCTTATGGAAGTAAGGGATTTTTCAAGGCCTCTGTGGTGTCACAAGTTACTAATAGGTGCAGTATCTCTTCCTTCTTGTATCAAGGTTTCATGCATTATGAAAGAGAAGTCATCCATTACCTGGTTCTCAGAGGTTAACATGAATGTTCTTTCTCTGATTCTTTCATTTATTATAGCTTAGAATTAGAACATTAGTACACTTGTCAAATGTAAACTACATGATTTGTTTCCCTTTTAAACATTCAGTATCTTTGAAGTGAAAGCTTAAGTCAGACAAGCTTAGCTCAGAAAAAAGGCATAGCATTACAGTGCTGTCACTACTAGGAGCTGAACCATGGCCAGTTTAGGCAGTATTATATCATTGGAATTAAACTGGTTTCCTGTCCCCTTGAGAGAAAGTCTTTAAAAAAGAGAGAGAAGAAGAAAACAATATTCTTCTTGTTTGACTTTTCAAATTTATGGCCCTGTGCAGTCCCCCTGTCACTTCCATTTTGCAGAGAAGTATGTTTCTTTGTTTGGGCATATAGGGCTTCTAATTGGATGTTGTCTCTAGTGCCGTCTTTATGGGCTACGTTACATGAGGTAGTTGTGTTGTGTTTAATGAGAAACCCATCCCCACAGTAGCTGCAGGACAGGTTCTGTCACCGGGGGAAACAAACTCCTTCAGAACAAATTTTTGTTCTTCAAAGGCTACAGTCAGAGTGGAGGAGCACAGTATTAGACCCTTCAGGGCTATGCCCAAGGAGCAAAAAGATACACCACTAGGAACTAACAGGCCCTTGACAGGCTTTTTGCTAGACCATAACAGTTGGTACAGAGTGTGCTTGTAAGCCCAACCTGCACATCCTGCAATCTACTCCTGCCAAAGAATTAAGATCAAAATGCCCTGTACTGTCTGCATGGATACAAATGCTCTCCAAATGTTTTGGTCGGTTGTTTTTTTTTTTTTTTCTTTTTTTAACTGAGTCTAAAAAGACAGAGAAAGCATGAATTAACTTTTGGATCTGATCACGTTTAGGGGGCTGACAGTACAAAGAAAAACAGATAGTCCAGCCCTTACTCATGCCTCTGCGGTCACAAACAAAAAAGGTTCAAAGAACAACTAAGAACACATTTCTGAGAGTTTTAGTCTGCTTCCTGTGTGTAAACAGAAGAAAAAAAAGACTTTATCAGAAACGTTGCTCACAAAACAGTTTGTCCATATCTAGCTTGGAGACAAGGTTTCAGTCAGCTTGACCTCACAGTTAAATAAGACTGGTGGTCTCAACTTGACACCTAATTAGTATTTCCCCACCTTGCCATTATACTGTCTGCAGTTTGGAATGATCTGCAGTTTCTCCTCAGGAGACCCCAAATTGTGCAACGCTGAGGCTAATATGGGTCAGGAGAGGAACCTCAGCTGAGCTCCAAAGGGAAGTTTATAGAGACTCCATCCACGCTCAGCCACCATCATCAGTCCCATATTTTCGCCATTAAACTGAAAAACAGTTAATGAAAGTCTAGAGACTGCAGTTTAGCTCCAGTGAAACAGAACGCAGTATGCAACATTCGTGGTGCCTTGTGGAGGCTGAACTCCAAATGAACTGTGAAAAGCTTCCAGGGTATAGCTGTTCCCTCACCGCCCATTTGCTGTGTGACTAGAAGGTTGCTGGACTCCTAACAACTGCTAATTGGTAATGATAGTACAACAAGCATAGTAAAGAGACTATGAATTTGTAAAGCTCTCTATAAGTGCCAGTAAAGGCACTATGGAGTTAAGTGCAGAACATCCCAATTCACAGAATTAATTTTGCACATTTTATCTATGGGGAAAAAGCAAGTTTTTTCAGAGTAAAAATAGTTTTCATATCACTATTCTTTAGTTTTTGTTTCCTTTTTTTTTTTTTTTAAATTTTAACATTATCACTATACTTTAAACTCTCCAGGGTATAATCATTGCTTTTGCTGAAGAGTAAAATTTTTTTTAAAAAATGTTTAAAAGTTGTATGTGGCCAAAATGTTAGGAGTTGTCACTTCATGACATAAATTTCATATATTGAATGAAAGGAAAAAAATTGAAACCCTTTCAAATAGAGAAGTTTGTGTAATCTAACACTTAGGACACGTATAGTAAATATTTCAGGCACAGGGTGAGGCAGTGATGTTTTCAGGTCATTGGAAAATAGGAGAAAGACTCGCCTGAACCAGCTCTATCAGCAAAATAGTCCATGAAAGGATGGCAATTCTAGCCACTGACTAGTAGAAAAGGTACTGTCCCTGATTCATCCAGTCTTAGTCCTTGCTTCCCAACAACAAGACCTAGGAATCACTCCAGTTGGCTGGAGTCAAACAGTCATCAATTTATCTTAGAGAGGAAAAAACTTTTGGTCTTCTCTTTTACCCTCAAGGAAACCTTTATTGTTTTTATACTGTATTCCCTTTGCCTCGAGGAAGGCCATGCTCAATCCCTCCTTTATCTGCTAGGCCAACCTGAATTCAGTTCTTCCTAACCTTGCAAAATATACCCTTCCTGTGCAGATTCTGCCATTACATCCCTCACATCCTCCTTCTTCTCTCCCCTATACTACATCTTCTACTCTCTTGCCAATAATATAGAATGACCGAATCACAGAATTATTAGGGTTGGAAAAGACCTTTAAGATCATCAAGTCCAGCTGTAAATGTAACACTGCCAAGTCCACCACTAAACCACGTCCCTAAGTGCCACATCTACCTGTCTTTTAAATACCTCCAAGGATGGTGACTTAACCACTTCCCTGAGCAACCTGTTCCAATGCTTGATAACCCTTTCAGTGAAGAAATTTTTCCTAATATGCAATTTAAACTTCCCTTGCCGCAACTTGAGGCTGTTTCCTCTTGTCTATCGCTTGTTACTTGGGAAAAGAGACCAACACCCACCTCGCTACAACCTCCTTTCAGGTAGTTGTAGAGAGCAATAAGGTCTCCCCTCAGCCTCCTTTTCTCCAGGCTAAATAACCCCAGCTCCCTCAGCCGCTCCTCATAAGACTTGGACTCTAGACCATTCACCAGCTTTGTCGCCCTTCTCTGGACACGCTCCAGCACCTCAATGTCCTTCTTGTAGTGAGGGGCCCAAAACTGAACACAGTATTTGAGGTGTGGCCTCCCCAGTACTGAGTATGGGGGCACTATCACCTCCCTGGTCCTGCTGGCCACACTATTCCTGATACAAGCCAGGATGCTACCGGCCTTCTTGGCCACCTGGGCACACTGCTGGCTCATATTCAGCCAGCTGTCGACCAACACCCCCAGGTTCATTTCCGCCTGGAAAAGGTCAGGTCTGACAATATAGATCAGGTCTGACAATTTCTAACAGATGTGATATAGAGACAGCTGATTAAAGGTCCAGCATGCCTGCCAGGTCACTGAACCCTGTTGGTCTGACTTGTCATATAAGGTCTGTGAGAGAGGAACAGGCTGGGGTCACACAACACTACCCTCACACCAGCAAATGGCTTGGGTAAGGGCAATCAGCTCTTACAGAGAGGCTTCTCAAACTCATAAACACTCACTAGTCCTGTACTCCCACTCAATTCCTCCATACATTTCAAATCCCTCAGGTTAGAGTATTTGAGCATTTGCAGTCACAGGGTCCTGTTGGCAGCTAGTAATCACCATGTGCAGGGCTTCTACTGTCATCAAACTCACTGCTCAGCCTGGTACTGACACTGGGACTCACACTGGCGTGTATTATTTGTGCTTGGTTTGCCGTAGTCTTTGCAGAGCTCTCAGCTATTTTGCTTCTCTGCAACTGATACCCCAGGTACTAGAGCATACCGGGGCACTTCCAGCTGTGGGGGATCTCACTTGATACAAAAAAAGCCAGGCCTTGGTGCAGCCCGTGCCACGGACATGCTGTGGAGCCCCGTGCCTCCTCCCTAGGGCCCTCCTGCACCAGGAGCAGCTGGTGAGCAGATCACGGATGAGAGCAATCAGTGTAACATATGAGGTTACAGAGCAGGAGAGTGTCTGCTTTGCTGCACCGCAAATGCTAAATGCCAGGATGACTTTTGGGGGGGGGAGGGAGGATATACTTAAGGTGGTGCTAGCTGAGGATGTCTCCAGCACAATGCCTACAATTTGACACAGACTTTCCTTGCACCAAATTCTTTAGTCAGAGGTGCTCGTCACCTCTGAAAACTAAACCCCGAGCAGTGCTACACGTGGAAGCCTCTCCCTTGTTATGAATGCTAACTCTTCTGGATCTTCCTAGCAAAACGACATGGAGATAGAACACCAGCTATGCCACAATAAGGTATTTTACCAAAGAAAGAGGTGAGTTTCCATTTTAAGACACTTATGTACAAACTCTCCCTCTGTAGAATATGACATATTACCACTGCGGTAAACAGATTTTCCCACTGCTTATATAAGGCCCTTGTAGTTGTAACGAGTGCCTTGTAACCCTTGGCGTGTTTACCCTCAGAACATCCCCACGAAGTAATGAATGCTGTCATACTTATGTTGACAGTGGGTGATACGAGGCTTAGAGAGTCAAAATGGGGTACCAAAGTTGGTCATCTGGTAGCTTGCTGCTGCCAAAAGATCATCTCCCCACTTCCCTTAGGCTGGCACTGGCATTCATCTCACACCGTGATGAGCGCAGGTGGTTCTGCTCTCTAAACTGATATAAACCTATTCTTCTTGCTTGCTGATTAATTTTCTGCCAATGTAGAGGGCTCAAAAAATAGCCAGGATGAGGGCAAGAGAGGAGGTGACATCTTGAAGCAAAAAATATGCATGAAGTGGGGCTATTTCTATTACAAAAGGAGGCTGTTTACTTAATAAAAGATAATTATTTTCTGAAGCTGACCTTTTCTTAGTAATACTGCCACTTGTTGAAAAGCAAAAAGAAAGCATCCATGTTGTAAAACTTCACCTTAAGTGCCTTAACTCAGGTTACAGCAGGGTACCAGTGGCTGAACAGACTGGATTTTAGACTGAATTCAGGTCCTCAAGGGTGAGTATGGCACCATACCTATGGGATGATCCTTTGTCCCTCTCCTAAGCTTTTGTTCTGTTTTGTTGTCCTGAATTCCATAAAAGGAAACTACAGGACAAGAGAATTTTCTCGCCTTGATTATAGTGCCATTAAATACACACGCTCACAAACATGTTCTGTTTCTTCTACAGTAATGACTCATCAAGCGTTACAGTAGAAAATAGTTATGTATCACATAGGGCTGCTATGGAAAGCAGGAAAGAATGTGATTGTGCAATTTAAGTCTGTGTGTTAAAGCACTTGAGATGGAGAACTAAGCTAAAATTACATGTAAAACATTAATTTATCCATTTCCTGACTGTAATTCTTTGACCATCCAAGCAGACGGTTGCATTAACAGGGGGTGGGTGGGTTTTTCTCGTATAAAATAGCAAGTTGCAAGTTGCTCCTAATAATTTAATTATTACTGTACCCTTAACCAGGTATAATTTCATTCATTAACTTCAGTCTCGGCTTTCCCTAGGGTATGATTATTACTAAGTAGATCACATTTTAATCTAATCAAATGTTCTGTACAGTAAAAAAGTGGACATTTACAAATAATAAAAGTTATGGGTTTGAGTCAAGCTTAAAGCTACTTATCCAAAGTTTCACATTTGGGTGAGATATTTTTTATTTTGGGAAGGAGGGAGTCTGGATGAGTCCAGCTGTTTGGAAATAAACACCCTCAGATGTTGTCTTTAGTAACTAATAATCAGATATTTCTTCTATAAGAGAGGGTTCTTTCTTACTAAAAGAAAAAGGTTGTTTGAAGTAGAATTTTTCTTAGCAATATTGCCATTTGCTAAAAAGCAGAACAAAAATATTTAAGTGATTTTAAATGAATCTCACATTTACCTAAAGAAAAACTTCAGCTCAACCATCTGCAGGAAAAGGTCATTATAATTCAAGTTTCTATAAACATGCTGTGATGACAGGATTTTTAATACTGCACCTGAAGGAAAAAGATAGTGTACAAATGTAATGCACCTGCTGGCTTGGGTGTTTATATGATCAGCTAAGCAGGAGCTCTTAATACTTCCCAGCAGATCTCTGCCAGTGGGCCTGCTATAAATCCCTCCACAGCCAGACAAGTTGGCCTTTATTTTTTCATATTGCTCTGGGCATCTCACATGACATTCCCAAATAAGGAATTGTACTACAAGCCTGCTCTGATTGCTAGTAATGACTTAACTGCAGAGGAATTATAACAGTATGAATAACAGTGGTTTGCACTGTGAATGCCTAAGCTACTCCAAAAATGCCAGAGCAACCAATATAATGTGCTTCTCACTCATAACTTTGAAATGCAAGAGAAAGTCAGGGCACTTTACAACTGCTGCTAATCTGTAAACACTGATTGTTCATTCAACAGCAGGAAGCAAAAACAAATGGAAAGCAAATAATAGTATTAGCTGTTACTGGGTATTAGGGAAGCAAAATTATGCAAACCATTAAATTAAAAATATAGGAAGGGAAATAAAATTCCCCTTTGTTTAAAAAGGGGTAATTTGAATGAACATTTTGTCAGCAAAAAGTTTCTCTGTGTGTGCGTGTCTTATTAAACAGCATTAGATTTCTGACTCTTAGCTAGAAATAAACCAACACTGTTTGTATATGAATTAGACTGCACACTCCCTGGGGACAGGATCTTCTTAATTGTTTTGCCTTACAGCTTGTTTAAACTGGCCTGTAAGTTTGGGCTGCACTTGTAAACGGTTGTTAGAGAGAGTAGATGTAGAACATCTATCCAATAGGTATCTAATAAAACATACCAATAAAAAGACTATAGGTTTGAAATATTTCAAAAGGCAACAATCAGATTAAAAAAATTTAATTTAACACATAAGTATCTTCAGCAAGTCTATTGGATTACACACTGAGCAGGGGGCTGCTTACAAATGGGCACTGACTCTCAGTGCTTGTTAATGGGAAAAGCTGCAAATAGCTAGTGTATATACAGGGGACATGTGAGGAGGGGAAAGTAAGACCAAAAAGCAGGTTGCAAATCAAGCACAGGGAAGTAAGGAAAGCCTGGGCTTAAGCTCAGCAATTCACAACCAATTTCAGCCACTCTCCAGGCATGATTTAAGCAAATTCTTTGGAAGGATTTCATCTTGCAGTTGCTACTGTGCTACTAATGAGTCAAGCAGTTTTCCTAGGTGTGGCTGGTGCTGCCTGGCAGCACTTGGGGGAATGCGAGGCTGGTGCCTAGGAAGACTTTTTAATAATATGGACTGAGGGGAGAGAGTGGGGTTGTTAGAAAGATTCTGTAGGAGTCTAAAGGAAGTTCAGAGCTTCTTGTAGCAGTACTTGCTCTGAGCCCCCTGCTGGGTGGGAATTGTGATGGGCTTTGCTAGGCTCTGCCTCAAAAACAGATCCCGAAGGATGAACTTGACCTTTTTGGCAGGGCACCCTGTGCAGGAACCTGCAGGGTACTGCAGACGTTTCTCTGCAGCATAGTGCAGGGGTGCATCACCCGACCGAGCGAGCTGGTGTGCTTGGGTGGGTAGCATCGGGCCTGAGAAGCAACAAGTCTGTCACTGCAAGGCTAAGGCATCCAGAGGAAAGCTTCAGTGCTGCTTCTTCTGTGGGTAGCTTGTGATGTTGTGGCACCCTGAATAGCCCTGATGGTGCTGTGCCACCTTGGAGTACCCTTCAGGGCAGACCCCTGCCACAGACAGCTTTGGTATTTGGAGCTACAGTGAGAGACCAAAAGAATTCCTCCTTCCACGCTATAAAAGCCTGCATTCCTTCCTTTGGGCAAAGCAGGCTGGATTTCTCCTTGTCTGAATTCTCTGACTTAGTTGTGCAATTTGCCAAAAAGTCTGCCTCCCTGGAAAAGAGCAGTTACCACTAATTGTTTTGCCTGAGAATCACTCTTTTGAGTTGTCAACCAAAGCTGCCTTCTGGCAGCTGCCCAGGTTGCCATAGTTCTAGACAAAATGAAAATGTTATTCAGCGAGGCATCTGCATCAAAGGGAGAAGCGATGGAAATATCAGTCAGTAAAACTTGTGATGTTCTGCCTAGGAGGAGCTGTGTCTCAGTACTTAGCACCATTGCAAGAATGGTGCTTGCAAAGAGGATGAAACTATGAGAGCTGGCCATGGATTCATAATTCCATATAAGGAAAAATTCCACTTTTCAGATTTCATTTTCCTCAAGATAAAGGATGCCTTGGGCTAGAATCACTGTTTTCTCATCTACTTGGCTACCTGATCAGAAACGCAAGGGAAGAAAGATCAATGCTTCATAACTTACACATTAGCCTTTGAAAAATTATTTCTTTTGAGATCTTATCAAATTCACTAAAACAAAGTTTACTGTTATGAGGGGAAAAAAAAAGCTTGCAAATCTGGGACACTGTCTCCTCTGGGGTGACAGTGTGCTCTGGTACTCAGTACTCATACGGACTGTAACAGTAGGAAAATGACCTGAGAGGCAGATACTCTGGCTTATCTTCTGGTCTTGAATAGGAAAGGACTCCTTTATCCTTCAGGGCCATTTGTCTGAGTTAACAGAAACGTGCACTCTTTGGTTCGAGAAGAGTTAGCCTTTTTCTGCTGTCCCTGTGTTTTTGAAGCAACAGTGAGACACTACGCACAAGGCACTTGTGAACTAAAAGGGGAAAGTCGAGAGACAGAATTTAGGAAATGGAATAACTGCAAAAAAAGGTGGCTAAACTTACAGTTCTGCATGGGGAGAAAGCTCTGTTGGCATTGTCTATGAGGACTCAAACAGCCTGTGGCAAATGGAGATGACATTGCAAATCTTTCTGTTTAACTTCCAGACCTGCACCGTGAGAAAAATCTAGCTCACTGGCGACAGATTGGTGTCTCACAAGTATGAAGAGAGATCCTGTTTTATGTATGTGTAGCTTTTTTAATATATATATTTACATATATATATATAAAAAAGTAAATGTTGATTTTACTGTGGGACTCCTCTAAACTGACTTTTGCCCATTTAGGTATATCAGGCCCTATTTAATTGAAAATTGTTTTTGATAGTTATGTTCAAGTACAAATATCTCTTTGCCCCTGATACAGTGTACGTGTCATTAAACCAGTAACTGTTGTGTAAGAATTTAGTAATAAAGTTCTCTAATGTATAGACACTCCAAATATATCAGCTTGAGCCTTGACTTCAGAAATTGCTGCTGCCTGGGACATAGGCTTTTTAAAAATTCCCAATTAATTGCTAAGAATTTTTAAAAACATTTGCCACAATATGGTAGGATATTTAGTAATTTGATAATGTTTCCTGTAAGTAAAGAAAATGACTGAAAAAAATGGCTGAAATGATGGAAATATTATCAACATTAAAAAGTCATTTAGAAAGGAGAAGCAGAGGTTGAATTTAAATTAAAAAATCATTTTTTAACCACGGAGGAAGATCAGCTGATGCTCCTGTTTTCCTCTATGGCGATCTGGTTTCTAATGGCTCACATACAAAGCATTTTTCCAAGTATTTTTACTCTTAGAAAAAACGCTGAGTGATGTAGCGTAGGTTGACTCTTGATACAACTGGTCATAATCAGAAGAGAGAAGGACGAGCTGATGTCGTCTCTGACTCCTATCCAGGATTCTCCTACAGCATATACGTGGCCACATTTCTGAGTTTTTTTGCAAGGCAGACTTGGTGGTTTTAGTCACCTGCTTAACACTTTGGATTAAGGGATTCTAGGCACCTGTGATAAAGTCACAAACAAAGGTTATTTTGCAGGGGCATGGGAAAGAGAAGCGAGAGCTCCTGGTGAAGTCAAGGAAAGGAAAGCAGCCCTAGTACTTTCTGACACAGGTGGTGGTGTCCTACTGTGTAGCAGAGCAGGGTGTGTCCCTGGCATGCCCCAAGGCAGGGACGTTGCTCAAATGGCAGCACTGAGTGACCCTACTAAAACCCTGGGCATGGTTCCAGGCTTTCTACTGACTTGGCTGGATCTAACTTTGAGGTGAGCTCAGATGCCTCAATGTCTCAACCAGGTGGGTTGTGAATATCTTCAATGTTGGAAATTCCTCCGTATCTCTGGGCAACCTGTTCTGTGTTTAATCAACCTTGTTGACTTCAACCAGTGTCTAGGTCTGTATTTGCAGAACAAAAAGAAAATGTGAGTGGGGAGGGGGGAGGGTATAGTTTGTACATTTGCTTTTTTTAAGAATTCAGGCTTGGCACCTATTATTTTGATGGCTTCTTGATTTTTACATCTTAGTTATGCCGTGTCCCAAACATGAAGGAATTAACAGTTGACCTTGTGCCTCACAAATATATTTTACTACAGGTTCAGCCCTGGGCTGGACTCTCTTTTCTTCTGGGGCCTAATTTTTGAATCATGTTGAGAGATATCAGAATTTTTGACTAGGGGGCAGACCGTATAGTGAAATGATGATGTGTAGTTGAATGTTTACATGAATAGGTAAGCCTTCTAACATATAGTTCCTAGGGTCCAAGACAGCTCCATTGTGACTTTGCAGGCTATCAAGATAATGCAGTATAAATACTTCTGATCATATCCAGTTATATAAAAAACTGAATTTAAAAAAAAATATACTATGCTGTCAGTTTCTTGTTGTGCATCACTCTCGCTAATGTGATAAGCATTTCTATCTCTGGAATTTTACTGATTGTTTTCTTTTAACAATAGCAATTGTGTGGAGTGCAGTCACAGATAATTTGCATTTGAGTTTTTCAATGTGCATTCTTCAGAGTCCCAGGGCAATAGTAGGATGCAAAGTCTTGTTAGACTATTGGCTTTATTATCCAGCCCATGATTCACAGGGAAATGTTGTAATGACCTCTTGCACCAGCAACTAATTCTTTTAAAAGATGAAAGTTATTTCTTCTCCTGGCACAGATATGAGAATCTGCCTTCAAAGAATGATATGGCATTAATAGTACAAGCTGCCCAACACTTCTAAAGGAGTAAAAATGGCAAGACCATTTTTTTTCAAGTGTATACACAAGCCAGCTGTATTTTTTTTTAATCCTGTGCTTCAGAGGCAGAACTGTTTCCTCCTGCTACTCAGACACAGCACATGTTAGCAATAAGTGAATCATATTTAAGATGGAGAAGAAAAACAACTCTGACCAGAAGATTGACCCAACTCCCAAATCAAAATTAACCTATAAAACTTGGATTCGTTCAGACAACATTTCACACCTCTGCTGGCTACTCTTAGTACAAAAGTGCACAGGTTCTTATTCCAGTCTGGAGTGTGTACCCTAAATGACCACCTAGATAAAGAGGTCCAGTTTTTGCTGCCATGAGCATTTGTGTCATTGATCTCTTTTCTGAACTATACTATTGTGATTTCTTGTCCTGGCTGCTTTTGATAAGTACCTGCTCCAGAATATAACTTTCCTTGTGTTTGACTCTTTTCAAATTTCTGGTCAAAATTAATTGATGATCTACTAAAGCTCATTGGGTGATGCAGTCCTTTAGCTTAAATGAGTCTTCTACTTCCCTGGCATTTTTACTTCATCAGGATAGACAGCAACCATTTCATCTTAGTAGGCCTAGTGAATTACTCTCTTCTACAGATTTTTCTGTTTATAACGCTAGTGGTCTGAGTGGTTTCCAGCCATGTTTTGTTTTGGATGAATTTACTTATGGTTCATGTGTCTTGTATGACACATGGACACACAATCTCCAAGGAAGACCTTACAAGTGTTTTGTACTTTCCTGTTTCTTTGGAAAATGTAGCCTGATATGTCACATTTGTCCTTTCACAGTGATACATCACTGGTTGATTCACCATTCTGTAGGGCAACTGTATCTTCCTTCTTCTCGGTCTATTTTGATCCATGAGCATGAATTTGTAGGAAATATTCTTATGAAATGCTAAGTGAATGATCTTTGATTTAATATTTATTTCATTGCACTTACCTCAGTCCTCAAGTTTCTCCAGACCTTTTTGCGTGACCTTCAATTTGCCGGTGAATAACTGTTTCATCCGTACCATTTATTCATTATATTGTTGCATTTTTGTGCCACCACCTTTAAATAAATATTTAGCACCCATGTTTGTGGAGTTTCACTCATAACTTTCCTCCATGTCAATAGTTTCCCTGTCAGCCAATGCTATTCTCGTTTTTTCTGTTAGCTAGTTCTTAACCTGCTTTACAATTTTCTTCTTTTAATAAATGGTAAGGATAATAAATACATTTTGTACATGTTAGACCAGATAAAATGGACTAAGCATGTTCTGGATTAAAGCAACTCCTTTGCTGGTAAAACTGCTATCTTAATAGAAAAGAAGTTGCTTATCTAAGATATCTTCAGTGAATGCATGTTGCATTTTCTCCCTTTTTCCTCTTTATGTCTGTTTCTAATTACCTCCTCCAAAACTTGTTCATAGCTCTTGGATATTACTGAATGCAGATTAATGGGTATCTCTTCTCTCCTTTTTATGTATAAGTATTCTAGGTTCTTACTACTCTTCATCTACCTTGGCTTGACATCTTTTAAAGCAAAAAAACCCCTCTCAAACCCTTCTTACAGGACCTGTGATTTCAAGTATAAAATCTGTCAGCATTTTAGGAAAGACCCAGGTCTTCTGATTTGAATGTATTGAGTGTAAAGTTTTGGCAATGTGCTTCTATATTACATATAATGACTCCTCGTCTTGTTAGCTACTTATCCTCCATTCTGCATTCAAAATTACTTTATTGAAAACGGAGGCAGAATATTAATCAAGCCTTAGAATTTGAGTGGATTAATTTTTACCTTAAATTCACCCTGCCTACTACATGATAAACTAACTTCTATTCTTTTACATTTTTCCCCAGTATATGCCTACTGAACCATTTGTTATTTCTAATCATTCGCTTCATGAGTTCTGACTCCACTTCTAGCAATGCTTGTGTTGTTCCCATGGTTGATGACCAATAACATGAAGCTCTCCCTAGTGATTAGTCCCTTTGCCAGTCTTTGTAACTATATCCTAATTTCTTCTATGTTAATTCTTCTCTCTTTTTGGAGGTAAGTATGTTTGGTCCTGTATTATATTCATACAAGGACGTGGCAACATCACTGATCTCCTACCTCAGGGCGTACTTGGTTAAATTCCAATTTAGATGTTTGAGTTTTCAGTCCAGATGAATTCCCTGACTTTCTAGATTTTCCTTTTTGAAATCATAAGCTTGATTTGCAGATCTCTTACGTTATAAACTTGTGGTAGCTCTGTTCAGGACCATTTTTATGATCAGTTTTTCTCTAAGGTCCATGCTACCTTTCAAAATTGTGTCTAAAACCGCATTATCTTAACCTAAAACACTATTGCTTTAGTGAATGTCCAAAGATAACTTTCTATTACGCTCAAGTGCTTCTGAGCATTTTATTATTTACACTCTCCATTCTACATAGAGGAAGCTAATGTCTTTTAATAACAGAATTTTAGTGATTGTGTCTGAAGTTCTTTATTCATACCCATATCTAATTTTGGGGGAAGTTTGTAACAGACCCTTACCTATACTGTCTTAGATGTCTAACGCATTTCTGACCTAGCATAAGGGATCCATACTTTTGTGGTTCCTTGTTCCCAGAATGCCTTAGTGTGGCAAAATAACATTGCTAAAACCATTCTATATCTGAAGACTTAATTAGCTGTTCATAAGGGGAGAGGTAAGGAAAAGTGACAATCTTTCTTCATAAATCATATATTCTGTACCTGTAATAACTAACAGACCTCTTTTTTATGATACCTCCATTATTTCTTCTAGTGTGATGCTGAAAACTACATATTCCAACATAGGCTTTACCAGTTCAGAATAAAATGGAAGAATTACTGTACAAGGCTAATAGGCTTCCTGTTTACACATCACAGGTTTTTTTGTTTGGTTGGTTGGTTTTGGTGTTTTTTTGTTTTATTTTATCAGGTAATCTGCTCTAATCCCAGGGCATCTTCAGCAAAGTTGCTTCCTGACCAGTTTCCCTGTCCTGTCTTGTGCACTAGCTTATCCTTGCCCAAACATAAAACTCTGTGCTTGTCACTTGAAGGAATTTTTGCACTGTATCTTGGAGGCTTTGGTTGGTTTTTGTTTTGTGGTTTTTATTTTTCCTTCCCTTCTTCAGACTTATTTCTGCAGTTTGCATAATCCTTCTTAGTGTTGTATCTTTTTTGCATTTGAAGTCCTTGCCAGCATGGTCCCGTTTCCAAACTGACTAAGGACATTGTCCCTTCTTGTTCACGTCTCTCTAGAAAACTTGTAAGAGTACCAAATCCAAAACAGTTCCCTGCACAACCCTCCCCCTTTCCCGTCCATTTAGAAAACAAATGACTGATAAGTCCTTTAAGTGATTTTTATATAGAGATGTATATATATACACACACACACACAATTTTGAACCTGCCACACAGCCCTCCTTCCTAATAAGAACGTGACTCAGGACACCATCATGTCTTATTAACATCAAGATACAAAGTTTACTTCTCTCTCAGTCCCAAGGCTTGTTACCCATTCTGAGAGGGAAATTAGATGGGGTTGATACGGTTTGTTCTGTACTGATCCAAGGAGCACCTGCAGAGACGTCACTAATGAATGCGGGAGCCAGGAAAAATTCAGATGAGGCCATCACTCCTCTGCTGAACACAGGCTAATTTATAGCCTCTCTGCTGTGGTGGAGTACTAAAATTGCATGCTTTTAAAATGAATGACAAAGCAAAACAGTTTACCCTTTAGTACTCAATTCTGATGCAAGTGAAGAAAATCTCAAAAAGCCAACATTTTCATTCTGGTTTGGAAAAATAAGTTAATATTTCATGACCTTCCTTCTCTTTGGAACTGAATTTAGCCTATTGGTGTCCTTAGGAGACCAAAGCAGTATAGTATGAGGCTGAGCTCTTGCCTTCCTAAGTATCCTCAGCAAATCCATGAAAGGGAAAAACTCAAGATCCTTACATTTACAGAAGTGATGGATTTGTCTTTAGTTAGGATCAAAGGCCCACACTGTAAGCAATCAGTAAATGGCAAACACATCTTTGTGCATTGTTCCATAACTGCAAATCTGGCACTTCAATGCTTCATAGCAGCACTCATCGAAATAGTGCTAATGAGAGAATTAAATCCATGTGATTAGAAGCAAAGTACGAATGATGTAATAAAATGCTGGTGAGCATCTGATGATCTGAAGATGGGGGTGGGCTGAGGAAGGAAACAGTCACATCTTGTGCTCTGGATATGAGACTTGCCACCATCTCTGGCTTCTCTACCTCTGCTTTTTTTGCTCTCACACATGCTCAGCACTAAGTTTTCTCTCTGGCTGTGAAACATTCACAGAGTTGAGGAATGGGGAAGACGTCCGGGTGCTCTGCTTCAGTTAGAGCTGTGCCTCCTGCCTCCATGACCTTGTCACACCCAGTGCCTCTGCCCATGTGTGCATATATGATGACTTTGACCCAGCAGGTCTTTTCTCCTGATCCCAGTATGAGGTGTAAATACTGACCGAGATAAAATTTGATTTCAGGGCTGTTGTGCCCAGTGCTGCCTTGCTGTTGTTAAAGTTGCATTTTGCCTACTGGCTTTCTGTTGTTGTATGGAGAAAACTGACTTTCTGCAGTCACTTAATTCATAACATCTGTAACATTGCATGCCATCTTACAGCCATTCTGCAATGACAGATATGACTGTTCATTTAACAGGCTAGTGGAGGATTCAGCAAGTTTGAGAAATGACACTAGAGAGAACGCAAATCAGCCAGAAAAGTCCTGAGGTTTTGCCCAGGACTTTCTTATGTTTGTGCAGAAAATGCTTCCCCCCCTCTCCCCCCACAAGCGGAAAAAGTGAGGGAAAAGTTTGAGAAAATGTAGTACAGACTAATTCTCCATTGCACTTAGCACTGTCATTTAACTTGGGTGAAAGTTCCTAATTACTAAGATACCACCACCTAAGAAGTTTCCTATTAACAGAGCACACAGGAATCTGCAGCAGAGCTCTGTCTCCGGCTGCCTGTGGTATGGTTTGATCTGCTATGGTAGAAGCTTGATACTTGCTAAGTGTTTTGGCTTCCTAAACTGCTCACTGCATGTTGGGGGTAGCTATTTTCTGGGCTGCATGTAACAAAAGAGAACTTGTTTACTTCATGCCTCTTCCCCACATGTAACTTGCATACTGCGGTACTTGTGCTTCTAGAAACAAAAAATTATCACTTAAACATCAGAATAATTAATAGTATTAGGCATTCTCACCCCAGGCTGTCCATTTACATGAATTACCAACTTACGAGAAACATTTTTCTGGATGTTTTTTCTTAAGGCTGGTATTTTGGCCAAATTTGAATAACTTCTCTAATGTTATTTTGTGTTCTGTTGAAACAAAATTAAGTGGATATCGTTTAATAATCGCTACAAAGCCAGAAAACTTTGTTTCATTTTAATTAATGGCTGTTACCTAATCAGTATGTAATTCCTGAGAGACCGATCCTTTTTCCTGCGCACAGTGGTTGTGAAAGAAAAGGAAAATGAACTGATTGACAAATGGAGTTTGAAATAATTAAAAGAGGATGAACAAAGCACCAATTCTAGGAAATATGGGCAGAGGCTGATTTTTTTTCATTACTCATTCTTTTTATTTTTAACCCCAAATTAGGGACTGACTTTTTCAGTACGAAATCTTGTATTGTGGCCTGGGCTCTCTTGTTGTTGCAATATGGATAAATATGAAAGTACTTATGAGATTTCTCAGTAAAAATACGTGGTATTCCAATGTTCCAGTTACAAAGTGTGAACATCAGTGATGGATGGGTTTCGGTTGGGTCACTATTTTTTTTTTTCTTTGCTACTGGATTCCTTTAAATTGTTGTCTTTCAGATAAATTGAGTATTGCAAAACTGCTTTCTATAAAATGAAGCTGAAACTAAGTTGGAATAAAAATTAAATTGGACTCTAGATATTAATTACAGTGCTGGAATGCTGTTGCAGATCAGATTTCCTTAAAAATGGAATGTGTTTATAACTGCACATATTACCCACGCATAGACATTAGACCCAAAAAACAAGTATTTGGCGAGAGGCTTTTCTATTTTTCAGTAACCCATGCGTGATCCAGACTTTGTCACCTTTACTTATGGTCACTCTTCTGCTCCCCAGCTCATAATGGATCTATTAATCAGTGGAAGCGGTTCCTGCCCCTGCATTACAACTTGACACCAAGGGACCGATGAAGCTTTCGTTAACTTTTCCTGCCACCTCGTGGACAATATTATAAATAGCTTTTCCCACTCTAGTCCTAAAACCTGAGGGAGTACAGCGCTCACACGTATCTGCCACTGACTTGTGAAATTATCTTCGCCGCCGTGATAGCAACTTTTCAACATACACTAATAAGTAGGATGCCATAGGTTAAATTTCTGCCCCAGGAAGCTTCTCTCAAACCCCAGAGTTAAAAACCAAAAAGTAAAATGAAATGTTTTAATTCAAGTGAAAGTAAATTCCCTCAGCACAAACTTTCAAGTCCTAAATAGCAAATTATCTACCTTATAGTGCTGCCATTCACTGGTATTGGAATAAGAGAACAGTAACATAGAGCTTGAACAGCCTTTGTAATAAGAATCTTAAATGTATAGATGCTTAGCTTTTGAAACACATCATGGGACATCCTTGTCCTAACATTAGGCATAGCTGTTTTTAATGGCTAAGTTTTATGGTAAATTGCCCTCAAGTAAACAGAAAATGCTGCGGAGGGGTAAATGGCGGTGTGGATTTAATGGCAGTCATTACAGACCTAGCCTTGCAGTTTGTGGTACTCACATGCACTTAGATGCAGAGATACTTTCTGTTCTAAATCTGACCACCATGTTTGAATGCTAGTTCCTGAAGCGGCACTCAAGAACAATGTTCGTAGTACTCTGCCAGTGGTAAAAAGCAACTTAATTTCCCTCCTAAGCATCCTGAGTGGCTGTAAACACTTCTGCTGATATGATTTGCAACTGACATCATCAGAGATGCTCTATGTTCTGAAGTCACAATAGTACATAAATAAGCACTGTACCACATGCCTTCCGAAGTTATCGATCCTATTGCTGTTTTGAATCTGCTCTAATTAATTTATCTCCCTAGATTACCATATATATTTTATTTTAAAATTTAAAGTTCCTTAGCATGACCATTTAGTTTGGTTGAATTCTCTTGTTGTGTGTCTTTAGTGCTATTATATTCCAGAAAGACAATGTATTCGTTCATACCTGCCAAAGGGTTTTCATATTCACCAGTATTTTGCCATGTAGTTTAAAAATCATACTTTCTAGTACTTGCCTTCCACCAGCTAGTGAAATGGTAATGGTGGCTTTTATATCATCTTCTAGAATATTTCCCTGGCATGGATATTCTGCATTTTCACTGCTTAAGGCATTGCATTTTGTGAAAGACTGAATTAACAGAAACTTTGAGATGGAAGCACTCAAAGGAACCAATATAATTGTGTCTTCCCTCCTGTATCAATCAGGTCATAGTGTCTTGTCTTGTAATTCCTTCATCAAGCTTGTAATTTATATTTGAACCATACTCTATCTCAGAGAAAAATAGCCAAACGTGAGTGTGTAGCTTTCCTTGGTCCTGTGTCCCAGTGATTGATTAGCTTTGCTTCAGAGTTACTGATAGAGCACTTAACACGCTTTTAGGCCAATGTCTCTACTGCTGACTTGGAAATGGAATGGTAGAAACTGAGGTACATAGAAATGGTAGATTTACTTCCTAAAATTGCTGCTCTTGGAGGAATTAAGTACTATGTCAACTCAGATTAAATTTGGTAAACCGTTCAATGCTAAAGAAAAGGTAGAAATTATCTTTATGTGATATTGTCAAAGTGAAATTTTACAACTCTTCTCAAAGATTTTTAAAGAGCTAGAATAAAACTGTGTCTGGCTTTGAATTGACCTAAAATTTTAATTTCTCTTTCAGTAAGGAAAGAGGGAAATAACCTGGTTTTCATCTATTCCTCTTTAGGGATGTGACTTCAAATTTTTCCAGTTTCTGTAGCATGTAACAGTTGTACATGTGGAACAACACTCACCTGTATGATCAGCCAACTGGGAGGTATTTTGCAGTTTCAGAAATACTACTTGAGGTAACATTCCATGCCTCAATGGGTTGGTTAACATGCTTTGGTGACAGGGATTCTCTTAAAAGAGAGAATTTGGCCCATAGTTTTAAATATCACTTAATGAAAATACATTTGGTGAAACACATGTGAGGAGATGTGCTAAACAGAAACTACTCTCTTTATAAAGCACTTCTAAAAGAAAAACAATTTGGAAACATAGAAGTATTGAGTCTGTTTTTCTCATCAGGAGATAGAGATGGGTAGTGTGGCAGAAAAAAGGCATAGAAAAATGACTAGCTGTCACAAAATCAGAAAGGAGTCTGACTGAGCTGAAAACCAACCTCAGATCTTGATTTCTGGCCTGATGGTTCAGCATCAGAACCTTCCTATCTGTCATGAGAAAGCTCAAATACAGTATTATAGCACGTACCTTGCCATGACGTTCTTTAATGAGCTTTTCTTCTTCCTAAGGTTAGCACTTGTGTGAACCAAGCCTTGACACAGACAGGAGAAAAGCTCCTTTTCTGGCTTTGATAGGGCTTTTAGCTCGCAAGTACACTGCTGAGAAGTCTTCAATTCTGTAATTCAAAATTTGAATTGTAGATTCAAAATCTATAATTCTCTCTACATGAATACACTGAGGTTAAAAGTTGTAATATCATTGTAAGGGATTAATACCAAATGAATCTGAGGACTTAATAATATGTTGGAATTGAACGTGTTCTTAGGAGCCCTTGTCAGACTGTGGAGTTATGGGGCCAGAACTGCACCTGAGGGGGTAAGAGATACCTTGAATTCTTTGCAGTTCTTTTTAAAGATGCTTTTTTTTTTTTTCTGTAAGATATAATAATTGTATTTCTGTAAGAAATTGGTATTACCTTGTGCAGAAGAGTTCTTTTTGGTTTATGTTCTGTTTATGTTATGCTTTTTGTAGTAGTAATACAGAAGTAAATAGACGAGATATTTGAAACATCCTAGGTTATGGACATTTTTGGGTCACAAAAACTTGGGGCAAGAAGGAAATAAACTAAAGAGTTCTCAGTTTGAGGGTCATTAAAATTTTTATCAAGTGAAAATTGCTTTTCTCTTTGGTAAAAATAATTTTTTGCTGGCTCCCTGCCAATCTGCAGAGACGTAATGTAAAAATGGCACACACCACTGCTGTGCCTGGCTCTCCCTCTGAGTTTGTGTTCTGAATATCTGCAAACTCATATGCTTAAAACTTAAGTTATTGAGCTGCATTTAAGGAATCTGGATTTGAAAACTGATTCCAGTTTCCGCTGAGGCTGGCATCCTTACTTCCATCTTCCAGAATTTAAGTTTTCTCACCTCAGATGAAAAGTATTGCTTTGGTGGTTTACATCCCAAAAGCCTACAGGTGCAGTGCTCAAGAATCGTGAGAGAGCACGTGCGCTCTTGTAGCATGTGGCATAATGCCATAGTGTTTGTGGCATTATTCTGTCACTACATAAGATTTGTATTAGTCAGTAAAGAGGGAAATAGGGAAAATGTTATGTGTAGTTGAGTATTTCAAATACTTTATTGGATAGGTTTAGAAGCCTTGTCTCCTAGCAAGAGCCACTTGAAAATAATGTTATGAGAAGTGAGATTTGCAGCTTTTCATTGATATTGAAAGCATAGAAACCAAGATGTATTTCTTTAAAAACACTCTGATATGTGAATTGAAAAAAACACTTAATGTTCAAATGAGACAGCATTCCAGATTAGGGCTGACCTTGTGAGTACTAGGTTGTGATCCATAGTTGCTTAAAGCAATTTAAAAAAAAATACTGCAGATTTCCATTTAAATATATGACTAGTATTGTCTACATCTGTTTCCTTCTTATGTTTTGCAAATATATTTGTAATCTTCTGTGTGTGTCACTGGGAAGAAAATATATGGAAATCTTTCCGTAGTTCAGCAAACAGTATATTTGCACATTTCCTGTGCTAATATGATATGTTGTATTGGTTGGCAAAGAGTATAGCTTTGTTTAGAAGAATTTCAAAGGAGTTTGTGTATGTGTTAGTGCTGTCAGTCAGTTACAGGGTTGTTTTGCTAATACAGCTAAACCAGTGCAATGCCAAAGGGATATTTAATTATACCAGTCTAGAAATGCCTTATATCTTTGTTGCTACTACTTTCCTGTAGGTAACAAAGACGTACTGATAGAGAGATACATTCGTACGAGGATAACATCATAGGGTCTGTATTGCTTTAGTGTAGTTAAAATTGTATAAATTTTATGTAAGATTAAGCTTTAAGATATCTTGGCTGTCAAACCCCACTGCATGCAGGTGAAATACTCAAATCTCTTACATTCCTTAGTACACCTTTGCCTAAAGATCATTAGAAGAGTAGCTACAATGAAGCTGAACTTTTTTTTCATGAAGAGGATCAATGGACAGGAAAGAGAAAAAGCATCTCGGCTGAAAGGAGAGTACAAACTCAAACCACGCTACACCTTTCCTCCCTCTGTACCAGTAAGTGTACAAGCTCCTGTTGAGGAGACAGCTTGAAAAGAGGCCCTATTGCTTTAGGAAGCTTTTAGGAAGTGCATACATAGGTGCACAAAAACTTCCCGTTCAAAAGACTCCTCTGATACGTATAGAAGGAAGATACTCATGAAAGCGAGAAATAGTAAGTTAATTTCTAACATTCTTAACATACTGGCTATATTTTACTGCTTCTTTTCTGGAAATCATCTGGAACAGGTGCTGACAAAAATAATTTAACTGGGCACCACCAAAGCTGTCAGGTACCTGCTGCAGCCCTGAGAGTGGCTTAGTCTCAGCCTGCGTCCAGGGGTGTGAGACAAGACTTCTATTTTTCCATCCCCTGCTGTCCGGTTCATCTCCCTGCCCTCACGAGCCGTGCCAAAGCAACAGCCCTCATCCTGGCAGAAGACTGGCAAAGGTGGCTTCAAAACCCAGCTATAAACACATGCCTCTGGCAGGTGTTTCTGCGGGATATAAAAAGAGAAGTGTTGAATGAGAGGGAGTAAAAAAAGTTAGATTTGACTTTGAAATGCTGGTCTAGCATGATGTGTGCTGGAATGCTATGATCCAGACTGTGGTCTTCAGCCATCAGGCCCATGGCTGCTCTCCCCAGGGCGTGCGGACCTGCCCTAGGGGCTGCAGCTGAGAGTGCTACCACGCTCTGTGTCTGTGGATGTAGCAGTGTGGGTGGAGAAGGAAAGACCTGGGCCATGGGTCTTCCATTCGGGCACCATGAAAACCAAAGCATGTTCACAGGGGTGGCAGGAGATTGCAAGAAGAGGTTAACAGCTTTTAAGATCAACCCCTGGGAAGCCCTGCCCTGGCCCAGGGGCTGCCTTCCCAGCCGTGCCTGGGGCATGCGGTGCTGGCAGGGAATGGCTGGATTGTGGCTGACCTGGTGACCAGCCCTGGCCCAGCCTGGCTCATCACTGCGGCCTCTGCCTGTGCTCTGGTGGTCATGATGGTCAATTCTTTTTGTATAATAACTTATCTTTTAATAAAAGTGTGTTTTTTCTAGGGTCTGTAAACATAAAAAAAGAGTGGGGCTTGATTTGCCATGGATGGCAGAAAAGCAAAACCCATTTTTGTTTGTTTTTCATCATTTGCTTAATTTTTTTCCCTAGTCTACTTGCTGCAAATTTAAGTGTAATATGCCTCTGACTTCCTTTATTTATTTTTTTCACTAAGGACAAAAAGAGTTTCTCTTTATTGTTCCTAACAATAAGATCTATAATAGAAATTGTCAAGTTGTAGAGCACAAGGCCTCCAGCTTCATTTATTCTTTCATCCCCACCTGAGCCTGAGCAATACAAATATCCTGCCTTTCAGTACAGTTTAATGAAAAATATTGTATTATGGATAGAGACAAGAAATAAAGCTTACAGGAGCAGAAGAGGGAGGGAAGGATAGATACAGGCAGAGAAGCAGGAAAAGGGAGAGAAGAGCCAGAGGATAAGAGGCACCTACATCTGACTCCCCTATTTCTCCTTGACTGCTGGAGAAAGCAATGCGATGGGCAGAAGCAGAGGCGCAGTAACACCGTGCTCCCTTAGCAGCCACAGCTTAAATAGCCAAGTGCCTCTGCACAGATCGCGTGCTTCATTTTTTGGCTGTGGGGTGATCCAAGTGCTAATGTCTCTTCCATCGCTGACTCCACCACAGGCTGCGGTAGCAGGGAAGCCTTCCCCTCCTCTGTGTATTCCCAAATGATTGCTCTACTGCTCCTTTCCAAGCCTTTCGCCTGCAGTGCAGTTGTTATCCTCACTGTTGCCACCTCCTTTTGCAGCAGGTTGACTTTATGCCTACATTTCTGAAGTCCCATTAAAGTACATGCCTCTCTTTCTGGGGCATTGGGGACATCGTATAGTGAGCAGTAGAGCAAGAGGTCAGATTGTGTTCTCCTTTTAAGTGTGTGCTTGGTTAGGGATCCCCCATTTGGATGGGTTGTAGCACAGATGCCTTGATTGCCAACTAAAATGATCTTGGAAGCATCCTTTCTGTTTAGTGAACTTGTAAGTCAGTACATGCAGCATTCAGTTTCACTTTATTCATGCTTATGCCTCATAGAATCAAATGGAGAGAGACAGATTTTCTAATTAAAAGAGAGACTGTATATTTATCTGTTGCCAGAATGTTAGATAAATGTGTTCTGGCTGCAGTTAGTCTCTTATATCAGCAGAATTTGATGAATCCCAGTTTGCATTAGCTACCTTGAGTGAGGATGGATTATTGCACATTTCCTGTGAGCAGCTTAATTTTATTGTTATATGACATTCCCTACTTAGCATAAAAAGTGAATAACTGAACAGCACTAAAAAAGCTGAGAACTCTCATTGGTAGCTGTGGGGGAGTATTTTCAATCCTAACATGACAAAGATGCCATGTATATGAAATCATGTGTAAATTTTGAGATTTTTTTCCATAAAGCAAACTTTCTTCTAAACACTAGCTTCAAGAGCCACTATACTTCATTAAGGGAGAAAAATCCTAAAGGCATAGTGATTTCAGAAACAGACAATGCACAACTTCTCTGCTAATATAATGAGCCATTTACAAAAAGCAAATCATCAACAGCTTGCTGTTCTGCAGCAAAAGGAGGCATAACATAACCTTTGTGGTATTGATTTTCTGTTCTGGATCAGCCTAGAAGGGGAAATAATTCCTGATAAAGCTGTTAAAAGTATCTATCTCTGTCTTTAAAAGTTAATCTAAAATTACAGATGTCCCAGAAGTTTTCTAGCTTGTAACTAAACATTAAGCAAATAATTTACTTTGTGTGAAGTGTAATTATTAGCTAAAGAAAAACATCTGTAAATAATTTCATCTGTTGAAATAGTTTTAGATGTGACTAAATAATTTAGGATGAGTAATGACTAATTTTGCCTCTTATTTTTCTGCTTCTGGAATGCAAATAGCCAGATCACAGCTTAATTTAATTTTGTTATTAGGAGCATCTGAGGAAGTTCATGAATTACTTTAACTGCCCTTAGTTTGCTGATTTTCTAAAGACAATTCAGGGAAGGGTTACTCTGTGCGTTATCTGTAGATATCCACTACTTGTTGCTATCAGAAACTGCATGCTGAGTGGATGAATCTTTGTTCTGGCCTGCTATGACTGTTCTTCTATTCTTGTATGGCTGTGAACACTGGGCATTGTACAGTGGTTAGATAAATGTGCCAGCATTTCTGATTCAAGTACTCATGCACAAGATTTTACATTTTTGTCTGCAGGAATTCTCTGCATGGGACATTGAAAGTTGCATTTTGTGAATTCTAGTAGAAAAATTAAATATAGAGATTTTTCTTGCTTTAAATTTCCTTTCTTTCAGTAGCCAGCTCCATAGATCCAATACACTCAGCAGAAGAATTACAGTTCTTAAGAAGCTTTAACTATAGGGTACCCTTTCCCCTTCTTCTATTTCTAAACATTCTGGACAATAAAAAAAAAAAAAAAAAAGTGTTTGGATGGATGTGACAGTTTAAGCTTGTCTCAGAATGGTAATCCTCATGCCAAGTGAGCTAGATCTGTGGATTTTCCTGCTCAGAGAAAATCCATTTGCAGATGAGATAAATTTTCTCACTCTTCTTTGCAGGGAGTGTCTGTGAAGCTATTAAATAAGGTGTCCAACAGCAACTTGTCACCACGAAGAAAAGATGAATAAGAAATATGTTTGTTTTTAAAATATCTCAGTTCTTGGAAGAGCAGAATATGAAGATTCCACCTTTTAACAAGCAATCCCTTATACCCATGTTGATTTTACTGATGTTGTTAAAGCTCTGTTTGGCATAAAAAAATCCATTTGCACATATCCCTTTCCAAGGAATCTGTTTTAGAGCTGATTATTTCTGTAGAAAAGGGGAGAAGGAGGGGAAAAAGACTTATTGGTGGCTTTTGGACCAGACTTGCTCTTCAGATAGTATCAAATTCACAAAGTCTAATTTGAACAGATGTTGCCTGGCTAGGGGTGTGAAGAAATGTTGTCAATGACTCCTTTTTCCATGACCCTTTTTTTTTTTTTGTCAGGCAAGTCCTCCAAGGGCCATACATTAACACATTACCCGAATTACTCTCACAGTCCCATTACTGGAGCATGTGGAGTAAGTCGCTCTGCTGTATGCAACCTTACAGATGAACATGTAATGAAATTCCTAGACCGTAATTCACAACGGAAGAAGGTTAAAAGACATTGGATAGAAGTGTCCTTGGAGGCTATATATTGCAAGCAGTGTGTCAAGAATAACTCACAATCTGTACTCCTTTGCTGGCATAGGCAATCTCTTATTGACTCAAATTAGCACAGAATTAAAGGCTGTCATTGTGGTGGTAATAAACAACAAGAATGTGCAAATTATAGTCTGACTTCTTAAAAGTACCTTTTTTTTTTTTTGTTGTTGTGCCAATGAAAGGGAGGTAGTGTGTGTCTATTGCGCTCACCTTGATCTGTGACTTGTGTTTCTGAGAATGTAATTTAGATAGTCAAAATACGCAAAAGAAATGCCTGAGTTCCACTCCTAGTTTTGGCTCTGGCCCCAGATCTGTCACATTGGCCCAGATTCACCAGTGAGTGCGAGAGTAGTTGTGCTGAGCATTGCTACACTTGAATTTTCGGCAGCTGCTTCCCGGAGTGGCATTCACAAGCCTCAGCCGTGCAGTGAATGGAGGGAGGTACGTGCCCCAAAAGCTAGCTGGGGGATACACTTCAGACAGCCCATGGGAGATGCAGGAGAGTCTAACTGCATAGTTTGTGACTGCAGGAAACATGGCCCTCATGCAATATCTGCTTATAGATTTATTTTTGTTAGTCCCAGGATGCATTGACCTAAACAGCATTTCAGGCAGGTGGGGAATCCTGGGGTTTTAATTTCTAATGCCGAGGAGGTTAATATCTCCTGCTGCGTGATGCATATGAAGTTACCTCCAGGCAGAGAGCAGAGCCTCTCCTCAGGGAAGTGCCTTTGCTGCCTGGCTGCCGCATAATACTCCTGACTATCCTCTTGGTGAATGTTTCAGCTCCTCAAAGCACCAGCACTTCAGGAGGACTGGTGGCTAAGCTCTTCTCTAGGGAGGCAGCTGGCACAGCTGTGAATGCACCTCAGGATGAAGATGACAGAGAGTTCAGGGTTGCAAGAGGTGAGGCCTCCAGCACTTCTGAACACTTCTTTTTAACAGGGAGATGCCTGTAGCTGCTGTGTAGTTGTGTTTTAGGGGCTCTCAGCAAGTTGTAGCTCAAGAGGAGTAGATTTGCAGAGCAAAACAGTTGGTGCAGAGAAGCCAGCAGTCATACAGCAGGTGTTTGAGGGGTTTTCCTCTGGACCAGCACTAGTCTGGGCCTGTGTGCAGAGAGCTCATTAGCAGCTGGAGATCATCAGATGCACACCTGGTCCTCATCTTTTGGAACAGATTCACCTGAAGGTCATTGTGAAGCTGTGAAGGTAAGTGCTTAAAGACAAATACCTCGCATAACAGCAACAGCTGTCATTTAAGTAAGCATCTCCAAACAGTCAGGGTTAGGACCGGTCACTATTACTTCCTATCACTCTGAAATCATGCATGCACCAGTCTGTCCATCACACATTAAATAAACATAGCTAGGATAGAGTTGTAGGACACCTCTAAAGCAGTGAATTAAAATAAATACAAGGGTTGATGAAAACACAAAGGAACAATTTAATAACTTTTTCAAAGTCTGAGTTATCATTTCTTTAAAGTAGACCCAGTCCTCCTTTATAAATTAAGCAATTGCTTAATTTAAGTATTTTAAGTTGGCCCTCCTTAATTCCCCTCGGCTGCCCTAACTCAGAATCCAGGAGGTAACTGCATCGCTCATATGAGGAAGGTGCAACTGCATATACTTTATCCTATGAACACAAGTGCAGGTACCTCCTCCCCTCATGTTCATTTTGGCTCTGATATGGTAAAAATCTTGGCACAAGGACTGTGCGTTTTGATGGGGTGGATGTCAATGTCTTTCTCAGAAGCTGACATGTGGGCTGTTCTGTGGCTTATTGCTCATGAGCTGCTGCAGAACTCGGTTGGTCTGCACTCTGAGCAAATAATTCCTTTTATTTGGCAGACTTCAAAAAAAAAGAGAGAGAGAGGGAAATAGAGGCCATCAGACTGTTCCCAAACAAGAACATCCAGAATGGTAACAAAAAATGTTGCTGCTGTGTTACACAACCATTAGAATCGCTTACCATCAAAGGTCAAAAGCATTAACCACGTGTTGATAACATTTATAAATAGCAACTCTATGGAGCTTTACCTAAAGAGGAATGGATAAAACACTTTGACTCAGGAAGACCAATTAGAACTAGTAGGATCTTTTAATTTAATAGCTGCATTAGGCAAGATGCATGAATGTTGGTACACACAGACATAGCAAACTAGACTGTTTCACTGCTTATGGAGTCTGAAATAGAATACAATTTCAACTTGACTCACAGAAGGCCACAGTACAGCTGGCCCTGGTGTGGCTATGTAAGAGAAGGAAAGCATAGAAAGTTTTTTATAGCCCCACTAGGGTCATGCAACAAGTAATGCATCTCTTGCCTTCATTAATGTGTGGAGGCACACTCTTTGTATCTGCAGGGATAAAGTAGGCCCAAAAGAGACCAGGAGCTTAGACCCCCTGCACAAATGGCAGGCATCAGTGCAGTCCAAACTGCATTCTCCCAGGAGCTTAGGATGCAGATATTTCTAATGTACCATTTGTAATGTTTACCATTGCATAGTGGTTAAAGATGTTTGCCAAATATTAAAAAACTAGGAAACACTAGAATTAAAAGTACTTTGGGAATTTTAATTTGTTCCACTTTGTCCCTGCTTGGTATGCGTTAGTTGTATGAGTATATGCAATCTTTTTCACAAGCACATAGTATGGTCTGGGGTTGAACTGGCTGTTGCCTAGTGGGAAAAGGCTAACAGGTAAAAGCTGGTCACTAGGATTAATTGGTTTTGAATCCAGATAGTGCAAGTCTCTCTTGACTGTCCAGACTGATTTGCCGTAATGGGAGCAGAGCTGACACCTCTTTCAGAAAATCAGATAGTGGTGTCCCCTTATTCAGAGCAGGTGCGAGGTGAATCTCTCTGTTCTGTGCTAGGAAGACCATCCCCTGGCTTACCGGGTTGTCAGGTGGAAGGCAAATCTTAGCTCTGTCTCTATAAAAGCACTGCAACTTTGGTTGCAATTTCTTCATTGTGGTGAGGAAAAGTAAAATGACTTTATGCTCCTAAATGTTTCTATTCTCAGTTCTCCTCCTTAAGGTTTTTGGTGAGAAATCATGTGATCAAGATGCTCAATCATTGCTGGTTCTGCACTCTCCCCACCCCTATTAAATGCTGAGATGGCAGGAGGAAGCTACTTAGAGAGTCATGCTTGGAGGCACTGGAGGTTTTTGGTCGTGTGGAGACCAGGAAAAATGACCTTAACACAAAGGTAAACTTGTAATGATTCAAATATTTGGAGTCAGATACTTTTAAAAAGCAAGAAACTGATTCAGAAATCATTGTTCCTCTACTTTTTCAGGTTTGGGGGAGGCTATAGGTTCCTCTTTTCAGCTTTTTTGCTGGGCAGAAGGCAAATTACTGAGTAAGGCATGGCTGAGATCCTGTGCATGTGGAAATTCAAAGTGTCGTAATAGTGGCCATTTTGAAATTTTCAGGTTTTTCCCTTAGTTCCTCTAATTGCAGTAACATGGGTCAGGTCAGTAAAAAGGATCAGAAGATAAGAGATGATAGTAGAATGCAGACATTGACTTGATGCCAGCAGTTGATTTGCCTTAATTTGCTTAAACATTCCTCTTGTAGACAAGCAATCGCAAATAGAATTTAAAAATAATCCTAATCATGCCGGGAGCATAGTGATTATCTTTTGATTACTGGAGAGGAAGCACAGTGGGTTATCAGGTGTGATACCTTTCAAGCTTATTCATGAAGCAGGTGTTTTCTAGCCTATTTGTATACATGCCAGCATCTCCCATTAGAGACTTTGCTTTGATTTACTCATAGCCATCAGGTGTCTCTCTGCTGTCTTTTCCTTTTCTATTCTTCGCTGTTCTATTTCCCCCCAAACCAAGGACATTAGTCCCTACAGCAACACTTTGTAGACTGCCAGTTATGTTTCCCACATTCTAAGATATGTGTAGGACTGGAAGCTATGGCTGTGCTGGACTGCATTTTCATCTCAAGTCTACCTGCTGGTAGTGCACCCTCTTAGGTTTACCTTTTTTCACTGTGTTCCTATAATGCTATATAACCTTACCAATTGTGCTGGTTTTGGCTGGAGTAGAGTTAATTTTCTTCATAGTAGCTAGTATGGGGCTATGCTTTGGATTTGTGCTGGAAACAGTGTTGATAAACCAGGGATGTTTTAGTTATTGCTGAGCAGTGCTTACACAGAGTCAAGGCCTTTTCTGCTTCTCACACCACCCCAGCAGTGAGTAGGCTGGGGGTGCAGAAGAAGCTGGGAGGGGACACAGCTGGGACAGCTGACCCCAGCTGCTCAAAGGGATATCCTACACCACATGACATCATGCTCAGCATATAAATCTGAGGGAAGAAGAAGGAAGTGGGGGGACATTCGGGGTTATGGTGTTTTGTCTTCCTTACGTGTGATGGAGCCCTGCTTTCCTGGAGATGGCTGAATGCCTTCCTGCTGATGCGAAGTAGTGAATGAATTCCTCCTTGTTTTGCTTTGCTTGCATGCATGGCTTTTGCTTTCCCTATTAAGCTGTCTTTATCTCAACCCAGGAGTTTTCTCACTTTTACTCTTCTGATTCTCTCCTCCATCCCACTGGGAGGGAGTAAATGAGCGGCTGGGTGGTCCTCAGTTGCTGGCTGGGGTTAAACCACAACATCAGTGAAACAAAAACAAGAGTAAATATTTGAAGAAACAAAAGTTACAGGTAAATAAATACAAACTGTTCTAAGCAACAATGTGATCTCTTAATCATCCTAATAGAATCTCATATACAGTATAATCTTTCAGATGCTAAATGGTTTTGAGAGCTGATGATCAGTTTGCAAAAATGTACCTGAAATCAAAATCTGCTATTCTATTTCATTTGTCACTTTGATGGATGCTATTTTTGCTATTCAGAATGTTTTCTGATTTTCACTGTCCTCCCTTTCTAGTCACTTTTCCCCTGTACTTTCATTTAATTTCTCTCAACTCCTTCCTGCCTAGATGGCTTAATCATTTTTTTTGGTGTTATTAAAACTACCTCAGATTTATAGTATTCTGCTTTTCTCCCATTAATATTGGAGAGTAAGTTCCCCTTCTCTTGCACTTCCTCTCTCCTTTGAAGGTTCCTGAGTCACTGGAGCGATGCCATAGTCTTGTAGCCCAATCATGTTTAATGCACATTCATTCATCTGTTTACGAAATTAAAATAGACAGGGCACAACTGATTGTCCCTATTTATTTTTTCAGCTGTAGGTTATAGACAGACTTTAAATGTGGATACTAGAGTACAGCCTAGAGTCAGTGCTTGTAAGTAGGCAAGCCATTTTAAGAAGGATAATCAGTTCTGGGAATTTCTGTTTTAATTACTTTTTAGCCTAAGCTTTCAAAACAGCTAATGTTTTTTGCTGCCGGACTTGAGAAACCTAAGACGACTGTGGTTTTCTAGAAAATGTGAAGCACCTCTATTCTGAAAATGAGGCTTGTTTACATGTGTCTTAAGGCAGGTGTTTCAAAAAGTGAATTGGTGTTTAGACCAGCAGTCCCTTTTAAAAATACAGGCCCCACCACAGCATCCTGCAGTTGTCCTTGTTCAGATTTCAGAAGTGACTCACTATGAGTTGCTTTGTTACTCACATAGCTAAGGCAAGCAACAAAATGTTCAACCCGAATTGATGAGCCCAAACTTGTCTCTTAAACAACTGGGAGAATGAATTAGGGAGTGACATAATCTTCTAAATTACATCTATTATGATATAATAATGCAACATGCCAGAAGGAGCATGAAACTCTCATAATGGCTCTTAATTTAAATTTGTTTTGAATTGGCAAAACACACACAAAAACAACGTACTCGATTTAACTCATTTAAACAATGTCAGCATTTAATTAGAATATGAGGATAAAGTGAGGGGATATTACAGTCCAGATTTCCATGAAATTTTACTAATCTAGGGGAAAGGACTTACAGCACTTGGTACATAAAATAAGGTACTAAATTTAAAATATGACCCCATGCATATTAGCATAATTAAAATGCCAAACTTTAAAATGCAATTATCAAGTAATAGGAATGCCATGCATCTGTAATGCTAGAATTTCCTTAAAGCCCATTAAGGACATGCAACACTCAGCAGTTTCCTAACTACTACTTAATTACCCTTACCACTTATTGCTGCAGAGATGCAGAGTACGGAAAAGATACACATTTGCCTAACCATGTCCCTGCTCATTGCAGGAGGGTTGGACTAGATGACCTTTAAAGGTCCCTTCCAACCCAAACTATTCTATGATTCTATAACCAAAGGAAGCATTTAGAGATTTTCTTTTGTAGTTCTAGTACAGATAGCCTTTTAAAATCTACTGTATACCTTGCTCAGTGAGCAGCTAATGAAATCATCTGTAAATCTGAATTTTAAAACTGTCATTTGAATACTTCAGTTAGCATCAAGTGCACCCTATTGTGTGAATCTCCGTTGCCCTTGTACAAAGCTCAGTGGTGTAAGAGTTTCAGAGTGCTCCTTAAAAGCTCCTTTGTAGTCACCAACCTGTTGCCTTTCAAAAGAAAGCCTTACCTTTAATACATTTGTCCTTTTGATAGGATCTCCTTTATAATCAATTTTGCAGTTCTTAAGAAGCCGGTTCAGGTTTTCAGAACACTCTAGTCCCTTTCATGTAACTGTTGTAGGGCTTTGAGTTTATTTAGATGCTGACTCCCTTTCTCTTATGTAAAGCTTCTAAAAGCAGTTGTATGTTTAAGAGTCTTGTGATTTCTTTTCTCTGACTTCAGTGAAAACAAATGAAAATTTGATTCATTGCTTGTGTAGCCTTTAAGATTAGCAATAGCTACCTAAGCTAAGCACATTTTAAGCTGTCTCTCTGGTCTGAGATAACTTCCATTGTCAAATACTTATTTCACACAGAGTGGCTGTGCGACACTGCTCTGGAGGTGTGTGGGGGGGGAAGTAAAGGTGTCCTGAACAACTGCATCTGCAAGTATTTAATGCAGTGCCTTCCCCCTTTGGTCTCCTTGGACAGTTTATAGACTACCTGTGGATAGCTTGCTTGAGTGTGCCTGGTGTTTTTACCTGGTCAGGAGAGTTGGGATGTATGGGTCTCATATGCTGCACAGGGAGCATCCTGGTTGAATTCAGATGTGAGCTTTCAGGGTCCCCTGGCGATGGCAGCTGAGTCTTGTCTTGAGGGAAGCCTTTTAGCAATCACTGAAGATATAACGGGGTTTCAGATTCACTTATTCTCAATTTGGATGTCTTCATGTCTGTGCTGTTTATAAGGGAAACAAGGCCAATCTTGATATGATTAGGAAAAGATTATGAAGTCTTATTCCAGGAAGATTAAAGAGAAATAAAAAAGAAGGGGCGGGGGGGAGAGAAAGAAAGGAAGAAAACCTTTGCAAAGGAACAACATGCTAGAAACAGCAATAGAGGAATATTGCTAAGGGGAACTACTTTTTTTGCAGGATAATAGCATCTGGGGAATGGGGTTTACCACAAAACGTAACTCTCTCTGAACACTTCTTAAACTAGCTGTGTGTTTCTTCTGTACTGTCTCCACTTTGAATAGAGACAGGCGAGAGTAGGAGGCTGAGTTATTTCCTTTGGCACCAGCCCAGAGACTCTCTGAGCTGTGTTGGTCTCAGCCCCTGGAGCACTCTCTGTGCTCGCAGGGAAGGCATGAGGCATTACTTTCAAGAGACAGGGGGCTTATGTCTTGGTGCTGGATTTTTTTCCTTTATCATAAATCATAAGTGTTGAAAAGATTATGCAGGTCCAAAAAGTAGTGACAGTATTAATTGCTCAGAGCCTGCAACAAGCATGCCATTTCAGTGCAGGCACCCGGAACCGGCACAGTGAATGAGACTAGAAGAAAAAAATTCTCCAAAGAGCAGTCGGTCAGGAGTTCATTTTATTTTCCTCTACATTCACTGCACTGATGAGCACAATTAACAGCTGCTTCACTGGAAAGAGTTTTCACTCAGTTATGTCCTTCATCTTGGACTTGGACTCGGACTCATTCGATAATTGTTTTTACATGCTAACTTTCACATCACCAACTGTTCTTCCCAAGCTTGCAGAGTAGTGACAAAGGAATTATAGTAAAGTCAAGTCATTTTTTTTTTTCTCCTCTTTCCTTGTTATAGGCCTACTTTTCTTATAAGTGCAGTAATTTCCGCTGCCATGCTGAGATGTGTACTGTATCTTTCTTTGGACAATGTGTGTATCTGATCAAATACATCCACCAGGTAAGCCAGATGACACATCTACTGCTATTCAGAAAATATTCTGCATTGAATTAACCACTACAAAAGCAAATCTCCATTATTTCAAAGAATGGTAGGATTGCCCTCAATACTCATTTCCTATCAGTATGGGATGGATAAAGCATTGAAGTGGAAGCCAGAAATCTATCAAATGGCTCATTGACCTTGGACAACTTGGACTGTTTCTCCTTGAGCTTCTTGACTGCGTGCCTACTTCTGTACCATATCAACTCTGCAGAGGAGAAACTATTTCTGTACTTGTTTGTACAATCTCTGTTTTGCTTGGAGTCTCCAGGTAACTTAAAATATGCCTCATTTGAAAACAAAGCTGTGGAGCAGTTCAGCTCCCACCTGTTTGCTTCCAGATTCCTTCACCTGATAGGAAGTGCAGTCCTCTGGTTTGGATTAAAATGATGTGCAGTTCCAGTAGTCATATCATGTGGCCTCAGGAGGTATTTCCTTGGGAACTTCTGCTCTAAGCCTTCTAAAGCAAGAAATGCTTCAGTTCAGCCTATTGGCTGAAAGTCACAAATATGAATGTGAATTAGTCCAGTCAAAATGGACTAACCAAATGTGGTGGTATCAAAGCGGGTAAATAACTGGCATGTGGATAAAAATTAATGGAGTTATATTGGTGTGCTGGTCATTCACTTAAACAGTAACCAGAGTAATGAAAGCTTAAATTATTCTGTCCTTCATCCCTTCTTCATGTCCAGAAAGCAAAAGTGCTTCTGGAGAGTGCCAGAGGACAGTGAGCTCTTACGTCAGAAATCCAGTACCACCGAGGACAACATCCTCCTCTTGAACCATGTTCTTATTGCACTGGGTAGCTGAAGGGGACCCATGTGTCATCACCCTCTCTATTGGCTTCAGCAAAATCCTAGTCAGTGCCAGACTATGAGACCTGAAGTCCTGTTCTCACTTTTTTTTTTTTTTCCCCTGTTTCCTAGTGTATTGTGTATTTCTTCTCTTTTCTTCCTCTCCTTTTGCTTTCGTTCAAGAGTTGGGCTTTGGTAGCTAGGATTGTTTCGTAGCATGTCAGAGAGCCTGTGATCACAAAGGCTGCTCAAGCAAGGTTTTAAATAGCCTGACTTGTAGAGGTTTGTCAGATCCAAGCACAACAGGTAAGAACTTGTGCTGGGGACTTGCCACTCTCTGATGGTGAGAGACAGACTCAGGAACAGTAGCTGCTTTTTTTTTTTTTTTTTAAATCTCCATGGTTCTTTTTCTTTTCTGCCCGTTGCAAGCTTGCTTTGTCTTTGAGAAAAGAGGATCAGGCTACAACAGAAACAGCAGCAGCAACAATTCCAGCTCACTTCAGCATCTGTTTTTCTTTGCCATCAAAAGGCCCGTTATTTCTCTTGTTAGCACCCTCTGATAGATTTGCCAAACAGCATGCTTTGTTAAACTTTGTTAGAACTCTGGTGGCAGAAGAGAAAGGAATTAACAGAGGCTGATAAAAAAAAATGAAAATTTTATTTAATTCTGTAACTTCCATGTGCTTTCCCTTCTTTTCTTTTTTTTTGTCCTGCCCTTGTAATAATCAGTTATGAAAATTATTGTTCTATGATTGTTTTCTATGTGATTAAGGAGGCTAAAGTCTTTGCTCTTAGAACCTCAGATCAATGCAAGAATTTATTATTGTCCAAAAACAAGACCACACAAACACCTTTGACTGTCTTGGCCCATTTCTATAGCCAAACACAGCAAAGCAGAGGTTAGAAGCAGGTCTCATAAAAGAGTTTCTCCAACACAGCACTAGACAAATGGTAGAAAATAAGCTTGTATATTTGCTACAGGAACATGGCCCACCTCCCCTCAGCAGGACTGTCATTACAAATTATTTATTTATATATATATAAAAAATATAGCTCTATTTGGCCTTTGGAAAGAGTTTGAGAGGGGACAGGTAATTTGTAATTTTGGGGTCCTTTTAAATCATGCAGAGCATTTAACAGTTTTTAGACTCCATCTCATGGTATGGGTCTAGATCCATTAAGGCTTCTAAATACATTTGAAAAGAGAAACCTATTGAGATTAAAATGTCGTCTTCTAAGCCTGTGGGAAAGAAATAAAAGGGAGACTGTGGGTCTTATTACCACTGCAAGTTTTATGATGAACCAAGATTAACTCAGCTTTGATGTTTGTGAGTAAGCCAGTGTCTTTTGCTAAAAGATGAGGTGAATTGCCCCCAAAGTATCGTTCACCGTATGCTTGAAGAGTTCTGGCACAGTGGAGCCCACCTGGTTGTGGCCTTTAGGTGTGACCTGTGTCTCTAGCTACAGCAACAGCGTCTGCCTTTGAGGTGCAGCTTCCCAGGGAATGAGTTGTTAGCCTATGGCTGTCTCATCAAATGTAGGAGGAGGTTTTCTTCAGAAGCTGCAAGGGGTTGTTTTCTTATAGAACTTCAGCCCATTCTGGAGTGACAGTGAGCTCATCCTTTCACAAAGGTTATTTATGTGAATTATATAGCAAGTTTAATTTGCACGTAAGGAGTAATTTGCACAGAATAGTAAATAAATATTTTTAGCATTCTTTGTTCTGAGCACTGGGGTTGAATATGGAGCTGAGCGGAATTTGTTGCATGGCTCTGCAGTACAAATTTGAAAATGTCACTGTTGCTGGTGATCAGGGTAAGAGATGGTAAAGGTTTACAGCTTCCTCAGAGACAGAGGATTCCATTGGGATTTGGGGGAATAAGTGAATTGTCAATATATACTGAACATATGAATTCATGAGGGACACTAGTCACATCAGGGAAAATAAAAATCTAGTGCAAGGTGGGACAACAAGGTATTCTTGAAACAAGTTAAGAACCAAATATATTGTAAAAATGTTACAGACCTCTTTCTGAATGAAACCAATATAAAACAGTAACAAGTGGGTGTATGAAATGGTTTTCTCCCCTTATGCAATGTTTCCAGTGTTACAATGCTGGGAACAGTTTTACTACCCATAGTTTGAAAAGGCTGTTTGGAAGCCAGAGGGAATATGGAAAAAGCCAACAAAATAATTTGAAGGCTAGAGAAAAAATTATTTGTTTAGTTTCCCAAGAAAAGCCAACTGCCTTGTGATGTAATTACAGTACCTGAAAGCCATACGAGAACAAATGCCTGGAAGTGCGAGCTAGAGAACCTCCAGGTAGAAACACACCATTGCAAGCAGCATAACAGAGACTCCATCCATCGTGGTAAATGGATGTTTTTGGGGGGATGTGGATTCGAAGCATCTGTTAATGGCAAAAACCCAGAGGGCATGAACGTGTAAGCTGGAAAACAACTTCACTGAAGATCAGTGTCATTAGTCGTCATGCAGATCAAAATGTTGAGCAGTGTGTTCACGGTCCAGAGGCACAATTACCCATTAGCATCAAGTCTATCACCCTTCAAATGCTCTTTTTTTTCTTTTAAAAAACCAGACTTATTAAAGAAATACATAACTTCCAAATGGCAACCAGGGCTTCTAAATGGGAGCAGCATATAAGCTTAAAGTTACCATTTTTGAAGTGATGATGACAACCTTTCAGACATCACATCTTAACTTTTTAAACAGTGACTATCTGAATTCTTGAAAGAACATAATTCTGAGCTTGAAGAAAAAAATGAATCCTCATAGAATTTGTTGCCCTTTTTAGTTTTTTTTGTTTTTTTTGTTGTTGTTGTTGCTTGTTTATGTCAATGCTGGGAATTATTATGACTATTGAGTGACATCTAGTGGATATGATGCTGAATACCATCATCTCAAAGGCAAAAACCTTTTGAAATAAGTCAGAGTTGTAGTGTTGGTAAAGTGACCACCTAATTAAAATATTATACATTGTAGCAACATGTAGGTAACAAGCCAGGGAGACAGAATCCAACTCTTCAAGAAAACTGAAACTTTAGCAAACCTAAATGTGTCAGATCTCTCTTTTTTAGATCCTTCTAATTGTCTCATAAAACAAAGAAACAAAACAAAAAAACACTACTTGCTGCACATTTTGGATCACCTATTGTTCTTTCATATAATCTACATTTTAATCTACATACATATACTCTTTACCAGCCCCTCACTGTGAATCATAATCTGTCACACAGTAGTACTGATGTGCTGAAGAAGGGCTTCTGATGCATTTTGGATGGATATTTTTCCTTTTCCATTTCAATTTCATTTTTTACAATTCAATATGAACTTATCCTTGAGGCTTACTGGCTACAATAAGTCTGCAGTTGACATTCCAGGTTGCTTTACAGTGAGTTGATGACAGAAAAATTGTAGTTTTTTAGAAGAGATTGTTGAAGAAGAATACCTGAAATGCTTGCTTGGCTTAATTCTCTTTTTGGGAAAATGTATTTCTGGGAAGACCACATTTCAGAAATTGAGACACAAAGACTTCAATTTTTGAAGCTGAAGGAAAAAAACTGTCAAAAAGAAAGCTTTTGTATCCTAAGGGCATGATTCATCAGGTGCCTTACTGCTTGCTTAACTTTACTGATCATTAAGCGTGTAATTGTGAACTCTGGATTTTTCACCTTGGCCACAGAACCCTCACAGGGCTCTGTAGCACCTTTTAAGCTCACACTTATTAATGTTATTTTACCCAAGTTTGTAAATGTAAATTCAATTTTTTACACATTTATCACATACAATTTAAACAAGCTTCTAGATATGGCAAAACACTGCTATTCCATTGATAAGCTAAATCTGAAAGTCACTAACATGGGATTTAAGGGGAAAGTGGTAGAGAGTAATATGTTTTGATTACTCCTGGATTATTATAGAGAAATATAAATTCTATGTAGTCAGAATGTTGAGATAAATAATCTATTGTATCTATTCTACAGATAAGATAAATGAAATATAGATTAGACAGATATGGTCAGTAAAGAATACACTAAATGTAGAGAATAGAGTGCAGTGGGGTCAGTGATTTTTATACTGATTTTTGTACTTGAGAGTGTTTTTATTAATAAATCAGATTTTAGAGACACATGTTGCTTTGGCATATCTGTCATTGGAATGGCATGCTGTAACTTCATCTGGACCCACTAGCTGATCCTTCTTCTCCTCCCCCACCCTTTTTTCCCCTGAGTCCAGTAAGATGTTTGTTGCACAGACTGCAGATATTCCAAGATATGTCCCTACTGGAGATGCTGCTCCGTGTCCTCCACCCTCCCATCTTTATCTGCAATCTCACGCTCTCTTGGTGCAGTCAGGAGGGGAAGCTGGAGCTGCAGCAGTTACTGCTCCTGCTCCAACCAGCGCCAGAATGGCTCAGTCTTGTGGCAGGTGGTTTGCAAAGCTGCAGCCATCTGGTAGCACAATTTCAAATAACTGTTCACAAGCCACTGCACATTCCTACCAATGAGCATGTCAGAGTGCAGCAGTGCTTCATACATAATGGTCTATTAAGACTGGGAAATCAATACCAGATACTCATAAGAGGTGGAAGAGTGGACTGCAGGCTGCAAGGAAGGATTTAGAGGTTGTTCAGACTTTAACTCTCTCTCCCACCCCTCCCCCACCCTTCTCCCCAGCTGGAATGCAGTGATGGTTTATCTTTAAAAGGGACTTTATGTGATTTATTCTTGTCTTTCCAGAAAATCTGCACTGTATTTGCATGCAGATATACCTCTTCATAATAACTGCTTGTCTTTCTATGACATCTTGTACTTGTGTGTAGGCTGGGGCTAAGCTTCTATTTTAGAAGAAATGACATTTTTAAGATAAAAGGCTGCTTTCTCTTTCATTGTATATTATGTTCAGGTTTATTAAATAAAAGAACTGGATAGCCTAATCTCTGTAAAAGTTATGTGTTACAGATAGACTAATTTCATCAGTTCTAAATTTACTTTTGTCACACAGGCACAAAATAATAATAATAAAAAAAATCCCGATTCAGTGAATCTTGATTATAAGTCAAAGTTTTCTTTCCATAAACATTTTCAGTGTCAAGCTATAAGGAGAATTTATGACCCAAAAGTGAGCTGCTTCACTGTTGGGAGATAAATTAGTGACATACTCTTTTATTCAAAATATGTACCAAAATCATATTCCAGTGCAGCCAACTCTTAAAAGTTTATCTTCTGTTTTGTGATGCCTTGTGTTTGTATTCAACCCACTTGTAAAGATAGCATTTTCTCAGACTTCTGAAATTTTTTTGAAGAGGAAATCTGTGATCATTTTAGAGGAAAGCTTGAAAAATATGTGGGTCTCCTGGTGTTCACAAATGAGAAAGCAAACAAGCAGGACCCAAACTCCTGATCCAGCCTGGGGAAAGCTGGGAGGACAGCATATGTAACTCACGAGATAGGAGATGCTTTGCCTGACACCACTGAAAAATAGCTGAGACCCAAGGCTGCAGCAGGAGCCGCCCCCCCGCCAGAAAGCCAGGCTGAACATTTTGTGCTATTGCACTGCTGGTGCTGGACAGCAGAGGGCTTTACAGGAGCCGATGCATGAAGAGCTGAGTTCCTATCCTGTGCTTGCAGTTCTTGTAGCTGAAATACTCCTGCAGCCTTTTAGTGAAATAAACTTGGGAGAATTAAGTTATCCTTTTGACTCGGCTACCCAGTATGTCTCTCAGATTACTGAGCTTTACACGCAGGTTCTTTCTCTCTTGTTTCATCCCAGCCCTCAACTTGGACCTGAAAACTGGCACATATCTGGAGACATTTCTGCAGATGTGCTTGGAGTTTGCCGTGCCCTTCAGGGGAGGTAGGAAGTGATACTCTGTCTTGCAGAGCTGGGGCCAGCTGTGACCTACAGAACTGTTGGCTCATGGGTTTCAAATCGGCGCTGCTCCTGATTTCAGATCACTGCTCAGCTGCAAGCAGAGCTATTGCACACAAGCAGGGCAGCCTCTGCATGAACAGTAGGAGCTTACCAGGGAATAGTAAAAAATGCTAATAAAAATGCTGCTGCCATGAGCTAGGGCAGCTGGACATAACAGCTTCTTTGGAGCCTCACAACCTGAGAAAGCAGAACTTGATGTAAGATAAAAAGTGCAGCTGAAAGGCAAGGTATACTGGCTTAGGGCTTGGAGCCATGTTTCTGTGGCTTGTGGACTGAAGCTGATTCAAACCTGGAGAGCTGGGAGTGTGCAGTGCTGTTTAGACCTGCTGTTAGTCTTAAGATATCTCTTTGTGTCTCTGGTCAAGTGTATGCTACCAAATTAACAATATTCAGTTCCCAGGAACAGCCCAAGGAAAAAGATGGAGCTCCAAACCTGAATGAGGTTTGCTGCTGGAAGACTGGGATTTTTTGCTGTTGTTGGTATTTTAATAGCCAGTCTGGACACTGACAGTAATTTTTTAACATATTTGTTTATCAGATCGGACTGGCCTGGACCACAAGGTTTCTCGCTCTTGAGGTTGTGCACTTTTCCTCTTGCCACATGCAAATACAGGCATGCTGTTGTCTTCAGAATAGAAAGGCGAGAGAAGTCCTATTTCATGGCAATTTTATAGAAAGGGGACTTTTTTATCAGTTTTCTGAAAGTGAGGTTGTTAACTTTGCAGATACTTGAAGTTTAAAAGGTTTGGGCATTCGTATTTATTTATTTATTTTAGGAATCAATATCTCATCTACTTCAAATACTGTTAGGCTCATACTTGCCAAAAAAGTTTCCACTGCAAATCTATTTTTTTTCTCTGCACATACATAAAGAATTTCTACTTTCAGCTATTTAGCTATTGATGATTCAGTGTAAAAACAAAAAAAAAATTGACTTTTTTTTTTACTGCTACTAAGCCTGCAATACCTGTGGTTTTAAGCGTTGTCTCAGACAGCGTACTTGAAACATTAGTTGGATACTCATTCACAGAGTGTAAATTTGTGAAGGTAAAGACTGTGTCACAACTTCCTGTTTTCAGAATGTGAATAACTGACATCTTTCTTTTCTTGTTAAGCACAGTTTGGAAAGCAAAAACAGGTGAGCTATAAAATCATTTCTCCAATCTGTTTTTTTTTGTTGTTGTTGTTCAGAAAGCTCTGATTCTGCAAATTAACCCTTGCTGGAGAATTCCTGTTGCTGTGCCAGATCCTGCTATCATTAAAGCCATCAAGATGTTGGTCATCCATTTCTGATTTCAGCAAATCTAGCTTTTGCTGAAAATTTCTTCTTAAAAGCAACTTTACTAAACCTCAGAAACACTGTGGCATTGCTTTGCAATGCATTGCTATGCTTTGCTTTGCAGATATCCAGCCACATACAAAAAGAGCCCCATTAAGAAAAATATTTCACACCAATAATGCAACAGAGATTGTACTGTGGTGCCACTTGCTTTATTAGCATCATCTTGACCCACACTCATGATTCCAACAAATCTTCTGGAGGAAGGAACCACTGTTACAAAGTACAAAATCTGACTAATCCACTGTTTGGGGGGATCACAGGAGGTCTAACCCCTCCTCCATTTCACCCTCAGCGACTGGGGGGAAGTCTGCTCTCATACAGAATGGAGAGCTTTTGCAAAAGTTTGATACTAAAAGTCAAGTGAAAGCCATAATATTCAAGGGAATATTAAAAAGCATAAATATAATTCTCCTTGTGAAGGTCAGAAATGTTTTTCTTATTAGTTAGTAAACAGTATCTTCTAGAGCGTATATATATGTTTTACGGTACATTTCGTCTTTCAGTGGTTGCCGGAGTGAAATCTTTCCCTTTTAGCTATGTTTTACAACAATATAATGATTATTTTTATTTAGTGAAAGTAAAAGTGAAACAAGACAGGCCTATGAGACCTGAAAATGAGACAGAGCTAGAAGTTAACAATGCTTATTTCATTTTGTGCAAAGAACTTAGCAGCAAGCTTCTTTTTTTCTTTTAAATATACTTCATAAGGTCAGAATTCAAATACCCAAAAAACAAAGCTGTTTGGTTTGTTTGTTCATTATAAAAAGCATTTTCTTACTCTCAGGGTTATACTAAAACTACATTTCAGGCAGGCTCAGACCCTCAGCTTTCACGGTCATTAATATAAACAATTTGGAAGTCTCTAAAAATGTATGCCATAAAGACAAGAAGAGTAAGAGTCTTTCCAGCTGAGCTATACACAAGTGGCACAGTCTTGTGCATGTGAATTATCCCAGTGACTTCACTGGGATTTATTTGCACAGGCAGAGCTGCACACAAAGAGCATTTGCACTTCTGGAGCCATAGTTACTTCTTCCCTACAAGGGGAAATAGCAAAAGGTTGGTAACCTTAGCTGTGGCTGTACAATGTGCCAAAAGCAACAATGTGCTATTCGCAGACTGATCAATGCTAATAAATCATAACAAGAAAATCAATTCTTTCTTTGAATCAGAATTAAGAACAGCTAGAACTACTTGCAAAAATGCCACAAGCAGGCAAGAAATGCCAACAGTATAAGCAGATGAACAAATTAACATCAAGCGCTGTAATGTCCTTCCCATTTTCTGATGGGCAGCAAATAAAAATACAGAAACAACACAGCAACTAGTTTTTCTGTGTCAAGTCTCTCCAACATTTAAATTAGGTTCATAAATTAAATTAGGCATGTTATTCTATACTAGTTGCTGTTAAAATCGAATACTGTTTACTGCTTCTATCAATATATTACACAATTCCATTTGTGGCTTCACCAGTGGTCATTAGTTTGCCTTTGGCATACCCTGTGGGATTTTTACACAAAAGCTATTTAAAACATGTACCTTTCCCTATAAAGTCCAACCATGAAACCAGTGATTTGAAAGCATAACCTGCCAGAATTGCTTTTAAGAATAGTGTCCTGAAAATTTACAAGCTGTCAAGGTCAAATTACAAAGTTACAATCAATGAATATGAGACTAGACTAGACATTATTTTGTGGAGGGGGAATACTTGTACATCTAAATCCTATCAGTATCTAGTGTTCTGGTATTCACTACAACTCTCTGCGTCTCTGCTTTGTCTAGAGGGCAGTTGATTCCCACTCTGATCTCCAGAAGATTGTGTAAAAATTTATTGCAACAGTACAAGATGATCATGTGAAAAATCCCTGGGCAAACTTCTGGCTGCTGTCATAGCTTCCTCCTCCACATGTTGGCAATTTTCAGCGGGTTTTTTTTTCAGGTTTTTTTTTTTTTTTTGCTTTTACCACAGCAAAGGGCAAATCAAGTTTTGGGGGAAAGGTTGTGGGGTCTTTGGCTCTTGTGGCAATGATCGTCATGGAGGCTCAGGGAATGTTTATGGTATGAACTCACACTGTAATTGGTGGTGGTTGTTGAGTTATTGGCAAAGACAATCGTTATCTTCAGCATTCATTATTCAGTGAAGTTAAACATGTTTTAACAATGTCAAGCAAAAGGCTTTGTCTGAGGTTAGAAAAAGTGGGCAAGGGAGTCCACCTTAGCAAACCCACACCTAACCACAAGCACTTTTTTAGTCCAGAGAAAACACGTAGTTTTAAACAAACAACTTGCTATTTTACTTTATTTTGTCCTGCTTTGTTTAGGTTCCTGTAACATCTTTCTTCATCAGCACTGTTTCTAGAGTGCAATAAGTCACTGCACATCTATTGCTGTGATTTTTTTTCTCTTATTATTTCCCCAGGGAAAAACCAGTATTTATTGAAGTACTTTTTTTTGGAAAGGACTTCGGTTCATTCTGTATTTGTTTTAAAACCTGTATGTGATTGTGTATTCATGTGAGAGAAGGCAAGGTCAAAGAAAATTGTGGCTTGCATAAGTAGCACTAGATGGTGCTGTGAAGAAAAAGATCTGAGCTACCTCTCAGCAGTCTAACTTGGGTGCTGAAATTTGCATAACCACATTCATAAACTGTATAAAGCAGATATACATTGCTGTTTAGGATTGCACTGAATTACTTCCTTTAAGACTGGAAAGTGGTGAGAACCAACATCTGACCAGTACCCAGGAGAGGTCGGGTCCCCCAGGCAAATGTCAGAAAAATGTAGGTGTCAGGAATGACCTTTACCTCAGAGTCACAGACGGCTGCTAAGGCACATGCTCAGAAGAGAACCAAAAAGTAGGACGGGATTTGAAAATCTATGGAAAATCACCGTAGAGAGTGGAGCAAAGGTCTTATGGGTCTGTTGCAGCCAAAGAAACGCAGAGCACCGTTCTGAACTAATTAAGGCATCAAGGTTTTCCTAGCCTGTTATAGATGCTATGAAAGTGGTACCTACAATTGTTACTAAGAGGGTGCTTCACATCAGGAGGAAAAATACTCCTCCACCCATTATTTATCCTCTTCCTTGACAGACATGTTCATCTGCTCAGATGTGATGATGAACTTGTCCAGCATCCAGGCTTTGTCTCCTTTTGGGATTTTTCCTTTGTTCCAGCTCTCAGCATGGAGCATAGCAGAGAAAAAGGTCTGAAAATGCAACTGCAGTTTGTACTACTGTATAGGCTGATCTGCCTCTGCAGGCAGTGGTGCTGAGTGCATGCCCTTCAGACTAGAGCAGTGTGGCAAAGTGCTGTAACTTACAGCTTCAACCCATTTATCTTGAAAATGGTCCAGTCCAGTGCTGACAATGAGATGCCCATGCACCCTATTCAGCTGCTCTCAGCTTTGCAACTAGTTCAGTCCTGAATTGACACCAATAAATTAGTTTTCCCCTAGAATGAATGGCGCATTAGCTTATCACCTGAGAGGCAAAGCCAGCCCCACAAGATATCTATGCTCAACCCATCTGTGACCATGTTAGACGTTTCCAGTGGCATCATTAGCTCCCTCGTCACCATTGATTCATTCAGAACAAGCTCCTTCTTCACTTCTTCCTAGCTGCTTGGGTCTACCTCTTGAGTCTGGATCTATGAAAAATGGATTCATGCCATTTTATTTTATGTTGGTGTTATTCCTAAACTTCAAGAGGTGTAATATATTTTGCCATCTTTATGGTGTTCCTACTTATTCTTAAAACACTTCTAAACACAGAAGATATACAGAAAGGCACTTAAATGTCTGGTGAGTGGTGTTTTTAAGTTAAAATTATAGTATTTTAATACTTCACATGCAATGATCTCTTTGTAAAGTTTTCATAATGTCAGGGAAGTTTATAGAGTAAATTAGTTTGACTTCACTCAGAGTGCTAACATTTATAAATCTACAGCGCTGCCTTTCTGAATATATTTACTGCTGCAGAGAGGAAGGGGGGATCAAAGGGCTCTAACACTTATTTCTGCCATCATTTCTCATCTTCAGCATAGTTTGAGTTTTGTATACATAGCAGTTTCCTGCTCCAGAGATGTCAGAAATTATCTGGAGCCTGTTTACAGGATATTAGAATAGGATATGGACAAACCTGCAAAAGAGTAGGTACTGCATATATTAAATATTAATGGCCCACATAAGTCACGAATCCAGATTCACTTGCAAATTTATTGTATGCTGTATTTTGCAGTGTGGGAGTGGGAATAAAACTAGAATCTGTCTTTTCTGAGCGCATTTTCCCCCCACATGTTATTTTAGCCTTGACAGTAATAAAAGGAGAGAGATAAACAGTGCAATATTAGTGATCAAAAGCATCAAAACACCTAAGGAAAATGTCTAATTGTAAATGATCACCAAAGTAACAGCAACAGTAATTTCTGGTTCTGCATGGGCTTGATGCCTTGAGATGTTAAATTCCCAGAGCTTGGGAGGAGTTTTGAGTTCTTAGTGTATCACACCTATAAAAAGCCAAACCACCCAACAATGTGCCCTTTTTCCCCTCAGCAAGAAGAGAACCTGTTTTTTAATTGATCAGCAGCATTGCCCACTCCAGAATGCTGCTATTTGAAAAGCTGCACCAGACTGAGTCATACGATCTCCGAAGAACTTTATGGTTTTGACAAAAAAGTTGATGTGACCCCTAGAAGTTCAAATCCCCACAAAAACAAATAAAGAGAACCAATAATTTCTCAACAATTGTTTCTTGGCATGGAGGTCATAATTTCTGAGTATTTGGGGATGGCAGTACCATGAAGATCACATCCTGCCCTTATTGTCTCAGTAATTTCCCATGTGACTGAATAAACCACCACCACAGCAACTTGAAGAATCATAGATGCTATATTTCTGAGCGAGAGGAGGGTGGAGTGAAGAATCTGCCCCCCCCATTATGTCTGGTTTTGGGCAATATTAAGCACCTCTGTAGATAAACAATGAAGAAACAAGTGCTGTGACATATTCCATGAATTTAGAATTGTTGGGGATCATTGCAACCACCTGGCTTGACATTTTCCAAAGCACAGAGCAAAAATCTATCCACTTGTCTCTTCTTGAAGCCCAGCATACCTGAAGCACAGCATTCCTTCTGAAAGATATCTGGTCTTGACTTAAGTACTTGAGTGTCTGCAGAAAAAGCACAAGTCTGTTAGTACAATTGTTATGGGATGCTATTAATAACATTAGAAACCTAATGATGGGAGTGAGACCTTCTGAGGTGACTGAGCTCCGGGCCGTTCCCTTGACCAACAACAAGCTTAGCTGTATCTGCCTACATCACTCTAGACAGCCCTGTCTAACCTGTTTTTTTAAAGACTTCCAGTGCTTGAGGCTCCACAGCCTCCCTAGGAAGGCAGCACATAGGGGACAGTTGGGCCCTGGGGAACATACTAAGGCCAGTGCTGTGAAACAAACCTTCCATTTCTTTTTTTAAAACTTGAGAAGACAGTTTTTACATGGCAAACTATGGGAAGTTTTAGCTGCTTTTGCTACAGATGTTGTCCGTTTCTACGTTTTACAACCTGGACACTGTTGAAACTCACAGGCTCCACCAAATTGTCTGGCTGGTTGTAATTTGAGAAGGACTTTTTTAGGAAGTACATTCAGTGGCTGTGGACTTTTATGGGACTCAGAACTTCTCCACCATCTACTATTCAGACTTTGCTGTTCCTTCAAAGCCAGGGAAAGGGTGTTCTAAAGTGATTTTATGGTTCAATCTTCTTTTGTAAGAGTTATGGTATACCTGTAAACACTTACCCACTTATCAGCTAAAATTGTGCTACTACAGATAGGTGTTAAATAAATGCTATATACTTTCTTCTGATCTTCTTCTACCCTTATAGTCCTGAACCACCAGTTGCATGCCTTCAGTCAAAAGAGAACATTTAGAAAGCAAATGAACAAACAGTGGATACTTGTGAAAAGCAGCCATGTTGCAGAAAATCACTGTGCATATTTTGGGGGAGGTGGGAATTTCATTTTTAAACACAGCTCCCTAGGCAGCTTCCTGCACAATCTGGCATTGTCACAGAGCAAAAAGATTTTAGGGGCTGTCTCACAGAACTACTACATTTCTTTAGTATAGAAGCACCCACAAATCAACAAAATCATGGCATTTACAAGCATCCTGCCACCTTCTGTAACGCTGTCAATGTTAGCATAGAAGGCAGAAGTGACCTTGTTAATCCCCATAAGATTGGAAAGAAATGGCGTTATAACAGAAATTTGCAACACGTGAGGAAATAAGCAGATACACTTTTAAAACTATAGCACAGTGGGGTTTTGTTTGTTCCTCTTTTTAATTATCCTTTTTATTGTCTGAGTTAAATTTTAACAAGTAATTTAGTAAAGCGCTGTGGTATTTTATTCATTACTGAATTATGATCCTATGAGTGTTACATTTGTTATTATTGTTATTACTACTATTATTATTATATTCCTTTATCTTCATGACCACACAACGCAGCTTCTGGAAAATAAGTGAATGCTGGCACTGCACCACCAGCAAAATATATACATGGAGATGTGACTAATATTTAAACATATTCACCTCTGTTCCACACGACACTTTAATATAATTTGTTTTTCTACTTTATGTGGTAATTTTATTTCTGTCCACTGATAATTTAGAATTGCTTTCTACTTACATCATTAAACTCAGTCTGAATTATGCAGCTGGTGTCTGAGATCACCTGCATTCTCACTTTACAGTTTCACTGACTCTTTTTACAACATCAACATATATTTAAGGAGGGAGTGTAAAATACTTACTTGTAAACCCACTTGGCATCTTCTCTAATATAGTCAAGGAAAGAAAATTAAAAAAAAATGTGCATGCCACATAAGAATGTTACCAAGAATATTGCTGTAGCTGGACAGCAATACAGGGGATGGGCTGAAACCACTAAAATGTAAAACTTAATATCAGAATTGGAATTTAGTTTTGAAAATTTTTTTTCGGTCTCCTGGTATCAGAAAATAGTTACCGAGTAACACTGTTGTTATTGGTAATGCAGGCAGATCTATTCAAATAAAAAAATATTCAAACCATTGTCATTATCAGGAGAGCTATGTTATTACTGGATTCATAACATTTGGTATCTGGGCATTTTCATATTCTACTCTTTGAGCAAAAATCTGCTTTTCCTGAAGAAGGTGCCCTTAATGTTACTTCTGTTAGATTAATCTTGCAGGGATATGCCACCATCTGCTGTAGTTCCACCTGTATTTTGCTGGGCTGATATAGTAACAGATGCCAACCACGGAAGGGCAAAGAGATGATGAGTACATACACAGTATGTGTGAGAAGAAGCAAAGGAATAACTTTTTCATAAGAACACTTCTGCAATGATTGGCATGGGATTTCAGCAAGAGCCTTTGTGTTGAATTGTCCAGTTATTCCTCAGAAAAAGAGCAAATGAATGGGATAGATCCAGAATGATCTTCTTGTTACCTAGAATCAGTTTACATTTTAGAAGAAGCAGAGTAGACAGCAAAATTGCTAAGAGCGTGTCTTGCAAGCTGGCTGCAGTATGGAAAAGAGTCATGTTACGAGCCAGGGCTTACTATTCCCTTGCCATCTGGTTTTGGGTAGATGCACCTAGGATGTTGTTGCAGATTGGGTCAAACTGTTGGGAAAAATCATAGTCCTTCAGGCTGAATGCAAGAAATTCTAGAGCTCCTGAAAGCAGATGACTGAATTAATGGTCATCTCCAAACTCCAGAAAACAGTCCTCCCTGTTTGGTCCAAAGATGCGTGCAATTGGAACCCCACTGGTCAGAACAATGGACTTTTGTTTCAATGCTGTATTGAGCTGGAGTGTGCAGGTGATGCACAAACACATGCTGTAGGCAGTGATGATTGTTCCAGCACAACCCAAGTATGAAAGGTAAGTCTAGCCCAAGGAAAGGCCCTGGGAGGCCCTTTCAGATAGGAGATTTGATTCTGACAGAAATGGAACGAGTGTGTGTTTTTCAGTTTCTCGTGAAGTGGTAGAAAGGGAGACTTTGCCTCTTCTTGAGAAAGAGCACAATTACCTACAAGTTATCAGGTGTCCTCATCAAGTTCTCCTCCTGGATGAAAAAGAGAGTAAGACCCTGCATCTTTTGCTTGACTGCTTGGCCAAGTGGGGAAATGGTCCCGAGACCTGTGATAGAAGGAAGATAAAGTGGCAAGAATTCAGGGAAGAGCTATAAAAAAATGACAGCTGTTTGGAAGGTCTGATTTACAGCAATAATACCCAATCATCTCAACCTGTGTGTTGAACAAGTTGCTCTAAAGATGCCCTGAGCTACTCTCTGTACTTCAAAGAAGGATCTCTCGTGCTGTGCTTTTTGCTGTATGAAACAGCAAAAGAAGAACATTTACTTGTGGGGTTTGGGGCATCCCATTTCCAGCTGGCATCTGACTCTATAAACCAGTCAATATCTGGAGCAAGTTAAAAAAGCTTGAGCTTGGGCTGAATCAGCAAGATGTGGCTGTCAGCTTCTGCAAACAGTTCCGGGGCCAGCAGTCATGAAAGGCTGGGGGAGACAGGAGGGGAGTCTGCTTTTGCTGTTATCGGTCTCCTGATTCAAGCAAAACAAATGAAGTAGCCAGTGCTGCTCTACTCACCTCAGTAGTGCAAAAGCAGAAAACAGCAACAGCCAGCAGGGAAGGGATACTTGCTTTCTAGCTCCTCTCTCCTGTGAGGGCAAAGGAAGCTGGGGAAGACAGCAACCTCTTTGTTCCCCTTTTAAACTTGGGCTGAAGGAGATGCATCCATTTTAACATGCAGCTCTGAGAACACCGTTTTAAATGACAGTGACTCCTTTCTTTCTTAATGCAAATGCTTGTAAGGGCCACAGTTTAGATCCTCAAGGGCTGAGTGCTGTGGGCAATTAAAAGGTTCTGATAAACATAAAGGTGATCTTTTATCACAGCCATCTCTCTTCATAGGCAGTGGTAAGAGTATCCCTCTTAGAGGGTGATAAACATGCTAAGCCGATGATTACAATTTTTAAAGGCAAAGCCTGTGACAGAAAGCCACACTGCTGATCTTATCTCGTAAAGATGCTACATGCTGTATGTGTCTGAACTTCTGTCTATGCCTATCTTCTTATAGTGTAGAGAGAAAATTATTTGTTACAGTATTTGTACCCAATTTAATTTAAGATGAGAAATCAGTGAGTAGGAGGAGAGGGTGGAAGGAGGCAGGGGGGCAGGACCCGCTCCATTTACAGCTCTTAAAAATAGCATGCCAAGCCAGAAACTCATACAAAGCTGCACTAGCCATCATCCACATGCAATGCATTTCCAAACAGAGGATATCTGCAGTACTTCCCAATTATGTTCAGTTCACTGCAGCAGGTGACCCCAATTTCTTTGAAAAATCTTTATAACAGTTCTTTTCAGAAAACCTGCATGGGGTGCTGAGAATAAAAGTCAAGGCCATAGAGTTTCACCTACTTGGGCTTCCTTCAAATAAAATTGTGTGTATTACATGACCAGGGAGAGAGCTGGAGGACAAAGATGTGACACCTGCACACAGGCATTTAAAGCCACTGGCAAGACGAGTTGAAGATTTTCAAAATGAAATTTTGAGACGTCTGTTGTATTCACCACCTGGAGGGCCTATACCCTGCCTCTATTTCTTTCTCTTATTGTTCCCATATGCCCTGTGGCTGCTGTGGGCTGGCCCTGCTCTTGGCAGCCTGGTGGGGCCAATGGTGCCCCGGGGGCCACAGCAGTGGTGATGTTGCCCTGGCGGCTGCTGCATGTGAGGGTATGTCATGGCCCCCAGGCTGGCTGCGGGGATTCAGCAGCCCTGGTGCAGCAGGGAGACCCGTGCTTGCCCCAATGGCACACAGCCATTTCCTATGGCTGTTCTCCTGAATGCTTTGGCTGCTGCCTGGCACATCCATACAGGGGGCTGCATGGTGTGTAGCCTTCTTGGACTGTGCCTCCAAAGGAGCTTTATGGTGAGGTCCTTGATGGGGATGGAGCTGCAATGGCATGGGGGGGCCCTTATAGGCATGTCTGTACTTGGCTAAGCACTTTTCTAGCTGTACATCTGTGCCCTTGTTAAAAGACTGGGCTGACTTTAGTTTCATGGGTGTTTTCAGAGCAACACAATAGAGGACATGACTGTTTTTATTTAATATTTATTTTAGCAATGTTGGCATGCAAATGATGCAATGTAACACAAAGGGCACAAATGAAATTTGCTGATGACACTATGAGGAGGCACCGGTGTAAAGAGCATCAGGCTGTCATGGGGGGAGAACTGGAAACCCTCGGGAGAAAGTAATAGAAGTGGAATTAAATTTTATAGTAGAGAGTGTAAATGGGCTTGGGGAGTATTATGACTTTTTTGCTTTATACCGGGAGCTCATTAGCTAGGGATGACTGACTCTGAGAAGGATCTGGGTGTATTGGCCATGGGACAACTGAGAGCCACCAGTGCTGTGAAAAGGCAATGGCAATCCAAAAATGCCTCTGACAGGATATTTTCAGTAGAGATGAGGGAGAGTTCATGCCATTTTACAAGGTACTGCTGAGACCTCACCTGCAATACTGTCTCCAGTTTTAATCAGCCATATCTAAGACAGATGAATTCAAATGGCAGCAGTTTGCAAAGAAAGGCTAGGAGGTGTCTGAAAATGGAGAAAAAAAAGGTTGAAAATCACCATGCTGGAGGAAAGTGTCAAACTGAGTTGGGATTTGTCTTATTCATTACTTCAGCTCTTTTTTTTTTTTTTTTGTATTGCTTTAGCACTGGACATTTAAATGCTAGATAAACAAAATACAATTTGTTTTACAACAGAGAGTGTCTCCTCTATCAATTTGCAATAAAAAGAATGTGTGTAGCTTTGTGCTAAAACGACCAATTTAAATTGGATTCCAAAGTTATAGTTCAGTCATCAGCTTGAAGTTTGTTGCAACATGGGCCTGAATATCTAAAATCATTTCCAGTGCTCCATAAATCACTTTATGGTATTTGGAAGTGTGCACAGGAATGGCTCCCAAGCCAGAAGAAGTTAATGAAAATGAAAAAAAAAAGAAAAAGGAGAATTTATGTATTTTCATAGCAGCCTTAATTCATTGTTATACCTACTAGAACATATACTATTCTTATGCAACCATGATTGTACTTCATCATCCTTGTTATGCCACCACACGCTTTCTGGCTAATTTATCCTCTTTTCCCTGCTTGCCACACAGATGCCATCTGCATGGCATGGCAGGCTCGTGCTCTGTGACCTGAAGCTGAAACAGGACATCTTGGTCATAAACTGGAAACAAGCAGGAGCCAAAATGTCACAGCTGTCTCCTCTCTCACCCTTTGCCCTGGGTCTCTCTGGAGGCCTGGAGCCGAGGGATGGCAGGGCACGGGAGCTCGGCAGTGCCCGAATGTCTCCCCATCTGCCCTGTGGTCAGTGCAGGACCTGGACAGCTCATGATGGTGCCATCCATCCTCAGCCTGATGGTGCTCAGCTCCCTCAGAACCAGTCTGGAGAAATGTATCAGTGGGTGACTCACAGCTTTGGCTCTGTTATATGCGGGGGCTGGAGGGAGTTGAACTGTTGCTGTTGACTGAGCACTATTTCCCAAAATTTCTGTCTGTTTTCCATGGACTGGTTGAGGAGGGAAAGTCTTTATGGATGGTCTCACTAGTTTTCATCTCCACAGCTTTTCATGAGAAGAGTGAATTTTACTTTTGCACAGTGATCCTATTCCTAATTCTGAAAACTGCTGCACTTCATTGTTTTTGGGATTGGGCCATCTGTTTACAGTAAGAAAGGTAATGGAAGTTAAAGTCAAGTAAACTCTGATCTTTTCTCAGAAGCTGCTTGGTTTCTTCAGCTTTGCATCTCCACCCTCTCTCCACGCAATCCTTGAACGTGAGTGATGGTTCCTGTGAGATGCCTCACAGTTACCTGCTCTTTTCACTTACTGCCAAAATACTCTGTGTTTAAAGGAATTCCAGGGAATTTTGATGGAAAGCTTAAATGAATGAAAGGTTTGAAGCACTGTTTTATTAAATAAACAATGCATGAGCAAACATTTTCTTAAAGGCATCACAGGGCAGGGAGCAGGCTGGAGCCTGCTTGAGTAACTCTGTGTCCTGCTCTCCTCTGCTGTTTTCCTGAGGGACCCTCACAGCCTCTCCCTTCTGTGGTGGGTTGACCCTGGCTGGACATCAGGTGCCCACCAAAGCTGCTCTATCACTCCCCCTCCCCAGCTGGATAGGGGAGAGAAAATATAACAAAAGGCTTGTGGGTCGAGATAAGGGCAGGGAGAGATCATTCACCAATTACCACCATGGGCAAAACAGACTCTACTTGGGGAAATTAATTTAATTTATTGCCAATCAAATCAGAGTAGGGTAATGAGAAATAAAACCAGATCTTAAAACACCTTCCTCCCACCCCTCAGTTCTTCCTGGGCTCAGCTTCACTCCTGATTTTCTCTACCTCCTCCCCCACAGCAGCACAGGAGGATGGGCATTGCAGTCAGTTCATCACACATTGTCTCTGACAATCCTTCCTCCTCAGGGGGAGGACTCCTCACACTCTTCCCCTGCTCCAGTATGGGGTCCCTCCCACGGGAGACAGTCCTTCCTGAACTTCTCCAACATGGGTCCTTCCCACAGGCTGCAGTTCTTCACGAACTGCTCTAGCGTGGGCCCCTTCCACAGGGTGTATACTTTATAGCATGTAACAGTGAGTTCCTTCCCTGTATTGTCACCTATTCAGATGCCTTACCCAAAATTACTGGATGCATCTGGGGTGTAGGAGTACCTGCATTTTGACCAGCTAACAGCTGATATCCTGTCCTATAATGGAGGATGGGAATGGTCAGACAACCTTCCCATACCTTCATACAGGGTGCAAGCCATGTCTCAGTCAAAAGCTTGGACTCCACTGGCCAAACTCAACAACACTACTGTTTGTTTTAGACAGAAAAAAGTTTCAAGGCATTAGCTAGGTGACACAGGGAAATATGTGCATTGAGCATCACTGTGCACAGTCTAGAAACCACCTGCTGCAACATTTTGTAAAATATGTTTTGAGACTGAAATGCCAAATGGTATACAGATGCTAATCAGCTAAAACCATCAATATCTGTTTTCTGAGCATGGATCAGAGAACAGTATCTTGGATACAGCACAAACCGACAGACAATATTATTGTCAAGCAGAGAAACTATCAGGTCGTACTTTAATTCTTCTCAGTTGTCCAGGGAGTTTATTTAATCTCCAGCGCAAAGGCAGGATTCACAGATATATCTAGCTGAGGTGGAAGGGATGTTGTAAAGGCATATTTAATGGCACGTTGTTAAGATTTTATCATGCCCACATGTGAGCTTGGAAACGTGGAAGATGCAACCATTCTTTTGCCATAGCAAAGAAGATACTTTTTTTAACATAGTTTGTGATCTGCAATACATAACCTTTACTGTAGATAGCATCCTGAAGATTACAGGTTTTATCTATTTCTTGGTCAATTTGAACTCTTATTTTATAGCCTGTGAAAATACCTGTATGTACTTTTGTACATGTCACTCAAGGGTGTTCATAATGTGCAGGAGTACTCTCTTTTTTGCCCCATTGCTTCAGGAGAATCAGAGACCTCTCTGTACTAGAAGATGAGTCTAAAATGGTTCTAGTCTGAAGCATCCCTGTAAAAGCCAGCCTTAGATCATCCCCTGATACATGCCTTTCCTCCTCAGATGTGTCAAGAGGCGATTTGGACTGAGAACGGTTTAGTTGTCTTCTCCAGCTTTGTGAAGTTCAGATATTATCCTGGAGACAAACTGTGATATTTTGGAAGGTTCAGCCTCAAACTGCAAAACTTGGCTATTGTCATAAAGAAAAGTGAATGTTCTTTTGGGGGATAGCACCGACTACTCAAAAGCCAGTTAGTTTTTACTATCAAGTTTTGTAAAAAGCCCCTGCAGGCATGCCACTAGTTCGTTTTCCTTAAGAATTTTCTCTCAGTACTGGAAACAGATGCCCCTTTTGTGCAGATCTGTTGTTCTGCACAGAAAGAGGGTTATCTGGTGCAATTTCAAACTACTTGGAAGCAGGCTTTTTATTGTTGTTATGTGTTATCCTGGTCCATGACTGAAGTTCATGGGCATCGCTGCCCTAAAACTAGGCTAATAACAAAAGTAAAAATATCCTCTGAAAAGCTGCTTCTACAGTGTTGTATGCTGGCTCAACTGCTTCCGCTTCCTCAAATATCTTTCAGTCCTGCCACGATGCTAAAAAGAGGTTGTTGTTAGCTTTCTTTTTAGCTACGAGCTGTTTCGAATTCTTCTGTTATAGCAGGCATAGAGTTTTACCATCTCCTTCACAGTGAAAATAGTGATAATTTGGCAGGAACAAAAGAGGTGCCAGGGTCTCTCGTTTTTTTGGACAACATGATGCATCAATCATGCAAGTTGCCAGCAATTTGATTCAGCTATGAGCTGTGAGTGAAACCTGATGTTCAAACATGTGTTATCGATCTTCCATGGTTTTCCTTCTGATTAAATGCCAATCATATCCTACTAGCGCTGGACAAATCCAGCATGTCTTTGTTGTACTGCCTATTGCTCTTCCTATATGTCATCACCTCGGTTAAGACTGAGACGTTCAGTGTTGCACATTCCTATTCTACCGATCCATGTCTGTCTTGCAAAAAAACCCCTCTGATGACAACCAACCAAAATAAAATGCACTGATGACATAGGTGCATTTGGACATAATTTTCCTTTTGGATAAGCTACGCAATGTACGTGTACGCTCTCCTCTGAATGTGATATTTTAGGGCTTGATCTTTCCAGCACCTCTCTGCCTGAAAAACTTCCTGCATGTAAAAAAGCTTGTTCAGTTTAATGGAACAACTCATGTTTGTAGGATGGAAGCCTTGAAGTGCGTGGGTAGCTTTCATTGACAGCAATTGCAGTTATTTATCTAAATCCTTTGGGCAGCTATGGACAAAGGGAAAACAGTAGTACATTGAAAAAATGAATATTGAATATGTTTCTGATTAAAGTGACAGCTAATACAATATGAAACAATAAAAACCACATAGAAACATATTTTAAATTCAAATAGGCTTCATTTGACCATGAAATAATATCATTAATATCAATTGACGTACACCACTGCTGACTTTGTGACCATAACACTTCTCACAGTGAAGAAAGTTTCCATCTCACTTTGAAAGACAAACTGGAGTTTTGACTTTTTTAAGAGAATTTGGTGGAACAAGAAAGCCAGTGTTAATATTATTGATTGGTTAATTATTTCAGGTACTGTTAAATGATACATTTTGAGTGAATCTCTTATTTTCTTGGTGATCTTCCCTTAGAAATCTGCAAGTTCAGACACTCACAAAAAGAGGTAGAATTTTTAAGTGTGGCCTTTCAGATGTCAGTCTGATTTGAGATTCTCACTCCACCACCATCCAAACTATGGCAGGTGTAGCAAAAAATCATGATTCTAAAGGTGATGAGTCAGCATTTTTTATTTTTTAAAAAAAAAAATCCAAAGGGCAAACCTTGCTAGGTATTTGTTTGTTGAGCTTGTCTAGGTTTGCATGTTTGTTTAAGCCTTTAATATAGCATTAAAGGTAGGACAGGCAAGCTGCTGTCACTGCTCCTCACCCACATCAGTACAATGCCATTACAAACATTTCCTTATTATATTAACATCTCCTCCTAAGTCACTATGCCATTCACACACTTGCATCAAGCCAAATTTATCTCAGCACTTCTTAACTCAGTAGCACAGTTACCACTGTTTTTGCAACTTAACCTTGCAGGTGGCTAGCCAAAATTTCAACTACTAAACCTAGATGTGTCAAAGAAACATTAGCCTGTATCTCATACTCTGTTGCACAAATATCAGTTTCTTCTTGGTTAAAACAAAAGATAAAAAAAAAAATCAACCCATATTCACAATGATTTTATCTATGTTCAGTCATCATCTCAGGCATAAATTGCTTCACTTGCATCTCTGAAAAGTCACAAATCTCAAGGATTAGTATGCTAACCAGGTGAAAATTCAGTACCTGCAGACAGCACATTTGTGGGGAAGCCGAGCCCAGCAAATGCCCCCCGTACCTGAGGAGTACTCTCAGACTATCAGAACAAGCAGCATTAAAGCTGGGTGAGACAACATTGTCTCTGGTTCTGCATTTGTTAAGGTATCTATCTGCTGTGTAAAGAAAAAATAAGACCACAACTGACAGTGCTATCATGCTGGCTTGTTTCTCAAATCCTTGTGCTCGGGGGAAGAAGAAAGCACAGAGAACTGTTGACAGTTCTGTTGCATAATACTGCAAATGCTGTCCCTAGCTTTTCTGTAATCACTTTTGCCTTTAAACATATGATTTAGCTATAAATTATCACCCTAGCCATGAGCACTCCCTTCATAAACTCACTGAAAAGCAAATTAACCTTTTCTCTCTAGAATGAACTCTCCTATTAATATGAAAATCAATTCAGTCCTGTTTATTTTGGTTACCCCAGCCTGTCTGCACTTCCCAAGCTGAATAGTGACTGTCTAGTTAGTCACTTAAGCAGAATTAATTTTAAGAACCAATTAAAAAAACCCCACCCAATAATATAGTAAGAGATGTTCTGGAAAGCTTTTCATTATTTCATCTGTGGTTTCTAATTGCAAAACAGAATGTCTAATTATTGCCCTGATTCTTCCACCCTGACCTTGGACCAGATCCACAAGTGGTGAACACCAGTGTATTTTAACAGATGTCCATGTTACCTAAACACTTTTCAACTGGCTGCAGATCTATCCCCTGTATGTTCCTGGGCATATCTTTAAGGTCATTTTTCCAATTCATGCCTTTATCAGGATCAAACTTCCCTTTTCAGATTATAAACATTATTTAGCACCTGCTCTCAGGTGGCATGTATGAAATTTTACTCTCAGAAACATGTGGACCTTTTATCACCCAAGGAAAAATAGATCCAAAGAGCAGAAGTCCAAGATCAAAGGAACAAAGTTTTCATGCAGTGAAGACAGACCTGTAATAGAATCCAAATGTTGTATGGGTATGGGCATACAGGGTAATGGGAAAGGTTACACAGGATTTTCCTTTGTTCTCACTTTCCTGCAGTCATAGCAGATGCTAAGGAATATTTTTTTCCTCTGCTTGTCAGGCCTTGTATTCTTATACAAAGAATTTCATCACCCTACTTTATGCTATCATCTCTCTCACTGATAGGCAAATATGGTTAGTAGAAAGCCATTTCTTCTTTCTGTGCTCTCAACTTCTTTTCTAGACTAAGTGGTATAGCTTTAGTGCTCCTACCCCCACTGCAATCAATGAATTCCTCTTTTGTGAGGAAGAATGCAGAGCAAGATGCAGCTATATCCAGTCTCTTTAAGGAACAGGCGCTAAAAAATTAAAATAAATGTAGACTTCTGATAGCAGCAAAATAATTAAATTTGCAGTAAAACACTGACTCATGTGGTACCTTAGCAAAATGTCAAATTTCATGTTGGCACAGCATCAATTCTATCCCCAGGCTCTTGGGAGTGTTGTTTTAGGCTCTTTGATGACTCAAAGGAGATTGAAGGCATATGTTTTTAGGACACTTTCAGATACATATAAAAGAAAGAAAGAAGAATGCTGAGATTCTGTGGCAAAGGCTGAAGGTTCCTGCAGTGAGAAATGCTGAGGAGAGCTCTGTCTCACAACTCCTGCCTACCTGCAGGCTCAGGGACAGGATCCAAAGCCACATCCAAAACCACCACTGCAACCCTGCAGCCCCACTGATTAGCATCCTGATTTTGGAGTTGCCCAAACACCAGGTGCAACTTTGTCATGCCCCTGGAGGTATATGAGGAACTGCTTGCATTCCTCAATGGCTCATAGCAAAGCTCATGTCAGCTGGGACCTAGAAACAAAAGCTTCCTCCAAACGAGGGCTAATCTGTAGGGTTTTTGGAGGACATGTAGAGGATACAGAGGCAACAGCTGTTTTCTTTTAAAACATGGCCAAAGGAGGAGGGCCCACTTTTCACACAACAGCCTTGTTGTCTGGGCAGTCACCCAACAGACAAGAAAACGAGAGTTGCTCCCAGGACTGTTTCAGTGTTTTATATACTTTGGAATAAGCCGGCATTGGATAAATGTCCTTGAAAGTGAGGGACCTTCCCTTTCTTTTCTGGCCCAGTGTATCTTGGGTTCATTTCTGCAGTACGCTCACTTTGACCCAGCAGATATTTAACTATTTCTCGCAAAGGGAAACATGACATCTCTCCCATTTCCCTGAGAATAATTGCGACATTGCAAACCCTGCAAAATCTCACATGCTGCAAAAAAGGGAATTGTGAGAGCTCTCCCAGTTCCCGGGGGGGAATTGTACACCACAGTGTACACGTGGGCTCATGCTGGCTGCCAGCACAAGCTTCTGCTGCCAGAGTCATACAACATTTGTAAGGAAAATCAAGTATACGTGTAGGTCTGGATCAATTTACTCGGTGGTTGGGAACCTGGGTACAGAATGGAAAGTTAACAAAGAGGCAGGGGATGGGAAGAGGTAAGGATGCCTCTTCCTCTCATCTCTAATAATTGTACACCTCTATGCTGCTGAATTTCAGGCACAAACGCTACTAAAAAAAGTCCTTTTTATTATAGTTGTCTCCTGAAAAAACGAGCCCATCAATTCACTGCTTTAAAAGAAATCATTACTTTTTTGCCAATGTGTACATACATGAAGGGAACACATAATTCTTTCCAGAAGTATAATTTTAGTATCTGTAAATATATTGCTGGCCTCTTTATCTTCTTCTTCTACCACTTGTCATGTGCCCCGGGCCAATATTGCTCTAACAGCCATATTGAGTAGTACAAGCTAAGCACAAGCTTTGAGGTATTTTTATGTCTGTTCAACTTGCTAAACGCGTACACTGTTTATTCTAATGGTGTTAAACTGAACTCCCTAGATTAAGCAGTTAATATAGGTCAAAATTAGTCCTTCAGGGATGGGCCAGACTCTGCGCGCTGTTCCCATTACCTGCAGGGTTAAGCTGCAGTATTTGTCTCCTTGTTTAAATTCTGTGGTGTTGTTGGGTACTTTCCAGTATTTTCAAATACCAGCGATAGCTTTGCTAAAATCAGCTCTCTCTAAACCTCCTTTTTAATATGCTGCTGCTTCATTTCTAACTTTTTTATGCTGATTCAGTTCTACATTATTAAGAGCTGCCTACACATCGCCTTTGCCCTCAAAAATAGAAAGACCTCCTTAAAGCTTTCAAAGTACTTAGCTGCCCTGCATAGTGTGGTAAAGAGGGTGAAATGGAATATATTATGAAATGTCATACCCAGTCCAAATTGGATGAGCAATTAGTGAACTAATAATAAGGTTACAGCACTGTTTCTTCAGAAACCTTTAATTTTGACATCAATAGGCATCATACGTATCTCAGTGTGAAATAACTTCATAGCTTTGGTTGGTCTTATGATAGCAATGCTTAGAAAACAAAATAAAGGCATCTATGGCACTGTTAATGGAACGATTAAGGCTGCAGATGAAAATGCACAGAAGTCAGGATAAGAAATGTAACATTAGTTAATTTATTTTGTACTTTTATACTGTCTACTATGGGAGACTGCTGAAGTCTAGGTCTGGTTACACAAATATTGCATGACTGCTAGCTTGACACTGGTCATATTAATCTCCCTAGGCTGCCTGTATAGTCAGTGAAGAGGCAGAAGCCTTGTTTTGCCACTCTGAATTGCCCTGTCTCACTAGGCAAAAGTTAGCCTTTGTAATTAACCCTTCTGCCTCCCTGCATATTAGTTTACTGAATAGGTTAAAGTTATTACAACTAATCCTCACTATTTCAGTTCCTGATATTTGCACATGGAAATTGAAAAGCCTTGTTTTGCACTAACACGAGATCTTGCATATAACTTCCTAGGTGGTTTTTTTTTTTTTGAAAGAAAAAGAAAGGGGACATTGTCCAAGTTCAATGGCAGTTTAGCTTTATAGGCCTCAGTACAGGATCCATCATTAAAATTAAGCATGTGCTTAATTGGTTTTCTGAATATGGACGGATTTAAGCACATGCTTAAATGCCTCGCTCACTTGAGGCCCTAATGGACCATGCAGACTTAAAAGTTCACATCTCATTGAGATAAATGGAGTGGATAATCATAAATTTATCAGAACAGAAGCTGCTGCTCACAGTATATGTAGACAGCACCTTGTAGTATTTTCCTCTCTCTCTGGCTGGGATTTCGAGATCTTACTGAAATAAAACAGTAGCAGCAGAATAAGAACTGTTATTTCTTACTCAGATCAGTTCAGCAGTACAGTATTTGATAGTATGATGTCTGTGCATTTGCCAGAGAGAAGTAAATATTTTTCTATGAAATCTTGCCATTTACAAAATTAGTAGAAATTAGGTGGAAGCAAAAACCCCAAGCCAACAGAAGGGGTACTTGGAACCAAAGAATCTACCAGCTACTTCGTGGCTGTACGCTATCATTCCTAGATATGAATTTAAGACTGATTTTTTTTTTTTTATGTTTCAAAGAGACAACTGCTGTCTCTCACAAGACTTGTCTGTACTAAAGGACTTTGCAAAAATGTCATACTTTTGGTAACAACAGCAAAGTCCTAAAGATATTTCTACAGTAGAATGGTGGTAATGCTAGCATTTTCAGAACTAGTCCTTTGTGTTCTGACTTGATTGTTAAGTGATGTAAATCTTTATTTCCATTCCTATTCATGGTTCTGTTGTTTGCAACTATGTCCATGCTTGTGCTATGTGCTAATGGTAGCAACAAATGGAAGATCAGCAGAAAGCTCCGCTATGGACACCAGAGTGGACATAGCATTGATGTAGGTGGTTGAGGAGTACTACATTGCCTCTTCCTTTCCCTCATCCTTGTTACATTTTTTGTGTGACACAGTGACAGGAGCAGACTTGTAGCATGGGGCTCCTGCTGCAGAAAGGCCCATTCCAGCTGTTTTATCCCCAGCTAACAGCTGCAACACCTCTTCTGCACCTCCTGGGTTGATGCATGGGGAGTCAGGGAAAAACTGTGGTCCTGTTCAGGGAATGCTGTGGCAAGAAGGCTGAAGATAGAAACTTACAAGGGTCTTAAAACCCCCTTATCTTATCATTATTTATTCTCATTTATCTAGCTGTCGTGGTTTAACCCCAGCCAGCGGCTAAGCACCACGCAGCCGCTCGCTCACCCCCCACCGGCGGGATGGGGAAGAGGATCGGAAGGGCAAAAGGGGAAAACTCGTGGGTTGAGATAAAAACAGTTTAATAACTAAAGTAAAATAAAAAAAAAAAAAAGAACAGTAGTAATACAAAGCAAGCGGTACACTGTACAATTGCTCACCACCCGCCGACCGATGCCCAGCACGTCCCCCAGGCAGCGATCGAACCCCTCCCCGGCCAACTCCCCTGCTTATATACTGAGCATGACGTCACGTGGTATGGAATAGCCCCCGCCCAGTCTGAGTCAGCTGCCCCAGCTGTGCCCCTCCCAGCCTCCCATGCCCCTGGCAGAGCATGGGAAGCTGAAAAGTCCTTGACCAGTGTGAGCACCACTTAGCAAGTACTTAGCACTACTTAGCAAGAACCAAAACATCAGTGTATCATCGACATTGTTCTCAACCTAAACCCAAAACACAGCCCCATACCGGCTACCAGGAAGAAAACCAACTCCATCCCAGCCAAAACCAGGACACTAGCAAAATCTTTTTTCAGCTGGACAAAAGTTTTTGCAATGGCTGAGCACTCTGCCCAGCAAGCCATTAACTGGTCAGGAAGCTGTTCCATAAGCAGCAGCCCAGTGAAGACCAGTGAGATGCAGACTTGTGTCTGGGTTATCTATGGAATTTTCTTGTACCTGATATTGATTGAAACGCATGATTCCCTCAGTAAGAAATCAGTATTTTCTGAGATGACTTACCCCTGTGTTGAATTAGACAAAATGTGGGAAATGGTACAAAAACTTTTAGAAGGGAAGGGAAAACAGACCAAAATAAAATATTCATACAGATACCATGATTTCAGATGTCATTCCTTAGGAAATAAGGCTATGATATTTCATTAAAGCTAATGGTGGTGGACATGTGCTGGATAATCCAGTAACAGGGTCTTTATATGTGATGCTTTTTAAAATAAAGCATACAGAAGAGTCCTGACAGTGGTTGCATTTGCTTATACAAGGTTCAGCACCTACCAGCTTTTTCTTTTTCTCTATATATTACACCTTCTAGGTTTGTTTTGAGCCATGTTAGATGACAGAATTAAAAATGCTAGAGGCTAAATGAGCATGAAGCACTGTCTGGACAGGTAACACCACTTGTCCTTTATGATGAGTTTCACAACCTATACACATTACATTATATATCTATTTTGTAACCACTGTCACATAAACATTTTACTGAAGATCACAAAAGAAAGCGAGGTACTTAAAAGAACTACAGAATTACTTGGGTGGTTGAAGTTCATGTTTTACAGTAAAAGCCTAAAGAAGATAAGTTTGTTGCATGTCTGTAAGAAAGATGAAAAGATATTATACAAGAACCTACTGTGGTTATGCTGATCTGTAATACAGTATAGTCATGGCTAGTTACATGCCATAAACTTTGCACTGAGTTTGCAAGGAGTCAGGACTTGCTCTGTCTGAATTTTCCTTGACCTGCCTGCAGCCTTGTTTTAGTTGGTTTAGTTGTGACAGCAATTTCTCTAACTCTTTAGGACTGTATGGCTGATTTGCTTTGCTTTTATTTAGCTTTGTGTGGTACCACCATGGTTTTACTGGTACAGACAAATACAGGCTGGGCAGGATAAGAGAGACACAGGGTGCAGTGTGGAGGGGTACAGGCTTGGGACAATAAGATATGGGGCACAGGCTCGGCACTGGAGACCCCACAGCTATAAACAACTCACCAATGATTAGTTAAAGAAATGCAGACCTAGAGCTGGGCAAAACCGGTTTTTAGGATAATGAAGCAAACAAAGAAATAGTATCTAATGTATGTAAACCCACCATAAAAAATTGGCTATAACTTGGAGGTGCAGATCAATGAAATAAAAGCTAGGTGTAAAAGCATGTCAGCAGACCTATAAAAGTGACTTTGAGAGAGAGAAAGAGGAAAACATCAACATGAACATTATATTCCTCCCAGCAAGGGACTCCAGGTGCTGACAACTCACTGTTAGCACCACCAGCACCAGAATGAAACCCCTGACCTTAGGACTAAGAGGAACACCAGAAGGGTGAGCATAACGTCAGGAAAAGGGGTAGAAACTAAATGTGTGTGTGTGTGTAAAAATTTAACTGTATTACTACTATTATTACTGAGACATTTTCTGCATAGATGTATTCTTTCTCTTTCTGTAATAATTATATCTGGACTAATAATGATTCTTGGATTAGACTGTTAGGATTTCAATTACATTAATGATAAATTTTGACTTTATGTTTAAGGTATGTTTCCTCTTTGCCTGTAAACAAGATTTTTATCTACCTAAGGAAGAAAATTTGAAAGCATACAGCTCTTTTACACTAGTAGAAAATAGTATAATAAGATCCAGTGGTCAGAAATTGACGTGGATGAAACAATGAAATGGTATTTGTTATACGCTGCCAGCAATAATAAATACATATCAAAGTAAAAAGCAAACTGTGCAAAACAGGAAAATGGTCTTAATAGGGAAATGTTAATCAGGAATGTGCATTTCACCGTAGGAGTTTGTTTTAGCTTTGTCTTTTTGCCAATGGCTACCTTTAGGCAAGAGGGAAATAACGTACTATAGCTCATGGAAATAGCCTGCCCTCCCTTCTGCGTTTGCCAGGGTGCTGTTGTTGCACTGGCTGTTAGTGCTGTCAGACTCCCTGTTTATGCTCCCACAAGCTCTTCAAAAGAAGCGGCATTTGTTCGGGTTCATGGAGGTTTTCCATTAGGAGAGTGGAGGGGGAGATCATCTACATGCTTCTTCACTCTCACTTGAGCTCAGAAAAAATGCTCTGTGCAATGTTCACTGAAAGACCTTGGCTTTTCAGGGGCTGCGAAAGCTGTACATAAAATGAATTTTTACTGCCAAAATGGATCTTATTATTTGGAGTGTTTTAGGCTACATTTGTACAAAGCAGCAAGTAACTGTTCTTTGGAGAGCTACGGCAAGGCTTCATAAGAACATGGAATGGAAGCAAAGAGGTCACATTAATTTATGCTTTCATAATATCGAGACTGTAAGGAAATATATTTTAAATAAGAATTGACATAGGAGACCTCCATGATAACAGCTTATATTGAAGGAAATCATTCTTATACAATATATTTCTCAAGGCTCATAAAAGATAGCAATAACAAACAACATTATGCAGTATCTGGGAAATTCTATTTACTTAAAATGCTTTCTGCTTTTATTATTATCTAGGCTCGTTCCTTCAGTGGAAGTTCTGATTGCAGCTTGAGCAATGTGTATGATCTCATTACAACAGGGCTGTATTAGAAAATCTGATACTGATAGTTCCAACAATGGCACCTTTCTCTTATTATCTGTCACTTGGCTACAACAAGAGCCGTGCAAATTTCCTGCCATCAAATTCTAGCAGGTGGCTGGAAACCAATCTAATATGCTGTACATATCCCACATATACCCTATTGCACTGGAAAAAAAAGCATCTTCAATATCCTGACTGTGGCCAGTTTGGAGCACAGGCTGCCATGCAGGCTGCCACACAGGCGGTGTTGCGTAGTGGACAGGTTTATACTTCGCTAGGGAGCGTACAAAAGAGTCATCATGGAGGCCATAATATGGATACACATCAACATGAATCTTTTGACTGTACACCCTCAGGTAAGTCACAGGCAGTTTTCAGGGCAGTCATTCATTGATTTCTAGCAACTAATTCCTTACTTCCTCCTCATCACTTTTCTACTGCATGTTCATGCCCAAGGCCAGTTAGATTTTGCCTTTAAAAGGTCCAAGAGGCTAGGTAGTGTCACTTAGCTCCAAGGGATCACAAATACTCAAGATATGTGCTCCCAGATTTTGGTGCTGCAATGAGAGAGGGAAGGAGGAAGAGCTACCTCCCTTTGTCCCTGTGCAGCTCTCCTACAGTATTTCAACATTATTCCTTAGATATCCTCTAGTTTTGTAGGGTTTGTCATTACTGACAGCTACAGCTGGTGGTGTAGGGTTACCTGCTCACAAGCCCTGGCATCAGAAGGGCCATGCAATAGAAAGCAAATCCTTCCTGTCAACCTCAAGTTAATGGTTTTACAGCCTTTTAAATTAAGATTTATTAGGAAAAAAAATTACAAAATCTCACACACAGTAAAACAAGATAACCATTTAAGCAGGGAAAATTCAGAACCTACAAAGTGAGAAATAAAACACATGAAAAGCTGGAAAACCAATATCCTTCTTGAGAAGGATGGGTCCCTTTCTCCAGGCTTTCTTTCAAATTTAGCAACTTTCAGTGTTTCTGTGGTTGAGAGAGTGTCCTCTCCCCTGACTTCTCTTTGGAATCCTTAAGAAGGTCACTTTCTGTCATTTCTGAGGCTTGGTGTAGATCTGCCCTCCACTGCAGGTAGCCTCTTGCTCCTTTCAGAAGCCCTCCAGTCCCCACTCTTTCAAGCTTTTCACTGCTTTCCTCTTCTCCCACCACTTGTCCTACCCTGCCCTCCAGAGGGACTGGCAGACTGGCTTGCTTCAATGCTCTTGTGGAAGGCATGGTTTCCCTTCCTCCCTTCTTTCTAGGATATTCCCCTTCAAACCACAGTACAGTCACCAGGACCAGCCTTCCTCTCTGCTGCCCCTTTTCACAGCATTTCTGTAGTTATACAACATGATATAAATACAATATGCTATCTTGTAAGTACCTGCTCAGGAACTATAATCACATTAACCAGCCTGGCCTGCTCTAAAACACGTTTGTGGCAAGGGCAGCACAAACCCCTAGCTGAAGGGAGCATGCCACCAGCTCCCCTGCTCCTTTCTTGCCTTTTTCTGATTCCATAACAGGTTTTTTTTTGTTGCTCAGTTGTTGATAAGTCTTGATGGAATCCTCATGCTGGCCATTTTGAAGACATTTTCTGACAGTCTGGTAGACAGACCTGCTGAAATAGAAAATTTCCATTTTGAGAATGTTAAGCTTTTTCTGAAAGAATAAAGGTATCAGAGCAAAGTTGCTAAAGAAAAGCTAATGCCTTCCCTTTGTTTATGAATGCACATCTTCATGAAATCCTATGACTAGTTAGCTGCTAAAAATATTTAACATTATGAATTAATAAAACCATGAATTTTGTATAAGAAGTTCTTTCATGTTGCTAATTGCCATCTTTCTTAGTGGAATAAATCCTTCTCCTTGGGGTTGTTTCAGTCTTCACAGCTGACATCTCAAAGTAGCTCATTTATTTGGGGAGTAAAACAGATTTAATGAACCATGGGAAACACATGATTTTTCAGAAGTGACCATAATGACAATGGTTCAGAGATAATAACAGGCTATTTACCTGTGCCTGAATTGCTTCAAATTTATTTCCTTCAGACAATTTCCTAACCTCGGCTACAGTAACAATATGATAGAGCTATAGGTCCACAAGCAATTTGTTAATTAAAATTAATGTTGCATATTTAGCTGTTGCATTAAGCACATAGGTCTTCTCAAAGAAAGCATGATCAGCTAACCAAACAAATCTTTGGGTCTGACCAGCTTAAGAGATGAAGGATTTCTCTCTTCAGCTGCCTACAGCCTTCCTGGCGGTTGTATACACTTATAGTTGGCATATCCTTAGGATTATTGATTCTCCTCTGTAAAGTGTAAAGCCTGTTTCTGTTGACGTCTAGGTTATTGGACTGATGTGCTTACCAAAGGGAGCAAGAAACTCCTTTACATTCATATGTGAGCTAATCAGATTTATATATGATCTGGTCAAGTATGATGGATTAGATGGACGGGTGATTACTGGAGATAGAGTCAACACTAGAGCTTTCCCTGCATGCCAAATGCTTCCTATCTAGAGTTTACTGAACTCTGGGAGTAAGGAGAAAGTAGAGACGAATTCAGTCTCACCTATGTAAAAATTTAAACTGACACATGGCAGCAATTGCAGGGTTAACATGCATACATATATAAGAAATATATATATATCTATAAATAACCAGGAAAAAACTGTGAAACAAAATCAATTCAGCAGAGGCAGTTAGATATCCTGGGTAGGTTTTCTGTGAGATTTATACACTTGAATCCAAGAACACAACTCACAAAACCCTTGCTTAACCTCCCCTGCATCCAAAAGGCTAAGGATACTTGGGTTTTCACCAGAAAGTTCCCTGGTGTAGCCTATCATGCGCCTGATCCTGCTCAGAAGTGACATAAAGCAGTTTCTCTCTCCTGATATCCCCTTCTGTATAAGGACGAGCCAAGGCTTCTCCTTCTTGCTTTGGGGACTGCTTTGTCATTTCCTTTAACACCCACAAATTCAAGACATCATCCTCACTAGGCTACAAGACTGTGCTTCATCTTCTGCCCTCCTCTTTGGCCCCAAAATCATATGTCTTTCTAAAAAAATAGAGAGAAATTGTCCATCCTCAGATGGTAGATTTAGGTACCTAAATCTGTGAGACCACTTGGGTGCTAAGATCCTTTGATAATCTAAGAGTTGGAGGAGCTCAGTGTCATCGGCTTTCATTGGGCAGGTAGGATTTGGTCTTGGGGGGTCATTCAAGTGCTTTAATAATTGCTGTCTTAGATTTAATTATGCACCTGAGCTTGGATTTACTTTATGTTAGTATTTTTATGTAGTGTAAATACCAAAATACCTAATATAGCTTTCACAGACAAACTCACATTTCAAAATAAACTCCAGGATCTACATGACGGAATATGAGTTTTAAACATTTTTAAGTGACAATTTTGGCATTTGTGTAAAGAAAAAAGGAGGTAGAGAAAAGAGCTGCAATGATAATTTCCAACGAGCTAAGTAATCCTGATACTTTTTTTTCACATGCATCCCACATCTTTGAAAGGATATGTACTGCATCTTCTATAAGTGGAGAGTTTTGCGATGTGCAACATTTCCTATGTAACAACATATCAGTTTCAGGTTGTGATGAGAAAAAATTGCTTTCATATATCATGGGTTCAAAAGTGCAGCTGAAATTTTAAAGTATTAGTTTCACATTCTGCTTAAGAAAAACTGTGAAAAGAGAAGCAGAAAGGAGACTGAGGATAAAATTCCAATAAAAATAAGATATCTATATCTAGCCAGACAGTTGGTATTATATATATCTATATAATACTGTGTGCATGACGAATGTGGTAACAGAGCATTCAGGCTGCCATGGTTAGGCAGTCAAAAGTTTGGAAACAACCTAGTTAGGGTTGCTCACTGTGCTGCTCTGCTCCCTCACATTGTGAACACATTATGCCTTTTTTTAACTGCAATACTTCTCTGCATACTCTTTCTCAGATAGAATAAATATTTCTTTTATATAACCTCAGGAAACTTGAAATGCTGTTTATTCCTCTAAGCATTTGTGGATTTTCATTATCATAGTGGTGCAGACAGTGACACAGATGCTCGAGCTGGTTTTTAGCCTTTTGTACCATTCAGATGGCACAGAAGGGCCATAAACCAGACAACACCAACCTACCTCTCCACCCTCCTCCCATATTTCCTTCTGCTGTGTCTGATGTGGATGCTTTTCTCCTGCCTCCCTCCTTCTGTCATTTTTGCGTGGTTAAGTAAAATGAAACACAGCAGTACAGCTTTTCAAATGAGGAAAAAGAGCTGGCAAGACCCCTCCTCCATCACCACTCCTATGCATAACAAAAGGTGCAAGGCAGCATCTCCTGCAAGTCTTCATGTGATTTGTCCTTGTCTGTCTCTAAGGCCAGGGTGAAGACCCTCCAAACCTAGGGGATCTAGGTCTAACTTTTATTTTATACCAGCCATGGTCATATTTTACCTCTCCAACCCTACTCCCACAGACACATGGTGTCCTTAAGTCCTCTGTTTGGAAGGACTACTGAGCCTGCAGAAAGCAACCTTTTCCCACTTGACTTCTGGGGTGGCCTTTTCAGCTCAGTTTTCTCAGTCAACAGAAAAGCTCCCCAACTACTCTGTAGCTAGGAGTCAGTTCACCTACCAACTCAACTGCCTGATAAATAAGCAAGCTTTAACTGCTACTCTCTGGACTTTTTTCTCGACACAGAATAGGCTTTCTAAATATGATTCCTTTAATTTTCATGCTGGTGGCTTGCATGGCTTCTAATCTGTTATTCTTGAAACAGTGTACAGCATTGCAAATCCTGTACCCACCGAAACAGGGACCAGCCCATTGCCTCTTTAAAAAAAAAGGTACGTAATTAAAACTACAGCATCTACTCCAATCCCTTTGATACTCATCCAAACCCACGTATATTGGTGGTCTCACAACAGAGTTGTCCTAATGCAGACCTGGACAATGACTTCTAATGACAACCTAACTCTGAGGGTCCAAATAATTGCTGGAGCATCTTATGCAGAGAGGAAAATATTTGTAATAAATTTAAAGATATTCAGTACATCCATGTTCTATTTTGTCAGACAGTCTAGAGGGCAAAATCACAGCTGCATGCATATTCCTTCCCTTTCCAGTTAGGGAGTGGGCAAACACTCTGTTTTAGATGTGGTTAATAACTTTTTGCTAGCTCCGGATGATTATCAGCACTCACCTGCTAGAGATCACTGCCCTCATTTCTGAAACTGCAGAACATGGGTGCTCTTTCACTCATTTTCATCTTAAAGCTGCAAGGTTATCTTACTTCATCATCAGTTTAAGCTAAGCTGGAAGTCTTGGCACTGAGGCAGATCAGGACTAGCCACCGGTAGCTTTCTACCAGGACTTCTGTATGTACATAACCCCCAGTGGAGAAGCTGGGACAAATGGGGAGGGGTGCATACACTTGCAAAGCAAAGGCATTTGTATGCCTTTATTGTATCTGCTGGAAGCTTCTTATTCCCATATGTGTTTTCTCAGAGCTGAGGCTTCAGCATTACCTTGATTCTTACATGTTCTCTGTAATGGGTGTGCAGGGGATTCAAACCCACTTTACTGCGTGGCTGACTAAGAGACTAAGGTAAAAGGGGCAAAATGCAGACTGTTAGTATGAGGTGGAAGCAACATAGAAAAAATTCTCCTATCTTTTCAGCTTCTATTTCATTTTGGGGGATAGCATAAAATTCTTATGTGGAGTGATGGTTTTAAAGCTTAAGGAATGCAACATGATTCTGTAATGTGACTCCATCATAATTTTCTTTCGTAAACCTGAGCTTAGCTTAATAGATTTCTATTCTAAAGTTACATTAGGACAAAAAAGAAAACATTGTGTGTTAAAAATTCAGAGCAAGATCAGCAGGCTGTATGAAAAAAAATTAAAAAGGTTTAACTGGGAAGGTCAGCAACTCTTTAGCAATTTTATTATAAATAACTCAATTATATTGTATAATTCCCGTGATTGCCAGAGACCTCATTGATTACTCACAATGGTGCTGCATTAGGATGCTGATAATGAGATGTTTATTTTAATAACTATTCTCTATGTAGATGTACTAGTTTGCAGAAGCACTAAGTTAAGGATACTTCAGTTAAGTGACTCCTGAATGAATTTAACATAATAAGGAGGACAGATGGGCTTTTAACTCCGTAGCAACAGTAAAGAAAACAAGACATCACTGGAGCATAGATGCTTTCATGCTGTTCTTTTTGCAAATACAATGTACTGCCTTTCAGCACATTAGCTGTTTCTGCTTAGGATGGTTATATCATATAAAGAACTCAGAATTTGAATCAATAAAGGCTAAACACTTCTGACACTTATGTTAAGCAGCAGCTTACCCTGGGAAGAACAATTTTCCATGTTTCTTTGACATATACCATAACAAATGGGATTCCCCTGGAAACAAGGTAATGGGTACCTTCAGCAATGGTTGCGGATCCTGGCCTAAAATTAGTGATGAAAATAGTGGGTTTTGATTTTTACCAGAACTTCCATGAGAAATTAGATTCTTTCTACCTGCTCCTGTTTCTCATCTCCACTTTGCAGTCAAATCTTAGTTCCCTTTACTGCCCCCATAATACCTCTTCGATGAGCACATTTCAATATGTGAGCTATTACACAGTGTAGAAAGCTCTCCTGAGAATCCAGCTGCAAGTCCATTTCTATGCTCAAAGCCATTATCATTCTGTCTGGATCCAAAGGCATTCGTAACATCTACAAACAATCTCGGAACAGCTAAAGATGCAGTTCCAGCAACTGGAATTTAAAAATCCATTTCAAATACAGAGGTACTGTAATCTGTACAAAATGATTAGATTCCACACAACTACTGAACTATTTTGACAATTTAGTCCTTAAAAATCTGTACCAATAACTATATTGCAAAACACAGAGGCATCAGCACAGCATGATGCAAGTCTCTGATCTCAAGTTAATCTTTAAAAATAAAATGACCTAGAAAGAATTTATTTCGTTTCTTATGTAGCTGAGGGTTTTGTGTTACACTGTGCAGACAGGAAAGGCCTGGAGAGGATTTCATTTGCTACTTCTCATTGTCATTTCTGTTGAGCTGTCACTTACCCTCATTAATCTTACAACAGGCTCTGCCCAGCATCTTCCCATGCAAGCAAGCCTTCCCTGTTGGGAAGCCTGAGCAGGATGCTTGGTATAACTTCCAACATTTGGGCCAACACATCATACGTGACGTATGAAAATTTTTCTAGACAGCTTTCAGAGTTGTAGGTGCAGCCATGCTCTCCCACTGAGGCTTTGCAAAAGCATTTTGGAGAGAGCGCCTGGTCTCCTGTTATCCTTGCTTAGTCTGCGTTGGGGTTTGAGGAAACCCAAGACTTTCCCTGCACAACACTTCAAGGTCTGTCAGCATTAGTGCTGCTCCACAGACCCTCTGCTTTCTGTATCTGATGCAGTGGTGTGTGGGTGAACCCGAAGGGAGGCTCTCAAAGGATGGGCCCATGAGTCTCCATCAGTATTAAGCAGTCTTATTCATCACAGCTGCCCTTTAGACAATACAACCACCCCATCCCTACTCTGGATAGATCTGTTTATAATCCACATGTAATATTACTTCCCAGCAGCAAAATGAAACAAGTTCATTAACATATATACAAGGAAAAAGTTGGGCAGGGCCATAGAAAGGTCTTTTTGAAGTGAAATGCATGCACATATACATGTATACATGTATGTATGTGTGTGTATGGGTATGGATGCATAGAGAAAGGAATTAGAGAAGGTGCTGCTTTTATATACTCTCGTGTCTGACAAATAAAGGAACTGTCACATGTATGCATGTCCTTTTATTAGCAAAGGGGTTATAAGGGGTCACTGCTGATTATTACAATCTGTCATGCTTTCACATAAAAAAATTACACCAAACATATAATGAAAATATTTTAGTGGCTGCTCAGTCACTTTGAACCAAGTTATCCATCATGCTTTGCAAATACAAGCTGTAATAGAGGGAAATTTTCTCATCTTTTCTCCAGAACAGAAAAAGAAGTATCAAACCAAAGTTCATGGTAGTTCATCTTCTTACACAAAGACAAAGGAATTAAGCTGCACAAGGACCAATTCAGGTTCATGATATCTGTTTTAATAACCATGATCAAGGCTAGATTTTCAGTCACCGTTTTTTACTTTGAATCTTAAACTCTAAGAGGTACCCTGGAGACTCTGTGTTAACATGCATTGTAGAATATAAAATATATATATATAATGCTCAGTTTTATAAATTTTAACTAAAAATAATTGTCTGTATTTAAAATTTTACCTTCCTGTTATGCTAGATAAAAGCATTAAATCTATTTTCCGTATAATACTGTTTAATCTCATCAGTTTTTTCCTTTCTAAGATTAAGAATCCTATGGGAAGACTAGAACTCTTCTCCGGTTTAATCCCATGCATAGATTTTTCTTTGATCCTACTCAAACCTCCCTTTTGTTTGCCAGAAGACATTGTAATGATAATTTCCAGGCAAAGGCACTGTCTGAAAAATAAGGCCAGTTTTCAGTCAAGTCTAAAGGACAAGGTACCACAATAATAGCTGCTCATATGATTTATTAAAAAAGGAATTTTTTTTAAAAAAAAGATGTGAGACCAAACAAAATTAACAACAGCAGAAGATCTATATATAAACCAGGGCAGAGAGAGTATTTAAATAAAACTCATCACTATTTTGCTTAATCCCACAATTTTTACTTTGGTGCCTAAGCCTTTTACCATGTTACTACACAGATTTAAGCTGGTTAGATATCTCTCTCCACCTTCACTTCAATTATTGGAGCTGTAGATTCCTTAACAGTAAAATGAGGACCACAACACTTCTCTGCTTCACCAACCAGCCCAATTTTTAATTACTAAGGTACAGAAAAAGACTTTCTACCTTTATGCCCAGTATAAGCCTCATTTTTATAATCTGTAAGCATTTCTTCCCTAAAGTTCCTCTTCACTCAAATAAGGCAGTTGGTTTCTTGAATGTTTTCTTCAGCCTTTCTGTCCCCTGTCCTCTGTTTTATGGTCTCTGCAGCCAGTATTTAAACAAGCACTTTAACACAGAAAATTCATCCTCTGTTCCCACAAATATATAAACCAAAAAGATGATTGAAATCTATACTTGCTTCCCATCCTGCTTTCAGTATACCACAGCAAGCATGTGACGTGGATGAGTGTGTGCAAGGTAGGGCAGAAGGGGAAGCAAAACTGCAAAATAAAATGGCTCTTGAAAAGCAGGAAAAGATGCTGTTTGGTGTTCACAAAATATCAGAAAGTTCAATGCAAATTTGCCCTTGAAGAAAGGAATGGAAAGGAGAAAGACACTGGAAGGAATTCAGGAGGTTAAGTTAAAGTTTTCTTCTAAGTTTCAAGTTTGTCTGAAACACAGAGTTTGACTCTCAGTGCTGCTGACATTGCATAAAGTGAACCCACCAGCGAGGTTTAGATGAAACCTAGGTAAACAGCAGCAGATTTCATGCTGTTCTAATGCAGACCCCTGTGAAAGCACAACTGTTTGGAAAAATATGTAATATACTTCAAGTATGTGGGCCTACAAACCTCAAGAGGCACCACTGCAATGGTTCTAGCCGAATGACTTCTAATTTGACACTGAAGAGGCAACCTACCAAGTAATAACTATGAAAACTGCACAGGGACAATAATTCAGCTTACGGTAGCTGTGTTTTTAACACAAGGAGATCTGCTATATATTAGTGCTAACCTTAACACAAAGGCATACCTTGCTATCAGATGATTGCTCTGTTTTTTAACGTGTGTGACCCAAACAAAAAACAAATCATAGAACGTCTTGTAAACACAGACATATTTGATGTACCACATTGCGTATACTAAAAGAAAAAATAGAAGCATTTGCAAGCAGAACAACTAGCATGAAAAACAAAATAATTCCCCCTCTGAGGTCACTGGCAAACCACCCATGATTTCACTGGACAGGACAGGCAAAGTCTCTCTAGATGTCTCAGCCAAGGATCATTACTGAAGCCCTGTTCCATTACAAACATAAACCCTCCTTCCCATATAGCACTTTCTTATTCAAAAAACTGCTTGAGAAGGAGCTGATCAGCACAACAGCCCAATGGTAAGTATTGTGTCCATTTTCCAGAGGCACGATTGAGTTCAGCAGTACCAATCCAGGCCTGAACAGGAGTTAAAAATCATGAGTTCTGGCCTGGCACTAGTTCCTTCTAGTCCCTGTGAATCTAGAAGCAAACATTAAGGAGGAGAATAGTCATTTATTGATGCTGTTCTGCAATACTATGCATAAGACGCATACTTAATTCCCAGCCCCTTGCTCTGCAGAGACCATGAGCACTTAAACCAGAATGTCTCATCACTTCAGTAACGACATCTCCAGGGATCTCCAGTGTAGGGAGGATGGGCTACAAAATCTGAGAAAGTGACTGATTCTGTCTTTCTTGGTGCAAATGCTGATTCCCTAAAATAAGAGCACAAGAAGCTGCTGCAAAACAGTGTTATTAAAATTCTTACATATATGTTCATTAAAGAATACCTGAGTTTTATTAATCAGCTAGACTCCTCTGGTTTTGAGAAATCCTTTAAAAAAAGTGTGACACAGGGGTGACAAATTAAGATGCAGAAAAAATTTCGTATCCTCTGTGTAAAGAAAGTGCAAGACACAAAGTACAGAAACACACCACAGGGACACAGCAAAACCCATAGATAGCTCGCTACATAATCAGTTTACTAATCCAGTCATCAGTCAGGACTAATAGGAGCTGTACATTTTTATTCCACAGTGCTTCAAAATCTGGGTCAGCCAAAAAAACCCCCCGGCTGCCTGCCGGCGCCCCAGCCTCTCCCGGCAGAGGGAGGCATTGCCAAGGCCGGCCGCTCCGAGGAGCCAGAAGGCAGCAAACCGCTGCTTAGGAAAATAAAATCCAACTGGCAGCAATGTCCATTTGGGTTATAAGACAATCTCTTCGAGCATTATGAAACTTCAGAACTGCTTAACGCCTTCTGGAAGTCAAGGAAGATCGTATTTATCACGGCTCAGTAGTAAAATAGCTGACCTGTCCTGAATGCACGTAGGGAATTATTATGGTGTTCGGAGAAGGTTTAAAAAATTATTTGAAACATTGGCAAGCTATTTGCAGGCTGTAGTGTGAGCACCCGGTATGGGAGTCACAGGCAGGCGAGGAGTGGTGGGAGACCCGCACACTTACCTGGCTGGAGCCCGGGACCCGGACCTCGGCCGCACCCTCGGCATTAATTAGGTATTGGGAAAACACCCAGAAAGGTGGGGTGTGCTGCCGCCTCGCAGCACTGAGGGCTGGGGAAACAATGAGACAGGAGACAAGGGCTAGCAAACCAAGCAAGCCTTTCAGGCCCGAGGTGGTGTGTAGAGGCCAGGGGCAGCCACCGGCTCTGCCGCCTCCCTCCCCACCAGGCCCAGCCGCCGGGCTGGGGCCAGCTCTCACCTGCCCTGCAGGGCCCTGGGTCAGGCGGCCGGGCAGTTCAGCCTGAAGATAAAAATATGTGCCTACATACACACAAGAAACACATGATGCCTGCCACTCTAAACCGAGAGCCAGAGGCATCAATGGCTGCCCTCTCCTCAATGAAACGAGTAGGGTGGGTAAGGGAGAAGATGCAGCTGTAGCATTGCCTTGGGAGCTTGTGCAACCTCTTCAGTGGCTCCTGTGGCAAAATCCACATAGTGGTTTTTGGTTTCTTTGAAACAGCCTTTTGTTTGAAGAAGTTTTGTCTGGCTCGTATGGAAGACTTTGCAAATTTTCCCAGACCTCTGAGATGTTTAGTTTTATATGAAGTCTCTACCACATGCCTGGTCCTCTCAGACCTGTTACATCTCTGCTTTGGCTGTGGTCCAGGCATGTGTTGAGATGCTCAGGGCTTCTGTAGCTGTGCCGTGTAGCTCTGCTCAATGAGGCTGATGCTTCCAGGACATGTTTGTCGGATCTGTTGAGCATGAGCTCGGTGTATCATACATCCCCGAAACATTACCTTTACTGCTTGTTCGCAGAACAAGTGTTTGGCATATAGGTACATGCTTCCACCTGGGAAATCCCTTGTAGATATGGATGTGTGGAAAAGAGAGAGTAAGCAGTGGTTTGGATGTAGCAGGGAAAAGAAGGCTTCGAAGGCAATTTGCCCCAGAGGAATGACTCAAGTGCAGTGACTTCCTCACATTTTCACACATACTGTGCTTAAAGACATGAACTTGGGCATTCGAGTGCAAGCCACTCTCCCACAGACACCTGCATCTCTTTAGCATGGCATACTTTCTATTATAAATAACAGCAACACCTTGCTTTTGTGGCAGAATTGAGAATAAAATCTCTTATAAAATCAGCCAGCACTGTGCAGACAGCTTCAGCCCCCTGCAATCAATACTTTATGGATAAGTTGATGCGTGCACTCTGAAGAAAATGAAACTAAATGTACCACGTCAGTTTACATAATCCAAGAGCCGATAGCCTTCATTTTCTGAGCCACCAAAATAAAGATATAAAATAAGGTGATTCGGAGGCTGGAGTTTAATCTCTGTATATTTTGCATATTTGTTTTCAAAAAATGTCTCCAAACCTTTTTAAGGGGGGAAGAAACAACTAAGAGTGTCATAGCATTTCAGACATAGGCTGAAAAAATGGTGTAAGTTGGGAAAAATGCTGCATAAACACCCTTCTTTCTGTATTATGCTGGCTGCCTGACACATTAGATAAGTCAGTGAAAGGCAAAAGCTTTCAGTATCTGTCATCTGAATTTACCTCAGGACTTCAGTTTTCAAATTTATTTAGGTTCCTGTAGCACCCAAAAAGAATATGAGGGGAATACTCCTGGGACCATGGACAACCAGAGCCAAGTCCATGCTGTAAGTATGTGGTCTTAGAGTCCCCTGCTCTCCTTGCCTTTGTGGCTATTAGATTCATGTGCGTGTGCTACTGTAAAAGGTTGTTTCGATGATGAGAGCTCTTCAGGATCCCTTGTTTAAACACCATGACTTTCACATGCAGGTGATGGCTGCTGCAAGTACTGTCAGCTTCAGATACTGATTATTCATCCAAACATACACACGGGCACTCTTTTGTGTATGGCTGGATATGCACAACATTGATGACTAGGTTGGAAAATATTGGCTTGTGTTAAAGACGGAAACATTCCCTGTTCATGTTTGTCCTTGTATTGTTTGAAAGAGGTTTCACATAAGGGCCAATTTCTTCCCATAGAATGATTTCAGACAGTTACTCTGATAATACAGCTTATCAGATGTATTTATGCAAGAGAGATACTTGGCAGTTACATGAAAATTAAAAAATATGTATTTGCTATTATTTTTAACAAATATCATGGCAATTGTCATATAAATAAATAAATGTTAAGAAATAAACAGAGACACAACCTGATGTCTGCCAAGTTGGCAATTAGGTGCCTTACAAATCTGGAACACTATAGTGCTACAGCTGGTCCTACCTCTCCAAGTTACCCTTGCTTTATTTTCAAGGGGAAAAACAAACAGAACAGCTGAGGACTTTAAGAAAGGAAAAAGAAACAGGTTGCCCTCTATGTAGACACTCATCCCTGTACTGGAATATTTACATATATACCTTTACATTTGCAGATTTTTACATTTAGTTTTTGCATTCCTGCACAGCTCTGTCAATTGACATGATGTACAAGATGAAATAAAAAGTTAAAAAGATAAGGAGAAAGCAAACACTACAAAATCCCTTCATTTGGACACGGATACAACCGATACCTATTATTTGAATCTAGTACTTCTTGGGCAATATTTGTGTTCCATTTAATGAGGTAAGGTCTCACGAGAACAAGCGGCTGCTGACTAGTCTCTTTCTAACCTAGGGCATCAACCAGGTTATCCTAAATCCCCTATCTTTCCTGCAATGTGCTGTTAGAAACCACTTCATGGTAAGTGCCCAAGACATTTAAGAGATGGACCTATCTATCACTATCTAGGGGACCTTGTGGTGAGGGCAGTGGTTCTGCCAGGAAAGCAAAGTTAGAATCTGCATTGAAGGTCCACCTTTCAACTCAGTTGAACCAAGGGCTGAGAAGAAGAAAGTGTTTTAGTGTAAATGGAGATGTCAAAACTGACAAGGAAAAGTCAAAACAAAGCCATCCACAGCAATCAACGTAGTACCAATTATTCAAGAACAGAATCTGTTGCTAGGTGCTGGCCAGGAAGAAAATACATGCGCTGTCTTCCCTGTTTTCATCTCCCCTGTCAGCTTGCCCCATTAAGTTATTTCTGTACTATTTTGTCTCCTCACTTTATTCTTCATTCTTGCACTTTTCATCACAGTGCCTCCCTAGAGTCTTTTCCCCATCCTGGGCTACTAATCTGTGGGCTGATAAACCCAGGAGACAAAGCTTTTTCCTGCTGTTGCAGTCAGCTACTTTTTTTTTTGTTCTTGCTCTGTCTGCTCTCCCATTCTTACTGATCTCCTCTGAAACACACAGGGCAGAGGACAGTAAAGCAGCACAGAAAGAGGGGAGAAGTATAAGTGAAGTTATTGCCCAATGAAGAAGAAGGCCCAAGTTACAACATCTTTAGATGGAAAAACTATCAGAAGTAAGGTTTTAGAAGAAGAAATGTCTTCCCTGCTGACAGCATCATGAGGGATAGCTTCAGGGCAGAATTTTAAAAACAGAGGTTGTCTTGACCTCTCTCCAGTCTTGCATGGTGCTCAGCATGATAGAGCAGGGAAAAAAAATTATACTGGGTCAGACACAAAGACACGTTGCATTGCAGCAGAGATGCAATAGCCCCCCTGATTTTTCTGTGGCTCTGGATGGCAAAACTGGGATACTGCATTCAATATGACCACAAGAAAGGTTTGAAAACAGAGAGTTCAGAAAAGAGCAACAAAATAATTAAGGGGCTGGAGGGATTTACCTATGAGGAAGATTAAAAGAACTAAATAAATATGTATAGTTTGGCTAAGCGATAACTAAGGAGAGGCATGCTAACCATCTACAAATATTTGACTGGCATACACACTAGGGAGGGAAGGAATTACTTAGAATGAAACAAGCAGGTATATCAGGGAGTAATGGGATGAAATTAAGAAATGGAAAATTGAGGCAGAATTTAAGGCAAATCCTCTTGACAATGAATTCTAATAGTCTGCGGAAAACATACCAGCATATGTGCAATAGGGAACAGTGCTGCATTGATAAGAAGGGGGACTTAAATGACTTGCTGGGCCTTTCCAATTTCAAATATTTATGATTCTATAATTAAGTATTATTAAATTTAATGACGTGCCATTTTTTTTTTTCAACAAATTCTGACTGTTGCCTCAGGTCAGAAGTGTGCAATTATTTCCTAACTACAGGTCTTCTATTTTAACCCATGAATTCTCCTAAAATTAACTAGATAGATAGGTCTCTTTTTTTTCTTTTTTAAACCTAAATTGAATTTTCATTAATGCATTTTCTCTTATTTTCAAATAACAGCTATCTGCCCCTACTAGTGACTCATAAATCCCTCTTTATGCAAGGCAAGCATGCATACTTAAGGCTGCGTGGCTCAATGCCTGAACCTGGTCAGCCCCAGGTTGAACGCCTGCTGTGTTCAAGGGAACTGTTGTTCCAAAGCCCAGATGAGCACAGAGGCTCTTCTTACTCAGGATGAACTGCATGCAACAAAGAAAAAAACATGTTACACAGTATCGCCAACTAAGAGCTGCTTACGGAGCTTTGAACCTAGATCGTGTCCATATGAAGAGCTTCATGTCACTGCTTAACCCTGTGCCACAGCACCATTCATTAAATGTAAACAGGTGTTTATGTGGTTGTTGCGCAAGCTCCCAGTCAGTATCACAGCTGGTGGATAGAAAGTTTCCTCTGTTTTACATTGGCAGACTCCTTCATTTTGGTGCATATGCTTGCTTCTGCCAACATATACTCCAAGATGTCTCCTGAAATGTGTACAAGTCTAGGAAGTGATCAGAGGATTGTGGTTTCATGTGAGCAGTCATTTTAGGGATGCAAGTGGTTTGTTCTGATCTGTCTCAGCATGTGCTGCCTGAGGTAGTTGTAGAAGACAGTGTTGTAGCTTTTGCTTATACTCTACCATTGGATGTGTTATATGCACAGGCCCCCAAGAGAGTTTATACAGTCTAATTCTTTGTGAATTATTATATAAATATATCTTTTGTCCAGGTAACAGTGCTGTTCAACTCCCACTGTGGAAGAGCATGTGATGCTTAATGTTTTTGTGATACTTTCTTTTGGTTTCCCCATGTATTGCAGCTGCAGACTGGATAATTTACCAACACTGTATCAACAATTTGTGACATTCATATTTACTTCATTCTTGACTACTTGCTTAAAGCTCCTTTTTGTTATATCTGCTGGACTTCAGCCTCACCCAAGGCACTACATGACAGCAGAGTTTCATCTGGAATTAGGATGTGGTGACAGTAATGCCTACAAACACGTTGGTGTAGCACAGCTAGCATGGGCTTCATCATGAAGGATGAAATGTATCTCTCTCCAGCTCTGACACGTAGTCCCTCTTCGTTCCCTGCCACAGGAGTGCCTCTGATCCGCGAGCCTGGTGCACTTGCCTGCCTGCATGCCTGATAGCTGGTCTACTGAGAAGATCAGAGAATATTAGAGGCTGGGTATTTCTTTCTAGTGTGAGTAAATCCTTGGTGAAAGGTCCCGGGTGCTAGCATTACAATATTCTGAACACTAATTACGGGAAATCTATTTGCCAAATCTTTGCACTTTTAAGATAACACTGTAGCAATCAAGCTGAAGTAGGATAATTAAACAAACCACTTTCTCCTCTCCCGGCTTCCCCCAATAACTCTGCAGCCCTGTCTGTCATTTCTCAGCACCGAATTGCTATGATGTGGGTGGCTGATATGAAAGCTCAATTTGCTATATGCATTTTACAGGAGGTATGGCTTCAGTATGGCTTCCTCACAAGGAAATAGCCACAAGGAGCCCTGGCAGCTTGCGCAGATAGTTTAGCACTGGACTGTGTCCAGCCAGAAGTGAAAAAGCTGTAGGCAAAGGGAAGAAAGAATGAAAAGATTTGCCCCCTTTCCCAAAGTAAGAACAGGCACAATCTTGCTCTTTTTTTGAAACAAAAGGATTGTGAATCCAGTATTGGCAGTAATGCTAAATGTCCTGAAAGACCTAGGCATTTGGGTTGCAAGAACTGGATTGCTGCTTGTCAGAACTTGTCTATCTTTCTAATAATCTGTTCAAAGCAGTAAGCAATTCAGTGATAACAGGCTACTGACAGCTCTTCATTAAGGTGCATCAAGCTTTAGCCATCAGTTTAGTATACAGTCCTCTCTTCACCTCCACAGCTTCTATTAAAACAGTTTCTGAGACTCTTTATATATTGCAGTTTTGGTCTTATACCCATGAGAAGAGGAATTGTCCTTTCACTTCTAGCCACCAAATACAAAGTCCTTCTGCAGATCTGGATTTTTCAGGAACCTATAGCTTTCCCATTACGGAAAGTCTTTTAGAGTATGTATTACCGTGAACATCAGTTCAACTTATGTATTACCGAATAAGGCCAAGAAAAGACTTTACATTTTTAGATTAAAAAGCATAAAACAAGAGTCGTGGCTTCTGAATATGCGTTGTTCAGTGTTTTGTATAGAATCCATCTTAGTCTTATGTGTGTTTTTACCTTCGATAGCTAGGTATTTTTTTACCTCCCTAACAGCCTTCAGTGTTACAAAATGCCTTCCACTAGGTAGTCCACATTTTTACCTTCTTAATTTTGGGCCATAGTTGCTTCTTGAACGTGCCCAGCCCCTGGGAAAACAAAACAAAACAAAACACAACACCCAAACAACATAGTTTTATATTATTCTGCTTATCACTCACAGAAAATAAAGAGAAAAACAAATTAACAGCTTCCTTGTATTTTCTGTAGGCTGTTCGCTTAACTTTTTCATCAGTTAGATTTTTCTGAACTTTTCTGTGGTGACTATTGTTGCTTGTCTCTTCAGTTTATTGATTATTTCCATAGCCCTCAGCATAGACACTGTTCAGGAAAAAATACTGATATAAAATGAAGAGGCTTCTTTCTCAGGCTTCTGAACTGCACGCCAGGCACTCTGCATAGTTACCATACAGAGCTAGAAGTAATTTATATATTTCCTTTTACACAGAGTTTCTGTTGAACAGGAAACAAAATACATACTTTGGGAGATGCACAAAACAAAATAACAGGTTACTCATGCATAGAGAGCAAATTACTTTTGGGTAGAATAAGAATGTTACAGTCCAGAATTGATGTGGTTTTCATGTTATCTTAAAGAATAATGTCAAATCTTTCCTTGCTGCATTTTTTTTTAATGAAAATGAGAAATAACTGCATCACTGAGGTACTCGTGGATTCAGGACATTTCCACACTCTACGACTCCTAGCAGAGCTCCTGGTTTACTTCTGTGAAGGTAATTTTGCTGTGACAGCTGGGAGATAGCATCTATAGATTGTTCTGCAAAATGTAACTTTCCATTAGGAGCCGGGGTGACTATTCTCTAGCAATCAGAACTCTTTGATAAACATTTATTTTTGTCTTCTTCACCTAGACAAGACTCTGCCACAGTGTTTGGAACATCTGCTGGGCTGGATCTTGCTATATTTCTTGTAGCTACTGGAAATCTGTATAATGAAAGTTGCTAGCAGTGATAACAGTGGTCAGACAAGCAACCCCATTTTTTAATAAGTGTCCTGTTTACTATATCCCATCTCACAGTGAAGATCTTGTGTCCTTACCACTCAGGCATAGCTGGGAAGGGGCTGATGAAGGACAAGGGGGGACACGCTGCAACTGCACTGAGAGGTGTGTTCCTGCTGCAGCAGACTCTTGTGTATGTCAGAGCAATTCCTATCCACCATGAATTTCTGATCTCTGTGACCTAACGGTGGCGGCGGGCTGAAATTTCAGCTTACTTCCTCTACATTAATCCCTCTCGTGTGAGAAGCCAAAGGAGCTGCCTTTATCATCTCCATCAGTTTCCTCTCAGCAAGCAGCTCACCTTGGGAGGGGGAAGTTCTGGACCAGACATTTGCAACAGCTTCATTTCCATACAGCACCACTTGGGCAACGCACAGTCAATGGAAGAGTAAAACTGCTGTTTACTTCTTCTAATGAAATCCTCATTTGATGTGAATGGATGTGTTTTTGTCATAACCAACTTAACTTTTCTCCTTTTGCAAGACAGGAGGCATCACATTTCACTGAGCCAGCAGTCTGTTTGGTGTTTTGCACAACTTCCTTGTTAATCTTCAGGTTTACCATGACAGCAATACACTTTTTTTTAAAAATAACATATGGTTCTGGGGTTTCAAACTCCACAATTTCTATTCTTCCTCTGCTGTTGCTTTTTGCAGGGCAGCTAATTTTCATTACAGGGATGGTGTACAGAGTAGTCAACTAGTTAACACAAGAGGCAGCCATCTGACAAAGACTGGGAAAGGACTTGGGCTTTCTGTTCTAATAAACACAAGTGCCAGTAACAGGACAGAAGGAGAGACTCAAACACAAATAAATTAATTAGCAAGGACATTATTTATACACTGGGAATTCCTAGTGTATGTGGTGTCTGCTCTAATAACCCATGGACAAATCACCTCCCCTTGCTATAACACCTTAGGGAGAGAGCCAACAGAGAAGGATGACTGTAAGTTCCTGTCTAAAGGGAAGAGGATAAGAAGCAGCTTGAAAATCTGCAGGGAAGGACCCTGCATATGCATAAAGAGCAGAGTGATCCACATGGACACTTGTCCCTCACAACAGCTCCTGTTGCTCCTGGCTAGATGTGTTACAGAGTGATCTGTGGTTAATATCAACAGGATTGTGGTACTTGGAGATTTGAGCACTCCAAGCTTGCTTTTCCTGAAGCAGTGAAACACAGGTGAATGTGGAGCTTTTTGGAGGAAAGACAGACTTCCACAAAGGTCAAGAAAACCTAAGAATCTCTACCTTGCTTATGTATCCTTCGTGAAAACAATCTAGCTTTCATGCACCATATGAAAATGCATGAAAATAAATCTATGGTAAGGGCCCTTTCCCCTTTATTACCTAATGTATTTGGACCAGATTGTTAACTGTTACAGGGAAAAATGCCAATGTTGTCAGGAGAGCCCAAATTCTTATTTCTGCCTGTAGTGACTGAACCTTTTATTGGGCGGTTTAGCTGGCTACTTTATAAAAGAAGAATAATGAAAAAGGTAAACTCTTTGATTTCTCTGCTATATGTCTGTACATGATGGATCATAAGATTCTGACCTTTAGCCCTTGTCTAAGAAAAATAAAAAAATAAGATATCCGTTAAACATTTGACTTTTATTGCATCCTTACCTGTGAACCATGTGTTCATCCTGTATTGCTGAGTCACTCCAGTGTTCAGTACTATTAAGAACTATTCAGAAGCATCTGAGCTTTTTTTGGGAGGTTAAATTCATCTGCTATTTTGTAAAGAAATAAAAATGCTTTTTTACATACATTTTTGTTTTCTCTAATTGGCCAGCAGACATGTAGGAGCTGGGTATTTAGTTACATGATGTAATTTGTCACATTTGTTGTTGCAATAGTGATAGCCCATGCTGGTATGAAGCTATGATATTTAAGACCGAAAAGGGTCATGGTATTGAAATCCACAGGACTTTAAAGTATCTGAAGTTTAAAAAAGGAAACAAAAAAAAAGAATAAGAAAAACTTTCCACAACATTTTTTAAAGACACACATAACCGTATAATTTATGGTACATGGTAATTACTTCTCTGTTTGAGATGTTCACTATTTTCTCCCATTGTAATTTCACATACTGGATAATGAGTATCCTCTGCACAGAAACAACAGTAATGGCTGTGCGGCAGGAGGACGGTTACTTATTGTTCTACAATAAAACATTGTCTCACTTCTTCTCAGTGCATGACTCAAATACAGGTGTGCAGAGGAGTAAAACTGAAAGGCCAGATTATTAAGTTAAAAAAAAACAAACCAAAGATACTTTGTTGAACAGTCCAGCAGAGCAAAGCAAAGTCATACTGTATAAAATTGATATGAACATGAACATCAGTTCATGAACTGATATGAACATGAGCATGAAATTTGAGTTTTCAAATAATCCCCTGCAGATGACCCTTAGAATATAGCCATTGACTCCGTATAGAGGTAAAAGTCTGCCTTTTTTTGTTTCTGAAGGATCAGAAACAAAACTTGAAATAACAAATCTATGTAGAGTTTTGCCTGAAATACAGATTTTTAAAAACTGTCTAATGATTCAGTGCAAGAATATCACAGTTGTATCAAAACTCCCTTTCAGTTCTATGGGAGCAGAGTATGCTGTTAGGAAATACACATTCAGTTTCCTTTCCAGTATAAAGCAATTGATGGAGGATTATATCGTGGAAATTTTAGACTGTGTGGGGAATACTTAGATATTAAGTTAGTGTTGTGTTTGGTTTTTTTTTTTTTTAAAGCATTTGTTAAACTGTTCTTTGTATCAGGCTTTAAATACATCTCACCAAACTTTGGACTAAAAGCTGTTAAATGTATTCTTTGAAACCATTGTATTTTTTAGTTTGAAATATGTTTGGTAATGGATAAGGACTTTAAGTTTATTACAATGCCACTGGATACCTGTGTTACATAATTTGTATGAATGTATCTATCTGATGTAAACATGGTATATATTGCCAACACAAGGTAAAACCTAACACTTCAACAGGGCGTGAGCTTACAATGATAGAATGATGGATGCAAAAAAAAAAATGTTTCCATAACTTTTGAGTGATAAAGTTTGCATTTACAGATCTTCACAAAGATCTGAACAGATACTTCAGTCCTTTAACAAATATGCCTTTCACTTAGGTTGTTACAGTGCTATTCTGTATTTTAAACAGGGACAAATGCTTTTCCTCATGGAGGACACCTATCTGCTGAAAAATAGAGGGGAAAATAGAAAGAAGGACATTCTTAAACAACATTATTGGTAGGTAAAAAACTACTCTTACAGTCAGTTTTCCAAAGGTAAATACACAAAGCAGTCACAGTGAGGCAACAGCCTAGAACAGTAACTATGCCTAATCTCAGCCAAACCTGAGAAATAATTTCCTGAATATAGCCAAGAGGAAATAAAAATCCCCCAAATCATACCAGACAAAAAAGGGTATAGCACAGTCTCATATGTTGTAGAATCCAAAGAATAATATTTAAATACAATGCCATCATCCTATTTCTAGGAAAGTATAATTTCTGTAATTCATTCGAATGTTCTGAATTTCAATACATTGAAAATCAGTTTGAATTTAAACTACAAACTAATTCTCAATACAAAGATAAAACTTAAAGAGGAAAAACAAATCTTATAGAATACTCCCAGAATTAATATTGGATTTCTCCAAGTTCAAATTACAATAATACCATCATCAAGTGAGTCCTCAATTAACCTCATCTGACATTCCAAGCAGAATATTTTAAGGGTTGTGAAGCATGCAAATAGAAACTTCAATTAAAGACCGACTTCATGCATTGGACAGCCTGTGAAAATAATGTGAAAAATTATGTTACCAGACCAGTGCTTCAATAAACATCCACAGATGATGGAGAGGAGACTGACAAAATTGAGGATCAGCATCCTAATTCCTTTCTCAGGTAGAGCCTAGAAAGATTAAGAACTTGTTTACGCAGGGGAGCAGGGGCTCCCCTCACCTTCACTCTGAGCTTCGTTTCTGCACATTCAGATGACCTACATTTGCACAGCACAAATCTTATCATGCATTAACTGCTGAGATAAAATATATTCTGTGCTCCTTTTGAAACTGTAGTAGATTCAGAGTGCATTAACTGAAAGCATGCTAATATTCATTGCATGCAGCTGGACCACACATACTCCTGGCAAGTTGCCAAGCGCTCTTGCAGGGGACAGCCCTGTGTGCCCCCTCCTGCCCTTGCCTCTCACCATCAGGTGTTGGTGCTCAGTTAAACACTGGCATGCAGCTGGGGCAAGCCCTTTGCTGGTGGCAAACACAACCTGGAGGTCGCACTGGCGATACACCCTAATTAATATAACCACGTGCTAGCATAAGAGCATTGTATGGCTAGAGTGGGACAGACATCCTAGAAGGAGAAAGGTGAAGGTTTGGGCTGCTGTGCGATGAAATGTGGCAAGAAGGATATCTCTTCAGGTGGGTGATTTGCTGATGGGGCAGCACTGAGTTTGTCTGCTGTTCTGGACTGAAATGAAGGGCCAGCATGAACATTTTTACCCTGCTGGTGTAAACCCCATCAACACTTTGCATAGGCAGCTTGTTAGTATCACGAAAGTGATCTGGGCTTGTGATTATTCTTTTCCTTGACTTTTCTGGCTTTTACCTTTTCTTTTGCTTCCATTAGATGTAACCAATATTATATACTTTGATACACCTCCAGGACCTGTTTTTTCCATGTATCTACTGGAGACTTGTACTTGTTTCAATTTTTAACCTTTCCTCATGTACTGAATGTGGTGACTGTGGCAGAGAAAAAGCTATTCAGGCTCACTGCTTGATGTGTACATTTAAAATTCCCTGCTCCCAATCTGACTATCAAACAGGTTTTTGTATGTATTTGCACAAGCCCTGTTTTTTCTTCCTGCATGCTGACAACTGTTTCCCCTAAATGTTCAGAAGGGTAACTTATTTTTCCCTGTTCAACCCCAGAAATATTGTTTAAAAAAAAGTTGTGAGAATGTAGTAGTTCACTGCATCTCAGCTATCCATTCCTAACTGTTCCCCCTTTCCCTTCTGCTATCTGACACGTGCATTTTTTCCTTCCACTTTTCTTTGGCTTCTGCTGGCAGGAAAGCTCCTCTTCCCGTACCACTCTCAAAATGGTGACTGCCAGCTCCTGCCTTTTGAAGCAAAAAAAAGAAAGATAAACACTGTCCCCCTAGCCCCCCCCCCCCCCCCCCCCGAAAAACCTATTAATAGAAGTGTACTTACTGTGCACAGTGCAAACTAAGAATAGTGTTAAGTACTATATCCTAATTAACAGGGTACAGTAGTGCTCTCATTTTAATCAATGGGTTTTGAAGTTCCAGCTTTCATGGTATGTAATGAAGTACATTTTGAAGTGCTGTATCATAGAGCTATATAGCATATTTTATAGGCATTTTCTTCCCCAATTACAAAGGGCAGGATTTCTGTAGCAGAAACATATTTTTGAGGCTTTTTCCCAGGATAAAACTTAGCAATGCAGCTGTAAATCAGGTCTGCATGAGAAATGCATAGACATAGCGAGCAGTGAGGCAGGAGGCTGTGGAGATTGTTAACTCCTGATGTTCTGAACAGTTCTTTCAAAACACGGTTGCTGCCACGAGGTAACTTGGTGCCTGTCCTCAAGAGATATGACATGGACTTTACAGTAGAGCAAATCCAAGGTGGGAAGCAGCAGGAAAAGAATTTATGGCAACATAAGGCTTAAAGGCTGCAAGCTTTTCTCTGTCTTTTGGTGAATTAATTGTTTCAAACCGTTGAACCCTTATGGCCCTCACTATTTCTTTCTTACCTTCAACTTGGCTGGTTTTCTTGAGAAATGAGGCTTATACAAGAAAGTTTTCCATGTACACGTATGTCTGTCTTTCCTCCTTCCCTTTCAATAACTTTTGAACTGATAGGAGAGTTTCAGCCACATTTGACAAAAAGCATCAGGTTTCAAATATGCTGTGCTCCAAGAAACTTTGGGAAAATGTGTGACTGGGTGGAAGACAGAAATGTGCTGAAGGACAGGCAGGGATGGCTCAGACCACAGCCTTTCTGCTTGGCTTTCCCAGTGACCAAGGACTGCAGCTGGCTGGGCAGGCTCTGTGTGCATAGCTCCGAACTCCTGATGGCATATGGTGCTTCTTGCATACCACATGTACATAGAGGAGAGGCCTTATTCCAGTCGGGAATATTGGGGACATAGAGGGGAAGTAAGAATACGATATGTGAGGGATCTAGGGAAGATGGAGGGATATTGCTGTGACACAGTGTGTGTGTGGGAGGGGTAATTGGAGGAGGAGGTATGGATTTATTGCAGATGTGGGGGCTGCGAGGTGAAGGGATGTAGGGCACAGATCTGTGGGAAACCTAGCTTCATTTCTACCCATGGATATGGAACAACATGTTGGTTGCAACATGTGTAATTTTGCACAGTTTCTTGAAGCAGTAGTTAAATAGTTATATCTTCTTACTTGTATTTTGCAAAAATAAAGATTTGCTTTATTCATCTGAGATATGTTTTTTATGAAGCTTATAATACTAGCTACATAAAAGAAAAGTACATTTCTTGTACTTAAGATTTTTTCACGGTTCAATAGACTAAAAGTTTAAAATAAAATGGAATAACAGTGGGAACATAACCACACCATGCACACAAAGAAAGCAGTGTTTCCCCACTTTAAAAGGTCTTTGTTCAATACCCCTGCAACATTCACAAAATAGTCTGTGAACTCCTTAAGAAATAATCTACTAAATGTTCCTGAAATATACAAGGAAATGCTACACATTTAAAAAAAAGGGCAAAATCATATAGCCCCTAAACTTTAAACCATCACTGTTTTAAACCATCATTGTTTATCCTCCATATAGAACACAAAAGTCTTCTCTGATTAAGTGTCCAGGGCAAATGTGATTTTGAGGAGAGAGTTCCTCTTCATTTCTCTGCTCTCTTCACTGTACTAATTGTAGCATGCCATTATGTGAGAAGAGCAGGTGGTAGCCTACTTACAGTGCAGTGTCATCTGCCCTCAGTTTCCAAAACCTTCTCTCATCTTCCAGTAGCTTAGGTGATAGTTAAATTTCTCTTTCTTGTGGTTTTTTATTATTGAGAAAAAGACAGGAGAGAGTTAGCAGTCTCCCAGGATAAAAGTTCTATCTCTATTAATGTGACCAAGGTGGTAGGAACAGCGCTATCTGTTTCATTAAAAAAAATAGGTATGACTTGCCAGCAAGCAGTGCACCTTGTGCTTTTGCTAATCATGCTACAGTGATATTGATAAAGTTGCTATAATAATGTACAAGGCCAAAATTGTTGCAGAAGCTGGTCTGACTCTGAGCTCTGAATTGCAGAGCTGAGGCCAGCAGAGAGCAAGATGTTGAATATATCCCCTGCCCCAAACCTGATACATGTTGGTAAAGACTAGCAATGCAACACTGGGCACTTGTTATTCCAAGCAGTTTGAAAAGGTCCCAGACTGTCAAAAGGGGCTGATCTAGAAATGGGTGTGTGTGAATTTGGTCCCAGAATTGCAGTTGCAGAGAGGTAAGGTTCACAGCACACCAAAAGAAAAAAAAATTCACAATGCTTATCGCCTACACACATAAAAAATAGAACAGAGTGGGTAGGGAGGAGGAAGCAAGCTCACTGAGACGGATATAGTGCAGTACTGAATATGCAGCTGCTAAAGGGGTCATGCTTTTGTGCAAACCAAACAGGTCGCGTAGGCAGGTCTGGGAGAAGCTATTTCTGCTGATATTCAAAGCTAACTGTCCCTTTCAGAGCATCATTTCCTTGCTCTTCCTTATACCTGTTTGCACAGTGACTCTTCTCCCCGTGTTCTGTACTTGTAATTGTTTGTTGTTTGATATCATCACTTACTCACTAGAAATAATAACAAATAGAATGGATAGATAAAAAAAGCAAGACTCTCAAACCTGCCAATTAAATTAGGTTAGAAGAAGTGTTCAAGATAAGCTAAAAGGAAATTAGATGAAAGCCAAGCTCTGCCCAAGAGATAGCCTCTACACACTAGAGAAAGGAGAGCCACCTCACTTCCCCAAAGGAGGAATCAGCACTTACGTAGTGGCCAATATCACAAAATTTCTTTTTTCCGTCTACTTGTTAGGAAGATCCTCACCACATCCCACCAGGCACAGATGTAATCAGAGAAGTTTTAATCTTTTCTCGCAAGCCAGTCCCCTCGGCAATCACTAGTGTTGAATTTCTTTGAATTTCCTTCCAACTGCTCTGCAGCATTATGGTAAGAGGTTGTCCAGCCCTGTACACTGTCTTCTAAGATCCCTTCCACATCAGAGGTACCCAAGGGCATTCAGTAGGAAACATTAAGCATCTTGCAGGATCACTCAAGATTTTCCATTTCACCATTCTGAAACAGAACAGGATTATTGTTCCTTCCTGAATAAAGGTATGATGGTTCTTCATCTGCAGACTGAAAAAATAAAAAGAAAATAAAATTCAAAAATGGCTCTTTTGCTGTGATACTGCATTGCAGATTCGCATCTAATTTTCTGCCAATATTATCCACTCAGTCTCTTTCAACATTGCTGTTTTCCAAATTTTTCCTCCCACTGAATCTGTACGTTTGATTAATGTTTTCCCAGATGTCTGAACCTGGGGAAAAAAAGCGCTTTCAGTCTCATTTTGTTAAGTGCTAGGAATCTCTTTGATGATCCATAACTAATTTTACTGTACTTGTCACAAAGCAGATGTGTGGCAATAGTCCCCTAAGCATGCTGCATTCAATCATTACAAACTCCAGAGTTCTTTCTTTTTTTTCCCCCCTTTTTTGTTTATTTTTCATTAGTAATTAACCTTCACAGTTTATCATATTCTCTTTCACTGGTTTAATGAACATGTTTGACACTTGAGTTATACAGTTGGTCCAAACACATTTTATCCCCCTCTTTTTAGTTTCATCCCTTTGTAGAATATCAGATTAGGATGCAGTTTCAGGCGTATAACAAGTCTTCATTTTGGCTATTTTGTCTCAATCACTTAGTGCTTTAACGCTCCTTATTTCTAATTTACCTGTAAGATTTTTGCATTCAAAGGCTGGAGAGTCTTTCAATATTAAGAAGAGGAACTATTAAAATGAAAGACTGAATAATTCCTACTTAAAGAAGGTGTACTCTGTTATGTCTAACTCAGCATCCATAATTTGCAATAGCTTTAAAGCTCACCTTTGTTTCAGCCCTGTCTCCTGGAAAGGTAGAAATCACCTCTGAATTGTCCCTCTTATTTCTGGTAAGCTTCAGCTATAACAAAACCAGAGAGATGACTGATGCTATTGAATCTGACAATGATGGGACGAATTCATGGAACTATCTAAAAAGAAACAACCCCTTTGTGACTGTACAGAAAACATGACTATTTAGAATCACAGAGTAGCTGAGGCTGGAAGGTATCTCTGGAAATTGTCTACTCCAATCCCTCTGCTCAAAGCAGTGTCACCTAGAACAGGTTGCTCAGGGCCATGCCCAGTCAGGGTTTGAATATGAGACTTGACAACCTCTCTGGGCAACCTGTGCCAGTGTTTAATCACTCTCACAGAAAAATAAAGGTTTTGGTTTTTTTTCCTTTTGTTTAAAAACAATTTTTTATATTTCGATTTTTGCCCATTTACTACTTTTGAAAGTCACACCTCGTTACACTGACAAAACAGGTTTCTTGCTTTCTGCAGGAAAAATAAATCTGCTACAAATGCGCATCTGTTTTTCTGCAGAAGTTGTCAAAGTGCAATTGTAATACCAACCTAGACATTTGTACTACTAGAGGTATTGAAGTCCTTATGGAACAAAAGTAGTATCTTATTCACTGTAATGCATATGACAAATACACTGGCTATATACAGAAGTAAAGGAATTATTTGACAGTGAATGTTGGAATAGAAGCCATAGAATAATTTTTATCATAGTAATATCAGTGGGTATTAAGCCAGAAATTATAGTATTGTTCTTGTCCCTTCTCCTAAAACTACAGGAGAATTAGCTTATTTGGTTTTTACTATTAGATTCCATTTTAGTGTATGTGAGAGGTGTGCATGTGCATATGTGTGGTTGCATGCACATTAGGTCTCTGAAGAAAATGTTAACTGCAAACTTACATGCAAATGCAAACTTGAATCTCAAAACTGGATGTTGGAGAATCCATCAGGAGTCTATGGTATAGAGCTGGAGCAGGAGCATTGTGGTGACTATCAAAAATATTATCTGGATGACACTCAAAGAGCTGCAAAACCAAAACTTCCCGGACTTCAATGCTGTCACAGCCATTGCTTCTGGTCCCTTCCTCAAAAAGTTCTTAGTGCCCAGCTGGCCACTTACATAACTTGTATTCAAACTGATTTATGCAATAAGGGTTCTCCTTCCTTTAAGGGAGATGAAACACAGAATACTGACCATCTGTCTGATGAATTGAATTGAACCTGACTTTTTGTCAAGGGTCATTCTGCTGAACTTCCGCAGATGGATTGCATTGGGCAGAACTTTTGCAATAAATGCCCAGAGATCCTACCAGGTCAGTATCAGGTAGAGCTGTTTTTCTGTTTAAGGTCCACATGAGCCAACAACTCACTGGCCTCCCTGGGGCTGAATACTAATGATATTCACTTTCATTGTCTACAAAATTTTCCTTACTATAGCTTGTAAAGCTATGTCTAACCTGGGGAGCACTGCAGTCTTTCTAGCCCTTGGGTCTGACTAGTCACAGCCCTCTATTTGGGTAATCCAACAGTCCCATCCTCTACACAGCAATACTTTGCAGGAAGGGAGCCAAGGAGTACTGGCTGTGTTCCTCCATCTGGATGACAGGGCAGGAGCTGGACTTTGAAATATGCTATCGTATATATCTGCTACTCATCCCAGACACAGCAAATAGCTGGAAATGAGTAATTGATGTAATGGGCGATTTAATTTTGGCAAATAAAGTTGGTGCTCTGACAGGGACCAAGGTATCATCTTCAGTTTAGAGGTTTGTCAGGTGCGGGATGAAATTTCTCTTCCAAACAGGAAAGGCAAGCCCACAAAGATGCAAGTGGCTAGCTAAAAGATGCTACCTTTTGCCAGAGAGAGACTTGAATTTTAGGTCTCTCAAATCACAGATAAGTTCCTTGACTTGGCCATTCGTAGCTGTGTTTATCCTTATTTCTGCCCTGGTTAATACCCTTTACCCTCCTGATATAAAATGGGATTCTTCATGACATCTCAGAAACTATGGTACAGGATGCAAAAGAATTGTTTCCTGCACAGTCGTGCTCTGCACCTTTTTGACAAAAAAAAACTTGAGAGGAGATGTTAGAAAGGGAAAGCATTATCACTTTTTGCTGGTTTTCTTTTTTTTTCAACAGTAGATTTGACAGTGGGTGGAAAGTGGTGACTTAGACATTGTCACAATGTTGAAACTCATCAGCTGGAAGGGTGCTCTGCCATGTGCTCTGGGAGAAGGGAACAGCATAAGGGAGGGAAGAGAAGAGAACAAGGTGCTGTTTCTTGAATTAGAGCTGTTGTAAGCTTCCAGAAGAGAGGAAATTCAGATGTTTAGCTGGCAGCAGTTGGTGGTGAGGGAAGAGCCCTGGCTCAGTTCCCTGTTGGGCACAGGGAGCAGTTTCCCTCCATCTGTTAGGAGCTTCTGGTTAGATGAGGTAGGTTAAATCTTTTTTCCCTCTGCTCCCCCTTCCCAACAGTTGGGAAATCACTTATTTGTGTTGCTAGGAGCAAAGAGAAGAGAAATGAAACTGCAAAGCCAGTGCAGGGCTTTTTATGCTCTTTGCAGGCTGCAGAGGCTGGAAGGAGATGATTAGAGTGATTGAAGATTGATGGAAGTGATAAGATGGGTGAAAAGGTACTGAAGGGAGCAAGGAATGATGCATTTACTTAATGGGATATCTTAAGTTTCTCTGTCAGGCTGCCTTGTTTGCAATCTGTTTAATACTTGCTCTTACCTTATAAAGAATAATGGTGGCTTATTGTACATTTTCCAAAATTGTTTTCAGAAAGGACGAATTCATATCTGCAAGTGTGTGAATTGGTACAAAGAAAGAGGAGTTACTGCACACTTTCCAGGTGCCAGTATGGCTTGTCTCGAGGCCATGTTGAAGTAAAATCAACTGCATCATGTTATAGTGATGTTTTCCACCTATAGGCACTTCTTAGCTGACTGCCATAATGATTAAACTGAGATTGTACAGGATTGGAAATACAGGCCAGTACAAACTCTTCAGGCAGCAGCTCACTGACATCAAGCTCTGGCTGGTTTTAGAGCAACAAAACAGACATGTGATTAAAAAAAAAAAAAAAAAAAAAAGCTCTGGGAAAAGCCTTCCAGCAAACCCCAATTATATACAGGCACACAGACCAAATCTGCAAGAAAAGAAAAAAATAAAAAGAATATTAATTCTGAAGGAGAGGAGGAAACTTTCTTCCTTCCTCTTCTAGCCTCTTCTCTCTCTTCATTCTTCACCTTCTGTGACTAATCTCCTTGGATTCCTGACCTCTCCTGCTGTGATATTGATCCATCTCCTGTGAGGGCATTAAATTGTATAACACACCGATACAACAGGCTCCTCTATTTGTGTAGCAGCCCTCTGTTAATTCTTCAATAGCTGGCTGGCCTGTCACAAAATCGTAAAAAAAAGACACCCACAAGCATCCCACAGCCCAGGGCAGCATCATTTCACTGGGTGTTGCCTCACCACCTCCCTCTGCTTTGCCAGCTCTGCGATTTGCATTGCTGGGTCTGCCTGATTTATCCAGGTGTTATCACAGGAGTGGAAATGACAGCAGCCTCTTTTCTGTAAGAGGGAAAATGAATTTTGTGATGTGGATTTTACATCAACCACTAAACCAGCAGCTTTTCCTTTGGGGGTTGACCAGTAGATTAGGCTGAGATTATACAAGGCTCAGTTAAAGGTGGTTGCTTTTGCTAAATTCAAATTTGTAAGGTTATTACAGAAAGTCACAAGTTTGCTTAACCAGAAAACAAAAGGTGCATTTTTTCCTGTCTTAGTAAGTGGAAAGAGGCACTTCTGCAAAGCCAAACACTTGTTTCATACAATCATAGAATCACAGAATGGGTTGAGCAGGAAGGGACCTTAAAAATCATCTAGTTCCAACCCCGCTGCCATGGGCAGGGACACCTTCCACTCGATCAGGTTGCTCAAAGCCCCATCCAGCCTGGCCTTGAACACTTCCAGGGAGGGGGCATCCACAACTTCTCAGGGCAACCTGTTCCAGTGTTTCACCACCCTCACAGTAAAGAATTTCTTTCTAATATCTAATCTAGATCTAGCCTCTTTCAGTTTAAAACCACTATCCCTCATGCTATCACTACACTACCTGATAAAACATCCCTCCTCATCTTTCCTGTAGGCCCCCTTTAAGTACTGGAAGGCCACTAGAAGTTTTCATAAGGTTTTCATAGTTAAACACTCCTTTTCCCCCACGACTGGAAAAACAAGATGGCCAAGAAAGCTCCCATGAAGCATTTTTCAAACATGCTCATTTATAACCCAAAGTAGCTAATTTACATCTCAATTTACATATATCCCACAGTACTTTATTCCATTGATTAGACATCAGTACATTTACATTTCCATCACTTCCACATTAACAGCAGAGGTAGGTCACAGTGACCTTACAAATATCTTGTCAAAGCCTTTTGTGTCAAAACAGCCCAACCTCAGAAATGCACTATCAAAACATCCCCATCATCTAATGTCAAAACAGCTTCATCACAGAGTCTAAGCACATTCAGATCCAACAAATTAACATATCAAGGCTTTATTGCTTTAATATCCAAGTGAAAAACAAAACTCTAATGCCTTCTCTGTGAAAAGAAAATTGTTCTTACTCCCATTTCCCATTGCTAATTAACAAAGTTCCTGTCTACTGGGGTGTCTCAGGAGTGATTTTTTTTCTGATAGTGCCACTACAGTGACCGACATTTTTATTTAGTCAAACTTGCAAAAGTGGCTGGAAGATGGTCCTGGAGGCTTATCCTCAGTGATGGTCAAGTCAGTAAAAATCATGGCTAGATACAAGACTATTCAGGAAAGTGAATACCACAACTGAAAAATTTGGTAAACGAACAAAACCAATACACAGTTCTGGACCATCCCCCATTGCATTTTAATTATCTCATTGTTCAATTTTCAGGCCAAACCTATCTTAGTGCTTGGCTTCACTGCAAGTGACTAAATGAATGGGGAAGGGGGAAGCACACACTACACTTCTTTTTTTAAAAAAAGATTGAATCTAACTGTTTATAAATCATGGTCTCAGTGGTTACCTTGTCCTCCTGCCCATCTGCATACAAGGTAGAAAAAGTACCTAAATCTTATGCATAATCGCACAGTTTCACACCAGTGCAATTGAATCCACATGAATCCCATCATTTGAATTGTAATGCCTCTCCACCTCTGCTTTGTGAGTGGGGTGTTTATAAGGGAGGTTTTCAGGGATGGATCCCATCAGAGGACAGCATACTTGAATGTAAACGTACATGACATCCAAATATAAAGGCAGTCAGGACAACAATGTTTTGTGTTTTCTTGAATAAGGACATGCATAAACCATCATCTGAAAACACAATAATACAGTAAGCTAGTCTGGAATGTCAGCACTGCAAATATTCATGTTCAGGCAACACTCACAATTTCAGGCAATGACTTTCTCAATAGGTAAAACTTTCAAATATAGAATACATAAATATAAATCAGCCTGTTACATTATTTCAATTTTTTTTCCAGGATATTAGCTAACAACCAAAGCAATTATTAAATTCACAAGCAAGAAGAAGGTCATAAGCAATCTGCTCTTAACTGACCTTGTAGCAAAGACACTGTGTCACACCCATTTGTACTAGGGTAGGATCTGTTGTATTTTCCTCTGTTTCCCACGAGTCATTTATGTGGCAGCACAGGGTGATACCATGAATTCAGACTGATTATATCAAGGTGGAACAAATCAGAAGCAGCAGTTGCAAATTTGTAGAAACAGACCTGACTAGTGTATTACTGTTATCCCCAGGAAAAGCAAGTGGGGACGTGACCACATACCTTGATCTTGTATAAATGCTTTCTATTAAATTTTTCAGATTTGGTTCACTCTGAAAGTCATTCTTTTAAAATTCATTATTTTTTTCTTAAAAGATGTACAGCAGCTCCCATGTGAGCTCTCTCCTTAAAAATGGTGTCTCAGTATAGCAGATATACCCTCTATTTTAAATGAGAAGACTGTTGCAGAATTCATGAACTTCTTAAGTATGACTGATGTGAAGAGATAGAAAAACAATTCACTCTGCTATGATTGTGGCCTTTAGTTTATACTTAACTATGCTTTAATGGATCGTTACATTTATTCATACTTTTCTTTCATTTTCTAAAATGTAAAATACTGATTTCCAATCTGTAGTCTGAGAACTAATCTCAGGATTTCAATGACCAGCTTCACAGTAGTAAAGTCTCTTAATGTTAGTGCTTCTTATTTTCATCTGCTTCTCCAAGTTCTTCACTGAAAACAAGATGTACAAAACCAATTTAAAATCAAGGGGGAAAGTACTTTAGATGTCTCTGGTAGAAACTTCTGCTGCCTGAGAGCTGGAGAGGAAACAGGAGCTGTTTTCATAGGTTGATGTGACCTAGGGGAATTAGACAAAGTGACACACACACGAAACAAAAATACACGGAGAAAGAAGAGCAGCACCATGGGGCTCTTCAATTACAGAAAAGAACAGAAAAAAAGAGGTGAAGTGGTAGGGTGAAGAGTCAGAAGAGAGACATATGTATGAAAGAACAAAAAGACCTCATGAAATGAAAAGTGGGGCCAATTCGTTCCTACATAACTTTGATTACACTCAATTTCTGCTATCCAAAGCAACAAGGATGGTTGAGGGACATGAGCAGGCTTGACATGAAGGGCAAGAGGAAGGGCTGCTGCTGCCATAGGGCTGCATCTGTAGAGGGACTTCCAATGAAGGCAGCTGAAATGGTTGCTGATGGTGAAATGGCAAAAACCTGCTGATACTGTGGGACATCCCAGAGGAGTACTGAAAGAAAGGCTGCCTCAACTGGCCAAAAGCTCAATTATTAATAGATCCAGAGGAGCAAGAATATTAGGTATGGCAGAAGAAGAAACCTACTTAAAATTTACTTGATCACCTAAATTCTCTGAAAATTTACAGTAGGAGAGCCAGTACGCCTCTACGGCTGCAGCCCTTGGGCCTAAGTTTTCAGCACTGTAGGAATCATTCTGTGATAGCTCTGAGATTGCTGTAGAAACACCAGCCTCGCAGTGATGTGCCAAAGCAGAGAATCAGTCCTTGACATAAGAAACCTTCTTGGTAGCAAGGAGCCTGGCAAATTGAAGAGGCATTTCCAGTGTTCTTGTAATTTGTGGTACAAATGACTTCTACCAGAATTTATTCCAAGCAGTTGAGGGGCTCTGTACACAGGGCACTTGTGTGTCACCCAGCACCTATATCAATGCTGGCACAAAACACCTTAAGATTCACTTTCCAACTAGAGGTCAGCTGCCTCCATGGAGCCCGATAATCAGCATGGCCGAGAAAGTGGGAAATTACTCTCAGAATAAATGAGCTTTCAAGATCCAGTTTAGATATGTCATTTCAAATTACAATTGCTCCTTGATTTGATCATTAAACTGATAACATAACTGAGAAACTTAGTGCCATCTTGCTGACCAGTTCCTCTGGATTGCCAAGAAAGTGATGCAGCAGCCAAAAACTTCTCAGTGATATAATCCTGTATCAAAGACTTCTCTGCCACAGGAAATAATTCCAGTGGAATACAAAGATAGGCTGCATTTTAGATGACTAGCCTTACGGTAACAAATTACAACCCTCTTGTTTAAAGGTGTAGGGGTCACACTTTACATAGCGTTATTATCTAATGAGCTGTTTGCTATTGCTGCTAGCAAAACTCAGTTTGAAGCAGCAGTTACATTACATTATTTCCATACAGCAGTCCCAAGCTGAGGGAACTGTGCCTGTGCGTGCCACTTTTTAAGAGCTAGCTGCACCATCACCTCCTTACGGAGCCAGACTGTCCCAAAATACTGGCAATGGCAGCAGGGTGCAGGAATAAACAGTTTGGACTGAAGTAACAAGGAAAAAAACCAAAACACAAAAACTTAAATACAGAACATATTTCATTAACATTCAGCCATCAACTTAGCTTTTGCAGGCAATTTCTCTTTTAGTTCAGCATTTTAGCTCAACCTGCTTAAGTCTTCAGAGGCTGCACTGACAAGCAAAAAGTCTAATTACCATGTTCAGTTTGCTCTTTTTAGCATGCTCTGCAGGCCTTGTCATCATTTCACTGTGAAAAGAAGTTGTGGGGTTGGTTTTTTTTTTCCTTTTAGCAAATTCTTCACTACTATTCTTGTTAAAGTAATACTGCACCAGAGATTCCTTTGATTGTTTGGTTCTGTTAAAATTGCCATTAATGTTGTTCTCCTTTGAAACTTCTTCCTATGGGTTTACTTTTATACATCTGGTGGAGAACTTTATTTTGTTTTTTGTTTGTTTACTATCACACACAAGAAAAGCATACATGAATCAAATGCTTTGTCCCTCAGGCTTCACTTGTCTTGTCTTTCTTTATGCTGTATCAAAAATTTCAATAAAACTTGTTAAGTAATAATCCTATAAAGACATGAAAGTGGAATGTGGCACACTGACAAATCACTGGGGGTTGGATATACAAATAATCTTTTTTAACAAGAGAACAATTCTCATTATAGTTAATTTCTTTCTTCTTTATTTATTTTTCTAACTTGAAGTTTAAATAGTTTTTATTTACAGAATCATATACTTGTGAAACAAAATCTCTTACACCACAATAAAGATGGATAAAATTTGTAAGGAATATGAAAGCACCAGTTGTACCTAACATGTCCTTGTTTTTAATCTGATTTCAGTAATAATTTCTTCTTATTGTTACAAAAGAGATAACTTGACAAACCCTGACACTTGCACTGGCAGCAAAGATCATCACAAGACAGATGTCTTACTATAAAAAATGGAGAAAAAGATCACCTAATATTATTGCAGGTTGCACATCAGTGGGGTACGGAATTGCAGTTTGCAAAATATTGTTCATGGAGAAAGGTATGATAAAGAGTATTGTGAAGGGAAGGAAATAAAAAATCCTAAACTTTTAAAGATACGAAGCGAGAGAGGCAGGAAATAAGAAGTACTGAAATAACTTTGCATTTTCTTCTGTGAAGTCAGAAGACCAAAAGCCTGATCATGTTGTCAGGCATTAACCAGTCTAGTGCACCAGGGGAAAAGCTGAGATGAGAATGGAAGTTTTAACAATGGCACAATGTCTCATAATTTTATGGATCCTTTCAATCCACCCAACTTTCACCTGACTCTGTTCTTTCTAATCTCTCTATTTCTGTGGATGTTTTGTATATGTATGTGTGGCATTTTCTCATCCCAAGCATTTTTGCCAGAAATGCAACATGGCTTTTCTACTCTTGTTGCCTCCTCCATCTGCTGGGCATTTCCTGGCTGTACAGTCCCAAACTAACTCAGTTTCAACTTTCACACAGCACTGTGGCAATGACAGCTTATGACCCAAAAGTCACAGAGCAGATATGGCAATAGTGACACTATTGTTGTCATTTGGGATAACAGTTATAAACCTTGCAGAGTCACTACAGATATACAGGCCGCTTTCTGTGATATTAAAACCACACACAGTTGATCACCTAGTTCCTCTTTGTCTCCGCGGTCAGAGATTAAGAACAGATGCAAAGGCATTAAACTCTCAGTATAACTGGAAATTATGGGAACAATGGCTTCTTTTCAGTTCAGCCATGCCTTTGATCAAAAAATTTATATTTGCCTCATTGTAAAAGCCACCACATCTATTGCTTCACTGCCATTCTCTACACTTTGAGAAAAGGACTGGGATATCCAATCAAAAAAAAGAAGTTTTGCATGAAAATATGTTGCAATAAATACATAAACAAGTCAAATGCAATGAGAAGCTTCTAACGGAAGTCAAAGCACTGAGTGATCAGCATCCATGGCCAAAAAGTTCTTGCAAAGTCTCACTCAGATATTTGCAATGAGTTTTCACTGCTTTGTGTATACTTCTTTTAATTTTTCTTCTCAATAACAGGCAGGTGATGTCTTTTTTGTTTGTTTGTTTTTAAACTAGTAGGGATGTCTGCAGATAAGAGAACTCTAAAGTCCTCTCTGCACTGCTTGGCATGGTTATTTATGGATTTGCTGATTTGGATGTTTGTGCTTGGAGCGCTTGATTGGTCATCCAGCTGTCACCAACAATGCAGTATGAATAAGAAGTGTCAAATTCTCAGAAAGACTCGTGTGCATGTGTATCTATTTTTAAAAGGGCTGAAATCTTATTTGAAAGCATTCAGCTTCAAAGACCGACTTATCATTCAATGGATGCATTTGTATGAGCACAATTTTAAGCAAAAGAGTTCATTCCTTATTTTGGTGTAGGATCAGTCCTGCTATTTCATCTAAGCCTTATCCCTTGTCACATAGTAAAGCTGACAGGATGATAAAAAAGACTTTAGTACTAACAAACTTTGTTCCCCCTTTTGACTTCCCAGAAAACATCTGGCAAGTGTCACTTATATTTATTTAAAAGTGGAAGAGATCAAGCACATAAAGGATATTTAAAAATAACAAGCTGTTAGGAAAAAAAAAACACAAAAACAAACAAAAACCAAAAAACCACAAAAGGCCTATTTTCAACACTGCTAAAGATCAGGGATTCAGTTGGGGTGATCATGTGCTGTTTGTAAGCACTTCTACCCTGTGAGCTATGAGACCTGGCCTCAAAGGAGACCAAGAGATCATGCTTCTGTGAACACTTTCATCCTCTGCCTTTGAGAAATGGAAAATTGAATGTTAATGAGACCAACAAATAAAAGCAATAGAGAGAATGCTCCCAGATCTTGTCCTCTCCTCCCTTCCCCCTCTCCTGGCTTGGACCCAGCGAAGAAGTGCTTGCCCATGGTGTGCTCCTGCCACCCTGGCTGCTGTGGCTGCAGTCCTGGTTTAGCTGCAGTGATCCCACCAGCTCAGCCAGAGAGCAGCCCGCAGCAGCACCAGTGGCCTTCTGAAAAGGTCTTTCCCTTGGAAAGGAGACACAAAAGTCAGGAGGCATGGCACCACTGTCAGCCATAGAGAGCAGCGCGGCATGCCTCCTCCCTGTTCTCAGGAGACTGGAGCTGAGAGGAGAGTTTTTGAAAGTTTCAAGGTGTTTTAAACTGTCCACATAGACCAAGATAGTCAAATGGAAAAGCAGCGATGTTCATCACATCAGTTGTGTATTACATCTGCTAGATAGCTGCAAGCTCAATGAAATGCAGTGTGTCCATCTAAAGCTTTTATGTCAAGCCTCCTTCACATTCACCAAGGAAAATGGAGGAAAAAAAGCTTCAAAATGTGACTGATAAACTGCAAGGAGACATTTCCTTCCCAGCACAAAGTACCATGATGGCGACATATATGAAAGGAATTAATCCCTATTTCACCTCATCACTGGAGACCGGTAGGTGACTTTGGGAGCATTTGCTTTACTCTGTTCTAGGTTGTTGCTATCTGTGCAGGCAGAGAGTACAAAGGCAGATGGTTTTAACAGAAGGAAAACATAACATCGTTTGTAATGTTACCTGTGATCTTAGACATTGTGTTCAAACAGGAAGGTTGATGTCAGGAGCTAATGGATCCAAGCTACTGCCCTTCAAGGGGAATGGAGGATATTCCAGCTGCTGGCTCTTCTGTCTGTCTGGTGGAGCAATTTTTCAAGCCCCATTTTTCTACACTCTATACTATTTGAAAGTAGAATATAAATACTGGCTTCCCTGAAGTTAACGGAAGTTTTGCCATTGACTTCAATGGGGCCAAGATTTCATAAATGTTTTTTTTTTTCTGTTGACTGAAGTGTTATTATGGCTTTCAACATGGCACGTTAAGGTTGATGCCTGCACCCCATAAGATTAAATGGGCCTCTGCACTGTACAGGGTATAATTTCTCATTGCTACGCAGACACTCTCTGCTCTTCCTCACATCAATGATCGGAGGAGTAAGTCCTGCTATAGCACGTTATTTTGCCCAGAATACAAATCCTTTCAACACGGCAGGATCTTATGGGAGAGGGAATGTGTTTTATTGGGCAAACTGCTACAGCTGAAAAGTGATCAGGTTTTGAAGCGCACAAGCCCTTCTTCTGCCCTGATGAGCGGAGACATTTCTCATATTCTTAGAGAAACACCACAGCTATGTACAACATCATAGCACGTAGACTACACTCAGGAAGGAGAGGTTCTATTAGAAAAGCAACAAAACCAAATCACTGTAGATGTGTTGGAAGAATAAAGGGTGCAAAATAAGCTTAAGATTATGCAATAGCTTTGCAGTCAGAGAAGTCTTAGACTTAAATCTGTGAGCTGAAATTTAGTGACCATCTTAGAGGCAATAGGTAAAGGAGATTAACCATTAACTTATTGGTTGCTGGGAGGAGCAGTCTGCAGATCAAAGGCTTCGAGTTATTGGAAAAGAACTTTCTTTTACAAACAGTCAGAGAATGAGACAGAGGTGAGTTTCTACTGGTCCTAGTTAACTCCAATCCCCCAAGAAAATTGCCCAGAGTCCTAAGGAGTGAGACGCACTTGGCAGTAGCAATCAATATGATGCAGTGGTTCTTTGATTGCTAGACAAAAGTTCAACGATTAAACTTTAATGCAGAATCTCAGAGCAAATGTTTTAGAAATTTTGATCGTGTTAAAAAGGATTAACTAGAAATACTGTATTAAATTTAAAAAGCACAAGGATGTAGAAGTAGGCTGGAATGTATCTAAGTCAATTTTATTAAAACTACACTTACAGGCAACTCATTTACTTGTAAGGACTTTTGTGGGGGGGACAATGTTTTAAGAGCCACAATTCAATTACTAAGCCACAATATGAGTTAAGTGTTCACTTTGCTTTTCTCTACTATTACTCATATTGCACGTAGAACATGAATTCATTTGGCATCAGTATCAATTCTGGGAAAGGCTCAGATTCCCAATTGCATTCAAATTTGTTTAGTGGACAATTTATTACATTACCTATGCTATGCATTAATATTGTATTTGTACATCTGTGTCTAACAAAGGATGTCCTATCTTTTGTTCCTTGTACTTCACTGTAATCTCAATTATTTTAATGTACATTCTTAACTTTTAATAAATCAAGGAGAATTGTCTGCAACCACTAAACCCAGAACAAAGTAATTTAACTTGGCAATTTCATCACCCATACTGCACATTTCAGCTCCACTTACTTCACATTTGTTTCCCCCGGAACTCTCCCATAAGGAGAATGAAAATTTCAAGGAAGCAATAAAGTAATAATCTTATCAATAGTAAACATTAAAATTTCTGTCTGTGACACTGTGCATGTCACAGAAGCATTATAATGCTCAATAGTATAATTTGATTATATTGTAAAGTAATTATACTTAAAACTTCTCCTCTCTTTTACCACCCTAACATGCTGCTGATATCTATTCTCTTCATGACAAGGCATATATAATGATAGAAATGATGGCAGTTGTAACTGATATGATGCCAGTACAAAATTAGACATGACTCCCTGCAAACTCAGGCTGAAGTCCGCAGTTGGATCTGTGCAAATGTTTCTGCTGGAAGTTGATAGGAAATTTATACAATATACATATCTAAGTGCAGAGTTTAGCCCTGGTATCAGTAGCTGTGTTGTTTTCACTGTCTAGATCCTAATTACAAGTCCTGCCTTTAGTTTCAGCCAATCTTAAAGCTGCACACCACTTCTCATTTTAGAATGATGTTTTCATACTCATTTACTTTAAAGCTCCTGGGCTTTTATCACTTAATGTGAGATTTTCAAGCTGCTTGTGCCACACTTGGACTAATTTTTGGAGTGTATTAGGGTCTTTGGGATGAGGGGGAGAGGATTTTCAGACAAATTAGTTTAGCTGTTTCTAGGGGCAGGATAAGGTTTGCTTACTGTTGGGTTGAGAAGCTCTAACTTTCATTTGCTTTGCAGAAAACATTTGGCAAAGTGGCAGTAGTAGCAGATGGTATAGAGTGGGACAAGAGAGACAGTCACCTTCATGTCACAGACATTTCCATGTTGTTCCTGTAAAAAAGACTCATAACTGGCCAAGCTTTAATATCTGAAAAAAATCTCAGTTTTATATGCTCAATGAGCACTTTTTAAGGGGAGACAAGGAGTAGAGGTGGGCAAGGAAAAGAAGACAGAAGCAGAGACAGAAAGCACAAAAAGCCTTCGGAGGAGACAGTAGTTGTTGGGTAACAGTGGAAGACAGTGGAGGAGGCTAACACATGGTACTCTAACACAACAAAGAACCACGTAAGCATATTGAGGGTCATCTAGTAATTTTGATTAAAACCTCCTTCACAGGTAATGAGAATGAGGAAATCACAGAGGCGAGTAATGAAAGAATCTACTGGGTGGACTATCTTATGGAGGGAGGCATGAGTGAGATCATGTGTTATGGCCAAAACCATTTTGTCCTTGACTGATAAACTAAGTGATGCAGAAGCTCTCAGCACAGCAAAAGTAATGGCTGTAAACCACCTTACAAGATCTTGGAAAAAAGCAAGCTGGCTTGTCTGAGTGGGAGAGAGATCTCCTCTGGTGTGCTTGAGTGCCTGATGACTGTCCTCAGCACACTTGATGAATACCCATACCTACCAACACATGTCCTCAAAGCATAAGCCTGTCTTTGCTTCAGACACAGAGGGACCGGGAGCTCCTGAAAAGGAGCTGGGGACCAGCTCAAATGCCTCTCTTTCTGGGCTGTGAACATCTGTCCAGTGAGCTCTCATCAGGAACCCACACATCTTACTTGGGTTGAACACTCTCAGGAAAGAGGTCTGACCCCTTGTGTCAAAAACGTTGGAAAGAGACTCTGAAGAGGTTTTCCCAGCTTCTACAAGCAGTATAAGCTGTTGGTACTATGTTAACAAAAACTGTGATGCAGGGACCAGTCTTGGCAGCTTGATAACATGCTGTACAGTAGTGAAGAACTAACTATTGCCTGGGAGAATGGAGCAGCTCCTATCAACATCTGACCAGCTTCTCTCCAAGCAATTTGTAGCACTGGAAACCAAGCCTCTGAAAGACACAGGCAGCAATGCAATGCTTTTTCTACTTCATTTCCCTCAGTACCCCAGAAGACATCCTAGGAGGTTCTCACATGCAGACACCTGTGTCTCCCTAAGAAAGCTTGCTAAAGACACAGATGTAGCCACATGAGATCAAATGGCAAAGATGCTTAAAGTCAGGACCAAGTTTCTCCTGTAACTCCCATTCTTGAAGGCAAAAATGGTAGTCTGTTGGCAAGAGTACCTGGTGTGCATTCGTTATTGCATTGTCTTGAATTACACAATAACATTTGAATGTCTTGAATTACACAATAACATTTTAGCCGCCTAAACATGAGCCAGCAGTGTGCCCAGGTGGCCAAGAGGGCCAATGGCATCCTGGCTTGTATCAGGAATAGTGTGGCCAGCAGGACCAGGGAGGTGATAGTGCCCCTCTACTCAGCACTGGGGAGGCCGCACCTCGAGTACTGTGTTCAGTTTTGGGCCCCTCACTTCAAGAAGGACATCGAGGTGCTGGAGCGTGTTCAGAGAAGGGCAACGAGGTTGGTGAAGGGTCTAGAGAACAAGTCTTATGAGGAGCGGCTGAGGGAGCTGGGGTTGTTTAGTTTGGAGAAGAGGAGGCTGAGGGGAGACCTTATTGCCCTCTACAATTATCTGAAAGGAGGCTGTAGCGAGGTGGGGGTTGGTCTCTTCACCCCAGTAACAAGCGATAGGACGAGAGGAAATGGCCTCAAGCTGCACCAGGGAAAGTTTAGGTTAGATATTAGGAAAAACTTCTTTACTGAAAGAGTAGTCAGGCACTGGAACAGGTTGCCCAGGGAAGTGGTTGAGTCCCCATCCCTGGAGGTATTTAAAAGACGGGTAGATGCAGTACTTGAGGACATGGTTTAGTGGTGGACTTGGCAGTGGTAGGTTAACGGTTGGACCTGATGATCCTAAGGGTCTTTTCCAACCTTAACAATTCTATGATTCTATGATTCTATGATTTTGTTGTTTTCCATCAGTTGTTGATATGAGGGTTTTTTGATTACAGAAACTACTAAAATCATGCTAAAACTGGATATCTGACTAAATAAAATAAAATATTCTCTCTATTCTCTCTTGAACTAGAGCTTTTCCATTGCTAATTTTTGCCATTTTTTTTCTCTGTTACGCTAATTTCCCCAAAAGCCAGTTCCTTGTAAATTCTTTGAAAATGTAGTTCTTTGAGGTTATTGGAGTGGGACTCACCATTAGCAATATTACAGTTACAGGCCTTACAATAATATTTTCCAATATTATGGCTGTCACACAGACTCAAGCAGACTGAAATGGCTTGGAAAGAGCCTAATTAGCTACCAAAAGCAGCTTAAAGTATGTTTTAAAAGAATTATCTGTGATTTTATTTGTAGATGATAGCATTAAAACCATACAATAAAAAAGACACAACATTAAAATGGCATCATTTAATGTGATTTATATGTGAAACATACATCTTTATAATTCTTTAAATTAATACACAAGAGGTCTGAGTCCGCATAGACTAGAATGGTCTACAATGAACTAAGGCAGTTTTTAAGATCATCGCACTAAATTTCTACCTGACTTTGAGTCCCAAACATGTCTCAGTATCATAACTTTAATAATGCATATCCGTGGTTTGACTGTCATTTTTTGATAAAATGTTAGTACTGTATTGCCATTACTGCTCTGTGGCAAGCAATCACACATTGAAAGAGAGAGTGAAATGGAGCCACTATCTCAGAATCTGTTCCAAATTTGTATACAAAGCCATTTTAATACCCTGCTCTGACTGATGCGGTAATGTTTTACAGTACAATTTCATCTACAGATGTTGCCAAAGGCCAATACTCCACTACATTGACTAATGCATTTCTCTGGAAATAAACTTCTGCTTTTAGTGGGACTTGATGCTGCATAAGATGTCATTCAGCATGAATAAAGGTGTCAAAATACGGCCCGGAGTTATTATCCGTATAACCTAAACCTCAGTAAAGCAATGAGATACCCAGATTAATGGCTAACGCCTGGGATGACATTCCCATCTTAACCCATGCTGTCTGACCGAAGGTTTGTAATAACATGTGCATAGGATGTCATCAGACCCTGAAATACAGTCACAATAGTCTGAAATTTCAAAATAAATATCTGCCTTCATTCTCTTTTATTCCCCTTGTGGATTTAAGCCAGTTCCTTAAAATATTGTTTAATATGATTTTAGCGATTTAATAACAATCTATTGACCAAGAGAGGACAAATGTCAGTTCTCTCCCCAGCTTGTTCTCTGTGGCATAAGTTTGTTTGAGAATGCTTTTTCTTTTTAGTCTTACATTAAGAAACATCTTCTTATCTTTGAAGCTATCAAATAGCTTTTCCCGAATAATGGGAGGCTTTTAATAATACCTAACAACACGTTCTAAAAAGTATTTTGGGATGCCTTGAATATAAGAAGCATTACCTCAAGCTGGATTCTATTTTTATGCTGTCTTGTATCATTTTCCACACCAGCTGAATTGCTAATAACAGCAAAGTCCAACTCACACATGCAGAACATGAAAAAAGTTTGAATAATAAGTGATAATTATGTTATTATGTAACTTTGCATGTTATATGGACATAAAATAAGAACGTATTTTACTGATTGCATAAAGTATTCCTGCACTATGAACTTCCACTCATAGCATATTTCTGAATATTTTAATAGAAAAGAGATTGAAATTAGTTATCATTCCTTTGGTACGTCAAAGTCTTTCACCATTGTCTCTATGGCAAATTTTCCATGCTTGCACCATTACTTAATACAACACAAGCAAGTCTGGTAGAAATGATGGTCATGTCCATAGTTCAGCAATCTGGGCTTCTCATTGCATTTCCAGTGAATGTGTACAAATAAAAGGCCAGACCAATCTAGTGCCAAATTTTGTATTCATGAATCCAGATTAGGTCCAAAATTCACTCCTAAGTGAACAGCGACAAGACTTCCAATTAAGACTGAGATTTGTAACAACCCAAACAGCCCAAATGTTCCCAAAAGAAATGTGCATTTGAAATGTCTTTGACTCGGGGCTATAATTTTTATAGAACTGGGATATATATCCAGGAAATGTATTCCCACATTTAGGAGCAAAGTGAGTTTTTGAGGATGACTGGGTTTTAGGATAGTAGGACAAGAAGGCATACCATCACTACCCTACAGTTATGCCAAGATAAATTTACCAGAGATTAGAAGCACAATTTTTGATCTTCCTTAGCCAGAAGTTGTTTAAGCTCATAGCTTTGACCTTCCTGTATGGTGTCCTAAGCAGATGGCTATCCACTAGACTGAGGCAGAGAAACAGTTCATTGCCACCATACTGCAAAAAAAATCCAGGATTCAGAGGGCTAAACAGACAATAGAAGGAAGTGAACAAAATTGTGATTCTAATCATTAATGAGGATGATCATCTGGTAGAGAAGTAATATAGGTTTGAACTTTCTGATATTGAAGAAGGCAAGTCTTCCATTTCCCAGATGGGAGCCCATGTTATTAACTTGTTCAAAAATTAGAGAATGACATCATGTCCTCTGGTTGCACTTTTGATGGAAGTGCCCATCACTGCTGTGATTGCAAAGGCAATACACTGCATTTGCCCAGCAGAAAAGACTTCTCAAAGCATAGGAAATGGTCTTAAGGCGTGAAATTGTTGCCATTAGCTCAGGCATGATGGCTGTGCTACTGGGTATATACATTAGCAGAACTTAAACAGCTTAGAAGGTAAAAGTTTAGGTGCCAAGGGGCTCTCACAGACTGAAATGGACATTTGGGGATTTATGGTTCAGTTTGTAGCTTGAAAGAGTTCTTCTTCCATTGCACTTGAGGGTGTCCAGCAGGGTACATGTCACAAAGCCAAATGTATTTAAAAAAAATTGTGAAGAACTTAGAAAAAATAAAATTAGTTCAACTTTGAAGAAATGCACATGTTGACACTTTTTCTTCTGCCATAACTTTATCACAGGAGTGTAGCTCATGCAAATACACTGGCATGTTTCCTTTACACTGGCTTCAACTGTGGGAGAGTTGCACTCAAGAATTGAAAGGTCGTCCTTCTTTAAATGTGTCAAAATATGCACAACAATGAACGAAGATATATTTTAATAAGCATTTTGTTTATATATATGTGCATGTGCGTGCTTTACTATACTTATACGTATGTGTATATGTGTACTGACACACAGTTAAAACACAAATACGGTAAGCAAGTTGGTATATCTAGTAAACAGATGTGTTGGCAGTAGAATTGCAAACCTCACAGATAAATAAATGTCCTCCATAATTACAAAATATAAGCAACTCCATAAAAAAGTTTAATTCCTGCTAAGCTATCTTTGAAATGAGATGTGAATGTAATTTGCTGAATGCTTTTCATGTTGACAACAAACAATTGAAATCACTCTTCAATTGAACATCACAGTAGAAAAGAAAAAATGCTCTTAAGTTGCAGATTTCAGCTGCATCTGATATGATCTATAAAGCCTGAGGTATATTGGCAACTCAATGCCCTTAATTTGGTGGGAAAGTAACTCAAGGCAGTCCTCATTGACTTTTGCTGTAACACATTAGTCACAGTAGTCACAGAAGGGAATAGTTTGGGTATGTGGGATCAAGCTTGATGACTAGACCAACTAGCTGGGATCACTGATTTGTTAGGGTATATTTCAAGGGTTTGCCTCCTTTTTGTTTTGGATTTTTTTTTTTTTTTATTAATTGACTGACTGATTGACAACATAGACTATTTCATACACTCGAGATACAGAATGAGCTTTTGATGTGCAGAACGTGACCATGAAGCTCTGAGATCTTGTTTTAAAAGTAATTATTTAGCTTTTCTTTGAATGGCACTCTGTGAGGGATTATGGAGGAAAATCATTATAAGGTTGCACATCAGCCAGGATACTTTCTGCCCCTTCGCTTTGATTTAGACATACACTGCCAAACAAATCTGAGATAACACTTGGGAGCTGCATGTTGCTGTGATGGATCTCTGGAAAGGAAGAGAGAAAAATGAAATTAAAAAAAGGGGGATAAGAAACACGAGGAACCAGAAAGTTTCAATGTGTTGGCTCTGCTGTCAGTCAAATGAAAGAGAAGGGACAATTTGATCTATTGCAAATTCATAGTCAAGGATGAAAAAATAGTTCTCCCTGACAGAAGCAAACACACACATTAATTTTCATTCACTCAATTGTTTGGGTTTTATTGTTCTCTTATAGACAACACTGTTCTGATGATATGCCAATGCACCAGCATAGCCTCTTGATCACACGTAATGCACACATTCCATGACACCAAACTATGTCCTGCAATTGGTAATGCTGAGAAATGAGAAGCAAATAAGGATGTTTTCCATTCATTTCAGAGCTATTAGAGGATATAATCTCTTAATGCCTCAAAAGACCTGACTATTGAACTTTGACTACAACTACCACTAATTAGAGGTCTGCAATGCTTGACATGCCTTCAGAGAAAAAAATTTCCACAAACCAGCTTATTAAAACTGTGATGCTAGCTCACTGCAAACAGCTGCCAGCATGGGCAATTTGGGAGTGTATGTGGAATGAGAGGGGAAAAGCTGCTGTAAATGCAGTCAAAAGAAAATGATGCAACAAAGCAAGCACATTGATTTACAAGAGCATGAGTTTATGGCAGAGTTTCTGAAATTTCCATAGCTGGAAATGACAAAAGTAGGCAAGACACCTTGTTTCAGGAGTCACCTCTGATAATTACATGACATTTTCCCCTTGTGTATTCTATAGTGACAGGACAACCATTACTTCAAGCTGTGCTCTTGGAATTAGCTGACTTAATTGCATAAAACTGGTTTTACCTGTGACTGTACACAACATACCTTGTACAAGCTTCACCACAAAATGTTTTATGCTAGAGTGAAGGGGCTGAGGGCAATATGTAGGACAGATACACGTACAAGTCATTACAATAGTGTAGACAGAAAGCAATATATTCTTCAAGATACCTAAATAACCTTAACAAGATCAAAAAATTGTCATTAAATTGCCCTCCAAAACCAATGCAAAATTAAAAGTGATGCCAAAAATAGATATCACAAACTTTACTTTGCTCTAGTAGACTTATGTTATAACTTGCTCAGATTGATGGTGGAAGCATCTCAATTTCATTTTTAACAGGCTACCTTATGGAAATCTGTATTTAAGTGCGAGAACTCATTAAAAAGTGTAGCAGAGAAAAGTGTTGAATTAATCTATGAACTTTTATTCATGACTATCTGGCCTTAGAAGATTATTTGACATTGCGTATGGATGTCAAATACTTGCAGACTGAACTCTATTGCATATAACTATCACTCCCAGCTTGCAGCTATGACAGGCTAACACTTGAATACTTTCCTAACTATACATATAGCTTAACCATACCTTTATATGTGTAGACCCTGCATGCAGAAATAACACTATGACATCTTTACAAAAGTGCATGTAAATTTTAATTAAGACTACATTTTTTTTCTTCATTTAAACACGTATCTCTTCAAAAGCAGAACATATGCTTTGAAGTTGAAAGTGGTGTTCTCTATGTGTCCAGTGACAGAATACATAAAATGCCAGTATTTTGTGTATGCGTGGGAGAAAGGAACCTAAGTGCATTTTTAGGTAAGATTATTACAGCTGGTCTAATGAAATCCCAGATTTGTATTCAGTACAACAGTCCCTGGTAACTGCTTAGTGCAAGTGCCTTTTTTTTAAACCTATGAACCAAACCTGAATGTTGGACTCAGCTCTCCTGCCTGAAGGAAGATTACAACTGATTGCACTTCAGGATTTGTTCATTACATCTAATATCCCTGAAAAATAATATACACTCAAAACAACGTGTCTGCAAATAAAACTTAACCTATGTTTTCCTTAACCTGGAAAGTTCACTCCTTTAAGTGAGACCAGGGGTCTGTAGGATCCCTGTGAATGAATCTGCAGGATTCTGTCCCTGCAAAACCTACAAAGCAGAGAAGGATAAGCCCACTGATGCTTATGAGACCTTCTGCATGGCTGCCTTCTTGTTCCTCTTGCTCCCTCAGGAAGCCTCCCACCAGCTGTAGTCCCTGCCCAGTAGTGGGAACTCCTGCCGTTGTACACCCTCTGTGAGATATATGAAGTGAATTCTTTCTTGCAACTGTTCTTACTGGTGTTATAGTCACCTCAGAGCTGGAGGTCTGCTTAAACTTGACCAAACTTTATTTTCTCGGACACAGAAATTTTATTTATTCTTTTAATCTTAAAGTGAAATCAACTTTTAAGTTTCCCTTAACAAATATCAACTTGCAACACTTTCCCACCTACCTTTTTTTTTAACCTTAAACAGTGAAGATTTCAAGAAGAACTGATGAACTTAGATGAATGTGCATTTTTATCAGAAGAAAAAAAAATTAAAAAATTCTCTTAGATCTAGTTTGTGTTCCTTGTCTCCCCAGAAGCATTGTATAGTAAAAGCATAGATCCACTTCCTTCTGACTTTATAATGATTTACAAAACTGAAATAAGGCTGGTAGAAGGCTTCTAGATACTTGACTGGTATTTTCAAAGGAGGTTTTTTTAAATGACTGTTGTTTTATTTACATTTTTAAAGAGTAGATGGGGGAATACAATCTAAGGATATCTCCCACACCTAAAAACATGAAGCCTTTAGGTATATGTGGACTTAACATTCCATTTGTTCCAACTATATTTTAGTAATGTACAATCTGGGAATAATGTTTATGTACACACAGGTAGTCTTATCTCTTGGAATACATTTTTTTGTGAATTATAAGTCTTTTTTAATCTTGTTTGCATGAAATAAAAAAGACCATAAGCTAGCAATAAATAGAGATTCAATTCACATGAAGACTTCCTCTAAAAAAGCAGACAATTGGGAGCATTTTATTTGCCCAACATTCTTATAAGGCTTCACCAACAAAAGAAAACATATTTTTCTAAAGATATCTGCATTGATTTTAATTATATCAGATCACCATAAAACAGGTCATTTTCAAAAGATACTGACATTCCAATATTCCACAACCTATTGATTCTGAATTGCTGTTTGAGCAGTTATAAAAAGAAAAGAAAATGCAACAGAAGCATGCAATACAGTCTGCTCTACGGAACCAGGTAAATCACAGTTTGCAAAATCATTTTCCCCTCTAATAGAGTCAAAAATGGTTATTATGCTTTAAGGTTGCTGCACTTTTTATAATTTATTCTTCCATTCCCTAACTGCCTAAGCAGTTTTTTTCAAATGTTGCACAGTCCATCATGTGTTGCATCTATTTTCTGTATGAGAGAAATTGTCTTGATTTCCATAACAAAATAATAACACTTTGTGCTATTGTGATAACAATACTGCAACAATCTGAGATATCCACTAGCATTTCCATCTCTGCCTTTGTGGCCAGTAAACTGAGATTTCATCAGCACCATCCTAATCCAGTAAACTAGGGCTGAAGCACTGGTCAAACAGTATTTTACATATTAACAATGCTATTCATATGCTAATAACTCTTCTGTATAGAAGGACCTCTTTCCTTCTTGCATCAATAATATTTTAGATCAGCAAGATGTGACAACTGATCTTGTAGAATGTGGCCACTGCTCACCTAGCCATGAATAGCCTAAGTAATTTGTTCAGGTAGAAAGTCCAGGTGTCTTTCTCAGTATTGTAAAGAGTTAGTACTGAAAGGATTTAGCAGGCTAGCAAAGTATTTTTCTAGTTTTAGTATCACATTAAAGCTTGAACTTTTTGTTGTGAATTCTACTTCCTAAAATGGCCATCTCTATCTCCCTACCCAGACCTCTCCTTTGTACGCTGTCTGCCAGCCAGATGGTTTCCCTCTTTCACTTCTATTTCTTTCTACTAAAACTTCCAGCTTTCAAAACTTCAGTAACTTCTTAGGAACATCAAGTCACTTGGCAGGCTAATTGCTTTTCTGCTAGAAGAAGTTATCAAGTGAATACACTATTTTCTATAGTAATTACAGACTGACCCTAGGGCAGAATGTGTACAACAATAAACCTCAGTAAGAAGGCAGATTCCTGCTATTGTAAATGGATAAAACTCCTCTAGTGTCAATGGGGTTGTATCTATTTCTATGGGCAGATAATTTGGCTTGCATTAGTAGGCCATTGGAGGATACTTCCCTTGTCTTTTTAAGAAGTATTCCTATATGGACACCACCTGTCATTGCAGGAAGGCAATTACACCTTTCTTACCTCCAAGGTTATGATGACCAATACTCTCTTAGAACCAACAGTAGCAAATTTAATTCAAATTATTCTCTCCTTTGCCAAAACATGGATCAGTCTGCTCACTTTCATTTTGAGAATATTTCAAACTGCTGCTCAATAAAATCCCCAGATGGCAGAGCATTTAGCTTTCCTTCCTCAGTCAATAACAAATGTATGCTCCTTTTATTGTCTCTATTAAAAAGCTCAGGTGCAATTACATTGGAGAAAGTTTTGTTCTCTTTTTCACATATCCAGTTAAAGATGAAATTTCTCTGCATCTGTTGCTACTAGGACAAGGACTTTAATGCTACAAGGGATGTATCAGTCTGTCGTTTGTTCAGACTTGACTGCTTGTACCAGTGTGAAGCAGTAGCCATTATTGGTCATGTCAAGTCACACAGAAGGATCAAATAAAAATGCCTGTTACCCTAATATAGTCCATAATTTATATGCTACATAGTGAACAAAAAGTAATTGTTGCAAATTTTCTGGAATGACAGTAGCTCTAAGAGCTTCTAACCTTGCCCTTCTGCTTTCTTTCCCTTCTCCTTCCACAGTTAAACTGCAAATAACAATTAATTTTTCTTTTTTATTTCCTTTTTTTTGTTGGGTTTTTTTTTTTTTTGAGGCTAGAGGAAAAGGTTTTAAACAATTAGCCATGAGCTCAGGGCAGGACACGTATCTGAAGACAAAGCAGGAATGTGTTTTTATCAAACAAGGTCTCAATTCTTTCATAGGTATTACATATTGTGTAGCATGCCTTGTTTAAAGATGTTTGTTGAATCATTTAATTCATAGCTTCATTTTTTTTCCTTGCAGTTATTTTGTATACAGGAAAAACAATGCTGTGTTTTATGAAGGCTGCCATTAACTCTGTCAGTGCCCTGAGAGACAACAGCAACTGCAAATAGTAAACTAAAGTCAGGTTGTTAAGCTGATTATGGCAAAGGGTTTAATCCATAAACCCATCTTCACAGCAAGGGATGAAGACCACAGGGATAAAGGTGATTGGTAGTGGTCAGAAGCCTAAGTGAGATGCCTTGGAAGAAACCCTGCATGCTGTTAAAAGTAGAGTTAACCCTGAAATTGCAAAAAGTTTTTTTCTCTCGACTGGTCCTATTTTTAAAAATATGAGAAAAAAGCATCGTATGGCAAGATAAATGATGACAGGACTGGATCTCAAAGTCCATGTCACAGTAAATAATCAAATTAACCTACATATACCTCCAGAAAACTGTGGAGTGTTTGAAAATCCCATAAGCAGAAACAGAGGAAGATCTGTTGTGTGAGCTCCTAGACTTATAAGCAATCAAATCAATTCTTTGAAGAAATAGTAACCAAGGTCCTTAAAGGGAATCTGTGTTGACAGAGATATGTGACATGGCGATACTATCACATCTTTTTGGGAAGCATTTTTACAAAGATTGTAACACTGCAAAGGCAGGGCCCAGCATTCACCATCAGAATCTTGACACATTTTGATGCTTTTTTTTTTTTTTAAGTAATAAAGGTACAAAATACTTCCAAGTAAGACCCATGGCAACACATTAAGGTTAAACCAAGAGGTAAATGAATCTTGGCTACATGTATTAAAAGAAATATTAAAACTGAACCTGTACACATGTTCAAACCCATGTTCTTCCAAATTCTAAATTCAATAGTATAACTACCACTGTTTAAATAAAAGCTCAAAATTTCCCCTATGTCAAAGAAAAGGAACTCCTGGGTACTTCTCATTCTACCTCAATACAGAAAAAAATTTGCAGTTGTTTCTAATTATCAAGATTAATGTTGATAACCACTGCTTCTGAATAAATTTGTTGCAGTCATCTGTCTCCATTTCTGCTTCTCTAACAACAGGCCAAAAATAAGCCTGTCAGATTCATTCTTTTATGTTCAAACACCTTTTTTCTGTTCCTCAAGTCAGGTGGTACTTGGTTAGTTTTATCTGCATTGTGTGTGATCTGATTTGAAAAATGACTTCAAGTATACTATGTCTTTGTCTTTATTTTAGTTTTGAATCTGGAATTTTGTTTTTAAGTGACAAAATTACTGTATGCTTTATTGTGCTGTATCTTGTTATTTTAAAGGTTTTCATGTCATTTCAGATACTCTAATGGTCATTTCCCTCAAAGAAAGATAGCATTTACTTGGAAAGAATTAAGCCACTGTCAGCTACCTGGAAGACAAGTACGAATCTGCCATGACTCTGACCAGACCTGTTTGTTTATTTGTTTCTCTCAGTAGTTCTAGATAGTTTTACAGTAAAAACACTACCATGTTCACCAGAAACAAAAAGGTGTTGATGAACACAGCTAGCATTAGTGAATTTCAACAGCACACATGGCCACGACTTGAGGAAAAAAAAAAAAAAAGTAGTGAGAAGAGAGACTTAGCAGGTTACCCAGAGAGTGGAATACATATACGAAGAAAATTTGGGCTAGAAGCCCTTGAGCTCTCCATGAGAATGACCGGTTTCTTCCTTTGAAAAGATAAGTACATTTACCTTGAAATCCCAGCTGCCTGTAGTTGGGAAGTTAAAAGTTGGGGAATGATTGGTTGTCAGCGCTGAAGTTTACAAAAGAAAAAAGAAGCCCAAAAGGTGCTCACCAGAAATCCTGATGAGCCATTTTAGGAAGTATGTTTCCATCATTTTTACATCTCCATAACAGTAGTGTTTATAGCATCTTGATCAAATTAATCTATTCAGCATGCACATAGATTCACTGTTCATTATCCTGAGATCATCTTTTAATCTCCAAGTACTTCACAGTCCTGACTATTCTACAATGATAATATGTTTTTCAAAGAAAGACAGTGGAGTACTTAATATTTTCATTTTGATTTGCTAAGTGAATTCAATGATAAATAATAACCCTTTTCTCTATGGTATAAATATATGACTACTAAAACATATCTCACGGTGAAGCAAGGAAAGATTTCAGTCTTGCTAATAATCTTCCAAGTTTTCAAGGGTGCTAGGTAGCAGTTTTCTCAGATATTTCACCCCATAGAGTGTGTATCTGTAAGCAGTACCTGAATTTCTAAGCAGACTTTTTTTATCCCCAAGGCACTGAAGTTTCACTTCAGAACAACAATAACTCCTTTAATCTTCATAAACAACATACAAAAAAATGTAAATGGTTGCCTGCTATTTACATTAACCTTTTAAAAGGTCTTCTATGTTCTCTTTTATTCAAGAAAATTTTTACTTTTATTCTTTATGTGAAAAATTCAGATTGATACTAAAAGCTGCATATTTCCAAAATGGTATCACTCCTCATAAATTATCTTTTTCCCCCAAAACAGCTGTGTTGAGAGAACTGAGATTACAGGGACCTTGCCAGTTACAGAAAAAAAAAACATCAAAAATTAAAATGAAATTGAGACACTATGGTTACCAATATGTATATATCATCCCATTATAACTGACTCCTTGTCTGACCATCTACATTTAGATACAAAAGTTCCTAACAAAAATGCCCTTGGGCATCAGCTGCTTTTAGAGTCCTAGGTTTAAAAAGTAGATGAGAGCGGATATTCCAGGAGATGGGTGTAACTTTCAACTCAGTGTAGTCTGACATTTCTGAACCTGGGAATAAGATGCTTTTGAAAATTTTATCCATGCATTTTTGCTTCCATACTTTTCATATTTTTGTGTCCATACTTTTTTGTTAGATTCTTCTTTTGTACATTTCTTTCTCTTCATTTATATTCTTTCCTTTTGTATATTCTTCCTGTTTTGTGTGGTTACATTCAGTTTTCAGTAGAAGCTTTAGGAAGAGCTCCTTTGAATACCAGAGAAAAAGAATGTGGCCTTTGCCAGTTCTTATGTGTGTGTAAGATGATGCTCCAGCACAAGCACATAAAGTAATTAACATCGCCTCATTATTGATTAGCTTAACTGCTTCTCAGAGAGTGGACTCTTGACATATGAAAAACTTGTAAAGAACTTAATCTGTATTCTAGTGGTTTCCCTAGATGTCTAGAAGCAATTTCTACTTTTTCCCCTTATACCAAGAAGGAATTTCGAGCCAGTAAGTGAAGAGTGTTCAGAGTAAGAGGCATTGCAGTCAACATCACTTTAAAGACGGTATGCATGCAGTGAAAATGCAGCTTAGAGATAGAATGCATGCTTTGAGCAATTATAGCTGTGAGATTTTTTTCAGATAGCACACTATTTGTGATGTCTCATTAAATTGACAGCTTCTTAGACAAGAGAGAGCAATTTGAATTAATATATATGTGTTATATAGATATTGCCATTTGGTTACTGTAATTCTTAATGAACTAAAATTAAAAGCATAGGTTATTTGTGGGTATAGCCAAAATTAATTTCAAGAGAAATGACTATGTAGCAAATCCCTTTAAATTAAGGAGACACTGTGTGTGTGTGTGTGTGTGTGTTTGTGTGTGTGCAAGAAAACAAGTTACCAGTAACAGGAAATATTTCAGTACACTAGTAATTAATTAGATATTTTCATAGACTTCCAAGTGCCTAATAGATTCTTTTTGAAATTTCATTGATTAACTTTTGCCTGTAGTAAAGACTGATCGATTGATAAAGATGTGGACTGAAGAACTATATCTCCATGATGACAGCAGAAGCATATGCTCTAAAAAACTCAGAATTGCAGTGATTTAATTTATTGCTTCTGACTAGTGAAATGGTAGGTGTGTCGGTTTTACACAATGGATCTCAATGTAGATCTCTTCAAGCTAGTCGTGAATGTGTGGTATATCACCAAAACCAGAATAAGCACAGAAGAGAAGGACTTACTACTTTGTCTGAAGAGTTATGTTACAACAATTTTTTTTTTCTTTAAGAACCAAAGTAGCATCTGCAGCCAACAAAAAGCTGAGGTATTTGGACACATTTTCCAAAACATGATAATTTATTTTATTCCTTCTACATGTCCTTGTTGTCTGAATCCACTGACTTCAGAAACAATATCATACGTTGTGCTAATGTCTTATCTGATATATGTTTATGCCCTCATTTCTTTCTTTATTCTAAGCATTTCCCATCTGTAATAAACTTTTGTGCAATGTAATAAATTCCTGAGAAAAATAGGAAGGTTAATCATTACTTTAACTGCAATGTTAAATGATTTCATAGGACATGTGCCTCTCAGAATTAAGATTACACAGCTTTTATTTAGAAAACAAACAATAGTAGTTTATAGGCTAGAGGAGGAAGTTTATATCTAAACAGAATGGATTCACTGAATCTGTTGGAGCACTAGGAAGAAATATGCTTTTTTTTACTTATTAAAGTGGTTTATTTAAAGCAACTTCAGCTATCCAGAAATGAAAGTTTACAAAAAGGCCCAAAGGGGACAAGAGGATCACAAAATGATGACGCTTCCAAAAACCTGTGTATAAGTTGTCTTTTAGTATCAAAAGGCTGAGACTTAAGCTGAGATGAGCACACATTTATAAAGAAGCTCAGCTGCCTTACCCTTACATGCCTATACTCTCCTAACATGGAAATATTTTTAAATGTCTCTAGACAAGTCTAATATCCTTCTTAGCGGAAAAAGTTCATTGGTGGTTTTTTTCTTTGTTAATCATGCTGTTTTTACCAATGCTCTTTTTTACAAGAGAGATTCCTCAGTAAAACATTGCAAGTCATTGCTGAGTGGGCCCTGCATACCGGGAATTCCCAGAAATTGTATGGGAGGTCACAGAATTTTTTTAAGACGATCTTTCCCTTTTTCAAAATATTATTTTCTCCATGTGGCCACAACTAAAGTATTTTCACTCTGTTTTTTTCTTGTCTCCTCTGTTCTTTTCCATTCTTCGACCTCATTTGTAAGTGATACAGCTCCACTTTCTGCACTTCCCTCCCTGTTCTCTTTGTTACTCCCTCTTCCCATTTATTCAAAACCAAGGTGCTATGTAACCCCACAGGAGTACATTTCTCACCCTCCCTGAGTACTCCAATAGCTTTTTCTACCAATGCCTTATTTCTGTGCTGAACATTTCTTGTGTTAACAGTCACACTGAGTTTAGTGCATCTACACACTCAAGTGAAGTTACTGGAAAACGTTTTGAAGAATTTGCTGGATGAGAACCTGCAACCAGATTTAGCGTTTTTGTAGAAATACTCAGCATGTGTTCCACTCACCGCTTAAATACCAGGAAAGCCCCTCACAACAGCATTTGTTGGACTGAAGTGATGCACAGACCTGCCTCTGGCCCTCTCTCTTGACTGAGAAAAATAACGGGAAGAGCTGAGCTCTGAACTATGCTCGACCATGTTGGAGTGAAACTGATAATGACTGAAACATCCTTGGGCAAAATTTGTGAAGACTAATTCAGAAAATTGAATGCTTATTTATTAAAATTATGAAAAGTACAGAAAATTATAGAAGTACCTGGTATTTCTCAGTTCTGTGCACTTCTGGCATATAGTATTATAGCAGAAAATTTAAAAAAAGAGGGATATCTTTTGCCCTTGAGAGTAATAATATGATTACAAGACGACAGTTTCAGATCTATTGAATATTTTAAACCATTCACTTTAATGTGTGTTTCATTAACTTTGGGGTGGGAACGAAAAGAAGGCTCCTTCATGTTGTTTTTCATACTGTTCCACTTCATTATTAAGCAATGATGCCAAGCTGTTCACCAGGATTGCTGCTAGCAGGCTTGAACAGCTTCTGCCAAGTGTGATTAATGCAGATCAAACAGAGTTTATTCAGTGGAAGAGATTGGCAGATAACATTTATCATCTCTTAAGAAAGTTGGGATTTCCAGACTGACGTCAGGCTGGTGATAAACTTAGAGGCTGACGGATGTTTGACCAAGTAGTTTGCATATTCTTTAGAAGAAAGTTGCGTCCATTTTGATTAGATTTGAAACCTGAAGAGAACCTCATTTACATGCAAAGCCTCTTCCAGTGGTTAACTTTGTTTTTAAAAGGACAAGGCATATGGAGACTCTTATCAGGGATTATAATTTTTTCATAAGCATAAGAACTATGTGTTAGACTATGTGTCACTCACTAATACAGAGTATCCTGCTACTGGCCAAAACAGCATCCTCAGGCTATATGCAGGGTAGGAGAATAAGGCAGCCTGGATTTAATTCCTGGATTTGCTTTATTATCTTGGGCAATCAGGTCCTAACATTTTTGCTCTTTCTGTCTGCTTGACAGTATAAACTTTTCAGAGGCCCCAGGCTCAGAGGACAGCTGAAATACAAACAGCAACTTGCTGTTGAACATCTTTTTAAATAACGAGAAGATTTTAATGAGGAAATAGAAAGATGCTTAGTCTTTACCTTTCTCAAAAGTCATTATCTTCAGGTCAGTTTTCTGGGTGCTGAGCAACACAAAAGCTGTGTTGAGAAACTCATTCAGTTTCTAAGATCTATTGCTTGGCCTTGAACCTCTAACATGAACTTCTGCACAAAGATCTTCTTAGAATAACAGTTTTCCACTTCTTCCTCCTTCCTCAGCCAAACACAACCCTAATAGCAGTCAGCATAATAAAAAATCTCCAATATATAAAAACAACTTAGTAACTGTGGTCAGCTAATCTCTGAGACACCCTGTGTTGTCTCACCTATTCTGAGGCAGCACAAAGCTCGTTAGTACCAGATGAATCATGTTCCCAGGTTCAGCCAGCTCATCCTGTGGTGGTTATTGCCCATCTAAAGCTGTCTTGGGCAGAAAGACCTTTGCTTCCCTCCTATTTTGGCAATACACTGACGTAACCTGTTCTGCCAGAGTACATATTTCTCTGCAGTAACAAAAGTCCTTTTTGATATCACTGTGACCTTGTCGTGGTTTAACCCCAGCCGGCAACTAAGCACCGCACAGCCACTTGCTCACTCCCCCCCAGTGGGATGGGGGAGAGAATCAGAAGAGCAAAAATGAGAAAACTTGTGGGTTGAGATAAAGACAGCTTAATAGGGAAAGGAAAAGCCATGCATGCAAGCAAAGCAAAACAAGGAATTCATTCACTACCTCCCATCAGCAGGCAGGTGTTCAGCCATTTCCAGGAAAGCAGGGCTCCATCACGTGTAATGGTTACTTGGGAAGACAAAATGCCATAACCCCAAACATCCTCCCCTTCCTTCTTCTTCCCCCAGCTTTCTATGCTGAGCATGATGTCATATGGTGTGGAATATCCCTTTGGTCAGTTGGGGTCAGCTGTCCCAGCTGTGCCTCCTCCCAGTTTCTTGTGCACCCCCAGCCTGCTCGCTGGTGGGGTGGGGTGAGAAGCAGAAAAGGCCTTGACTCTGTGTAAGCACTGCTCAGCCATAACGAAGACATCCCTGTGTTATCAACACTGCTTTCAGCATGAATCCAAAGCATAGCCTCATACTAGCTACAATGAAGATGATTAACTCTATCCCAGCCAAAACCACCACAGACTTAAGACTTCTGTTTCTCACCACTGATTTCCATAGACTTATTCTCTTGAAATGTTACAGTTCCCAAGGCTCCAAATGATAAAGTTTGTTTGGTTTCTCTTTTTACGGAAAGGATACTTCAGAAAAATAACAATAATAGTTCAGAACAAGCACAGTTTCTTTTCTACATAGGAAAAGTAAACTGAAAGAACCCTATTTTCTTACCTCATTGTATAGGCATTTTTAGTTCTTGCAGGTAGTATTTTTGGCATAGTGGTTTCCTCAGTATGGCTGAGGCTTAGATTTTCCATTCCTAAATGAAAACCTTTTAAAGGTGCCCTTTTATTTGTTTATTTTCTGAAACATTCTGAACATCTCAGTACATTTAAGAACCACTTATCTGCTATTGATAACTCACTTTCATATTGATAACACAAGCCTAGAAATATGCTCTCTCAGATACCCTGTGCTAGTCCTAATTACTTTCTTTGGAATCTCACCCTCTGCAGTAGCTTTGACAAAGAGGCATCATCTTATCTGAGACCAAACAGCAATTTTAAAAGAAAATAACAACAAAACCCAACAGCCCAACACATATAATCTAACACTGAAGTTTATGCCGCAGCTCATCTGGCAGATGTTCTGAAGAGCATGCCTCTGACTAGCAGAGCTCTGGTTTCTGTCCCATTCAGAAATGATCATTTCAGCTTTCAGTGGTGGTTGTATGCCAGATCCCTCTAGGCAATGGCAATATGCTCCACTTAGTTTCAGCCTTCACTAGCCCAATATATTTTTAAAGTAATAGTAATTTTGAGTTTTGACCAGAGTGGTAATATGGCTGTACCCAATCTATCCTCGGGGCTGTTTGTAGACAGCTTAGTCTTGCGCTTACTGCTGGAGAACCTTGGCTCCGAGGCCTCCTTAACAACTTCCTCCATGCCATACTGGAGGATTTGTAATCCTTGTCCTTTGCCTGCCCCCACACAGCAGCAACTTTAGGTTACTGGCTCAGGCAACACCACAGTTACACAAGTTGCTGTGCAAAGTTCATTATTCTGTTTTACTTCTTCGAATAACCCCCAGAGCCACGAGGTGTGACACTGGCCTGCCTCAGGAGCTCAGAAGAGAATAATGCCAGCTCCGTGCAATACAACAGCTATTTCTGACTCTCTCCTGCGAGGTCCTTTTAAAGCTTCCAAATTAAATTTGTTCTTCTTCAGCTCCCTGCAATACCACTCTGAGAACTGCTGTAGCTCATCTCTCCTCTGGCAAATGTCCACTGCTCCACTGTCCCCCTGCATCATAGTCAGCTGCAGTAAAGAAGCTATAGGATCTTCTGATTTACATTTCAAGATACAACTGGAATCAAGCCAGTTCAAGGCTTTCCAGCAGTACAGGCAAAGTCACTTTTGTCATGTGAAGAATAAAGGGCATGAGCCACATCAAGCAGTTCCTGTTCTTGGTAAGGACAACTCAGAAGAAGGCATGAGGGTTGGACAGGAAGGTGGAGTTTTTGTCCCTATCATCTCCAGAGGTGAGAGTATGCCTGCCCCCCCCAGTCACCATCCCCACCATACCCCACCACACCACTGCAGCAGCTATGGTGGGGGCTGCTGGAGCCCCACCATCCTCAAAGGAAGCAGCTGAGACCATGGACAACCATTTGCCCCTTCCCTGCACACACCCACCCTAGGAACCCACCTGGTTTGCCTGTGATTACAATGAAGCCAACAAATGAGCCCCTCACTCTCATCACTCAGCCTGCCTTTAGCAAGGAACTGTTGCAGCCCCTCCTAATGATAAACCAGAACTGAAACATGGTTCGAATGTTCATAATCTCCTATATAAGGTTTTCATATCATTAATGCCACCAGTGCTGTGACCTTTTAGCAAGATATCAGGCACTAGCAGCAAGCTCAGAATTGCAAACTTTAATTAAAAACTGTATTTTAAAATAAAACTCAGTTTAGATGCACTGATAAGTGATTTTCACCATGTGAAATTTCAGAGTCCTTTGCTGAGAAAAATCATTGCAAGCTTCCTATTAATTTCTGGTCTAGCTGGGTTTCAAGGACAATTTTATTAAAAATGAGCAGAGCCTTATATAATAAACCTCTTGCAGTTGTTATGACCACCTGTGCTACCTCCCACCCTGATCCACCATGTGACATAGCACAGCTAATTTTCCCACTTCCTAGCAAGGAAATTGAGCTGCTACAATTTTAGACTTTGGGGCTTACATACATATATTTTAGACTTCATTATTTTTCTGTATGGCAAGGCTGGAGCTGGCAGAGGTTGTATCTAAACACCTTTAAGAGCTCTTTCTCTGTGCAGAACAGTATAAAAGTTCAGATAAAATCATTAAAGTTTCTGAATAGGCGTGAAAGCAAGAAACAACAAGAGGAAAATAAAACTAGGTTCCTAGTTGAAGTGCAGAGCACTGACTGTACAGAAAAGATCTCACAGGAGACAATCTTAATGGATTACTGTTAATAAACATTACGGTTTATTAAACAGTTTATAAAACAAACAACAGGATGGCACTCATCTGAACTGAAACACAAACAGAGAAATTATGACTCTTGAGGCTTGCTCACCACAGATAAATTGCTTCCCGCTCTCTCCTCAGCCCTAGGTCTAAGTTTTATGAAAACACTAATTGCTCTCCACTCTCATTCTTAACCACCAATGACTCAGTGAAAAAGAAAAAAAAAAAAAAATCAAAAAAGCATACACCAGCTTGATCGGGTCCCTGTGGATCAGCCTTTTTGGGTCGTGTCCATCTCTTTTTAATTTAATGGGAAAAACCCCTTAGTCTTAGCCACAAACACTATATGACTGCTCCTTTTCCACACAGGAAGAGCAGGACAACTCAGTTAGGGGAGAAACTTGTCAAGCTGAAAAATGGAAGGTAAGGGAGATTATAATTAATGCATATGAGTAGTTTACATGCTGTCTCCTCTCCATGGTGAGAATGTAGTAAGCTGTCTAATTGGAGCCTGGGTTTTGGCTCCTCTTAAATTCCTCAGAAAACATTGCACTTTGCAGTCTGCATAGTTAGATTTTGTAGGTTTTGGCCACAGGAGAAGCCTAATAAAGATACTGGGATGAAGAGGGCAAGCTATTTCAGGCATAACATTCTGGAGCAACGCAAAGGGGTCACAACTGGTGAGAATCTACATGAAATTGCATTAGGCACAGATGCAGTGTCCGGTCATCTTTCTGCTCAAACTCATAAATATGTTAGCACACACAACTGTCACAGTCACATCCTATTTTTATACCCAGCAACTGTCCTCTTCACTGGTCTCTGACAATTCTGATCAATTGTTGCTTCCCTTCAAAAGGATTTTTTATTTTGATTTCAAATCCTACCTTGGGTGTTGCCAGTGGATTTATGTCTAAAAAGGTGCAGTGACACTCTGGCAAGAGAGTGGATGGAGATCTTTCTTGCATTTGCTCAGAGCCTGTGCAAGACCTACAAGCAAAAGCTTGATTACCTAAGTATTTGCAGTTCAATTGGTTAGTTAGGTTTGAAAAAAAAAATCCTTAAAATTTAATTCCCAATATGCAATTTAACTAATGTTAAAACATCAACAATGTCTACTAGTTTAGCCAAATAAAGTGGAAACCTATCCAGTAAATTATGCAGCAAATTGCAAGCTTTGTGAGGCAGATCTTAAAGATGAAAGTCTGGAAGTCCTTAAAGTTTCATAGCTGACATTCAGGGGAGTGATTTGATTGAGTGAGGGCAACACAGTCACCTGGCAGGGAAATGAAAAGACTAATTGTAAGTGTTAACATGAGCTGTGTCCCTGTGGGCACCAGCCCCAGCTTCATGACTCTCTGTGCCTAGGAGCTCCTGCAGCCTATAGCCAATGAATAAGATGCCTTTAAGTAAAATATAGACTAGAAGAAACCTGCATCTTTTAGTAAAATGTGGTTAGGTATATGACATTTCAATTTCAACCTAGTGTTTCAGCAAAGTGATGCGAATGACTGCTTTTGAGTGAAGCTAGAAAGTGCAACTACTAATGAGGTTTAAAGAAAGACCACTCAAAGAAAATGATGCACACAGAAGGGCAAAGCTACAACTTCAAACACTTATATGGAAGTATCCCTGCTCTGAAACTGTTTACTGAAGTCACAACCTTTATTAACTGCATTCATTTCCTCCTAAAAGACAGAATTCAACTATAAATTATTTGGAAAGGCCAGAATCTCCACATTAATTTACTGAGGCTTTCATCATTTTGCACAGCAGTGTATTTTTTAATACTGCTCAAAAGATATCAAGTACCTTCTTTCCAACCTATTCACCAGCTCTAAATGGGATTTGACATTACGAGGTCAGCTTTGCTTTGCCTCATAGATGACTAACAAATTTGCAGAGGCATAGGTTCACTGTTCTCACATGGATCACTGCTCAACAGACCACCGTTTTTTGATGGCAAACATTTAACTTTCAGCCACTAAGTAGAAGAGGAAATTCAGGTTGTAACAAATTACCTGGCATCTAAACAATGTTAAAGTTGCCCATTAGGAGTGCCTTTAGATAGTGGAACAGTGCATTAATTTTAAATTGCAAAGTTCAGTCAATGGAGTGATAGAGTTCAGATCTGAAACATTTTACTGAGCAATTGAAAGGCCTGCACAGTGAAATGTATTTATAGTGAACAAGAGTAGAATGGAAATCCATTTCTAGTCAGAAGATTGCAATCCCCCATGTCCTCTCCTTACCCCCCACCAAAAGCAAACAAAAATACTGAAATGCACTGTAAAATATAAGGGTAGTTATAACTGATTTGTCTATAAAGTTGTCATATTAAACCGATTTCACCGTGCTTTAAACCATGTGGGCATCCTGAACAAAATATATTTTCACCATAATGATATTACAGTATGTTATTCCTAGCTGGTATGTATTACTCTTATCCCTCTTATAATCACATTGTCTATATGGCTGTTCACATGAGCTTCCCAGTTAGGAGTGTTTTCCACCTTGAATAAGACTGGAAAGCTATATAAGGGAGAGGAATACAAAGAAGAGGAATAAAAAGAAGGAATATATAAAGACGGAATACAGATAGTGGTACTGTTTGGGGCAGGGGTGTGGAGATGACATAATTTAACACTTTGCACTTTACAAAAAGGCTCCATTAAAAACTTGTTTGGAATATTTGGCAAATTTTATTTACCAGTTGCTTTTTACTACGTCATGGGGTGAGGGAGCACAAAATGTATATCTCTCATCAAAGGTCGGTGCAGAAAAGGTTGAAGATGCTGGTGAGAGCAAGCTTCCAGAACAGATGGGAAGCGTGGCTTTGTTAGTGAACTATCTGGAAATGCAGCTACAGGCATGACGCAGGGAGCTCTCAAACAGACCATTTCCAGGTCTGTGGCTGATTCTTGGTGTTTTCCTCCTTAGCCTTACTCCTTGCTTTGAATTTCTCTACTCTATACTTCCTTGGCTCAACAGAAATCTCTTGTATTCATCTCCACTTTTAACCTGCATTGCAGTTTCTCGAATAATCAAATCCTTCTGCTGTACCAGAGAGCCTAAAAGGAAGAGACCTGAATGGAGAAGAATCTGAGGGTTTTTAAAATATAAATGACAAGGTGAAAAAAGAATTCATATTGCCTGCAGAGATAACGAGAGGAAATTATGCTTTTCTGTTTCCTAATGCACGTGTTGAAAGTGTGTGCCTTGAAAGGAGGATGGCTAAACACACAGACACTCTTTGGAGGAAACCTGAGAGACGCAAAGAAGAGAGACCGATGGAGAAGGAAAAAGAACATCAGGAATGATATGGAAAGAACCTCAAGGAACAGGAAGGAAAGCATCATCAGGAAGGGAAAAGAGATTAAGGAAATCTATACAATTTATTATTTTATACAGTTTATTTGGTCAGCCCATTTAAGCTCTCTTTAAATGATTCCATTTTGTTCACAGTGATAGCTGGAAATTCACCAGTTTAGGCAATATTTGGCATAATAGGGCTCATTACAGAGTTGGTTATAAATCTATCAGAGATGGTTGTAAATGTATCAGAGACCTCTATGCATTTTTACTACTCAAGAAAATTGCATAATTTAAAAGATATTGCATTCACCCATTAGTGAATGGATGAACAAATGTCAGGCAGAAAACTGCCAGCTTGGAAGTCCAGGTGAACTCCTCCTACATGACCACTGTTACTTGCTAAGACTGTTACTTCTCAAGAATGCAGGAAGATATTGCCACTTGAAACTCAGTGAAGAAATTTACTCAGCTTCACAAGTCTAAAAGTCAAAGAAAATTAAAACCATGAATACCATGTCTCATTCTCTTTCTTCTATAAGGACTGGATATTTTATAGACTTCCTGATCGTTTTCTGCAATTATTGTGGCAATCAATCCATTAACACTAAAGAGACCTGATCACCTTAGATATCCAGTATAAATGTTTATCTTTCCAGAAATCAATTACAAGAAAACTGCATAAGAAAAAAAAATTCTTTAAAAAAAAACAGATGAGCAAAACACACACCTGTAATGAAAATCCAAAACATTAAAATTGAGCACTGCATAACAACTTTTGAAATGAGCCAAAATAACCCCCAAAATATCAAAAAAAGTCCAGCTACTACTCACTGTGGTTACTTGATCTATCATCTTGGAGTATGAAACATTTCACAATTGAAGACCATAAAAATGTGCTCAGAAGGATATACTTATAGGAAGTGTTCTGGCTCCTTGCTGTTGTTTGTGTGGGAATTATTGTGATCGACAGCTCTGCTCCTTGCTTCTAAGTATCGTGGTAGCCAGTGCTGCTGAATTAATGCTCTTACTTTTATGAAAAGAAAATTATTGTTTCAACATGTCTTCAGGACCAAGGACACAATTGCAAATCTATGAGGAAGAAAATTGACAGTTTAAACTTTGACCTCCGACTAACACTGAGTTAGAGGAAGAGGAGAATATACATCCTAAAGATTACAGGACTTCATTGCTATACATGCAGTCATTATTTTACTTCATTTTTTAAGTTAAAAGATTAAGACATATTTATTAAGATTATTCTGTGCAATTAGAACAAAACCCATCTACCCTGAATGAGGCATTTCAAAGACTTTAGAATTATTAGTGCAATAATGCCTAAGTACAACATAATCATAGCATGGACCAAATCAATTATCTTTCTGTTTTTCTTTGCTATATACCAAGTATTTTGACTAAAGGCATAAAAATTTTTCCTCTCTTGAAGCATGAAGCCAAAAAGTCTTCATATACATTTATGTTACTATAAGTAGAAAACAACAATATGCTATCTAAATGGAGAACTCCCTGTTTCTTTTTACGCTTGCTTCTACATCAATATCTTTGTGTTTATTCATCCTTTGGCAATGAAAGCCAAGGTCAGTTTAGCACTACGATAAAAAAAACCAACCCTGTATACATTTAGGATATCTTACACTTCTTTACTGTGTGTGACACCTATTTACACCCCAATGAACTTGTTTTTTTCTAAACCCATTTTTTAACAGGTAGCATGAAAACTACACAGTGTTTCAGGTGAATAGTCAGCATTCATTCAGAGCATTAAACACTTTTTTCTGCGTTACCAGTTCTGTTTTGCTTTCCATACAGCCTAAGTCTTGTTACTGATTGAGCTGTTCAGAACAGCACTGAGGTCTTTTTTCTCAGTGGCTACAAGGGCACAAGAAGGTTTTAAAAAGTTCTTGACGATATTAGGATGTTCAGCAGTGAACAGAGCAACTTGGCAAGGTCTGTAGGAGTTCTTCCTCAACCATGTCACACTTGTCAAGGTCAAGTCTACAATTTCCTAGTTTTCAGTGTCCTTATTCTTGATGTCTTCAAGTTATACTTCTACCTTCACAGTCACAGCATGCTAGATAATTACACCATTCTCTCAAAAAAATACTCCAGCAAGGAATGGGAAAGCACCAACTTTTACTACTGTGTTTTTTCTCCATCTCTCCCTGATCTGCAGAGAGAATTTCCATTAGTTATGTGCAGAGGGTGGGAGCAATGAAGTTCTGCACTGTTTTCCCAAGAGATATCAGCAATGAAGAAGAATGATGGTAACATATGTGGAAGAGAGATATTCTTCCTATTCTGTTTTCCAGTAAACCTTGCAATGGTTGCATAAATTAGAGTTCTTTGACAATGTATTGTGTTAAGACTTGGTAGCTGAGAGCCTGGGTACTGGATCAGCTTTCATCTGGAGCTGTAATTCTAAAACGAGTCTACTGGAAAATGTTGCCCTAGCGGTAGAGAAATCACAGTTGAGATAGATATAAAAAAAAAGAAGCAATTCCTGTATACATACAAAAATGAGGGGAAAAAAGGCATCAGTGGTCAACCAACACCCAGGGTGGGTTAGAGAAATAGCATATTCTCAATATTACCTTGAAGGAATCCTATTTTTAGCAAAGTCAAGGATGTCTCACCTGAACATTCATCCCATTTAAAAAGTGTCGCTAGCTAGGCTCAGAAGAAATAAGTACTAAACTCACCTCTGGTGACCTTGGTATTTGCATTTTAAAAAGAAAACTTGTGTCAAATAAGAAACCCGTTTTCTTCCTTTTTTTAAACTTTATTTCCCCAGTGGAAGCATTTCAACAAAACCCTTTTTGACCAAAATTTTCCACAATTTACAGATATTTCAGCAAAATATCAAACACCAAAATATTTCAGTGAAAAGTGGCAAGGCATCAGTTTGCAAAAGCCTAGCACAAGCAACTTATTCAATAACACTGGTAAAAAACAAATGACCCCAGGAAAAATGCCCTTACTCCAATTTCTTTGTGAGATTTCTCATTTAAACCAGTTCTTAATATATTTCATGAGAGTTGCAGCAGGTTTGTACAGTGCTAACTTTTACACATAACATGAGGCCATATGTCAACTGCTATGGCAGCCCAGTGGGAAATGCAGCTTTTAAAAAACCTTCTCTATAATACATGCATTTCTCAAGGATTTAGAGTCAACTGGCTAATATAAAGCACTGGAGAATATAATTTACTGCATAGGTCTTTAGAGGTCAAAACTGACAACATTATTAATTGTACTACCAAAGAACCCAACTGTATAAGCAATATAATCATCACCAAGCACTAAGTGAGGAAGAAGAAGGTTTACAGCCAATATCTATTCATCATGCATCGTCTTGATAGGACAGGTGATGCTTCCAGAAAAGCCTGCCAGGCCATCACCTGTGTTTATAACACTCTCATTTTTTTCACATATGCATTTTAACATGGTGCATTAAAGTTTTGCTGCTCAGCTTTAGAGAAACTCATCTACTACACAGTGGTGCTGTCTCATCTGAGTTAAAGCCATATGGTGTTTCCTTACAGATAATATGTTGTACTGTCAGGATGATAATCATGTGTAGAGTGGCGATACACATCCCTTTTGTGAAGTCTCTTAAAACTTACTTGGATATCAATTTAAATCCACCGGGTTAAAACATCTGTGAGAAATTACAATTTTAATCGACTGTCTTGGATAACACACTGTTGCCATGAAATCCTAATGCTACTTTCCAGTAGAGTAATGCTTCCCAAAGAGAAGCAGAATGTTGAAATGAATGACATGACAAAACTATCAATGTTAAGAAACCAAATCCAGAAAATAATAATTTTTAAATTCTTCAAGTAGAAATGCGGTAAGTTAAACCTAAGTAATACCAATATACTGAGAGAATATGTACAAAAGGAACATTTGACACAGATATCTAATATTTAAACAGCATGCATTTTTGTCCTTTTGAAAAAGTCTATGTTAAGAGATACAGGATAGTTTTATTTGTACCCAACATTAATCCAATCAAAGCATCAGGAAAAAGTTTAGTCTGCCTCTCGCTCTTTAAAACAGGGACTTATACCTCACTGCAAAGTCAGCTGCAGTTTTACATTCAATTCATAGAATAATACATCTCCAAGTTTGAAATTTTTCTAGCTTCCGAATAAGTGTTTGAATAAATAACTCCTTAAACTGATTAAGTTCCTTGTCTAAGAAACATAAATGCAGGTATTTTTATGTCAACTACTGTTCATTTTTGTATGCCGATATATTTGCCAACCTTGAAAGGTAATAGTCTAAAAATAACTTTTAAGAAACATTTAGATGAAATGTCTTGTTTCAACCTGTAATAAAATATGTATTTTTCCATAATGTCTCACAGGTTTGTAAGAAAACTAGCCTAGGTATCATATCTTTCCTTGGCTGCTGAAGGAGATGCCTAAGGAATGTGAAATGATACTGGAAAACAGTCTTGGTAGCCTCCCAGGCTGTCAATTCTTAGGCTGCAGAAGACTAATAGCTCTTTTATAAACCATCTCTCTCAGCAACACTCTTCAAGCCCAAAGGCTCAGAACATCAACTTTTTAAGGGAAAAGCAATAAAGGTTCACTAACATTGATAAGCTGCATTTTGATCCAGAAGCAAGTCACAGAACTCATTAGCAGGTAGAATTATGAAGATAATGGACTAGGACTCCTACGGCTTGGTCATATGGAAGCTTAAAGTATTTGAGTTCATTTTGCTTTATTACAGGGTTTATGGTAATTTGCAGTCATGGTCTGCAGATTCCTTCTAAAAGCTGTTTCTCTGCAAAGAACCAAAAGGGACGCACAAAGAGCTACAGAATTTATTTTAGTTCTCTAAGTTTAAAGCAGGAGTGACCACTCTATGGCACACATGCCACGAGGGACGCCATACACTCTCAGCTGTGACAGAACTCATATCTCAAAGAGAGAAAGAATTATAAACCAGTGTTGCACTCCCAGAAAACAAACCTGTAAAGCAACAAATTTCAAGTAGCAAATAACCAAACTGAACAATTTTCAGTCAGGAAGACACCCAGAGATGAAAAGTTCTGCATGTAGTCACAGCAGCACAAATCCTTAACAGCTGCCTGCAGGCCTGGCATTGCACAGTACCAGGTTTGCCTCTTCTGTGACTGATGACGTTTCAGACAAAGAAAATGGTAAAGAGCAAAAAGCCCTTGGAGAATGCAGCCAGGGTCTCACCTGCCTAATTTTATGAAATAACTTCAAAAGTTACTTCAAATTTCATTGTAAGTGGGTATACTGTGATCATGAATGGGAAGACCAAAACATCACCGAAAAAAAGGATGATGACACAGCAAAGAGAAAAATTAATACAATATGGGAAAGCCATGTCTTTTTTACAGACTGATTTTCAGCCCATTTGGCTTGTAAGACTACACCCACAAAGAAGTTCAATACGGGGTAGCATTTCATGGAAACCACAAAGAAATTATTCCACAGTATCTTGGCAAATATGTTATGTGATCATCTCTCATACCAGAAAGAACAACAACCACCCAGTAAAACATTCATTTGAAGTTCATTAATTCTGTACACATGTGCACACACACAGACCTATATATATATCTCTCAACGTACTTTTACACAAACATAGTATACATGGATGTAGATATATAACGGCATAGGATATATACCTACAAAGACATACCTATACATATAATATATAGTAAAATAAAATGTAATCAATGATGATGACATGAAATAACCCTAATTCCAGTTTACAGGAAGCGGTAAAGAAGTGAAAGAATGAGCCAGCACTGATGTGCATAGCAGTGACCCAGAAAAAGCAGGTAACAATTGATGGGACTGTACTTTCACATAATATAATGATGAAAAGGATTTGAGGAGGTGCCCAATGATATATCAACCCAAATTACTTTTTAAACAGCTGCATATAAATAATTTTCACTTGCAAGTCATAAGAGTTGTGAACCCACTGTCACTATACAGCTGAGTGTTTTTGCACAGTGTATGCATGGAAACTTTGCTATAATTGAAGAACTGCCTTTGCTCACTTTCTTCTACCAACACTGCCCAAAGTTTGTTCAAAGAGTCAAAAAAAGTCCTAAAAGTGTGACAGCTATTGGAAAAGGTAGGCTTGATTAGACAGTGTATGCTCAAATGGGGCACATACCTTGACTGGTGAGGAGAACGGTTGTGGTGTCTTGCTAGAACATGCAAGAAGGAAGGTTTGTGATGTCAACATAAGTTTTTCAGGTACTATGATGCTGTTCCCCTAAAAGCACCATCTGAGTCAAAGACTTGACATCATTTGTTCATGTTAAAAATTCTGCTCTTCACTGCATCAACTAGGTATATGCTCATTAAATCACCAAAGCACTCATAACTTGTTCAATGAAGAAGCATGAGACAATATTCTGTTGAAGTGCTCATTGGCTGCCAAAAGGTAAAGCCTTTCAGAGGTTTGGAAACTATCAGGCTAAAGTGTTTGTAAGAGATGTGTGAAGACTTGTTCATTAAGACTGCAACCCATTCAAAGACAAGACAAGGACTGGTTAAGTGATCTAGCTTTTCTTATAACGTCATATTTCATCTCAACAGCTTTACACAGTTACTGCAGTTTAGATGGCACCACAAACACAAAAATCCTATATTCCATTGCTTTGTCTCTACTGTGAAGTCCTTAGGTGAAGAAGCCCTGAATAATTTTTACTTTCCCTTCTATCTAATTTGGTAACTGATCTTCCATGATGTTGCTACATCTTTGAAAATATTGTTGCTTTTCTTTCCTTCACTGCACTGGATTTTTGGAGCAAATTACTTTCATACCTTGGTCTTTTCTTGACAGTATTAAAGAAAAGAAAAAACGTAAAATCAGTGCACCTTTCCTTCTCTAAGGTAGAGAGGGATTCCTGGACACTGTAAAACAAAAACCAGGAAAGATAATGAGAGTATTTTGGAAGGAATTCCAGACCTGTGTCATGGGTTACCTCTCATCGATACACAGACATTAGGCTGTGTAATTCTGACCTGAAACAAGACTGCTGAAAGATGAGATAATCTAAACCACTATCCAGGCTCTGAGTGACTCTGAATATTTTTTATTAGCATTAGCATTTCAGTTCAGACCAACAATGTTCTTTTCAATTAAATTTTGGTTGTCCCTATTCACTGTGCCTTGGTCTGCATCACAAAGCAGTCTCAGAGTGCACAAACTGGTTCCTTTCCAATCAAGCTAAACTGAAGGATGCACTTTGTGATCTCACCTGGCTTGCTTCAGCCCTGACTGGGTGTTCGGTCCATGGGATCGGTCTAGAGCTAGTCCAAAGGAAAATGCAGGAATGCCCACAGCGTGTCTGCTGAATCCTCAGCACCATCTGCTTTTCTACACAGAGCCTCTCCTTTGTGTAGCATATCTCACTAAGATATACACAACTGTGGGAAGGCCTGTAATTTTCCTCTGTGCCTAAATATATCTGGAGAGAAATATAACCAGCTCATAGTTATACCTTGAATACAATCCAGCCTATAACTACAAATGAGTTAGACAGCACTGGCTAGAATGGTTCAGGATTACCAAGGAAAAGACAAAATTATAAATTTAATTATGAAATAATGTTTAATTCTGAAATAATTGGTGGATTAAATAAGGACAGCACAATAGAAATCAGTAGAGTTAGCTGACTATGCCATCTGTGAACTTGGCTCACAGACTCATATTGCTAGTGGATGTCAGAAATAGAATTGCAACACACTAATTTCCTACTTCTTAGGATCCCTATAAATACACTGAATATAGCGACAATATGCTTAAGCACTTAGTTAGTCCATAGATACTATCAAGATAAACTATTTTCAGTCAGCTCTGGCTCATTATGTGAATAAAATAGTGGTCAACTCTGACAACCACACTACATTAAAAACTCTTGCCAAGTGGCATGTATTTTAACAATGCACAACATTTCTTAATGTGACCTATTTCAGATTATTACCATTTTCCATAACCTTTTCAGAAGACCTAATAAAACCATTTAATCATTAAAGTTTGGGATCATCCAAATATTCATTATTTTTTTTCCTGTATATGTTTTAATTTGTAAACTTTGTAATTTTAACTTGTATTTTAATCATGTAAGTTACAGAAAATAGCATAAGATATAATAGTTTTCACCAAAAAGTTCCAAGACTGTGAACTGTAGAGTTAAAAAAGAATAATTTCCTGCCTCTTATTTTATTGTCGGTAGATAGATAGTACAGACAAAAGCATACTACGGTTTCCATTACGATGTTTGCAATGCCACTGAAAAATAATTAGTGATACTTTAGCATTCATGGAATTCCAGGCTCCTGAAGTTGCATCAGTTGCTTGCATTGAAAAACGAAGAGCTTTCTGACTAACGCTGTACAACTGAAGGGTCTAACATTATCTTGTGAATCCAGCTAGCTCTTTCCTCCCTTCCTTATATATTTCAAGCCAGAATGCTTACAGCCTTTTCCATATTTGATCTCCAAATCTTTATAGCACCAGTGATGTTTCAGATGCATAGTTTCCATTCCATGGGGCCAGATTGCTCTGCCAGGCTGAAGGGCCAGGGTAAACACATTTCTAATTTCAAAGCTGTTTGTTTTGGTAATTCTAGATAGAGAGGTTCTGAAATTGGTATACACTCATTTTTGTGTTTACCAAAAGGCTGGTTTAGATCAGAATTATTCTCATAGCTCTCAACTTGCCAGAGTCCACATGTGCAGCATAATGTCTAACAAAGAACCAGAATGAGGGACTCCAAATATTTACTAAAGAAAAAAAAATAGCACTCCAAACTCAACATCCTTAAAACACCACAGACTTCATTCCACTTAAGAAACAGCTCTTGCTATATCATAATTTATTGGGTTTGAGGGGGAAAGTGTTGTCTCAAAGGTAACTTTAACAAGAAAACTGAGAGGAAAAGGAGCTTTTAAACTATGTAGAATAGTGATAACTTCGACTCTAATTATCTTTTACATGAAGAGAGCCATCAAACTGAAGGACGTTTGAGAAACATGGTGGTTTCATGTTACTGTGGTAAACTAAACTGCAGTCGAGAAGATGCCTTGGATTAGATATTTTGGTTACAAATTTGCAGCACCTTGTCACAAGTTCTCTGAGGCTGTTAACATCATTATTATTTTATCCGTATAAGAGTGGTGCCTAGAAGACTCAGATGAGATCAAATCTCTATCACTGTAGGCATTTTACAAGTGCTCTTGTACTCTCACATAAATATCAATGAAATACAATGAATGAAAAAAGGAAAATGGCAAGAACTGGAAAACTAGTTGCTCTGAGTCAAATAGGGCACATCTATCCTGCCTTGCGTTGGTCTAAGAGTGGACTTAGGCATGCTGTACCCCTATACCCCACATACCACACTGTCGGGAAGACCAGACCACTAATTCACTTCTTATCCGTCTCCTGCAACACGACTGCACACCATAGCTGTGTAGAGCAACTCAGCAGGAGATTTATCAAGGCCCCCTGTTGGCGGCAAAGATGCGGAGTTCACACTATAAGCATTTCAGTGGGTTTTACTTTGAGATAACTAGTTTAGCCCTGTGGGCTGAGTTCTTGATAGCATGCTGGAGGGCATCTTCCTGCTTAATTTCATGTCAGGGGAATCCATTTTGCGTGCTCTGAGGCTGCTTCATGGTACAACCGAAGCTCATCACATAAGTGAGTAAGTGAGGGTATCTGGGGGATTTGATTCAAAAGCACACTCCTGACCCAGACTGCAGCACTAACATACACACATACATAAGTGTTGTGCCTGTCTAGGAAGAGTCTTGCTTGCTCTGTCAGTCAGCCCTGTGGCATTACAGGATGGGGAGAGGTAGATTCAGCCAAACACAGCCCATCCACACTGCAAGAGGTGGCATGCTTTGGGCAACTGGTCAAGGCTTCCCCCTCACCAAGCTCTAGGACACCAACAAGGTCTGCAGCTTAAAATGGATTTGTATCCAAACACCTTGGATTTGAGTGTCTTCTGGGTCAACCATCTATTTCTGGGAGAATAGCCAGAATAAATAAACCCAGATCCCCTCTCAGCCCAATGGCTTACCATCCAGAGCACATTTTTTCCCTCAGTCAATATATACTCCACAGAAATGGTTGTCATAGCTCAATAACTTTATCATTATAAAGGAGTGAATTCACTCCCCTTCCAACATTTTGTGTTGTCATAAGTTCATGTAAGCAGCTGTATTTTAAAGCCAGCAATATGAAATCTTCAGTGGGTCCACTATCTTTATAAAAGTTATTATACAATGGAAGGAAATGTCATTCTCCAGGTAATTCATGTGTGACTTACAATTTTTTTTTTCTCTTGGTAATTTTTTCTCTCATCAGGAAAATATATTTCACGTGTATACCATGTATCATATTTTAAATAACAAATTTTAGTGCATGATATCCAATACCACATTAGTTATTTTAAATATGACTAGGGAATCTAAAACTATAGAAAAAAGTGTCATATATGTCTAATCCATAAAAAGAAAGTTTATTAACCACATAAATATTTAAAAATAAGTGCTATATTAGAATTTTGGGAACTGCTGGTTCCTTAAGGTGGTTCTTAAAATCTAATGGAAGAGCATTGTTCCTAAGTATATCAATAGCCAACCATCTGAAATAGATTGTTAACTGTTCCAGAGGAAACCTGTCACTGTTTTTCGAAGAATCCTACAAATACTTATATTTATATATGAGTGTTTATATATATGTGTGTACATGCATACATACCTAAAGTTACTTAATATGCATATACTGAATGTTACATATATGCATAAACGTGCAAAGCTGGGGCCAAAATGAGAAACTTATTTAAATATTTTGTTTCAAAACACATTATTTTAGGCTGTACTCTCTCTTGCTGATTTGAGAAAGTCACGTCATCTTTAATTCATATGGACGAAAGCAGCAGGAGATAAATACTTTTCACTTCTACTGAAAACTTTATGACTTGTGCCATTTCTGCCCTAACCTTGACAACACTTAAGGAGCATTTATAATAATATTTAAAACATTTCATGAATTCACAAATACGACATCTCCTCAGAAATGTGAAAAAGCAATCAGGGAAAACAGGATGGAAATTAGAATATTTACCCGCTTTAAACCAAGCAAGTTCAGCAAGCAGCCAGAGGTGGTAAAATGGCCAAAAAAAGCTTTGTGTTGCATAATAGGGTGGAAAAATGGTTTCTAGAACATAGCAATGGTTAGAGTAATGAAAACCAGACAACTATCAGTACAAAATTGTATTTATGTATAAAGTTACTATGTCACTGCATAAAATTGCAAATAATTTCTAATTTGTTCTTGAAAAATAAAAATGGAACTGTTTAGAATTTGTAATAATAAGTATGTATTTAGGCAAATGTTAATGAATTTTAAAAATGCATATCAGTCTGAAACAACTAATGAGAATACCTGGTCTTGTTTACATCTGACTTCAGCACAACTCTTCAGATAGAAAAAGCCTATTTGGTATGTGGAAACCAAGGGAACATATAGGAGCACACACATTTGCATGATGTATATGATTGCATGCAATAATTGCCTAAAAATATTCAACTTTTCTGAGGGTATCCAGTTCAGCCAATACATACCTTTGTCCTCACTGAGCTCTCCAACTGGGATCAACACATAGTGCAAAATTTAATGATGCTGCACTCCAGAATCCTGACACACTATCTTGTCTGAAATATTTTATCTAGTTTAGATAAAATAATGTAGCTAAATTTGCCTGCAATACTTATATCATCTCCATTAGTGGAATACCTGAGCTGTCTTTTAGTGTGGGCGTCCATTAAGAAAAGTCATTTTCGCTTGCATTTTATAGATGGTGAACCTCAGAGCAGAGCTGCACTAGACATTTGGTTAGGTGCTCCGAAAGTCCTCTCCTACCAAAAGAGGAAAGGCAGAGTACAGCTTCCAAAAACATCTGATGAGTACCAAAGTTGTGTATGAAGGAGGAAAAAATGAGCTTGCTTTCTTTTGGATGAAAGGCACAAGATCAGCTCAGGCACCCATAAAACCACAGCTTCCAACCCCATGCTGTTTACAACCTTTAGATTCTTTGCTATCTACTATAATGCCTTGCTCAGGGCAAGGAGTGCATGCAGCGTGTTGGAAGAGATTGGTGCCTGTGTATGGGTTTTCACCAACCTCAGCTTGCTGAAAGAGTCCACTGTGTAGGCTTTCAGAGTCTTCTACATACTTAAGTTCTTGCATATACAAAGTCACGCTTTTGACATGCCCAGGATACCATTCCCTTTGAGTCTCACTATCCAGGTTTTCTTCAGACAAATTATTTTTCCATCCTGCAGAACCTGAGGATTTTGACCACTGGAGCAGGAAGTCTGGATGACTCAAAGTGCCAGACAAATTCCACTGTAGATTCGGGATCAACTTAGAGTAAATGTGCTTGGAGTCCAGTGTGTCTTGGATGCGCTGGATACCACACAGATTAAATCTGACACATTCTGGGATTGCTGGGCTCAGCAGATGCACAGCCTGGTAGGGCTGCAGGCACTACTTTAAAGTTTATAGACAGAAATAGGGAGAATGTAATCTAAGATTATTTGAATCCATATTCCCTATCATCTGAGGAAGGTGTTCTAGCAATGAGTGACAGGTATTCAGAAGTGATCAGAGGCTCTCACTTTCAGTGCTAGAAATAGTTTGTTTTGTATTGAAAAACTAACTAGTAACTGGACCAGAAAAAGAGACGGAGGAAGCCAGAGGGGATGCTACTCTTTGGCCTGGTAGTAAGGGAAAATAAAAAGGGACAGTATGTCTACCATGACCTGCCATCTTTTGTGTAAGAAAGCATTAGGCAGATTTGCTTTGACACACAGTAGATTTGGCCACAAAGCTGAGACAGGGGAGGAAACCTTTCTTTGTGGTTTGTTTTTTTTTTTTAAATCAGGACTAGATATTGTGAGGCACACTCACAAATAGATCTTTTTGAGCAGTTTTACTCATAATAGTATAGACCTCCAATGAGCTAAGCAATGGTTTTGAGGAGCTGTCCAGGCACCTTGCTCTTGCAAAAAAAAAATGTTAATAAAGGATGCACATATCCTGGCGGCTCTAGCCACTCACCTAAAAGCATAGATTTCTATAGGAGGGACAGAGCACTGAGCTCGAGTGTCTTGAATGCTAAACTGGCCCTTAAACAACAGAACTGAATCATGGATACATCTTCAGCTTTGTAGACAGAGAAATAAAAACCCAGCAATAAACAAGAACAATTCAGATGGTGTAAGAAAAACATAGTAAGATCACAAAATTTATGTCAAGTGGCTGCTATCTTATTAAGTTACCTGTTAACCGAATTGGATAACTGTCTGGATTCCCTGCAGATGTACTTTGAGCATTTAAAGACAAAAGAAATGAAATTTGAATTAGGTACATATTATGATCTTAGCCTCTGATCCATGAAAGCACTGAAACACCTGCTCCAATCCATATTTATTTTACCATAAACGTAAGTATTTGTCTAAATATTGTATTGAATGAAGATATTTTTCTAGAATGAGGTGTTGGGGGGGATGAATTTCTAGAATGAGGTGTCTGGGGACATTTTGAAGCTGGCCAACACTTCCAACTCTATTTGGTTGTACGTCACTTTTAGAACTTTCCAGTTGAATCTTACATTGGAAACAAATTACTCTTTAAGGAATAAAACGTAAAAAAGGAAAGTCAAACAGGTTAGGCCAGTTATCTTTCTGGTTTTCCACAGTTATGTGAAAGTTGAAATGCATGTATCTGTCCACTGCAGTCCATGTATTTAGCAAAAACAGAGACCTCCAAGTGCTTAATCCAAGGAGGAAGTTATAACAAGGATAAAGGACATTTTTCATCCTTTTTTTCTGTCATCCTACTTCTCTGTTAAGTGGCCATGAATTTCTGCCACCATAAAAACAGTTTGAAGACTAGGTTCCAGATCATATTTCAACCACCTGATAAAACATCTCTGCAATTGGAATAGGTAAGTAGTTTTTAGGAAGGGAATTTAACATGTCATGTTTTATTCTTTTGGTTTTGAGCTTTTGGATGAGATCTTCAAGTTTTATGCCACAGCCCATTTAAGACATTTCTGTAAACTCATTTCCCATATGAATCACTAAATGCTGGATTTTGAATTCGACTCTTCCCCCACCTTCTTTTATAGATGAGAAGGCTTCTCAGCTACTAATTCAGGTTTGTCCTTCCAAAGATCCTTCAAGCAAATTCATTTTAGCAGCATAAGCAACAGGCCAGATTTGAAGGAGCCACCTGCTGGTAGGTGAGCATGACTTGGTGATGGGGATTGCTGAAGGGTCAGGAAGAACTCAAGGAGTCGCAAACTGATATTTGGGAGTTGGAGTCGATGATTCTGATGGGTTCCTTCCAACCTGAAATATTCTATGATTTGTGTGGTAATGGAATGTAGTATATTTTTTTTTTTGTAGTAAAATCCATGTGGCAGGAAGGACTACAGATGAATGAGATGGAGTTGTAGTGTTATTGGGTAAATGAGAGGGATTTGGGGTCCACAGCACGTAGTGAAGAAAGGTAGAGCTGGGGCTCTGCATGGAGGAAAGGGACCACAGCAGGAAAAAGGTAGAAGGGCATTGCTGGAATAACCTGATAAGTGAGGGGAGAAGAAAGCCCAGCTTGGGAATTTCACTTTTATCTTCTGTTGCTCACTCTTCTGTTTTGTTGCTCTTCTTCTTTGCTCCTGATCGAAATAACCTCATCCTAGTCCCTTGCTTACTGCTTCTGTTGCCCCTGGGCCAGGGAGGCAGTGCAGAGCAGAGGCTTTGGGATAATAAAGCAAAAGCTGCCCTCGCACCTGGTGCATGCCAGTGCCACCAGAGAGCGAGACTGTAGGAGTACATCCATGCTGACCTACACATCCTCCAACACAGGCAGGACAGCCTTTCCCTGCTACAGCCTGCCTCCTAAACCAGTGCCTATGTTTCCTATGCCGTTTCCTGGCTCTGCTCCAGGCATAAGCTCCAGCTTCCACAAATAGATCCACCGCAATCAGTGTGACTACTCATGTGAGTAATGGCTCACAGCTGGATGCAGAGTCATGAGCTCCCTACATTTTTAGTTTTTGAATTTTAGTAGTTTTCTTTTGCTTTTTTTTTTTCCCCTGAGAAATTGGATAAGTAAATTGCTTTTCCTAAGCTCCTCTATGTTTAGGATCACAATGATCAGCACAGTAAGATAAATAAAAAGGAATTTTATTAAGTGAAGTTATCCCAGTGCTGCTGCAACTCATAGCTTGCTTTGTTGTTCTATCAAGCTCTTTTGCTAGTATGGTCTTTAAGAGCACTGAACAACTCTCCTGTGATTTCAAAGTACCCCCAGTTCTACTAAATCCAGTTGAGATGTTCAGAGTCAGTTCAGGTGTCTTTTGCAAGATCTTTTGCGCTGAATTCATTTTTCACCAGATATCCCATTGCTGGTAGTATGTGTGTTCGGGTATGTAAGTATTAGTCCCTAATGACATTGCCCTTGTCAAAAGTGACTAGAAGAATTTGATGCTATTTTCTTAGATTCTTTTCTTTTAATAAATCTAAAGAAAAGCCAAAAAAAAAGACAGAAATCTCAGGAGAAAAGAAGGGGACTTTTTGCTGAGGACCTGATTTTTAAATGCTTGTGACTGTGGTAGGACACACTTTCAAAAGTGTTCAGTGTCCAGCCATTACTTCTGCAAAAATGATGCCTGGATCTTCGGAGAATTTAAACAGTGTGCCACTGGCTACTTTACTGATGCCTTAAACTGCTTTAGTTTCTCTTGAAAGCTTGACTCTGCAAACAGGCAATACTATCTCCCGAAAATCCTTGTAGTTCCTAGCAAATGTCACAAAATTCCTTCTGCAGAAGTATGTGGCAAAGAACTTCCTCACTGATCCTTAAAAAAGCAAATATCTAAATTAAATCTATTTCAGCTGAAATCTAGCTGAAAATATAAAAAAAAAAACCCTATATTCGTTACTGAATTTCTTCTTAAATTCTTTATACAGACATATTTCTTTGTGATTTACTTCTACATAATTCTCTTTGCATCCTCCTTTCCCTGACAGCTACCTCTGTCTCTGGGTTATATAGCTGATCATTCCTCATTATTCCTACTGCTAAGCCTGTTCTTTCCTTCGCAATAACTAAAATTCCTCATCTCACTTTCCCTGCTTGTCTCCTCTCCCTGCCTCCGGGCCAAGTTCATCTTCCTTTCTTGCTGCAGCTATAGCAAGGTCATAGTCCTTTTTTTCATGCTCTCCCTCTCACCCCATTCACTTCATATACTCTGCCCTCACATCTCTATAAAACTCTTCCTCTGACCAGAACTGACCTCTTCTTTCCTTATAGTCTCTTACTACACCTGAAGTTCAGTGAAGGACAAATATCGCCAAAAAAGATGAGTTAAGAAAGCTACAAAGGCTGCACAGGACATTCCCATTCCAATTTTCAACATTAATGAGCATTTTTGCTAGCGTCTCCTATTTCAGTGACTCCCTAATTCTGTCCCAAATCTGTTTGTAAAATTTTTGAACTTTTTTTTGAATTTTTAGAACTTCTATTTGTAAAATTTTTAACACTGAAGTCCACATGAACAATTGCATATGAAATTTTAAGTCAATAAACCTATAAAACCTGAAAAGCATAGACACATTTTTTCAGCTATATTCTCTTGCCATAGATTTCTAAGCAAGTGGACTTTCTGGAAAAACATTTATAAGATGGTGACTTTTAGGCCAATAAGGCAGAAAGATGACTATTTGAAAACCTTGTGCCTATCTGAAGAGGAAATGACTTTGAAGAGAGGTATGTCCATCGAGCTGGAGGCAGAGGCATGCCATGTGTTTTAAATCTGCATTTACAACACATAGCAGTCTTGCAACATAATGAATAGTTAAGGGTAAGCACATTGGCAAGATAATATCTTCCTTCTTCCAGAGTTTGTCTGTACATATCAGGACTGTACTTCTGATGAAGTGGTAAGGAAGCACAAGCTGCAAATATCTGCTCACTGCCTCAGTTGAAAATAACTTCACTTACCACTGTTGGGAGCACCTCAAAAAACCACACTGAGAATATTAACACACACATGCAAACATCAATTGTACTTGTAAACTTACCTCATTTTCTCTAGGCTGTTGGTTTTTTTCTTCATTTTGTCCAGACACAGCAAATAGATGTGTCAGCTTTTTGTTGGTTCAGTTACAGAGAAAAATCTCTAGAATCCGATTATCCCAATTCGTATATAGTCTGCAGTTATTTAAAAATAAGTAGCCTGGAGATTTAGCTTTGCTTCAGAAATCAAAGTAATCTTATTGTTCCCCAATAAGTATGGCATGAGTCACTCCACTGCAATAGTCCCTCCAATTCCAGTCTTAATTGTCTCCAAATTAAGAAAAGCATTAGATGCATCTTACTGTGAGAAAATGAATATTTCTGATCCCTGCTGCTAAATAACATGGCAGAGAATTCCTCTGAACGTACACCAGATCTGTTCGCTAATATGAAAACTGTCCCTTGAATGCATTATTCAATCATTTTTCATTTCAGCAATTATTTATAATTTGTTAAACCCGTAGACTAATTTCACAAACAAAAAGTGAATGTTACTTCTTTATCAAGAGGGGTCCCTGTGAGCTCCCAGCCTTTCTTAGCTCTTGACAGAAACTTGATTGCAATAATAAAGCATTATAGCTACAGCTCTGTTAAAAAACCACTGCTTTTGTTTTTGAACTAAGTTGTTACAATTGCCTCCTATTTGAATCAATTTTACACAAGCCTCACAACAATTTTTTACGCTGATTATTTATTATGTGTTATTACCTGAGTGCTCAGTGACTCCCATCACTGTGGAGGACTCGTCCTGCTGAGGGTGATATACAAATTGATGGGCAAACAGCCTTCACTCCAAAGCATTTGCAGTCAAGGGTCCAAACCATCCCATGTGTGGTGACAAGGAGCTCCACCACCCACTCACACAGCACCCAAGGGGGACATCAAGGCCAAGGGTGATGGTACAACCCTGCCAGTGACAAGTGCTCTGGTTTTGATCCAGAAGAGCGCAGAGGAACAAGTATTTACATTGAGCACCAACATAACTCATTTACACCAGTACCTAATAGTTAGGTAAGTAGTTAGGTCAGGCAGGCAAGCCTAGCAAGTAGAACTCACGTCACTGGGAGCAGGATCTCCACCTCCACATGTGCATAAAATCAGACTCAAATGCATAACACTTTTCACTTGTTTAAATGGTTGCAGGAGGGAGACCTAGATCTTTATGCAAATACTTCCCCTCACTTCAAAGAACCCTATTTTTGACAGGTTTTAAGGAAAAGACCTGTTTGTCTTATATTAATGCAGTTTACACCTCAGTAAATCAATGTAGTTTAGGAAACATCTTATTAAAAACAGGTTCTGTTTTTGAATATCTAAAAAACACTGCCTAACAAACTTGACCTGTATGCCATTTCTTGTTTTCTTAGCTTATTCTGCATTATCTAACCTACAAAACATTTCAGAAAGAGTATTTTGTGTAAAACCTGCCAAAAAAAATCAATGCATAAGTGGTAGAAAAATAATTTTGACTACTGCCTACATTATCTCCAACACATGAAATTTAACCAGCAGAGCTTGAATTCAATGAAAAAAAATATTAAAAATTAAAAATAGCAAGTGCAGAAAATTGAATTGAATCAGGATTCTCCTACCACCTGGGAAAGCATGTGGAAAATGTTTTCTTGCACAGGAGAGTCCAGACAATATTGACCAAGCCCCTCTTGACTTTCTCTAAAACATTTCTTACATTAAAAACAACCCCTAGGAGCAGTGATTTATTTCTGAATTCCCTGGGTGTGCAGAGAGACACAAAGGTCCCAAATCTGCTGACTAAGATAAATTGCAGGTTGGAATATATTTAACAAATGATAATGCAAAATGCAGGAAAATATACAGAGAAACAGCAGATAGCAGTGGAACGTAGTACATGACCTGCCTGAGAAGTTACTACACACAGCCAAAGAGCAGATATAACTGCAGAATTCCCTCAGCTTTCAATCCCTACAGAAATAAACTACTATTAAGAGAACACATATTTCTCCCTGCAGTGAATCCTTCAACTGCTTAGCAAAGATGATTGGGAAATTGCTATTGCAGTAGGAGAAACAAACTTTTTTTTGAAGCAGAGGAAAGGTTAAGAGAAAGGAATGTGCTGAGGTTCATTTAATGAGTTAAGTTTCCAAGGCAAAAACAAGCAGAAAATAAAAAAAAATTATAAGCAAGTGATTATTAATAGACACACCTCCTGCTACTATGGCTGCCTGCTGCACAGCGCCTTGTTTCATGCTTTGAAGCATCTGGTGTTGGCCAGAATTTGAGTTAGGACACAAGACTCAATGGACCAGTGGTCTAATAGGGCATGGCAATTCCTGCGGTCTTGTTTTGTAGACAGGTGCAGTCAACCCTGGTTTTGGTTTGTTTGTTTGTTTGTTTTTTAAATCTCCTCCCCTGTTTCTCTCTGCACATAATGACTGAAGAAGCATCTCATCAAGCCGTCACTGCAAGCCTCTGGCAGACCAGGTCCTACCTTGGGCCAGGGCTCAGCAGCTGAGTAGCAAGTACAGACCTACAAGAGCAGCTCATGGAGAAAAATGCAGGTGAGAGGAAGCAGAACCTGCCACCACCTTGCACTCATCTGCCTTCAAACTTCTCACTTCCCCTGCTTCCAGGCATTCAAGAGGGGAATGAGATGAACCAAAGCATCCCTCTATCCACTCAAGAAAGCAGCTATGCAAAGACCTTGGAGTTAATATCAGAGAACTTCAAGCTGAAAATTGACATAGAGAATTAAGAGAGGATATTGGAAGGGGAACTTGTCATTGGTAGCTAGGAAATAAGACAGTATAATAAAAAAAAATTTATCATGCTTATAAATTAATCATCTTCTACTGAGACTCCTTCACATGCTTATCGTTGCATTGTTTGTACAGTACTACCACAGTGTGGTGCACAAACACTAGAGATGGAAATCATTCCACAGAGGATTCAAGGAATTGTTCTGGAATACAGAGCTCAATTTGTCTCCACAGAATCCATGGTAAGGTAGGGATAACACCATTAAAAAAAAAAAAAGACATTAATATAATTTTATCTCCAAGTGAGAACTGGCTTGACCAGCTGGGCTGAAAGGAAAAGGGAGGACACAACTAATTCCCTGATGAGCAGATCTTTCCAGAGACATGTTTCACTGTCCCTCTGTTACCAGAATACTCCTAATTCTGCATATGACTTAAACCTCTATTCCCTGTGCCAACAGGGTCTTATAATTTTCCTTCTTTAGAAGGCCTTAGCACTTCTCCTAAGTTCTGGATTTACTTAGAGAAGAGGCCAGCAGGGCAATCAACTGTTGACCTGATGCTGTGAATTTTCCTTCATAGAAACAAGGACTCCAGTTTTTCTCCTGGGTGAGTTTTCACAAAATAGGACTTTCATCTCTGAGATCTCCTAATCCATCTAAGTCTTGGCTGAATTGGGGAACAGTTTCAGAAGTAAGTGAAAGCAGGACTGAGACACAACAGGATCATATACTCTTGCTCGCCTCGAAGATCAGGCCTAAATCATGAGACTTCAAGCAAAATAAATATCCTGAAATAGAATTATTTAGCTAAATAGAAATGTATTGATTTCTTAATTCATTTTTCTATTTTTCTAACTTTAACAAAATATATAATCTGTTTTCTCACCCTGGGAAGGTCTGCTTCTGCCAAGAAAGTGCAGATGAGGAGGGGCTTCCATACAACTCATCAAGAAAAAAAACCCCAAACCTATCCCTATAATTAGCTGGATATTGTCACTGACTCATAGGAATGTGTTCCATTAGCCCTCCTCTTTTATCTTTCCCTAGCTCATGTACTGGTTTATTGTTCTAAAAGAACTACTATTTTTAGGTAATGAAATTTCAGTGGGGTCCCCATTTAGATAAGCATCTATTGTCAGATGGGAACGGTCATTCCCACCACTAGATTCATATTTGCAAGGCTATTCACCCACCCACCCATTGGGACTGCTAGCTGTGCAGCCTGCCACAAAAACATATATCACAATTTCTTACACATTCTACACTGTAATGACCTACTATGCTTCTGAAACACAACAGCCACAGAAACTCTCCTGGTACCCATCCCAGGACAGCTCTACCCCTGTGACACGTAAGTATACAGAAACATTAAAGAGCAAGCTACCCTCCACATAATGCCTTGGCTCTGGCACACAGCTGCATTTAGCAGAGCATTTAGTCATACTTATCTTTCAGCACTAAATGTTTTATGGTATAGACCCCTCATATTGCTCCACTTAAGCTGGGCTTAATATAAGCACTCACATCTCAGAAGTCAGAAGGGTATCCTGCCAGTGACATTAACTTTTGCTTTTCAGGGACATGGCTAACTGCAATGTCTACAAACCCTAGCCCACCCACAGCCTCCAAACAGATTTGTCAGGGTGCCTGTTAAATACAGCAAACACAAGTTGAGGTGTGTATGGGGAAAGAGTGGAAAATGTGCAAGGATGCAAGGTCTGCTCTCAGTCCACAAGAAGTTCTTCCAGGGCTGTCACTTGGTGAGTCCTTTTTGGGGGTGGTTAAAAATCCTGTATTTCAAACCCTGTCTCAGTTTTGGAAGAGGCAGAGAACAGGTCACTTACTGTTACTTGGGACAACTATAAGAGCACTACATGCTCAGATATAATCTACAGAAAAGCAGCTGACCTGCTAAAGATGTGATACCTGAAAGTAACAAGTTGAAGAAAAGCAACTGCAACACTCCAGAAAATTCTGAGCAACAAGAAAAAATGAGAGGTCTGCAGTGAGATTGATCCTGATTTTTTTTTTTAATTGAGCTGTACAGCCAACCAGATTTCACTGCTACCCATATCTTGTTTGTAGATGAATCATCTTTGTGCTGCCACTGCTCTCAGCTCCTTCCTTCCCTGTCTGTGGCATTTCTTTCATCCTTGCCAATATCTGCTATAAGGTCTGACCAGTTCCAACAATTGATCAAATAACAGATAGTGAAAAATAATCTGCAGCCAAGAGAAGATGCTAAAAGCTTCTTCCGTTTTACTTTTTCCTCCTCTTTTCTTCAAGTATGTTAACCCAGCACCTACACCAAGGCTTCCTGTGCTTTATCCAAAAGACCAGATCCTGGCTACCTTTCGCAACATGCTAAAGAAACACTAATTATTTATTGGATATGACATAGCATTTCCTACATTCCTGATCCAGTCTTTGATCTCTCCTGACAATTTATTTTAAAGAATTTTGCTATCTTAAAGGATTATAATTAGTACATGCTGTCCTTTCAAAAAGGATTTTTAAAAAAAGAAAAGAAAAAAAAATACCCAAAACATCATTTATGTTCTTTCTGCTTTTAAAAAGTTCAATGAAGTTCACATTTACCAGACAGTTAAGAAATATTTATATTTGTTTTCTTTTCCTTCAGCAGGAAACCACTAATGCCTTACGACACCTTTATTACAGCATTCTCCTGTGCACTGCTCCTTTCAGTCCTTTGATCATGAGCCAGAGAAAAACCTCACTGTGTCACCTTGGTGTCACTGCAAGTCATGGTTGCAGGGCAGGCTGGTGTTCTTTTGCTCTTATGCACATTTAGTAACTTGTCTTCACTGAAAAAAAAAATATTTAAAAGCCCTGTCATCAGTTGGATGGGTTTCTTTTGTTTGTTTTCTTTACTGGTTGTCTGTTGTTTTTTTTTCTTTTCTTGTATGCTACTCTTTAATAACAACAAAAATAAGCTTGAGTGATGCTCTTTTACAGAGTGCTAAAGCATAAGTTAACACTCTTCTGTGTATGTAGATCTATATCTCTGCCAAAAGCAGCCAAATTTACTTCTGGAAGAAACTTCCAGAAGCTTTATTAGTCAACAGTACTGCATTTTTAATTGTGCCTGTGCACTTTGGGTGCTCACACTGGCAGTCTTGTATTGTGACTGCCAGCTAATAAGCACAACACAGACTCGGTGCCCCATGACCAGTACCTCTGTGTTCCCCATCTCTTGGGTGGCTCCGTGCCCCAGGATGCACAGGGATACAGCTGCAGTGTATAATGAGATGCCAGCTGAATGTCAGATACTTAATTAATTTTTTTCTATCCTACAAGGTTTTCTGAATATTCCTAAAATAGTAATCCATTTGAAAACATCCTAACATTCCTTCCTACTTTTAGTCTTTCTGTTACCTGCATGGACACTGAACAGATCTGCAGCATTCTCATGTCTGATCTATAGACATCCTAGGCAATTCTTCTGCATATGTAGAAATTCAACAAGTATAACTAAAACAGCATTTGAAGACATCAGGAAGGGGATATACAGTTTACTGAAGTGAACAAGCAAACAGTGCTGGCTAGTGCAGGCATCTATCTGCTACACAAGAAGGAATGATACTTCAGGGTCTAAGAAGCAAACACTAACTGACAGGACCACTCTTTCATGCAAATCTGGGACTATTGGGAATGGCTGCCAAACTTTTGGCCAGGAAGGGTTCAATCTAGACTACAACTCAACAGCTCAGAAACACAAAGAACATTACCTTTGGCAGCGGAAAAGGGAGTGGCGCACATCACCAGGAGACTGAAAGTCTACCTTGTGCCAGGCAGATGCCAGTCACCGGGGAATCAGTTTCGGGTCAGAAAATACACAGAGAAATGGGCTGTCATTCAAATATGCAAGGCCACTACTTACATTTTTCTGTGCAAAGTCAGAAAGAGATAACTTCCTGAAAAGAAGTGCAGAGACAGGACCCGTATTGTAATAAGATTTTTTTCTTCTGACTACATAAACAGGAAAGCTGTTAATTTTCGTCAGTTATGTAAGCACCGGTCTCAAGTGGGAACATTTCACTGAATATCTGTGCTGGCTGGTCAAAAATGGCGTGTAACATAACATTTACATCATTAGGAACATATGTAATTTTCAGAAGACACAAGCAGGGATCTTTTTTTCTTGACCAAATCCTCCACATTTCTGGAATTGCAATATCAAGGGTAATTTTATCCTTTGCTTCCCTCATTTTTGGGCCCATAAGAGAGGCATCTGACCAGTACCACAAAGATCCAGCTAACATTTGAGAACATGCACAGATTAAATTTGATATACTTCTAGTTTCCTGAAAGGATATGAAAATGTATCATGAGTCAGACCGATATTACCAAAGTTAATGTTTCTATTATTATTGCTATGTACAGTGTACTGAATCATCTTTGTAAGCTATTAGCAGCAGAGGTTAAAAGCACATTAAAATTAGAAAATTTGCTTGCTAATTTTCAACATCCAGATACAAAGGCAGTTATGAAAATCTACCAAGACTCTGCTCAGATCAGAGAGGCCCTACAAGATCTTAACAGTATGTCTGAGTACTGAATTGCCTGCTTTTTTTACTGTGTGTTGGCTAGAATATTGCAGTTAAGTGCCATATAAGCAAATGACATGAACAGTTTTGGACAGAAGAGTGCTGTTTGGACATCTACAATCTTCTAATAGATTTCATAATAAATTTATACATTTCATTGAATGCAAGCATCAGAAAAGGAATCAGCATATATACTTCACAACAAACAGGAAAAGAGCAATACATTCTGCAGATACTCTCATAACATCACTGGAGAGAACACAGTGCTTACATAGCACGATTTAGGGATACAGGGAATGTCACAGATCTTCCTGATTTATCACTAGCATGCATCTGAAATAGAGAAGGATGGTGGTCATGTGTGTCTGTCATAGTAGGGGCAGTACATGGTCTCCAAAAAACAGTGAGATAATGGCTTTTGCTGATTCTAGTCCATAATAATCTGCAGTACTACTATCCAATGCTTAAGAGTTAGACAGTGTTTTGGTACCTTGCCATCCTTCCTTCTCAGACCTGTAAAACCTTTTCTCATAAGCAACTTGAGGGCAGTACAGGTCTGACGCTTGATGACTCTTCCAGTAAATAGGGAGGTTACTCTCCTGCCAGCCAAATCTACTAGAGAAAACATAATTTTTTAGATAACTGTAGAAAGCAAAAAAGTAAATCTTAAACTTCCTAAAGTCTTTTCCGAGAAATTATTTGAAGAATAGAGAATGTGTTTCAGGGAATATACCTCAGGAGCCCTGTCACGTCACAGTGAGCCCACAGGAAGGCCAAATCTGCAAAGGAAACAAAACCTTGTCAAGGGGTCTCAGGTTATCAGGGTGGGAACAGAAGAGCAGATGCCACTAAATTACTCCAGACATATTGGTTATGGCTAATGTATTGCTCTGGAGGTTGAAAAGGGCTCAGGTAGGGCAGAAGCTACAAATAGCTTAGAGGTATGAAGGTCTCACTGCTGCTCAGTTATTTGCGTGAAGGCCCACAAGACCTAAGGGAAGGATACAGGAAGGATCAGGGTGGAAGAAATAAAACCTTTATTCCTAGAAACCTCAGGAAAAGGTTTTTGAGTTATTCCTGGAAAATGCTGTTGTTTAACCTGAGGCGTAAGAAGGACATCTCTGTACAGATCAACACAGCTATCTCTCAAGGAAAGATGAGTCATCCTTGGCACATAACACTGCAAGACAAAAGAAAGCAGAAGTCACGAGTCAAGCACATTGCTATTGTAATTGCTCCTTTACCCTTGTGAAAGTACAGTGCAGGTGTCAGACGTCTGAAACTGGCAAAATTGGATTTCTAAATGGGACTACAGCCTTCTGCAATTTTTACATTTCCTGTGTACTAGAGGTTTATGAGAATTTATTCTTAAAAGCTGGGGCCTCGGACTGAATCGCGACTGCTGTTTTTGAAGTGTGTCTTGATGTAGTCTGTTTTATTTTAGGTACATACCTAGATCTGTAGATTTTTCTTTGTTGCCATGATCTGCATTTTCTGATGTTGTTGCTTTATGACAGCTGAAATTCTACCACTGATATTAAGATGTGGTAGATAACTAATGGCTCTAATATTCTCTTGGTTTATTGCTAGGTCCTGAAATAAAAAAGTTATTTTCAAAATCTATTCTTATGACTTTTGGCCATGAAATGAACGCTATTTTCTGAAGAGTGTTTCCAATCTTTTTTGATTGGAAAAATAATCATATGTATTATCTCTACCTTAACTTCCTGCTTTACTGGGCTTTTTCTGGCTTCCCTAAGTCTGATCCTGCTAAATTTCGGAGAACTATGAAGGCTTAACAGAGCTTGGATTGCATCCCATGTCCCTCTTCTGCCTGGCCTCTGGTGAAGTTATCTTTTTGTGGTACATTAGCATATTTACAGCTACATCCAAGCAAAAGATTCTCCTCCTTCCACTTGTGCAAATGTATGTACTGTTATACATAACTTGCTGTACATACGCAAACACCCTTGTTCACCTCTTCCTTCATGTATAAATTTAGATAGGAAGGGACCAGTGGGGAGTTAGCAGATGCTGTCCTGGTCTCCTCTACCTTCTGGTAGGCCTGCCAGAGATCTTTCACCTTAACTTGCTGCTACATCTCATGCCTCTTTTGGCCCTTGACTACTGTCTCTGCAAAGCCGTTGACCTGAATATCCCTGTTTTCATTTTGCCTCGTGGAAACATCTGCTCAGCCCCTTAAACCATGCAGGGAGTAGGGTTTTATTCAGGTGTCAGAAAGGCAGTAGGATTAAACTACTTCAAATTTGCACATGGGTGCATGCAAGCCTAAAGAGATAAACTGACGTTTCATAGAATAAAGGAAGGAATAGGAATTAGTGCTTGGATCATAATGCTTTCAGTGCAGGCAACCATAGACCTCACTACCAAAAGAAAAGTATTTGATATTGGGCACCAACTGTGCATTCAAAATAGAAAAGGCAGCAGGCCTTCTCTTGATGAGTTTAAGCATTCAGGGACACATTCTGTCTCCTTTTGTGCTCACTCTGATTAGTCTCTTACTCCCTTTATATTCCTGCTGTAACTGGGAGGGCAGAATGTGAGCTATACAGTAGCAACGTGGATGGCAGAATGCAGTCTGCAATAAGCCACAAAAAATACAATACCCCAAAAGGAAACAAAATTACTAGTATGGCAGTGAAGAGAACTGACACTGCATAATCAAATGGCAGGATATAGGTTAAAAAAAAAAAGCCGAGATTAAGTTATTACATTTATCATTTACTTGTGCTCCATTATTTTACTGCACCTCCCTGGTATATGTTTTATTTCTTAGGATTTCTGGTAAAAAGATAGGATAACTAATCTGGATTTTATCACTAATTGACAGAGTCCTGAATACCTCATTCCTGGCTTCAGCAGTATAAACAGTTTCCAAAGCTCCTCTCCTCCACTCTTTCCAGCGTATTTTCAATGCCGAATGTTTGTTTTAAGCACACAGAGCTACATTGCCCGGCTCCTACGTTATGGGGATTTAATGTGCTTTAGCTTTTATGAAGAAAGAATTCTTCAGAATTACTTATGCTGAAGAGCCACTTGCCTGAGCCTTCCCCAAATCTGTTATGATGTCATTAGATCCAAATGGATGGGTGTGACAAGAATGTGAATATTCAGGTCATGGGGTGAGTTCAAATAATTTTTAAAGCTCACTCCAAAGTTGTAAGAGCAATCCTGTTTAAAAGTGTGTGTAAAACTAGGTTTTAGGTTACTTTTACAGTGACTAAAGCTATGAAATACTGATGTCTTTTTAAGCACCACAGGGGATGGATGCCAGCATGGCATCCCAAGGAATGGTAAATTCTTAATGTGAAGAATTGGATAACACATCATTTCCAAAGGTTGGGGGGAGTGATATGAAAGATTGAGAAGCCTTAAAGGACACAGCTGCAAAGCCAGCTACTGCATATCCTTGAGATGTTCATACAAGGACTCTGTGATGTACAATGCCAAAGGAAGAGAGATCTGTGGAGTCTGTTGAGACAAGGTACCTCTGTCAACGTTAATAAGAAGCGAGGTTATCTCACTGCTATGTTTGGGTCAGAAAAGCACTGAAGTTTCTCAGAAGACACATGGCTAAAGAGATAATGAAGTAACTGAAGAGCTACCACTTTTCCCATAATCTTTCCCCAGTATGAGAAGATTAATGATAGAATGATAAATGGCCTCTTCATCTAAAGGAAGCAAGGGATTCTTTTCTTCTTTTTCCTTTCTCTGTTTTTCTTGCTTAGAATTCAGACAGTATTTTAGGAGACTGTAGAGCTTTCTTGATCTTACTGAGAATGTCATTTTTATGGATATGTGCAGCGTTCAGGCACTTTAGAAGTAACACACTTTTTAAAAATCTAAGTAAAGAAAGAACAAACAACTCATCCCAAAACCTACATGGCTATAGGGATGAACTAAAATTTGCTCAGAACTGAGGACTCTAGTTGGGTCAGACCTGTTTAACTCAGGTCTCCATAAAAAGCACATGTTGATGGCTACACATGTTTTATTTTTATGTTTCTACCCATCCTCCCTTGGCCTCACTGTGATTTTATTTTTTTTCTGAGCCACGGAGATAGCAGCAGGGGAAACAGAACAGCAGTAGATTGCCACATTGGTGGTTAGATTATCGATAACTGAATAGTAAAGAGGGTCCCTTCCCCTCACAAAAGAAAGGCAGTAGTGAAGAGATCTCACAAATGAGTGTGCCTTTTGCAGCAAAACAGTCCCTTTCTGCAGCCACAGTCCAAGCTCTCTTACTTACCACCATAGCCAAAGCCCACGATGGACAGAGAAAGCATATCCCCTGCTTCCTCTTCCATCTCCCCTCCAGGCCCTTCTTTTTCATCTCTCTTCTGTCCAGTCAGCCAAAGAGTCAGAAATGTTTTGTTGCATCAGTCAGATACAGTTTTGTTTATTTTGTTTCCTCCTTTGTCCCTCAAGGATAGAAATTTTCTCTTTTGTTTTGACAGTGTAACCCGAAGTTTTGACTTCACCTCCTGACTTACGCATTTCCTTTAATACAAGCCAAGACACAGATGATGGTTTTTGAGTGGAATCTAAATTAAAGATGACATTTGACTGGTCCTCCATTTCTACCCACTGGAACTGGCCTCATCCTGCAAAGCCCATGGGCACTCTATAAGACTTCTGCACCACAGCGGACATATACAAAGCAGAACAAAGGTGTAATTGTAGTAAGTGTCAATATACTCCTTGCTAGTTGTATCTGGCTAGTACAGTGATAGTTATGCAACAATGATGATGTGCATTTCACCATGCAGTGGCACCCAAAGTAGGTGTGGAAGGTTTCTGGAGTGTTTACAAGCACATACTATTGTACGTTAACTACTTTTTTCAGTAGAGTAAGAGCTGTCAGAGACTAGTCTAGTCCCTCTTGAGTGTTTTCTCCTAAAACTTCAAAAGAAGCACTTTAATATCTTTTAAAGCAGAGAGAAATACAAAGAGAGTTTGCATGTAAACCTTTGATGTATGCAATATAGCAATATTCCTTCCTTAGCAGAGTCTCTTATTCTTCCTCCATAAATAATCTGTCCTTTATTCTTCTTGTTTTCCAGGTCAGTTTGACCTAGCAGGTTGTTTCTTGTCACATTTTCCTTCCTGTCACACTCCAGATTGCCAGTACCCATTTTCTATACATCAGCAGAACTATACCTAGAACTTTCATACACCTGGGAAAGACAAGATCAGCCATCCCACCTTCTTACTTGCCTACCAGTGACATTATGCCACCTTTTGCCTGCTAATCCAAACAATCCTAATGCTCTTTACATAGTCAGTGAAGAAACTCCTGAAATCTTCCCCTTCCCAAAACTGTCCTTATATTCCTGCATCTTCCAATAAATTCTATTTTCCCTGCTACAGTTTTAGTCCACTACAGACTGTGGGTTTTACCCCATAAGCAGGGAGAAGAGATCCATTTTTACTTCCTTCCAGAAATTTTTGTGGTTTTAAAAAATATCATGTGCTCCCCTCCATATTCTTTTTTTGGGTTTTTTTGGCAATGTTATTCCAACTTGGTCTCTGATCTCAGATGATAGTTTCTAGGTAGCTTTCTTGTAACTTCCTTTTAATGTGTCTCTGTCTGATCCAGATCTTTCTTTAAGTGAGGGCCCCAAATTCAATGTAGCCCTTTAGCCTTGAGGCCCTTGAATCTTTATCAAAGTTGAGCAGAATGGAAATATTACCTCAAGTACCTTGCTGCCTCCCAGTATGGTATTTGGATTCACCACAGCGGTATGACATTTTTAACTTATGACTCATATGTATTAGCTTGTGGTTCAGTACAACCCCTGACCCTTTTCTGTATAACAGCGTCCTAGCCAGCTGCTCCTCATTCTTTATTTATGCAGTTGACTCAGCTTGCGTACGTGAAGTACCATGCACTTCCCCCTGTTCTATTTCAGCTCATCTTCCCCAGGTTGTAAAGATCATTTTGAATTCTGCTCTTGTCATCCAGTGCATCTAGCTTCCTCCCTCTCAACTTCCTAACGCCTTGAGGGTGGTGATCATTAATGAACAACGAGCAGTACAAGGCAGCTCCATATATCACTCTATTTTGATAAGGAAACAGATAATTACCTTCTGTGTAGAAGTTTCAAACAATTTTGCACGTGCATTGTCACAGATCTTTGCAGACCATGCTTTCTTTACTTTTGAGGATGTCAGGAGTGACAGGATCAGAAGACCTCCCAAAGCCAAGACACAAGGGATTCAGTTCTTCTTCTCTGGCATGCTGTAGAACAGAGGCGGGTTGGTTTGACACAGTTGTTTCCCCAAAAAATCCATTCTGGACCTATTTGTCTCCACATTAACTACCAAGTGCTTAGAATGTTTGGGGGAGCTTTGGTCTAACATCTTTCCAAAAATTTTCATTACGCAATATAGACATACTTCACTGGCTCCTTCAGTTTTTAAAGATAGGCATCTTGGTATCCCTCATGATAACCACCATCTCGGAGAACCCCACACTGTCCTCACTTCCTACAACTGGATTCAGATCTTAGATACTCAATGTGCATTTACTAAGAGAGAGATTATTGGCAGCATTGACTTTAATTATTTAGGGGAACAAAATAAACAAGTCACCAAATTATGATTCTGGCTTATCAGTAATATTAGGAAATGGTGGGAAAAAATCTTTCTATTCATATTCCCTGATGATTTATAAGCTTTCTGAGTAAAAATCTCAATTTCAGCTGTAGAAATCATCCCCATTTTTCTAAATTTGGCCCAAATTCATTATTATTTCCCCTGAAAAATGTATTTTTCAGAAAATCTACCTTTAAGAAAAGAAAAAGAAGTAGCCACTTTTACTCTAGATTGCATAGTCTCAGCACACATATAACTTAATTCAGCATGGATCGGCAGTACATTCCAGGTCTATCAAGACAACTTTGTTCATAATGTGATTTTCAGTGTTTGTGAGAATAGGTTATTGGTTAAACAGATGGGGGAAGAGGGGAGTAAAGAGAGCTTTTGAAGTTATGAGATCATAGAAAATTCATTCTGATGGTCAAATCAAGGGACTTGAAAACTGGTGATAAAAAAGGGGATTTTGTAATTTCTCATGTCTGGTTAAATTTGTATCTGCTCAGGGCATTGCCCTTATACTGCAGCTGAAAAACCTGTAAGGCATCCAAGGTTACACTGCAGCAGGGCAACTTCTCTGGCTTCTAATAAATTTAAACCAAGAGGCCCCCTAAGATACTGAGATTAAAGCTGAAATAGTCTTCTGCCTGAGAGGTTAAGGAAAAGCCCTACCTGAATGGATGCATTTTGCTGAATGGGCACTCAGGATTAACTCTGCTAAAATATATTAAAAGTGATGTCAAAACAAATATTCTTATTTGTGTCTGCAACTATGATTTATACTCAGTATAAAGCACCAGATACAACAGAAGAAAAGTGAACTTTAAAAGGTGGGGTATTCAGAAACCACAGCACCAAAAGGTAACTAAAATGTTCAAGTCAGTTAGCAAATAGCTACAAAGAAAGAAATTAATTCTTTGAGTTTGACTCAGCCAAGTGGAATAATGATTTACTGTGGGCTATCACAGGTCCTTCCATCTAAAAGCCTTCGCAAAGTTCAGCCCCGAGCTTTGTGTCCTGGCAGAGGCAAAGTGCCCAAAGCAAGTGGCAGGGACATCGCCACCTGCCCCCGAGATGCTTTGATTTCAGCTCCTCCCCTGGCTAGCTGCCCAGCAGAAACTATGGCTCTCTCCCCCTAAAAGAGGTTCTCTCTCCCTCAAGCTGCAGTGGCAGACAAATTGCCTGCCCTCTCACTCCAAGGATTTCCCTTCCTCCCCCTGCACAAGGGACATAATTCATATCATTCTGCATCTGCAGAAGTGCTCATTAAAACTTGCGGACTACAGTCCCTAGGATTATCCCGCTTTTCTAAAATTGAGGGTACACTTCGAGAAAAATAAAGACTGTTCATAGCTTTTCCAGAGCGATGAATACATATGTAAATAAACAGACAAGACTCCCTCAGTTTCCTTAGGGAATTTCAACACAGACTAAATGGGTATAATTCTGCTTGCTTGCCCCCAGTCAAAAGCAAAATACCCCACTTTTGTCACAAGTTCAGCATGCTAATGCCTGTTGTTGTCACAACTGTTATCCAGAAATGGAGATATCAAAAAACGGTTCTAGTTTTGAAAGTGCTGGTATGTGCCAATAAATTTTGTGTTAAAAGTGACAAGTAGGGGGTTCTGTAAGTATTTAAATAACTAAATGTGGAGATACGTATCTTCCTTTTATCACTTACTTCAACAGTTTTGATGTCAACTATTTTACCACACTTAAAAAGACAGACTTACAAATTTATTTAGCCTCACACATCACATATCCCCATCAACATCATCATGGACACATATGCAGCCTGGGCATGTATTCTCTCCAAAACCCACAGACAAAACTCCTGCTTCTGTCAAGGGGAGTTACACTTCTGTCAAGCTAGTGAGCTTTTTTTTACTTTTTTTAGACAAAGAATTCTCACTTCTAACCACAGCTTCACTAGGCCACAGTAACGGTAAAACAACAATAATAATAATGATAAAATTCAGCAATGCATAAAAACTTGTAGAACAGTAATAGTGGTGCTTTTGCCATTTTTATGAGGCACTAATCTAGTTGCCTCATAAGGAAGCAGATTATGGTCTCATAAAACAGCACAATGGAGCTATGGTGTAATGACTTTAGTAGGTACAGCAGCAGCTTTACTACAGCTCCTCTCTCAACAAATTGTATGATGTAGGATGATAAGTATAAATATAAAATCAATCTAAATTTTATTTGATTGTGATTTCCACCTTATCAGGACAGAAAGAGATCACAAGAGAGCATGAAGTAGCAAAGACAAATGCAAAACCCCAACCTATAATAAAAGACAAGCTAACACTTTCAGCTGCCTAACTGTAAAAATATTTCAGCAGATACCCAGAACGTTAAAGGTATTTACACAATTCATACAAACTAACAGCTTTAAAAGCAAGTCTTCAGCTATACAATAGAAAAGAGTAAAAAGGCAGAATTAAGTAAATGGAAGTACCTCTTTAGAAGCTGTCATTTATATCACATCAGTTTGTTTCATTTCTCTGCATGGAAGAATATTAAAAACATACCTTTTAAATGACTATATCACACATTTCATGCCAGCCTAGGAAAAAAGGTAAAATAAGAATTTTGCTTGATTGTATATTTTTTTCTGCTTTATGGTATTGCAAAGGAGTAATTATACATATGTCATTTTATATATTCATACAAAATGAATATTAACAGAATAAGACTCAGTATCCCAGTTATTTACAGTACCAAGACTGATAAACAATATACAGTGGCTGTATGTATTTACTGAGGGCCTGATCCAATGTTTAAAAGGTCCACTGGATGCCTTTTTGCATCAGATACCAATATAATCTCATAGTACTGTCTCTATTTTTTTTGTGATTTTGAATTTAAAGATCAGACAAGGACCTGCCTTTATTTTAGTGGTTGTATAGTATGCAGCAGTGTGAAATCCAGGTCTGCAATTGCAGTGCCTCAGTTCTACACACCACTGCACTTCTAAATAAAACCTGAATCTCTCTGATCATCCATTATAGGACCGTGAAAATTGAAGTTACTCCCGAATTTCTTTTAAACTTCTCATTGGACTTACAGTTCTATTTCAGAGCCATTAAAAAGCAGTTTAGAGGGGTTGTAACAGAATAGTTATTATTGTGCAGTGCTTCAATAGCATTGCAATTCTTGACAGCATCTTATGATGTACAATCTGCAGGTATACGAATATCCTTGCAAAATCAGCCCTACCTGGTTCCATTTAAATGCTGCTTTGAGTTTTAGACTCTCATGCTGCTTCCAAAAACCATTTCCTTTAAACATCTGCCATGGTTGTATGGCAGACCATCATACAAGCCGTGATCAAGTATACCTCTCCACCCCTCCACACTGCTAAATTACTGTTTGTGTTCTAGGATTAAAACTTCTAGGTGCCAGGAGAACAAATGACAGTACCTAGTCTGACGAGTCTATAAACTGAAACTTAAGTTTTTCAATTTCTAGTATACCTTGTTCATGCACAATCCTGCGTTCTGAAAATGGCCTCTCAAACAGCTGGAAGTGCTGCAAGCTTACTGTCCTACATATTTTCTGTCCACACAGCTGCTGCTGCAGAGATAGCTCCTATGGAAGTGGGCATTGCTGTGCTAAACATGCCAGATGTTTCACATGGTCTGCAGGATCTCATGGATGCTCTATACCTGTATAGATATACAGATAGATAGATAGAAAGATAGATAGATAGAGATAGATGTACCTAGTCAGCACTTCATTTATTTCCCTCTTCCATGACTTTATCCCAGCAAGCTCCATGAGTCCATTGCTACCTTGTCTGCTTTCAGCTACACTAGTAACAACTGTTCACCATTGTCTCCTTGTACTGCCTGATTTCGTCTTCAGCCACAGATTTTTTTTTAATAGCAGCATGAAATTGATCTAATGAATGAACTGAAACAGCAACCCAACAAGTCCTTCAGATTACAGATGTTTGTAAGCCCTGCCTCCAGAACTGTGGCTTGCAGAGATGAGTAAGATCTGGATTTTTGGAGGGGCTGAATATGTCAGTTCAAGTAGATTTTAGCAAGGTTTTTATTTACTCAGCCTTGCAAAGAATCAACTTAAAGGTACTGTGATGCCTACAGTTGTCTGCTACAGGAATTTACCTCAAAGTTTTTTTTATACAGCCCCCTCTGTCACTGCAGGTTAGAGCCAAAGTGAGCATAAAAATAGGTGACAGCTAGGAGGGAACCTTTCAGACATTTTGAGGGTCTTATACTGAGTAGTAATGTCAAACAGCGTTGTCCCTGGTGAGACTGGGAAAAACAAGACTCCTTAGTTGAAACCAGGCTATACATGCAAAAGACCTGGTGGAACAGGACAAAATGTATCAGGAATCAGGCCAAACATGTGGGATGTTAAAATGCATGTATCCACCAGAATCAGAGATGTAAATAAAGAAATCTGTCTGTCAGCAAACAGAAATCCAGTTAAATATATATATGTCATAAATGACTAAAAGAGTACCTAAAGATCTTTGAGTTTTAGCTACCGGATTGTCTCTGCCTCTCATCCGTTCCTTACAGTTTGCTCCTCTTTTATAAAATCAGAAGTAAGGATACATGGCTTGGGCACTGTGATGTTATTGCTGTGGCTTGCAACAACCAGGCAGCTATCTAGCAGCAGGACAGACTGATACAGAAGCAAAGTTATCTTACTTTTATGTAAATTCCATCTTTGACCTGCATGCAGCTGGCAGTGCATATTTTATTGTGTTCACTGGGTTTTCATTACACCCCTTGTCATTTGCTGAAACGTATTTTAACTTCATTTAAATCTCCTTGTGCCTCAGAAATGTCAATAAATGTCATTGTTATCAGCAGTTTTGTCCTGGGTTGGCTTTTCTGAGTTTTCTGTCTTTAGATTTGATTAAAATTGGGAAATAAATAGCAAATAACATATTGATTGCAGACTGGGAAAGGCTGCAGATAATTTATTATCTGGCGAGCACGATACCGAGTTTTTTTCTACCAGAATCTTCAGACTAACAAAATTCATTCTGATGGGAAAGAGGGGTTTGTAACTATTCTTTAGTGCAAAGTAGTTTTGCAAGCCTTTGTTTGGTCATCTATAGACCATAAATCAAGTTAAGATCAATGGTAGTTACCCATACTGTTAGTTTAGCAGACCTTAAAAAAGAAGCTATTAGAGATTATTAAATCTGAAATCAAAATGCCTTGCTTATGGGGGGGGGGGGGCGGGGAGAGATCAACAGACATTGTCTGTGAACACTAATTTAAACCATAATTCATTATATTAGCAGTAATTTCATTATATTGCTTTATCCAGCCTTACAGAAGAGTGTGTATTTGGAGCTATATGTCCTAAACTAACATTTTTTTCATTCTCCGCTACTGCATCACTAGCCAAGAGAATGAAAACTTAACCCACCAGCATAAGCTTCTACGCTTTTCATCATACCAATGAACCCTCAAGAATCTTCCTACTTTGAAATCTTTCCATGACTGGGAAAATCTGAGCATAACAATGGTGATGATTTAGAGGAAGCAAAATGAAACAAAACCAGGTAAGACACCAGTCAGGTTCTTCAGTCTTTCCTGTTTACCTCTCAAAGGGTACCTGACCTAATGCCAATTTAGTCTAGAGAAGATCATTTCCAATTTCAATTGTAATTACAATTAGAGTCTTTGCCTCTAATGGCTGTCACAGAGTCCCTCTCCTCATGTTGACCTTATGCCCCTTGTCACTAAAGGCAGTGGGAACCATCCTCTGTGACAATCCTGCTCTGATGGCTGTAGGGCCAATGTTTTCAGCACATAGTGTTTGGCAGGAGGGCTGCCTTCTACTTCTGGCAGCTCAGGACAATGCCTGATTCTCAGTTGGAGACTCCAGGTATTACTGCAACACAAACAGTAATCAGAAAGCATCTTAATATGTCTGGTGGGCTGAAGATCACCATTATCTCTTATTCCCCTGAAATATCAACAGTGTACAGGACAGCTCAGGTAAGCAACTGTTCTACCACACAATAAGAAAACACAGAATGCCGGCAAACCCAAGAGGAGCATTACCAGTAATGGAGCTGTTGGTGGACGCTAGACCCCAGCCACAAACCCTCTCCCCACCTTCAGCCCCGCAGAATCACAGTAACTGTTCTGTGGCACAAATGGACTTACAGACTGGATGCCAATGTACGCCATCAATGCTAACCCCCAGTAGTACAGGAGAAATACATGACACTCTTCCTGAAATATCTGAGACACATACCCCACTTCCATCATCTCTGATTACCTGACAATTTTTAGTCTGCTCATTCTCACTCCACTGAAGGTAAGGAACAGTCACAATCCACATTTTCAGAAATAACATTTTGTATCCTATCGGATCATTTGCTGAGCAGGTTAAAACAAGTTTTGTGATTACTATAACATCAAATTCAAGAGACCCTGAATTATTCAAACAGTTCTCCAGAGTGGATAGACCTGGCTCCCTGTATGGCAAGTGCAGAGTAGCAGCAATACATAAGCAACCACCATACCAAAAGGCACGAGTTTAGGCATGTTACTCTCTACAAAGCATGTATAGTGTCTGTTGCTGTTGCCTTGCTGTTTGTGGAATGTAGCAGTAACACATATTAATCATTCCACTTAAGAGACAGAGATTAACAATATTCAGCAACACTGATATACCCATGCAATATCCATGTAATAACAGCTAATACACAGTACCTGTCCCTAGCATCTGATCAGGTTTTGCACACATCTCCACATTCAGGAAGGCTACCACTCTGAAGTGATGCTATCAGTCAAACAATGTATTAACAGATGATTAGTAGCAATACAATGTAAGCCATTCTAGTTGTATTGGAAGGCCTGAATTCAGTACCTCTAGAGCATTTATGACAAAATGAGTATGTGGTAAAATATGAGAGGATTAAACTTAATATTATCTTCTGGACATTTATAAAGAATAAACTTGTTTTCATCCACAAACTTTTTGTGCAGTTGGAGAACAGAGTTACCATTTATTACAGGAAAGAATTCCTGTAGAAAAGGACTAGTCAGAAGAGCTGTCAATGATAACAGAGATAGAAACAAACTGCCTAGAGATGAGATGCAGTAATGTATTAAGCTACATGGAATTTGTTCTGTGTTTTATTCATTTGTAATATAAGGGCATCTTGGTGCAGTTACTAAGAGCCCAGATAGTTGTATTGCTCTTGAGCTATTGCTTTTTTACTAATGTAAAAACAGAAATACAGAGCATGTAGGACTAAAAGCCCAGATTTGAAGGTGAGCAATATGGCAAACAGAGTACAGAATCATACCCGTGCTTCCATTTCAAGTTGAACCATGGCATTAGCCTGTGAACCTTAGTTCCCAGCCTCATTGCCTCTGTATCCAGATCCCTTCTTCCACCAGCAGGTTGCTAATGGCATTGCTGTTAAAGAAGAAACACTCTTACATCAGCTGCAGTCCTTTTGGGACAGGTCCTATAAAAGTTAAATAAAAGATAAACATTACTGAAGTTATTCTGTTTCTTGCCCCAAATTATTCAGACAGTGCCAATGACCCAAGCAACAGAAGACTTCTCATTGTCAGTTGCAATCAACAGGGAAAGATAGACTCTGGAGAGTTATTTAGCATAGAAACATATCTTGTGTTTTGTCTTCCAGCATTTCTAGCCAAGCTAGAAAGGGATTTTCAAGAATATCTAAGAGATTTCAGCAACAGGAATTCCACTGAAACTAATGGGACTTTTGCTCCTAGTTGCTTTTCACTCTCCTCATTAAGTCTAAGGCATTTTTCTTCACCAGATTTGTACCTAGATTACAAATGTCTGCAGCATTTCCCAAGGTACAATTAGATTTAGTAGCTTCCTTCACTGCCCAAATATTAATACGATCTAGCAACTTGGAAAGATTAAGCCCAAATGCACCAGTTTCATGCCCTAACCACTAAGCTGCCCTCAGGCATTCATACATGGGACAAGAGCATGTCAACGTCTATGAGAATGAAACCTCACTGGTACGGGCAATACATTTGGCTCATAACAAATACAGAGCATGATCACTAGAACTTAATTTCCATGGAGTTCACACATATCTTGAACTGCTACAAATTAGCGTAAGACATCTAACTGAAAAGATAAGCAAAGAAAAATCTTGGAATAAGGAATTTTTACATGTGTATTATTATTCTGTGTTTTCACTGCAGCTTCTCATTCTTTCCATCATTGTGCTTCTGGCAATGACAAACCCTTTCACCTTAAAAACAATCAATGGGATGTTTGAAATGGTATGTGGGGCAGAGGGATGTATAAATATATATATATTTTTTTATTTCCCATGACACCCACTTAGCAATGATTCCATGACACTCCATCTATGCGTTGAGCAGCATCTGTATTTTAAACTGTAATATTGCAACACTTCAAAGCTAGAATAGATTTGCTCCCTACACTCCCGATTCTCTGCTAATGTCTGCTTCTGACACAGAGGCAATGCCCAATCAACTGACTGAGCAAAGTGTTGACAGACCCCAGAGATGCTTCTCTGCCCCTGCTGTGATGAGAGGGCAAAAGGAGAAGAAACAGAGTCCATTAACAACTTGAGGGGGATGTCAAGGGATTAAATATTGTTCTGAGTTTCAGTATGAGATGTGGAATGAGTCAGAGCTCCAGCTGATTCACTGGAAAGAGAGAAGCAGGCTGCAGAGATAGATAGGGAGGAAGAAGCTGCAGAGGGAAGGTGAGCAAATGACGCTGCAGAGAAAGAGAGGAAGCCTGGGTCAGGCCAAAACTTTAGGTACAACCTCTGTTGAGAAGAAACATGTAGTAGAGTTGTGTCACACATGCCCTCTCCTGTAGCCCTTGAAGGGTGCAATTTATACTCTTGCAGTCCCCCCTGTGCCCAGCATCAGGGAAGGACTGATCAGGGACGCACAGCCTCCTTGTTTCTCTTGGCTTTCCCTTTGCCCATTGCCAGTGGAAATACCCAGAGCATGGAGGGACATCACCTGCCCTGTAAGCAAAAGTGGAGTCAGCAGGGGAGGAGAGATGTACCGTTAATCTATTTACTTGGCTGCGTAACACAAAGTCACAATTCAGTTCCTCATAACTATCTGAAGCTTGAAGTTCATGTCAGAAAGGGATCTGGAAAGCCCCTCATCAGGCAGACTGTATTCTAAGGTCCAGATGTGGCAGTGAGCAGAACAACTTTCCTTACGCACTTTATTTACAGCTAAACATCTGGTTCTTAACCCTTCTCTGCCTTCTAGACCCCCATATCTTTTCATCGTTCATTTCACTAAACCCCATTCTTTTTTTAGATAAGTTGCAGTTCAGAAAACTCTTATGCAACTCAGAGCATTGTAAAGTTTGCTGAAATGAATCCAACTCATTAATCAAGCAGAGAAAAATGCATCATATCTGCACTGTCTTAGTGAATGTCACAAAGCATACAACAAAAGAAATGTTTAATTACACTGTCACTAAGGCTTATTCAGCGCCCCCCCATCCTCCTCATCCCAGTACGATAGCAATAATCAAGCTAATCAGGAAGTTGGTGTTTATAAATCAATTAATACATCAATTAATGCAGTGCTTAATGTGCTGCCTAGAGCAGCTATTATTGGCAGTACATGCCAGTTAATTGTTTCCTTCCTACCCTACTGGCTCAGTGGGAATGTATTGGCAGAAGGCATCTCTTGTGTTCGTTCTGCTGATATTGAGAAAGATGCTGGCCTCTTGCACTTGTGGGTGGTGGGATGCAATAACCAGTATGCCTCCCTGTTGGGGCAGTATGTTTCACTGCCTGAAGAAAAAAACTTGCTCCTTCACATACTACAGTAAGTAGAGGGTTGCCGTGGTTTAGCCCCAGTCAGCAACCAAGCATCACACAGCTGCTTGCTCACCCTCCCTCCCGGTGAGATGGGGGAGGGAATCTGAAGAGCAAAAGTAGGAAAACTCGTGGGCTGAGATAAGAACAGTTTAATAATTGAAATAAAATAAAATAATAATAATAATAATAATAATAATAATAATAATAATAATAATAATAATAATAATAAATTGTAATGAAAAGGAAAACAACAAAAGAGAGAGGAACAAAACCCAGGAAAAACAAGCGATGCAACCACTTGCCACCCGCCAACCGATGCCCAGCCCATCCCCAAGCAGTGATCACTGCCCCCCAGCCAAGTCCCCCCAGTTTCTATACTGAGCATGACGTCATATGGTATGGAATAGCCCTTTGGCCAGTCTGGGGCAGCTGTCCTGGCTCTGCCCCCTCCCAGCTTCTTATGCACCTGGCAGAGCAGGGGAAGCTGAAAAGTCCTTGACGAGTGTAAGCACTGCTAAGCACAACTAAAACATCAGCGTGTTCTCAACATTATTCTCATCCGAAATCCCAAACACAGCACTAGAGCAGCTACTAGGAAGAAAATTAACTCTATCCCAGCTGAAACCAGGACAAGGTGAAACACATTCCTTTGCAACATAAGACATGTAATCAAGGACATTGCATTTCAGACTGCATCCCACCCAGCCCCTTCTCCCCTGGCAGCAGTATCAAGGTCTGCTGAGGGACTACATAAGTCACAATACCAGCCTAACGATTGATACTGTAGGATGTATCTGACATATCAGTAGGGACCCTACACCTTTCAAGAACTGTTAAATGAGTATTCTGTGAAGTAGCTGTGAATAATTGCAATCTGTTTTCCCTCAACACAGCAGCACACAACAAACCAGAAATTAGCCTCAGAGGTGTAGTCACAGAAGTCACAGAGAAGTTAATGTCACAGTAAGGTAAAGGATCTTATGGACTCCTGTCCATCAGTCTCTTATTTTAGCCCTGCTGCTTTTCCTGAGGTTCGTTTCCTTGCAATGTTGGTACATAAAACACAAACTTACCAATCAAGATCAAGCTTGATTGCTAGTGAAATGTGACAATACACCTTGTAAAAGTCTATCACAAGATGTTGTCTTGCCTTTTCGCCTCTGATACAAAGTACAACAATGATCTGCAGTTTCAAGCAAAATGGTAACAAATTTTGCACAATAAATTTTTCACACCACCATGCACTTGATTTTTCAGCATTAGTTAATGCAGCTGTCAGTACCTATTAAGTATAGCCTTGCATTAAAATGGCACGTGAGGTGAATAATCCATTAAGGTTACAGCAGCGGTTGTTAGAGGGACAAGGTTAGGATTTTGTTCCATCTTGGGCTTGAACTAGACTATTGTGAAAAAAGGCTGTTTTTCTTTTTTTTGTTTGTTTGTTTTTTGTTGTTATTGTTGCTATCTCTCCATATATACAGAGAAAAGAAACAGCAGTGGATAAAAATAGATTCGTTCAGTTCCAATCTCCATCTTGCTTTCATCTTTCCTTCTTCTACCTTCCCTTCCTGAAGTGTGAAGACAACATCTTAACTTTCATTATTGCTCAAAAAAGGATAGATAAGAAATTTTTCTGCTGTGAGAGGTGATTATAGACTAACAATTAAGTTCTAATTCTACTTAGCTATGTAATTGTTCTAGTTAAATTATATTACTTTGAGCGTATGACATATCAATTCATGGGCTTTCTATACAATTAGAGTGCAATAAATCAAAGTAATTTGCTGCTATATTACATGCAGACGCTTATGTGAGGGCTCGTTATCTTCAACTTGCCACAAAAAGTTTTGTACCTTTGTACATGTAAAAACTATATAATAATATATAGAAATAATTTGCCTAATTTTAAATTCTGGGATATCTGAGTTTTCACACACATCTTACAAGAGCCTATATCTTTACAGATATCTCTTCAATAAAAAACAGCAAGTCAACAGCAGACAAACATAAAACAGAGTAGCAACAAGATATTAATGATGAACATTCTCCACACAAAACCAAAAAAACCTCAAAAAACCCAAAACAGCAAATGTAAATTAGATAGTGATGTAAACCCAACCAGTCCAGAAAGTCCTCAGATGTGGAGAGACTGACTCCAGCCATCATCAGATAAGGTATTAACTCTGAACATCTTTATTAAGACACTGAAGAAGAGAAATACATACCACAATGTACTAGAAAACACAAATGGGAAAAAAAGAAATTCTGGAGCTGTGAAATTGGTGGTGAATGTGGAATGGATGGTACTTTCAAAGGCACTCTGTATTGACTGAGCACGGCTTCAAATGAATGGAAAAGAGCTCTCAGCAGCTGAGGGAGCTGAGCTAGTTCAGTGCTCAATACCTTTGAAAAGCTCTCTCTGTAGCATGCAAACCCCAGCAGTTTTCAAATTTGCAAAATACTGAATGGTTACATGCACTTCCACTCTCCAAAGTCCTGAGTTTTCAGTACTGGTGCCGTTTGCAGCAGCACTCATGTTTTTAATGAAAGATACCTGCCAAAGAATCCTTTTTGCCTCAAGTTAGCCACATAAATACAAAACTACTTGAAACATATGCAGCCTGTGCAATCTTAGCACTGGAAAGAGGGGCAATAGTTCAAAACTGAAGAAGTGTGCCGTTCCCCAAGCCAAAATGAAGGTATACAGTCATGGTTTGAAGCATGGTAGTTAGCTTCAGATTGCAATAAGTGAAAATAACTTTAAAGACCCAACACTCACTCCCTGTTGGGGAAAACACCTTTGGCAGGATTTTTTTTTCCAGCTGCAAAAACACGAGGTTGCTTTTAATCTAAAAGGAAACTGTTTCACAGGAATGGACTGTTCGTGTTATGTAGTTTACTTTGTAGTTTTCAAGGGATTTAAACCAAAAGAATTGCCACCTTTCAGAAATACACGAGTCTTAAACTACACCAAAAACATCCCTCTGTAGAAATTAAGGCATAGCTATCCACAATTCAGCAAAGAAACATGTTCAGCTGGAGCATGATAGAATACACAACCAGAAATATTCTGCTCCTCTGTGAACTTTTCATTAATGGACTTCATGGAAGAGAATTTCCCAAGTCTAGAGATGCAGCTGATACTCAAATACACCAAAGACACACTGGAGGAGATACTGAGAATCCACTGATTGCCCCTGAGCCAAGATATAGAGAGCATATTTCTGGACAGGAACGTGAAAGAGTGCTAGCAAGGCAATGCTGAAGAAGGAGAGCTAACAGAGGAGAAAAGGAATTTGCCATATACGATATTTAGGATGAGAAGCTGGAGGAGGACAGGGAAGAAAAAGGAAAAGAGAAACAAAACTAGTTCCAGCAAATGGAGAAAGAGACAATAGTAACCAAGATTAAGGAAAGGAAAGAAAAGAATGAAAATAAACAAAGGATTGCCATACTTAACTTAGCATGACCATGGGCACCTGCTAGTAAGTCTGTCATCAGTAGAAATGAAAGGAACAGCAGCATACATTTTGCCAGTCTGGGATTAAAATCAACACAAAACACAAAGAAAAGAATTATTCAGATTGTGGTCTTAAAAATGCTAATGAATACTCATAATTTTGTATATAACAAAGTAGCAAGAGATAGGATATGCGGTAAAAAAGCAGACTGATTTATGTGCTTCACTGAGAAAGCCTCTCAGTGCTGAGAACAAGAAAAGAAAGCACCAGACTGAAAATGGACGTGCCAGTTCTATACACAAAAGATTTTGAGGGTCATGGACCATTACAGTGCCTCCTATGAGGAGAAGCTGAAGTTACACTTTCTTATCACGCAGAAAAGGTACCAATCTCCTGGCTGAACTAATAAATTACTTCTGAATAGCTCCAAATCTATCACATCACTCTTACCAAGCAGCTCCAAATCCATCACAAGTTACTACTGAAATGTGAAACAGTGAGAGAAGTTTGTTGGTAGAGCCTAGAAGACAGAAAGAAAGGAATGGCAGACTGCATTTTCAATCAGCAAGAACCAGTTGTCATGTCTCCATAGATGACTACTCAAACAATACTTCTTCTGGTAAAATGAATCAAGATAATTATACGTGGTTGCCTGTTGAAGAGGTTGTAATTTTACAGGGGGGAGGGAAAAAAACCCAAACTCACAAACAAAACACAAGAACAACAAAAATAGCATGTATTAATGCTATCCAGAAGGCCTATGGGGAGTTAAAACCACATTTATAAGTACAGATTTTTTCAGACTTTAATACTTTAAGCCTGTAAAGCGCTATATAAATGCTAAGAATAGATGACTGGTTGCTCTCCCTGTGACACTACTTCTTTCTCCATCAGTGCATAGTTATGCCTAAACGTCGACTATACAAAATAAGGTGGTTTTTTTCTCCCACTCTCTCCTCTTGCACAGGTAATTATCTAGACATACTCTTCACAGGGATCATCACCATCTCTTCTGAAACATCCATTTAGTGTGTTTAAGTCACTAAACACTCACAATTATTGCTACTGGGAAAAAGACCTGGGTTTTGTTGTTGTTTTCATTCTTATTATTTTTATTTCTCTAAGTGTTCCTTCATGTGGAGAAAGATACAAATAGGAGCTTTCTCTGTACTTTTGATTATCCACTGTTGTAACAAGTGCTCTGGCGATGTTAATTAAAAACCTTTGTAATGCCTCCTGTCTCTGACCAAGGGTATTAACCTAGCAGAACACACGTTATCTTCTGTGTCTCAGAATTGGAAAAGCTGTGCTCATACATCTTTTACTCTTTCTCATTTGTTTAACACTATTTCAGTCCTAAGAAGTGAGTTATTGAAAGATTAAGGCCAATGACCATCATATGTCTATTTTGTGAAGCTGAAAGAAACCCGCAAAGGATCCTTGAACATAGCTCCTTTTGACATCTTAATGCAATCTTTACTATTAAGCGTCCTAGCTGATTTCCTATGCAACAGATGTAAGATTTTTATGCAATTCCTAGCTTGTTTCCTACGATACATGAATGACAGCATATCTTAAGTGCTATGTCTGCAGAATGTAAGTCACAAAGTGTTTTTCAAGTAATCATGAAATCTAAAGTGGGTTGCTTACCATGCCTGAGTAATGTATTCTAGAGATATGAGTGCTTTTGTATATTTAACATTGTGATTTTCTCTTTGATCTCAGCTATCACATTTAAAAGTATCCTAATCTTGGAGTTTTATAGCTCGTCTTGAAAGTTTATCAAGCAAAGCTTTCATGAAACATACACATACACTTAGATATACCACATATTCTTATTTCTTCCTTTTGGTAATCATCAGCCTTTTCCTCTCCTTCATGACATTTTCTATCAACTGTCACATCTCTTAACTGTGCTTCAGACAGACCATTATAAAACCAGTCACAGTCTTCCTAAACTGCTGTGAATTTTGCAGCTTATTTAATTAATTAGTAAACAGGAATGGAAAAAAACATCCTCAACAATATTATACATATTGCAATATTTTGCTTAAGGCATGGGACACTATAGAAAACAAGATATTTGCAAATGTTTCAAAATTAAGTCAGCTCTGACAAAAGCAGATTAATTATTTTTAATGAACAAGGAGCATGTCAAAACCACTATAAATTCAGGGTAGCAGAAACCATATTTCAAACTTTTCTCTCTACTTCTTTTTTTAATGATAATGAGTTGATTGACATACTCCCCAGAGGGGCAGACTTCTGAACACTGATAATATCACCAGCAGCTGAGCAGATTCTTTCACTAACTACTTGAAAGTGCTGGAACATGTAGGGTATTCCTTTGCTAGTGCTGACAGTAATGAATACCTGGTTTTGCACAGCTTCAACCACATGGGGGAATCGCATTTCACTGCCTTCAATTTTCAGCTGGTAATCTCATACATGAGCATATTTAATACCCTCCTGACTTGTACTAGAACACCCACTAATATCTTCTCAAGCGTACATTTTGGAATCCTTGCACTTGAGGACTTCACAGATAGGGGGTAAATTACAAGGAATTGACTTCTAAAGGTTTATCAGAAGTGCTGTTACCCCCTACATGTGTCTCTCTCTGCCCTATTGACCTAGAATTACAGGATCTATCGTAAATCTTAATTTTCTGAGCTTCCTCATGGGAACAAATCTTGCATCTGGAAGCCAATACACTGGTTTGGTGGCTAAACCTAGATGTTTAGCCACTGAAGTTTTCACTGTCGTTACCAATAAGCTACCGATACAGGCTTGGTAACTTTTAGTGACATATGCGTAATTTTATAACATGGATGGATCACTGAAACTGTAGGCATGTCTTTGTCGCAAAGAACTGTAATGATAGTTTGCATGGGCTCTAGGATCTTGATGACACCTTCAACTCCTGTCAAATCACCTTCGAAGAAGTCATGAGGTCTCATCCATTTCTCCAGACCCATTTTGACAATAACGTGGCACTAATAGCTGATTGTTGCTCTAACTATCTAGATAACATGTCATAACTTTGTTGGAACATCTGTTATTAATTTACATTGGGAAACAGCCAGCAGGAGCTGCTTTCTTTCCAGCACTGTACTTGCTGTGTGGATGCTTTGGAAAAATGATGCAAACACTGTTCACCTGGTGTACATTTAGGCCCTTTTCAGTGACTGAACTGAGAGTGTGTCTCTCATCTAATATGAGAGGACAGGTCTGTTTCTTTAATTACAGTCAACATGTTAACCACATTATCTCTGGTAGAAGATGGGTTCTGACAATACTTTTTCAAGTCTTACGGAAACGCAACACTAGTCAACACATGAGCGAGGCTGGGATCATTCAGCTATCAGAATGATCTGACTTGTTCAACTATCTCTTTTGCAACACAAAGTCTTGATCTGATGTTAGCTGTTTTTGAAATATTTTGTTATTGTCACTCAAGATACTGTGGCCCTAGAGGTTATAAAAGATACATCAGAAGCTTCTGATGTACTTTGGCCTTTGATTTCTACACAGGCTTATAAAAACATTTGCAAATAGTTCCTCCTGGGAATGTAACACTTGGACTGAATTTTATATATAAGCATCCAAAGGTTTTCTTTCAACCACTGAACACAGAAGCAAACATGGTAAAGGGTTTGTCTTCTTTGTTATCAACTTCACTCTGCAATTAAGCCTGAAGTTCTGGTACCCTGCTTGTCCAAACTGTATACAAGTTAATTCAATTCTAGGTTCTTTTTTTAAGTCAACCAACCAGTTTCCACCAAACCAAAACTGAGTTGTTCCAAATACTTTACTCCAGGGACAGTTGCCTATATTGCATATAGATAGATAACACTGTGCTGCTTTGGTTCTCCTCACTGTGTGCAGTCCTCCAATACTAACGCAGCATCTTCTGCATCCAAAAATCTCTCTATACACTTTCTGTGTTCCAAAGCGTGCAGTGCAGACCCTTGGCTCTCAGGCTAGAACAAAAATACTTCTTTTATAGGCTGTTTTAACATTATTTCAGACATTCTGAATTAGGTAAGAAACCACACACATACAAATAACCTTGTTTAAGGCGCAATGGTGGGGCCCAGGGGAGGTCTGGATCAAATGCTAAGCAGTGCTGAGACACCCTTAGATAGTGTGGATGCAAGCCATTCTGCATTGTTTTGTCTAGAGCCAGAATTATTTCCTGGGATGGAGGACCATAGCAGTGTAAATATAACCAAATACAGCAGTAGATTCTGTAATGTGGCCGCATGATGATTTCAGTTTGCCATACACCAACATTAAAAGAGCTACCTATATAGATTTGCACTATCTTTTTATTTCAGGATTCACCAGCTGTCTCCAATCTGCCTTCCAGAGTAATTCCACATTTTTCTCTTCAGAGGCATCGTTACTGTATTGCTGGCTTTAGAATTCATGTTGCCATAGCAAACATTTCATATTGTCTCATTATTATTTGTGCTTTGAATGCTTCTGTATGTAATTATTTCAAAACTAAGGTATTTGCATTCTTGAGACTGAAATGATGCCATGGATCTTTGAATTATGATCTCAGCCTGTTTCAGCTAAACCAGTTTTTGTATTTGACCACTCTGGGAGTATATACTGGTTGCTGGGATGCTCCTGTTGGCAAGATACTTGACGGTCATTTCTAGAGGAGAGAGATGGTGGGAACTGGTGCCTCCCAGACCACTTTTGACAAAGAACATGGCAGGAGTTTTTGTCACCTATCAGAGACAGCAGGAAACTTTGGGAGGCTGAACTTCTCAGCTAGTAGAAAAAAACCCACACAACAAATGTATCCAGTTCAGCATGCACACAAGTCAACCCTCCTTAACTCAGCAAGAGTCAATGAATTTAACAGGAGGTTAAGTACCTAATCAAGTGCATTATCATGTGCCGAATAAACTGTGAACATGAACAGTTTCTCTGAAGCTAGTAAAGCTACACGTATTTTAATAGCAGCAAAGGAAAAAAAGGGTTTGTGCTTTAGGATTTCCTAACTTTATAACTCCATGAAATTGCTCTTCTTTTGTACTGACAAGAAAAGGACCACATTATCTTGTACAGAGCCTCAGGATCTGCCAATTCTTTGTAACAAAAAACATGGAAATGTGTAAATATCAGGCATTTTCATCATCAGTGTGTTCCCCTCCTTTCCCCCAAATAGCTCTAATACTAATCATTTCTCCAGCTACTCACTTAATATGCAGTGTATTATGTACCACAGAACAGGTAGAGTGGTTTCATTACATGAATGAGAGCAAAAACCTCGCCTGTTTTTGGTTCCTGTTAACTGTGGCATATTGAGCAGGAACACAACTTGGACCCAGCTTAGGTGTTATATTCCAGGGTCCGACAATATCTTAGAGATAAGCATGAGACTAAGAAGCAAAACCTTTTTCCCAGTTCAGTGTTTTTGAAGATGTTGTGTCATCTACATCAGCTTTAAATACCACCAGAAAATTCACCAAGTGAAAATGAAAATGTATCAGCCTGAGCTTACGCCATGCATCACAGTAAAATCCTTTGGATAATCTTAATTTTTTTTTTTTAATTTATTTTCAATTTTTACTGTGGTGATTTTTCTACATACATTGAGTAAAAAACTTATTTTTCATCACTGGATGTGGTTTAAAAAATATTATGATTGTAAAGAGCGCCTTAAATTTGTATCTAAAGTTGTTCAGCTGATGATTCTTGCTATTTCTGCAGGGAAATTTATTACACAACTTTGCAAGTGACCCATAAGAATTTGTGTGTCTATTAGGAAGTGACATGATCAAATAAAATTGCCTGGACAGCTACGTACAAATACCTTTCTTTGCCTAAGAATGGGTACATAAATGTCTGTGAGATGTCCTTAGTTTCACATTTATTAAAATAATCTAAATTCTTGTAGAACTCTTGTGGGAGAAAAAAAAAAGAAAAGCTGTTACAATCACTGATCTGATTTTTGCACAAAGTTCTTGATGGCTTTAGAGCCTTGTCATTTAATTGTCCCTACCTCCTGTTTCTCTTTCATGCTCTCCCGTTCTCATGGATGCTAAAAGTATTTTATATTCCTTGTCCATAATAACAATTTATTGTCCAGAAGTTGGCATTATGCTGAGAGTTAGATTTATTTTCTTATTGTAATTTCTTGTTAACATTACAATTTTAAATAAAGATACCCTTGCAGCAGAAAACACAGTTGCTGAGGATTTTTGATGTACGGGAAAGACTTTGATAACACTGTGGTTACCGGAGTAGCCACAGAAAAATGGCCAAATTAAAGGCTGGTAGCTTACAGGAATAATCAAAGATGGACAATATAACTAACTCCTTAGTACCAATAGATTATTTGTTTGCAAAAGAGAAAACAAGGATATGGGGAGAAAATACAACATTAATAGAAGGTTAGTTGAGTGCACTGCAGCAAGGACTGTGAGTGTAATGCAAAATTGCATATTGTTTCACTTGGCTTCCACGTGCTTTCCTGCCATGCTAATGAGGAAAATGTCTTTAAAGTATCAACAGAGAAATATGAGTTTGTACTAGAGAATTAGATTTTGGACGCAAGGTCATCAAATTTAGGTCACACAGTCCAGTGCACAGAGCAGTGCTGATAAATTCTGACTGAGGTGGTAATGAGTTAGGATGAAAGGAAAATAAAGAATTAAGGAAAACAACAGTTTTCACATGACTGTAGCGCACTAAACAGCTTCTATACTCAGATGCAATACAAATAGTTTAAAAGAAAAAGCAACCTGCAGTGTGATAGCCATTTAGCCAAATGCTCTGAAAGCTAAAAGGCAATGTTCAGATCCTTTCTGTTTTAATAAATATCACTGGTATGAAACCTAGGAAAAAGAGGATAACCAGGTGAGACCTACATATGCTTAAAAAAAGAGCTCAGATATAAACTAAGCCACCATATTACAGACTGTAAAGTTTTCAGTTTAGAGGCTGCTATTTACCAATATCATGCCAGAGTCAAAATAAGAATACCAATTCCCAGAAAATACATCTGAATTAAAATCCTGGGTAGAATCTAGTACAATGCATGTCCTGCCAATGTTTTCCTTCCTTGTACGAGTCTTCTTCTGTCTCACAGTCTTACAGCCTGGACCCTACAAGCTTAAACATAATTTGAAATAGGAGGTATGATGCAGCATTGGCTAAAGCAGCTGAAATTCTTTTCTGCAAATAAGGATTTTATCAAACAGCAGAGCCTCAACCAAAACATATATTAAAAGCATGTTGTTTTCAGAATGAAATACTCACATATTCAAACCATCCTAGTCTTTTAAGGTAATTCTTGTTTAAAAATGACTAAAAATAATTATTTCATCTTAAGTAAAAAAGTGTATGTATGAAATGACTTCACTTTTTTTTGAAGTCATATAATGTAAGAAATTGCTGTATGCTCACCATTGGCATGCTGGCAGTGCACACAAGCAGAGAGGCTGTGCTGAAGGCAGAGGAGCAGCACGTCTGTTAAATCCTGATGTGACGCGATCTGAAAATTCAGCATTATGATAGGGCTTAGTATGATAAATAACAAATGCCCTCAATCTGACTACAGGAGCTTGCCCATGTTAGGGCTGGGTAATGCATTGCCTCAGTTTCCCTCCTTGACAAAAGAAGATGAGTTAGCAGGCTGTATGAACTGTGTCTTCAAACTTCCTTTTTCCCTACAAAGACTAATTACTTTTTATTTAAGTATTTAAGCTTGGATGGGATTACTTAGTATTTCCAGGATCTACTTTGTTTATACAAAATAGTAGCTTATTTCAGAGTCAACACCATTCAGCATATAATCCTATTTTCGTCAGCATCCAAGTGCCCCCAAGGGTTCGATAGTTCTCGTAGTCTTTACCAAACCTTCACAATTCACTTGGGAACCCTTCTCAAAAACTTATTACAAAAGCTTCACTCAGAGAAAAACTTAGTAAGGTTTTTTTTTTTTTGCATATATTTCACTGCAGCCCTTCCAAGTGCCATACGAGGTTGGTATTTTAAATCTACGAATGCTCTAGAGTCTCTTATTGTGCCAATGGCTAAGATATGGTATAAGCTTGTCTTATGTACCTATACGCAGCCTGGCAGCATCATGAAACAGATCCTGTTCCCCCAGACTTCTACATATTCCAGCCTCATTTTCCTGTCACAGAACTAGAGCTTGAATCAGGTTGGCTGGTCCTCAACTCCCACTATTCCTAAAATGGACAGGCTGTTTTGTGGCAATAATTTGGTAAACATGCCACAGATCAAGCTGCCAAAAACCCACATTAGCAAGTTATATCTCTGTCCTCATGTAAAGACACCATGAAGTGTGTTAACTATAATGTATTGCCAGAGCATAGTAACAGGAAAAGAGAGGCCAAAAGTTTAAAGGTGTGTTGTAACAGGCTGGCCGCACTGGCCAAGGACACAGCCAGACTCTGCTGCCTTGCTCTGCCTCGCTCATTGCTCAGGGAGTAATTTTGACAGAAACAGTGCTGTGACTCACTGCAGAAGGTGCTATTTATCATAACTATTTGTAGGAGACTGAGGACCCAGTTTGAATAAAATGTCTGATTTGCATGTTTAATGTATGATAGTTTATATTTTAAGTTATTAATGAGTATGCTGATCCGAAGAAAGAAATTTGCTAAATATTTAATGTTAAACAAGCTTTGGTTAAACAAACTGGAACAGAAGAAATTTCTGAAGTTGCAATCACAGCATTTTTAAGGCACGGGTTTATCAATATTCAAATACATGTAGGAGATGTTTGGGAATCTAAAACCACATAATGATCTTACATTTCTATAACACCTTTGATTCAAAAAGATGTCAAAGTGTTTAACAAACTGCAGGCAAGGATCATTTCACCTATCATTAAAATGCAGACATGCTGCAATGAGTTTTGGAAGTGCTTTAGCAGCGCAGAGGATCACTGCACAAAAATATAGGAAAAGAATAAAGAATGCTGCAGCTTCAGAGACTCGGTATCAATGGGGATTTAATCCTCAAGGTTTATGAACTCATACTGGCATGTCTGCAACTTTAGGTCCCCATGTAATTAAAGAAAATATGATCCATAATAAATTGAGCAGATCGAAAGCAACTAATCAAATAGGCAGAATACTGTAGTTAGCCTATGACTATATTTTGAAAAGCAGGATAAGACTGAGCTCAATATACCGTTATTAAAATACAGCTTTTTCTCTCAGCTGAGAGACAGTGCCTTGGTAACAGACATAGTCTGTGGTTCTGGTCACGGTGTGAAGTGTTGAGTCCATAATAATCCCCCAAAACAATGACATTTATCAAGTCATTGACAACACTGTGGTTTTCCTTGCCGTTTTATTCACCCCGATAAAACTGCCTCTTTAGACTACAAGACCTGATGGAACAATGTCCCTAAGATATTGGTGCATGAACACTGCCATTGCTCAGTGGCACCCATGGCCCTGAAGTGCTTGAGTACTGTCCTTACAATCAGCTGGAAAATCAGAGACAGAAAGGGCAAAGTAGGGATGAATATTCACAAACCATTGCTCAGAAGTAGATTTGCTGAATTCCACTGGATTTTATTCAGTATATAATTTGAATTGACCTTTTGCTGTTTGAGGTGTTTTTGATCTTCACTGAACGACACTACGGCTCTGTCTATAAGACTATATGGATTCCTGTTTAAAACCACACAAACAAACCAACTGCAATGATGAAGCAAAAGCACCCACTTCTTTGATCCTTGCCTTGAGGAAGGTCAACGGGAAACTAAGTGGAAGGCAGTCCTTCATAATGCACCCCCGATTCAGTTTTGATTCTAGTCAGCCTATTTTTACCTCATTCAAAAGAAACTCATGCAGAGCTGTCCCCACTTCTCAGCACTGCAATCTGATCAGCTTATACATTTCACTTAATGATGTTAAAATTGAAAAATTCCAATGCGGTCCCTCGAGCACAGAGCATACCCTTGAACACACTTCTGAGGGAGACCAGTCCTCACTGGGTTGTAATGTCAGGTTACCATTTTTTTAATATCTTTTCCTAGCACGCTGAATCTTTCAGTCTGTGGTGCACCCTGTACCACCTCCCCCAGGAGGGACAAAGTCCATGCTCCTGTCTCAACCCAGCTACCCAACAGTGTTGCCTTTGTGGCACTCCCACAGGAGCTAAATGGTGAAAACTCAGCCTCTTCAGGCTGAATTTCCCATTCAAGTGCTCTAACCACACCACTTCTGCATAAAAGGGCAGCCCTAGCAGAAATCTGTTGATATGCACACAGACGTAGCCTGGTTCTCAGCTCCCGCCAGTAAAATGCAGATAACAGGGATGTTCCATCCTACTCAAGTTTTGTGAAGGTAACTGTAGTAGAGAATAAGAATTGCTCAGACACCATAGGAATGGGGGGATCATATAGATGTGTTAAAGAGAGAAATACAGGGTTGTTCTTTCTTGCTGACTGTCCACCTTCCTATTCCAACTGGAAATGCTCAGGAAGTACAATCCATGAGAAAGGCAGAGAAAGTGGCTAGCCAAGCTGGAAATAGGCAGCCCCATCATGCCCTTGGGTTTACACTTTTAAAATAAATTGGCAGTCTGGTCAGCCAATCAAAGATGAATCAGTACTGTTTCTTAAACATGCCCTCATACAAAGCCAGAGTGAAGTATCCTGATATAGTTTACATTTCAGAAAAGTTAGATGAGAATGAACCAGCCTTTTACCCGGTCCTGCTGGGAAAGAAAAAAAAAAGTGTCTACCAAACTGCCAAAATGGAAAATTCCTTCCCAGCTGCAAACTTGACAATTATTTTGGCCTTTATACAAGAAAGGAGGGCTGTGTTTAAGTGTGTCATTCCATGTGTTGTTTCCAGGTGGCAAAGGCCAGGTCCTTTCTTATGTGAAGCTTTCTCAAGTGTCTGGGTACAGGCACATGCGCACATGCACATTTCCAGGTGGTAGAGCAGCATTCATTATTACAACCGGAGAACCCCCAAAGGAGACAATTAAATTAAACAGTCCACTTAGACAGCCGCTAGTGGAATTTCACTGGAGGGCTTCTTTTTCATGAAATGAAGGCCTCTGATGGTGATAGGTATTGGCTAGGCTGTTTGAATGTAGAATTTTTACATCTTTTAATTAGCTGAGTTGCTTTATGAGAATTATTTGATATCAGTCATCTTCAGTAGTTCTGTATACTGTATATTAAAATTAAAAATTAAGTAGAACAATCAGAACTGAAAAGACCAACATATTTCCAATTGCTACCTCAATGGACTTCTTTTGGCTGCCTTTTTGAAAATCAGTACCTAACATAATTGACAGATCGCAAACAAGTCCTATTCTTGTAGTTGAAAGTATGTGACTTCAACTTCGAAAAGTGCTTACTGATGTTGGAGCTTGATCTTTAAGCAACATTTCTTCAGCATGTCAGTGATATGGTACAATTAGTTCCTCATCAAAAAGAAATACAGCATCTCAGAATTCAAATTTTATTATTGCAAGGGTTTGATTTAACATCCTGCATACCTAAGCACTGCCAGGCAGCTGGGATGGAATACATTGCATTGAGATCTATCCTTTTTATTAAAAACATATTATACCTTAAGGGAAGTATGTTTTTCTATAGGGATTGCTCCACAATTTAATTACAGCAGACTATCCTCTCATTTTATGAGATTCATCGGAGCTCAGGAACCACAGTGTGATTTATATCAGCATATCTTGCCCTGTCAGAGCAGAATGGGTAGCTGCGCTCTGTTCAGAAAAATAGTGTGGTTGGCAAAAATTCTTTAGACAAACTGCAGAAATGACAGTACACTGTTGCCTCCACAAGGTAACATACATCATCCCACTAACAAACTATTACCCACTAGAAACATCTCAGAAACATGTGCTGGCTGGGGGAATATAGCACCTCACTATATCTTCTTTTCCTACACAAGTCAGGCAATGGCACTAAATTTCCAGGGTGGCTTTTCCTTTTTCTTTTTTTTTTGAGACCATATTTTACAAAAGCAGAAACACTGCAGAAACCCTTAGGAGAACAAACCATCCTTTTGACATCTTTAATGTGTTTCTTGTTTTTAAATTTCTTTAAGCACTTGTAAACAGCTGTATAACACATAATATTCTCATTCTCACACAGACACACACAAAGGGGGTTTAAATATTGCTGAATAAACCCACTCAGTTGAGGAAGTCTCATTTAAGGAAGCCTCAGTTAAGGACAGAAAATAGAGAATTTAATCTGGGGCGTACAACAAAAATAGGATCAGAGTTTGTCACTGCAGACAACATGCTCCTACTCAGCATAGCATCCCCATCTTATGAAAGGGAACTGACTACATAGATACCTAAGTCACAAGCTCATACGTAGAGTGGGGGAAAAGGGACTGGCTGACAGTGGTAAGAAAGATTTTATTAGTGACACGGTATTTCAAACACTTGCTAGCTAAAAAACTGCCATTCTTCTTTTACTGCTGGGCAACACTTTTATTAAATCAGCAAAAGGTTCCAGAAATATAAGCTGAGGGAGCTCGGTCAAGGTTGCCAATCTTAGCACCTTGGTCGTCTCATGGATTCCTGTTCTTTTTGGTTGGTTGACTGGTTCGTTGGTTTGCTTTTTATTCCTCCACATAGTCCTTGGTGCCAGAATTATCAGAATGTATGAATATATCAGCTATCTTGTTTTTTCTCTAAAAAAAATTTCCAGCCTACACATTTTTCAGAACAAGAATAAAAAATGACCATCATGCAAACTAGCAACACAGAAATAAAGAGCAAAGGTATCAAAAAAAACAAACCTAAAAAATATTTTTTTTAAAATTGTTCATGTGTTTTAAGGTATTCTCAAGAGTTTTGAATATTTGCGGTTTGTAAAACTGGTCATTTATTATCTGCCTGATTGTCAACTATTTTTACTATCAAGCCTTCAACTTGTTATGTGCTCAGAAAGAATCATACTTTCTTGTTTAATACTCTGTAGCATATTACAACTGACAGATGTTGCTGTCCTCCCATCAACAGCACACAAGGAAATGCTCTCCCACACCCTTGTTTTCCTCAAATGAGGCAACAGGCTTGCAGGAAGGATTGCCTTTGCACATTTTCCTGCTCCATACTGAACATCTCAGACAGCATTTTAAGGATGGACCAAAAGGAAGAAGAGTGAATGCTAGCTCCTCTGAAGCTGGTTTTCTGAAACAAGAAAGGATGTAGTAGGCTTCTGTACAGGTAGTCTTAGCATAGCCAGTAAACAAGTGAAGAAGAGCCCTAGAGAAAGATGGCGGGCTGAGGGGAAATCCCACTTATCTAATCCCCAGTGACTGAGGAGAACACATGAAAGGCACAAAGATTCCCAGTGTCCTTTGGCAATGGGACATTGTGTGGATGGAAGAATTCCTGCTGTTTATCGAGCACAGAGGTTGTGACTGCCCTGACTTGAACAATATATCAGGTTAACATTCCTTTCACCTGTATATACTTCCCCTAAAAAACATACATAAGGCCCAAAGGCAATCTGGCAAACTTTTAAAGCGACCCCAAAGAAAAGGAATAATTCTTGTGAGAAGCTCCCATGACTTCCATTCCTGCAGCAATAGCATCACTTCTCTATATTTGTCCATGGGGGCTACCTGATCTGGAATCTAGTCTCCAAGCAATTAAACTGACAGAGGGAAAAATGATGGGGAAATTGCACACAAGAAAAAGGGAAAGCTTGTGTCTGAGCAGCTGTTTTGGCATCATAGGTGTTGAGCTACAGGCTACTATCAGTGAGGCTGGTGACATGGGATTTCTCTGGGCAAAGACCATGAAATGATTTATAATTTAGTTAAACTTGCATTATTAAAAAGGGACTCTGTCTCTTTTGAAAGATATTTGCGTCTGTCAGTCATTCTCTTGATTTTACAAGGTACTGGCCTAGTTGGATACCAAGTTATTAAAAAATAATCTTTTCTGTTGTTGTAGTTATTGAACTGATGCTATCAAAAGGACTTTATGATTTACAGCATCTGTCTCTAGGGGGGCTTTAGTCCATATTTTTTTTTGTCTCTCCTCTTGATGTACATTTAAATTTGCCACTTAATGAGATTCTATTTCTCTCTTTCCTTGTGTGAATGCAGATGCTTGGGCTACTCTATCATTCACCCTATCTCAATGTAAAATGGGTTTAGGTTGTGGTATATCTTTCTTCCTGTTTGGAATTTTCTAGAATCATTCTCCCAGTCAGCACTTTGATGATGATACTTCAACCAAAAAACTCCATGACTGGTTATACAAGCTTCTGTGTTTTCTGAAGCTTTGAAAGCAATATTTGAATGCTCAAGGCAGTTATTCTGCCTAGTTTCCTTTTACCACTAACTGTGAAAAGGACACATGTGGCACGCAGTGTGGCATGGTGCACACATAGCTGTGTTTGCACTGACCACTGCAAGGTTTGCAATTGGAAACAGTGCAACCCCAGCAGCACAGCATAGTTAACAGAAAAACTAATCCTATGAAGAGGAAAGTTTTATTAGTCAGAATGCCTATCACAGCTGCTTGATTTTTGGGAGCCTGATTAATACCTTTGCACAGTACCATGACACATGATGGCTTCTTAAAGCTAGCTCAGGACATGGAATGCAAGGCTGTTGAGCTGCCCAAAGAACCTCAAAACATAACAAATGTACACACTCCATAAGTCCTCAGCCTACAGGCTAGACATAGAAGGAAACCAACCATTTTCAACCAAATGCCAGTTTGCACTGAGAGCATAGCAGGACTTTAAATGTCAGTTCAAGACCTAAAATGCCTGTAGCTTCAACTCTTGCAGACCTGCACTTTGTTCAGCAAATACAAAGTAGAGTAGCATGTGAGACCACTACTTTTAAAAAAAAAAAAAAGGTTTAAAATCTTTCCAGGACTATTGCATTTTAAGGAGGAGAGAAATGTCTGTAGAACCTTAGAGAGAATTGTTGTCTCGCACAGAGACAGTCAGATAAGAGTTAGAGGCCTCCTGAGCTCCTCTGGGCACGGCAAAGAAGGCTGCCCAGAGAACTGCTGATTAACAGCATTTTACTCTGTGAGAGGCAGCCCCTCCTGGCTCCCAGTTTCTGATAAGTTCCTGTACCTGGGGAGCTGTTGCTTTTCCTAACAGAAGCTGGCATGTGCTCCTGTGCAAGGCTGTGGTTCTCATTAAACTGGTAACTATAGCTTCTCCCATTCCCCCTGACTGGAAGCATTGCTGGCTGGCCACATACTGACCAATCAAATGCGAAAACAGAAGAAAACTTCCCAGGAGACATCAGTCATAAAGCTTCTAGTTTTGTGTTCAACTCACACTCCTTTCATACAGTATCGGAAACATCAATCTCTTCCCAGTGTCTTGCAAAGGAACATACATGTGAACCACAAAGAGTTAAAGAGAGACTTCCTATGTATTTTTAGCAACCCAAATAAACAGATGTATGGCATAAGCAGTGACTATTTTAGAAAGTCAAAGATGAGACTCAACATTCAGTTTATGTGCAACCATCCTACCAGTGGACATTACATTAGTCTTTAGAGTCAATAATCAGTAACTGCTTGGCTGATTGGTAACATCATGCACTGTATTAAGCATACAGTGATATCTCATTAACTAGTTCCCAAACCATTTAATTTGTTTCACTGTGTTTTACATTTTAGAAGATCCTTGAAACTACTCAGTGCAACAGCAGGCATGCAACTAAGCCCGATATGCATGTGTACAAACACAGCTATTTGGCAATGAACCATACCTCAGTACAGGTCTACACAGAGATGGAATATTCACAGTCAGTGTAGAGACGCGTTTACTTCTAGGCAGTGGCTTCTTTGATCCAGTTTCTGTCACTTAGAATGAATCAAATAATTTCTTATGCTGACATTTCTCTTCCTTGATAAATGGAGTCTAGAAAGCTAGTGCAGATCTAGATATTGTAGAAATCTGAAATTAGATGATGTGACACCCTAATCTTCCCCAGCTTCCTACATAGTCAGTGGAGAAAGTCATGCATCTTAAAAGAGTCTCTAAGTTGGGCTCACACACTGCCAAGCACAGGTAAATATTTCTATGGAAGGAAATAATCTAGGCCAGAGAAATAAAGTGAAAATAATCTTTTTGGAAGGAAAACAGAAAGAAGTATTACAGAAAGAAATACTGTAAAACTAACAGAGCACTGTGCCAAGCCTTAGGAATTTCCTCAGGAAACATTTTTCAAAGCAATCTCATGCCTTTGCTGTAGTGCCATATCTTTTTAAGTGTTGCTGACTTAAAGAGAAGCCTAAGATATTAACATGAAAAGAAATCTCAGCAGTTCTTGCCACGTCAACAATTAACCCCATACATTATTACGTTCAGACTTTCAAGGTCAATTATTTTGACTGGAAACAACCGATTCATCTCCAAGATTTGTTTTTTAATCTGTTTTACAGTATTGGGAAATGCAGTAATATTCTGTGAAACAGGGACCAAAACCTATATCTCTTTTCTGTTGTGGGAATGCCTAACCAATAGGCTGTATAGTGATGTTCCTCTCATTCTCTTTTTCTCTGTAGCCCAACAAATCTTACAATGTTTTCTGAAAATTGGAACAGCTTCACCATGAAGAGTGTAGTGTGGTTTCTTTCCAGAGCAGCCCATAATTGACTCTCCTCAAGGAGTTGGGAAATACAGAATTGAATTTGTTCAGACTGACAAGAAACTGAAATTCTTCCACAAAGGGTGCAAAAGCTAGGAAAGAGGTTTCCCAACTTTCTTTGCTTGGGTATCACTGGCTGCAGCAAATGTCATCACCGTTGGCAGTACTCACTCCCACCTCTGTGTAGATCTGCAAGAAGGCACAAGAGAAGGTCTTTATTTTCTCTCTCCTCTCCTTCCTACCTTGCTTCTTTACACTTCCCGCCAGGATAACCCCTCTCCCTCCCATTACACCTCAAACTGGGGTCCCAAGCTCATGCTAGCTCCTGCAGCTCGACCTGATGCCATCCTCCTGAGAGGGATCCCCAAACTCACCGTGGGAGAAGCCACAGAGTGAGGTGATACTGCAGCCCACAGCAGCAGCCAGCAGCCAACCAGCAGACCAGAGTGCATGGCCCCTCAGGTATAGCTGCTCCCAGTGGCAGTCTTCATTCCATAGCATAGACAAGAAACTGCATGATACACCTGTGTGAAGGGGCTCTTTCTGAGTCATGAGGGAAGTTTCTGCATGCAGGCAAGTGCTTCCACAGTCCCTAACCCAGCACAGACAAAAAGGAGCTTCTCAATAATGTGTACAACTTAGGAAAGACAGAAAATGTTACAGTAACAGGTGGGAGGCTGAGAATGAAAATGCTACAAAAACTGGGTTTTGGCTTCATCACTAAAAAAGAGCCCTCTTATCCACCAAGTAAAATGGGCCCTGAGAGCTATTCTGTCTGTGGGGGTGGGTGAGCACATGGAGAGTGGGGGGCTGAGGAGGGTGGGAAGGTGAATGCTGCCGTCTTCCCTGCTGCGCTTTCTTCCACCCCATTCATACTTGAGGGAACGCTTCCATTAATACGCGCCTACAGAAGCCACCGGAGGAAGCAAGCCAGACTGTTCCTCAGCAGGAACTGTCTTTAACAAAGGGACATCGTTTCCTTACAATACTTTCACTTCAGGGTTATTTTAATCTGAAGCTTAACAGAATATAGGAGTTGTTTTGGTTAAAAAGCCTCAGTGGACTAGAAGCATGACAAAGGACCTGAAAAAGATTTTTGTCTCCTCACTTTGTTTAAAAATGTCTAAGTCTGCTTTTCTACTTCAACATCCATTTTAGATACCGATGTCTATGTCTGAGCTATTAATAGGCGATGGGTTTGGGCTGGGATGAAAACCTATATTCCTTCTGCTTGCCTAAGATAACCAAGAATTCCTCTTCAATACCAATCACTGCACAGCAACAGCTTCAACAAGCTGATATCAAGCTATAATTAATTTAAATTAATAAAATATTAATTTAACAAAACCTAATAGAGTCTATTAAGTATTCTTAGAAAATTCTGTACGTTGTGCAAAGACAATATGGAAGAAAGGCTGCTTGGATCATAAAAATTATTTGGTATGCCTAAAACACATTGTTTATGCTATCTGATAAATTGGGCTTGCAAAACAAATCCAAATCTGATCTGTGATCTCCTTTATGTTGGCACTGCCCCAATGACCACCCTAAAGTCTATGGGTGTGAATAGAGTAAGCATCAACTCTCCTTTCCCAAGTCATTCTTAAGTTTCACTTTATCCGAATTACAGCATGTACTCAGAATTGTGTAAATATATTTCCTCACCTTGACATTCATGACAGCCCACAGAAATCACAACGTCGGCACCCACCCAAACCATTATAATTCATTGTTTTGATTGAACAGTCTGATTTCTCTGCCTTCACTCACTGTATGAGCATGGCTGAGTGCCAGCTGAACCACAACGATGCCCAAGACCCAGAGAGATTATGTGGGTAAAGCACGTACTGCAGCTGTGATGATATACAGGAAGGGGCTGGGTCACGCTGAGAGTCACTTCTGCCACACAGTAATTCAGTAGAATAAACAAATATCTCTTTATCTTAAGCTCTGTATACCCAGTGCTTTCACAGAGACTGGGGGGGAGGAGGGTGTTTGGGGTTTTTTTCTTTGGTGGTATGGGATGATGCCTATAAAAAAAAAGAGAGAGATCAGTTCATTTAGAAGGCCTGTCTGCATCATTTCTGGAAATGTCATTTACAACAAAGAAGAAACAAACTGTGCATTGTCAGCACAAATCTGCAAAGCTATTTCATACAATCACTGTATCTTTTAAAACTTCAGAACTTTCTGATTTCCATTGCCTTTTCTCCACTACTACCTTCAGTAATGCATTCACACTCTGCTCTGAACAAGCAGTTGCTACTACTGTAAATTTGTAAGCAGGTAATGGTCAAAGTCAACCCTATGGAACATATACATTACAACATAGCTAATAAATAAAATGAAAGCAAGGGGATTCTGAGTACAACAGCTACAGTGTCCAAAGCAGCTGATACATTGCTTATCTGAATCCAAGGGAATCTTTCTACTGACTACAAGTGGCTGCTGGCACTTCTGAGCCAGCAAACAAGAAGGAAGCTATCTACAGAGCAACTATAGCATTCGAAATCGGTGCAAGATACATCTGCTAGCATTTAGGCTGAAGAAAAGACCATAACAGGTGTTACGACCTGGCCTGATAGTCAGGCTCGGGGAAGGTACGTAATGATCCCAAGGGCGAAATTAAGACACAAACGAGGTCATATGCCGCCAATCAGATGTTTTATTAGGTAAATATGGAAGAGTAAAGCAATAGGAAAGGCAGGAAATATTAGGAGGAAAATAAGCAAGCAATCAGAGAGGTAAGCAAAGGATAGTCACCACCATGGATCCAGCGGCGTCCCGTTGGTCCTCAGTCTTCAGTTCTCCGGTGGTGGAAAGGCTTCTACTTCTTTTAGTTCTTCAAGGGGTGGAAAAGCTTCTTCTTTCTGCCTTCTTTCTGCTTTCGTTGTGCTTTCTTCTTTCTCCCTCCGTTGTACTTTCTTCTTTTCCGACCCTTCTGGTTTCGTTGTACCGTCTTTTATCCCATGTTGGAGAGGGAGTTTCCCCTCTCATTTCCATTTGGTTATCACGTATGCCACACCTGCACATCCAGTCACACAATATGTATTGCTGGTGGGCAAGTGGCCTGGCCCGGATATCAATTGGTGTCCCATTCTTGGTGGTGCCTGATAAGCCAAAGAATGCCCGGCTGCTTCAGTAAGCTTGCATGTTCCCTTGCAAGTTAATGGTACCTGATAAGCAAAAGAATGGCCTGCTGCTCCAGCAAGTTCGCACATTTCCCTGCAAGTTAATGGTACCTGATAAGCCAAAGAATGGCCTGCAGCTTCAGCAAGTTTGTGCATCTCTTTGCAAGATAGTGGCACTTGATAAGCCAAAGAATGGTCTGCCCTTGGGCCTTATCAGACAGAAGAGTGGTCTGCGTCTTATCAGATAAACACACCCAAGCAAGCTTTGAGACAATTGTTCTTAACACTTCAGACTCTTACATCACCCTGTGGCTCAAAGATTGCTGTCTTGACTCGCAGATATCTGTCTTCACGGTCCAGGGTGGTGATAGAAGGAGAGGATAGTAAGGTAAGAAAAGAGAGCATCTGTTTACACAATTTTTACAACTAAAGGTTTTGGCTGGTACACTGCACAGATACATTTAACATTGTCAGGTGATGGGACAGCAACAAACTGCATGTTAGTCAAAACACGTTGAATTAATTGAACAAAACATGGAATGACACATGGTAAAAATAACAACATTGCTGAACCACACAACATATAAAATAAGATATGCTTAACCCAGGGGTTACCCAGAAGCCATGAAAAGGGATCAAATTCCCAACGTCTCCAGGTCTGCGTAAGTGCAGTCCGTGTTTCTGCTTTTCGCGCCCTGGTTTCTGCACAGGCGCCTTGTGGTCTGCGTGCATGCAGTCTGTCGGAGGCTGGATGTCCAAGCCAGAAGATGGTGGTATAACAGCAATGTCGGGACAATTCCAGTTCCATAAGAGTCCTTGACAACAGGAAAGGATTTTCACAGTAGGACACTCATATAAAAGTGGGACTACTTTCAGAATTAGTGTTCACTGCATTCAAATCAAATAAGTTATTCTGAATAAAGCAGTGATGTTTTAGGAATTATGTATTGATGAAATGTCTAGTGCTGAGAAAAGGAAACAGTCTAACTAAAATTAACAATTATTTTGAGGAGAAACTAATGCAAAGCAAAGAATTGAAAATACAATAAGACAAATATTTTTGAATGACTCATATGTGACCTTCATCAATGCACCAGGCTAAAGGGGTGTCTCAGTAGCCACATACTTGTAAAGCACAAACACAGGGAATATTTGAACTAATAATAAGTAGAGACTCTTTTGGGGAGAGAACCCATCTCTCTCTCAGATCTATGTTTTGAAATTCTCTGTTACACCCAACTTTGAACACTTTAAAAAATTAACATGCTGTACAAGGTTACAAGGGTCCTACATTACAATAAGAAATTCAATGGCCACAGTTTTATAACAATATTAATAGCATCTATCCATGACTTGGACAAAGGCATAAACATATTTGAATCTCCAGAGCACAGAAGGGTTAATGGGTAGCAACAAGAAGCAGCATATTATTAGAGAGTGAAATGAAGCTCTTGGTTAAATAATAGTGGTCCATTGGTATATATTTTAAGTCAGCCAAAAATTCAGGGTAATACCTAGAGACCTGGATTGCAGGATGTGTGTTAGACATTGGGACACTCAGCCTTGAAAACAGTAAGTCAGGTGAAGTTGAGCTCAGAGATTGCCTGTTCATGAACTGTGAACACGGTATTACTGTTAAAAGGCCTAATGAAGTCCTTGGAGACAGAAGGAGATGAGTGGTCTCAATGTGGGTGAGACAGCTATTGGAATTTATGCACCTAGTTCTAGTGCATACTTCACGGCAGATGTAAAAATGTTAGAGATATGGAAAGGAAGATGTGTGGGATGCATGACAATCTTTCACATTCATTGGGTAATTTATTTTTAAAAAGATTAAGATGTTATAACTTCCATGAAAACAGGAAAGTAAGGAAAGTGATCCTACTGAAGTTCCCGCTGAAAGGACACAGAATGGGTTTAAGCCACAGTAGGCTTCCAAGAATTCATATAACAGAAAACCCCCTTGTTTCATAAATTGGTGAAATGCTATGGGCTATGCAGGTAGTCAGAGCAGATGGTATAACAGGGTCTTGACTTCTAGTGCAGACCCTGAAGAAGAGAGTTCCAGTGAAGCTGAATAGACCATTTGCTATCAGAACCTGTCCACTACAGTCTGCTAAATTAATTAATGTTTTGAAAAATTACAAATTTCTACTCATACCTCAAAGATTTTCTACAGAGTTCAGACATGACTGACATATCTGACAGAGATATAAATGTGTGGGATTTACAGGCTACCTTGAACAGCATTTTAGGATAAAATAAAAGCTTTCCTTGTTCTCTATTTAGTCAGAAAGTAACTGCTGCAAACAGTCTTAGTGGTTCTCCACTGTCTTTGTTATTTCATTATGAACAAAACATTGCTGCCCCAATAACAATAATAATAGTAGCAGCAGTGATAATATTTATAGTCCAATAAGCAGCAGTGATAATAATTATAGTCCAATAAGATTCACTTCTCAGGATGATAGTCAAACTTTTTAACAATTGCAAAGATAATTTTTTTTTCTCTTCACTGTTATCTATAACAACATAGCATTGCTTAAAGCTTTTTCCTTACCGATTTGCTTTCTCATATTGAATGGACATAATGGTTAGTTACAAGAAAGCTGCTCATTAGTGCTGAACTGTTGGCAGTGATCACTGGAGCATTTGTGTTTTTACTAAAATAAATAATTAGCAACTGTGCTAAAGATATTGGATGTGGGGGAAAATGCAACAAAGAAGGATCAATATGTTAAATCTTTGAGAAGATCATAGGCCAATGAATGACCTCAGTCATAGAACACGATTAATTGCCTTATAGCTTATACAGATTGGGGCTTGCTTATTTGTTAGTGGAGAGAAGGGGCTTTTAGGAGGGATGAGCCCACACAAAGTCATGGACAAGCACCCTTCAGCATTAGGCATGTCATTAATCTGACAGTGCTTATTTTTGCATAAATATGTATCTCCTTTTTTCTGAGATGATAGTAGCGTGCTTGAATTACCATTTTTAAGAATAGCAAAACTTGTTTCTTGGTTTCATTTTCCAGCCAAATATCTGAGAAGCAAGTTGAAATCAGTGCTGAACATAAGCACTGCTAAGCTCCAATCTTTTTTTTTTTTTGATCTCCTAGGTTGAAGTCCTTTTTCTAGACATACAGACATGTAATGTCTTTTCTTCAGTTGAAGTCTAGACACTTCAACCCTTTATCCTTCTCTTTGCAACTGATAAGGAACACAGTGTTCTCTAATCACATTCTAATCACCACAGCGATTTCCATCCACACTTCAGTTAGAGGAGGCTTAGAAGATTATTATTCAATGATTGCATGTATAATTTCCACATGAAAAAGGAATGGCAACATTTTAGGGATAATCCAAACTTGCCCAGTGATTCTTTGCCATTTTAAAGGGGAAGGATGACAGCAGGTAAATAATCTGATATACAATCAAAGAGGGCAAATTAAGTTAAAGTCCTCTTAAAGCACAGCAAGAGAGCTACAAAAAAAAAAAAAAAAGGAAATCCAAAGCACCTATGAAGCAGCTTTTAGTCTTTTATCCAATGGAAAGCCAATATTTGGAAGCAAGTGAATCCCTCCTTGGTTGGCTTTAGGTTTCTTAAAATGTGATTCTATTATTTTATGTGCAGCTGCAGTCACAGAATCAATATACAAGATACACTAAACCAAGTAAGATTTTATGCAGGTAAGGTCAAAACAAGACAAGCAGGTGTTTTGATCCCATATGAAAAGGAGCACTTTCTAACTCTTATTTGACACTGAAGACTAAAAAAAAAAAACAACAGAGAGAGAGAGAGAAAGAAAATGTGAGAGGAAATATAAATACACAAGGTTTTCATCAGCTCATCCTCCAAGAGAGACCAGTGGGGCTTCTTGGCCATGACCGGCCTATTGGCCTATCCTTATCGACAGTCTGTGTGAAGGTGACATGAGAATTTTCTCTTCCTCTACCATGTCTCCAAAAATTTAGATTAATATGAACACAAAATTTGCCTTTTTTGCCGGAGAAGTCAGTAAGCATCTTCCTCTGAATCCTGTCAAGAGACTGGGCAGGAGACCACTTTTCAGTACCGAGCCAATACTGCCAGTGAAGCCTCAGAACTTGATTTTCATAGCTGCAGGTCATCCCAAAAGCATGTGCATTCTGCCAGGCACGGGAGCAAGAGACCTGAGGCCTTGCTTCAGCTGAGCACCCCTTCACCAAAGCAGTGCAGTTTGCCAAGCTGCAGTGCCAATAGAGAGTCCTTTTTACACAAACTGTAGAGTTATCTCAGTGAGCTGCCAATTCTCTGAATTCCTCATTATCTACGCATGAAATCCAATGGGTGCCTAATGCCAGTTTAAACTACAAATCAACACATTACTAGCAACAGGGTAAGTAGGTGTCTTGTATGTATACAAACATGGCATTATAGGCAAGCATCTGTTTAAGCTAGTGTGCTGTTCTACTTCTGCAGCTACTTCTGTTACTTATAAAGAAAGTTAGAAAACCAGAGAAAACTATTTTTCCAAGTAGAAAGTGACAGCCTGCCTGCTGCTGCCCCTGCACAAGCATCACCAGTTGCACTGTTCGTCTTCCAGACAGAAGTACCTTTCCCTAGTATTTTAATTAATTCTTACACTTCATATTCTTCAGGAGTTTTTGGAGTGCTGTGTTAACTGGAATAAATGTGAAATGACCTCATTCTTTAACATAACCTTGCAAGAGGACTTCCCATTGAAATGGAACTCGTTCTTGCTCCTGTACATAAAGTTCCAGTGCACGTTACTCCCCTGGGTCTCTCTCCAAGCTGCATTTCAGCTCTTATCTCTTGAATAGCAGAGGAGTGGGGTAGAATTACTCTCTATGAAATATCTATATTTTTTCTGATTTTATATCATTCACAGATGCTCCCATTAACTGTATGACTTAAAAATACATCTCTAAGATTAACCTGCAGAAATGTAGTTTATGCACATACATGAGGCTTCCCTTTACCAATAAAAAAATAAAATAAATAAAATGCTGTATCTTGTGCTATGTTAGCAGTTAACTAATGGGCACTTCACTGACTAACTGCCTTGAGAGTGATTTTGCTTGTCTCTGCTCTCGCTTCCCTCTGTGTCTTACCTCATTTAAATTTTGCCTCTCTTTCTAAGCAGATTAAATTTAATCCTCTTCTATTATTTGCACCAGTGTGTGCACAAAGAGAGGCCCATAAACTGTTTAGCTCTGGTATCCCAAGTTTTCTCTCTCCTTTTTTTTACTGACAACTTGGGCTTCTTCTTAGGCTTCTAAATAATAGGATTGCAAATGGATAAACCCGGGAATAATCTTTGCCACAGGTACTTAAGAGAGCAGAAAACTCATGACCTTTGTGACCTTAGCCAACAAACACCTATGCTTTTTAGGCCTTTTTCAATGTTAATTTCCAGGTTAGATACTAATGCTGCTTAGCTTTTCTTGTGAGAGTAGCAAAAAGATGCCCTAGTAGGAAGCAATTATGAGGCAGTTAGGGCTAATAAAAGCCTCTGTAGCTCCATTTACAAAACTCGTAATGCTGGTGGTAACCACCACACACACAAAACAAAACAGGGACAAAAATGGAGGATCATGCCACTTACCTATTCCACAGCTGACAGCTACGTAGATAATCTTTAGCCTTTTTCCATGTTGCGCAGTGAGTGTGATAGCCGTTGACTGTCTCCAACATGGGACATCTAACTTACTGCATGTCAAAAAAATAAGATAAATGTGTCTTGTATTCAAGGTGAAATTTTATTCTGTGCTTAACAGGGCAAACCTGTGAGTGCTCGTCTTCATCCTAAGGCCAGGATTTTTACATACTTTGGTGCTCAATAATCAATGTATCCAAAATGAGTAATTGATGCCATTGTTTACTCAGTAAAAGTTTAGGAATTCACTTCTCATTGAGTAAATTCCCTATTCACAGGCTTGTAAAGTATCTTTCCTCTATTCTGCGTAAGAGAACAAACCAAGTAAATGAACAAACCAAGCAAATCTCAAGCTGTGATTGTGGAAGCTTTCATATCTGGATTGAAGGAAACATCTAGATTTCAGACTTAGCCATTCAGATTTAGTAAGGCTTATTAATTTGATTTGGAGTCAAAAGAGTCTGAACAACCAGATCCTGTTTGATATGCTTTTCTGAGAGACAGCTGTAGGTAACATGGGGCGGGTGCTGTTGGTACATCCACTCTCATCCCTTTCCTCATTAGTATTGCTGCTCTCAAGACTCTTGGCCCAGCTCTCTGTCTCTCCTTTCCCAGAAGGGATAGGACAATCTTCCTTCCCAGTTCACTTTTTTTTAACCCACCCCCTACTCCAAGAGCCTTTCCAGACCCTTTGCTCCTACAACCTCATCTCATCCCTGGACTCCATGACTTCTTCCCATGTCCCCTTTCCCATTCCCTCTCCTGGAATCAGAAACCACAAACCAGAATTCATTTGCACTCCTGAGAAATCTTGAACAATTTCAGCGACTGACAACATAATGTGATATTCCAATTTACAATAGCTCCCCAAAACAGTGGGAAAGACTGCCCACGGTATGACGTCAATACACATTGCATATCTTAGAATAAAAAGCTATTGTGTGGAGCTGTTAGACGCGTTTGGTAATTTTTCAGTCATGGCAAGACAGGAATTTAACCTTGACAAAATTTATCCTCCTTTTAGCTTATTTTTTTAATGTGCAATGAGATAGGTAAGCAATAGAGAAAAAACTGGCATATTTGCTCTACTGATTTTTTACAGAATCTGCACAATGTTCAGGTTTCCATACATTAGCTCCTGTGAGGGATCCTGTCTGGAATCCCTCATGTTTATAGCAATCATAGAAGTCTCTGTGGGTCTTTCTTGCTGAATAATTTCCATATCCCTTTTCATTTAAAGCTTGTTTATATACAGATTCAAGTTAACAAGAAATCAGCTGATTAAAATTCTGGATACTTTTCACTAGCTCTACTACAAACGGATTAATTTGAAAAAATACATAAACAGCAGTTAAAGGCTACTCTATATGCCTGATGAAAGAATTAACTTTTTGTTCAGAATTTGCAAACAGATTTCTGGAACAGTCATGGCAACTAGATTTCAAAAAAACTGAACATCCCAAATAGCCAGAGCTAATGGCAAAGTAAATACATATAGTTTTCTGAAAAACATATAAACCCTCTTAAGAAATACCTCTAAAAGAGCAGGAAGAACACAGAATATTTAAGCAGTAGAGTTTGGGATATTATAAGACATCCTTCAAATAGGCTGACCCCTACTAATTAAAACACAGTAATACAGGAAAAAAAAAAATTAAAAAAAAAATCAAACTGACATACTCCATAGAAACATGCAACAAAAAACTAATAATAAACACTTCCTCCAACATATGAGGGACAAGAAACCAACAAAAAGTTTGTATGATCAATAAATGATAAGGCTACAAAAAATACACTCAGGGAAGGTGCAAATACAGCAAAGCAGCCAAATGAAATTTTTACACCACCATTCACTATGGAAAGTACTACAGACTCCCATGCTGTAACCTTTTTGCCTGGGAGACTTTTCAGAGGATCCATATGAAATTGAAGTCATTGCAGAAAAAGTCATGACACAAATGGACAAAATGAACAGTAGGAGCTCACCAGGACCAGATGGTGTCCACCCAGTAGTTTCAAGGGAACTTGAGGATGAAGCAGACAAATGGTGAGTTATGAATTCCTGCCCAAAACTCTTCTGGTACCTGAAGATAAAAAATGTGGTGTCATTAAAAAAAATCAAATAAAATGAAGGCAGGAAAAAGATGCCAAAGGAACAAGATGGAAGCCTGATACCTGCACAGGTCCAGTTAGAAAAAGCCTTAATAAAAGACAGGATGAATAGAAACTTGGACAAACATGATCTACTTGGAAAAAGCCAACGCATCTTTTCAAAGGGGAAGCAATGCCTTAAAAACCTATTGGGGTTCTCAGTGTTGGATTTCAATAGGATTCTAGATACAGATCATCAAATTGGTATAGCCTATTTAGTCTTCCAAAAAGTTTTCAACAGATTCTTTCACTAAAAGCTTTTGGAGAACTAGGCAGCCGTATGCAAGGGAAAAAAACCTGGCTGGGTAATTGGCTTAACGATGGGATAAAGAAGATGTAATATGACCAGGTCTCAAGCAGTGAAAGAAAATCATCAGTGGAGTTTCACTGGGACCCCTGCTGTTCTATATGGTCATAAATATAACCTCCCAAAGGGGGTGAAGTAGTGAGCTGACAAAGTTTGCTGACGATACTGAGTTATTAAAGTAGTAAGGACAAGACTGATGAAAAATTGCAGAAGGATCTTATGAGACTAAGAGGCTGAGCAATAAAATGTCAGATACTGTTCAATATAGGTAAAAGTGCAGTTAGTCAGATGGAAGAAAAATAATCTCAACTCCACATTTAAAGTGATGGCTGCTGAGCTGAGCATTACAGCTTCAGAGTGTGATCTTTGGATTGTGATCGGCAATTCTATGAAAATGCCTGCTCAGTGCTCAATAGTAGTTGAAAAAGACAAATCATATGTTAGAAACTATTTCAAAATGAAGAGAGAATAAAATGGAGAACTTCATTATGCCATTGTATAAATCCATAGTACACCCATATCTTGAATGTTGTGTGTGCCTTAATCTCAGAACAGATAAAGTAACAAGAAATACGTACAGAAACATCAGAAAATCAAAGGTGTAGGACAGTTTTTGTACAGGACGCAACTAAGCTAACAATCTCTAGCATGGAAATGAATTGACTGAGGGAGGATATAAGAAAAATTTACAAAATCATGACTGGTATGAAAAGAGTGGATAGGGATGAACTGTTTTATTTCTTCTCTATATTATCAGAACTAGGAAGCATCAAATTAAGATAGCAGGAGCCAGGCTCCACACACAAAAAAGGAACTGTCTATGCAGTATCTGGGACCCCCACGATGCTGTGGAATGCAAAATCTGGGTTCAAGGAGAGACAGAACATAGAAGAGAAATCCACTGGTGGCCACTAAACAGAAGGAGACAAGACTTGGCTTATAGAGTTCCCTGACTGAAACAACTCTGGCTGGAAACAGTTGGAGACCAGTAAAAATATTGAAGGGAAGCATCCTACATCCTTACTCTGCTTTTACTCTTTGCTAAACATTCACTTATAGACTCCTACAGAATCAGAAAACAGCATTAGATGCACCTTTGGTCTGACCCACTATGATTGTCTTCATGTGTTTATAGCTTTAGGACATAAGGCAAGGGTCACCTGCAACATATTAATCTTTTCCCCTGTGGATTAAATATATTACAACTGAAGTTATTTGTAACTCCCTCTTACAGTCTTGGTACTGGGGTCTGTCCCATATCCAGTGCTGAACCAGAAGTAGCACTGGGCTTGTCTGCTGCAGTTGCTGATCTGTTATCTTTTTGTCACATATAGCCCGACAACCTTAACAACAGATCTTTTTAGTTTTTAGTAGCAGCAGGAGAAATATATGCTTAATCTGTTATTTTTGCATGGAATATGTCAGAACATTTTCCTTTGTTTTTGTTATATAATGCAATGGCCATTTAGTACACTGCAAAGAAAGAAAATGCTAGAGATTATAGCTGAACTAGTTTTCAAAAACAGTTGGACAAATAAAATATTTATATTGAATAGATTTCACATTGCAGAGCATGGAATTTGGCAACAGACATTACAAATCATGAGCAATATAGAGGATACAGAATTTAATTAACAAAGCTAAAGATGGAAAAGAAAGCACACTGATATATGTAATATGGCTCTCAGCTTCAATATTCAGCAATAAAATAACAAGCCAATGCTTCTAAACCAATCTGAAATGAGTAAAAAACAGAAGCAACAGAGTTGGAAGGTTATATTTCAAAATGTAATTAGTGTCAGAATATTTCAGAACTACTAAAAGCAAATAAGTCACCAAGTTCAATACAAAGGGAAGTACACATGACAAAGAAGTAATTTAGAGAAGGAAACATACCTCATTATTTTTACTATTTAAATCTAATCATCATCAGATTAATTTAGAGGAAATGAAATGAAGGTAAAATACTACATCTTCATATTGCCAAATAATTGGTGTCAAAGAAATTTTAATTTACTGGAAACAATCCCTTCTGTGCAATTAAAGAGGAAAAAAAAACTATTTTGTATGTTAAATAGCAGCTTTCACTGTAAAATATAGCTCTCCAAAGATTAGCCGTGGTTTAAATGAATGGCCACAGAACATGATTTCCTATGTTCTATCTTCATGAAATTAAAGATGACTCTGAAAAAAGGCCTATATGAGTATATTCAACAAGAATACTGGACTGTAATTTCCTTATAACTGTATATTAAGAGATCTTTTGGACAAAGCTAGTATTTTATTGTGTAAAACACTGAGATACACTTTCAAAAAACACATGTTCCAGCACAAATGCCAGGTGGATGCTCATTTTAAATCAGAATCCAAATATTTCCACAATGTTCCCACAAAGCCGCAACGTTGAGCATAGCCAAGATATCATTTATATGACTGAGCAAGAAGTACCACCTCCCTTTGGCTGTGATATGCAAAGTGGCCACACCACCAAGCTTATGCAGACATCTGAGCATGATGAGAAAAGACTGGCAATGGCACACATGAAATTTTCAGTGCTCCCAGACTAACCTCCTCTGCAGAAACTTCACAGACACTTCAAAAAGCCTTTCAGGGATAGTGATGTTACTGGCAGTTTTCTCTTAACTGCTACAGGTTGAATACTGTGAAATAGAGATGAGCAAACGTTTGGTTATTCGGATATGTGTCTGGGTTCAGAGAAAAATGTCTGTTGTCTAGAAACGTGTCTGATGATAGGAAGAGAGACCAAGTGACCTCCTTTCTTTCCAGTTAGCCAGGAAATGTTCCATCCTTGCACTTTCAGTTGTTTTGCTGCAACCAGAAACTACAGACAAATGTTAATGTGCAAGAGTGAAAATAATAATATAAGCTTTGTATTGTTTTGCTCCTTCCAAATTCAGGCTCAGCTTGAGGTCTGTGCACAGTCAGACCAGTTGTTGTTTTATCCAAACCAGTTCATCCATCCCTAATCAAGATGCTAGCAACCAGCTGTGTTGATCCTCTTGTATTCAGCACACAGCCTTTCTGTGCTCCACAGAAAAAAGATCTCACTTTAGACTATGCTCAGTCAAGAGTGTTTTTCCATCAGGAATCCACAGGTGCAAGCTCTCTGGCTTTGGCTTTGCTCTGCATGAAAGCTAATTGCATACCCCTTGGATGACCATTTAGACCTGCGCCTCTTAACCTCTGCACCACTGAGAATAAGCACTGTGTTCAGCACTACAGCACAGAACAGTAGCAAACTCACCTAGTTACCCCTCCACACTTCCTCCTATAATGACGTCTTCCAATGCACTGCTCCCTCCTTGACGCTCAGCCTGTGGTCTTCCTACTAACTACTCCCTCCTACCTCCCCAGGGTAAAGAAGGTACCTTTTGCCAGTCCAAAGGAGTCATTGCACGCTCCTCTCCTCAGGTTTCTTTCCTCCTAAACCCTCAGGTGGCTTTCTGGCGTAATAGAGTACTGGTTCCTGTCCCAAGGCTTCAATCAAGTCATGTAAAAGGAAAGGCATTAGCAGCTGGGAAGAAGGGGAGTATACAATACCAGTAGGACTGCACAGCCTGGTGTGAAGGGCTTCAGCCAAATGCGGATTGGTACCTACAGCAGAAATGTGGCGCACACCAGGGCTGGGTGGCAGCTATGCACCATGGCATGTTCCAGAGTCCTGGTGATTCATCATGCCGGCGAGGACCTGAGCACAGCACAGTTCGTGAGCCTACTATTTGGTCCAGATGCCTGCGTCTCTGTACTGTTTATCAGGATTCAAAAGACCAATGCACACAGACCCATGATGATGAAAACATCCCTCTCTTTCACCTTTGATTTAGGCTTATCTGAGGAGTCTAGATTTAATGGACTACCTGGTTACACCTAGTAGTGGAAGTCCATCATGGATTTCAGGTGTCTTTAGCAGAAGTATGTGGTTTCCCTTTGCTCTTGCGTGCATGCAGTCCTCTGCAGAAAAGGAAAATAAATAGTCTTTAAACCACCGCTAAAAGGTTTCTTTTCTGGTTGGTGTCAGCAGGTATGACAGAGTAAAAGGTGACTGTGCCCTCGTCACCCTTTCAATTACAAAAGCAGAGGAAAATGTTCACTACCAGGCCTTTGCAGGGAACCCTGCCACAGAAATTAAAATTGTTTTCTTTTCATAGTTACACTATTGTACAATTTGCTAATATAAGTGTATGCTTTCTTAGCATCTATCTATTAAGAAAATGTGACTAACTAACAAGATGGTAACCAAAAGAAAGGAAATGAGGGAGCTGGCTGTGAGCATACATTATGACATACATATTATGACATACATATATAATACAGGCAAGATCGCTAAACAGCAGTGCACTTCATCGCTGTCTCCTTTTTTTTTTTTTTAGTATTAAAAAGCCAGCAGATAGGCTTCTCCAGGGAATTCACTGATAAAGGGGCTTCTCACAGATCTCAAAGTATGGTGGGCTCTTTATGAAACCCTATGATAGCCCCAGCAAAAGGATGTATTTTATTAGCACAGTAAAGGTGGAAAGAATGAAAAAACAGGCAACCACAAAGCTTTGTGACTTTTTTTTTTTCTACAGTTGTGTTTGACTTACCTGAATTTCATGTAGATGTCACAAGCATCCACTGCATTTGAACGAGGGCCACGTCACATGCAGAACTGACAACTTCCATGGGAGTGTCTGAAGCCCTTCTTGGAGCTTGGGCTCCTGCAGCAATTACACTGTGATAAGAAATCATACCTTGTAAACTTCAGCCTCAAGTAGCTGAGCATAGTCCATTTATGACAGTGTTTGTTTTCCCCACTATAATTTTTCAGACAGTGTCATACTCTATTTACTCACATTGCTGTAGCTTTTGGAAGACTTAATTTTAATTTATATTTTACTGTTCTAAGGTAATTCTACGCTATTATTCAAATAATATATGTGCACATAGTTTTGTTGTAAATGTATAGTCAGACACATCTGTTATAATTTTGACTCCTCTCAAATTAAGTTTTAGATATTTTTAATGGTTAGAATATCACTAATGTGTATTTATGGAAAGAAAGATATAGTTCAGCCTCCACTCATCTGAAATAAACCATTATTTATTCCTTAAAACCATCACTCCCCACAATTGTTGTTTAATTAATCACTCTGTGCCTGTGCTCTGGGGATAGTTTTATTTCCCTTTTTTTTTTATTTTGTGTGAGCTCTGATATCTCAGTCACTTTAACACAATACCAGTAGGTGGAGTAATGGTAAAGCAAATATCTGCTCCGGGTATTTATATTTATAAACGGCCATTTTTAATATCTTTTGCCAAGATTTACATAAAACAGTTGGATATGTCAGAAACACCTATACATATGAATATATATTACTTACATGCACACACTTAAAAATATATAGATTAAAAGAACGTACTTAGTACCTAAGCAATGAAGCACTTTTCTATCTTAATTCTAACATTCTATGCAGTTTTCTTCAATTTCTATATATTGGGTAATACATATTTTGCAAATTGTGCTAGAAGCCTGAAACCCTACATTCCCATCCACTTAAAGAGAACTGATCAATGCCTGAAGGGAGTAAGGACTTGCTGGAAAGTTCCGCTTTGGTATTGAGGTCAGTTGAGATTTGAGAGACAGCTTTGGTTAATAGTGTCATGCCCTTGCCAACCTGCAGTTGTGTCGCGTGCCCAAAGCCTTCAGTACGCTGGATAGGAGCAGCATTAGCAAGACCTTTGTCCTGTGTCAGGGCGGAGGATGGCTGTTGTGGATGAATGCACTTATGTAAAGAAAAAGTTTCTACGAATGCAGTTGCTATTCTTCCTCTTCTCCATTGCATGACATTCTCCTAGGTACTCATCTGGACTTCAGATAAACACTAGCAACTTCCAAGCATTCAGGTAGGCAACAAAGCAGAACCTTAACAAACGCATAACAGCCCAACATCACCACAGCAGCTTAGTCTCCTAAAGCAGCAATTTTAAGCTCAAATTTAAGTCACTCCCATATGTGCTATCAAAACATAAAAACTTTAGAAAAATGAAACAGATATGCACTGAAAGAAATCTCATTTGGACTGCAGCCTGTAGTCTTTGTTCAGGCAAAATTCCTACCAAAGTCAGCTGCAGGGTTTTTTCTTTCTGATAAAACAAGCAGACACGAGCCCCTGGGTCACTATAAGAACAAAAATGATCAGTTAGTATTAATGTATTTATTGAGTCACTGCATTCAGATAAGAAGGAGTGTAGTACGCCTCTGTATAGCTATCTCAGACTGATGTCTGAACCATAATGAAGACAATACATTCCCTAATATCAGTGTTAATTTTATAAGTAAGATGGATGAAACTGAGCTTTGACCGCGTGCAAAAATTTAAAAACTTGGTCAGGTTATCACCATCATTCTTTAGTGATAAGATTTGCAAGAAAAAACATAAGTGCAGGAGCTTCAGTTTGCTCCTAGTGATCATATTAAATTGCAAATACCAACACAAAGGCAAAAAAAAAGAGGACAAGATTTCCTCTGTAAAATTAATATAGGTCTAAAGAACTGTAAATATCAGTCTCAATATATGCCCTACCGAGTATAGGTAAGGTTATTTCCCCATCACCATTTGTTCTATGCAGCTATGTGGAGATTATTAATATTAAAGAAACTCATTCTCCCCACCAAATCCACAAGTTCAAGAAAATATTTTCTCATATTCATTTTAAAATATTGAATCTGTCTGTACTACCTTCTTTAGGATTGTTCAAGCTCATAATCATTTTACTATGATTTTGTTTGCAAATTACTTCTGATTCATTTGGGATTTTTTTATCCTTTTTGTACACAGTATTCAGTAAACAAAAAATATCTGGACTCTTTCCCCTGCCAATACAAGCATTGCAGTACGATCATCTTCTACCTCCCTATTTTTCTTTAGGAGAAAGGGGGGGAAGTGCAGAATAACAGATATTTCAAACTAACCACTTATTTTCTGTCAGACAAAATATAGTCATATCCCTGAAAACAAATATAACCTCAACTTATACCAGAGAAAGCAAGTGAGCAAAAAAAAATGATTATAAAATATACCACAATCATTCAATAAAAAGAGCTGTAAGATTAAGGGAGTCATGAATTAGCATGATCTCAAGAGATCACGCTCGTAATACCTGACATGTTTTGACATGTATGGAAAGGGTAAATGAGTTTTAAAGCTGAAGAAGAAAGGAACATTTTACAGAGCTGTTGCCTAATTAGGGCCGTATTCTTTGAGCTGCTGTGCACCCCCTGCAGCCTTGCCCGTGATAGGAGTCACAGCTGGGCTGCACCCCGTGCAAGGGGCGAGGCAGCCTCCAGCACCAGCCCTGTTTGGTAGTCGATGAAGCAGAAGGTGAGGGCCCGCACAAAGGCCAAGGCAGCACAGGCAGGTGTGAGGCTGCGAGGATGGGGCCATGGTAGAGGTGGATGTGTCGCACATGGTTGGCATGCCCTTTTCTCAAAAGGTAACCCCAGTTCACCCTCTGCACTCCCTCTCGCTGGTTAGTACATTGGCTGTTCATTTCTTCTTGCTTTGTTGCAGTAATAAGTATGCCTGACTGGGGAAAAAAACCCCATACACCTTTTTTAGCCGCTGGGTGCATGAAATTCAGTTCACATCCAAGCCTTTGGAAAAAGGGGGCATGGGGGGAGCAAGCTCCTATCTCACACACTAGCACTCATTCTTCTGCTGCCTCGCATCTCATACATCTGGCAGTAAAAAGGACGTACTGCCTGCATTTCAGACTTGTCTTTTCCAAAGGAGACAAAAATGGCCTCCTTCTTCTTCTTCAGTCCTTGTTTCTATCTCAATTGAGACCAAAATTGTTTTCTGCAGAGGCTTTTATTCCCATCTCAGGAGGATTTAGACTGAATAGGAATTCCCCCAGTTTTCAAAATGACTGCTTCCTGTTACTCAAACGTTACAGGTCAAGAGCCCAAGAAAGAGAGATAATATTTTGGCAAAATCGTATTCTCTGCTTTAATTTTCTAATTAGTCAATGTACTTGCCCCCTTTCTTTTCCTTTTTTTTTTTTTTTTTCTTTTCTTCTTGTTAAGCTAGCACAGTTTGGATTTTCACAGATTGTTTGGAAGAAGGACATTGATCCTTTACTGCAATCTTCTTTCTGCTCACAAGGAATACTACCCATAGAAAAAAAAAAAAAAAATCCTGCAACATTTATGGCAAGGGCCTTCTCCACTGATGACAAAAAAGATGAACCAGATCAATTTTGCACTCATCCTTAAACTGACTACACAGTTTTCAGACTAGGTGCTAGCTTGTCATTCACAGTTATCCATAGTATAAGGTTGGGAGGTCTGACATGAGGGGCTAGGGGATGATTTAGTGTATGAGTTTGCCCTTTTGACGTGTTTCTTGATGTTTCTGAGTCTAGAGAGTCCCTTTGCTTAAATCTTAGCTGATGGTGCCTAGAAAGGTAAGTTTACAACAAAGCCCATTCCACTGGTGTTATTTGTGTAAAACTGCATCCCGTTTCAGTGATTGCTGGGTGCTGCATCTCTGTGTTATGGTTTGCCGCATTTTACACATTACTCCCTGGGCTCAGAGCCACGGAGAAGAGTTTGGGAAGCAAAAGCAGAAAGAGAAGAGGGTCTTAGTCAGACTTGCTATGAGGCAGAAATCAAGGGCAAATCTGGAAGCTCTTGACAGAAAATGAGACAAGAAAGTAAAGGGGTGGCAGAGGGGCACGAATAAAAACCAGACCATTTCTGAGAACTTGAATACACCACAGGTGAAATCCAATATTTAGGTGAAATGTTTTGCTCCCCCCAAAGCACTGTAAAGAACTAACACAGAGATCTGCATGCAAATCTAAAACTTATAGATTAATTCAGGTCGGAAGTGACCTTGGGAGGTCATCTACTTTGACCTCCTGCTCAAAGCACAATCGACACTGAATCCGTCCCCACAATGCATTTGTGAACAGGCATGTAATGAATACTATATGCTCAACCAAGTGTCCTGGACTAAGAAAAAAAATCAGGTATCACCTGCTAAAACAGCTTGACATCTGAAAGGTAACGAACATATCCAGCAGTAACTAACATAGGTATTCATTACACTATCACTTCAAAGCACAGCTTTCACATGTTAGCAGCAGCCTTGTTACAGCTTTGCCTTATCTGCATTAGCACTAAATCTCAAGTAACATGCAGAAAAATGAACTACAGTAATGCTTCAGTGGTAGGGGGATCAGAGGAAACCTAAAGAAAGATGTGAAGAAAACGTCTTTAAAATCTTCCTAAATTTTCTATACCGAACTGCAAAACATGCTATAGCAAGAAATAAGATCCCCACAGAGTTCATGTAAATGAGAGTTCTAAAAATGTGTGCTAGGTACCAGAGGATTTGTTCATTATTAAACTTGTACTGTGTTTACCTGTGTAGTGCAAGATTGAGGAAGACTTAATTGCATACTATGTCCTTGCCCTCTGACCTTCCTGTTAATTACATTTTGCTATCGTAAGAATTAGATGCACCATTTTCTCTTATTTCCCTAGGACTGAGACAGTTATTAATTCCTAATAAGCTTGCTTTTTCCATCTGCAGAAGGCTATATTTTCTTTTCATTGCATGCACAGTACTCCCAGAAGCTTTTAATTTGCATATATTGAAGATCACTTCACACATTTAACACTTCCAAAGTAAACTTGCTTAAAGCCACCATGTGGCTGTGCTCTGAGGTTTAATCTCCTCCCGGTCTGTAATCATACCACCCACAGAAATTAGCAAGAAGAGGAAGAGAGGTATATGTGTGTGTGTATATATATCCTCACACATATACTGTGAGCGTGTGTGTGTGCGCAAGGAGCATGGCTGCCTGGTAGCTTCACTGAGGTTCATTTTTTGAAGTGTTAAATGTGAAGACTGATCTTGAACAGTTCCCACCCTCTCTTCTATGGAGCTGCTATTGCCATGTCATATGGCTTAGTTTCCAACAAAAATGAGGTTCTTTCCTGAATCAGTGAAGATTTTTTTTTAATCTTTGAGAACGTTCTTTTTATTTCAGATGGGATATTAATTGAAATTATATTCTACTCCCATCCTCACCTACTAGCTTAATAGTCATCACATTGCACAAATTATTTTTAATACCTTGAAAAATTCATTAAGTGAACAAAAGATCCTGACATAAGTCATAAGATTTTTTTTCCCTCAAATATGAAGTTAATAAAAAAGGACTCTAGAATATTAAGGTCTACTTTTTAAGCCACCTTTCTTCCCATTTTAAAGAAGAGCCTTTCTACTTATTTCCAGCAAATTTAGACACTAAGCTCTGACGAAAGATAATCATTACACCAGAGGATTTTAACATGCATGAACCTCCAGCAAAAAAGGAGATTTTCAGAATGAGACTTGTTTTCTTTGTTAAGAGACTGAGCACAGAAGGCAGCAGTTAAGCCTCTTCTCAGATTTCAACCAGGGTAAAAACTGCCATTTATAAGAGGACTTCTGTCCTCAGAGAAGTCTCTGCCACATAGGCAAATAAGACTGGATGGAGAAGGAAGGAGAAACTGTCGTCTATGTGGTGCCAGTGGAGGCATCGTGCCCTGCTGGTGCATGCAGAAGTGCTGGAAGGGCTGAAAATAAGTTGATGTCACAAGCACAGCTCAATTTCTCCAGACTGTCAAACACAAAGAACATATCTTGTCTTTCTCAAAGTTCATGGCAGTTCTCCAGTGCTGGGGTATCCAGCTGGGGTCGTGTTCATAAGTGCTCCACCTCCTCACCCCAATGAACCAGAATTATTATCAGGCTTCCCTGTTGACAAGAAAAGACTTTCTCACTTTTGTTTTAACTTGTCCCACTGTCTGACTCTAACGAGACTTGGAATTTGAAGAAACTGATCCTGTGAAAGACTGCACGAACACGGATTTGGGTAGGGGATAATTTCTGTTTTGTGGTTATTGCAAACACAGCAGCAGAGTAATGGATAGATCCATTTGTTCTGCTACAAACACATTTTCTCCAAGTCTTTCCCAGCACAGAAAGCCATTTAACATAGTTTCCTGCTCCCTAGTCAGTGGCACTTCTCGCACTGGAGAGAGCTTGCAGTCAGAGATGGATCATCACACTGTGCAGGTTAGCCAGCAGGAAGGCACCCGGTACCCACGATTATTTTGTCCAACAGGAAACAGCCAGAGCTGTCAGGCTGTGCTCTGACATGGCCCTGCAGTGCAAGCCTGGAGAAGGCTTTGTGAAAAATAACTAAGCCAAGAGAAGGACCAGGGACAAGCCTCACCAGGGTCCCCCATGCACCTGATGCCCCTTGGCTCTGGAGCAGCATTTTTGCTCAGGCCCAGCCAGCCCCCCACTGAAAGGAAACTGTCTCTCTGACCGGACACCAGCCAGGCCTGGGGTGGCACCTGGGGGTGGCCGGGCTGCAGTCAACCCTGTCGTTGTCTTTGACCCAGCCCAGCTCGCCCCACTAGGGGCTGCAGGACGGGCCTGGCTGGGAAGGGAGGGCACCACCCCACGGCCCCCACTGCCCTCACACCCAGGGCCCCACTGGTGGTGCACCCAACATGGTCACAGCTCCATGCACTATTCAAACCCACGTTAGTTCAAAGCCATTTGTGAAATTACTGATGTCAGGAATTTAGTCCAGGTCAAGACTTGACAGACTTGTAATAGCAAAAGAAAAAATTTACCTTTTTTAGAAAAAGCTGTTTCCCTTTACAGTTAAATCTGGTTTTGCACAGTGTAAATATCAAAACCTGTATATGCCTATTTGCAATGTGTTTATTTTCTACTTAGCTGAGATTTTTAAAGATGACTACGTTGGTCAGAAATCAACAGCATTCTGCACAGATGGACATAAGTAAGTCATTATGTCATATCTACTAATTACTTTTGATGCTGTTTTTCTCAAGTTGCTCTAGATTCATCCAGTCTACTTGACTGGTGTGTAAAATTATCCTTTCCAAGAAGTCATGGGCAATCACAGCAGAAAACTGCTCATCCTTCCCAAAACAATGCACTCTCAGTACATGCTTGACTTGGAGCCTAGTGGGATTGAACATACGTTTAAGTGCTGGTTTATGCGAACTGGCACCCTTGGTAGCTCTCAAAGTTTCACAGGCATGTGCTTGTCTGGCTGTATAGCGCAGAAGTGGTTGGAAGACTAAATAAACCACAAACATCTGAAACTTCTTCTCCTTTGTTGTGTTTAACTGCAAAAAAAATAACAAACCTCCACTTAGGTGTAACCAAGCCTTTTCTAAACAATCACCAGTTGGCTTGATTCTGAGGCTGCCATGACCACCCTTCTACAGCTCATTTTGGCAAAGGGCCAGCCGTATTCAGGGTATTTATCCAACTTTGCTAAATGCCCCTGTCTTCCCATAAATGGTTGATTAACTGAAACCCAGTTTGTAACATGGTGAGATCCCAGACATGCACTAGAGGTAAAGCAACACATAATGCATTGCAAGACCCTGTAGGAGAGCTAACGGTTGTTTCCAAGAGGCAGCAAAAATAGCAAGTGTTGGCAGTGAAAAGTTTTTAGATGTATAGGAAGAAGTGACGTGAAATATAGTAAGCTCCCCAGGGTTTCTACAGAGCTTACTGAGTAAAATAATGTACTCCAATAAAGAATGATACCTTTTCTTTTTTGACAACTGTCTTCCAAAAATTTTCAAAGCATGTATACTTTTCCATTTAAATCTATGGGTTGACAATAAATAAAAAAAAATAATACTACAAGGATTTTTAAAACATTTGACAAATGTACAGAGATTTTAAGCCCTACTTGACTGTTGTATGTATATTTCTCATTGTAGAGGAGCATCTAGCAAACTAACGTGATAGGAACTTGAAATTAATTAAATCCTTGGCCTTTCTACTATGACTTCCAATTACTGTCTAAAGTAGTGATCATATTCTGATATGTGACTGAAGGAATTCACTATTGTTTTCCATTAAAACAAATTTCTGCATAGTTAATCAAACCAGGCACACTCAAAGAAGCTTGTTTGATTTACTCTGCAGTCCACAATGATCTCTGAAAGCTTAGATTCAAGAAATTCCCAATAATTTGAGACATTTCATCATGGAAAAATTAGGCTGAAGCTACCAGTTCAAACAGGTGAGAGAATAACACAAAGTTTTGTATTTGGTACAGCAGCACAGCAATTAATGAACATATGAACATACTATTACCATTGTCACCTAAGCTCTTCAAGCCTTTTGTTTTGGTTTGGGGTTGGTTTTTGTTTTGGTTTGGTTTGTTTTTAATTCATTCATAGGTGGCATCATACACTTTGCAGCTGGACGCCTCAGCACCAGGTTAAGAATTGCATGATGTAACCAAAATTGTCTCTACCTTTGGCATTTACTGCACACAGTCTTAAATCCAAACTGGGTTGTTAAAGATTAAAAGGAAAACAAATGGTCTTTTAAAGCCAGATAAGCTAAATTATTACAAATTATACATGTCTCTGTTCAAAATCATTAATGGCTCTCAGAGTAAGAGATTATAAGACAGAAATAACCTAATTAGAAAGGATTTACAGTGGGGAGTTGAATTATTCGTGCTCAGAGCAAGGCAGGATTGGACCTGAAGCACAAGACACAATGCATTGGCAATAATGATGATGATCAGGAATGTTAACTAATACAGCTCTGCCATAAACCAGTCACAATTGTGTGAAAAATTGCAGAAAACAACTTGGATACAATCTCTTGTTATCTGAAAACTTAGCCCGCTTTGCATTCTCTGAACAAAAGGAATGGTTAATTATGAGCTTTCAGATATTGCTTTCACTATATCCGTAGTATATATTAAAAAAAGCGCAATTTTTAAACTAAAGCATGTATATGTATAAGCAACCCTTACGTTCCCATTTCTGAAGGGAATACTGAATAAAAGGTAGCTATACTACTGGGGTTGGATGATTTCTTAGCCATTAGCAGGGAAGCTGCAAACTAATTTTAACTGAACTGAGCTCTCAAGGGTAAATTCAGCTTTCAGTTACCCATGTGTAATGCTGGTGATTTGCATTCAAGAAACTGTGGGTAGAATTTGGCCTCAAGGAAGTAGCTTATGCTAGTGCCATAACCTTTGTTTTACAGGGAGTACAACATTTGGCCCAGAGGAGAAATACACCTCTTGTAAACCAGGTAAGCAAATGGGCATGAACCTGCTCAAGACATCACCTGCATAAATCAGAAATAATTTCATTTCCACTTAAAAGGAAACTAACACCATATGAAACAAAAATCTGTGCATATTTGTTCCAATTCTGGTCTCACAGAGGGATTTTGGATTGCACTTCTTGGATGGGTGATCCAGGTCTGTCTTCTTTATTCAAATTCATTTGTAATTTACCTATTAGATGTTGATGGTTGGAATCTAAAGAATTTATTGCTAGATTTCTTTAGAGATTAAATTCTCTAGTAATCTTCTTCACCCACACATGGCTGCAGCAATACTGCTCCATGCTAATATCATCAATATCTCTGCCTCCTTGGTTAAAAATCTGAGAGTGGTGCCAGAACTAGTTACTTTCCTGACCTTTTTCAGTTCTCTTGATGAAAGATAAAAAGTTGTATGTATTTGCAGAATAGTATACCTGCATACCTGTTTGGAAAGTCTGCCTTCTGAGTGGAGGACCTTGGTTCTGGTGTAGCTCACACCATAGTGTGCACCTTGTGTTCCCATTAGCACCAGAGCCCTTCAAGCTCCCTCCACCTTTATTTCAACAAAAGCGAAAACATTTTATATGCACGAAGGGTATGCATAGGGTAGTGTATAACATCCAGTTGTGTATTTCAAGGAAGTTTTCTATTTAAAAAGAACCTATCTTGCACACAAAACTGCTATAGTAAACCACAAAACAAACTTTTGCTTGATTAGAATAGGATTCCTGTATGACTATCATCAGCCTACCAGTAATGCCCATGCCTAAGAATTATTTAAATGTGACACTGTCAAATAGAAAAATTTTGGGGAGTAGGTAATCATATCCTTAACATAAATGCATTAAATTATCAATGCCAAAAATGTGTTTAGGAATACTTTTTTTAATTCTATTTTAGTGCAAGATTGCTTACATGTCTGGTGGTGTTTATGCTTTCACCATTATTATTCTGTTCTGCATTTTCATAGATTCAGTGGGTCATTTGGAGCCCAACTTTTGCCCACTGCATAACACTATGGTAATAAAAGGCTTAAGAGTAAGGCTGAAGAAGCTCAGTGTACTCTTTGCCCCTGCCTATAGCCAACTGGCAGAATAACTTGCTGGTCAGAGGACAGCCAAACTGCATTAAATCTATTGTGTATTTTTATTGCTAGTTCTGGCCAGAAGGCACTGTATGAAGATGACATCCGTTGCCTTATCTAAGTGAAGCTCCATTAGGAATGAGTAACAGAAATATCCCTGTGGGCACACTTCCCCTTGCTAGCATGCTGCCTAAATTTCCAACTCAAAATTTGGCTGGTATCGCTGTATTTATCACGTTAACTACAAATGAAACACTTATCTAATTATACTAGCACTTCCTCCTTATTTCCTCTGGTTAAATCACCTGTAAAAAGAAGTTAAAAAATCATTCGCTAATCATTCTCTAGTCTTTCTCTGGCACTGCTAACTTATGCAAGCATATGACTTAACTGTCACAAGGATTTTACACAACCTTAAATGCTGCTGTGCATATTTATGTTCATTCCCAACTCCTACCTGATTTACAGGTAAGGCTTTAGGTACTAACACAAGGAATGAGTTGGTAATCCATTGTAAACACAAGGAGGAGCGTAAATGGTCCAAAGAGGTGTTAAGATTCAAACCAGTTTGAAAACAGTGAAAACAGATCTACAAATACTATAATTTTTTTGTTTTAGAAAATCTTTGGACAGCAAACAAATGGGCATTCTATCTGAACAGAGCTGAGCAGCCATAATATAGAAAAAAAAAAAAAACAACCAGAAACTTTGATTTTATTGGGCTCTCTGGACTCACTACTGCATCACAAAAAAAAAAAAAAAAAAAAACAAAAAACAAAAAAACCAACCAAAACCCAATACTTTAGTCCTTCTACTACCATGCTAGAGAAATAACAATAGGGTATTTTCAAGTTACTCTAAAAAAGACCCCAAACTAACTCTGTTACGAAAGCTTTAATACTTGTATCAATATGTTCATGAATGACTGAACTTAGGGTAAACAGAAATGAAGTCTGCATTTCAAATTCGAAAGCAAAACTCGCAAAACAAATTTTGCATAAAATTTCAACCTTAGAGGCTAAATAGATGCATATTCTCTTGCTAAGTTTCTTTCCCAAGCCAAGGGCATATCTTGCTTTCAAACTTAGAGTACAAATAAAATGTTTTAATGAATTCAAATCATAACCATTCAGTCCCTGAGAACTGAGGAAGCATCAATTTTTCTTGTTTAGTCTATTCAAAAGCCATAATATTCCCATTTGAAAGATACGCATCTTCTGTGAAGAGACCATCTAGTCCCCATCTAGTTCATCATTCAAGAACATGAACATCCTTCCATTTTCACTAAGTTACACAGTTTCTCACACATGCCATGTAACGCATGTCTGTGAAAGAAAAATCTACCATCAAGAGTCCTGGACTACTGAAATGGTCATCTATCCCCCACTAAGAATTTATCTTTCTACTGGCAGAGCAACATAATTTAGTAGGTTTTTTCCCCATTTGTAACTAATGCAATCCCATGTGTTTCACCACGAAGACTGTGGAAAACACAGTTTCAGCTGGCAAGGGGTCTCTAGCTTGCCAGGCTGACTGGTTCAGTCAGCACACAGCTCTGATCCCTGGGCAGTCAAGTGTAAATTTGGCTAAAGAAGTTTCCTCATGTGCAAGGAGGCAAAAGCATGAACCCACTTTTTCCAAAGCATAGTGAGCTAACCATTTACTCAAGGCTTAGCTCCTGCCTTGAGAGCCCAGCCTGGGGAGCACCTCCAGCTGGGGTGCAACCTGGGCAGCTGCTGCCTGTGATGACACTGAGGGGACACGCTTCACCTCAGCAGCTTCCTTGCTCATCAAGGCAGATTAACCTGAGCTGAGCTCTGGAAGGTTGCAGGTACTGGAGCTAGCTAACTTAAAACTAGTGGGGGAACCTTTGCCTTGCAGCCCACTCACTTGGTGCCTGCAGAGCAGAAGTTCTCTGAAGATGACTGTGTTTTTCAAGATGACTGTTATTTTTCTATTTTGGTCATTGATACTTAAATGATAATTAAGCATAAGACAAATCACTTCAAGACCAAAAAAGGAAGCTGTATATCACTTTTATCCAATACAATAAATACAATTAAAAGGAACTATTGCTGTCTCTCTTAGTTTTTCCTCATATATATCAGCTGTCATTCCTTGAGCTTTAAAGTGCTTGAATAATAAACCTGCACAGAATTGAATTACTTCAGTAGCAAGTTGATTAGTTCCCACATCCAATAAAATGTCTGTGGTATCTCATATATTTGGCATTTAATGTTGTAATTAATAAGTCTTGATCATGTGCCTCTTACAGCCACAGGTCAGTGACAACAATGACATTCCCTTTCTCAGCAGGAAATTGAGCCTCCAAGACATTTTCCTAAGACACTTTCAATTATGATAAATTGTCAGATTTGCTTCAGTCATTTTGAAAACTACTTCAAGTATATCTTTCCAGGTAAAAGCAGTACAAAGATATAAAACAGCTTTTTTTTTTTTTTTTCTTTGTGCAAATCACATTTTTGGGAGTATTTCAGATTTTTTAGGGTCATTATAGATTCCCAAGTGAAAGGCATGCTTTGAAATGAACTGATCTCAAGTACATATCTTTCCAACTTAATCTAGCATTTCCAATAGAGGGCCAGATACCAAATTGCTTTAAATTTGTGTAGCTCCATTGCTTTCAATGGGTATATGTTCAATTTATTCCACACAGGGACTTGTCCCTTTAATTTAAAATGCTTAAAAGGCAATGTTGCAAAAACATTTATACTCCTTTTCTTTTTAATGATGTATACAGGAGATGATTTTTTTTTTTAACCTTAGTTTATTAAATATCAGGATCTTACTTGCTCCATTTTTTCATAGTCATGGTGACAGTATGCAAAATCTGATGATGAAAACACTAGTGGACAGAAAAGTGTGGAACAGATAGAGGCATTTTTATGAGTTATCACCTAAAACATGTGAGATCTAGTCTAGACAAAAGGTTGGGAAAAAAAGGAAAGCAAAAAAGTGGCAATGCCATGAAACTGACATTACTACAGCTACTTCTTTGGCACTCACAGTAAAGGTACACTGCTTTTTCCTATTTGCAAGGTTATCAAGGTCACCTTGTTTACATAAATGCAGTGTTAAAATAATGCTCCTGCACATCAAAAATTTTAAATCCTGAAGGTAAACTAAGGCTATGAATTTCTAATTGCTAGTAAGAGTGAAAGGTTGTAATAAAAAGGGGGAAAAAAGTTTGCACCTAACCCCTCTGATGCAATATGCCAAGGGGAGAGGCAGAGAGAGAGAGAGGAAATAAAGCGTCCTTAGTATTTGCTTCCCTTGCCTGGAACTTTGTTCAGTTACACTCTCTGATCAAGAAATGTTTCCTCTGAATTGAAGGCAAATGGCTGACAACTCCCTAATTATCAACCTGGCTGCACATACTCAACATTTATAGTCCCACCTTGCTGTTCATGTATGTAACGCTGCCAAACCTGACATTCACACACCATAGCTTAGACTCCAAGATATTATTACTATAACATAGTTTGGGTCCTCTTCATTTCTGTCCTAGTTTTTCTTTTAGTCTTCAGGGAGTGACTTTATCAAGGTTTTCTTTCTTTACAACCACAAGAGCTAGAAACTTATTTCAGTTAAAGCTGAAATTTTTATACAGTCATGTGTCTGCAAGGGCTGGGATGTTAAGAGAAAAAGGAATATGAAATATCATGAGAGCTGCTGTTACTGCAATAAACAGTAAGAACTTATAAGACAGTGTGATACAACATAAAATAGTCATACTTTCCTCAAAAAGATGAATCCCCCAAGCTTCAGGAAGCAGGTTATTAATCTTCTAAGTTTTACAGACTAAAACCTTATGATAGAGAGCTTAGTGCTTTGCCCAAAATCATAGTCAATAAAAAAAAAAAAAAAATCTTGGAACTAAAGGTCTTCAGGTTTATCACCAGCTGACTGGGAGTGAAAATGCTGTCTCTAGTTCTCAGCCTCTTGCTTTAGACATGGAGTCAATATCCCCTGAATAAATAATATGTTACTTGTTTTATTTAGGAGGCAGCCATAGGTACTGGAGATACCAAGCACTGAGAAATGGCAAGTGAGGAAATCCAAAGCTTTGTAGCAGAGACTGAGTTACTGCACCCCAGCAGAGTTTTGAGGCACCTTCAATACACGTCTTCTTTCTTAAGTCAACACCATGCAGTACGGTGTGGTGTGAAGACCTTTCAGTTAGCACCCGCTGACTCTGGTAACCCCAACTGGCACAAGCCAAGGCTGGACATACCAGCCCAGGTTCAACTGCAATCGACTATTGCCCCATGCAGTGTGCCTAAGCGAAAAAACTGTACTGCTTCTGGACGCTAGATGGGAGACACAGTAATTCCCACCTTTTTGACTTTGGGGTTAGCTCGTGCAGAGCCACTTCTGACAGTACAGGTATGTCCTCAGACTCATATCTCAGAGGACACTAACATTTAACACAGAAGCATGTGTACTGCAACTAGGGTTCATGCATTTTTGAACAGACAGTAAAAACTTATTTTAGACCAAAGAGTGTAACCACAATTCCCTCATTTTCTTGATACATACAAAACAGACACAATTCTTGCATATTTTGCTGGTCTCAGACCCTTCTCTATATTTAAAATACTACACAGTGAAGTATGTTATGACTTTGTTCTTTAGTGAAAAAATTTATCAGTTATGAGACTGTTTAAGATGACCTCCCACCTCCTCCAGATTCTGCAGTATATTTACCATTGCTCCAGAGAGGTAGTCATTATACTTTATAAATGTGAACTGTAATTCATTTAGCAAATTAAAAAAAAAAAGGTAAATAAACTGCTGAAACACTTTTAAAAGAATGATATTTGTATTAGATATTAGCAAGAAAGATTCAGAAAATTTGTAGGAGACTGAAGTCAAATATCTCCTTGGAAACAACCAGTAAAGAACATGGACACCAACATTAAACAATTCCAAAGAAATTAAAACAACAACAAGAATATTTAGAAAGACAATTACTAAAATGATTAAAAAGGAAATGAGATAAATATCATAGACTGGATACAATATAGACAGAGCATAAGGAGATGAAAGGCAATTGAGGGAAAGAGAACAATAGCACAGAAAACATTCGCTATAATAACAGAAAAAACATGAAGAAGCAGCAGTAGTGAAATCTCCTTTTCCACTCTGATTCTTGTAGGTAAACAACCTGACTCTGATGCTAAGAACCCACAATTCTGATCTGCAGCAATTGTACCCAAAAGTGCAATTAAAGGAATTCCTATCCTTTGGCTTTATAATGTGCTGCTTTCTAATTTGTATGATTCTTATTAAATTCATGTGATAATCTGAGTTAATATCTCCTGTTTCTAATACACAGAACCTGGTAAATAATTTTTCATGTTATAAACTACAGTAACTAAGAGGGTCTCCATCTGCTAACTCTCTAAGTATATTGGTTATTTGTTTTTTTTTTTTTTTTTTAAAAAAACACCCACGAATGATTTCTTGAAAACAAGGAAAGCAGAAACTATACACAGGCTTCTGTTCTATCTAAACCAGAGATCTGCCTGTTGAATCCAGACAAGCTCATTAACTTAAAACTCCTCAGGTTTAAAAGTAGTGTGGGAAGGAGCTACTTAAAAATGTGAGCAATCATAATCCTTGCTGGCTGTGCACAAGGACTGTCCTTTCTTATATAAAAAGCCATTCCTGGTGTCATTCAGACACATGCACTTCTCACAATAAACTTTGTCTACGTGAAGTCATTTCACACCCATTTCGCCCACACCAGAGATACCTTCATCACATCAATCTTCACTCACTGCTTTGTCATAAAAACCCTGACTCACCCCTATTCATCTAACTTGTCTGACTCACTGACTAGCAGGGACTGGGAATTTTACTGTGACAAGCATATTCAATGGAAATCAAAGTGTCTTGCCTAACCTGGATGCTTTATACAGGAAAATCTCTATTATATCAATGTTTTATGTTTTCTTTTTCAGGATGGAAGGAAGATTTACTATGGAGACCACTTGATCTGAAACAAAACAGTGTTGCCTTTTTAAACCAAACCACGCCTCTTCGTTTTGGGCTAGATCCACCACTATTCTGTTTTCTGGAGCTGCCACAGCACCTCACAGGAGCAGTAGTTTGCTCCTTCCAGAGCTCACCTTTTCCCTGTAGGCACCTTTGTTGAACTACAGCTACATTTACACACCACAGCATCCCCTCCAATTAAACTGTTAAACACACCATCTGAGTCACAAGAGTACAATGCCTGCTAGAGGGTGTCGTTTGAGCCCAAATCTGAGCCAAAGGAGACAAAGAGCTGAATTTCAGTTTTCATAAGGCATTGGTCCCACTCAGGCAGGCACAGTGTAACATCCAGCCTAAAAACTTTCGAAAATTCAAGGTTTTTTAGAATTTTCCATTCTAAGAAATATTTTTTTTCCCTCTCAATCCAGGGAAAAATGAAACATTGAAACCACAGATTTTCAAACTCACACCACTTCAGTTACCATCCAACTTTCATGCCCCTACTGCCATTCACAATGCTCCTTAACACACCCATCCTTTTCTGTCCCTTCTGCCCTCTCAAAAGCCATCCATTCACTTCTCACACCCACCTTCTCCCTCTTCCTGGCAAGGCTTCCTGGGGGTTGAAGCAGCCACAGTCAGCAACGGCAGCTGCCCCTTAGTTTGAGTTAGGGCTCTAAGTTGAAAATAGTTACAAATCTCGGCCCCAGCCTGCTGGGAGCGAAGGGAAAGCTGTTCCCCCCCACAGATTTGGGAAGATGACTAGAACGAAGGAGCTGGAGTATGAGGCAACCTATTAGAGGTACTCGCACGGCAGGGAAACAGATGTCCTATGGTCCAAACCTCAGCTGGTTGCAGCACGAAGAGAAACCGGCACAAAGAAGAGGCAGGAAGGATGAAGTAATTGCTGATCTTTACAAGCCCTATGTAAAATACCATTCATAATGGTGATGACAGTCACTTTCTGCACACAGGCACAAAGGGCTTTTTCTTCCATGGCACTCTGACAGTTTAGGCAGGAAGAGAGAGGTGGCTAGTGGAAGTAAATTGTCAGCGATCTGTCACCAAAGAGCAGATTGCTTTTCCCCTCCTGAATTTTCCCTCCTGAGTTAAGATTAGTCTCTATTGAAACCTAGGGTTCTCTTCATCACTGGCCAGCACCCATAGAGATGAAATTTCTTTATCAGATCTCTCTAAAGAACTAGTTGAAGCTCAAATCATTCTGACCTTAGGAAGAGGAGGAACGGTTATTGCCAAATACTGAAGAACAAAGCATGCTGTAAAATAAACCTCCATAACGAAAAATCATTAAACCTATTTTTCTACATGCAGGCTGCTGTAGTACAAATTAAACCCAATGCAATCACAAGGGAATTAAGACCAATAAAATTATCGTAAATAAATTAGTAGTCTTAAAACTACTTTGATTAGTCTATATTTAACCACGTGTACAATAACAGAAATTAATCTGAGAAGAAAAGATTCAGTTACACATGAAATGCTGCAGAGTACCAGGAGTTTCTGAAAGGAACGGAAAGTCTCCTTTGTTTTATTTGACTTTGTTTTGATAATCACTTTGCTGTTTACCCAGGTATAATGTCACCTTCTTTGCAGAATACTAAGATCCATGTGGAAAACAGAAATATCTGCTAATTATTTCCTTCTAAAAGCAAACAAGAGAATGAAATGTCTTGTATAATTGAATTTGAAAAATGCCAAGAAAGTTTGTTCTCTTTACAGCCAAAGTTAAAGCAAATTATTTTGGTGAGGGCTGAAAGAGGGGGCGGGGGGAACCCAAGTTTCCATTTAATTTCCAGGTGCACCAACATTTTGTCTTTAGTTGTCAAAGGCAGCCTTTCCATAACAGGCTACAATAAATAGATGAAAAAAAGCAAAGCCTCTGTCACAGGGGCTCTGCCTTTGTTCTGTATTTGTGCAATGCCCAGAACACTGAAGCTCTGGCTTCTAAGCCAGATATAAATAAACATGGAAGGAAGTGAAAGAATAACATGAGAGAAATCAAATAGAAGGGTAACTTGAAAGAAGAAATAAAATTGTATTTATGCTGTTTAACCCTTACTTGTCTAGCTCTTTATGCTGCCTTAGAAAAAAGTCATTTTATTATAAGTCAGCAATATTTGCAATAGCCTTCTTTACAGCACTTGAAAGATAACACCAATGGAACATTATTAAATACACATATATTTATATAGCAATTACAGTCTGTAACAATAGCTCCATTTTTTCCTGATGGAGTATCGCCCACTTTTACACAGCAGAGCCCATGAGAGCCCTGAGATATATAGGTCAACATATTGAACGTCTCTAAGTATTAACAAGGAATCTTGTCATTTGTTCTTGCCAGGTAGCATAAGAGTCTTTGGTATCAATTTATAGCCTCCAGAAACCCAAAATGTCTACTTGATTTCTAGGACAAGAATGAGAGCAAGGTGCCAGCCCACCTGCAGGAAAAGTCCCTGCCGGTGGCCAATGAGCTGCTGCTCACCAGCCCCAGCCCATCGGCCTCTACAAATACTCTGCCTCACTGACTCGACCCTGCAAAGCTGAATCAGACCTTTGTAGCACAGCACAACTGGGATACACCTTTCTCCCAAAAGTTGCTGTTCTTATCCCTTTCAACACAGCAAAAACAACCACCAAAAAAAATGTTGGCAATTTTCCTGAACTGGAAGACTCCAACAGCGGCAACAGCATTCTCTTGAAAATGATCCACCATCCATGGAAACAAGACTTCACAAGCTTGCCTAGCTGGTTTCTCTGGAGAGGTATTTGCGTGGTACATAACAACATGTGGCAATTAGATACAATACTTAAGTATGGATCTCTGAAACCAACCAACCACGATGTGTTGTAAAGAAGGAGGGAAAAAGATGTTACAAACACACTAACTTCATTTACATTCAACAGGGAATATTATGGACCGATATGTAAGACAGAACAGAAGAGCAAGTACTGTCCATCCAGAGCAGAGTTTGTCCTACACGGTATGATCAACAGATAGACATGTAAAAAATACTGTAATTACTGCATTAGTACTTTTCCATTAGAGATAGCAGAAAGAATTAATGGAATAGCCATGGTGATATCTCAAGCAATATCTCAAGCAGCAATTCAGATTATTTTGTGCTTTAGCTGCTTTGCAAAAAAGATAACATGAAAACATAGACAAGAGAACGAAAGACAGCTGCATTCAGAAGGGTGTACAGATGTTTTTGTGAAAGTGTGGCAGGAAAACTTTGCCAGGTAATTGTACCAATATTGCTAAGAAAGGACAGAGCTACAGAGTACAAATATATTGGTATTGTGGTTTTACAATGTCATGTGCCCTGACCGAGAAACGCATTCATGACAACATGCGGGAGAGGTGGGGAAAAAAAGAGACAGTAATATCTCTGATTTCACCGGCTGACTGGAAACCGAGAGAAAGGAAAGGTTAAAATGTCACAGTGGCATTTTTTTTCTGTGGAGGAACCTGGCAGAGGAACTTTTACTGTTGGTACAATTGCTGATGTGATCTGGAAAAACTGACACGAGGTTCCAATGGAGTTATTCCCAAATCATCCATGTGCAAAGAAAGCATCTGCGTTCTGTTTTCACCAGACCACAGTGCTAGTAACTGGGCGCCAAAGAAAGGAAAAGCTGTAGCCTCATCATGTTGCGTTGAAGACAACAAGGTTATTTCAGAAGACAGCAAGCCTGATATTAGTTCAAGCCTGATATTATAATCAAAACAAATCAAGCATGGACAATTTGGATCACCTAACCAGGCTTTATACACACAAGAGGAAAATTTGGTGGTAGCCTGTGGTAATATGATTCTGATGGGCTGTGCTGAATGGATACATTTGCCATTTAGTATTCAGAGTTCCCATGCTCAGTTTCTGCAACGTCCTGTGATTGCTGATTGTTTTTGTAGAAGTAGTCAACAACTTAGCTAAACAGAGAGATGATAATCCAGGAGCTTGTCAAGCTACAGCTTGTATTGGATTTCAAGCATGTGGGATGGAAATACCAACCTCCTTGCAGCTGTTGCACTTGTTGAACAGCAGAGATCAACAAAGAATTAACACTGTCACTTGTAACCACACAGTAATGACAGAAAAATGAAGATGTCCACCTAAGTGTCATATATATAAAAAAAGTTTATGAAATTTGTTGCAAAAATATAAAATAGCTTAAATAGCCTGGATCATGAAATAGTTCAACATGTACAGTTACATAAATATAGCCACAAAATCTGTTATAAAAAAAAAGGACAGATACAAAATAAAAGTCTCTGCATTGATCGCAAATTAGAGCAAAGAGAATAAGCCAATTATTTTGGCCCTATGGCTAAAGGGGAGTTTAACATATAGCAATAAAATAATCTATACAAGAAAAAGAAGTAGAACTAAGGAAAGAAATGAAGATAGACACATAAGAGATGAGAGAAGATGGTGATAAATGAAAGAAAGGGCAAATCAAAAACCTGCACACAGAACTTTTAGCTTAGGAAATTTAATAAATGTCTTTAGGTTTTCTGTATTTACCAAGGAAACACTGCTGAACATTTGAGATTGCAAGACTGCTAATTTGAGCATGAGAAGTATATTATAGGACTAAATAGTCTGAAGGAAACAGTAGAGGAAGCCAACAAAAATTCACCAAAATGCACATGGAGTCCTGGTAGAAGCTGCTGAATGGAGCTGGAAGCTTGATCTGATGGCTTCAGCGCAAAGGCCTTAATCCACATTTATTGATGCAAGTCTTAAATTCTGAGTGGTAGAGGTTCAGATAATTTGTCTGGCTCTTTTGAAATTCGCAGTGCCAGGCTGTGGGCCTCTGATCAGTCAGGGAATGGCACTTCTCCCACTGAATCACTGAGCCAATGACCCGTCATTGTGTCAGGGGCAGGGAGGGGCTGGTGCTGATGGAAGGCATGTGTGTTTGGATTAAGAAACCCAGCAATTTCCCCTCAAAATAGATACGTTGGCCCAAACACTCTGGCTAAGTGCAAGTACCACTGCATTCTGCCTACCTCAATTTTCCCTGTGGTTTTAATTGAAAGCTATGTTGCTTACTGCCCATCCTAAAACGTTGAGTAATTCTGCCCTGCCTTGCACAGCTGCTGCGTTATGGTCCAGAGGTAAGTGATGAAGTGATCCCTTTGTACCCCACACTGGCTGTTTCACTTGGGTACAGAATGTCTTACTTAATGCTTGTAAAGCACTTGGAGATCCTTAAATGAAAGGCATAAGAGCACAAAATACCATCATCATTAGCTATAAGGGCCACTGCAGAGCAATGGAAAACATTCCTTTTCCCTGCCCATCTGGGGTTTTGCACACTGCCTAAGCAGTGCTCCCATCCCCTGCCAGCTCAGAGAGCAAGAGATCAAATCTGTGCCTCTGGCATAATAGTGCAGAGTGCTAATTACAGAACTACCATAAAACATCTGCTGTAATGCATAACTATAATTCCTTGGCATGCACAAATACAGCACCTAGATGCTCAGAGCATAGCTCTGTAAGCATATCCTATGAACCAGAGTGTAAGCGGCCCTCAAGTGAGTCTCGTCCCAGATGAAAGGAGGCAGAAGAGCATGGAAAGGCACCAACCCCTCGCGTGCTCCCTTCATGCAAAGGGGTCGCAGCTGCAGGCTCTGCACTCAGAGAAACACAGGAGCGAAGCTATTGAAGCTGCCATCTATCTACTCCCAGAGCAAAGTCAACTACCTAAAAGGGAAGGACAGCTGTACTCAAGAGCAATACAGATAGGCACCTTCCTTTCACAGCCCAGGGTGACCCAGAATTAATTGTTCTCAAGACACTGTGAAGCCTCGCCCTGCCATGGGAGGCCTCAGAGAGATTATATTTGAAAATTAGTCATCCCCAAGACACAACCTCTCCAAGACTTCCTATGGTCAGGCACAGCTTCCCAGTGCTTCCTCGCTGCCACTGAAGAGCTGCGTATAAATAGGATGTCTTTGCTCTAAGAAAGCACTGGCATAGACAAACAGGATATTAAGAATTAAAATAAAGCTTCTGTTCATACACATTTGGAAAGGGCTACTTCTCATTTATGCTTTGAGTCAGCAGTTACTGACTGCAGGGACCAAGAGTACTCATACACAAAATATTATGCTTTATTGCTTTTTAGGATTGGAGGGATGTAGACACTGTCCTTCCAACACGGCGTTCTGTCTTAAAGGACTAGGGATGGTCTGTCTAAAAACTCATCCAATATATCAGGCTTATAAACTGGATGATAAACTCCATCAGGATGGAGTTTCAAGGAAAGCCATCAAATGTTCCCTCATTCCCAGCTGATGTGCATGGACTTGAAAAAGTGACACAGAAGGTGCCTGCACTCTGCACCAGGGTCACAGGAAGAAATTATCTGCTGGAAACTTTTTGTTAGTGTGAAGCTTCTTTATCCTGCAGCCCTGATGTGTCAGAAAATATGCGCTTCAGTGCCTGGAGGAAATACATGTCCTAGCCTATTACATCTCTCTTTTCATCAGAGAGGAAACAATTGTAGTAATCCTTGCTATCATTTTAAAATATTATCACATTTTAAGCATCAACATTGAAGTAAACCTGTAATAGGGACCAAACCCAGACCTTGCTTTACAAGAAAGTAAGGGACAAATGAAGCCATTAATTCCACAATAACAATCTATGTGCTAATGTGACTATCCCTGAAGACAATCAGGCCAACATGAAAAAAAGCAAAAAAGCAATAAAATGGCTCTGTAGCAGTTCTATGAGCAAGTCCTATGGAAATGTAAAAGTGCACTGAGCTGTTCTGCTAATATCTTTACAGTAAAACTGGAAATGTAGACACTTCACTTATTAATGCACAATGGTACTAGAGGAAATGTATAAGAAAGACTCTTCAGCCTGAAATGGATAAATGGAGATGAAACACTGCTTTGATGCAAGGCTAATCAGAGAAATTGGAGGCTTTTGTGCTGAGTTGCTTGGATTTGTTTTGTCTGCATAGAAGCACCTTTAGAAATGTCAATATAAAAATAAGCTTTTGCAATGCCAAAATTCAATATCAAAGACTGGCACTTATGTTCTAATCTCTGTAGCGGCTGTATCATATTCATCTGAAAAATCTAACTACAAAAATTCTACCCACAAAATCTGAGAAGCATACCAGATATGAACAGACCTTTAACTGCGTTACACCATCAGTGCATCTAGAGGGGAGGCACTGTGGGGAAGACAGGAAAACTTGAGTAATAAGTTGAAACTATATTTGTAACTCAATGAATACACTAAAAATGAGCTTTCTGTAGTTTGCTACAGAATGTTTATTATTTTCATTCATGACTCTGATAAATTTATTTTCACTTAAGAAATGTTATGGTCTCTTTCTCTTTGAATGAGGCAAAATAATACTCTTAAATAGGAAACCTTCATCAAAAAAGAAATGAATGTGGCTTTTCAACACATTTCTACCATACAAATCAAAAGTATCTAGAAGAAATTAGGTACTATCTTTGTAACAAACAAACAAAAAAAGCTGTAACATTAATGAAGGGAAGTCAGTAACAAGCATAGACAGAAAATAGTAAAATATTAATGCATTTTTCTGCTTTCCTGAGACAGAATTGCTGGTGCTTCCTGAACACTTCTCAGTTTATTCTGCTGACCCAAAGGTCCTTCCCTTTAGTTTTTTAATATTAGATTTTGGGGGATTCAATTGACCACAGTGCTCCATTGCCTAAATCAGTCAGCAACCTAGCATGAAAGAAGTCAAGAGAAAAAAATATTTTAAAAGGTGTTGCTTCCATAAAAGCCAGAGATAAAGAGATTTATTGCTTCTGTCCTCACCACTGACCCGATTCTATCAAAGGCTGGATATGATGGTACATGTGTGTACACGAGAAAAGCAAGCAAGAAAAAAGACCTTATCTTAGATAAGTATATGTAGAAAATGCATTTGGAAATTGTCAGTTGGGACCGTATAGATTCACAGATGTCACCATATAACTTGTTCTTTTTTAAAACATTCAAATTCAGTAAGTTCTTTCAAATGAAAGAATATACAGAAGACAAATAAGAACACCATGTAAGATGGCTGTGTTAGAATATAAAAAAAGAAATCATTGTTTAAAGTATCTCACAGGATCTCTGCTTGATAATGTGATGCCAAACCGTTAAGGCCACAGACCATGCTTTGCTTGAAGTCTTTGATATTCTTCCAGACACAAGGAATTTATCAAAGCCTGCAGCAACTACATATGCAGCTTGACACTGAACCCTGTGAGCTGCTGAGTATTAAGGGAGATCAGTACATTTCTTAAAGTTACTTTTGAGAATTTTTTATTTTCTTTACAGAATATAGAGAAAACAACTAAAATGGTGATTGTTTTAAATACAACTCTATCCAGCAAGGAAAAACAGGTAAATAGAGAGTAACTTGGGATAGGATAATATGGCAGGATTAACTGTTCTTAGAAAAGGAAGGATTGAGAGCAACAAAATAAAAACAGTGAATTTCGTGAAGGAGGCTAATATATTCAAAGAACTGATAGACCATAGCCTCATAGGGAAGAGATAAGCCTAAAGAAATTCTGGAGAGCTAACAAATCCTCAAAGAAATTATAACAAAGGCATAAAAGCACACTAACCCAGTATAAAGGAGGACAGAAAATTTAATTAGACCCCTGTTGGCTAAATCACAAGCTCTTCATTGACCTCATTTTAGAGGAAGACACATAAGATTACTAAGGATGGAAATAAAAGAATAACGTTAGTATATAGGGGCAATGTGAAACACAGCTTACTAGCAAACAATGTAAAAGATAATAAGAAATCATCCTAGAAGTACACTAACATGAGTAAGGCTAAAAAAAAAAATAAAATGTAGACCTCCTCTTCAGAGAGAGAGGATGCCCACAAATTTGAAGTACTGCATTCCTTTTTTGCTGTCAGTCTTCACTAGAAGAATGATGCACAACTGAAGTCAACAGCAAAAGGCTAGAGCAGGGAATAAACATCTCTGGGAGACTTATGATTTGTTTTCAGACTCCATGAGCCTGATAAACTTCATTTTGGGGACTTTAAAACATCTGAAAGTTCTTTTACATTAATGGCTTGTTTTGAGAATCTCTGGGAAATGGGTAAAACTCCAGAAAACTAAAAGAGATCAAATATAGCATGTATTTCTGAAACAGAAAAGGAAAGTGGTAGGACTTACACATCAGTCACGTTAACCTAGTATCTAAAAAACTATCACCACAATCAAACGACTTTTAAGAACTAGCAAGGAAACAAGGACATGAGTAATTGTGAAGAATGAGTTTTCTCAATTCTATCCAGTACCTTATTATGGTGGGATAACAGGTCTTCTGACCTTAACCCTTCTGAGAGAGGGAGACTGGTAAACATCATGCACTGACTCTATGCTGCTTATGAGGAAGTCACAGGCAGCAATGAAGGGAACCAAAGTCTAGATCGACAACACATAACATTTCCTGGGCTGTCTTCAGAGTACTTATCAGGTGTTCACTCTCAAAAATCAAAAGATGCATCAGGATTAGTCCAATAGGTACCAGTTTTGGTTCAATATTTTCATTAGTCATTTGAGCGATGGAACAGAACTTGTCTGTTTGTTAAATATAAAGGCAACACCAACATGAGAGAGGCAGCAAGCACAACACAAGAGACCATGATTTAAAGTTATCTTGCATATTGGAGGCTCCCCTTTTTTTTTGAGAATGGCATTCCACACAGCCAGCTACAGTTAGGAAAAAAAAAAAAAAAAAAATGGTTGCCCAAATACAGGCTAGAGATCAACCTGCTAAAACCAGACAAATACATGGTATTACAGTGGATCACAGAAAGAACATGAATCAACAGTGTCATTCTCCAGCAAAAAAAGATGGACATTGAAGCAGGATTACATACAACAGCATAAACTCTACTGCTTCTATGTTTCCTAGCTTTCATCTATTTTGCTCTAGTAATAGGTTCAGCTTTGGATATTGCGCACCAAAAAACATGTGGGCTGCTTGCAGAGATTCCTGAGGATCAGAGATCTAAGATATTTAACCTACAAGGAAGGGCTGAACAAACAGGGGTTGCTAACTGCAAAAGTCTTCAAGTATATTAAAGGCTTTTGCAGAGAGAGAAGGAATAATTTATCCTCCATGTCCATAAAGGAAAGAACAAGAAATAATAGGCTGAAACTGCAGCCAGGGAAATCCACTTTCCATCACCAGAATTTTTTAGGAACAGGCGAGATAAACATTTTTCAGGAAATGCAGACAAAGTTTGTCTTGTCATTTTCTGCAGTGCCTTCCCTCAGGGTATCCTGAAATCCCTTTAAGCCCTATAATCTATGATTCGAAGTCAGTTCCCTGCCCATTCAAAATATGTACTAAGTCACTATATTTCCTTTTGCTACCCTGAAAAAATGTGGTGGAAGTATTTTTTAAAAGGTTATACTTTTTGGTAACTACTCTAATTAATATGATTGCCAGATATGAATAAGACAGTATTTGCTGGAAGCATGACTTGGGCTATGGTCTGTTCATGATAAGACTTTCCATTTCTACTGTGACATTTTCTAGTTGAGAAAAAACAAACTTCATAAAAAGGAAAAAAAAAAAAAAAGAAAGCAAGCACCATCTCTCAAACATTGACCTCATAATGCTTTTTGCTCCTTACAAAGGCAAAAGCATTGGCGCTTTCAAGCTCCTGTAACCAAATATGTGTTCTCTGTTGCAGGAAATAGTCCCTAATCAACAGAATTTATTATTTTTCTCATTATTGTAATAAATTCTCCTGTATTCCATCCTATGGCAATCACCTCACAGTCCTGAATATTTCATGTAGTCAAAGAAGCATTGTCTAAATGGGAGCATGTTTTCTCTTTCCTACCATTTAGATTGAAGCAATACCTAACTGTTCCATTTTTTCTTTTTTTATGTTTTTTTAAGTTATTCATATACAGAAAGTTAAGACAGGTCCACCCTGAGCATACCACTACTGTCTATCTAGAGATCTAGTAAACAAGACAAAATCAAATTTACAAGGAATGGAGAAAAAGGGCACACATCATGCCAAATAGTCTACTGTATCACTTGCCACATGTCCTTCTTTGAAATTTTGCTTTCACGGCTTCTAAATATTAATATTGTTTTTTATTACTAGCATATTGGTCTGTATCATTGTCTTCACCCTCTGCTGGAGGTTGTCTCAATGCACATTGGTAGACATCTCAGGAGAGTTTATCCAAAATATTTCTTGTGTGAAAGAAGAAAAACTAAAGAGTTCAAGAAGAACAGAGTTAGCTCTCTGCACAAGAATGAGTGTCTTTCATACAAGAGCAGATACTGTATACACATGCTTTTAAAGAATTCCTGAATTCAAATGTTCTGGACAAATTTCTCACATGCAATGCTTTCTTAGAAGGTGAAGAGAATATATAATCAGTAAAATCAACAAGAAACTTCCTCCAGTTCCCTCCTGCCCCAAATGTTCTAACAAGATGACCTCATTTACCATGGTTTACCTATGAACACACACCATTCTTAAAAACATATTGTATTTATGTATATGCAATGTTTACTTTAAACTATATCATTCTAAAAATCTTCAAAAACACTTGAACAACAAAAAATTCCATTTAATTGTAACAAAATATGTTGTTCAACCCAAAAGAAATGTACTAAGATGAAACTATCAGTTATTTAAAAGCTTTGGTTTAAAGCTGGAGCATGTGCAAAAGTATTGAAAAGAAAACTGTATGCAATCTTGATATTAGCAGCTACAAATGTAGTAGATTGTAAATTTGGCAAACCTACCAGTATCAAGCAGCTCTCAGGCAAGTATAGTAGCTGTTTTGAGTCATAAAAGATGACTCCGTGATGGTGCTGACTATTGGAAAACTTATTACCCTGCCTGTCATTGAAATACAGGTATTTTGGGGAAAAAGTCCTGAAAATGGTGCACTCCTACACTAAGAAGAGTTTCCACTCCTAGTTGTTAACTGAGCAGCTCTTCAGCTGGTCATTCCAGCCAGGGCAAAAGGACCATCAGGATCCAGAGACTGCACCTCCTGCCCCTCAACTCCCAGTAGTACTGCACTGAGAATGTCTCTATCAGAAAGTCATCTTGGCTTTTTTGATGTTACTGTACCTCATTGCATCTTACAGCACATGAAGGTTGCTGGAATGCAAAGACATGAAAAAACAGCAGGACAGCAAAGGTGCTGACAACTGGACTGGGATGAGATAATATGAAAATTTGTGAAACCAGTGAGATGTGGTGGAACAACACTGGCAAATGCTTACAGAAGAATATATTTGCTGAAAGGATATGCTTGCTGAAACAGTGAGTGACAGGATTGCCAAGGAGAATTAGATGGCTGGGTCACTGACCAAACAACAGGAAAGTTTCATGGCTATAAGATTACGCATGACTAATACTGAGACGGGAATGGAATTTGCTCAAGAGGAACAGTGTTAAACTAGCAGGAAATTAGGGAAGACAGCAATGGCACACACCTGTTCAAGTTGCAGGCTCAGAAATATATCAACCAACAATTTATTACTTGTTTGTATAAAAGATGAAGTCAAATAATAACCCAGAGGTACTCAGATTAAAATCAATTTGCAATGAGTTTCTAGTCTCAAGAAACTGTAGACAAGAAGAAAGAGATGAAGATTAATCTGGCTGCTTTAAGAATGTAAAAGTATTAAACAGAAAAGGGAGATCAAGAAATATCAGACTGCAACTGAAATAGCCTACATCTATCTTTGGTATAAACCACTATTAGTTCTGCCAATGTCAGCATACATTGACTATGGTGCTCCATTGACTCTTACTGCCCTGTGAAGAGTCCATCAGTCAGGCTCTTCTGGTGGAGGCTTGATATGAGAAAGAAGCAGAGGTTCTGGTTTAGCTGCAAAAATTAGGCATATCAGAGACAGCAAGTATATAAAGAACCTGTACTTGCTTTCAGACAGAGGAAACGAGAAAAGCTTTGAGCTAGGGACTGTGCTGGTACTAGAGGTGGTTCGCTTCATTAACCCCTCAATGATGGAAATGGTGGGCAATAGCAGAAAAAAAATGTAAGTTGAAACAGCTCAAGGAAAGATGACGAGAAATCAGAATTAAGATGAAATGTGACAGGGAAGATTTCAGAGAAAGGAAAAAACTAGGGAAGGAGAAGATGCAAATAGGAACTGACAGTAAGGAACTGCTTGGGATCGTAAATGAGCTCAGTGGAAAGCAGTATGGCACTCGCTGGGCTGGAACCACTGAATTACAGGATTACACTCCCAGAACTCAGCACCGCAACATCCTCTCCCAGCTACCCAAGCAGCTCTAAGTTTATTATACTGTACAGCTCCTTGCCATTCCTAGCCTGTCCTTGTGAAAGCATTGAAGTCAATGCTGAATGGAAAATTAACCACCCCCTTTTTCTTGTCTTTTCGTTTCTCATTAAATTAGTAAGAAAATGTAAATGTTATTTTCTCCCTTTCTGTCTCTCTCTTCACCAACTGTTGACATGTCAGGAGCTAAAAGCGAGAAGATTTAATTCAGAGCTTTGTGCTCTTTCTTCAGAAGCCAGTGGCCTTCACAGGTGCTAGCAGGAACTATTCAAACTGCAGCACTTTTACTTTCAACTAATGTTGCGACCCATGTCCATAAAACACAAAGGAAGAACTTAAAATGAAAGGCAATGGGGTGTTTATGAAAGCATTTCTTTCCAGGCTTTAGTAGTATTCTATGCTAAGTTCATACGAGCACAAACCTTTCCTAGGACAATTTCATAAAACTCCAACATGGAAACTCTGGAAACACAAGTAGAAAATTCACAAGACTGCAGATGGAGTTTGCTCCACATTATTCAAGAAAAACTTTGGTAGGCCCTTTTATTTTTCAAGGTGGTGGAAAGAAGGGAGGGAGTTTGGCTTATTCAGCCTTCAGTGGATTTTTGTTTCAGGATTTTTTTTTTTTCTGAGTGTGGATTCTAAGCATACTGAAACTGTCCAAATAGAGAAAGCAGTGTTTTTTTCCGTCCAGATATTGAACAGAAAAGATGCAAGGGAGATACATTTTGCGGAAGATGAAGACTGCTCGCCTTTCCTTCATCTTGTTTCTCTCTGTATTTCCTTGGGTCTTTCCTCATAGAAATAAAAAGTATGGACACCACCTGTGTGGTTCTTCTGTTTGAATATATCATTTGGCCAGGAAAAATAAATGATATGAGACAGGAGGTTTCATTCAGCTGGCTACTTCCATTTTCACCAAGGTGGGACCATACATTTGGGCATGCAATTTCAGACCAGGCATTCTCACATCCATTTACCATTTTAAGGAATCTAGGATTTATTCAATGTCATTACTCTCGGCCTCAGGACTGAGGTTTGTATGTTGCCCCAACTCTTCCTCCTCCTTCCCCCACAGGATCACATGCTACAAGATGTTTTAAAACAGAAGTAAAAACCTCATCCTTCCCAAAGCAAAATCCAGCTCTCACAAAAACAGTGCCAGATTTGATTTATTGGAGTGCAGTCTGAGACAACCACAGGGCACACAGATTTCTACAGCAACCTGGCTTTTAGCAGATACAGCACTTGGCTCAGCTGTTGTCTCTGTCTGTGCAGGGTGCTTGAAGTAGTGCCGTACAAGCTATGGCAAATTACGCTTTTGGTTTCATGGTTTTTCAGTGTGAAGCAACCCCACTCAGAACTCAGCAGGAGCCTTGGTACCCACCAAGTCCCTGCAAACATAACAGATCCAAAGCCACCGCTTCTGTAGGGGCAAAGGCTCGCAGCCCCGCCAGGGCAAAGCATGCTGCCTTATGCTAGGGGTCTTGGGCCTGGGTGAGTCACCTTACCCCTACCTTCATGTCCCAACTCATCACTCTCTCTGGGAGAAAAACACTGCCAAGGAAGCCCTGTTTTTTGTGAGAACTTGGCCTCCACCTTGCCCAACATAGGGCTGTAGTTCTTGGCTCTATTGGGATGCTTGAAAAATGCCACCTGGAAAAGGTTAAATCCTCCTGATCCAGCCCTCCAGCAGGGAGGCTCCCAAGGTGATGGAGCTGGGAACATCTGGGTTCCACTCCTCTGATTCTGCTCCAGACTGGGCACCCCCCATATGTATGGTTCCTGCCATTGCCTAGAAACTATGTGTTCTTTTTCTCTCTTCTGTATTTTCCCCTAAATTTATAAAACCTCTATTCCCTCTGATTCCTCCCCAGAGCTCTGAAAGGTCTGCTCCTATGCTGAAGCACACAGAGTGACATTCTGGTACCATGAAAGTCAACAGCAAAACTCTCAGTGGCTAATTAGAATTGGCATTGAGTTTAACTTTACTTTACTTTTAGTAGAGAGTAACTTTCTACTTTTTCAGGGGTGGGGACAGCAGGGAACACAAAATCCCATGTTACGGATACCTACATTATCTACATATTATAGAGTTTGGCAACAAGGAAAACTTAACTCCTATTTTCCTTCTGTTTGCATTCCCTTCAGATTTATTTAATCTTTTGTTGGTTTGGGCTTTGGGTTTTGTTTTGTTTTTTTTTTTTCCAGATTGCAAAACCTCTTTTAAGTAGTCGTAAAAGCTCTTGAAGAGCGAGGCCCTTTATCTTTCCACAGAATTAGTATAGCACAGGTTGCTTTCCTGTGCAGCTGGAGGCATCCACTTATAAGTGAAAGAGTGGCTCATTCTCCTCAGCCAGCCAGTTCTCAGCCAAGAATCTAACAAAGGGAAATTTTGTGTTTATTTGAAATGTTATTCCCCACATTGCATCACATATTCACATTGCTGTATAGGAACAATAGAAGACAAACCCTGCCCCAGGGAAGTTAAAAATAATGCTTTCACAGTTCTTCTCCCCCTTCCCAAGAATTGCACACTAGTTGTTACAGAAAAATATATTAGGAGCTAAACATTACAGGGGGGAGTCAGGTTGAGGAACAATGCTCTTTCCTCTGCCCACACACCCTTTTCTGCTTCAGGGGGAAGAATACCTACTCCCATCTCCTGCTGGCTGTGAAGAGAAAAGGGATATAAGGGAAACGGAGTCTGTGGGATGAACTGAGCCATTCTTTCCTCCCACCTGAGCTACACAGGGGCTGCTACACTCAAGAACTGGAAGGCAGCTGCAGAGAAAGCCCTGTGCCAGGAGGTCTCTGTTCCCTCTGCTCCCCCTCTCCCTCTGCCTCTGAGCACTCACGCACCCAGTGTGGGAGCCGGTACCTGCAGACACCCACATCAGGTCATCATCCGCATGGGAACAGGAGCAGTAAGTCTGCAAGGAGCAAGAGGGAAATCCTGAGGGAAAGAAAAGGTGAAGAAGAGATTGAGGGCAGAGGAAAGACAGGAAGTGGAAAGAGCATCGAGACTTTCAAGATAGAGCGAGCAGGATGGACTGAGTGAGAATAAGGGGAAAACATGGATGAGAATAAGGCTCTTGAAGAAAAAGCGTGAGATTTGGAAAAAGAAAATGCGACAGGGCACATCAACAGATCATGAAAAAGTTTTGGAGAGTTGAAGGCCTTTCCTCACCCCCCCTTTTTTTTTTTTGTTTAAGAAGTAGTTACAGGAGGAAAAAGTCAACATTTGGGAGACTGAGGAGAAACAAACTAAAGGCCACAACATAAAAAAATAAAAAGAACTAGGAAGGGCCAAAACATAGCTTTCTTAAAGAAGCTGGTGAAAAATAAACTTCTGGAGTGCACCAGTGGTCCAGGGCTCTTTTTACCTACTGACTGTGTATGATTCATCCTACTTACTGTCTATAAGCATGTGCTGGTTTGGCTGGGGTAGAGTTAATTTTCTTCATAGTAGCTAGTATGGGCTATAGTTTGGATTTGTGATGAAAATTGTTGGTAATACTGGGATGTTTTTGTTATTGCTGAGCAGCGCTTACACAGAGTCAAGGCCTTTTCTGCTCCTCACACCACCCCACCAGCGAGTAGGCTGGGGGTGCACAAGAAGCTGGGAGGGGGCACAGCTGGGACAGCTGACCCCAACTGACCAAAGGGATATCCCACACCATATGATGTCATGCTCAGCATAGAAAGCTGGGGGAAGAAGAAGGAAGGGGGGGACAGTCAGAGTGATGGCATTTTGTCTTCCCAAGTAACCATTAAGCATGATGGAGCCCTGCTTTCCTGGAGATGGCTGAACACCTCCCTGCCCATGGGAAGTAGTGAATGAATTCCTTGTTTTCCTTTGCTTGCGTGCATGTTTTTTGCTTTACTTATTAAACTGTCTTTACCTCAACCCAGGAGTTTTCTCACTTTTGCTCTTCTGATCCTCTTCCTCATCCAACTCTGGGGCGAGTGAGCGAGCAGCTGTGTGGTCCTTAGTTGCTGACTGAGGTTAAACCACGACAAAGCATTTCAGCCCAAATCGCTTCACTGATACAAAGTGGTTTGTGTGATAGTAGATGTTATGTGCACTAAGGTCTGACAACACTTTAACACTAGCTAGCCAGCTGCAATCATGCAATGGATAGGAATTTACATAGTTGAAGCAGTGACTTGAAAATGTTGAAAGTACTATGATGAACATCTTTATACTTCTTTTCCTACAGACTAAGCAGTTTCATATAGTTGTGGAAGGTGATTTTCTTTCTAACTGGGGAAAAAAAAAGAAAACAACAAACAAAATCAGTAGGAAAAAATAATCCACTGCGCATTCTCAGCTCTGCTTATTTTTGGAATAAAGAGGTAATACAACACAGTAAATAATTTTTGTTCTTAGGAACAGCTTTCAGTCAGACTCAATTCTGTCTCAGGTTGTACATTCACACAAGGGAAATCATCCTCGAACTACCTGGCTTGCTGACGGTTCCCCCTTTACTTTCCTTCTCTAACTCACTGATGAAAGCAGCTGAGCAAACAGGATTTGGAAAAAAAGTTTGCAATTTACTACAATAGGATAGCAGTAAATTCTTGCCGCCTCCAAATGAGAAGGATGAGCAATGATTCAGAGAAATGTCTAGATCATGGTGATTTCTGGACCTTCTTACTCATACAGTATTTTAGGCTACCCCTAAAATGTAGCTCTTGTTCGCTGAACTTTTAGATCAATTCCATTGATACTTTCTTGAACTGGGGTAGATAGATATGTTCCGTGATTTCTTGCATCAGACTGCTATTTAATATAAAGAAACCTTATAGATTTCAACGAGCAATGAGTCTGAGATCATTACTGAGATGCCAGAAGTAACTGAAGAGACTATCAAGTGGGCATGTATCTTTGCCTTATTTTGAAAATCGTAAGCAATTTTTTATACTTATTTGCACAATAAGTGAAAGCAATTGTGAAATGCAGTAATAAGTCTCATCTCTCTGCTAAAAGGAATATTCACTCTTTTTTCCTTATTTGTTCAATCTGTGATTAAGACTTCTGTCTCAAATTTATATTTTTTTTCTGGATGAGATTTATTATCAGCTGTATTAACAGAACATTCACTGTTACATGTTACCTGGTCATATTAGGTTTTTAAAATATATTTATGGAGTTTTAGTGAATAAACAGATTTCCAAAGAGAAATCCTGCAAATCAACAATCAACTGCAATTAAAAATATTAACTAGAACCAAAGTAATGAGTCTTCACAGCCAGATAATGTATGCTGTAATGACTTTTTCCCAGTATTTTTAGTATGCAGTGCAATAGCTTGCTAATGCTGCATGATACTTTTAAATATGAAAATCTATATTGAGATGACAGATAAAAGTGTTACATGATGTTTGTCCTTGGATTAAAGGTTCCTTATTTGTTTGCAATGACATGAGAAATGGTAATGGCTCCTGAAAAACTGATATTGTTTGTCATGTCACAGGTCTATTGAGATTTTCCTCTTTTCTGCGACTTTTAATACAAAGGAAGACATAAAATTGCATTAAATCATATCTTAGAGGCTTAGCTTAAACCTTAAAATCAAAATAGTTGACATAACTCTTGATAACTCTTTAGATGTGGCCAGAGCAATGCATAATATGCAACAGGTTTGGATCTTGTATTCAGCTTAGAAATGACTTCAAGGTACAGTCCCATACAGAGTACATTAACATTTAACCTTCAAGTAATAAAGGCATGAAGCCTTATTATTCAAAATCAGCTTGGAGAACAAACATGGCAGTTGTCATTTTGCAAGGCAAAAGTAGAAAAATTGGTACATTTAGCATGCAGGATTTCCCATTCTTAATCAGTAAAAATATATGCTTAAATTTCCATTCACCTTTCCATGCTGGGAAAGAGCACTCCAATTGCATTAATGCTGACAGGAAAGATGAAAGACTAGTAGTGCCTCACCTGGAAGACCTACACATTGCAAAAGTACTAGAGTCTGGTGTTTTCTTTTGGGTACGAATATGGCGATTCAAAATGAAATGTTACGCTACTGAATTTGAAGCCAAGAGGACTGAATTCATCTAAGCAAAAAGGTTTATTGACATACCTGGAAGACCCTGTGAACATTGTATCCAGTAACATAGAGAAATGTGCGACCAGAAGTTATTAACCCAAATTTGGAACATTGCAAACACCATCTTAATGGCAAGTCATTCTGGCTTTCCGTCTTTCGCGCTTTTTGTTGCTCACTCTTTGCTTTTCTAAACCCCCATGAGACTTAGGGCAGACATGTGGAAATGAAGGCCAGTGTTCTTTGGCTCAGTTCCAGGAATTGTCTCCTCTGGTTGCAAGCCTCAGGAGCTGCCCAAAGCACTACCACAGTCCTCACAGATGAACTTTTGGCTAGTTAATAATCTGTTATCCAAACTCTCATCTGGACAATATTTAATTCATTCTACTAGCCTAACTACGACAACAAGTTGCATGCTTTCATGCCATGTCTGCTCCTGAATGCTCCTACAGCATATACATCTCTAGCAAGAGAGATGTATTCTGCCATAACACCTTGAGAGGGAATTTTGGGAGAGAGGATGAAGAGTGAACTTTGCTCACAGCTGCTTTTGTAGTACCCCAGGAAGACAAGAATACAAAGTAAGAGCTATCAGAAAAGCATTCTTCCAACTCAGCTAATGCAAGATCTGCACTAGCACTTACATGCCCACAAACAGTGTAATAAGAAAAAAAAAGTCATCCACAAGCTATCCACAAATCTAAAGGAATTAGCAAAACATTTTAGTTTTGTCCCATAACTGCAAAGTTAACAAAACATGTCATTCTCCACCGGGTCTTTCCATGCATTTATAGAGGCAGGGAAATTAAAGTAAATCAAAAGATGCCATCTTTGTCCAGGCAGAATCTTCTCAATGATCTTCTACACAAACACACACACAAAAAAAAAAAAAAAAAAAAAGGAGAGAGAGAGAGAGATGTGACAGAGGGCAAGAGTTTGCCAGCTTATCAGCATTGAGGCCTGGACCTCATAACAGTTTTTTAAGATCTATTGATGTACAGTAGTCTGTGAGGAAAGACACCACTTCCCCGTTTCCATGGAAGTGGCTATTTTGGTCCCTCTCTCAGCAATTCTGTCTTCAGAATAATAAGCAAAACCCAACCATGTAGCCAAGCTAATGATAGCAAGGATTTGTCCATCAACCTTTAGGAACAGATGTTAGGATAAAAACATAAAAACGTTTTTGCTTTTCACACAGCCATGGCATATAATCTTTAAAAACAATCTATATGTCACAGTTGGCTGGAGTCAACATGAGACCCCCATTGCTGGCACTTTGCTTGAAGTCAGTAAGACAATGGATCTGATGAAAGACCAACCAAACTGTTTATAAAGAAAAAAGTAAGCTAAACTGACTATAAAGAAAAAAGGGAACAACTTTTTTTCCACAATGCCAAACATCAAAATCAAATTATTTGGCTTTTTACAGTGTAAATATCAAGAATCAGAATATCCTCTCTGAAGTAGGCAGAAAAAGAAAAAAAAAAGGGAAACATGTAACAACAGTAGCAGGGTTATTCACATTGTTTCCTGCAAAACCTGTAATGCAGGCAGGCACAGAATTCTACAAGGAAAATCCCACATGCTTTAGACATAGTCTGAACTTTGTGTAACACACGCATACACACACTCATCTGAAAAGACTCTGCACAATTAGAAAAACCATTCAATAAAAGTCAATCTGGAAATCAGTTATAGTTAAAACAATATATACTGCAGGAAAAACGGCAACATTGTACCTGCTAATAATTGTACCTGGATGAAAATCCTAGAAACAGGAGCTCCTTAACCCATAATTCCACAAAAATAAACTTGTCGGAGTATGTTTTCCCATATTATGTATTACGCTCCACACTATAATGAAAAAAACCCAAACCCAACTCCAAATAACCAAGACAAGGTGGAAAAAGTCCTCTGTAGTTTGAAATTCAGTCTTGATTAAACAGACATTTTAGAGGTTCACTGTTCTTGTAATTACAATTGAGGTTGGTAGTCCCAGTTTGTGTAAAGACATCTGTGCAATTGAGTGTATTGTTGTGATTCCAAAAGTTACATTTTTAGGTTTACAAGACATGAAATTAAGCCATACAGCCTGGAGAGAGGAAGGAGGAAAAAAAAACCAAAAACCCACAAACCAAAAAAACCACCACACACACCACACAAAAAACCAAACAAAACCAAACCAAAACAAACAAAAAAAAAAACCAGAAAAAACTTACATGAAATGCTTACCCAAACTTACATGAAATGCTTATTTTTGTTATTGCTTAAGTTGGCTAAGAATTATATCACAGTTATATTCATTTTTGCCTCTTAAAAATAACGTTGGACTAGCTACATTAGATTTTCTAAAATGGAATGAAGAAATAAGGGGGAAAAAAAAACAACAACAGGGTTACAAGCATCTATTTATCAGCCTGACCTGAGATAATATTACTTTCATTTTCTCTCCTTTCCTTGTTGAGAGTTGTTGGGTATGGCCCCAGTTTGTGCCCAAATGTCAATGACCCCCAACAGATGTTTTAGTAACTGAGAACAGCAAGAGCACATTAACAAAGCAACCCAGTCATCTTCCCTGCTGGGGATGCTGATATAAAACTACTCTACTCCCACTTCACCTGAGCATCACAGAACAATACTCTATGGACTGATCTCACTCTTCTACTTCCTGAGCTCCTAATGCAGTTGCTACATATTTCTATGTTTTTGAAAGAGCAGAGATCTAACACCAGCTAAAAAAAAAAAAAAAAAAAAAAAAGAAAGGCAGGGGAGGTGCATCAGGAACAGTGGGGAAGGAAAATTAAAGTATTACTCATTCAGACCCATGAAGGTCAGGAGGAGACTTCAGGAGAAAAAGGAGAAAAGTTGGGGTTTGATTGCTGTGGGTTTTTAAGTCATCTGTGTTTCATACAAGGCACAAAAAGTTCCCTGCCTAAACAATAAAATAGATACAAGCAATGGACAGAATTTCTTTGCTCAAATATTGCCAGTCTTTGAATATTTTTTGCCAGACAGGGTCTCCATAGGCTTGCTTTCAGAGTCAGTCTGCAAGGACCCTTCTGCCATCCTCAGATCTTTGCTGACTTCTCAACAATATTCAGGCTGCTGCACTGACTTCTCCACTGCATCCAAAGTCTGGCTCTGCCGATGGTGTTTGAGACAGGATTTGGCCTTCTGCGACAACAAGAACCTCTTTGAAGACTGAGGAACTGCTGGGGACTAGCAGGATGCCCCTAGCAAAGTTGGGTAGGCACACTGTGGATGAATTGGGATATCCTGAGGGAGTCCAGAGGTGAAAAGCAAGCACAGGGAAAGTGGGAGCACGGAGAGGCTACGAGAGAGAGATCACCCATGTGCAAGGTTGGGTTCAGGATGGGCAAAGCTCGACTGGAGCTGAAACAGCTGAGAGTTGAGCAGGGCAAAAAGGAGTGAGTCTACAGGCACCTCCGTAGCAAAATCAAGATGTAGGAAAATGTGAGCTTGCTGCTGAATGGGGAGTTGGTCTATATAATAAAAACATGGAAAAGGCCAGGGAACTTAATGCCTTCCTTGCATCAGTCTTTACTGAGGACGTCTCAGTCTCAGCTGGGGTAAACAGGAACTACCAGACACAGGAGAATCAAATTATGGGATTTGAGTGAGCCTACTGTATACCCACAGGTCAAAGCATACCAAAGCACGCTGGCCAATATCACCATGAGGCCACTCTCTATCATCTTTCAAAGGCTGTGCTGACTTGCATGGTCCCCAATGAGTAGAAAAAGGCAAATGTTACTGGCATCTTAAAAAAAAAAAAAAATCAGACCAGCAGGAGTAGGATCCAGGGAACTATGAGCCACTAAGGCACCCTTAAGTCCCTGGGAAAATTATTTATTTGGTAAGTCCTCATGAAAGACACTTCTATGCATGTGAAGGACAGGAAGGTGATTGGGAACAGTCAGCACAGATTTACAAAATTGCACTTGAGCAGCATGATTACCTACTGTGATGAAATGACTGGCTCTGTGAGCTGGGGGACAGCAGAAAATGTCATTTACTTTCAGTTTCTAAAGACTTTCACCAGTGTCACCTAGCAGATAAGTTACAGTGACTGGGACTGAATGGATGGTCTGAGGTGGCTAGACTGGCTGGACTTTTAGGGTCAACAGTTTGAAGCCTAATGGCCAGTCATAACTTTTTTTTTTTAATGACTAGCATATCTTAGGGTTTGATAGCGGAGCCGATAGTGTTAAATATCATCACCTGCCAGCTGGATGACAGGGGGGACTGACCCCTCTGGCAGTTTGTGGATGGCACCAGGTGGCAGCAAAGTGCAGGGCTGCCACCATGACAAGGTGGGAGAAAGGCCCCAACAGGAAAACTCAGGAGGTTCAACAAGGACAAAAAGAAACTTCTGCAGCTGGGACAGAATAACCCCAGGCAACAGTACAGGTTGGAGACTGACAGGCTAGAAAGTGGCTTTGCAGTGGGGGAGACTTACATTATTTACAGAGCAGCAAGTGCCTCTTCCATCTACTATCAATAAAGCAGGCCTATTTCATACACCAGCTTCAACTTTTCATTCAATTTCCCAGCCTAAAAATAAGTTGCAGTAATCTGATAAGGTGTCAGAAGGAAAATGAATATCAGAAAGAAAATCTGTCATAATACAGAATAGAACCAACTAGAGCAATATATTTCCTAGGTTTTCTTCCTCTCTTAAATTCTGAGGCTGGTCATCTGAACTAGTCAGAAAGGGGGACAAAAAAAAAAAAAAAAAAAACAACCAAAAAACCAACAACCCAAAAATCACCAACAAAAATATCTGATGATCCATGAAAACCAGAGAGATAGTGAACAAGATGAGAATGAAACATTTATCAGATACCAAATGGTAGACATGCCAGATACTTATTTGAAAATAGGATCTTATCCTACTTTATTCTGTTGACACCATCACTTTTATAATTTCTTATTTCTATTAGACAGTGTATACCTGTCTTTTACTTTTCATCTGAGAATGTTTAATCAACTTCGATATTTAGAGACGAGACTGGGCTGACCAGTTCGCAGTTCATAAGCTCTACTAGGTATCAGTAGAAATTTTATACAAATTTATACCTATATTGCACTGAATTTTGCATGCTAGACAGATTGAGTTCATGTTCTGTAAGTTTTCCAAAAAGCAGAACTAGCATCAAAGTAAAAAGTGCCCAGCTTCCTGTTCACTTTGTAGTAGGCTTGCATTTTCAAACACAGTGCATAATCATAAGTGAAAAAATGGATGGAGTCAGCCAGAATTATTTTTGTAAAACAGCAAATTATACACAGAACTTCCACTATAAGGAGGGGTGAAAAAAAAAATAAAAATAAGGAAAAAAAATTACAGGGTCTCCTTATTTTGGAAAAAAGAGTACGGTATAAGACTTCTTAGAATTCAGCTCTATAAGATTTTAAGATATCTATGCTTGTCTTTATGAGATGCATTTTAACATGAAAAGAGAACAGACAAAGAGACTTGACTTGGAAGTGCTGGAAAACCACAAACAAAACAAATGGCCAAAATGTAAAGCACAGGTTCCCAGTTCTTGCAATTAAAAATAATTTTTAAGTGTTCCCCACCATAAGTACCTGTGCTTTCCAGTTGTTTACAAGCCTAGTGATTCGAATCTTGGACACTACCTACATTTGAATGAGTTTATCTGACCAGATAAACTGGCACAGCTCCAATAAAGCAATAGAGCCACATGAGTTTAGAGCCACTGGGGACTTTGTGTCACACTGAGACAATCAGAAAAAGATTGGGGTTTTCCTAATTATCTTTGGAGGCTTGATCATGCCACCCTTATGAGTACTGTTTCAGATTTGTTTGGTAATGTCATTTGCTCAAGCAGAGACCTCACCGCATCGAAGCCTGTTGACACCCCCACCTGAGCACGGGCTTTGGCCAGCGGGGATGGCAGCAGAGATCTCTCCTGCCCTCCCTGACAGTGGCTGGCAGGGCAAGAAGCAAGGTTTTCCCATGGGCTTTGCAGGTGCCAGCGGAGGAAAGCAGAGAGGCGAAGGCTGCCGGCTTCTGTCAGGTGTGACCGGCCATCCCCGTCCCTCCCTCCCCCCTATATGGGCAGTGGCCATGTGGCATTTCATGCCCCACGTGTCATGGTGGGGGCATGCTGTGGTGTGGTGATGCAGCTACAGGAGGCAGAAGTGGGAGAAGAGGGGAAGAACAAGCTGCTTTTGCCCAGCGCACCCTCTCTAGTCATCTGAGCCTGAAGCAATCCCCCAAGATCCTGGCATTCCCATTTCCAGCACTCCCCTCCCATGCAAGGGGACTGCTCTCTCCCTGCCAACACCCAGGGACCACCAAAAGACACACCAGGGTCCCCTGCTCCAGGGCCTGAGCCTCCACACACCAACTGCCCAGCCCTGCTCGGCGAGGGCAGCCGTCAACTGGGAGCAATCAGCCCAGGTGCTACCTCCTGAGCTTCAGCTCCTGGGGCTCAAGAGGCAGCCAGCTGACCACGAGCTGATCTTTTCTGGAGCATCAGTCATGGAATTTGGATATTTCCCCTGAGTAAACCCAGCAGGTTTCTTCCCCTTATCATAGGGGCTCTGTAGCTTCTCAGTGAGGTGCTTGTATTTAACTTACCCAGAGGCAAATCCTGTGTTTTTCCTTTTAGGAATAACATATATCATCTGAAACTTTTAAATGCAAATACACACCCACACATTAATCACTCTAAAGCAGATGCAGGTCTCAGAAGCCTTCAGTACAACTCCTAAAGCCAGAAGTTATATGCAGGTGAAGACAGGCTTTTGTAGCACAAAGCTGTCCATCCAGTTGATGGGCAGCACTACCAGCTCTCCTCATAAGTCCCGTTTCTTCCAGTCTACTTATATTTTATTTCATATTTATTGGGCCAAGTCACGTTATTTTAAGCTTCAATTACTCATTTCAATTCTTATTCACATAGTCAAACAGTCCTTTTAACAAAAGGAAGGCTTGCAGTCCAGGACACACACTGCATATTTAACAATCAGAACCAACCCAAGCAAAAGCATGAAAACAGTTGAGGAAGCACTGCAATCTCCTCACTGTGTGTTCAGAACAGGAGTTAATAGAAAAGCAGCTAGAAAAGCTCCTCGAGCACCGCAGTTATGAGCAAGTGCATAAGGCAGCAGGGTGCCAGTGCCATCGGGCAGCTGCTGCCACAGAAGCTCCACCTGTGAAACATGCTGCTCAGATCACAGGAGGTCAAGCTTTCACTGGGTGACCATGTCTTTGGTCGGTGTGCCTCCTAGTCCTCAGAGACTCAACTTCTAAGACTCAGGTCTACACAGCCCAAGTCATGTTTACTGTATGACATCTTGGCCACTCTTGCCTCAGGCCTGTTTATCTCTCTTTTCCTTTCTTGCCTAAGGAATCAGAATGAATGCTTTCTCAGTAATGGGACTTTTGAGAGCTTGCTTTCAAACAACTAATAAAATTCAAAACAAGCCTTCCTGATTTGTTTTCCCAGTATTCCCACTTCAAGTCCTGCCAAAGCTCCCCTCCCAAGGCAGGCAAAAGTTTCTTCCAAACTATCTTGTTCCGATATATTAATAAAGCATTACTCCCAGGTCTGTACTTGCAGCAGGCTTTCTTTTTTGCTGACCGCAAGGTAGTTGTATACAGATTTCCAGCCAAGCACTGTTGCTAGCTTAATTTTTGTTTTCTCCACTTAGGGAGTTCAAATTCACAGTGGTTATGCCATGCCTACCACATTATAATACACACAGTACACTACAATTATTCTGCTCTAAACTTAAGCAATATTAGCATATATAATTAGCAAACCCTCATATTACCATGTTGTAGAATTAGCAAACTGTGTAATCTGAGACTTTTTTTTTTGTTTGGTTCTTTTCACCCCCTAGGTGTTACAATTAATTACACCTGCACAGGAGATCCAGTTTTGGGGAATAAAATGGCAAGATGGACATTGTCAGATCCCAATGGATGTGATCAACAAAATAACAGCCATGGCTCCACCAACCAGAAATAAGGAAACACAAGCTTTCTTGGGTGTTTTGGGCTTTTGGAGAATGCATATTCCAAATTACAGTCTGATCGTAAGCCCTCTCTATCAAGTGACCCAGAAGAAGAATGATTTCAAATGGGCCCCTGAGCAATGACAAACCTTGGAACAAATTAAACAGGAGATGGTTCTTGCAGTAGCCCTTGGGCCAGTCCGGACAGGACAAAATGTAAAAAATGTGCTCTACACTGCAGCCAGGGAGAACAGCCCTACCTGGAGCCTCTGGCAGAAGGCACCAGGGGAGACTCGAGGTCGACCCCGAGGGTTGTGGAGCTGGGGATACAGAAGATCCGAGGCCCGCTCCACACCAGCTGAAAAGGAGATATTGGCAGCATGCAAAGGGGTTCAAGCCGCTTCGGAAGTGGTTGGTACTGAAGCACAGCTCCTCCTGGCATCCTGACTGGCAGTACTGGGCTGGATGTTCAAAGGGAGGATCCCCTGTACACATCACACAACTGACGATACGTGGAGTAAGTGGGTCGCGCTAATCACACAACCCCAGTCGCCCAGGAATCTTGGAAGCGATCATGGACTGGCCAGAAGGTAAAGATTTCGGAATATCGCCAGAGGAGGTGACACGTGCTGAGGAGGCCCCACCGTATAATAAATGACAAGAAAATGAGAAGCAATGTGCCCTGTTCGCTCATGGGTCATGTTGTCTCATGGGGAAGCATCGGAGGTGGAAGGCTGCCCTATGGAGTCCTGTACGACAAGTCGCAGCCACCTTTGACAGAGAGGGTGAATGGACTCAGTCTGCAGAGGCAAAAGCCATCCAGCTGGCTTTAGACATTGCTGAATGAGAAAAGTGGCCAATGCTCGCTCTCTCTACTGACTCAGGGGTGGTAGCAAATGCCCTGTGGGTGGTTACAGCAATGGAAGCAGAGCAACGGGCAGCGCAGAGGCAACCCCACCTGGGCTGCTGCATTGTGGCAAGATATTGCTGCCCGGGTAGACAACCTGGTTGTAAAAGTATGTCACATAGACGCTCATGTACCCAAGAGTCGAGCCACTGAAGAACATCAAAACAATCAGCAGGTGGATCAGACCTCTAAGACTGAAGTTGCTCAGGTGGATCTGGACCAGCAACATAAGGGTGAAGTACTTCTAGCTCAGTGGGCCCATGACACCTCAGGCCATCAAGGAAGAGATGCAACATATGGATGGGCTCATGGTCGAGGGGTGGACTTGACCATGGACACTATTGCACAGGTTATCTATGAACGTGAAATATGCTCTACAATCAAACAAGCTAAGTAGTTAAAGCTGCTCTGGTATAGAGGATGATGGCTAAAATATAACATGGGGAGGCCTGGCAGATTGATTATATCACACTCCCACAAACCCACCAAGGCAAGTGCCACGTGCTTACAATGGTGGAAGCAACCACCAGATGGCTGGAATCATATCCCGTGCCCCATGACACCGCCCAGAACGCTATCCTGAGCCTTGAAAAGCAAGGCCTATGGCAACATGGCACCCCAGAAAGAACCGAGTCAGATAATGGGACTCATTTCCGAAACCACCTCATAGACACCTGGGCCAAAGAGCATGGCATTGAGTGGGTATATCACATCTCCTATTGTGCACCAGCCTCCGGGAAAATCAAATGATACAATGGACTGTTAAAGACTACACTGAGAGCAATGGGTGGTGGGACATTCAAATATTGGGATACACATTTAGCAAAAGCCACCTGGTTAGTCAACACTAGGGGATCCACCAATCAAGCTGGCCCTGCCCAGTCAAAATTCTTATGTACTATAGAGGGAAATTAAGTCCCTGTAGCGCACATAAAAAATATGCTGGGGAAGACAGTCTGAGTTACTCCTGCCTCAGGCAAAAGCAGACCCATTCGTGGGATTGCTTTTGCTCAAGGACCTGGGTGCACCTGGGGGGTGATGCGGGAGGATGAGGAAGTCCAATGTGTACCTCAAGGGGATTTGATTGTGGGTGAAAATAGCCAATGAAATTAATGGTATGATGTTAACTGCTATATAATACTGTATGTCATCAATTCTGTGTTTGCTATATGCCATATCAACAGTATTACAGTACACCCAGATTAATGAAGAATGAACTTTGATGAAACCAAGCAAAGTGCAGGGTGATAGAACCAGAACTGGCTTCAGCATGCAACAATCCACCACCACATGCGACCTCTCCTGCCCTGAGAGACTGTTATGACAGATGGAGCCCAAAGTTATGGTCTAAATGAACTCAACAGACATTTTAGAGGGATAGTCCATAGACCAAGGGAATGGTATCTGTGTGTATGTATCAAAACACGGGAAAAGCAGTAGTGATTAATTGGAACATATTGGAAAATGTAGGACCTGGACATGACGCAGGTGGTATAGAATAAGGGGTAGATAGTGTCCTGGTTTCAGCTGGGATAGAGTTAATTTTCTTCCTCATAGCTGGTATAGTGCTGTGTTTTGGATTTAGTATGAGAATAATATTGATAGCAATGACTAAAACATCAGTGTGTTAAGTAGTTCTTACACTAGTCAAGGACTTTTCAGCTTCCCCTGCTCTGCCAGCGAGGAGGTGCACAAGAAGCTGGGAGGAAGCATAGCCAGGACAGCTGACCCAGACTGACCAAATGGCTAATCCATACCATATGACATCATGCTCAGTATATAAACTGGGGGAGTTGGCCCATGGGCATAGATTGCTGCTCAGGGACTGGCTGGGTATCATTTGGCAGGTGGTGAACAATTGCATCATGCATTGCTTGCTTTGTATATTCTTTTATTATTGTTATTATTACTATTTTATTTCAATTATTAAACTGTTCTTACCTCAGCCCACAAGTTTTCTTTTTATATTTTTTTCCCCTCTTCCAATTCTCTCCCCCATCCCACCGCAGTGGGCCGGGGGCAGGGGCAGGGGGGTGGGGCAAGGGGAGGGTGCAAGCAGTTGTGTGGTGCTCAGTTGCCAGCTGGGATTAAACCATGACAGTCTGGTTCTTTTCACCCCCTAGGTGCTACAATTAATTACACCAGTATTTTTTGTTTTGCGAGTATTATTAATGATGATTAGTGTAGATAATTTTGTTAGGTACCCATTTTCTAGCTTAGGGGTATCACTTTCATTCTAAAATGTTGATTGTTTCTTATCTAACTTTAAAAGTGAGATTAGATACATGTTAAATTATGTTTCTTATATTGTCTAACTATGTAGATTTATATGGTAATTTAAAATCTGATAAGCTATGAGTGGCATAAGACTGTGTAATAAAGCAATCACAGCAGTTGACACTTCGGAGAGAATTAAATTGAGTCTTGCTTCAAAAGGGAGAGACAAAAAATATGTACCACTACATGCTGGGGACCAAAGTGCTGGGGGAAACATTTAGGGCTAAGAGAGTCATTACTTAACTTACATGCAGTGCCCTCATTTTCTCTGCATGACTGGACAGGTGCATCCATTATGTGTTATTTCAGGAGGAAGAATAAAGGAAATAAATGGTCAAATACCAGGAGCTGCCTAGAATAAGATTGACTCGCTGAGGATTTCTGTGATGGGACTTGGATTACAGGCTTCTCCTAATGCAGTTCTCTTTGTGCTTTTGCACAGGCATGGATGGGAGAATAATAAAGTAGGAGTGACCCCAATCCAGTGGATGCAGTTTCTTCTAGAAGAAATTAAAATTCTTCTCACAGGTGGGGCAAAGCAAAAGAAACTTTTGCCTTCAGATTTTAAGGCAGCTTCTAAATAAAAATTGGAAATTGAATTATGCATAAGAACTCTGCACAGAAATGCCCTTTTCAGCATACGCAAAGGGGAACCAGGAAGTGAAACGGGTGCTTTTAGGGAAAGAAGATGCCCCTGGAGACTGTTAGGTTGCACATGATTTTGCAGGATGGGAAGCTGCACACTGATTTTCTTCTTAAAAGAAGTCACCCTAGTACACATTCTTAGATGTTTACTCGGGGCTGTCATGCTGTAGCAGGAAGGTGGTAGGACAGAAAAGGCTAAAAGTACAGTCTGGAGCATGCTAGGATAAATGTCCATTTGAGCTATAGCTCTTGCACACTGGAAACATGATCTTGGAGCCTCCAAAGACTATAGCAGGGGCTGCTCTAAATAGGTCTGGGCAGTGCAGTGACACCAGGCCATCACCACCCCCAGGCACTCCACCCAGGCACCTTCCTCTCCCAGTGAAGGACACAGACTCCTCCCTGACTCAGGGCTCCAGAGAAAGCTGGCTCTGATTACAAGCCCTCTTCATGAATTCACTCATGGCGTAGCCAAAGCATGTCATTAGGAGGGCAGACTGGTGACTGGAGAAGACTACATTCTCAATGTACGACCTTCCTGGAATACATATTAAGGGGACTTTGAAAAATCTGCATTATGATGGCAGACGGAGGGATGGGCTGTGCCTTATATAAATGATCTAGTTTTTAGCAAGACAAAAAAAAACGCAGATACATATGGCAAGCCACTGCACATTTGAGAGCAGCTGAGTCTCAGTCTAGAAAAGCAGAGCTGTGATCTACTTTAGTTATACAATCCATATTTTATAACCAAATTGTGATCAAACACTATTATAACCATTGTTCTTCCAGATTTTACATCTGAATGGTAGACACTGCTGTATCATCAGACAGCTGAGCGACAACACAAGACACATCCCTTTCCTGGCTGCACAGCATAATTACCTATCTGAAATAAAGGGTATACAAGCCCTGGGTGAAAGTAGGTGGTGGAGATCCTTTGCTCTGGAACAAGATAATCCTGAGTTAGCAAGCAGAGCTCCCACAGGAACCAAGATTCGCCTTTGCTTTTAAAAGATAGTTTCATGGCATTTCTCACTCTCCTTTTCTCTCCTAAAGTCCTGTGCATCATTGTAAAAATTTGGAAAAGGGCCTGGAAGGTGTTGCTGAACTATGGAGGAATCCCTGTGCTCTCCATTTGCTTAAACTGAAACAAAAATTGAGTATCACAAATGCATCAAAAGATAAATAAAAAAAAAAAATCAACAGAAGTGTCTTTTCTATGTCTGAAAGAGTTTAAATGCTTCTGTGCTCCTATCCTCAGTTAACCAGAATTGTGAGGTATGAATGCCTCTTCTTAAAAGCAAGTGCTAACACAATGTTTTATCAGAGCAAACAGTAGCTCTAACAGCTCAGATCTGCCAGTGAGAGACTGGTTGGCAAATCATTTTATTCTTGACTTCTGCATGCTGCATCCTCTTAGGCTGGGCTGTTTGCACAACTGTGCTTCTGCTCCCCTAAGCAATCTCCTTGCCTTATTCTGCTTTCTTCCTCTGGCCACCTCTTGCTCTGCCCCCTCCACCAGCCATCTCCCTTCCAGGCAGCTCTGCTGCTCATTGGGGTGAAACGGCCTCCCACCCTCTCTCCAAAAACCATCCTGGTGACACAAGGCACTGCAACCAATCAGGCACCTGCCTCCCACCCTAGCCTCTTTCCAAAATACAGAGTGAGAAAATAAAAACAATATTCTCCCTCATAGTTCCAAATAGGTTGTGAGCAACTAAAAGACAAAAGACTTCTAGCAGAAAACCCAGAATCAAGAAGTAAATGTTACCCAGAAAGGGATAAGCCTCGACTCTTAAATCATTTAATGCCTTCCCTGAAGTCACAGATCTACCGTGGACCAGGGAAGTCAAATCTTGTCTGTTCCAAGGGATGAAGGCAAGGAGGGGCACTACAGGCAAGACTCAAGTTCCTGTCATGCCCTTTCATCTTTAGCAATCCTCATTTCTCGTCTGACACATCTCTGCTATAGACTGCAGTGCCTTTAATACCAGAGAGTCATGCAGGATTTTTCAGTGTGAAACCCACAGTGACAAAGTTCTAACCATTTCTGGGAAATCTTTTTCTATCCCCCTCCCCCCCATCAAACTCTCTTAACAGCATCAGTTAAACAAAGCTGCATAAATCCAACATAAATGAGCTGTTTTGCCATAATTCAGCTTGGAACTCTTTAATGTTATTGTGCTTTCATACTGCTCTAACTCAGCCAAGCAGCAAGTAGTATCTGCTAATAAAATGGCTTTTTTGTGAGGTGCTCATAGAATATCTCCGCATAACCAAGAGCAAAAACAGTTGCATCCCTTCTTTTGGCAAACAATCAGCTAGGCAAGATACTTAGACTAACCAAGCAACATATACTAACACCACATGCTCAAGAGTATTCATAATCATGCAAATATCTTTGGCCCATTGACTGAGTTTCCGCAAGTGAACAATTAGTTTCTCCTCTATAAATTTTAATAAGCATAGGGCAAACCATCGATGCTGTAGCTGTTAGTTTTCTCCTCATCTCATTATTACAGAAAAATCCATTTGGCATTTTTCAGCTTTCTCTGTATATCTTCAGAAGAAAATTGTTCTCTGTATTCAGCAGCTTCCTTTTTTAATACATTGTCATAAACAAAAGCATGTATTCATTGCTCCTCAAATTTCTCCATAGGACTTGAGAAGAGAAAGTTTTGCTTGGCAGTTGTCATACTTCAGGATATTTTTCATAAGCAAATCACTCACCATTCATCAGCTTTATGTAGATCTACTAAAAAAAGGAAGTGCTTGCTCCACTTTTCATCAACACACAGATGCAATCTCATTATAGGTCCAAGGATGAGCAACTCTAGATGCATAAACTTATAACCGATTAGCATTACGGTGAGATCTTCTGTACTTTGAAAATACAATTTGTGCAATTAGCTAGGGAAAACTTCCCTGTGGTTATTAATTAGAATGGGTAATTAAGACTATTAATCTTACTGACTTTTTTCTACTAATTCACAGCAATTTATTTGGGAATAAATAACTATGATCTTTTGGACAATTTTTCTTTCGGCCTTGAACAAGAAGTTCCTTTTCAGAAGAACAGTTAAGCATGGAAAGTGCATTCTCTATAGCCAGTACAAACCACAAGTAACAGAAGAAAACAAAGCCCAATTCAAGCATCTGAATCAAAGACAACTGAAGTAATTTAAATTGCACCTGCAGCAGGTCAGTAGGAACCTCTTCACCACCCTCACATAGACACTTGTCTGCTCAGCTGATCCCAGAACAGACAAAAATGACAAGTAATAAGGCAGATAGAGGAATTCCCTACTTTTGTCCGGGTGGGGAGGAATCTGATGCATAAATACACTATACTACACCTTTAGGTCTGCAACTGCTGCACTGGCATGAGGTTCCTGGTATTGTGACAGGGCACAGAGCCCTGCTGCCAGTTTTCCAAGAGGCCCACCACTGACTTATTTTATATATCGAAAGGACCATTGCAACACCCAAAAGCAAAATTCTTTTTGCCATCTGCATTTAGCAAAAGTTTTGCACCTGATTTGTGATTTTTTTCATACAAGACTTGTACCTCTGTAATGCTTAGCACCTTTCAGAAGCACACAAAGCACTATCTGTCACAGCCAGCTGTTTCCTTTCTACACCTTCCCAAGAGAGCCCTGAATGGGGATTTTATTAGCTGGCTCAAAATGCAATAGGCCAGGTGTGGAGAGAATATGACAGCAGACACTCACTAATTTAGAGAAAAAAACAAACAAAAATTCTCTGATAATGCAGACTTCTGAAGAGAAGTTTATTGCTGCTACTATACAGGCAGGAGGGGGTGGCAGAAAGAGACACGTAGCTGTGGCTCCATCATTCACTAAAAAAGGACCAGGAAACAAGTTTAGGCACTTGGACCCTGATCATCCAGACTGACTGTTTCCTAGCTGTTTTGACTATTTCAACTATACCTCTCGTTGCACCAGGGGAGGTTTAGGTTGGATATTAGGAAAAATTTCTTTACTGAAAGGGTAGTCAGGCACTGGGACAGGCTTCCCAGGGAAGTGGTTTAATCCCCATCCCTGGAGGTATTTAAAAGATGTATAGACGTGATGCTTAGGGACGTGGTTTATCAGTGGGCTTGGCAGTGCTAGGTTAACGGTTGGACTTGGTGATCTTAAAGGTCTTTTCCAACCTAAATGATTCTACGATTCTATCATAGTGCGCAAGTCCATCTAGAGATACAGCTTACTCCAGAGGTGATACAGATGAGACTTCGCAGGATCTGGATTCTTTTCTCTACACAGTTATTTATTACTAATCTGGAAGGTTCACGACAAATGAACACCGCTCTTCTAGGCTGCTACAAAATCTTTGACATGATATGAGATGTTTCAACCTGAGAAAACCACTGTTTCATAATAAAGTAGTCTTGGAGACCTAGAGGAATCCCGGGTTCAGGGACCACTTAAATGCAGATTTGGCCAATCTGGTCATGCAGTCTGGACATGAACTGGTGGATACCATACAGCCTTGGGGTGGGGGACTAGTCCCTCTTATTCAGAGCTGTAGATGTAGCATGTACACTCATATGCCATCAGTATAGATGATGATTACTCACCTATAGATATGCTTGGTGCTTTACAGACACATATTAAGCCTGAGCTCCATCTCTAAGGTTTACACTCTGAAAAGCATTTGAAGTTTTGAAATAGAATCCAAATAGCCCCGAGGCTATTTAATTTTCCTTTCAAGGTGTTGTGAATTTATACTTAGGTCTCTTCTTAAAAGACCATTTTTGACCCAATGGCCCATGATGGCTTCTTCAAAGCAAACTACAGTCTATCAGTCAACTTCTGTTTAGTTCACAGATCATTGATACAATGGAATTTAACAGCTGCTCAGGAGCTATTATAGTCTTTCATGTCAATCTGGTTGTCAAGGGTGTACAACAAATGTCAAAAATCTTCAAGAATAATTTTAATTGATATTTACTGACCATACACAAGAAGTAAGCCTTTATGCCCTAGCTTTTTCTCCAAAGGGCAAAGCCAAAATACTTTACAACCTGGGAACTAGAGCTGCCAGAACAAATTGGTCAACACAGTAAACATCAGGTATATTCTTAAGCTGTAGGAGCTTAACAGCACATTTACTCAATAAATCCCTGTTCTTCACTTCGCTCCTATAAAGTAAAACTAGCTAAACTTCAAAAAAAAGTTAAAAAGGGAATACTTTTTATAAAGACTTCACATCTGTTTTACTATAGGTCTGGTTTTTACAATCAGCACTTAGAATGCTATCCTCAAAATGTCGTGAATGTATGAAGCCTCAAGAACTAAAAAAAGTTGGGTTATGTAGAGGAACAATCTTTATAAGCAGGAAAAAATAGTTTGTGAGGTCAGATATAGCATTCAAAGCATGAAATATAAATACATACATGAAGTAATTACTGGGAGAGAGAAAACTCTTATGAGTCAAATGAAAATAAAAAGTCACCCTTGAAGATCTCAAATTGCAGCCCTGAAATTCAGCCCTCAGAAATCACCTAAACTTGCAGGCCTTTATATTACATAAAGATCATACTTTTTAAACTGCCCAAGCTCTAATTTTGCACATGAATGAAAATATGGACAAAGCAACAACTCCTTTGGAGGATGCCCCTCGCCAAGCAGCTGAGCAAGCTCCTCTACTCCAAGGTAAGCAGCCACAGTCCCATGTGCCCAGATTGCCTCTGCCCTTTTTCCCTCTGCAGATAGAAAACTCTCCCTCCATCCTCTGCCATGGTTTTGCAGGTCCATCTTGCCACTGCCTGGGGCAAAGGCAGATCACCCAGGCTCCCTCTGCTACTGGGGCATAGAAAATAAGCACTGCAGGTGCTGGGGAGACTGGAGAGAGCCATGAGGATGGATCATTTTGAAAAAGGTAAGGGAGTGTCCCAAGAAGGTATCCTAACTAACTGCCAAACACCAGCCTGGACTGAAAACACTTCACACAAAGACACACATCTGACTGGAAAAACAAAGTCTGGAAGTTCCTGCTCAATGCCAGGAGGTCAGTGGTGAAGTAGCAAAGAGAAGGGCTGAAATGTGAAAACATGAGACAACAGCCATCTTCCTCTTTTGCAATGGGCAATACTCAGTTTTGTCTGTTTGTAAGAAGCCTTAAAGAAAAAAAAAAGTCATTGTCTCCATTTTCTTTACTTAAAAAAAAAGCAGGGGAGAAGGGAGAGATGCACTAGACTAGTGGCTAAAACACTGACAAAACAAATGCTTCTGCACCTTCCTTTCAAAAAACAAAACAAAACAATCATGCTGCTTCCCTAAAAAATGTCCTAATCACCAGGGTCTTGGCTAGGAGTTTGCTGAACCTGAGACACCAGTTGGAATACAATACTTGGAGTCAAGGGAGAAAAAACTAAAAAGAAACAGTACTCTGTCCTGTACTGCTTTTAAGGGATGAGCTTACATGCGTGCACATGCATGGGTAAGCCCACCTGTACTCTGTAGCAGAGGGAGAGGAAGAAAACAGGTAATTTTTTGCGTTTCAATATTTTCTCAGAGTTCTATATGTCATATAATGCACATCAAATGGCAAACAGCTGCTGACCTGGAACCTAGGTCTTTCCACTTCCAGGAGACACTCTCCCACACAGTGACAGAGCTTTTTTTTCCTGTCCCAAGGGATGTTGGAGGTGTGCAGAAAGGAATCGGAAAGAAAGAGTTGCTACTAAAGCAGCATTCAGGTAGAGGGTAAGCATCCATTTTCATTCCCTCAGGCAGAGGATGACAATACATACTAAGTTAGTAGATAGTAGGGAATGATACCATCCACATCCTCTACACCTCTTCCAGTAGCTGCCTGTTAGAGGTCTTAGTCAAAAGCTGCAAACTAGAGGGTTTAGGCAGTGGGACTTGGTGGTTTGCATACAAATCATCGCACTTGCTCCCTCAGGTGGGTATGTGGCACAGAAGGGCTGGGATCACGTCTTCTGATGTTTCCACTTGCTAGCAAAAGGCAGCTGCATGTCCAACATGCCAATTTTAAGTGGCTCTAAGATGCACACCTGGCTCTGTGCACCCTACATGGAAGAAGGCAACTCCACCCATTCACCTATCTGGGCATCCACCATGGGGTTCTAGACTGTAATTTCAGAGAGGATAATATGCTTAATTTTCACATATATCAGTTACTTATTTGATTTAGCCCTCAGTTCATTTGTAAAGAAAAAAATATTGGAAATTCAAGTCATTGCTGGGAGATAGCACCCCTTGCAGAGAAAGTGAAGATTAATTAGGTAGCTAGGCCAACTTATTAGGAGGAAACTGCAAGCTCAGTCAGCATTGCCAAGAGGAGAACAGTCTCAGAAGAATGAAATGAATTTGAGGCAAAGAAGAGAAAGGAAAGGGGAAAATTTACAGATTAGGAAGGCCAGATACAGGAAGGCATTATATACTCTTGATACAAAGGAATAACTGATAAATTTGAACAAAAATGAATTCTTAAAGCCAATGTTTTTCTAGTTTCAAGGTCTGAGTGGACTATCCCTTGCATTCAGGGGCAAAACTGAGATGAAGTATCTAAACAGCTGTTTAGAGCTAGGAAAGAACATCAACCCACTTCAAAGCATGTCACTTAAAAATAATAAAATATTAGCTATTAAAAAAAATTACTGTGAGTTTCTATAAAAAGTTTCTAAAGTATTTGTTCAAGTAGTTAGATTGCCATGGATGCACTACAAAAATGTTGATCTATATTGACTTGTTCTCTTTTCTAAAGTTAGAAAAACTGGGAAGTTTTACATGTAAACTTCTTTCTTTTTTGTCTTTGCTATGCTGTTACATCTCTCTTGATCTAGGAAGCAAGAGAACATGCCTCTTTAAAAACTTTCGATTGCTCTTCAAGCTTATTCCTGCAGATAAGTTTCACCCATATCTAAAATGCCTAAGCTCAAAACCAGAGAATCTTCTGAAATGTAGAAATTAATGAAAGTAAACTGATCTTTTCAGTACCAAACCACAAGGAGAAATTAATAAGGAACAACAGCTGAAGACTGAGTAAAAACTTAGTATTCGCATGCATGTGCATTGAAGCACTGAGTATCGGGTAGCTATTAGATCAGAGTGATCAGTAAGACATGTTAACAGAAATCCCTGTAAGAGAGGTGCAAAACATCCATTGCTTTCACCTCTATGAAATCTGGGTCTTCAAAACAAGCTGGGCTCCCAATTTTTGGCTTCATAGTTCTTTTCAGAGATGAACTTTTGTATCCCTGAAGAATTAACAGGATGTTCTCATTGTCCCACATTTGCATCCGATTTTCCCCTAAAGGAGCAACTGTCTGGGAGGAACCCAGGGCTTTCATGCCAGCCCTTTGTTCCGTACTAGCCACTACACTCAGCAGGCAGGAAACAGCCTTGATTAAGTTATTTGTATTCCTTAGAGGTTTACTACCACCTGGGCTCACTCTGCAGTCCTCTAACCCTGATCAGGAACAGCTGAACAACTGAAAATAGTTCTGGCTGTTATATGCCATTAAGATATAATGATTGTCTTACAAGCACAGAACAGCAGCACATATTTAACTTGAGCAGCAAAGCTTGACCTCACTTTTCATTACATGAGTCTACCAGAAGCAGCAGAGCAGGTTTACAGAGAGAGCTCTGATGCACAGACAGAAATCCTCAACAGGACACAGAGTCCTAAACTCTCACAGTTTACATGTGTCTGTTGCTCCCTTTTAACTTGCTCTCAGCTTTCAGAGATGCCTACCAACTGAAAACATTTTGTTAGAGTTTTATAGCATGAATCTGTACCCAAATGTATAAAACTTGGGCTGGAGGAGACAAGGCAGCAGCAAGAATAAGCTTCTCCCTGAAAGAATGGACAGAGGGCTAGGCATTGTGTACTACAAAGATATAATGAGACAAAGTATCTACGCAGCCACCTAGGACTGACTGCAGCTTGTAAAGCTGACTTTCCAGAAATCCGCCCTTCTCTCATAAGGATTCCCCATCCAACTTAACCGAGTTCGAAATATTTCTAGCTCACTTATGCTACTTCTATTTTGTGCATCGTTGGAGGTAACATGGCTGAGGATAACTGTAAACACAAGTGCAACTGAAGAAGAGACTTTTTAAATAAAGAAGAAAGTGAAGAACTTAGTGTTCTGATACAAGAATATGATAAAAATGTAGTTTTCTCTCTATCTTGTTACTTAATTTACAGGCCCACCCTGAAAGAATTTAAGTTTAATCAGTAAAGCAAGCAAATATGGTAATTCGATGAAGTGGATGAGTAAGAGCATGCCACTTTTATGTAGTCCTGTGTTTAACTAGTTTGAAAATACAAATCTAAAATGATTTCCAAAATTTCCCTTTTTCCTTTCCTTTTTAAACAGAGAAAATAATGAACAAATATTATTTAAACTCCAAATACATTCAGGGCAATAGCTAATTTGGTAACCAATTAAAAGAAACTGGGGCAGAGAGTAGGGTTTAGAAACCGCTAATCATGAAAAATACATCGTTAGGTTTCCCTGCAATACTTTTCAAAAGAATTTTCACATATGTCATTAAGCTCATTATTTCTTAAACACTACAGATATTAGCATCAGCATAATACCACTGTTCATACATCTCCCTTTTTTCTGTCTATTCCTTCTCTAAACTTGCTATCCTCTTCAAAGCAAAGTTCTCATACTTAAAAAAAAAAATCTTTCTCTCTTGTCAGCAAAGCACTCTCATTCTCTTCCTTCAAATCCCTCCATATAACCTACATTTCACTAAGATTGACAGCAGTGCTCTAAATGCTGTCAGTATCACACCCTATCTTACAATTTTACTCTTATCCTGTCTATCATATTCTTCTAAAATCAGATTCTAAATTGCTTGGGGCTTAAAGTTGCCTCTCTACTTTCCTTTATCTTGAATCATTCAAAGGGCCAAGTGCTTCCCACCCCAACTGGTTAATTTGTAGGAACTACGGGACCACTTTATGGCAGCTAGAAGAACAGCTGAGGTTACGCTACCCGTGAACTAGGAATCAGCTGAGCACATAATATTACAGCTCCATGTTTTCCACTCCAATGGGCTACATCACTGGCATAGGACTGGTTACGTGGCATTTGGAAAGTAGATCAAGGTCAGCTTGTGTTGTTCATTTTCAGAAAGCTATCTTGATGGAGTTGTGAATCTGCTTGCTTTCATTTTTGTAAGCAAACATTAAAAAAAATCCAGTGACTTTTAATTATGAATCTCACATATATGATAATGTCCTTAAAATTATACCATAAACTGAAAAGTAAAAATTATAATCATGAAGTCCCAACAGCAAAGGATCTAAGTGTGGCAAGTGAACTGAGACTGTGGAAAACAAGGTGCTCCGTGATAAACGGGGGGGCGCATATTAACTTTACAACAGCAGAGTCTGGCAAAGATTACACATTGAAGACTCTAAATATAAAACGGATGTCTTCAGACAAAAAAAATAACAAAATTAAATCTTGATGTTTAAAGCAATAGAACGTTACCTTTTTAATAAATAAAAACCTTTCTTTGCTGCTAAATTATATGAAGTTTATGGAACTTCTCCTGTCAAAATATTAAACCCAACTCACCCCAGGAGTCCTGACTATCTGAAACATATATCTTTCTCTACTGCTTTTGAAGTATCAGTATATATCAGTAAGCTTTCTAATTGACAATTTTTTAAAATATAGAAAGTCTTCATAAAATGAGCCAATTTAAAACCTTGATGGTCTTTGCACTGAAGTGCTGATGAGATAAAAAGCACGTCTGAAATACAGAAAGCACAGGTTTTTAGAGAAGGTACCTCTAAGAAACTATTCAAATAATTTTTGCTTAGTAAATTTCTATTTCGAGGATGGAAAAGCCATTTTACACTGGTTTATTTTTTCCATAAGCCAGGGCATCGCAAGGGCCTTGGTCTGCTTTTGTAGCAAAATAGCCACATTCAGCTGAGGCACAGGAGTAAGCAAAGCAGCTTTTAATCACACTACAATGTTCTGGTCATTACAAATGGAGACGTTCAGGCTTGTTGTAAGTGGTGATAGCCACGTGGCTCCTAACATATCCTGGTGGAAGAACCACAGAGCTCTGTGGTGCATGAGTGAGGCTCCTTTTCCTTTCCCCTGCTCTTTACTGGGTGCCGCCTGCAGGGACTTGCAGGGAAGGGGGACTGAAGCCCTCACATCAGCACTGCTTGGAGTTGGTCTCTCACCCTGGGAGGACCCCAGGCCGGAGAGCTATGAGCATTGCATGACACTGAGGTGGCACACATAAAATGGGAACCAAAATCTGGTTTACAGTTTTCATAAATTGAAATTTGGAAGAAAGAACCAATTTTTTGGCATCAAAAGAAAAATACACGCCTAAGTACAAATTAGAAACTAAAGGTCATTTTTTCTTTGAATTAAAAGGCGCAGCAGAGGCAATTAAGAAAAAAAAAAAAAAAAGAAAAGGAGAGATATAATTGTGACATACTGTTTGAAGTAGCCAGAACACTATGCATAGCAGCGAGGACAGCAGCCTCAAAGCAACTGGGCAGCACAATGCACCAGCAGCCCATTGCCAGACAAGCGGAACATATACACCCCAATTTCCAGCTCTGTGTTCAGCTCATGCTCTGCCTCACAGGAGAAGATATTTAAAGCCTCAGTCCTCAAGAACTGCAAGCTCTGAATCCCAAATCTACCCACAGCCACTCTCTAACAAAGATTATCTGCCCTGTTGTGGCTGAGCATACACCAGTAAACCTCAAGTGCAAAAGTACTGGGATATCTTAGAAGCTGGTCCAAAAAAATACAAACTCATTATCATTTTTCTACAGAACACAACACCTGTAAGGAACACTAAGTGGTGTCTAAAACATGGATCAATATTTGAAGCTCAATATGCCCTTGGGATTAGCTTGCTTTCCTGTACTCATCTGCCCTTTTTAATCATGTACTCTAAGCAAAGCTTCATTTCTACAACATGGAGGCTTCAGCTCCTCGCTGTATTGGAGAGTTATGAATCTGCAAAGCAATTTTAATAGAAATACTGTAGCATAGCACAGAGGTAGGAAAAAAGCTAATCAAGACACTACATCTGAGATGAAAAGTTACTGATCCTAAAAGAGAAAACGAGTCAAGAAAGTTACAGTTTAACATTCTCTTTGATCTGTGTGTGACTTCGCCGTTTAATTTGCTTAAGCTTGAAAAAGGTGGACAAGGAAGAGAAGGTTTTATGAGAGAAATGGTTTCACAGCAATCCAACTTCGTTTGAGACTTCTGAAAAAGCATTAACTTATATACTATAAATCTGTCTCTCTTTTAGACTTTTTCCTCCCACAGTTTAACACAAAGTGAAAAAAGATATTTTATATTCACATGGCTCTTGAACTGCTTAGATCACCATGTTATACAGTAGATGTGTCTCACTAAAGGTGAGAACCCTTTGAATAAGATTACTAATTAAAACCTTACAACTGCAAAATTTACACTTAAAATTAGCTCTGTATTTATGACTTTTCAAACAAATAGGTAACAGGTGTGAGATGGACTGATATGGAACAACAGTAATGTGGACTCCTTGAGACATACTGCAAACATTGCATAATAGATCTGGATAGCACATAATGCTGTCCAGAGGATTTTCAATGCCATATTGAATAAAAGAACAGACAGTAGCCTCAAAAACAGCCTCCAGGTCAGAACAATTTGGACATCTGTCTATGAAGGCACTGGGGTGGCCCCATTTTTATTCCTTTCACCCAAGCCTGTGTAAGGGATAGAGGGATTTGGGATTGAGACCAAGGTCTCTCCAGCTTCTCCAGCACGCTACCCTCTTACATGCAGACCCTGACAACAACCATCTTTCTCACTACTTTGCCACTCACCCTGAGCACTGGTCAGCACCACAAATGAGGTTGGTTTTCTACCCAAGAGACTGAGAATTCACCGTGGGCAGAGTGCTCATACTTTCTCCTGACCAGTTTCCTTCAATTTGACTAACTTGTTCCTCAAGGTGGGTGGGATAAATTAGGTGTAATACAGGAACTGGCCACTGCACAGTTATGGGGCTGTCCATTCTGACACTGTCCCGGCATCATGCACCCACTGCCCCCAGTACTTTGCAGACACAATAACTAACTCTGCAGCTGGGGGGTTTTACACTTTTTTACTATACATCTTTACAGAGGAAATCACTAACCCGGTCTTCTCAACTGTTTCTTCAAATATCCTTTCGACAGCCTAATGCCAGCACAAATGTCAGTATGAACATTAGGGAGGTATAATTTGATCCCCAAAGCCCCGTGATCCCTTTTCCTCCTTCAGCCTTCCAGATAAAGAGTGCACCACGAGGAGTATTGTGTGCAGTTTTTTCAGAGAAGCCAGTAAAAGCCAGTCCCATGGTCACATTAAAGGTCCCAGAGTACCTCTTGTTAAAAGAGAATAAGGATTTTTTTTTGTTGTTGTTCTTTCTTCAGCCAAGCGCTCTCCTCCCAGGGCAATGTACTAAGTACCTGCCAGCTGTCTTCCATCTAGCAGAGGGAGCTGAATGCTTTTTTGTAATGAAGGCCACTATATACATCTAAGCTATTAATTCAAAGACAAACAGGCACTTCTTTGATGGAAAGATGTGAGTCTGTGAGGTAGAAATGGGTTAATAAATGTGAAAATGAATCTTCTAAGGACAATGTGCCAGTGTCAAGTAGCAAAACAGCTGAAGCACAGTTCTGACATCTCCTCAGGACACACGATATTCTCATAAAATCTGGGCAGAGGAGAAACATTTGATGTCTGGCCCTACCATTTATATTTTTAGAAGGCTACACAACAATACTCTGACACCCCCTGAGGTATCTAATGGTTCAACAGTCCTGTACAGCTAGGTTCTGCCTCCTTTCTAAGGCGCACAAATCCATAAACCTTCACTGACCTGTAGTGTCGGTATGTTCCTGCCTGCAGCCCTTTTTTTCTGCTGTGTTAGAAAGCCTGATGAGACTGCTTATTGAATTTCTTCCTTTCAACATCAAAGATCCTAGCCATGCTCTCCAATTATTTAATAGATTCTGCTACAGTGGAGATCACTGATTCATTTTTGCTAGAGATATCCAGTCATTGTAAAGAGCAATTATATATAATAACAGCCTAGCAGTTCTCAAACGTTCTTTTATCAAACACACAGTCCAGTGATTACTGAGATAGGCAATGATCTGATCTGATACTGATAATAAAACTTAATGTCTTTGCTGTTAGTTTTACCAAAATATCAGCGGCTTTGCTCTGCAGACCCTGGCACTCAAAATGCAGCGGGACTGTTTGGATTGCTTTTTGCTTTAACTGTTATATTTATTTCATGGTCATTCTTTTTAAGCCTCGCAGAAAGGTGTCTCTGATTTAGTTTTTTGCTGCTTGGCAGTGCTGTCTGGAGGAACGACACGGAGAGATGGGAGATGCTGACTTCTGAAGCCGGCTCTGTCACTGGGCAGCCTCAAGCAAGACATTTTGTCTCAGTCTTCCCATCCGTTAAACTTTCCTACTTAACTGCACACAGGGGCTGAAGATCAATTTGTTAATGGCTGTGCATTAGCACTGTGCACAGCCCTTTGAACATATAACACGTCCTAAAAATACTAAACCTTTTTGCCCTTATTCACAGATTACTTTCCAGATCTACAGATTAAAGTATTCTTTTTCTAAAACTTTCCCTGAAATAAAAACTCAGCGATAGCTGCTTTCTGAGCCCTGTCTCTCAATGGCTCTGAGGTGGCAAGTCATCTACTTCAAGTAAAAACTTTTCCTAACCATTTTACAATTGTGGTAAAACTAAAAGCAAAATTAGACTAGTGAGGTACACAGGGCTTCCTTGACCTTGAAGCATAAGTTGTGAAGAGCAAAATGAGAGCACCCACCTTCTCCAGGCTGGTTTTGAATCCAACCAGCTGACAAAGACTGCAGTGATGAAGATAATCACAGTCTTAAGCAGGTTTTATAACCCCATTCACAGAAGGCAGCAGTATGCTAGTTCCCTGCTCTAGGAAGCTATTATGTCCCACAGGCAGTTTTCAGGTATTTTAAATTAAACTTGTTTTAGTTAGACAACATGGTCCTCTATCTTTTATACCCTGTCCTTTCTCATCTGTAGGGCTACAACAGACACAAGTTTCCCTTGACATGTTCTCTTTTTCTGCCTTAAAAATCAGATCCAGGCAGACCGTGGCCACTTGTCCGCTGTGTAGGACATAAGCATGGTTCCTGCTGGACCAGGGATTGCAGCCATCTCATATCCTGCCCACAGCACGCACACAGGCAAATCCTAGGGGCCATACGCCATAAGAATGACGTGCTTATGCATGCAATAAATTTACCTAGGGCACTTCAAATGCCTAGAGCACATACTGTTCATTCCCTGAATCTGGGAACTCTCCAGGATTTCTCAGGCAGAAGCCTTAAGGACACAAGCTGACTGGAAGGCGTTAAGTACACACGTTAGCAGGGAATAAAGAGTGAGAGCTCTCCTGGGAAGAGTGGGTGGGTGGGTGCATTTTTTTTTCACATTAGTTCAGATCTTGCACTCAGACTGGAGCCCCAGAGCACTACACAGTCTGCATGCTGATTTATCCTTGGGCTTTAGGCTGAAATAGGTCAAATCTTTCATGAAGAAAAGCAACCTGGGTATAGCATGGGAGGCCTGACTCAGACTATTCTGCCTCTAATGGCAGTTAGGCTATAGGTGGGGACTCAAGAACACAATACGGCTCTACAATCTTCATACAAAATTCAGTCCCACAGACCACGGAGACTATAAGTATAACCACCAGACACCAATCCCTAGAGGGGGGACACACTGCATGGGACCATGGCCAGGGTCTCTGGGAGTTCACAGACCCTGCAGTGCTGCCAGTTGAACCACTCCTAGCTGCCATTTCAGCTCTGTCACCCCTAGTTTTGGAAAGTAACTGGCCTAGTTTACCTATTACTACTGACTGCTCCAGCTCTGCCTTTTAATTGGAATTCATATCCTTGAAAACCTAGAGCCTGCAGCTAACAGATACAGCAAATTATTCGGTATTAACCAGCATAATCTGCACTGGTTTTCTTGGTGCCTGTTTCTCACTCCTCCCTAGTAATGCACAAGCTGTCTCTGTGGGCACAGCGGAGCACATGTGGAGTGGCCACAGCAGCTGCGAGGGCAGCTGGGGGTGGGAGGGAATTTTGCTTGTCCACATGGTCTCTCTACTTCATATTCTAACTCCACATCCATTTTTTTTTTCCACACCAGGCAGCTGTGAGGCTTTGTTAATACACCACCTGAAATCTATTTTCATCTAGCATTCAAAACATGACTGTAAATGGTTTATTGTTGTCATACTTTTAGATTACTTTAACTTTAGGAGCACTGCCTTTCTCCTCTTCATTTTTCCTGGCAACACACACTGCTGCTCTTCCCCATAAGGTGAAAGATGTATAGACTGCTAGTTGTCAGTGCTTGCAAGTAGCCATTTAAAAGCAGATATTTTTTGTCAGCATTTTTATTTGTGAAGCTTCTATGACAGATTTGGAAATTGAAGCCCTTGATTTATCTCCAGGCTGAAAACTAGACAGAGGCAAGGACACTGTGAGCCTTAGGAATGAAATTACAAACATGTCATTACCTCCTTTAATCTGCTCTTGTTTCTGTGAAATTGCTCCAGACAACCCCAAAAATCCATGCACTTTTACAAAAAAAAAAAAAAAAAAAAAAAATCCTCTTTTCAAGCTATTTTCCACCCATATTATTTGAGGCCACTCACTCTTCACTCGTGTAAAAACAAAGGCTAGTAAATATACTGCTTTTTAACATGTGTAGGGAGCTAAGCCAACAGACCTGACCAACATATAAAACAGTCATGTCTAAAATCACCCCACCCTCCTCCTTTCTTTTGTTTTTATTTTTTATTAAATCTTGTTTGGCTCAGAGGAGAAAACAGTTTCATAGTGAGTCACGCTAGCACTCAGTTCAGGCCACATTTGGCATAACATAACATCATATCTGGCACATTGAAACCATGACTGACAGACTCTGATCAAGATTTGTGCGATGGGAATAGCTGGGGTTATTGCAAAGCAGAAGTGAGAGGCATCGGAGGAGCTATAGTAACAAAGTGGCAAAAAGCCCAACTCCCCTTCGCCTGCTCGAGCATTTCTATTAGCTCTTATTTTTCCCCTGCACTATAATCCCACACAGAAATTAGAAGAATGACTACACGTATTAGTTTGTGTTGTTAACCACACGACAACATCCATGGATGACTGAAAAGGATCTACTATGATGAGAAAGGTTTGAATGGGAGTGCAAATGGTTGTATAAGGTATAGTCCCTTTCCTGAGCCAGCCCCTAAGTCGATGCTGGCACTAGCAGTAACCCCTAAGCAAGCAGCACCAAGTGGAAAATTGCAGCTGCCGCAGCTGGGCACATGAAACTCTCTTCTCAGCAGGCTGGTGCGTTTCCCGTATGAGAAGTAATCTGGTCACCCTTAAGTTATTCACCACTGAGATGGCCATCCAATGCCAAGAGAATGGATGGCCTTACACTTTGTACATTTTGCTGAGGTGGAGAACCAGTGACAGATCTCATTTTGTCTCAAAAATCAAACAGAAAACTGCAGCAATGGTGCCTTCACATCTTATGTGGGTCTAAATGGGTAAAGAAGTCACCTGCTGTGGAAGAGATCTCATTTTGTTTCAGATCTGGGAGAAAGCAACTCCACTTGGGGCAATTCAAGCTCACACCTTCCAGCACCTATGCAGTTACCACACAACTAATGCAAAAGCAGTGCTGGCAAGGAGGAGGAGTGCATTTTCCCCCTCCTTTTTCAGGTGATTTGACTTTGCAAAAGAACAGGTTAGGTCCCTAGCTGTTAACCTCAGGAGTTATTCTCATCATCATTGACCCAGTAAAGTTGTAATCTTATTCTTCCAAGAGTTGGCAGTGGTGACAAACAAACCCTGAAGCAAACGTGGGTGTCTCCACAGCCACATCACTTTACAGGAGAGCACTCATGCCAGAACTGAAAACGCTGACACCGGGGACCATACAACCCCATTACCCTTCCTGGTAAATCTGCTGTTTGACCTGATTTCTGGAAGAGGTTCAGGTAAAAGGTTCCAGTACTGAGCCCAAATGAATAGCTGATTTATTATAGGCTCAGGTAATTTGGCAAAGATCCAGAGAAGAGTGGAAGTTCAGACATATCCCTTTTATAAGCATCTCCTTCTGTCTAACACTCCACATTGCTTTGAAATGCCTCTGTTTTCAGTGGGCTGAGGATCCATGTCCTAGGCACCCAGATTTATCCACATAGATTTAACACAGAGCTCTGGACTCTGCTCTGGTAGGCACTAAAGGTTAGATATCAAAACACATAACTTTAATCCTTAAAACCCTTTACAGTCCACCTCTTTATGTTCAGATTCTTCTCTGTGACATGAAACCACTACCCACCCTTTATCACAGGCCTCTTGTGAAAATAAAAGCAGTAATCTCTGAGAAAATTTGGATGCTGCGCTGAACGCAGGTTACTGATACTCACTGCCATGCTGCTCAGCTGCTGTTGTCTTTCTGCAGATGTGCTATCACAGAGAGCTGGAAGTGGGGCAAAAGCCCATTAGTCAAGAAGACAGAGAGTAAAAAGAAGCTGAAAGAAAAAAAAAAACAAACCAAAACCAAAGATCCAGTAATGATGTAAAAGCAAAAAAGACACAGGAGAGAGGTCAGGCTCTTCATGTTGTAGAAAGCTGTAATGAACAGCATTTGAAAAGGAGCAGGCTGCAAGCAGAGGTAAGAAATAAACAACTGCTTCTCTTCTCCTCTCCTCCCCTTTCCCTTCCTTTCCCTCCCACACCTGCTCTCCCATACCTGCTAACGAGTCAGTGAAAAGGGCAACAGCTGAGGTCAATGACAGCCAGGTGCCAGACAACACCATGGCAAAGGCAAAGCCATGCATCCCGGAGAAGCCAATCAGCCAAATGAGCAAGTGATGGGCAAAACCTGTGTGGAGGGAAGGGAGGACTGGGCATCACCAGAGAAGAGAAATGGTGCCCAAACCCCCCTTTAAAAAATATCACTGCTATCAGTAGGCCAAGCTTCTTTTGGGAATTCAAATCTGTGATGGAATCATCAGAGGAGAAAAAAAATATTGTTAATCATCAAGGATTAACAAAAGTCACATTGTCATTAGCCAATGGGGCCTTCTTAATGATGTTTTCCATTATTAGGTATTTAGGCTGGAAGTTGCCTTCCCACATATCTGTCTTTGTGATGAATGTATCAATTTGCTTCATAACTTGACCATAACAATGCAGAATTCTAGCTGTAAGTTACTGTTTTAATCTTTCACTTATGGTATAAATACTCTTTACTGCACAATATGTATAGTTTTGCATATTAACCATGTAGTGGCATTTAACGATGGGCACATAATTTCACCATTTATATGGTATTTAATATTATTTGGAAACAGGTAAATTTAAAACACATTGTTACATAATCTATTTTGGAGAAGATCTTTTGAGATAAATACATCAGACTGTAATTTCAGTGCTTGGTGCTAAAATTAAATTTTCATCTGCTTAAAGTATGGGTTATGAGTGCAGCAGAACCATTCTCATGTCAGTGAGGTGAGAATCAAGTCCACAGTATGGAAAGATTACTTAATCTGAGATTTTTTTTGTGTTCTAGAATTTGTGATTGACAGACTACCTTATTACTCTTCCTTTTTTTCTTAACTTTAAGAATATCTAATGAAATTAATCATAGCCTGGAGGAGACAGTTTGAAACCTGCTAAGAATTATATATGTCAGTGCAAGCTTTACAACTCACTTAGACTAATTTGCTACTGGCAAATATATCACTGTCATACTCGTCTGTAAACTTTGCATTTGCAATCTTTTGAACGAACCATACAAGCTGAAGCACTAGTATTAAAGTTTAAGAGACTGATAGAAGTGTTGATGCAAGGTTTCTAACTCAGCAGTAGCTCCAATAAAAATGTATTGTTATACTCCTGTGTCTTCTAGTCATACTTATTGTTTAGTCCATATCAGAGACACAGACAGAGTAGGAAAAAATAATTTGACTCTTTCTAAATAAAGCTAGGAACAGCTAAAGTGAAAAAAACGAGAAATTGGTCTGTACAGAAACTCATACTGTGTGCAGCCAGATTGTACATTAGCATCAGGCAATATCTTAAAATTGTTAATATTATTCATTAACTCATACATTAATATATCTTTCTTGGATGGACAAAGAGGGTTGCATTATGCTATACCCAGACTATCCAAACATTTTATAAAAGCAACAAAAGTTAAAGGAAAGTCTCCGGTAGTTTTTGCCACTTCAATACCTGTCCCTACTGTCAGTTCCCTGTCAGTTATTGATTTTTATTTGAAACAAATACCAGGAACAATATCTATACTATTAAAACTGCTGCACTAAAGCAAAACCTTAATTACAACCCCCTATTCTCTTGAGTCAAGATATTGACACATCTGACTGTCCCATAGCCCATCTGTTTCCAAAGGTGTTTTGATTTACATTGTTGAAGATGCAGTAGCTATTACAGCAGGAGGTGAGTTGCCCTGTGGAGGACAGGCTTCTTCCAGTGTCAGGATTCAGCGATACCTGCTCGTTGCCAGACTAGGTACTGCAGTTCCAGCTCTGTCAGATACCTGAACTGGGATTATTAGCAAATTCAGTAGATCCTGCTGAATTCAGTTTCTTTCCACATCAGTGGTTGTCACAGACATTTTCTTTCCTGATACCACCTAACACAAGTGCAAATCTAATGGGATTTATAATAGGTGTTAAACTAACATATTAGTAAGGGGCAAAGGCTAATTTTTAACCTGACAATTTTTAAAGTACTTTTTAAAAGTGCCTTCAGTATTACCTCCATTTCATAGATGGAAAACATGGAATGGATACCAAACTTGCTCAAAACCCAGTAAAACCTAGGTATCCTGATACTGATTTTGTTCCTGTCAGTTAAAGGGATTTGGGGAAGAAAACACTCCCTAAAGTAACTCCTCCCTGCCAAACATGTTGACAACAAAAATGTATTTGCACACGTAGACAGAGTCAGAGACAAAAGGATTTTTCAAAGATGTCTAGGGATTTGAATAAATATATTTAGAGATATCAGTATATATATCTCAAATACATTTCGAGATCAGGTGAGATATAGATCTGTATTCTCTAGACATGCTGCTATGGGACTTTTGGTTAACAAGAGGTGCAGGCACATTAGTAAGGAAGGCAATCCTTGGCCTCATTCATCACAGCTCAAGTCCCATCTGAGATGCTGTTTTGCAATATGCATTTTGTCTGTGTGAATAGACTTTCTAATTCATTACAGTAGGAAGTGACAAGAAACCCAGGTACTTCCAGATTGTATTTGTGTTTAAAAAATAAACAAAAAACAAAAGCAAAACTTGCATACCATTTAAACCCTTCTTTCTAACCATTTTTTTTGTTTGTTTTTTTTGAATATTGGATCTTTCCTAAAGAATGTTACCTGGTACAAATAAATTTAGGAAAGAATAGGGAATTTCAAGAAGCTAAGGGATGGCCTCAAGGGTTTTTTTATGCTTTTATTACTATTTTTTATCAGCTCATGGGAAAGAGACAGTCTCCTGGTGAGAGATGACTTGCAAAGGGACCTTTCATACAGGAGTCTTACAGAGACACTTTTGCTTTCAGTTTAAAGCCTGGTTCTCCACTAAGAAAATCCTGCTGTCATATTGTACCAGCCAGATTAAGTTGTTAGATCAGTCCCATTGTACAAGATTTATCTGGTTCTTGGTGCCAGCTCGGTACCAGCAAAGGAGTTAGTTTTTCACAGCAAACTGAGCATTAGAGTGGCTGTTTGGCCAGCAAGGAGCAAGGGGATGTGGGTTAGTCACACTGCACTGGGCTCTGCGTTCTTTAGAACTCAGTCATTTGCATTTCTTGGAGCTTAGCACAGCTACTAAAAGCAGCTGTGCCCAGTGAATTTTATGAGGACATTTAATTCCCAGACCTTTCCCTGCAGGCCCACAATTCACTCACATAACAACTTCTTCTTAGGAATATCTGCTCGTGGTTTTCCTCTGCCATATTTGCCAAATCCTCCTGTAGTCTATCACAAAAAAAAAGCCTGCTTTCCCATGACTTCCAGTAAATATCTAAGCCTTCAGAGAAAACAAACAAACGAGCAAATGCCCAGTCCCTCCATTATTTTCAGGTCGTTTTTTTTTTCCCCTGTCCAGCAGTAATTGTACATTTTCTAACTTGAAACATGGACAATTCATTACCAGTATATGACTATGCCAGACACTCATCTTTCCCAATATCCTCCCACTCCCAATTTCTATGCATTAGCTTAGAAACAAGCTATATACCTGTCTCTGCTTCTTGGAAGAGGTCAGTGCATTAACATGCTACTGATTTTTTCCGAGGCTAGATGAGATGTGGGGCAGAGTCAGCAGGACTGTAACACTTCATGCAATTTTTTTGGATGTCTCTGACGCTGCCTAATGAGAACTTTGACATGAGGTCATTCAAAGGGGAAAAAAAAAAGAAAAGGAAAAGAAAAAAAAAAAGCAAAAGCCTGAACTAAACTTTCCTTTGTTCCTTGCCCCAGGATGACACTACATCCAGCCCTTCGCAAAAGCAATAATTGGGTTCTATGCTTACTTACATCCAGATGAATCAGGAGTAATTTCACAGAAGTCTAGGGAGTTAGGCTGATTTTAAACTGAGGTAGCTTTGGTATAATTCAGTCTGATTTCTGTGGTTCTCTGTTTCACCTTGTTTCATACATATGTGATGTCTTCCAAATCACTGTTGGTTATTAGAAAAAGTAGATCAAACCATAAATTAGCTCACTCGTTAGGGATATAGGGCAGCAAGGGCTTTCCTTTATCTTCATATATAATGATCCCAGTTTCTACAGAATACTTAATTTCCATTTGCAAGAAGATTTTATGACTTGTACAATGAACTCTGTGGCTCATGAAACACTGACAATGGTCTTCAATCCTTTCTTTTGGTTAATTGTAACAAATTTCATTGCCTTGTTATAAAGGAGATTATTTCTGGGAAGGAAATTCCTGCCCAAAGTATATAAGCAGGTGAGAGATTTCCAAGTTTTGTCTCTTGAGCATATTAATAGTGCACCAAGGTTTAGCCTCTTTCAGTTTGAATTTAGCAGAGGGGTTTGAGAGTTCCTTTTAGCTATAAGGAAGTCTGCCTCTGCCATTGTCGGGGAGTAACCGTCTGTCTTTCTTTTTGGCAAGCATCCGAGTAAGTGGGTGGCAGCTGGTGACAAAGGCTATGACTGCACTTGCCTTTTTCTTGTGATAGCTGAAGCAGAGCATTGGCCTGAAGCAATTGCTGCTGAGTTCCTTATGTCTCCAGTATGGTTAGGGAGGGGAGTTATGCAGATGTAAATATTTATATCAAATATGCTCGTTCCAATTGAAGCTGCTAGTATACTTTTACCCTAAAAGAATAGGGAATGCTTTAAACAGTGTCATCATTTCCCATTAGTTATGGGGAGGGAGTCTCTTGCAGCTACAGGAACCTCAAGCAATTGCCTTCTGCTTTATTGTCTGCTACGTATTTTATGCTGAAGGTGTTGCCTGTAGGCGACCTGGTCTCTCTTGGACTCCTGAGTTCAGTGTGTGTTTTTAGCAGTACTCTTTTATCAGTTCGAAGGCTGCCTGTGAGTGACGGTGGAAGTCCTTTCTCTCGGGAACCTGATGCGATGCCTCCTCAGTCCCAGCTCTGGGGACTTTAAGGCATATCAGCAGCGCCGAGTGACACTCTCTGTCTGCCATCATCTTCTTTCAGAGGCCTTTTCCTCTCTCTGCCTTTGCTTTGAAATTTATTTCATTCCCTCCCTGAGCTCTTAACAGTTCTTGTAGTCTTATCTGAAGCTTTAGCTATGTCCCCCTTCTTTAATTGTGAACCTCATGTTCACGTTTTAATTGTGAGACTCATGGTGCTGGGCGAGGTATTGCAGCTTTTCCTCCTGCCAACACTTTTCTTTTTCTCATTTTATTGTATTTCTTGTTCTTCTCCACCCCACCCAGCTTATATAATTCTCTTTCCCCTATTCCCAGTTCCTTAAAGGACCAGTTATTTGTTACATTTGTGCATTAAAGGGAAATACCATATTGTCTGGTTTTGCCCTACAGCAAGGCAGGATGATCATGATTCATTTCCTGAATGAAAACGTAGATTCAAGGCCCCAGGGGCATTGAAACAAGCCACACTATTTCCCTCCATGAAAGAAATCTCTGAAAGAAATAAAGAATGATGTTGGCAGAGAAAAGTATGTGAATTGGTGGTCAAATAATGCCCTGGTGTTCCTGTTGACACACACACTCTGCCAAGCTGCAGCAGAGCCAAAAACCAGCGACACAACCAACAGCTTACTTCCCATTCTGGGTGCAGTGACCGGCAGCTTCAGGGACCAAAGTTGAATCTCTCTCACTTCAGTGAATACGGCCTAGCTGTACTGAGTACAGTGGGAAAATCCAAAATGTTTCACTCCATCCACCTTTTTATATATTAGGGCCTCCTTTAGAAAGCCTGAATATGCCTCCTGGTGAAAAACTTTCAACCAAAGTTGCTGATCAATGAGTAAACCTAGAGTTAATTTACCTATGCCACACAAAGCATCACTGGCAGCTGTTCAGGTATAAAACAAGCATGAAAAAGAGAAAGATGTGTCCTGAGAGACTGTGGTAGATATAAAATAATGAGCTTGGAGTGGTAGAGCAAGTAGAAGGTATCTACTGGGGTAAGAAAAAGGCACAGAAAAATACACGAAGTAAGTGTTGTGCTTACATGTGCATATGTTTCTGTGCGTCTGTGCCTGCGTGTTTATGAGCTCATACAACCTGAAAAATTAAAACCCTAAATTATAGCCCACTGCTAATTTCACACAGAACCAGAAGATGACCCTGCATTCACGTTTCAGTAATCTGTGATATTAAATGTGAACAGACTTCTTACAGCCCCTAAACCACCTGTCAGAGGAGAAGCTTATGATGTGTAAATGAGACTCTCTGTAATGACCTAGTGACCCTCTTCCCTTCTACTCTGTGAAACAACGCAGCTCTCATAGAGGTTTTCGTGTGCTGCGCAAGGGTTGCTGTAAAAGGGGAAGGTACGGAGATCTGCTTTTCTGGCATGAGGAACCTAAGGAGTAGTTACGGGAAACCATACCTCCATCTTGTAGCTGTCCAGTCCCACGGGATTAATCCTCTCCTACATCAGCCTCAGCTTCCCCATGCAGACAGGAGGTTGGTTGGTCAGATGCACTGCAATTATGTGCTAGCTGCATGAAGAGGGCACCAATCTCAATTGCATCCAGGTAAATAACATTCAGGGGTCCGTCTGCTTCTGAAGAATGCCAAAAAAACAGGCCCCAAACTGACACAGCAGCATTGCTACCCTCCCAACAGGAGTACTGCTACCCTTCTCTACAGCAGCAGCCATAACCATTGTTTTTTACCACCTTTAGGTAATAAATGAATTTTTAAGGTGGTGGCAGCAATTCATCTATGTCACCTCTCAGGTGGGCTACAGCCACACAATATAGCTGGCCATGAAGAATGTCCTCACACACCCTCAAAGGCACGCAAAACTTGGATGCATCTTCTTAGTAACAAGCAAGCTCAGCCAGCTCCCCGCAGCCCACACTGGCTTCTTATAGGTTTTGGAATTTAGTCCAAGGTCTTGGACTTTATTTTAAAGGCCAGATTTGAGTGTAGCTGAAAGGATCCCTAGAGCTCAGAAATGTAGACCACCATCAATAACTTTATTCCTCTATCATACTGAAAGTTTTACAGGGAGAATTTTCTAAAACTGGAGCATTGAATCTCACAGGAAGAAGGGACCATCACAAACTGTATTGGTTTCTTCTCCAAGTACAAAGTGTGTTTTTAATCTAAACTTCTTACATAAACATAGGGGAAATATGAAAATAGCTAAATAAATAAATAAACAAACCACAATGCTTCATTGCACACACACTCCTCCATGGGGACTGGATGAGAAAATAAATATGACAGCTCTTAGTCATGTTGCTTACTGCTGTTCTGGAGGGTAATCTCATACTACATTAGTGAGTGCAATATAATGATGTACTTTAACTGGATCACATCATGGTATATGCACTTTTGTCTCTGAGGTTAGCATTAGATGCCCCAGAAAGAGTGAAAATGCACTGGAAAAATTACAGAATTATATGAAATATTTTCTTTGTCCTGAGACAGAGCTGGTTAATGTTCTAATACAGAACTAAAAGCCCTTGCAAAAGGTATTTTTTCCATTTCAATTACTTGTACTTTCTGTCCAGCTTCATCCGGCAACGTCCAAATTCTGATTTGCTTGTTTCTTCTTCTGCCTTTCTTTGTATCTTAGAAATTCCCACCTCTAGAAATTCCCACCTCTCAAGGTCAACTCAAAGCCCTTGAAATGGGAAGCACTGCCTGTTTGCCAGGTGTTGGCATCAGTGTTTTGGAGAATGTTTTTCGCTGTTCATTAGCTCTGTGATTCTGCTGGTTGGATCAGTTTCTTTTTGCACCCCTTTTAGCTGAAGCTCTAGAAGTGAATACAAACTGAAAAGAAGAGCCCCGGGCTCCCCTTTGGTCTTACACCTAGAGAGGGACAAACCTGTCTCCCATGCTCCTGGCATGTGCACAGCTTTGCCTCCTCTCTCCGCTCCCTCCCTCTTTCATCCAGCCAGCTGGCACAACCCGGAGGATGTACTCCCCCACAATACACCAAGCAGCGATGGCTACTATCCTTACCAGCTGACGTTACTGCTAATTTCCTGTAAGTTGCCACAGAATAAAGAAGAGGCCTCCTTCTAAAAAATCTTTCCAGCTCACTTAAAAACACTCTCTGTCTTCTTTTCTTCCTGCATGCAGCTTGCAGAATCAATAAGGCCCTAGCCTCTTAGCCTTGAGCAGCAGAGAAGATATTGCTATGAACACAGCAGGAGCAAGAGCTAGGGCAAGTAAGTAGCCCAGAGCTAATCAAAAGTGCCCTCCCATGGCTCAGGATGTTGCCAAGTGCTTGAAGCAGAACCAGAAGGCAATGTACTATGACTCTTTTGTCAAGCAAGGAATCATCTTCATTATCCCCACTTGATTATCTCTGAATTTCACTAATTGCACTTACCTTTACCTTACACTTACCAACAGAGCTTGGCCAACTGTTCCTCTAGAACTACTTTTGAAAAAGTGTGTATATCTTCATATACGTGCCTGATGACTATTAAAAGGGGTAAGCAGACTCTCTTTCACATCAGTTTATAATGCCGTGACAGTCTGATACAGAGACTCTGTATTCAACAAGAGTATTCTCAGTATTCAATGAAATTTCAAGCAGTCTTTACAGTTTAAAAGATATCGTGTTTGTTTCCCCTTACAGTATTCTTATTTAAAAAAAAAAAACCAACAACAAAAAAACAAAACCCACCAAACCAAACACCCAGACAAAAGGGACTCTTGTCTTTTATTACTACAGAAGGTGGGGAGAAGGGCAGGTATTTTGGTGGCTGTTGATGAAAGAGATCCCTTACTGGCATTTATAGGTTTAGGACTCTCTTTTTTAAAAGGAATCATGTGAGGGACATACCAGGTTAGGGTGATCACTGTAAAAATCTACTCTCAGACAGGGAAAGGAACAGAGCAAAGTGCAGCTAAACTTGGGGAAACTTTTAGCTGATGAAGGAAAACGGGACAATACTAAAAGAATTACAGCTTGAATGCAGAAAACTATAAATCCAGTGGTGGATTGTGTCATTTCCCGGACTGTGTAATTTCCTTTGGGTACACTGTGGATTTCCAGCATGCTTTGCCCTAAATCATGGGCATATGACTTTGAGGATCATGTGGAAATCTGTATTGTTGCTGTATTTAAAAAGTCTGTTATTGCACATTAAAAATTGCTAAAGGGGACATATTTTGGTTTAGTGAAAAGAATAAAGATAAGAACAAATCTGCTGAATCCAACAGGGCTGTACATTTGTCAAATGCATGCTTAGTTTAGGTCATAGGAAAGCTCTGCCATCAGAGATGTGCAACAGCACTGGGATATCCTCTGCACGGAGGTACCAAACTCTATTAGTGTCTCTCTCTGTATCTGGGACTTGTTTCTTTTTCATAAACATGGACCCTCTCAGAATTTCCTCTTCCCTGTGACATTTGTCTCTCTCCCTTTGAGACCAGTGACCTTCTTGCCCTTTATAACATCAACTCAAGCATGATAAGTGGTGTAGAAAACCTTGCATGAATTCTGTAGCTCCTTCAAGAGGGCTAAGCCACCATTTAAGTCCCATAGGCTTAAATGCCTTTTCAGCACTTGACCTCTTCATAAGGATGAATTTCTCCTACAGTGAGGACAGCATCCAAAAGTTGTCAATCAGAAGAAACTACAAAGCAATACACAGTAAATAGTACATAAACATCAAATAAAATAATAGAATTTGTAATCATCTGTAAAATACCAGTGTCTCACAGATTATTTTCTTGGATAACTGTTTAAAATCTCAGAATTAATATTTAGAGAAGTATATGATTATAACAATTCTACTAGAAATAGCAAACTCTGCTCAGTGAACAGTCTGTGTGTACAGCCACTGGTCTAAATCAACTCCACTGCCAAACTGGCAAGCACCAGGAAATATATTAAATGAATAGACAATTCAGAAGTGTCCAACAGATAACTAAAATTGAAATTTTATTTTTTTCAATAATATTCATCAGACAATTTTCTGACAAGACTTTTCTGAAAGATGAAGTGCAAATGGGAACCCTGTAAGAATGTTTAGAAGAATTGTACATGACATTTTTTAAGCGCCACTAAGTACACATTGAATACTTTGTAAGTATATAGGCATAGCAACATGCAAGTGTCATGTACCTAACATTACAATATGCATTTTGTTTGCTTAAAGTTATTAATGAGGAAATTAAATGAAGTAAATGTGTCTCATCATCAGTGCAATATGTTTAATTCCCATGGATTTTGTTTACAGGTTAGTGGTCGTATTTCTGAACCATTCAAATATATCCTTCCCAAGGCCATAAATTGCCAATGTAAGAGCTGAGTACACTGGAGTTCCTAGGAGAATACACTTACACTGACTATGAATAGGTGAAGTTGTTATAGTCCTTTCACAAATTATGCCTTATTATTTGCTCTAGGAAACTTCCTACTGAACTGAAGGTTTTTGTAGTTATAAAATATCTAGGCTAAAAGTAAAGGATGCACAAGGATTGGCTTATAATTCTGTTGGAAAAGAGCTAAATAGCAACTCAAACGTGCATTAAGGACTTGAGCCTTGTTCTTTTCAAATCAATAGGCGTATTGTACCCAACTTTTATGGAAGCAGGACATACATGAATCCAGTAATCCATGAGTTCACTCTCTTGGCTCACTGTTTAGGCAGAAGCAGATGATTGTAGGTCATATTTGCATCTTTATATGGAAGCTATATAGGGGTACAGGCAAATCTGCTTTCACTGAAAAAGGACAACATGTGCAACTGCATATTTACTAACATTAATCAATATGCATAGAAAGGAGAGAAAGAGGAAGTGATAAAGAATTCAGTCCAGCAATTAAAGATTTTTCTCCTCTTCATAATCAACATAAACAGTTGATGATCATCATTATTATTATCTTTACAAGTTATTACTTTAAAACCCCTCCTTTTGAACCTATTATGAAAACCCTTCAATGATTTCATTGTAGAATAAGACTAAGAAAATGAGTATGTTTAGAAGAAAATAGTATCAGTGATTTTCAGCACTATGCATAAGGGCAGGGTAAGGCTGGCTGCAGTTTGTGCTGAAATGTGAGATCAGAGCTCACACATGAAACACTGCTGGCTTGACCCTGAACACAGGGAAAGTGCTAAAGTGCTGACCCCAACAGGCTTGGTTTTGCACCTGAAATCTTAAAAAAAAGAAGAAATAAAAATCCTTGAACTTTTCTTTAATAGTAACACAGACTGCTCCTTTTAGAGGAGAGAGACTTTTTTCCTACCTCCTTTCCAATTAGACTGCTGCTTTTAGCCCAGCAGAGAATAAATGACTTAAGACACAGAACATGGAGGTCAGATCTATAGTAAACACAGAAGCTATGAAGAAATTTTTTTTGCCATCTACTGAGAGGCTCTGGAAGCCCCTAGTACTGTAGAGTCATCATATTGCCTCCACATCGTCTTCTGTCTGGTTGTGAGTACATTAAACATTGCTGAAGAACAGGAACATGGCTAGGCAACAAGATGATTCCTAGATGCTGGAAGAATTCCCTTAAGGGCTGCTGGAAGCGCACAAAGCTTAGAGCATCCTGAGGATGTGGAATGATACAGAAGTGTGCTGTTAAACCATGTTTGTACCCTTATTTCCTCCTGAGTTAAAACAAGTGCAGAGTGCTGGGTTAGATTCATCGATAGGAAGAAGGAACTGTGCTAGCTTCTGTTAATGCCAAGTAGACAACTCCCATTTGCTTTAGAGGTACTAGATCCACTCTGAAAAACCATTTAGGAAGTCCCACTCTCAATAAGAGTTTCTACTCTGCTCTGTTGACATCAAAGGCTGCTCTATCCATTTCATATTCTCTTATTGTTTGCAATAGTCCTTCCCTGTCCCCCACGCATTGAGTGTTTTTAATGTAAACATGCCCTGGCAATATTATGTTTAAATAAGTAAGAGACATGTCAGAATATCTCAACAGTATTGGTATTGCATATTTAATTCAAAAGCTTGCATGTGCTTTTAAAAGTTTCTCTTCAAACCTGCATGCCTCACTGGAAAGAATTGTGTTGCAGTTGGATTGCACATCATCATCTAGTTCTGACTAAATATTGATGTGTTATAGCAGTTTATTTTTAAGCTGTTTGGGATGAATCCCCAGCCAGTGTAAATTGGCCCACATTTAAGGCAACAGTGAAGCTGATTTATACCAGCTGAGGCTGTGTCCTTCTGCCCTGTTGAAAGCTCAAACTATCCCAAAATTAGTAAAGAACAGGGCAAGAATTATGAACCCAGGCAATATTTTTTTTCTATTTTTAACAGAAAAAAAGAATACAGTGATCTCATATCAAGACTACACCAAAGATTCAGTAGTATTTAAAATGTATACAAATATCTCATAGCTAGTATTTAGACTAAGAGGTAGATGTCATATTCTAGGAATAGTATAGTGTGGAATGATGCTAAAGGCAGTTGCTAAATACATCTATTTGCCTGTTACACAGGACACAAAGGAGGGTTATAGCAATGGCAACCTCAAGAAGGCTTAGAATATTCTTTTCTTCTTTTGCTATTCTATGTTATCTGTCTTTCGGTGCATTCCTTCTGGAAGGGTATGTCGGAAAAGTGACGAGAAGTAAAAAGATCAGTAATACAAAACTTCACGTTTACAAAACCTTAACTTTATCATTAAAGGCATCCTCTGTAGTTTGATGGAAGCATTTTGTACTTACAATTTAAGATTACCTGGCGTTACTGGGCAAGTAGTGGAAATTCCAGGTGAGGTGATTCAGCAAAATAGGGGTCAGAAGAATGCAGCGCTCTCTCTCTCTTTCTCTGTTGTTCATGCTAAAAATACCAGGGCATATGGCAGCATATTTCAGCATCTTAACATACTAGGCTCCCTTGAGGACAGAAAAAAAGAGGAAACTTGTGCTGTTGAGCCAGAAATAGATTACAGAAAAGTGTTGCCAGACATACAGAGAGCTGGCAGCAAAGCTGTTAGCGGAGTCAGTGTCTTACTTTGCCTAAAGGTGTTTCAGTGATATTTAATGGGCCTCAAAGAAATGGAAAGCAAAGCTAGTGAGAATGAGGAGTGGTAATAAGCATTTTTATAAATTAGTTGTCATTGCAAGTAGAGGAATTACACATATTGCATTAGGATATCCACTGCTTGTATATGTACCTTCCAGTTTCTCCTTGTGACTGTTAGGGGTCATCCCCCTGCTTGAAATAATCAAAATGCATATTATAATTACACGGTTTTCCAATATCCATACACAGCAAGTACAAGATACTTACATGTAAGTACACTGTATTTACCTATATTTTTGCATAGTTTTTAGTGTGTACTTTGTGCCACTTAATAAAAAGCATTACTCATTATTTTTCTTGTTGTTGTTTGTTTTTCTCTATTAGACCGCTTATTCAATTAAAGTTGAAGTAGCTGGATTTTTGGTATGTTCATCACAGATTACCAGTTCCTAGGAGTGTAGAGATTAGACACTTGGAGGAGTCTGGGTAAGCGGTGGGGGAAGCTGCAGTGTGAACAAGAAGTTTTAAATCACCTCCTTAATTAAGAAATGCAATATCAGATTTACGGTGCTAATTTAATAAACTTACCTTTAATTTGAATGGAATCGTAAAGGTAAGAACTCCATTTTCCTTTTGGTAACACTTTACAATAAGTGGCACTAAATTACACTATAACTGCTATGTTACAGGGAATTACATGTAACTACACTGTAACTGTTGAAATAGCTACTGTACATGTGCGTACATGGTAACTTCAGTGCTGTCACAATCATGAATTACATAATTACAGATGATTCTGTCCTTTCTTTTCATTGAAGTAGTTATATATATATATTATACTGTAATGAAAATACACAAGATGTTAACTTTCATGTCTTATTTAGACAAGTTGGTTTTCTTCATGTATTCCTTTATCGAGGGAGTCTCAGTGCAAGACGAACCATCCTTTAGTAATGTGGAAACTTTTTAAAGTGTTCTAGCTTAAATTCTGAGCCTCAAGTTACACATCAGGTTCCTTAAACTGTTTCTTGGTTTGTCAGATGACACTAAAAGAGTGGGAGGATGCACCCTTTGTCTTCTGATGCACCGCTTTCTTGTTCAAATCATGAGAATGTTCTCGAAGCGTTAAAAAAAAAATTAAAAAAATCTACATCAAAAAGTTTAAAAATAATCAGCAATCAACACTGTAAACAGTACACTGGCAGAAACTAGCTACCTGGTCTTGAGAAAACTACTCTGCAAGTGTGAGTGGGAGAGGATATCACATACAATTTAGTGAGGGTGGTTCCCATTCATAGCCTCCATTTTACACATTCGCTGGATACCTCACATCATAATAAAAGCGGTATTTCAGAATGGGATCTTGGACAAAGGGAACAGATGACTGGCTTTTAGCCTACTGAATGTCATTAGTGTTGAGCCATGGCTCTGCTTACAAAACAGCGGGATGACTTTTTACACCTAGTGTAGTAATTTAAACCCGTGAAGACCAAACAGGCCTGCAAAGTGCTATCCAGGTAGAATGCTCGGTGTGGGGTTTTTCACACCTGCTTTGCACAGATGCAAGGGACATCACCAGGTGCAAGATAATGGAAGATCAACTGCATTAAAAATGAACACATGTAAGAAGTTTTAATTGAAAACCAATGAAATAACCTACTTTAACAGTACAATTTATATCTCTTTTTGCAAAGTTTAAATGCTGTTTCTATGCCACTGGAGAAAACGGTTTGAAATGGTTACCCCAAGGGCACTCGTGCTTTTGAAGGTCCTACCTGACCTTGCTTGGGTAATGGTTCAAGTAACAACCCTACTATTCAAGCAAGCTGGAGTTAGGAAGAATGAAAAAGGGCATAGACACCACACTGGTGGGGAATTCCACTTGAGCAAATAAGGCCCTCATCCAGGGAAGCACTTATTTTTAAGCATATGAATAGTGCCTTACAGTCCAATGGAACTTCTCCAATGCCTGATGCTGAGCATGTGCTTAAATGCTTAGTTGAACTGGGCCCCAGGTCCTGAAATAAAACCTTGTCGTACGTGATACTGTACTGTAACTAATGTAACTTACTGTTGTAACGAGAACCCATGTTTTTGGTATTAAACTGAATGACTTCCTTTGCCAGCCTTTTACATGTGTATGTTTTGAAAGACATGAATATCTTGTAAACCTATACTAGTTTTCAATGTGTCTAGTAGCATCTACCTGGTTCTCTCAAACTACCATATTATAGTAACATATTATTGCATTTTTCCACAGATGAGTATGGAGTGAACTGGAAAAACAAGCATGCAATCACATCAATGCAGACTTATTTCTTTAAAATGTCATACTGTATATGATTTATTATGTTAACACTCAACCACATCATATTATTTATGTCTGTATATTTTGAAAAAAAGTGCTGCTTTGATTGACGTCACCCTTTTTTCTTAGAAATTAACAAGATAAATGTTTCAACAAAACCAGTTAAAATACTCTAATATTGTCCTTAAAAGGTTTATACTCTTCTGATAAATAATCTGACACAGCACCTTTATCTTCCATTTTACCATACTACATGATGTCGTATTCCAAACTCTCCCTTCCCCACACAAAAATAAAATCCCAGGAGAAAGTCCTTTACAGCAGACCATCATGCTTTTAGGCTTCACAAGTACAGCAACCAGAGAGAAATACTCTTTTGTCAAAGGTGCAAAACTTAGGAGCAAGACAAGCTCCGGCTAGACTAACTTGCATTCTCCAGTGTAGAATCATTTCCAAGAGCTGTTACGGCAACCTTTTTATTTCATTGGAAGAGGAAATAAGCCAATGGGCTTACAGTGTTTTGTTGTCATATTTAAGAGCATGTGATTTTTCAGCTGTCAATTACACAAAAAATTTCAGAAATAATCCAAACAGAGACTTTCACTGTGGAGCTAAAAGCATGGCAGGAATTCTCTATCATTCACGGTGACATAAGTTTGTACCTCACAAAATGCATAGACAGGAATTTAATATAAAGAATTAGTCCATTTACTGTATACACAAAACATATATCTTTTGTTTTAACACTTCTATTTTTTTCTTTTTTTTTCTTTTTTCTTTTTTTTGGCAAACCAACATAGAGAAGCAGCTCTGGAACTGCCAAATTAAAAATTGAGAATTTTAGCAACTCAATAGTATTTTTTAAGGATAGTAATCAAATGTGGTTGTAATTTAAAACCTGAGGCTGTGCACTGGTTGTTAGCTTAAAACTACCTTTCCATATAACATTGTGCTTCCATTGTATAACAAAGAAAAAATTAACAAGAACTAGAAAAGTTTGCTGCTGAACAGTGCTAGGACATACAGACAAAAAAATACTAACACATGTTATCTACTCAGAATATTGATTTGAGTCATATCTAAAGGGATATAATGGACATTAGAAAATGCTTACTTGTGACTGACTTAGCTACTGCCAAAAAAGTTAAATATGTATCAAATAATGTTTAATTGAATTTATTATATGCACTATATACAGATACTAAAATGCCTTGCAGTTGTGCCCCATGAACACTTCGAATTTGAGTAGGCAGGTGAGTTCATGTGAAGCAAATAAATTATAAAACCAGAAATTACTCAGAAAGTTCTCTAATCTTTGCAATCCCAAAAAGCAGTAAAAGGGCAGGACAAATTTGTTTCAAATGAAGCACTATTATCTAACTTCGCAGAATCTGTATAGCTAGCTATTCAGCATGTTTTTATCACTGAAACATGGCACTGTTGTCAAGGTACCATTTAAAACACAACAAAACAAAGCAAAACAAAACAAAATATTCAGTGGACTGATAGTTTTTTTTCCACCAAATCCAAGCATACAAGAAACTATACTAAAAACATTTCAGTTTGTGTTTCCTAGGGCATATGTTTCAAAAACAAGTTGCTTTTTGAATTATAGATAGACATGTATAAAACATTCTTTGTAAACCTCTAATCTTAGACTTAACATTTTATGTAAGTAAATTAGGTCCTTACCTAATAGTATTTGTTATGAATATTGTTCTATGACACACTAGTAGGGACATGATAAAAGAAAACTGAAAAAGAAGAAAGCTGCATAACATTTAAAAATGTAGAAAACTTGGATTAAAATGATGATTAACATTGTTAAGGCTGTATATTCAAGCACTGTATGTTAAGAGAGCAGTGGATATGAATTTTAGGCAATAAGAAATGTCCTGCTTTACGCATGATACTGTAATTATAGAATGATGATGTCAACAGCTGATTGTTGGCATAAACTGGCTACTTATAGCAAGTATGCGAGTTAATAAAGATAGCAGAAGATGGCAGAAATGAATTCTGAGAAATGATAGCCAGTTTTCTCCAGCAGTCAGCCTGATAAGTAAAACTCCAAGATTCTAGCTCTGCATCTAAATGAAATACTCTTTTTTCTCCTCTGCATTGACTTGGCTGCCTTCTGCATTGATAATGGCTGTGTCGGCATCAGGTGCATCTTCAGCTCCTTTTGCTTCATTTGTTAAATATGTTCCTGTAGGAATCAGTACAACAGAAAAGAAAAAAAAAAAAGAAAGATTAGGGTTTTTTTACCTTTACGGTGCATTATAGGAAGTACATTTCTAACAATACTCCAATTGCTTCATGAATGGACAAATATTTTTACACAATTTTAGTATATATCATACAGGAATGCCCAACTTTCTAACTTGTCTAAGAAATACTTATAGTATTAATAGTGATAATGCACATACACAAATTCAAGTATATCCACAATAAATTAAGGAAATCTTTAATAAAAAATTCACTTTGTCTAACTGCAGCAATATGCAATATATTTTGCAATTATAGAATAAGTGATAAAATCTTGGTTATTTCATGGAACAGCTACCCATAAGAACCAAACCAACTTTGAAGACTTAGATATTCTTAAACACTTATTTTTTTAAAAAATGGCCACTGATTATTTTTGTATTTCTACTTTTTCTTGATATTATCTATACTTTAATTTTACAGAATTGTATCATAGTCATTTCCAAGAATTAAAAATTTGAGGTAGTTTTATTAACTGAACCCTCTCATATTATACTATCACAGGTATTTTTATGCTCAGGATATGAATAAAAAATTGTGTACAATAGTCAACTTTCCCTTTGTGAAAAGCATTATTTATGTTGGCATAAGATGTATAACTCTTCATTCAGGAAAGTAAAACAAAAGAGACACACTTTCACTGGCTCATTAAAAAAATCTTGTTTTCCCCCCCACAGTCCAATCAAATTAAAAAGATTCTTTTATCAGCTTATGTCTGCTAGCCATATGATTATCCTATCTAAGATGAGATTTAATGAGTTAATAGCAACACTAATCCTGTCTTCACTTTTCTTTTTTTTTGGAGGGGGGTGGGTAGGGAATCAACCGAGTTTTAACAGTAGGTCTACAACCCATTCAGAGGTTAAATCTCAAGAAATTATTTTGGAATTAACTAGGTCAAAATAGGATCATAGAGAAGCTTAGTCAGAAGTCAGTGTCACTCCATCCCTGTTATCTCTAACAGCAGGGGGGGGATTGAAAATGAAGGGAGTAGAATTCTTAAGGTGAAATCTCTGAATAAAGTAAAGCTTGGCCAAGAAATGAACCCTGTATTCCAGTGGGATCATTGGTAAAAGAGTCACTGATCTGAAAACTCACCACCAGCTTCTAATATTATCTTTTAAATACATACTTAAAGTATTAGCAGAATTTATTAAAATGAAAAATCTTGTTCACTTCCTCTCTCTACATATATATTCTGCTGAACTGATATACTAGTTAAAAGTATGAGATCATGTAATCAAGTGTCTACAGCTAGGGGGCAAAACCAAGGGACAATCTTACCTCTTAGTCTCTCTAAATCATTGACTTATGAGATGATCTTGGGCATGTAACTAAATGTCCTTTGCCTTAGCCAGTCCACAGGAAAACTGGGTAAAATTCACAGGGACTTCACTTGTGCCTGGACTGTGAACTGAGCTTTCTTGTCCAAATCATTTAGCAGATGGGGGAAAGTGAAAGGGAACAGCACTCTCAGGTGAGATCATGCCTTGCTTCCAAAGCGACTAAACTTCCACTAAATCTGTCCTACCTTTATGTCTTGCCAGGTATCGACCAAGGAGAATTATAGAACATAGTGTTACAAAGACAACTACAGCCACTATTCCTCCTATAAGAGCATGGTCAGGTCCGGTCTGTCCAGCCAATGCATTTGGATCTAGAGGGAGAAACAAAAAGCAAAAGTGGTCCTACACAGACAAAAATTGACACGAAAATTCACAATACCAAGTTTTATACCGATCATCCTGAAAATAGGGCATTTCCCTCTTTAATATTCAGCATGGTTATTCTCACTTTTACTATCAGTATCTTATCAACAACATAGTGCTGCTTGTATTCCCAGACTGTTAAAGCCCTGAGGACATCACAGTTATGAAAAATATTACCTTATTCTTCTTTGGCAGAGGTTATTAAGTGGGAAAGGTTTCTGGTTTTGTCCTCGTCATTTTACAACTGAAAACCTGGCCATGGCTATTTATAGAAGGAAAAACAAGGAACTGAGAACTGGGGATCAGATAGCATCAGCAGAATAGTGTCTGCATAGTACATAATTTATAGAACGGATTCTCAGTGGGGAACCCTTATATATTCTCTTCCTCTCATTCCTACCCTATTGCACCAGAAATAAAAAGGCAGATAAAGTGCAGCCATGCCAAGTTCCTCTGCACATGGCTGAGTCTGCATGAATTTGGTCAGATAAAGGTATCAGGCAACCTGAAAGATCACCATTCAGTCTCAAGCATCAGTTTGTGAATTTACTATGAATACTCGATTAATACCCAACATGAGCAAGCTGTAGTAGATATAACAATGTATTGGCAGGTTCATTTTACTAATTCTGTGCAGAGCACTAGGAATACTGCCAGATTCAAGCTTTCTGTGCTGGTCATTTGCCTGTTCTGTTCCCTGGTGCTTCACAAAAGTTGCAAAGAGGCAATCATGGGAAATAGCACTACTTAGGGGTGAGTAATTCTTTGGAGCTTTTGAACAATGAATCAGCAACCTGTGACTGTTGACTCACCTGAAATATGCAAAAGAAGGTAAAAATTCAATCTAAGGATCATGGTAAGATTTCTATTTTAATGAAAATGCCTCTGCTACGAAGTAATAGTAATTCTCTGAAGATGCTATTAGCATGTACTGTATGTTGCAATCAGTCTACTCTCACTGCTTCAAGGGCATTTCCCTTGTAGGAGCTGTTTGTATTCTACAAGGAGTTTGCAAACAATTCCTTTGCTTTGCAAAAGGGAAAGGCAGGAAAAATATTTACACAGAAAATAGGGCAAGTCTGTAAAGATGATAGAGGGGCCTCTGATAATGCCGAGGAGGTGTGATTCCATGATACCATAATTACATTCTGTTGACCAGGATCATTGTATAACAGTATGATGTATAGATATATCTACATACACACAAGTGTACATAAATATAACATTATATAGATGAAATAAAAGAATCATGTTTTGCCCTCCTTTTGTAAACTGTCAGGCATACTACACTTTCAGGTTTGCTGGAGCACAGAGTGGTATGGCCACTGTTACAGATACAGTTCTGCTCTTAACAGTCACTGAACCCGTCAGGCATGGCTTCATCACTTATTGCTGGCTTTCTAAGCTCCTACATCTTTCTCTTCTGGCTGTTAAGAGGACTTTGGGGAACGCTGGCGACAGCACTTCTGTGGACATGATGGCAAATAGAAGATATCGGCCTCTAAAAAGCTAGAAACACCTTATAAAGTCAGCTGTGCTTGCCCCCTCCTCCATCTCCATGAACCTCCTGGCACAGTGCTACTTTTGGTGACAATACACTGAGTATGCAGAATCAGTCCAAGGGGACATCATTTCTATTTTGGTGATTAAAAACGACCCCAAGTTCTGCGTGCCAGCAGCCTTGCAGGGAAAAGCAAGACGGCTGAAGTCTCGCCTCCCCAAAGCAAGAGCTTGAAGTGTGCTGCCATCCTTTCCCACGCCTTGCAGAGGCTCTGTTTTCTGAGGGTGGTAAGGAGGAGGTGACTGCTTGCTTGAGAAAATGGAAGGTGACAGCTTGCTGCAGGAATGTCAGCCTGCTTGAGCCATCTAGCAAATTCCTCCTTCTGTGGTGCCTGTAGCAACATTGCTGTAAACCTCCTCCCTGCAGCAAAAAGGGAGCACCCATTTGGGCACTAAGGAGTAGCAATGTCCCAAAGTGCTGCATGTAACCTGCAAGAGATGCTGTTCCCCAACACTGGACTAGGAGCAGCATGAACATGTTTTCCCATTAAAAGCTAACTCCTGCTAGTATACTAGCGGTAAAATTAAAGAATGAAAGGAGGTATTTTAAGGGATAATGTACTTCCCGATGCAGAGTATAATCCAGAGAAGGGTTAGTACAGCACTTTATCTAGAGGCATTTTTTGAAAAGCTGATTGCAGTGTACAGCCTTAGCTCACTACCCAGATTTACAATGTATCTCCTCTGTGAGCTTTAATAAACATTACAAATAAAAATCCTCACAATACACTGATATGAATATGCCTCTCTGTTTTCATCCTCAGGTGATTTTCTATATATAGCTACTCACTCCTCCTCTGACATACCTGATGTGACTACACGAAGTGACCTAAAGCCAGCAGAAATATAAGGTTCCCACCTATTAGTGTAGATTAATGAGATTCTACTGCTGCTACAGGTTGAAATTTTTAACTTTAACATTAATTTAGGTATTCTTTGGAATGTAAAGGTAGTATTGTATTTCTGCTATAATCTCTTAACCTTGGTATCAAAGCCAGATTATATTGGTAAGTATCGTTACACAAGTTTGTCCACGAAAAAACTTGTACATGGCCTATTACCATTATATTACCACTGAATAATTTATTTGTTAAAAAGAAAAGAGGAAAGGAAGGAGAAGAAGGAGGAGATGGAAGGGAAAGAAAGAAAGAAAGATCCTCAAAAGTGGCCAACATTTTCTTGGGAAACAAGCATTTTTTCATCTCAAAATGAAAATCTGTACAACATAAACAATATTCTGAACAGGAAGTGCACCTCATAGAAATATTCTTCATATAGAAAAATAATGTTAGCATTAAATATAAATATGCTCTACATTATGCATACAGAGTAATGCACTATACTTTTGCCTTTCATGAAATGACCTAAGCCCCATGAGTGAATTATAGATCTGGGGCTATCTATCATTGTATAAATAATTATTATGTCAAAATGTGCCTGAACAGTATCTGAAAGATAGAAATACAGGGGTTTGGAAGCTATACCATTTTGTATTTTAGGTATTTATACAGTGAACATGTATAATTATTCAAGCATTCTGGGCATTTGTTTTAGCAGCTCCCATTAAAGTTCCTGAGGGTGCTAAGTGTGTATTTGCGTGCTGACCACTCCGCAGTTTGCTTTCCAAAAAACAGAACAGTATTAAGACTATTTTTAGATTCCCATTATGAGCTTTATGGGCTTTACCAGGTAAATCCTACCCTACCATACACATAACTCCAGCAAATGAAATCTTAAGTATACAACTGTGCAATAAATACTTATAATCCAGCTGTTTCCATAAAAAAATTAGATTACTCTGTTCCTGTTTTAAATATAGACTGTTTTTTTTACTGCATGAGCACAGGCAGCTACAGTAGTCATGGCCTGAAACAGTGAAATTAAAATTTTGTAATCAGACTAGATCTTCTTCAAAGATCAGTTCTTTTTCTGTTTATTTCATCCTTTGATGAGACTAAGGAAATCTTACAGCAAGATAATGACACAAAAGCTCATAATTCCCTTTTATTTGTTTTTGTCCTAAATTTAGGAAGCCTCTTCAAACTACTGATTGCTGATGCTGTGAAGTTGCACTTATTTTCAACTTCTGGGATTTGCCCATTACTGTTTGTTCACAAACCTACAGAAATAACACACTTAAAATGACTAAGAGGAAAAAAATATATCATTCATTAAGAAATGAAACACATCAGATAAATCTCACACCTATTAAGTAAGTAGATATGTGCTTTTTATGACCTGCTGAAAAAGTTTCAGTGTAGAATATTTTTATATGAATTCACATGTTAGTTAAGCAGAGAAATTTTGGAACAGTTTTTCATGCTTTTGCATAAAGTGTATGCTAATTAGTCACCTAATTTCATTTTCTTCCTGCATAAGTTTTCTTCTTATTTATGCATAGTTGACTTGACTGAGCAGGCTGCAAGAACAGGTCAGATAACCCTTTTCTGAGCAAAGGGAGAACATGCACATTTGTGAATGCTGAAATGGCATATTTGGGGGAATATATGCTCAAGTAGCCATCTTTATTGCAGAACTTTATTAACGTGTATTTTTGGCTCAGGTGCTGAATTTTTCAAAAATCACTCTGAGCATGAGATGTAGCCAGGTTTGAGGCATCCAAAATAGTAATTTGTTTTGACCAATTCTACTAAAAGAAAAATTGGAAATAAAGGTCCTAATTTGCTGTGGAGCTTAAATAGCATTCAAAAAATGAAGGCATATTACGCAGATGTATTATTCATAAATTACTGTTCCTTAAGGCTGGGAAAAGAACAGGGATGTCCCATTTCTCAGAGAAGTACTGAAACCACCAGCCTACAGTCACTTTTACTGATTTCATGAATAATCAGCTGCTGAGGCAAAGTAGAACTGCTCCAGCAAGGGATCCTGGGGCATGGCTTCATGTTACAATTTGTATGGCAGAAAAATCTCTTCAAGTGACTCCTGCTTCTTTCCCCATATTCAAGGACTTATTATCACCCCCAGTACAACTTGCCAATACTTCATACTTTTGCAAAAGCAATTATCTGAAGGGCCTGGCTCAAAATCAGATCAGTAAAGCAGTGTGCATTTTAAGGTGAGGAAACCCAAAAAGCACAAAAATCAAATAAATTGCTCTGTCATATTTGAAGGGCTGCTGAATTGTTGCAGATGAGGGCAGGGTGAAAATGAGTGTTGAGAGCCCATGACCGTTTCTGGAGAAAATCTAGCAAGGAACCACAAATCATGAGACATCTAAACCTGCACTACTTTTAAGTGCCTTAGCCAGAGGGGAGCAAACTGCAAAAACTATGAGAAGCAAGTAGTTTTGGGTTTTGTGAAGTCCACCAGTGAATGTAAGTTAAATTAGAAATATTACCCATTGAAATTTCTCTGCATTTCAGCTTAATTTTCTAAGAAGAGACATAGCTTGTATGATCATGCTCTTTCACTCTTTCAAATTACTTAAGAACCATGGATCCATTACAATGAGTTTTAAGAGACAGTAAAGATCTCAAGATTATTGTTTTCCTATAACTAACCTGAGAGGACAGGTTGCTGCAGGAGCTCAGACCTTATTAGATATCAGAGAACCTATAGGAAGGAGGCCTTTAGAAAAACCCTAACAGAGACAAAAGCTTCAGTCAAAATCTGTGCCCAAGAATCAATTTTTCGTTAGAGGTTTCTCTCCATTGTGAGTACTTTGGTGTCCAATACGGCACAGATCCTGTTTGAAGCTTTTCACGTGGTTAGGTGGCATTTATAACATCTGAGCCCTTCCCATCTCACCTTTTTCCTCTTCCCCCCATACCCACTCTTCCTGCTTCTCTTCCTTCTTGTCTCATAACGGGTCAGCTCACACTGCAGTATTTGTATAATTCAATTAAAAAGGCAGTCAACCATGAAGCACAATCTCCTTGCAAAACAGAGAAGATTTCTTTCTGCAGCTTATGGAACAAACTTGTTTTTTAAAATGTATTTAGGCTAATACCATTTGCCAGATTTAGCCATAGGGTCCACATCATTTTTAACTGTCCCACAAATGTAAGCTTTGGAAAAAAATTAAAAATAATAAAAAAAAACACCTCAAAAAACCTCAGTGATTTGTCTAACATCAGTAGGAAAAAAGACTAAAATAGGAATTTACTTGCAATATGGATAGGAGGTAGGACTGAAGTGATAGCTGACAAGGTATTTGCTTTAGGAAAAGCGGCAGTAGTGCTGTCTGTGATAAATGCTGGTAAGTAGAATTTACCCATTTTAGCATCTTAATTTGGGCACCCCAGAGTTCAATTTCCCTTGCCTGGCCTGGAGTGCTGAAACAGGTACTTTTAATCTCATTTTGTAATATACTGCTAACCACTAAAATACATGTACGTGAAACTTGTGAAAGTATTAAGGGGGAAAAGAAAGTTTCTGCACCTTCATTTAAATTGCAAAGAGTAGCTGCCCAAAGGGGCTGGTTGTGAAATTCGTTGAAAATGTGTTTTGTTATTAACCAATTCTGAACTTAAAATATGTGACAAGCTTCTTTTTCCTTCAATGCCTGAAGCAAAGAAGAACAAAACAGTGTACTAATATACAGCATATATAAACTGCTATTTTAATAGTAGAACTTCATCAACCATAGAGAAGACAGGCAGAAAAAAAGTTTACTTGTAAACCTTCAAAGGAATTGATAGCCTTTTCTTCCCGTGTTACTGCAGTAGCACATTTGGCCCATTTTGCCTCTAAGTGTTTTTTTTCACAGTACTGAATTTTATATACATTCCTATTAAGAAGAGCCCACATCCCAGAAGGATAAAAGTCCCACACTAATGTTTCAGCTGCTGAACCCACAGCTCCTTTTGAAGAGTTCATGTTGTTCTCATGAATCTAAGACTTCTTTCAGTGGAGAGAAAAACCCAAATGTCTTCTGATGTGTATTTGTAAGTAAGCAGCCCTTGTCAAAGGTAAATAAAAGCATTACCCATACCTATTTATTCTGTAAATGTATTTTTTGCAATGCTAATGAGAGCTGTATACCTACAATGTTAAGATGAAAAGTTTAACAATATTTTTCAGGGTCCTTAGAGCCTCGTTCCAGATTTTGCGCCTTGTGTCATTCACACACAGGTTTTTTTTTCTCTTTTTTTTTTTTTTTTTTTTTTTAACTTAATGCTGCTTTAAAAGCTCCAGTTTCCTGAAGGGAACAGTTCCTCTGATTAGAGCACATAAAAGACTTTTCTTATTGACAACATTATATTTTTGTCCATCTAGAAACTCATTAATTGCTTCAGACTTTGTCCTAGGAAAAAAGAACCATAATCTGCAAATTTTTGCCTTCATCCTATTTTCTGTAGAGGATAATTACGTCAATTCAGGGTTTGAAGAAATACCTGCAGCCTGTCCAGCTATAACTTCTGGCTACTGAAACACGAGGCTGTAGGGAAAGAGACAACTGACACAGATGACTGTAGAATTTCCCTGTTAAGTATCTCTCCCCGAATGAGTTGACTGGGCTGCAGCAACAGGCAGGTGATGCCTTAACTCTGCTTCCAGCATTTTAATTTTCACCTTCTTGTGAAGTTCCAGAATGCTCAGTACCACCATGGCAGAAAACAAAAGAAATCAGACTGAAGTTTGGAAACTTCAGCCTATTAGATATTTAAAAACCAAACCAAAACAAACCAAGAATAACCTATCCCTACCTAGAAAATCAAGATGCTTTACTTCCTACTTTGTGAGAAAAAGCACATTTCATAAGTGTCATCTTTCCTCTGATGACTTTCCATCAATAAATATGGGAGGATCCCTGCTCTTCTTGGTTTTCTTCATCAAAAAAAGGACAAGCACCAGCTGGAGTAGGTGTGTGTGTGTGTGCACAACTCCTTTTCCTGTCATCAGAAGTTAATTAGCTATAGAAAAAATGAACTAGTCTCTAATTAACACAGAGACTGGAGATGTCAATGTACTCTTCTGCCTCCTTCTTTGTAGTACCTTATAGTTGTGGCTTTTGGTCACTTCCTACAGACTTCAATTTGCTAGACAGAATATGAACATGATTGTGTGGGAAAGGAGAGTGGAGCATGTGCTCAGCAGAGTTTTCTGAACGTAGACATCTGTTGCTGCCTGCCGTCGCAAGGGTTGGGGCCAGCCACTCAGATGGTCTCTAGCAGTCTTCTCTTTCACATACCACGAGAATGCAACACATTATCACCACAATTACACACCATGAACTATGGTGAGATTGCTGAGTATAGCTCAAAGTATTTATAAAAGTTATTCTGCTAACCTTAAGGAAGTCCCAATAGCTTAAGCCTAGTAGAAAGTAGTATAAATGTTTCCACTGTGACTTTTTTTTGCCACTTTGTTTTTATGCTATCTGTTATACAAACTCCCTCACAGATTGCTTCTCAGAGCTAATCAGTACCACTGCAGAGCTCAAATAATAAATACTACCTCAAGTAAGCAGTGCAAGACATGCATTCAGCTGAGAAACGGTACGAAACAAATGGAGAGGCTCAGTGAAGTGTAGAGACAGAGACAAAGCTGTTCCCGATGGCAGAAGCTAGGAAGGAGAAGGCTTTCTTACCAGTAAAGCAGAGCCACAGACATAAAGTCAGCCAAGAACATGTATGGTTGTATAAGGATCAGAGAGGCACGAACAGATTCACAGTTGCACAAGGTACATTGTACTGAAGATGTTCACGAGAGTTTTAAAACCAAGAAGGGCAGCTTCAATTGAAGAACAGCTCTAATTAAAACTTACTCTGTGGTGGAAGAAAACCTATTGTTCAAATGAATTCTTTATGCTTGTCATACTAATTTTTTCTTACCAAATCAGATTAGAATAATTATAAGCCTATAATGACATCAAAACACCCCAGTAAACCAGCCACTTACAGCCAGAATCTAACACCTTATTCATGCTGAATAGCAATTTAATCTGTCGTGGGACTACTCAGTATGAGTAATTGTAACAGAATTTCCTCTTTGGCAGTTAATAGCATATTTTATCTATCAATATATCTCTAGAAGATTAGCTAGGCATACTTGCGGTTAGGGTAACTGATCCAAAAGAGGCTGTTGACTGACCCAGCTCATCTCAGAAACAGAAATGTGAGAGACATTAGCAGAGACAGTCTGTTGTAATGCACAGAGTAACAGAAAAGAAGAGTAAATTATTGATAGGAAGGTGAGCACCTCTGTTAATATGTGAGGCATCTTTTATAGCTGTTTTAATTAGGGCATAAAATCTTATGTAAATTCTTTGGGACAATGGCAATATCCATTAGTGAAGTTTCTGTCCAAGCAATAAAGCTACCTTCAATTTGTTTGAATTTTTGCCTGTGGTTTAATTGAATGCTATCCATTCTTTATGCCAACTCTGTGCTAATGGAAACAACAATATTTCCCCCATTTAATAATGACATGCTCGATGGAATTCAATATCTTAACCAAATTCTCCTCTGGGAACATTAAGACTTTGTTGTTTTCAGATGCCTTAAAGTTAAATACCATCCAGCTATTAGTAAGAGGCTGTTCTTAATGCCATTGATTGGTAATGGATTTGCTAAGAATAAGGTTGATCTTTGCTTTCCTAAAGGCTTTTTGTATTTATAAAAAATAAAGCTACACAGTTTTTGGTTTATGGGCCTATTTTTTTTAACTCAGCAGCATGCATTCATTTCCAGCAGCATTCATGATCTCTACTGTCAACACTGCTAGCTGCAGTACATCCCCATTCTACCAAGGGGGTCACATCCACACCAGTTTGCAACTGACAGATTCATTTCCTACCTTCTCTTGAGACGGCAATGAGGACTGCAAAAACCAGAGGTCCACTGTAATTACTATGTATATTTCAGATTAAATAAATGTGATAAAAGCCTCCATCTGGCTATTGATCAAACGTGCAGAGGCAGGCTGATTTTCAGTGACATATTACAATATGTCTCTTGTAACAGTCCCTAATGCCATCCTGTAAATTACTTACATTTGGGATTACTTGACTACAGCAGACAGAATTATTACTCACTGCTTAAGTGCTGCCTACTGGGAGTATGGGAGACGTGGTCTAATCTTAAAGTTGTTAAGCAAGGCATTAAGAAATAATGGGGCCATGTTTATTTTACTAAATGCCTATTGTGCTCACACTATTTGAAGATGGCAAACCCAATTTAATAGTAGCCTGAGACTGTTCCTGATGCTGGAAAAAAGTCTAATGCTGGGGAAATAAGTTTAAGTGGTGTGCTGTAACAGTTCTTGAGGAGAACTTTAAAAATCAGAAAAGTCCTGCAAAATATGTCAATAGTTTCAAATTACACTCCATCTGCTAAAAGAATGCAGGCCTCTCTCTGAACAGAAATTCAGAGATTCAGGGCCTTTCATTAAAGAAAAATCCCAACCAGCTACCCGAAAAAGAAACAATAGAAATTTCAAGAGAAAAACAGAAAATGATGCTGCCATTTCTCCATTTACTTTATACCTCTCCTTGCACTGGTGGTTGCAATGTGTAGAGAGTCAAAATTTACTACATTACTGAAGGTCTTTTAAAAAAAATATGGTAAAAAAGAAAGGCTAAGGAAAAATGTGTGTGGGATATTCACAGAGCAACTAAGTGTGGTTAGAAGGTGGTTAGCTCTTTCTTATGATTTACAGTTCCTTGAGGTTTACAACTCACAGAAGAACAACAAAATTAATTCAAAATTGAAAATACCAGTGCTTATTTTTTAAAAAAGACAAATCTCCTCCCCTAGCCAAACTATGGATATTTCTGGTCTACAGTATCACATTTATCCTTCTTGTTAAACATTCATTCTGCCCAGAAAGTGTACCAGGACACTCTGTGTAAATCAAGGAGCTGCCCAGCAAGGAGAGCTTTGGCCCTTTAAGTTCTTGTTGTAAAGCCCAGTAGAAAGCCCTTGTTGCTCTACAGCTCTTAAAAGGACAGCATCTTTGTACTGCAGTGGTTAAAATTGGTTTCCTTCTAGCCATTGGCCTGGAAAAAATTCTTGGAAGCATTCATGAGCCTGGGAAACATCTCATGGCATTTTTTGCTCTAGAAATATTCTGCTCATCTCCTATTTGATCACTCCAAAAACTAACTTTCCCTTCCTTTCCCTATTCAGTTCTTATTCTGTTTTAATTGCGTGAGATTTTCCATATAATCCCTTCACCATAAATTGTCTCATTAGCCTACATCACTTGGCATTCACTCTTACTTAACTGAAGTGGTTCATTAAATGACAAGTCCTCTTTAAAGGCCTCTAAAGACTTAGTCCTCTCTTTAGGAAAGCATGAACACAAAATGTGAAAGCAACAAACAACATTCCAAACAAAGCTGGAACTAACGCGACTCTTCCAAATGCCACCACTGAGCAACTTTTCTTTTTCTCTTTCCTTCTTCCCTTCCTTTCTAGTAAGTCTGTTCCCTTTACATTATAGCCATATAAGGGACATGACGTTTCTCTCTGAAGTATTCTGTGTGCTTAAACTCATTAAAAATAAAGATGCACTCCAAAATTGTGATTCCATTCATTATGACATTCTGTTCAATGCAGAAGGTTTTGTTAGTCAGCAAAATTTTAGTTATGACTATGTCACTAACATCTATAACAACATAATTCCCAATATGAAGCTAGTAGATACTACATTCAGCTGAAAACCAGATGCTTTCTGAAAGATTGAGCATATGAAGCCAAATGTGGATATTTCAAATTTTCTGGTATTACAGCCCATAATTCAGTAAAACAAGGAAGTATGCAACAAATGGGACTTAAAACAGGATTAACTGCTTTTGGTGAGTTGAAACTGGAATGTTAGATCCCAGCTTCAGTTTACAAGACACTGGTTACCAGAGGAGACACAGATAAACTAAAGAAGGAGCTAGGATTCCTTTAGCTGTGCGAAGCAGTGTTTTTAGCCTTCCTTGCCCTCTGGAAAGCTTTAGCAAGCGGCTCCTCCTCCTGTGGAGGTGAGATTCATGAATTTAGAGCCCATTGCGACAGCTTCTTTCTGACACCAGCATGTCTGGGTCTGGCGCCAGAAGCAGCAGCGAGCCTGCGGCGCTGGGCAGCGCATAATCAGAGAGTCCCCCTCACCGGTAGCAGCCTCTCATCAAAGCACTGCTCTTGTCACCTGGGCCAAGGAGGCAGCATGTGGCCTGTTCCTGCAAAATCTATTTCAGCACTTAAGGTGGAAAGGGTTTTTATACACCTTGCAGTCCAGCAAAATCAGAAAAATGTACACTTGCTCTGCCTAGTGATGACTTCGTTTGCTCACAGCACTGTGTAATGCCTAGAGGTTGGTGAGGTGTCCCTCCAAGACATCATGCTGGTGACACCCCTTGAGAGGAAGGTTAGTTTTTCCAGGGATAAGCATGGAAAATCAGGTTTAAATCCTTGACATGCAACAAATAGCTGGATGTGCGCTTTGGCAAAGAGTTTTCTTTATCTGTGCCTCAGTTCCCCTAAAATAAATTGAGACTCATGAGCAAGGAATGATCTGGACTTATAGAATGACTCATAGAACAATGAATGATTTTGAGATATCATGGCAGTAGAGGTAAGGCAGGTAGTTCACCTGTCCTTACAAACAATATTCAATATCATAGTATTTAAAAACATTTGAAATGGACTTTTGTGGGTTTAATTTTTACAAAGCTTTTGTTGGATATATTTTTTGATCTTTGGATAAAAGGAAACCGAGCATCTATTATTATGTTTTTGCATAATGAAGAAATTAATAGCTGGATGCCTTTATTTCCGAGAGATTAGACTGAACAAGATAGCCTTACACAGCTACATTACTGAAAGTAATTCACACCAGGTAACTGATGAAGATAAAAATAAACAGAAATATGGGAATAAGCCAGAAATAGGATGAATCTACTTCCAGATTATGGAAACAAACAAAGCAATATTAAGGATGTTATTAAACATTGTTAAACAGGTCAATGTGAACCCTTGGGCTCATAAATAACCTTGAATTTAAGAGGAAAAGTTGTTCCATTTTAATAATAGAATCATTGAAGATGTAGGTCAACTGATACAAGAAGGTGGCAGAGAATTAATGTTTAAAAAATGAACAGCTGTAGTCTCCTGGCTTCAGTTTTCTTCTTCATCCCAGTAACGTCTACTTTATCATAAGTGCTAATAATTTATGCATTACAATTAAACTTAAAAAATTATGATTAAAACTTCTTTATATTTAGTTACACTAACTTCCTAAAATCTCAGGGGAGCATTTAAAGGTTAGTTCCTTTATCTGTAGGTTAATCAAATGCAACAATACAGTTTGGAACTTTAAAATTACATGAAGCAAGCAAACTTGCATCTAGCTGTCAAGGTTTCAGTGAACAGTATTACAAGGTAATCCTACCATTTTTGTGACAACTGAGCAACAAAAGCAATCTCAACAATCACAATAAAAGAGCCATAAAATGTTACTGTTTTAAAATAATGTGTGTACAGGTACAGTAATTTCTCCTAATAACTTTAGTAACTGTTCAAGCACATGATCATGTTCGATATTTCAAGGGACATTTGTGCCTTCCATTGCTGCCATAGGGTATAAGTGGTTAAATCTTCATGGTACTGTAAACTAGTATTATTCCAAAACTTACCATGGCTCTGCAAAATAAGCCATAATATAATATATTTCACATATGTTAAGCATGACAAGCCTGGTGAACGATACACAAAAATAAAAGAGAGCAGCAATTTATACCCTGCAGAGGTCAGCTAGTTAGTGGCTGTCTGCTCATAGACAGTAAGGGTCACCAAGGTGGTTGGGGGCTGGAGCACATAATGTATGAGGAGATTGAGAGAATTGATTTTTTTTTCAGTCTTGGGAAGAGAGAGCTAAAGGAGGCAACATTATTGCTATCTTCAGCTACTACATGGGAAGGAGAAGAGATGATCGAGCCAGACTCTTATTAGAGGTAGGCAGAGATGAAAGGCAATGGACACAAGCTGGAACATTGGAAATTCAAACTAAATATTAAGAGATTCTTTTTCACCACAAGGATGGTCAAACACTGGAACAGGTCACCCGAAGATGCTGTGGGTTCTCCATCCTTGGACACATGTAAAACTCAGCTGAATGAGGCCCTGAGCAACCTGCTGTACAGTGGCCCTGCTCTAATCTGGGCTTGGACCGAATGATCTCCAGAGGTCCCTTACAACTTACATTATTCTACAATTCTAGGAAATGGGTCATAAGCCACCAAAATGAAGAATACATGAAAAAAAACTAAAGAGGTTTTCCAGATTTCTGCATCTTAAAATGAACAGAGTTAATAACAAACCAGCATCCTGCAAATGGATGCTAAGATCTTACTATTGCTTTAAGATGTACTGTTCTTTCTGTGTTGTCTTCTGTTGTTGCCATGACTTATATCCATACTGTCAAAAATGCAACAGGCTCTCCAGTTACTTTTCTCCTACCTTCTAGTAATGGATACACTTGAATCAGGGAGCAGGATTTCACATAAAACCTTAGAAATTATACTGCAGAAGGCAGCTTTATGTTGGCAGAGGAAAACTCTATGTCATATAAAGGGCCTTGTCGTCCTCTAATAATTTATTTTTTCTTAAAATAATTTTTTTTCTTTATCTCAAAAACAGCGTCACAGCAGCCATTCTGATAAAAAAAATCCATACTAGATTATTTCAGATAATTTTTTACAATGCATTATACATAATAAGAATGTCAAAGATTAGCAAATTGTTCCAATGGACTTTCCATCAAATTATGTTTACAATTACTGAGAGGTTAGATTTGCAAAGAAATGAGCTGACATTTCAGCATTCTGTGGCAATTGCAGTATTTTCAGTCTGAGGATTTCAGTTTTATGGCCAGCTTGACAAAACTAGTGTAATTCTGTTTTTCTCGGGTATAGCTAGGTTTATTTATAGCAAGGTCAACTAATTTGAAATCTCTTGTATTTCTTTACTCACTAGAGAAATTGTCATGCAAGTAAAACTCTGGCTGGTGTTTCTCTGTAATAGCAGGGAGCAAGAACCAACAACCACAGAAATTGTTTCTCTGCCTGTCCTACTTGATATTCAATGCACAAAACATTTCGTAGATAAAAGTATACTGCAGCTTATCTCCGTGCAATAACAGTGAGCATGCATCTTTCAAACTACACTGTAGGCCCCAAACACAGCAGGGGCTCTGATGGGACTACCACATGGAAGCCCTCATCTAGCAATCTGACAACTAAATATATGGTCCAAATCTTCTCCACAAACCTGGGGAGATAAAATCCTGCTGCAAAAATTCTGATCTGAAATTTCCCTCTGCTCCCAAATTCCGTGGGAAAACATTCTGGAGTGCATCAGGCATCTCTCTTTTCCTCCTGCTCCCCCCAATCCCTTCCTCTTTGAAAATTTGACTTCAAGGAGAGGAAAATTTCTCAGAAAATCTGCTAATGATATAATATCCCAACTATATTTAGGAGCGTGCTTCCACACAGTTTGCTGGGTATCCTCCTTTTCACAGCTCTAGCACCATCCTTCTTCTCTGTTACTTTTCCATGAAAGATGCTCATAGAGCTTCAGCAAAACTGTCATTTAAAATGACTTCCCCAGTGACACAAGCATCTGCATAAATCCTGTTATTGCCTCGCTATTGCATTGTTGTTACTTCCTACTATTGCTTTGGAAGTTAAGAAGTTTTCCTTGTCCCAAAAGTAGGTTCCATGTATTTTTTTTATCATGTATTTTTTCCTCTTGTATTTTTTTCTATTCAATGTTACTGTGTACTTGGGATGAGAACCAAATGCACATTTAAATATCTTTAATACATATTGGGTCAAATTTGAGCAACAAAGTCATGAAGAATGTTCACAAAAGCATAGCTTAAGCCATTTAAAGGACAGCGAGACAAATGTGTCCCTGATGAACACATCCTTGGATAACTAATATGCTGTACTGTGCATGCCTAGAGGCAGCACTGTTTTGGCTGAGCTGATCGTCTCTGTACCTGCCTGCCCCATAAAGTTGTTTCAAATTCACAAAGTAGGTGTCTCTAGCCCTAAGTTGCCTGAGGGTCCAATTGATTTGTTTTACCTCAAGAATGTTAAATACACACTTGAAAACACTGAATTCAAATCAAATTGTACTAACCACAGACCATTTTATTCAAGATGCAACATGAAGAGGAGCAGAATCATTACGACTCACGAGGCATGTGGAGATTAACAGGGAATATTAAAATAAACACAATTCTGGCATGCATTAAAGAGGGTGAAACCCCCTGAAAATCGTAAGGACATCACCACAACAAAATCACATGCCATGGCCATGACCACCTTCGCACTATGAGACAGAAATGAAGTTTCCAGAAGCCAATAGTCACGTTATTTGACAGGTACAGTTTTGTCACCTTGCTTTAAGAAAACACCACTTTTGAATGGAACTGGCTTAGAGCATAGGTAGAGTGAACACATGAGTTATTGTACCCAAAGAACAGCTTGAAATGCCTAATTCAGCGCTGACCTCCTCTTCTATAGCTGACTGCCTAACGTCATGCACTGAGTATCAGATTGTCTCTTCTTTGGCCTCACTCTCTGTTGACTAGGTGTCTCTGGAAAGACAAATTCCTCCTGGGCAAATAACTTAGATGATGGATGCAGTGACACGTCTCTTGTCTCATCTCCCTTTCATGCATGAGCAAGTGTATGCTGACCAGCAATGGCATGATTTGGCCTTGGGCATGATCAAAATGTTCCAGCATTCCTAACGAGATATAAACTATTTCAGATGGGTTGTTCCTCAACAACACTTCATCTATGAATGAACTGGAACACTGTATTTGAATACAACATATATGAAGGACATGGTGTCATTAGCATGTTCTGCTACTTTCTGTAATGATTAGTTTGATTCCTGACTATGTTCAATAGAATACAGACACTCAATTAAAATTCCTCTCTGTCTCTCTACATCTTGCATATCTTCAGAGGTGTGTACTTCTGACGCAGCCATTGATTAGAACATAATGTTTTTAAGCACATTTACATTTAGTTGATAGGGTACATTACTCATTTGTATTCACGACTATTCAGTTTAAACAATACCATTTTAGCATCTTATGACAGGAATTTATAGTTCCTTGACTAATTTTCTATACTTTTAACATTTTTATGGGAACATAGAAGAAAACAGTGTATGTGAAATCTTCTTGCAAAGTTTTCTTCTAAGCACTGCTTTTTTTTACAGAATTTATTTTCTAATTATTAAAAGAAAATCTGTAGAAGTTAAGCAGCACAGTTAAATGTATATCACATTGTCTAGTGTTGCTTAAATTTGTTCTTTGAAACATCTGCTTTTCAAGCTTTATTTACCTGTCTGGTGATAGTCAGACAAATTACTGCAAGACTTTTTTGCCAGAAGAGATGTCTGTCATTTCACAGAACAGATGCAGAGAAAAGAAGTTGACTTTCCTTCTCCTGAAACATGCTGGAAGCAAAACTTGCCCAAACAAAACAAATGCTTTGGTTTTCCAAAGCAAACTTGCCCAAACAAAACAAATGCTTTGGTTTTCCAAAGCATTTATTTCCAATGTCCATGAAGAACTACACCAGCCAACCCTTTAAAGAAATACTATCATGACTGAGCCCTTCATCAGAGGCTTAACCATGAACAGTTCAACATTGTGTATATTTCATGCTTGCTTTATTTCAGTATCTAAGGATGCAGACTTTCTCACATCTGACTCAATGCACATTCCAAGCTTTTAAATATTTTAAACAACTTAAAACTACGACTAAGGACTGTTGGCTGACAGAGATGTTTCTCAGCCAACACAGACTACTTCTAGGACCTTCTTTGTGTGCATTATGGTCAAAGATGTGTTTCTTCTTAATACAAAGAATACAGAAGCCATTCTGAAAAGCACTGAACAGGTATTTATCTCATGCACATATTTACGTCGTGGCCTAGCATGTATCTAAACACAGTATCATCAAGAAGACTTCTTGAACCGGATTTATAATCTTTAATGGAAGTGTGTCACATTATCTCGGAGCAGAGAACAAACTCGAGGAAGTATGTGCAGCCTGGTGGGAAAGAACAACCCTTGTGCTGGTACATCACCAGCAGCCAAGCCCAAGCAGTAGAATTTCAGGAAGGATAATATTTATCATTTCAATTCGTATATTTTGGCATAATGCTTTTTTATGGGCTGGTGATCTTTCAGAGACCAGACAAGCTTTATCATCAGCTATTACAGAAATCCTTGTTTAAAATGCTGACATGTGAAGGAAAACATTAAAAAACTAAAATGTGAGCCCATAGACTCACACACAGAAATGAATACTGAGGGAAGTGCTTGAGAAAGTCTCTCCTTTTAACTCCCAGTTCTCAGAATCTGACTTCAAATTATTCCATCTCTTTATAAGCCAACAGCAATATGGATAAGATTACTTGAGGAGTAAAATACCATACAGTGTAAGAACTTCAGAGTATTGTCCTTTGAAGAAGCAACAATGTGTACGGGATCCATGACACATTGAAAGTACCAGTTCAGGGGGTTGCTTAAAGAGAACAAAATGAATGTTGTCAAACACTCCAATACAACACTTTGAAATGCCTCATATGTACCTTTTGAGGGAACATGAAAAATGGGGGCTGCTTTTCATAGCTGACAACAGCATTTTGATATCAGATCTTACTTTTTGAGGTAGAACCTGTGTGAAACAAGCAGCTGTGCATCAAAACCAAAATATTCTTCCAAAGAGCTACAAGAAAGACCTAAGACATAAAAGGACCGATAATTATAACAGCACAAACATAATGAGCTCTGACTGTAATTGATGGTGAGTTGAACTGTTTTTTCGAATAAAAAAAATCAAATTTCACTTTCAACATGTTTAGGGAGAGTTATTCTAGTGCTAACATTTTAATAGTGTTTTTACACCTAAATTGTACAGGAAGCTTTTATTCCCAGAACACCCTGAAAACTAGATGACTCATTTCAATAGGTTATGCCTCGTGAAACATTTTAAACAAACTTGAAAATCAATTACAATGAAAGAGATGTTACGCTGGTTGTAGAAATTTTGGAAAAAGCAAAGCCATGCTTTTCCTTACAGCATTATGTGCTTATTAACATCTTTGATACAAGAACATAAACAAAATAACATTTTAAGAGATTTTAAAGAAACAGAAGAGACTGGAAAGACTGGGAAAGGGAGAAAAGAATCTGCCCTATGAACACAAACCTCTGTCCTTCCATTTTTCCCATTTCATTCACTTTTGTTCATAAACAATTTTGAATCATAGAGATGCAGCCACGCTCTCTGATTTGTAGTACTTCCTACATGACAGAATGCTCTAAAATTCAGCAGAAAGACTTACTGTGCCTGTGGATTAAACCAACCAGGGCCAAGAAAAAGTACTGGATACATTTGTTCATTCTACGTGGTAGGGATGGGGAAAGGAAAGGCAGATTTTCAGAGGTTTCTTAAAAGAATAATGAATTAAAATGAGCATGTCCTTCTCTTAGTTATTGCTGTTATTATTAGTAGCACGAGTAGGAGCACCAGTTTAATTTTACATATATATTTCTCTCTATCATTCAGGGAAATTAGAAATAGTGTTATAAACTGATCTTGTGCTTTCTTCCTCCAAATGCTGTCTCTTTACACACCATTTAAAAGAAACTATAAGGGATTCTTTAAATAGTGATAGGAATTAAGATACATCTTTCTCTGGATTGCACTATTGCCCATTTCTATTCTTACGGCATTGAAAAACAGACGCATACCAACAGAGAAATAAAATACATGCATGTATATCGCTATGCATCTTTAATTTTCTACTTGAACACCACTAAAGCAGAGACTGAGCTTCAGGAAATGCTCCTGTTTCCTTGGTGTGCAAAACGCAGCCTGCTGATGCACAGAACTGCTGGGTCCCTTCCCCACATTTCGAGAGCCGCCTCCTCCTAGAAGGGAACCAGCTCTGAACTTTGGCCTATCCATCAGTCATAACAGTTGAACTAGCAATGGCACAACCGAGCTCATGGGTTCTGCTTCATATTTTGCATGTGTTCCTAAGTATTTAATGTTATCAAAAAGTGGATGCAGAGACATGAAATGACATCCTCTTCGAGAAGAGTAAGGATGGGGATAGCTACAATGGTGAAACTCAGCCCCTATTAAGTCAGCAGGAAACTTCAACTAGCAAAACCAGACTTCAAGCCAGAATACTAGCCAATTCTCTATTCACTGTTGTATGATTAGCAAAAACCAGATGGGCAAACAATACATATTCTAGCATGTTTCTCCCTTTTTTTCCCTTTTCTTTCCCCAATTAGTTGGTTGCTTTGCTGTTGCTAAATGCCTTTTGTTTTCAAAGACTCTCATTTTCTGTTCATTGAAGCAAAACTGAAGAAGTGAGAAAACGATGGGGCAACTAGGCAGGTAAAATCCTTGTAAATCCTACTCTGAACTGCTTAATATTCTGAATCCCTGCTTCAGGGAGATGAAAACCCTGTTGGCATAGTCTGAGTTGCACTGATGTCTGAGCAGGAAGAGTTTACTGTAGATTTGGAAGCTTGACTTGTTAAAAAAAGGAAAGAAAGAGCGAGAAATTAAGATTCCTCTGTTATGCTGGGGTTTTCTACAACACAAGCCTCACTGATAAACAGAAATATAAACAAACAGAAATTAGAAGCATTAAAAGTGGTCACAAACTGCTGAAGGTCTCCATTTAATTAGTATTCAAACTACTAGCAAACCATCTAGCTCATTTTGATTCATTATGAAACATTACTGGAGAAACAGAAAAATAACATAATTCCTAATGATGAAGACTGCCATTATGCATATTTGTATAGGCATCAGATTCCTTTCAAGTTGCTGGGACCAAGCCAGGATTCCAATTTTTGCCTGAAGCAGGCAAGAGACTCTGCTGAAATGAAACTTTAACATCCCTATTGCAAACAAAAGTATGCCTTGAGAGTGTATGCTCAGTTCAATTGCCTGAATATACACACAGGGCAGAGTCTTCTCTTCATCATCTAGTGGAATAAAAGTGCTGCTATATGCTCGCTATATATTCTTTAACATACATCAAGCATCTTATGTATTGCTCCAGTTGTAGCACTGTATTAAGCTGTGGTATCACTTTTTTTTTTCCTTTAGCAAAAGAAGATATAATTAGGACAGACTTAATGGATGGGCTAGGAATCAAGTCTATACCTGCTTCACCCACCCACCCTAACTCCCCCAAACAATCCAAACCTGAATATTCCCTCACGTATTCAATGTAATATACACAATATTTCATACATGGAGTTACTAGGTTAGACCCACAGGGCTTGAGCACTGTAAGCTACTGTTATTCAACAGCTTTCACTCATATGTAGTAGCAAGGAGCCTGCTCAGGGTATGTAAAACCAGATCATTTGGATGAAAATGTCTACACAGATCATTAATTTCTACCCATTGACGCCTCTCTAGTTGTTTCCAGTGATTCTTCTCTCAGTCATAAACGGGTAAGTATTGACAAAGGAGAGTAAAATCCACACACTTTTAAATTTTCAGGGCTAAAAGTCACTGTTTCTGATTTATGACTGGATGTGAATTAACTGTCCTTTCTCTTGCCTATGTATCAGAGGGAGTACGGTGGACTGACCAGGATATGTATCCTCTTAGCAGCTACATTTTCACACCAAGCATTTCAGTAAAAGCAGAAATTGAAAAAGACAAGCTAGTAAGTGACAAGAACTGCAGCAGCTTCATTGCCGGTCTATAGTGTTGATACAGCTTGGGACCTAGAGAGCAGCATGCCTCTGCTTTCTCTCTGTGGAAAGAACCAGAACACAGCTTCAGCTGGCTGCCAGTTTCCAGTGCTTACTCTTTCAAGACAATAAGCTATAAGAGCTCTGCTGATGCACCTCAGGTCTGAACAGCATCACCTTTGCTGCATGATCTTCCTAGGAGTGCTCCTGAACATGAAAATTGCCTGAATTTTATGCATATCGCCTGAAGAAAAAAGTCCAATGAAAAGTCTCCAATTAAATAGCTCTTTTTCCCAAAGGAAAAAAAAAAACAACACCAAAACCACAAAACCCCACCATATTAATTATTTTCTTTAATAGACTATATAAGATCCCTATTTTTATGGCTTTGTTCATGGATTTTGTAACTTCTGAATATAGAAACGTGGGGATTTTTGACGGGAAAGACAATGCATATGTATAAATTATTCACAATGTACTTCATGCTCATATAAACCTGCCCTCATTGGTACTACACTCAAATTTAGATTTGTGTAATAATCACCAATTTACTCTGATTTTGTAAGAATTGTACCAAATGTTTTATCCATGTTTGCTGTGGTAAATGAACTCTGATATGGATAGCGGCATATTTACATGGTTTGTACATCAGTAAGGTTTTAACAGCAAATTATACTGCTAGAAGATTTAGTTTAAATACACTGGATTGAGGTAGAAGGTTATCACAGTTGTGATTTAATCATCTTGCAATTTTTAGTATTTTTATCTGTGGTTGTAAAATCTGAATTTCTATTACCCTTCTTTATGTTCCTTGTTCCTACCATTATTATAACATATGGTCTTTAGGTTTCCCCTACTACTTTGGTTAATTGTGGAATCATTACTGCTATTACAACCCTAAGCCACCCATACTATATTTCTTTACATATATCTGGTATTTGAGACTTGTAGGTTTATAGTAGTGTGATTGCCAATTAGTTTGATAGTCATTTTACAACTGAACTCACACAGTAGCTGGCCATGGAGAAACTTTTTTTTTCCCTTATAGCAGTAAGAGTCACATCTGATGAGCATTCTCTGTGTTATGGTATCTTTATTTTCTGATAAAGTAAATTATATAGTAGGATGAGTAAATGCTTTTTTCATCTGTAATTTGTATTTGCATTATTGGGAAGAAGAAAAACTCATAACTTGATTTTTATGATTTTATAATTTCATTGAAACTGTGGGACTTGGCAGTAAAGAGTCTTAATTTGTAATTCATTTTGTTAAGATGTATTACATCACTATTATTTATGGCAATAATGGGGGAATTAAGCTGCACTTTCAAGCATCTCTGTCTCCTTCATGACCATTAGACTTTTATTGAGCTAACTTACAAATAAAATCTTAAACTTAGGGGAAAATCTTGTAAATTCTGTAACAGTAAAAGAAAACACACTTTATTCAAAAGCATCCTTCAGGAAAGCTGAAAGTACTTCACCGTTATGAGTACATGCATAATAAGTTGCCCATTTACTTTTATGTTTTCAGGGTTGAGGGCTAATTAAAATACACGATGGCACCTTTAAAAACATTATTTTCAGTGACAAAAAGTTCCAGTATTCGCTGTTTTTCACAAGCCTTCAGACTCAGCCCTGTCCTAGTCTTTAAATTCTACACAAGTAGATAAATGTAACTTTGTAAAAATAATCTTTCAAAACATTATAGACTACTTAAACAATCTAGCTTTACTAGTTTATAGCAAGACAGACTCCAATTGAAAATGTACCTGCTTTTTCTTTTTACCAGACAATAACAGAGCAATGGTTTCGGCTGAGTTCCAAACAAACTATGTACTCAAGTCACAGACATATTTTCCAGGTAAAACTGGAGCCACAGTGGGCAGGATGACAGAAATGTTCTCATGTTGCATGAAGACGTTTCTCCAGCAGGCTTTGTTGCTCCCTGCTGAACCTCATTTTGCCAAAAAATTACAGGAAGCCTCTTCTAAAACTATCATAAGTCAACACAAGTTTCTGAATGGCCAGTTCATGAGAAAAACAGGGACACAGTAGTTCTTGAAAATGTTGGTGATACGTGTAATGATCACTGATTTAGCCTGATTTCATAAGATTTGTATCAAATGATTTTTACCTATGTTTGCTGTGGTAAGTGAATTCTGATATGGATAGCAGTATATTTACATTGTTTGTACATCAATAAGGTTTTAATAGTAAATTATATTATTAGAAGATTTAATTTAACTAAATTGGAGTAAGGTAGAGGGATATTATGGCTGTGATTTAGTCATCTTGTGATTTTTAGTATTTTTATCTGTGGTTATTAAATTAGTATATTAAAATTTACTTTTCTGAACATTACAACAAAAATAAGCCTTGTAGTCTACAGTTATCTTAATCAAGAACCTAACAGTTATAAAAACCCATTTTGATTTAACAATTTTATTATTTTTAATAATAATTAAAGCTATGATTTGAGGTTGATATGTTTTTATTTATTTAAATGATGATCAATATGAGATTTGCAATTTTTTTCCTGTGCAGAAAAATCTCAGAACATAGGAATGGCTGTACTAGATCGGAAAACAGCACCAGCTAGTCTAATTTCATTTACAACCAGAGGAAAAATGGAATACACACAGTTCCCCTTGTTCACTCACCCATTTTCTGACTACAGAGTCTAGAAACTTTCTGCATTGGTGACTGTATTCACATCATTCACTTTTTTCATGTAATTTCTAATTTAATTTAACTGCTACCACCTCTCTTTCCAGCTATCTCATTTCCAAACTGAAGAGTGCTAGCCTGTTTAATCTCTCTTATAGCACAGACACCATTTTCAAACACCAGCCATCCTTCTCACATTTTTTTGTCTCATTTCTATTATATCTTTTTGATGTTGGATAACCAGAACTTCATCCAGTATTTTTGATGCAGAGGTGCAGTATTAAGCATGTAAGGCACACCATAAGGTGCGCTATTTAAGGTGTACCATAGATTTATGCAATGACATGGCAATGATTTCAATTTGGGCTTCTACTCCTCTCCTGTTGGTGCCACCATTTTACCTGCTTTCTGTATTGTCACTGAATCCTGACTTGTTTTCAAAGAACTAGCTGCAATGATCCAACATCTCTTTGCACAGTATTATCAGCAGCTCATTCAGACCTCACATTCACTGTTCAAGTGTGTACAGTTGAATTGGTTTTCTAGAACCAAGGCATCACTTCCATTTATGACTTTTAATACTTTGATTAGATTGCTTCTGCAACTGTGCATTGCAATTCTATAAAAATTTTAAGTTAGTTAAATGTCACACACCCATAATGGTCAAGTCGTTTTATTTAGTGGCCTTTCCCTGGACAGTGTAATCCAGCTCTTCCTCCTCCTCCTCCCTCTGTCCTTTCTCTCCCCAGCAAAGAGCAAGAGCGCCATGGGGTCAAATGACTGTGTCAATGACACAGTAGGGCCCTATGATTTGTTTCTTGGTAGTGAAATAATTAATACCACTTCAGATAACAAATGAAAGACTTTTGTATTATTCACAGTCTGGAAATATATCAAGTTATTTTACAAGTGGCTTGTGAAAATAGTACTGCTGGGCAGGAGGGGTAGAGGGGGATTATCCCCTTAGTATGTGAAGGAAAAATATGCATAATCTCTGGTAGACTTCTATAAATACTCCAACACTGAAAATTATCAATCTTTCATAATTTTATCATAAAAGTGATTTCAAAGGTTATGTGAATTGCCTTTGAAGATGTAATTTTTGTTAAATACTCTCACTACATAAAAGAGCTGTGAAATCGAAATGGGGACTGTTCAGCATATGAGTACGTAGTTTTAATTTATTTTAAATTTCTGTCATAAAAATACAGTTGTACTATTGCTGTCTAGTAGCAGTAATATTTAGCATAATCTACTATGGCACTGCAGATATTCAGATATATATTTTGAAAACAAGTAAAAATGTGAAGTCCCATTACTTTTTCTTTCTTTGAAGCAGGTTCTGTGGACACTTCAGACAGAAATTGGGTCTTATCTTAACATTCACAGCTTATCAAAGTTGTGAAGTGTTATATAAAATAAGCAAACAGAGCTTGATAAGTGCATAACAATATAAATGCTTTAACCTTATCATGAAAATTATTTATCTATAATAACACAGACTGAGTACCAAGAAAAAAGAACAAATCAAAAAGCTCATTTTTGTTCTACTTGTCTCAGTATGCAACGAATAAGTGAAAAAAAAATCAAATTAATGGAATATTTGGGCATGACTATGTTGCGGTGCCTGTTATACAACCTTCCAAATAAGCTTTCTTAAATGAAGCTCAAAGAATGGGGCTTATCCCTAATGTTAACCATGGTCCTAATCTCCCACTGACATGCACTTGACTTAAAAAACAGATGTAGCTTCCCTGATTTCCATAGGATTGCTCATAATGCATAAAGTGTGGAGGTAAGCTTTTGCAGGATCAGGCTGGTATCTACAGCCTGATCAATGACATTTGTCCAGAAGACAAGAAATTGCAGATCATAGGAAGGCACCTATCAAAGTGCTAATGTTAACAACATACTGCATGACTATGTAGTCACAAACTAATTCAATTAACATGTAATTATAATGTATGTTTAGTGTCATGTCAAATTGATGGAAAGTTCTTAAGATTTCATTAGAGGCCTGATAAAAAGACACCATCTATAACATTTAGACTGAATAAACACAGTGCTAGATGGCAGGCCCTGTTCTTTCTAATGCTTTTGCCCTACTATGCATGTAAGTAGCGCTTCCAATGCAGCACAGCTCTGCTGCTGATACAAGATTTTGGTTTCGATTGCAGAAAGAATAGCCATGGAATTCAGTCAGAATTAGTTCACATTCCTGCAATGGTTAGCGGTCATCATGTATTTTATGGCACTTATTGCCACGATCTTAAAAAAACACTTTTTTCAGTGCTACATACTTTCATTTCTGTGGTTTTATCTGTAATTTTCTTTCACTAAGATACAGGCAATGGAAATGCAGTAATTAATGCTAATGAAATGTCAGAGGATAAAACTGAGATCTTAAAATATAAGATGTTGATGGAAAGAATGAATTTATTGACAAGGGTCAATTAATTAAAAATTAAATAAAGAACAGGCTTTTTTTGACAGAAAAGAAAAAGCGTCCATTCTCATGATAATCATCTTGTAACGTTCCAACACATTTACTACATTCACTAATAAATAAATCATCCACAGTTATTTTTGACCAAGATCTGAAGTTAGAAGTTAGGTTTTAGTTGATGTTCAGGACTAATAATGCTGATCTTTGGAACTCTCAACTGACCAAGAGTAACTCTGAGAACATTTGACTGCCTTTTTAATTTCTCTCCTTTCCAGAAGACTTCCTTTCAGCATACTGTTAATATTGCAATATGGCTAAAATAACTGCACTTTCCCAACATTAGTCTTTTGAACACAGTATAAATGATCATCTTCCGACCCTTACAAAGAGAATTAAAATAGCTTTTTGAAGCATTAAATAGATGTATATTAAAGGAATCCAGCAACAGATGGGAAAACCTATGACTGTAACACTTATAAATGTTTGTGTGTCTTTTTTTTTAATTATATTATATTCTTTCATAACTTTAATCCTTTGACTATAATTTATTTGGAAGGAAAGATGACCTAGATTTTCATGTGTGATATTAAAAGTAAAACTTAGATCTTTTCAGGAATCTATCTCAACTGGAGGTTTGTGAGTTCTAGTGCAACATCAGGTATCTGCTGTGGCTACCATGATAAAAATCTTAAGGATGAATAGAATAGAACAGAACACAACAGAATAGTTGAGGTGGAAGGGACCTACAGCGATCATCTAGTCCAACTGCCTGAGCACTTCAGGGCTGACAAATAGTTAAAGCATGTTATTAAGGGCATTGTCCAAATGCCTCTTAAACACTGACAGGGATGAGGCATCGACCACCTCTCTCTCTAGGAAGCCTGTTCCAGTGTTTGACCACCCTCTCGGTAAAGAAATGTTTCCTAATGTTAATTCGGAACCTCCCCTGCTGCAGCTTTGAACCATTCCCACGCCTCCTGGCACTGGATCAGAGAAATCAGCACCTCTGTCTCCACTTCCCCTCCTCAGGAAGCTGTAGAGAACAACGAGGCCATCCCTCAGCCTCCTTTTCTCCAAACTAGACAAATCCAGAATCCTTAGTCACTCCTCAATTTGATGAATTAATGCCAATTCTAAGACCCTGAATGAAAAGAGCAATTTAAATATGGGCATAACTAAAATACTTCCCCAAGTAAATGACTTCCTTTTTAAAATCAGGGAATCAATAATAAAAGTTATATAAATAAGCAGTGTGTGATAATAACAAAAAATGTGATAGAGAAATATAAGGCTGAAATGGACAACTGTAAATAATAGACAGGGAACTTGGAGAGGGTACTATGCACAGAAGATTTTCATGACTATGAAGCCACTCATTTTCTCTCATTTCTCCAGCTTTGCTTCTCCTATTGCCTTCCTCAACCATCTGTTTGGCCAATGACAGACCCTTTCAATTTTAGACACCTGTGATTTTAAACACTCATTAAAAGTTTACTTTGGGTTTTCCACTAAAGTTTGTGAAAGCATGAAGAATTAGCAGCACCATTCTGTAGCCATCAAGTCAAAAGAGAGAGAAGGGTTTATGTCCAACTCTACAAAACCCTAATCAGACGATCCCCAAGGGCATGAAGATTGTGCTGAGTATGATCTCTGTTTAAAGCACATGCTAGCTGTCGAGCATGTTTAGTTTTCATTTACATTGAGATTAAAAATGTGATTTAGGCTTGTGCTTGAATACAGAACTAAGCTCAAATGCTGCCATGCATCCACCATAGATTCAGAGAACACAAAATGGTTTAATATGTTAGGATTTTGAAAGTTGTTCAGGCAGACTACAAACTGGGACAATATAAATAGGGTTAGTAGACTGTAACATAAGACAACTCACATATATTTTCAACAGTGAAAAAACTAAAAAAAAGTCCTGAAAGTATTTGAGCAGCATTAACATCCAAAGCCCTAGAATCTGCTCATTGCATTCTGTCTTCAGAACACAGAGCTTAACAGTTCATCACTTTTTTTGTAAAACAGACACATTAGAAAATGTGATTTAGACTGACCCATGTGTTGTTCTTATTACGAACATTATTTTTTCTGTTATTATACCCAAGTGCATGCAAGCCTTGCCTATAAAAACAGAAAATGTTTCCTGCCCTTGAACCTTCCTGGTGTTCTTAATTTCTCCATAACACTGCAAATATACCAAGAGCACGATATTTTGCACTGCATATAACCCATCTATTTTATTATGGTGCTGAAGGCAACCACACACTACTGTGAATTTCTCTTGTGTATGAATTATTCCATTGACTGTTTATTTGATTGACAAGGATTTAGAATTATGTAAAAATCCTACAGTTCACTCATATTTAATAATAAATATAGAGAAACACATTCTGCATGGGAAATTGAAAATAAAATCTCTGAGTGTCATAGTAGCAATTCGCAACAAATTTTTCCACAGAAATGATTTGGTAAGAATTAGTGGATACTACTCAAAAGCACCAGGAAGTAAAAAAGTGGACATTTCAATCACGCAAAAACAACTAGCACACTTCCCTACAGTCATGTTATAATACAGGGACTTACGATAACAATAACAAAAAAGTCCCATAGGGACTAGGAATCTCTAAAACCACTCACGAATTACTTGGCACAGGGTCTTGTGGTGGAGGGGAGCCAACCTGACTGTAATAATAGACTAATTTCTTCTTAGCATTACTAACGCCAGAAATATTGGGAACAGATGCTTCAGAGATGAACTGGAGGGATAGGGCTCTGAAATTAAGCAACTTTAAAAACTTAAATAACACAGTGCTGCTATTGTTTTCTAAAACACACATCTAAACAACAACAACAAAAAAGACCATCTGACATATGGATGTCTAGGTACAATAGCAACCCAGCACTCACACTAACAAAACTGCATTGTAGGAGATAAACAAGTTCAGGATTAATGGTAGTAATTGTGCAAAAGAATCTCAAAGTGTGCCCAAGAATGCAATTCAGCCCAGGAACAGAGTGAATTCCTGCACTGGAGAGAGTAATTGAGTAAAACTCAAACCTAAATATTAAAAATATTCCTCTTATTCTGTATTGAAAACTACATAAAAAAACCAAAAGCAAAAAAAAAGGAAAGACTTTACATATGATGTTCCCTTTCTCTAATGAATTAATATAGTCATAAAAGCTAGCTTCTGTCAAGTATGCCCAGGGACCTGGTCCAAAGTCAATGCTAAAGACTGATAGGACACTTTGAATTCATTAAAATGAAAGTTGTCTCTTCTCTGTAGGATGCTGAATGCAGTTCATGACCTGTTGTGTATACAGTAGAGACTTGTTAGCCATGAGAAAAGAAGTATATAAAATAAACAGAATGGCTTCCTTAAATTATCAGTCTTGGGGATTTGTCAGTCTTGGGGATTTTTCCTTTTATTTTTTTTTTGACTACCTATAACATATTCCCATAAAGATTTATATTCTGGCCTTTGTTGCCCAGGATCCTTGTCTGTTACCCTTTATGCTGGAAAAGGAAATTTTATATTAACGTAAATTGCTACTCCTGATACTTCTTTCCCTTGACTGATGGTTTTCTATTACAGGCTTGCAAGAATTCAGACTGGAAAGAAACCCAAGCATCTTGATTGAAAGGATTTGATACATTCTTTTCAAATTCATGCTATCTAAATCACAGCAGGATGACTTGTAATCAAAGTTTTTCAAAAAGAACATAAATTTGGGGAAAGGGAAAAGGCCATTCAGCCCATTACAAGTCATCTCGGTTAACACAGTTCCTCCAGAATAGTATCTCCCTTCTTCTTTAATGACCCCAGTGCCTCCAATTCCAAACTTGGCTCAGTAGGCTATTGAAAAATTGTATTTTTCTTTGAGTGAAAAGTACTTCCTTGTGTTGGTTCTGAATTTCATTTTTTCAGTCACTTCCATTTGTGCTTTCCCGTTCAGTCTTTTATACTCAGCCAAACAGTGAGTCAAGTGTTATTGAATAAGGTTTTCCACCCTGTATTTCTCAGAGTAGATGAGTTTGTGATTCTCTCTCTTTCTCAATTTTTACAACGAAAAAAATGAACTCAGCTGTGATTAGGTACAGCCATTTACGATACCATACACTTCAAACCAGGCTTCTCTTCTGCTTCTTTCCTCTAAGGTGTGTTCTAAGCTAATCTTTTAAAACATCAGTATTCCATTTTTTTCACCCTTTTTCACTTCAGCTTTGTTGACTCTACTTTTCTGCACCCAATGTGATGGCCACACTGCAGCAAAATATCAGCCTTTAAAGATTTTTGGTTTAGAGTCTTAAAGTAATAGAACCACAGCAATGCTCTCTTTGTATTTCTAGTCTCTCGCCCTCTCTTAGTTGTAACAAGGAAATGCATTTTAACCCTACTATCAGAAGCACAGCACAGCTGAGATGCACTACCGCCAGAGCAGGCCCTGCATTTTGGCATGGTGTGCTGAAACATGTAAGGCATACGCTCAGCATTCTGCTCTAGAAACACACCTGTGGGGTGCTGTTGCTCAGCCCGTTCATCATTGTGTACACTGCACATTGAAAATAACCCACATAAACTACAATATCCCATACAGGGGCCCCAGATATGTCTGAGAGGAGACGCAGGCCAAGTACTAAGCTGTACTGATGCTTCTGCCGGCTACTGAGGGAGCTACTCCCATGAAGTGCGCACACAAGCCAGTCTGTCCAAGCACCACGGCACCCGTTTTTCTCCATGGTACGGTCTCCAAAGTCAACACAGAACAGACACTCAAAATTGCTAATGCAGTAAAAAAAGCGGTGGCTAGGCAATTGATTTCAATGGTCTGAAAAATGCTAAAATACTATCTTAAGAATAGCCTTTTTTGCATTCACTAACTGAATAAACTCACATGCAAAAATTAATAGGTCAGATTAAATCATCTCCAGAGTCACTCTTTGTAGATTTTGCTTTTATTTTATTGTTCTGGGGAATGCTGTAGCTTCACATTTTACCAAGGTCATCTTTCATCCAAAAAAACCTTAATATAATTGGTATCAATTCTGTATTTTGTGAGGCTCACACTGGAAGTTATCAACTGTGTTTCAAGTGGAGTGTCAGAGAAACCAAGGGCAGAGAGAGTAATCTTTTCAGCTTCAAAGGCACAGTTGATGACTTTAGTTCACTGGTTAGTGAGAAAGACGTGCATTTTTTATTAAAGGTGTTAGCAATAAATTTGAAACTATAAGCATTTTTCTCTCTTTTTCTTCTTTTGCTCATTTTTAGACCTTGTCGGCACCATTCCAGTCTTTTTTTAACATCCCACATGACATTGGAACAGTTGCTTTAGTTGTCCTTGTTGTTAACTGTAATGATACTTAGTTGTATACTTCTGCTTTTAACAGTGAAGCACTTCATCAGTATCCTGACAGCACAGAACTTGCCAAAATCTGCCTTACACAATAACATCAGAAAAAAATTTTTGGTTTTCACTGGTACTATCTTTAAATACCATAAATATCTCTCTAAATAAAATGAAACTACATTAGCCTTGTGCTTTGATATAAATACACCAACAATGAAACATATTCAACAGAAACTCTTTGTCTAATCTTTGTTGAAAGAAATGTATTTCCCTTAAAACTCATCATTGAAGATACGCTTGACAACGCCTTTAAAACAAAACAAGTCAACCAAAAGTCTTAATAAGATCCTAAAGAGCATAGACTCAATTCTTTCAAATGTATCCCAACAGATTTTGAAGCATATTTACAGAGTCTTCTTTGTAATAAATATTCACTTTTAAGAAGAAAATACACATGGAATGAGAAGCCTTTTTACTGGAGAAAGGTTTAACAAGAACTAATGTACAGTTGTTAACCTCAAAGAAATTTAACTGAGAAGAAAGGCTCAAATTTGTAACAATGAGGATAGTTAACTGCTGAAGAGAAACACCAAGGGAAACTGTGGATTCTCCATTTCTTCAGGTCCTAAATTAAGTCTATATATGTTCTGGTGGATGCTCTTTAATAAAATAAAGGTTTTTGTTCCTCATTATAAATCCATGAGAGTGGAATCTGTACACGAATTTAGGCTAACTGGCCCAGTGGGTCCCTCTGGACTTAGCAGATCACAGATTTTAATCTATGAATAACATACTAAATTACATGTAGTCCCACTGAAAATTAATGAGCTTATATATATGTAAGGTATTACATAGAAGAAAGGATATTACAGTCTGTTCTCCTGTAGAAGAAATTCTTCGCTATGTAGAGGAAACTCTTCACAAATCTGCAGGTCATTCTCAAGCTTATGGGGCACTGCAGGCAACACTGACGGTACACAAAAAATACTCTGTCTCTCTCTGGATTGCAAAAATCCAGATTCATCCAAACCTCAAAACTACCTGTCAGCTAGATGGGATAAACTCGTTTAACCAAATTGCAAGCCAAACTGCTTGTAGAGCTGTAAATACTTGATCATAAAAGTCTCTGGAAATCAGTGGAATTCTGGCTTTTAAAGCAGCAGGTACGAATATCTAAATAATTTTTTAAAAATTATTTTGAAAGTCACAAGATTATTAAGCATGACTGGAGTATGAAATTGGTATGAATAATATGGGTTTCATGTCTTGTTTACATCTGAGTACTGAAAATGACTACACATTAGTAAAATGTAGGAAATGTTATGACTGAGGTCACCACTTAACTAGAGGTAAGCTGAAAATGGTCAGCACGGTTACAGTCTTCAGTACATATTGTCTTTGATGTTAAACTTTACATAGAGGTGGTTATACTGATGACTTCAGTCCTTCCCACGTACTTTTTTGAAAGGCTGCTGTTTCCTTTCTAGTTACGTGTAGAGGCTGGGCAGGAGTGCTAAGACCCTACAGTCTGTGGTACCTGAGGGAAACTGTCAGGATGAATTCAGAGCAAAGGACTTTCTTTGCAGGCAGAGAGCATGCTTCCAGCAGAAGGGACTCTTAATTTGGAAAATCCCTCATACTGCTAGCTTACAATAGAGACTGTTAGACTGCATAATTCATATGCAGTAGAAAAAACCCCAATGTGATCAGAGCTCAGGTTAGGAATGTTTGAATTCCTGACGCATTGCTGAAGCCTCTCTGGAGCTCAGCTATATAATGGAATCTTTATCAGACCATCAACCAATTGTGATACTTATCTGTACAGCGTTGCATTTTGGGTTAAGTGATAATCCATCAAGGCTGGAAATCATTGTGTACTTTTTAAGTTGCATACTTCATTACTGCAAGCTGACAGCTGGATGGATTTGTTAGCACTAAAAATATTTGTTCCAGAGACAAAGAGCAGGTTCCTAATATATGATATTATGATATTTCCTTTCCTTTCACGTATTCAGCATGCCTGTGTTGTAATCTATGTCTCGTTTATGATGTTCATTTACATGGCAAACTATTCAGAGTATGAAATCTATCTTTATTTGTTCCAGAATGCAACGGCCTCATTTCATGAATAATATGATCAAATAACATATAATAATGACGACAGTCTTCACCTTACATCATAATCGCTTTTAAGCAGAGAAAACCACAATTTTCTAAATTGCCTATTTCTTTGCTTTAGCTTGTAAAAGATAAAAATTGAAAAGCCCAAGTACATTTCATGGCAATCAAGGTAACTAGCATGATGTGGGTCACGATGCCAGAATTTTTGTTTGTGGCTAGACTGCTTTAGTGCTGTGCATGTTGACTCGAGGATTACTCTTAGATTGATATTACAACTATAAAGCATCTTTTAAAAGTATTTGAGAACTGGGAATTCCACACAGAAACACTTGGTTTTGATTTTGGTCTGCTCACAACATAAACATAAGGCTATGTCCATTCTTTTAGCATGTAGTGATAATGCAGTTTCACATTTAGTTTCACATTGCATGAAAAAGTACTTCCTTTCATAACCGCAATCTGATGCTACTTACTGCCCTGTTGTCCTATTTCCTCTGAGCTACAGGAAGGTATCTTCTGTGGATGCAACAATATCCAAAATTCCTAGCCTTAATTTAAAAAAATATAGACTATTTTCATACTATGTTTGCACAGCCTCTTGCTTGGAGCTAGCATGGTTTTGGTCTATGATCACCATGCATGTGAGCATGTACTGTTTGTCATGATTCTGATTCTCTGTGGTCATACTTCGAAATCTATAGGAATCTAGCCAGCAAAGTAAGAAACTGCTTGAGTTTGGGGGTTTTTGTTTGTTTGGTTTTTTGTTGTTTGCTACAGGGAGATACCTTATACCATGCAGCTAAAGCATAAGAGGAACACCTGAGGACTCCTAATTTTAATTTTTTTGCATCTATCAAATCTGTGTGCATAATCCACTGCACTAACATGCTCAAAAGCCACTTTCATGATATTATAAGAAGGCTTTTCCTGGCTGTGTATCTATCAGACCTAAAAACCAAAGAGTTCTTTGAGTTAGAACAGATGCTACAATCTCCTCTGTTGATCTTAATTTTGTGAGCTTTGAGAATTCGCAGCATTAATTGTACCACCAAGCCTGACTAGTGGGATGAAACCCTAACTAAATGTTGCTTAGGGAAGGGAACAAATACTTTGTTTCCCCTACAATGGGCACTGTGGGCTACTAAACCTCTTGAAAATATACTTGTAGAACTTTAGAAACTCTAAGTCCGGTTCAATAGACGAGGAGCCAGAGAAGGCACAGACACATAAGGACTGGGCAGGTACACATTAGAAGAATAATTTATTGAGAAAAAGCTGGCAAAATAGACTTAAGCATCAACACTATAGAGCACTTTTTTTCCCTGTCTGTTTTAATCCTATTGTTTTCCTCTGTGTCCAGAAACTCTAGAAATTAGCAAGTCATGCAACTTAAACAGTAAGTGAAACCAAATGAGCTGTATATACTGAAGGAGTCAGAAGAAACACTGAGGGATCTATGAAGAACAGACAGAACTAATAACAATTCACCTTCCTTGCTCACGTTGGGCAAAAGTATTCTGGATTCCCCTGTGCATGGCATAGTTCTTGCGCATCCTGTAAGTACCACAAGAGAAGAGAGAACTGTCTAATAATTTTTTTTTTTTAAACTCTAGGTACTAATTTCCTCGTATTTCCATAAACACCACGTTTGAATCTCGCCACAACAGGTATATTTCAATATAAAAAAATTCAACTGTTTGATCCTAAAACAACAAATCTCAAATCTTGCCATCTTGCTCTCTGCTCTCTGGGTACATTGGATCTCTTCTTTGGGTTTGTCCTCCCGGTTGCACAGAAGCCTAGGATTTGGCCCAAGGAGCCACATGCCTGCTGATGAGCTAAGGCCATACACAAACACAGCTGTGGAGTTCTTCTTCCAATGTCGGAGCCCTTGGTAGCAGAGAGCACACGGAAAAGGAGGCAGGCAGTGTTACACTCCTGCATCTCCCCTCTGCACCTGCTAGCTAGTAGTGGACCTTGGGAAACTGGGCACCATTTCTCTTCCTGGTCTCCTCTATTTAGCCCATACAAGTGCCAAAGAATGGAAGGGCGCTTTCTATTCCTGGCCTCTCTATCAGATGGTTGCAGATGCTGGCTAGGGAAGGTTTCCCAGCTACTGCTCAGCTGTAGCTTGCAGATGTTTCACCTGGGTAACAGATAGCTCTGACCAGAGACAGCCCGGGAGGTTTCAAGAATTAGGGAAAGAGGCTTGTAAAATAGGTTTGGGATTTCATCATGGTCTAACTTAGGTTTACGATGATTTATTAGCACACCTTCTAAACAGCTGGGAAACAAGCAGAATGAAAAATAAAGGGAATGAACGAAGTCATTATAAAATCAAGAGATGGCAGTTCTTGCAAGATGGGTGCTAAAGGCTTACTTAAATGCCTGGGGAGGAAAAGATAACCTAAAGAACTGTTGGTTTGAACCTCAAATTGTTTGGCCTCCTGGGAAATCTAGAAGTTGGATAAGTCAGTAGGAGATTATTGTAAGAGAAGGGAAGTGAGAAAGAAGAAATAAAACCTGGAAAGTTGTAATTTTCTTACCTGGTTTGAGTAAAACCAGACACAAATTAGATTTTGTGCTAGTGCTACAGCTATAAAGTAGTATATAAAACAACTAGCTTTTAGCATGCTGTCATACAAAACTGCTTTTAACATTAGACAACGATCATTTTTTTTATTATCAGAGTTGAATGCAAGTAAGCATACACAACTATATTTAAGATATAAGTCTACCCTTACCTCCCTTGTCCTTCACACATTCTATACCTTTTCCTTGCTTTGTTGTTTCTTTCTCTGTCAATATCTCAAAGTGCCAAGTTATATTGATCAGATTATTTGAAAAAAAAATGAAATCACAAGGAAAGAACTGGTAATGCTTAATATTTTTTTCATACAAAAAAACCTGAGGACTACAAGTACCGTCCAAGTAGTTTCTGCATTTAAACTGCCTATAATGAAATAGGTATTCTAGTCTTTTTCTTTTTTTTTTTCTCCTCATATAGACTCCAAGGTAAAAATGGAAGAAAAAGAAAGTAATGTAATCTTTTAGCTAAGATGAATGAAATTTATGCTATTAAATAGAAATATTCACACTTAAATTCACAATAGTTTTCAAAATGATCACATCCTCAAACCCTTCCTTAATCCACTGTAAACTCTTCTTCTAAATTTAGCTCCACAGATCTCCTTTAAGAAATCTTTCTTTTATACCAGAGCCAAAACCAATAAAAGCAAAGTGGACGATAATAAAGCAGGGATTTCATTCATATCATTTGTGGTCACCCTGACTATTAAATAAACTCTTGAACTTCATAGTGCAGCTGCCTGGGAGCAGCATCATATCTCTGCTATACACAATGACTTTTGGAGATGTTTTTAGGCATTGCTATATAAAGCTTTGAACATTCTGGCACAGTCATTATGCAAGTGAGTCAGCTGAGACTGAATCACCCTGACATGTGCAATCGAACTGAATGGATCTATCTTCTGAGTTTGGGATGTTCTTGCAATGTTAATTTTGTACCTATTTGGGTGGTGGTGGTGAGATTTCAATCTTCAATAACAAGTCAAAATTACCAAGTTTTATAACCTTTTTGACTTTTTTTTTCTTGACAGGAAAAGGGTTTAAATCTAAAAAAATTGCAGGGTGTTTGTGTGTGTGTGATTAACATAAGGCCAGCCTGTGGGAGGGTTTTATGTACATTTCTGTGCACAAGCTTTTCTTCTCTGTGAATCCAGAAACACAGAGCTGTTCTGACTTGAGGTGGCTTCTCCTAGACTGTTAATCACACTCCCTTCTCCACCTACAGAACTTTGAAGGATTGGCACAGAACCATCTAAATTAACTTTATGCTAACAAAGAATTTCTCCAAGGGAGGCATCCCTTGTTTCGCTACTGGGTGCAAGTCTGCAATCCTCTTGTGCCTCTTCCCAGTCACAAAAGGGAACACTAGTATGGATCCATGCACAGCTTTCACAAATAACATTACATAAATCTGATAGAAAGGAAACTACTCATACAGTGTATAATTATTCTTTCCATTGTCCTCTAGAATTGTTTCTTCTCATACATTTTATTCTCATTTTGTCATACATTCCCCATCATGGTTATTAGGCTTTAAGATACCCTTGACAAATATATAAAGGGCAATACTCTTCACTGGCATCAAATTGTGTTTAGATTTTTTGAGTTAGTAGGTAATGTACCAGTAAAAGAATAATTAATTCCTGAAGGACTGAGCATAAAAGCAAGCATACGTTTGTCTGAGAAAGTGAAAAGTTTGACTAAACAGGATGTTTATAAATTATCATGCTGTCATCCAACTGGATCAGTAGCTTTTTTTCATGTTGTTTACTAAATGCCATGCAAATTAAGACAGAGATAGGTCACACAGTTCCAGAATTAACTGATGATGGTTTGGAGAAATTTTTTTCCCCATTAATTCAGGCTTTTGGTAATGATGAGTTACAATCATCATAATGTAAAATTCCTTACACTTACAGACTCTCTGTGTTCTTTATATCCTGTATCATATTCCTGTAAAGACATCTCCTGTGACTGGATGTGGAGTAACATATCCTCAAGGATGCAGAATAGAGGAATGTCTTTTAAAATTTACCAGAGGTGATTCATAAGTATCAAGTCATAATTTTAGAACAGAATTAGTGAAATCCATCCAGCAAGACTATTATGTCAGCCATTGGAAATCCAGTTCAAAGATATTATTAATTAGTATGTACTACCCTCTGAACTGGGGCAAACTTCTGTTTCTTTAAGGCATGATCAAACAAGATCCGATATAGTATGATAAAGAGAAATGCTGCTTCCAACATACCTGGAAGCCAAAACACAACAAAAAAAAATGTTTTGAAGGTTGAAAATATATGAATAGCTTCTCAACTTTATGTCCTTATATACTCCTTCATGTCAAAAATCTTACTGGAATAAGAAGCAGAAGTGTCAAAGGAAAATATGTTTATATGGTACTTTTTGGTCAGCCAGAAACAGATACTACTGAAAATCTGATTATCTCCAAAATGGCTTTTATGCCATTTGTACCTCTGGTGTGTAGGTGCTCTGACAGTCTAGATAAAGTTCAGTCTAGTATTTCAGGATGGCAGAACTCTGCCTTCACAACATTCACTGTAAGGTTGTGAACATTATTTTTTTATAGGTCCAATAAAGACAGGAGAGGAAGAGACCTAAGGAGAGCATCTTGTCCATTTCTGTCTGTAACGGGAATCAAGCATTTTTAAAGAAAGCAAGGATGAAGGAAGTCATAGAACTTCCATAGCTACACTGCATCACTGTCTCCCACGCATTTAGAAAGTTTCCCCGCTAAATGCCTTTGCCACTAATTCAGTGGATTCGTTTTCCCCGTTGAACTTGGAAAATAACTCTTCATCAGAGTAACACTGACTTTTCTTTTTTGAAAGCAAAACTAAACAAACTGGTGCCTTCAGCTTCTTTGCAGAACACAGCTTTAAACTTCCTGTCCGTGTTCTTTGATCTGGCTCTACTTGTGGCCATCTTGCAGTGTGACACCCCTATTAGAAAGAGCACTCCAGTTGTCATCCATTGCTGATAAAACACCAATTACTTCAGCCTTGTCCTAATCATTCATGAAAAAGATCACTACATTTCTTTATTTTTGTCTTTCATCTAATGTATTTCTAAACCCTTTTGTTTTGTTAAATTTCTCACACCTTGCTAGTTGCAATTACTTTTGCATCTGGTTGTTTCTGATTTTATGCCTGGTTTCCTGTTTCTTCCACACTGATATACTCTATGACTTATAGTAATCTTACCTTGTTTTCACATTTTTGTGGGTTTTGATTGTTAGACAGCAACTTCATTAGTCTATTACATGTGCCCTATTTTTCTTCTGCATTGGGATAGAATGTCATTTTCCTTTCAATACAAGATTTTCAAGAAACAGTCTTCCCACATTCCTTTGTCTCTTGGATTATCTGCCCAAGAGACCATATCTACCAGTTCCTTGAGGATGAAGTGGTCTCATGTTCTCAGCCATTTTGCTGCATTCACTTCTTTTTCTGGGAAAAGTGAGTGCTCATGTTTTGGTGACTGATCACCTTCACCCAGATTTCCTTCTTCTACTTTCTCTGAAAGCAGTACCTCTTTGTTACTGTAGCATCAAATTTCATGCACTCTCATATGTGTTAGAGCTGTAGCTTAGAAGAGGGTTCTCCTTTTCCAGATCTTTCTCTTGATGCTGGGTGCACAAATCATGTAAATGAACACTTCAGAGTAAAGGAAAATGAGGTCCTAAACCACAGTTAGGAGGTAACACAATGCCTTAATAAACAACAGTACACTAAATATACAATCACGACAGTGACATAATTTAGCTATGACCACATAAGAAGAAGAAAACAATACATTAAGGACAGCAAACACCAACATGGCACACCAAGCACTTTGTCCTTCCAGCATCCGAGCCCTCAGAAAGCTGGGAAGCTTCTTCTCCCTGACTCAAAACACTCTTTCATAAAGACACGATCATTCCTGTAATCCTCTTCCTTTTCAGGAAATGTTCCTCTTGCAACTACTCAGACCAGTGAGCACTGTGCTGTTTTCCATGGTCTATCCTTTTTTTCTTGAGAGAAAGGACTCTTTTTCACTAAAACAATATTTTTTTCACACTGTAAGTAATATTAAAGCTTAAAAATGTAATTTCAAGTTTGATGTCAGTTTATTACATGAAGGCCACAAGACTAAAATACCAATGCCCTATGGAGGAAGAAGTTGAGACATCTGATACTATCACAATCTTTATACAATGGACTTGCATTTAGCTCAGCTTATTCTTGCAAGTTAGACAGGTCACTACAACTGGCTCGTAACAATGCTTCCAGAAAGAAAAGATTTCATAACTCTGTCTTAACTTTCCTGGGATAATTACACCTCATCATGTGAATACTTGCAGTGTGGTAAGTGAATATTATTTCCTCTCTCCTTGCACAATGAAAGCCTTCAACAGACCACATAGGAACCTTCTGCCATTTCACTCACCATGAGAGATTACTAGCTACCCAGAAGATGATAATCTGAGAAACCTTACACACACATCTTTGCTATTGAACAGCTATCTGATCAGTCACTGAATACAACGGTAAAATTAAGCTTTGTATTTTGCTCATAACAAAGCAAAGCGTTACTAGAAACATTTTAAAAGCTGTAACAGACAAAAACCCAACAGGATGGGAGGTGGAGAGGGGAGAGAGAAATTCAGCTCATTTACTCTAGTTCTGGTAAGATAAAGACACCCCTAAGTTAGGAATACTTTAAACTGTAAAAGACTAACAAGGGTGATGTAATGTGATGCCTCTTTGTTATCAAGCAAGACTGCATCAACAGTAATTCCAGTGCCAAGACACCTATCTTGTTTTAAACATTAGCACCCAAAATAACCAGTCTTAAAAGGTCATGTTTATTTAAAAATAGCTTGCTTGCGTTTTACATTAAAGTTAATTTACTAACCTTAAAAAAATTAAATGCAAATGTATACAAATAACTTAAGCATCCTGTCAAAGTTCACATGCACACTGCTAGAGCAATGAAAATATCCAAGGTCATATGAAATCTTTCTTAACCATGTACCATCCCGTGGATTATTCTATTAAATATATATATATTGAACTGAAGTGTTTGAACCCTCTCTTTAGCAATTTCTATCCTTAAAAATCAAACCTATAATTTCCTATTTATAATGTGTTTTTCGCCATAACAAAGAAGCATACTGTACCTCTGGTGCTGATGGCTGTTGCCGATGTGGTTGTGCTGGTTGTTAAGGCTACAGTGGTTGTGACTGTTGCAGTGGTAAGGGAGGGGATGACAGTAGTGGGAAGCAAAGTGTTGAAAACATCTGGTGAGTGGAAAAAAAAATATAAAATAAAATCATATCATGCAAACAAAGGAGAACCATAATAGTGGTTTAATTTGTAAATACAAATATGTCCAAAATGGCTAAATTAAAACATGATCAACATAAATTATTACAGGTACAACAGAGTACCTTTAAATTCTTGACATTTTATCACTCTCAATCTTTATAGTCAATCTTCGAGCATACAGAATTTAAAACACTGTTAAAATGACCAAGTTTCCACAGATCTGGAGAGTGACTGGTTAAGTGACAAGAATCTATTTCTTCACTGAGCCATTTTAAATGTCTCATATAGTAGAAACCATATACGGATGAAACATGCTGTGTCAGAGTGGGAGATGAAAAAAACAACACCATCATGCTAAAATAAACACACACATGTTAACGAGAAATGGCTGTATGTTAAAACACCCACTTTCAGACAGACTCAATGAAAGGAAAAAGGGGAGAAAATGCTACTAACTATAAGAGCTGCTTTTTCCGGATTGCTTTTCTTCTTCCCACACATTTGTTTAAGACACAGTTGTCTGCTAAGATCCAGAGCAGAGTATATTTCAAAATCTTTACCCCAATTAGCAGGCACAGTTATCTTTCAGTCATCGTTAACACTTAAAACTTATGGTTAATACGCACATCAGTATTTCTCTAAAACAGCTTACAACTAAAAATCAGAAATGCTAATAATATTACTATTAAAAAACCTGTGTATACAAGTCAGAAAAGATGCATAGCCCTGATGACAGCATCCTACAAAACCCTTCAGCTTTTGATCAAGTAAGTGCAGGTATGCCAGGCTTAGGTGTGCCGCTTCTTCGTTGCAGAGGAACCAACAATGTCTGTTGCAAAATGCTCCAGTACAGAACAGAACATAACCAGATGTACAGATAGAAAATACTTTGATTACACTGCCAAAACCAATAAAGACCAGTATCACTTTGTTTATAAGATGATTGCAGGTTTTAAAGCACAAACAAACAAAAGCCCTGAGGAGAACTAGAGAAAAGCACTTCTGTGAGGACACAAAAAGCATCTGACATTTTTCAGATTATTTATACCACAGGTTTAAAAGGAAAGAACTAGTTTCTCAGCAGTTGATGGCGACTAACCCATTCCACACTGATTTCAGTGAAAATATTTCTGAAGGGTGCTATTCAATGCAATAAAAGAATAAAAATCTGACCATGATCTGTCTTCCCTTGCAGTGGAAAGAAATGCAATTGGTCTGTGACTATCATCAATTCTGACTGAAATCAATGGAAGCTGAAGTAGCTCAGAGCTTTACAGTATTGGGCCCTACAGAACACATTTCAGACACAGGGTCCTTGAGTTCAGCATTGCATAATTACTCTCCTAAGACTTCAAATTAGCATGCTTACCTTATTTTCATACTGGATAACAGATTATTTTGCCACTTTAAAAGTCTCCTTGTCAGTTAACATCTATAAGTCACCTACAATTTTTTGTATTCCTCTGGTTTTGATAAACACCAGCACTATTCTCTCTGGAATCTATACCTGTGGGATTTTCTACTTTCGAAGCCATCAGAAAACAGTATGAGATCCCTCTTTTATCTGTTGTACACTGATATTTAATCTGTTTCTCAGTACAAAATATTCCCAAGCCAGAAAAATTAAAACAGGCTTTTAAAAAACCCCACAGTGGAACCACATTAATCACCAGGAAAAATGGTAACATTACCTGGAGTGTGAGTACCACAATAATTAAACAGAACTGAGTATAACAAGCATTAGAAATAAATTAACATGTTAAAAAGATACGTGTCACATGTACTGATCTATGCAATTGCTTCTCATAAAGGGAAACTCCTTCCCTGATAAGTATCTGCTAAAGATGAAATCAAACAGAAAAAACCCACCTACTCCATAAGGAGAACAAAGCCTTGTTTATTAGGAAAGCTTTACAAATCAGTCTTGTACATAAAACCTAATTAGTGTGACTTACGGTTCCATTAATTACCTTTCTTAAATATGCCATTTACTTAAGACTACGCAATGGCAAGTTAACTGCAACTGGCAAATACAGTTATGGTTTTATGACAGTGTTTCCATTCTACGAACACACTGTCTACCTAATTTACCACATAATAGCTTAAATGAGTCACTGGTGAATTTAGAAGTTCTTTGCTTTCTGTATTCTCTTCTGATTGAAGTATTTCCAACAAGATTTCTTATTTTAAAAGTAAGGCTACCTAGGAAACAGACTAGTTAACAAGAACTAGGATATATCAGTGTTTTAATAGAGATGTGATACATTCATCTTTTCTGATCAGATCAAGAATAATGAAAACTTGTGCAGAAATTAGTTTCCTGATCAAAGTCACAAACTCTGATGCCAAACATCAAAATGCAGCTTGTCAGAAGCGTCGAAGAAAAACATATGTTCTCAAAAGAAACATAAATACAAGGAATAGCATTGGCTTTGTTTGGTTTTTTTCTTAGCAAAGTAAGGTGAAATTCACCATACAAATGACTGCAGTTGGTCTGCTTTGCTCACAGCATTACAATTACTTGCTCTCAAAGCCTACAGTACAAGATAGCAACCAGGAATCCGCATCCTGAAGAGCACTTCATTGCCCAAGCAATGAAATCTAAGTCTGCTCGGGGCTCTAGAAATGCCTGGTTCATACCTGCTTAGGTTCAAGACTCTGCCTAGTAGAATCGCTTCTTTAGTGACATGAGAGTGTGCAACAGGAATGTATGTGTAAAATAACAGAATAGCTCACAGCTCTCCAGACAACACATTTTGGAACTCTTAGACCATATCCCATCCTTAAACCTTATTTTGGACAGCCCAGATCCAGGCATAGATTAGCATTTTGAAAACCACTCGAGCCCCACATTCAAAAGACTTACATGTATGGGGCCCTCCAGTCCTACTGAGTCTGACAGAAAGGCTCCTGATCAGTTCTTCCAAAAAGATTTACGGATTCTTGCGAACACTTTACTTGTCTTTGTCTTGAAAATGCTTTTGCATAAGAGAACGCAGAATATCAGAATATGCACTTCAGAAAAAAGAGAAGTAATGTGCAGTGCCCCTCATTCTCTCATCACGTATTGTAGGTGTAGGAGGTAAACAGGTTTGGTATTTCCCAAAATCAGACAGACTACAACTATAAACTGACACTCAACAGCACAGGCTTCTGTTTAAGGCATATGAATCACTGTGTTTTAAAGAGGGTGTGCTGTTTCATTCGCATGCCAGAAAAGGGAATTACAATTTGACCTGTTTCTAGTTCTGTAGGACTTTTTGGTCATTGTTTTTACTGCAGGGCACACCTATCTTATACTACTGGAGAGGCACACGTTAAGTTATCCAGAGCTCCCTGTTGGCAGCTGCTCAGAAACATGCTATCAAGGAGACTCCGTAGATTTGTCCTCTTCAGCTCTCTGTCAAGAAGGATCTTAAGAGAATGGATTTGCAGATTTCTGCCCAAGAAACTTGTGTTGGAGTGAAACTTAATTCCATTTTCTGGCCTTGCAATTTCTGAATCTAGTTGTGCACAACATTCAGCTGAAAACAAATTTTTGTTTATGACTCTCATGCCACTAAATACTGAGGATCATTATGACCAAGAGACCTTGTAGAGTGGAACTTTTTAATTCAAGTAGCCAAACCCAAATCAATGCACCAGATCGCTATTTCAATAATACTAAGGTATTAATCCCTAGCCTCCTGTGAAGCAGAAAATAGCTATATTTTGCAGATGGGGAACCAAAGAAGATAGAAAAGCCATGCTCAGAGATCTAGAAGTCAAGCAATAATTGTAACCATTAGTTTTGAAACCTCACTCCTAAAATGAATGTTTGTTGACAGACAGATATTCAGTCAGAAATTCAATAATGTATTTAAGTTGGTATTCATTTAATCAGCTTGCTACCTCTGAAATACCACCAGTTCACAGACAACTCATTGTTTCCATAAAGGTTGTTGGAAATAGAAAAGGGGTTACACTTCATGCCAAGGAGAGTTACTGACTCCAGTCCCAACTCTTTTTCACATGTGTTCCCACAGGTTATACAAGTAAGATCTGCATTGGATTTTCAGTGAGAGAGACAGGCTCCTAACCTCTCTCTAGCGGCACAGAGGGGTTTGAGCTGAGCCACAAACGCTCAGTCAAGAACTCTCTTTTCAGTGAGGACCTGACGTAACATCACAGTTCAGTGGATGCAGAAAAAAGTATGCGGAAGGTTTTAGAAAGGCATTCATGGCCACTACTGTCTGTTAGCATGCTACTAAGCTACATGAGCACTGGCAAGGTGAAGGCAGACAGCAGGTAATCTAATGGCTGATTGCGAGTGGACAGTGGAAAAAGGAGGAGCGTGCCACACTTGGCTTGGTCTAGAGGCTGCTCTTTAGCAGAGGCACAGATGTAGTCTGTTTATGAGTGCAGAATAGTGTTGTACAAGATCGGCTGAAAACACTGTCAAGCCCTGCCTGATCAAAATTTCCTGTTCGCCTCTCCTTCTTTCTTGAATTGACGCTGCATTCTTCTTACTAAGGCAGAAGACATTCATCCATTTAAGTGCAGGGAGCCTGGACAATTTACTCTCACTGCCGATTTGGCCCTAAGCATTTTTACTCTCCATTTCCAAAGAAATGAGAAATGGTTCTGTTTGGTTTAGCGGGCTTATGTGAAAGATAGATCTGACCTATTGAAAATATTTGACTTGTTTGGTAAAAACACAACCGATACTCTGAAATGACTGAGCACAATTCAGACAACAATAGCTGCAGTTGATAAAAATGTAAAGGCTTTTGTTTCAAGCTTGACAAAGGCTGACAGAAAAATTAAAGGACAAAGTGATAATGATGGATGGCCCTTGCTGTATTTTGACTGGGAATGAAAGAAATTTTAAGTGGTAAACTGAACTGAGTGATGACCTACCTGGGAAACAATCTCACTACTCTGTGCAAAATTTAATCAGTCTCTGGTATGTAGTACTAAATAATTTAGCGAGGTTTTAAATTCAAAGGGAGCTGCATTTAGCGTTGCTCCAAGGAAATGGGATTGAACAAAAGGATCATTCAGCTTGAATATCATGTGCCAATAGCTCCTTAGCACTTAGACTGAATGATCATGAAGGCTCACGGACATGAGGTCAAGGGGTTCTTTCTACTAATTGATTCAGATTTATGAAACTCTGAAACGGCAATTATGTGCTTGACATTTTTGCTAGCAAACCAGATGTCATTAAAAAATATCCAAACCCTTTTAGAAAAGCTTCATGTAGGTCTAGAACCCTACTTAAAACCATTAGAGACTTCCGGTGGATGAGTTCATAATGCAAGAGAGGCAGCTGGGCTAAAATGGCTAGGCAGCTTAGAAAGAAAACAAAATAAATTCACATAGTCCCATGGTTCTAAGACATTTCATGGGCCTGTAGATGATATTAAATGTTAGAAGATGTGGGACAGCTCATTAAAGTTTGATTATACATAGTTTGGTTGCATAGTTAGGACAAAGGAAAAAAAATTAAGTCTTAAGAGATACTAGGATTTTTATCTCATTGCTATTTGTTCCTAAGTTAGGAACTGGGAAGACCAATAGTTCTCTCTTATAGAAAGTTTGATAGTTTGTTGGGTTTTTTTTTTTCAATTTCAAAAGCAATAGGTTTCAGTGGCAAATGAAGGAGGACGAAGTATTACAAAATTACAGCAAAAAAGACAATGTCTCCTATTTTCAAAGAGCCAAGCAAAAAATTCATATCTACACATCCCTGGCCCAAATTCTATCCTTAGAAAGTTAAGAATAGAACTCAAAAGAACAAAGCCCATTTCAATATTAGTACTTAGTACTGGCAGCATGGTGTCATCCCAATTCACTTAAAAGTTCATCCTTTAAAATGAGGACCTGATATCACACCATGGCACATTTTACAGCACATGCTCTGATCAGAATTGCTTGTGACACAATAAAAATGTGATGAATATGAAAAAACGAGGTGTAGTAGCAAGTTATTTCTGATTATGCCACCTCATTTGACATTGAAATATGAATAAAAAGTTAACTGCCCTTAATTGTCTTGATACAACTCCTCTATTTATTTTATCTCATTTATTTTGTGCCCCAGAGCAACAGCAGGACTCACAAAGACTACGGGTGTGTGAAAGGCTGATTTTCCACCAGTAAAGCCAGGTCATGGCTCAGGACAGGTCTGCGAGCTGTCAGAAAACAAGGAGCTGTGGATCTCAGGCAGGTGACAAGAAAGAAGCCATGCGAAGGAAGTGCCTTAATGCGGTAGGAAGGACATGGTAAGGGAGGACAAGTTCTCAGGGGTGAGAGCAGTGACCGGCTCTATGACTTCCCTACCTACCCTGGGTGCCCAGGCTCAGGCCAGCTCTCATGCAGTGCTGTGGGGCCCTGGGTCAGGCAGCCAGGAAGGGATATTTAGATAAAACCCACCTCTACCACCTTCCGTGGGGACTCTAACAAGCAGAGCATGCTGAGCAGAGGCAGCCCCCACCCTTCTTCTTGAACCTCTCCCCTTGCACAGAACAGAATTTGGGATTTAGTGGGCACTGGGTCTATGCATTTTATAATGCTCATGAGTACTTGCTAAAATTCAAAGAGTAGCAATAAAAAGACAAAAAAGGGCATTTTTCTTTTTTTTTTTTCTGGCTAGAAAAACATGACCTTTCTCCACAGCACAGATGTTGCCACAAATATGGCTTTGTCACCTGGAGACTAGAGTAGTCTGTTGCACACACAGTTGGTAGAGTTGCACATAGGGACCACAGGAAACCTGAATCAAGCATTTCACAGGAAAGCATCTAACATGATCATTTAAGTATTGCACTAGTGGCTGATAACTTTCAAAATGTAGGGTTTGACCTTTGAAACCCTCAGTGCTTACTTTAGGGATCATTTTGCTCCCCACACCACTCCACTGAATTTGAGATCAGCAAAAGCACTCTAGCTGCAGCTCCCTGAGATGCTGGAACACGCTCCCATTTCATTGTCCATCAGAATCATTGTTTGTCACCAGTCTCGTAATTTAAAAAGCTCACCATTCTTGCTGTCAGTGAAGTAGAAGAATAAAAGATGACATAATGTAGTATCTCACAGTACATTTACCAACTGCTGTTGAGTTTTGGTGGGGCAAATTATATGAATTGTTTTGTACTGTAGAAAAAAAATAGGTTATAATGCATTATTTCTTAAATTCTAATTGTGCCAAAACCAGGTAATATACAGCAAACATAAAAGGAAAAATTTGATAATAACTTGACCTGATGATTAGATATTGAAGATTATCTCAGTACAAGGAAAATCTAAATTCTCAAGTATGCAAATTCTTTAATACTGAAGAATCTGGTTTTGAGTGCTCTAAGTTTTACTTTATTAATGGTTATTAGTGCAAGATATACCTCTAAGGACAAATCAAAACAAGTATTCAACAGAAAGATTAATCTTCCATGTTCTGGAGTTGTATGAATACAACATGTACTTCAGATTACTCTAAAAGTATACTTCAAGACCTATTTTTTCCTGAAGTTACCACAAGTTTTGCTAGTAGTTAAAAAAAAGTCCTTTCCCATTTAATAGTAGCAATATTAATAAAGCCTATTATTTTAAAGGAGTCATTCTATCTTGTATAAAAGCCCATCTTTCTAATTAAAATAATTACTAATACTACACTGAGCAAATCACTGAAGCTTATGCAACTTGCCTGAAAGAAATAAAAGTAAAATTTGCAGAGCATGCAATAGGCTAAGAAAAAGAATTTTGCAATTCAACATATTAAATAAAAAGGTAAAGTTTTAGAGTATTGTTTTGAGACTGCAACCTCAAATGAAGTCATTTGATTTATAAAAAGGCATCTATACATATCTTGATTTTGTTCATAACTCTATATTAACAAATATATACGCAGTAAAGAATGGATCTCTGCCTTGAGGATTTGTAAGATCATTATTTAGACTGTACAGACAAAATGTTAGGGAAAAGGAGGTAGCATTATTTCCATTTCACAGCTGGGGAAATGAACACAGAAGAATTAAGTGGCATGTCTTATATTTTACAGACTTCTGAGCCTGACTGGGGAGTTCAGAACAGATCTCCCGAGTCCCATTTTAATCCTCTACTAAAAAACCCCAAAACAATCAAAGGCACAAAAGAAAACAAAACCTTTTAAAATTGTATTTAAAAAAGCAGTTGTATACCTGAAGTGCCAATTTCACTGCATTCAAGACAAAATGTTACCACAAGAGCCACCAAATATCTTGTATGAATAAAGCCAGCACGATTTGCCCCAGAAGCGCAGCATTCTATCATTATTAATATGGTGTTCTAGGCCCATTGCCACTGCTTAAAAATCACATTAAGGCTGTGATGTTCATTTTTATTCTTTTTAAGTAAACAGACAAGCCATATTCCCTTGTTTCTCTAAGCCATAAAATAGGAGCATTCAAAATTAAATGAAATAAAATACCAGCAGCTGGCCCTTGAAAACCTATATGGAAAAGCTAATGTACAATACAAATTCAGACACCAGCAGCCTTGAACAAAGATGATAGCTTTCTCAGAATGACACTTGACTCTTTCTGTGCAAAAAAAATTCAAAAAGCTCAGCCAGAACTGCACTAGGAAGAAGAAAGAGGCCAAGGAGAATTTTTTAAAATTTCCCTATTAAGGAGACAAGTGTTGAAACTAAATGGAGGTAAACAGATTGCTGATCTCTATTTTATTATGGTTGCTACTTTCATTTCTCTGAGAAATTCAGGACAAATAACTGAAATTGCTTAAACAACTCAAAAGTCACTGCAATAATTTTAAGGTTAGTAAAAAGAGATAAGAGAGAATGTGTTTATTTTAAATTGCTTTATTTCAAAATAAAATCAAAGGGGTCCAACACTAATCTGAAATCCTTTATCACAGTGGGATAGCTGTATCCCATTGAAAATCACCTTAGGCAAGTTAACGGCATCTTTGCAACCTAAAACATAGTTTATTGCACTTCTTTGCACTGTCTTTGACTAATACACTTAATTCTCACATTCTTATCACCATAGTACATTACATGAGAAAACAAGGCCCTATCTTTCTAGCTGTCAGTCTTTTATGCGCTGGGGTTTTTTGCTCAAAAGAGTTCTAAACATGTAGTCGAATTCCCTCCATGACTCTCTGGCTTTGTGTAACACACTACTATGAATGGTGGGACACATGCAATGTAGTCAAGACTTAATTTTATTAAAATTATCCAGCTTCCCTTCAGGCAGGCAGACATTTGGTACCTTAACAACTAAGCCATCAAATAGGACAGGTCACCAATGGAATATTGCAGCATTTGTTATAAAGAATGCTTGGTCATTATCTGCTAATTTATTTTAAACAAAATGAGATACGAAGCAGTGCAAAGAGATTTCAGTTCCTGCTTGTGAATGATGAAAGCCATCCAGAGCTCTCCTCAAACAAGCAGCAAACTATCACTTCAACATGTCAGCCTTCTTCAACTCCTCCCTGCCTCCTACTGATCAAGGATTAGGAAACCTGCAGAAAATATAAAACACAGGAACCACAGAGGGAAAAACAAATCCACTAGTGCAATGACCCACAGCAATATCTAAAGAATAAACCAATTTACCCACTCCTACAGTTTTACCCTACCAAACTTTTCTTCTGTCCCTCCTCTCCTTTGGTTTGGTTTTTTCTTCACTTGCCATGAGGATTAATATGGGCAGTTTCAGCTGAAAGATATACCTCAGGCACGAGGTTACCAAGCAAAAGCAATTTTTTTTCTTCAAGGGCATACCTGGGGAATAAACAAGTTGTGTGGATACCAGTGAGGTAAAAGTAAAGGAAATGCATGTCAGAGTATAAAGTAGATAAAGAAAAGAGAAATAAAACCTGTAATTCTTCTGTCTTCAGGCCTTCTAACAAAAGAAAAGTAATCCTGACTGAAAATTGTTTGGACCACTCTTCTCACAAATGACGCATCACCTTACACCATAACAAGAACTCCATTGGTTGTAGCAGATACCTGGAGACCTGTTCACAGGCACCTGCTGGGTAAGTTTCTTCAAAAGGGATTACAGCTTTCTTAGTGCTAGTGAGGGAACCACAGCCTTGTGAAAGAAGTCAGGGTGTTGTGGGAGATCCCCACACGGCACTGGCCATTCTAACCAACTTTATCAACTTTGGTAGATCCATATTCATACTTGCTAGCAATGGGTTTCGTGGTTTGTTTTTTTTTTTTTTCCTCCCTGCAACTTGAGAATGGTTTTGAGATATACCCTTATTGTCCTCCTGGCTAGTTTTTGCTGTCTCTTCCCCTTTCCATGGGAGTCATACAGAAAGACTGATGCAATGAGCTTTCTTGAAAGCTGTCAAAACAGTTCTGAATCCTTGAGACAAAGTCAAAGCAACTCACAGTAATTCACAACAAGACAGAGGAAGATCCAATGCAGAAAGGCTATGATATGATTTAGCAATAAAAAAATGTGACTTTCATTACACAGCTAAGAGAATTTTGTTATATTGGGTCAAGAATTCAAGCAGTAAGAGCTAGAAAAAATAGTTTGTGATTGCAGCTTAGAGGTTTCCCTTTTGGAGGAGTGGCTAAAGATGCTTTGTGTCCCACCACAAAGTTAGATTGAACCTTTGCTGTGAATGTTACGAAGATTTTTAAATTTTGTTCAGGGAAATTTCAAATTTTTGTCTGTTTGATCTGTTTTTTAGTTGGAAGAATCCTGAAAACAAAGGGGAGAAAAACCTTATTCGCTGTAAGTAAAATACTAATAGAATACTGTAAGAAATATTTTACTGAATATTTTTTCCTTTATACAATATAGAAATACAGGCTAAGATAAACTCCAGAAAAAGTTCAGAAGTCATTAATCATTAAAATTACAAATAGCAAAAATAGAATAATCAGAACTAATAATTATTAACATCAAATTATGGATGTTAGAAATATTAATGGTTTGAGATGAGCAAATTTTTAAGTGTCTGCTTCTCTCTGAGCCTCTGTGCTCATCTTCACATGTGAACAGAGACCTTAGATACACAATTTCTCAAAGCTCTCTAAGAAAGATGCATAATTTTTACAGAAGCTGTCCCTACCCCTCTCAGACTCAGGATGCTGTTTGCAAATCTCCCCAAAGCATTTATATCTATCTCCATTTGCTCAGAACCAACGATCTGTGCTACCTTCCCAAGGTTTATAATCTCAGTTGGAACAAAACATGGTACTGATGTACCACCACTGGTTGACATTTTAAGCAATATCACTACCTAGTGTATCATTTTCCTTTCTTGAATTGAGTGAAAAACAGCAACCTATTCTCAAAAGAAAGGTAAGTTATAGAAGGACCATATGAGGAAGATAGAGACAGGACACCCTTATCTGCATTCCATGTAGCACCTAATGGTGCAGGAAAGATTTCAATTTAGAAAATTACTAAGACGCTTTAATAATTTCTTTATGGTTTGAGTTTTGTGAATAATAAATGATCTAGATGGAAACAGACAATCATTAGCAACTGTTAGACTATAACTTTGTCATCAATCTCAAGTGAAATTATTCTGTTAACAGTTATATTTTCTTCATGAAGACTGCCTATGATGTTCATAGACATGGTAATTTTACATTCTGACCCCTCAAACAAAAAAACTCAGTTGAAGGAAAGTTCAAGAATGTTAGAGGCATAAGCAATAGCAAAGCTTGAAGTCCAGAAAAATTACAGAGCAAGCTGTGCTACTACAGCAAATCAGTGATAATAAACTCAACAGCACTATTTTAGAAATACACGTCACTTAAAATCAGTTAAAATGGTTCTTTTCAAAAGAGCAACAGCAATATATCCAGTATATCTAGTTCAAGAAGTACTTCATTGTAGATGCTCTACCCATATACAAGCATCCAAAATATTAACTTTATGCAATTATTGTGTATGGAGAAAAAAATTCATTATAATTCAAAACTAACATGCAATCTTTTCAGAAATCACATAGGGAATCCAAAGCAAGAACTATCACATCAGCCAATTATATATGTACATAGAAAATTGAATATTTTCAAGTGTTGTCTGTTATTAAAGACATTAGCCAAAACTACAGGTTTTTAGAATAAGTACAACTTCTATTCAAATAGGAATGAGATATATGTGTTAGAATACGTTGTTAAAGATTGGACCTGGAGAGAGATTTGCTGCATCGATCGGGGGGGGGAGGGGAGTAAAACCAGGAGAAAATACAGATTTAATTCAACTGAAATACTCTGAATTCAAAAATTTCAATGAGTGCTCCAGTATGGAAAAAAAAAAATTAAAATCTTCCATATGTTATCTAACAAAATCACTTTATTTCAAAAGTTTTATTTCATCAAAAAGAATATTTTAATGTAAAAATGTAGAAGTGTCAAAGTGATTCCCCAAAAGTGTTACTGTGGTTTGGAACGTTATTTTCTTGACTTTTCCAAAATAATTTTGAGCTTATCTGAAAAAAAAATTTGTATCTTATTTTTCTAAAGACACCATAAACGAAGAAATATCAGTTCACACAGCTCAACTATATAGACCCCACTATTCAAGTATTTATCAACAAAAAGCAATTTCAAAGTAGCTGCCTTGCGAGTGTTCAGGGATAATAGCTGGACAATTCATCCATAAAATTAAGCCAACAATTTCACCATGAGTTTCTTGACAGACTTCTCATACCTGAAAATGTCAACTAAACATTATTCTTCTTTATTCCAATAATAAAAGTTATACTACACAATGATTTCTTAATTCATCTGATTGTGCAGCATTCATCTGCATTGTGCCTTAAGGTCTGGGCCACCTCCTTTAGCGTAACTGAGAGTCCTCTGGAGATGTTAAGTTTAATATTATGATAATGATTTAATACCTTAATGTCACTTTAGAACGTTAATGTATATGCAAAATCAAAATATTTCAACACAATTTGAAGGGCTATGCTTTGCAGAACAACATGTGAATGAAATTCTCTGTGTGTTTATAATGTTACCTTTAACATAGGGTTACAATGAGTTACTTACTTAGGCCTGCCAAAGTAAAACCTCACTCCTCCACACCTCAGCTTTTGCAAGAAAACCATCCAGCTGCTGTGGATTTCAAAAGATATGAAGATGGAAAAAAAAAAAAAAGATCTCTTCCTGGATAAGTTACTGGACATCTGGTTAGTTGGTTTTGTTTGTGTGTGTGCGAGCGTGTGTGTGGGGTGTGTGCGTATGCATGCATGCATAGTGGGGAAGGGGAAGAGAGAAAAAGAAAAAAAGAGATGGTTTGGGGGTAAGGAAGACTTCTGAGGAGGAGAAAGTCTTCAAGACCATTCTTTTATTAATTTATTTTTCAGCTGAAAGCTCAGGCTCCTCTGTCTATGAGTTGTCTTCTGTACTTTTTAATGTTATTTTTACTTTTTATAAGATGGGAATAGGGGAGACTTTTCACCTCTGTTTTAAGGACTGAAAACTGAGACACCCTCTTTCTTTTAATTCAAAGACAAATATAAAAAAAAAATCAAAACTAAAAAGCATAGGTATTCATATGCTCAGAATTTTAAATTAAGTCCTAAGCAGTCTTCTGAGCCTCATATTCTTGATATGCCTTGATTGCTGTAAGGGCAAGGTTATTTTTTTACTAAAAACACTCTCTATTGTAGCTGTACATGCTATTATTGTTCCATTACACCACACGTCTGCTCAATTCTCTTTTTGCAAAGCCCAAGCTTTGTTCACTCAAAGGGTAGGATTTTCCCATAGGCAAAGAAAGGCTTTTCTCTGAGATGTGTCTGTAAAGGAGACGTTTCAACTCAGGAACTATAAAGGAGGAAACTTTAGAAACTGTCCAGCTACCTCAATGTCTAGGGTCTTAACACCAAAATAGAGGGCAACTAGATTACTGATGAGTGTGCTGCTCCACATCGATGCTGCTCCCTTTCCTTCCCACCTCTCCCCTGCCCCTTCAGTGAATATTTTTATTTTTTATTTTTGATATGTGTTTATGAGGATAAGGTGTCCAAAAACAGTGCACAAGATTTATCAGAGACCTGTAGTGAAAATATTTACAAACCAGGAGATCTACTGCCTATCCAGTAAGCTCAGTTTTCAAAGAAACCAGAAAAATATCTCACCTCCTCAGCTTTATTTCAAATTACTGTTCTACTCAGTTTCTACTTTCACAGAGTAAGAGATGTGCACGAGTTACAGAAATAAAGGAAGGAGAGGGGCCCCTGTGAGAACATCACAACAGAAATGCAACATTACAAAAATGTGATAGTGGGCAAATGAACAAAGATAAAGGAATCTAGAACAGACAGAGGTAATGGAGTTTGTTTCATTTCAGATGTGTTTTGGATTCCACAGAGTTTCTACTAATTTAAAAAGAAACTTGTATAGAGATAAAAGTGCATGGTGCTGGAATTATGGGTGGCCACAGAAGGTGAACCTCTATAAATGTATTTAGAGGCAGAAGTTAATAAACTAAGGTGTCTGATGCAAATTTGGCATACTGCTGTTCCAGATATGGAGAACAGTCAATCACAGAGATTTACTACTAGACCAAAAATGAAGAAAGAGGTGAAAAAGAGGCCATGAAAGGAGAGTGGGTACAAGGGACAGGAATCCAGGAAATGCAAAGTCTAAGATCATAATTAGTGAGAAATTGAGAGCGAGGTGGAAATACTTGAGAATCTATTGAAGGGAAGCAGCATGAAAATAAAAGTGATTTTAACTGCATACTTACAGCACAAACAGCAAAAGAGGCCAAATAAATTGGAAAGTTGGGAAGTGATCAAGCAGCAGACTTAAACAAACAAAAGAGAATACTTTTCCCTCAAAGCACATAATTCAATTCAGAAACTTGTTGCCACAGGTTATTGTGAAAGCTAAGATGATAAATGTTTTGAAATGGGGCTGGGCAAGCAGGTGGAAGATAAATACATTATAGTCCACAGGAAAGGTGCAGTGGGACCCTTGGTCTTACACATTGTAGGAGATCTTCTGTTTGAAAGTACATTTCAAAATATTAACGAGTACGTAACTCGGTCTTTCAGTTGCCTTTATTTGCAAAAAATAGCTTGCCCAAGAAAAAAAAAAAAGAAAATAATTGAGAGGCTGAAGTCAAGGGAATATGTTATGCCACTTTTTACTCTCCAGAGATACTGAGTTACTGGCTCAATCGCTTTCTACTCTATGTATAATTGCGGCAGTAAGAACTGCCTTGACCATCCACAGCTGCTGATTCATGTTAATTTCCATATTGCTTTGATAGATAATTGATACACGACACATTATAGCTCTGAATATTTCAATTAATTGAATGCGTGTCTTTAGATTGGCAAATCAGGTTATTTCACCAAGGTATTTTATTTCAAATAGGTCTACTAATTATCAAATGTTGCTGTTTCCATTAAGAAGATTTCCCAACCATGTGGACTTCTGTTCTGATGTTAAACTAAGTCTTCAGCAGTGACACCCAGAGGTTACAAACTACTGCTACATACATAACAGCTGTGTCTTCAGTTTGATTATGATGGACCACCTTCTTTCTCAACTCCAGCTAAATCAATGAAGTTATTACCTAAGCTTTGCAAATAGAATCTATGGTTTTGGGTTGAGCATCATGAGTTTGACAGCTAGCTCTGCTTACTGATGATTAATGACTAGTATTTGGACAAAGGTAAACAAAAATTCTTAATAAATTGGAAGAGAGTGAAAATTGCCTGGGGCCCATTACCAAAGAAAGGGTGTAATATATCTAGCCAGAATGTACACTTCTAAAGCACTAAGCTCACCAATTAGAATACAGAAGTGACAACAGCTACAGGCATTAAAGCTTGTGCCTTTGTTACTGCATGAGACAAATGTTTGAGCAGACTACATGTCTTGCCTTTGTACTGCTGCCTATAAACTCTGACTTTGTGCCCACCTTCCTGCTTCATGAAGTGTTTTCTTGACATTTATTATTATTAATAAAAGTTAAGAAAAATGAAAGTAGCAGCCATATTGATTCAGCAAAGCAGCATGAGCATATTTAATAGCCCATGCCTTTTACCTGATTCAAATACATTCAATTTCTCTGAAGTTTGATTTCTTTAATTATACTACAAATCTAAAAAGACTTTTAATGTTATCAGATACTAATTAGACAGATTGCCATTCATCTGCTTATAGGAATATTTATTTCCACTGCTATCACTTAACATCAAAACAGTATTACCTCATCATCATTTACAGTAGAAAAAATACTACTTTTCTGTATAATTTTGTGTCTAGGTTGGTCCAGTTAAAGGCATGAGGCACTCTTTTCTTGGTCTGTATAATTAATATGTATAAATGCTTTGCTTACCCTTAATCTCTAATTATGACAAACTATACCTTCCATTTTTAGGCAAGCTTCTCTCTATGCTGAAGCTGTCTAAATCTCCTCTGAGTTAGGAAGGTAACTTCAGAAATTGAGAGAATTAGTAGATTGAGTCCCACTGAGAGGCGGATTTCATAGAGGGGAAAAAAGGAATAGAAGCTGGATGAAACTTTTACAACCTCAATAAACAGAAAGACAGAAAATCTGTTGAAGTAGAAGTGAAAAAAGGAAAAAATGTGGAGGAAATCATAGTATGGATAAGAAAAGAAAAGCTGTGAATCAGGTTACACTTCTCTGCCTCTGCAGAGGATACCTTCCATTGATGTCCTCTGCCTTCTCACACAAGCTAGCCTGGAAAAACTAAATCAGCCACAGCATCTCTCTAAACTTGGGCATGTGATTATCGTTCTTTCTCTCCATCACTGCAACTCCTCTGGGCTTGATAGTTTCCTAGAAAAACTATTAGTTGTTTAACAACTGTGGAGCTGGACTTCCAGAGGCTCCATTAAGGCGGTGGCTACTAGCACTCAGGGCACTTATGACGTACTCCTTACAGATCTGGTAGGTCACTGTTCCTAGACCTTACTTCCTTGACCTGCAATTTAAAAGAATCTCTTGTGAAGAGATTCTCTCCTCATGCAGATTCCTTCCCGCTCCTCTCCCACATCTTTGTAAACATACCTCCCCTGATGTTAAAGCTGGCATGTACTTGTATTAGAAACCTAATATTCAAGGTAAGAAGGCATACTTATATGATAAATCAGCTCTAACAAAGGAGTAGGACAAAAAATTACATCAACGCATTAGGCACAGGGGAAGGGATGAGAAATCAAAGGATGCGCCCAGATATATTTAAGAAGATATAGAAAAAAATACATCATCTATTAAATGGAAGAATGCATCTCAGAAAATGATAAAAAGTAGGTTTGTTAGCCCCCAGAGAGGGAGAGAGAAAGAGAGAGAGAGAGGGAATTGTATAATTTTGGGAGGATTATGTTTCACTAGAGACATTCGTGAATGTAATGAGCTAAAGGGGTAAGACACTGCTTAAATTGATCTATACAACTGATTGTGCTACACTTGATAAAATAATTGTGTCAGTCTCTTCTGTACTTAAAATAAACTTAACAACTCTGAAATGCAGTAAGTTGTTAAGCACTAAACATCATCACATATTCTGTCACACTACTCGCATTGTTTCAGAAACCTTGGAAGCACCTGACATTTACCTTCTCTAGTTCTAACACTGGAATTGCAGAAATGCAATTAGGAAAACTCTGGTACTCATAACAGAAAAGGTCAGCAATGTGCAAGCTAAACCTGATAACATGCCTAATGTGCTGCCAAACATAACAAAATGCCTTCCTGATAATGAATGATTTTACAGACTGCCATGAAGTTGTTGCAAGATAATCAGATCAACAGGGGGCATGCCACTATGTGAAAGACACATAGGAGATCGTGAAATATTCTTTGATAGAGGTATATTGCAAAGTCACCACTGATGGAAAAATCTGCCATTATAAAAGGCCATATTTTCAGAAATAGTCACATAAATAAATTGGGTAGAAAACACAAACGACAGAAGTTTCAACATTTGGTAAGCACAGAAGCCACTACCTCATCAAAAGCAGCACACTTTGTGCCTGCAGCCAACAACCAATACAACACCACCTCCAGGATGTAAAAGACACTTTTTCTTTTTCTTTTCTTGTAGTAATCAATGTAAGTAGAGGTTAGAAGGTTTAGTTTTTCTATTTGTCTTTAATACAGAAATACTCACGCAACAGTACAGGCTCTGTGTTCCTCATGCAAAGACCTCCTCCTTACTTGTGCCACTAATCCTACATAAACTAATAGTGAACTTTAAGAAAAATGAAAAGTAATCTAAAGGGTTCTTTTGATAAATGACATTTCATCAACAGTGCCAAAAAATAGCTCATTACTGAAAGCTGAAAGTAGTGCTTATTAGAAGTTTTCTGCCAAATACCTAAAGGCAGGTTAAACCTTCAGTGAAAAATGTTTTTGAGACCTTATAAACACCAAGGAAATGTATATTTGTGATACCTGAATTCATCATGAGCCAATAAAATCTATATAGTTCGCATGTCTGTTTACAGACTATAATTTGTATTATATTGTTGCATTTTATTTTGTCATAGTTATAAGAAGCTGCATTTTTAAAAAAACTAGAGGAAAAAAAAGTACCATCATGAAATACAGTGGAGCTTTTGCCTCTATATTCACTTAGGTTAAAATTCAAATTACAGAACTTACAGTCTTCCCGGAATTATCACATACATATCTGTGATAAGAAAACATTATGTTTTGAGACTGCTAGATCCATATTGCAAAGCTGTATTAAAAGCAAATGCTAACTTTGCATTACAGTTTTTCCTATACCTGAGTTATATCAATCTATTTAATGATCAATATAAAAGCCAGCTATTCTTTTCATGTGACACATTGTTGCCTAAGTAATTAAGGAAAACAAATCAACTGTAATTTAATGAGAAGCTTACTATTTTTTGATTTTATTAGAAGTAGTATCATGAATTTAGGACATGACGTATTTTTGAGGATTGACTGTAATGATAGGCCAGATAATGATCAGTTAAATTGTATAAGCTGAATTTCCTCAGTAGCAGGCTATAAATTGTGTGAAGAAAAGTATCTGATGTCCTGTCTTTGGTGGTCTATAAAAAACTAAACAAAAAACCTCAAGCACCCATCTGTCTGGTATTTCCGTATTTCCCTTCATATATCCTTTTGCAACCAGCTTTATCTGAACAGCGCATGCCTGAGGCAAGTTTTCATAAAACAGTACCTACGTACTGGAAAACATTTTTACAGGTGCTTACTTTGCAAAAAGTTCACAACATAAGTGAATATATTTTGTTTAAACTGTATGAAGAAAGGCATGCCAATAAAAAGGAAGTAAACACACTCCCCACAACTAGATGATAGCACCAATAAAAGTGCAATTATACTTCCGGCTTTTTCTTGCTATTCTTTTGGTAATGATCATAAGCAACTGATTGTATTTTCTTGAAATGCTACATATGCATAACATGCACCCAAAAACTAACGAGAACACACTCACCATGTACTATCAGGACATATTCTGTGCTGTTTCGGCCAATTGGATTTTTTGCTTCACATCGGTATGTGCCATTGTCTGTTTTGTTTAGGAAACTGATGCTTAGGACCCTGCCATTGACAACCATTCTCTCTGGATCTGGTAGTTCTCCACCGTCCTTTGTCCACAGTACTGGTTCTGGCCTGTTGGATTCAAAGAAATGCATTTAATCAGACACACGAAGCATGTATATGCAACATATACATCAGAAACAGTAGCGTCAGAAACTTATGAATAGTAACCTGCCATCAAAGAATATTCGATGATCATTTGAATTACAAGATATAATGAACTGCCACTATTACAACCTTACCATCCCAAACGGGAACTACTAAATAAAGTGAAAGAACAAGCAGAGAAAAGAAGAGAAACAAAAAAGGAAACAGAATGGTACTGGAACAGGCCAAGATCGTTCCTAAATTAAAAAATAGTTCTCACGAGGTTTCAGGGCCCACAGTTCGGCAAGAGGCTTGGCAAGCTAAGTGGAAACAGCTTTCCATTTGTGTGATGAGCAATATGGTCCTGTGTGGCTGACAGGCATCAGAAATCATGCAAGCAGGCTGAGGTAGATTTAAGTGGTTTGTAAATGGATTCTAAAATTATTTAGGCCATTCACATTCACAAGTGCACTTGCATGCGCTGGGTGTTTTTCCTGAACCAGGCATATCAGTCTCAAAGTAGCACATCTTACACACAATGTAAATTTGTTTCTGTTCCTGCATTGTGTCACAGCCCATCCCTTTTCCCGCCCTTTCTGCATCCTTCCCTCAAATACTTGCTTGTTACGCATGTTATCACAAGCAATATAAGGTTTGACTTAAAATCCTGGATTTCCTTCTTTTGTGAAACCTTCGTCTTGTGCCTCATGAACTTGCATCAAAGAGGTCAAAGGCAAAGCACTGACAGCAATAACCCCCTAGGCCAGTTAAGGTCACCGTAGAGAAGGGACTGTGTTGCAGATTCACATATACCCTCCCACTGGCAAGTGATACCTAACTCTTTCCTAAAGACTCAAAGAAGAAGCTCCACAGTTCATGAGATTTGCCTAACAGACAGCAGGATGTATTTATTACTGGTATGCAGTCTTTACTTACGTGTAACAAGATCTACTTTCAAATTTACATGAGGGAAATCACCAGAAAGATAGGTCCATGACTGGGAATGAAAAGCTGGCTTACTGAATCCCGACTATCTCACTAACAGACAGAGCATCTCAGGTCCTTAGATACTAGTCACTAAAGCAAGATATATACAGCCTGGGGATTCACTGCTACATTACTTCTATCTGGTAGCTTTGTACACTATAACCCAAATATCAATCCCTTTCTTTTGGGTACACTACTTAAGTAATTTCAGTCAGAAGTTCTAGATTTGCACATTTATTTGGTAGGAGAATGCAACATTGTATTCTCCTATTGAAGTATGCAGTTGTGTAAGTAAGTAATAAAACAAAATATAAATCTTTGTTATAAAATCAGCAGATGCCAAATTAGTTGCTAGTCTTACTCAAGAAATACTTAATTTCATTAACTTAAGCAGGTGTTTAAAGCCTATTAAATATAATAAGTGTTAAGAATAAGAATTAAACCTAAATACCTAAGGAGAGACATTTTGCCAAAATGTGGCCTCATGCACAGAAAAATAGTCCTAATGACTGCAATGACATGATTTTAAGTTAGGCAAGACATAAACAAAACGAATTTTTCTGAAATGCATTTACTGCTATATAATTTATACTACTTTTTAAAGTAAAAATACTATAACTTCTGCTTCTCTTGAAAGGTAACACAGATCTATACACATTTTAGTAATATTTGGATGACACGTCGTTAAATCATTGTTGAACTTGTTACCTAGGCTGGCTATTCTCTGAGGTTGTGATTTTTTTAGAAAATCATATTCTCAGGGAATAAACCAAGATTCACATAATTTTAAACCAAGGATTAAGAACTGTCAGGATAATGGGCCTTATTAATGCCTTACCGTAAATATGTCTTAATACTCTTCCTAAGTGCACTTTGAGGCACTGGTACCTAAGTACACATGACACACAATATACACACTTCCCTTCTGCTTAATGCGAGGAGGGAATCTAGGTGTCCATGCTGTTGCAGAAACATTGCCCTACAGAGTTCACAAGATTAAGGTGCAATTTGCTTTGATATGTTAAGGTGGATTTGTTCAGTTTTCTAGCAAACTCCTCATTGTTCCCCATTTACCAGTTTACTGTGAATCTGTAATCCCAGGAGTGGAAACTTTGAAACACTTCTGCTACAATGTGCACCATTACCTTCATAAATGGCATGTTAAAGCAACTTCTGTGCAGCGGTAATTTATGGAACTTATGTTTTAAATTGAAATTAGATGGCATATCCTAGGGGAAAACCCACAGGATAACAAACAAGTGTGAAATGAAGCCTTAGATATAAATTATTCAGGGAGCTTTGTCACATTGTAATATACCAACTCTAGTCTTACACAGAGTGCTTAGCTATGGTTGCAAAATGATGGTGGAAGAAAAATCACAGCTTAGAGAGAGGCAGATCTACATACTCTGGGTGTCGGGGAAGCTGCTAATTAACAGTTAATATTAAGCCATCCTGTGCTGGCTTAGTGGCAGCAGCAGCAGAGTGATTCCTGGGCAGCCAGCCCACAGCCAACACATCATGGTGGCTGGGCACAGCTCTCACTCCACCTCACCGCTCTCAGGGAGGATGGTGCCTAAAGCAGCAGTTCTGTCAGAGCCACAAAATTAAGTTTTGCCTGCACTGCTGGGAAGCTTTGAGACAATCTGGTCTAAACAATTCATTAGTTAGGCAGACGTGAGCTAAGAACATGAGACATGCTCATGCACCCAGGCCAACATGCTGCTGTGGTCAGTGACAAGGGGAGCGGCTGTTTAAGGAAAGCATGTGAGCGTGGCCATTTTCTGTGGTCCATTCCCCCTGTACTCTGCCAGCATCCACTATCATTCTGTTGGGGATGTTGGAGGGCATATCTCTTGTTCTCTTTTGTATTTACTTAGTATTTAGATCTGTTGCCTATGGATATCTCTAATATCTTTTTGAATCTGCTTATACTGTCTGTCAACCCAGCATCCTGCGGCAATGAATTCTGGAAGTTCCCTACCTGCTGTGCAAAAACGTATTTACTTTTATCTGTCTTACACTGATCTCCTAGCAGTGGCAATGAATATTGCAGGATATGGTAAGTAATGCTTCTGCATATTATAACCTTGTTATAAGTTATGATAGCCTTGTACTTAGTAGGCCTCTCTCTCTCCCTCCTTCTCTGTTGTTTGAATTTGATACCTTCTGAGATTATTGGCAGGGGGAAAAAAATTCACAAGATAAAAGGGTAAAGGAACCATGAATTTAGAGCATATTGGCTATTCCTTGATAATTGCTTTAGTACCTTCATTGTCCAAAGCACAAATGCAGCTGAAACACCGATGGGGAAGATTTCCTTCTGTGACACACGGCACAGAGAAGTGCAAATTCCCCATAGTTTATCCTATTGAAACATGTTCATGGATGCAGATCCAGACAGATGTTCTTTCTCTTACCCAACATTTTGAAAGGGTTCTGCCTCAACTGGGGGATTATTTAGGTTTGATATTCTAAAACTGCCGGCAAATATATATACTCCTAATGTTCCACATTTTTCTCCACTGCGTACATCTCCAATACTGCAGAATTTCAGCTTTTCTTCACACACTAAGGAGTTGCCATAATGCTATCTATTACTGTATGGACTGGAACAAACAGGGTACCCCTGTGCCTTGCATTTGTGCTTACTTCAAGTTGAATCACACTTACCAGTTTTTCTCAGACAATCCTGAAAACATCTTTCTTGGAGCACAATAGCTGTAAAGTCAGAATGAGCACTGTGGCCACTAATGCAATTGCACATTACTAGCTTCACACATTTCATGGCACAAACAAGCTCACTGATCTGCTCTGGCCTAACAGGAGCATGCAGCTGCTAGTACCAATGCAGTCACCCAAAGAACAAGTCTGTCCTCCCTTCTTTTTCCCATCTTGGGTGAGAGGTGCTTTTCTATATTCCTGGTTTAATCCCTCCCATGTGGACGCAGTTAAGTGGAAATGAGCCGTGCTACCACTGAGACTCTTCATTGGGTTGAGGGAGGTAGCAGAGCTGAAGCATCAAGATGCTGTTTTCTTCCCCAAAACAAAGCTCTGCTTCTGGCTTACCTATTCTAATTTGCTCCCAAACAAAAACAAACAAATTAAGCATGCCGTACTGAATAAATTCTTTCAAAGACATGGCTCAACTGTGACAGCCCATGCTATTTCTTTGGCTAGTATGTATTGCTTTTACTGATTTGGCTTTGCACGCAGCTGCCCACAGTGGCACTATCAGGACTGCGTTAAACTGAAAGAAGCCAGAGATACCAATCACAAGCATACTAAAAATCCTTAACTATGACCAATGACTTCTCTGCCAGCCCTCCAAAAGAAATGTGAACTCTATACCGTCTCTAAAGAACTGGTAAATGGGCTTAGATTTTGGTATAATTTATGTTTAATCCTAATAGAAAGGCCCAGAAGCTTTCAGTAACTGACTTGCAAAAGAGAACTGTTTTTTGGTATAAATAAATGATTTTGTTAACTGTCTTCATGTTAGCCTCAAGACTTGACATAAAAAGCAACAGAATTTGGTATTCTTTCCCAAACTGAAATGGGACTGCAATGAGGATATCGAAAAAATGGTATCATGTTCCAGGATGATTTATGTTTTATACTGTGGAACAGAAGTTTTCTTGCAAGTAACTTAACAAAGAATTTGCAAATAAAGCAAAATTATTTTCTAATGCTGAGGCTAAGAAACCTTTTCTTCCAAAATAAGTCAGTGAGAAAGCTAAGGGTAAACTGGAATGTGTTGGAAAAAAAAATGTTTTAAAAACCACAGTCAGATTTGATTAGAAAAGAACACTTAGGCACAGACTTACCTTTTCAACAAGTGTTTATGTAACATGAAAGTCAACAGTTGATATTTAAGTCCACATTAATATTTTTTATAATCTAAGCTTTTAAAAGTTATACAGTAGTATTTTAAAACAAGTTCATTCACTTTCCATCTTTTTCTCCATCCTTAACCTGTGATGTTTCAGTGCTTTCCTATAATCCTCCTTTCTAGCGATATCTTTATATCTAACCATTCTATTTATCTTAACTTAGCCTTCATTTAAAAATGATACACAGATCTATTGTATCACCTCTTCTTTCTGAACAAAGTGAATTTAAGCAATGCAATCCATTCTCACTTGAAAGTTCTTGGCTCCATTCATTTTTGTTGCCCTTTTCTGATTTTTGTGTACAGAAAGGTCATGTACAAAGTGTTCTTCATTGAGACCTTAGTAAACAACACTCAGATAACTTACTGGCCCATAATACTAGCACAGAATAACCTTTTAATTTCCTTAAGATCACACTCAAAAAAACCCCAGAACAACAACAACAACAAAACAGTGCTGCCTTTTTACGCACTCCGTCTCACTGAGGATATTATCATCCATCTGGGTATCTAAGCATCCTGTCAAAATTTTGTAGCCAATGTGGATAAAAATAAGAAAGATGGAAGAAGGATTTGTGGAACACTAACAAGACAAGTATATTCATTATTCTGAGTATGGCCCTCTTGAACATTGCCTTTTACTTCTCCAAACAGGGGCACACTTGTATTCTCTGAAGTCCATAAAAACATAATCTAGTGGAAATGCTCAAATCAGTAATGGAAAAGGTATCACCACATTTATCAGATCATTTTTTGTTGAAATCTTGGCGCAATGTTAAAAGTCATCTAAGGAAATGATTGCTTCATTAATTTGAAACTTATAGAGTTTCTCTGTATTGAGAATCTAGATTTTTAGCTTTGTCAGTTAATCATCCAGTTGAAAGTTTAAATCCCGAGGGAACTTCTTATTTATATAAAGTCTCAGTCTGATGAGTATATTGGGATGAACTGGTTTGGGAGCATTTAATCTATCAAAAACATGAATATCCACAGTCACTAGCCTTTCCTAAAAGGCTTGGATAGATGGTTTTATTTTATGAGATAAGAACTCTGTGATTTTGTAGTTCTGCAAAGCTTGAGTAACCTTCACAGAGTATTTTTCTCCCCAGAAGAATTAGTCAAGAATATCCTAAGTACCTTTTATGAAGTTCTCTTTTTTTAAGAAGGAAGTTTTGAACATCTGAATTGACTATTATATTTGTCTATACTTTTCTCTTTTAAGCATCTCAACAGACATAACGTAGCTTAAGAATATTTCTGATGCCCTATGCCAATGTTTTTAAAATGGTTAAGAATTAAATTACCAACATACATTAAAAATGAGGTGGCAACAAAATATAGATTTCTACTTTTTATATCATAAAAATTTGTCAGGAATTCACAGCTATAAAGACAACAGGAACAATAAGAAATGTTGACAACAGTTGCAGTGTATTATGCCTTTGAAAAACTTGCTTAAATGATAAACTTAAAGAGGTGACAGGAATCTCAAACAGTGTTAGTATTTGCCATTTATGAAAAAAAAGAGAACGCCAAAAAACAGAAAAAAAAAAGAGAGCAGAAAAGTGAAGAATAAAAACCAAACCAAACGAAACAAAAAAACCCCAACTCTTCATCCCTTATCTTCTGTCCTGGATAGAGATAAAGCCTTTATTTTGTCCATCACAAATGCACTTGGGTGACAGGCCTCCCTGCCTGTAGCATGCTTTGGATAAATCAGGCAGTCCTCTCACCTTCAGATTGGCTCACTGGATTACAGATGCTAACCATGTTGATATGATAGACTAAATTTGCAGCCAAAAGTCCTTATCCCTCAGCAGCCTGTGACAGCAACTGATTAAAGTGACTCAAGAAGAGTCTTTTCAAAGCAAAGGTATTTATTCTTTTAGCCAAAGATACGAAGTATATATTGCTAAGAGGTAAACGAGTAATTTTTCATATTCATATTTCCCCCTATCTACACTCTAATCTTTCCTTGCAACCATTTTTAAGGTTCCTTTTAGGTCAGTCAATACCTACCTTTGCCTGTAAGAACCTGACTATTCTCTTTCTGCCGTAATTATCTTTCCTTCTGTATTTCCCTCTCATCAGGCTGATAACCCACTCCCCTTTATCCTTCAGTATCTTTAGAGTCTAGGACTCCCTTTGACCTAAGGCTTTCAGCCCTTAACACAGCTGTGTAACGCTGCTGGTCTCTACCTGGATAGCTTTTTCCCAGTTGACACTAGCCCATTGCAATGTTAACTTCTTTGCAACTATTTACCTGTAGTTTTTTCCCTTTGCCTTTTGTGTGGTTCTTGTGGGTTCCCGCCCCTTAACTGTTTCCTTTATGTTAGTTATTCTCAAGAAGGCAAGGCAGTATCAAACAAATATCCTGAAAAGTGCATAATCCATATATATATATATGTATGTATATATTAAGTTTCTTTCCTAATTCCAGTATTATTCACAATCTTATTAATTATTCACAATCCAAGGAGACCTTATAGCAGCCTTCCAGTACCTGAAGGGGACCTACAAGAAAGCTGGAGAGGGACTTTTTACAAGGGCATGTAATGATAGGACAAGGGGTAATGGCTACAAACTGAAAGAGGGTAGATTTAGATTGGATATAAGGAAGTTCTTCACTATGAGGGTGGTGAGGCGCTGGAACAGGTTGCCCAGAGAAGTTGTGGATGTCCCCTCCCTGGAAGTGTTCAAGGCCAGGCTGGATGGGGCTTTGAGCAACCTGATCTAGTCAAAGGTGTCTCTGCCCATGGCAGGGGTTGGAACTCTAGATGATCTTTAAGGTCCCTTCCAACCCAAACCATTCTATGGTTCTATGATTCTATAATCTTCCCAAAGAAGTACAAAAAACCTGCTGTGAATAACATTTTGGAGATTGGCTTTCTCATAGTCATGAGACAGATCAACAAGAGAACTTATGTGAAATTAGAAGATACCTTATCAGTGAATTGCATCAGAAACACCCCTTGTATTCTACTATTGTAAGCAGCAGTGAGGCTAGAGATGGACAAAAAGATTGTCTCAAAAAAAACCCAAAAAACAACTTTGTGAGGAGATGCCATAGGGATGTAGTCCAGAATTTGATTTAAATAAATTCAAAATCCATTGCCACAAGAAGGCAGATGTGGGGGAGTGCCCTAAGCTTGTTCATGAAGTACCATCCTTCCTAAGGTAAGTTTAATGTGGGAAGAAAAAGAGGACACCAAATTGGTGTGCTCACTGCTGTGGGTGATCCACTGTCTTCCCATGATCCACATTAGAAGTGAAAAAAATAGTCCGGAGAATTACAATTCTTTATCAATAGTCACTATGTGTGTGTTGGAGAAGCAGTGTTTTGTCAGGGTTTTTTTGGTTGTGCTAGCACTGCCAGACCTTCAGATTTGAAGGAAATGCAAAACCAGAGAGCTCACAAATGTGCAATGTGGCCAATAGGCCAATGTCAGAAAAAGCTTCGTCGTGGTATTGTGCAATACATCAAACTGAGGTCAAGTCAGCAGATTTTTTCAATAGTGGAATACATAGGAACCCATCACTGTAGTACGTGATAACACAGTTACTTATTTAAGTGATTTCTTATGCCCCCAATACCAGAGCATGCAAATGGCCAACTCAGAATAAATGCAGTGAGACATGAAATCAAACTGTGCACAGTTGGTTGCTAACACCATTTATCACCCCAAGTACCTCTAACTACTCAGAGTCAGGAAAACAGTTACCTAAAAATGCATCTTCTTAAAAACTGTTCTTGTTATAAAGATTTCTAAAAAAATACTATAATCATTCAGGTTGCGTATTTTATTTTGCCAGTTTCAGCAGTGCTGCCGCTAATGTTATTAATTTCTTTTAAGGCTTTTATCTAAGCATCTTATCTGCTCTCCTCTATCAGAAGGAATCTCCTTTTTATCTTAGAGTTATTAAACTCATCTTGCAGTGAAATTACCATTGCATTCCATAAAAAGAACATGCTAACCCCTTAAAAATATCACCTGTCTATAAAGAATGCAGACAAACTGTTTTGCCTTACATTTTTTAATAAGTCCTGAAGGAGGCCTCTGCTAAAAGTCCCTCTATGTGGGCATAGAAAAAATAAAAGTCATTCTAAGCAAGACTGTCCTCTTGATCCGGAAGAGAAATATGGTCTGTTTTGTATTTCTCAACTTTATTGTTCATTTCCCCTCTGCCCGGCTTCCCTCCTCTCTTGTTAGAAGCTACTCAGTATGAGGTTAGGCTTGACTGCCAAATGAGCAAGACAGAAGACAGTTCTGGCTGCAGAGTTCCTACTTCCCTTACAGCCCCCTACTTAGGCCAACACCATTAGCGCAGGTACCAGCAAATCCTGATCTACCTTTCCATTGTGACAGACAGCTAAATCTTCTTCTAATAATGGAAGGTTTGCAGAGACGCTCAGAAAGTCAGCTTTTCTAATTGATATTAATAACGTCAAATCCATATATCAATTTATTTGCTGAATTTACCCTATAAATTGAAAAGCTTTTTTTCCTGATTAACATGAGAAACCCTATTATCTTCAATTTACATAAGAACTAGAAACCTTTTTGCGAAGTTCATAGCCTCTACAAATCACATGGATCTCCTGTACAGTGAACAAATTCAGATTTTGTCTTATAGAGCTTGATTACTCTTAAATGGAAATTAACTATAAACTCCTGAACTATTGACAAAAGGTCTTAACTGTGTGCCAGTGTGTAAAGATAGATCAGGACTGAGAGGCATCTGCTATCGCCTAAGGCTTACAGCTCATGCTGACTACTTAAATTATTCAACCTGTGTTTTTAAGTAATCAGGTGATTTTTCTATTTTCTACTTTTTTCTGTCTTTCAGCAATTATCATTTCTGCAAAACGTTTTCCTTTGTATATGCCACATTGAGAAACTGTTCCAAAAGGTATTGCATGGTATGCTTTATTTCCTGAGTCTAGAACTCTCATTCCACAACAGCTCAGTTTATACATTAAAATATGAAAATGCATTAAAATTCTAGCCATCCAAATCTAGTATACATTCTGGAGTGAAGCCCTTTCTGATTCATATGAACAATGATATTTTGTCCATTGATCAGTGAATTATTCTGGCTATGTCTGAATGAAGAATTAATTCAGCACTACCATAATGACTTGAGAGTACTGAAATGAGTAAACACTGCGACTATATAAAAATCCTTAAAAAAGGAATATTAAGTTTCCAGTCAACATACTTTTTGTTAGTACTTAACAACAAACCACATGCAGAATACTTTCTGCTCTTAAAGTATTATACTCAGAATTATATTTAAACCCACTTTGAGGATCAATATCACTAAGAACAAAAGTCCTTCAGTTTATATGATAGTTGGCTGCTTCAGCTACCATTTTTATAGTAATGCAAAAATGTAATACTTTATATCATTCCAATATATAAAACATATTTTCTAATAGCAAGTTCTAGGGAAGGCAAATCTATGAATTATTCTAAATATCCAATCTTTTCAACCTAGTGAAGGTTCAGACATCTGTGTTTCAGGATAAGCTGTAGCAAAATATTTTTAACTCTCATGGAAGTGCAAAATGTATTTCAGTTTTTATAGCTGTTTTAAGAATGTTTAATTGCTTACTGATTGCCAGTCTTATTTTAGTGCAATGAAATCTCTGAATGATTTCAGACTTCATTTCCAAGTTTGTGTTTTAAAATAAAAAAATAAATCTAAATAATATTCTTCTAAGACACTCTAGTTTTACTGCTTGCATATAAAGAAGAATTTAAAAATACTTCTATTTTTATTCTTTTGATGAACAATACTCTCATGTTTGAGTTTCATCATAAGACCTCAGAAATCCTTCATTTCCTCATTCTACTTCTACTTTTAAACCAATTTATTGTGGTACTAAATATTTCCCCAAGGATACATCCAGTACTCTTCCAAGCCTGACACTTTCTGTATAGGTGTACTTCTGGTTTTTATCCGAAATTATTTTCAAGTTTTGGGTTTTTTTTAAGATCTGAATTCTTCAGCTCTTTAGATGATTTGTAAAATTTCCTACAGTCTTTAAGTGTTTTATTGTTGTTATTATTATTGGTATCCAACTAATTTGCTAATTTCTCTAATGGAACTTCATCAGATTAAGTGGTAGATCTTGTGGCTAATTTTCTTCAAGAAATTCAGATCTCGTTGTCTTCACTAATAGATTTTTTTTATTCCTTTTTTTCCCCTTGATATTTAAAACTGACCACAATTTTCCTACACTTATTAGGCCCTGCCAATATTTTAATATGGCTATACTTGTGGGTGGAGCTCTTAAATTCAAAATTGCATTCTTTCTGAACAGTCAGACTACTACTATAGAAGTGGTTGCACTCTAGATTAGATGTGTGTATGATGCATATACCCCATATGTACAGAATTTTTAGGAGGAGGCTGCCAGTTTCCAGTCTACACCAGCTTTTATTTACACACTGATGGGACACTGCCAGTAAACTTTTTAGGCCAGTCTTAAAAAGAAAAAAGAGAAAGAAAAAAGGAAAAAGAAAAAAAAAATTAAGGTGTTGCAGATCTGTGTGTCTCTTGCACTGGAGCTGTGCGCTCCATCTTGCATATACACAAGTGTTCACAGTGAAAGAGAAAAGAATCTTGTGCTTATACCCTCCACCTCCTTGATACATTTTAAGATTAAAAACATTGCATGCTTTCTAAGGGGCTGTTGATTTTCTCCACTCTTTTTCTTGGGCATCTGCCTCTGCTACTTCCTCAGTCAGAAAGTAGGAGATACCCTTTGAACACTGCAAATGTACTAATTTTAATGGACTTCCATAGCAGAAAATAGTAAGTGCCTACAGTTACCTGGTCTGTACAGTGCCCATTCTATAACCTCACCTTCTGGTTTTCCATTTTGCCCAAATCTCTCCCACATTTGTCATATACTCCATCTACTTTCAAACTTTTGGTGTCTCATTCCACCTCAGCTCCTATTTTTTGCTTTCTCTGAATCTGACCAACTTTCCAAAAAACAGATTGGACATTTCTGCTCCTTTTTACTTTCTCAACTCTTCAGACATTCCTGCACCCTGCAGGCAATTACTCCCATAAAAGGCAAAATTTGCTAAACTACTTTATTTCTGCCTTCCATCAGTTACGGTTGTGGAAACAGAAAATGGAGAAGGGAGAGAGAGGTGGCTGTATTTCCAAACTTTCAAGGCCAGACTGTCACTTGGCAGCAGACAGGGAACTGAAGAATACAGGCATACTGATGCATACCATAAACAAAAAAGGTAAACCTCTTTTAAAAACACCATTAGAAGGTCAGGGAATAGGCATCAATTTAATTTCTTTCAGATTTATTCTGAAAGAGACCTGGATATTTTAATGCATTTTTAGTACTTCAAATAAAAAACGCTAGTATCTTAGAACATTTATAGTAGACAGCTATTAACCACACTTTTTTATGTGTATTTTAAAGTCTGAGGCTCAAAACATCTTAAGTTCAGAGAAAACACTACAACCTCTACAGCTTACAAACAGCTTTCATAAAAAGCGTGCTTTAAAATCTTCTGTCTGTAGAAAACAATGGTATGTACGGCTATACTGTTCATTTTGTGTTGCCAGTTTATAAATAATTTATATTTCTTTTAAATTTTAACCAGGAAAAAAAAGTTCTCTACAGAAGCGTAACATCTGTTTCAAAAAAGATTCCTGAGGCTAAAAAAGGCAGAAGGAGAGGTGTAAGCCAGTACAGCAGCAGGAAAGAAAAAAAATATATTAAAAAGTCTTATGTCATAAATCCTGCCTTACTTTGTAGGGAATGGAGGCCTTGCAGAAGTGACTGCCACCATCAGCTAACTGACACTAGCTCAAGGACAAAGTACTAGTTAATACTTTGCAAGGAATATCCACAGGTTGGCCTGGACCTGACCACAGATTGGATAAGGTGTTTTCCAATTTCCATAAAGTAGCAAAGATGCTGCTTTTGTATCAGAAGTCTTGTACTGAAGGCCTGATATGGACAGACTGCACAACAACGAGCTGTTCAGGTGGATATACAATATATTATCTGAGTTGTATAACAGCTCTCACAGGCAATGGATAAGATATCCCTAATGACACATTGATAATTAAGGGCAAGTGACAACCTTGCTTCTAGGAGATTGTGCAAGAAAGTGAAGGAGGAGAGACCTTTTCCATCAGATGCATCTCCCTTACTGCTGCTGGTAGAGGGGAAAGGCAGACTCGATGAAGCCGCCACCTCATCCAGAGAATGGAAGGTCAGCAGAGCCTGAGCTTCAGACTGATGGCCAGGTAATTTCACACAGGGAGGTCCACTCAGAACTACAGCAACATTATTTCAGTCAGAGGAATGCGTAAAAGATGAAGCAGAGGAACAGTGATGCCTTGAAAGCTCCTTTTAAATTCTGGAGCTGAAAGTACTCTGGATCAGTACTGGAGCACGTCAGTAATATACGCCCTTCCCCTGTTCTGCCTGGGATCAGTGCCATATATTGATGTGCAAATTAGAAAGACAAATCCCTTTCCTTTCAGCCTCATAAGCTAAGACCTACACTCTCAGATAAGGTGCGGGGGCGGGGAGGGGGGGGGAGGAGAAACTATATACAGATAAGTGAATATAAAAGAATAATTGTCAGACCTTGCTTAAATGTTTTATTGCTGTTCCTAGGGGCTTTTTCTTTTCTGTCAGAGTACAGCTGAGATGATAAATGGCATGTAAGAATTTCATTCACATGAAAAATTGTTGATTAAACATAGAAATCTTAATGGCCTGGTTTCACTATAATTCTAGTTCTATAGGTTTCTAATTATGTAGTCTGTATTCAAACAGCTAAATCTTTGGGCTTCTTATACTGCTGTTTACACCTTGTTGATTCCTTCTTAACCTTTAAGAGCTATTGAGAAATTAGTAGATTATTCTTTTTTATCAGCTGTAAGTAAAGCATGACTATAAGAACAAAGGACGATAGAAACTGCAGTGGATTAAATGGACAATATCTGAAAAAAATGTATTTCAAAGACATGCAAATGTCAGCAGTATTAAGATAATATGGTGCTCAAGTGGATGCATCAGAATGGCTGCTGAAAATTACTGGGATTAACCAGGAACTATGCTCCTAATGTTAATGAAGTACTGCTGGGGATAGGGAAGCAGCAGCAAAGCATAATGATAGGATGTGCACACCTTAGTTACTATGCATTTCATAAAACAGAAGAAAATAATGTCTTTTCAACCAGCATGCCTTCAGATCACTTTATAACATTCTGTTTCTTCATACAAGTTTACAAGCATCCTGCATTCCTGGCCAGGGCAACAAAAGCTGGGGAAAATACTGATTTATCAGAAATAACAGAAAAATAGCAGAAAGAGATTCACCACCACTTATTTTAAATGTTTTATGTTTTTGTATTATAGGATTAAAAAATGTACATTTTCTGAAACTAGCTTGGCTTACATAGGTTATGCTGAAGTGCCACATGCAACTCAACAGGGAGAGATAATGGTGGAGACTGCAAGAAGGAGGAAACAGGAGATAACTACCGTCACACCGCATGTTCATTTCGCTTTTCTTTTTTTCCTTAACCAACATTATGTCTGTTGGTAACATCCCCACTGCCAGTTGAGGCCAGAAGGGTATATCAAGGTATTAATGAGCAAAGATTATTATGAGCTTTTTTTTTCTTTTGACAAGTCAGGATTTTAGACTGCTTAGATATTTTACGCTGAGACACTGATGGATATTCACATGCCTAACTTGCACTGTTTTCAGTAAGAGCTATGTCCCAACACTCATAAGAAACTCTCTCTCTGTTACTACAATAAGCTGAGCAATCCCATATAAGAAACACCAGCTGCATTTTTGGAGCTAAGGTCAAATGCTTGCTGGCACAAGAATCAGAGAGGAAAATGAAGAGTGGCTGATTCGCTTCCGCTTTTTCCATTAAGTAAACAGTTGAAAATCTCATTTGCAGTTACTTGCTTGTCCAAGTACTACTTGTTTAAAATCATTTGCTGTTGGTGTAAGGCACAGTCAAGGAGAAGCCTCATTAAACTAAAATTCTTTCATGCATTTGAGGTGCAGTGACAACACCCAGAGAGCTGATAAAAGTACCAGTGCTGCAACATGAATGACAAGCAAGGATTATACAAAGTCTTCAGTACCAACCCTCATTAACCAAGGTATGCACTTCTTGACTTTCAATGCATTTAAGAACATCATGAAGTTTGGGAGATGTAGCAGAATATCCTCTTTTCACCAGATAAGATACTTTTAATAACTAGCCATAACGACAACATTTCTAAGATCTTTAGTTGAATCATGGGTTCTTCTCAACAAGTAACCAAATGTTTGTTGATATTTACAACAGTTATAGGAGCACCAAATGAATGGAAATACACCATAAAATTTTTCTACCTCAGTTATATTTTTTCACTGGTGTCAAAGAAAGCTGATGTTGAAGCATACTGTATTAGATCATAATAAATAATAAAATGTTTCATGCTTTCAAGATAATATAATGACATCTTAATAACAATACACTGGGAACTTATGATTATTTGTATTTCAGAGCTAAGTCCTATACCATGGTCGGTGTCAATTTCTTTTACATCTAAAAATAACTTATGAACGAGTAATACAATAAAGGGAAAAGGAGACAAACATTATTTACTTACAGGAGTTTGCTTTTCTTCTCCCAAATGTATCATTATTTCCACACAGAGAGGAGCACTTTAGTTCACACAAACTTCTCTCACACAGAAAATTATTCATTAGTACCTTCATGGTAATAATTTTAGCACTGTAAAGGAGATATCCTCAAGCTCTCAATGGGATCCAGCTCCATTAGCATCTAGTCCTAGCAAGCCACAATAGTCTATGTTCAACACTTAACAGCATAGAAACAGCTGTACTGGATCGGAGTAGTAGTTCAGCTAGCCCAGTGCCTTATCTCCAACACCAGGGATAAGTAGATGCCTAGGGAACAGGCTAAGCACCGATGTTGCCTCCCCAAGTACTCCTCTGACCTACAACTATCACAGGCACTTCTGACACCAAGCACAGTTTAAAAACATTCTGTAAACCTTAAGGATTTTCCTTTCCATGAACTGATGCAGTTTTCCCTTGAATTACCACGAATTTTTACCATCTGCCATATCCACTGACAACAAATTCCCAAAGTTTACCAGTCATTGTATGAAAAATGACCTTCTTGCTTCACAACAACACTGGTTCTTACTAGCTTAATTTATCCTTAAGAATTTCTATTTGAAGAGAGAATGAACCAACAGTCCCTAACAACTCTCTCTGCCATTTACAGTTTTGGAAACATCTGTAATATTTCCCCTCTGTATCAAATAGGCCACCACAAGGCCCATTTTCTGTGCCCTTCAAGGAACTCCAATATAAGATATGATTTTCCCTCTGCAAAAGGGATTCCCCTCAGAAAGTTTGTTTTTATTCAGATGTCTGCTAATTCTAATCCTTTTAATAGTTTTTACCATTTGTGAAGCCCAGATGTCAGTTCTACAGACTTGCACATCCTGGGATCTCTCCTGAAGCCCTGTTGTCCCGAGTTAGCAAGGTGGTTTTAAGCATGAAGTTTCCTGTCACTGTTCATAATTCATCAATCTCATCCTTGAATTCCCTTCGAATGCCTGGGTGAAACCATCTGGTCCTGCTGGCTTGTTACTGCTCATTTTGCCCTTTTGTTCCACAACCTCCTCCACAGTCCACTTAAAAAAATCTTGCTGGTGAGTACCTCAGAAAAAAAGGGAACCAGTCTGTAATATACCCAGTTTCTTCCACAGTAAATATGGATGTAGCAAATTCATCTGGCTTCCCCTTATACTTTGATCCTCAGTTGATCCTAGAAATGTACTGGCATGCTTCCTGATATATTTCAAGAAAGATTAACTATTACTTTCAATTCCCTTTGCTAGTTGCTCCTCAAACATTTTTTTTTTTTCTTGTTTTGGTGGTTTGGCTTACTGCATTTTCATATTTAATCTGCCAAAATCTAAGGATCTTCTCTTTCCTTTGGAAAACAACTTCAGCTTTTCAAATTATGGCTTTGCCATTTTTATTACTTTGCTTTCTCTTCCATTTAGCCTTACCAATTTCTCCTTCTCAAGTGTTTCTGCTAGGTAATATGTATCGATCCTTGGGTTCTAAACTCTTTTTTTATTTTTCTAACATAGTCCTCAAGCTGCCTGGAAAGATTTAATTCTCTTAGCTGCCCCTTTTAGCTTCTTTTTAACAAGATTCTTGGGTTTTATGTAGTTCCCCTTTTTGATGTTGATTACCATATAATTGTCTAGACTTCGTTTTTTGCCTCTAGGTGCAAACTGCAAGTAAATACATTTTAAAGAACAAGCTGAACGCAAATGGTGCTGAGAGCTCCCTCAGACTGTCACCGCCCTGGACAAACTGACTCCATTTGGAGCATTCTAGAAATTGTACGTACGAGGTAAGAAGATAGGTCAGGGATATTTGAGAGCAATAGAAAGTTTAAAAAAATAAAAAACAGAAATTACAATTAAATAGCAATAATAAGTAGAAACACTGACCTGTCTCCCACTTACCTCCCTCCTACCATTCCCTGAGGAGCCACACTCCCCCGTACCCTGTCAGCTCGCCCAGCTCTGAGGTGAGACTGCTGCGCACTGAGCAGGGCGTGGCTGGGCCTCCCGCTCCTACCACGGGGATATCACAGCCCACCCCACTAGCACTTCTTAATCCTTGCTAAAATCTTTATAATTTCATCGTAAGAGTGACCAATGCTGTGTTTCTAAGCAGTAATAAAACAAAACAATGACAACAACAAAATATGTATGTATCTACAGAAACCTGCCACGTGTTTTAAGAAGTGGATCTGTGCCGTAAAGTTCATTACAGAAATCTTGTGCACACGCGTGCCTGTGCAGCAGCCCTCAGCAAGGATTTAGCTGCCCATCCCCAAGCTCACTGAGATGCTGTACCGGGTGCGGGTGCCCAGGCGCTGGCAGGGGGCTGCAGGGCGGCCTCTGAGGAGAGGCTGGGGCTGCCCCGCGCCGGTCACAGCCGGTTCCGGCCGGTTCCAACCACCCCACTGCAGGGCACGGCTGAGCCCCGCAGCCACAATGGCGGCGCCTCAGGGAAAGCCTGGGTAAGGAAGGGCAAAACACTGCCTGGCAGCGAGGAGTGAGGAAAAAAGTGTGAGAAACAGCCCTGCGAGCACCTAGGGGAGGAGGAGGAGGAGGACGAGGAGGTGGTCCAGGCGCCAGAGCAGGGATTCCCCTGCAGCCCCTGGAGGAGACCCTGCTGGAAGCAGTGTGTGGAGGAAGGAGCGGCAGAGAGGAGCTCTCATGGACTGACCACAGTCCCCATTCCCCATCCCCTGGAGGGGGGAGGCAGAGGAGCTGGGAATGAAGGAGCGAAGGTGAGCCTGGGAGAAAGGTGCGGGGTGGGGGGAAGGTGTTTCCAGCTTTTGTCTTTGTTTCTCACCATCCAACTCTACTTTAACTGGCAATAAATTAAATTAATTTTCCCTGAGCCAAGTCTGTTTTGCTCGTGACAGTAATTGGTAAGTGATCTCCCTGTCCTTTTCTTGATCCACGTCCTGTTGAGGAGGATGAGTGCAATAGTGGCCAGGTGGGCGTCTGGCAGCCAGCCATGGTCAACCCACCACACATGGGCGTGTGGCAACTCCCATTAAGCATGGAAGGAGATGCGCAGGAGATGGTTACAGGGTCCTTTACTAAGTAGTAGCCATTTTTTTTCTGTTAACACCAAATACTCTCATTTTCTTTGTATTATTTTGATAATGAATAACCAGTGTTGTTCTTCCTTTGTACAAGACTGTTCCCTCAAGCCTCTGCTCCATAATGCACAAAAACAGGTATGCATGCAGCTCAGCACACACATCTGTGATGAAATTTTCTATTCAGAGGCCCACCAGCCAAAACCCACTAACTCACCACTGCTCCCAGTTAGATCATTCCCTGACTGGGTTATCCACTATTAAGAGCCCCGGCGTGCCTGCTCAGCCCCTCAGCTGCTTAAAGCAGGTTCTTAAATGAGGGACAAACCAGGCAGCCAGCTATAGGAGTTTCATGGCCATTCTCTTCTTGCGGTTCTGCATCCTTCCAGCCTGACACTTTTGCTCTCTTGTGCAAGACTACAAATCACAGACTCAGTCTTTCCTCCAGTCTTATAAGTTTTGGAAACAGTTTACAGTGGTACTTTAAATACTAAGCCTTGAATCTGGAAATTTCATTTTATCTAGCCAAACTTAGGTCTGTGAAATATCTGAGATTTTCCTTGCAATAGAAGGACAAAGACTATCTAAAATGAACAATGAATAATTTGTAATTTACACTAATAATAAATGGCATTAATTTATTCGTTCTCTTACCTGTTTCCTGCTATAACTGTCAGAACCACAGTCCCACTTACCTTGCCATCTCCATTTGTTTTGGGGTTATGCTCCACACCAAAGACTAGTGTTAAGCTTACATTTTCACACCTAAAAAGGTTGTTTGGATATTTTTCTAACCTTTGTTTTCCAGCCCTTAGCAGGTGGCTTAATTGGCTGGGCTAATGCCACAAAGTTCTTTGTGTGGAGAGAGATGCACTTCTTTCCATCCATACAAACACCATATATTTTGTAAATGTGCCACCCATTTAGCGTATTTGTCAAAATATATGTCAGAATAGTACTCTCAGAGTAACTGAGAACAACTTTATCAAGTGATTTTTCCCAGCAATAACTCCAGGGAAAGGAGAGCAAAGAGCATCTTCCAAAAAAACATGAAAAAAGAACAATAATATATGCATGAAACACTGGGAAATTCAATGGGTTTGTGAACATGTCTCACTGTCTATTCAATGATGGGGCAAAATGTCTTTGCCGTGAAGTGGAACAATTTCCTCACCTTTCAAAACAGTTCTCTTGGGTTGTCCTTTAGCAAAGAGTACTGCTGCCAATAGGGACTATGAGTCTCAGGTTTGTGAGGAAAGGAAAATTTCCAATATAGTTTTAGAAAATGCTGTCAGCAAGCACTGGATTTCCTGAATGGGTGTCTCTGGTGCAAGTGCAGTATGAATACTAGTGCAGTAGTAGGTAGGAACAGTGAAGGGACAGGCTTCAGTGCTCACTTAAAAAAAACCCCACAACTCACTTGTGGCTTCGCCTTTCACATATAAGACAGCCATTCCAAAAGTATGCCAACAGACCCGACTGTATTGTTATCCTCCCATACTCGTTCCATTCATACCCCATTTTAAAATTTGCACACTGACTGAGAATTTATAATTCTGGATAAGGACGATCAGGCAGAAGGTTGCATTTGAGCTTGTCGATTAAACCCTTTCTTCCAGCGTTCATTTTCTGCACCTCATTTGCACATTAATCATACATAAGCCTCAACTTTGCAATGACTGGTGAACAGGCCAATACCTCCACCTCCATAGTGACTCAGTGATTTCAAAAAAGGTTACACTCTGAGCTTGAGTTCTGCACACCAAGAGCTTGAGATCATAGTAAATGTACAGAACTGATATATAATAGACCAAGTCACAGAAACCTGCTTCTCCCTGTTTTGGATGCTTTAAAAATAGGAAAAAGAATAGATAATTGTAATTTAAGAAAAAAATATATCTAACATAGACCCAGAAAGCTAGGGAAGGGTGAAAAATAAAAGTAATTTTTGTATTGAAAATAGTGAACTGAAAAAGGTAAAGTAACAGTGCAGAAAGGAAGAATACAAACTATTCTCCATAGGGAAAAAGTAGCAATTCCAAAATCAGTGTGGAACTTCATAAAGAGAGGTTACGTCTTCAGAATAGGAGATGCGAGTTTTTGAATGAAAGGACACCAAACAGAAAGAAGAAATTAAAAAAAAAATGGGAAATCCTATTTGATTTTAAGGCGCCCTCCTTACACTGTTCTTTAAATGCACACTTCTTTTCCTTTAGAAGGATGATGTTTTACCCTGTTAGCTTACAGCATGTACGTGTTCTCAGGGTACTATGCTGCTATAAATGTGGGGTAAAAATGCAGATATTCAATGAGCTGGTGTTCTCCATGACACTGGGTCTTCCAGATCACATCTGCTATACAGGGAACAAATTTTGTTTCTGTAATTGTGTAACAGAGCAAATACCGTGAGCATGATTTGCACTGAAAGATTTACACTAACGTGTCTTCTTGTGCTCTGCTGTTAATGGTTGATTCAAGACTGCTGTAATTTTACCTGTAAGTGTAGCTAATCTCTTACCTATAGAAACTGAAGTATCTAAAAGAATGAGCATCATATCCTCTCCCAAAACTTTTTTTTTCTTATGTTTTAACTTCCAGTCCAGTACTCAATTAGAATTACCCATGCTGCATTTAAATTTTATCTATTATTCTATTCCATGGGCCTTTTTTATTTTAGAATGTGTTCCCACCTGAGAGCAAGGAAAAGAATTATTTCAAAAGGCATACACATGCAAAATGGATTTAATGAGCAGTAAAAATGCTGCATTTAGTTGTTTTTCACACTGTACTTTCTGCACCATTTTATGTGTAAACACTGCAGAAAAGGGACACTTAAAAAGACGAAAAGCAATTATTGAATTGAGCCTATTAGGCAATGTGATCATTTTACAGAACACTAAAGGGGAAGTTCTTAAGCACTGCAGGAGGCTTTATTGTAAAGTGTAATTTTCAGACATGCACTAATGCTCCCACCTGTTTCTTTTTGTGTCACACTTTTTATAACACCAATTTCCCTACTCCCTGCAAAATACTGGGGGTGGGGGGGTGGGAAGTAGAAGGTCCCAGCTGCGAAGAGAAGATACAACCTCCCAGACGACCAGGATGTTTAACACAAACTAGAATTTAATCTATTAAATATACATGCTGTATCTCAGCAAAAATGTTACCCGCTTCTTAATATGTTATCTACTACATCACAGCATAATTCCACAGTGGAGGTGTAATGTCAATGAACTATTGGTGTAGAAGGTTACAAACTGAATATTTACATAATCCTTTAAAATAATTGGGTTTTTTCTTGCAAAGACAAACTATCTATCTGGAATGTTTCACTAGGCAGATTTTTTCTACAATTCATATGATATTCTTCATAACATTTTAGAACATTTTACTGAAAATGAGCACTCATTCAACATAGCATATAACAGATGCCTACTAAATCAAGGCAGGAGATATCATTAGGATGAACTCCTTCAAAATGACAATAATTTAAAAATTGGTCAACTATCCAAAGAAAGTAATTACAGCAACGATGGCAAAGTACTGGCAAATGTTGCCAAGTTTGGCTTCAACAGAGCTTTGGGCTGGCATCAGTGACTATTAACTAGAATTGTTTTAAAAATAAACTGGGCATAGAATTCGGATACTGAAAAGGTTCACCATTATTAACAGTTATGTATATTGCAATCTACAAAACTTCTGTCACATGCAATGTGACCAGTCTATGTTGCACATGATATATTTTCTCTTTACCTTCCTAACTGAAAGAGCTTGAACTGTAGTGTTTCATACTGATAAAGCTTTCTTTATATATACACTGCTGCCTACGTGGGTGGAGAAACTAGATGCTTAACTTACAAGTCTGGCTGATGATAAGAAATTTCTATGTGGTTGACAATAACCATGGAATACAGAATGATTAACATTAGCCAACATGGGTTATATCCCATCAGATCAAGTTAACAGTAGGTTGGTTTTGAATTAACAATCACCTACTCAAATAGAATCAGTTCCTCTTGGAGAAATGGAAGTGCACACTTCTCAAAACAGAAAAGAATACAGAGAGAGCCTAAATAGGATAAAGATACAAAGATGAAGAAGCGTTGTTTAAAAAAAAAGACAAAGAAGAAACTTTTCAAGAAACTAGAACAAGACAGAAGAGCCAGGCAGGACAGAGATACCCACTGTGTTTGTAGGAGACAGGCTCTATCTAATTGCTGAACAAGCCAAGTCCAAAGATGACTTGGAATGGACAGAGAGCAAGGCAAAAGCCAGGAATAGGAGAGCCTGAGCTATCCTGAGAGCTGTTCCCCAGTGACTAGGAACACAGGGCTGAGAACTGTGAGGAGGGGTTCTTACCTTTTTCCGAGTCCACACCCAGAGACACAATACTTTGTCCTATATACATAAGCATTTATTCAAGAATGTATTTACAGAATCTTGTCCAAAGCTGTGTGTGATGTGCCCCTGGAAACTTAACTGTAAACTCAGAGTGCTCAGAAGGCATAAATGTGAGATAAAGAGATACTTCAGTTACTGACAGGTATTAGAGGTCAATGTTAGTTCTGGGATCAAGGTGAAGCAGGCCAGGGAGATTCCCAGTTTGTTAAATGCAGTTACAACAAAATTCAAAACCATCCACCTTTCTGCTTAAGACAAAGATTGTCCAGATTTAAACATAAAAGAGTGGAACTCCAGTATCCAACTTTCCTTCTTTCTTTTCACCTACTTGATTTCAGTTGTAGGTGGTCCTTTCCAGAGAAACATGGAAAAAGACTCTTAAAATTCAGGATTTCTTATGAACAAATATGTATGAAGCTTAAGGGAGAAATATTTTGATACCATATTCATATTTTGCTAGAGTAATATTTCATCCTGGGGATGGACAAATTCATCCAATTTTCCAAATCATTAATATTTATTGATACTGCCTGAGCATCCAGCTTGGGCTGTGGATTCATTCTGCAAGGTGATTTATAAACATAGAAACATGCATCCTTTTCCAGATTCATTATGATAATTCATACAGGCGGAGCTGACACTAGCATTCCTTTTTAGGCTACTAGGTATTCATGGCACAATCCAGATAGTATTCTGCAGTGAATAAAATGTATGCAGAAAATGAGATAATTTCTTACAGAACCTCCATCTCACCTGCTAGAGAAGCTGGGAAGTGTATCATGTCGAAGTAGGAAAGAAAAAATTGTACATGGACAAAAAGCTGTCTGTTAGACTAATGATTCAGAATCTAAACCTGCCATTACAATGTAGTTTCAAAGCAATATCGGCAAACTACTTACACCAAAATGTTAACAGCTGAATGTCAAGTGGGTTTCCGCTATTTTCTCCGCTAGTTTCTGATTTCAAACTCTTGAGCGTAGATTTGTAGATGTGCTAAGAACTCAGTGTTACAATTCAAACCAATGATGAGCTATCTTCTGAATGTGATGCTATGTCACATCAAATACTCTTGGGAAAATGGGGACTGTGTTCAATGTTAGACATAAAATATACGTGATCTATTTGTCAATTTTGATCTTAGGATTTTTTTTTGCTTCAGTTCCCAGCTGTAAATTTGAGGCAATTGAATACCCTAATTGTCCACAGGTATGATAAAAAAAAAATTAAATATTTGCCAAATTCTCAGATACTAGGGGGAAGAAAATCTATGAAGAAATTATTTTAATTCTGTGTTCTGAGGGCATGCATCAAATAAGACCTGAGTCATACAGATCATTCATAGCTACCATTCATAATTACTATTCCACTGAAGGAGTCAGGAATCCTCTTCAAAGGCTATGTTCTGCCCATAATGCCACAGTTTTCAGGAAGCAAAGTATTATGATGTTTCTCGTTGTATAATAAAAGTCAGAAAATCCAGATGTGTCCCTTCTAGCATTTCTCACAATACCTTCCTTAGATACAGAGGTCTTTCCACTTTGAATTAGTTTGAACTAAGCTAACTATTCAGAGGAAGGAAGAGATTTTCTATTGTTTTCTTTATAATATATTTTATCCTTGAGCTTGTGACAAAGTGATTCATGAAATAAAGGTTTCTATAATTTTCTAACTACCAAGCATGTGAAAACTCTGAAGAAATGACAGGATCTGTAGACGAAGAAGACAGTGTATGTTGTCTACCTTGACTTTAGCAAGTCTTCTGTCACTGTCTCCAATGGTATTGTTTGCATCTAAGCTGGGACATTACCGTTGTCCTGGATGTGTGTACTACTCAATGGGTGAAAAACTAGCTGGACCATTGGGTTGAAGAGACACTCCACCTGGTGGTTGGTTACAAGCAGACTTCTTCAGGAGTCTATCGGGTCCTGTCCTGTTTAACTGTTTAGTATCCAAGACCTGGCTGAGGTGGTGGAGTGTGCTCTCATTAAGTTGGTTGTTTACACTAAGCTTTGACTGTACTGAGTATACTTGAGGGGATGGCCCCTATTCAGGGTAGCCTCCACAGGCTGGAGGAATGGGCCAACAGGTGCCTCATGGGTGTCAGGGAAATTCAGCAAGGACAGATGCAAAATCCAACACCTAAGCTGAGAAGGACCCAGGGGTCCTGGTTGACAGTAGGCTAAACATGAGCCAGTATGAGGCCAGGCTCTGCTGCTTTCAGGTCACTGAATCCTAGTAAACTCTTTTCACTAAGTTTTCTCTTTTCACCTAGAGTTCTGTCAGTTCCTTCTCACAGGAAACAGCCACTTGCTGAGGTCACTGACAGAATGATGTTGTATATTCATCTGTTGTTATTAGTATTTGTTTCTATCGGCCTTTACAAAATATTTGTCTCACTCAAGGGAGTTATCTTTAAATAGATTCTAGAAAAGAGAACTGTCAGTGGTGATACCGTACACAGTTTACAATAGCTTTATAGTGCAAGCTTGATTATTTGGTGGACCCTCATTATTAAAAGTGATCAAATTTTATGATATTAAAATGTTTATTTGACTATATATTACTGGGTACGTATAATATTAGTGTTTATTACTGATTGTGCTTTTCTCTATAACCTTTTCATGACCTTATGAATAATGTTATTCTAATGAAGGACACATATATGAGTGTTCTCCTGAAATAAAAATCTTTCCTATTTATTTCAAAGAAGGCCAAATATTCACTTTACATTAGTCAACCAACTATACTATGATTTCCCTGAGCTGCATGGAATGGAAAGACATTTCTCTAAAGCACACAGGAGACAGCCAACTCTCTCTTTGTTTCCTGTGCCCTAATTATTGCATTATATTTTGACATCCTTTCTGCTGAAATAACACTGACTTAAAAAACCCCCATATTTCATGCCTGCTTTGGTGAGAGTGCTGACTAAGAATATTAAATATTGACCCTTTCTTTCATTATGGGGCAGTTTTTGAGTTCACTTTTCGGTCAGTTTTGAGTCACTAGACTATATTGTTAAGACAGCTTAAGACAGTTGTAGAAGCTACAACTTGCAATAAGAAAACAATGGCTTTGAAAATCTTTTGTAAGCACAGATGACAGTGTAAATGATAATTTTGTTCTTTGGTTTTTATTTTTTACAGCTGTCTTTTGTTTATTTTAAAATATTCAAAATATTGTCAGGCAATATGACTTCAGAAAAGTCTAGACATTGCATATGAGTTCATAAAAAGGGTGTCTGTGATTTCTGAAGCTTAATTGCATTTCCTTCTTTGGAAAATAAACAAAGCCTAAGTAAAACTATATTATGCTAAAAAGAAATAAATTAAAAATAGCCGCTGACACCTTACAGGTGTATTAGGCAAGTTCATTTACTAAAATGTTGTAGCCTGACAACTTTCTAGGGCTCCAGCCAAAAATATTAGAAACAACAAAATAGCTCTAAGGATTGAAAACATAAGAGATGACCTTCAATTTGGTTTGAAAATATACAATAGCATCTCCAAAAGAGGAATGCTATTGAATAGTGACATCAACCTCAGGGTGTCTTGGCCTAAGATATGCAGAGAAATGGCTAAAAACTTTTTTACCTACAATTTTAAAAAAATTGATATCGTTATTATTAAAATTGTCAATATTATTATAAAATTGTTAATATTATTAAAATTGTCAAAACCAGCAACTGAGTCCTGCATAAGAAGAGAGTAAGCTGACACAAACACACCTACTAGATTTTTTCAAAAGAAAACTCTTAAATTTGGTTTACCAACTGGGCATCAATCAATCAGACAACAGTCCTCACAAATGCTATCTCAAGTATCTCAAGATGTATCTCCAGAGGATGCTGTTTTGGCAGGAGATGCAGAGGCAAGGTGATTTGGCAGGAGGTGCAGAGGGCAGTGTTGGTCTGAGCAAGGCTTCCCTCCCCTCCCCTAAGTTAGGTAGGGCTGTTCCTTAGGACTGTGTTGTAGCTTTGAAACACAATATCTGGGTATCCATGATGCCCATGGTTTGAGGGACAGAATCCCTGCAAGAAGGGGCTTAGTGATGAGACGCAAGATGGAGTAAGCACGTTGTAGCTTTAGCCTCATTCTGCTTTTCCCTTTTGGGAAAGAATTACTCTGCAGCAGCTATAACTACCATGAATGTCACCACAGCCACAACCCAGCTTCATTCTTCCTCCATTTTCATCTCTAACGTAATTTTGAAGCTTGTGAAAATTGCTCCGAGATATAAGAGAAATGTATCTGTAAGTAAGTGTTCATTTACTGGTATGATTCACTGCTGCCTACAGGAAACAGGAGAGACTGTTGTAACTGTGACATAAAGTTGACAGCGTATGGAAATTAACCCATGGTGTGTAAATGGATATGAAGGACCATGGTTGGCTCTGAGCTCTCCACGAAGCCCACAGTTCTTCACTTGTCTTGTGGCACTGACATATTTGGGCTCTGTGGACCTCTCCAATTTCTCTCTCTACAAGCCAGAAAGTAAACATAATGTAGGGTGGGAGCATGACATTACTGCTTCTCATGCTAAGCAACTGCAAACTGCTCCCAGGAGGATGCCTATTTATTACTAGCTCTGTGCCGTGAAAGACTGACCTAATGAAGCAATACAGAGCAGCTGATGTTGGCAGGTCTTGTGGTATGGACAATTAGAGGTGCATTTATTGGCAAAATAGTTGTGCCCCAAAGGCTACCACGTACAGGTGCCCTACCTTGATAATTCTGTGGTGTGGAGTTTTTATTTGGTTGTCCTTTCAAAACCATACATAAGGTTTGCATTTGAATCCATTAAGGTTGCAACTGAGTTCTATTTTAAAAAAACAAAACAAAACAAAACAAATCACTAAACACCTCAATTGAAGCTCTATTTTAATTAGTATGTTTTAACCAATGTCTCCTAATGGTAACATATAAAGAATAGCTACAATATTTAGTGTACCAAATAGAAAATATTGTGTATGTCAAGCTAAAACAGACCACTTTTACAGTTATTTACTGCCTTCAGAAACGACTAACAAATACAGGGGTCTTGAGGAAAATCTAATATCTGAAAGGATTAACTGTCTCTTTTTTAACAGAGTGACATCTTTGGCATGTGAAAGAAATGTTAGCCCATTTTCAATGAAGGTTATGAAAATGTGGTTATAAGCTGTAGACAAAGAGCAGGATGCATCTGACCAAAATTAAACACAGATATAAAATTTTATATAAATGTCTATATTTAGACATCTATATTAGCTATCCCAAATTATAGAGGTAAATATCTGACCGAATTAACTCTCTAAAGTCCATGCCATTAGAGGAAGGAAAGTAGCAGAGGTATGGTCCAGTCTGGCTCTTTCTTCTGTAGTTGCCTAATGTAGATCAGACCAGTCATGTTATAATAGTCCCTAAATCTCTCCACCAAATGCAAAGGGAAGCCCAAGTGAGCAGCTCAGATGTAAATATCTACCGTGCAGTTGTTTAAAGACAGTTGAAATTATTCCCATACACTCAGAAACTGAAAAGCATCATGCCTCCTTGTTGTAATACTCAGAGGCAGGTGAAATCATTGGAGGACTAGGACCCCTAGTTGGTATTATACACCTATATCCCCCCCCCCCCGATTACATCCATCTGTCCAACCATCCAGCTGTCTCACAACTAAAAAGAACAAAAAGAAGAAATCAACTCATAACCTGCAAACTTTCTTATGATTTAAAAACTCCAAATGTTAAGGGCCAAACTGCCCCCCCCCCCAAACAACAGGTAATTAAAAATATGTAATTACTGCCTTACTTCTAAGTCTTTATCCCTACAGTGAATGTCAGATGAATAGTGAAAGTCAAGCACCTGGGGCTCGGATGCCTAAAGTTTATAAGCCAAACAGAGCACTTGGCACGTAGCTGTCACCTGTTTAGTCATGAGGAAATCACTGAAATAGGGAAAATCCTAAATACCATCTATCCAACAGCACACTCACGGCAATCAGGGCTGACCTCTCCTAAAATTAAGCACTTGCACATCTTCTGCTGAATTTGAAGTTAATGGGGAAACAGACTCTGTACCTCCTGATACCTAGGGGAATGCTCAAAGGCTATTAGGTAAATGGGTAATTTCTTCTCCTTCAAGTATATTATAAAAGCAAGAGATGGCTTGCAGCTGATTTTTGAGTTACCTACAGAGGTATCTATCTCAGAAACACATACTACTTCAGAAGTACACAGGTACACAGAAGACCAATTGCATTGAGCACCACGTTAGTCTAATGGGATGGCCCCCCAGTGTCCTGGTCTTAAGCGGGGTAGAAGCATGACCTAGACGCTGAGTTGCTCAGCCCAGTCAAGATTTGGATGGAGGAGTTGCTTTAAAATGATACAGGCATATAATATAAAAAAAGAAAAGTACTTATGGAGTTTAAATGATGCCAGACTAAACTCAGAAGAGCTTTTCAAAATAGAAATTTTGGACTTAAATGCCTGACTTGAACTAAATCTGACTTCAGGTTCCTACATTAAGCAATTCCATAAAGTCACTAAAGTTACACCAGGGAGAAATTCAGCCCTAAATGACATGATTTTGGGCATGTAATTTGCACCTTTTCTAGAAACAAAATATTATTGTGCTATCATTTTTAAGACCATTTTAAAGCTGCATATCACCACTCCATATAACACTATATATTAGTCTTTTGAGCAGAAGGTCAATATTTAAGAAACTTGATTTGTATTAACTTAATATTAAGCAATTGGATTATTTATGTATCTTTATGGGCAAATATATAACAGCTCATCTGAGAAGATACTGTTCTAAAGAGTGAAGTCTATTGAAATAGTAGATTCTGTGCAAGAGTTAATCTCTGCAGATCTGCCTTCAAAAATATTAATGGAAGAGATGTTAATTTCCAAGTAAAACAATTTATATTCTTAAAGCAGGCTACATCTTTTCAAATTCCGGTAGAAACAGGCAGCCAACTTGCACATATCATTAAACTTCAAATTCCCTTGTAAATGACAGCCAAAGCATCCAGAAAGTTCAATATATTTTCTCTGAGGCTAGTTGATGTAGGAAGATTTTCATGAGACGTTTTCTCTTCTATCATCAGTTCAATGATGTAAACAGTGACTGATTAAGCCTGCACTCCTTTCAGGTTGATATACCTGACTGAAAAAAAAAAAACCAAAACCCTCACAGCTGGAATTCTTCCTGAAAACTAAAATAGATGACAAAGTAAAAGACCAATCTTCTATAGATAGTTAATGAAGACAGGCTTCAAGGGGTTTTCTATACCAGAGATTACTTTACACCACAGGACGAGACAAAACCAGCAGATTTCTGCAGCTGAAGGTTGCAATCACAGCAGAATAAGGAAAATAACAAAAACATATTACTTGTTAAATCACTTACACTGGTTTTCCTTTGGATTCACAAGTCAAAATTATAGATTGTCCTTCTTCAGGCCATGAATTGGAAGAAATGATTTTAACTAAAGGTGTATCTAGGAAGAAAAAAAATAGACATCTTGTTGATATACACAAAAAAGATTTATTATCTAAGAGTACATTCTTCTCTATTTACAAAAGACTATACCATAGATTTAATTTACACTTGGAGATGCTTTTATATGGAGCCTTGTGCAATTTTCATTGTCTTCAGGAAGGCAATAAAAATGACCAATGGAACTAAACCAGTAACTTTTTATATCCCAAGGAAACACAGATAGAAAGCATGTGTATACTCAGAGGAAATAACTTTTTTCTTTCTGTATTCAATGCAAATACTCCATACAACTATTCCAAAGTCTGATATCTAACAACAAAATAAAAAATATTGAGGATGAATAACAAGCACTCTGTGCAATTGTTTCTTTGTCTATTTATAGTTTGATACGATGGAATGCTGCTATTAGAGGAATGAATGCAATAATATACATTTGAATAAGAACACGTTTATTGTTGCAGAAGCTTGAAACTCATAATAAGAAAGCTACAATGGGCTTTCAGATAAAATACCTTGTTACAGGCATTTTACAGGATATTATTTCTGAAACGCAATAATGCTGCCCCTAAAACAGAATATTCTTTTTTTTAACAAAATTTACAAAGAGAATGTTTTAAATATCTGCAAAAAGCACTATATAAAAGTCTGTAATCTGTCCTAAAAAATTTAAAATATTATTCCTATACATTGGGATTAACTTTGTAGTTTTAATTGCAAAAAGATATACGACATAACTACTTTGAATTCATACAGAATAAAATATTTGCAGTAGATCTTTAACTTTTAGAACATTTTGCCAGCTGGCTTGCAAGGATATATTCTCATAATCAAAATATTTTACATGAGTTAGAGGGGTACCTCTTATAAGGAAAAAAAAAAGACCACAAAGAAAGAAACATCCCTATACAAAAGAGTTTTTTCCTTAGGAAAAGGAAAAAAGAGTTCATAGTCATAGTGAGGAAAATTTTCAGACTCAATAGGAAAACATAAATTCTTGTTTCCTCCACAGTTTCCTGATGCAAAACACGTCTTCATCTATGCACAAGAAATACTTTAACCTGCAAATCTAGGGTATCTAAGTTTTGTCTCATCCAGATTGCAATTCCTGTTTTCATTAGCAGTGAGGTAGTAGTGACACCACAGATATCCTATTATCAAGCTAATGTGAAAGAGCATGACAATATGACCCTACAAAATCAAATGGAAAAAAATTATATGCTGTAACTATATAATTTCTTATTGAGATGCTAATAGTCCTGTTAAACACTAAATGGCATATGAACAATTAAAAATGTCAGAAGCATTTATCTAACTGATTTTTATTTTTGGCATACCATGATGTATCAGCATGGCACAAGACAAGAAAGGGGGAAGGCTTAGTGTAGACTTGTCATAATTCCATTGAAAGCATTGTCAGCATCATTTCGCTTTCAGTACAGCTGCACTAACCTTACACCAGTAGCAAAGCTGTTCCACAAGTTCATATTTTTAAGGACCCTGCAAACCATTATGCAGGTGACTAATCCTTTGGAGGTCACGCTGGCATTTGCTTCATTTTTAGCACATGCTTAAGGCACTGACCTCAAGTGCCTTAATAAATCAGGGCATCAAGTACTTCTGTGATTTCAGTGGTGCTATTGAAGATGAATAAATTACTCTCTTGACTATACATTGAACCAGAGGAACAAATTAGTATCAGATAGGAATACATGAAGAATTTATTGAGGGCGGGAGACAACTAATGCAATGAGATCAAGAGGTTTCCAGAGAAATATGAAAAAGAGCTAAACTTTGATGGAACTAATCATGATAGCCACAGGTGAAGAAAGAAATTAAAGGCCCATCTAGCTAGTATTACTGGCATATTTAAAAAATGATCAGCATTTTATGCATTACTGTAAATGGCCCACATAAAATAGAAGAGGGGACTTCAGACAATTAAGCTTTCATTTGCATGGATCAATGCAGTACAGTTTCCCCCAACTTGAAGTTCCCACTCCTACTTTATTTAATGCCTCAGACAGCTCTCTGTTCTCCATGCCCTTCTAAATAGAGCTTACACAGAAGAAGAAAGGTCTTATATTTGTTTCACTCTCTAAGGCACAATAACGTAGTGTAGGAAATATATTCCCTTGTGTTTTTCCTCACTAATTGACTTGTACAGTAACTACTTGTTTCTTTAAAACAGGAAACGCAGGGATTAATTCAATATATAGTTTTTAGGGAAGCTTTCAATTCACAATTTTTATATTTTATTAACAGTCTTCTTTCAAAAACTAGTTGATATTCTATTTTGGGTGCTTCATTCTCAATGTTACTCTTTCCACTTTATTTTCATGCTGTGCTTGATTTCTCTGCAGAATTAAAGTGTACACTTATAAGGGGAAAACTTTTAAGACAAACTAGTCTTCCACTTTCACATTCACATCAATATTTAAAATGAGAAGAAACTTTTAGAATAATTGCATCAAAACTAACCAAAATATGTTATTTTAACAAAGATAATAAAACCCTGCTGAATAATATTTTTCCAGAACACAAAATGCTGTTACAAAATACTACCTCCTGCTAGGATTGTTCATTTTAGAAGAATTTGACAAGTATAAATGTACTATATCAATACTGTGAGCTTTAACCTGTCACAGCCAGAAGTATTAATCATAACAACTGGAACATCACCTAATCTCCAGAAAACTCCACCACCACCAGTAGAAAACAATGTCTAAAGAAAGAAAAACATATAAAGAACAGCAATACAGTAAGAGAGGTTGATTTGTTTTCAGATATGCTCATTGGCTTGTTATAAGTAATGTAGATATGTCCAAAAAATCTCTACTTTTACAACCAAAACAAATAAAAGGAGTAGGATCAAGGGTTTTATTGTGGGTCAGATCTTCTGTTGTTCCTCTTCTAAAGTCAGTAGAAGTATACCAACTTACATCAATTAAACTTATCAGAATTTTAATAATTTGCCTTTTTTTTTAGGATTTGGCCCAGTAATTTCATGGTAATAAAATATTGTAGATGAGTATTTCAAGCAGAATTCTTATGAACAAGGGATTGGTGACTAACATTTCTTGACAATACCTACAAATACACCCTTATCCTGAGCTCTAAGGACATTACAGAGCAGATAAATATTCCCAAAAGAATAAGCATTGGGAAAAGCCAATTTTTAAAAAAAAAACCACAGTGGTTTATGTGAGTGTAGGTAATACAGCAAGACTTGACAGTAAAACACACTGGTTTCAATACCCAGTGACTTATTTATTTACATGCATCTCCAACAGCGTGAGAGCTGTTTGGCCCTCCAGTCTTTAGCTTGAGTAATGAGGTACTTATGAGCAGCAATTGATTGCTAGCACCAGCCTGAACTGAGACTCAAACATGTCTTTAGACACATAGTAAGACATCTTCTACCCGCTATGTGCCAAGAATCTGCCTTTCTGCTGGAAATAACAGCTTAGCAGTGGTTACAGATAAAAACTACGGGATGTTGTGGTTTGTGGGTTTTTTTTTAACATATCCTTTCCTGTTCCAGCAGACCAAAGGTAAAAGTTCCACTGAGTGATTCTATATCATCCATCTTTCTAGGATTTGGGTACATCTCATTGCACAAGACCAGGGAAGCCATTTCAAAGCTTTAGGAAGATTTGTCTATTTTTGATCAGGCCATATCATCTTTATTCAGCAACCTACAAAATTAGTGAATGCATATAGAAAATTGATTTCAGTTTACACTGGTAATGAATGTTATCTGATATATGAAGAAATTAAGCACTTCAGCACATGATTTTTGTTGTACTCTTGGCAATAGCTAATGCCAACATTAATACCTTGTGGAACTGCTTTACTGATTGATTTAATCTCTTTGAAGCTATTTCAAAATAAGGGTGATTCTTACTAGTTCACCAGACCTTTGCTGTTAATCGGATCTCCAATGCTAAAAGTTTGTTTGTTTTTTTTTTTGCTTAAAATGCATTTGCTGTTTACATTGCTCGAAGTAAGAAAGAGTTCATTATGTATTTATATTCTTTTATAGCCAAGCCCTTATAAGGTTACATACAGGCTTAAATTTCTTCATATAAATTACTTCACATAAATTTCTTCATATAAAGTAAACACATGGAAGCCGCTGGAAGATTCCCATGTGATAAGTTATGTTAAACTGTATGTGTAAGCCCTTGACAACCACAGTGTAAAAGCAGAAACTGAATTCATAAAAGTAAATAAATTTGCTTAAGATCATAAAGCAGGTCACAAACAGAGTCAGAAAATGAATCTCTACTAGCCTCTTCTTAGACCCAAGATAGTAAAAAGGTAATTTGGCCTCTTGTTTCCTATATAACTTCAGAAGCCCTCAGTCTCTTCAGTCCTTAGCAAGTTGGATTACCAGACCTTCTGTGGATACTTTTTCAAGGAACTCCCAGCTACTGGTTGAGTAACTAAATCAAAGTATGACCCCTATACACCCTAGGGCATTAATCAGCAAAAGGTGTGTGGGAATAACCAGATTTCAGAAGAAAAATAATGTTGGGAGACAAAAGGGTAACAAGATGATGTTAAGATAGCATCATGTTATCATATCAGATAGTCTCCCTAATGTACTCATCTTCAGTTAATGTAATTACAATCCTGGAAACAGAAAATAAGACCACCTCTTTTCTTGGGCAGATGTTAGGGTGGGTGGAGTACATGTATTTTGTTGAGACTTTTAAGAAATTACTATTGGAAGTAGTAGACTATTCAGGAGTAGAAATATTAGTGATCTCATAGTCATTAGAATTCAAACGGTGCTGGAAATGCACCTATTCAAAGATGCATACATCAGTCTTTTCTCCAGAGAACTGAGAGATGTTTAGCTGTAATGTAAACAGGACTTGCTACTAGAGTTCTCTGCACATTTTGTTAAAAGGTAAATCTCTACGTTGCTCAAATCTTTTCCTTCATTGGGCTTCCAGTGAATTCCGTCCTCCTAACAGAAAAAGTCTTAGTGGTTTTCCTCAACAGAAACTTGCAAAGGAATATTGTACCAGATGTGGAGATCCAGGTCAGGGGTCCTAATTTTAAATTTCTCTACTGAATTATAGATATTTAAAAAAAAATAAATGCAATAACTTACTACAAAATTTAAACTCAGCACCCCAAATATCTTCCAATGTGGCTAAAGTTTCAGGAAGCAGAAAAGAACAAGAACACCTCCTTCTTTTCACTTACAGTGATGGTGTTATCAATACCTGAAGAAGGGTCCCGTACTTCAGCATTCTACATCTTAGAGGCCTGCTATACCCCCAAGTCTTAGGAAGCCATTTCTATACTCCCTCACTTAGGGGTAATTTGATTTTTATGAGAAGTGTACTTCAGACAAGTTATTAGAGCCCATGCAGCAATTTATGAGAAAAAGAGGTTCCTTATTCCACTGAGTACTGAAGTATTCACACTAAGTAGATCAGATCCAGCAAAATACTTATTTGACAGTAATTCAGTGATTAGAACATTCAGCCCTTCAGAGCCTGTGGATTAAGGGTTTGGTCTGATTCAGAGTGCAAGGACTTGTGTGCTGACCTCCCATGCAATAGCAGAGGTCTACCAGGTATTCTAAGGTCTCCCTTCCATTCAGGTATAGAACTAAGATTTCACTTTGAATCCAAAAAAGCTTTTTTCCTACCTATGTCCTAGTTTGGATAGATCAAGATTTTCTGACACACTAAAAAGAAAAGGTATGAGAAAATTCTTAACCCATTCCACATTACGAATTAGAATTCTACAAGTAACTCAGTACTGTGCAAATTGTGGCTATTTACATTCAGTACCAACATAACATGGAATATACCATTCATCTTACTTACATTTGAAAAAGGTTTCTAAAGCCAGATTAGGATACCAATAAAAAGGAAAACCCGTAAAACTTTAATATTCTCGACACATTTTGTAGGATGCTTAATTGAAACTTCTGTAAATGCTTAGCATTAAGTGTTTTTGGTACATCCATTCTTAGGCTTTACATCTAAAAATTTTACTGAAATGTTTTCAAAGGTCTTTGAGCTGATGCCCTCAGAATATCCTTCTCACTTGCCAAAGATGGCAACACTTTTAATGTTTAAACCATTTTAAATATTTTTTAAAAAATTAAAAATCACTAAATGCAACCACAATGCCAGAAGCAGTTATTAGATATTTTACTAATTCCAGCCCAAATTTAAGATGACCTTTTCCAAACTGGTAATGGATATATATTCAGCTAGGGCATTTATGTTTGCACATTACTATTTCATATGAAGTGCAGTGCCCCTTCAAGTCTTTGGGTTTTTAAACATGTTTATTGCATGAAGTCTGGAACTCCTACTTCTCAAAGTAAAATGGTGTAACAGATGTGAGATGTACAAAATTTCAATTGCAATCTCCTGTAGTATTATCCATTCATGGTTTTGCATGCTATACAGTGATTTTGCAAAATGTTTGGATCTTCTCTTTGTACCTGGCTATCATGTTTTTGTCATGATCAAAGCAGTCCAATAATAAATATAAAACAAGTTATTTGCTGTTTAAGTAACAATCAGTACACAAAGTACCATTGGTCTCAACTTATAGTTTTGGGAAGGTTGGTTCACGTCATTCTAAGGAAATGGGTGACTGTCAAGAAGAAATTACATTTCTCTTGGAGGATATTAAGAACTGGCACAGAAAAATTGTCATATTTGGTGACAGTAACATACAAGGTTCAATGTATATAAGGTGTATAGAGAAAGATTAATCTCTTAAATTATTTTAGTTTATGAATCTTTGGGGTTCAAAAAGAAAAATCCATTGGTGAGGTTATTTTCTATATGCATGGTACAAATCAGTGTGATATATGCTGTCTGAACCTCATTCTTAAAACACGAGGGATTCTGTGCTTTTTTTATTTTTCACAATGTCCCACTTAGTCTTCCAAGTTCAAGCTAGTACCGAAAGAGCTAGACCTAGTGAAAATGATAGAAAGGGAGGCACAGCAGTTCAAATATGTTTGCCCATTGCGAATAAAAATGTACACCTCTCTACATTACTACAACAAACATCATTAAATCTCAAAAAAATGCCCTCCTGTCTGATTAGTTTCCATGCCAATTATCAGGTACCTATTTCAAAACCAGGGCAAACACAGTCCTTCTGCTCTTCATGTTCTAAATAACTGAAAACAGCCCATTAACATCATTTGACCCTAGTCCTCCACTGGAATACTTTGATTCTGATATGTGTTTTCTTTCAAGGTGATTCTCTCTCTGTAGTTTATGTTATGAACATCTCTTCACCTGCAGTAAGAAGCTGAGTTTATTGTAATGAAGTCTGTGATCCTTGTTGGACTTAGTGTTTGAGTGTAAATTATGTCAACAGTAATGGGAAGGACACCAATACAGGGAGGGATGAATACATCACTTGTTGGGTTTGTCAGAGGAAGCAAGTGCTCATAATACATCAGGATGTGCTACAAGTGTTATTCATAATCCCTCCTTCTAAAAACATTGATACTGCCTTCTTATTTAATCTTTTAGGATGATGACTAGATGTTTTAAATTACCTTTTGTGACCAGAAGTTTTCTTCTATACACAATGATTTAAAAAGCCTTAAAAGTACTGCTAGTAAAAAAAGGCTTTGTTTAACAATGTAATTCTGCATTGGATCCAATAATAGGAAATATGCCATTGGATCCGTTCAGGAAGAGAGCTACGCTTGTGTGACAGACCAATGCTTTCCACTGTGATCAGTGAGCTTCCCATGAATGTGAGGTTTTACCTTCATGGACCCTAAGCAACACAAGGAACATGTCTTATTAACTACTCGCCAGTTCGGAAAACACTCACTTGCACTCCAGGCAGCCCACAGAATAAAATACATAGGTCCTACCTATGCTATAACATCCATGTTATGGCTGCCAGATCATTTGGCAGAGGCACTGGAAGGAGGTTTCTCTCCTTCTCTAGAGGAAATTTTGTTGGGATTTCTAGGAATAACAGGAGGATTCTCATCTTCTCAGCAAGCAGGTTGAGCCTTCTTGCAATATATGAAATTCTGCTTTGGTTGGTTGGTGAGGCTCACTGCACTCTTCTCTTGCCATAACCTGCTGCATTATTTCTAACAAGAGTCCCAAGAGCAATGGATCATAATATTACTATCCTCCTCAGATGAATAGGTAGGTTTCTCTCACTGAGGGTTATTGTTTCAAGCTGTCTGCATAGCCAGCAATTGCCACTGTCCAGGAAAACCCGCAATTTTTCCTTTCTCAGCAAAAGGGATAGTAATGGATTAGCCCCCCACCTTCCTGCTGTTGCCCACTGACTGTTCCCAGACCACTCTAAGTTCTGACATAATCATGTAACTGTGTGCAGCAGCATCTCCTGCCTAGATGTATAATACTCAGGTTTACTCTGGCATTTTTAATTAATTTATTTACCTTGTTTATTTTTTTCACACGAACCACCATTTCCTCTTTGTACCAGAGTCCAAATTAGTATGATTGATTCATTACAACACACTTTTCTTCTTACAGGTTTAGCTAAATTATGAGCTACCAACAGCATGTCTTTATTTCATAGTTTTATTTTATGACCACAAACCTTCTGAATATTGAAAAGCTTCCATAAATTTCTCTGGTATTTTACTGTGGCACTGAACAACAACAGTTCTGCTGCTATCATTTTAAAAAATGTTATAAAAATCTAACAGTCCAATAATAAAAGATTATTGCTACCTGGTAATAAATGACTGCCAGATGATAAGGTTTTTAAAGTATTTCCTGAGAGACTAATTCATTTATTTTCTACCTAGTTTTGTCTGTTTTTTCAAAAAGCATGCTTGTGAAATCTATTTATGTTGCAGCCTTCTACATTTTTCATCATACTTTTTCTCTTTTATTTCCTTGGAACCTTTCCATCATTTCCAGATGCAAAGATGAAATAAGCAGATACCTCTGAAAATGATGATGTATCTACTTTCCAGACTAATTAGCACTGGAGTAAGCATAGGACAGTTTAAGGTGTCTTTTTTTTTTTCCAGAAACCATGAGAAGATCATAATTTTCATATACGGATAGCAATTACAAAACTCCTTGAAAATTCTGTATTCCTACACAATTTTATTCCTATTTCTAAAAAAACCCTAAGTAATTAAGCTTAGAAAAAAGACTTTTAAAGTAAATTCCAAGGACAAACCACTCTAGTATGTACCAAAATAAACATCAAATTGGATATCCCAAATGAGATCTGAAAGAAGAGAGAGGAGTACTCTAATCAGCTCTGTGAAAGCGCTCACCATTTTTAATAGCTTTTACACTTACCAGCTGCGTGCATCCTACAGCTGTGAATCAGCATTCCCCAAAATTGGGCTTCTTTTGTAAATGACAAGTAGCACGGCTTCTGCCTGTGCCCTATTGCTTTGAATAAGCACTTGCAAAGCAAGTCTGCATTGCTAAACTTCATCAAATTACCCTGGGAGATACAGCAAGTTTGATGTTCTGCTTCAGAATATAACGAATGACTAATTGCTTAAGCAGATGAGAGAAAAACTCAGTATTATGTATCTGACAAATTATTTTATTATCAGTATTTGTGGACGAGACAATCTAGATTGATGATTGTGTCATGGCAATGGTATTTCATTTCAATAAATGTATTCAACAATACTGTAAGATTAAGCTTTATAATATTTTTAAAATACTTAGCTTTGATAAAAGTGAATACTTGGTACCATATCCACATGGATATTCCTATATCTTCTTTTTGTACTCCTTTAAAAACTACTTTACAGTCAAGCAGGACCAGAAACAGCATATGGTCCCTTTGTTATCTGAGATTCTTTGATGACTATTATGTTATCCCTTATCTTGTCTCTTTTAATTCAGTTTAAAACAATGTTTGTTGAAGAAAAAAGTAATAGCAGTTTGTACCAGAAGAGTGTAAAAACACTCTCCTGGATGCAAACCAACAAGCCAAATGCCAATGTGGGGGAAAAGAAGGCTCAATCAGTGAAATATTCCCTCCTGACACTCGTAATTCATGAGTGCCTGAATTCAAGCACCAACCTGGCAGGAAACCCTTTAGGTTACTAATTTTGTGAACACTGATTATCTGGTACTTTCTTAAAAATATTTGTAGTACCTGTTTCAACATCTTACCTGTCAGTCATACCATACTCGTTCACCACAATTGCTAAAAAGAAAAAAAGTAATTAAAATGTGATAGTACATAATGCATGGCTTGGGGTTTTGGGAAGGTGAAAGTGAAGATGGAGGTACACTAACAAAGCTCCACAGTTTCTCTCTGCTCCATTTAAAATGCGTTAAAGCCTTACCCTTCCTTTGTCATGTAATGTGTTCATTGATCATTCTTACCTACTTTGTGCTTGGTCTTAAAACTGGCAGAGATAAATGTGAGCACAGCGTTGGATATATCGGTAGGCCCTGCTGAATTAAGTGGTAGACAGAGTGGCACTGTCACCACAGTTCTAAATGTGTGCCACTTCATGAAGATAGCTACCACCAGTAGCACTGCCTGTGTAAATACAGCTATTCCCCTTTACATGCTTTTGCAGAATGAGTCACTGGTTTCTTAGTTATCCATTAAGTCCCATACATACATTAATGATATGGTAGAAATAATATTTTCTTTGGAAACTCAGTTCTGTTTTCTTCAGTGAATGCAAGCGATGAAGCTTAGTTTTACAACTTTTATCTTGTTTAATTATTTCTGTCATGCCACTTCTTCAGACTAAACTCTCTCCATTTTGCCAGTCTGTGCAGATATGTAAAACTCTCTGTTCCATTTAACATCTCTGTTGCCTTACACTGCGCTCTCTCCAACTTATTTATATTTTATCTCATTTTTGCCATGTTACCTAAGAGGAGTAAAGAAAAAAAGCAAAAGAAAAAAACCCCTCTGCCTAAATCACATATGTTATCAAGAAATGCCTAACCCTGAGTCAGCGCATGACCTTTCAATGTAACTTTATCTTCTGCATCCTCAGTTTCTTTTGCTTAAGGCCTTCAGTTTTCTGTTATGTCTGACTTAAATCATCTTGAATATGGCTTGAGAATTGCAGCACATCCAAAACTGCTGAAGGAGTAAATAAGAGCTCTGGATGCTCAGCATACCCAAATACCCCTTCAAGCCTTTCTCTGACATTCATATCAGATATTGAGCTATATAAAAATATCTAAGCAGTAGTATGGGGACATGAAAATTTTACTTGTTTCTTATAAATATATACCATACCCTCATGAAGGGCAAACCTCTATTCCTTGTGAGGTTCTACTAACAATCTTTATACATGTTTTCCTCCAAACTGTCTCACCTGCTTGCTAGTCTTTAGTTTGGGAAATAAACAGCCCCCCAAACTGTTCTATAGGGAAGGCCTGGAACAGCTTTGTCCTTCTGTCATTAGCTTGACTGGCTGATGGTGACCAGAGTTATAACCTGGGGTGTGAGCTATACAGATTCTGTAATTTTCAGTCTCCTTCCAAGATGATCTCATTTGAAATAACACCAAGTCTACGCTAGGAAAAAATGAAAAACATATTTGAAGCATGTTTTCGAAGGCAGCATGGAACTTAGTGGATCTTAGTCATGTACCTGAAAAATTCTTGCTCCAATTGGGACCTGATGTGGAATGTCTCAGACACTGGACTGTCATTCAGCCACTCAATCTTTATTGTCCTGTTAGTGCTACCCAATATAAAGTAGTTATAACAAATATATTTAAAAACTTGCTTTCTAGTTTTTCTGTAGATTCAATCTGCCACTACATATCTCTAACACATCGAGTATATTCACATTATATCCATGTAGGCATTTGTCTTATCAAATGCAATGCAGAGAAATTATTTTTTTAATCACTTTTACAGTAACTGATTGTTACTTAGATTAGGAGCTTCAAAAATCAGCCAGTCAGTCAGTCTTGGGGACACTGCTGCTGGGCTGTCTGGAATAGAACATTACTTCTAGAACCTACCTCCTTACGCAGAGAAAGGTTTACCATTACAGGAAATCCGCTGCACTGCTTTTTTTACACCATTACACTAGTTTTCTGGTCTTTTCAGGTAGATGAACTAACTTGTTGTCTTTCTTATGTCCACGTAAGAACATCCTCCAGTGGCTTGATGGACTCACTGTGGCGATTTCTACTGATGACAATGGCACGTGGCCAGTCGTGATCAAATTAACTATGTGACCTCAAAAGCCTACAGCGAGCCCTGTAAGGTTCTGTCCCCAGCCTCCCCTCCAGAGAGAAAACAGATTTTAGCCCATCAGTGCTCATTAATTCAGAAATGTCACCACACTGACCGAAGCTAACATCTCCACATGGCAAAGCACTGTGCAGTTCAAACATGTGTTTGGAAGAGGTTCAGAGATTACTTCACTGTGCTCCATTTACCAGCGTAGCCATGCCCTCTGTCTTTTCAGTCCTTTTACCACAGGTTGTCTCTTTCCTGTGCCTAAGGGCTTAATCCTCTGAAATGGAATTATATTTATTTTATGTTTATTTCCTGAACGTCCTGCTTTTAATATTATTAAAAGTTCCCTCCCAAACTTCCTTTGAAACCTTCTTAAGCCCTCTCTTAAACACATGCAAGCAAATGGAATAACCTGCCCACACCATATTTTACAGTTTCTATGCAGAACAGATGAGCCACTCTGTGGATTTTCCTACAAAAGATTTTAGAGAGAAATAAATTATATTAGATTATATTTCACTTGTAAACCGTCTTTGAACATAAGCCTCCAGATGGGAAAGGTCAGGATTGTACATTAACCCTTTGAACTAGATTTCCCCTTTGAAAGATGAAAGTTTGGTAGTAAATGGACCCACAAGTTTTTGAATTATTTTGCATTTAAATCATGGATTTCTTATTTTCATCCATCATTAACCTAATTGATCTCATTTAAACATGCAAATTGTGGCACTGAACTTTCATGTTCACGGATATCATTCTTTACTGTTTACAGTAACTATCCTTTATGTTTCATTTGTTTCAAGCATTCACTAATATGAAAAGCTTAAACAAGATAATTTTACTTATTAGCACAGTGTTTACATAATTATTGAACTAAATAATTAAATAGAATAACTTCTTATTTACTTTTCATTCAATATGAAGAGGTGCACATGTACTGAGGGCTGTATCTTTTAATTTGCATTCTTATAATTACTATTTTTAACTGCATCTTACACTGGTCAATATGGAAATATCCCTCCTTTAAGGGAGACAGAATGGAAAGAATGGTCACTGAAGTATTGAAATAACATTGAGATACATTGTCCATATTAATATTCACACTGTGATTCAGGTATAAAAAAATCATGTTTGGGGAAAACAACAGAAGAGTATCTCAACATGGGTGAATCTTGGGTGGAAACCTGAATGTGTACAAAGTGTAAACTTGTCTCACAATGTAACGGGGAGTCAGCTGGAAGATCTTGAAATTCTCTCATTCTCAAGGTCACAGCAGTCCAGCAGAACATCTTCATTGAAAGAGAAACGCAAGAACACCACTCAGATAGTTGACCTCTAAAGGATGGGAGTATCAGTCACAACAGACGATACCTCTGTCAGACTCAGGTAGCCGTTTAAGAAAACCTGTAGCTTTTCCTCATGAGCTTCTAAAGGATTTAAATGGCTGGCAGTTTTTCACTAAAGTGATGGAAATCCCTACTCACTTAGGCTTACAGAGATTGTCTATGATTAGAGAGGGAGGTTTTGTGAGAGAGCAAGGTCCTGTCTGCACATCACACAGAAAACATAGCCCTCTTGCTTTTTAAGCAGGAATGCAAAGTGGCTTTAATCAGTAAGACCATCTAAGTTGTGAGATGAAGGTAAGATAGAGAAACCCACTTGAAAAGCTGAGATCTGAGAAGCCCAGGTCCAGGCCTCCTATTCTGTAGAGATGGATTACATCCTGAAAACAATATTGCTATAGCCAAGCCCAGGTGATCAAGGTGCTGGGTGATATCTTGCACTAAGCAGCTACTACCCTCTATTGACTCAGGATGGGAGGTACACTTCATTGCTAAGGATAAAGGACACATGTAAAAAAGATCCCTGGGACATGCCAGTGCTGGTGTCTGAAGCAAAGAGATTGTTCTTACAGCACCCAGAGTCCTGACAAATCACTCAAAAAACCCCATTGTTCTGGGTTTCCCTCTTGTGGCCTATTATTCACATCTGGCTTTGTCAGGTATGCTTAGCAGAAGGACTGATAAGAGATGACAACCTGATAATGATTTAGTGACTTCCAAAAGGTTGTGTCTAGGCAGCTGTGCGATAATGACAGCAGACTGTTTCCTCAAAAAAGGAACACATAGCCTAAACATGTCTTGTTCACAGAGCTGAGTCGAAGAACTCTGAAGAATAAAGTATTAAAGCCAACAAAAGCATTAGGAGTATATCTGTTTGGAACAAAACAATTCTGTTTCCTCAAAGGGAAATTGTCATTTGTTATGAACAGTATGAAATAGGATGACCCATGCCAGAGAATGTGCCACTGCATCTGTGCCATAGTGTTTCTCTTGAAAGAAGGCTTAAGCTTGAGATATTGGCCACCTTCCACAAGTTCCAGAGGACTCTGAGGTGTCACGGTTCCCAAACACTCAAATAATTCTAAGATAAAATGGTTATAGCAAGAGAGCAAATTGTGCTAATTTGGAATAGAGAACTGCAAAGCCATGGATGTGCAAATCTCAAGCGAGTTCATTCTTTTATGGCCCTAGAGAATAATGCCCTTGGAAAACCCAGGTCTTTTCACTGTATCAGAAGTTACAGGAGAATTGTGTGCTTAAGCTTATTGACTAAAGATATAGTTAGATAAAGATTTTCTCTCATGGCAAAGCCAAAAGAAGTTTCAGTTCTTACAAATACTCCAGCTATTTTCACTCCTGACTCAACATACAGTCTATCTGTATTTATTTGAGCTGGCTCAATATTTTGGGGCCCTGTTAAAAACTAAATGAAAAATTGGAAGGCTGTGACACCTCATTATCCTAGTTAGTAAATCATTTCCTGCCTCTGGGGATGGATCTCTTGCCAGGCTGTCCATACAAGATTGAGGCAGTTTGTAATCATGCCAAATATTCCCAGATTTTACTTTTAGCCAGTGTGTCTTGAGGGTGTCACACAGCATAATGAAGAGATGGTCATAAGCAAATGAGAATGACCAATAATGCTGTCGATTGATCAGAAACCAGAAAAAGATCAGCATCAGTGAAAGAAATTTATTTTAACTCTGATATTTTCTTCACTTTGGAAAAACGTGTTCTCTGTCTAGACAGTACAAGCTATTTTCAAAAAAGGGAAATGTGCCTTTGTGCCTAAAGCATGGGTACCACTTAATGCCTGGGGAGTTCTGGGAGACATACCTCAAGTAGGAAAAAAAAAAAAAATAATTAAAAAAAATAATCCCAAGGCCAAGGAAAAAAGGAGATAACTCTTGCCAAAGTGCAAGAGCAAAAAAGTTTTTTAAGCACAAAGCTGGGGAAAATAACTAAAGTAAGTAAAAAGAAAGCAGTATACTAAAAGAAAATTAACATCTTATGTCTTAGTTGAACAGCTTCAAAAAGACAAATGGTGTGCCTCAGCCACACAGTTGAAAGAAAATGCAGGTGTGACACATATTTTACCCATTTACAATACAGAAGGACCATATGTAGGCAACAGGGAAAACTGTCCCTCCCCCCTCATGCTTTATTATAGCTAAGAGGTGTCCAATTCTGGGTGCTTTTGCATGGGCACACATCTGCCCCTTCTGAGCTACAAAAAGACAGCAAGTCCATGGTTGAGATAGTCACCATGAGCAGCCACCTAAAGTATTTAAAATGTAACTAATTCATTAGAATTAAACATTAAGATTTAAGGATTTTTTTTTCTCTAAATACTGTTCTGATGTGCAACTGTGTTTTAGGCATTCTCATGTCTCATAGACAAAGGGTCTAACAGTCAACTATGCACAACCCTTTTCTTGTCTTTTTTTTTATAATGCCTTATTTTGCATAGTACTATATGAATGTATATTATAATATATATTATATTTCATATCTTATATTTTCACATATTCACATGTTCACACACATATATATGTATTTCATATATTTTCACTTATTTTTGTTCAGAATGTATAATTGGAGAAGCTGTGTTCCAAACAAACTTGAAAACAGCCAAGTAAAAATATTGGGTTAAACTCTCTTAGTGAGCACCAGGTAATGTAGCTCTTTGATAAAATTACTCTGCTTTACACTAGCAGAAATTCTAGCCCCATCCTATTGTCAGAGAAACCTCCATTTGTTAATACATCAGAAATCAGAGTAGTATGATGTTGTTAGACACACACACACACACAATTTTCTACATGGCTGCACAAGTGCATTGCTGATTTGCTTATCTGTAGTCTGCTGCATTTGAGGTGTTTTGTTTACTTAATTCAAAATCAATAAGTTTATTTCCCAGACAATAGCCAACATTCTCTTGGAATAGCTGCCTAATTTTAAAGTCAAGTTCGGACGTTCGTTGCAAAGGAATCTAATAACAACCTACAAATGAAGAAACAGCCTATTACACAAACATTGTTGGAATAGCCTGTAGAAGCAAGTTAGCTGATGGCTATAGACTTGTCAGACTGACAATTCACTGCACATCTGTGTCTGCCAATACAGAATTTACTCAAAATTGCCTCTCTAGACACTTCTTTACATAACACATATTTAGCTTATTAGTGCTGTCATTTGGGAGTGTGGTCAGCTTTTGAGCAAAATCTCACTGAGTCCGTTAGCACGGATCATATCACAGCTGCCATTTTAGAATCACGATGATTAGGTTTGAAGTTCAAATGATTTGATTTCACTTTAAAGCTTCAAAAGCAGCCTCTGGGGCAGACTTACACAATTAATTTTTACTGAGGTCTGCTGGGTAATTTACTTTAGTCTGCGAATCTTCACTAAAGTAAGGTAATTACTACTGGGTAATTTTATGGCACTCTTTTAGTAGGAAGCAATGTGTTGGCTGGCTTCTGCTCAGATAAGACCTAGAGGAAAGTGAAGATGCTGCTTCTGGGAAACAACACATGTCTGAGACACTGAGGAGGGATGAGCAGAATTCACTCACTTCCCAAATGTGGGCCAGAAGTTGTACTTGCCCTCAAAATGTCTTTTCAGGAGTGTGCTTAGAGGACTTAGAGCATATGATCTTGTAAATATCGTACGGAGAAGCTTTCAAAATTGAAGTACTGCACCTGTGATTCTTTAATACAGGAACAAAGAATGCATTCTCAGTTTAGTTTGAACGCAGAGGTAGACAATGAAATGAAATATCCCTTTGAGATTTGTATTTATCACTTACAAGAAGCACTTCCTAATAATCAGTGGCAGCTAGGCTGACAAGCAAACTTCAGAGCTAAGCCACGGGGGATACAAGTCTATTTTAGGTTTACTGTTGACAGTAAGGGTCAGAGGAAAAATAAACTCAGCAAGCTGTGTCATGCTACCACAAACCTCTGCTGGCCAAGCAGAAACTAAATTATGACCAAACCTTTCAGCACGACAGAAAGACTTGGGCAATTGGGCTGCCCTGCAGTGCACAGAGCACGACATACAGATGAAGAGGATTAAGCACAAGTGAGACATAACATAAATTACTGATAAATAAAACTCAAAAGATTGGAGGAGCTAATTATTGCATGGTCTGGAGTGGGGTACAGCATGCTTACCCCAACAGCATCCCTATTAGTTTAATATTTGAAGTCCGCAAAATTAATCTGGAAAGCCCTGTGAAAACAAGCACTGATCGCGGTCTCTTTCAAGATATCCTTCTTTTGGTCAAGCTATAAATAATATAGGTAATCTCTACTTGTGGACCTAACCATTAAAAAAAAGAAAAGAGCAGCAGAAGGACTCAGACATTTTTATTACATACACATATAAATATTAAAAAAAAAATTATCTTAAAAGTTTAGTTCTCAGCTTCAGTTCATGTACTGGAATACTACTGGGGAAAGCTGATTTGATTGCTCTATCACACTAATAAAAGCTAAGAATTGTGTAAGGGGAAGAAGAGGGAATGAAGTATATTCCATGTTGATATCGCTGCTGATGGTATTACTGGTTTTCATTCTGTTACGTTTGCTTCCTGTTAAAGCTGATGATAAAAACAGCTGTGTGGACTCATAAGTACCTCTATCTACATCTCTCCATGGACTCATTAAAAATATCTGTTTCATATAGTTTCATCATCTAGGACAGATTTAATTTTATTCTCTCTTTCACTAGGCATAAATAAAAACCTGCCATTCCAACAATTGCAGTGTTTTCCTTTTTCTCTACCTATCATCCCCTGGCTGCAAACACAATCCTGTAATTCCTACTGTTCTGTTGTCTTCCTTTTCTTGGCTTTTTTTGTTTTGATGACGCCACAAATGTTTTGTCCATTGTCAGGGACTAGTTGCTTGAAACAAAGCAGACTTTTTTTACTTTCAAGCATAATTATACAGGACAGAAATGGCTAGACAATTTATTATCGCCCTTTTTTTATAACCTGTGATGGTACACTAATAATTCATAAGGAGCATCTATGACCACAGATAAAAATCTTCAGATTTTAGGAAGGTGTTGAAAAAACAACTGCAGTTCTAGTGGGTGGTGCCCAATCATTGTGCATCCATTCTCTGCCAAACTGATACTCATCTGTGCTGTTTTGTTTGACCATTTTAAGGTGCTTGCTTGTCATTCTCCCATAGCTCTCCACTCATGTGAAATACCCCTGGGACATTCAGAGCAAGTGCCCTATGGAGCAATGCCACGCTACTTGATTGTGATTTCAGAGTCTACAGAACATCAGATTAACAAATTCTCCTGACTTTTCTCATGTGGTCCCATAATTCATCTGTTTTGTCAGCACTATTTTTGAATGGCTGTCAGGTGGCACTGAGGATATATGGGGTCAGCTCACATTGGGTCCTGTGAGCATGCCTCTCATTAATACAAATAGGATGTCTCTTGTATATTTGAAGTCTTATGGATTGATGGAAAAAAGTCAGCAGCTTCCAGTGACTGCAGTAATACCCACGATCACGGTGAGCAATACCAGAAGAATAAAATCAAGGGGCCCAGTTCCAGTGCGATGTACTCCATTCAGTCTTTGGGATTGCTCTAGTAAATCATCCTTCTCCTTTTTCCTTCAAGGCTCTCTGCTGAAGAGAGCATCATTATTTCCCTGAATCTCCTCTTTTTATAAAGTTTCCTTTAGAAACTTGCCCAGAGTAAGACTTCTGAGTATGTTGACCATGGAGACGTAGGTGGTAAGGAGAAGTACAATAACAGCCTGTTCTTAGTCTCCTTGTCACCAGCAATAAAATATTGCTTTCTCCATGGTTTTAAATGGTATTCCCACCCTCTCTTCTAAACTTGAGCTTCTTTTGGCAGATTTCTCACTTACAGTTCCATGTACAATGACTCTATACTAGTGCTGAAGAGTATTAAATTGATTGGAGGAAAATTAATAGATCAAGCAGGAATGATAAGGAATAATTACTTGGGCATTGTGGCTTTTGATAAGTTGGCAGTCTGAGGGGGCAGTACCATAAAGCATATTAGTAATTGTAAATGCCTGGTGCAGTTTGTCCTTGTTAGAGAACTTCAGCGAACCCGCAGAAGAGAGAGAAGGGTCTTGTTCAAAACATGAAGCAACAGGCATTGAGAAAAATGCACCCCTTTGCTATTTAGCAATGTAGTGTCTTGCTACCTAGGGTGAAAATCAGAAGGAAAGAACAAATATTCAAGAAGCTTTATATATGAAAGGCCACATGAAAGGCTTCTTTGCCTTATGATCTTACGGTGCTCATGCAAACCAGAACCCTGCCTTTACCTTGAATCACATGACATTGCAGCCACTGTGACTCAGTTTAAACCTCGTATAGCTGTCCTGTTTCTGTATGTACTGTTCCATTCAATTTGATTCATCTCCTGTAGTACCACCATCTTGAGCAGGGCACTGAAGGAAGAGCAAACAATTTGGAAGTGAAGGCATGGGCCAGCTCAGTGGCTGATGGCTGTGGGATTTATAATGCAAGGAAATAAAGCTGTTAAGGATTCATGTCTCTACTACAGATGCCATTTGAACATGTTAGGGGAAGCAGGTGTTTAATAGTTATTTGGTGAGGAAAGGCTTTGATCTTCCTCAGTAAAATGATGGGTAGAGTGTTTCAGAAAACAGTTATTTTCAGCACATATTACTTGTGGATGCTAATCCACATCCTCCTGATTCTCAGACTTTTTGCAGATGGCATTTTTAGCAATGCTGTCAGCATCTATGCATGGAGTGCTTCTGCCATTACTGCATTTTACGTGTGCCATGAGTTTTAGATGCTTATAGAAATATCCCTGTTTAGAAACAAGTTATGTATGTCAGCAGTCCTTGACATGGTATCTCGGGAACTAGTCGCAGCTACTGGAAGCTTGTCTGCTTTATGGACAAGCTTTTCGGCTTTATAACAGGTTGATTACATCCACCCTAGAAACAGATTCATGAAAGGTCTCTCCCCTTTACCTGGTTTGACAATATTTTGCAGATCCCTGGTTTTGCTAGCTGGCAATCAAAAGTATAGGTCTTCTGCAGAAAGCCAAATAACTGTACCCTGAAGAATGGTGGGTATAATGCAAGTGAATATGAAAATGTCATCTGATGGTGAAAAGGTGTTCTTCTGAGTGTCTCACAGTTTGTAAGCGGGGAAAAAAAAAATGACTCAAAGGACAACATGACTTCAGAGTAGGGCACACAGATGAATAGGCAGGTGCATTCAACTTTGAAACAATGCACTGTGGAAAACATCAAGTTTCCAGAAATTCTATTTGAAAAAAAAATAAGCCAATATATAGAGATACAAACCAACTGTAGTCTGGATTATCTAGAGTAAAATCCTGTATAGACAAGGCCTAAAAATAAATTCTAAAGGACTTTTCCTCCTGGACTTGTGTTATTAACAGCATTACAGAGAGTTTCATTAGCAGGATTCAAAGTTATTGAGGCAGTCTGCTGTGAACTTTGCTGCTTCATACCCTCGTTTCAAGTTTCTAGATACTTTCAAGGAAAATTGTGGACTACTATGATTTTGATTTTTAAGAAATCTTTCACATTGCTACAATGATAAACAAAAAAGACAAATGCATTTCCTCTCTACCATTTCCAAAGCAAACCAGGAACTCAGTCCCATAGTGTTTTCACTGGTAAAGCTCTCATTAAACTTTTTAGAGTTACTCCTGTAAAAAATAAAAAAATAACCCAACCAACCAATTACAAACCAGCGAAGTTGACTAAAAAAAAAAGGTGTTATCTATCCGCACAATACCAGGATTTTTATAATTTTCCCACAGTAGAAACTCTGAAACAAAACAAAACTATAAAAGCAAGCATATATAATGTGTATTACTTACAGTGTATTTCTAGAACCTGCATTGCTATCTGAGGTGTGGAGTTTAGGGACTCGTGATCTACTCTGCAACTTACAACTGCACCATCATCATTGCGATCTGCTAGGAAATCCAGTGTGCTGCTGACTGTGAATGTTTTACGATTTGCGTCTTCTTCTTTTAAATATTTAACATCTGAAAGAAAAAAAAAAAAAAACAAACAATTTTCCCTCCAATATTTTTAGGAAAAGTAGTCCAGCACCAGACAGCTAAATTATCTATTACACTTGTTGAAAAAACACATCTTTCATATCTGTATTGATCTCTTTAAAGCAAAAGTAATTAGACTGTAGTTATTCCTCAGTTTGCTCCAACTGTCAGAGCAGCAGATATTTATTGAAAAAGAAAATTTTAAAATTGGTTACATGATACTGTACTCAAATTGAAATTCCTTTCATCATTATCTTTTATATGTTTAGGACCAAATTTGATATAAGCTTTCTCTGCAGTTCTTTAGAAACAACGGGGTCTCCTCCCATCCTCACGTCCCTTAAGTATTCACCGTGTCACTAAATATCAAATTTTCTAAGTCCGTGCTTATAATCTTTCATAGTAATGCAATACATGGATATTACCGAAGCCATGTGAGCTGAGGGTTGCATGCATGTAGTCACATTAATCCTGTGCTTACTTAATTCATTGCTTATTCTGTTGTTTGACTAGAATTATGCTAATTTATGAATTAAACTAAGCCAAAGTATAGCTATCAATGGTGATGAACAACTGTAAATAGAGCATGTCACAGAATTTACTGGACTCTGCAGACAAGTCCCAAGAAGACTGGAAATAAAATTACTTCAAAGAGACCTTCCACTCACTGCTTTATATCATGCTAAATTGGCCTACTGCTTTTGTGCAGATCCAGTTAAAAATCTCTTTGACAGTTTTCAGCCCAGATACTAGAGTGTGGGGAGCCTGCAGCTATGCTTAAGAAGTATTCAACTCAGCTCAAGGTTAAGGTTCAAATGCAGAAAGTTTTGTTGTAGGACATACGTGTTAGATCAGAACTGAAGATCCAAAAGACTGAGCATTTATTTTAAAAACTTTTAATGTATTAACTGCAACATGAGATCTTCTTACACATACTTTAGGATTGTTTTATTTCATTCCCAACTACTTATAATACTCACTGATTTTAATTTATTTCAGCAAAATAGTAAGCTCGTTATATTGATTTGTTACAATGAAAGCTTTAAAAGACATATATAAATATATAAACATATACATTAAATTACACTGAGATTGCATATGTCCTCTGTGCCCTAAAAAAAGAAAAAGTGAGAGGTTTCAGTTTTACGAATGATACTAAATCCCATTAGAGAAGAACATGACCTAAATAAAATTTCCATGAAATATCAATTTTAGAAAGCAAATCTTAAATGGCTTAAGCTACATCTTTTTAGATTAAAAATACCTCTGAAATCAGAAAGGTGGTCTTTTTCATTGTCTCCACATAGATGAAGACACCACGTAGTTACACAATTTCCTTTTTTCCCTAAGAAATAATTATTTCTTGCATACAAGCATTTTTCTGCCTGTTGGTTGCTCAGCTTTACGAGATTTCCATTTCTGCCGTGACTATTAATATTTAGGGATCAGTAGGTGAGAGAAATATTGGACAGGGCTAAAGCAGAGTTATTATAATCAAACAACAAATGTCTTCACTAATATTTAAAGCAAACACATGAGATTTTGTTCCCAGAGCTAGGTTTCCAAATTTAATAATAAGCACCTATATAGATAGCCTTCTGCTTTTAAGTGATGCACACATCCCTTTGCTTGCTGACTTCAGGTGGAGGACAGACAGCTCCTGAAAACATCAACAACTTTAATATCAGCGAGAGGCTGTGGATGCTTAATCCTTTAGAAAAACAAAAGCAGTTAATTTCCTAAACAGATGTTTAGAAGCCTTTCTCTAGACATCTATTGTTTGGAAGAGTTCAACTCTTAGAGTTAATTACCTCTGTAAAAAGGATGGTGATACTATTCTATAAACTGTTGACATCCTCATCAACAGAAATACTTAGCTTGTCCACTTTATCAGCTGTGTCTTCTTACATGGTTCTTCATAACAAAATGAAGGTGTGATTGTAATATATGCTAACTGGATGTAAACCTACCTGTATGTAAGAGCAGTGGAGATCAGGTACTGGGTATGTTACCGTATGCTAACATTCAGAATATTTACCCAAGGCTTTTACAGAATTTTTAAATATGTCTACTGTAGTCCATTCTTTCATTTATTTTCTTGCTATGCCTCTCTCTCCTAAATACCCCCTTGAAAAAAGGTTAAAAAAAAAAGATCCATTACAGAGGCACTTTCTCTGGAAATCACTATAATGAAACAGGTTGGGGGATGACTAGATAGCAGACTAGCAGATTTATAGAGGAGGAACTGGGGGTCTTGTGGACAAGTTGAACATTAGCCAACAGTGTGCCTTTACAGGGTTGAAAGCTAAAGAACGACTGCCCTGCATTAATAATAGCATAGCCAGCAAGTCAAGGGAAGTGATTCATCTCCTCTATTCAGCATTTGTGTGGCTGCATCTGGAGTACCAGGCCCAGTTTTGGGCTTTCTGGTACAAGAAAGATGTCGACAAACCCAAGTGGGTTCAGCCAAAAGCCGTACAGATGGTCAGTGGCGGGAGCATACAACATACAAGGGCAGCTTAAGACAGTTGGGTTTGTTCAGCCTGAGGAAGAGAAGATTAAAACCAGATCAAACTGCTGCCTTCAAGTACCTAATGCATGGTCATAGAGAAGAAAAAGCCAGAGTCCTCTCAGAGGCATACACCAAAAGTTGAGGGGCAATGAACACAAGTTATACCAAGGCAAACTCTGATTACGTATCATGAAATATCTACATATAATGAAAATTTTCTGCAATAAGGGCTTTCAAATATTGAAACATCTAGCCCAGACAGACTATGGAATCTCTGTCCATGGAGACTTCTCAAAATCAAATTGGAGAAGACCTTTAGCAACCTGATCTAACCTTTGAACAGAGATTGGGCCATATGAAATCTAAGGGTCAACTATGGGCACGCTTTTATGACTGTCAGCTGGGTGCACATACAGATCCTCTTGTATTACCTAATACTAGTTTCTATCTCACATATATGTTTCATAGTAAAAATAATAAATAGAAATGATAGACTGTCTATCATTCATTGTTCATTGTCAACTATTTATAAAAGCACATACTTGTAACATCCATATAGAAACACTCATCTTTTAAAAACACAGTTTTGCTGGTTTTACAAGGCAAATATAATTTTGTTTACATTTAAAATCAAGTTCTGCCATGAAATAGCCTTGTTATCAAAACAATTTTCATCTTCGTTTTAGAGGTTTATCAAGACAAAAAGTGCAGTGCCTCTCTCAATTCTTTGTGTATACTAAAAATATATAAACTAATTCAAAATGTCTTAATCTGTTGCAACAAAACAAACTGATATTATTTATTTTTGAAGCCAAATTTTGCTGGGGGGGGGGGGGGATCCACTAAAATATTCCTGAAACCTAAAAATAGTTTTTTTACATAATACTGTTGAAATAGCATGTAACAAATTTTGCTGGAAAAATAGATAATTTTTTAATGAAAATTATGTATTTAGCTTCCCTGATATTTTTGCTTTTAATCATCTTCCAGAAATGTCACCAGAATGCTAAACTGCAGATCACTTTGTTAATTTGGTGCAGGTATGAGAGACAGAACACTAAAATAAAAGGTATGGTACTCAGTGCTTCACATGCAGTCTCTCTCATTGCCAACACTTACTCTATCAAACAGTATTCCTTTACCATATGATGATTCCTTTTCTGAGTAATAGCAATGGAGCTACAATTTTAGAATGGCTTTTTCCCCTTTGGTGCAACTCTGAACTCAATGCATCATTTATATTCTTTTGCACCATGTATAATACACTGTACCACAATTGGATTTACTGGTGCTAGACGGACAAACTCCTAACCTTTAATGTCAGCTGCATTAGCATATAATTTCATATCTATTTTCTCAGATTTATCATTTCACCTTTTACAGTGCACAAAGCTAATGTAACTTCTGCTGATGCCACTGCAAACTAGTTAGGTTATTTTATTTCTAACCTTTCTGAAATGGCAATGTGCTCTTCAGAAGACCTAGAAAACTAAACTGAAATGAATGTGTTCAGTACTTTCCTCTCATTTCTGTGTTTTTTTTTTTTTTCATTTACTGTTCTTTTTCACACATCTTCTTTGTTCCTTCCCCACCTCCTTTTTTAAAAAGCATCCTTTTAGGAACTGTTGAGAAGAGCAAATTAGTTAAAGAGTCAAATCACCAAATTGCTTGCTTGGCTTCAATTACATGTCAGCTGAAAGAAAGGCAAAGTTATTACACCAGATTTTAAAATACAATTTTTAAAATAACATCTTTTCAGATGTGCTGCCTTGCTGTTATGCCAACTGTATCAGTGGTTCTCTTAAAGTATTGACATTGCCTAGACTGATTTTCAATCTTTACATGTCTTGAACGTATATACTCATCCTGTCATCTTTTCTTGATGCCAGAATTTGTGCTGTGCCGTATGTGTTAGCTGTGCTGTTAAATTCTTCTTTTAATTACGTTTGATGAGGCGCTACTTTTCTTTCAGCAATTTCCTCAAATTTCCCAGTGGCTGGAAAGAACGATACTCTGTTTTCTCATTTTCCATCCTTGTTACAAGTGCTCAAACACTCTTCCAATTATTCCAGCCTAAAATTCCTGTCTCTTTCAACACTATTCTGATTTTCATCAGAAATCTAAAGATGCTTCTAGAATGGACTGGGTTCCTTGGACAATCAACTGCAATCTCCTTTATTTACCAATTTTATATCACAGCTCTGGTTGCATACATTGAACTGTGGTAGAGAATAGTAAAGAAAGATTAATGGATTCTGTAATTAGTGCTGTAACTTTGCCTGAGGCAGTTTATTGAGCTAACAAAATCCACAATGTCAGACAAATATGAGACAAAGCAGATAAAAGTTGTTTGTTTTGGTTTGTTTGTTTTTTTTTTTTAAAGCTACACAGAAAAGGTGGAATTTGAATCATTTATTGATCTGGTCTTATAGCAGAATGAATAGAGGTGACACGAATAAATACCAATACCTTATCCTTTTTATTCATCTACTCTATAGTGGGCACCTCAGTTGACTGTGGTACATGTGACTAAGCCTTCTGTTATAGGAAACTCTCTCCACCCTTCCACCAAAAAAGAATTTAAGCTATCCTGGCATTTATGAGAATATGGACTAGAAAACTAAGTTTTAAGTAAAGAACACACAAAGTGAAAGAAAAAAACAGAAAAGAAATAAATAGCTTATATGCAATTCTTCCCTATCTCACTGCATCCTCAAAGGCAAGTCCTCGCTTTCAGCTTCAGTTTTAGTCACCCGATGACTTTTCAGTTACAGCAGACTTTGTCCAACTCCCCCCACTCCCTGTGAAGTTCTCCTCATCCCCTTCAAAGCCCATCTTCTCCCTGCTCCTCACTGCACACTCTCAGCATCCTTGCCTCAGCTGCAGGTTCCCAGTTTCCCAGCAGAGATTCCCTCAGTTGCTACATCCCGACTCCTCCTCACCAGAGCAGGCTCTGTAGATCCCCTACAGCAAGTGTAATCTCCTGTCTCCTCCAGGTGGTTCTGTCTCACCCCCTCACTTTACTTAAAGGAGTGTATCACAAAACTGGCAATTGACCAAATCAGACGTATGGCATATTAGAAAGGCAAAAAGAAATGAAAAGGTAAAACATCTCGGGTGAGTGGTATGGCTGTGATAACACTAATCCATAAAATGTTTCTTTATGAAGCATCACAATTGAGTTTATTATACTGAACACAGTTCAGAGCAATTCAAAACATCAGTTTTTACCATTTGAAGAAAAAAATTAAAAGATGGTTATATGACCACTCCAGTAATTTACAATTAATTCCTTATCTATGTACTATCACTGATTCATTTAATGACTAAATAGGAGAAACTTTACAAATATGAATTAAAAATATAATTCTAAATAACCTATATATTATACATATACAAAATATATATTTTGACAATTGGACCAAATTACATTGAAGTCCTTTTAAATACCTTTAACTTCTTTGTCATTCTTGAACCATCTGATATCAGCTGCTGGTTTACTACCAGACGTCTTGCAAGTTAGCTGCATCCTCTCTCCCTCCATAACTGGTGAGGTAAATCCAGTAATTTGTGGCTTCTCGGGAACACCTAACAAGAAAACAAGCAAAATGTCTCTGATAGTGTCAGCTGCTGCCATAAATATATGACCAACTTAAAGTTCACTTCTTCATATAATCCTGTTGTGGTTTAACCTGACAGGCAGCTAAACACCACACCCTCCCCTTGCTCACCCTCCCCTCCTCCACGGTGGGATGGGGGAGAGAGTCAGGAAAAAAAAAGTAAAACCCATGGGTTGAGATAAAGACAGTTTAATAGGACAGCAAAGGAAGAGAAAATAACAATAATAATAAAAGAATATACAAAACAAGAGGTGCACAATGCAATTGCTCACCACCCACCAACTGATCCCAGCCTGTCCCCAAGCAGCGATTGCTGCCCCCCGGCCAGCTCCCCCAGTTTTTATACTGGGCATGACGCCATATGGTATGGAATAGCCCTTTGGCCAGCCTGGGGCAGCTGTCCTGGCTGTGCCCCCTCCCAGCTTCTTGTGCACCTGGCAGAGCAGGGGAAGCTGAAAAGGCCTTGACCAGTGTAAGCACTGCTCAGCAACAACTAAAACATAGGTGTGTTCTCAACATTATTGTCATACTAAATCCAAAACACAGCACTGTACCAGCTAACTAGGAAGAAAATTAACTCTGTCCCAGCTGAAACCAGGACAACTAAATTCTGGAAACAGCGTAATTAGTTCCTTGCCTTCTATCAAAATTGAATGTCAGTGAATCCTGTTTCCTATTGCAAATAACCTGTCAGTCTGAACTGTAGTTGATTCTAAAGAATTAAAGAAAAGAGAAATTATCAGTTTTCTAAGGGAAACAGATAGTATTTTAAAAACTATCTTATCTACATATATTCTGCATGCGGGTCTAGTCTGACTTGCTATTATAAGGTTTAAACTGGTCTGCCCAGCAAGCAGGATGACAAAGTATATTAGAAGTACAGCTGTCATAATAAAATGTAACTGGCAACAAAAAGCTGAACTGATCTAAGCTCAGAACAGGTGTTTAACTATGAATTATGAAGATTTTAATACAAAATCCAGGGAAAAGTGAGGATGAAAATAAATACAGGAGTTACTTTATCTTCAGAGAACACATAACCAAAAAATCAACAGGTATAATCACAGTTCCATTGGCTATGGAGAATTCTTCAGCTGAATTCAAGTTCTCTGGAGGAGGTCGTATGATCATGACATACTATGAACATAACACTAAATTTGGAAATAGTTGTTTTTCAATGAACCATGGAAGATTTAAAAAAAAAAATCATGAAGAGAACTGGGAAAAATTTGATCACTACATGTAAAAATCCATTTGACTTCCGAAAACACAATAATAAGTTATTTTAAAGTGATGCTGATGACCGTAATTTTAAAATCTCTGAAAATGTCATTGTTATAACTTGCATCTGCAGCGCTTTGATGCATTCATATTTGTGGCTAGATAAAGGGATCAGTCACCGTAATTGATCCTGTGCCCTGTATTTCACAATTTGGTTTGTGTACATATCTTTTCCAAAATGACAGATTAGGTACATAAAAACCAAGCAGCAGTACTTATTGCAAAGTACAGTTCTGTAATAAATCTACTACTCTCTTTCAGGACAGAAAATGGTGTCTACTATAATACCTTGACACTTAAATCTTCCAATCAGTAACAGAGCAGTCAATAAAGAGATTATTAGTACATAAAAGGATAGTTTATCTGATTAAAAGATGTAATACATTTCAATGGAAAATATCCCATTCTCAGACAGAAAGTGTTCCAAGAGCTTAAAATGTTACTTTGAAAGGGAAAACTACAAATATAAAATGAAAAGACAGGGATCTTAAACCTTGCAGCTTGCTTTCTTGGAAGGTAAGTAGCTGATGTTGGGAAAATTTCATTAAACCCTCCCCCAAAATGAAGATAAAACTAAAAGAACCATGAAAGATCAAGTTACTTTGGTTATTAAATATTGGCTAAATGTTTTTTTTGTTTTTGTAACAGCTTTCTATGTCTTTCTGCCATTTCAAAGGTTGAACTGGTCTACTCCTCTATTGTTTAGATCATGAGATGCCTCTCTAAAGAAAAGAAGATTAACCGTAGGCAGTTGTTATTCCAGAATATTCTGCTTTGAGGGGGTATTTTTTTTCTTAATGGCAAAGTTGTGAAGATTTTTGTAAAATAGTCTCAACAGGGACTGAAAGGGAGACGTATGTCATATTCCATGCACAAAACCAATTCCCTGGCTGGATTAATGTGAATATTACTGGCACAGAGAACATCTTACATTAGTCCTATTAAATTCAACTGTCTGCCTGTCTACATATAAAAATAAAACAAAAAGAAAGAAAGAGTCAAGTTCAGGAACAGAAAAAGGAGAAAAGAATAAAAATCAATCTCTAAAATCATATAACCTCTTAGGTACGCAGGTGTGTTTCAATGAACTATAGCAATTTCAGCTGATTGGGCTACTGACATTCATAGAATCATATAAAGCTTCGAGTAGAAACTTTATTTCCTGGGCATCTCTCGAAATCTATTGCTTTTCTATGTGTATCTATAACCTTTGGGGAAAACAGCAGAGCATTTAGAGGATAAAGCATAAAAGAAGCAGCAAACCCAGTGAAAATATGCACTTTATAGACAAAAAAAGAAAGCAGAATGAGCCAAGAAAATGCACAGCTAAGGAAAAATGATAAAGCTCTAAAGCCCGTTTTGATTTCATGCTTTCTGATTTTCTCCCCTTTGCCCTATACAACACATTGTTAGGAGATGAACACGTACACCTTCTTCACACTTCTGGTGCTTGGTTATGTGGAGGTTATGTCCATTTTATGGAGCACTCATACCGTGGTATTTGTGTGCTCCCTAATTCATTATCCTGCCACAGTGCAAATAGTAAGAGGCACGTTATTTTTCAGCATAGCAATATGAAACAATAAACTCAGGGAAACAAGATCAGACATTTACATGTATCTTCTGCCAAGCTTTAGAAAAGTTCATTCTTATCATAATTCACCAAAGCCTGAGAAGTTTAACACTTGCTTCTTTATGCTCAGCTATTTATACTTACCGAGAACGGTAAGGAAAGCCTTGGAAGTTTTGACAGGCATAGTAAATAAAGAGCAGGTGTACTGCCCTTCATCCGACAGAGACACATCACTGACACTGATACTCAGTTCATGCCACGAAGCTCGGACCAGCTCAATTCTGTTGTCCCTCAGAGCTGAAAAACAAAAATTCATGTTACAAGGTAGGAAACAGCACATAAACAAAGTGTGGCATGTTACACAAGAGGCTCTATGAAGCAGCCTAGTGAAATTGTGCCCTAGAATACAGGGATACGGACACAGTTGTCTTTATGCATAGTAGTTTGTTTTCTCTACAGAATAAAGCACAAGAGTTCACCAAGTTTCCCAATAGAGTGACTTGTATATAAACCTAGAAACTAAGGGACTTTAGTTACCTTTGATCTTCCTCTGAAAAAAAACATTGACTCTGATTTCTGCCCCCTAACAGCTTTGTTCAGTGCCTAAAATAAAAGTCCTTCCTGAAAACATTTTTTTTTCATATATTTACAAATGTGGGCGAATATTGAGAATCCCGTTTCATCTACTAGCAAACTATATTTTCAGTTAAGAAGTCTAGCGTTGTGTAGCTTGCCTACAGATTTTTCTCACGTCCATTACTACTCATATTGAACTCAAATATCAGATTTCTTGAATTTCCCTTTTCTGAGGGAAGAGCAGCAGGGAGATTTACTTAAATTCAAAATGTCACTTTAGCTAATGCTTTAAAATCTTAAATATTTTACAGCCTATATTTAGATTAACCCACATTTTCTATTTAAAAACAGTCAAAACATTCCCAAACATTCAATTTCTCTGGAGTAAAGCTGTTTCAGGAATCTACATATATTCATTGAGTTCTTCCACAGCATAGAAATACTAGTATCAGAAGTAAGTAAACACCATAATTCTCCTAAGCGAACAATACAAAAGCCTATATAACTCAGAAAGTTTTGCTATATACATCTAGATTCAAATCTTTGACCTGGAAGTATTTCAGTCTTCAGTGAGTCTATTTTTACAGTGAGCCTCTGATAGTCAAAAGTAAAATGGGACTATTATAATTACTGGAGCACTACGCTTTGATTTGTGAGAAAAACCAAGATGTTCAAGTCCCTAATGCTGTTCTCACTCACCTCTTTCTAAAGTCCCCAAAAGCTCTTATATTTGTTTCTCCTAACATTTATATCTTCCAATGATAAAAATGAGCTTTACTGTGGTTCTTTTGCTACTAAATCTAGATGTTTCTGCCACATTGCAAGGCTCTCCAAGTCAATACAGAAAGATTTACACCAAAATAAGCAGCTACAATGAAGATTCAACAAAAATGTCACTTGAATTTGTTGTCTTCTAAGGCTACCATTCAGCTTTCTTTACAATGATTTCAAGCTGAATTTATTGGTTATTTCAGGGTAGGCCAGCTAAAGCCTGACTTAGTCTCTGCAGGGTCTGATGACTGAAAGGTGACAGCTTAAGCAGACCTAACATATAAGCGTGCCATGAACTGATCCAAGGCACATCAAAGTGACTGAGATTGTGTGTAATGGACACATTCCAAACACAACTGAGACATCTTCTGGCCAGCCGCAGCAAGAAATAAATAATTATGTAGTATATAATATAAAATGCATATAATGATGGAAAATAGTTGCAATATTAAAGCAAACAAGCAAGCAAAACAAAAGCCACAAAATGAAAAGCTATGTATATACCAATACGCTGACGTAACAACCAAGAAAAACAAGCTCAAGAAAAAAAAACTCCATAGAAGCAAGCTTCTACCAACCCTGAATAGCAGGCAAAGCTGATGGCTGTGGCTTTACTAGCCAAAAGTCCTTACAACACTGCAGCTGTTGCTATCTTTGAGGAAGTAGATGGAGACTCAGAATTCATTTCTCAGCATTTCAATTCTAGTCAGATGCAAACCGAGCAGACATAAGAATGATAGTTTATTTCACATTACTGACCTTTCAGAAAAAAATCTTTTCAAAATGACACAGTGCTTTCAAATGGCTTGATTACCACCACACCCATATATATAATGTGGAGAACAGCACAGGAAATAAAAAAAAAACCCAAAACCAACAAAAAAAACCCTCAGCACCCCATAATGTGAAAGTGGTGATTTTTGCCTTCCCTGAATCAGAAATTATGTAAAAAATAATGCAGTATATCATCTTACATCATGTTTTATTTTGTTATACTTTTCAATTGCTACTGCCTCATGATAAAGATGTATGTAGCTGTTGAAATATTTTCCTATAGATGGGGCAATGTGCAGAATTTCATGCACTAAAAAGAACTGTAATGAATTCCACTAGAGCACAAATGGTCTACACATGATGCCAATAGCCCACCATTTCGATCCTACTGGTAGAGAAAAAAACAATTGAAATACAAACCACCTGCATCAACTGTGTTCTTACTGCTCTCCTCCCTCATTTCCTCCCCTCCATACCTTTTTTAACCTTTGTACAACATAAAAACCTCAGCTCAGTCAATTTTCTGGAAAACTGGTAAAAACAACCGCTGATCAAGAGCTGAGATCAGATGTTCCATGTTTCAGCCTGGAGTGAGGTTTTATTGAAAGAACAGAAAGAAAGAGTTTTGTAATGGAAATACCAACATGAAGCCTTTGCAAAAAATGCTGCAAATAGCACCAACATAATACCCTTGCACAGGAAAGCTGTTTGTCAGAGGCATTTTTATAAGTGCTAAGTCTAAATGCAATTAATTATCTGTGCCATTAATTTCAAACCTAAACATCTGTAAGCTTTCCTGTCTACGCAGATTTGAGAGCAAACCAATGAGAAAACTCTACCGGTATTGCTTAGGCAAGGCTAGCACTTACACGGAGTCTTTTTAGAATCTTATTTTCAAACTTTATTCCTACATCTATACCTATATCCTTATCTATATCTGCTTATAAAGACACCAATTCCTCCTATGAAATTGATAGCTGTCATGCATGCCAGAACTGGTTTGTTTCCATTTGCTGCGTTAGGTATATTTTGCTAAAAGGATGAAGTTGGATCAGAGAAAAAGTGGCTGCTGGCCAAACTGCCTAGTCCTGGCTCCTGCACCCTGGTCAGGAGGAATCCTGTGGGAGAGGGATACGCTCCTTCAGAGAGCAAATGAGCAGTCGCCAGCACTGGAGAAGCCAGGAGTACTTCTAGCCAGCTAGCAATCTCCAGGCACGGAGACTGAGTGGAGCAGGGGTCTTGTGCGTGGCAGAGAGGAAACCATTGCTAAGCCTGGCTGATGGAGCAAAGAAGTCCATGGAGCCTGAACAGAAGGCAGCTACTGAAAGTGATCAACTGGCAAGCAAACGCTTGAAGGAGAAGACATACTCCTCAAGGAGCTAGTGGATAGGAAGGAGATTTATTTACAGTACTCTCTACCCTTTCAGCAGATCTGAGTTCTACTTGTTTAAAGAGGGATCTCATCTAGTTTATTATTCTCTGTTTAAAGGACATGAGCTTCAAAAGCTTTCTGTAAGCTTTTTGATTGTTCTTTTTTGAAGTGAGAATTGCCCCAAACAGGGCAATTTTACCACAAGGTTCAAGCCAGCTCGAGGCTCTACCATAGTAGTTTAAACATAGTTAAAGTTGCACCCTCAGTGTTTGCAGATAACGCCAAGTTGGGCAGCAGTGTTGACCTGCTGGAGGGTAGGAAGGCTCTACAGAGGGATCTGGACAGGCTGGATCAATGGGCTGAGGCCAACTGGATGAGGTTCAACAGGGCCAAGTGCCGGGTCCTGCACTTGGGTCACAACAACCCCATGCAATGCTACGGGCTTGGGGAGGAGTGGCTGGAGAGCTGCCCAGCAGAAAAGAACCTGGGGGTGTTGGTTGACAGCCAGCTGAACATGAGCCAGCAGTGTGCCCAGGTGGCCAAGAAGGCCAATAGGATCCTGGCTTGTATCAGGAATAGCGTGGCCAGCAGGACAAGGGAAGTGATCGCGCCCCTGTACTCGGCACTGGGGAGGCCGCACCTTGAATATTGTGTTCGGTTTTGGGCCCCTCAATTCAAGAAGGACATTGAGGTGCTGGAGCATGTCCAAAGAATGGCAATGAAGATGGCGAAGGGTCTAGAGCCCAAGCCTTATGAGGAGCAGCTGAGGGAGCTGGGGTTGTTTAGCCTGGAGAAAAGGAGGCTGAGGGGAGACCTTATTGCTCTCCACAACTACCTGAAAGGAGGTTGTAGTGAGGTGGGGGTTGGTCTCTTCTCCCAAGTAACAAGTGATAGAACGAGAGGAAATGGCCTCAAGCTGCACCAGGGTAAGTTTAGGTTGGATATTAGGAAAAACTTCTTCACTGAAAGAGTAGTCAGGCACTGGAACAGGCTGCCAGGGAAGTGGTTGAGTCCCCATCCCTGGAGGTATTTAAAGGACGGCTAGATGTGGTGCTTAGGGACATGGTTTAGTGGTGGACTTGGCAGTGCCAACTGTCCAACTGTTGTTGGACTTGATGATCGCAAAGGTCTTTTCCACCCTAAATGATTCTATGATAAAGTACCATAAAGTAAAATACAAAATATTCTCTCTTATTTAATTAACAGCTGAAACCAAAAAGTAGAACACGTATGGAGACGTTCTGCATGAATTTTGAGTTTGGTACACACTAATAAACAGATTTCCTATATACTGACATGTCCAATGCCCATACATTGTTAAATACAAATGGCAGTAAATAATTCTAGCTCCCTACAAAATTTAACAGGAAACACCAGGCTTCTCTTTAAAGTGTCTCATACTAAAATACAGCTGCTGTATTGTACTCAGGTGACAGTATTTATTTCTCCAGTTTTTAAGAAGGTTACAATAATAGCTCCATTTGTACTCCACAGGTAGTTTCTGAATAGTATTTATTAGTTGTATTGTGGTAGTGACTAGACAGCCCAGGTGAGCACAGAAAAGAAAGCTTTGTCCTGAAAAACTCTACAAGCTCCACCCTCACTTGACTTGCATGGTTTCCTAGCCTTGCTCCTACCTCTGCTGGCTCTTTCAGAGCCTTCTCTGGAAGCTCTTTTTTTCCATTTCACTTTGTTAGAAGCCCACAGGCCTTTTTGGCCTCTTCCTGAGGATTTTCACCTACATTGCTGAATCATTACCTTATTGATAGTTTGCATACCTACATTTTTGCATGATACAGAGATGCTAGAAAAAGGTTAAATAAGAAGAATATGCATTTGACTTCTGGGAGATACACCTATGCCAAAACAGTAACAAAAAATACCACCACTGACGTCTCCTTCCTGGATTCTTATGTTGCAAGCACTTATAAAAAATATAAAAGGCAACAAGAAACACAATTGCATCGTAAATTTCAATATGCCCTAAGTACATTATTTCAGTTTTCTGTAATTCCCAGGCACATATGATGCAGTTAATTTGCAAGGTATGAAATAATTATGCATAAAATACTTGTTCCTAAGCAGACATGCTTCATTTATTTTACCTGTCATTCTCTTTTTCTGTGGAAAAGGCTTCCTTTCAGAATATTTTCTGACACAGAAACAAGCAACCTTGAAAATTTGCATAGTTTAGATTATTATGAGTAAAAGATAGTCATGTATTTCAGCTGCATTAATTAGCAATTGTTGAGACCATTGCAATAAACTGGTCCCCTTGTTCACAATCACAAAAGGCTGTACTTTATTTTTTGCACAAAGTAATATTAATGACATATGTAGTCATGCAGTGAAATCTTGCAATAGGAATTATATCAAAGAGAGAAAAAAAACTTAGAAATTCACACTGTTCTGGAAAAAAAATCCACATTTCATACTGGGTGGAAAAGACAGTTGGACTTGTTAGATGTAGTAGCCAGAGAACAGCATCTATAATCTTATTTCTCTAAAATGACTACATCTTACTAGTATTTGATGTCATATTTTTGAAGAACGGGTAAAAAACAAACAACAAAAAACCTGAATCCTCCAGAGTAATTTGCAGATGTTTTGATAATACTAACTTGACATATGCTGCTATCCTGGGATTCACTGAACAAAATTTTCTTCCTTATGTTACAGTTGTTCCCTCTGTCATGGGAATAATGTAACCATTAGTTGGAACCAGAAAGATTTCTGATACTCTACAGGTCATGCTAAGCTTCCAGAAATTTAATACTTATATAACTGAAACAATCCCTCTGATTTTCAGATTCCAACTTTCTGAATGCAGTACCATCATCAAACCTGAAATAGATTTCAAGGGATTTATATTTTGTTCCTGGATATACTTAGATATACTTTAGACCGCCTATTGCTTTGTTCCTAATGAATTCAGTATACCAAGATGCCTATAGGGATGATCTACAGCACTCGACAATAGTTGTGCATCAAAATCTGTCAGGCCACAGACCACCACCACCACAAGGGAAAGAAAAAAAGAGACAGGAGGGAAGTAAATGGAAAAAAATTAAACTATTATTGTTATTCTGTGTCTAGTTTTCTCAGCCTTCATACTCCTTTTGAAAATCTTACAATTTCTTTTTAAAAAAGAATGTACTCATTAGTCTGTTACTGTATTAACAGTTTGCCCATTTCCAACTGATACACAGTTGCTCTAGTGATGCCTGCCTTACCTATCTAGTAGGTACTTGCATGGTATCCGAACTCCTAATATTTTACAACTTCTCAATTATTTGTATGCAGAAAGAAAATCCTTTTTCTTCCTCTTTCATTTCCAGTCATGCAATTTGATTACTTTCATACAAGGAGGGATTCAAGGCGAGGGTGGCACTGTGGATATTTAGAAATCACATGTTTTCTATTTCTATGTCTGCATGTGGTGAGGCCATTTTTACCTCTCATTGGAAATGAACTATCACTTCAGTGATAGTGAAGCTATCACCTTGCTCTTATTGCTAGCTGATCATGATTCCAACAGAGTCCAAAGGTCAGAAAGACAGATGATCTCTTAATTAGTCTAGAGTCATGACAGATTTCAGTAGTGGGACAGAAACGTTGAAATTGAGTCTACTTTCACAGGTAATGCTAATGTAGAGAGAAAAGCACTTGGTAATACGGTACAAGTTTCTATACAGCCTATTAGATTGTCTGACGTATGTACCATAGGAGTCCTTTAAAGGTGACATCATTTCTAAGTAAAATTAGCAGAAATAACAAAAACTGAAGGTCACAATACTGTGGACCGATCTTTGGCTAATTGACTGTGGAACTGTGTTCTGGCCAATTTGCAGATACATGATGATTTTTTTCCCCATTAGGATAGTGATTAGTAATACAGATGAGTTCAGAAAGACATTCCAAACAGCGTCTTTCACAGTTTTCTGTCACTCAGATGCTGCGGATACTTCAACTTGACTGAATTTTCCAACCCATTCATGTACTTACTGAATAAATTCAGGGCATCATTGAGTTTCATAGAAGGTGCTAGGTAAGGTTTTTTAAATGGAAGAACAACATAATAATCCTTGGAGATTAGTTTTACTTTCATTCCAGTGCATTTCTATTTCTCTTTGAACCCTTCTAAAGTACTTGGTAATCAAAAGGAAGAAATAATGGGGTCAATAGGAACATACTACTTCTGCCTCTAATCATCTGGTCATCTACTTTATGCTCTGGCTTACAATCTAATAAGAAAAGACTGGATTGTTTTCAGCTGAGAAATACTGCTGAAATATTTAATTAGTTTATTTAGAGAACAATGGTCAACAGCAAGCTGCTTTCTCTTTTTTATATTTTTCAGATTTTTTGCACGTTGGATAATGCATATGTCAAGGAGTACCACAAAGTCCCTTCATTAGAAGAGGTGCTGACAGTCTCACTAACAGAAGCATCTCCTCTCTGCTTGCTTACTGCCTTGAAAAGGCCCAAGAACTGGGGACCCAGAACCTGTCCGTACAACGTTATCTATTATTTATCAGGGCAAGCTGTATTTAAAGAGCAGCCTTAGATGCTCATGAGGAAAATCCAAACAGCAAGGTAATTTTTTCAGCAAAACAATTCTCTGTTTCTTGCAATCTGGATAAAACGAAAAAGTTTAAGGTGACTTACAACAACTTACGATCTTGAACACATCTGCCAAGTGAGGTTTCTCCAGCTGTTGCCAAGTGACAAAAGAAGGCCAGGACAATTATATGCCCTTCATGAATGGAATAAATACGGTAAAACCTTCCTGCGTGCCAGATTTTCTGCACTTAGCTACATTTTCTCTTACAATAATTTTCTGTATTCTCTTCAGTTTCTCTCTTTCAGAGCATTCAAGAAACATGGCAATATGCAAAAAGAGAAGAATTTGCCTTCTAGGGTATTTATAATGCCTATTTCTGGTATTAAAGAGACACTGTTTGTCTTTTGAGAATCACAAGGACGACATTTATTGTCTTAGAAGGTCTGAGGGCTGCCTCACTTTCCCATAAGAAATTTAGGTTTCAAATCCTTCCCAAACATACAAGTTTTGAACTATGAAGATGCTTTGTTGTTTTATCATGTTGGAATACTGTTTAACTGTCCTCTAAAAAATAAAACAAAAATCACATTAGTCAGGATGAAATGTTGTCTTACAATGTCTGCTCATCTGGTTCCTTCTGCAATGGGGAATTACAAGATTTCCTATTATACTAATGCAACTGGACATGTGCCACAGCACGGTAGCCTAGAAAATCTTTAAAAATCATACTTCTCAAATATGCAGCTGCAAAAATTAAAATTGCAAAATGATCTGGCAAGGTTAGAGATGGACAGAATTAAAATAAATGAGATTCAATAGATAAAAGTAATTGGTAGAAATGATAATCTTATATACCAAGTTGGAGACTGGTATTTTGAAAGCAGTAATGCAGGAAAAAAGCCCTGAGGATTACAGAGGAAATTATTTAACTATATGTTCAAATGCAGCACCACTCTAAAAAGATGAATCCTATTCTGGATTGTACTGATCCTGGCAATTATGGTAAAAGGAAAAAATAATGTTACAGTATTCCAAAACTGCATATATCATACTGTGTCATACATTCTAAATTACAGATAGAAACAGGCTCTCAGTTGGGAAGGTAATTTCTGAAGGTCTACTGATGGAATATTACTGCATAAGTAATACTACAAAAATGAAAATAATACAATGGAGAGCTGTAATAACAGACCACACCTACCTAAGAAAATACTAATAGAAGTTAGAAAAATATTTTTTTTTTCCTGTAATTTTGAGAGTAATACTGAAAACACAAAACTATGTTTCAGGCTAAATGAGAGTTCATTGTAAGGGAGAAATGTTAGATAATGACATTATTGAAGCAGAAGGGATAAATAAATACTAATCCTCTTGCAAACTAAAACAAAGGTACACAGATTTCCAAGTTTGTTCTTCTGTGAAGACCAGACCAGGCCATTTTCCTCATGCTACTGATGTGGATACTAATCATTGTGTTAACAGTATTTAAATGATTGCTGACTAAGGCAGAGTTAAGCTTATTTAGGTATTAAAAACTGTCAAGCCAAACAGCACAGAGCTCTGCCAAGACAGTCTATGTATTTTAAAGAACATCAGTTACAGTATACTCACTTTTTCCTCTTCAAGAGACTGCCCTTTACAGTCACTGCTGGTGACCCTCATACACTGGCTTTAGTCAGCTTTGGATGCAAGGAATCCTAAAGGGTAGGGAACATAGAACAACTTGGCCAAATTTTACACTCTTAGCACCACTGGAAATCCAGTTTCTCCTCAAACCTGCCCATGTGCAATGTTTTTCATATGTGTCTGCAGTTGACCATGTCTTAAGGAATCTGCAGAACTAAATTATACCTGTATTTCTCTAACCTTGTAGATGGTGACATTATGGTTCTGCTCATTCTCTAGCTAAACTTAATGATCCCATCATACTGAAAATGTTTTTAGTGGCATGAATGAGTAATACTCATGGTAGAGTCATGCTTATGGTATTGCTTCATATTTCTTGGAAAGTCACAGTCTTCTATTTTCTGAAAAGTGCAGTCCTGTTCAAACATATTCTCTCAGCAGAATTTGGAAAGTCTTTCTCACTTATTAATGATCTAAGAGAGATCTTTCTCTAAGTAAGAACAGCTATAAGATGCCTCTGTTCTTTCTGCACCTTCTTGATCATTCATGTAGATACATAAATTAACATCGTTCTTCCTATAGTAGATGGCTACATTGGCTAGACATGCAGTAGAAATACTCATTCGTCCTAACTACATTAAGAAGTCAGACTCCCTGAACTCCTGTTGCAGTCAGTGGAGCAAGATAGATTCCTCCAGAGGCCAATTAAGAACAGGTCACCGCCTTGAAAATATTACAGAACCTGAACAAAACAGCAAAGAAATCATCAATGATTGATGAGTCTATCTGCAATCAATCTAGCAATTGATTCCAGTACCAATGTAGAGTCAAATACTAATTTATATGTCAGTAGCGAAGATAGTGGTGTTAGTGCTGACTCGCAGATCTCACTATTGAGGGAACTGAAATATGGAACAAAGTATAAGGAGAGATCTGAGATGAGTTTAGTGCAATTCTAGAGGGGATCCTCAGAAAGCTCTTTGGTGGTTTTAACATCTTTTATGATAGAGCCCTTTAAAGTTCTATGATGTCTCTCATATAGCCTAGCAGCAGACAAGCTGCCTCTGAACCACAAGCACACAGATGCTTCCTCTTTTGTGGGATTTGTCTTAGTTTTCCAGATGCAGGTGTGCTGTGAAGGAAACTATTAGTGAGAAATGGTGATAGAACAGACAACTAAGGGATTGGAGCATCTCTCATACAAGGAGATGCTGAGAGGCTTGGGACTGTTTAGCATGAAGCAGTGGAAAATCATTAACTTAATCCAAATTCAAAAGAAAAATTTGGCAGCAGAACTTTGTGGGAGAATGGCTAAGTGAGAAGGGACATGATCTTTTCAGTGTGAGCAATCCTGCTTTTAGTGTATCAAGAAGCACAGAGGATACTATAAACTGACCTTGAACAGCAACGGACTACTTGGCAAGCAACATAAGAGACAACAACTAAGTCCGGAATGTGCTAACGAACCTCTTCGCGTGAACAGCAACCTTGTACCAATCACATAACTGTCTTAAGCACGTGAACACATGTAATGAACCAATCACATAGATATTGCTACCGCGTGCTCTGCTGATTGTCTATATAAGCCTTGTAATTATCTGAAATAAAGGAGAACGATCATACTCGCATCGAGGTTACATCGTTACTCTGGGTCCGGACTCCCACTCCGACATCTGGTAGCAGAGGATGGTTACTTCGCCTGCGATTTCCGAGACTGCGGTGAGCAGCAGAGGAAGGTAACGTCGCTCGCGATCTCCGAGACTGCGGTGAGCAGCAGAGGAGGGTGACATCACTCGCATTCTCCGTGACTGCGGTAAGCAGCTAGAGGAGGGGAGTGGGAAGTTTCGGCTGAGAGAAGCGCTGCTCGGGTCAAGAAGGCAGAGTAGACGCCGGCGTGAGGTCGCTCCTCACCTCTCAGGATAACGGGCGCTGTTCGGGTCAAAAGGGCAGAGCAGACGCTGGTGTGAGGTCGTTCCTCACTAGGCGCAGCAATGGAAACAGAGGCTGCGGCCACACTGCTAGCTGGAATACTCTCTAAGAGAGGGATAGAGGCACCAGCGAAGCAATTGTGTAAATTAATTACACTTGGACAGCGTTGGGGTCATTTTTCTGACACCCATCTGTTATTTTCCGTACTGGAATGGCGGGACTTTGGAGGGACGATGTGGCAAAAAACGATTGAGGGAGATGAAAAAGATGAAAAGGAGATAAAGGCCGTTCGTACACTTTGGAACACCGTGTTAGAGACTTCAAAAGTGATGAAAGCAGAAAGAGAAGTGGCATGCGCTGCTGCTAAATGCAAAAGTCCAGAAGATATGTTTAATGTGTTAGAATGGGTGTTTTTAAGCGTGCAGCCAAAAACGAGTATTCAAACGCGAACTGAGGCAATAGGAGAATTAATGCATAAAGGAAGGTCGCGAATTATAGAAATCAGTGGTCAGGAGCCAGAGAATATCAGTATACCTGTTAACGCCATAGATATAGAATGGTGGCTCCGTAATGCTGTTGCCATACAGAACGCCTTATTAGGCTATAATGGCAGAATACACTCGCAGCAGCCTCAAGGAGAATTATGGCAAGTATTAAAACGGAATCAATGGATAGAAAAATCCAAAGTAAGTGAAAAACCATTACCCCATGGGTAACCATCTACACTGATGCAGGCAAGCGCCTACGGCGCGCAGCTTGCGTCTGGAAAGAAGGTGATCAATGGAAACAGCATATTATAGAGGGACAACCTCAAGATTCCCTTCAAACTTTAGAATTAACTGCAGTAGTTTGGGCTTTGACTAATTGGCTAAACACTCCTTTACATGTAGTAACAGATTCAATGTATGTGGCTGGAATAATGCCACGGTTAGAGGATGCCTTACTAAGGGAAACGACCAACCCTAGATTAGAAAGTTTATTTATCAAGTTACGATCCGTATTAAGTCAACGAACAGCAACCTGTTGTATTATCCATATTCGCAGTCATCAGTTAGATCTTGGACTTGGCCATGGTAATCAACTAGCTGACAGCCTAGTTAGTCCTGCATGCCATGCGCCTCCTATGGATAAATTTCAACAGGCCAGACAAAGTCACGAAAATTTTCACCAAAACGCAAAAGGTTTAAAAAGGCAATTTAATTTAACAGAAAATGAAGCCCGAAGCATCATTCAGGCCTGCCCGAAATGCGGAAATCACGGGCCAGGCATAGGAGTAGGAGTAAATCCAAAAGGACTAAAAGCATTAGAATTATGGCAAATGGATGTTACCCATGTTCCAGAATCTGGTAGGTTAAAGTATGTACATGTAACAATTGACACCTTTTCGAAAATGATATGGGCAACTGCGTTGCCTGGAGAAAAGGCACATCATGTATGTAAACATTTGCTTGCTTGCTTCGCTGTATTAGGCGTACCAGAGTGCATTAAGACTGATAATGGTCCTGCCTATGTTAGTCAAAAGGTGAGAGCATTCTTATCGCGATGGGCAGTCTGATGTGATTTAGGGGGTAGCTAGAAGAACAGTTATAAAATAAGGGGGGCTCTGGGATAATTTCTTTACAGACAACTCGGCCCTGGGAGAACAGATGCACTGAACTAGGAAGATAGGAAGAAACAGAAGAATGGCAACAATAGTCTTGAAGGACAACATCTACGTGATCCTAGGACTGAGTTTGCACAGAAGCAAAGGTCAATCAGCGAACACAGTGAGGAAGACTACGAGCCTTCATCTGAAGACCCCCAAAGACCACCACAAGAGATGACTGCGCATGCGAATCAGATATTTACGTATGTTAATAAGTTCCTGGAAATCTCATGTTTATGCATAGCAATTCTTGGAAATCCTATGAATATGCATGATTGTATAGTATATATTCTCTAAAAGTTCAGTAATTCGTTGGAGCACTTATGGTGGAGAATCCCCAGTGCTGCCCAGCGCTGCAATAAAGAATACCTGCTTAATAGTAACTTTGTTGCTATTGAGTTTCATTTCAGGGACTCTCCGAGTACTCCGTTTCTCCCTTGGGGAGATTCGGACTGTGAGGAGAAGCATCCGTGGATTTTTTGTATCAGTTTTGGCACCCCAGATGGGACCCTCTCTGTTCGGCTGCAGGACCCGTTGAGAACAGGACTCCCGAGGGTACCCCCGGAAAATTTCCGGAGGGACTCCTTGCCTCAATCGGATCACTGCAGGAGCAGACAAGGACCATCTTCAGAAAAAGGTATTCTTTCTCAGGAATGTGGTTAGGACCTGTCCCGGTTATATTTAACGGTCGAGGATATATGTGTGTTTCCACAGATCGTGGTCCAGTGTGGGTGCCGAGCAAGAGCGTAAAGCCTGTTTTAGCTCATCGTGACTCACCCCACGAGCAAAATGGTCAAGCCTCTGATTCTAGAGATGCTATTCCCAATGGTAATGACTCTCCACAAGATTGAGCCCAGAGAAAACATGTGGGTTACATGGGCAAACAAGACAGGACAACAAGCTTTTGTCTATCGCTTGCTTCTGCGACAGAGCCTTTTCAAACATGTTTAATAGGGATACCTGGCTTCAACGTAGGGGAATTTCATAGCTTTGCCACGCAAAATTGTAGTTTGTCTATTTCTGTTAGTAATTATAGTGCCACGCTTATTAATAGCCTGAATGTTACCTGATAAGTTTGCTTACCGAAGGAATTTGAATTTTAATCACTCTTTCTATTTTAGGATTATGTTTTTGTGTAGCATTTAGCTGTGTTAAACGAGCTTTGTTAAAAGTGGTAAATCACGCCTGGATTGCTCAAAAACAAAAAGGGGGAATTGTGGGAGAATGGCTAAGTGAGAAGGGACATGATCTTTTCAGTGTGAGCAATCCTGCTTTTAGTGTATCAAGAAGCATAAAGGATATTATAAACTGACCTTGAACAGCAACGGACTACTTGGCAAGCAACATAAGAGACAACAACTAAGACCGGAATGTGCTAACGAACCTCTTCGCGTGAACAGCAACCTTGTACCAATCATATAACTGTCTTAAGCGCGTGAACACATGTAATGAACCAATCACATAGATATTGCTACCGTGTGCTCTGCTGATTGTCTATATAAGCCTTGTAATTATCTGAAATAAAGGAGAACGATCATACTCGCATCGAGGTTACATCGTTACTCCGGGTCCGTCTTCCCACTCCGACAGAACTTTCTAGACCTCTAATTTTCTGAGGAACCTCCTCTAACTGGACATAGTTGGGGAAGAAAGATGGACTAGGTGACCTCCAGAGGTCCCTTCCAATGTGAAACATTCTCTGATCTTGTGATTCTAGATGGTTTTTTTGGGTAAAGAATCTGCATCTCACAAAATTCAGGAATGTGACCAATCCTGAAACACCAACAAAAAAAGCCTTTGGTGACTATTCACAAAGATTGATCTTCTTTAGCTTTTCCTAAGCGATTTTCTCCCTCATGGAGGCTTTGGATTTGAGTCCCTCAGAAGAGGCTGCCTGTCTCTCCCCTTTATAGTCAATGAAAAAAAAAAAGAGAGAGAGAGAAAGAGAAAAATTAGTTTTTCTAGGCTACACCTAGTTTGTGCAAATACGCTTCTTGTGCAGCTATATTCCAAGAATGTGGTGACCTCACAAATGCAGCAATAAAAAATTTGGAGTCCAGATTGGTGGCCAGACATATTCACCAAGTACTAAATATTTGACATTCGATGGCATACTAAGTACTGATAGCTGCACTGAATAAAACCTCTACTATGAATAAATGCATTATTTAACAAACAGTAGATACTGACAGTAATAATTGTGTGGAATCGTGCTACTATTGGTAGCATTTATCCCCAATATGTGACATTTTTGAGGCCATTCACATACACCAGATATATTTGAGTATACCAGAAGAAACTTGTCCATGCTTAACATATATGTCAAGACAAAAACCAGCTGAATGCATCCTGGCTTTTTCATTTAAACATTTATTGCAGGCATTTTCTTTTTTAAGAGTAAGGGAAAAATATTCTTCTGATTTTTTCTTTTTGCAGTTCAAATTGTAGCAGTAGGGAAAAGATTGAAGACATTAATTTGAAAAGCAAATATATAGAGTAACTACCATTTACAGCTACATAGCTAGAGAGTGCTACTTACCCTTCATACTTAAAACAGATGATTAATAATATTGGTTCTCATACTGCACTTTTCTTAACTGGTGTAGTTTGAAGACTCACCAAGAAACCACCATAACTAATCTGTCTTCAGTTTATTACTTTTGAAGGATAAATTTGCACATTGTCATAGAAAAGGAAGCATTGAATATTTAAAAATTGCAGGGAGTTGTTCCAATGTTGACCACTTTTTGTGGCTATTTTTAATAGACTGTAAATCACTTAAGTATTGGATATACAGTGTAAGAAGAATTTCTGAATTTCCTGTGTACTACTGAATTGTATATAATGGATCAAGAGTGACTTCCAATTCTGCTTCACAAGCTGGCTGAAACACGGCACAAGCAAAGGAGGTATTTGGCCTTCAGGGCAGTGAATGTTACTGTACTCTTTCTTGGGTTTGTCGACAAAGTGCCCGTCAAAGGACATTAATTGCACATTTGGATGATAATATGTTCACAGCATCAGATGTAATAAAGAGTGCTGCAGTAACAATCTGCAACGCTGGATACGTGAATGTTTTTGGTATCTAAGTTATGATATCCCATTTTTAATTATACTGTGTCCTTGATTCCTCCTTCTCTCTCATCACTTCAGAGCTGATTCACTTAACTCCTTTTTACCTAGCGTTCAACTACATTTTCCTCTTCTGCAGGCACAAAATTTAAGACCTCCATTTTAAAAAGCATTTAGAAAAAATAAACCTGTTTTCTATACACCTGAATCTCCCTTCCCATCTTACTCAACTCCTAGTAGACTCAAGAGTTCTGGAAAAATTCCAGATATCAAATCCACTTCCTCTGGTACACAATGATATTTTAAGACTACCACTTTCAATAAGAGTAGCATTTTTTCTTCTGTTTTCCATTTTGCTTGCAAACTCTGTTTGCCAAGCTTGATGTTTTGCTCAGATCCTCCTCTTGCCCTTCTTTAATCAGGGTGCTTCCTAATTCTTCAACCAAAACTTACTAAATTAAATGTTATATTTAATTTCTTTCCCCTATAACAGCTTTTAGTATACTAAATATATGTTTATCTTCCAACAGGCAATATTTGTCCTGCCTCCCTGATCCCATCCTTTCCTCATTCCTTATTCCTCTTACTCTTCATCTTCCTTCCTTCCCTCTTTTTCTTTGAACTCTTTCCTGACTGCACACACATGTGGGTGTCACCAATCCTTGGAATAAGCTGTCTTTGACTCCACTTGTCCCTCCATCTAGTCTCTTCCTCTTCTCACCATCAATCTTTAATTGATTAAAGAAAAATTGTTGGCATACTCTTAGTCACACTTTTCCCAATTTCTGTAGTAAATAATTTTGTTTCCTCTGTGTGACAGACAATTTCTCTATGAGAATGAGGTGTCTGAAAGAAATTAGAAAATAAGAATGGGCTAAACCAATTGCATATGAAATATACATCGGGAATACTGATTAGTAACTTTTTAAAAGGGAAGAGTACATAAAATTAATTTATTTCTTGATATTTCCAAATATAAACTCCAAAGTACCTTCCTCTTTTCTGTAACAGAGTGCAAAAATGTAACAGTTGCAAATATAAATTACTTTACACTTATTAGCATCCTGAGCTGTATTAGGAAGAATGCTGCTAGCACATCCAAGGAGATGATCCTTCCCCTCTGCTCAGCACTGGTGAGGCCCCACCTGAAGTACTGTGCCCAGTTCTGGGCTCATCCAGTACATGAGAGACAGGGACATACTGGAGTGTGTACAACAAAGGGCCGCATAGGCGATCAAGGGACTGGAACATCTATCATACAAGGAGAGGCTGAGAGTGCTGGGACCATTCACCCTGGAGAAGAGAAGACTTAGGGGGAATCTCATCAATGTTTATAAATACCTGATGAGGGGAGTAGAGAAGATGGAGCCAGGCACTTCTCAGTAGTGCACACTGACAGGCCAAGAGGCAATGGGCACAAATTGAAATGCAGGAAATTCAACTTAAGCGTAGAAAAAACTATTTTACTGTGAGGGTGCTCAGACACCTGCATAGGTGGGCAAGGGAGGTTGTAGAGTTTCTGTCCTTGGAGATATTCAAAACTTGACTGGGCACAGTCTGAGGCAACCTGCTCTGGCTGACCCAACTTGAGCAGGGCAACTGGACTACGTGATATCCAGAGGTCCCTTCCAACCTCAGTTATTCTATGATTGTCTGATTCATACAGGTTTTACCTGTACCATAATACTACAGAAAAATAAAACCAAAAAAAGTTTTCAAGCATTCCTCTCCTCCTTCTTGGCTTTTAAATTGTTATCTTATAATTAACAACTGATATCCCAAATAGCACTCTGCTGAACTGTACTGAAGACAACTGTTTGAGGACTATCCATCCATAAAGATAAGTCTTACCTGCTATTGTTAAAATGTTGACAGATTCATGTGATCTCCTCTGGCAACAAGTGCTGTTCTGAGTAGACCCTCCCAAGAAGATGTCTTTTCCCAGAACAACAAAGAATTTAAAAACCTTTGAAACATTGAAACATTGAAAACGTTTCCAGTTAGAACAACAGAAAGAGAGGAGCTGGAGAGAAGGGAGCCTGCCAGATGTTCATGATGAGTACGTACATACGAACTCTCACATGCTCCAGGATCATGTTCTAGGTAGTTGTGATCTGTTCTCAGCTGCTTTTGCTACTTGTAGGATACCACAAGCTTGAGCCCCCCCAAGCAAACTTTTGCATCAACACTGAATTACAGCACCATGGTCAGAAATAACAACAACAACAACAGAGTTTTGGAAGCTCTAGCAACTTAGATCTTCAGGGTTATTGAAAAGCCCAACAAATTACCTCTGTACCTAGGGTTAATTTCCTCATTGAGAAAGGATGTTACTACTAGCTAGAAATTTAAACTGTTTCCTCCTCAGACCAGCAATCCCATGATTTTATCAGGATTCAGCTGGAGCCAAGGAAATCTATTTAAGAAAATCCCTAGTAGACAGAAAACTGAGTTCTATAATCCAGTTATTAAAGTGCAGTCATGAAGTACCTGCAAATACTGACTTACTGAAAATGCTTTTGAACCCTCTATGCTTGATAGACAAGAATCATACTGGATTACTTTATTTCCAAGAGGTCCATTCTGAGAGCAGGAAGAAAAAAATCACATCATACAGCACTTATTAGCCTTCAGTTAAAAATCTGAATTAAAAAAAACCAAACAAACAATGATTTTGTAGAAAAATGCTCAGAGCTGATACTTTAGTGTTTCCTAAATTTGAAACTTTCTTTGGAGATTTAATTTTCTCTAGTGGAATCCTGGAAAGTATCATCAAACAGTGATAGATTAAAACAAAATAAAACAGTCCCCCACCACCGCCACCAAAAGAAAAAAGAAAAAGAAAAAAAAAAGAGAACGATCAAACAGTTCTAGCACAGAAAACTACAATCCTATCAATTTAAGAATACCGTCAGGTTTCACTTTGCAGCCAGGCGGAGGAGGAGTAATCAGAGCTATATGGATTAATACTAACTCAAAGGCACTCTAAAGTTCTGTAGGAGACCATAGGGAAGCTCCTACTGTAAAATCTAGATCATGAGTTTTACGCCAGTAATTAGCAGTCTGCAACCAGGTTGATCTCCAGGGGACGAAGACAAAACGAAATCCTCATATGCAAATCTGTCTTCCTAATTCTACCAACAGACATAAAACATTAAGTGGATTAAAGCCAAAAGGGGGCAAAAAAAGCCTTTGTCTCCCTCAATAGCACCTTAGAGGATAAAGTTCCTTGGAGACTGCTTAAATTCAGAGAAAGGGGAAGGGGGAGAAAAGACTGTGGAACTACTTGAGGATCTGGCCCCAATGTGTCTATCTAGATCCAAGACAGACAGCTACAGATGAGCCTAGATGAAACACTACTGACTGCAACAGACAAAGTAGGATGGGAGTGATGATTACACCGCTCTGCAATGTGAATTGCTGTAGCCAAAGTGACGTCCTGAATTATTCTATGAATGTAGTTGCTGATCATCCATTTTAAAATTAAAGATATATTGTTCCCTGTGAAAATGAAATCAAAGACTCAACTCTGATCTCCCCCATTATGGAACAAATCAGATAATGTAAATCAAGTGTCATCATGTAAGGTGATCTCTACTGGAATAAATTTGGCAGCTGAGACAGACATGTCAAAAAGCCACTACAGCAATACCCAGGAAGCTCACTGGCACTCTGCACCGTTATTTGGTCTCTGATATTTCTGTCAATTTATTAAGGAACAGTACCTAGCTCTAGTTGTGGGTGAACTTACCACATACAACTATAGCAAACATCAGAAACATGAATCTCTGTGCCTAAGGAAAACCTGTGGGCACTGCTGAAATCCTTCAATTATGCAATGACAGGTACGTAGCCGAGTTGCGGAGCTCAAGTCTCTCGGGATGTCCAAATACCTAAGGGCAACTGCCTGAATTCTCCTGGGTCGCTTAACTGCATGGGGGGTGGTAGGTAGATCCTGTGTCTGCATCAGGGCAATTCACAAACAAGGTGCTGCTCCACTTATTTTACCCATGAGCCCACCCACTAGATATCCTCTGAGTTACCTGCTAGATCTTCTCTTGCACAAGAGGTGTAGGCAAACTGTGAATCTCCAAAACCTGCCTATTCACTGTCACCCCCAAACTTCTGGTTAGAGAGCCCTGCTCAGAAGGCGCAGACCCCACACTTTCCAACTCACTTGACCATCTGCAAGCCATCGCCACTGGACTTTTGGGCATTTGCCATTAAGAGTCTCCTTTGAAACTGTCCTACTTTGTATGAATAAAAACTATACACATATAACTATAAATACATATTAATTGAAGCAGAGACTTGACCATTATTTTCCCGTGTTTCCTACCCGCTAGCTCATCTCTTTTCTGTTTCCTACTGTGAATATTTGCAGAGGAATAGCTTCAGTAAGTGAAGGCATGAGCAAAACCCATTAAGAAAGTACAGTAGCCAGATGGCTACGAGATTCTCTGAGAATGCTGGTAGACCAAAGGTCTTATTACTGGTTTGTATTAAAGACTGTGGCAGTTAAAAAACTTGTCCCTTCCTTACCCATCCCACTAGCAGTGACTGCTCTAACTACTGGCTATGGGCACCAAGCAGCCTCTTCTCTCTTCCATTTGTGTCTTTGTTTCAGTGTGAGGAAGATCTGACCTGGTTTAAATGCCATCTTTTAGAGAGTAGTGGAGAATCCCAAGAAGCACTAAATACCTCCCTTTAGCCTGAAGTTGCTTGTCCAGGCTCTATTCCCCCTCATTAGGATTTCCTAGTGGTTAGCTTACATATCTTCTGCTTCAGCTTGCTGTCTTTGGAGAACCCCCATCTTAATTTGTCTTGCTCTCTCCAGACATTTCTCAGAAATCTTGAACATGTAATATGAAGCAGACACTTCCTATAGGTACATGTGCCTTTTTGTGGAACCAGTCTATTGTTTCCCTAGTGAGGAAAAACTGTAGTTTTCATTAAATGATTGTGTGTTAAGAAGTCGCTAACAAAAGCCAAGTGTTGACTCTCCAACCTCCCACCACATCTACTTGACTGTTTTCAAAAGCCAAGCACCGGGTAAGATTCTCTTTTATTTCATCATATAATACATGATATAATTGAAGTTAGGTACTGGGCACTAGTTACGGATTCCACAAGAGAAGTGTACATAATCAACTTACCTAAACACAGCTTTTTTTTTTTTTAAACATCTCGAAGTTATCATTCTTGTAATATTAATGCAATTGATGTTTGAACATATAAGGTATGGAAAGTTCTGTATAGACCAGAACTGATTGGGTGAGGAAGATGCTTATTTTTCTAATTTCTCTTCTGGTGTACAGGGAAAAAGGGTGACATTTCCATGGTTGACATCTCTCAGTCTGAAAAATGGATTCTGGTAACATCAACGATATAGAATCTATATGGGTATGTGTATCAACTTAGAGGAAAAAATGAGGAAAACAATCGTTAAGACAAACAGCAGACTAAACTAAACCTGACAGGTTTGAGTGATGACATAATACCCTCTTAGTCTGTGATGGTGACACAAAAATGCCAAAGGACACAAAGCTGTCAGTCTTGTTGTTTATCTTCTATCCAAGACTAATAAAAGGAGGTTGGTGATTGACAGAACAGACATGGGCACAGTACTAGGCATACAGTTCGCACTCTGTCTGGAAAATGTATTGATGGTTTTAGGAGTGGCTTATTTGTTATTACCTTTTTCTGCATTACCTTTGTGATCTTTCACAAACTTTTGATATAACTTTTTAAAAGCTATCATTGCTTTTTTAAAATTAATGATTAGTAGTTATAATTGCTGATATTGCAATGCCCTAGTTATTTATTAACAGTATCAGCTTCTGGACAAGTGTCCAACTTAGTTGAAAACACAACAAAGTTTTGCATAACCGCTTAGGTGCTATCATGGTGAATAACGGAATATTATCAAACACTCCTATTTTTAGCTGTCTCAGAAAACAAAGCCTAAATGCAAACCACTACATCATCTCCTAACTACTAAAAATGGAAAATGACACACGTCTCTATAGAGCACAACACTGAAGCAGCACCATTTAATTTTAGCACATAAATCTTGTAAGGCAGGTAAAACTACAAAGAGAGACAACAAGGAACAGTTTATATAGTGAAGCGTTGCTGAAAACAAGTGACTTATTTGGTTATTGCCCCAGTTACTCTGTAGGAAACAGCTGGTAGAAAATACTCTGAAATGAACCAAGTGTCTTTCAGAGTTCTGCAGAAAAATTCAATGGGAAAGTCTGTGTTATTAAAAACACAAGAGAGAGCATTTTCAAAATCTTCCCCTAAATAAATCTCTCTGTGTGCTTGTGAGGATGCAATGCTAGTAAAACTCAAATTATTCTGCTTTATTACTCAAGAACCTCATACAATTGAAGAAGGTACCCTATGGAGCCACACTGTCTTGCAATCCATTCCTTTCACTGGAGGGGTTGCACAGGCCTGTGTTAGCAAGGTACATCTTTAAGACTTCGAAGAGATATCTTATCTTCTAAAAGCAAATAGACACAATAATAAGAAGGGCATTTCACTCCCGATTCACTCTTCCTCTCATACAGAAACTAACACTGACAGGCACAATACTGAGGAGCAATATCTGTTTCCCACTGAGGCTGGCCTGCGCCCCTGCAAAACACCAAATGTACTGAGAAACAAATGATCTGCTTCTGCTTGGGATCCTGGTTTGTTGTTTGACCTTGTCTGCAGTCACTTTAGCTCACTGAGCCTATGATTTCTAACCCCACATGGTGACAGTGACTTTTCCTTCCATTTAACACTTGCTGTAAAGTGTTATTAGGGGAAAGGCACGGTACCTGAGAAAGGGGGAGATCCAGTTCTCATTCTAGAGTGGACTGGAAAACATTTCTTTATTGACACAGAAATACAAATTAGCTGAGTTTTAAGAGCTCTATTCATCATCCAGTTGCTGAGCATTGGGGCAGCAGCAACAAGGACGGGAAGAAAGTCTTTGGCTGGAACAGCTGAACTGAACGGGCATTTCACTACGCTTTTACATCTCACCGCTATATGTCTCCGTGTTTGCTACCATGGCGTTTGAGACAGAAGTTTCAATTCTGATCTCCTCACTGCCTACAAACCCATGCAACCTCCTCTCCCTTATTTCAGTAATTTTGACTGGTGATAAACGTATTTTCAAGTTTCAACAAATCATTTTGCTTTAAGGTTGTGCTTTGGCAGTATATTTAACCCCGGCCAATGGAGGCACAACAATTCATAATCAGAAAACTCCCGTCTCTTTCCTGTATCACAATGGCATTACAATGCAGTTATATATATTATAATAAGATAGCGTGCACCACTGTGCTACAGGCACATTATTCCAGTTGAAGTTATTTCTCTTTGGCATCAAGTCTCAGTACCTGAATCCCCCCCAAAGCTCAGAAATGCACACCATATCATGTCTTATTACTTCAGTAATATAGAAAACCTGTCTTGCTGGCAAACTTAGCAGCAGGTAACTCTTCCTCCATCCCCTTACCCTGCACTTGACTCACATGTTTCAGGTGATAACAGAGTATTTTATTGTTATTTCAGGTGCAGGAATCTGCCAGTGTTTCAGCCATCTTGTCTTCCTTGGGACAGGATAAGAGTAAAATATGTGAATGGAATACAGGAGTGGAATAGAGGGGGGTTTATTTGCTGAAGTGTGCATTAGCTGAATTGCTTCTCCCTATTGCAGTATAGCTGTTAGCCTTCTTAAAGAGATCAGTACCTTTTACGAGCACATCCCTAGAAATTTTATATAGAAATCATTACATTTTAATACGAAAGTCTGCCCTTATTTTGTCTGCATTTTTTGTTCAGAAAATAGGGTCTTCTTGCTGTTGTTAACAGCATAATAAAAATCATCTGATAACATTGTATCATTTCAGTATGATATATTTAAAGTGGTAATATGATACATTTACTGTCATTTAAATATACAGCCACGATACCATGTCATTACTCCTCTCTCCATGCCACACTCTGTAGTGAAACTCAGCAACAATTAAATGGAGGCATTTAAACAAATTTATGGTTTCAAGGGCAGCCTAAAAATATTACAAGACAGCCTGAAAGCACTATGTTCCTAATACCCTGATGTCAGCCTCCTGTCAAAGTAGCTTTATTCTGACTATGAAAGATTGTGATCTTGACCGAAATAACAATGAAGGGAAGCACTCAGTCAGAACTGCTCAGATGTAATTCATGCTCTAACACATTCCTCATCATAAACAGATTCTCAGATGACATAGGATCAGTTAAGTTTCTACCTCAAAATTTTAAGTGCCTTGCTAAAGTAACATCCTTACATCTTTATGATAGTAAAAATGGAAATTATACTCACACAGCCACATGCAACGCCCTGAAACAAACATTGGTACTGGGAAGAGAATAGCTCTTAGCTAGACTAAAAGACTTTGAGAAAAATGAGACATGAAAAAAATGCCTAAGAGGCAGAAATCGTAGATGCTTCTCTCAGAATTTATACCAGTCTCTTCTTAGTCTTTGATAAACCAGGTAAACTTTTTACCTTCTACTCCTGTTTCAGAAATGCAGATGATAGTTACTAGCAGCATGGAGATACTGAGTTCAATAATATATAAGGCATTCAGAGGAAAAAGCTAAAGAATGTAACTTCTCATTATAGTAAGGAAAATAAGTGACATTCCTAATTCAATTCTTAAAACTACAGTATTGTTAATAACATCCTACATTTTAAATCAAATAAATTAGCAATACCAGACTCTAAGTAGAAATAAAATTACAGCATTGCAACCATCTCGGAGCTCTACATCTTATTTTCTCACAGGTCAAAATACAAAGATGGAAGACAAAATACAATTTAGCATATTTTAAGGATTAGCTAATTGGTACTTTTTCTAATAAAAGTTGGGAGTAGTTTCCACAGCCTGGAGTTCCTTGGGGAAAATCTAGACACCCATATTCCATTTTTCAATGGTCCATGCCTGAATACAGGTATATACTGCAACTGCCACAGATTTGCATGGTGTTATCAAACCTGAGCAACCCAGCTGCACTCTGTGGAACAGCCATCCTCTGCTCCCCAGCCATAGCAGCAACATCTCATATATGCACAGTCCCAGAAAAGAGCTTGCTTCTTAGTTTGGGCATACTTGGCACGTGAAATCCCCAATATGATGAGAGGGTGGTGACTCTGAAGGCATATCACCTGCAAAGCAGTTTATCACTGTAGACTTTCTTTGTTATCTAGCCAAGCACATACCATCACATGATCCCCTATGGATACGCATGGAGAACACCCACTGCAAATGTGGAATGTCACTGAACATAGGTGAATGTCATTGAACTAAAAAGAACCCTAGGCTAAGAAGTTAAGTGGAAACGGGATATAATACACAATAAATATGTGCTTCTATGTGCAAATGTACCTCTTGGTAGTCACTGCTCGAATTAATGACCTTTTGAATAATCTCAAAGTAAAGTGCCACAAAGCATACATTATATTAAGGAATAGCAGTATAGTCACCACAAAAGGTGATTCTGCAGTGGACAATGTAGTACCACAACAGGAATATCAGACCTGGCTGCATGCCAGGCATAGTGCAGAGGTACCTGAAACCAGTCCAGCTGCATTAGCTGGGCTCAGCAGCAGTAATGTAAGCACAGTGATGTGGCTATACCACTCTGGGGACCTGTGCTGGTATTTCTGCACAGTACTTTGCTTGGCTGCATGTCGCAGTCAGTATCTCTGCCTACTGACTAAGATACAGATATTTTTCCAAGACTTCTTGCTAGGTTTTCTTTTTTCCCCTAACACAGCAATGCTGAAATTGACTGTGGGAAATTTCCAAGTTTCTCCTATCTGCTGAGTTGAACCTGATTTTACTGGCACATTAATTCCTGAAAAAAACCCCACAAAACAGAGAATTGTTTTATTCTTGTAATTAATAAGGTGTGACCTTCATGTTAAGAAAACCTTTTATCCTTCAGATACTGTACTATGCCATTACAAAGTGGATAATAATAATTTGTCCAGCAGGACTAGGAAGAGTGCATCAGAATTCACAGTAACGATTTACAGGACCATTGGTTGCCTAAATATTTGATCAGTCTGTATCACTCATCTATTGCAATATTTATTCTAGATTTAAGTAGTTTTCCTATGCTCATTATCTCTGCAAGTCATTGGGAGTTGTAGTTCTTCAAATAAGTTTTTATAGCATAGAATAAAAAGTGGCTCTTAAGTCTATAAGCAGAAAAATAAACCAGAAATTATTTTCTATTTTTCATTGCAAGGTGATGTTTTCGCTAATCAGACTACCAGAATCAATACACCATAAAAGATTGTTTGGCACTGAGAATATAGATCACAGATGAACTTAATTACTTTTCAAAGGGGAAAGAAAACTGTGCTGTGAAATAGCAGACAGGTCTCATATTGCCCTGACATGAGCAGACAGAGCTGATTGCTGCTATATCGTACCTCAGCCATGGTTGTGGTTTACAAAACTTCTGCCAGGCGTAGGCAAGTTACCTACTGTAACAATTCTAGAATTAGTGCTGTTTTCACAGGTGCCTCTTTACTCTGCACTATTAGAGCTGGTGGAAGAGCAGGATCAGTGAGAACCCTCTAAAACTGACACTAGAGATTTACAGTGAAACACTTGTTCAGTGAAGACCACATCTGTCACTATTATTCACACTGAGAAGCAACTTAATCAGCAGGAAGCCCCGCTGCAATCAATTATGAGGCAATTCCTGCCTGTGGTAGCCTTTGGTCCAAGCACGGCACAGTTTGACTCAGAGGGATGCTTTCACTCACCTCCCACTCCAAACAGGAGAATGTAGTATTTCAGCAAACTTATATTCTCAAGGACTTGTAGCAAATCCCTGGTCATATCAGCACCATGGCAGGTAGCTTTGTGCGTGATTTTCCCTTTCTAACCCTAAGGTAGCCTAGCTCACAGAGAAGCAGAGATGAGCCACATAGCCATTTACTTAGAAACGATAGTTATGGGAGCCTACGTAGCTCTTCATTTAACTGCCAAGATTGTGTTCTCCTTTCTTGAGCCAAAAGGAAGTGAAAAACATACTGATACGACTGCATCATTTTTACTGAGGTTAGGATAAGGGCACCGTATTGAGTTGTATTAGATTAACTGATGGACAAAGAGAATTTGCATATACCTAGTTTGTATCTAAGACAGAGACCTATGTGATGCACATTAGTAGGGCCGCTGAGGCAGACAGTACATGCTTAGAAGAGAAAACGGATAGCAAACATGACATTATCTTCTGAACTGTAAGGCATGGTAGACGCAATCTCTCAGATGGGTATATAAATACATAAAAAACCCTCAAGTACTTGTAGATGTACTCAAAACAACCTGTTTTCTTGAAGTTAATATAATTACTTCCATAGTCCACATTAAGTATTGGTAGCACTGATTTTGCAAAAAATATTCTTCGAAACACATCTCAGAGGTATACTAGACTATATTACTTTCACTGAATAGGAAGTTAGCGACATAAAATCCTTCATCAATAATCTTAGTGTGGTCCTGTTCTATTTCAATCCAATTTATGCTGCTCAAAAGCTTTCGAGCTACTTTCTCCTTGAATAACGATGTTGCTGCTTTTATTTTGCTCTTTGTGGTTTGTGCACCATTTCAGATTTGATAAATCAAGCCCTAAAAATTTGATGATTATTTCTGTTGTTTAAAGATTCCTTTCCACATACTATTTTCCTGTCTATGTTTGCATTCTCTTTTCCTTTCTTATGTCACTGTACTTCATAAATACACTTTGTTTTACAAAGTTTTACTAGTCTGTTTTTAATGCTCTCTTTATTATATTCTACTTCTTTTATTTCTTTTGTTTCCCCTTTATCTTCTTTCATGTCTCTGTATTGTTATGGTGTGATGAAGTACACAGTAGGAGCGAAGCTACCATGCATTCTAAGGAGGATGTCTGAATTTAGAGGGGGAAGGAATCGGCCCTAATCTGGCTTCAGTTCCCTTTTTTTTTTTCTGTAGTAACAAGGTAATTACTCAATTGTGCTTCCAGAATCTAATTATATTGAGTATTATTTCATTAGCCTTTTTTTTTTACTAATCATTACAAGGTTTGTAAACTCTTTTGTACGGTTGTACCCAACACAATGATGGCCATGGCTTACACACTCTCTTAAATAAATTGTAAACTGCTATTTGAACACACTAGAGTGACAGGCACATCAAGAGATAAGATAACATGAAGGGAACTAAATAGCAAATTACTCCGTATGCTTTCTGAGACACTTAGTATTAAATATTAAACACATCTGAAGAACGCATAACCTGTCATATCTCAGCTCTCCCTGTCTCTTTCTCCTCATACTTTCACATGCACTTTCCTCCTTTATTTCCATAATTATACTGAAAATACAAATTAATACAAATACTCTTTAACAACCAACGAACCAGCTGGAATTTAAAGTCCATGGTTTCAGATGTCAATCAAATCTCTTCTTGCATGACATAGGAATGTTATGGAGCAATGGATTCATATGGTAGTTGTTGGCTTTTGCAACTAGAACAGGACTAAATCATTGTGTGGTATGTATTTTAATGAACCTTTTCTCGCTCCTGTTTTCCTCCCTCCTATTTTTCTCCTGCCATTCCTTCCCCCTCCAAATATATTTCTGTTCTAAGCCGTCCATTTTGTACACCTACAAAATTTGTGTACATGGAACTGACCTCACGTAAACATGAAAAGAAGATTGAGTGGCAAGTAATTCAGTTATGTCTGGCTGTGATTTCAAATTTATATATAAAGTAGAAGAAGTTCTGTTCTGGTTTTTTAATAACACCGTCTCAGAGGTACAATTCTAAAATCCATATTTAATCTAGCAAATAATGAAAAAAATTGGTTTATTAATCAATTTACAGAACCATTTGTTTTTATTTTTTGACTACAGGCTCTCAACTATTATCTGTTTTTCTAGTGATAACTATTTTGTTAATGCTATGAATCCATAGCTCCATCTGAGTACAAAGTAACTGTGGGAGGCAAAATCCCATTTCTCTCTTATATTTAACATTTTTTTTCCAGTCTTTTTTAAGTTACTCTCAAAATGTTATGAGAATTGACAAATTTGCTATTTCTGATGATACTTATTCTAGTAATCTAATTAGTTCTTCCTGTTCTGTGACTGTTATGCAATTATATTATGTCATCAAAACAGCATGTTCTGTCAAATTGTTCTTTTTGTTTCTTCAAGAAGTTTTAGTACATTAAAAACAAGACAAAAAGCATTCTCTGTAACAAAGCCATAAATAACCCCCGGCATCTTTTCTTTATATTTATAAAACTCTTATTAACAAATGAGACCTTCAATTTACTGGAACATATTGAGTATATGAAAATAAAATCTTGCATCATAACACACCATCTTTGAAATGTTCTGTGCCAATCATATCGGATTGTTCTCATTGACTCAATCAGGCATAATTTAATCAGAAATAAATTAGACTTCCTCTATTAGAGTAAAAATAAACACTTGATTCATATTCATTCCCTTAAAATATTTGCCTGTATCTGCAGTCATGTAAGGAGTAAGGGGCTCGGCAGGCCCTCTGGCAAAATGATGCATTTTCAGCTGATCCTTTGGTCTGTTTTCCTAAGTCCACAACATACAAGACATTATGTGTGATAATGGAGGTCTTTTTGGCTGATAACACTGAGATTATATGAAATGACCAGCTGATAATATCTCTTTCACTGTAACTATATCCGTATCTATATGCCAGTTCTTTGTTTTAGCTAACCATAGCTAGAGGGAAGACCATTTTCTTGGACGAACTACATCTTTAGCCTAAGTAAGAACAGAAGTTTTCTAAAAGCAAAGTGAGTTTGACAACAGAAGAGTCTCTGCAGAAAAGTGGCAGATGATGCTTTGTGGGTAACTTTCAAAATTAAACTGAATAAAATACCAGGAAACTATATCCAAAAAAGAACAATCTTGAACCAGAAAGGAGGTAACCTCCAGTAAAGAAAGAGATTCATTATCTTTTATCTGAATATCAAAATGTTAAATTTGTAGGGGCAAAGTCTTTGCTCTCACCAAGGGTGTCAGATAATGGCACATGTTTGTGCCTTTGTCTAGCCTCAGCTTATGCCACAGTTTGCCTAAGATCATCAAAGAAAATAATTCAATCTATTACACCCTTTCCTTGTACCTAAGGCTCTTAAAGTAAGACGTCACCAGATGAATGGTATAATCCATGAGAATAAGGTGGGGTTGAGAATCAATACTTAGTAATTCTCCAGGATGAAACATGCAGCTGCCTCAGGTCATACAGAATACGGTCACAGCAATCTGCATCAGACTCCAGGATGGGGTATTACAGGCATCTATTAAACAAATGCAGGAATGAGGGGCAGCCTCAGATGTGATTAAAGAAAACACTGGAATTGCAGAACACTGAATGAACTGCTGTCCTCTAAAATCCTTTTGTGAAGGAACAGCCTTGATTCATTCTATGTCAGCAAAAACTGTCAAATGAATGACACACTTGGGCATCGAGCATTCATGCTTCACATTGCCAAATGAAAGAAGAAGATGAAAAAGTCCATCTCGATACATTCAACTCTTTCCCTAATGGTTTATATAATGATAAGTATTATGTATCAAGCAGATGGGAGAATTGAAATAGAGGTGACATTTGATGCATATGTTAGCATCTCCTCATTCTCTTGTATGAAGTGCTCCACAAGGTGGGAAGAGAACAAATGAATTCTTTTGGTTTTCCCTAAATGTAATTTATATGTGAGAAATCCCCTTTAGTACAAGTACTCTAAATGAGCAGCTTATTTGCTAGGGAAGACCATGATGGTTGGAATGAAGAAGCTCACAGTCACTTTCATAGCTTCCCCTTAGCAAGTTATTTAGTCCTTATCTCAAAATCTTTTCCTAGGTATGGCCCAAGGCCCAGGGATGCATAACACACCACTGATGCAAAATCTTTGGAAGACTTGCTACTGGTGTCTCCCACAAGCTGTATAAGCACACTGTTTTACTGCACTGAGAATTACAAAGTATGGACATGTGACTTTTATGTGTTTATAAATACCCTGGCTCCTATTTTTGCTATTAACAACTGTGACAAGGAAAAAATTTGAGTATATGCACTCATTGTTTTCTCCTTAGCCTTTACAAAAATTAGAATAACTACTGCAGATAGGCTTCTAAAATAAATAAAAGGCATGTGCTCTTTTATACTGCTTTGTTTCCCACAGATTAGGAAAGCTCACCAGCTAAGCTGTTTATCAATTACAATTTCATCTGGCTACCATTTAATGGCTTATTTCTCTGAGGCAATAAGAAGGGAATTTTACACAAACACTTTCTACCTCAGGTGCTCTCTCATAGAGAGCCCCGTTCTCATTCAACAGCCCTATCAATCAATATATCTATATTTCCCTACAGAAGGTGAGTGAGAAGTAAGGGCAGTGGCATTTTACATGCACGGTATTCCCTAAATCCTTAATATCTTGCTTAGTTGAACTACTGCTGCGAAGTGCCTTCCCTGTTCTTCAGAACAGGGCCTGAATGTACAGCTCCTGCCTTTGTAGCTCCAGGCAGGCAGAACCAAGGTAACTGCTGTACTCTTAGAGGAGCACCTGGATAATGTCACAAGGACTGCGCCTGCTCATTGAACGGAGGGGCCTAGCAGCCTTTTCTTCTTGAAGATGACAGTCAAAGAGATTGTGGAGAAACAATATAAAGGGATGGGTTTTACTTATTCTTGCACAGCATAAAGTTTGCAAAATTTTCTTACTGACGCCAGCTATTCTAAAATTACACTTCAAAGATTTGAGACATACATTTTAAAAGGAGTTTAAAGAGGCACCAGTGGCATGCTGATTTCGAACAAATTTGCGGTTGGTTTACTTGGAAAATCCTAATCCAGATTACTACAGCACATACTATGCTGCTTCATACCCCAAGGGAAGAATATATTGCCAAAACGGCACATAACTGTTTGGGGATCTCCTTGGCTGTTTGCTGATCTCCAGACAGGAGATAAGATCTAGTTTTGAGACACACAGCTCTAAGTTGCCTGGGATGCAGACAGCTGATGCAGCGTATCTTTCCACGCAAGGTTGGGATAAGCAGAAATGCTTAAGCTGGAAACTGCTCAGTGCAGAACAGACAAAAATGAAGGGAAAATGATTTCCATGCCTGGCTTATAGTTCTGCAGTTGTCCTTGCCTTTGACCAAAACCGCTGACTTTCAGAAAGTGCTGCAACGGCCCTTGTTTGCACAGGACCTGGTGCCACATGAGCTGGTGTCTTCATTTTGGCAATGCTCATTTACTTGTTATTTTTCACTCTCCTGTTAATCAGCATTGTGAGGACTTTTTAAAGAGTAGACAAAAGGGCTAAGACATTTGCAGAGTTATCTTTGAAAAGGAGGAGGGGGAGCTCTTTTTGCATTTTAAATTAATACTGGACTGTTTGAGTATTTATGGAGAAGGTAGAATGACTGAATCTATGTATAGTCCAACTGGAATTTTTTTCTGTAAAACTGTAACTGTATCTAAGTTTTTGATACCCAGATGTCAGAAGCACACTTAATTTCTGTACAGAGGATAAATGAGGGTGCAGAGTACTACGATAAAAGGATGGACAAATATAAAATATTCCTATTTTATCTGTATTGAGAAGCAAAAATTTCCATTAATACAATGGCTGCTACTTTAAAAGTCATAATGAGTCACACAGGTTTTATTGATGCATAAGATAAAAATTTTTAACATCCTTACAAAAATTAATGTCATTGTTCCCAAAAGCTTCAGGGGCCAGTATTTTCAATTGAGGTCCATTAGTGCCACTCATACAGTGGAACGAATGAAGCTTTGGAAAAGCCTATGGAATAGTCTTCATTTTTAATCTCAGTCAGTTGGGAAGCAGATGTTTTGACAGCTATTTAATGGCAGAGGATAAGGTCCAAGCCAGCTGTGTCAGTCTTTCTACGCACATCACACAAACACTTACTCATATGGATGATATCTTGTTATCACTGTAAGAACATGAAAATGGGCACATAAACTTGAAATATTAAAGTTCTAGAAAAAAAAGCCTACCCAAAGATGATAACTGAGTCACAAAATCCTTCATAGCCCCAGGACAATAGTCTTATGTCACTGTAGCATAGATTTGCCTACTTTTATTGCATATTAATCTTGAAAGTGACAACAGTCACCACATTTATGACAAAATAACTTAATAAAAGTGGAACAAACTATAAACAACATTCAGTAAAGCTAAACAATATTATAACAACAAATTCAAATTTGACTAGTAAACTTCTCAAATATCCCCTGTGAGTTATATTACTTTCTTGTACCTACTTTAGTAAGCTTTAGCAACAAATCTTAAGGAAATGCATATCGTAAGAAAAGAAAATGGTCCATTTAATTATGAAGCTTTTATTCACTTAAAATATTAATGAATGTAAAAATATTATTCTGTTTATGTGACTTATTGGAAAATTACAACAGTGACTCATTCACTAGACAAGAAAAGCCTTATTATCTTGAAACTGTTGGTACAAAGTATGAATGAGTGTTCTGTAAGGGGAAACGGATAAGAGGCAAAGATGAAGTTTCTTTTGATACTTTTTCTTTAAAAAAAAAAAAAGAGTGTTCAGAGGGGAAAGTGCATAAACTTGAGTATATTCTGTCCTTATTTGAGCTGACAATAGAGGGAAATTCAGAATTCAAGGACTGTAATTGAAAATGGGCCAAGATTTTATAAGCTAAGTTCTCAGGACTAGGGTATAAACATGTAATCCTATTGAGTATGATGGATACAGCTTCCCTTGCAACTACCTAATGAGCCTGTCCAAAGAATTATTTTAAAATTAGAATTTAACCATATATTTTTGAAGTACATACAGGGTAATTTGAGACTCTTCCTTTTCTATAAACATCAACTCTTGATTTTGTAAAATGCATAAAAAATATTGACATTATTTAAGTTATTAAAATGAATACACCATGTAATAAATGAATAAAAAGGTATATATTTTTAAATAAAATGGTTTAAAGATAATATCTAGTATGACCTGTATGGTTCATGTAATAACTGGTGTTATCAGTCACAGGGACTTTAAAATGGCAAGGAAACAAGGCAATAAGGGTTTTCACATACAGATAACTGTTTTCCATAGCAGAAGAGGAAAAGATTGTGATGAAATAGCTTGTGAGCTCAGAAAAAGATTGGAACTGAGTCCTGCAGTGTGGTGTAAAACTTAGCAATGCTCTGAATTCTCAGTTCCAATCAACTTCCAAATTTGAGACAGTTCACCATCTACCAGTATTAGACAGGTGAAAGAACAAACTATTGTGTGATATCCTTTCATTTTTATGAAGGGTTGATAGAATGAAAAATGGCAGCAAGAACATCAATAAAGAAAACAAATTCTGAACATTGCTACTGTGCATCAGAGTAGGCTGCAAATATGACAATAATCTGGATATTTAAAATGTAGCCCAAGGCATAAACCTACACGAAGTTTTCATTATCACATATTTAAAGGTAATCAAATGTTACTGTCAATCAGTTTAAGAATATTGTAAAGTTGAGTTAAAAAGACAGGTAAGCCTCTCTAAACCACTTAGGAAAGAAACCCTTCCCGTGATTAACTCTTCTAGAGACAGAAACCCTTGTTACTTGCAGCTTTTACTTCTGGAGTTTAACAAGGTCACAATCTACTTACAGCAGCAGCTGGTAGGACATTTCTCTTTTTAACAATTTCTGTTTTAATTATCACTGTTACCAGAGATGGTACTTTTCATTGTGGCAGCACATAACATACAATGAAAAAAAAGAAAAACAAATACTGAAAAGGACCCCCAGATAAGAATGAAGTGGGTAGGTTTACAAGAAGTTTAATATACTTTTTTTCTAGTAGAAAATGTTGAGGATTATTTTATGCATACTGCATTCTAGCACCTCCAACCAGCCCCTGTTCCTCTTCAAGCCAAAACCAAGACCACTATCCCCTTTAAAGACTTGATTCGTTTGAAATAACAGTAGTAGAAGCAATTCCTCTAGGTCCTGCTGACACATAGTAGGAGGAGCAAATACTGAAACTGTTGAAGAGGAGAACTTTTTAAAAAAGCTTGCTCTACTTAATTACTTTTTCAATGAGAATTGGCATACTTTTCAATGACAGATACTGCTATTGTCATCCATGCTGATGCAGCAAACTTAACCAAGCATGAATGCTGCCTCTTCCTGCTTCGGGCTGCCCTATGTATCCAAATTGTCTTGTTTCCTTTACCTTATTCAACATCCTCTTAAAATTCAAATCTGCAAAATTACATACCACATGAAAAAGGGAATTTCTCAATATAAGAAGAAAACACATGAGACATGTTTGAGTTTACTGAACTCTCATCTCCTATGGACTAACTTCCTAGAGATCCCATGAATGAATCCCATAAACAGCAGCTGAAAATATCAGGTGTTTGTGTCAGCACAGAACCCTGACATCTTGGAAGTCACTGAGGTTTAATCAGTTCCTGACCACGGACATAGCTACATTATATCGTACCAAACTCATCCATAAAACACTGGAATATGAGGTAAATGTAAAGGAACATTTCCTTTACACTTTGCATCCCTGAGCATATAGCTAACAGCTAACATGTGCTGGTTTAGAGGAAGGATTTTCTTTTTTTTTCTATTAACAAGGAGCAGTGCTGCAGCATTGATGCTTGGTGAAAGTGTAAGAACTACAAGTACTCACAAATTGCAATCCTGAAAATCTAAACTGCAAGAACTGGCCTGAGGCTGGCAATTACTGCTACCACAGTTTTGGCTGAATGAGCTATCATTTGACCCTAAAGTACCTGTCCAGCCAAAACATATCAAAGAATGGATGACAACAGCTATTTCAGCAGTATTTGCAGAGACAAGAACACATCAAGAGTCAATAGTGAAAGTAATAAAAAAGGCTAAACTTTCCATTACAAATAAAAACCAAGAAAACCTTTCTGATCCTGTTTGTACAAGTAATGCCAAGGCTTAGAAGTGGAGGGGGAAAAATAAACTCCACACATTACGACTGGTCAAAGTAAAAAAGGATGCCACTATAAACCCCAGAAACAGCCTTTAGGAAAATAAGCACATCTTTGTTTTTGTAAATACTTTTGCTGCTGTATTTACAGTTTCTTTGAGTATTTCTTATCTCAAGTTATTACCCGTCTCGAAAGCATGCTGGAAAAAAACTTGAAAACCAACTACTAAAGAGCTCTTTCGAAAGCACATTTGAAATGCTGTAATAAGCATTACTCACTCTCCTACTACCTTTTATTATTAGTTAATGATGAGTTGTTGGAATTGAGTGCGCAGCGCGAAGCTTCATATGAAAACCTTTAAACTAAGTGTTGGGCAGACAATACGAAAATTTTAGATTTAAAGTACCATAAAGCTAGGGTTTTAAGTTATGGTTTTGTATCTCAGGGATTACAATTTTAAGTATTTGTGAGGAATGTTATTTTATTTAGTTTTATCTGAGCAGTGTTTTAATAGTACTTGATAGTGAGGAAACAAAAAGATGCCTCCACACTTTGTTTTAAAGCAATGCTTAGATTGCTATATATTTTAGTGTATCGCTTATTATAGCTCTGTGTTACTTGTCAGACAAGATAGTGGTCTGATTCCTTCTAGATCTAATACATTGCTGGATTCTACAATATTAATCAACTAACAAGAGTGGGATGAAAGACATGTCAAACAGGGCTAACTATGTCCAAGCTTATCCACCTACTGCTGCTGCCGCTGGAAGAGGAACCACAGTTGCATGGACGCTGAAGAGAGTGGTCCTCTGACATCAATTGTCATGCTATGCTTCAGGTGCTACCTACCTTCTTTTTTTATAGTTGTACTCATTGCAATTGTTAACAACTACGACATATATCTGTACCGCAACCTGAAGGCAGGCCTGAGCGTGCACTGCAATCCGGATTTATTTAACTTTCAACATAACCAGCCCCAAGCACAAAGCTTTGGATGAATCCTAGAGAAGGAAGGAAGCAGCAGCTTGCTGTCACTCTGTCCCTTAGCACAGGGGCTACTTGTTCCATACAGGCATATGGCTGTAAGAAGGCAGGCAGGTGGGCTTTGGGTTTGCCTTAGATTTTAGGAACACTCCCACATCTTAACTAGTGGGGGACACTAATGCGGACACTGACTGAGGACTGGGTGGGTGCACCACAATCTGGACATCCCCTAGTACTGGCTACCAAATATGTGGAACACACTAGATTTCATTTGCTATCTTGTCTGTACTGCACCAAGCTGCTTTGATGTAAGTTGAAAGTCAAGACAACTACTTGTATTCTTGAACCAACTATTCCTAAAACCCTAAATATGCTTGCCCAAAGTAGAACACTACATCAAAGAATTTTGTATCTCCATGTACAACTTGCAAGTAATACAAACAAGAAAACTCCCTAGCCCACTGCCTTTCCACTTGTTGCCCTGTTTGGTTTTTGGGGAAAACACTACAAATAATAATCCCCAATTATAAAATATACACCTTGAGCATTCAACTACTGCTTCGTTCATTTCCATCACACATCAGTTTATGCCATAACCTAGTTTCCTGGAATGTGACCTGCAACTTTCTTTTTGCCTTGGGAAAATATTTTCTTATAGTCAAATCTACAGTGCCTTTCTAAAAGGGAACATTGGTCCAAGATGTATATAAAGAAGAAAAAACTCTGATGTGCAAGCAGCTGTGACCTTTAACATACATTGCAAACTCACAGGAAGCACTGCAATTAATAACTTTATCTAAATGCTACATTAAAATTGCTACAAATTATTTATTATTTACTCAGTTTCATTAACTAAATAGAATTTGTGCAACACAGCCAAAATACCCTCTGAGAAAAATACAGCATGCTGTGTCTGGTCATGGGGCCACGGAGTCCATTCAACAAGGAAGGGGGAAAAAAGTAGAAAGTAAATGAAAAGTGCTGTGACTGAGCCTGGGAATCTCACTGATGGAAAGTGATCACATTTCAAAAAGGCTGCGGTAGACAAACTGTCATTAAGCAATGCCTATGTGGCATCAGGACACATTAGGAGCTAGCAACCTGGAATTAGAATTCTGAGAAGGGACTTTAAACACAGAGTACATCATGCTCTTTACTTTTTTATTTTTTACTGTTATTTACAGATTTATTGTCAATTTTTTCCTACAGCTAGTTGTCAGCTAACTCTGGAATAACCTACGCTGCTATCAAGCACCATGGAGGTCACTCCCACACATCTGATTACCTCCGCACTTGATTCATAAGAGTGTTGCTAGACATATACTAAAAGCTACCGTGAACGATCCATTCATTTCTAAGACAGACGTCTCTTACAAAATGCTCTTGGACTCTGGAAGCTACAAGAAGCTAACTAAATTTTATGGTAATGGTATGATTTCCAGAAGAGCGGTTCTACACTTTAAATATTGGGTCTCAGGAAAGGTAGGTATTGTTTAGAATAAGTCAGCAATCTGAAACATTGGCAATAATTTTATACGTGGTGTTGCTAAGGGAAAGACTATGATGGAAACTCATAAATTCACAAGAAAAAAAAATGTTACTTGTAAAGTCTCATACGTGGAATAAAGAATGTATCTTTTCTGACTCTAGCAACAGAAACTCTGAAAGAACCATGATAGGGAAGCAAACCAATATTATTAAATTTGCTACAGGTTATCCAATATACTACATACTTTTCACTTGAATAAAGCAAAGCAGCCTCAAAGCCCGCTGCTAGGAAAATAACAATTACTACTTGCTCTGGTTGTTATACAAATACATAAACCCACATCTTTTATTTAGGTCACTGTACACTAACAAAGAGGAAGAGACCCTGCCCTCAGAGGTGTAATAAGCATATAAAGCAAAGCAGAGATAGGAGAAGGGAAAACTTAGATCCTCCAAGCCATAGGCAGCATACAGAAGCTCAGAAAGACTGATGGTCATATTTCCAAAAGTGCTTATTTGCCAAAATGGAAACCACACCTGAAGATTGTCTCCTGGACATGCAGAGAGGTAAGGGTTCCTAAACGGCTATCTAATCCCCACCCCTGTGCTGAAAACACATAAAAGCTGTGAAAAAAGCTGAACATTCATTCTCTCTGGACCACAATTTTATGACGGACAGATGCAAGAGCACTTGTTACTGAAAACAGACAATATACTTTTTCTTAAAGAAGTGATCAAAGCCCTCATAAGCTTTTACCTGATGGTCAAGGATCTTATCTGAGAAATTAAAAATGTACATTTGGAGTCTTTTTAGACTGAAGATGGCATTGAACATTAAGTCATTGAGGTAGGATTTTTTTTAATGCTGATTTCATGTTTGAACAAGAGAAATGTTACAGAAATATGGCTAAGCACTACCATTGCCTCCATTAAAACAAAAAATGGGTGAGATATGAATATCTCTTGCAAGGATCTTGTTTGTTTATGAGACAGAGAGAGACTGGTTACTCATAAAACTTAAACCTGGCTTTGGATACTGGTAGGGCTTAGCTGGTCTATCTGAGTTAGCTCAGGACACAAACAGAAGTAGAAATCTACCCATCTTGTGAGTTTTCCAGTAAAAAAGGTGTTCCCTTATCGAAATCTAGACATCTAAAATTTACTAAATGCTATTTTATGGTCTTGATTAAATCTTTCTTAAACTTTTAACTTGCTCCTCTCTCAGTACCCAGGTATTTTTGAAAATGATACTCCACCTTATTTACCAGAGGTTACATAAGAAGCCTTTGACTAAAAGAGAAATTAAAACCACGTTTCACAAATCCCAGTGCCTTAAGCATAAAATTCTTTTTCTGGAATTACCAGTTTCCCGAGCCAGTTTCTACCCTCGTGGTATCTTACTGTGAAGTTATTCTGCTACTGAGACCTAATGTACTTGAAAGTGGACTAAGACAATCTCTTTTCCTGTCCTGTAGTGTTCTTTTAGATGTTCTTCTGAGCTCCTTTGAAGCCATCTATGCTCCTCCTTCATTCCTCAGTTCTTTTCCCAAATATGGCTTCTGCCTCCTTTGTCTCTTTGAAATCCCCACCTTCTACAGAGAAAAGCAGTATACTGAAATCTATCCTCTTGATGTTATTTGAGGACCTTTCTGACAAAATTTTGAGTCCTACAGGAAATCTTCAGTGAAACCATGCAAAAGTAAAGAGAGTAAGGAGGAATACAGAGACTTCCAGATGATGCCAGAAGTGATATTAAAATTACATCTTTCCACCGTACAATGGGTTAAACGGAGTTTGGAAAGATCCAAAATTTACCTGTAAAATAGTGAGTCAGGAAAGCTAGAGGATGCCACGGGTCTAATTCCAAGTCTATGCATTTGAGCTTAAGTTACTTAGGACTAAATTGTTCGGGTGGGAATTCGTGGTTCTCATGAAGTGTCCTATCACTCTCTCCACAAAACGTGGCCTTCCCAAAAGCACCTGATTATACTTAAAGAATAATGGCATGGGCCTATCACTTTCACAAGCTAGTTAGGCAGTTCACTTGCATATTACCCTACCAAGGAAACAGACTTTCATTTTGCTGACATTGCTTTTGTTTTGAGTTGCTTAGAAGAAATGTTGCCTTTAAAGTTTGCAGCATGTCTTTCTTTAGATGAGAATTGAAGAATTCTGCTCCGGATGTAATCTAAAAACACACTGTAAATTGCACCATTATGTAAAGCCCATTGGTGACTGTGCTGGTTTTGGCTGGGGTAGAGTTAATTTTCTTCACAGTAGCCAGTATGGGGCTATGGTTTGGATTTGTGGCAAACCCAGTGTTGATAACACAGGGATGTTTTTGTTATGGCTGAGCAGTGCTTACACAGAGTCAAGGCCTTTTCTGCTCCTCACACCACCCCACCAGCGAGTAGGCTGGGGGTGCACAAGAAGCTGGGAGGGGACACAGCCGGGACAGCTGACCCCAACTGACCAAAGGGATATCCCACACCATATGACATCATGCTCAGCATATAAAGCTGAGGGAAGAAGAAGGAAGGGGGGAACATTCAGAGTGACGGCATTTGTCTTCCTAAGTAACCATTACACGTGATGGAGCCCTGCTTTCCTGGAGATGGCTGAACACCTGCCTGCCGATGGGAAGTAGTGAATGAATTCCTTGTTTCACTTTGCTCGTGTGCGCGGCTTTTGCTTTCCCTATTAAACTGTCTTTATCTCAACCCAGGAGTTTTCTCACTTTTACTCTTCTGATTCTCTCCCCCATCCCACCGTGGGAAGTGAGCGAGTGGCTGTGTGGTGCTGAGTTGTCAGCTGAGGTTAAACCACGATAGTGACCTTCCTCTCACGCACCACATTCACTAGTGTACCCTGGTGAGACAGGAGCACTCTCACAGTTCTGGAGAGAGACAGGTTCAATGATCAGAGGTTCTATAACCTCCTTTAATCATCAGCATCAGAATCGGTGACTCAGAGGTATATTCAGAGGAAGAAGCTGTGGGGGAGTTCCTTTAAAAAGAGCAAGCAAAATAGAGTAAGCAAAGCACAAAACTAATTAAACTTGATGCAACAAAAAACTAAAGCATTTTTGATGCAATATATTAAGGAGAAAAAGCTGTGAAATTAACAGCAATCAAAAACTAATTAAAGTTGATGCAATAGGAGCAGCCAAAGAATGCCTGATAACATTTATTGAACCAAAGAAACATGGCTGTCAAGTTAAAAGAAATCAACCAAACTCTGTTTTTGAATAGTAACGCAAAGATAATTATTCTCTGGGTGACACTTACAGAATAAGATTCAAGTCATTACCTCAAAAGACAAAAGGACTGACATGCTGTGTTTAACTGCCTGTGAAAAAAAGGGTCTTAATACAGAAACTTTATAAGTAATTCCTAGGTCTTGCATATAAACAAATATGACTCATCAATCAAAAACAATGCACTATTATTGTTATATCAGTTACTTCTATAAACCCATATTTGACATTTAGGAGAATACCTTGTCTAACAGGGTACTTACAAGCCAGAGACTCCTGGCGTTTTCATCTTAGCTTTGGAACTCATTGCCTCAGCGCCTTGGGCAAGTAATTAACATCTAGGAGTCCATTTGTTTTAGGATTAGGATGCAAAACTCAATTCCTGATGTCAAGCACCATTTAAAGTATGGCCAACCGCCAGAAATTCTTTTCTTATAGAAAGTCTTGGTGGCAAATAGTGAAGGGGGTCTGTCTGTAGCGAGTGTAAGGCACTTGTATTTCCCCTATGTAGTTGTACATCTTTTATATCATGGTCTCAGCTTTACAAAAATAATTCAGACAAAAATAGACGTTCACAAGGGGTATAGTGAAAATGAACATATAAGTACTATTGTCAAAAGATTCTAAAGTATGTTAAAAGCTTAATGTTTAACTAAAAATCCATTTTGTAACTCCTGTAGGAAGGGTCACAGTCAGGGCCCCAAGTAGTTGAATCTCATCCAAAATACTCAACTTCCAGCACCTTTATTCTGGAATCATGGTTTAAGATCAATTCAGGAAATTCTCTCCAGTCAACCTCCAACATTATCATCATCCTACTAAATCACCACCACAAGGCTTCTATTCACACACTGAACAAACAAAAGTCTATTTTATAAAACATGATACCATAGCCAAACGTAGCACAGATCCCAAGCAAACTACCAGATTTGTTTTATTTTAATCTCACAAAGACAATCTCCTCAGCTGAGAAGTAAACTTTTCCATAATTTGTTTTAATGCTTTTAAGTTCTACTTTCTGTTCTAATAAAAACCCTACCTGTCTCTGGTGTACAGTACATCAAAAAATGACTGCTGAAGCCCATTATTCAATTCCAAAGAGCTGCAATCTGGCATTACTGACATGCCTAGGGAAGATTTCCATGTCACATTACTCCACTTTTTCATAAACTTGGCATTGTTTTTAAGCATAAAATAGTAAGTAAATCTGTTTAACAGTGTTGATTTTCTTCTTTACTGCATTTTTACCCCCAAGGAATTTTTAGCAGTAGGAGAGATCCTCATTACTTGCACAATCTTTCAGCTCTACTTCTTTTTTTATAAAAATGCTCACCTTTACACAGTCAAAATATCCATTTTACTTGCAGAGATAGTTTACATCATTAATGTGGGTATTTGGTGGGCTATTTTTTTCTAGTCTGTTCAGAAATTGCTTAAAATTTCTGAATGAAAGTTTCCTTCTTCATTTTGTCTTCCTTATAGTGAGTCAAGATTTTAAACTCCTTTTTACCTTGGGAATAAAAAACTGGCTTGCAGTGAGCACTTGCTTGTGTTCACTTCAACAGCAGATCAATAAAGTTCCAGTCAAGCTCCAGTAAAGAGAGCATTTTCATCTTTGCGTATTATAGACTTCTGCAGCCTGGTGCAGAACTTTATTACACCTCAAATTGTGGGGCCACTCCTTAAATAAGCAAGTTAATGTCACTGAAGTGGACAGAGTTTTATCTGCTATGCCACGTCATGATTTAGCCTGTTATGGACAAAACCTCTCAATTAGGGAACTGTTGATATGTTTTTATCCTTAGGACCAAGCCTGGAGTTCAACCCGTTATAAATTTGTTTCTTGAACACACAGAAAGCTACACAGAAACCGCTAGCGAGTCTTGATTTTTCAGTTAGTTGTTCAGCAAAGAGCTACTGAAACCTGAACTCCCAAGTAGTTATACCCATCCTCTTTATACCACAGTAATTAGTTCATCCCTTTTACAAAAATTCTCAGCTTCCTTCTCCATCCTTCCCTGCTGGGTGAGACACAAACGGGACTTACCCTCCCAGGCTGGAGCTCTGCATGAGTTGACTAGCTGCCTCATTCTCCTATCTCAGCTGCCTGGTCAGTCTCTGCCTCTTCGAGTGGAAAAGAACAGAATTCTACCTGCCTTTCTTGCAGTAGCAGAATAAATTTAGATCACTTTTTTCTACTCCTAATACCCATGTATTTATACATATTTGATACTCACTTTCTGTCAAATAGGTTGGAACTGGGCAACAGATTCAAATATTAATAAGGGAGCATTTGGAAGAAAAGAACGTGAGTTAACTGATGGTGCAATCATATATGCTACCATTCACTAGGAATACTGGCTAAAATTATTTTTCTTCCAATAGTTCAGATTAAATACACACACTCACAAAATTCCAGAACAAGCCTGAAACAAACACACTGACAGTAGACACCTTGCAGGAACATGACTTGAAAATACCTGCTCATTTCGAACCACCACAGAAGGGAAAACCTTTGAAGATTCTCAGATCATATTGTTGCCAGTACCACATAAATTACACCAATTCAATTTCTATTACCCTCTATTCCAGGCCTATTAAATCTTTACTAATAGGTCTCCTTCATGTCATGCCCATACAGTGAGATGCAAGGCCCCTTTTATCACAAGTTAAATGGTGGTAATAGGGGTATGGTTGGGTGATATACTGCTCTCAGACAAGGAGAGTAATTTCCACATTTTAAAATAAGAAATTAATCCTTATCGCCTCTATTACATCTTGAAGGACAATTCTGATCTACTGTGCCTTGATCAGTTTGACATTAAAAAAAAAAAATCTGTTTATTGTTGGTAGTTAAAAGATAGAAGAAGAAATAGGAACTTGCTACAAAATACAACTGCCTGAATATCTTTCTTCAAAATTGTAACAATGCACATAAAATGAATAAGGATATTTTCATATCACTGCCATTTGCTCTTCTCCTTTGCTACTCTCTCCCATGTTTGAGAACATAAATACAGATATAGGCTATTCAACTGTCTTAGGAGAAAGGGGAAGATTCTGTCACAATCTGAAAGAGATAATCTATATTAATAGGGGTGTGATTTTTTTCAGCAAAATGGGTTTATTACTGACCAGTGTGAAAACCATCCTCTCGGGAAGCTGCAATACACTGAGAGATTGTATACGGATCCCTTAACTTACTTCATTACAAATTGACAACATCATTGCCAGCACATTTTGTTAAACACAGATGAACTGCACCTCTTAAATTCTTCAGCAGCAAGGCTGACATTTTTTGGACAGTAAATCCTCTCATTTTTGAAAAAGAAATGATATACACTTTAGGACACATCGATCTGGAGGATGAGTCCAAGCTCATCCAGGCTTAAAAATCTGGGAAATAGCACAAGCTGACCTGAGTTGCATTAGCTTTTCTGAATTCCTCTATAGGCTCTCAAAAGAAGTGGTTCAAACATAACATGATAGGAAAGCGTTTACGACTGTCATTGGGAGCCTTGGCATTGTGTGTTGATGTGGCACTGCATCATCTTGTGGTGATGAACTCCAGCTCAAGTAGCAGAGACAGAACAGAAAGAAATATGTTTGGAATGAACTCTTCTTACATCACTTTAACTGGAATACAGTCAGACAGAGAACAATGTGAGTAATGAAGCATGCCTGTAGTTTGCAAGACTGGGTAAAACATCTTTCTGCTTAGCACACTTTCATCTATATCTGCATATATCTGCATCATCATATATCTACATCTATCTGCACCTCCTTGATAATTTCAATACTCAAACCAATCTGGATTTTGAAAGTCTAACATTACAGAAGTGAGCTATTTTACACAAAGCCACAACACGTTTTATATCATAGTTTTAATTTCCTCAGAGGTTAGTAGAAGAATTCAGCAAAAGAACAGGGCATGAAAACAAAGATACACCTTGGTTTTCTTCCCTCCTATTTTAGAGCACAGATGTTACCAAGGTCCTAATTTTTAATGAGCAAGGAAATAAATAAAGGACTTGTAAACTGTACCTTTCTTTGTCCCTATTGGTGCTGCTTTCTTTCTGAAAACAAGCAGAAAGAACTTTAAGATGCCCCAGTGAAGAAGCAGCAGCCATCTTTTCTGCTTCTGTTTCTACTAGGAATGAATCCCACCAGAAAAATAACACAAAAGGAATCTGAAGTGATCCAGCTATACTGCTGTCAGATCTTTTCACAACACAAAGTAATGCTATTTAGCAACACATTACCTTGCAATGCTATCCCTTCACTATCTACAAACAGGTGTGCCCTAGCCTTCAACAGATCTGTGATGGAGCAGGGAACTGAGCTCACAGCTCTCAAACCCAGCGGCTTGATCTCCCCTCTGCGAGAACTGGATGTTGCTCTGATACTAAGGTAACAGTTGTGAGGAAGACCTGTTCTAAGAAACAGGTTGTTCTGGTAGCATTTTGCTCTGTGGTGCCACAGTTCATGCCTTGCTCCTATTTACCAAAGGACTGAAACTCACAGTTGTAGGCCAACTCTTACACATATGAACCTGATTCTTGAAGCGGACCTTTCCACTGCTTCAGCATACCACTCCTGTCATGACTGTCTGAAGTAAGAGGATAAACCCAAAACCTATATTAAATTTTGTTTCTGATTCAAAGCCAGTGAAAAGAGCTGAAAAAATAAATGGTGCTTTATGAGTAATCTGTACAGATGGGCTGAAGTGTTCTAAACAAAACTAGTAAAAAACCACGTTGACAAAAGCATATTATCCATTGAAAAATAAACTAATTAATTGATGTAGTAATGCCTCACTTTCCACTTGCTATTTTAAAAGAAGAATTAATTGTAGTGATAGGATGGAAATGGAGTATTTTCATTTTAGAACAAGTTTCCATTTCATATATAAAACCCTGAACTTAAATAAATGTTTTATTTAAAAGGGGAAAAAAAAGTTTTTTGTTTATGCCAGGCAATTTTTCCCCAAAATTAAAAAAAAAAAAAGTTAAAAATCAAGTTTGATACTTGATGTTGCATTTTGAACAGAAGAATATTAAAATGGTGATATTTCCTTCAAAATAGCAAGTCCAGATCGCACTCCAGTTATGTTCTGAAGTAGGATAGGTTTAAAAAAGAAATCAAGATTTCCTTATTAATGCTCAACAGCTTCAGTACAGAAGCCTGCAGATCATGAATACACAGCTATGCTTGAAAGACAACAAAGGCAAGACGTCTTGGTGACTAAGGGTGCCTGTTACGGAAGGTGAGGGTACAGCAGTCTGGTACTTTTTTTCAAATATTTCCTGTTTTTTGTTGTGAAAGATGTTCCCTTTCCACAGCCTTTTACAGATGTTAATTCAGATACTTTTCCTCCACTGGGTGAAAGATCAGGCATGCATCATTCACCTGAAGCCTTGATAATTTGTTTATAACGTAATTCGTACTATGACTGGTGAACAACAAATTTACCTGCAAAACACATAGGGAGGATCCTTGGCACCTACAAGGAACTGGAATCCATGAAGTTTCTCAAATACTTTACTAACAACTAGTGAATAGAGGCTGACGCAGATATTCTAACGAGAATATCACACTGCGCTCGGCCTCCTGACTCGGAAGAACAGCAGGCTGCATGATTTCAAGGCTCCCACTTGCCTCAGCTCTAAGGTGATCCTTCCAGTTGAGTGCAAGAACAATTTCAGTATGAAATTGGACACTGCGACAAACAAAGAAGGAATAAACCCTCCCTTTTATGGCTGCCCCCCAGCCCCATGCTAACAGATGCTCATCTGCAGGAAGACAGTCATATGAAAATGCAAAAAAACTGACCAGGCAGCATCAAAGTGCTGTGCACTGCAAGAAAGAAAATAATAAGCAATTTTTTTCATGTTAATAAGGGGAAACCAAAGCCTTCAACAGGTCTGAAAAAATACCCATTCACAATCCTGGCTAATCTGCACAGGGAGAAAATTCCGTATGTGTGAGTCAGTTGCTAAGAAAGCTCTGCCTAATGCAGATACAAGTCTGACTTTTTAAGTTGACATTTCTACTTTTCCAGTGGATCAGAACTGTCAGGAGAGTTCCCCAGGCAGACCAGAGGATTGCAGAGCAGAGTTATTCTGTAGCAGTCTAAGAGTTGTGGCGTAAGTGCTTTGATGGAATTAGCAACGGTGGTTTAAGAAACAGCCTCGGACTCTATTCCCAGCACTAGCAATTACCACTCCCATAACAGAATCAGAACAAAAGAACAGAATCAGAAGGAAACCAGCTGCAAATTTTCCTATACGGGCAAAGAGCAAATTCTCTTCTGCTGCTGCTTTCAGAATGCCTTTAATATCTGGCAGCGGGGCAAGACAGACAACTGGAGACAGGAGCATTTAAAGTGGTGCTACCAGACTTGCCAAGAGCTCAGCTGTCAGAATCCTTACACTGTCTTCATGCCTCTTCTGGTTTTCTCACAAGATGTGACTATGGTAAACATTTACTCTTCAAAAATTGAAAAGGATCAAAAATGTCCTCTATCAAGTACATCAGCAGAACACACTGTGTATCTGTAGAGTACCAAAATAGGGATTAAACAAAATTTTGCTAGGTAGTTGGAGAAAAAAGTCTTTAAAGATAGTGTTTAGCATGGGTTAATTGCCTCTTTCATTAAAGAAAGGAATACATACTGAGAACATCTTTCTGCCATCTGATTAAGCAATGAGCCAATACAATTGTAAATCTTCCAGAAATTCCCCATGGTTCAACTCAACAGAGGCAATTCTTTACTTCTCAGACCCTATCCCTCATTTTCAGATAATCATTGCATTAATTGTGTACAAAAACTTTCTATCATGCTGTTAAAAGAAATGGAATGTGACTGTTCTGAGATTCTCCTTAGCAACCTTTGACAATTAAGATATGGAATTATTCATATATATTTTTAATATAATAACAATTTTTAAGTTTGCTCACCACTCAACTGTTTAAACAGCAAGCAAAACCAAACCTGTTTGATTGTAGTATAAACAGTGTAACTACTCATTTTCTACTGTTTCAGCAGCTGATACAACTTATGCTATCTCTAACTGAGGTAAAAAGGATTTAAGGGTACTATTCTATCCCCACAATCATATGCTATGAATTGCTTTGCAAGTCATTGGAATTTTTTCTTCCTTTGAATAAGGCAGATTTTAAGTCTTGTCTGTACTTATTTGTATTATTTACAAGTATTATAAGTACTAGTTCTGTGTAATACTTACGCATATTACGTATAGTTTCATGCAAGTCCAATCAAGTTTGACATATTCATTCAACATGGTTCAATTCAGACAGGTTTTTTTCTCTGTGTTAGTAAGCAGCACAATCATGGTATTAAAATAGAAATGATGGGATTTGCACTGAGACACATGATAATTTCATTCAAGATCGGAAAAATACAGATGACATCCACTTTATTTTTAGGCTGCAAAATTGACTAAAAAATCTGAAGACTATCAGAAGGGAAAATATGCCCTGTATGAAGGAAAATAAATACACTTGTGCTAAGATCGTACATTGCGATGCACATTTCACAAAGCAAGCTTTTGTTCACTGGCGTAAACTGAACCACGACCAGATAATCTCTATGGGAAGAATGATCTAGTAAGATGGCATTTGTATTTTTTTTCCCTCTAAATGTTATTTTAGATAATGAGAAATTCTATTTAAGTTGCGTTTGCTTCCATTTAACATACATTTGAGCTGTCAGTGTAGTTGCATATTATTATTCTCTTAAGCTGCTACAGGACAATACAGATACAGATAGAAGTAAAATAACAATAGCTTGTGACAGGTTACACTTAAAATGTTTGGTCACAGGGATCAATGGGCCTTTGCTTCAAAAACTAAGTTGAGGTTCAAGGAAGGAAAAGATAATGGTTGTTCCAACAGTTTGCCCGTATCTCCCCGAACTGGAAGGCATTTGGGATGCAGCCCCAGTCTTATACAGCTGCGACATACAAAAAATGTTTTTTTGCTTCTCAGACTCCATGATGGGAATTCACATCTGTCTTTTTCTTTCAAAAAAATACTTCTGTTAGAGTCTATACACTTAACTTACATCTTAGTTTTATTTTAAATTTCAGAAGCTTTATTTTTCTTCCCAGTCTTGTAATTATTTTATATTCTTTAAGGAGCATTCTGAAAACTTATTAATATTTGACAATTAATATAGAGATAACAATAATTATCAGTCGGTTACTGTAGACTAGCTGCTACAGGTGTGGTTTTTTAATTATTTTTTTAACATCTGTTAACACGCCTTGAACTCTCTGTGTGCCACTGGTTTGTTGGTTATTTTTTTCTTCTCCATTTACACAATTGCCTTTTGGGTTTTGTGTTTCCTCTAGCTCCCTTTACCCAGAGTACATACCTCTGAAAGTAATCTCATTCAGGTTGCTTCAGTTCTCGTTTCTGTTCAATTTAAAGTTATTTTCTTTGGCTCACAGCAGAACATCACACAGTCTCTCACTGAGTTATTGAGGATTTTCACCCCATATCAGCAGCTCATCAGCAATTACTTTTCTGCACACAGATCCTTAAAGATCCAGGACATGATGATTTGTTACACTTTCTGTGCTGAAACAATCATGAAGGGAAGCTCCTTAAACAAGTTTCTACCAGAAAGGGAGTGGAGAGATGAGCACTTCTAATAATGGTAGATCCTTCCCTTCCACCTCAGAAATTGAAAATAGTAATATTTTTAGGTCCAGGCACTATGAAAGTGTACATCTGCTGCCTTTATTTAAATCTTTGGATATATTAAAATCCTCAGCTTGCCTGACCTTAATACTGCGATCCTCCTATAAACTAATAATCTAGCTTTTGGATTGGCTTCATAACATCTGATATTAGATCTGGTAAAAATTGTGTTTAATTTGTTTCCCACTGCCAATGGAAATTGAAATAAAGTATTCTATTTTTTGTGATACAGTGGGATTTATACTCACATGATAAGGTGTGGCTGTAATATATAGGAGGTATTAAAAATTTGTTAGATTTAGTACGCATCTTTTACAAATTTGTTTCAGTAGATATATATTTTTTTAGTATTTCTTTCCTTTTTTTTATTTTTTTTTTACATGAAGCTCTTGAACCTAAACAAAATTAGTATTTCTCATTTCGTTCCTTTATATAACATGGTGCCAGTCAACAAGGGTTTATTTTTTTAGGGTGACTATTTAAAAGAAAAACGGTATTCTGCTTTACTATAGTCTTTAAACAAGAAGTCATCCAGCCTTTTACCATTAAGTCTTCCTGTGGTATACAGAGAGGCTGAAAGTGAGCCTTTAGTAGTATCTTCTCCATTTTTAGGTTAAAGAAAAGCAAATCCGTGCTGCCAGTGAAAAAAGACCCAAACTGTCTTCACCCTTACTCAGCGTGAAAACAGAAGCGAAGGAAAGCATGCTGCAGAGACATTCACACTCACTGTAGGCCAGCTAGTTCTAACTCAGAGAGAATTTCTCTCCCCTAGCCAATAAACTCTTAAGCACTGCTAATACAACACTGCGGGGACTTGCCACCTTGGATCACAGGTAGTTTGGGGACTTCTCTGCCATATGTGACTGAGCAATGTGGAGATGCTCACACAATGTGGCAAGCCTCCATCTTCTCAGAGAAGCTGTAATTTCAGAAGGCAAGAGGGCTGAAGTCCACAGGTACAACTATGTTATCAAACTGGCTTCTGGGGCGGGTTTGGAATCTAGTTGTCTCAGGTCTAGTTAATCCAGACCTGGAATTCTGTATCATGCTGATAGAAGAGGCTTTTCTTATTCCTTTACTATTTTCCTACATAGTAGTCACTGTCCTTCAGTCATATCCTTTGGAGTTGTTTTCCATCCAGTTGGGTAATTCTCTAAAAATATGTTGTTGAATCCCTCTTCTGGACTACATTTCTCCTTGACCTGCTGTGTTTTTATTCCTCCAGCATTTGCTGACTGATAGTTAATCTCCACATTAACCCCTCTAAAAGCAGCTGGAATGGCAGTGACTGTACCACCTGCTGTTAGTCTAGGGCTGCTGTGATTATATTGCATTCCATTTCAGTTTCTGTTTCAAAGTCAGCTTTTGATTGATTGTTTCCAGTATCACTAGCCAGTGTGTTGCAGAACCTTAGATTTTAAATGTGTTAAGCTACACCCGTGTTTATAAGCCACGCTAAAAAGGTTCTTCTTTTCAGCTGACCTAATTTGCTTGAAGAAACCTTGTGGAAGCTGGACAGACCTGCTAGCAACATCTTAGCTAGCTTAAGTGCTAGCTCAGATGTCTCCTCATGGCACTGTGCCATGCAGATATTGTCATGTTTTCAGGAGTTTCTGGTTTGCCCTTGTAAGAGATTTGTCATCCAGATGCAAAGTCACGACTGTACTTGTGGTGTGGATTTTTTCTTATTTCTATATGCAACATATCACATCTTTCTGTCCTGGGAATACCTAAATGTTCCGTGATTGTCTTTCCCTTTTAATTATAAATATTTTTATGCTAAAGCATTGTCTATTTCTTTATAATCTGATATGTCATTTCTAAATATTTGCACTTCAACTTTTTCCACTCCTGCTGTTTTTCTTTTAGAAGCATGATTTTCACCAGCCCTGCAAATACCAGCTATTCTTTGCAAAGTCAGTTCTTTCTGTTCTCCAAAGTTAAGTTTTCTTGGATATAACAATCACTTATACGACAAAACATTCAGGTTCTGGTCTGTCTGGTAATTCTCTTATCCTTATGACTCTGCTGTACTGAATATGCTGTGATATAACAATCAGCACTCTTGCCTGTCACCTAGTTTCTTCAAAAAAATAACCTTTACTTTCCCTAAGGAACACTGTTCACCGTCTTCCTGATTAAAAGCAAAATGTCTTTTTCTGCCTACCTTCATGTTCCTTATGATGTACAATGCTGAGCTCTGCTGCTCCTGGATCTACCACCTATCATCGTGAGTGTATTCCCCCACTTGCCCTTCTCTGCACTCAAATTGTTCCACGCTATCATTTGCTCTAAGAGTTGTCTGAAAGAAAACAACGGGTTCAGAATTTAATGTAATAGGTCCATTTCCTTCAGAAACCCCAGGAAGTTTTGCTCATCCACGCAAACAACTAGTGCAGAGAGGCCAGGTATATGAAATTTCTCTTTCCACCTTTTTTTTAAACCTCACCTCCACCCCTCCCCAAAAGATTTCTCACTCCTTAGAAGATTCGTTGCCATTTAAAACAAAAATAGCCATCAGCCTGAGTATCATAAAACTTCACAACACAGTAATCTTAGCAGTGTCATCACAACTACTGCTTCACTTCATCATATTCCAATGTATCAGTTTCATTCTCCATTTAGCTTGAGTGCTGGCAAACTTAATTTCTGCACGTACCCACACTTCAGCACAATATAATGCAAACTCCTACACTTTCTAACCATCTCTACAATACGCTCATTTATTCCCTTAATACTGCTAAGAAATGAAAAAATAAATGCTGTAAGTGGGAGTAGTTCTACTAATTTATTGCAATGAAATAATTTTCTAATGCATTGTAATACATTTTTAAAATGTAATTTTCATATTCATACAGACAATAACTGTCAAGATATTTTAACAGACTCCTGTTCTCTTTTATCATGCTGTCTTTTTTAAGATGCATGAACACAAGCATTCCAGCTTTCAAAAGTGGCAACCTGTTTTTGAAACCTTGTTTTTTAAGGATCAAGTGAGACACTTCTTGATCTCAAAAGCTCTAAAAGCTTCTTTTTTTCGTCCCAGCACTAAGGAACTACTATCCAAAATCATTTAAGCTCATTTCCTACCCATGGCTCAGAAGTAAGGTGTACTGGCTCTGGTTGGGAATTAATTTTCTTCATAGCAACCCATACAGTGCTGTGTTTTGGATTATGACCAAAACAATGTTAACACACCAGTGCATTGGCTATTGCTGAGCAGTGCTTGCACAGTGTTAAGGCCTTCTCTGTTTGTCTCTCTGCACGCCCAGTGAGTAGGCTGGGGGTGGCCAAGAGGTTGGGAGGGGACACATTTGGGACAGCTGACCCCAACTGACCAAAGGGATATTCCATACCATATGGCACTATGCTTAGCAATAAAACTTAGTAGTTATTTTCCCGAAGTAGGGATTGCTCAGGGATTGGCTGGGCATTGGTCTCCTGGTGGGAGGTGGTGAGCAATTGTCTTCACATCACTTTTTTTTTTTTTCTTTCATTTTCCTTCACTTGTTAAACTGTCTTAGCCTCGATCCATGAGTTTTTCTTGGTTTTGCCCTTCTGATTCTCTCCTCCACCCCACCGCAGGGGAGTGAGTGAGCGTAAGAACCCATTAGTAAGAAACAAAATTGCAGCTGAAAGACTTAACCCAGCTTATCTATCCCTATATGTCATACCATGGGTCTCAAGGAAAGATAAGAGCTGGCCAGACAGTTACTGATAGTCGTGTAGCATAATTGTGAAATCAACAGATCTGACCAACATAAAAAATTAAACAACTACAGATCTTGAAGAATTATTCTAAAAGGTCTTCATTCAAAGCTCACTGTGAAAACCAGATATCTATCTCCTACAATTTTTTCTTTAAGTGCTAGAAGCCTCTCAAATGGTGTAAGGCATTTACAAGCTACTGCTATTCAGCTCAGGGGAAAAAAAAAAAGAAAAGAAAATCCTTTCCCTCTGTATACCTTCCCCCCAACTTTTCCAGCTGTAAAGTCATATTTCAATATTTGTCTGTATAGTTTTCTTGCATTTTTCCCATTGCTTTTTATACTACGTCATAGGTTTTCTACAAGGTTTTATCTCATTGAAAGGGTCTATTAAACTCTAAGTAACAGTGAATCTCTAATTTATATGTGTACCCTAGGATGGAGTTAAGCTTGGTCATCATCTACTGTCTGATACCATCTCCACTCAATTCTGTAATAGGAAACAGAGCATGTGAAGGTGGAGACATAAGTCCATTCATCATTGCTGCTCAATTTCACGTTACTTAAATGCTAACGCTCTCAGTCTTCCCAACAATACAGCCTGTCTGCCTCCCTGTCTGCATAACTAATCTAAAGCATGTATTTCCTACTTTCCTTTCAATTGCAAAAAGAAACATTATTTTCTTTCCTTCTTTGACTTCCACTTTGTACAAGCCTATTCCTTCTGTCCAAGGATAGTTTGTCTACGTGTGTATCTACATCTTAAATTCAACTGCTTACTAGAATCATTAAATGTCCTACAGGAAGGAAGTTCACCATTTCCCCCAATCAGAAATATTGTCAAATGATTTTTGTAACTCGCAAGTGCCTCTGCTTGTTTACGTAGATTAGAATCTGAGGCTGAATCACCGCAAAGTGATTCAGCTGGGGTTATGCTTAAATTCAATATCCGGAGTCTGGCTTCCACAAAACAAGTCAAAGGGTAAATACAGCTAACTAAGAAGGAGTTGTATGTCTGCAACATCAGAGACAGGATTTTCATGCCTGAAAGTGCCAGCCTTCTGTATGGCAATTCTATCACCATTTAGTTTTGACGGTGTTACAGTAAGAATTAAAGTTCTCTGCACTAAGAACTCCTCCTAAACTGACATAAGTGACACTGTAATTGAAATCCCATACCTTGCACACTGTGGATTTCAGAGTCTCCCTCTAAATGTCTTTATATTGAGAAAGAAAAAGGTTAGAAGTTGTTTTCATGGAGTTGATAGTACAGCTAGGTATGCCAAAAGGCCTGATGCTTTTATTTGAGACGTGTCCTGTCTCTAAACTTACCTGCGAGCTCTAACGTAATAGTGCCACCCCCTTGAGGGAGCAAATCTAGACCCTTATGGGCAGCTGCTATACCCAAACATGGTTCCACAAGCTCACCTGAGGCATCGTGCCTATCAGGGAAGCTCTCTAGAGCTTTGTAAGTACAGTGCCCTCTCGTAACCCTTGCCTAGTGCATCAGTATCTTTGAAAGCTTTCAAGATGATAGGGAGTTACATAAATGCCAAGGATTCTTACATGTAAAAATTCACTAAGGTCATCTAAAGAAACATATTCTGCTGCAGACGGATGAATAATCCTGAGGTTGGAATATGCTTGCTAATGTTTCAGTAAGACATGAAAGTGCTACTACTTGATGAAAGCACAAGGGATACGTACCCATCTATGATTAGCATCAGGCATATGTCTCTTCAAAATCTGGCGTGTCAGTTTGTGGCAAACTTATCACGATCAATGTCAACACAGCACTTGTTTTACTATCAACAGACCTGCAAACTTCCCTGTTAAGGTGAAGAGCAGGTATTTTACACTTTCATTTGCCTGACTGAGCAAAACTGTTAGATATACACCAGGTACCATTTCTCTTCTTTTCTATAGTCTGATTGCACATTTTAATTTTGATGAGATTAAACACCTTTGACATCAACAGCCATCATTCAGTTGTACACATCTCCTTTACAACTCAATATCCTGCTCCATATGTATCTATATTCCCTACCAAAAGGGAATATGAGAAGACAGCTGCTATAGCAAGTTGAATGAAGGTTCTTTTCAGTCTTCTCTTTATCAACCATCTCTGTGTTTCCGTGCTACACCCTTTTTGTTATACATCTGCATTCATATTTATGTCCGTGTTTATTGTCCACTCGAAATCCTTAAGTAGTACCACCAGTGAAGATAAAATAAAATACCCTATATTAATTTAAAATCAGATCAGCCAGTTCTACATTGTTGCACATTGTGCTTCTTCCAAAGGCAGCTATATAATTATAGGCACTTGGGTGCATAAAGTGATACGGAGGTTTCTATGGCAATTATTCATTTTAATTGAAAATTGTGTAGGGAAAAACTCGTTTCATGTGCAGCATGCAATTTGCATTTGTTTCCAAAGAATCTGAACTTGCTCAAGGTGAGCTGTGAATTCACATTTTCCAGGAAGACACAATCTTTAAAATTCTGTCTGGGGGGTGGGAAACCGAGGGGGGTCTTGGTAAGGTTGTTAAGCCTATTAAAATTTAAGACCATTTATCCATTTATGCAACTAGACTATCTATTTTTTACTGTCAGGTAAAGATTTTATGCTTCAAATGAAAGAGGAAGAGTTAAAAATCAAATTGATACACAATGTCCTTGAAGCTACAAGGTAAAGGAACCAGAAAAAAAGAAGTACCAGAAAGGACAACAAAGAGACAGCATGCTGAAGGAGACAGGTCATCAATGAGACCAAATCCACAAGATCAAACATTTGTATTTCCACATATTTTAGCTACTGTGTGTTAAAATAATAATGAAGGCAAAGTTAGTTCCAGCTTTAATATATTTTAGAGTGTCAAAATAAAAGTTGGAAGGAAGCAACTGTTTTACCTTGCTTAGCTAATAAAGCTGTAACTTATTTTCCTATAGGAAAATAGGATTTATTTCCTCCTCCAATTCCCATCACCACAATGAGTCAAACACATTTTAGGCCTAAATTTACAACAAAAACCAAATCAACTGCTCCAAGTGATGAGAACCTGGAAACAACCTCTGAACTGTGGTTTCATATTCACTAAATTTATAGCATTGCCTTTTCTGAAACAAAACTCTACTCATTTTTTATCAATATCATTGTCAGACTCTATAGGCTAGGTGCCAAAAATGTCTCAAGTTAAAAATAGTCCTTGTTCTCCTTCGTAAAGATTAAATAAATGTTCAATTGCTAGGAGGGTGGGGGAGGAAGTGTTCTTCACCAGCCACAAAATCCTCCTAGCTGAGTAAAATCTGTACTTAAGAACATGTGGCCATGGCAGTACGTGAGGAGAACCAGAAGAATAACATTAACAATGTAGCTTTGGTATTAGTGTATTTGGCTCATTGCATTTCCCTACTTATTTAGAATATCTAAACCAGAAAAAGTAAGAATGTGACTTTTAACTTCCATGTCAATGATTGCATCACAGTTCAGAAGAAAGCAAAATGACACGGACATGATTTTCATAGTATATGCCATCCATTCTGGATAAAACGGAGACTAACAATAAACCCCTTCTTGAAAGGCACAGGACTGGGAAGCAGACATTCCCTCCATCTGACCAAGCAACTCTTTTTTCCTGGCCCATAGCAAGTTCTATTTTGGTCAGAAAATGTTTTTGCAAGACAGGGGAACCAACCTGCTTGAGAAAGAAGTGTGAACATGAAAGGGGTCCCACCAAGGACAATCTAGCGGCAGAGTGCTTTTTACTGCATGGACAATCTGCTCTATTTTTGGCACCTGTTCTGCCATATGCTGACAGCTGTCATCTCCCTCATCTTCTGCTGCAGTTAGGACCCTCTTTTGATACTTACCTGGTTTTCTTTGTTTTACTGCCTGACTCTCTCATAATTATTAAAATATAGATCAATCAATAGAAAGGTTTCCTGAATGTTTTTAATGCTTCCAGACATAAAATATACTGTCATTCCTTTGTGTGTCATTCTTATGAGTACATATATGGAAAAAAACCTACTGAAGGGAAGTAAAGTTAAAGGCATGCAAATTTGATTTAGTTCTGAATGTGGCAATATCCACAGTTACTCAGCTCTGATGGATATAAAGGCTACTGGTGGTACTCCTCTTCTAACGTTCCGTTTCCTTCACACTGTGTACTCTACACCTACTCAACAGTGTTCATGAATTTTCAGGGTTTGAGAAACACAGTTACTGAACAGCAATTTTCATGGTGCTGAAGGGAGAAGTAAGATCTGAAGGTTGATTTTGGCTAACATTAAGAGACAGGTTTGAAAAGACTCTGGCTGAGGCACTGCTCACAATAAATTAAATGTAAATGTAGAAAGCTGCTTTTCATAGCCAAATTGTATGCCTGGCTGGGAGAAGGGGGGGAGGGCGGGGGGAGAGAGAAAGCCTTTACAGTTGCGCTTGCCATCATTTACTGAGAAAACCACCAACATATCAGAGCCATAAATATCTCTCTCCATTTTGGCTCAGTAACGCAGGAATCAAAAGCATGTAAAGGACATCTCTTTCTTACTTATAAGAACACGTACACACAGAAAAAATTGCCAACGCAAGCTGTAACTTCATTTTCAGAAATGGCAGAATGTTTTCGATGTAGGACTTGGATGCACTGTTCACTACCCTCGGTATGCTCAAGTCTGGAAATGTCACACAGAATGCAAAGCTTTGCCAGCGTAAGAAAGACTAAATATCTCTGATTGAAGGACCTAGAGTTTTTCTTGACCCCATCAAGACATTTTCTTGTCTAATAGATGCACAGTAATCCCTTCGTAAAATGAATCATCAAGTATTCCTTGAAGTCTTGGGACAAGCTAAAAGTTCAATAAAGAGTGTGGTCCTTTAAATTTACACACTTCAGCTCCTCACGTTTCCTGTGGGGAATATAAATTGCTTCTAAGTACTTACTATGCTGCATGCCATTCAAATTCTGTTGCTTCAATTCATTATATTAAAAAGTAATACAAACTTCAATTATTCATTGTAAAAGTACAGATTTAGCTAAAGTACACAGAAAATTCAATTCACACCAAAATGGCTACAAAGTTCAAATTAATCTATTTGCAGTCCTCCCACGTCCTTCTCAGCATCCTTTAAAATGTCACTTATTTTATAAAAGATATAGATTTTGTGAGTATTGATGAGCTCTATCAACAGACAAGTTCTCTCTGCTTTTAGTTTTGCAGACATTATTTACCCATCCCAAATCACTAACGATTACAGCTAAAATAAATGGGTCTATGTGGGTAAAGGTTACAGGACTAGACTTACAGCTCAAAAGTTTGCACCTTATAAACCTCTCATCTTCAATACTACATTCAAAAGGTACTTATGGTTTCAAAGAAATTGCAAATCAAATGATTACACGCTACAGGAAATTAGATCAAAGAGAAAGGAACCACTTCAGCACCATAAAGAGATTCTATTCAGCTATTATATTAATAGCAAAAACCCATATTTCGATTATAGCTTCTGCAGGTATAAAATAACAGGTTTTAGACTCTACTTTTATGGAAGTGCATAGATCCACAAAGCATTTTCAGACCTGCAAGGTGTTCTAAAGTCTTGTAATCATTCAGCAAAGCATTTGGACAGCACATCTTTAATTTTAAGCAGAAGAGTAACTGCACGTGTTAAAATACGTTCTAGGCTATGTAGCGCCTTTCAGAATAAATTCAAGCAGTAGAATTAAGTATAAAATACTGTTGAACTTCTGTACCACTGAAATCAACACCAAAGCTTTTGCATTTTTGAAGCCAAGTCATGAATTTATTCCTCATAAATTTAGTTTTAATTTCTTTACGGAATCTAATGTAATCTTTATGTTAACATTCTATTATGTAAAATGTAATGCTTTTTCATTTCAGATTAAGATAAATGTCTTAGAAATATATCCTATCCAGTGATAATGCCCTTCTTTTTGTAAGGAATGGACATTTTCCTGTCTTTTTTCCCCTCTAATTTAACTAAAATTAAAAAATCTGTGCATGGTATAATTGGAAAAATCAGGGCACTAAAAATGAGCATTTTTATTAGCTGTTACAGTAAGAACACCTACCACAGCAACTGTGTATTGCACTAACAACCAAACAAAACTACAGTACGCTTGAAGCAAATACTGGGATTATATACATATATATATATATATAAAAATATATATGTATACATACAAACACAAACTCTAATAAAAGCAAGTCACAAGGTTTATGGATTACTACTTCCCTTGCCAGCCTCTCAACACCCATAAATGCTCTTCCAAGATATTCTGCAACAACGTTTTCCAAATTAGATTGCAATAAGCATTTCAAATATTATTCTCTTCCTTTAATAATAACATACAATTTTACATGCAAGAGTGTACTTCAGTGATCCCCCCTCAAAAAAGATTATATAATAATTAGAGCTGAAAACATATATTCCTAGCAAATATTTTCACATTAAAATATTAAAGGGAAATGGTTTTAAATATTTCTTTCTTAGAAAAAATGATGCAGAACCACGAGTTCAGGAAACATTTTACCTTTCTTGTCATCGAAGTACAGTGTCTGTTGAGCTGGATTTGACCACTGGAGGGAGGTGTTATCATTTTGATCGACCCTGCAGGTCAAATTTGCTGTTCCCCCTTCAACAACCGTGACGTTCTGTGTAAGTGGAAACTGCCCTTGGCTGCCTGAGGAGGGAGGGGAGGGATGGAGAAGGGAAGAGAGAAAGAGGAAAAAAAGAAAGGATTTAAGTTGTAGAACTGACTTTATTGCAGCGACTTCCCACAGATGACAGAGTCTGAATTCAGTGTGATCTATTCTGACCAAAGAAAGGTAATACAATAAATTGAAAAAAAAAATATTCATAATATATTCTCTGTATACAAGAAACAGTAATTAAGAAATAGGTATTTTTTTCCCCTCTTTTTTCCCCCTTGTAAGTCTTACTAATTAGTTCCAAAGAAATACTCTGCAATTTTATCTCTCAGACATACCCATACATCCAGGATATACCTCCGCATAGGGCTCACGTGCTACATACCCGCATAGAGGTCTCAGTACAGATAATATAGTTAAATGGCTGTTGAAAACATCGCTGAAAGCATAACATAAAAATCTGCACAGGATTTTTAAAATAGAGGGACAGGGCAGCCTGGACTCCCTGTTTCTTTTTTATGCTTTTTAAAGAACTCTCAGGACGATGTTTTTCCTGCCAGGTTTGGAAAGTTGTTGGAGAGCAAATGTAGTGTGAATCTAATACTCGATGCATCTTCTGTTGAGGGAATATAACCTGATCTCACATGAAAATGGAAGTGATGAGGTAGTAGGTCTCTCTCACATCTGTGATTCTATCCCAGAGCATTATGAATCACATTAAGTGCTTGCTAAAAAGTCACTGGGAAGATTTCCAAATACCTCTACACAATACAGGAGCAGTATCACCCAGGTTCTTGAATCACAAGCGTTTTCAATGGCATAGTTAGACTAAAGTGTTTATGTATTGTGAGAATAGCACACACCTTGTCAAACAGCACAACACATTCTGACAAAGAGTATCGCAACAAGGGAGCACAGTAAAAACATGGAAGTCATTTTTAACATGGGTGGGGAAAGAAAAGTTCTTCAGTAATAAGCAAGGCACATCATTATCTGGGAGATATATTATTTTATTCAAGGATGCGATGCAAAAGAAAGACGATCCAACAGTCTAAACCAAATATATGCTTCTTTCTTCCCCTCCTTTATACAGGTTCTATTAATACAAGAACCACTCGAGGGCAGGTAGAGCTGCTAGCATAAGAAGTATAATACCAAGACTGACACTCAAGTGGGATGTGTCAGAAGTGAAAAATCTCTCTATGGTCCTACAGGAGCGAACAAGCTCATAGACGTGTCATAAGTACATCAAGGAAATTATATATACAATATCCACTAATTATACCAATAGGGAGTCACAAATGTTCACAGAAACATCCTGCTTTAGTGGCTGTCATCAGAGTTGCTCCCAGCTTAGTTAAACTAAGGCATGCCTTCTATATGGAAGGCATGATAATATAGAAGTATGTTATCTAATATACAAGTTTTCAGATGACCAGAGTAAGGAATTACTGAATAAAATATTAACAACTGACTTCTATTTGACCTGCTGATATTGCCAAAAATGTAATTCTAGCCAGGTTTTGTTAGCTGTCTATTTCCCTATGTAAAATAATGTTGATGGTTTTAGGGCTGGTACAGAAGCATCTACATCACTGAAACCATTAGTGTTTAGGTAGTCTAACACTCTCCACTGTCTTGGTTTAAAATAAATAAATAAATAAAGGATTTCCATCGAAATGCAAATGTGAGTAACTTGTATAATTTTTGTATAAATATCAACTTCCTGCAGATGTCTAAAGATCAAAACTTACTATGTACTGATATTTACTATAAGAGGGTATTTACTATCAACAGGATAACAGATACAGTAAATAAAAATAAGGAATATTGAAAGCACCATGGCTAATTTAAATGCTGCAAACAACAAATGCCAAAATTCTCATGACATCCTCTGTATCTGACACTTCATTAATCAAACCCTGCTTCTTGAAAACCACACGTTGAGAAATACTTGATGAGTGAAAAATCATAAACAAGGATGGGAAAAAAAAAGAAAACAGAAAAGATTTGTCATTTCCTTCCATTTCTCTTCTTTCAATTCCAATGTGTCAAGGAACCTCAAGATATTGCATAAATTGCTTATCGCTTAAATTAGAATTTTAAAAATCCAGAAAAATGCACACAGCCTGTTATTACGTCCACTAAATTACAGGCATCTTACCAAAGAAATAACCTCTAAAGTATGAGTTGTGGATAAAAGGCTATGTGGGCTAAAATATTTTCTGCATACAAGAAGCATTAAACAGAACCTAGTGCCAGAGACTAGCACAGTGAAATCTGTCATTTACATTAAAGACTAGGAATGGAAGATAGTTTAACAACAATTTCTAAAATGATTTAGGACCCTATTAACAGGATTTGGGAGATCTCCCCAGAATTACCCTATATTCTCTTCCTGATAGTATAGTTCTTATCATGAAGGTATCAGTGTATATGCAGTCTATCATTTGCTAGTGATTGTCAAGTCACAGACTTGTTTGACCAGAAGAGTGGTTAATAGGTAAACTTTTCTGAGCAACCATTTAATGAAAACTGTAAATGACATGATCTGAAAGAGGTCAGAAGAACTTTATTTTCTCTGGCCACTCTACTGCGTGCTGATGTTTTGGAAGCAAGAATTAATCTAGCACATAAAAGTGAAACCAAAGCATTCATCCTATCCCTTACCAACACAGAAGCTGTGTGGATATGGAGAAGATGCACATAGCTTCATAGGAAGCTTGGAGTGGAGAAAGAGGTACAGAAAAAATGAGCCATTTAATCTGCAAACTAGCCCAAGCGGAAAGAAAGGACTCTGTGTGGAACAGAGAAAAATTGACAAAGCAAGACCAAAAGAATGGATACTGCACATCTCTTAATAAAGACCAAAATTATTAGTAAGTCATGGGAAAACTAAGATCAAGAAATATTTCTGAAATTTACTTTATTGTTTGTATCAGCATCTAACTTGGGTTATTGAAGTAGGAACTTCGGGGCTGGAAGGACTGGAGAAAGTTGTAAAAGCCTGTACCAGAACATTACAGAAAGCATCAACATCATGCCATTTAACACAGCATTATAAGTGTCAAAGAAGTGGTTTTATGCCACTAAAGATTAGAACTGGTCCTGGGGGGACTGACAGTATTTTGCAGGAGAGGCCTTGTTTCTATTAAATAGGTAGGTAGCATGTGCCCAGGAAGCATGCCAGCAAACTGCCGGCCCACGCAAACGCTCAGTGCGATGGAGAACCCAAGCCATTGGTGACGCAGACAAGGCATCCTCAGCCAGCTCTAGGTACCACCATTGAGCTGCGGGGGCAGCAGGCTCCCGCTGCAGCACAGTGACCCAAGGCTGGATGCCACTGACTGAAATCACATCATCGTTCCCTGAGGTACTTGCTTTGGAAAACACCCTTACACCTGGGATAACTTACCACCACTGCAAAAAAGCATTCATACTCCCAGCATTGAGTATGCTGGTTCTGACCCATGTGAATGGTCCCATTAAGTCAAGCCTTGGTGATAAGCCTTCAATAAGAAAGCAATCCTAAAGACCCTGCCAGATTGAGTCCAGCAGTTAAAAGAAACAGTTTTCATCATCATTTTAACAACTGGATGCTACCACTGTGGTCCTTTAGTATGAATGGTTCTTAATAGAATTATTAAACATTCTTGTCTTAATTTCGTCTTTAACTCTGGGAGCAGAGATTGAACAAGACAATTTCCTCTAACAAAAGCATTACGCCTTGACTTAAGAAGTCTAGTAATGGAAAACTTAGTGGCACCTTCGGTAACTTATTTCAGAGAGCAATGGTCATCATTGTTTAAACAAGAAAACAGGATTTTATTCCCTGTCTGAATTTGTCTCACTGCAGCACCTAGCATCCACTGGCTCTTGTTATATCTTTTTCCCTGCTCTGAAGAGCCCTCTATTATCAAAATTCTCTTTCTTCTGTAGGTACTTAGAGACTGTGATCATATCACCCATTAACCTTGTCTTTGATAATCTAAATAAATTGAGCTCCTAAGTCCCTCTGTAGAAATTACATTTTTCTAATCCTTTAATTAGTCTCTGTCTCTTCTCTGTGCCCTCTTCAACTTGTCATCTTTTCTCTGAAGTGTGGAGCCCAGACCTGGAAACCCCACTGTAGCAGTCACAGAAGGAAAAAATATAAAGGTGATGCCACTTCTCTACCAGCACTTCATATTCTTGTTTGCACACCTAAATGAATCCCCTTGGCCACAGGGTCAGATGGGGGGAGACCCAAGTTTGACTGATGGTCTACCATGATGCTGGTGTTTTTTCTCAGACACCGCTCCAAAGACAACCCCCCATCCCAGTTCTCCTCCTGTAGCTCTTAGATGTAAGTCCCTATGTTTCACTGCACTGAAACATGTTTCTTTGAGCCCAGTGACCTGTGTTCTTCATTATTTCATATATCCACAGTCTCTGTGGCATCCACAAATACTCTGGCAACAATTGTGTTTCCCAGAGTGTTTCTAAAAACCAACCCTGAAAACCATCCAAATAGTACAGTACCAACTGCTTTTCCTAAGCAGACAAATGCACAGAAACTTGACTGTTCAGTGGTGAGTTCTTGTTTGTCATTACACTTCCACCCTGTTTTTTCAAACAGTTCTAATCTGTTTAATGCTTGTAAGGTTGGTTTTGAATAATTTTGGTTTATTACTCAAGACGTCATGCTAAGTCAAAGGCCTTACAGTAGTCAAAAATATTTTAAAGATTATGGTTACCTTTTTTTAGACATAACTGTAATTTAAGAAATAATGAAAATATTAAATTAGTCAAATATTCACTTATAAATATATTTCAAAACATATTGAAAATAAAGTCATTCCTAACGAAGATTTGTTTTAAAACAGAGCATAACAGAAGTTCTATTAGGGCAGAAAATTTAAGTACAAACTAATGTTCATATTTCCTTTCATGGTGGTAACGTCAGTGAGACATAACCCCATGAAACTAAAATATTTGAAAAGTATTCCTAAATCTACTGTTGGCTTCTCACGTGACCTCAAGCAATACATTTAATCTATGTTTTCCTAACCAATCTACACAAAAGAAATAATGATGCTTATTAAACTTGTAAAAAGATTTGGCTCAAAAAGGATTAAAAAATATAAATATCTTTTTTATTTTTGTGTTTCCACTTCCTCTCATCTGATTTCAGTCCATACTGCTGCTGCTATGAGACAGAGAAATGTACTTATGGGGAACAGGGACTTGAAACAGTGATAAAATAAACTTTATTATGCTTCCATTTGAGTTTATGGATGAAAATTTATATTACTTTGTTGCATACATTATTCAAATCACATGTATCTTCTGGTTTGTGCATATATACTGTTAAACAACACTTCTATACTCATTCTACAAATGATTTGAGATAATTTCTATTCTCCCCATCTAAACATAGCTTCCTTCTTTGGGTATACTCAAGTTAATTTAAAAATATAAATGTCTGTATTTGTGGAATTTTTTTTATATTTGATGCACGAATTTTGGACAACATCAAGAAGTAAAATAAAAAAGACAGTGGATTTCCAATAATTTTAAGACTACTTCCAGATTTTAGTAATGAATCCAAGTCTACGTAAATCTCTTCAGTTTCTGAATTGGACTCACTGATGTCACAAATACAAAAATTCTTGCATTATACTTAATTTATCTTGCTGAAAGCCAAAAGTGATGATGGCAGTAACAAAACCTCACTCATAGCAATAGCAAACAATACTGAACTATATTGTTCTTTACTCCAGCAAAACTCTTATATGGTCAGTATGCGTGAGCAGAAAGGAACAAAGAATGTAGCATATGACTTAATAATAATAAATAATATAATATAATATAATATAATATAATATAGTATAATATAATATAATATAATATAATATAATATAATATAATATAATATAATATAATATAATATATATAATAATATAATGACTTAATAATAATTAAAAACCTCTAAGCGCTTCCTGCACTGATGAGCAGTGCATTAAGCACTTCCCAGATACATCACCTTTAGGCTGCACTGTGCTAGCTGAACAAACCAAGATGTTTTATTTGCCTCTCACTGGATGGCCCCTCCATTCCCAGAACAACTTGGCAGCCCTTCTCTTCCTTGAACACGAGCAGCCAGGATGCTACACTCCACTCCAGAAATCTTAGCAGTACATTATACAACGGTACTGGTAATTCCTTATTTCAGGTTGCAGGTATAGAAAAGACAGCCAGATCTGGTACTCGTACCAAGGGCAGATATTGAGACTTGCTTTAAGGGATGCACCAGGAGAAAAACTATCATATGGGATTACATGATGATGATGGGGCACTGGGATTGCAAAGGCCAGAGCTCTCCTGAAAGTACGCACCCACATGCACTCCAGGCTTTTGCTGCCTGTCAGCTTTTAGAGAATGCAAAAAAAAAAGCATGAGACTGATCAACATCAGGAATATGGGAATTATCCCTGTTTAGCTGAAGAAACAGAAGGTAGGAGTGTAAGATGGAGGAGTAAGAAGGTAAGATAAGGCAGGGGAGGGGGTGAAAGTTATATCTTTCACATGAATTTTAATTTGCACTAAAGAGAAATCCCCCCTCAAATGCTATTTAATAAGTATTAAAGGACCATTTTATTTTTATAAACATCTAGAAAATGCAGAACATGTAAATAATAAATACTTTTCTGAACACAGCTTTTTATGTAAGTTCAGTGCAATTTACTTCCTACTTTACTATTGACTGAGGGAATTGACAGGTGTGATCGAGATAATGAAAGTGACTCAGACGATCACCATTCTACAGACAGGGCTATCCATCCAGCTTGCTTGCTTTCTTCACAAAAATGGTTGGCAATGACACTTCTACCCTCCACCGGCAGGGCGGGTCAATCAGACACATATATATCCACTACAGTATATGCAATTACGTTCTGCTCCATGATCAAACCTTGAGGCAAATCAAACAATTTTACTGTCTGTCTGGAGTATACTAACAAAGAAAGAATGAAAAAAAAAAAAAAAGTACTGATGGCCTACATTACAATTCCCTTGTATCTGAAGAGGAAGCAAGAAGTCTCATTGGAAAACACTACAAGGTTATACCAAGATAAATTACAATAAGCTATGAAGCTATTGCAAAAAGGCAGTGGCATCTAGATAGCACTGTCACTATGCTGTATCCCAGTCCCTCTGCTCATTTTAGGGAGCTTTGTTAGCAAAATTATTTCAGATTATAGATGGAGCTGTAGTTAAGTATATTCTATCACAGGTTGTTTTTGCAGTGCTTTCTGGAGGACCAATACTGCTTTCCAGTAGAATTGACAGGCTCATATCTCATTAGCTACAAGCTGTTTTCAGTCAAGAAAGGCTTTTTTTTTTTTCACCCAGAACTCATGGCTCAACTGCTTTTATAGATTCTAAAACTGATTTTTATCTCAGTATGAGACAAGACTATGCAGAATAATTATCGTTACTTGGGCCAGTTTGGAAACATTCATCTTGTGAGTTCATCTCATGTTTACTTGTTTACGTTTGGGGTTTTTTTTTGTACTTCTTGCAATTAAAATGAAAGCTCTTTAATGATTTCAACACTTCCATTTGATGCTGAGGTTATATATTCTAATCAATTTACCAGGCTAATTATAAATATGACTTGGTGGCTGTAAGCACCGAGAAGACATAATCTTCTTTTTACTTTTGTGTCTGCAGAGGTCTGTTTTTGTAGGAAACAGTTATGTTATAAACTAAGGGAGTTTCACAGTATCAGTGCAGCAAGCGTTGCCTACTTGTGTCACTGTATATCAGAAAGCCATAAAATGTGTGGACTAGTATTTCCTCTAACTTTTCAATAGGAATGAATCCCCTTCTCTATTTTTTCAGCACAGATACCGTATAGAAGTTTAGCGCCCTAGAAATTTTGAAGGAGGAAACTACAGAAGTTGTTGGCCCTATTATTTTATTTCATTTCTAAGAAAAATCTTAAAGAGTGTGGTAAAATATTGACTACAGATTAAAGAAGACAGTTTAACTCCTGATACATAACTATCTGCTTTGCTTTATTCTAAAAGACAAGATGACAATGTAGCCTGCATGCTAAACTGTATTCGTACAGCATTTTTAAAGAAAGAGAAATTTGCCTGAGCATAATTTGATACACAGAGTCTTTGACTGGGTCGATTGGCCTTTTCCTAACTTGCTAAATGGCAATAATTTAGTCCCATATCTGGATAGCATATACTTTTTAGAGTTGATCCTCAGAGAGAATGTCCTGTAAATTGTTTGCTCACTGAAGAAACCTTGTTTAAAAAAGAAACAAAACAAAGAAAAAAAAAAAAAGTGTGCTCTGGTAACTATTACATGCTCCAGTAACAAACCACTTGCAGAGAAAATTGGAGTTAATGAGAACACTACAGAAACTTACTACAGAATGACAGAGTTTTAGGAGAGAGAAAAGAAATAACTCACAAAATAACTCTTACCCCCAAACTGTGCATTCAAGGTCACTAGGCTTTTTTAAATGTTTAAGCAATTACTAAAATAATCCAAAGGACAAGAGCACGCCGGTACAGCTGCTGATTTCAGACTATAGAATTTATGTTAGACGGCATTAACAGAGAAGGAGAAAGCCTTTGTTCCTTCCTTCACTCCCTGTGTTTCAGGTGTATGTTTCTACAACAGCAGCTAACTCAAGATATAATTGATTCGGACTATATTTCAGTGAAAGATTGCAGATATAAATTTGAGAAAACTGCATATTGAAGGATAATTATTCCATACAGATAAACTGGAAAAAGTGAGAAAGAGACAATGGAATAAAAAGTACGCACAAACAGTGCTATTTCCTAGGAACCTCGCATAAATGACTATTCTTTACTCTTTTCAGACTATCACCATGGTATTATTTGCTTCTGAATGGAGAAGAGTATCCAGTGATTTATTTATTTGTTCATTTATAAAGGGTAAAAAGGCATTCCCCTCCACCACTCTCAGTTCCCGATGGAAGTTACAACCCCAAAAATAATTAAGGTGAGCTTCATCTTCCCATGACTGTGGTAACAGACTGCTGAATTTTCTGTTTCTCATAAGTGCAAATATGGTTTAAAGCTCTCTGTCACTTTTCACTTTAAAGTGCTATGCTCAATTCTTTGTGCCTCAACAAACTGCAAAGCCCTTTTTCTCTAAAAGCAGGAAGGTACCGAATTCTAACATGAAGAATAAGGAATTGGGCACTTTCATTTCTTTGAGGATTTGGGCCTCATTGTCACCACATTTCCATGCCTACTCTGTAAAATGAGAATAATGGCATTTTCTTACTTCACAACAGTGATCCAAGAAGAAAATGCACAAAAAAATTATACAGAAGCCAGATAATAGGATAATGGAAGAAATACATAAAACTATCGTGGAGACAAATATACATACACATACAACCCTATCAAATGTACCTCTTGCTACAAAGTTAGGACAGACCATGTGCTTTCTTCTCCCCCAAATCCAAGCATTTCATCAAACTAACTGGTACTTCTTGCAGTTAACACAACCAAAAAAAGTAAGGTAGATCACCTCACATCAAAGTCAGTCTAGAACCTCCATTGATTTAAGTCAGTATCAGGCACTACTATCAGTTATGTACTTGGGCATTCGTGCTAGTGAAAGTACTCTCTGTTACAATTATTATTTCTCTGTTCAGTCTTCTCATCTGAGTAACAAATGCAGTGAAGTTCTGGACATGTAATCTTAAAAGAAAATTAAAGAGCTGTAAACAGATGGTTTAATAGACTTTTAAGGACTGACCGTAAAGCACACCACACAGGGTTCTGGGAGGTGCACAAGCAGGCAGTATAGCTCAGCGCTTTGACGTTGTCTTTGCATGAATGTGTGCTACGGCTTACAGGCAGGTTTAGGACAAAGGTGACTTAGTGATAGAACTGAAGATAGGGCTCTGAGTTTTTCAAAAATTGAAGAATATTTAGGACGTTTAAGGACAAAGTGAAATTCATATTTGGAAATGTAAAGCATGTCAACATAAACAAGGTAGGATCATAAGATAATGATGTTTCTATAGTAAGTAATGAAACTAACATAGATAAGAAATTTAACTTATAAAATCTATTTCCAATAGAAATATACATGACACTCAAGCCATATTTGCCCATCGCAACAAAAGTAACTTTTGCACAGAAGAGAAGAAAGATCCTATCTCTCCCAATGTAGGCCTTCCCCAAAAAAACATCATACAGGTAAAACAGGAGCCAGTCAGCCTACACTGCTTGTATTTCATACAATCATAGAATAGTTTGTGTTGGAAGGGACCGTTAAAGGTCATCTAGTCCAACCGCCCTGCAATGAACACAGATATCTTCAACTAGATCAGGTTACTCAGAGCCCCATCCAACCTGACCTTGAATGTTTCCAGGGATGGGGCATCTACCACCTCTCTGGGCAACTTGTTCCAGTGTTTCACATTGTAAAAAATTTCACCTCCCTCGACCTGCTGGCCATGCTTCTTTTGATGCGGCCCAAGATAAGGCTGGCCTTCTGGGCTGTGAGCGCACATTGCCGGCTCACATCCAGCTTTTCATCCACCAGTACCCCCGAGTACTTCTCCTCTGGGCTGCTCTCAATCCCTTCATCCCCCAGCCCATATTGATACCGGGGGGTGCCCCGACTCATGTGCAGGACCTTGCACTTGGCCTTTTTGAACCTCATGAGGTTCACACAGGCTCACTTCTCAAGCTTGTCCAGGTCCCTCTGGATGGCATCCCATCCCTCAGGTGTGCCAACCGTACCCCTCACATTGGTGTCGCCTGCAAATTTGCTGAGGGTGCACTCAATCCCACTGTCTACATCACTGATGAAGATATTTAACAGTACTGGTCCCAATACGAACCCTTGAGGGACACCACTCATCACCGATCTCCATCTGGACATTGAGCCATTGACCACTACCCTCTGGATGTGACAATCCAACCAATTCCTCATCCACTGAACAGTCCACCCATCAAATCCATATCTCACCAATTTAGAGAGAAGGATGTTGTGGGGGACTGTGTCAAAGGCCTTACAGAAGTCCAGATAGATGACATCCATAGCTCTTCCCTTGTCCACTGATGTAGTCACTCCATCACAGAAAGCCACTATGTTGGTCAGGCAGGACTTGCCCTTGGTGAAGTCATGCTGGCTGTCTCAAATCACCTCCCTGTCCTATTTGCTATGTCACAGTTTTGTATTTTAGTTCAGCATCAGGAGTGGTTAATACAATCACTTCTCCAGACTGCTATCTTAATACTGTGATTTGGGGCCCTCAAAAATTGACCACCACACTGCAACATACAATCTGGAGGCAGCACTCTGCCTGAACACTGCTTTCAGTCTTCTGATTAATTGCTTAACTACAATAAATAATCAGTTGAAAGTATAAAATACTCTGCTTTGGATACTCCTCTTTTTCATTGTGGAAAATCTCCACAGAATAAAAGCCAGGTAAAAGGAATAATCAGGAATTGCAATCAAAAGATGTGACTCTAGCTACATGCACATGAAGCTTAACAGTTTACCCAAATGGCTGCAACAGGAAAGAACAACTTAACACTGCTGATTTTTCTAAGATGACTGTAACAGAACCAGGGTTGTCCACACCCAGAATCTCATCAGTGAGTCAGCAATTCTGCAGCATGTGTGCCAAAAAATTTTTGACACCAACATCATTCTGATGTGCAACAGGACAACAAGAAAACTATCTGAGCCTAAACACCATGGGAAGACTTACACCTATATTGTCAATTTAAAAGTAAAGCATGCAGCTGCATGTGCTGACTTACATTGTGAGTTCTTTGTATATCATATCAAACAACTATCATGCAAATGTTTAGCAATGATAAAATATAATTTAAAATATACTGTCAATGTAATTTGAATACAATGTATTAATAGAAACGATCCATTAGCAAATACTTATAATGGTTCTAAACCTGAGTGCAATGAAATGCAATCTAAAGCAAACAATTTTCACACATTTTCTGTCCTGTCTCCATCTGATAACTCATTGCAAGCCACAGATGTTTGTCACTGTGATGGAATGACCCAGCCATTTACCCTCTTAAAGTCCACTGCACTTCAACAAGTGCAAAAATCCCCAACCAAACAACAACAACAACAAAGAAATCAAAAAAAGAACAGAAGTGTTCTGATGTACTCCAGCCTCGCACAGCACGGTTCCGCTTTGTGGAAATGGTCACAAGGCCTGAATGAATATTTTGTGTGAGAGATTTTCTTTCTAGTTCTGTACACTCAAAATATCCAGAAAATACTGATAAGCATTCAAAAGCTTACATGTTTACCTGAACATAATGCAAACCATGCCTACTCTTTAAAGCACGATTAATACAAGTTCTTTTTACTTAAAAGAACACGAAAGCAAAAATTACTTAAAATGAGATCAATGTGGGTCTATAGATACATATTTTAATACTCTTAACAACAAATCTTTCTGGTATCTAGAAAGTAAAGACTATGAAAGGTGCCCTGAAGAAATACCCAATGTTTATTGCAATACATTGATAATCCTCTTTCAAGCACGCTCCATCCAGCAGCAGTTTCACAGGTAAATAAGTGGGTAGGGAAGAATATGAAATTGTCAATCACAGTTCTGCAACAATTATAAATAGGGGAATCTAATCCTTCTCAAGGAAGCTATTCCTAGAAAGATGACATAGATACGTAGCCTCAAGAATGTCCAGAAAGTTAATTATTAAAAGGTCACAAAAGCACTTTATCTTCCTGGGATGCCATTTGAAAGGTGATAACCAAGACGAGCCAATGTCTCTCTCTCCCCTTGCAACAAGAACAGTTGAAAGACAAACAGCTAAGAAATAAGAAAACTACGATCATATTCAGAGATGTTCACAAGAAGACAAAATCACTCACCCAATCCTAGATTGAGGTATCAGCCTGGAGCAAGTGTTCTGAAAACTGTTGCACAGGTACTTAAGACTCTTTAGGATTAGTGTGAAGATTCAGCCCATCTAGAATAATGCAGGCTTTGGTGTTGGGATTTTTTGTTTCTTTGGGCTGGTTTTTTGCTGGTGGGTTTTTTGGGCGGGGGATGTGTTTGTTTTTTTTTAATAGGAAGCGAAGAAAGTTAGGTTGCCACATCTTTTTGTACAAGTTGTTCTTCCAGAACTGATAACTACAAATATTCATATACAGAGCTTCAATATGGAGCACATAACAAACAACAGCTAATGTACCAAAGCAGTAAATGAATCCTTTCCACAGACTTCCTAAATCAGATCCACAGGTTTTCTCTTTAATCCTGTATGTTTCATCTTTTCTGTGAATTAAGAATTCGTGTAAGCTATTAAGTGTTAACAGCTGTCGCTGCCTGGTCAAACTGTGCACCGGACATTTGCAACCGTTGCTGGATTCTACATGCTAAACTCAGGTTACTTACGTTTCCTTACAACTTGGTAGTGCTTAGCACTGGCTCGGGTGAGTGTCTCTCCAAAGGCTACTCGTATTACCCCTGCATTCAAGTCAGATACCCAGCTGATCTGCTTGCAGAACCTGTGCTGATCTCGCAGATACTTCCGCAGCCTAATCAAGAGCCTTTCCCACAACTCTACCCTATTTAAATCTTGGCTTGAAATACTCTGGGGATAGATGCAAGCATATAACCTTAATATTGGGTGAAGATACTTTGGAAAATAGTAAATTCGTTGGCAAAATGTAATGTTTAAGGAAGACTGAAATTACTAGAAATTCAGAAATAATTGAGAAAATAATTTTGGCTAGAAGAAAAGTAGAGATGGACTGAAAACATTAGAAATATTAATTTTTCCCTAAGTGTTAAAAGCAAACCATTTTTGTTCAGAAAAATCAAAATATTTTGTTTTTCATTTTTCTAAATTAAACATTCCACTGAAAGAGAATTACACAGCCAAGAAAAAAATGCAATTAAATCAGTATATTTGATTCATTTTTTTGCTCCTCATTTTGCCACAACCCCTTTCATTATTTCCTTGCTCCCATCTCTGAAACATCTCAAATCTATTGGAAAAAATGCGCTCTCAGGCTTTCCAGCTATTGAGTCATTATAAGAGAAAATATTCTTGCATCTCTCCAGAAATACAGTTTTCCTTCATCCTTAAAATACATAATGGACTTTGAAGTCCAACATGCAGGTAACCCATCTGGCAAGGACATTATCTTTGTCTGTCTGTTTATCTGTGCTCTCTGTTCAATCACTCTTTCCATCTGCACAGAACACAATCAAGGTTTAAAATCCTTCCACTTTTATCTTTGTCTCGCCGCTTTCTGAAATTTCATCCAAGAGAGATGTTAAAAGACAGCAGAAGAGGCAGCTATGCAAGTCAGCTCCAAGTAGTGCCGTTCTTTGAACGTCTGTAACCTCAAAGAGCATTCAGGAATCCCCAGACTGCACCACCACTGAAGTGCTTAGCCTTATTTACAAATAATCCTGGCAAAAGCTTGCTCACCACTTTAAACCTTCTGTGTTTAAACAGAAGCTGGAATTTTTCACTGTACCAAACAGCTGCGCAAAAGCGAGAATGAAAACTGTTCTAGGTTTGCCTTACTACCTGCCCACACACTAGCTTTTATTCTTGTTATTATATATAGAAGTAAATGCGTATCTTCTACATTTTTACACATATATACACAAACAGGAGGGGGGATGAAGAAGAACAGTGATACAGCCATCAATAAAACCCCACTTTTTTCTGTGAATTTAACTTTTCCCTGCTTCAGACTGTATATTTTAATTAGAATAGAACAGCGAATCTAAACACTGATCTTACTGCCTCTGGTTTGGAAACAAATCTGAACAAGAATCACCTGTTGCACTGGTACATTAAATAAATCCTTGCTACCTGGACTACCAACACTTTCACTAATCTGTTGAGTTTGCTTCAGATCATATGTAATTCTCAAAGGTAAATGAAGAAAAAGCAAAGGTAGAAAAATCAGATTTTGATCAGAGACACTATGTGTGGTGTTACACTTATCTGTTCTGATTACCAGATTACCAGTGTTTTTCAGTGAAATACTCCACAGGTGTCAATAGTCCCGATTAAAATAGCCTAGTGGTAAATGGGAATCAATATCAAGAAGTTAGATACTTGAGTTCTCTCAACGTAACACAATATGGACAAATTAAACACACTTTCAAATAAAATCCTTTTAATAACAAATACATTTACTGTAAAAACTATTGTGAAGGGGGACGTGTGTGTGTTAAAAGTCAGTACTGTCTTAAAGGTGGGAAATACTGTGCCTGCAGATGGTTTTCAGATGGTTTTGATCCAAAAAGGCACTCCCTTAATGACTTTGTGTTGATCAATACACAGACAGATCCCAGCCAACAGCAACATTCCCTGAAGAAAGCAGTTCCGATTCTCACAGAGCAAAAACCTGAATGATTAATAAAGGGTCTTCCACTTGTGATCATCTGTATATTGACAAAGTTTTTGTTATTGGTGGTTTTACCCACCATGTCAATATTTACCTTCTTTGCTGTTTGACTCTTTTTGTAGTACAGGAGATCTCTGAAATACAGCTCTGCTTAAGCAAATGAAAGTTCCAATTTGAAACAACAGTTTCAAAACTGACTTAGTATCTGATTTTTTCCCTCTTTCAGTTTACACAAGAAAATAACACCAGGGATTCCAACCAGAGAACGATCGCTGTATACGGTTCTAGTAGCCCTTTTGAGCCTCAGTGGCACCACACTATAAACAACAAAATTACTTAGGCCAGACTACCCTTTCAGGTACCAGAACCCAGGCTTGAACTAAAGAGGTGAAAAGCAGTTTACGCCAAATGAAGATGCATATTCTTCTCTGTCCTCTACCCTCATTGCTTCAACATTTGCTCTTTTTCTCTGTTGTGTGTCCTGACATAGAACAGCCGATTCCCTTCCAACAACCATCTACACCCTATTTGTATTTCAGAAAGACAGAGGAGGTTTCTTCTGGTCCAAGATTCTCAGTAAAGGGAATATTTTCTCAGGTGACTGCTTTTAGTCAAATTTCATCTGGGAACCTAGGTGACTTGCTCCTATGAGCAGATATTAGAAGATTAGGATTGCATCCTGCTATTCTTTCATGTACCTGTTCCCTAATGAGTCTTGCACACTGATCAGTTGTAGATGTGGCTCTAATTTTGTGCAATTTAGATATCACTTTATGTATAAAACTACACAAGACTTTGGTGTACTTTGAAATAAAATCACTTACTCTGCTGACTTTCTTTTTTCCTCCCTATGGTCTATGAAATATCTATTGATATGGCAGTGCTGATCTGCAGCAGTTCTCCCTGCTGACTTCGGCCAGCAAGCTGCTCATGAATCTAGCAGATGTTTCAGTTGTCTAGGCCAATGGAAACCTTATGGACACTTTTTTCTTCATCTCCTCCCAGGAGCAAATGTTAGTACAGCAGATATCTGGATGTGTGCCATGTAGCAACAGAGACAGGAAAAAGCTGCTGTGGCTTTGCTAAGCATGGTGCTGTATACTGATTGTATTTTTTTTCCAGTCCTCTCTACAAGGGTTATTTACAAATGCCACACTCCTCATATAGCCAAACATTAAATCTGTTTTTTTAATGTATCCCTAGACTTCCCTTGTTGTGCTGTTGATCCTTAGATTAATAAAGAGATGTATATCAGAAAGATACATTCATATGTTAGACTTCTTTTTCCCTGCCAATACAAATTTAGAAGTGCCTAAATGCAAGTTGCATTTAGCATCGTGTCCCTAGTAGATTGTACAGACTGTCTCAAGGAAGCTGTTACGGGGATTCAGGTACAAGAACAATTTATTTTTTTAAAAACTTAATTTAAAATAGATTAATTAAAAGGAAATGATATGCTTGAATTCTCTAGCTGTCCTCAAAAATAGCTACATAGAAAATATATTTTTTTATTATCACTTGACCTTGCTTTCACAGTAGATGGAAGGAACAGTCTCTTATTCAAAATCTCTAAGTTTTTATTCTAGAATCTGTTTCTTTTTTTAGTGTGACTTTTGGATCACTTTTATTTGTGAGAATTTAACAAGGGATCTGTGATTTCCAGTGGTCTATGAATAAAAAGCTTCAACCCGAATATCATATTTGTCTGAAATTCTTGTCCTTACTGTTCTTAAAGGTAATAAGTTGGTATAACAAAAGGAATCAGCAGAAAAAAACATTTTCCAAATTTCTTCACTTTATGCATTCATGAGATGTATTTTTAGATACGAGCATTTGTTAATCCTCTCTCATGAGCCAGTTAAACTCTGACTCCTCAGAAAGCACAAAAAGGGACAGGACGGGTTTACGTTGTGAAGCCCAAGGCAGAACTAGGAACTCAGTTAGAACTGACTTCTGAATTTCTGCAAGAGGCAGTAAAAGGTTACCATTAGCTTCAATGTCACCTGGACAGAAATCTTTGTCTCTTTTTACCCAGAAAAGCCTATTATATGTCAATAGATCAACAGAATAACTTTATCAATCAAGTATTTTCAATTAGAAAAAATGCATATTTCTTAGGAAGTCATTCCAACTCCTCACAACAACAGGGATGTCAATGCAACAATGCAAATTTTCTGTCTTCCTTAAAATCATATTTGGGTATGTCCTCTTGCACAAAGAATCCCTTACAGATCTGGAATGAGATTCACAGTTTAATTTGATTTTTTGCCTTTTGAATGTAGTTAATTTATCAGCTCCATATAAACACTGATATTTTTACAGCTAAGTTCTAGTTAAAATTTATTAATTTTTATTAAAAGAAGGTAAACTTAGGAGCTACAAAAGCTGTATTACTGCTTTCGTATAAAAAAGTTTTAGCAAATGTTATAACATGTGAAACACAAGGGCTCTCTGCACTAACAATTTTTTTTTTAAATCCACTGAAATGTAAGAAATCAGCAAGTATATTGATATGTGCATTAAAGTAATTTTCTAGATCAGTGAATCCGTGTCAGTAATGGTTGACTAGACTTCCTACTTGGCTGTAAGAATATTTTAGTTGAAGCCTTTTATTTTATAATTTACTGAATTATTCTAAAGGTTATTTGGTACCTAACAAAATGTTGACTTGAATTATTTTCTTCTAGAAAAGAGAAAACGACATTCATTCTGCACATTGTTGAGAAAACGTTTCCTTGTGTCAAATTTGCAGGATAGCCAAAAATTCTGTTACTGGTCACATTAACATTACCTTGCTTCTTGCATTTTACATAATGAATTGATATAAATATGGGGTTTTTTCAGGATTAAATCCCAACATCATTTTCTCATGACCAAAAGGCAGGAGAGCTAACATACATATCTTTAAAGCCCAGCAAGGAAAGTGGCTGTAGAGTGACCATATATCAGGAAAAAAAGTGCAGTGCAGTTGAAGGTTTGCTTGCTGAATGACAAGCATCTTTGGAACAAGCTTTAATCTTGCTAGCGTGGGCATCAGTAGCTCAGATGACATATCCACACATGGTTATTACCTGAATCAGTGCCATACCCACATGCCCATACAAAAAAGAAACTCCGAGTTCACTAAGGGGTGTTGCAATGAGAGTCAGGAAGAAGAAAACCAATTCAGCAAGTGAGGATAAGCAGCCTCCACCTTTGCGGCTCACGGAGTAAGCAGCAGCAATATTCATGAAAGGAACATATGGGGCAACCACAGGTGTGCCGCTTCCTTAATCACCCTAAAGGATGAAACGTTTGAAAAACTAACAAAAATGCTGTTATGCAATTAGGAAAGGTAAAGAAAAGAAGAATTTCTCAATTGCATCTATTATTGTATAGCTGTCAGGTTAGCATCCTGGCAATTTGTGAGCTGCACAATTGCATGCAACATTTATGTGATTCTTCTTGCAGTCGGTTCTACTGAGTGTTTCTTAATTGCATTAGTATTGAGTGTTGATGGGTTTTAGTCATAAGAAGAAAAGGCAAACAGAGCAAGCGTGAATTAAAATGCCTTAAAATATCCTATAAATTCATTTTTGAAAATGTAGGGGCTTGCCCACACACTGAAAAAAAAATCTCCCACGTAGTAAAGAATTCATTACATGGCAGAGGATGATATCTGAAATCACAAAATGTGATTAGTGAAATAAGTCACAAAACTGATTTATCAGTTTCAATACAGAGAATTTTTTTTTTTTTTTTTAATCTCAGCAGTTACCACAACTAGCCTGAACAGACACACAGCTACACCAGGAAAATATAAATGCCAAAGACCACATTTGCATATCAGGGGAGGGCAGGAGAGGGGAGGAGGAGACACAATGACTAACATCTGTTGCACAGATTGAGACAACTAGACTTCTCTTGGACAGCAGAGTGAGTTTCTCAGGTGAAGAAATGAAAGAGAGGTACACTGAATTAATGTGTTTCAAGGTGGAGTAACGTAAGTTAAACGTGAGGTTTTCAAATTTTGATTTTTTAAAAAAGTTTTTAAAATACATTGCATACAACTGACTCTTGGGTTTAGGTCTTCAGAATGAGCGTAATCATTTTAGCAACTTTCAATCACAGTATGTTCTATATCTGAGTAAAATAAGTCAAATTTTTCTAGCTGGTCTTTGTTGTTTTTTTTTTTTTTTAAACCTAAACAGTAGAAAATGCAACATGAATATTTCTAAATCTTGTTGCCTGTTTACATTCAACTAATTTTTTTCTTTCTTTTTGCACAAAGCACCTCTTTCTTGGCATTCATCCACTCTGCAATCAGAATCCCTGCCTGAAAGACTATATATGAAAGGGAGGTAAGAGGAGACCTGATCTCCTCACCAAGTGCCTTTGTTTAAAGTATCAAGACTTCTGAATTCTTAAGACCGTGTACTTGTTTATGTACACTGACAAAGCAGACAAGCAAGTGCTTAGAACACAATGTGTTTTATTGACATCGTTACTGCGAATTTTATACACACACATACCTACGTGTTTGCTGCACAGACTCCTTTGACTGCAGCCATTATAGAGTAGCTGGTTTTGTTCTGAAGTACTTAGCTAAGAATGTAAAGATTTGAAAATTGTTTCATTTGGGAAGGGAAGCAGATGACTTAGTGGGGATTTTCTGTGATGAAGTCATACCAATTTGAAAAGAGTGCACAAAGTTCTATGTCTCTGAGCACAGAGCACATGAAACAACAGAAAAGGTGACTTTGCCCATGATTCAAATCTTTTCTCAGTCAATACTCAGCCTCAAGGCATCTGTCACACTTAGATTTTTTTCTTTTTCTTCTTTTTTTTTCCCAGTCTGTAGTCCAGCGCTCAGTGCTTTTGCCTTCAGAACAGACTGTGGGAAGTAGCTAACTAGCAGTTACCACAACTAGCCTAAACAGACACACACCTACATTAGGGAAATATAAATGCCAAAGACCACATTTCCATATCAGGGGAGGGAGGGCAGGACTGGAGAGGAGGAGACACAATGACTAACATCTGTTGCACAGACTGAGACAACTAGACTTTTTCTGGACAGCAGAGTGCACTTCTCAAGTCCTACAAGGGCTCATTTATGCTATTCCTCCATTTCTGATCTAGAGCAAGCACAGCTGTCCCCACACTATACCCTGATTTGCAGTTTAACCATCAGTTTTACTGATCTTCCTGAGCATCTTTCACAGAACCACAAAATCATATCAACTAAATGATTTAAGTAAACTAAATTCTATCACCAGTGTGTATCTTCCAAGTCTGCCCCTTTGGGCCAGGCAGTTGTGGGGTAGAGATCACTGTCCTTTTCAACATCATTATGTTGCTTTTTTTAAACTATCTCAAGTTCAATAGTTATGTATTCCCATTTCAAGAAGATACAGCAAAATCCATAACAATATCTTTCTAAATCCTTAGTGAAAAACTAGCTCTTCTATAGGCTTGTACCTCTTGATATTACAAGTGCTGTTTTACTCAGTTTTGGATGTTGCTCCTTCTGCTCGACTGACGAATCAAAGGAACAGTAAGAATGATAGTAATGAAGACATCTTTTAGCATCATGCATTGTATAAAAAGCCTGAGTGAGCTCTCCTTCGCACCACAGAATTACAGTCTAGCACCTATAAATTTTTCTTATAGCATTCGTTTGACTTTCCATTCTTCAGTTCTCCCAGAACAATATCCACTGATGAAAACAGATTTATCAACACAGTAATGGCAATATGAGTCAAAAGTCAGGAGAAATGTAGCCTACTGTAAAATAATCCACTTCTAAAACAATCAGGGGCATAAAAGAGGATTTGAGCTTCTCAATTAATTTGATCCATAATTAAATCATGTCTAATTTAGATATTTACAATTTATACTTTCTGCCATGAAAAAGCAGTTGCCTTGAAGCCTTTTGTCAAGCATACTTCTCATGTATGACAGACTTGGATCAGTAAGTCTACCTTACCCTTTCACTGGCAGCAGACTCTAGAAGATCTCTGCTGCTTTTCTTTAGATGGTTATTTCCCTTGCCAAGTTCTGCTTACTTTGCCCTGCGTGCTGCTGAACCGCTTCAACTGTCAGGCCGGCCAGACCTTGAACTGAATCTATGAAATGATCCGGTTTAAACAGTCCCAGGCTGGCTGGCAAACAGCTGAGTCAGTGCAACCGAGGTCATGAGGACTGGGAAGAACTTCTCTGATATCAACTCGTAAGAGAGAAAACTGGTATCAAATCACTTTCCTGTTATTTCCTGCATGCAAGAGAAACTTATAGCAAACAGATACACACAGCAAATATGCACTGAATAACAGTGCAATACAATTATAAAAGATGACTCTGAACCCAGGCGGAGAGTTCTCTTACTTAACATTACACTAAACTCACAGAAACAACTTATAATAACATTTCACAAAGGAAGTTTACATCTTTAAAAGACCAAGAATAATTGATTGGCTTTTACTAAAACATAATTTGCCCCCGCTACAACACATGTTGTAGACCTGCGCTGGCCCATAGAGAGCGGTTTTTTTTAATTCATCTAATCTTCACAACAGGAAGAAGAGCTCCATCCAAATATACCATCAAGAAAAAAATGTTTAAAATAAATGAACCTGTGCCAAGAAAGGATGAAAATAATAAGAAAAAAACCCAAACAACTGAAATTATGATTTAGGATTTGCATAAATATTTCCAATTTTTTATGCAATGCTATATGGAAAAATTTATATAATCCAGCAATTCCAAGAGCTATAGCTTCAATAAAAAACAAACCAAACCCAACACCAAACAACATGAGACTTGTCACAGGACGGCAGGAGATAACAACTCTCTCTTTCATATACAAATGAAAATGTGAAAGAAACAATTGTGTGTTGCACTGCTGCTGCACTCTGATTCTTTTGTTCCACAAGCCACACCAAATCCATTAAGCTGCTGCTACCAGAGTGGGAAAAGCATGAAAGCTCTATGCCAGCCTATATTTGAGAACTGGTACAGTGATACAGAAAACTCACTTGCTGTTGACTGCTCTAACTACTGCTGTTACAGATACCATTGCTTCAGGCTCCATATACAGAAGGACAACATCCCAGGGAAGAAAGAAAGAAAGAAAGAAAAAAAAAAATCAACAAAACCAGCAACCCCCTCTTACCCCCCAAAGCAATACCATATTTGTTTGTATATGGGAAGTTCTGTTCCAAAAGACTGGAACAAAATGCACAGCAAACCCAGTGCTTGCAGAAAGCCCTCCGAGCCTGTGCAGTGTAGCCACTCTGTTCACATACAGCCAATGCAAGGCTTCTGGAAAACACCTTAATACACTGCCTGTGAACAGATCACACACACATGCTTACTGTGTGTGAACAGCAGGTCTGTTTGGGCCTCCTCCTGGCTCTGAAGTGAGACGTGTCGCCTGGCCTTCCAGAAACGTTGAGCTGCGCTGTCTTAAGTGAAGCTTAAGTGGAGGTGTGTGGGGGTAGGGTATTTCTTTTTTGCTGCCTAGAACACAGTAGGAAAAGTTGTCCAATATGAGTAAATGCCAATACACTTATTATTGCAAAAGATAGATTAAATCAGTTTTTTGCTCCCAAATTACAGAAACCATAGACATTTAATGAAAGACATCACAACATCTTAGGAGCTATGGTGAAACAGTTACAATGAGAAGTTAAGACTCTTCCCCTCCCCTCACTACTCCAAGCAACATTTTCTAGCTCTGGCAGCCAAGAAAGTTAGCCAGGAAAGGAAACTTTTTATTTGTTCTCCCTCATATGCTTACAGACGACTCAACAGTACCAAAAGTATTAAAATATCAAATGGAGGTAAAAAGTATAAGGTAATTTTTCTAGCACTCATACAGCTGCCCGGTGTGGTTGTGCTATTAAAAATGAGATAGAAAAGCTGTATCTATCATCTAAGCAAGCACTCTCCTAATAAGCCAGAAAAAGCTTTGCTGGTGTGTGATCATCCACAGATTAATGACTACAGAAGATAAGTCAAAGAGATGGCAAAAGTGCTGGTTCTACCCCATTCTCTATCTTGCATTTATGCTGTGTATGTAGGCTCCAGTTATTATCATTTAAAAATATCCTGGAGACCACATTACATAAAAAAACCCCAACATTTAGAACATTAAAGTGTAACAGCAGAAATGAAGGAGGGACTAAAATGATACGATGCGTTGCAGAGGAAACTACAGCAAGTGAATCTGATGCAGTGAGAGTCAGAAGGCTGGTACAGGGGGCAGAGAAAAGGAGCAACTGAGTTGGACTGCAGACAGGGAGAATATTTAAATCATTGCTTCAGGCAGACTACCTGCAGATCACTGAAATGCAGGGAAGCCAGACAGAAAAAGATTATGACAAGATGTCTGAACAGCCATGAGCAATTTTTAATCGGTCTTTAATATGCCTAACTTGACATGTACAAAAGAGACCTAGTTTTCAAAGGGCAGATCTTAGTATTTGCTGAAAAACTGAAAACCATTAGTCAATTCTAAAATTTCTTGCTGAAATAGCTTGCGTGTAAACAAGGCTTTTAAAAACAAAGAATGATAGTAGGTTGAAGTATAGTGATAAGTAGAAATAAAAAAAAAAAAGGAAACAGTACAGAGAAAATTGGATCAACAGGGAGAAAGGTGGAATAACGAACTCCATCAGAAAGCGCTGGTATGCCAGCACTGAAACATTACACAGAAATGCATCAATTCTGATGACATTCTGTTTAGAAAAAAATAACCTTACAGTCTTTGAAACACCAGAGAGGAATATTGTGAATTTTCATTTAGAAATGCATTTTAGATTGTTATTTTGTTTTAAAATATTGTCTTTTACATTTGATACCGTTTAAATTCACATGTTGCATAAAGAATGCTAAACAAACTAAAGACAAAATATAAAAGAAAACATTTAAGTTTTAGCAAACAGAAACATTTTAACTGACGTGTTTTTTACCCTGATACCTTACTGAATTTGAAAGAGGGAATGCATTTTTGTCTAATATGGATTATTTTAATGTAGAACTTTCCCACAAAACAAACCCAGCACATTTCAATGAGTTCCAACACGTTCATTTATATTTATACATAGTCTCTAGCTTCATCACAACATCAAAAGAGGGATTCACAGAACACAAACTCTATCTACATTTTCCCCCTATAGGTCACAAGAAATAACAATAAATTCTTTAAGTTGAAATATAGAATAGACAATAGTAAGGTTTCTAAACCAATTTTCATTCTACTTCAAGTTAGGTGTGGAGGGAATTGGTTAATAAAAAGTCTTACACACAAAATCCATTATAGGAAGGCTCATTTCCCCAAAAGTGGGTCAGAATCAATTTCAACCTTGTTAACAGGATGTGAAAATGAAGACTGTTGAAACAAGCAATGCAGGAAAGAGATTTTAAAGTCTTTGTTTTGTACCCAACCTCTAAGTTTAACAAACAAATTTTAAGGGATCAAAGCTAGCCTATTATGAAGCATAAAACTACCTCTTCTGAAAACCATAAATTATGCATGGAGCAGGCATATTTACTAGTGCTGCTAGTAATGCAGAACATCTCTGAATGAGCACTGACTGCTGAATGCTTCATGTTCTTTTATGATGAATTATGCAGAAAGCTCCAACACCACAACTATGCTAAGGTGCTAGAGTTCATGTACATGAGTGTTTGTGAGTCATTCAATAAGCAGGAGACAAAAATATTACCTTTTTCTTTTTGCTCAGGTCCAACGTTTTGTGAAGAGTATTTGCCACTAACACAAAAATGGATATATTGAAAAATGTCAGATAAAATTATCGTCTTCTCCACCTCCCTTCCCTTTCTTTTTTTTTTCTTTTCTTCTCTCGCCCCACCCCTTGCCATGTCTGTCTTCTTCAAGTGACACAGCTGCACAAAACTTTGAAGTACTGATTGGAGTGATGCACTAAATTCCATTAACAGAAACAGCATTTGAGAATATAACAACCAGCATGTCAATTTGAGTATTTCCTCCATCATGAACAGTTAATTTTCAAAAAAGCTTTTGCTTCTTCCAAAACAAGGACGATTTCAGAACAGGGCCATTTATATTCAAGACTCAGAAGAATTTAAAGTACTAGTGAAGTGTCGGGAAAGTCTATATGGCCCAATGACACACAACACATCACCTCTTCCCCCTCTCTGAGGTAGTGAGATCCAGAAGCCACCTGTTATGCTTCTCTCAATATGCCTAGATTGCTTTGATGCATAGCTCTACCCTAGCTGTACTATTTCTGATTTGAGACCTAAGCCAGTATTTCCTTCTGGTAGTCTCACTGAACTCCACGAGTTGGTGTGTGTACAGGGATTTTTAGTAGACAGAATCAAAACCAAAGCAGAACAAGTGCAGGTTTTCCCATCCAAACCTGGAGCACATAAGGAGACAGCAAGAGAGAAATATATGAAGGACAAAGAAGTAGGCATCGGGCTTGTTCCAGAAGACTGGGAACAAAAGATTAGCCTATAACCCCCACCCATACAGTCATTATGAGCCTGCTTGGTTACCTGATACCTGTGTGGATAGGCCGCACGTGGCTCTGAGCAGCTTATCATTTCTTAAAACGGAATGATAAAAAAGTGTAGGCAAGCTATCAGATTCAACTAAAAATATAGTGAAATATACTTCATATGCAGCTTGTCTTAATATAGGATGGCAGGGACATATAAAGTGCTACTAAACAATGCAATCCCCCCCCCCCCAAAGTGGTTCTGATTCCAACTAAAATATGAAAGTATTTTTTAGTCCTAGTGCTATTTGCAGATTCCAAAGTGTTTTTTATTTATTTAGACCTATACAGAAGTAAAAAGATATAATTTTCTTCCTCTCTCTTTTCACATTGAAGACAGTGGTTTAGCACACTGCATTTTTTCAAACTTCTCATTTAAAGCAGGTGGTTTAATTTGCAGGTCTTCAGGGAAAAATATCCATCTTGGGCTGAAATTTTATCTGTCTCATTTCAGCAGAGAGGATTCATTTTTTCCTCTTTAAGAAAGTTATAAACCTCATCTTGAAGTCTTTGAAGATAACATGCATTTTCCCTATGCTCCTAACTTCAGCAATGGCCTAGAGATTTAAGAGGAAACTAGGTCATTAGAGTCCCCGATACTTTCTTTGACATAGCTAAATGACATCTCTTCTGGAATCCAAATGTCATTTTTGCCCTTTATTCTTAGAAAAATAGATGTCAATCCCCACTAGAAAACACTGTGATCATTACCTTTTGATAGAAAATTTAAATCAATGGGAAATAAAATAAGTTTGAGGTGCTGCCTCTCTACAGCTTCTGTTTCAGATCAATTTTCTAGGCTTCCTGAGCTGCCCAAGCCTCTCTCAGCTGGGCAGTCTCTTCTTCTGATCAAGAATGAATCCAGTGGTATACAAGGCAGCCTCTGTGCATTTTGGAGGACAGCTCACGGAGTTCAGGATCAGAAAAATTCCGCTTCATTTCACACTGGTTTAGAGAAAAAGCAAACCTAGCATTTTAGTGAACTTTCATGCTACAATCTGACTTCACATTGTAATGCATTCAACAGCAATACAAAGCATAATGAATACATTACCATACTGTAGGTAAGTGAATAGCAATGGGTGAAACACAAAGCACAACGGGTTTTAAGATTAAATGGCTTATTCCAATCATAAGTGACACTAGTTGTGAAAGCCTCGTCTATCCTTTCATTGGCATCCTCCTGACACCAGCCCAGATCTCTCACTCCTGCAGCACAGCGTTCCTCTTCTAAGAATTCCCACCTCTCCCACACACATTTTAAGCATGGCTTTAAATTTTACAGATTGACTGGCATTTTATGTTTTTCTATTATGCTCCCCCAGGACACACAATTTATGTCTAATAGAAGCTCACATCACACACTCAAGGGAACAAAGCAGAGAGAAACAGGTGTCTGTTAGCATTTAATTCGAAATCCTCTCCTGCTTATTTCAGGGGTATCTCAAGTTCCTTCCTCCCATCACCCTTCACACAGGTCCCGACTATATCAAACTCTTGTTGTTTTGCCTTGTTTTCTGTAACAGCTTTCAACCCCCAACCCCAGTGTAGAGAAGTGAAACATTGGCACACAGGCTTTGACCAGGATCCAGGAAAGAGGCTCAAACAACCTCCTCTTTACTTCCAGCAGCACAGAACGGAGTATTTACAAACAAGTGAACAAGATCCACAGTCACATGCACTTGTATTCTGTATAACTAGGATCCTGCTAATGACAATGCAGGGAAGTCCTTAAAATGCCTCCTCTTGTAAGTTCTCTCTTAATGTTGATCTATTCTATGTTCCAGTGCTGAACTACTAACCTTCTAGAAACTAATACCTTCACCTCAACTCAAGAAGCTAAAGAAATGAAGCCAGTAGCCTCTCAAAGAAATATGCTTTGACATTAGCACAGCAGATGCAAAGATCACACTGGAATTTCAATGATCCATGTCAAGCGTGATACTGTGGAAGCGTTCAAGTGCTCTGCTTTACTAAAAACAAAACCTCTTCCCAGCTTTGATTGGAGCAAGCCCAGCTCTTATCTCACCTTTCACGGAGACCATGAAATAAGATTCAAGAGAAAAGCACTTCAAAGCAGCATGAAGCAATTTGGTCAAGGAGATGTGGGGCTTCAGTACTCCCTGGACAAGGAGATGTGGGGCTTCAGTACTCCCTTGGCCAAGCAGTTCAAGGGTTTCAGCTGGCTCAGCTTGTGAGCAGCCTCCTATGATCACATCTGTGGGGTTTCAAACACTGGAACTTTAGTGGGGGTGGAAAGGCTTTGGGAAATCTGTGTATTTACAGCTTTTACTTTTCACTCTGGACTTTACACACTGAGCTGTCTCCCCAAAATAAGAAGTTCATTCCATCAATCTGTAGGATATCTTTTAATACTTTTACCCTATATTAATAAATCTCAATCAGGTACAAAAGTGATATCAAGATGAACATAGGGCCTCACTTCGCTTGGCCAACTTAGTTTCGTCACAAATGTCTTCTGCAATACAAAGCCCTTCTTTCTTTCTGCATTTTACCTTCAACTCAATTGCAATATAGGGGCGATCAGCTGAAAAGGAGAAAGGTATTTGGAGTCTTGACTCTGGCACCCATAAGACCTAGCCACCCATGTGCCCAGTTCTGTGGTGCATACCACATTATTTTTTCTCCAGGACTTTCTTAAATGTCTTTAAATAAAAGTGTAAATACTTGTAAAATAATCTTTCTTCAGATCTAGTGACTGACTGGACATTTACCTTCCCATGCTAAGTTAAAAACAAAAGATAAAACAGCATGTAAGGCATCTGTATCATTTTTTTCCAAAACACATCATCTGATTCTCATTCACCTTTCTCCTTAATATGTTTCACGTTACATTAATGCCCACACGTATTATAAGAAAGAAAATAGTTACACGTATTAAACAAATAGTAATAAAAATCCTCTCAGATCAGGTGACAGGCTGAAATCTGAAGGTTTGGGGTTTTTTTCCATCTTTTTTGTTTTATGTTCTTCTCAGATACCTGTACATTCCTGAAATTTTACTTGTCTTTTCTACCTAGAAGTGCAGACTTTTAGTGGAAACATTCTTCAAGATAATCTGGCAGCGACTACCTTTATACTTATAATGGTTTTTTTTTTTAATCACTTGTATTGTCCTGATTTTTTCCCCCTTGTCATCTATTCTTTTCGAATACAGAAAAAAAAGAGAGAAATGAGACTCAAGCACACAAAAAATATCTCAACAGAGAATAAACATTTTAAAATGTTTAAGGGCACACAATTTTTAAAGTATGGGACAAATTTGATTCTTCTCAAGATATCAAGAAGATTAAACCAAAACCAAAAAAAAACCCCAACAAAACCAACACAATTTTACATATCCCATGGAAACCAGGAAGATACAGAATCTGGTTTCCTAGTAAGAAACGTGAGAAATTAGAGAAGAAATATCAAACTAGAGAAATTCTAAGACAGTAAAAGAAAATGGTTAAATGGTTAGCTATTAAATTGGACAAGAAGCCTCCAACTGTGACAAAAAGTAGTGGGATAAAACCAGGAAAAGATTTGAGAGATATTTCCGTAAATTCATTTAGCATAAGAGAGACCAATGAAGAAAAGAAAGTGACAAAAAAGAGTACAGTTTAGAGGCATGTTTTAAGTGCTTAATTCAAGTGCAGATTTCTCAGGAAGAGCACACTGTGCTTATCTTACAACCAGGATATAAAGCTGCCTACTAGGTGACAGGGATTGCAATTGTCACTAACAATACCAATTTTGACAAGAAATGGCAATAATATGTAACTTTATGAGGCACAAGTGTTTGTTGCAATAAATAGATGTCGCAACCTTGGGCTAACAAGGGAAAATGTTTGAGGGTCATTGGTGGGAGGAAAAGACTTTGATGAATTCTGCTAATGATGTCTGATCCAGTACTGAGATACACCCAAATGTATGAGCTGGTTTTCTTGAGCGAGCCAAGAAAAAAAAACAACCAAGCAAAACAACCCCACCTTAAACTAATTTTGCAATAAACTCTTTCATTGCATGGCTATTTGGAAAGCACATCCTCTGACCACGAGGCTTCTTTATACCAAATACCAAGCAAGGTCAGACACTCTTGTATGAATTCTGATGCCAATTCAAAGGCACTCAAACTACTTTTTGAGCCTCCGTTAGCAATCCAACACTAAGTCACTAAGCTAATTATTATGAGGCATTTCAAAATCATTCTGTATTGTCCCCAGATTGGCCTGGTTTTATATAAAAAGAAAAAAATTCTGCTCAGGTTCCCCAGCCCCTCGCCTTTTTTTTTCATGCAGGTAAATTCATTGGCATTTTCTGAAACAGTGGAAGCAACGTGCAAGAAAACCTATGACCCAAAGACACTGACACGTACCAGTACAAAAGTTGGCTCGGAATCAAGGAAGCTACTTATTTCTTAGAGATGTGGTACAATAACTAAGATTTTCAGATATTTACATTGACTTTACTCCCAACTTTAAATACACAGGTGGACTCACTGACTTCAGGAGAAGTGCAGGCTTAACTTTAAGCACATGAGTAAATGTTGACATGATCAAGTTCCAAATATATAGTCCATACAAGCGTGATGCTTCATGCCTCTACATGAGAAAGCTGTAAAACCTTCTTCGAATGAAATTCTCTGCACTGTGTAGGCAACTGAAGGAATTAGGGGCTTGCTTTAGTTGAAGAAGTTTGAAGCTGAGAATGGGAAAGTACACATACCTTTGACACAAACACTGACAAACTCACATTAAATGCAGTCTGTCATAGTTAAAACCAAACTCTTCTCTTTTCATATGGAACTTGGTTTATGTTGCTGTAATGTAATAATACTTATAAAAGAGATAAACAACTTTTCCAATTTATAACACTTTCTACTGAGTAATAACAAAGTATTTGAAAAGTTATTCAATTTCTCTCCTGACAGTATTAAACAAAGAGGAAAGAGATAAAGGTTTCCTAAGTTTACCCAATATATTTTAACATGTAATAGTCAACATTCTGCACTACAAAAAATACTTTTCAAAACTTTATTATAGCTAAAACCCACACCTCTCTGCACCCCTCCCCATGAAACCTAAAGTCTCTCAAAAGCCTGAATCCTAAATCTCTCTGCCACCTGTCAGTCCCCTAACAAATCTCATACAGCGCTGCTGCCTTCATCTCCACCATCCTACCCCAATCAACCAACTCACCCCTCAAGCTGCGATTCCGTCATGTCTTACACTGACCCATACCTACTTTCTAAATCTGCCCTATTCCTGCATTACTGTCATGCAACCAGCACCGAGATCTGTAGTCCAGATCTTCCTTGGAATCTACAAAGGCTTCGCACCGAGAACCTGTTTTGCATCTATATGCCTTGCCTCCTTGTGTAGCTTCTTGTAAAGGCTTAGAGCAAGGACCTTTTTTGGGACTTCGCTGTCCACACAGCATATTACGCATGATCTGCTGGCTGGATATGCCTGGCATCAGGACCTTGAGGCAGGAGAAAGGCTATTATGTTGTGCTGGAAACAGGACTCAAAAAGATCTCCCTAAAAGGTATTTGCCCATCGCCACTATGGGCCACTTCCTTCCCACTGTGTCACTCAATACTCTGCTTCCTGCTTCAGTTACGCAGCTTTGCCTCTTGTTAGTGCTGGATAAAATGAGAGAAGGCACAAGGGTGCAGAGATCACTAAATGTCATCCAGGGTGCTAGGAAGTCACCTATAGCTCAAACTGTTGTTTGGACACCCATTCATCCACAAAACTATTTTCTGTTTAGGAATCTACATAAATCAAGAGACATATACAACTCAACTGAAAAAAAAAAATATCATGGCCTTACTATTATTAACACATTATCATGACTCGTATATCAAAAGATTTGGAGACAGTGAAGACTGTCTCTTCACAGACAGTGAAGACTGGCAATAGTATGATCCTTTTTTTGGACAGATTCATCTTCTGTTTAATTCCCATTTCACCTGAGAGATTAAATCCTATTCACAGGGAAAGGAAAGCGCTGGCAATTCACAAATGCATGCACTTAACAGAGGAGCAATTCAGACTGCTGACCTATACATTTCTTGTCAATAAAATAGCTTGTAAAACCTGGAGAATGATCTCAAAAGCACATGAACTCTATGCCCTTGTTTCTAACAGGACAGTATTCTTGCATTACTTCAGAAGGAACCAGTGGCATGTCCCTATATAATCTACTGTTTTCTTATTTTCTTCTGTGTTTACTCTTTGAGCACTTTTATATTTACATACTGTTGGTAGAAATTAACACACTTTTAAATATAACAAACAATCACGATGAAAGAGAAAAGGGGGGAAATACCCTCCCCCCAACCAAAACAAAACCAAAAACACATGCAAAGATTGAGAAATCTAGGTCATAACTCTTCCTGTTCTTTGTAAAGTACATACAGAGGAGAAGCAAGGAATATAACAAAGACAACCAACAGCAGTAAATGCCTCCAGGACCAGACAAATTAAAATAAAATTTTGAATGCTTTCACTGGAAACACAACTCTTTCTCAAAGGACAGACTGCCTCAAAACAGTTTTCTGTTATTGAGGCTGAACTGCTCAACAGGAAGCATTTCAGACTAAGAAATGAAGAGAGATGATGATGAGATTTTGTGTAATCTCCAAATGTTGGTTTAGTACATAGAAGAAGGGCAATAAGGACACCACAATAAATTCAGATTTATCACTGTAGCAGTCTATACAGAAGAGAAAAACAGTCCTAAGGCTGGATATGAAGAGCATTCACATGCATGAGACATGCTGGTAAAAAGATGTGCCTAATTCAATTAGTGAACAGATAAGAAACGAGCAAAATATTTGCATGTTAATGCAAGGAATATGGACAGCAAAATGCAGGAACTGCAGACAAATGCCTTCTGTTACAGGAATGAGAGAAGTAAGATGGAATAGCAATCGTGGTTAGAATACCACAAGACCATGAGTTTTTCGTGAAAGATAAAAATAAAAGTAAAGTTAGCCGGGTCCTAATAGCAACTGCATGAAAAAAAAGAGATGGCAGAAAAGATTTTTCTTTGGGTGAAATTCATTTTGAAGTAGCTGGTAGGTAGGATTTTATTAGGAATTATTCTGGTTCCTTAGAACTAGATTTGGTTGTGTAGTAGACAGACCTTTTTGACAATGCTAAAGAAATCAGGGACAAGTTTTGCCGCAATGAGATAATTCTCAGAAAGCACATGGTGCTAATGATGGCAAGACCTCTTAGTAACAAGATGCTCAGGAGACCCCCTAAAACCAACAGTGGTGTTGATCAAGATGTTCCTGAAGCAAGGCTCTTTATTCCCAGTTTCACCCTGTAGGTATTGTATTCAACACAAAAATAGAGGAAAAACAGCACTAATTCATCTAGCCGGAAACTGCATTTAACATCTCTCATGATGTGATATATAAGGTTTCATAACTTTTTTTAATGAAGGCTGATGATATTAGTGTAAATCAACTGACTTTCAGAGGTGGGAAGAAGGATGTTCCCAGTACCCTCAGCAGTGCTAAATACTGTTCCAGCAGCAAATCTAAGGAAATTATCAGAAGGAAATAAATAAGACTTTGGCTTTCTAGCTTGGAACCACCCAGAGGATGTGCCAATAGCTTTCACTCCTGGTCTCTTTTCTGCCCCAAGCATGTAGAAGGCATCTTAAAGACAGTCTAAGCAGGAGAAACCCACTGTCGAGATCATAACAGATTCCTGTATCACCTATGAGAGAGACAGACACAGAGACTAGCTGAAGCAGCTACTGTGTGTGTATATCTCTCTCTGTTATATATATTGTTTCTCAATACTATATTATGTTTTGTGCTTTCACAACTTTGTTCCATAGATGCGAAAGATCTATGTTTTTAAGTGAATATACCCATCTACCCATAATCTTGCATTCTGATAAGCCAAGTAAATGATCCGACAAACAAGACATTAATCTCTCCTGGTCACTGGAGCACTGGAAGAGGTGTTGAGCTCCCCATGACACTACACTAAGTTATTGACAGGGTAACAAGTTGTGCCTCTACAGGAGCAGCAAGCCTGGATGTGAGTGATACTGTACATACTCAAAGAGGAAAAATCACTCCCTGGCTGTCATCGGTCACTGTGAAAACTCTGCAACAGGGAGCATGCCTGAATCCCAAGAATTCCCAAGGGAAAGTTTTATAACATAAAATAGTGCTATGAATGTCTGGAAAAAAAAAAAAAAGAAAAATATATAATAATTTTAAAGGCCATCACTGATGCACCGATGAACTAGAGAGTGTGACTAACAAGCATACAGGTAACAAATTTGGTTGGAGGACTATGGAAGATACACATAAGGCACTTGTAGAATTATATGCAAAAAGGTGCAAAACCCAGGAAATGTCCATGAAAGTCCTTTAAAGATACATAGCTTGGCCAAATACAGTACTGCTGGATACGTAGCACAAAGAATTACTATATGTACTTAGTATACAGATAAAGTATACTTTTATCTACAAAGTGAATGAAAAATGGCCAGCAGAAAAATAATAAGGATGCATAAAACCACCTATCAGGAAATTATTATATATGAAGTATAAGTTGTAATTTAGATTAGACAGAATTTGTATTTTTTGAGTCCCACTGCTTGCTGTTTTATCACCACCAAACAGCACTACACATGCTAAACATCAGTTGTCTTGACTAAAAAACCCTAGCTAATCCACCATCAAGTCATCTTGTGGAGATTGGCAAGGATAAGTGGATTTGTTCCCTGGAAATGACCAGGAAGAGGTGAAAGAAGGGATCAGAAACTCTGACATAGTTAACTGAGACTAGCAAATTAATACGAAGTTAACAAACATAGATCAGTCAAGTCTAATCTGATTGCTGGCAGACAATAGAAATTTAGTAGCTTAATCTTTACTTAAATGTGTTAGAATGAGATCCCATAAACACAGCATGTAAATTAGGCAGAAGACATCAGCACAGGAAATATGGGAAACATGAAGAACTTGCTTATGAGAGATGGTGTCAGGCTGGAGCTGAAAGGAAGAAGAGACTTGAGGGAAGTCATTAATGCTTGGTCATTTTTCAAGGACTCCATTCATTCTTTTTCATATTAATAATAATTTTATTAACAGCATGAGTTAATGACAAAATCTTCAAAGGTATCATTCATAAAGGACTGGTACACCTCACAGAAAGTACTGGACAACCTTTAGGACTGCCATAATAGAAATGAGAAAAAAAGCCTTGTACTTGGGATTAATAATTGACTAGCATCTCATCAGCTGAGAGCAACTGAGCAGGAAGACGACATGTTTTCTAATTTATCACTGGATGACTATGAATGACCAATCTGAACCAGCTTGAAAAAAAGCAGTCATAAGACAAGCCAGTTGAAATATTTCTGGTAGATGTAGGAAGGCTTGATAGAAAAGACAGGGTGGACCCCAGCTAAAACACTGAGGACCATTCTGCTCATTTCATTCAACAGCAGCCAGTTCACACCGCGACACACTGGAAAAGTATAATGTAGCCCAGACCATCCTGGAAAGAGAAGAGTTCAAAAAATATCTGGCTGTCTACCAAAAAGACAACTGAGAGAAGACATGATAGTTATCTGTGTATTACTCATGGAGATAAAAAATGAGGAGGAAGAAGATGATCAGTTTACAATTAAAGATAATCTTGACATAAGAAATAGTTATGTGAATAAGCTGCTTCTAGAAATTAGAAGAGCGTGCCTGACAATTGCAAGGGAAAGGTTCACAGTTTCCCCTCATCAGAAAACTAGCTTAGGAGGAAAATAAACCAAAACCAAACCAAAAAAACCCCCCAAAACAACAAAAAACCCCCAGCTTTTCAGAATGCGTATATGGAGGAGGTAATATGTGAAGCCTATAAAAAGAGACTAGACTTGATGATCAAGAATATCTCTTATAGCTGTCCACATTCCTGAATATCATGCACAAAAAAGCAGGCAAAGGGCTAGAATACTGTACCTCAAAAAGTCAATCACATTCATGTCCTTTGGAAAACATGTAACATTCTTCAGGTAAGACTGACAAGTTTCCAGCCGAAATCTCTGATATGACATCTTATTTTAAGGAATTGCCATGAGAAATAATGCTTTGCTCTTCACAGAAGCACTAAAGAAAGCAAAATTTATTTTTGAAAAGGTAAAGTTATTAAAATAGTGATGGAATATATTTTGAAAGATATTTAGATCAGATCAAGATGGTTGCTGAATACAGGAGAAGGAATAATAGAAGATTACAAAACTGCCTCCTGTGTTACTGGGACACACCAGAAGGGGAAAGAAGAAGAAGAAGGAGGAAAAAAAAAAAAAAAAAAGCAAAGCAAAGCAGGAGGGAAGGACCAGGAAAACATGCTATATTGGTTGGCAGGCGAGGTGGATACAACTGTAGAGCACATTACCTTGCAAACACTGAGATCAGCAGGGTTGGAAGCTGTCTGAAAGTAAATGGAAGGAAAATGTTGGTAGAGCACATTTTGGGTGCATCCCCCTGATGTTGGAACTTGCTTCCTAGCTGGTGTCTCAGGAACGAGAAATTTGTAACCTCTCAACAGTGCTACAAGGCCCACTTTTTCTCCTGAGCTTCTGGAGACAGAAAAAGCCAAAGATCAGAGGAATTTTATTATGTCTGCTCTGGAGGAGCATTTATTTTACTAGTCTGCCTCCCGGGGAACATTTATTGTTGGAGTGGGATGGGCAGTCCATTACAACAATCATTACAAAAATTAAATTCTGTAAGAGAAGCCCAACCATGGGAAGAAAGCCTATTCATCCTATTCATTTCTGTACATAACATTATCTGAAAAGAATGTTGAATTATTAGCTCATTAGTTTTATACACTTGTAAATTCCTAAAATGTAAATGGACATCAATGCAGGGATTGATATTCTGCCTTCATTTCTGAGCCGTTACTTGGGAAGCATTAGCTGACACACTTTACATTTCCAGAAATCAGTGACAAATAACTACAATAAGTACTATTCCCCAAAACAAATTAAAACAAATACTTCTGAAGGAAAACCGAGGAAAGAAACAAAGGGATCACAGATGACAGACATCTTGAATCTACTAAGTATGGCATGAAAAGCAAAAATTTCTACCTTGAGAAACTTATGGTTATGTACAATTGCTTCTAAATCCAACAACAATAAATCCTTTGAGTACTTCTCCTGATGCACCACACGCAACATGTATTATGTATGTATATAGAAATAACGATAATTATTAGAAAAAACACATGAATAGAAAAGCCACCCCTCACAAATGAAAAAGGGTTGCAGTACTTTCAGCAATAGTTAACAAATGAAAAGTGAGCCTGTGGGAGAGCAGTTGGATGTATTGTATCGTGCACAGGTACTGATATAAATCAGGAGTCTATAGTCGTATGTTTGCTTACACAATCTAAACTAGCACAGTTAGGAAAACCAGAATTTGGCAAACTGACAGTGACTTCTAATAGCAGCTGTAAGACACATGGGGACCTGAAAAGTCTAGGTAGAACTTCTACTGCCAGCTGCTGCAAAGGCCCACTGCATTTGCAGCCATCACGCACGATTCCTTTCCATTGCCCTCTTTCCAGTGTTTCCCTCCCTTCTGACAGCTTCACTTAATTTTATTTTTAACTCTTTAATTCTCTTGCTCATTTTCCTTTGAAGGATTTTTGTCAAGTTACAGCATTTTAAAGATTTTTATCATATTTTATAAACCACATAGTAAACGTAGAACATTGTTAGGTTGGAATCATGACTTTTAGTTTGTTATTAGCTCTTCAAGGAGCCCATGAACAGAATGCTGATATAGCAAATGAAAGAACAAATATTTACAGTGTTTTTTCTTTATTACTAAATCTTTTATCAGTTTCAGAGATATTGTCATTATAAGCGTTCACCATGAAAAAATAAAATCATTTATTTATTATCATTACGGTATTTAGCTTCTGGACCTGATTTCATAGAATCAGGCTCCTAAAAAAGAAATCCTAAGATTTTCTCTTTCCTGGGGTACTGCTACTGACATACTTTCAGATACATCAATCTGCGAAGAACAAGAACACACTTGTTCATCTGTTTAGCTTTCTGAGAGCCAGCAACAGTTTCCAAAACATAAATGACTTAGGTTCCTACTGAAATTTGCAGTTATTGGCAATGAGCCAAATAGAGTTCAGGTTCTTTTACTTGAGCTGAGAAGCTGCATAAAGGCAACATGATGTTGCTAGGTAGCTTTTTTAAGAGATGAAATTCACTTTATCAGCTTAATGGAAAAAGAGTTGGGTGTTCTGCAATCAGGTGAGGCATGAATGAAGATGTTAATTCAGAATCAACAACCTAAGGCTCATAGTAAGCGAACACTTCATATTTCTCTCCTTCATCTCTAATGATTCACCGGATCTAGTGGTCAATAGATCCACATGAATAATCCCATGATTGTTTCTAATCAGACCAGATTTTTGAGGTAGTTTTGTATGAACAGCAGAGGAACAAAAATCCCTACACAGTACTCTGCTCAAGTGTTTTCCACTACCTTTCCCTTATATGCAGCCCATAATCTAATTAAAATGTGAAGAAGACTTTGAAGTTATTAGCCCTTGAAAGAATCGCAGAGTAATGCAGAGCATAATGCTTACTTACAAAGAACTTCTAGAGATCCTCTATAGAACAATGGTAGCGCACACAGAGAAGTCTTAACTTCCTTTCTTCTGTTCCTATGCCTGAACCAAGAAACCAAGCTAGTATTAACATAAAGCACCAAATGTTAGCAGTGGTAGCGAATCCTCAGCCATTTAAACACCATGTGTTTCACTGACCACTGTCCACTAAAGTAGAACAAATTCTCTGAAGATCTGATCTCACACAGAGATTTAAGAAGCGGACCTTAAGAACTCAGCTAATGTGGAGAATCAGTGTAAGCCCTATGTTTTTCAAAAGAGCATTTGAAAAAAAAAAAATCCTTTTATTTAAAAGCACTCTTCACTTCCTTTCGCTAAAAAAGCGTACTGGAACGAAGTCAAGCCTGAAAGAAAAGCCTATGCTTTAAAAAGCATCTATAATTATCAACAGAAAAGTAAAAATCAGTGATCACGGGTTTGCTGTAACCCGTACACCATCTGTATCATTTCTGCAGTCTTTAGGTATTATCGTCAAATTTCTTTTCTCTCTCAGAAATTTCATCTCAATAGAAGTCGACAAATTTAGGTATTTGGGACAAAGAGAAGTCCACAGCCTGATTCAGAGCAGCAGCTCCATCCAACTGTCAGATATTAGGAAATCATGCCTACCAATTCCATAGCACATATAAAATATGGTGAATGCATCTTGGGCACTCACTACATCCATTTTATTGTGCTTAATAAAAAGTCTAGACTGTGAAGCAAAGTGTTTTGTCTGGCTGGAATGTGACAACTGATTTCATTGGACCAGCACAAAGCAGTATGTGCCTGTGTCTCACATGTTCATGATACTTTCATATCCGAAATGCAACACATTGCCTATGAAAATTCTTTGCAGATAGCCATAAGGGCCCAATGCTCAATACCACGACCAGGTTTACAACAGTACATCCATTCAGATAGCAAATAAAGCAACTAAATTTCCAGCAGAGTTCTATTCAAGTATGGCAAGCTCTTCTAATATGCTGCTTTTGACAGTCTGGTCCCAAATACTTAACAACCAAATAAGGGCAGACAAATTGAAAAAAAGCAATCAGAATTTGTATTAACCGTTGGGAGGGAAGAGTCACCTATCTGGAAGTTGGGGAATAAGAACTGACAAAATGCTTTAGTCAATGATAACCAGGTCCACCTCAAAAGGGAACATCCTCCCTAGAGTCCCTCTCCCATAACTGTGTTGCACTTCACAAGAATGAAAACAAACATTATCTTACTCCATCTCAAACTCTTCTACGCTGGCTATTAAACTATTCGGTCAGTAAATTATTGACATGTTGGCTCAGTGTAGATGTCTCTCAAATGAAAAGGGCATGTCAACAGCAATATCCTGCCCCTACCAACCTCTTTTCAGTGAGGCTTTGTACTTTCCTTTGCTATTTCTATGTTGCTAGAGCTGCTTTATTCCATGGTGACCTACAATTTTAATGAGCATGTTACCTTACCAAAACTATAAATAGTTGCTTTGTTTACATCTATTCTGGAAAACATACGAAAGTAAAATGCTTTAAAAGCAGTAAAGAGGATATACAGGCTTGTATAACTGCTGTTTCCAGTGCTGCTAATGTAATCCCTCAAGCTAAGAAAGGAAAAGCTGATACATGTTTTGGCAGTCTCCTTAGTATGTAGCAGAACTTGGGACCTTGAATGACAGAAGGATTCTGGCTGGAACTCCAATGGTGAGTATTTGGACTGTGTACCCACAACATTATGTAGAAATCTCACGTGTCTCAGTATTGGAAAGATCTTACAGATGCTAGGACCAAGTATTTCCCAAATAAAATTGCAAAGGGTAAAGAGCAGTCAGCAACTTTGTTAAGAACTATTATCATCATTATGATTCCAGCTTTCTCCCTCCGAGGATCAGCTAAGGTTTGTAAGAAAAAAAAAAAAAATAGCAACATATTTTGTGATTCTTCTAAAAAACTCCGCAGAACTCAGGCATCTGCTTGCTCTTCCAAATCTCTTTTGACAAATAGCATATGCATTAGAGTAGATATATATGATTTTTTTGAGAGTCTAACGTAATTATAACATTTTATGTCATCTGAAAACTGAAACTGTGAAATAACCTATTATCTTGATCTAATGTGAACTTTTGCATTTAGGAGGATTTAAAAAACTGCAACAAAACCCAACACATTTTTATATTTAGAGACCAACTATTAAATTGAAAATTCCATATTCTTTTCACCAAAATAGAACAAGAACTGGAGAAACACAGTAACAATTGCCTACCTAAATTCATTTCTCAAATACCTGCTCCTGTATAAGTGTCAACAGCAAAAGTGTGCAAGGAGGAGCAATGTTTCATGTATGCCTTCCCAGTCCTTCTGCACTCTTAATACGGTAATTTTCAAAATTTCTTTTTCCTTTTTCCTGTGCACTCTCTTCACAGACAAGCATCAAATTTTTTTCTTCATCACCACTTTCCTCCCCATCAGAACCACTGAATATGAGAAAACTCTGGCCTTAAGTGCCATGAGAAATCACAGAGGAAAACCGTGGCAGACCTCGGAATGAAATCCAGACCTTTCAAACTCACAGGTTTAGCCATTGGACATGATTTAATCAGCAAAGCACTGGACCTCAGAGGTTATGTACTGGAAGCAGTGACTAAACTACAGGGAAGGGAATACCGAAGAGACAGTAAAGGAATGTTTATTAAGGTTTCATTAGCTTTTTGTTCTCCCCCCTGCCCCCACCCCCAAAGTAAAATAATTTATAAATACCAAAGGTGCTTTTACTACCTTAAAGTGAAAATTCTACCTTTAGAAGGTGAAACTATTATTTGAGTAAAAATATCAGGAGAAGATTTTACAAAGAATAGCTCCTTTATTTCACTAAAATATCTGAAACTCCTTTATAGAACTAAAATATCTGAAAAATTTCAATCAGGCTTCAGATCATGCTATGCTACTACAACAGCCTTGGCAAGTTTTTTGTAATGACCTTGTATTAAAGGTGGAATCTGACAGGTTTTCATTTCTACATGTCTCAGTGGTGAAAGCTTGTAGCCATAAATAAATGCTCTTTCAAACTACTGTGAGTTATGGAGTTTCCCTAGGCTCTGTATTGGATTCACACTTTCAACATCTATACACTTCCACTAGTTTGTATTTTTTGGCATAATGCTGCAGTGTGTCATTTTTATGCAGATGATACCTTGATTTATCTATCCCTCAACAAAGAAAACTCTGCAACAGCAGAGCTAATGCCTGACTGATGTTAATAACTGAATAGCTCAGAACTTTTTGAAGATAATGCAAATAAGACAAATAGCACTATTTGTGTTTCCTTTGTGTACATTTGTTTCATCCTGTTCCAAACATGGAAAGCTCCTGTGTAACTTGCTTAATTTCAGGATAATTTTACCTTGCATGAGAAATATGCTTGGTTAATTATATGTACTGAAGAAAGGATCTAAACTGCAGGTCTTCCATACAGGGAATTCTGGTCCACACAATTTACCCTGGTTTGGCTGATTTTCAGTCAAAACAATGGGATGAATTAAACCTATTATTTACCAAGATGACAAATATTTTTGTAGAGCAATGGAATAAACTTTATCATATGCTGTCAGAAAAATCAGAGATGGTTGGGTAGAACATGACCATTGATGAAGACTGGTGAAGTCTTGAGAAACAGATTCCTAACTAAAAGATAATATGAGTCATTGCACAACTATCCAGGCAGTAACAGAGTATATTTGTACAACATTCCTCACACGATCCCTCCTGACTTAAACTTCAAATAAGCTGATACCAATTTCATTGACATAATGAGAACAAATAAAATAAATCAAGTGAATAAAGTCCAGAGTGATCTTTGCCTCTTGGATAAGATGCATTTAGACAGTGTATCAACTGCTGTGATGATTTATGTTAGAGATTGAGATGTATGCTTTAGGTAGCATTGTTAAAGTTAAATTTAATCTTATGTTTCTGAAGGAAAATCAGTCTCCTCTTTTAAAAGCAAAGCAGAAACAACATACCTCTGCATTTGTAGAAGAGATGACTGAAAGAAAAAAAAGTGATTTTCAATGGAACTCAAAAATAAGGATAATTTCTTTGGGACACAGATGCAATACAAGTCAAGAAAAAGACACATCTCAAAAATCTCCTGGATATCCAACAGGCTACAGAAAATAGTACTGTTAATATCAAACTTGTGAGGAAAGTGAAATAGAATTAAAGGCATTTACAGTACTTAAAAGTGTAGTATTAAGTCAGAAAAAAAGTTTGAAGGTATCCCCCTTCAATAGGACATCCCCTAGAGCCCACAGAAGTACAGCTTTTACAACAGTTTTGGAGAGAGGATAGAGCATTGTGTATATATAGACTGAGTGGGTAGTACAGTAGTACTTCGTTATGAGAAGCAGTGGGACTATGATACGAATGTTATTTCTCCCTGAGAAAATTCAAAATAGAACTTCATACATAGCTAAAATGGGGGAAAGGAGCATGGCAGAAACAGCTACTAATCCACCACGTTTTTATATAGATTGGATAGTACGACTCCTGCAATGTTAAGGCAGTTACATCTTGCCCTCTGCAAAAAGTCTCTTCTTGGAAATTTCACTATTTCTAATCTGCAGGTCTCAGGAGTCTTAGGAACAGGAAGGAATGTTTTACTTCTCAGCAGGCAGACGATAAGAGATCTTTCTGGAGGACTTGCTTTCTCCTCCTGCAACAGCAGTTGGCCTTCATAATCTCCTTTTTTTTAATAGAAAGTTGTCATATTCATCCACACCATTCCCAATACCAAAAAAACTATCAGAAATTCCTATTTAAATTTGGAAGGGTTATAAAGTCAAGTGTCTAACTGCATGAGCTTAGTGGGGCAGCTCTGGAAAGAACATTTTAATGGCAGCTGACACGGAGTGTATTGGAGAAGTGGAGTGCAGAACTCCATTCCTCAACTAATGACATTTGAATGAAGACACTTGGCCTTTCTCCTTCACCTGCTGACTGAAAATTGACACATCATTAGCAGCTCTGATAAGACCTCCAGACTAAGCCTGGAAACCATTGTTAACTGCTGCCAGAAGACATCTGCAACAACATTGTCACCAAAGTCACAACAGCCCTTTTTAAGAGGTCAAGAGGTCTTCAGACTGGTGCTTTGATAGAGGAAATGCTCATTTATAGAGCTCAAGTTGAACAAATCTAATCTGGTACGTTAAGGAATAGTCCTTAAAATATTCATACACTGAAACAACTCTAGTCAGATAGACTGAGATTTTCAGACTTTGGTTTCTGCTTCATCAAATTCAGTGCTATGAATGACTATTTTCATGTTTAATTTTACCCCTTGCTCTTTCAAAACCTTCTGAACTAGACTTCTTGGAAATGTCTGAAGTATTCTGTCCAGAACATGAGTGTCCTGTGGCAGCATCTGCCCAGGGTAGTCCAAAGCAAGATCCTTCCTTCTATGCAAAATCCAGATATTCATCCTTTCTGGAGACCACCAAAAATTTTCATGCAGTTTCTTCTAGGTAACAGAAAGTATAAAAAAGAAATAAGAAAACCATGGTAAAGTAAAGCAATGATACAGCAAATCTAACCTGGAGCTGTGGAATCTCTGACCCTTGAGAAACTTCAATTTGACTGGAAGGCTCTGAGCAACGAGATCTAAGTGGGCCTTACTTACACAGTGGCTAGGTCCAGAGGATCTGCAGACCAGATGACCACCACTTAATACAAACAGCCTTCAACAAAGTCTGAGAAAATACTTAAGGAAAGAGCACTGAATGCAATGGTTGAGAACAAGGGTTCTAATGTTCTGCTTATAGACAATCCCACAGGGCAGGGGGGGCGGGCGGAGTTGGAGACCAGCAGGAGTTTTCTCATGCTAATGAAGTGCTAACAAAATTTCAAGACAGGTGGCCCAATATCACCTACTAACATGCTCTGGAACCCTCAGATCTCAGGGCCGGCATGAGTGTCAACTTCACCTTGCTGAAAATAGCAGCACAAATTCCAAACTTTCAGAAAGGAAAGATGAAGACCCATATATAGGAGCACAGACATAAGAGAGCTGGATTTCAGGGAGATAAATGCCGAAAGAGAAAATCCTCTTGCAGCAAAGCATTCCCTCAAGTTTTCAATGCTGTATTAGACAACTGCTTGCCAGTGAAGTGTTCGTTATACTTCAAAAGGAGGAACAGATCCTTCTTTACTGTTTAGACAGAGCAATGTGAAAAGCAGCAAGATGTCAGCTATTTTATGTCTTCCACCACAGGAGATTACAAGATGGGTCATATGCTTTTGGTAAAAGACAGAACTACTGCAGGACTGAATTCCTTGTGGATATTGGGTACCTTCATCACAGGGCTGTTCAGCACCAAAGGAAAAGCTGATGACTTCTTGAGGGCGCTGTGCAACTGAGCAAGAGAACTCCAAAGATAATGCATAGCTACAGATTATGAGGTTTTCTCTTATCACAGTGTCAAACCTAGTTTACTATATATAGTTTCAGCTGTTTATAAAATATCCATGTGCACTTCTGAAACAAGGGTGTGTGAATATTCACAGATGAGTGGGGCCCATGAGTACTTTTGACTGATTTTATAATTCCTGTGCCTTCAGGGCAGTTTCTGTTTGAATGGCAATATATGGGTACATGAAGTAATCACTGAATACTGGTAACATTATGCTTATTTGTGCTGAAAGTTGTTTCCATGGATGTGTTTTGGTTTTATTTCGGTTTTTTTTCATTTATTATGAAGGTCTTAAACTCTTGAGCACTGTTACACAGCATCACAGCCAAGTACATGACAGTACAGAAAAGAGTAAAGCAAACTTCATAGCATGCATAGACAAATGCGTGAATTCAATTTTATCCACTCCCCTCGCTCATGACATCCAATGCATGCAAAATTTCTGAGAAAAAGGATTTTATGAAAAGCCATGCAAGTGTTTAAAAAAACCTGAGCTGTATTTTAATTATTGATTTAATTATTCTAATACATAAACACCATCCGTTGGCTGTGTTTTCTTTATTATTGCTCTACCTCTTCAACACAATGTATATAATTGAACTTAACAAACACCATGAATATGCAAGTTCTTCTGAACTACATGTAACCAAGCATAAATACTTTGCCTTAAAATCTGATGTTTAATAATAAAAAACCCTCAACTTTATCTACCAGAAACGTTAGATAAATTTTAGTAAAATATCTCTTTTTAGGATTTTCTGTGAAAACTTATGTTCATACACACATATGTATATATACACATGTATGCACATATTTATGTGTACATGCAAGTAAAAATACACCCTTCCGGTTACATTTGCTACATCAGTGCTTTGTTGAAATTCAGGAAATGGTTTAAGGCACGACTGACCTTACATGATTAGTTCTGAAAGGTTTACTTCTTTGTCACACTGATTTGTGACAATCACCTTGCTGCTCTGAAGTCATAAATCTCTGTAGAGATTATAGTATGCCTCTATATGTATTGGTATGCTATCAGAAACAGTGATGATCATTTTATACTAGTGCGAAAAGATGGGGGATGCTTAGGAGACACTTATGTTCATTGTTCTCTGTTCAGATATTTATGACTATGTCTAGAGATAAAAAAATATAAATTACATTTACATATTTATGAGCATTTTTATGTAATATCTTCATTTTGATTAAAATGCCATCAATATCCCTACATTACTATAATGCAAGTCAGAAATCTAACTATAATGCACTTGGTTTTATCTTTTTCCTAAAAACTTCCTAAATTAAAACAATTAACAAAATACAGTATAAGTAGTGATGACTGATAAACAATAAAAATAGTCTGCACTTAGGGGCAATTACAAAATTGTAAAAACCTAATCTATTATACCATAAGATCTAAAAATATCTTTCTCAGTTTTGAGAAGCAGAAAAAACCTTGTGAGAAAATGCGTGGGCTGCAGAACCATGCAATGCAAATTGAAGAGTGCAGGCAGAAACTCACCTCTAGCTTTGTTCTTTGTAGCAGCCACTGGAAGCAAGGAAAAGATTGCACAAGAAGAAGAGAACAAAGATAGATTAGACAGAAGTTTGAGCAAGTAAGAATACAGAGAAACTTTATCACTATCGATTCAAAGCTAACAAACACCGTTTCTAGGATTATTTGATCTATTTATTTGAGACACTGCAGTTCTATGAGATAGCTCAGATCTATGATTCTGTCAGAAGACCTGTGTTGAGAATTTAGAAAATATATCACAAAACACACTCAAAAAGCATGGCAAGGAGTGCAGAAAAATCATGGACCATTAATCACAAGTAGGCGAGAGCATATGTACACAGAGCACAATTTGCCTTGCCAAAAGTACGTTCTGAAGTACCAAAATCTTACGTCATTCCCTTGCTCCTATTTCTTGAAACGTTATTCTCCTGTGAAGCTGATGCAAACAAATATCAGTTAAACTGCAGGTACTCCAATTATGTATAATCTATGTTATATGATCATTGTTTTTCTTCATTGACGCCTATATCTTCAGATTGTTCTTGTGCCCTAACGGAGCATGCAAAGCAAAATGAGCAGACGGTATTTTAACAGTGATCAGTGTTCAAACTCAGAGAAAAAGGGGCAGACAATACAGCCTTCCTTGAGTCTCCTGAAGCAACACGGTTTCATGTTATTAGTTCTAAAGGCATAACAGGGTCACAAAAACAATGATAGGAGCTTAAAATGTTCTGCTAACATCTGCCATACTGCCAAAATCAACAGAGTCATTATTTTCTGTTTTGTGAGGCCGAGGGATAATGTTGCTGATATACAATATTAATCAGAGCCCAGAGTGAAAATGGAATCACTCCGTTAACTGTAGCTTACACAAAAGATACTATCCACGACTCTTTAAACTCTCAAGTGCACTCTGAAAAGGCATTCATTCAAGAGCATCTTCATGAAAAAGGTACCTCAGAAAAAAAAACATAATTCCTCTTCTGCTGGCCCTTCTTCTAAGGCAGAACTACATTAACAATTCAAAGGCAGCTACACTTGTGACCAAAAGACAGAAAAAAAAAAGGAGAAAGACCAAATCTCCTTTCTGCTCTCTTTGCTTCTCTTGTTCACATCTAAAGGTTTTTAAGTTGGGGTTTTTTTTTTTGTTTGTTTGGTGGTTTGTTTTGTTTTTTTTTTTTTTTTTTTTTTTGTCTGGTCTGATATCTCACCAATCAGTCTTTACTAAGAGCATGGCAGTGAAGGCCAAGTTGCCACATATGAAGAAATTGTTGAAAAAATTAAACTTTTAATTTTATGAATGCATCAAAAAATGTCAATTCTCTAGCTTTTTTCTTTTTTTTTATTTCTTCACTGATCCCCCCTCTACTTCCTGATGCACCATTCTGCATTGCCATCATTCTCCTGACAGTGACAACAAAATAAAAAAAGCAGTCCCATGATGTCTGAAATCAGCATTACTCCACGGAACAGCTCTGCTTCGGGGAGGTACAACAAATGCAGATGCTTCTGCAGAGCTTTTTCCATAAGGCTGTTTAACAAGACATATTCACCTGTTAAACAGCCAGTAAATCTTACATGCACTAAAAATTGCTCGTGTAGTAAACAAAATTAATGGTGCCATTCTAATTTTATAATAAGTGAACAGTTTCTCCTTCATGCAAATATAAGTTGATAATGAATGCATTGAGTTCATCAACCTGTTCATTTTCTTATGCTTCCCCTTCTTTTGCAGTCCTTAGAATTACATCTACATGAACATATTATCACTTCGAGCCAGAATAATCATTTAAACTTAACAAAGGTCTGGAGGAAACACATGCCCCCTGGTAATTTAAAAGCAACAGAAGACTTTATACTCACATTAATCATTCAAAATAAAAAGATATCTATGTGTGTGTGTATATATATAAAAATATGTATAGGAAAAAATATATATGTACTTTAATTGTTCAGAATAAATATATATACACACATATATGCATATGTAAATTTTAGATAATCCATGTGTATGGTTACATATATGCATGTATATTAATCTATGTGTATGGTTACATATGTACAGGTATATTAAAAGAATGCAACCATTCTATGATTAGACAGCTTTACTTTGAAGCATGAACACTAGATAGAGAATTATTACCTATCATGTATCAGTAAATAAAGAAAAGATATAAATGAGGTTGTACATTATAATTGGAAGTAGGACAGGTTACTAAGCTTGTTAGACCAATTATAACTCTCTGCAAATGCACTAATAGAGGACTAGATGACAGTAACCTTCTTAAAAATGTCATGTTCAATACTTGTAAGTTTTTCTATTGACAGCATGGTTCAATTACAAGTCAATCTGTAAAGTTCAAACTGCACAACAGCCAAATTAGTGGAAAATGGTCTTTCAAAATATAATTCTGCCTACTGAAGGGAACTAGCTGGAGCTGTTTCCATCAGCGACCCATCTTTTTGATACCTAGCATGAGGGAAAATTCCCTTTCATTGTTATCATTGAGGTTGGTATTTCTTTTTCCAAAGGTGAAAGAATTTTTCTCTCTTCCCTCTTTACTCTCCTTGTCACTCTGTGCACAGAGAAGACAATTTTCAGCCTCTTTCCAATGTGTTTGAAAATTTTCATCTACCTCTTCTCATTATTACCACATGAAAAGACATAGGAGGAGACAAGCATAGATAAAAGTTTCAAATGAGCATCATCAAGACTGAAATTTAGCAGAGGGAGGCTGATGTCTTAGTTAGAGCACCAGATATGGGATAACTCAGCTTTTTATGCCACCGAAGTCAGTGACAATAGACCTGTGGGTTTCAACAAAAAACATTACAGTAGAAGGATCTACATTCGCTTTATGTGTTCAGCAAATCAGTTGATTTCTCTGCATTTCACATTACGCATTATCTTTTTCCCTACCTTGACTTGCTTGCTTGCTGACTAAAGAGACAAGCTCTTCAAGGCAGTGAGTCTCCCACTTCTCAAATTAGTCTACTCGTAGGACACTGATTTGAAACTTCTGTAATACAACTAAAGTGGATTAGGACTGGCCAGTAATAATTTATGGGTACAATGTAACCTGAAAACTGGAATTTACTGTATTTGGCTGGCACTTACTTTATTTGGCTAAATTAACAAGCCAATCAGGAAATGGATAAAAAGGAAAAACAATGACTTCTGGTATTTCCCCATGTTCAGGGATTTCTTTAAAAATCAAAACACATTTACAAGGGCATTTTTCTTTAGTTACTCTGCCTTCTCTTTCTTAGGAAATTGATTTTGGATAGGGAGGCATACTACAGAAAAGTGTGAACAGTGACCTTTGTTGGAATTTAAGGAAGATTTTAAAGCCCAGAGAAGAAAGAAGGACAAAGGGAAGAAAGACCATATTCTCAAAAGTTAGGCTGAAAGGCACAACAGAGCTACTAGATTTCTAGGTAATACTGAGAAAAAAAAAAATCTTTTCTATTAATGCTTAGTTCTATCAAAATTAAACAATATTTTATTTTCTGAAGGCTCTTCTGGTCACAGCATATGCAAAACAAAAGGGTTGGTTACTAGGGAAAGGTCTGGGAATGAGGGGATCACAGAGAAGGAAGAAGTCAAGGTCAGAGATCTCAGGGGAGTCCACTCTGAGGGATCAGGAAAGGGGAGGAAAATTGTGCCAAGTCCTGAATCATGGCAGTTAATTTTCACAGAACTAAGGTTTTTAGGGCATTTTTAAATCAGAAAGCATTTCTGCTGTAGCTGTGCTGCTGAAACAATATTTTTAAAAATCATTGCCTCAATGTAAAAAGCTGGATTCAAATTTCAAAAACCCTAATACACCCTTGCTCTCAAATATCAATAATATATTGTGCTTTATTTTTCTGTGATATATCTTTCTGACTTCTTGCTTTTTGTATGCCAACAATTGTTAAATTACATTCTTTGATAAATGGTGGCTACAAGTTGTTCAATATTTTCTCCACACTCAGCTGTCTCTATGCTGTTCAATTTTGTGGACATTTTTAGACAGATTTGATATAGCATTTATTTTATTTTTCTCTTATGTGTGATTTATTATTCGATTTGGGGTTTTGTCTTTTGTCTTTGGAAAAAAACACATCCTTCCAATTACTTCAATAGCTCAATAAAAATAAAAAAACAGAAAAAGTATTTCCCCCAGATGTCCAGCTTACCTAACCTTTTATGTCAGAAAATAAGGAGAAAGAAAAAAGAAAAAGTGAAAGGTTTGAGGTCAGTGTCTTGTTCTCATTTCACCTATTACATGTATTAAGAACACAGCTAGAGGAAAAACCAGTACAATATCTAAATGTTATAATGACTAAATAGCTCTTTTCAAGAAAAGAAACAAGATGAAAGTCACACTCATAAAGCACATTGCATTGATTTTCTCCTGAATACAGTAACCTGCAGTTCCAGCAAATTTAGAGGTCCTCTCATCTTCAATAAAAAATTAAGACATCAACAGTCTACAGGATGAACATATTTATTCATCTATATTTTTACTTGTCTTAAAACCTTTTGCGATCATGGAATACTAAAAATTATCAGAGAAGAAGCATACATAAAAAAAACACCCAAAACAACCCCCACCCAAACACCCCCAACATATAATACAGATTTCCAATTTTCAAAACAAAAGGAGTTATTTTTACACTACTTAAATTTAGAATTTTCTTTTTAATTTTACGATAACAACTGCATTTTTTTCCTCTGGATAAACTGATGTATTATCACTGGTCATTTAGGTCACCTAAATGCCAGCTCTGACTCTCTGACTGGAAAAGCTCCTATGTGTGACAGAAGGCTTAGCAGGATCCTTTTCTCCAGAGAATAATGCAAATTATTAGGCTCTCACAGACTAAGAGACCCATTCAAAGCAAGGAATCCAGTATGTGCTGTAATGCAGAATGCTTCACTGCCCCCTTTTCAACAACAGTGTTTTCCAAAAGCCACTGAAGGAGAAAGAAAGTACTCTCATCACCTGAAATTCTTAGTGGGTTATTGAGCCTCCTGCAGTGCTGCCTAGTCTTGAAGAGTGGCCAACAGATGACAGAGGAACATGGGACCTTAGGAGTTCTTTTAGATTAGGATACAGTTTAAAAAACCTAGATACATCCTCATGGCTAAATTTGTTTACTTCTGATTTTCTGACCTCTCACTTGGTTGCCTTTATTGAAATGCCTTTGCATTTTATAGTGATTATTCTTTTTTATATGTAAGTTCTGCACACTCTTCTCATGGAGATTTCTAAAATATCAGTTAGTGGCATTTGCAGATACAATTAGAACACATATATTCCTAGATAAGTCTTCATCTCTTTATTTGTATAACCATTAAAGATCTGTGCAGTCATGCATATGTAATGACAGAGGATTCAAACATGTGACCTTCTATTATTTATTCTATCTTTGCATCATTCTATCCACAACACACAGGTTCCTAAGATGACATCAGGTAATTTCCCTCAGAGAGAGATACATTTTGCTTACTAAACTCATTGATTGATCTTCAAAGAAACAAGAACCTTTTTGGTTCTGACAATTTAATATATTTTTTCCCTCAGGGTTTAAGAGAAGAACTACAAATTAACTGGTATGCAAAAAAAAGCATGTGATTTTGCAATGACCAAAAAAATTGATTAATTTCTTTTATTGCAACAATAACATTAAATGTAACATTGTATATATGCTATACAATAGTGATTATGCATCTATATAGTGATTTGTAATCATTTTTCCTCTTAGAACATAAAATATGTTCTTGAAGATACAATTGAAAAGGGGACAAAAATGCAAATTTAGAAGGGTCATGAAGAGGTCAACTGCTGCATCCTCTGGGTTTGAAGCAGTATGAATTATGTTTGGACCTCTCCTAACAGATTGCCTAACATTTTGTTAAAACCTTTGATGACAGGGACTCCAAAAGCTCTCCAGGTAATCTGTTTTAGTGCACAGTTGTCCTCTCAGTGGCAAATTGTTTTTCTGACATATAACCTAACCACCATATGTAGGAAACTAGCCCAATTACTCAACCATTCTTATACCTTTCATGAGTATAAATAACAACAGAACACATGCTTCTTTAATGTAACCCTTTGCATAATTGAAGACTTGTTATTTCTCTTCTGTGCCTAAACGATCAGGCTCTTCCACTGTTTTAATATAAGGTTTCCAACTTCCTCTTTGTTGTCTTTCCTTTTTTTCCCTGGATTTTCAACAATTTATCTACACTGATCTAAAATCAGGCAAGATATCCAGCTGAGGTGGCACTAGTGCAAAGTGGAATAATTACTTATGATGCCTTCCACCTAGCTCTTCGGCTGTGCACTCCAAAATAGCACTTGGGTCTAACGGAACAGCATCACATTGTGTTCAAGCCCACAATGACCCCTTAGTCCTCCTATCCATGTTGTTGTACACCTACCTATTGACCATTTTGGTTTCATGTATTTATTTTATCCTTTCTGAACACAGAACTTTACCCTTGTCTTTAAAAGTTTCTGTTGCTTTAAAGTTACTTCCCCCATTTATTAAGGTCACCTTGAATACTAACACCCCCCTCCAATTCCATGAATAAATACTAACATGACTGTTAATCTATAAAGTACAACCCTATCTCGCAGCTACATACTGTACCACATTATTTTTGTATATCAGCTACTCTATTGAAGAATATAATAATTCTTGACAACAGTAGCAGACGTTCAAATCCAAGACTAACAAGGTCATAAGGGGCTTCAGTTGTGTTCAGCATGTCTACATTCAGCCCATAATTAGCAAAAAAAAAACCCAAACCCATAAATAAGCAACTTGTTAAACAAAACAAAAGTAATCCATCTTACCTAATGTCCCTCCTGCACACACTATAAAACCTGTAGGCAAGCCAGAAAAACTATGTAAGCTAATACAGATCCAAACGACGAAACACTTCTATACACTACTGCATCTAGCAAACCTACGAACTGACCATACATCCTAGGCAATAATAGTCAAATGTTCTGTTACTAAATGACAAACAGAAAATCAAAACAGCAGCTGCTGCATGTTTACTGTGCTCCGTGAGAAAAAGCAATGTTTAGAGAAGTTGCTTTTAGAGCAGACTTTTCAGTGTAGGACACAGCGACTCTAGAAACTCTATTAAATTATATTTTACTTGGTGAAACTTTGAAAGGAAATGTGACAAAGGAGCACAGGTTCCAGCATTTTGTTTTTTCCCCCCACCCTCTTGCTCTAGAATTCAATGCCAGGTAATGACAGAATATTTTCCGGTGTTCAGAATCTTCCCTTTCCAAACCAATAGAATATAGATTTGTAAAATAGTAATTACTGAACCCAGATAATGGGAAGCAATTCATATACTGGAATGGAAAAGCTAAAATGACTGCAAGCATCTTTCAAACCTCCTAATATGCTGCTAAACACATTAAACATTTTAAAACTGCTACTAGATTATCACAGGCAATGACTTTTATTATGTGATACTAATCACAAAATATTGAAGAACATACAGCTCCATTTTCTTTCTGAAAAGTAGACTATAAATATAGTAATTTTGTTCTCGATACTCATTATAACTGGCATGATGGAGATCAGCAGAAGCATCTTATAATCTGAACATCACTAGAGTTCAGGATTCCAGCTGTAGCTGATTCACATTAGCAGCTGGAAACACATAACACAGTATATCACTGTACAGTGAAACTAGAAGATGAATATAATTGTGCCCTAAAGGCTCCTCTCAAAGGCATCCAGATAACATGATTCGCCTGTCCCAAAATGCCAACTTTATGCATGTTATAATACAGCTGGACATGTAACTTCTACAAGCAATGCAAGTTGCAAGTAAGCAATTTCATCATAAGCTAGGTTTCCATAAAACATCACACAAATTTCACTTGCCAATAAATAATATAGTTTGTGAACAAGAGTAAATACAATTTTTATGTTTCATTTTATCAAGGTAACAGAATGTTTTAAGAACTATGTATTAAAAACCTCTGAAGTAGTAGAATGAAGAACTCCACAAGGCTATAAGTGTAGTTATATCAGGCAGAGATACAAGTACTCAGTTCTGCTCTCAGATCTCTTTTACAGTTATTTCAAAACTCAAACCAAATATTTGAAAAGCTTTGATATTCATTCAACACCTCAGACAAGCTATCAAAATTATTTATCATGCAAAATGTGTACCCACATACTTGCCCAACTTCTGTGTTTATGTCAGGTCTCCAGAAAGAGTAGAAAGGAAAAGATCCTGCTTGGATACACCTAGCAGACTACTTAGACACAAATTGGCTGTCATCACGTAACTGATCGAGCACAAGCAGCTGTAAGCAGTGCGCTTATGTTTCTTCTCACATCTGCAGATCAATGAATGCAAAACACCTCAAACTATGCCTTGTCCATTTTGCTCAACCCAAGAGCAACCTGTGATATTTGTGTCTCATGTTAGGTTTTTTTTTTTTATGTATATGCTATCCTACATTATTACAAACACACATTTTCTGAGTCTACTATGCTTATATACATTATTTTCCACTCACAGTCCACAGCTCTGATAACCCACAAAGCTTTAAGAGTTCTTGTATTTGAAAATAAGCCCTTATACAACCAGAGTGAAATCAGAAACATTATAATCAAGAGCAAGGAGCTAGGCAGGCAGACAAACAGCTAGGGTTCTCCTTACATTACCTCTATATACAACTAATTCATCTACTGTAAACCCTAAGAAGGTTTTGAGAAGGCAACTGGCTTTTATTGCATGGTTACTTTCCCTATCTTTTTTTTTTTTTATTAATATCACAGCCCATGGGATCTCTGTATAAAAGGTGTTACATCACATCCATAATAGATCATATGTATGAAATGCTTTCTTTATTAAGTTAAAGTATGTATTAAGGGCCACTGGGACAGCAATTGAAGCACGTGGAAACAAGCACTTATGTTAATGATACAGAATTAAAACCTTGAACAGAAAAATAAGATTTTTTTGTTATTATTATTCCCCAAATATTATCAGTTTAGGTTTTCCCAGACATTAGAAGACAAACTTGGGTAACTGACAAGACTGATGAAGAAAATACTATAATAAATTAAGTGCAGAGCTCAATCGATAGGATTTTCGTAAGTTTAAATGGATGTCAGTAAATATGTTCTAAATCTAAGCTCTTCTTCAGCTGGAGAATGGGAATTTCAGATATGACTTTTCAGTGATGATTTTATTCAGCCATTAAAAATTCTACACAGAATTTTCTTCATCACCACTTGCAATCACTGCAGTTGTCACGTCAAGAAATACACTGGAAAGCTTTACTCCTTGTCTTGACCTGATACATTACAGCTATTCCTCTTGAGACATTCTAAAGAGTAGGTTTCAATATTATGGAACATAATGACTCCTTTGGAACTAGTGAGGCTTACAGGATAATTTAGAGACATTAAAATACCTTCACAATTGAGGGACTATATATAATAGTCCTGAAAATAGCTACTTGCACGTGATGATAATTATTTGGTGAAATTTATTTTAACTAAAAAATGGATCATATTGTTATATGTATTAAAAATATACATTCATTTCTGAAGAATAATGAAACATTTTTTCTCAGCAATTTTTTGTTTATCAAAGCAAATTAAAAATCTTTAAACCTATCTATACAGTAATCAAAATATAAAAATATAATTTAGCTCTTTATGATAAAAGTGGTGTAGATGTAATATCACATCAACCACGGTGTTTTATTAAGATCCCTAAAGAACAAAATAAAACTTATGCCAAAGTAGTACTAACCACACTCAAATGACTCAGTTTCACATACATATTTAGTCGTTTATTCTCTGAAACAAGGTAGGAAGATACACTGCTTTCCATGTGAAGTATTTATTGCCTCTGTACCCAGTTTAGATGATGCGGAACTTAAGGTGAATCTTTCAACTTAGTCATATTGCTATTAGTAAAGTAATATTAAAAAAAGAACTCTTGCATTTTTTTCCATGGGATTTACTGCTATTTTTTCTATCTTTTTTTCTGACAGTTCAAGAAACACGGTAAACTGTAAGAAAAAAAAATAAGTAAGACTGCGTACTATACCTAAAGTTCAAATATTTGATGGCAATTTATCATCTGCTATTCATAATCATACCAAAAATAAGGCTGATATTTTTCTTTATATCTGGCTTTACAAAAAAGGACTCCACTTCAGTGTTGGAAATAGAAAAGATCCATTGCCACTCCATTTTATCAGCCAATATCCAATTTGATGCCTACTAGTGCTGTTAAGGTGAGAAGTTGCCTTGGCAAGACTTATTGAGCAAGACTTGTTTCTGTAGCTTGGGCAAGACATGTAAATGAGAAATTATTTTGATAAGGATGCACTGTCCAGAGAAAAATTTCATCCCTACTATAGATCTTTTTGACCTCACACCATCTTTCATTGCACGTTTGAAATTTTACCTGACTATATGCATTAAATTCACAATCGACTAGTCATATTAAAAAACCATTTCATTTCCTGTATATAGTTCTAATCTCCTGCTATGGTTTTAAATGTATATATGTGTTGAATATACAAACTGACGCAGTGAAAGTTGTCAGCTATTCTACAACTTTCCCATAGTTATGAGAACTACAGCTGAAAATTCACAAATTCAAGCAATTTACAATTCCAGACTTAAGATTTTACAGCTCCCCTCACTCCCCACCCTCTTCTTGTATAAAGAAATACAAGCTGATAGTTCTCTATTAGAAAGATACTGGAGGAATGAATATGCAGAATCTACAAGCCTGAATATTCAGAAATTGAAAACTCATAAAACAGCCATTAGATTTTTCAGGCAGAAAAGAAAGTAATATTAAATTCAGAATTTAAAATATTGTTAAAGAAGCTTAAAAAAAATGCAAATGGTTTCAAAGAAGCTATAATTGTTCCAAATATGATATTCTTAATATTGACCTGAGCCTCAACTTTCTTTGATCTGAATATTAAAAAAGTTTCTATTTCTCCTTTAATTATATTGCCACTCTACTGAAATTGTTTGTAGGCAAGATTCATTTAAGAGTTGACCTGTGTTTTACAGCAGCTATCAGTAGTCCCGGCTCTCCATATCACTCTCAGGTTACTACATGCAATAATATGCCTAAAGTATCGATATATAAAAAGCTGGAAGCACTGTCTGTGAGGGAATATGTAATCTGGAAGCTTTTTGCAGCAAGGAAAAAAAAAGTTATTTTTAACACTGGGGACTAAGATGATGGGCTGAAAAGCTCTGCTTAGGTGGTCAGCAATTAGCACGAGAAAATTACATGGATATTTAAACTCTCTTCAGCTTGCATTTCATCTGAGTTAGTTTCAAAAAGGGTGGTTCACAGCTTGCCAGTCTAACAAGAACATACACAGACTGCTGACATGAGCTGTTGATGTGGTTGTCAGAGCTTTGTTCTGTACTGGGGCCTTTCATCATGTGCCCTTCACTCTTGGTCTTTAGATGTACATGTTGGCCATACCTCCAAAATAGACCAGATGCCTTTCATGAACTGCTCAGTTCTGTCTATGAGTCATCAAAATGAGGACTTATTAGAGAACATCTTTACCACGGTGTGTGTACACAGTCAAAGTATAGTCCACATATGCACCTGGCAAGCAGACACACTAGTGATGGTACATGGTCCACTGCAGAGACAGCACCAAGTGAGAGCTTCTGAATGACTGCTAGAAATAACTGAAGTGAGAAAAACAATGTTCTGCAAGTTCTGCTGCTTTGGCGGAACGAAAATGAAAAGACTGAAGCATTGTGGCTTCTAGGTAGCACAGGATCTTTAAAAAACTGAGTCTAGGAGATGTAGCAAGTTAATATATTAAGACAAATTAAAAATGATAGATGACAAAAGAAAAAGTTCTTCAAAGTCAACAAGAAAAACTGAAAACCAGGGAGGTATAAAAGATGAAACCAGAGAAAAGAGGAAAAAAAGCCAAGATGAAGTGAAAAGAAGGGGAGAAGATTAAATTCAAAGATCTGGATCAGAAAGCTCAGAGAATCAAATGTGTATGAGACATACTAACAATTATAGAACTCTCAAAATTTCAAACTCCAGTCATCTGTATTTTCAGCATTTCAATATTGAGAAAGTATTTCTAAAGTGATATACTATATAAGGAGATAGACTAAGACACTACAATAACTGTAACTGAATACTTAACAACATGACAGGAAAGTTTTCATATCTTATTAATAATCACTTCATTTCTATCACTATGATGGTCTCTGCCTGTGCTCCTTCCTTCTAACACTGCCACAAGGTTGTTACATTACTCACACTGAGAAACAAACAACCTTTCTTAGATACAGTAAATAAGCATGTTTCTTGCACTTCTCACTTCTCATATTTCTTTTTCCTTTCACAACAGTGAAAATACTCTCAGAATTTAAAAGAATATGAATGCATACCTATTTATATATACATTACATATGCTTATTGTATTACATTTTTCATATGATATATACTAGATATTGTGTATATATTATTTTAATATATTCTTTTATGTAAGAACCTTATATATGATTTATATATATAAGATATATAATTATTCATCCAATACCCATAGCTTTATTTAATATATAACATCCATTATTATATTCTACAAAAGAATATCTAAAACAATATATGTGATATATATACAAATAATATACTATGTAACATATAAAAGTGTGTGTGTATACAAATACATTACTGCCTGTAAAGTGTAATGCATTTTGGTACATTTGAACAACAGTGAGTGAAATCAAGTTAGAGTAATGTGCACAGTCAATTGAAAAATGAAAGATGAGAACATTTACATGGAACACTTTTGAGAAACTTTTGAATAATATTATTTCAGGAAATTAAAGAAACTAAGTATAGTCAAAGTAACTGCTACAGGAAATTATGCGATTCTTGGGGTAATCCTCTCATTTATGACTTCTGAAGTAAAATATTCTTACTACTTCTATGATAAAAAAGTGTTATAGTAAAGAAATTATTTGTGAACCCTGTACATTTCTGAACGGTACAACAGCTGCATGTTGAATCTTTATAGTATTTTGATTCATAATGTGAGTTTTATAAGATCCTGGAAGAATATATACCAGACAAATAATTACCCAAGGTATTCCTCACTAATGCAAACTGAAACCCTCCTGAAAAAAAAAAAAAAGGAAGGGGGAAAGAAAAAAAAAAAAACCACCCCAAAAAACTAACCCCAAACAGTAAACTAGCCCAACAAGGCAGATAAACAAGTTACCGTTGGCTGTTTCTAACTCATTCCTTGACATCTCTGCCAACATGCATCTTCTAGACAATATTATTACACAATTACAATGAGCTAAACAAGCACGCAAAAACCTTTTATAGCAGAATAGTGTTTATATATAATGTTTAGCTTCAATCATTGCTGGAAATAGAGGAAACATTTTGAAAAGTCACCCATTTGTAGCAAAAACATTGTTCAGTAAAGGATTCTGAGCGAAGGAACGCAAAAAGGAGCGTGGTGTTGCTATTTTTGTTTTGCTGTCGGAGCGCAGCCAAAAGAGATTTGTAGTTCAGTGAGTGAGCAGCAGAACAAACTCCAGCTGTGAACATGCTCTGCGACATTCAACCAGGTCCCTAGCAGCTAACCGGGTAGCTCACCAAATTATATCGACATGCTCTTGCCTTCCCCACCTCTTGGAACACGCCAAAGCAGATGGTAACAACAGAGGCATCCCCGTTCTTATCCTAGGAAACCAAAGAAACCTTTCAGGGCCATTCCTTAGAAGTTTGTACACGCACCTCTTTCATATTCAGTACAACTCTTGCAGTTTAGAAGAAGTTTGCACATGCAGTCAGTCACAGCATAAATAGAACCTGGCAACACAGCTATGACTACTCCTCCTTAAAAACCTCATAAGCCTTCTCTTCAAAGAGATTTATGAATAATGGGAACTAAATAATTCATGGCACTGCAGATGCCAGTCCAAATAGCCTCTTCCTTTTTAAGGTTTCAGTTTGTAGATGTGTGATCAAAAGCCTTCATCAGTCATGATAGTGGCATTTGTACTCAGTCCAAACAAACCGTATTTGCATCTGAATGTTTTTCATTGAAATCAGAGATATAATATGCAAGCCAAGTTCCAACTAAAAGGCATTTTATGCTATTTAAATTCAGTCAAATTAAAGGCTGAATGCAATCTAAAAGGTGTACTTTCAGAACAGTAATTTGACACATCATAAATAAGACACATTTTTATGTTAGAGTACCTCAGCACTTGTCTGAAAATTTTACACAGCATCTTAAC